>CM057339.1:372340017-374971821 GCA_030015575.1 Agapanthus africanus | reverse complement strand
AGGAGGATTCAAAGGACATTCTTCCGTTAAATGTGATGGGTTAGAACAACAACCACACACAGTTTTGGGGAGCATAACTTGGTTTAGGGAGGCTGACGAGAATTTGTTTTCAATAGCATCGATTTTCTTTTGCGTCACGGCCATTTCAGTTTTCACTACGATGGAAATGTCAAGCTGATGGATACCTGCCCTGGATGAAGATGATGTTGATCTTCCAGAAATTGCCAAGCTTCGCCATCGTCTTTTGACATGAAATGTCATTAACAAGTGGTTTCCAGCATTTGTTTCATGGCTGGATTAACACCCTTGTATATAATTCGGTAAAGTTGCCATCTATCAATTCCATGATGGGGGCAATGTACAAGAAGATCCTTAAACCATTCAAAGCATTTCCAGAATGGTTCGTTGGGAAGTTGGATAAACTGGTTGATCTCGCTTCGAACACGGGCAGTTTTGTGATTAGGAAACAATTTCTAGGAATGCTATAACGAATTCATCCCATTTGGCGATAGAATGTGCAGCAGTGCTATAAAGACATTTTTCTGCTAGATCGCACAAGGTAAAAGGGAGAAGATGTAATCGCATAGCATCCCCTAAAAGTTGGGTAGTGCTCATCATTGCACATACGTTCTCGAATTTGGTTATGAAAACATATGCGTCTACGGATTCAAGCCTATGGAATTTGGGCAACAAGTTGATGAAGTGGGGTTTAATTTCGAAATTATCCCCATTGGCCGGTGGAATAGACAGACAAGTAGGAAGGGGTCCACGTATGGGGTAGCATCTTTCTTAGAGAGAGATGCGCGGTGGATTCTGCTCATCCACGGGTGGTGGCAGGGTGGTCTCGTTAAATCCCAATGAAGATCCATCCATTTCGGGAGATGTGATGGGTGGAGGGGAAATAGAAGATGAAGAGAGTACCGACTTCGGAGTCGATAGAAAAAACGCGGACAAGACGAGCACTAGAATCCCGTGTCCAACCGATCATACACTAAGCGGGTTTAGTGTACGTGGCAGTGTGTGATATGTGAGATCTTTTTTAAGAATGTTTGTTTAGAAAAATAGTCGGACTTGAGGCTGAACTCAACAAATCACAAAATGCACAATCAATCCCTAGAATTAGGGTCACCTAAGTCAAGTCACTAGACCGCCCCTAGACTTCCAAAGGACAAGTCGCAGGATCAATCCTCTACTACCTCCTTATCAATCTTGTGGTCAGGTAAGTGCCAGGTAAGTGGGAGGTATCTGCTATACGAATCACCGAAATAGCATGTCTAGTTAATTAACCGCTTTCCTTAGTCACATTTGTCTTAGACACCACAAGAAAAATGTGGATAAGCAATTGATTACCCACGACCCTCCTCTGTCCTAATTGAGCGCGAATATCCTTGGGGGTTAGCTCTAGATATTTTTTAATTAATGTAGGGTGATAGTATGCACATTTATGATTTAAAGGGCCTAGGAAGGGTGATGAAATTCCCACATAATCTGGATTTTGATTTATTACCCCTTAAAGTCCGATTTAAATATGCAAAAACAAACCTAAATCTAAAACACGCAAAAAGATTTTTGAGCAGCGTTGTTTGCAAAGAATCCTGCAAATAAAATCAGTTATTAGATCTTAGGAAGAGAAAATGGTATTAGGAAAATACCAGAGGATTTTGGGCCGCAATTCACCCAACCCGTCGCGGTTCTGCCATAAAACGCCTATTTCTGCTGCGGTTCCACCCCAAGGTGGTAGGATAGTTTACCAATATTTCTTCAGAGCACCCCTATGCTCCTCTGGTCTACGTTGAAAGTCTCTGAATCTCTATTTCCTTGCTCCAGTTACTCTAGATTCCCTTGCAAAACTCGCACAATAATCGTTAGATGCGGTTTTGGTTCTCTTTTACATTGTGTTCGCTAGATTTTATAAGAAATCAAAGCGAATGATAAGAAAAAAATTACGACCGTTTCACCGGCAATGGCGCCATTTGATTGGTATGCTAAAAAGTGTTTTGTAAAGTAACCGCAATCAAGACGACGTCGCTAGTAGCTAACAGCGATGAGTACGGGTCGTCCGTAGGGAAACGTGAATTCTTTTCTTAGTTTAGACGAGTTGATGGAAAATGGGTGATTGTTTGTCGTTATATTTTAAAAAGGATATAAAATTTATAATGAAAAGACTTGTAGGGTTCGTAGGACTTAGTAGTAATGGATGATTAAATATTTACTCGCTCATGGTTAAATATTTACCCTATCCTACAAACCCTTGCAAGCTAGGAATTACTCGCTCATGGTTAAATATTTATAAGAAAGGTTGAAGAAGAATGAAAATATGATTAAAATGCAGAAATGCAAGTGCAGAAAGTAAATGCGGAAATTAATTGTAAAAAGAATAATAAAAACACTATCTTTATTAATCAACTATTGCATACAACTTTTCTCCTTAGAAAGTCGATTACAAGAACCCTGGTTTGCTCTCATTCTCTCTCTTTTAGGATGTAGATGAATAGATGATGATCACTCGGATATATGGATCTCTTCGGTGATAATTTTTAATGTGCAGCTCTCGGTCTTATATATAGTCACAGAAACTAGAAACCCTAAATTCCATCTGTGAATATATGCTGTTACAATCAAATCCCCAAAATCTCACATCCTATGGCTATAAATGAGCCGTCGTTCCCCCGCATATCCCTCAATTTAGCAGCGGATCCGCCGCAACCTAGTAGCATCATGTTTTGGGATTTCTTCTGGACTCTTGTGTTTACATGTGGAGATCCTTTTGATGTCTAGATTCTTCAAATCATACTCTAAGTCTCTTCCGTTGCTAGATCTCTTGATTTGCTGGCAGATTCGATTCCGACATCCTAATTTAACTCGGATCTCTTGGATTCCAGACCTGAGCTAAAATCTGCACAATATTTCAAATCAAAGTGTTTAGTAGCATTTAATATTTTTGAGATATTATCCTAACCATTTTATATGATCTTAGATCTTTAAGAATATTGATTAGAAATATTTGATATGATATGCATATTTTAATTATAAAGATTTTATTTAAATATTATATGCATATATTATCCCTAATTATGTTAAATATAATGTAGAAACATATGATAATAAACTTTTTATAAATAAACTCTTATATGTTCTATACTTACAATAAATACCTTTTAGTACTTAACAATGTTGAGAAAATGTTCATATAAATGTGCAATATTTTAGACTAATCAGGTGAAGAGTCCCGACAACCAACTACTCCTTTCATCCTACATTGATGCACTTCTAAATTGGTGTGCACACCTCAAATCGGATCGCACCCCAAATTGGGCACATTCCATGTCACCATCGTTCATTCCGCCACGTAATAAATACACGTGCGCACAAGATGGATGATGGGCCGAAACGTCCTTAAACTAACATTCGTCCTAAATAAGGAATGTTGGACCGAAATGTCCTTAAACCAATATTCGTCCTCAAAATAGGAATATTGGATCGAAATGTCTTTAAACTAATATTCGCCCCAAATACGGCGATAATTGACCGAAATGTACTTAAACTAACATTCGTCCTAAATAAAGAATGTTGGACCGAAATGTTCTTAAACTAACATTCGCTCTCAAATACGGTGATAATGGACCGAAATGTCCCTAAACTAAAATTTCGCCTCAAATATGGCGATAATGGACTGTGAGGTCTTTAAACTAAAATAATTAAGCCCAAATGCTCATATGTTTTAAGTCAATCTTAATCTCAAACCAGATTAACGGTCCTTAAATAAACCCAAGCCCAAATCTAAAATATACGGATTTGGACTAATCCACGCCCTACAGGCGATGACACAAACTAGTCTTCGTATACACTCCACGGGCAACCAAAACAAACAAAAATACACACGACACGAAGTGAACTGCTGGAGAAGGAGAAAGTCGTTATCGCAATGCGGTAACGTAATTAAATGCAGGGGCTTGCGCTTACAGGTAAGAGCGTCCCCACAATCAAAAAGCCCTCATAAAATGAGGGGGAATCTGATAAAGTCTGCTACAACGGTCGCGTCCATCCAAACTTTCGATATACGGTGCCATAAATCAACTTGGCATCTTCGGTGAGGTGGACGGATAAATCCAAATAGTATCTTCCCCCAGAATTCAGGCCAAATGTCCCAACATCCCGGTCCGTCTTCCGGCGGAGAACAGACCCCTCTACAACAATCTCTGAAGTGATGTCACCCCTTAAAAATCTAGCCTCGCTGATATCCATAGCCAGGTCTTGTAATGACGTGACAGGCGTGGTTGGGCATCTAATTTTAAGACTTTCATTAGAATTTCCCATGTTATAATAGTCTCACAGATTTGTATTGATAGTGACATACCACTCAGTGTCATTAGGGTCTGAAACATAGAAACATTGACTTGCTTAGTTCGCTAAGATATAAGGCTCATTTATGAAAGCAGGTTGTAATGAATTTAGAAGGAGTAGACCGTTTTCTACTTCGTAACATCGGTGTTCTGTTTTGAGATCATACCACAGAAACTTGAATAAGACAATCATGTGTGCCCGATAATATACCTGCACTATATCTTGCAGAATACCACACCGTAGTAGTCAAGTTGTTCTGTGGTTGGATTGGGTTTTCTAGATGATGTGTAAACTCTTGTCGTCGATGTAAAAAAACACCACAGTTTTGGAACTTTCTACGTGCATCTCTAGCTTATGTCTAAAATCTAAGTCCATTAACGACATAACCAGTAAGATGCTCAACCACTGAATCTGGATCAGATGTAAGTATTTTTATATTTTCTGTTACGCTGGCATCTACGGCTGTAAGGACCTAAGAAAGCAGGACGAGATTTTAAAATCGCATTTAGTTTTTGTGATTCAACATGACTTATATAGTATGATATTTAAAAGTTTTAAACTTACAAATTTTTTAAACCATGCCATAAATTCTCGATCTCTAGCATTATCGATATGTCTCGGTAGTGGTTGACTTCTTGGTTTGTATTGAGTTTTCCATAATCTAAGTACAAAACAATCCAAGTAATAAATGTCATTTTATCTTGAGGAAAATATTAGGAGTCAGATTATATACTACGAATCAGACTATATACATACTTCTGAAATGCGTAGAAATCGTCAGAGTTTAATAAAAAAATGATGTATTGTGTTAAGATCCTTGCTGTGATTTGAAACATGTTTCATAGCACTTAGTATGTTCCCGTCTCTATAGAAGACCAATATTAATCTTTGTCTTTCGTTGCCCATGTGCTCGTTACGGCACGACCTTTTGAATGAACTCTCGACACTCTCAAGGTACATAAAACAAAATGCCATACATTTCTCGGTGAGAAACCCCTCGGCAAATGTCCCCTGAGGCCTAGCTTTATTATGAATATATCGCTTTATCTTAAACATAAATCTGTAGGATCGATTTGGGTAAGTTTAATTGAGGATGTATTATATATTATTCGAAAGCAAATAACAACTACTATATATGTATGCATTGCTTACTTCTAGAATGAATACATTCACTGATAGTTTACGGGTCCACTTAAACGCGCTTCTCTTATAAGATGAACTGTGAGATGCGACATAATCATGAAAAGCGAAGGCGTAAACAACATCTTCAATCTACAGAAGTTGATAGGATCTTTGTCTTAAGATTTCTGAACACATCTGATGTATATTCCTTAGAGCTTAAGTCTTGAAGCAATCACAAATCCTATACAACATCCTTATCCTTTAATGCCTTGATTGCAGTTGGCAGTAACTGGCATGATCACGTGGTAGTCATGACATTTAAAGTGAGAAAGTTTTTTATGTTTCATGTCCATATACTTAGAGAGATATGATGAGTAACCGTTTGTAACCCTTAATTGCTCATAAACCCTAAGAAAAGCAGCCTTCTTGCAAGCGGACATCATATAGTTCCCTGCAAGAATTGCCCATTTACCGTTTCTCATTTGTCGTGGATGCAATTCAGGACACAATTTCTCTTCCTTGAACCATTGTCGCACCGCAAGTGTATCCTTAGTTTTGGATTTCTCATTCAATTAGATGTTAAGGAGATCGCATATGTTCTTCTCGATGTACATGAAGTCTAAGTTATTACGCAGATTGATATCACACCAATAGATTAGCTCATTGTAATTAGGATTCTTCCTCCAATGACTGCCCTTAACGTGTAGAATTGTATTCTCTGTCGTCCTCCCGAAAACAACAATATTGAAACCTTATGTGGTCTTCCACAACTTCAACCCGTTGGCTCTGGTAGCACATGCATATGCTTTTGTTTAACATTGAACTTTATGCAATTATGATGATATAGGTGGTTTCTAGCTAACTATCGACAGTGACCTGTGTAACACTTGATCTTTCGCATGCCTAATTTACGATCACATAAGGTTTCCTCTAGGCATACCGGGCAAGCTTTATAACCTTTGATGCTCCATCCAGATAACATAGCGTATACTAGAAAATCGTTGATTTTCTACAAGAGTGCCACACGCAATGTCAATGTCTCCTTTTGTGGGCATCGTAAACTTGTATACCTGGCTCCTACAACTCCTTCAGCTTCTTAATCAACGGCCTTAAATATACATCGATATTATTTGAAGGAGAACTACTTTTAGGGTTCAACAAGGGCATTTTCATGTTAGAATGCTTCATACTCATCCACGGAGAAAAATTACAAACAACCAAAGTCACTGGCCATATGTTGTGATTTGCACCATGGCTGAACTGTTCCATGCCATCTACAGACAAACCAAGCCTTACATTACGGGCATCCGCAGCAAAACCATCAGGCAAGGCATCAAAGCGTTTCCACTTTTCACCATTGACTAGATGTTGCAAGACTCCGTCCTTAGTGCAACCATTTTCATGCTATCACATGCATTCGGCGGTTTTTTATGATAAAAATAACCGCTGAAGTCTTTACTTGATAGAAAAATATTGCAAAATCTTTGCCGGAATCCATTTGGGAGCATCGAATGTAGATTTCTCTTCACCGTTATCCATCCTAAGGACGGTCCACCTAGATAACTTGTAAGTTTAAAATTTATCTAATTTTTTATCCTCCTGTGTCCAGTATAACATTCAATCATTCAAACACAAGACGATTTTCATATAACCAAAGCCCATCTCTTTCAAGATCTTCTTCGTCTCTATGAAATTTACCGACAACAAAGTTTTAGGGTATGTTTCCCTTTACACCTCAAGAAACAAAAAAACGACATGCCAGTTCAATTATTCTGTCATTTAATATGAAACATTTTGATAATCCAACCTATCTTAGAAATATTTTCGCCTTCGAAAAGGGTACGTTCGTATCATCTATGTACTTAATATATTTAGTCGATTCTGCATCAGTGACATTACGGTTATCTTCCTCCCTGATATTGGTTCGAGACTAATGTCAGGCTAATGATGCATGGCAGTTCGAAGTTATTCAAACCCGTGTCCCTAAAACTTGTATGAGGAGGATCATTTTTTTCTAATCCAACGACTCGTAGGAATTTCGATGTTCGGTGCATTTTCTCCATGGTACTTCCATTTTATATACCCTGGTAAAATCTTGTTATTCAGTAGATAGTCATAAATAGTATCTCGATCAAGATCGACACCGTTCATGCACTTTTTACACAGACATGAAATCATTTCTTCAGGGGATGGTCCCTCTGTGCAAATTCCATAAACTTTAAGACGTCGGCTTTGTAATCATCACTAAATTTCAACAATTTTATCCAACTCCTATCCATTGCTCTCTGATATCTGACATCATGTTTTAAATAATTAGCAGATTTGTTTATCGCCGGAGATGGGTATAAGGTTTCGAGAGGATGTTTAGCCTGAATACGGGGGCATATGCTATTTGGAATATATCCATCCACCTCTCCGAAAATGCCAAGTTGATTTATGGCACTGTATATCGGAGGTTTGGATGGATGCGACCATTGTAGCATGAGTTATTAGATTCCTCCTCGTATGAGAGGGGTTTTTTGATTGTGGGGACGCTCTTCCCTGTAGGCGCAAGCCCCTGCAGTTAATTACGCTATTGCATTGCGATAAAATTTTTCACCTTCTCCATATAGGTCATTTCGTGTTGTGTTATATATATTATTTATTTGGGATTGCCCTTGAATTGTATACGGAGACTAGTTTTCTCATCGCCTGTAGGGTGCAGATTAGTCCAAATCCGTATATATTAGATTTAGGATCGAACTTTAGGAAGCAGATTTCACATGAAGCGCATCAGTTCGGAATATGTCATCCGGGAGTCGTTAGTCATCTTTATGACTAAGATCAATTCAGGAATATGGTTAAGGACCGTTAATCCTGTTTTAGACTAAGATCAACTTAACAAATATGGACCGAGGACCGTTAGTCGTCTTTGAGACTAAGGTCAATATAGATTTAATGATTTTTTGATCATATATGAGAAGCAAAAGGTTCAATACTTAGTTTAATTTAACTAAGTAGCTAAGCAAAGGCTTGTTGTCCACGTGTGCAAGTATGTATGAGGTGCACATGCAAGTTTGTTTTATCTGAAAAGGGTGCGCACGTGCATTGCACGTAGTTACGCACTTGTTTCAGGTCAGGGTGTTGCACACATGCATATCACATGGCTCACATCTATTATCATTTCAAAATTGTATGTGCGCATGTATATACGTGCGCATGTATTTAAGTCAACACACATTTTTTTATTTGCGTACACGTGCATGTCACATGACGTTCCCACATTCGTGTCCAATATATATCGAGTGCGCGTACGTGCATATCACATGATACATACGCCTTCATAGGCAGCATCCAACGAGTGCACACATGTGCATATCATATGATGCGCACATCTTCAAGGACATTATTTTCCAATAGATGATTTTTTTATTAAGTGCGCACTCGATTTGGGTGCACACTTGTTTAGATTAGAAGGCAAAAGTTTTCACTAAGAAGCAATGGTTTCTGTTCTTTATTTTTCTTCTTCTTTTATTTTTCAAGAAGCAAAAACTTCGGTTTTTTGTGATGCAAAGGCATCCATGATGGGTTTTTTATTAAGATCTTTTGATCTTTTGTTTGTGAATCAATGGATTCAAGAGAGAAGCCAATGGTTTCTATATTAAAGCAAAAAATTTATGGGAGAGAATAGATCTTCTTCTCTTTTTATTTTTTACCTATTTTGAGGTTGTTGAAGAAGTTGATTTTTGCTTGAGCTTATGAGGGGTCGGCTTTCTTCGATTTTTTCATATGGTGCTCCTATTTATAGGAGAGTAAAAATAGGGTTTGTTGCCAACAAATTAAACTAGTTTTGATTTTATTTCGATTTAATTTGATCTGATTTGGATTTAATTTGTATTAAATTGATTTTGATCAATTACGGGATAGGTGCGCACTGTCGGATCTATTTAATATGATATCAATTTCGTTTTAATTAGTTAAATTTGTTCAATAACAAATTGATTTTGATTGATTCGTATCAATTAGAATACTTCTATCTTAAGTTTGCACAATACAGGGTGGGCGTGTGTGTATATATTGGCATTTTGCCAAGTGCGAAACTTAGACACATGCACACGTGCATAACACGTGCAGCGCACGTCAAATATCAAGTGCGAATTTAAGGCATATGAGCACGTGTTTCTCACGTAATACGCATGTTGTAATATTTCAAAAAAATAAAATATTATTTTTGGGAATTTTTATAATTTAATATTAATTTTTAATGAATATTTTAATATTCCGGTATAATTAAATACCGATAAATGGGAAAAATTTTGGAAAAATTATGGAAAATTCTAAAATAGGGTATTTAGTGGAATTATGCAATTTTTAAGTTTTTATGATTAATTATATGCTAATTTAGTGCTAATCGCGATTAAAAATCGCTAATCGGTTTTTTAGCATTTTTGGTGCAAAACATGCACATATCATTTTTTCCACACTTGTCACATTTTCGTACATGTTGTGGGTGTATGGTTGCCTAGGGTTACCATTGGGTGAGAAGGAATAAAGGAAAAGAAAAGAAAAGGTAAGGTATGATGAAGAGAGAGAGAGAATAGGTCAACCCTTCTTTTTGAACCATGACCCCATCATTTCTTCTTCTCATTTTCTCTCCCCTCATTCCTTGAACTGCTGCTCCTCCCTCTTCTTCCTCCATCTTCCATCCCCCATAACACCATGAAATTCACCCCAAAACCGTATTCCCATTTCACAAATTTTTTTCCCAAGTTCACTAGCTACACATTGGACCTAGAAAGAATGGATTTTGAGGACTTTGAGCAACTCAAGAAAATTCTTGAGTTGCCAAAGGAGGTAATTTCTACACCCTTAGAGTAGTATGTCGATTCATTATGCATCTATACTTGTTTCATGTCGATATTGTGTGTTTTGAGGACTTTGGAAATTTCAAGTTAGGGTTTAGGGTTTGATCTGAAATCAAAGGTGATTTGAGGTGTAGTTAGAGACTACAACCCCTGTTGTGAAGTTATATTGGACCAAACCTGAGATTAAAACCCAGAATACGGATTTATAGAAACGATATCGGGGAAAACTGTAATTCTGTGAGTGTTTTTGGAAATCTGCTAACATCCGAGCCACCTGATTGGTTTGACAGTAAGATGTGCAGGCACCTAGGAACCACCACCCAAAGCCCTAACCCCTACCACCATTTTTTGGCCGCCAATTAATCCCTTCTGGCCGCAATTTGCGGCCAGAGCATGGGTTCTGGGCTCCGTTCTTGTTCTGTAGCTTTATACCCTATAAAATAGACCCTTGGTATATACAACTTTGACTGATTCCATCTAGGGTAGAATCTGGGGTAGTTTTCTTGTGTTGGCGCTTGGTTTACGACTGGTTTTAGCATGGATTTTGGTATTTGATGATTCGTTTCTGTCGGGTGGCGTTTGAACATCAACGGCAAAGGGTTATTAGTCGTGTTTGCATGCGAGACTATAGGTTTTTACCTATGCGAGTAGTGTGTGCCGTTTTGGTTTTCCTATGTGATTTTCATGTGCTTTAGCGTTTGTGATATACTTGTAGGTACCCTACGTGATGTTGAGGCGATGAAGATGAAGATGGCGATATCGACATCGGCACACAAGAAGTAAGGTGAGTAGATTTATATCTATGGGGAGAAGTCGGGTGGATGGCGTATAGCACCCCCGCACTTCGTGGTGATATATATACGAATACGTATACACACCTATATTGATTATATATTGTTTGAGATTATTGATGATAATGATGGATTCTAGGTGTGATTGGATTGATTTAGTGTTGCGAAACCCTAGAGTAGTGGTTGCACCACACATACACACACACCCATACTTGCATACATTCTTCTTTCATATGTGCGTATATGGGATTATATATTTATGTGTTCACATGGGTATGGGACTATGTGTTCATATACTGGATTTGAGGATAGTATTTGGGATTTGAGGTGAGTCGATGAGATTTGATTGAGACAGTGAGATCGGTGATATGACAGGATTCGTATTTGAGATACGTCATGATGTTATAGCGGATCTTTGGACGACGATACCATGTAGATAGTGATATAAATAAAAGGGTCGACATGTGATCGTGATATGAGATATGATATGCTAGGATATTTATAATAGGCCGCATTGGGCGATGTATACCTCTTTATGATGATATGTGGTGATGACATCGGTTTGTATGAGACTGTAGATTAGCAGTCAGATCAGGATTTTATTGATGATATTAGTATTGTACTAGACGTAGATCAGTACCCCGGATTATGATCTTTGATAAAGAGGATACCAGATGAATAATGTGATGAATGTGATATTGACCCGTACCCAGATTTGGGATGCCGTACGACGGATTTACGTACGAACTATATGTTGATGATTGATCCGCACTCTTGACTTGGAAATATCTGATTATAGATATGGTATCGGATGTGATATTATCGAGGCGGGATCACCGACTAATATATATATGTGTGTGTGTGTGTGTGTGTGTGTGTGTGTGTGTGTGTATCGACTCAGATGTTAGGCGGTTTCCTTACCTTCAGTTAGTCTGTTAGCTCAGCCCTATAGTTTAGTGTAGTTGTTAGAATAGATTTATATTAAATGCAGATTAATTATCGTTGTGTCTAGTATTCAGCTCCCGCACATTATTGTTGTTCGCTCCGCATCGCATACTTATATTGTGATTTCATATTGCATTGTTGATATCATGTTGTTAGGACACCAGCACCATTACCGATGATGTGTATGTTCCACGTACACTTACTTGCCGGCTCACACACATCCTTATCGGTAATTGCCATGTCACGTACACTTAGAAAATACTATTACATTGACATAGCTTCTTAGCTAATAGTTTCGACATAATATTAGTGTACTTGCCTTATATGCCGGTTTAGACATTTCAGTTATTACTTGCTACTTCATGCATGTTATTATTCACTGTTATGCCGCATTCATGAATTTTTAGGCCTATATTCACTGTTTACATGCTATTGATAATTTGGATTCGGATTTTCATGAGATTTCCTGGATTTGGGGGAAAACCGCAAAAAAACATTTATAAACTTCTTTTCTCTCTCTTTTTAAATGAAAAGTGCGGTTTTCCCATGATGTATGAGTCGTCCACCATGAGTTTGCTGATGGATTTTGAGCCCCGATTCGAGGAGTTGGATGAACCGTTTCGGGTACATGGTGGGCCCGGTGCGGTACCCCGGGGCGAGAAGGTCGCAGAGGATGGCGTTAAGCCTGGCAGGGGAGCACTACCAACCGGTGATTTTACCCGACGCGTCGGATATCCGGAGGATACCGTCGTGGTCATGAGATTGATGGTAGGGGCCGGTCTGGACTGACGGTGCCCTAGATAGTGAGATTGAGACATTGAGATTTTGAGATATTGAGGTACTGAGATTTGATGATCCAGGTCAGTCCGGGTAGCCGGAGCCTGAGATATTTGGATTTATGTTTTGTGTCGATGCTAGACACGGTTTATACTGATTTCATTTATGATATCTCGTTTTGAAAATACAGAAATCTCACTAAATTATGAAATCAGTTTCTTCGTTTACATGTACTCTGTTTTCATGCATTCATACCTCATCCATATAATATATTGCTACCTGAGGCACTGACACGAGCACTTGGTATTATAGTTGTTTTGAGGTATACCCTAGCCATTGTTATAGGCTGCAGATTATATATTTGAGGATATATTATGATCGTATGACCTAGGATTGCGTTGTTCATGCGTTTCTGTTCGTAGATGTTTTCTACTCACGAGTTGGCAACTCACCCCCGTTGTGCCACAGTTTCTTGCAGGTTTTGCCGTACAGGTTTCATTACGGCTTTGCTGGCACTACTTCCATTTCCGGGTGATTTGCTAGTAGATGGGTTCACTTGTATCGTGACCATCCGTATATTTTGTATATTATTATTCAGTTGTATTAGAAGTTCCATCAACCAAACATGTATTTATTTCAGATAGAGACCAGTATTGTTTATTCTTCGACCTTAGAGTCGCGCGTTATATTCTTTGGATTTCTTGCTATTTTGAGTTCCCTTTTCTGTTGTGATCCTCGCCTTTCGGCGTTGTATATTATATTGCTTGCATGGTTGTGACCGTCGATTGACGAAGAGCTAGCTCCCGCTTGGGGATGCCTTTATTCATTTTATATGCTTTATCAGGTTTTGTACCCGTTTGGGGTCAGTTTTTACAAGGGAAACTCTGCCGAAATTTTGGGAAAAGACTTGTGATTTTAAAAATGCATATTTCGGTGTATGTTGCAAACTATTTGATTTAAAATGGTTTTCCTCCACTCTACTACTTTTCTTGGTTTGGATTTCTGGGTTTTCGGCTTACTTAGATTACGTACGCCTCGAGACGTTTCGTAGTTTAAGTGCCGGTCATGTTCCGTACTTTTGGGTCGTGACACATGTGCTTAACACGTGTTGCTCACGTAATTCGACCTTAATCTCTGCCGTTGAATGAACAAGTGCGCACCTATGACTTTTTGCTTCATTTATCAAGTGCGAACAAATGTTTTTTTTGCCATGTGTGCACTCTGTTAAGTGTGAACAAATGTTTTTGCCATGTGTGCGCTCTGTTTACAATATATATATATATATATATATATATATATATATATATATATATATATATATATATAATTTTCTGTAAAAAGAATACTCGAGACTTTGTGAACTAGAATCAGAGCAGCACTTGTGCCCCTAGGTGGAAGCATACACGCCTTGCTCAGCTCGGCGGCGCGCATGTGGTTTCACCATATTCCCTTTCATTGGAATTAATGCAATAAAAGATAGAAGTATTATATAAACACTTCTCAATTCTTTGGCATGGCCGATGTAGGACTAAAATACATCTCCTCTTGGAAAGAGCTTCGCTTAAGATATACTTGTATCGTACGTTTGGTCATAATTTTTTATTCTGGAAGAGTTGTGTGGCCCATAATATATTAAATCGAAGCACTTTTTGAGACGCTTTCGATACCATCAAAATTTTTCTGATTCTTAGTCGGGAATTTGGCAAAATACATCCCAGAAAATACCGGTTTGCATTTTCTTAAGCGCATTGCTGCCATTTGATGCTTAGGGCTCTTTTGCGCAGAAATTTTAGGCGGGAACAAGATCAATAACTCAGATTTAGTTTAATTGTTAATGGTTGGTCAATACTCAAGTGTATGTTGGTTAGTTTTCATGGGTAAGGCTTCTATCCTATTAAGAATGTAAAACACATATATCCATGTACTTGTGCTTTCATTTATTTCGAGAAAATTTCGGCAGCACCTCTCCACTGTTCTCGAAGTACACTGTAATAGAAGAGATAAACCATGTCATTGTTAATATATCAGTATTGAAATAATCATCCTCTCTATATTTATATACGAAGAACCAGCAAAAAGGTGCCAACGAAACTAATCTCGAAACGAATGAAAGTACAAATGCAGGAAGTGTATGCGTTTTACAATCTTAACTTCTCCATACTGGACAAATCTATCAGTTATTGTATGACTAGTTTATTGTCGCATAAACTACATGATGGTTGTCAGAAATAAATGACTAACGCCTAGTGTTGACAACTATCACGTAGTTTTATGTCACGATGAAAATCGTTATACATATAACTGATAGACGGGGTCTAAGACGCGGTGATTTGTTATGTGATATTCTCGATGATAACATGAATTTTCCGTGTTATCATCAAGTTATATCGTATACTTAGATGAGGGTTTCGTTTATATTTTGAGGTTTTCAAGGTTTTAGTTTATTGTTTCGTAGTTATTACTTTAGTGTTTTCATATTATCAATTCTTGGTTTATCAGGGTTCGATAACTTCGACTTCCATAACTTTTTACTTTACTTGTCAAGTTTTCAAGTTTTTTATTTTAGGGTTTTCGTTAAACCCAAGTTAACTTTATCTTCCAATCTAGATTTTATACTTTTCATAATAACCAATTTTAGAAAGTAAAAGATTCATCTCCAATCTTCTTCTAACTTCAATAAACTAAATAAAAACAAATGCATCCAAGACTAGACAAATGAAGAACAATGGAAGAGGGTAAACCAGTTGTGCCGAATGAAAAGGTTTCAAAATTACTATCATAATAACGAATGGTTATAAGCATCGAAATTAAAAACCCTAAATCTAGAGAAGGATGAGATGAAGCCTAACCTTTTGAAGCTCCAAGTAAAGATTTGTGGGTCAAGCTCGTACTCTCCCCCCCCCTCTATATATATATATATATATATATATATATATATAAGTAGAGATTTTTCGAGAGGAGGAAGATTGCTCATCAAGCTTAGAGAAGGGTTGACATCGAGCTTGGAGGAGGGCTCATCTTCGAGAAGAGCTTAGAGGAGCAATCAGCGTCGAGGTTGGAGGAAGGTAGGCATCGAGCTCGAGCTCGAGGGAAGGTGTCGGGCTTGGAGGAGGAGGCGTCGATGTTGAGCTTGAGGAGGATGGGGGAATTGGCATCGACCTCCCGAAAGGAGGAGGTGGTGAATTGGGGGTTAGGATTTGAGATATCAAGAAATAATCTCAAACCTGAAGCCATAGACTTTTACTTATTTTGCGACTCTATTCCGTCAGCTGCATCCTGACGAAATAAGCCTCAGAAATTATTAAAAATTTGAGCCCCGAGCTCAACTAAAATAGCTTTATTTCGTCGGTTTTCATCTACGAAAAAGCCATAATTTTTTTGCAATGACGACAATTGCGGCAAAAGCGACGACGACAATTGCAGCAAAGGCGACGACGACAATAGCGACGAACAGTTCGGCTTTTAGGATTGGGGTTCGGGAATTGGGTACCGATGGCGGTGGTTCGTGGAGGAAGCTGAGATATGGTGCGAGGGGGAAGTAGGTGATGGTGATGGTGGTGGTGGTGGTGATGATGATGATGGGTGGTGGTGGTGAGGATGATGGTGGTGATGGGGCAGCGGCGGTGGAGGGCATCATCGACAAAGGGATGTGATGGGCGCAGTGATCGGAGGTGGAGGGGGCAGCAAGGGAAAAACGAGAGAGGGGGGAGGGGGAACGTGAATTAATTGGGAGGGAGAGAGGTATGGGAGTGTGGTGAACGGCTAAGATGCGAGCTCCTATTTTTATTGTGAAATCCGAGTTGCAACTGATCTTCCCCATATATATATATATATATATATATATATATATATATATTGTTAGGAATATGTATGCCCTAAATGCCATTATTGTATATTATAGTGGATGCTTGGATATATATAGAGAGGACTCTCTTGCTCGACATGATAGTATGATATCTGATTGCTCTTTGTCTTAACATGTACACTTCTTTTATTATACTGTCTCTCTGATACATGTTGATGAAGCCCTTAGGATGTTGGCTTGACTACCAGGACTATGATGTAGATCATATTAGTGGGGCTTGTGTAGTCCACAAGCACATCCTTTAATAGTTCCTAGTCAAGAGGACATCGATATTCCAGAGTAGACTAGTGTGTACGTTTCTTGACCCTGTATGGGGCGAAGGTTGATCCTATAATTATTGGTGTTTGAAATCAAAGATTGTACACAGGTGCTCATTAGAGAATGGGTACACTGAACAGGACTCACTGAGAACTTCTAGATGGTACCATACCTATCGTCAGATAGCAGTTCTCTGGTGACACTTGTACAGGTTAGTCTGTAGACCCGAAATCGTCATAGTGTCTTGTGTGGTTCCCACTGTGCTTTGATTTCCTCCCTACCACGGTTTAAAGAAGTCATGCAAACAGGTGGATTTTAGGTACAGTCTTGAGTCACATGGAGGCAGTGAGCGATAGGAAGGGTTTTGTCTCTCCCGGTATAGGGAGTTGATGTTGTGCTATGCTCGATTGGCTATAACAGAAAGTTCCTGGCCAGGGCCGATGAGATTTACAGGTAAGTGTTATCAGTAGTTTATCGAACGGTCATAGGCCACACATCGACATGACTTATCAAGTTATTAGGGTCTGACGATTCCACCCCTAGACTCGATATGCGACATATCAACCAAGAGACCGGACTGTACGGTAAGTGTTGCTTATAGGCTTCACGAGAGTTTGGACAAGCTTGCTTGTTGATCTTCTATTCGTTCAATACCTGGGTAGCTGTTACGTCCAGCTAGTACCGCTGACGGCTTGTGTGTATCTGATATGATCAATACCTACTGCATGCGTATTGACGAGTCTTTAGAGTCCCACGCAGAGGTTTCCTATTTCAAGCGAAACGAAATAGGGAACATATAATGATATGTGCGGGAGCTTGATTAAATACGAGTATGTGATACCGTATTCTAATTTTACGATATTTGATATCGATTAGGTTATATGTGATATAACCGGATTATTGAATTAAGTATTGATTCAATGATTTGTTATATGTATATATATTTGATATTGGCCGGTTATATATAATATGACCGGATTATTGAATCAAGTGTTGATTTGATATTGAATATTGTCGGTTATATGTGATATAACCGGGTTATTGAATCAATAGTTGATTTGATAATATGATATACATATAAATAATATGATATTAGTTGGTTGTATATGATATAACCAGATTATTGAATTAAGTATTGATTTAATAATTTGATATATATTTATATTTGATATATTAACTAATATTATTGCTCACTTATAATTTTCTTCTCTTGATATATAATTGTATGTGTGTGTGTGTGTATTTATATATAAAATTAGAATTTGTATCATGGTTGATGATAGAATATGGGTGTATGAGACTCACACTAGGGCAAAAGATATTTGTAATGATTTAATCTAAAAAGAAAATAAAAAGGATTAGAAATGAGTCATGGCTTGGTTGCTTGTAGAAGCATTGAGAAGCCATGACTCATCTCTCTCCTTTTGTTTTACTCTAGATATTTATTTATCACAACATTATCTTAGGCTCATTGTTCACTCTCTCATGATAATTTTATTCTTCACCCAATTTCATATTCTTCCTCAAGAGCTCATTCTAGGGTTTTTCTTGATTTGGAAAAAGTGAGAGGAAAATATTTTTAAAGTGAGAAAAATTCCTACTTTATCAACCTACACTAATCTAGCTCATTAGTTTAGATTGTTTGCTTCACTAATACCTTAATTAGTGAAATGTTAGCTTGACCTAGAGAGGCTTCATGGTGGATCATCTTCGGTTTTGAAGATCACATAGCAAATTTGTTCCTTTCTTTAAGTGGAGCCAAGAAGGGTTTTAAGGACTACTACTTGGAGCTTAGGGACTACTACTTGGAGCTTTAGAAGTGAAAGACATGGTCTACAAAGGTTGTAATCATCTTCACTTAGTTATAGAACTAGTTTGCTTGCTTAAAAAACCCCAATTCTCTAGTTCGATTCTTGGTTAGTGTAGCTTAGACATCTAGAATTTTTTAATTGCATACTTGATGCATGTGGAAACCTAGTAGAGGTGCTAAGATACACTTTCATGGTATCAGAGCCAAGATAGAGCTTTAGACGAAGTCTAAACGACGTTAAAGTGTTCGATCGATGTTTCGAAACCCTATTTTTCAAAGTTTATGTCCATTTTTTAAAAAGTTGAAATTTTTCAGTTTAAAAATATCCAGAAAATCATGCACAGTTTTGTATGGAGCCCCCAAGAAGTACGAGATACTATCTCGACCAAATGGCCGCGGAACCGCCGCATAACCTAGGGTTTTTCCGCGGTTCCACCATACTTTTAGAGAGATTTGGATTCGTATTTCTTGTGCTTCTCCATTATGTGATTTTGCTCTTTCTGAGAATTTTTAGTTAGACTCAAGTTGTTGAGGTCTCTGTAATTTTCAGGTGTTTGAAAAATCGATCGAAATGTTTAACATCGTCTAAATAGTTTAGATATGTGATATAATTTTTGGAATCCACGTTAATTAGTTTTGTGAAAACTAGTTTGTGTTTTGTAAATCTAGCATTTTAGTCTCGTTTGATTGATTGCCACGTAGTTTCGATTCGGATCAAAACTCCATCGCAATCTCATATTGTACGTGAACACTCGCCGGGAAACACTACTAGATAGCCATGTCCCATAGCTCCGACCAAGTGACTATAGGAGAACACTGTAACCAAAATCATCCATTCGGGTGCTCGCGGCCGCGGTGTTCCGCCTAAGTGCACTTCGTTGACGGCATCGGGGGTGCGGCAATCTACTAAAATTCCCGAAGAGCATTCGATCGTTTAATTAGGAATCTTGTTGAATTACCCGACTTGTTATTGAAAAGTGTTTTCAATTCGAGACTTAAATAGAAGGTTTATAGGGTTAGGCATGAAATTCGGAATATGTGATATTCTGGGTTTATGATGTCTAAGGTATTTGCGGATTCTAATTATTGTATTTTTCATTTTTTTCCTGCGATCGTAAGTGTAATATGTGGTGTATCCCCGATCTCGTTGCTATACGTCAACGACATTAGGAATACGCATATTTACTTACGTTGATGACATGTGATGTTATGTGTCGCTTCTGTTATGTTATATTGGATCGTCGTGATTGAATAGCCAGGGTTTTTTTTTACGTGAGATGAGAGTTTTTATATTTTCATTCATGTAATTAATTTATATGTAATATTCTTTTATTGGGACACTTCCGGGTTGAGGATGTTGTCTCCATTGATGTATATTATTTACTTTTCCGTATTAGGATAGACCCAAGATGGCGAGCACAAGCAACCGGGTTCTAGAGTCTAATGGGAGACCATCTCGAGGAGTCAAGACCGGGTCACCTAACTCTAGAATTGGCACGGTTACTTGCCGCTCTTGTAAGGGTCTAGGGATGCGGTTTTGGCTATTCATCACGACCATGGAATCCGTATTTTTCATTACCGGCTTAATTTAAAACATGGACCTCCCAGTATATCTTATATTTCATATGTTTGCTTCTACTTCTTAGGTTCTGTGATGTGATCATATAACTGCATGAGACGAATGTTGCTATATATATATATATATATATATATATATATATATATATATATGATATATTAGTAGACAGTATATATGTTTTGCATCTATGCTAGTCCTGACCCCGCCCTGCCGTAAGTTAAGTAACCTTACGGTGAAGACCCGGGTCCCTGTGGCGAATACGGATGGCATATATGTGTGTTTTATTTTTGTTTCTTCTGTGATGTTTAGGAAACATAAATGATTAGACGTCACTAAGGAGATTAATGAAAAGAAAAAAAACCTAAAAGATATTGTAGAATCAAAATTTTCAAAAAGGCAGCTCTAGTTATTGCTTTGCATAGCGGTATTCCTTAATGAATATCCAGCACCTCATTCGATGAGGAAAGAGCCTAGATCCCTTCACCGGGAGTGACCTCTTTAGCAATACTAGCAAATGCTACAACCCACTCGGTATGTTTTGAAAACTACTCGATTTTAAAAGTGGAGATTAAACCACTCCTTTTCAAATCACTAGATTCTACAACGATATCACGTTCATTACACTAAAGATTTTCTTCAAAATCATTCGTAGCCCTCCGTCATTTCAGATAAGGACTATTCAGTATTCGTGCTGCGTTTATTGGCCTCCGTCAAGGCATAGTGTGTGGTAGCTGATTAGTGCTTATCTGTCGCATATGATGCGATTGGATTAAGGTAGTCGTACAGTCTTATTGGCCTCCGTCAAGGATCGTGCCGGTGGATTTAATTCAATCAAGAAATGATGGGTTGAACTTGACTAGCGGCCTATGGTTTATTGGCCTCCGTCAAGATCATAGGTCATTAGTGGTAAAAACAGATATTGGGAATTTCAAGTGTTGAAATTTGCAATGAGATTGCAAACCTTCTATGAGATAGATGGATCCCAATACCCATTGCGAGTAAGAGTTACTCCTAGGAGAGTTTTCCACTTTACAATTCGCTAATCCAGTAGGTGTCTAAGAAAGGTGTTAACAGGGTTATGCCCCTACAGAAATGAGGTTATTTAATTAGTTCCATGCGAAAGCATTAGGGAGACTCCCTCAGAATATCAATACCTGCCTGGCTGACCGATTGGCGAACTTGTACGGTGTAATTAATCCTGGCTAATCTTTCCTTTTAGGGTTTGAAGGAAGACTTTATGAAAAAAAGTAGGAGCCATCCTGATTAGATAAGATAATAACCAATCTAATCTTGCAAGCGCGTACGCTAAAGTGTTTACTTCTCTCTCTCCAGGTAGCGACCATGACATTCCTTAATCAAGATAACAATATGGATGTATTGACCGAACCCGCTTATTATACTGAGCTGTAGAACGTTGGTTCCGCTCTATCTTATGACTGCCATAAGTCTGAGTAAGAAATAGGGGAAAGTACGGATTCCCAAGCAACCCGAACGAAGAAAGAGCATATTGATGTATTTTCTTCGGGTGTGTTCGTCATTGAGAACTGTTTCTCAGTTTGCTCTGGTATTAGATACCGGATCAGGATCCCACATTTGTAATGTGTTACAAGGGTTAAGAAAAAGTAGAGAACTGGGAAAGGGTGATATCTCCCTCAGAATAGGTAACGGAGCAATTGTTGCTGCCGAAGTTGTCGGCGAATATCACTTTGTATTGCCAAATGGTAATACATTGATTTTGAACGATTGTTATTTCGTACCATCGATGATGTGCAACATAATATCTATTTCTTTATTAGATAAAGAAGGATATAAGTTTGCATTAAAGAAAAATGTTATGAACATTTTCCTGAATCAAGTGTTGATTAGGTTTGGTACGTAGTGTAACAGTATATATGCTATAAATCAAAACACAATTCTAAATATATAGAACACACACAAGAGAAAAAGTTCAGAAATGAATGAAGCTTTCTTGTGGTATTGTAGACTTGGTCATATCAATGCGACAAGACTAGCGAAGTTATATAAAGATGGATATTTGAATCAGTTTGAATTTACATCTTATGAAACTTGCGAGTCATGTCTCAAATAAAAGATGACCAAAACTCCATTTACAGGACACGGAGAAAGAGCTACTGAACTCTTGGGATTGATACATAGTGATGTATGCGGTCCTATGTCTACACATGTCAAGAATGGTTCCTCGTACTTTATTACATTCACCAATGATCTCTCAAGATTTGGACATGTGTTCCTGCTGAAATACAAATCTGAACCTTTTGAGAAATTCAATGAATATAAGTACGAAGTAGAGAACCAGACGGGTAAAAGTATTAAAGTCCTTCGATCTGATCGAGGAGGAGAATACTTGAGCATGGAATTCCGAGACTATTTAAAAGAGAATGGGATTCTTTCTCAGCTTACTCCTCTATTTACAACACAACACAATGGAGTTTCGGAGCGGAGAAATCGCAACCTATTAGATATGGCGTACACTATGATGAGTATTGCTGAGTTACCTATTTCCTTTTGGGGTTATGCACTTGAGACAGCTGCATACCTATTGAATAGGGTTCTGACCAAATCAGTGCCTACCACTCCATATGAGATATGGGAGGGGAAGAGGCCATGTCTTAATTTTATTAAGATATGAGGTTGTCCGGCTTATGTTAAAAAGAAAAATCTGGACAAGCTCGAGGCAATGTATGTTCTGTGTAATTTTATAGGATATCCCAAACATTTGCGAGGGTATATCTTCTACCACAACGAGGAAAAAAAGGTGTTTGTTTCTCGGAATGACACCTTTTTAGAAAAGGAATTTCTTATGAAAGAAATTAGTGGTAATGAGGTAGAACTGGAAGAAGTTCCAGCTACACAAACTATAACTGATAATTTGGTAAAACCTCAATAGTCCCCGACGAACCTCAGCCACTCCGCAGATCTAGTAGGGTTCCTCATCCATCTGAGAGATACTACGGTTTTCTTATAGACAATGGGAACGAGAATTGCATCATGGAAGATGATGATCCAACTAGTTTCGAGCAGGCCATCACAAGTGGAGACTCTATGAAATGGCTGGATGCTATGCGAACTGAGATGGAATCCATGTACACCAACAAACTATGGAATTTGAAAGTTGCTGCTGAAGGGGTAAAACCTAGCGGGAGCAAGTGGATCTTTAAGAAGAAACTTGGTGTAGATGGAAAAGTGGAGACCTTTAAACCTAGACTTGTAGCAAAAGGTTTTCGTCAACGATCAGGTGTCGACTATGATGAAACCTTTTCTCCAGTGGCTATGCTTAAGTCCATCAGGATCCTACTTATCATTACTGCATACCATGACTACAAAATCTGGCAGATGGATGTCAAGACCGCTTTTCTAAATGGTGATTTAGAAGAAACCGTGTACTTGACACGGCCAGAGGGCTTCGTAGATAGTGGGAGCAGCGGAAAGGTGTGCAAGCTGCTTAAATCAATCTACAGATTAAAGCAGGCATTGCGGAGTTGGAACATCTATTTTGATGTGGCGTCAAAGAGTTTTACTTGATCAAAAACTTAGACGAACCTTGTATATATAAAAAGGTTGTAGAGAGTAAGGTTGTCTTTCTTATATTGTACGTGGATGATATACTCTTGATAGGAAATGATGTTCTTATGCTGCACTCGGTCAATCTCTTCTTATCACAAAAGTTCTTCATAAAAGATCTGGGTGATGCCTCCTACATCCTGGGGATAAAGATCTATAGAGATAGATCTAAAAGGATGTTGGGATTTTCCCAATCCAGGTACATTGACACCATACTAAAGAGGTTTGGTATGGAAGATTCTAAATGTGGTAATTTACCCACTTGCTCAGGAATCACTCTCTCCAAAGAGATGTCTCCCAAAGCTGATTTGGAGAGGGCTCACATGACAATGATACCATATGCTTCTGCAGTTGGGTCTATCATGGACGCGATGTTATGTACCAGACCGGATGTAGCTTACATACTAGGTGTGGTAAGCAGGTATCAATCAGACCCAGGGGAGAAGCACTGGATAGATGTGAAGAACATTCTTAAGTACTTGAGAAAGACTAAAGAACTGTTCTTGGTGTATGGTAACAGAGAACTCTAGGTGGAGTCCTTTACCGATTCGAGCTTCTAGAGTGATAAGGACAATAGTAAGTCGATCTCAGGTTTTGTCTTCACCCTCAATGGAGGGGCAGTATGTTGGAAGAGTTCCAAGAAAGATACCGTGGCAGACTCGACGACGGAGGTTGAATACCTCGCTGCCAATGATGCTGCCAAAGAGGTTGTCTGGATGAAAAGTTTATCACTGAACTTGGTGTGGTTCAATCCATTGAATATCCAATACCATTTTATTATGATAACAATGGAGCTGTGGGTTTGGCCAAGGAACCCAGGTCCCATCAATGATCCAGACATATTCTGAGGCGGTATTACCTGATCCGGGAGATAGTTGAGCATCGGAAGATCGAGATCAGGAGAGTTGATACGAAGGACAACACAACGGATCCACTCACGAAGGCCCTCCCCCAGACGCAGTTTGAGAGACATTTTGGGATGTTGGGTATGAGATACTACAACAACTGGCCATAGTGCAAGTGGGATATTGTTAGGAATATGTATGCCCTAGAGGCCTTATTGTATATTATAGTGGATGCTTGGACATATATAGAGAGAACTTTCTTGCTCGACATGATAGTATGCTATCTGGTTGCTCTTTATCTTAATATGTACACTTATTTTATTATATTGTCTCTCTGATACATGTTGATAAAGCCCTTACGATGTTGGCTTGACAACCAGGACTATGATGCAGATCATACTAGTAGGGCTTGTGTAGTCCACAAGAACATCATTTAATAGTTCCTAGTCGAGGGGATATCGAGACACGGTATCGATATTCCAGAGTAGACTAGTGTGTATATTTCTTGACCCTGTATGGGGCGATGGTTGATCCCATAACCATTGGTGTTTTACATCAAAGATTGTACACGGGTGCTCATTAGAGAATGGGTACACCGAACAGGACTCGCCGAGAACTCCTAGATGGTACCATACCTATCGTCAGATAGCAGTTCTCTAGAAACACTTGTACATGTTAGTCTATAGACCCGAGATCGTCATAGTGTCTTGTATGGTTCCCACTGTGCTTTGATTTCCTCCCTACCATGGCTCAAAGGAGTCGTGCAAACAGGTGGATTTTGGATACAGTCCCGAGTCACGTGGAGACAGTGAGCAATAGAAGGGGTTTCGTCTCTCCTGATATAGAGAGTTGATGTTGTGCTATGTTCGATTGGTGTTCAGTCGAAAATAGTGCATTTTAACATGACAATTTCCTTACTTTTCTTAATCATCTAAAGGTATTTGATATAAATATAACACATATTAGGAGCTCGTCTGCAAAATATCATTTACCATGTGTTATACATTAAAATCAACATTATGAAGGAAATTGTATGTTTAATATTTTTACGCAAAATAT
The DNA here is from genome assembly GCA_030015575.1 of Agapanthus africanus. Classification (NCBI taxonomy): domain Eukaryota; kingdom Viridiplantae; phylum Streptophyta; class Magnoliopsida; order Asparagales; family Amaryllidaceae; genus Agapanthus; species Agapanthus africanus. Next base: position 374,946,000 of record CM057339.1, on the reverse strand, counting down.
TTTGTATCTCACATTCTTCATTGAGATCTTATACACAGTTAACTCAGGTCAGATATCAGGAATCAAGAATCTGCCGATAAAATACAGGAAAGTCAAAGAATCAAATATTGGCAGAAATTCAGAAGAAATAAGAAGATTCCAAATATCACATAAAGACACATAGATCAACAGAAGAAGACCAAAGAATTTTAAAGCAATGAATCCACCAATTGGCCGCAGAACCACGGCCGAGTCAGGCCGAGTCGCCGCGGATCCGCGGCCGATTCAGAGGCTTCGGAGTCGGAACTCTCTGGAAACTTCTTCTCAATGTCCTAACTTTTTGAGGAAGTCTCGTTGTAACAACCTTGTTCTGGAAACTTCTCTATAATAACCTAGCTTATTGAGGAAGCTTAAAGAGAGGGCTTTATAAAGGACCTAAGACTACATTGAAGGGATTCCCAATTAGTTCCTATTTTCCCCCAAATTCATTCCTCAAATCAAATCAAGAAAAGAGCCAGCATCAAATCCAAAATCAAGAATCATCGAGAAGTTCATCAAGCGATTCAACACAAGATCCTTTATACGAAGCCGATCTTCATCAACGAGCATACGATCCACGACAGGTCCAAGACTCACGGTGATCGAGCAACGTAAAGATCGACGGAAAAATTACCTCTTCAAGGAGTGATCGAGAGCGATTTTTCTTGTAATCTCGGATTGAAGAAGTTTTAATTTGAAGTTAAATAATAAAGGTGATAATTAGTTTCAATTTCTCTTTCTTTTAAAATTCCGCATTATGAGTTCTTTTTCTAATCTTTCTTCTATTTTCAGGATGCGCGAGTAAATCTCCGCTTGCTAAGATCCGTAGTATTAGGGTAGATCGATGGATGATAGAATTATATACTTTTCTTTAGTCTTATGAAGTTTACAAACCTTCGCAAAAGAATCGTTAACATTCTCATCGGGCATGATATTAAATTCTTGATTATCGTGACCGCGATGTGAGATAAGATTAACAATCTTTTTGTGAAGGGCTAGAAAATGAATGGGATCAATGAAAGGGCAAGGGATTATAGAAAAGAAACCCTAGTTTCTTCCAAAAACCCTAATCCGCATTCATCACTATCAATCCAGCATTAAACTGTCAATAGAAAAGATGAGTTACCTTTATTAGTCATTCATGGCTCCTACATCCGATCGGATCCTACAAGCCTTCTTTATATTTTCTTGATAATTGGATCTTGAACATTTTCTTGATTTCCTTTCTTAAAAATGATTTCTTGAATTTCTTGAAATGATTACTCCAACCAAATCTTAAACAATTTCTTGAATTTCTTTATTAGTTCTTTCGACTCAACTAAACCAAGAATTTACAGATTCCTCGAATCCCAAAGGAGGACTCGTTCTTACTAACACTCGCTACAAAGAGACCGGACTGTACGATAAGTGTTGCTTATAGGCTTCACGAGAGTTTGGACAAACTTGCTTGTTGATCTTCTATTTTCTCAATACCTCGGTAGCCGTTATGTCCAGCTAGTACCGCCGAGGGCTTGTAGGTTTCTGATATGATCAATAACTATTGTTGGCGTATTGACGAGTCTTTAGAGTCCCACGCAGAGGTTTCCTAGCTCAAGCGAAATGAAGTAGGGCACATATAATGATATGTGCGGGAGCTTGATTAAATACGAGTATGTGATATCGTATTCTAATCTTGCGATATTTGATATCGATTAGGTTATATATGATATAACCGGATTATAGAATCAAGTGTTGATTCAATAATTTGTTATATGTATATATATTTGATATTGGCAGGTTATATATGATATGACCAGATTATTGAATCAAGTGTTGATTTGATATTGAATATTGTCGGTTATATGTGATATAACCGGGTTATTGAATCAAAAGTTGATTTGATAATATGATATACATATAAATAATATGATATTAGTCGGTTATATATGATATAACCGGATTATTGAATCAAGTGTTGATTTAATAATTTGATATATTTATATATTAACTAATATTATTGCTCACTTATAATTTTCTTCTCTTGATATATAATTGTATGTGTGTGTGTGTGTGTAAAAAATTAGAATCTGTATCATGGTTGATAATACATAGAACATGGGTGTATGACTCACATTAGGGCAAAAGATATTTTTGATGATTTAATTTAAAAAGAAAATAAAAAGGATTAGAAATGAGTTATGGCTTGGATGCTTGTAGAAGCATTGAGAAGCCATGACTCATCTCTCTCCTTCTGTTTTACTCTACATATTTATTCATCACAACTTTAACTTAGGCTCATGGTTCACTCTCTCATGATAATTTTATTCTTCACCCAAATTCATCTTCATCCTCAAGAGCTCATTCTAGGGTTTTTCTTGAGTTGGAAAAAGTGAGAGGAAAATATTTCTAAAGTGAGAAAAACTCCAACTTAATCAATCTACACTAATCTAGATCATTAGTTTAGGTTGTTTGTTTCACTAATACCTTGATTAATGAAGAGTTAGCTTGACCTAGAGAGGCTTCAAGCTGGATTATCTTCGGCTTTGAAGATCACATAGCAAGTTCGTTCCTTTTTTCAAGTGGAGCCAAGAAAAGTTCTAGGGATTAATACTTGGAGCTATAGAAGTGAAGGACTTGGTCTACAAAGGTTGTAATCCTCTTCACTTAGTTATAGAACTAGTTTGCTTGCTTAACAAATCTTAATTCTCTAGTTTGATTCTTGGTTAGCGTAGCTTAGACCTCTAGAATTTTTAAAATTAAATACTTGATGCATGTGGAAACCAAGTAGAGGTGCTAAGACACACTTTCATATATATATATATATATATATATATATATATATATATATAACGAGAGAGAGGGGGGATAATGGATGAAAGGTGCCCAAATATATATATATATATATATATATATATATATATATATATATATATATATAGCGAGAGATAGAGAGAGAAAGTGTATAATTGAGGAAAGGTGCCCAAAGAGGGAATTTCCTACTGTAGCGTCGAAAATATATATCCTCCATGATTTTTTTCGACGATCGGCACTAATCATTATCATCTTTATCATGCAAGATGTGGGTACACAAAATTTCATGTGATTTCATCACTTTTTCATCGTTGATTTAGTGGGTGCAAAATTAACGGTTTACCGACAATAGAACTTTTTACATTGTTAATTCCATGGAAAAATAGCGATGGAATCATATAAAATTTGGTGTATCCCCGTCTTATATGATAAAGTAAAGATGATGATGGTGGGTATCGATCGTCAAAAAAATCGTAGAGAATATAAATTTTTGACGCCGCCTAACATAAAAGCCTTCTAAGGTCTCTTTTGTTCATATATATATATATATTATGGATCTGTTAGGGCGGGATGTTTTTAAATTCACGAATCTGAATAACAGCCGTTGGATTGGCCATTTGCTTTCAATGGCTAACGTTAAAGCAATTAAAAAATCCATTAAATAGGAGAGTTAATATTCTCTTTAATAATTTTGGGGATATCCAATAGATCCTCATGATTTGAAGCAATATTACCCAAAATATTTTCATTAATCCTAAGGTAATATATCAAAACATCCAACAAATCCAACCCTAAAACAATATTATCCAAAATATTCCACAAACCCAATGATAATAATCTCAAAATCTAACAAATCGTCATGATTCCAAACAAATACTATTCAAAATAAATGAATAGAGCTATCTATGGATCCTAAATTTTTTATGGAGGAATTATTGTTAGATATAGATGCCCTCAAGTCAATTATTGTAATTGAAAGAAGACCTATACGAGAGAACAATTTTACTCGAGATGATAGTATGCTATTTGGTTTGTCTTTATCTTTCATATGACACGTTTTATTCACTATCACGTATCGTTTAGATATGAGATAAAACCTTAGGATTTTACTTGACTACCAGGACGATGATGAAGATCATACTAGTGGGTCCTAGGTAGTCGATAAACACATCCTTAAATGTCTCCAGTCGTAGGAGTATCGAGACTAGGCATCGGTACTTCGGTTTAGACTAGTGTGTTTTCTTACCCGGTTTGAGGGCGATAGATGATTCTGCAACTATTGGTGTTAGGCATCGAGAATTGTATACATATGTTCATTGATGACTTACACTGGACAGTCTCACCGAGAACTCCTAGTTGGTGATATATCAATGTCAGATAGCAGTTCTCTTATGACATGGGTACAGGGTAGTCTCTAGAACCTGAGATCGCCATAGTGTCTCATGTGTGTTCCTACTATACTTAGACTTCTACCCTACCACGGCTCAAAGGAGTCGTGCAAACAAGTTTTTGTTAGGTATAGTCCTGAAGCACGTGGAGTCAGTGAGCAGTCAAGGGGATTCGTCTCTCCTGGTATAAGGAGTTGATGTCACGCTGTGTAGGACATGATTACAACCACAAGTCGATGGCCACCACAGTGGAGATAAACTGATAAGTGTTATTAGTTGTATCTCCGGTTGGTTATGAGTCTTCTGTTGCATGACTTATCGAGTTATTAGGGTCTGACAGATTCTAAACCTCAGACCCGATATGCAATACTCTTAGAAGAAGAGACCGGACTGTATGGTAATACCATTGATATACTTTGCAGGGCTCAGATGATCTTGCTCGTTGACCTTCTTTCGATCAATATCTAGGTAGCCGTTACGTGTCGTTAGTACCGTTGACATACTTATAAGCTATGGATATGATCCTAATCTACTGCTAGCGAATTGTCGAGTCTTTAGAGTCCCACACAGAGATTTCTCAGCACATGCGAAACGATGCAGGGCACGTATAGGGATACGTGCAGGAGTTCGATTAAACACGTGTATTTGATACACGTATTTTAATCGGGTGTTTTTTTATATTAGCAGGTATATATATGATATAGCCGGATTATTAAATCAAGTGTTGATTTAATAATTAAATGTATATTTATATATTGATATATTTATATATTAACTAATATCACGCTCACTTTATTATTTTTTTCTCTTTAATTATATTTCTATTTGATATAAATATTGTGACATGTATATTGATACATATGAGATGGGTGTATAAGAATTATATGGAAGAATGAGAATGAGTCATGAAGTTAAGATGGTTATAGAATTGATGAGGTGTTCTATTTTCATGACTCAATTTTGTTTTTAGTTCAATTTTTATTGAACTTTATATATTCTTCATACTATCTCATCTCCACCATTGCGTCCTCTCTTAATTTTCTTCAAGTGTGGAATGGAAAAAGAAAAGGGAAAAATTAAGTGAACAAATTATTCTACATCTCCTACTAATTATCTTTAGCAAGTTTAATTAGTGTGCTGCTTCATTTTGATGAGATCAATTTGAAGCTAAAACTTGTGTTGGAGTTATGTCAAGGTGGATCATTTTCGGCGAGGAGATTATCGAGCAAGCTTGTTCCGAGATTCGTGGAGACTAGTCGGAGTCTAAGTAGAGGTGGCTAACGTGCTACAATGGTTGTAGTCCACCAACTCTAAGTTTTTGGCTTACTAATTTAGTGACAAGTTTAGTAGTTTGGTTTGATTCTTGGTTTGAGTTTGCTATTGCTATCTAGATTATTAAAATTAATGCTTCTGCCGCGCTTTAAACCCTACTTGAGGTGCCTAGCAACCCAACAAATATTTACATTCCCATTTAATGGCTTTTTTAGTTGTTTTGATCTTAGCCGTTGAAAGCAAAGGGCTGATCCAACGGCTGTTATTCAGGTTCGTGAATTTAAAAACACGATCCCGCTATGACGAATCCGTACTCTCTCTCTCCCCCCCTCTCTCTCTCTCTATATATATATATATAGAGAGAGAGAGAGAGAGAGAGAATAATGTAGAAAAAAGGCATATAAGGCTTTTTCGTAAGGTGGTGTAAAAAACTGCACCGTCCACCATTTTATTCGACGATCGGCTCCTATAGTCATTATCTTTTCATCTAAGATGTGGATACACAAATTTAAGTGATTCTAACACCTTTTCACCGTTGATTAAGCAATGTAAAAAGTTCTAGGATAAATTGTTGAAAACCCTCCGACCCATTTAAAACTTGTGAGAAAATCCCTGGGCCTTTTAACTTAGTAGAAAAACCAAAAAAGACGGTTATCGAAATCAAACCGATGACCATCCCGTGAAGAATTCCCTCGAATATTCAAGGCCATTTGTCTTTTAATATATCCCAGAATTATCCTTTGCTGACCCATGTGTGCAAGTACAATGACAACTGCCAATTTCTTGGCAATAAAGCATTAGATATTACACATACGACTTGCCTGTAGCATCTGAGGGGTTTCCTGTAACTTCTATCCTATGTTGATTTTTGCTTAAAGGATTAAACATTAAATGTTCTAACAAATCCATTTTCCCTCCAAATTCACTATTTTCCCCCCTAAAAACCCAATTTGCCACCAGAACTAAAATTATCCATTTCATTTTCTCCATTATCATTATCTTCTCTCATTACTCCACTTTCATTTATTACCCCAATGTTTACCGCCAAAAACAGAGACGAACTAGGATTGAACGTCTTGCCTGAATTTGGGGGAAGATACTATTTGGACATATCTATCCACCTCTCCGAAGATACCAAGTTAATTTATGACACCGTATATTGAAGGTTTGGATAGATGCGACTGATGTAGCAGACTTTATTAGACCCCCCTCATTTGTGAGGAGTTTTTATTGTAGGGACGCTCTTCCCTGCAGACGCAAGCCCCTGCGGTTAAATACGTTATCTCATTGCGATAACCACTTTCACCTACTCCAGGTAGATCACTTCGCGGCGTGTTGTGTTTGTTTTGTAAGTCCGCGGTGGCGCCCCGGCCGTCAATCTGACGCCGGAAACGCGGAAACAAAAATTTTGCAAACTAGCAAACCGGCACCACCGCGCACTTTTCACCCGGATCGGGCCATTAACCTAGCTAACTAGCAAACAAGAAAAGAGTAGAGAAGTTATACCAAGCGATCCGTGTCTTTCGGTCTTCGTCTCCACTCCGATCTCCCGCGGAAACTCCGTCCATCAACTCCTCGTCGGAAAGGGCACCACATCGCCAAAATCTTTTACGGGCTCCCACCTCTTGACCGAGGCAACTCGGGCGCGAAGTTGGCTAGCCGACGCGTCCAAGATTTGCTGTAGACTAGTATAGAAACTTGTCTCTTTGGGGCTTATGGAAGTTGCCATGTATGGAGGGATCGAGAAAGAACTTTGGAGAGAGGTACATGAAATTGTGTAGCAAGGAAAAATGAGATGAACAAAGTTTTCCCTCATCAAAAATGAACTCACCCTCTCTCCTCTAATGAAGTGGCCGGCCTCATGATCAAGCCTTGGTGGAGGGAAAATGTCCAATGGAATATATCAAGTGGGAAAATAATTGATAAAAAGAAAATCTATAAATCATCACAAGATAAACCTCATATCCCTTCAACAACCCATCACAAGATAAGCAATTGAAAAAGACTAGAATAGAATCTCATCATGATGCTAGTCTCATCATAAATCCACAAATGCAAGAAACCCCTCAACAAATAAGTTAATTGCAAACTTGCAATTAACCCCCTCCATTAGAAAGTCCGGCCGTGAAGGAATAAAAGAAAACCGGCCGGAACTTCAGAAAACTGGCAACTTCAGAAAACTGATCCCGTAATAAATTACAGGAAAACCCCACTACTGCAAATACATGCCCGCATTTGTATTCCCACTGAACACAAATGCAAAGAGACAAAACTACACTATTTAATACTAGGATCCGGCTTAAGCCAAAGCCGGCTAGTAAAAACCGTCCGATCACGATCCGTGCAATACCGCACGTATCTGATCGAACCCTGCCATATCTCCATACAGCCTCTACAGCGTTTCGCCCGAAACCTGAGTAACTGAGTGTGGTGGACTCTAAAGACTCGTCAATACTATGGCTGTGGATTTAACCACTAGCACGTCAGAGGTATAAGCCAATACGTAACGGGCTACCAGATACCGACTAAAAGGGACATCGATGAGCGAACTCATCCTGACACCCTACTGAGCCTGTCAGTGACAATATCCGTACAGTCCGGTCCATTCGTTTATGAGTATCGCATGGCGGGCCTAGAGGGTTGGTAAAAGTGAGACCCCTAAAAGCGGTACAAGTCGTGTCGGAGTGCAGCCCAGAACACCCTGAGATACTACTGGAATACCTACCAGCAAATCTCCTGCCTTGGCCAAGGACTTTTCATGTTCTGGCTCTCCTCGACACAGCGCGACCTCACACCCAATACCGGGAGAGACGAACCCCTGCAAATCCGCTCACTGCCTTCATGTGGCTCGGGACTGTACCCAACTAAAACCTGTTTGCACGACTCCTTTGAGCCGTGGTAGGGTAGTAATCAAAGCACAGTGGGAACTCACACGAGACAAATGACGATCTCAGGTCGATGAACTAACCTGTACACATGTCACCAGGGAACTGCTATCTGACGTCTGGTATAATCCCAACTAGCAGGTTCCCGGCGAGTCCTGTCCGGTGTACTCATAACCCATTGAGCACCTGTATACATCTGAGGTGAACCAACTGACACCAGTGGCTTGTGAGACCGGCCACCGCCCCTCGTCGGGGTCTCGACTGTATACACTAGTCTACTCTGGAGAATCGATGCCCTGTCTCGAAACTCCCACGACTAGGGACCTTTTAAGGATTTGCTTATAGACCCCAGCTCCCACTTATATGATCGCCCTCATACTGCTGGTAGTCAAGCAAGAATCCTAGGGGCTCTATCAATGTGTAATAGCGACTCATAAGGTCACCTAAAACAGTACACGAAGATAAAGATAAACCAGATAGCATACTATCATCTTGAGTAAGACTGTCCTACCGAGATAGGTCCTCCCTCAATCATTGCAATCACATGCTTGTGATCCAATAATTGACTCTGAGGGCACTATCTCCAACAATCTCCCACTTGCACTCCAGGCTAATTATTGCGATGTCGCATACTCACAGCCCGTGTGATACTGAACACCCAACTCCTCTACTAGTCAGTCTCACAAAGCTCGTTTGCGAAACTATTGCGTTCGGGGAATAGCCTCAGTGAGTGGATCCGCTCTAGTGTTTCTTTCTATGTCTCTCTATATCTCAAGTTCGCGGAGAAAGCTATCTCCCGAAATGAGCAATACCTGTCTTAGAATGTCTGGATGTCTGATGGGACCTAGCTCATAAATGAACTCCAAATCCAAACTTCTTAGACTGTATCGTCAACTGAACTTAATCAATATCCTGCGCCATGCCTTCCCTCAGTATCCACCTGGACCAACTGTCCAAAATACTACCCCTCGTCAGAGGGAAAACTATAACTCTGACAGCCACTCTGCCATCCAGGTCACCTTGGAAGCCTGGAATGATAACCGTCTCCTAAAGGAGGCTGCCGTTATCATATCCCTAGAACATCACTTATGTTCTAAAACTGCTTCCGACTGTTTCTCCAGGATTGGATCAATATCAACTTATTGAACCTACTGCAAGAATAACATCTGGTGTGGTACTTGACACTTCATGATTGACTCAGTTGCCTAAGCAAGTGATCTGCCAATCATGCGCATCCCTCTCCCCTTTAGTCTGTAAGACACCTTTAGAGAGGGTGACTCCATCACCTGCAGGTATACTACTGTGCCAGGAGTCGTCCATTCTAAATACTCATAGAATGCTGTCCAAGTACCCTGATTGGGAAACCACCCAAATCTAGATCTAAAACCCATAGATCTAGTAACCAGAATGTTTGATATAATATCCAAGTCCTATGTGGAGAACTATTGTGTGACGACCAAAGTATAACCGATCGTAGTATAGGAATATCACTTCCTACTCTGTGTATGTCATCAAATACCAGGACATCACACCCTACTACCTTCTTAACAGATCCATCCCCTATTCTAATGAAGTCAAACCTATGACTGTAACATCAGAAATAGATGATCTATCTCCGCTACGTCTGCTTTAGTCTATAAATATACATAAGCTACTTATCCACCAATGCTTCCGCTGCTCCCACTGACTACGACAACCCTCTGGCAGAGTCATATAGACTTGCACTTCTAAAGCTAGTTCAGAACGACGCTATACTCATCCTCCTGCCGGATCTCACAGTCTGGAACAACAGCAATGGCAAGTCTGGGTAAACAAGAACCTCCCTGCCACCGTCCTTGAGCATACCGAAGTACCTCTCGAGTGCCTGAGGTTACCCACTTTATCTGCGGAGTGGCCAATGGAATGTCAAACCAGATTGAATCTTTAGGTTCTTATCAAATCTTCAGTAATCGTTTGCGGTTCTGGAATCACTTCCAGTTCTACCATACCTCCCACTACTGTTTTCTGAAAAAAATCCATTTTTAATTAAAACTGTGGCGAGTCAAGAACAATATCACTATTGATCTTCCAGATGGTAGAAATCAACCCTCGTCATAGCCCGGGTCAACCCACAACAGCCATTACAGAAACGTGCCTTGAGTAGTCCAGTGTCTGGTTTTAAGCATAAACTGGACAACTCCCCGTACCTTAACAATGTCAAGATATGAACTGTTCTATATCCAATACAGAAACAGAGGCACTGATTTAATTGAACCAGATTCAAATCATGCAGCTATCACCAGTGCATGTCAACTAAATGGAAGGAGGCCGATCAGCGTTACTCAACTTAGGAGTACTTCCAATTATGAGTAACCTGAAAGAGAAGCTAGTTCTCTTAATCATTACTATCAACTGAATACCATATACAAGTATCTACATCTTCGATCACTTTGAAGAATCCCGATACTTGCAATACCTGGTTCTCTACTTTATTCATATACCTATAACTTCTCAAAATTCGGACCCTGTGTTTCTAAGAAACACCTGTCTAAAAACTAGAGAAGTCATAAGTAAACCGAATATAGTACGAGAACCAACCCCTCTGTCCTCATGGACGCTGGACAATATACAATACTCTGTATAAGTCCCTTGAGTCAAATGACTCATTCACTGTGTGTCGTAGGTTGAAAACTGTACTTTTGGTTAAGAAGAAGTACACCGTTGTTCAATGCTCCTTACCTAACCATCCACTGGTATAGGTAAATGTCATAGACATAATTTCAAAAAGGTATGTCTCACTCTATAAAAATAGACGTACAGATACATCAATTTGAAATTGGTGCACAACAACGGATATTCAAAACCAAATATTTGCCGACCGGGCAAACAGCCCAGGTGACATCCTCAAATATCACCAATTACAACGAATCCCGATATAATGAGGATGGTCACCTAATTCCCAATAACTTACTCCTACTCATCATCTGTAAAACCATACAGATGTGAGAATCATACCTGGTAAATACATACCCTGGAGCAAGTGTCTAATTGGGAAATCAGTTTTCCTTTAACAATACACAGTGAACCTGAAACATTGAAATGTTTCGTTGGGGTATCATGGTATTCCTAGTAATGCCTCTCCCCATTATCCAGATTCACAACTATAACCGTATAATTCTTTTCATCTCTCCAAATCCCTTTATATGTCTTTAGTCATTACCTTCTGTATACCCCTTTAGGCCAAATGGTTTTCTTCCTTCCCCTACCGTTCGGCACCAGCCTATGGTTTGGAAGAAGACTATCCAATAAGCATAATGGGTTGTACTGTCCTAGTCCTAGGAGCACTCGCAATGTGAGAGAAGGTGAAGATAAAAGACAACCGAATGTACTTTATTCCTATTTCTCCTGAGCCAGGATCCATCCCCGAACTGAACAAGTTCCTTTCGAGTTCCTATATAAACATACGATGGATTTATCCAATAAACATGGGATCTTCGTAGTGACACGGATGTGTCCTGGAGAAATACAAAAGTGATTAGGATTGGCGAAAAAATACTTGGTTTGGTCATGAATAGCAGTCCACAATTTACTTTGCCCTCTTACTAATCCCTTGCCTTGTCTGAACTTAATACCTTCTGTACACCATTCAGGCTAATTGGTTTTCTTCATTCCCTACCGGTCGGCACCTGCCTACGGTTTGGAAGAAAACTATCCAATTTGCGTAATAGGTGTACTATCTCTTAAACTAAGGAGTACTCGCAATGAGAGAAGGTGAAAGGAAAAGAAAACTGAATAGTCCTATTCTTTTTCTCCAGAACCAGAAACCATCCTCGAATTCTTTCGAGTTCGTATATAACCATACGATGGTTTTGTCCAATGGATGTGGACGTTCGTAGTAATACGGGGTGTCCTGGAGAAAAGGGGTAAAAGTAGGAGTGGCAATGAGGTTTGCAACTCTGACAATCCAAAAGCCAGTGTTAAGAAGGTTCGGTCAACTTGGTCACTGAGTCATAGTCTTAAGGTCGGGTCAATGGTCGCTGCCAAAGAGAGAAAGAAAAGAAACACTCAGCGTGCACTCTAACCTAGATCAGAATGGTTATCACTTTATCTAATCTGGAAACCTCCCACTGTAATGTCAAATTCTTCCCCAAACCTGAAAGAAGAATTAGCCGGGATCACCCGAGGAGTAAACCAACTCATAGTGGGAATCGGGATCCAACTCTCATCGCATGGTAACGTGACGGAATCCGCTCACGTTATCACACTCCAGAAGGTATGCGCATATCTGGCAAGTTTCAGTTCGTTTGAAACTCCCGATGTGGATTTCTGCCCCATGCTCTTATGACCTTGACTTTGGCCAACATATCATAAATCACATGTCAAGTTCTACCCGTCATTCTCCTGGTTAATTTGAACCCACCCGTACCTACCCTTAACTTTGGCCAAAATGGCAGTACGACTGTCCCAAACCAACGCATCTATCTATGCTGCATATGAATACCCAACAGCTACCAAACATTGTGCCTTGACTTTGGCCAACATACACAGCTTGAATACTATTGACTATCCATATGAAACGACGGAGGGCTACGAATGGTTTCTGGCGAAAACCTTTAACGTAATGAACTTGATATCGTTGAAGGAACTAATAGCTTTTTAAAAATATAGTGACGAAAACCTTTGTTAAAGAGGTCACTCCCGGTGAAGGGGATCTCGGTTCTTTCCCGTAGAATGAGGTGCAGGATATTCCAACTGAATACCACGATGCAAAGCAAAAGTAAACGGCTATAGTGAAGTTACTGCCCTGACGCAAACTTTTGTCCAAGGGTCACTCCCGGTGAAAGGATCTCGGCCCTTGCCTCGTCGACTGAGGAGCAGGATATTCCAACTGAATACCACTGTGCAAAACAAAAGAGAACGCCCTTGCAATAACAGCTTTTTGAAAAAGTGTTCCAACAACATCAGAATAGGTTTGTTTATCTTGCATTGATCCGAATCAACGCAGTCCCATCAATTGATCACACCATAAAGAACGAAAATAATGACGTACGTATATGCCATCCGCATTCGCCACTTGGTCCCGTCATCACCCGTTAGGTTACTTAACTAACGACAGAGCGGGGACTGGACTAGCGCGGATGCAAAACATATACAACATCTACTAGTATATATATAATATATAATTTTCGCTCAAGGCGTGATAAAAAGCAACATCACAGAAATGTATAGCAACACAGATCAATACAGATATCTGGGATCTCCGGGTTTCACAGAGCCGCTACTGAAACCCGACGTTCCCCTGGTCGTGTGGATAGCCTGTGCAATGAAAACCTAGACCCCTACTGGGCGCGCAAGGTACCCGCCAAAACCTGAAGCGAGGCAGCCCCCTTCAGCAACGTGAATGGACCACCCAGCACTCTACGGAATCCGGTAACTTGGGCACCCATCCTGGGTCAACCTATACCCCCTACGAGTGCGGCGAACAGCCCGCCAATTCTAGAGTAAAGCCCCCTCCGTCTCAATGCCATGAGATGCGGGCTTGTTGCCCTCTAGAACCCGGCTATCCGTGCACCCCTCCGCGGGGTAATCCTAGTACAGAAAGTAAATATACATACAACGGGTACATCGACCGTAACCTGGTCGTGCCCCAAAATAATAATACAAACAGGCAGTGACGGCAGTCCACATGTCGGACGCTCGCCCCGTAATATCAAACGTACATATAAAAACAGAACTGTACTAATATTGCATCCAGGCTATCCCCACGACCGATCCGCAACATCACAGCACAACACAGAACATCAATGTGAATGTCACGTTCGCAAATCCATCTAAAAGGGCTATAGCAGATAGACTGGATTTACCGATCGAGTGACATTCACGATCGCAGATATAATGTAAATACTGTGAACTAGCATGTTTAAAATATCCGATCGAACAAATTTATCAAAGTGGGCTCCAAGCAGTACTGTAGCACTCACAGAAAATCTGGGCCCAAAATGAATATCCCAAAACCCCTATTTTTAACTCATAAGCTATCTGCAAAATTTTGATCAAGTGATCAACCAAAAGCGCGGCGGAACCGCGGCCCAAGCATGGGTTTGGCCGCGGTTCCGCGTCGGTTTGGAGAGATCGCGCCACCAAATTTTCACAGATTGCTTCTATATCCATGCACAGTATTCTGAGACAACCTGAAAAATTTTTGGAGCTGAAAAAATTTCGACAGAAACTTGTGCATTGGAAAATACGGTTTTGGGGGATTTTTATTCGATCGGGTTTTAAACATACTAGAGCAACCTAGGCATGGTTAATGGCGTGGCTCTGATACCAATGTAAGTCCGCGGCGGAGTCCCGGCCGTCAATCTGACGCCGGAAATGGGGAAACAAAAATTTTGCAAACTAGCAAACCGGCACCACCGCGCACTTTTCACCCGGATCGGGCCTTTAACCTAGCTAACTAGCAAACAAGAAAAGAGTAGAGAAGTTATACCAAGCGATCCGTGTCCTTCGGTCTTCGTCTCCACTCCGATCTCCCGCGGAAACTCCGTCCATCAACTCCTTGTCGGAAAAGGCACCACATCGCCAAAATCTTTTACGGGCTCCCACCTCTTGACCGAGGCAACTCGGGCGCGAAGTTGGCTAGCCGACGCGTCCAAGGTTTGCTGTAGACTAGTGTAGAAACTTGTCTCTTTGGGGCTTATGAAAGTTGCCATGTATGGAGGGATCAAGAAAGAACTTTGGAGAGAGGTACATGAAATTGTGTAGCAAGGAAAAATGAGATGAACAAAGTTTTCCCTCATCAAAAATGAACTCACCCTCTCTCCTCTAATGAAGTGGCCGGCCTCATGATCAAGCCTTGGTGGGGGGAAAATGTCCAATGGAATATATCAAGTGGGAAAATAATTGATAAAAAGAAAATCTATAAATCATCACAAGATAAACCTCATATACCTTCAACAACCCATCACAAGATAAGCAATTGAAAAAGACTAGAATAGAATCTCATCATGATGCCAGTCTCATCATAAAGCCACAAATGCAAGAAACCCCTCAACAAATAAGTTAATTGCAAACTTGCAATTAACCCCCTCCATTAGAAAGTCCGGCCGTGAAGGAATAAAAGAAAACCGGCCGGAACGGAATGCAAACTGGCAACTTCAGAAAACTGATCCCGTAATAAATTACAGGAAAACCCCACTACTGCAAATACATGCCCGCATTTGTATTCCCACTGAACACAAATGCAAAGAGACAAAACTACACTATTTAATACTAGGATCCGGTTTAAGCCAAAGCCGGCTAGTAAAAACCGTCCGATCACGATCCGTGCAATACCGCACGTATCTGATCGAACCCTGCCATATTTCCATACGGCTTCTACAACGTTTCGCCTGAAACCTGAGTAACTGAGTGTGGTGGACTCTAAAGACTCGTCAATACTATGGCTGTGGATTTAACCATTAGCACGTCAGAGGTATAAGCCAATACGTAACGGGCTACCAGATACCGACTAAAAGGGACATCGATGAGCGAACTCATCCTGACACCCTACTGAGCCTGTCAGTGACAATATCCGTACAGTCCGGTCCGTTCGTCTATGAGTATCGCATGGTGGGCCTAGAGGGTTGGTAAAAGTGAGACCCCCAAAAGCGGTACAAGTCGTGTCGGAGTGCAGCCCAGAACACCCTGAGATATTACTGGAATACCTACCAGCAAATCTCCTGCCTTGGCCAAGGACTTTTCATGTTCTGGCTCTCCTCGACACAGCGCGACCTCACCCCCAATACCGGGAGAGACGAACCCCTGCGGATCCGCTCACTGCCTCCATGTGGCTCGGGACTGTACCCAACTAAAACCTGTTTGCACGAATCCTTTGAGCCGTGGTAGGGTAGTAATCAAAGCACAGTGGGAACTCACACGAGACAAATGACGATCTCAGGTCGATGAACTAACCTGTACACATGTCACCAGGGAACTGCTATCTGACGTCTGGTATAATCCCAACTAGCAGGTTCCCGGCGAGTCCTATCCGGTGTACTTATAACCCAATGAGCACCTGTATACATCTTAGGTGAACCAACTGACACCAGTGGCTTGTGAGACCGGCCACCGCCCCTCGTCGGGGTCTCGACTGTATACACTAGTCTACTCTGGAGAATCGATGCCCTGTCTCGAAACTCCCACGACTAGGGACCTTTTAAGGATTTGCTTATAGACCCCAGCTCCCACTTATATGATCGCCCTCATACTGCTGGTAGTCAAGAAAGAATCCTAGGGGCTCTATCAATGTGTAATAGCGACTCATAAGGTCACCTAAAGCAGTACACGATGATAAAGATAAACCAGATAGCATACTATCATCTTGAGTAAGACTGTCCTACCGGGATAGGTCCTCCCTCAATCATTGCAATCACATGCTTGTGATCCAATAATTGACTCTGAGGGCACTATCTCCAACATGTTTATTATTGGGGTTGCCCTTGGATTTTATACGGAGACTAATCTTGTCATGCCCATAGGGCGCGGATTAGTTCAAATCCGTATATTTTAGATTTGGGGTTTGAACTTAGGTTGTATGTTCCTTTAGTTCAAAAAATATTTTATTTTATTTAAGGACCGTTAATATGTTTTTAGATTAAGATCAACTTAAATATATGAGCATTTGGGCTCAATTTATTTTAACTAAGGATATGTTAGTCCTATTTGAGACTAAGATCAACTTAGCAGTATTTTCAAGATCATTTTAGTTAAGATACAACAACAGAGCATTTGGGCTCAGCTGCCAGAAACTTCAGAGACTTAGCCAGTTTGGGCTTAGTCTTGGGTTTTTTCCTTTATTCATAAGTGATAAGCACTTATTTGCTGCTCTAGCGCTCATGTGTGTATCACATGAGGTGCTCAAACTAGGGCACTACCCAATCAGTGCTAAGCACTTAGTTATTTTGACTATATATATAGTGCATAGCACTTTTATACAGCGCTCACGTGTGTTTCATGTGAGGCGCCGAGTCTTCACCTTTGTGCACACATGAGGGAACCACGTGAGGCGCTGAGTTTATGTTTTTGGGCGCTCACGTGGGACTCACGTGAGGCGCTTTGCACTTTTCTTTATTGAGCGCTCACATGGGAAGCACGTGAGGCGCTGAGTTCTGGGCGCTCACGTGGGAAGCACCTGAGGCGATGAGCATTCTGTTTTAGGCACTCACATGCGAAGCACATGAGACGCTGAATCTTTTATTTTAGAGATTTTAATCTCTGCTAATATTTTCTGAAGAAGTTTTAACTTCTGTTAGTGGCATTTTGACCATTAATGATCACCAAGATCTCTATTTTGAAGATCTAGGATCAGTTTTATTGGAGAACTAAGTTCTTCTATTTTTTTTAAGAACAAAGTTCTTTATTTAGGGTTAAACCATGTTTTCAAAGGAATTAAATTCCTAAAACATATGTCTTTTCTCTCTGTTCTTTTTATCTAATTCTTTCCTCTAGATTTTGAGTTTGAAGAACATAATCTCCCCGATGAGAATTAAATTCTCAACTTGTGGGAGATATGTCTTATAGATCTCAGATCCAGAGAAAGAACTAAGTTCTTTTTATGAAGGGTTAAACCTTTGTTTCTTATTTGTGCTAGGCAAAGGAGATATATTTTATCTCTGCGTTTTCTTTTCCTAGGATTGGAGAGAGCAAGGAGACTTTCTTTGAAGGAGAATTAGATTCTCAGTTTGTAGAAAACTTATGGAGTCGATTATCCTTCTGAGACTTGAATTCTTGGGTTCTTTATATAGAGGAGGCAAATTGTTAATTAGTTTGAGAAAATCTGTCATTTGATAGACACCAATTGATTTAATTGGCCACAAAGATTATCTGGGGGATTTTATCCACCGTTGGATCTTCGATCCAGAGAATTTCTATTTTACAGAATATATATTCTTGTTTTTAACAAAATTAGCGATGTATTTTCCCATATAAAGATTTTAAATCTGTCAAACGGTGATTTTTAATCACTATGGATTTTTAATCCAAGGGTTCAGAGTTTATCTTTCTCATTTGAAAAGAATAGGAAAATGTTTTCCCAAATTTAGAATTTAATTCTATTATTGGATCTTTGATCCAACAGCTCTTTGTTTAACAGAGAAGATATTTTTTATTTAAAAAAGGCCAGGGAGATATTTTTCCCTAATAGAATTTAATTCTATCATTTGATGATTTTTTAATCACCATTGTATTTTTGATCCAACGGCTCTATTTAACAAAAAATATCTCCAGATTTTAGGGAAATAATTTTCTAATATAGAATTTATTTCTACCCTTTTTAATTTGGGCGCTGATGCTCACGTGCTATGCACGTGGGCGCCGCCTAAGAATTTAATTCTTATATAAACAGGTGCTCATGTGTCTTACAGACCGACGCTCATGTGTGTTTCACGTGAGGCGCTAGTATAGGATTTTTTAATCCTAATAAATGTTGGCGCTGGCCCTTATATGGAAAACACGTGAGACACTCCCTGATTGATTTTTAATTAAAAAGTAATTTTTTATGAGGGAACAAATGCCCCCTACCGTTATTCTCATGTGGCTTGCACAAGAGTGCAACGGTGCACAATTTTGAGCCATCCGAACCGCTTTGCGATTCAGGAAATTAGAACCGACCCCATTACGTCCTATAAATGCCTTTGGCCCTTGACATGACTGCTATTTTTCATCTTCTTCCTTAAGCTTTCCTTTATTTGAGAATTTAATTCTCGTTTTAGAGCTTAGATCTCTGCCCTTCAGAACTCCTTTGAACAGAGTAAACTCTGCCAAAATTTTTAGTAAGGACTATAAACAAAGCCTAGCTCTTAACATCTTTTAGTTATATTTTTTTCTGGATTTTAAATCCATTAATAAAGCCTTTCTCTCTCTCTCTCTCTCTCACCGATCTTTTGGATTTCTTGATAAAAAGGAACTTTTTTTGTGTAAATAGTGGATCTTGAAGTCCATATCAAGGGTTTGAGTTGATGGACATTCTTGAGAATCGTTGATTCTCTTCTTTGGCCTTTACTCTATCATTAATCTTAATATTTGAGGGTTTCTGGAATTTAATTTCATTATTCCATTATTTAGCTCATAAGTTTCCTAACATGGGGATCTCTGGGATTTTAATCTCATCATTGTGGGAATTTAATTCCATTATTGTTTCCTTTATTCTGCAGAGTTTGGCTCTGGTTTGATTCTTAAGAACTTTGGGAATTTTATTCCCTTTACCGTTCTTGGATATTTTCCTTTTTAGGATTTTTAGGGTTTTAATACCCATTTCACAGATTTGAATTTGTTGTTGTTTAAAAGACCTGCCCCTTTTTTTGATACTAGGAATTTTAACTCTGCTTTTCATTTAATGAGAATCCTTTTTTATTCTCACAATGGGCATATGTTCCTTCACTAATGAGTCGCCATCTTGATTCTGTGGGGCCCACTGTTTTTTAGACTTGATGACCCTAGAATTTTTTATTGCTACCTCTCCATCTGGTTTCTTTTCAGATACCATGGTTTCCAGTTCCTTTTTTCCTCATATTCGTTCGGAAAGCGCTTCGCTGATGCACCCACTAATCGTGAGGTCCTTGCTTTAATTCGGGACTACGATCCGGAACGGAAATCCCTTCATCTGTGGGGAGCATGGTATAGTCAGATCATTCAGGGCCGGCGCAGCTTTACTTGCGAGGCGCCGTTAGAGCCGATCCCCTTGATTCAGTATACTAACCCTCCACCGACTGCTTATACCGTAGAGGAGATCGACTGGACTGCAAATGGTCGTCTTCAACCATCCATGGCATCAATACCGACCCAACCATTGATGACCCTAGATATTTTGGGGCATCGGATATATCAGGGAGAGGCGCGACCATGGGCTCAGGTCTATACCATAGGAGTGACCCCTCGACATCCGGCTGGTTATATCGTTTGGGCCCGTTACATCTTATCTGCAAATAAACCATTGCTGTTGAAGACCAGGTTGTATCCGGCGGTTTATGCATCTTTATTCTATTACTGCACCCCTCACGTATGGTAGGTTATGTCCTTTTTGGAACAATGGAATATCCCGACCCATACGTTTCTGCTATCGGATCGGGAGGTGTCGATTTCGTTGGAGGAATTCTTAGAAATCTCTAGATTACCCGTCAGGGGAGCATTATGAAGAGATCCTTCCTCCTGACGAGTATATTTTTGTCACTAAATCGGTTGTCATCGGCCTTACGCCAGAGAATGCTATCCGACACATCCCGAGTCTAATCAAGGTGCTTAACATTTATGAGAGCATGTACTTGGAATCAGGGGGCATGAGATTAGCTTTGCAGATTTTATCGCCCATTTCCTCCCCCCCCCCAGAAGTTTTGTCGAAGAAGGCTGTGAAATTTGCTAAACTTGATGATCCATTCGGGTTTGGTTTGGATAAGCTGTCGACTGTCGATATGGATCAGAAGATGTTTTACATTCCAGACACCCCTGTCATCTCCTTTGCAGAAATCGCTGCTCCAGATATCAATGAGGAGACATTTCTGGTAGGCTTCATCGGCTTATGGTTCAATTGGTTCGCACTCCCAACACATCATCGGTACATGAGACCGTCCGTCTTCTATCCGGCTTATCGTATTGCGGTGGAAACACATATGGCCGTCGGAGTTGCGGGATTAGCCCATTTGTATAATGAGTTGAGCATGGCAGCCGATACTGCACGGCCGGGTGTGGAGCCCGTGAATTTCCCCTTCCATTATTTCACTTCATGGGTAGAGATGCACGTGCCGGGTGCTTTCGATAAGTATAAAAGACCTAAATTTTATGAAGGGTGCAACTTTCCCAGAGTCATGAAGTTGGTCGATACTTCTTCTCCCAATCCAATACAACGAGAAGCTCGGCGATTGCTTTTGCATCCACGCTTTGTTGGGGACAGCATGACCTTTGCTGATAGGGTTTTGACTACTGGCAAAGAACCTTCTAAAGTAGTCCAGCCGCTAAATGATGTGTTTAAGGATGGGGTTTCTGCTTTGCGTGCTATGGAAATTGTACATTTGTACTCTATTAGACCTGGATTCTTGGTGGACAGGAGAAATACCTCCATGTTGTTCATGAGGTATAACTCTCATCGCTTCGCTCAAAAACTAGGCTATGATCAGGGCGTTACCCTCGAGTCATTTTTTGCCAATCCGGTCGCTTCAGAGGAGACCATTCGCAGTGCGGTCCACTATTTCATGCAATTGAACATGGGATCCTACTTCTTGATGGCAGAATCGGATCATATTCCAAAGGCCTCTAATACCTATGTAGCATGATATCAACATGCAACGGGTGTTGTTATCAAAGAAGAGAGGTGGATGCTCCTTGACCATAAGGATTCTGTTACAGCCAACAACCCCGTGGTCCCATGAAGATGGCGTGCAGTCTTCCGCCCTTACCTAAGGGAGGGCAGTGTAGTGGTAGTCCTATATGCTTTTCCAACGGTGTCAACGGCTAGACCAAGACCCGATGTGAGCACCCATGGCGGCATGTTGGCTGCAGCGTCTCCTGAGTCGGATGTTGGCTCAGAAATCGGAGCACGCCGTCCTAAGATGCCTGTAAAGCGAAAGCTCCTATCGTCAGGTGCTGCTCTTGGCTCTTAGAAGAAGAAGAAATCCATGTTTTCGGCTGATGTTGTATTTGGTCAAGAACCTCATGCTCCTTATAGCGAAGGTATGTCCGAATATGGCACCAACGACAATCTTTTTGAAGCTTTTACCGATGAGAACGCGGCGACTAATCTCCAAGCCGCTCTTGAAGCTTCTGAACGATTAGCCTGTGAGCAAGCAGCGCTTGCTGCTCTTGCGGCGTCAGGTTTATCTCATTTACATTCTTTATGTATCTTAGAAGAAAATGATATTGTGTTCTTATTTAACATTTTATTTTCCCAACAGGCATTTCCATTGAAGAGGCTCTCCAGGCATCCATTGGGACATACGAAGAAGAGGAGAGGGTTCATGCTTCAATAGGCCTTGGTACGATTTATTTTACGTGCTTTAGAACATTTAATTCATTTCGCCATACCTTGACTCCTTTTCTTTTTATTTTATTATAGGAACCTTTGTAACAAGTGCTAATTCGAGCGGTGTGCCATCTTTGGGTGTTAACATAGAGGATATTCTTCACTCGACAACCCCTGTAGAATCTTCAGAGCCGCCAACTGTTTCTCAGGCCTCCTCTGTGCCACCACAGGAAGCATCATTGAAGCAGCCGATGATGGATGTCGTAGCAGATCCTGAGGCTGAATCTGATTCAGATGTGGCTCTTCCCATATCAGTTGTCATGGAGAGATCTCTCTATATGGCTAAAGCAGAGGAGAAGCGCCGAAAGCATTTAATAAGGGAGCATCAGGCCAGCTTGGCCATAGGTGCAAGATCGACCGAAACACGAGCCCTTAATGCTCCCATGGAGGATATCCTCTACCTTGTCAAACGCTCACTGGCAGATTGCATGTACAGCTCATGAAGAGGCGGAGTGTTTTGCTTCAGGGGGAAACAATGCGTGGTACCTCAACAAAACCTGGTAGGATTTATTTATTTTACAGGTTTCTTCCCATAGCAATTTATTCGAATTATAACATTCTTATTTTTTTTATGATGACACCTGGTATAGTAGGGACAAGTTTAGCTGATAGAGCAGCGAATGCAACAGCGGCATTCGGAGATTCTGGGACGAAGGATCACAACCCCGAGGTCAATATCACTCCAAGTGCCATTCCTTCCCCCAGTGGATCTCTAGTATTTGCCGGTAACGCTAGCATAGCGACAGCCTTTATTGATTCGGGAGATGAGGGTGCAGATCTTGAATCCGTCTCCTCCGTGGTGATAAAAATCGAAGAAGTTATCGTAGCCAGCAATGCTCTGGACACAATTATAGCTCCTGCATCGTCGGTTCTTATGGGATCCGTATGTACTTTACGTGTTATTACTTTCAAATTATTATTTCTGCTAGACATATTTGCTAACGTTTTCTTTATTTCTGATATAGCACGACAAACCCTGGTGATCTACTGATTAAAGAATCCCCGTCAGCTGGTACCATAACCGTTATCACTCCACCTATCTCCTTTGCACTTCCCCGAGTCTTCTCGGGGTTAGCGATGGAAGGTATTTTTTCTTCGATTTTTTATTTCTTCATTTCAGTGTTGATTTTACTCCTTATATTAATTGCTTGGCGTATACTATCACAATCTTGCAGGAGTGCTTTTCGACCATCTGTGCCAAGCATTAACCTCACACTTTGCCCTCCGATTAGAACTTGTCCCTCCTTCTGGCGTTGGTTAGTATATCTCTTATTTCTTATTTCAACTTTCTACAAGTAATCCTTTTCCAATAAGAATTTTCTTGTATTCACTACAGTCCTATGGCTCAAAGGAGAAGACGAACAAATGGATGAGCCCTCTATGCTCCCGGATTTTCCGCTTCCAACTATTGGTATGTTAGATCTTATTCATTTTTTAAATAGAGATCAGACCCATATTTATCTGTAGAAGCTCCGCTGATCTCGATTCCCGTTGAATCTCGCATAGCCGTGCCCGCAGGACCCTTCGCTAAACGTCAAGCTTCCAAAGGTGCGAAAAATAGGAGGCGCGTGCTTTGCGAATTTATTGAATAACTTGATATTGATGCCCTTACTTCTGCTAGGGACTTTGCGGATGAAGTCAACCTTTTGCTGGCGACTCTCATGACGTTCCATAATGAAGATTTCATTCGTAGTTAGGTTGAATATTGCAAGCAGATTGAGACTTGCCTCCACCAGATCGAGCGCCAGCGTCTCTCGCTTGAGGCTTTATCTTCAAAGGCCCAATTGATTGTGTAAGTTGAACAGTGTGCCACTCTCGTTCAACGTTACGGGCAGAAGCTAACTAGAGAGCAAGGGGCATATGAGGCGTCTTCGAGAGAGTTAGGACAATTAAGAGCCCAAATGTATGCTAATGCTTCACGGCTCCAAGTCATCTTTCAAAATCTTCAACGCTGTATTTTCAGAGGAATGGAGCTGAAGAGGGACCTTGAATTTATAGAGAAAGGAATGTGGGTCCACGAGATTGTGAAACAGGAGTTTTCTGAGAAGCTTAATGCATGCCTGCAACAACTAGTTCAGACCGAAACACTACTGGCCATACTAGCGGAGCGCGAAAATGATCTTCGATAAGAGAATGAGCGGGTCGCCATTTTGCTGAAAACCCCACCTTCTTGATAGTTATCATTGTATCCCTTTTTTTATAGATTGTATCTTTTAAACATTTGATTTGTGAATAAAAGATATTTTATTTTCAAATTTGCGCCTTTATTTCTTGATTGTCTTGATCTGGCAGGGACTAGTTTATTCACTCGTTTCGGAGTCTCTAGCTTATATACTCATTTCGGAGTTTCCAGTTTATTTACTCGTTTCGAAGTGTTTTTAGTTTATGTACTCATTTCAGAGTGTTTTTAGTTACATCCCTTGAGTTTACAGGCAAACTTTCCCTAACGTTGGATGTAGACAATCCCCATTCTTTTATGAAAGGGGTTTGTTAGGTTTGTGGTACTAAATTTAAGTCCATCGTACCGTCGCGTTGGTTGATATATTTCTCGATATGCAGTCCCTTAGGTTGCTACTCGAGTAGCCCCACGACTGTCGTGTCTCTGATCCCTTCTGAGGCTGGACAAGACGTCTTCAAGTAATCTTCTTAGGTTGGAATATCCATATTACCGTTGGAAGATCAAGCGTTAGGTATTTGCCATGGTGCTTTTTACTTGAGGTTAGATTTAATTTGAAGCCCCGATGAGCCATAACCGCACTCTTCTGGGGCAGGATGATCTCTAATGGTCTCTGTGCTTACCGTCAAGACCTGAAGCTAGGAATATGCCGTCACTTCATTTTTTTGTTTTGGTGTCTTACCGATTCTTTGCTGAAGTAAGGTAGATATCTATATGTTGTATGTATTGCAATCAAGGTCTGGAGCTAGGAATATGCCATTGCTCCAATTTTATTTAATAGTTGCGTCCGCACCCAGCTGAAATGAGTAGGAACGTCAAGATGATCTCTAGGTTGTAGATGTTGCCATCAAGATCTGGAGCTAGGATCTTGCCGTCACACCATTTTTATTTAACCCTTGGGTCTTTGTTAATGTTGTGTTTGTACTTTGCTGGAGTATGAGGGGAGTCTAAATAGTCTCTAGGCTGTAGATGTGCCATTAAGACTCATTTCTTCTTTTGACGAAGCACGGTGAGATAATATGGTTTTCTTTCATTCATTTGTACCCATGAATTGTATACAAGAGTCGATATAGACATACTTGCAGGGCGGAAATTTTTTATTTTACTATATATATTTTATTTATTTCCGCGATGCTCTATCTTTTCATCTTTTATATCACGAAAGTCGCGATTGCCCAATCATTTTGGCAACTTTTTGCGATGCCCAATCATTTCGACTATATCATTTTTTTATTGCGAGTTGAGAATTCGGAATCTGATACAAATCTTGGTATCAGTATTGCTGCAACTGGAATATTTCCAGGAGTGAGTCATCGTTTGCCTTTGTCGATTTGAATAAAGGTAGCTTAGCAAACAGTGTTAGGATCCTGTTGACTAAGGCTTTTTGATTTTATGAGCCGTAAGGATCTCATAAAGGTATTTTTCCCTATAAGCCATGAGGATCTCATAGGTGTGTTTTTTCCCTTAGGAATCGTAGGGATTCCTAAGTGTGTTTTCTACTATAAGTCGTAAGGATCTTACAAGAGTGTTTTCTCCTTGTAAGTCGAGAGGACTTACAAGCAGATGTTCACCATATAGGGATATTTCTCGCCGTTAGTGGGACTTGGTGGGGAATATATTTATTTATGCCCGTAGATTGTATACAAAGTTTTGTAGGGCAACAAAGTTTTGTAGGGTTTTGGTGGCTTAAGAACAGGTTTGGATCCCTGTAACTTAATACTTTTGAACTTTATAAGCTGTGGGGGTCTTATAGAGGGTATATTCTTCTTACGGGTTATGAGGATCTCGTAATTGTATTTTCTCCTTAGAAATCGTGTGGATTTCTAAGTGTGTTGCTCCTTTGTGAGTCGTAAAGATCTCACACACAGGTGTTTTCTCCTTACAAAGTCGTGAGGACTTTCTAAGTGCAGCCTTTTCTTTCTTTTAACGGGTTCGTGCCCTTTCGGGTTCTCACTAGCTCGCCGGTAGTCCTGCTATTTTTACTCACGGCACCCTTTCGGGTTTTCATCCGTGCCTATTTCGCTTGTAAACATACCTTGTTTTTTAGGCGGCCGTAAGGTAACACAACATTAGCTGTAAGCCCCGATTTTTTCCGAAGGACCGCATCATGTAGGACGTGGGAGAGTTATGAATTATTTATGCCCATGGATTGTATACGGTGATCAATATAGGGATCTACCGTAGGGATAATCGTGTTAGTTTAACGACATGATAGCTCATTATCGCCGTATTTTGGGAAACGCGCTAGATTAGGGACATTTCGGTCCAATATTGCCGTGTTTAGAGGGAATGCGGTAGTTTAAGGACGTCTCGGTCCAATACCGCAGTGTTTGGGGAGACAGGGTTTTTTTGGGTACTACTTTCAGAGTTCTGACTCAGGAAGATAGTGAGCAGACACAAGTATCGTCATGTATCATTGATCTATGTCATGACTCGTCAAGCGTAGTACTTTTTGAGGAATCGGCAGTTTATTGGCCGGAATGGTCTTTCGCCATGCATATCCATGATCAGGTAGGCTCCACCTTGGTAGACTTTGTTTATAATATACGGGCCTTCATAATTTGGATCAAACTTTCTCCATTTTGCACGATTGGGAATCATTGGTCTTTTGACAACCAACATGAGTTCACCTTGGCGGAATATTCTTGGTCTGGTCAGTTTTTCATATGACCGAGTCATCCTTGTCTTATAAGCTTCTAGATTTGTTGTGCTATAAGGCGGGTTTCGTCGAAGGCATCGAGCTCCTCGAGCCTAAGATGAGTATTTTCTTCATATGTCAGCTCATATTGAACTACCACTCATAAAGAGGGTAGTTCTATCTCCAGTGGGAGCACCGCTTCAGCGCCAAACACCAATGCATATGATGTTCGGTATGCCCAAAGTGCTTCATGCAGCCTTTCGTGCCAGTTTTTTTGTTTCTGTATACCATCTTTTTTATAATCTTGGTCAAGGTCTTGTTGAAGGCTTTAGCTAGACTGTTGACCAGAGGATTATAGACTGAAGAGTATCTCCAGTCTGTTTTATGCTACTATGCAAAGAAACTTATTTTGTAGCTTATATAAGCTGGCCCATTATCCAAGATTATCCGTCGCGAAGTCCCGAACCGGTATATGACATGGGTCTTGAAGAAATGGAGGATATTCTCCGTCTTCACCTCCCTTAGCTGTACTGCTTCTGCCTATTTAGAGAAGTAGTCGGTTGTTACCAGTATAAACCGGTGTCATTTGGATGATGTCGGTTCGATAGGGCCGATTATATCAGTTTCCTACATTTCAAATGGTCAGCTGGCTACTGTCGGGTGTAGCGGATTTAGATGTTGATGTATAAAGTCCCCGTGTATTTGGCATGAGTGACACTGCTTCGCGTATTCGAGACAGTATTGAATCATTGTGGCCAATAGTAGCCCATCCTTTTTATCTTCAGCTTCATCTTTGGACTCGCCATGGGAGCAGCAAACTCCGTCTTGTACTTCTTGGACAACTTTCTTTACTTCCTTTAGCCCCAGGCACCTTAGCCATAGGAAGTCGAATGATCTCTTATATAGAGTATCATTGACGAAGAAGAATGACAAAGCTTTTTTCATGAGCTGATGTTTAGACGACGCATTTTCGGGCGTTCGTTGGAACTTAAAGTAGTCTATGAAGACCTCTCTCTAGTCCTTGACCTTTTCTTCATCTTCTATTTGAAAGGATGGTTGTTCGGTCATTTTTTTCCTTCGGGTAGTTCTATCAGGTCTTCCGAAGATATATCTGCTGGCGCAATGACCCTACGGGTTTGCACAATAATCCTTATGTCATTGAGGTCTTCATCGGCCAATTCTTTAGCCAATTTGGCCAACGCATCTGCTTTACTGTTTTCTGCTCCATGTATGCTTTTCAGGGTATAGGAAGGGATTTGTGTCAGCAGTTGCTGTACTCTTTCACCATACTTTATTAGCTCTAGATTGTAAGTCCGGTAATCGCCGTTTACTTGACTAACGATTAGCTGGGAGTCTCCATATATGAGGAGGTTCTTGATCCCTATGTCGATAGCGATCTCAAAACCGGCTATCAAAACTTCATATTCCGCTTCATTATTAGTCCTGGGTTCTGTCAAGGAAAGGGTGTAACACAATATTCCTCCATGCGGGGTCACGAAGATAAGACCCACCCCGGATTCGATTATGGAAGTGTTTTACTTTCGCATCTTCATGGAAGATTCTCCATCAAAGTAGAGTTCCCATTGGGACTCATTCTCTTCTTTCTCTTTTTCGAATGCGTCGAACGCGTGTTCATCCAACAACTCACAATTTAGAAGAGAGTCGGCTGGTATGGGGTGTTCCGCGAAAAATTCGACAATGGCTTGTTCTTTCTCCGCTTTGAGGGGTCGATGCTTTATCGAGAACTCCATCAGGAAGAGAGCCCATTTGGCAAGCCTTCCCGTCAGTATGGCCTTTGATATTAGATATTTGAGAGGATCCACTTTTGATATAAGGTGGCCCTCTTGTGCCAAGGCCTAATATCTGAGCTTCGTTATTGCGAAGATCAGCGTCAAGCAGTGCTTTTCGATGGGGGGAGTAGTTGCTTTCTGCCCCCAGGAAAACTCGACTAAAATAGTACAGAGTTCTCTCTTTTCTTTGATCATTCTCTTATGCCCACAATGCGCTTAGAGAACCCTCAAGAGCCGTTTTATGTAAGATAAGGGGTTTTCCCTTAACCGGAGCGGCCAATAGCGGCGGATTTTTTAGGTATTGCTTGATTCCGTCTAGTGCATTTTAGCACTTCTGATCCCAGACAAACGGGGTCCCCTTTTTCATCAGATGACTGTCGGGACGTCATTTTCCGAAAAGGTTGGTTATGAACCGCCGGATATATGCGAGCTTTTCTTGGAGAGACCGCAATTATTTGAGGGTTTTTGGCGAAGGCATTTCTATAATCGTCTTGATTTTTTAGAGATCGATTTCGATACCTCGGTGACGAATGATGAATCCCAGGAATTTGCCTGAGGAGACTCCAAACGCTCATTTTAGAGGGTTCATCTTCAGATTATATTTTCGAAGACGTTGGAACACTATTTTTAGATGTTCCTAATGTTCCTTATAAGATTTGCTCTTCATCACAAGTTCGTCGTTGTAGCATTCGATGATCTCGTGTATGAGATCATCGAAGATCTTTGTCATGGCCCTTTGGTAGGTAGCACCGGCATTCTTCAAGCCGAAGAGCATCACCTTGTAACAGAATACGCCTAACGGTGTCCAGAAGGCAGTATGCTTATGGTCCTCTGGATCTATTTTTATTTTGTTGTATCCTAAAGAACCATCCATGAAGGAGAAAACCTCGTGGGTGGATGTGTTATCGATCATCAACTCGGTGACGGGCACTGGGAAGTTATCCTTTGGGCAAGCTTTGTTGAGGTCCTGAAAGTCCACGCAGATGCAAACCGTCCCATTTTTCTTCATCACCGGAACGATGTTAGCGATCCAGTCAGGATATTGAACCTCCTGGATGAAGCCGGAGTCAATTAGTTTCTTGATTTCAGAATTGATACTCATGTCAAGTTCGAGCCGCATCCTTCTTGGTGCTATTTTATTGGCTTTATGTCTGGCGATATGGCCAGTTTATGTACCTCTACTTCTGGATCTAGACCTGGTATTTCATAGTAGTTCCATATAAAGCAATCTTTGTACTGCATAAGCATGTCTTTTATCATGGCTACATGTTTTTCAGATAGTAGCTCACTGACAAACGTCGGCCTCAGATCGTTTTCCGTTCCTAAATTGATTTCCTTTAGGTTGTCCGCCGTGGTGTGTATCCTATCCTTCAGCTCTCTTAATGCTGGTGGAAATTCTGATATCTCCTCATCATCCCCTTCGTCTATGAAGCATCTGAAAAGTTCAATCATATTCTCGCGCCTTCCCTCCTTTGAGAGAGTTATCATATGACAGGTACGAGTTCGCTTCCATTCTCGCGGTTGAGCTGGTCTTATCCAGATGATATATGTCCTCATTAGCTCGTGCTTTTATGGCGGGCTAATCTTCCAGCTGTCGGATAAAGTAAACCTACCTTATTGATACTGGTCATCTACCCAGTCTTTGAACATGAAGCTGTCATTAAGGGGTGACCTATTTCTCGGTGATAGGAACAATAATCCGAGCGATGGACCTCGTTTATTTGTTCGGGGTGCCAAGACTCGGGAAGCGTCATCATTTAGTGCTTCATAACAAGGTTGAATATTTTCCCTGTCTTGTCCTTTAAGAAAGAGTATTCTCGACCCATCTTCTTTATAAAGGACGGGCTCCAATCGAGCTTTTTTCGATTGAACGACATCTTAGACTTACTTTGTTGTCTTTGAACGTTGTTTGCGTTCCTTGCCC
This sequence comes from Agapanthus africanus, assembly GCA_030015575.1. Classification (NCBI taxonomy): domain Eukaryota; kingdom Viridiplantae; phylum Streptophyta; class Magnoliopsida; order Asparagales; family Amaryllidaceae; genus Agapanthus; species Agapanthus africanus. The sequence goes on along the minus strand of CM057339.1, from coordinate 374,915,090 downwards.
TGTTTTTACCTCCACTTCGGATTTTCCCCCTTCATGAGAACACATAGCGAGCTGAGGATGAAGAGCGTTACAGTCTACTTCCTCCATAGATTACTGACTGAGACGCTACGTCTTAGCCCTTTCATATATGGTCATTTAGCGGCTATGATTGTCTCGACTCGTTTGACAAACTTCTTTTATTAGCTTGTCAATTTGCTCTTCGAGCGACAGACTTAACGTTCTCAAACCGGGATCTCGCTCCTATTTGATGTCACGGCTATCTGGAAGAGCATTTTCTTCTTCACTTAAGATGTTTATGACATGGAAGCTGTAAACTTGCTCCCGTTTCTTGGATCGAACATATCCGAGCCCAATTGTTTCCATCTTCCCGTTGGGCTTCTTTCGTTTAGTCCCGGAAATATCCTAAATCTTTTTGTAGAATTAGGTCTGGCGAACCTTTTGTTCGAGAGGTACGCCTTAACGCTTTAACAGTTCCTTTACTCCTTCCGCATAATTTCTTGGCATACGGATAGGATGGAACCTGTCAAAAGTGGGGTTGACACCATGCCAGACTTCTTTTTCTACCCTAGTCTCTATAAATTTGTAGAAAAGGATCGCATTTTCACCATTTCTCCTAGGAGGCATGTAGAAGGTTTGCAGTTGTACGCTGTATGTATCGAGCGCATCAAGTTCCCTGTTGTATCGAGGCGGAGCCATTATGATTTGTAAACTCTGATCTGCTTCGGAAAGAGTTTGTATTGATGGGCGGACGGAGAACACTGTATTGGTCTTATCCTCAGAGTCGCTGCCAAAGACCAAAATAAGGGTAGATGGTCCGGGCTTATTGTTTTTCCTTTGAGGTTGCCCCGAGTAAACTATTTGTTCGTCTTCCTCGGTGTCGCTTCCAAAGATCGGGATGGTGACCATAGATTTTTTCTTATTCTCCGGCTTGTGTCACCGGTATCCTCAAAATCCGGCAGAAAGTACTTCGCATCTTCATACTTCCGCACTTCATTTATGGAGAATGGATTGAGTTCCCCCTTTGTCACGCCCCGCTTCCCGGTGTACGGGCAAGGGGACACGACTGGGTCCGCTACGTATTTACTCAAAAGTAAACATGCTAAGCGTATCTAACCAATATAAAGTAAAATGTACACAAGAGACATGACTATAAATGAACAACAACTTTTATTTATTTAACAATTCTTTACAAGTACAACTGGAAATGTAAATACATGAATGGAAAGCAATGCCTAAACAATGGCATAGCTGAAATGAAAAGTATATAGAAGTGCCTACAGCTCTGGGTCGATAGAAAACTGCTCGAAGTGCTCAATACTGGGCTCGATCTCTAGTAGTCCGATCCACCTGAAAACATTCCAAAGAAAGAAGAAAAGAAATGTCGTCAGTGAACAATCGCTCGGTAAGTCCCAAAGATGAGTAGAGATAGAATAGACAGAAAGAGAGTATAACTAGTAATGTTTGATTATAATGTTAATACAGTTGTTTGTAGATTGGTACAGAATATGCCAGTGTATATAAGAGAAGTCCCACTATTCCGGAGACTAAGGTATACGGAGCACAAGAAACCGTTCAGCCACAGTACAACGGCAATGGATATTCAGGTTAGGTATATTAAAGTGACTGTCTCGTACCACTTCTAACGCATTCCGTACCAGTCTACCCATTTAAAACCCCGTAATGTATTTTGTATTGAATTGTATTGCTTTGTGTAATAGATTGTATGACTTTCCAAAACCATGTTATCCGGTAAATGGAATGGATATAATGGATAGACATGTAAACAGAGTATATCCATGGTTCAGTTCAGTCGAGACAGATTGTTATAGATTGAATTCTGGTATAGACGGATTCATGTTGAATTGCAGTTTATATTTGAATCATATTCAAGTCAGATTAATTGTATATGGCATCGCGACTCGAACTGAATCAGACTTTTAAAACAAAATTGAAGTCCTGAATTAATTTTGATGTTATCGGTAACTGCTGCACATGGACGGCAGGATTTGTGTCTTTTTCCAAGACAATTACCGTGTTGATAACACCATTGTTAGGTTATCTACCTTAGATAGGCAAACACCCACATTCTCCGGCTCCCTGAGGCTTAAGAGAACCGGTCCCGCTTAAACCAATATTTATTAGGGTCCTTAATATAATTTAATATAACTTGAGGTTTTTTTATGTAAAAGTAGTTTTGATATATTTTCAAAATACACCTCAAATATTTAATTATCTTCTTTATTGTTTTCATAGATGTATATTTTATAAAATTGAAATTTTCTAGTGAGTAGAACCTAGTTTCCATTGTATATGGTATTTTAATGAAATATTAGAATTTGTATTGAATTGTAATGGTAGTTTCATGAAATTGTGATTCTTTTGATTTAGAAAACATAGAATATTTATATAATATATTTAAAATAGATATTTTGATAATAGTTATAAATATTTATATATTTAATAAAATAAATTTTATTTATTTTGTAGAAATCTCATTTTCTTAAAAATTGCATCAAAAATGCCATCGAGATCGAATGCTCCGTTAGGAGGTCTACATCTCGCTCTGTTAGACCCAAGGATGTGCGATAACCTGCACCATCCTGATCAGGGTCCCCAGAGTGGGTTGTAGAGGTGCAATTATAAGGAATTTAATTAACACACTTTTTAAAGAAAACGGTTTTGAATGTTCAAGGTATTTATTCGTAATCTCGTATTTCCCATAAACTAGAGACCCAAAATTCATCGTGCTATGTCAAAAATGTGTGTTGTGATGAGATGGGCCATTACCTCATGAGTTATCTAAAGGTAGTACAAGGAAATATGTTGAATTGTGTTGAAAGTAAAGTATATGGTATTTTACCGTAAAAATGCGATAAAAGTTGCATAATAGATTCTTTTAAGATGAAACTTATTTTAATATGTTTGTTTATGATTACTAAATAACCAATTAAAAATTTGTAGGTTTGTTATTAAGAAAAATTAGATTTTTTAAAGAAAAGAGAATCGGAAGCCGGAATAACTCCGCTTCTAACGAATTTTGAAAAGGAGAAGTTTTAGAATAGTAAAAGAGGAGGAGAGAGGGGACTTACTAGCTATAAAGAAAGAGGGGAGAAGGAAGAAGCTTTCGGAACCGTCGGGGCGTCGTTTCGTCGCCAGAATCTCCTCGAAACGTCGTTGGAACTTTGCCTCTTGCTAACTCCACTTGTACAACCTGGGACTTGGAAATTTTAGAGAGCTTTTGTAATGAAATTCTGAATGAGAAGTGGTGAAATGTGGTGTGGTATTTATAGGAAAAATTAGGGTTTAGGGTAATGAAGAATAGAATTAAAATGTGCATTAAAATGTGGATTAATGCCTATTTTTAATTCTCTAGAAATGTGCAGAGAAATCAAACAGTATAGGAGTAGTGGGAGAGTCCAAGGGGTTTAGGGTTAAAATATTAGGAGCATCCCCTACGGGGGACCCAGTGGTGCCGGTCACCAAGTGCATCTCGCCGGTCGAGATCCGGTGGAATTGGCTTGGATCTTCGCTACGTGTCCCTGTAGCTTGGTATATCTCAGTGCATATGTTTGATTAATCTGTGACTTTTCATTTTACGTGTAGTGCACGTGCAAACTTTTGAGTTTCTAAAAGTTTAAAAGAAAAATTAACAAAAAAAATAATGTGGCTGAGGTGATTCGAATACAGGGGCTACGTCACAGCAGTGCAAGACTTTACCAATGAACTACAAGTGGTTTCTTGCTGTTCAAAAGCAAATCAAATACTTATAGCATACACGGGATTGCAAATACTCTATTTGTACATTAATTTTTAAACAAATTTCTGTACACTGAAAACAGAGATGTTACACCCGTGACGGTGTACTCCGAGCCATTCTTAAAATACTTCATACACTGATGCTGTGTAGAAAGGACAATGTTGTACTCGTGTAACCAAGGTCAGCCGAGTAAAGCGTTATAGAAAGTCTTGGTATCAATTACATGAAATTTGATGTCAGTGACGAGCAGCCCGAAGCGTAGCGTCAGTATTACGGACACAAATATCCATGACGACTGTGAGTCGAACCCAGAGATGGTAATTTTATCTCGGGAAAGGTGTTGAACATTCATGCAAATTTCCTTCAGCACTTTTACGTCGAGAAGATTGACGGAGGATCCGTAGTCGACAAGGATTTTCCCTATCTTGATGTCGTGGCAGTACCCGGTAACGTAGAGCGGTCGATTAAGTTCACACGTACAGAGAAGTAGATCTTCATCGCTGAATGTAATATCAGCCATGTGGATCTCTGCTAGTTCATCTTTTCTTCTGCGAGAAAAGGTTGGAACTGATCAGCCCCTTGTACGGCCTTGATCAAGGAATCTCGTGCCTCTTTGGACAGGAGGAGAGCATCCGATATGCTTAGCCACGAGGGTATTTTCCTCAGATGTGCTAGAACGTTGTAACCCACCTTATTTTCCTTAGGTGGGTCCTTTGCGGCAAGCTCTTTGACCACTTCTTCATCGATGGCAATTTCTTCGGGCATTTTCCCTTTCCCTTTGTCTTTTTTGTTCGAACCTTTTTTTGCAGGTCTGAGGTTCTTTTCAGGCAGCGTACAGTTATGCGGCTGATTATTCTTGCAGTTCTTCTCCTCCTTTTCTTTTTCCGAGGTGGAGTTTTCAAAGAGAGAGTCGAGGGGTATTTCATCCTCAGAATCATTCCCGAAGATAAGAATTTGAGGTTTTCCCCCTTCTAAATTTATACTAACTATATGACAGTTGCCAGTCTTTTTTTCATATGTGTACGTTTCGCCATTTTGAGGTTGACAAGCGCGAGCTTCACTCTTTTCCTTCTTGAAGTATTTTCAATGGACATACACTTACCACCACTTCTTGAAGGCACCGCATTCTTTGATGGGATGGACGACCCTTCAATGATATAGGCAGTATTTTGGATGTGATTCTCCTACGGCGGAGTATGGGACTCCAGGAGTGTACTTCATGAGAGGTGGTAGCTTCATCCCTATTGATAGGGCTTTAGCGAACCGCTTTTCAGTTTTGATCCTGCTCTTATTTGTTGCAGGTATGCTTTGATTTGGTCGGAGCACTTTATGATTCGTTCTCACCGTAGCTCACCGATGCTTAGCCTTTTCATATATGTACGTCTCGCGTTCTCGGACGTATTTTCTTTTTTAAAAGGTTTCATTTAAAAGCCTCTCAATCGGGTCTTCTTCTGGCAGTTTCGGGGATTTTAGTGTCGATTCTGGCTCCAGTTCCTCCACGTCGTTTTCTGACGCTGAGGGAGTTTCTTCGTCATATAACGATGAATAGGAGACTATGTGGCAACTTGCTATATAGTATTCTGCTTCTTCTGACAAGTTATTTCCCTCATCATTGTCACTGTCTCCGTCCTCAAGATTGTGCTTGAGGAATTCTTCGAGTGTGACTGGAGTTCATGCTTTTTGATTTTACTCTTCCAGCGTGTCTATATATTTTTGGAGGTTCGTGCGCTTGTTGTCAGACTCGGCAGGCTGCACAGGTTTCTTAGTCTTCTTCTTTCTCTTAGAATACTTTGAAAGCTTGACTTAGGGGGTTTTTCCCCTTGTTGGCGGTTTTCGGCACGGGACGTGGTTTCAGCATCCCTTCGATAATTTCGGGTTCAAGCCGGCTCTTCCACTTGATTACCGGACATGCATGTAGATCTTTCATCATTCTTTTAGTTTTTGCTGAAAGAACTACTTCCCATTGAGCTTCTTCCACAAATGAGCATGATGCCCCTTGTGCGTCCACCTTTTTAGGAGCGTGCTTTTTGGGCGGGTTTATCCTTTAGTTATCAGACAGCGTGAACTTCCCTTGTTGATATTGGTCCTCGACCAAATTTTTGAAGATGTAGCAATTTTCAATTGGATGGCTCACTATCCTATGATAAGAGCAGTAGTTATGGTTGACGCCGCCGGGTTATGTGGGTCGCCGTGGTTCTGGCAATGTGATCAGATTTTTCATATTACCAGCTCAAAAAACCTCCTCATTTTATCATGAGGGAACGAGTATGCACGTCCCAGTCTTTTTTCCAAGGACGGGTGCGCTCGTGTGTTGTTTTGGCGAGCAGCTAATTTTGGACCGCTCGGTTTTTGTTGCGTGTTGGCAACGAAGACCGCCTTTCCTTTTTTCCTTGTTATTTCAAGGGTCCTTATTTGAGAAGGAAGGACCATAGCCATCTGATCTATTTGGTACAGCTTGTCTATCAGCGCTTGAAAGGTTGTGGGTTTGAGGAATGTCATGAACTGGGACACCGTTGACTGATGACCGAGGGTCCCGATGAGCATACCCATGGTTGGAGACTCTTCAATCTGCTGTTCGCACTAAGACCATAGGTTCCTCCACCGGATCATATATTGGACCCACATTTCTCCCGGCTTTACCCTGGCATTGATTAGTACCATGATCAGAGTGCGTTCACTCACGCTGGAGAACCATTGCGTGAACAGCAGTTCTATTTTAGAGAAGGTTTTCATAGAGTCATTTGAGAGTTCCGAGTACCATTCAAAAGTTGTCTCTGATAAGCTTCCGACAAATTGTCAAAGCAACAATTTTTCGTCACCTCCAGTATTGCCACACAGAGCTCTGAATTGTGCAACATGCTGGTTGGGATTACCCGTTCCTTTGTAGACGTAGAACTTCGGGATCGTATATCCTGGTGGGTAATTGATTGGTCGCCCGATTTTGATGAGTTGGTTGGCGGGTTTATTGGCCTGGTGAGCTCTGATTTGCTGAGCAATGTAGTCATCCAAGGCCTCCTTGGAGATTGTTTCCTCCTTTGCCGCTGATAAGCCTGGGGAAAATTTGATATTTCTCCTCTAACATCCTCGATAATTACCGGCGGATCTTCAGCTGGTGGTTTTTGTTGGATCATCATTCCAACCGTGTCTTGGAATAAAAGAGCCATTTGCTTTATGTTAGCAGCTTGCTCTGCAGCTTCTTTGTCTTTTCTCTCCAGCACTCGTCGCGAGAACTCTGTATCGGTCACTTGCTCTTGGCACTGTTCGACTTCATTGTCCGGACTTTCTTTTGGTCCGGTGAGAGCTTCCATTTTGGTCAGCATTTCTTGAAGCTTCTGTTGTTGCTCCTGAGCCTTTGTCAGCAATCGAGTATGCGATCGGTGACTCACTGAAGCGCGACTTTCTTCTTTGCCGCTAGACCATATGTATCGTTATGCCCCTAGAATTTGGGCGTTTAGCTCCATCGCCTTTGGATTTTGTCGCGAGCGGTAGAGTTTTCTCCAAACTCATTCTTTTATTAAAGGTTGGAGATGAAGGAGCCGTTATGACAGGCACCTATTTAGAAGAAGTCCCCCGTTGTATGGCGAAGGAGCAGTCTTTTTCTTGTCGGCCCTTAGATTTCTTAGGTTGACGAGAGTAATTTTCATCAAGCATGGAGTCTTAGACTTTTCGCCAGACTATATATATATCTGTAAGGAGAGCCGTTGGTGAGTTTTCTCCGGCCTCATTCTTTTATTAGAGGTTGGAGCTGAAATAGCCGTTATGACAGGCACCTGTTTAGAAGAAGTCCCTCGTTGTATGGTGGAGGAGCGGTCTTTTTCTTGTCGGCCCTTAGATTTCTTGGATCGACGAGAGTAATTTTCGTCAAACACAGAGTCTTGGACTTTTCCCCAGACTCTATATATCTGTGAAGAGAGCCGTTGGTAAGGCTGCTATGGTTGTTTCTGCACTAGGGCCTCTGTAGGCGGAGGTGATTTCTTCAGTACCGCTGTTGGGGAGTTCTTATGCACCCTCCTGAGCGGGTCAAAGATGTTCCCAGTTAGAACAATAGCATCGACCTCCACTATAGGAGCTGGTGGGGTGAGCCTAAAGGGGGAGTTGCCCCCAGCTTCTCTCACTCGACACCAGTGGCGACGTCGAGCATGTCATGGAGTGGGAATTGCCCCAGTTTTGGAGGTGTCTTCCTCATGCCCCCTGCGTTGATGGAGAGTTTCGGTTGGCGTCAGCCTGTTGAAGACCGACGTCTTTGTTGGAGTTGGAGGGGAGCTGGCCAATCTTTTGAAGACCGACCGTTTGGGAGGGGAAGTACTTTTATCAGCTTCACCCGCAGCAGGAGTAGGGAGAGCTAGCCGCTTTAGGCCAACCCCTTCTAGAATCACAGACATCATTACGAGCCCTTTTAAGTTCTTGTTCAGCCTATTGAAGACTAAGACGTCAGAGTTTGACGGCTTGCTGATAGGAGCTGTGACGGTTGCCAGACGATCAAAGACCGACCTTCTAGGAGCTTCTCCTTATGGCGCTGAGGTTCCAAAGTTCACAGTCGGGAGCATGGTCCCGAAGAACAACCCAATAGTGGCTAGAGTAATCTGCCCCACCAGAATTGAGAAGATGGAGGCCGTGTTGGGCCCATACTTCACTGCTCCAGTTAGGGAGGAGAGAGATTTGTTCTTGCGGGAAGTGCAGTAAGAAGCCATTGATTCTGCACAGAAGCGAGACGAAATTTTAGTATCTCAAACCCAGGGTCAACCATGAATATAGCGAACCGCAATTTTGTTCGCGAAACACGATACACGAAATGTGGAGTGGAAAGAGGAAAAGGTTCCACTGGGCGTGCCAGAATCTGTTTACTGCCGAAAACAGAAACGAACTGGGATTGAACGTCTTTCCTGAATTTGGGGGCAGATGCTATTTGGACATATCTATCCAACTCTCCGAAAATACCAAGTTGATTTATAGATACGTATATCGGACATTTGGATAGATGCGACCGATGTAGCATATTTTATCAGACTCCCCCTCATTTATAAGGGGTTTTTTTATTGTGGGGACGCTCTTCCCTGCAGGTGCAAGCCCCTGCAGTTAATTACGTTATCGCATTGCTATAACCACTTTCACCTGCTACAGGTAGATCACTTCATGTCATGTTTGTTTATTATTGGGGTTGCCTTTGGATTGTATACGGAAACTAATCTTATCATGCCCGTAGGGCGCGGATTAGTTCAAATCCATATATTTTAGATTTAGGGTTTGAACTTACGTTGTATGTTATTTTTGTTCAAAGAATATTTTAGATTTGGGGTTTGAACTTAGGTTGTACGTTCCTTTAGTTCAAAAAATATTTTATTTTATTTAAGGACCGTTGATCTGTTTTTAGATTAAGATCAGCTTAAATATATGAGCATTTGGGCTCAATTTATTTTAACTAAGGATACGTTGGTCCTATTTGAGAATAAGATCAACTTAGCAGTATTTTCAGGATCATCTTAGTTAAGATCCAACAACAAAGCATTTCGGCTCAGCTGCCAGAAACTTCAGAGACTTAGCCAATTTAGGCTTAGTCTTGGGCTTTTTCTTTTATTCAGAAGTGCTAAGCACTTATTTGCTGCTCTGGCGCTCACGTGTGTATTACGTGAGGTGCTCAGACATGGGCAATGCCCAATCAGCGCTAAGTACTTAGTCAATTTGACTACATATATATAGTGCACAGCACTTTTATATAGTGCTCACGTGTGTTTCATGTGAGGCGCCGAGTCTTCACCTCTGTGCGCTTACATGGAAAGAACGTGAGGCGCTGAATTTATATTTTTAGGTGCTCACGTAGGACTTACGTAAGGCACTATGCTCTTTTCTTTGTTGAACGCTCACGTGGGAAGCACGTGAGCACTGAGTTCTGGGCACTCACGTGGGAAGCACGTGAGGTGCTGAGCATTCTGTATTACGCACTCACGTAAGAAGCACGTAAGACGCTGAATCTTTTGTTTTAGAGATTTTAATCTCTGTTAATATTTTTTGAAGAAGTTTTAACTTTTGCTAATGCCATTTTGACCATTAATGATCACCAAGATCTCTATTTTGAGGATCCGAGATCAGTTTTATTGGAGAACTAGGTTCTTCTTGTTAGTGAGATATGCCTTAGAGGCCATTATTGTATCATACTGGATTGTATATTACATATTGTAAGTTTGGGATATTCAAAATTATAATAACAGTCTTGCTCTAAATGGTAGTATGTTACTTGGTTTGATTCTATTTCAATATATGCATGTGTTTCTTTTAGCATATCACTTATACATATTGGTAGAGCCTTTAGGATCTTTGCTTGACTACTAGTGTTGTGATGGCATTCACACTAGTGGAGGCTGGATAGTCTATAAGCACATCCTTATACAGATACCTAGTCGTAGGATTATCGAGACGGGACATCGATACTCCAAAGTAGACTAGTATATATACTTCTCATCCCAGCACGGGAGATGATCTGTCCCACAGCCATTAGTACGTCGTACTGGAGATAGTATACAGGTGCTCATTAGGTTAAGAGTTAAATTGGACATGACTCGTAGGGAACTGCTGGTTGGTATTATACCTATCATCAGGTAGTAGTTCCCGGGTGGGATGAGTACAGGTTAATCCGTGGACTTGACATCACTACTTTGTCTCGAGTGTGTTCCCACTGTTCTTAGATTACTACCCTACCATGGCTCAAAGGAGTCGTGCAAACAGGTAGTAATTGGGTGCAGTCCTAAAGCACTTGGAGGCAGTAGCGGTTAGATAGGATTGGTCTCTCCCAGTATTGGGGGTTGATATCGCGCTGTGTTCGGAAAGCCATTACACAATGTCCCTGGCCAGGGCAAGCGAGATTTACTGGTAGGTACGCCAGTAGTTTCTCAGGATGTTTTGGGCTCTACTTCGGCACGACTTATTGCGCTATTATGGGTCTGACATTTACCATCCCCCTAGGCCTAATATGTGAGTATCTTAGACGAACAGACCGGAATGTATGGAGATTGTCATAGATAGGCTCAGTAGGAGTTCGGATGAGTTTGCTCATTGGCCTTCTTATCGATAAATAACTGGGTAGCTGTTACGTGTAGCTAGTACCGATGACATGCTTGTGGTTAAACCCACTACCAGCGTACTGTCGAGTCTTTAGAGTCCTACACAGAGGGTTTCTCTGCTTCGGGCGAAACGATGTAGAGGCCGTATAGTTTTACGGCAGGGTTCCGATCATATATGTGTACTGGCTACCCAGATGTTGTTTCGGGCGGATAATACTAGTGGGCTTTTGTTTAAGCCGGATCCTAGTATTATATTATTGGATTGTTATCATCTCATTGTATTCGTAATTTTCGGAATACGAATACGGGTATGTATATACGGTGAGGACATTCTTGAAATTTTTACATGGAATGATTCTAGAAGGGGACACCTCATTATTGGATTATCTATTTTTGAGAAATAGATTAATGAGGTGGAATTGGGGAGATAGTTATAGTATGGGTGTGAAGCATGGGTCATATATTAGTTTATTGGTTTGGATACACTATGGAAGTATGTCTATTATTTTCTATGTGAAAATAATGGATGCTTCATTATTGTTTTATGAGCCATTCTCTACACTTAGCCTTTCACTTGCTCATTTGCATCTTGGCTTTCTCTCTCCAAAGTTTCCTCCTTCTTCCTTAAAGATCATTTCCCTCACCTGTGTTGTGAAACAAAGGATCTCATGAGATAATACACTCTATTAGTTACTCTACATCATCTAGGCTACTTAGATTAGCGAACTAAGGACCATAGTTATCTCAGTTTAGTAGTAGGAGATTGAAGTACAAACTCTCGGGTGGATCATCTTTGACATGAGGAGGCCGACGTTGCAACCTTCATCCGTTCTTCGAGGAGCTAAAGAAAAGGAGGAGGAGAAGAAAACCCGAAGGACTTGGTTCAAGGAGATATAATATCCTAACACAGTAGTTAGAACCTCCTAGTTAGTTTAGTTAGTTAAGGTTTTCATAAATATCTTGGAGTTTAGTCGATGTTGCGAAGTTCGTTAAAATTGTTTTTGTAAATCCCGTCTCCCCGCGAATCCATGGGGTACGCGACATCGACTTACAGTGGTATCAGAGACTACTAAACCATAATTAGCTAGTTAGCAGGTAGTTAGAAATTCGATCGACGGAAAATTGCCAAAAATCAAAATCTGGGACCATGCTTGCTGTTGATTTTCAAAACTGGTCTAAAAATAATTTCAGTGGGCTTAAAAATACAAGCAAGATTTTCTAAGAATACAGAAGAAAAACGAGATCGTAAGTCTCTAAGACCGCCACGGAAGCGCGGCCAAACAGTGTGTTTGGCCGCCGTTCTGCGGCCGAGTCTAGGCCGATTTGGTCCGATTTTCTTCTGTAGGTCTTTTTTGTTGAATTGTGATTTTTGGCATTTGTGGATTCTACCCAGATTTGGTCACGCCCCGCTTTCCAGTGTACAGGCAGAGGACGCGACGAGGCCGCTACGTATTTACTCTGAAGTAAACACGCTAAGCGTATCTAAGCAATATAAGTAAAATGCACAAGAGACAGTGACAATAGATATAATTGAACAACAACTTTATTTATTAACATTTTTTACAATACATCTGAAAAGTAAATACATGGAATGGAAAGCAATAACTAAACAGTGGCATAACAGAAATGGAAAATACAGAATGTAAATGTGTACAAGTAACTAGAGCTCCGGGTTATGGGCTAGCTGATCCAAGTCCTCGAAGGTGGGCTCGACCCCTTGAAGGTCCGAATAACCTGCCGACATTCCAAAGAAAAGAAAGAGAATTTCGTCAGCGAACAAATCGCTCGGTAAGTCCCGTAAATAGACAAGAATGGAATAGACAAAATAGAGAGTATATTGTTATAATGTTGTATTTAATGTTAACGCTGTTGTTTCTAGCTTGGTATAGAAGAATGCCAGTGTATACAAGAGGAGTCCCACTATTCCGGAGACCAAGGTATACGGAGCACAAGAAACCATTCAGCCACGGTACAATGGCAATTGAATTCAGGTTAGGTGTATTATGGTTACAGTCTCGTGCCACTTCTAACACCTTCCGTACTAGTCTACCCCTTATAAACCCCGCAATGTCTTGATTGTATTATTGTATTGTTTGAATTGTATATTGTATATAGATGGATGACTTGCCAAAACCATGATATCAGTAAATGGATGTAACTGGAAAATCATGTAGATAGATGTATATCCATGGTTCGGTTCGGTCAATATAGATTGAATAGACGGATTCATAGATCCATGTTGTATTGAAGTTTGATACTTGAATCATATTCAGTCAGATTGATTATATTGAGACTCGGTCTGAGTCAGACAATTAGAAAAGAAATTGGATCCTGAATTATGTATTGGTGCTTTCGGTAACTGCTGCACATGAACGGCAGGATTTGTGTCTTTTTCAAAAACAATTACTGTATTGATAACACCGTTTGTTAAGTTGTCTACCTTAAATAGGCAAGCACCTATATCTCCGGCTCCCTAAGGCTCAAGAGACTGGTCCCGCTTAAACTTATGTTTATTAGGGTCCTTATTGTAATTTAGTATAACTTGAGGGAGTTTTATGTAAAATTAATTTTGCATAATTTTCAAAATACACCTCAAGTATCTTATTATCATCTTTAGAGTTTTCATGGATGCATATTTTATCATTATGACATTTCTAGTGAATAAAACATAATTTCATAATATATGGTATTTATTTGTAATATTGGAATTATATGGTATTTTCTTGTAAATGAGATGTTTTTCTTGAATTTTTGGAAATGTGGAATATTATAAATATTAAAAATATATATTTTGATATTAATTACATATATATTTATTTACTAAAAATATAATTTTATTTATAATAGAAATCACATTTTCTAAAGAAAAATTGTATTTTAAATCTTTCGAGATCGTATGCTACTTACGGAGGTCTGCATCTCACTCTACTAGGCCCAAGGATGTGCGATAATCCGCACCATACCAAACGGGTTCCCCGAAATGGGTTGTAGAGGCGCAATTGCAAAGATTTGTTAAATACACTTCATTTAGAAAAAGGTTTTATAAGTTGAAGGTAGTTATATGTAATATCGTATTTTTCCCAAATTTATTTTCCTAAATTCCATCATGCTATGTTAGATATGTGTGTTTTTAGGAGGTAGGTCATTACCTCGTGAGTTATCTAAAAGTATAACAAGGAATTATGATGGTTTATGTCGAAACTAAATTATATGGTATTTTTCTAAAAATGTATAATAAAAGTTACAAAAATGATTAGTTTAATGTGTAACTTGTTTTATTAAGTTTTTTAATGTTTATTAGTCAACATATAAGAGTATGGTTTTATTTCGTTAAGGAAAATTGTAGTTTTTAAAGAAAAACCAAATCGGAAGTCGGTCTAACTCCGCTTCCGTCGGATTTTAGTTTTGAATGTTTTTAGAATAGAGAAAAGAAGGATAAGTAGAGACTTACTGGATGATTGGCTATAGGAGAGAAAGAGGAAGAGGTGGGAGTTTCCGGTGCGTCGTTTCGTCGTCGGAAACTCCTTGAGCTGTCGCCGGAAGTTCGTCGGAGCTTCGCCCTTTTGCTAACTCCACTTGCACACAAAAGACTTGGGAATTTTCTTAAGAGTTTGGGCAGGGATTTAGGAGTGAGGAGGGGTGATTTGAGCGTGGTATTTATAGGAAAAATTAGGGTTTATGGGTAGTGAAAGGCTGTAATAAAATGGATTAAATGTGAGTTTTATTATGCTCTGTAAATGTGCAGTAAAAACAAATAATACAGGGGTTATGGAGGGTTCAAGAGTCGAAAGGGTTAAAGAAAATTAGGGTCTGGACCGAGTTGAACCGGTGGCACCGGCCAAGTCAAGGTTTCCGCCATCCCGAGTCGGGTGAGTCGGGGCTCATCTTGGTGCCACGTGTCCCTGACGCTTGGTCTAGCCTCGTGGATATGTTTGTTTAGGTTGTGACTCTTTATTTTATGGGTTGTGCACGTGTAGACTCTTAGGCTTCTAAAAGATTAAAAGTATTTTAAATAAAAATTTTGTGGCTGATGGGATTTGAACTCTGGTGCTTTGGTTCAGCAGTGCAAGGTCTTACCAATGAGCTACAAGCTCCTTCTTGCTGTTCAAAAGTAAATCAAATTATTATAGTACTCACAGGAATTGTAAATACCCCAAGTATACATTAACTTTAAATGAATTTTATATACACTGAATTGGGAGTTGTTACAGTCTACCCTCCTTACAAAAATTTCGTCCTCGAAATTTATAATTTTATTTTAAGGACTAGTTTACAAATAGGTGAAGATATCTTGCATTCATCTCGTCTTCTCTTTCCCATGTCAATTCTCCTAGAGTGTCTTTTCTCCACATTACTCAAACCAAGTTGACTTCCTTGTTCCGAATTGACTTCACTTTCCTGTCCAGGATCTCAACAGGTTGTTGCACACAAGATAAGTCGGGCTGTACTGTGAGCTTAGAATGATCGAGAATATGGCTGGGGTCACTCACATACCTTCTGAGTTGGGATATATGAAACACGCTGTACACTCCTTCCAATGAGGGTGGAAGTTCCAAGCGGTATACTACTTCACCGACTCGTTCGAGTATGTCGAACGGTCCAATATATCTCGGACTTAGTTTACCCCGTCTTCCAAAACGGATCACTCTGCGGTTCGGAGATATCTTCCAAAATACATGATCTCCCGGCTGGAACTCCAAATGACGTCGCTTCGTATCAGCCCAGTGCTTCTGTCGATCTTGGGCTATGCGCATTCTTTCCCTGATAGTGCAGACTATATCTACGGTTGCTACTATCATCTCTGGTCCAAGGAGTTCTCTATCTCCGATGTCATCCCAACTTAATGGCGATCGACACTTCCTTCCATACAGTGCTGCAAAAGGTGTCATTACGATACTTGCTTGGTAGTTGTTGTTGTATGAAAACTCTACAAGATGTAGGTGATCTTCCCACGATCCTCCGAAGTCTAACATACACGCTCTGAGCATATGTTCCAAGATCTGAATAGTTCGTTCAGACTGACCATCTGTTTGTGGATGATAAGCCGTACTGAAGTTCAGACTTGTTCCCAAGCTCGCTTGCAGACTTTGCCAAAATTGTGATCGAAACATGGTGTCACGATCGGAGACAATGCAGACCGGTACTCCATGAAGTCTCACGATTTCCTGTATGAGTTCATGGGTATCAGAGGTAGTACATTTATGAAGAGTTTAAATCTTATTTAGATTCTTACCTCCATGTACTTCTTTTCTAATATCTCAGTTGATTGGCCAACTCGAAATGGGATGAAATGAGCTGACTTTGTGAGTCGATCCACCATGACCCATACCGCATCGTTACCCTTTGTGCTGAGAGGGAGTGCAGTCACAAAATCCATCATGATGTGTTGCCATTTCCATTCCGTGATAGGTAACGGTTGAAGTAATCCAACAGTCCTGTGATGTTCATCCTTTACTTGCTGACACACCAAGCATTTAGCAACGCTTCTGGCTACTTCACGCTTCACTCCATGCCACCATTAATTTTGACGCAGATCTTTGTACATCTTTATACCTCCAGGATGTACTGAGTAGGGAAAGCTGTGAGCTTCTTTCAATAACTCTTTCCGAACAGAACCTTTTGGTACACACAATCTGCTGCCGTATCTTAAAGATCCGTCTTCATGAATGATGAAGTCTGTTCTGAGTCCATTCTCTATTTGTTCCCTGATCTTTTGCAACTTGGCATCACTTGCTTGAGCTGCTTTGATCTGATTGACCATGGTAGATTGAACTTGTAAATTCATCAAACTTGAAGCGTTACCTGGCATGACAACATCAATCTCCATCTGATACAAATCCTGTTGAAGTTTCCACTGAGCGGTGAGATTCATTGCTAATGGTTAGCGACTAAGGGCATCAGGTACCACATTCACCTTCCCTGGGTGATATTGCAGGTTGATGTCAAAGTTCGCCATGAGTTCTAACCATCGTCTCTGCCGCATATTCAACTCCTTCTGAGTAAACACATATTTCAGGCTCTTGTGATCTGTGTATATGTTCACTCGCTCACCAAGAAGATAATGGCGTCAAATCTTAAGAGCAAAGGTAACGGCTGCCGATTCCAAATCATGCGTCGGATAATTGCGCTCATGAATCTTCAGCTGTCTTGAAGCATAAGCCATAATTTTACCGTGCCGATGTAGAACACATCCTAATCCCTTACCGGATGCATCACAATGCACTTCGAAACCTCCAGATCGGTCCGGTATAACGAGAATTGGCGCTGATGTCAACCTTGACTTGATTTCAACGAAAGCTTGTTCGTATGCTTCTAACCACACGAATTCTTCATCTTTACGTGTGAGCTTGGTCAGGGGTGTTGCTATCTTCGAAAAGCCTTCAATGAACCTTCTGTAATATCTAGCTAGACCCAAGAAACTTCGAATGTCCTTCACTGACTTTGGTGTCGGCCATTCGCTTACTGCTGAAACTTTCGCTGGATCTACAGAGATTCCTTCGCCTAATACAATATGTCCGAGGAAACCAACTTGATCTAGCCAAAACACGCACTTGATGTACTTGGCATAGAGTTGATGTTGTCGTAGAGTTTCCAGGACAATTCGTAGGTGCTCGGCATGCTCTTTCCAACTCTTAGAATACACCAGGATGTCATCGAAAAAGCTGACAACAAACCTGTCTAAGTACTCCCGGAAAACTTGATTCATTAGGTTCATGGATATCGTTGGTGCGTTGGTCACTCCAAATGGCATCACAAGAAATTCTTAATGTCCATAACGAGTTATGAAAGTCATTTTGTGGATATCGGATTCCTTGACCTTCACCTGATGATAACCCGAACGAAGATCTAACTTGGAGAAAACACAAAATCCACTTAGCTGATTGAATAAATCGTCAATGCGCGGAAGTGGATACTTGTTCTTTATCGTTACTTCGTTCAAGGCTCTATAATCAATGCACATTTTGTATGAACCTTCCTTCTTTTTCATGAGCAGAACTGGAGATCCCCAACTTGAAGTGCTGGGACGAATCCATCCTTTCGCCAATAATTCGTCCAACTGAGTTCGGACTTCCTTCAAACCTTCCGGACTTAATCGCTACGGTGTTTTGATCACCGGTTGTGCTCCTGGTATTAAATCAATGCTGAATTCAAGAGCTCGATCAAGAGGCAAACCTGATATATCGTCAGGAAACCCATCGTCGAACTCTCGAACCATTTCTGGCTTTGATCCTTCCTCCGCTTGATATGTTGCAATCACTGCCTTCTTTGGTTTCGCCTTGTATGTACTTGGCTCCACGGTACGATCTCCACTTTTGAAATAAAAAACCGGATGCTCTGGAATCTCAAATACTGCCCTCCTTTGACGACAGTCAATGGTAGCATAAAATGTTCCAAGCCAATCCATACCTAGAACCACATCGAAGTTCAGTATGTCCAGCACCTTGAAGTCAGTATAGAATTCTCTGCTGCAGACGACTACTGGACACAAGCTGTATCCCATTGTTGCCTTTAGAATGTCGTTCCCTGAACTGACATTCCAGCTGGATACAAGCGGTGTGACTGGGATCGCATAAGTTCGGATGAACCGTTGCGACATAAAGCAATGAGATGCTCTAGTATCGAAGAGTGCTAGTGCAGGAAGTGAGGCTACTAAGATTGTACTTAAGGTATATGTGGGATATGTTTTAGGTATAGAAAAAGTATGCAGGTAGGTGTTAAGACTGAAAGAAAAGCTTGAGAAGAAAGGGTTACCAGTGATCACTTGGCCAGTGGCCTCAGCTTCTTCCACGGTCATCATGAAAGCCTGTTGCCGTGGTACATTCCTCCTGGCCGGAAGAGCATTCCTCTGAACGTTCCTTTGAGCTTGATGGAACTGATGAGGAGGAGGTGCAATCGGTGGTCCTCTAGGTGGTGGAGCAGGGAGAGCGAGTCTTGGAGGAGGTGCCTGAAGGGCTGGTCTCTGCTGATAAGTGATTGCTGGCCTGGGTACAGCAATTGGGTTGTGTCTTCGAGGATAAGACCCAATATCATGAGTAGCCAAGCTGCAGATTAAGCAAAGACAGTTGGCTCGCCGGCAGTCTTTCGCCAAATGTCCATCTCTCCTGTAGTAGGTACAAAAGGCTGGGTTGGGCCGGTTGATTGGTATTCCCGGTCTCCTGGGCACAAATGGTGGCCTTGAAGAGGCTCCTCCTGCCATCTGGTTGGCAGGGCGCTTAACTCCAGCAGATTGAGATCTGCCCCTCATATTTACTACTGTCTCATAACGGCGGGCAACTTTCAGAGCCAATTCATGAGTCGGAAAATCTCCTATGGCTAATGCAGCCTGGATCTCCGAATCTAACCCTTGTTGAAATCGACGGGCTCTGATCTCATCCGTCAGTATCAAGTGTGCCGTAAATCTGTTAAAGTATTGTGTTAGCTGTTTAGTATGTGATATATTGAAAAATCGAATGATTGAGACATATCTTACCGACTGAGCATAAAGAACTCAGCATCGTATTCATCCACTGATTTGGTCCACATCGAACCCTGTTGTAAGTGGATGAACTGTTTTTCTATGTCGAACCTGGCAGTCTCTGGGAAGTACTTTGTATCGAACATATCGTGGAAAGTATTCCATTCGATTGGCTGGGTGAGACGGCTTTCTGCCGCCTTCCACCAAACCCGTGCATTTTCCGTGAGCTGCAATTTCACAACACGAATCCAAGCTATCTCTGGCACTTGTGCCGCTACCACGTCATCTTCAATGCTTTGAGCCCATTCCTCAGGTTCTAGAGGGCTCTCTTTTCCTGCAAACTGTTTGGGGTTCGAGGCCCTGAATTGCTTCACCCCAGGTGCTTCTGCCTCTGGTCGGTTCATCAGGATAGCAGTCTGCTGCTGCTGTCCTTCCAGGAGGCTGCGGATTGCCTCAAGCAGAACCGTCTGCTCGTTGATCGGAGCAGCGATGGCAAGTGTGAGTGGTAGTGGTGGGGGAGTGTTGTTGACATTCGTGCTGGTGTTGTTTGAGGAATCCATAACCTTGAAAGAAAATTTTGGGTTAGGACAGATTCAAAATATATGAAATGATAAGATTCAAGAAATGTGAATTGTAAAGGATGTTTTCAGTTGCTGGTTCTTATGTTATATTGCTTAGGTTATCCATACAGTACTGAACTTCATGGCAGGGTTCCATAAAGCTCAGACCTGCATGGGCCACCAACAAAACTTGTCACGCCCCGCTTCCCAGTGTACGGGCAGAGGACGCGACGAGACCGCTACGTATTTACTCTGAAGTAAACACGCTAAGCGTATCTAAGAAATATAAGTAAAATGCACAACAGACAGTGACAATAGATATAATTGAATAGTAACTTTATTTATTAACATTCTTCTTTACAATACATCTGAAAAGTAAATACATGGAATGTAAAGCAATGCCTAAACAGTGGCATAACAGAAATGGAAAATACAGAAGGTAAATGCGTATAAGTAACTCGAGCTCCGGGTCGAAGGCTAGCTGATCCAAGTCCTTGAAGGTGGGCTCGATCTACTGAAGGTCCGAATCACCCGACGACATTCCAAAGAAAAGAAAGAGAATGTCGTCAGCGAACAAATCGCTCGGTAAGTCCCGTAAATAGACAAGAATGGAATAGACAGAATAGAAAGCAATGCCTAAACGCTGTTGTTTGTAGCTTGGTACAGAAGAATGCCAGTGTATACGAGAGGAATCCCACTATTCTGGAGACTAAGGTATACGGAGCACAAGGAACCGTTCAGCCACGGTACAACAGCAATTGAATTCAGGTTAGGTGTATTATGGTTATAGTCTCGTGCCACTTCTAACACCTTCCATACCAGTCTACCCCTTATAAACCCCGCGATGTCTTGATTGTATTGATGTATTGTTTGGAGTGTATATTGTATATAAATGGATGACTTGCCGAAACTATGATATCGGTAAATGGATGTAACTGGAGAATCATATAGATGGATGTATATCCATGGTTCGGTTCGGTCAATATAGATTGATTAGATTGAATAGACGGATTCATAGATCCATGTTGTATTGAAGTTTGATACATGAATCATATTCAAGTCAGATTGATTATATTGAGACTTGGTCTGAGTCAGACAATTAGAAAAGAAATTGAATCCTGAATTATAATTTGGTGCTATCAGTAACTCCTGCACAAGGACGGCAGGATTTGTGTCTTTTTCAAAGACAATTACCGTGTTGATAACACCGTTTGTTAAGTTGTCTACCTTAACTAGGCAAGCACCCATATCTCCGGCTGGCTCTAGAGACTGGTTCCGCTTAAACCTATGTTTACTAAGGTCCTTATTGTAATTTAGTATAACTTGAGGGGGTTTTATCTAAAAATAATTTTGTATAATTTTCAAAACACACCTCAAGTATTATATTATCATCTTTAGAGTTTTCATGGATGTATATTTTATCAATGTGGCATTTCTAGTGAATAAAACCTAATTTCATAATATATGGTATTTATTTGTAATATTGGAATTGTATGGTATTTTCTTGTAAATGAGATATTTTTCTTGAATTTTTGGAAATGTGGAATATTATAAATATTAAAAATAAATATTTTGATATTAATTTATATATTTATTTATTAAAAATATAATTTTATTTATAATAGAAATCACATTTTCTAAAGAAAAATTGTATTTTAAATCTTTCAAGATCGTATGCTTATTGCGGAGGTCTTCATCTCACTCTACTGGGCCCGAGGATGTGCGATAATCCGCACCATACCGAATGGGTTCCCCGAAATGGGTTGTAGAGGCTCAATTGCAAAGATTTGTTAACTACACTTCTTTTAGAAAAAGGTTTTATAAGTTGAAGATAGTTATATGTAATGTCGTATTTTTCCCTCATCTATGTTCCCAAATTCCATCGTGCTATGTTATATATGTGTGTTGTCAGGATGTAGGTCATTATCTTGTGAGTTATCTAAAAGTATAACATGGAATTATGATGGTTTATGTCGTAACAAAATTATATGGTATTTTTCTTAAAAAGTATAATAAAAGTTACAAAAATGATTAGTTTGATGTGCAAATTGTTTTATTGAGTTTTTTAATGTTTATTAGTCAACATATAAGAGTATGGTTTTATTTCATTCAGGAAAAGTTTAGTTTTTAAAGAAAAACCGAATCGGAAGTCGGACTAACTCCGTTTCCGTCGGGTTTTAGTTTTGAATATTTTTAGAATAGAGAAAAGAAGGAGAAGTATGGACTTACTGGATGATTGGCTAGAGGAGAGAAAGAGAAAGAGGTGGGAGTTTCTGGTACGTCGTTTCGTCATCGGAAACTCCTTGAGTTGTCGCCGGAAGTTCGTCGGAGCTTCGCCCTTTTGCTAACTCCACTTGCACACAAAAGACTTGGAATTTTCTTGAGAGTTTGGGCAGAAATTTGGGAGTGTAGAGGGGTGATTTGAGGGTGGTATTTATAGGAAAAATTATGGTTTTAGGGTAGTGAAATGGTGTATTAAAAATTTGTATTAAAATGGATTAAATGTTAGTTTTATTGTGCTCTGTAAATATGCAGTAAAAACAAATAATACAGGGGTTATTGGGGGAGTTCAAGAGTCGCAAGGGTTAAAGAAAATTAGGGTTTGGACCAAGTTGAACTGGCGACGCCGGTCGAGTCGAGGTTTTCGCCGGCCCAAGTCGGGCGAGTCGGGGCTCATCTTGGTGCCTCGTGTCCCTGACGCTTGGTTTAGCTCGTGGACATGTTTGTTTAGGCTGTGACTCTTTGTTTTATAGGTTGTGCACATGTAGACTCTTAGTCTTATAAAAGATTAAAAGTATTTTAAATAAAAATATTGTGACTGATGGGATTTGAACTCTGGTGCTTTGGTTCAGGAGTGCAAGGTCTTACCAATGAGCTACAAGCTTCTTCTTACTGTTCAAAAGTAAATCAAATTATTATAGTACTCACTGGAATTGTAAATACCTCAAGTATACAGTAACCTTAAATGAATTTTATATACACCGAATTGGGAGTTGTTACAGTTTATTTAGAGTAAATCAAAATTAGTTGGAAATTATTCACATGGTTGAAGCTTGTAGAACCATTGGCCAAGTCCACTAGTTTTGTTTTACTTGAGATATTTATTAACCCAACCATTATGATTAGCCATGGTTTAGTCTCTACATGAGTTAGTATATGATATTAACTCACCCATGGTTGTCATTCTACACTTGACTTTTTCCATGGTTGTTTTTCTTCATCTCCTTTCTCTAGCTCTCTTGCAATTTGGAAGGTGAAGAAAATGAGTGAGAAATTTTTTTCTAAAGTGAGAAGAATTCCTACTTCATCATCCTTTGCTATATTAGCCATTTAGTTTAGAGTGTTTGCTTCACTAATTCCATATTA
Organism: Agapanthus africanus; assembly: GCA_030015575.1. Lineage (NCBI taxonomy): Eukaryota > Viridiplantae > Streptophyta > Magnoliopsida > Asparagales > Amaryllidaceae > Agapanthus > Agapanthus africanus. Next base: position 374,891,897 of record CM057339.1, on the reverse strand, counting down.
GTGAAGAGGTAGCTTGAGTTGGTGTCTCCTCGACGTAGATTATCTTCGGCCTCGAAGACTTCAAGTAAGCTTGTTCCGTTCATCTTGTGGAGCTTTTCTAGAGTTCGGGAGTTCACTACTTGGAGCGAAGGGACTACTACACGGAGCTATTGAAGTGAAGGACCGGTCTACAAAGGTTATATTCCTTGTTCACTTAAATGTAAAGATGTTTACATTCTTGTATTGTCTAATTCTCTAGTTAAGATTCTAGGTTAGAGTCTTTAGCGTGCCAATTTTTTTAAAACGGTATAGTCGATGCCTCCCGAAACCCAGTGGCGACCCTAGGGAACCCAGCATAACAGACCAAGTCCCCAAATAGAGAAGATTGTGGACATTTTCAAACAAGTTAACATAAATATTTCTCTCCTAAATACTATCAAACAAGTTCCTTCCTATTCGAAAATTTTAAAGGACTTGTGTATTAGGAAAAGAAAAATTCAAGTGCCTAAAAAAGTTTTCTTAGCGAGTAATATGAGAAATTCTCTTACACAATTGGTGCCCATGAAATGTAAGGACCCCGATTGTCCTACAATATCTATAACTATTGGGGGTAAAAATATCAATCGTGCTCTACTCGATTTAGGTGCTGGTGTTAACTTACTTTCGTATTCATTTTATGAGCAATTAGGCATAGGAGAGTTAAAAGCTGCGCATTGCACTCTCTAGATGGCCGATCGATCTATCACCCAACCTTGGGGTGAGCTAGAGGGCGTGTTAATCAAAGTCGGAAAATTTATATTCCTTATAGACTTTATAGTTTTAGATACACAGCCTGTAACAAACCCACGAAACCAAATTCCGGTGATTCTAGGTTGACCTTTTCTAGAAACTTCCAACGCAATAATCAATTGTCGTAACTGTTCAATGAACTTGTCCTTTAGGAAGATAACAATTGAGCTTAACATCTATAAGTTAGGAAGTCAACCCTCCGATCCTTATGCTCATATAGTTGATGTATGTTCTGTCGTAAAGATAGCTTCCGACAGTTGCGAAATTGAGGACCTTCACGATACTGATCTCGACGCCACTAGTGCGTTATTGTTTGATCTGGCTATTTATTATACACGTGAAGACCCTTCTGTCGACAAGTCCACACCTATTTCTGAATCCTTCGACTTGTCGAATGATTTAGTCAAGCTATCCGAGTATCATAACTTCCTTTCCGATGAGATTAGCATTCGGAATATCAATGGAAGTTTTGAAGACATTTTTGCCGAAGAAATCGCATTCCTAAATGACATGGATATTGTGATGAATCAATCTCCACCTAAAGAAGTTGAACCGCCACCACTTCTTCTTATCAAGTACAAGAATGCGAACATTCCACCTATTCCTCATCTTTCACATTCGCGTTTTCATCCACCATCACCGTTTCGTCTCTACCAACCGAGACGTGAACTCGATCGATTACGCCTCTTTTCTCCCCCACTTCTTCACGTCTATGATCTTATACCAACTATGTTGTTACATTTATAAAATATTTGAATGGTTGGTGTTAACTTTTGGTCTTTGTAAATCATTGCATGGACCGGTAACTTTACCCCTTTATGATTTTAAATGCTTAATAAAACTGTTTTACTCAAGTTTGGGGGGGGAGAAAAATATTTTGACTCTTGAAAGAAAAAAAAATTTTACACGATTGTGAGACAAAAATAAGTTTGGGGGAGGATTTCACTATCATTAACTTTTTGTCTCCCTTTACTAATCATTAAGAACTTTTCCTCCCAAGTCTACAGGTTTTGAGCTTAAAATGTGACATCGGTGAGGACGGTACTGCAAATAGGTTTGGGGGAGATTTATGATTATTCACGTATCATTTTGCATTATACTAAATAAAAGCACAAAAAAATCGATAATAAAAGTTAGGATGTGAAAAATACATATGAAAGATAAGAAGAGATTTAAGAAAAGTAAGAAAATTAGATATTTTAAAACAAGACTAGTAATAAGTAGTCATGAGCTGTTGTCCCAAGGGTTAGTAAGATGAAAGAAATTACTAATCTGAGGATAGAAATAAGTCTGAAAAATAGTCCTTGTTCTTGAGTCCAAACATCTGAACGTTGATACCCTACTATATGCACTTGTACACATCTTGAAACTTGGAATAGTAGAGCATACCTTGAAATGCTCTTGTCTAAAAGTTTTAGTATGAAGGAAAATATAATATAAAAAAATATAAATGACATTAAAAAATGGTGAACAAAAATGAACACTGATTTTGTAATTACTTGAGGCAGCAGAAAAAAAATATAGCGAGGGTGCCTTATCATCTAGTGCCTTAGACCAACTGGTTTGGGAGTCACTGCTAAAGTTTAGGTGTTGCATGACTAGGATATTGCTAATTACGCTTGAAAGAGTGAGCACATTTGGTAACCGGTTGGTTATTACATCAAGAAGTATTAACGGTCGCATGAAGAATGTGTGAGCAATTCCATCTATAAAACATTCATCGACTAAAAAGTACTAAGGAAGATGGAAAAGAGTATGATAGCTTGAATTGAATTTTCTTAGTGTAGGGATATCTTTTACACACACGTAGGGGTATATGATTTATGTTTGGAAGAAAGATAGGGAGAAAGACTAAAGATGATATTTTATTAAGGGATGATGTGATTTCTGACATCTTTTCATGACTATTAAGAGAGGGCTCATGGCAACTAAAAAGCTGGTGTAGTTTGAAACTCTTATATTCAAATTCTTTCTTTTATATGTTCCTTATCTTTGTATGTAGCATTCATCTTCTGTCTTTTATTATAGGATTTTGTGGGTGTAATCCGCTGAAAACGCTCAGGAAACAACACTCCTCCTACTAGGGACACCTAGAGGTTTAAAGACTTGTTGCACATGCTCAGTGCAATCGTGTTGCCTACAAAAGTGTGCTAGGTTTTTCTTTTCCTTTTTCTTTTTCTCTTTAATAACTAGTTTGTTAAGGACGATCAAAATTAAGTTTCGGGGTATTTGATTAGTCTAAAATATTGCACATTTGTATGAATATTTTCTATACTATTGTTAAGAACTAAAATGTGTTTATTGTAAATATAGAACATATAAGGGTTTATTTGTAAAAAGTTTATTATCATATGTTTCTAAATTATATTTAACATAATGAGGGAAAATATATGCATGTAATATTTAAATGAAATCTTTGTAATTAAAATTGCATATCATATCAAATATTTCTAATCAATGTTCTTAAGATCTAATATCATATAAAATGGTTAGGATAATATCTCAAAAATACCAAATGCTACTAAACACTTTGATTTGAGATATTATGCAGATATTAGCTCAGGTCTGGAATCCAAGAAATCCAAGTTAAATCGGGATATCGGAATCGAATCTGCCAGCAAATCAAGAGATCTAGCAACGGCAGAGACTCAGAGTATGATTTGCAGAATCTAGATATCAAAAGGATCTCCACATGTCAATACAAAAGACCAGAAGAAATCCCAAAACATGATGCCACTACGTTGCGGCGGATTCGTGGCTAAATTGAGGGATATGCAACGGATCTGCGGCTCATTTGTAGCCATAGGATGTGAGATTTTTGGGATTTTATTGTAACAGCATATATTTACATATGGTATCTAAGGTTTCTAGTTTCTGTGAATATATATAAGACCGAGAGATGCACATTAAAAATCATTACTGAAGAGATCAAGAGATCCACGTATCCGAGTGATCATCATCTATTCACTACATCCTAAAAGAGAGAGGTTGAGAGCAAACTAGGGTTCTTATAATCGACTTTCGAAGGAGAAAAGTTGTATGCAATAGTTGATTAATAAAGATAGTATTTTTATTATTGTTTTTGCAATTAATTTCCGTACTTACTTTCTGCACTTATATTTTTGCATCTTAATCATGTTTTTATTCTTCTTCAACCTTTCTTATAAATATTTGACCATGAGCGAGTAATTCCTAGCTTGCTAGGGTTTGTAGGATAGGGTAGAACAATGGATGAGAAAATCTTTTAAATTCTTTTATACATTTTAAAGTCCATAAACTATAGCAAAATAAATGTTAACTCCTTATCGAGCGCGCTATCAATTTATTGATAGTCACGATCATGATTTGAGATTGATTTAACACTTGTTGTACTAAGGTCTAGACATGAATAGAGATCAATGCAAGGACAAGGGTTAGTAGTGTGGAAACCTTAGTTTATTCCAAGAAACCCTAATCTACATTCATCACTATCGATCTAGTTTTATACTATTAAAAGATAAAGGAGTCATTTTTAATTATTCATCCATTATTACTAAGTCCTACGAAACCTACAAGACTTTTCATTATAAATTTTATATTTGTTTTAAAATATAACGACAAACAATCACCCATCTTTCATCAACTCGTCTAAACTAAGAAAAGAGTTCACGCTTCCCTGTGGATGACCCGTACTCATCGCGACTAGCTACTAGCGACACCGTCTTAATTGCGGTTAGTTTCGAACTACACTTTTACCAGAACAATCACCACCTCTCTGAAGACGTTGAGGAATTACAACGACATATATCAGAGGTGTGGAAAGATGTACCCTTGACCAAATCCCGTATTTGAGGGAAAAGAGGTTGTGGTGGACCTAAAAATCGTTAGTCATATTTGAGACTAAGATTATCTTAGGAGATATGGGGAATATCATTTCGAATATCATCAATGAGAGATCATTAGTCATGTTTGAGACTTAGATCGGTTTAACAATTGTTTTAAGGATCATTTTTACTTAAGATCCATCAAAAGAACATTTGGGCTCAGCTTCAAGAAACTTCATAGACTTAGCCAATTTGGGCTTAGTCTTCCTACTCTTTTGCTTTTTCATTCAAAAGTGCTAAACACTTATTTGGGCTCTGTTTGTTCAGTCCCTTTTCTTTTTATGCAAAAGTGCTAAGAACTTATTTGACGCTCTGACACTCAGATGGGTGCCATGTGAAGCATTTAATTATGAGCGTCGCCCAATGAGCGCTGAACACTCATCCATTTTGGCTGTATGTGAAGTGCTAAGCACTTTTCTCTCTTCTTCTTTTTTTTGGTGGTGCCCCACGTAAGGAACACGTGAGGCACTGGGCGCTACCCAATCAGTGCTAAGAACTCGGCCGTTTTGGCTTTTTTATGGAGTGCTAAGTACTCTTATTTTTGTGGCACCCACATTAGGAGCACGTGCGGCGCTGGGTGCTGCCCAATCAGTGCTAAGCACTCAGCCATTTTGGATGTACGTGAAGTGCTAAGCACTTTTTATATAGCGCCCACGTGTGCTTCACGTGAGACGTTAGGCGCTGTTAAAGAGGGGCGCCCACGTGGGAAACACGTGAGGCGCTAGTTTCTTTTATATGGAGATTTAATCTCTGTTGATATTTTTAGAGAACTTAAATCTCTGTTAATGGTATTTTGACTATTAATGATCACCAAGATCATTATTTTGAGGATCTGGGATCATGTTCTTTAAGAACTAAATTCTTAATTTGAAGGAACTAAGTTCCTGGAGTGTTATGGACTTCATATTCTTTCTCTTTAAATTTGTTCTTCCCTGAATCTTTGATTCTTAAGAACAAGATCTTCCTGATGAGAATTAAATTCTCAAATTGTGGGAGACTTGCCTTGTGGATCATAGATCCAAAGAAAGAACTAAGTTCTCTGGAAGGGTTATACCCTTAGATATGCTATGATAGGTAAAGAAGATGTTTTGATCTTTGTGGTTTCTTTACCGAGGGTTTAGAGAATGAAACTCTTCTTCTTTGAAAATTGAATTCTCTATTGTTCTTTTTGGAAGCTTTTTGTATATTTCAGAAGCATATGGGGCGTTTTTCCTAAATCCTTCTGTCTCTCTCTGTGTTATGGTCTTCTGTGTTCTTCTCTCCCTCTTCCTTATCTTTCTATCTGTGTCTCTCTGTGTATATCTGAAGTCTCGGATCCTTTATATAGTGGAGGCATGTTGTTAATTGGTTTTGATAAAATCTCTCATTGAGAGATTTTAATTGATTTAATCAAACTCAAAATTGAGTTGGGAATTTTACCCACCATTGGATTTTTTATCTAAGGACTTCTGTTTTACATATATGATTTTTTTTTAACGAGATTAAGAAAATATTTTTCCCTATGCAGAATTTATTCTGTAAAACGGTAATTTTTTAATCACCATTGGATTTTTAATTTAAGGGTTCTCTGTTTTACAGAGAGCAATTTTTCTTGTTTAGAAAGATTGAGGGGATATATTCCAAAATAGAATTTTATTCTATAATTGGATTTTTGATCCAACCGAGGGTATCTTTCTTAATTTTAGAAAAATATGGGAGATATTTTCTCCTAATAGAATTTGATTTTGTATTCTGGTAATATATCATCTCCGTTGGATCTTTGATCCAACGGCTCTGTTTGACAGAGAGTATCGTAGATTTTAATTCTACCTAGGCGCCGGCGCTCACGTTTTGTACACGTGAGCGCCACTTAAGAATTTAATTTTTAAGATGGGTATTTTTGTGCTTTGCACATTGGCGCCCGCGTGAGGAGCACGTGCGGCATCACCATATGATTTAATCCTATAAAATTGGCTCTGGCGCTGGACCGTCGTGGGGAGCACGTGAGGCGCTGCCTCATTGATGAAGATTTCTTTTCTCCTTCTTTCTCTGCTTTTCCTGAGTCAAACTTTCTTTTCCAATACTTTCTTTTGTCAGAGCTTGGAAATAGTTCCACCATACACAACATTTTCTGTGCGGAGACTTAAATGCCTCCACTTATAATCTGAAACAATACTCCTTTTCTCTTTCACTTTCAGCGAATCATTTTAACAAAAGAGAGTCATGGATTGAAATCGTCTGCATGCTCATCGGCAGCCATGGGAGGTGCCCATCGAGGAAATTGTTCCTCATTTTGTTGCACGCTTGGTGAATCCTGCTCTTACGGATGACCAATGTGATATGGTGCTGCACGAACTCTTGACTCGTAGAGGGTCTCCTCTCCCTATCGGCTCCATTTGGCTCCGGATGATCCTCTTGTTTGTGCTTAATGACATTCACCCTCATCTAGTGGAGATTTCTCCGGTGATGCTTGACGCAGCGGAGGACAAGATCGAGTGCTTTCATGAAGCACTTTTGATTACCACGCCTCTAAGGGATCAATCTGTTCAGCTGCTAAGCCAGATACGGGCTCAGCAGGCCATCATGTCTGCCTTCGCCGATGGGCACGGCGCTAACCGATGAGGAGCGACTCCTCACGATGATCGCCGCTTCGTCATAGTGGAGAAGGTGGAGATGACTTTAGAAAACTTTATTCATAGTTTTGTAAACCCTTGTACTTTTGATCCCGTGTTTGGTGATCTATTTCCTGTAGAATAAAATGTTTATTTAAATGCTTTCCTTTTATCGTTGACCATCGAGTGCTTCCTTTCTAACACCTGTTCTTCCTCTGATTGTATTGTTGCAACCCACATGTGTGCATGTGCGTATATGAATGAGCCTACTTTCACACATATCAGTAAACGAAACTTAAACCGGTGTAAACAAATGCCCCCCACTACTTTACTCATGGAGGTATACACGTGAGTGAAGTAGTGTAGCCTAATACGTAGCATACAACCGGTCTCGGGCTGGTGTATCGTTCATAACTTTTAGAATCTTGATGTTAGAAGATAGCGAGCGGAAACAAGCGTCGTCATCTATCATTAACTCAAATCTCAATTCTAAACCCCGAGGCCCATGAGTTGGACCCTTATGTTTCTTGATGTCTTGATCTGGCGCGAAGTAGTTTATTTACTCGTTTCGAAGTTTGTAGTTTATTCACTCATTTCGGAGTCTCTAGTTTATGTACTCATTTCGGAGTCTTTAGTTTATTCACTCATTTCGGAGTCTATAGTTTATGTACTCGTTTCGGAGTCTATAGTTTATTCACTCATTTCGGAGTCTCTAGTTTATGTACTAATTTCAGAGTTTGTAGTTTATTCACTCATTTCGGAGTCTCTAGTTTATGTACTCATTTCGGAGTGTTTTTAGTTTACCTCCCTTGGGTTTACAGGAAAACTTGTCCTAACGTTATATGTAGATAACCTCCATTCTTTATGACAGAGGTCCGTTAGGTTTGTGGTACTAGGGTTTTAGTTCGTAGTACCATCACATTGACTGATGTATTCCTCGATATGCAGTCTATAAGCTGCTGTTCGAGTAGCCCCGCGACTGTCGTGTCTCTGATCTCTTCTGAGGCTGGACAAGACATCTTCAAGTAATCTTCTTAGGTCATATTATCGTTGGAAGAGCAAGCATTAGGAATTTGCCATTACACTTTTTACTTGAGGTTAGGCTCAATTTGGAGCCCTGATAGGTCATCACCACTCCGCTCTGGTGTGCGATGATCTCCAATAGTCTTTTAGGCTTTATATGGGTTGCCATCGAGACCGAAGCTGGGAATATTCCATCACTTCATTTTTGTTTTGACGATGTCGTGCCGTTTCTTTGTTGATGTAGGGTAGACATCTGTAGGACCTCTATGCTGTATGTATTGCAATTGAAGTCCGGAGCTAGGAATATGCCATTGCTCCAATTTCGTTTGATAGTTGCGTCCGCGTCCTGCTGAAATGAGGGGAGACGTCGAGATGGTCTCTGGGTTGTATATGAACCGTCAAGACCTGGAGCTAGGATTTTGCCGTGACTCCATTTTCGCTTTGACCCTTGGGTCTTTTGTTGACGTTGCATCTGCATCCTGCTGGCATAAGAAGAACGTTGAGCTGGAGTTAGGATTTTCCCGTCACTCCTTTTTTATTTGGCTCCTTGGAGCCTTTGTTGATGTAGCATCAGCACCGAGAAAGAACATCGAGCTGGAACTGGGATTTTGCCATTATTCCTTTTTGTTTGACCCTTGGGTCTTTGATAACGTTGTGTCTACATCCTGCTGGCATGAGAAGCACGTCGAGCTGGAGTAAGGATTTTGCCGTCACTTCTTTTTTATTTGGCTCCTTGGAGCCTTTGTTGACGTTGTGTCTGTATCCTGCTAGCATGAGAAGCATGTCGAGCTGGAGTTAGGATTTTTCCATCACTCCTTTTTTATTTTGGCCCTTGGGTCTTTTGTTGACGTTGTGTTTGCACTGAGAAGGAACGTCGAACTGGAGGTAGGAATATGCCATTGCTCCTTTTTTGTTTGACCCTTAGGTCTTTGTTGACGTCGCGTCTGCACTAAGAAGGAACGTCGGGCTGATCTCTAGGCTGTAGATATTGCCATCAAGATCTGGAGCAAGGGATATGCCTTTGCTCCACTTTATTTTGGTGATGGCATACCGATTCTTTGCTGAAGTTGGCTAGACATCCAAATTACCTTTATGATGTATGTATCTCCATCAAGGTCCATGATAGTTATATGTATGCCCTAGAGGCCATTACTGTACATGAGATGTATATTGTAGAGGATACTTGGACATATATAGGGAGGACTTTCTTACTCGACATGATAGTATGTTATCTGGTTACTCTTTATCTTAACATGTACACCGATTGTCTCTCTGTTACATGTTGGTAAAGCCCTCAGGATGTGTACTTGACTACCTGGATTATGATGCGGATCATACTAGTGGGACAAAGGTAGTCGGTAAGTACATATTTTAATGTCCCTAGTCGTGGGTGTATCGAGATGGGGCACCGATATACCATAGTAGACTAGTGTATAGCTTCTCGACCCATACAGATGGGCGATGGATGATCACATATCCATTGGTGTTTGACATCAGAGATGTTATTGTAACACCTTAGGATTCGTTTAGTGAATAATTATAATTAAATAATGGGTTTTAATAAAAAGTTTACCAAATTGTGTTTTAAATATTTTTCCTAATTTAATAAATATTTTTCCAAAATTTTCCTAGGCTTGCACACACATGTGCATGTAAACTAGGGTTTTTAAATTGAGTTAATACCATAATTATTAACCATGGTGGGTTAATCTTGTGGATTAAGCCTTTTGGGTTTTAAGTGGGTTTAATTAGTTAGTCAAAGTTACTTTAATTTGAATTTGAGGTGGGTGTTGACTTGTGAGAGAGAGTGAGGGGGGCATCATGGCTCAAGCCATGCTTGCCATTAATGAGGAGAGAGAGAGGAGGGTTGACATTGGGTAATGATTTTTTTCTCTCAACTCTTTTGTGTTTCTCTCAACCTCACACACCCACACACTCACACTTACCTCTCTACTCCAACCCTCAGCAGCAGCAGCAGGCACACCAACAGCAACAGCAAAGAAGTAGTAGCAGCAGCAGCAAAGATCAACAGCAGCAAAACACAACAGCAACAGCAGCACAGTGAGCAGCAGCAGCACCAGCTCCAAGTGCAGCCCCTTCCCTTCACTTCTTCACCTTCCTGTAGCTCCCTAGGGTTAAGTATGAGGTATAATTCCTTAACTCATTCCCTAGTTAGCTTGGTTAGTGTAGTTTTGCTTCGGTTAGTGGATTTTAGTGCGTTTTAGTGCGATATGGGGTGTTTAGAGGGAACTTTGGGCTAAAGAGGTGAGATTTGGTTTCAGTAGGTCATTAGTGAGTTATTGAGGCCATTGTAACCTAGTTCAACCCCAATTACACTAAAATACCACCAGTTTCACTATTCGATGCAAAATGTCGTATTTGTGCAATTTGAGCTTTTCAGGATCTGCTTTTGACCCGATGAGATCTGAGTGATTTTGAGTTGACAGTAGTATAGTGATGATGTGCTAATACCCCAGATGAAACCCGACCCCCATACTGCTACAGTAGGCCGCCGATTTCCTCATTCTGGCCGCAATTTGCGGCCAGATGGGTAGGGATTTGGGTGTTGTTTGGTCTAGTGGGTGTCTGCTAGTGTGTAGGGTTCTATGATATGTATATTTTTGTAAGTTTAGTTCTGTAGAAAAATCTGGGACCAATTACCTGTTATGCCGTTTTCTAAACCTTCGCGACACGCGTGATACGTGAGTAGGTTTGGGTTTCTGCGTATCGCGGCGCGTCGGGGTAGTTTCATGGCGCGTGATTACACGTTTTAGCGTATCGCGCACACGCGCGATTGGTTTGCGACACGGGTTTCTAGTTGGACCGTGATGTCGCGTTTCTGTGAATTTGAGCTTATGTGTGATATGTGTATGTGATTTTAGGTTCGCAGGCCAGTGAGACGGACGCTGCGAAGAAGGGCAAGCAAGTTGTTGGATACACTTAGCACGAGGCTCGGTGAGTAGATTTCACATCTACGGGGATATCGCCCGCTTGGCGTTATGCGTCAGGGCTGATAGGACCTTATTGTTATATATTGCATATAACATACCATGGATTGTCATCACATATTGCATTCCCTGCCATCTTTATATATTGTTTAGAACTGATAGAACACCGCACTATTACTAACGGCTTATGTTGCACGGGCACTATTTTGCATGCTACACACACACCGTTAGTAATTGCCATGCCACACTCACTGTAGAACTGCCATGATTATACTGTTGTATATTGTTGTAGCTCATCTTTTATATGACTTGACATGACATTCATACTTGATGCACGTATCACATCACATTTACGTGCATATGGGATGGGATTACATGTGACTTCTGGATTTGGGAACCGTGGCTCTTTTCAAATAAGTAATCATTTAAAAACCCGGTTCCCTTGATATGATATTTTGGGGCGTCACCCCGTGTTTTCTCGGTGCTAGAGGCATGTATTGAGAGAGGGCTGACCCGGACTGACGGATGCCCGATGGATTGAGAGAGGGCTGACCCGGACTGACGGATGCCCGATGGATTGAGAGAGGGCTGACCTGGACTGACGGATGCCCGATGGATTGATAGAGGGCTGACCCGGATTGACGGATGCCCGATGGATTGATAGAGGGCTGACCCGGACTGACGGACACCCGATGTATTGAGAGAGGGATGACCCGGATTGACGGATTCCCGATATATATATACTTTGAGAGAGGGCTGACCCGGATGGACGGATGCCCGATACAGGTTGTGTTGCGTGTCGATGCTAGACACGAGTTTTTATGTTATTTGGGTGCCGATGTTGGGCACTCGGGATTCTCAGGGATATACAGGATATGAGGGCCGATGGAGTACCGGCGTTTGGGATGTTGGGATTCGCGGTGCATACATACATATGTAGTCCACCCCGATACTTCATGTAGATACTATATTCCCATACTCAGCATTCATTATCGCATCTCATCCTGTAGCTATATCACCTGATAGAGGACTTGCATTATTATTATGCATACTGCTTACCTCGCATTGATATCATCTGCTGGCTTTTGTTAGAGTAGCGCTGTACGTGCATGCTCGCGATTACCTTTATATGTTATCTCTATTCACGAGTTGGCAACTCACCCCCGTTGTGCCACAGTGTTTGCAGGTTGCCCTTGGGAGTAGTCACGGCTGGCTGTTATCGCATCTTTTGGCACAGATACCCTTTCTGAGGCAAGTTAGCCTTTTTGCTGTTTAGGTGGGTTTTGTACGGTATCTGTTATCATTCAGTTGTATATTGATGTATCTAGTATTCTCCATCTACCTTTCTGTATTGACTTAGAGACAGTTGTGAGGACGATATGTTTGATTTTGTATTCTGGTGTCGAGCTCGCATGTGAGCTGACTTTATGTTATGCAGTCTTACCTTTGCTATATTGTCCTTGCTTTACTGTGTATTCTTCGCTATGGCGTCGTATATCATATTGGGATGCTTTATTCATTTCACTTGTTATTTCTGCTACACCTTGCTTTTACCCGATTTGCGGGGCAAATGTTTAAAAAGGAAATGTTACCAAAATTATAAAATTTATTAACTCTTGAACTTAAAGGGATTTCTACTAAATTAATAAGATGTTTTTCGGACACGCATGACTGTTTTTACGAAAATGTTTTAATCACTCTTTATTTATTGGTTTTGACTTCTGGGTTCGGCTTACTTAGCCACGTTACGCCTGTAGACGTTGCGTGGTTAAGTGCCGGTCACGAGTCGAATTCTCGGGTCGTGACAAAGTTGGTATCAGAGCGTAGGTTTTACCTTCGGAGTGTAGGATGACCCTGGTATGATGGAGTAGGTAGCTGCAGCAGGGTAGCGTAGCGTGTGTATGTTCCGCGGCATACTCACGACACGGTACTCCGCTTACGCGACCTTAGGACTTATTGATTTGATCCCTCCTTATATTCTTGCGATTCGATTTCTGTGTTCTTATCGAATCCAAATTTCTTTCAGCCATTATGCCGCCTAAGACTACGAGGGCACAGAGAGCGGCCGCGAGGACCGAGATTCGAGTTGACTCGTCCGAGACGAGGACTGATCCGGGCAGTACGCCGGTTGTACCCGAGCAGGTTGTTCCTGCCATGACAGAGCAGATCGCCACGCTAGGGGTTGGTATGCAGGAGATGCGCCAGACGGTGGGATCTAGCATGCAGGAGATGCGCCAGATGATAGGATCGCTAGTTGAGACGCTTCGAGCGCAGCGACCAGAGGTAGCTCCACCAGTTCCAGAGACCGCTATGGTACCTACCGCACAGCCAGTTGCCCCTGCGGTTACGGAGGTGATCACTGTATCGCTATCAGAGTTCATGAGGCTGAAGCCTCCGGTATTCACAGGCACCGATACAGCCGAGGACCCACAGTCTTTCATAGACAGGATGGCCAGGATATGCCGTTCTCTCAGATGCGCAGATGCGAGATGGGTCGAGTTCGCGAGCTTTCGCCTGGAAGGTCTTGCGCAGAAGTGGTGTGATTCCGTTGAGAAGGGCAGAGCAGCAGGTCTTCCTCCTATGACCTGGACGGAGTTCGTGACCATATTTCTAGCCCATTTCCTTCCCCAGAGTGTTAGGGATGCCCGAGCATGCAGATTTGAGTCCTTACGCCAGACGCCAGGGATGACAGTGGCAGAGTATGACGTGCTGTTTACAGAGTTGGCAGTCTATGCCCCATATTTAGTGGCTACCGAGGAGTTGCGAGTCAGGAGATTTGTTCGAGACTTGCTTACACCATTGTTCCTCGCGATCAGCGCCCAACACTACGAGACCTATGCAGCAGCTGTAGACGTAGCCCTAGTGGTCGAGGAGCACCTTGCTGAGACTTCGGTAGTTCCAGAGCCGAAGAGGGTTCGTGCGGATACATCAGCACAGAGACAGCCTTTTCGGCGCCGTGATAGACGCATTGCAGGCAGCAGAGATTCGGGGCGGGGCCGGTTATTCAGTTCCTATTCCCGGGATGGTCAGCGGTCATCGTCGGGATGTTTTCGCTGTGGGAGTTCTTACCACCGTGTACGGGATTGTCCTGAGTTACCCCAGAGTGAGGCGACAGCACCGCATGTCACATTACCACCTTCACCACCCCAGAGGGCGTTGCCTATCGTACCTACCGTTGCTCCGCGCCAGACTCATACACAGCGAGGTCGTGGGCGTGGAGGAGTTGCTCAGAGGGGGCGAGGTGACCGAGGCAGAGGGCAGCCAGTCGCAGGTGGTGGATAGGCGAGGGTTTTTGCTTTGACACATCAGGACGCGCAGGCGTCCAATGCAGTGGTTTCAGGTATCCTTCCTGTATGTACAGTTGATGCACATGTACTGTTCGATCCCGGATCCACACACTCGTACGTATCCACGCACTTTGTGCCGAGTCTGGGTAGAGAGTCCAGCTTGCTTGATCAGCCGCTTGTGGTGACTACTCCTGTGGGAGAGTCGTTGGTTGCTAGGCACGTGTTCCGATCCTGCACCGTCTGTATTGGCGAGAGAGAGTTGCCTGTCGACTTGATCCTTCTGGAGATGTTGGACTTCGACGTTCTGTTGGGTATGGATTGGTTAGTCACGTGCTATGCTTCTGTGGACTGCCGTGAGAAGACAGTTAGATTCTGCTTTCCCGGTGAGTCGGTTTTTGTTGTGTTGGGGGACCGTGGTGCCGCCCCTCACAGTGTGATTTCTTCTTTTCGCGCTGGACAGCTTTTGAGGAAGGGATGTCAGGGATTTCTCGCCTATGTTTGCGATGCTCGCGCTATACAGGTTCCGGTTGTTAGCGAGTTTCCTGATGTGTTCCCTGACGAGCTTCCTGGGTTGCCGCCCGAGCGCGACATTTCTTTCTGTATTGATTTGGTTCCTGGTTCGGGGCCTATTTCCATACCGCCTTATCGGATGGCCCCGGCAGAACTTCGAGAGTTGAAGGTTCAGTTACAAGACTTGCTGGACAAGGGACTTATTCGACCCAGTGTTTCTCCTTGGGGTGCTCCGGTCCTGTTCGTCAAGAAGAAGGACGGCAGTTTGCGTCTTTGTATCGACTACCGCCAGCTGAACAGGGTGACAGTGCGGAACAGGTATCCTTTGCCGCGTATCGACGATTTGTTCGACCAGCTTCAGGGGGCAGGGAACTTTTCGAGGATCGATTTACGATCGGGCTATCATCAGCTGCGGGTTCGACAGGAGGACATTCCCCGGACAGCTTTCCGTACGCGCTACGGCTATTACGAGTTTTTGGTGATGTCGTTCGGACTCACCAATGCGCCAGCAGCCTTTATGGACTTGATGAACCGTATTTTCCGGCCTTATTTGGATCTGTTCATCATAGTCTTCATTGACGATATTTTGGTGTATTCCCGGAGTAGTGAGGAGCACGAGCAGCACCTGCGGATTACATTACAGACCTTGAGGGAGCACCAGCTTTATGCGAAATTCTCCAAGTGTGCTTTTTGGCTGGACAGCGTAGATTTCTTGGGGCATGTGATTTCACGAGATGGTATATGTGTAGACCCGAGGAAGATCGAGGCCGTTCAGCGTTGGCCCAGACCCACGTCGGTGACGGAGATTCGCAGCTTTTTGGGGTTGGCCGGTTACTACAGACGTTTTGTGCAGGACTTCTCCCGTATTGCTACACCGTTGACCGGGTTGACCCGGAAGGGAGTTCCCTTCGATTGGACGGAGGAGTGCGAGCACAGTTTCCAGCAGTTACGGACTCGGCTGACGACGGCACCGGTGTTATCTTTACCTTCCGGACCGGGCAGATTTGTGGTCTTCTGTGATGCTTCTCGAGTGGGGCTGGGATGCGTTTTGATGCAGCACGACAGGGTGATCGCGTATGCTTCGCGACAATTGAAGAGACATGAACAAAACTACCCCACTCACGATTTGGAGATGGCAGCAGTGGTCTTCGCACTTAAGATCTGGCGACATTACCTATACGGCGAGTCGTGCCAGATATTCACAGATCACAAGAGTCTAAAATACATATTTCAGCAGCGGGACCTGAACCTTCGACAGCGTCGATGGATGGAGTTAGTGAAGGATTACGACTGCGAGATCTTATATCACCCGGGCAAGGCAAATGTGGTGGTGGATGCTTTGAGCAGGAGGCCCGGGAGTAGTTTATCATGTTTGAGCGCAGTACAGGAGTAGTCATCCGCAGATTGGCAGATATTATGCGACAGCCGAGTACAGTTTGAGTTCACGCCGATTGGAGGACAGATAGCGCATGTCCGTGCACGGCCACAGTTGATCGATCGCATACGTGAGGCACAGCTCAGTGATGACCGATGTTCAGAGATCATGGCACAGATTGGACAGGGCAGATTTTCCGAGTTCGTGATCGATGATCAGGGAGTACTACGGTTTGGAGCCAGACTGTGCATACCAGATGCTGAGGGACTGAGACACGAGATTCTTGAGGAGGCACATCGATCGGTATTTAGCGTCCATCCCGGTTCCACCAAGATGTATCATGATATGAGAGATGTTTACTGGTGGGACGGAATGAAGAGGGACATTGCAGATTTTGTATCGAGATGCCTGACTTGTCAGCAAGTCAAGGCTGAGCACCAGAGGCCCGCGGGAGAGCTACAGCCGTTACCCATTCCGGAGTGGAAGTGGGAGCAGATTTCGATGGATTTCGTGGTGGGTCTACCCAGGACTAGTCGGGGGTATGACTCCATCTGGGTGATCGTGGATCGTTTGACGAAAGCGGCTCACTTCCTACCAGTGAAGACGACTTTCGGATTTGCTCAGTATGCCCAGATATACATTGACGAGATAGTGCGACTACACGGAGTCCCGACGTGTATTGTGTCCGACAGAGGCACCCAGTTTACTAGTAGACTATGGCAGAGGCTTCAGGAGGCTTTGGGCACTCGCTTGAGTTTCAGCACGGCTTTTCATCCGCAGACCGACAGACAGTCAGAGCGGACCATCCAGACTCTCGAGGACATGCTCAGAGCTTGTGTATTAGATTTCGGAGGTAGCTGGGATTATCATTTGCCCTTAGTAGAGTTCTCCTACAATAACAGCTACCAGGAGACCATTCAGATGGCACCATTTGAGGCTCTTTATGGGAGGAGATGCAGGTCGCCCACTTGTTGGACAGAGCTCAGTGAGGGCAGTATCTTAGGGCCACAGATCGTTGAGGAGACGACAGCGAAGATCCAGTTGATTCGCGATAGGATGAGAGCAGCCCAGAGTAGGCAGAGATCTTATGCAGACCGTCGACGACGCAGACTCGAGTTTTCTATTGATGATCATGTTTTCTTGAGGGTCTCTCCAATGAAGGGTGTGATGAGGTTTGGGAAGAAGGGGAAGCTCAGTCCCAGATATGTGGGCCCCTTCGAGATCCTCGAGCGTGTTGGTGCAGTAGCCTACCGTTTAGCCCTTCCGCCCAGCTTTCCAGATGTGCATCCCGTGTTCCATGTCTCGATGCTCCGCAGATATCTTCATGATCCTTCGCATGCGATTCAGCATCCGACGATCCAGCTTGAGCGTGACCTTTCCTATGCAGAGCAGACGGTGATGATCTTGGATCGACAAGTGAAGAGATTGAGATCGAAAGATATTCCTTCAGTTAAGGTACTTTGGGGTAGCCAGAACCGTGAGGAGGTCACTTGGGAGACCGAAAGCGAGATGATGAAGACGTATCCCCATCTTTTTGAAGGTACTCGTAGTTAGATTTTTGAAATCCGGGGACGAATTTCTATAAGGGGGAGAGATTGTAACACCTTAGGATTCGTTTAGTGAATAATTATAATTAAATAATGGATTTTAATAAAAAGTTTACCAAATTGTGTTTTAAATATTTTTCCTAATTTAATAAATATTTTTCCAAAATTTTCCTAGGCTTGCACACACATGTGCATGTAAACTAGGGTTTTTAAATTGAGTTAATACCATAATTATTAACCATGGTGGGTTAATCTTGTGGATTAAGCCTTTTGGGTTTTAAGTGGGTTTAATTAGTTAGTCAAAGTTACTTTAATTTGAATTTGAGGTGGGTGTTGACTTGTGAGAGAGAGAGGGGGGGCATCATGGCTCAAGCCATGCTTGCCATTAATGAGGAGAGAGAGAGGAGGGTTGACATTGGGTAATGATTTTTTTCTCTCAACTCTTTTGTGTTTCTCTCAACCTCACACACCCACACACTCACACTTACCTCTCTACTCCAACCCTCAGCAGCAGCAGCAGGCACACCAACAGCAACAGCAAAGAAGTAGTAGCAGCAACAGCAAAGATCAACAGCAGCAAAACACAACAGCAACAGCAGCACAGTGAGCAGCAGCAGCACCAGCTCCAAGTGCAGCCCCTTCCCTTCACTTCTTCACCTTCCTGTAGCTCCCTAGGGTTAAGTATGAGGTATAATTCCTTAACTCATTCCCTAGTTAGCTTGGTTAGTGTAGTTTTGCTTCGGTTAGTGGATTTTAGTGCGTTTTAGTGCGATATGGGGTGTTTAGAGGGAACTTTGGGCTAAAGAGGTAAGATTTGGTTTCAGTAGGTCATTAGTGAGTTATTGAGGCCATTGTAACCTAGTTCAACCCCAATTACACTAAAATACCACCAGTTTCACTATTCGATGCAAAATGTCGTATTTGTGCAATTTGAGCTTTTCAGGATCTGCTTTTGACCCGATGAGATCTGAGTGATTTTGAGTTGACAGTAGTATAGTGATGATGTGCTAATACCCCAGATGAAACCCGACCCCCATACTGCTACAGTAGGCCGCCGATTTCCTTATTCTGGCCGCAATTTGCGGCCAGATGGGTAGGGATTTGGGTGTTGTTTGGTCTAGTGGGTGTCTGCTAGTGTGTAGGGTTCTATGATATGTATATTTTTGTAAGTTTAGTTCTGTAGAAAAATCTGGGACCAATTACCTGTTATGCTGTTTTCTAAACCTTCGCGACACGCGTGATACGTGAGTAGGTTTGGGTTTCTGCGTATCGCGGCGCGTCAGGGTAGTTTCATGGCGCGTGATTACACGTTTTAGCGTATCGCGCACACGCGCGATTGGTTTGCGACACGGGTTTCTAGTTGGACCGTGATGTCGCGTTTCTGTGAATTTGAGCTTATGTGTGATATGTGTATGTGATTTTAGGTTCGCAGGCCAGTAAGACGGACGCTGCGAAGAAGGGCAAGCAAGTTGTTGGATACACTTAGCACGAGGCTCGGTGAGTAGATTTCACATCTACGGGGATATCGCCCGCATGGCGTTATGCGTCAGGGCTGATAGGACCTTATTGTTATATATTGCATATACCATACCATGGATTGTCATCACATATTGCATTCCCTGCCATCTTTATATATTGCTTAGAACTGATAGAACACCGCACTATTACTAACGGTTTATGTTGCACGAGCACTATTTTGCATGCTACACACACACCGTTAGTAATTGCCATGCCACACTCACTGTAGAACTTCCATGATTATACTGTTGTATATTGTTGTAGCTCATCTTTTATATGACTTGACATGACATTCATACTTGATGCACGTATCACATCACATTTACGTGCATATGGGATGGGATTACATGTGACTTCTGGATTTGGGAACCGTGGCTCTTTTCAAATAAGTAATCATTTAAAAACCCGGTTCCCTTGATATGATATTTTGGGGCGTCACCCCGTGTTTTCTCGGTGCTAAAGGCATGTATTGAGAGAGGGCTGACCCGGACTGACGGATGCCCGATGGATTGAGAGAGGGCTGACCCGGACTGACGGATGCCCGATGGATTGAGAGAGGGCTGACCCGGACTGACGGATGCCCGATGGATTGATAGAGGGCTGACCCGGATTGACGGATTCCCGATGGATTGATAGAGGGCTGACCCGGACTGACGGACGCCCGATGTATTGAGAGAGGGATGACCCGGATTGACGGATTCCCGATATATATATACTTTGAGAGAGAGCTGACCCGGATGGACGGATGCCCGATACAGGTTGTGTTGTGTGTCGATGCTAGACACGAGTTTTTATGTTATTTGGGTGCCGATGTTGGGCACTCGGGATTCTCAGGGATATACAGGATATGAGGGCCGATGGAGTACCGGCGTTTGGGATGTTGGGATTCGCGGTGCATACATACATATGTAGTCCACCCCGATACTTCATGTAGATACTATATTCCCATACTCAGCATTCATTATCGCATCTCATCCTGTAGCTATATCACCTGATAGAGGACTTGCATTATTATTATGCATACTGCTTACCTCGCATTGATATCATCTGCTGGCTTTTGTTATAGTAGCGCTGTACGTGCATGCTCGCGATTACCTTTATATGTTATCTCTATTCACGAGTTGGCAACTCACCCCCATTATGCCACAGTGTTTGCAGGTTGCCCTTGGGAGTAGTCACGGCTGGCTGTTATCGCATCTTTTTGCATAGATACCCTTTCTGAGGCAAGTTAGCCTTTTTGCTGTTTAGGTGGGTTTTGTACGGTATCTGTTATCATTCAGTTGTATATTGATGTATCTAGTATTCTCCATCTACCTTTCTGTATTGACTTAGAGACAGTTGTGAGGACGATATGTTTGATTTTGTATTCTGGTGTCGAGCTCGCATGTGAGCTGACTTTATGTTATGCAGTCTTACCTTTGCTATATTGTCCTTGCTTTACTGTGTATTCTTCGCTACGGCGTCGTATATCATATTGGGATGCTTTATTCATTTCACTTGTTATTTCTGCTACACCTTACTTTTACCCGATTTGCGGGGCAAATGTTTAAAAAGGAAATGTTACCAAAATTATAAAATTTATTAACTCTTGAACTTAAAGGGATTTCTACTAAATTAATAAGATGTTTTTCGGACACGCATGACTGTTTTTACGAAAATGTTTTAATCACTCTTTATTTATTGGTTTTGACTTCTGGGTTCGGCTTACTTAGCCGCGTTACGCCTGTAGACGTTGCGTGGTTAAGTGCCGGTCATGAGTCGAATTCTTGGGTCGTGACAGTTATACGGGTGCTCAGTGGAGACTGGGTACACTGGACGGACTCGCTGAGAACTCCTAGATGGTATTATACTTCACGTCAGGTGGCAGTTCTTTGGTGACACTGGTACAGGTTAGTCTGTCGACCCGAGATTATCATAGAGTCTTGTGTGATTCCCACTGTGCTTTGATTTCCACCCTACCACGTTCAAGAGAACGTGCAAAATGGTGTTTTTTGGGTACAGTCCCAAGTCACATGGAGGCAATGAGCGACAGGAGGGGATTTCGTCTCTCCCGGTATTGGGGGTTGATATTGCGCTATGCTCGATTGGCTATAACAGGAAGTCCCTTGCCAGGGCTGTTTCTGAGATTTACTGGTAAGTGTTATCAGTAGTTTCTCGACCCGTTATGAGCCTCACATCGGCATGACTTGTCAAGCTATTGGGGTCTGACGTTTACCACCCCCAAGCGAAATATGCGACATATCAGACGATGAGACCAGACTGTATGGTAGTGCTACTGATTGGATTCGCAGGAGTATGAGCAGGCATGCTTGTTGATCTTCTGATCGCTCAATACCCGGGTGGCCGTTACGTTTAGCAGACCGCTTGCGGCTTGTGGGTGTTTGATATGATCGTCACCTACTGACGGCGTATTGACGAGTCTTTAGAGTCCTACACAGAGGTTTCCTGGTTCATGCAAAACGAAGTAGGAGCACAGTGCAGGACCGAGATTAATGCGCGTATGTGATACTGCATTCTATTCTCGCGATTTGTGATATCAGTCAGTTATATGTGATATAGCCGGGTTATCGGTTCAAGTGTTGATTCGATAAGTTGTTGCATTTGATATTAGTCGGCTATATGTGATATAGCCGGATTATTAAATCAAGTGTTGATTTAATAATTTAATGTATAATTGTATATTTGATATACTAGATTGCATTAACTAATATTAGCTCACTTAAACTTTTCTTTTTCTTACAAGCGTGCATTAGTATATATGTGATATATATTAGTGTACATTTTATTGTGTCATGCTTGATGCCGCATGCTATATGGCTGTATGAGACTCACACCATACTAATAATAACGTGAGGGTTTATATTTATTTAAGTAAATCAAAAAATTAGTGTTAATTAATCACATGCTTGGAAGCTTGGAGAAGCTTGTAGCATCTTTGACTAAGTCCACTCCTTTTGCTTTACCTGTAGATATTTATTAACCTAACCATTATTGTTAGCCATGGTTTAATCTCTACATGGGTTAGTGTATGACACTAACTCACCCATGGTTGTTATTCTCACCTCATGAGTTCATTCTCATTCTTCACTTGTTCTTCTTCTTCCTCATGAGAAAAGCTCACTAGCTTTTCTTAAGATGAGAAAATATTGTGAGAAAAATAAAGCTAAAGTGAGCCCATTTCCTACTTCATCATCCTCTACTACTTGCCATTTAGTATAGGGTGTTTGCTTCACTAATTTCATAATTAGTGAAAAGATAGCATGAGCTTGAGTCTCCTCGACGTAGATCATTTTTGGCCTCGAAGACTTCGAGCAAGCTTGTTCATTTCTCCGGGAGAACCCTTTCTAGAGTTCGGGTGTTCATGACTTGCAGCGAAGGGACTATTACACGGAGCATTAGAAGTGAAGGACCGGTCTACAAAGGTTGTATTCCTCATTCACTTAGATGTTAAGATGTTAACATTGCTTGTTTGTTTAAATCTCTAGTTAGGATTCTAGGGTTAGGGTTCTTTAGAACGGCAAAAATTTGAAAACAGTATGGACGATGCCTCCCTAAACCTTGCTGTCGACCTAGGGAACCCAACAGTCCGGAGCTAGGAATATGCCATTGCTCCAATTTCATTTGACAGTTACGCCCGCACCCTGCTGGAATGAGAAGAACGTCGAGCTGGAGTTAGGATTTTTGCCATCACTCTACTTTTGTTTGTTGACGTTCCGTATGCACCGAGAAGGAACGTTGAGTTGGAGCTGGGATTTTGCCATTACTCCTTTTTGATTTGGCTCCTTGGAGCTTTGCTGACGTCACATCTGCACCATGTTGGAATGAGAAGAGCGTCGAGCCGATCTTTAGGCTGTAGATGTTGCCATCAAGATCTGGCTCTCCCTTAGACGGAGCTTGGTGGAAAAATATGGTTCCCTTTCATTCATTTGTGCCTATGGATTATATACAGGGGTCGATTTGGACCTACCTGTAGAGCAGAGAAAATTTCATTTTATATATTTTTTTATATTTCTGCAATGCTCTATCTTTTCAGCTCTCCATATCGTGAAAGTCGTGATTGCCCAATCATTTCGGCTATTTATCGCGGTGCCCAATCATTTCGGCTATTTTTATTTACTCGTTGCTTTTTATTGCGAGTTGCCCAAACATTTTAGCTTTTTTTACTTGCTGCTTTTTATTGCGAGTAGCCCAATCATTTCGGCTATTTAATATGCATTTTTTCTGCTACTCGCTGCTATTTTTTACTACGAGTTTAGAATCAGATACCAACCTTGGCATCAGCATCGCTACGATTGGAATATTGCCAAGAGTGAATCATCATTTGCCATGAAAGGACTTGGAGTTTGACACCCGTTTAGACATCAGCATTGCTGCGACTGGGATATTGCTAGGAGCGAATCATCAATTGTCTTGAGAGGACTTGAAGTTTGATACCTTTTTAGGCATCAGCATTGCTGCAACTGGGATATTACCAGGAGCGAATCAACATTTGCCTTTGTTGATTTGAACAAAGGTGTCTTAGCAAACATGGTTAGGATCCTATCGAGTAAGGCTTTTGACTTTATGAGCCGTAAGGGTCTCATAAAGGTATTTCTCCTTACGAGTCGTGAGGATCTCGTAGGTATATGTTCTCCTTAGAAGTCATGAGGACTTCTATGTGGTACTTTCCCTCGTAAGTCGTAAGGATCTTACAAGTGTATTTTCTCCTCATAAGTCGAGATGACTTGCAAGTGTCGTTCACCATACAGGGACATTTCTTGTCATTGGTGGAACTTAGTGGGAGAGTATTTATTTATGCATGTGGATTGTATACAAGGGTCGATATTAGACCACCTGTAGGACAACTTGGGGGATATGGCGGCTTAAGAATAGGTTTAGATCCCTGTAGTTTAAGGCTTTTGAATCTTATGAGCCATGAGGGTCTCATAAGGGGAATTCACCTTACGAGTCGAGAGGATCCCGTAAGTGTAATTTCTCCTTAGGAATCATGAGGATTCCTAAGTGTGTTGCTCCTTTGTTAGTCGTAAGGATCTCATGCAGGTATTTTCTCCTCACAAAGCTGAGAGGACCTTGCAAGTGCCCATAAATTTTTTATTTTACGAGTTTGCGCCCTATTCGGTTTTTCACAAAATTGTCGGCAGTCCTGCTGTTTTTACTTACGGCGTCCTTTCGGGTTTTCATCCGTGCTCATTTCGCTTATGGACATATCGGTTTTTTTAACGAGATTGCGCCCTTTCAGGTTTTCACAAACTTGTCGACAGTCCTGCTGTTTTTACTTACAGCGCCCTTTCGGGTTTTCATCCGTGCCCATTTCGCTTTTAGACATACCGTTTTTTTACGAGATTGCGTCCTTCCGGGTTTTCACAAACTCGCCGGTAATCCTGCTGTTTTTACTCACGGCGTCCTTTCGGGTTTTCATCCATGCCTATTCGCTCGTGGACATACCGTATTTTTTACGAGCGATGGAACTCTCAAGAGTAGCTTCGTCGCAGGTGACCCATCTATTTACTAGTGGGATTTAGGGGTGGCTTCATCGCTAGAGTAGCTGTATAACCAGTAGGACTTGAGTTGCAACCCTCGCCGTTGAGATTTCGATTGAAATATAGATCTCAAGGGAGTGGATCGCCGTATTTGGGGTGATGCACTAGTTTAGGGACGTTCCGGTCCATTATCGCCATGTTTGAAGCGAAATTTTAGTTTAGGGACTTTTCGGTCCGATGTCGCCATATTTGAGGTGAGGTTCTGGTTTAAGGACATCTCGGTCCGTTGTTAGTTTGGGACTTCTTGGTCCGTTATTGCCATATTTGAGGCGAGATTCTAGTTTAAAGACATCTCGGTCCGTTGTTAGTTTAGGGACTTCTCGGTCCGTTATTGCCATATTTGACGCGAGGTTCTAGTTTAAGGGCATCTCGGTCCATTGTTAGTTTAGGGACTTCTCAGTCCGTTGTTAGTTTAAAGACTTCTCGGTCTGATGTCGCGATACTTGAGGCGAGGTTCTAGTTTAGGGACATCTCGGTCCGTTGTTAGTTTAGGGACTTCTCGGTCTGATGTCGCCATACTTGAGGCGAGGTTCTAGTTTAGGGACATCTCGGTCCGTTGTTAGTTTAGGGACTTCTCGGTCCGATGTCGCCATATTTGAGGTGAGGTTCTAGTTTAGAGACATTTGTCGTCATTTTTGGGGCGACGGAGCTTTTTGTATACTATTCTCCGAGTTCTGACTCAGAAGGATAGCAAGCGGACACGAGCGTCGTCGTCTATCATAGACTTAAGTCATGACTCGTCAAGCATAGTATTTTTTGAGGAATCGGCCGTTTATTGGCCGGAAGGGTCTTTCGCCATGCATATCCATGAGCTGGTAGGCTCACCTTGGTAGACTTTGTCTATGATATACAGGCCTTCATAGTTCAGCTCGAATTTCCCTCATTTTACACGATTAGGGATCATTGGTCTTTTGACGACTAGCACGAGTTCGTCTTGGCGGAACGTTCTCAGCCTGGTTAGTCTTTCATTTGACCGTGTCATCCTTTCTTTATAAGCCTCCAGATTTTGCTGTGCTATAAGGTGAAGTTTCATTGAGGGCATCGAGCTCCTCAAGCCGAAGATGAGCATTTCCTTCATCTGTCAGCTCATATCGAACCGCTACTCGTAGAGAAGGGATTTCTATTTCTAGGGGAAGCACTGCTTCCGTGCTGAATACCAATATGTATGGTGTTGTATTCGTAGCCATTTTGAACGTTGTTCGATACGCCCAGAGAGGTTCATACAGCCTTTCGTGCCAGTCTCTTTTGTTTCTGGACACTGTTTTCTTTATAATCTTTGTCAAGGTCTTATTGAAAGCTTCAACTGGACCACTGGCACGAGGATTATAGATTGAAGAGTATCTCCAGTCTATTTTATGTTGTTGAGCGAAGCGGCTGATTTTATGACTTCTATAAGCTGGCCCATTATCCGAGATAATTCGTCACGGAGTGCCGAACCGATAGATGACATGTGTCCTGAAGAAATGGAGGATATTCTCCGTCTTCACTTCCCTTAAAGGTACTGCTTCTGCCCACTTGGAGAAGTAGTCGGTCGTTGCCAGTATGAACCGGTGTCCTCTAGACGAAGCCGGTTCAATGGGACCAATTATATCGGTCCCCCACATTTCGAACGGCCAGCTAGCTACTGTTGGGTGTAGCAGATTTGGATGTTGATGGATGAAGTCCCCATGGATTTGGCACGAGTGACACTGCTTCGCATATTCGAGGCAGTCCTGAATCATTATGGGCCAATAGCAACCCATTCTTTGATCTTCAGTTTCATCTTTGGCCCAGCTTGGAAAGAACCGCAGAGTCCGTCATGAATTTCTCGAACGACTCTTTTCGCTTCTTCTGGTCCAAGGCATCTTAGCCACAGACAGTGAAAAGATCTCTTATATAGAGTATCGTTAACGAAGGCGAATGACAGAGCTCGTTTCATGAGCTGATGTCTAGACGACGCATTTTTGGGCGTTCGTTGGGATTTGAAGTAGTCTATGAAGACTTTCCTCCAATTCTTGACTTTTTCTTACTCCTCTATTTGAAAGGCTACTTGTTCGGTCGTTTCTTTTCTTTCGGATGGCTCTATTAAGTCTTCCGAAGATATAGCAGTTGGCGCAAGAACCCTGCGGCTTTGCACAATGATCCTTACGTCATCGAGGTCTTCGTCGGCCAATTCCTTAGCCAATTTGGCTAATGCATCCGCCTTACTGTTTTCTGCAGCGGTATACTCTCCAGGATGTAAGAGGGGATTTGTGTCAGCAGTTGCTGCACTCTTTCGTCATACTTTATCAGCTTTGGCATGCACGTCTGATGGTCTCCATTTACTTGGCTAATGATCAGCTGGGAGACTCCATGTATGAGGAGGTCTTTGATTCCCATGTTGACAGTGATCTCGAGACCTGCTATCAAAGCTTTATATTCAGCTTCGTTATTAGTCCTTGGCTCTATTAAGGAAAGGGCGTAACGTAATATCCTTCCTTTCGAAGTCACGAAGATAAGGCCCACCCCGGCTTTGATCATGGGGGTGTTTTGCTTTCGTCTCTTTATGGAAGATGCTTCATCGAAGTAGAGTTCCCATTGAGAATCATTTTCTTCTTTCTCTCTTTCAATCGTGTCGAATGCATGTTCATCCGACAACTCACAATTTAAGGGGGAGTCGGATGGTATCAGATGCTCCGCAGGAAAGTCGGCAATAGCTTGGCCTTTCAATACTTTGAAGGGTCGATACATTATCGAGAACTCCATCAGGAGGAGGGCCCATTTGGCAAGCCTTCCTCTTAATATGGCCCTTGACATCAGATATTTGAGAGGATCCACCTTTGATATGAGATGAACCTCATATGCCAAGGCATAATGTCTGAGCTTCGTTATCGCAAAGATCAGTGCCATGCAGTACTTTTCGATGGGGGAGTAGTTGTTTTCTACCCCCAAGAGAACTCGGCTCAAATAATATAGAGCTCTCTCCTTTCCCTGATCGTTCTCTTATGCCCATAGCACGACTAGAGAACCTTCAAGTGCTATCATATATAGGATAAGGGGTTTTCTCTTAACCAGAGCGGTCAATACCGACGGATTTTGCAGGTATTGCTTGATTTCGTCTAGTGCATTTTGGCACTTTTGATTCCAGACGAACGGGCTCCCCTTCTTCATCAAATGGCTGTGAGAATGGCATTTTCCGGAGAGATTGGCTATGAACCGCTGGATATATGCGAGCTTCGCTTGAAGAGATCGCAATTGTTTGAGAGTTCTTGGCGTGGGCATTTCCATAATTGTCTTGATATTTGAGGAGTCGATTTCGATACCCCGGTGACGTATGATGAATCCCAGGAATTTTCTAGAGGAGACTCCACACGCGCATTTTAGGGGATTCATCTTTAGATTATACTTCCGAAAA
The DNA here is from genome assembly GCA_030015575.1 of Agapanthus africanus. NCBI lineage: Eukaryota > Viridiplantae > Streptophyta > Magnoliopsida > Asparagales > Amaryllidaceae > Agapanthus > Agapanthus africanus. Next base: position 374,863,554 of record CM057339.1, on the reverse strand, counting down.
CGTCGGAATACTATTTTTAGATGTTCCCAATGCTCCTCGTGAGATTTGCTCTTTACCACTAGGTCGTCAATGTAACATTCGACGAACTCGTGTATAAGGTCATCGAAGATCTTTGTCTTGGAGTTTTGGTAGGTGGTGCCAGCGTTCTTTAAACCAAAAGACATCACCTTATAGTAGAATATGCCCAGTAGGGTCCGGAAGGCAGTATTCTTTCGGTCTTTCGGATGCATTTTTATTTGATTATATCCTGAAGATCCATCCATGAAAGAGAAGACCTCATGGGTAGACGTGTTGTCGATCATCAGCTCGGTAACAGGTACTGAGAAGTCATCTTTCGGGCAAACTTTGTTGAGGTCTCGAAAGTCTACGCAGATGCGTACTGTCCCATTCTTCTTCATCACTGGAACGATGTTGGCGATCCAGTCAGGATTTGAACTTCTTGGATAAAGCCGGATTCGATTAGTTTCTTAACTTCAGCGTTGATACTCATCTCAAGTTTGAGCCGCATTCTTCTTGGCGCCTGTTTGACTGGCTTTATGTCCGGCGATATGTCCAGTTTATGTACCATCACTTTTGGATAAAGACCTGGCATCTCAGAATAGTTCCATGCAAAGTAGTCATTATATTTCATGAGCACGTCTTTTAACGTGGATACCTATTTTTCATATAGCAGTTCACTGACGAACGTTGGCATCGGATCATTTTCCGTTCCTAAGTCAATTTTCCTTAGGTTGTCCACCGTAGTGTGTATCCCATCTTCCAGCTCTTTTGGTGCTGGTGGAAACTCGGAGATCACCTCGTCCTCATCTTCATTTGCGAAGCACATGTGGAGGTCATCCATAGTCTCATGCACTCTTTCGTTTGAGAGTGTTATCATATGGAAGGTACGAGTTTGCTTCCCTTCTTGACGTTGATCCGGTCTATCCTCAGGGTATATGTCCTCTTTGGCTCATGCTTTTGCAGCGGGGTTACTCTCCAGCTAAGGGATAAAGCGAACTTGCCTTACTGATACTGGTCTTCTACCCAGTCTTTGAAAGTGAAGCAGTCTTCAAGGGGATGACCTATTTCTCAGTGATAGGAGAAATAATCCGGATGATGGACCTCGTTGATTTGTTCGGGGTGCCGAGATTCCGGAAGCGTCATCATTTGGCGCTTCATGATGAGGTTGAATATTTTCCTTGTCTTGTCTTGAGGGAACGAGTATTCCCTACCCATCTTCTTTATAAAGGACGGGTTCCAATCGACCTTTTCTCGATTGCACAGCTTCTTGAGTCCGCTTTGTTGATTTCGAACGTTTTCTGCGTTCATTGCCCGTTTTTTACCTCTATTTCAGGATTTTTTCCTTTTACGAGGACATACAGCGGGCCGGGGATGAAGAGCATTATAGTCTTCTTTCTCCGTAGATTGCTGATTGAGGCGCTGTGTCCTGGCCTTTTCATAAATGGCCATTTTTGCGGCTGTGATCGTCTCGGCTCTGTTGACAAGCTTCTTTTATTAGCTTGTCTATTTGTTCTTCGAGCGACGGACTTAACGTTCTTAGGGCTAGATTTCGCTCTGTTTCAACGTTACGGCCATTTGGAAGAGCGTTTTCCTTCTCACTGGAGCTGTTTATGATGCGGCGGCTGTGGCACTGTTCCGTTTCTTGGACCGAACGTATCAGAGCCCGGTTGTCTCCATCTTCTCGTTGGGCATCTTTCGCTTGGTTTCAGGGATATCCTAAATCTTTTTGTAGAATTAGACTTGCCGAACAGTTTGTTCGAGGGGTACACCTTGGTATCTTAACAACCTTTTCAATCCCTTCGCATAGTATCTTGGCAGACGGATTGGTTGAAATCTGTCGAGTGCAAAATCGACACCATGCCAGACTTCTTTCTCTACTCTGGTCTCTGTAGATTGGTAGAAGAGGATCGCCTTTTCACCTCTTCGTCTGGGAGGGACGTAGAAAGGCTGTAGTTCTTGGACGCTGCATGTATCGAGCGCATCAAGTCCCTTGTAATGCCGAGGCAGAGCCATTGTGATTTGCAGACTCTGATCTGCTCCGCCAAGGGTTTGCACTGATGGGTGGATGTTGAACACTGCGTTGGTCTCATCCTCAAAATCACTGCCAAAGACCAAAATAGGAGTAGATGGTCCAGGCCTGTTGTTTTCTTTTTGAGGTTGCCCCGACTAGACTATTTCTTCATCTTTCTCGGAATCGCTCCTAAAGATCGGGATAGTGGCGACAGACTTTTGTTCATCCTCCGGCTTATGACACATTTCCGTATCTTCGAAGTCTGGTAGGAAGTACGTTGCGTTTTTATATTTCCGGACCTCGTTTATGGAGAACGGATTTAGCTCCCCTGTGACAGTGTATTCCAAGCCGTCTTGGAAATATTTCATACATTGATGTTGTGTAGAAGGGATGACGTTGTACTCATGTAACCAAGGCCTGCCGAGCAAAGCGTTATAGCAAGTCTTGGCATCAATGATATGAAATTTGATGTCAGTGACGAGCAACCCAAAGCGCAGCGTCAGTATTACAGACCCGAGCGTCCGTGACGACTGTGAGTCAAACCTGAAGATGGTAATTTTGTCTCAGGATAGGTGTTGAACGTTCATGCAAATCTCCTTCAGCACTTACACGTTGAGAAGGTTGATATTGTCGACAAGGATTTTCCCTATCTTGATGTCGTGGCAATATCCGGTGACGTATAACGGGCGGTTATGTTCGCACGTACCGAGGAGCAGATCTTCATCACTGAATGTAATGTCAGCTGTGTGAACCTCTGCTAGCCCATCCTTTATCTTCTCTTCTGTAAGGGAAGTTTAGAACTGATCGGGCTCTTTTAATGCCTTGATCAGAGACTCTCGTGCCTCTTTGGACAGGAGTAAAGCATCCAATATGCTCAACTGTGAGGGTATTTTCCTCAGATGTGCTAGGGCATTGTAATCCACCTTATTTTTTCTAAGCGGGTCCCTTGTTGCGAGCTCTTTTGACAACTCCATCGTCGAGGGCAATTTCCTCATAGATTTTCTCTTTCCCTTTGTCTATTTTGCTCGACCTTTGTTTGTAGGTCCGAGATTCTTTTTAGGTAGCGTGCGGTTACGCAGCTGAATATTCACGCAGTTCTTCTCCTCCTCTTCTTTTTCGGAGGTGGAGTCTTTAAAAAGAGGGTTGAGGGGCATTTCGTCCCCAGAATCGCTCCCGAAAGTAAGAACTTGGGGTTTTTTCCCTTCCGAACTGGTATCAACCATATGACAGTTGCCAATCGTTTTTTCACACGCATCTGTCACACTTTTTTGTTGTTAACGAGCTTCGCGCTTCATCCTATTGAAGTGTTTTTTATGGGAAACGCATCCTTGCCACCACTTCTTGAAGGTACTGCACTCTTCGGTGGGGTGGGTAACCCTCCGATAATATAGGCAGTAGTTTGGATGTGAATCCTGTCCGTCGAGGCATATGACCCCGGGAGTATCTCCTTCCAGAGGTGGCAGCTTCATCCCCATTGACAGGGCTTTAGCTAACAGCTTCTCTGCCTTGATCCTGCTCTTATTTGTCGCAGGTATGTTTTGGTTTGGTTGGAATACTTTACAACTCCTCCTTGCCGCAGTTTTTTCATCCGGACGCTGACGCTTAGCTTTTTCGTATATGGTTGTTTCACGTTCTGGGTCAGCTTTGCTTTTTCGAAAGGCTTCGTGTAATAGCCTATCGATCGCGTCTTCTGGCAGTTCCGGGGATTTTAGCGCCGATTCTGCACCCAGTTCCTCTGCGTTGTTTTCTGACGCTGAGAGAGTTTCTTCGTCATTTAACAACGAATGGGAGACCATGTGGCAACTTGCTACATAGTCTTCGGTTTCTTCTGATGAGTCATTTTCCTCATCGTTGTCACTATCTTCGTTCTCAAGAATATGCTTGAAGAACTCTTCGAGCGTGATTAGTTTCCGCGCCTTCTGGTTGTACTCCTCCAACGTGTCAATGTACTTTTGTAGGTCTGTACGCTTATTGTTATACTCGGCAGACTGCACATACTTCCTGGTCTTCTTCTTTTTCTTCGAAGACTTTGAAGGCTCGACTTGGGGGTTTTGCCTTTTGTCAACAACTTTCGGTGCGGGACATGGTTTCAGCATCCCTTCGATGATTTCGGATTCAAGTGGGCTTTTCCACCTGACTGCTGGACATGCATGTAGATCCTTCAGCATTCTTTTGGTTTTTTCTGAAAAAACGACTTCCCATGGAGTTTCTTCCATGAGTGAGCATGATGCCCCCGGCGCATCCACCTTTTTGGGAGCGTACTTCTGTAGTGGGTTTACCCTCCAGTTATCAGACAGTGCGAATTTCCCCTGTTGATACTGGTCCTTGACCCAGTTCTTAAAGACGTAGCAATCTTCAATTGGGTGGCTCACCATTCTGTGATAGGAGCAGTAGTTGGGGTTGTTGACGTCGCCGTGTTGCGGTGGACGCCGTGGATCTGGAAATGTGATGAGTTTTATTACGCATTGCCAACTCAAATAGTCTCCCCGTCTTATCACGGGGAAACGAGTAAGCACGTCCTAACCTTTCTTCCAAGGATAGACATGGACGTGCGTTGTTTTGGCAAGCCGCCGGTTTTGGGCCACTCGGTTGTTGTTGAGCGTTGGAAACAAAGGCCGCTTTCCCTTCACCCTTGGCATTTCGAGGGTCCTTTTTTGAGGAGGAAGGCCCGCAACCCATCTGGTCCATTTGGGCCAGTTTATCGATCAAAGCCTGGAAGATGGTTGGCTTGAAGAATGCCATGAATTGGGACACAGTCGTTTGAGGATCAAGAGTCCCGATGAACATGCCCACGGCGGGAGATTCTTCAATGCGTTGTTCGCACTTTGACCATAGATTCCTCTACCGGATCGCATATTAGACCCAGGTTTCTCCTGACTTCACCCTGGCATTGATTAATGCCGTGATAGGGGTGTGTTCACTTGCGCTGGCGAACCGCTGTGTGAACAGCAGTTCCATCTCTGTGAATGTTCTCATGGGGTCATTTGGGAGCTCTGAGTACCATTCAAAGGCCGTCTCTGACAGGCTGCCAACGAACTAGCGAAGCAACAGTATGTCTTCACCTCCAGTGTTGTCGTACAGAGCTCTGAACTGCGCGACGTGCTGATGTGGGTTGCCTGTCCCTTTATATACATGGAACTTGGGGATCAAATATCCCAGCGGGTATTTAATTTGGTCATACCAACCTGGATACGACCGCCCAGTTCTGACAATTTGGCCAACCGCTTTATTTGCTTGATGAGCTCTTATTTGTTGAGCTATATAATCATCAAAAGCAGCCTTAGAGATTGTTTCCTCCTTAGCTGCTGATAAGTCCGGAAGAGGATTTGATGTTTCTCCTCTATCATCCTTGATGATTATCGGCGGATCCTCGGCTGGGGGTTCTGGTAGGATCATCATTCCGACCATATCCTGAAACAAAAGCGCCATCTGGTTCATGTTAGCAGCTTGTTCAGTAGCTTCTTTGTCTTTTCTTTCAAGCACCCTTCGCAGGAACTCTATATCGGTCTCTTGCTCCTGGCGCTGTTCAGCTGTTGTGTCCGGGCTTTCTTTCTGCCCGGTAAGTGCTGCCATTTTCATCAGCATCTCCTGAAGCTTTTGTTGTTGCTCTTGAGCTTTTGTCAGCGACCGAGTTTGCGATCGACGTCCTATGGAAGCACGACTTTTTTCTTTCCCGAAAGCTATATAGACCATATGTACGCTCATGGCCCTAGACTTAGGGCATTTGGGTCCATCACCTTTGGAATTTGCCACGGGCGGTGGGATTTTCTCCGGCCTCATCCTTTTGTGGGAGGTCGAAGTTGAAGGAGCCATTATAACAGGCACCTGTGTAGAAGAAGTCCCTCGCTGTATGACGGAGGGATGATCTTTCTCTTGTCGAGCCTTCGATTTCTTTGGTCGACAAGAGTAGTCTTGATCAATCACGGAGTCCTGGACTTTTCGCCAGACCCTGTGAATTTGGGAGGAAAGCCATTGATGGGGGCGCTCTGCCTTTTCCTATACTGTGGCATCTGCAGGCGGGAGCAATTTGTTTAGCACCGTCGTTGGAGAGTTCTTGCGCACCCTCCTGAGCAGATCAAAACTGTTCCCAGTTGGAACAGCAGCGTCACCTTCCACAATTGGAGCTGCTGGAGTAGTCCAGAGGGGGAGTTGCCCCCAGCTTTTCTCACTCAGTGCCAGTGGCGACGTCGAGCATGTCTTGCAAATGGGACCGCCTCAGATTTGGATGTGGCTTCTTCGTGCCCCTGGCTTTACTGAGGGGCTGCTGTTGGCGTTAGCATTTTGAAGACTGATGTCCTTTGCAGAGTTTGAGGAGTAACGGTCAATCTTTCAAAGACCAATCTTTTGATGGGGGAAGCGCTTTTGACGGCTTCGCCCATAGCAGGAATTGGGAGGGCTGTCCATTTTGGGGCATCCCCTTCAAGTATCACGAGCCTCTTTGCGGGCCTGTTTGGATTCTTGCCCAGCCTATTGAAGACTGAGACATCGTCTTTGGATGGCCCGTTGAGGGGGGCCATTGTGGTCGCTAGTCGATCAAAGACCGACCTCTTAGGAGCTTCCTCTTGCGGCGCTGAGGCACCGAAACTCACTGGTGGGAGCATAGTCCCGATGAACAACCCAGTAGTGTCTTGTGTAACTTGCCCCACTAGCATTGAAAAGATTGAGGCTGTGTTGGGCTCGTAGATCACTCCACCGGCTAGGGTGGAGCGAGAGTTTCTGTTGTAAGAAGTGCAGTTGGAAGCCCTCGATCTTTCTGCACAGGAGCAAGGCACCAAATTTTAGTACCTCGAATCCAAGGGCAACCATAGCGAACCGCGATTTTGTTCGCGAAACACGACACACGAAGTGTGGAGTGGAAAGTGGAAAAGGTCCCACCGGGCGTGCCAGAATCTATTCTCCGCAGGAAGATGGACCGGGACGTTGAGACGTCTGGCCTGAATTCTGGAGGCATATGCTATTTTGATTTATCTGTCCACCTCCCCGAAGATGCCAAATTGATTTATGGCACCGTATATCGGAGGTTTGGGCAGACGCAACCGCTGTAGCAGACTTTATCATATTCCCCCTCATTTTATGAGGGGGTTTTGATTGTAGGGACGCTCTTCCCTGCAGGCGAAAGCCCCTGCAGTTAATTACATTACCGTATTGCGATAATCACTTTCTCCTTCTCCAGCAGTTCACTTCGTGTCGTATGTTTTTTTTTTGTTTTGGTTGCCCGTGGATTGTATACAGAGACTAGTTTGTGTCGTCGCCCGTAGGGCGCGGATCAGTCCAAATCTGTATATTTTAGATTTGGGCTTAGGTTTATTTAAGAACCGCTAATCTGGTTTGAGATTAAGATCGACTTAAAACATATGAGCATTTGGGCTCAATTATTTTAGTTTAAAGACCTCACGGTCAATTATCTCCATGTTTGAGGAGAAACTTTAGTTTAGGGACATTTCGGTCCATTATCATCATATTTAGGGGCGAATGTTAGTTTAAGGACATTTCGGTCCAACATTCCTTATTTAGGACGAATGTTAGTTTAAGGACGTTTCGGTCCATTATCGCCGTATTTGGGACGAATATTAGTGCAAGGACATTTCGATCTAACATTTCCGTTTTGGGGACGAATATTAGTTTAAGAACATTTCGGTCCAACATTCCTTATTTAGGACGAATGTTAGTTTAAGGATATTTTGGTCCATCATCCATCTTGTGCGCACGTGTATTTGTTACGTAGCGGAATGAACGATGGTGACATAGAATGCGCCCAATTTAAGGTGCGATCCGATTTGAGGTGTGCATGTCAATTTGGAAGTGCATCAATGTAGGATGAAAGGAGTTGTTGGTTGTCGGGACCATCCACCTCTCTGAAGACGTTGAGAAATTACAACGACATATATCAGAGGTGTGGAAAGATGTACCCTTGAAACAAATCCCGTATTTGAGGGAAAAGGGGTTGTGGTGGACCTAAGAATCGCTAGTCATATTTGAGACTAAGATTATCTTAGGAGATATGGGATGGGTATCATTTCGGATATCATCAATGATCATTAGTCATGTTTGAGACTAAGATCAGTTTAACAATGTTTTTAAGGATTATTTTTACTTAAGATCCATCAAAAAAGCATTTGGGCTCAGTTTCAAGAAACTTCATAGACTTAGCCAATTTGGACTTAGTCTGCCTACTCTTTTTCTTTTTCATTCAAAAGTGCTAAACACTTATTTGGGCTCCATCAGTCCCTTTTTTCTTTTTATGCAAAAGTGGTAAGCACTTATTTGACACTCTGACACTCACATGGGTGCCATGTGAAGCATTTAATTATGAGCATCGTCCAATGAGCGCTGAGCACTCAGCCATTTTGGCTGTATGTGAAGTGCTGAGCACTTTTCTCTCTTCTTCTTTTTTTTGGTGGTGCCCACGTGAGGAACACGTGAGGTGCTGGGCGCTGCCCAATCAGTGCTAAGAACTCAGCTGTTTTGGCTTTTTATGGAGTGCTAAGCACTCTTATTTCTGTAGCACCCACGTGAGGAGCACGTGCGGCGCTGGGTGCTGCCCAATCAGTGCTAAGCACTCAGTCGTTTTGGCTGTATGTGAAGTACTAAGCACTTTTTATATGGCGCCCACGTGTATTTCACGTGAGGCGCTAGGTGCTGTTAAAGAGGGGCGCCCACGTAGGAAACACGTGAGGCGCTAGTTTTTTTTATATGGAGATTTAATCTCTGTTGATGTTTTTAGAAAACTTAAATCTCTGTTAATAGTATTTTGACCATTAATGATCATCAAGATCATTATTTTGAGGATCTGGGATCATATTCTTTAAGAAGTTCTTGATTTGAAGGAACTAAGTTCCTGAAGTGTTATGGACTCCATATTCTTTCTCTTTAAATTTGTTCTTCCCTGAATCTTTGATTCTTAAGAACAAGATCTTCCCGATGAGAATTAAATTCTCAACTTGTGGGAGACTTGTCTTGTGAATCTTAGATCCAGAGAAATAACTAAGTTCTTGGGAAGGGTTATACCCTTAGCTATGCTATGATAGGTAAACGAGATGTTTTGATCTTTGTGGTTTCTTTACTTAGGGTTTAGAGAATGAAACTCTTCTTCTTTGAGAATTGAATTCTCTATTGTTCATTTTGGAAGATTTCTGTATTTTTCAGAAGCATATGGGGGGTTTTCCTATATCTTTTTGTCTCTCTCTGTGTTGTGGTCTTATGTGTTCTTCTCTCCCTCTTCCCTGTCTTTCTATCTGTGTCTCTCTGTGTATATCTGTGAGACTTGAAGTCTCGGATCCTTTATATAGTGGAGGCAAATTGTTAAATGGTTTTGAGAAAATCTCTCATTGAGAGATTTCAATTGATTTAATCAAACTCAAAATTAAGTTGTGGAATTTTACCCACCATTGGATCTTTGATCCAAGGACTTCTGTTTTACTGAATATGATTTTTGCTTTTAACGAGATTAGGAAAATATTTTTCCCTATATAGAATTTATTCTGTAAAACGGTGATTTTTTAATCACTATTGGATATTTTAATCTAAGAGTTCTCTGTTTTATAGAGAGCAATCTTTCTTGTTTAGAAAAATTGAGGGAACATATTCCAAAATAAAGTTTTATTCTATAATTGGATTTTTGATCCAACCGTGAGTATCTTTCTTATTTTTAGAAAGATATGGGAAATATTTTCTCCTAATAGAATTTGATTCTGTATTTTGGTAATATATTATCTCCGTTGGATCTTTGATCCAACGGCTCTGTTTGACAGAGAGTATCGTAGATTTTAATTCTACTTAGGCCCCGGCGCTCATGTATTGTGCACATGGGTGCCACTTAAGAATTTAATTCTTAAAATGGGTATTCTTGTGCTTTGCACATTGGTGCCCGCGTGAGGAGCACGTACGGCGCCACCATAGGATTTAATCATATAAGATTGGCTCTGGCTCTGGCACCCTCATGGGGAGCACGTGAGGCGCTGCCTCATTGATGAAGGTTTCTTTTCTCCTTCTATCTCTGCTTTTTCCGAGTCAAACTTTCTTTTCCAATGCCTTCTTACGTCAGAGCTTGGAAATAGTTCCACCATGCACAATATTTTCTGTACCGAGATTTAAATGCCTCCTATTATAATCTGAAACAATGCTCCTCTTCTCTCACACTTTCAGAGAATCATTTTAATAAGGGAGAGTCTTGGCTTGCAATCGTCCACATGCTCATCGGCAGCCATGGGAGGTGCCCATCAAGGAAATTGTTCCTTGTTTTATTGCACGTTTGGTGGATCATGCTCTTACGGATGACCAATGTGATACGGTGCTGCACGAGCTCTTGACTCGTAGAGGATCTCCTCTCCCCATCGGTTCCATTTAGCTCTGGATGATCCTCCTGTTTATGCTTGATGATATTCCCCCTCATCCAGCGGAGATGACTCCAGCGATGCTTGACGCAGCGGAGGACAAGATCGAGTGCTTTCATGAAGTACTTTTGATTACCACGCCTCTAAGGGATCGCTCTGTTCAACTGCTAAGCCAGATACGGGCTCAACGGGCCATCATGTCTGCCTTTGCCGATGGGAACGGCGCTAACCGATAGGGAGCGACTCCTCGCGAAGATCTCCAATTTTCATGGTGGAGAAGACGGAGAGGACTTTAGAAAACTTTATTCATGGTTTTGTAAACCCTTGTACTTTTGATCCCGTGTTTGGTGATCTATTTCCTATAGAATAAAATGTTTATTTAAATACTTTCCTTTTATCGTTGATCGCCGAGTGCTTCCTTTCTAACACATGTTCTTCCTCTGATTGTATTGTTGCAACCCATATGTGTGCATATCCGTATATGAATGAGCCTAATTTCACACATATCTGTAAACGAAACTTAAACCGGTGTAAACAGGGTCATCAAGATCCACTGCCCGTAGACGAAAACAAACAACGCATGCACTGGACTAATTCATCGATGACTCCGAGCAAAATTCAGCAAGTGAGATTAGAAATACAGAGGATGATAATTAAATTTTACCTGTTTGTATTATTTATAATTTTTTAAACAATTAAACACTTCAATTTATCAAAGTTTTCTTGTTTATCGTCTCTTTCATATACATGTAACTTTTAGATATTCAGAATTGTACTAATTTTACATTCTTGTAAGTACTTATCTTCTTGTGTATTGTATATTTAGACTGTGATAAATTATCATCTATATAAATGTGAATTTCTTAACTGTTTTTTAAAATTGTCATTCTATATGTATGTTGCATTAAACATGTCTCAAGCAAGGAGTTCGCAAAGACGTGATCATGCACATAGACAGGGTGAGAAAGAGAATGTGGGATCCAGTGGTAGGAGTCAAGGTCCAAGAAAAAAGGGCCCCACATATGCACTAGACATCTAAGGACATGGGCCAGATGACCCGATGATCAAATTGCATATGTCGGCGACTCGTTATTTCGTCGACCCATGGGCTAAAAAACTCAAAAAAAATCTGCGTCTCAATTTGTAACAACGAGAAACAGAAGCCTCATTATGTTAAAGTTGGGTCTAGTTATGTCCCGGTTGATTGGACGGCCATAGGTTTGGAGGTCAAAAAACAAACGGTTTTAGAGGAGATTTCGGTAAGGTTATTTAATCGAAGCATTTATACGAATACTCTTGTGTGTGTGTGATGCTATGTTTTTGTGCTTCTTTGTAGATGCGCTTTACCATTGTGTGGTGGATTAATAGCGCTCAGATACCTCTGCACATGGTTAGAGTAAGGTTGTTCATTTACATGTCTGGAAGTTGGCGTGATCATAAACACCAAATTCATTAAAAAAAAAATGGAATGATGCTCTCACCGATGAGACGAAATGAGCACAAAATCCTGTTAATAAGACAGATGATTACTAGGCTGCCATGCTAGAACACTTCAATTCAGATGACTTTAAGCTACGTATATAGCTTAAACCATAAAAGTATTATTGAATAGACATTAATCTTTCAATTATTTATACCTATAATGTGCACACATCGATTGACATATTAGATGTATGAATGAAATCAATGTTTCATTGTAATAATAGAGATGTATATCATATTTAAAGACAGGAAAGGAGCCAACGCGGAGCAACCTCACAGAGATATAACACCAATGTGTGGTTGGACAGAGGGATGAACTCCTTCTCGTACGAAGTTAACCATGTAAGTGCAAATTGAATATTCCAAAATTGTGTATCTTATAAATTTGTTTAAATTGAATTTTCATTTAAATGACAGGCGAAACAAAAGGGATGTATGTCGAGCCATATGGATGTTTATGATTTGGGGTTTTGCGCGTCACTCCAGATTCCCAAGCTCACAAGAGGTGACTAATTTTTGTGTAAGTATTTACAAAATTAGTTTCTTTTAGTTAATTAAATTACTCTATATCATTTTTCAATAATTGACTAAACTTGCTTCTTACCGTTTCGTCCAACAACAAATGAGTAAAGCGATCGATGAGATGGTATAGGAATTTAAGGAGAAGAATGGCCGAGATTCTACTCCCGTCGAGCCCAATGAAATTAACGAGAAGGTCATTCAGCGATACAAGCTGGACAGACACAAGAGAGTTCATCTGGCCAACCAGGGCAGCTCGCAACCGTATAACACACATCTCAAGGTCTTGAGTTGCATCCTCCTCAGACATGCATAGGGGTATTTATTCAGGAGCTCGCAGCCTTTTCTGCATCTCCATCCACTCAGGCATTCTGTGGAGAAGGATCATCTCCTCATACCCCCATTAGTTCTCGAGCATGAGTATTTTTGTCTTCTCCTGCACCTGGACCCTCATCTGCTAGTGGATCCGATTCGCAAAGGAGAATGACTTAAGATAAAGACGCTAAGGCAATTAAGACGAGAATGGAGATTATATAGAGCTTAAAGTCTCAAGGGAAGAAAGTACCGGATGCAAGTACGATAGTCCTTTTAATCGATATGTTAATTCATGTTCTTATATAATTATAAGAAATGTGATAATAACCTTTTTATTGTTAACACTATAGCACATTTATGATTTCAATGAGTTTACGGACGAGGAAAGAGGTGAGGAGTATGAGATAGAGCATATTAGATAGACATACGCATCGATCTTCGAATCGCACCATTTCGCATATTTAAGTTGTAAGATACTCTTAAATAGTTTGTTTAATTAGTAAAATGAGTTATTATTAATATTTCATGAAGAACTCTGGAATTTCGTGAAGTTTCATTAGTATTGAACGCCGTACTTTATTTTATTATATCATATCGGATCAAATTTGTGATATGATCTAATTTTTGTGTTGTGAATTGGTTGTGGAATGGATTGAGTTTGTATGCGGCATGGTCGTGATTATTATAGTGTATATTGGTTGTTTGTTGGTTTTGATTTGTGATATTGAATTGAAATTATATTGTATCGCGTATAACCTAATTAATTTTGCTCTCTGTTTTTTTTTCCTCGTTGCAGAGACTTTTTTCGTCGGTTAAAATCCGACGAAATAAACTTCTTTCGTCGGGTTTTACCCGACGAAAAATGGTACAAAAAATGTTCCAGTAAATTGATACTTATTTCGTCGCATTTAAACCGATGAAATAAATGGCCGACGAAATAAAAAAATATAACCGACAAAATAAATTTATTTCGTCATCCTTTTATTTCGTCGGGTATCCACCCGACGAAATAAAGAGGTATCATCATCGTCGCCGCCGTGCCGTCAAAGAGGATAGGAAGGAGGTTGAGGGAAAGGGAGGACATAGGTTTGGATGAGGAGGGGAGAGAGAAGAGGGAGGGAGGGACCCATTTTTAAGTGATTTAAATCTGAACGTTCATTTATGTCCTAAATCCAATGGTCCATATCGGAGTTCCTAAGTAGTCACCGATTTTGCACTTCATGAATATTTTTAGCTTGCCATGTAGGCGACTATTTAGGTTGCACCTTAAGATGTCGCTTTAGGAACATTTTTTCTCTCTCTCTCACACACACATGGTAGTGATTCATTGCAAACCGGTTTTTAAAACGGGAATTTTCGGTCTACAACATATTTGAACGATCCAATCCGTTCAAGCTGATCATCCTATCCTCAAATATACATGTATGAAAAAACAAAGGATTTGAAGACCTCTAGCCTATGTATCGATGGATGTGAAAATGAACGTCTTTCGATAATGCAACATAAATATCATCCGATGGATAGGCTAGAGGTCTTCAAATCTTTTGATTTTTCATATACGTATATTTAAGGGTAAGATGATAATCTTGAATGGATTGGATCGTTAAAATATATCGTAGACTGAGAGTTCCTGATTTTAAAAAAAACGGACCAGTTTGCAATGGAGCTCTCCCTCTATGTGTGTGTGAGAGAGAGGGAGAGAATAATGGAAGACAATCCTTAAAAAAGGATTTCCTTTTACACTACTACATCTCGAGGGAAATTTTTTAGGGATTATCGATTTTTTAAAAAATAATTAACAAAATGGTGTTGGCCCAAAATATGTAGCAAAGTGTTGTCGGTGGTCTGATTAGGAGAATTAAGCATATTTTAACGAAAACCATATTTATAAAATGCGTTGGAAATGAAGGAAAAAACGCACTTATAAATTGTGGTTTTAAGTATGGTTGCCTTACATACAAGTTGGAAATGAAGGCAAAACCACATTTTACAAGTGTGGTTCTGGGTATGGCCCAAAACCGCACTTTAGAAGCACTAGTAGAAAAAGCAAGTATTAGGGACGGGGTATTAAAACCCGCTTATTTATATACGATCGCTAATGAAGTATTAGCGACCATATATATCAAACAGTCTCTAATGTTCGGTCGCCGATATATTGGCAACCGTATATTTAGTATTAGCGACTGTTCATAACGATCGCTGATACCCTCTGATATTTTAGCCGCGAGGCTCCCCCTTCCCATTCTTCCCCAAATCAACCTGTGAAAAAAAATTTAGAGCCCAATTTTTCCCCTTCCTCCTTCTAAATTCATCCAGATCCTTCCTAAAATCCTCATAATTTTCCCTAAATTTTATTTTTAATTTATTGTTGCTGCTGTTGCTGCACCTGTTCGAGCTCGCCACGCCTCCTCACTCGACAACATTCTAAGGTTAGGATTCTCCCTCCAATTAATATTTACTTTCAATTAAATCGTGGAATTATAATATTATGTTATGAAATATGTTATGATTTTGGGTGTTGATGGGTTTTAGAATTGAAAAAATTTAAGAAATTTGAGAAATTCTAATAGAATTGAAGAAAGTTGTGGTTGATGGGCTTTTAGAATTGAAAAAAGTTGACAAATTGAAATAGAAATCTGGTAATTTAGGGTTTGAATTGAAGATGGATTATAGGGTAATTGAGGGCAATTTGAAGGTTAATTGTTAGATGAATTTTGAAAAGGGTTTGATGAATTTAATCATTAGATGAATATAGAGTAAGATGAATTATAGGAAATTGTTAGATGAATTTAGGATAAGATGGATTATAAGTGTTTGTGTGTAAGTGTGCGAGTATGTGTGCACGCGCGCGCATGTGTGTGTTTGTGCGTATGAGTGAGTGTACGTACGGGTACGTATGAAAGGGAGTGTGTGAGCGAGTGTATGTGTGAGTGTACGCGCGTGTATGTGTGAGTGTGAGTATGTATATTGTTTCACAAATTTATCCTAAGTTTTAGTTTATGTTTTGTAAATTGAATGATTCAAAATCTTTTTGCCGTATACGATTTATTGCTTAGCTTTTTAAATTGTAGCATAATCTATAAACCAAATCAAAATAAAAATTAAATCTTTAAATACAAGTTGAACTATATTATATGCGTAAATGAAAAACAAAATCAAACTCATTAAGAAAACTTAACACTAATTAAGATATAACATTAATTACAGTAATTAAGAAATCTTAATTAAGACCAGATATTAGTGAACCGAGATCCTAATTAAAAAAACGATTAAATAGAAAGTTAAGGGAACATTAAAATTTTGATTAGAAACGTAAGTATGGTTTTATTTTTCATTTAATTAGTAAGTTTAAGATCAAAAGGTTTTAAACTTGTTTAGGATCAACCTATAGTTTCTCGTCCGACAACTGTGTGAATGTGTGTGTATGTCTGTGTATCTGTGTGTGTGTCAATGTGTATGATACTGTGTGTGTGCACGCGCGCACACACACATATCATACATACACAAATACTTGTATGTGGGTTTATCTGTGTATGTTCACACATGTGTGCACATGCGCACACACACACATATACACTAACATACACATAAGCACACATCCACACACATAAACAAATGAACAAATAGAAACAATTTAGGGTACTTTAGTGTAATTAGTAAAATTGAGCTAATTTATTGATTTCTTACTCATTTGCAGTGCCGCCGGTTTATTATTGACATCTAGTTAGTAGATATCTTGTCACAAATAAATCAAGCATCCATTTCAGTCTCTCTTTCTCTATCATCTCATTTTTCATATCGAAAATATGGATAGATAGTAGGACACAATACACAACACTCGTCGACATTTAATTTTTAAGATTTTTAGATCAAAAATATTTGTTAACCGCAATTAAGAACGGCGTCGCTTGGTAGCTAGCCGGTGAGTACGGGTCGGTCCACAGGGATGTTGTGTATTTCCTAATTTGGTCTAACGAGTTAATTCCAAACGGGGTGAATGGATTATCGCTAAAACTAAGATTTATATTAAGACTAGAATCTTGCTAGGGTTAGGTTTGGGTTAAGTTTGGAAATTGAAGATTTCCTCACCGCTTTCAATGCACTAATTTAGATCTCTTTAGGTGTTATGGTAACAATTAATAAAGGGGATTAGTTTTATCGGGAAGAAACGATGTTTCATCCTCTAGGTTCTTGTCCTTTCTTTCTTAATTCTTATCCTAACCTCCATGGAAAACATACACAACCGGTCGTTTATACTACGGTATCACCGTTACCTCGAGAGATAAGGTGCCGTAGGGAACGGTGTGTGTATGTATGCATGGAGTCCTATTAATTATATGTGATGGGCAAGAAAGGGGTGAGAGATTTCATCTCTCAAGCCTTTACCAAATCTAACCCTAACAAGCGAGGAGACTACTCGCTCATTAGGGAATTGAAAAACATCTCTAACTATCTAACTAGGGCAAAGAATGAAAAATCTATACTAAGCCAGAATAAGAATTAACTTGGGCAATTAAATAAAACTACTTACTTTATTGATGGCTCTCTCCAAACATTTACACAGGAATTTTCAGATCTGAATAGATGAATAAAAAGAGGCATAACCTAAAAGAGGTTTTAGGGCTTCTATTTATAGATTCATAGAAACTCTAGGGTTATAGTCGACGCACATCTGCTTTTACAATTTTACCCCTAAGAAAAAGAACTAGTCAACGCACCGCCAGCCGCCAAAGATTTTGCCACCGACACGTGTCTCACATGGCCGCGGTTCCGCGGCCAAGAGCAGGGTTTAGCCACGGTTCCGCGGCCAAATAGGGAGCTTGCTGCTTCATTTTTTTAGGTCTTCTTCTGTTGCATTTTTCCTTCTATTTTCTTCAGTTGTTTTCTCATATTGGCTTCTTGTTTCTTCCAGAGTTCCACAGTGAATAATATCATGGACTTTACCGCTTGCTTCGTGTCGAAGTCTTGAACCTGACGCAGCTTTTGTTCTTTGTGAAATTGTCCATTGATCTTCGTTTATTCTTCAAACTGTAGGCATGATAAAGATTCTCTATTTGTTGGTCGAAGTCTCACTTTTATATCGTATTTTCATCATTTTCACTGTTTTGTTCCGAGAACCTGTAACCTGCAACTATGTAGCAGACATGGGTCAAAAGCACCTGATTATTTGTAAGATGAATACGAATGGGGAATATAATAATGCAGAATTATGGTATGAACAAATACCCCCAAACTTATCGTTTGCTCGTACTCGAGCAAACTTAGTTTTATTCTCAACAAAATCCTAACCTCACTTTCGCAGGGAATCGCGATTGCACTGAGCTCGTGCAACAAGCCGTTAAACCTCTAGGTGTCCCTAGTAGGAGAAGTGTTGTCTCCTGAGGGTTTTCAGTGGATACTACCCACAAAATCCTATCAATTTGGCTTATCGACTTTTATTCTCCAATTAGGTTTTCTAACAAGAACTCTATTATCTTCGACTCATAAATCATCCACCCGTATTCTTCACGCTTCCTTATCATTTAACTTAAGATTATATATGTTCTGTAGACTTACTTAGCTTTCGGCATCTTTTAAGTTTTCCTTCTAGGGTTCTATCTCAACTTAGGAATTTTTATCATCTCTACTAAAGATACAAGTCATATTCTTCATCTTTATCTCTTATCCAAACCCCAATCACATACCCCTACGTGTGTGTATGTATCACCCCTACACTTGGAAATTCAAATCAAGCTATGATACTCTTTTCCATTGTCCAAAATACTTTTCAATTGGTGATTTTTTAGATGAAATTGCTCACACATTCTTCATGCGACCGTTAATACTTCTTGAGGTACCAACGACCGATTGCAAAGTGTGCTTGCACATTAATGCGTAATTCCTAGTCTTGTAATACCTAAGGCTTATAGCAGTGACTCCCAAACCAGCTGGTCTAAGGCACTAGGTGATGAATCACCCTCGCTAAATATTTTTTCTATTAATGCAGCCTTAAGTAATTATAAAAACTAGTGTTCATTTTTTTTTATTATCTCTTTATTCACACTTGTATTTTTATTTTATTTTTCTTCATACTAAGGACTTTAGACAAGAGCATTTCAAGGTCTCTTCTACTAATCCAAGTTTCAAGGTTCGTGTTTGTGCAATTTGTAGCGTATATATTTTCAGAATTTAGACTTAAGCTTAGGAATTATTTTTCAAACTTATACTTTAATAAAAATATCAATACTTTTCCTTTGTTTTAACTTAGCCCAAGAAGTCAACTCAAAATTTGCCTATTTCTAAATAGACTACAAAGACATACTTTCTACCGTTAAATTTTAAGAAAGGTTATTTTTAGGGTTTTTAATTTACTAAGTCTAAGATCTAGTTGTTCTTAGCTAGTTAACCTATTTGTCAAACTCAAGTTGATTAAGGCTAAAATTGAATGTTTCAATTTTTATAATTTTTAAAAATTTTCAATTTTTTATGGGTTTTAAAATAAGTATGCAAATGCAAAAATATACACATGAATGCGAAGGAAGAAGGCTTACCGAGCATACCCCCAAACTTAAACTTGACAGTGTCCTCACTGTCATGCTACACCAAGAGAGTTGAGAATGTCGGCACTCCCCTGTTTATTTATTTATAAATTTTTTTATAATTTTTTTATAATTTTTTTTATTGTTGAAAGAAAAACAAAAAATATATACAAAAAAGTCCCCCCAAACTTCAGTTAAACGATGTTACTAGTCAATGCCAAACTTTGCAAAGACCAAAAGTCAACACCAACCAGTTGAAAAATTTATCTGTGTAAAGCATCGGTCGGTGGAAGAACATGTTGTACCGAGCCAAGAAGAATTGGGGAAGAGATAAGTGGTGGTATGGACAGTGTAGTGAAGAGATAGGAGGTGATGATGAATGAAACGAGAATGGAAATGATCAGAAATCAGAGGAATATTGGTATTCTCGTAGCTTATTAAAAGAAAAAGGGGTGGTTCAACTTCTAAATGAGGACGTTGATTATCCACACAATCCCCAAGATGTTTCAGTGGATCCTTTATTGACTTGGCATCATCCATCCTATGCATATGATATTCAATTATGAGGGAACTAATCTCCTCGATGTCCGCCATAGTCCAGCCAAAAGTTTGCCGGTTATCTTGTAAGACCATTAAAAGGGCTTTCTCTTGCTCGAGGGCTAGAGAGGCCGATAGGATAATGGGAAAGGTCTCATTCTCACCTAGGTAAGCGTATTTAAGGTGAGACGGCAAGGGCTCGAGTTCGAGTTTCGGAAGAGAAACAATCAAAGGTAAAATTGGGGAATCTAACTCGAACTCAAAGGATTCCAACAATGGCTCGAAATCACTGTAAGCAACCGAATCGGATGGTTCAACTAACTCATCCAAAAATTCAAAGGACTCATACTCGGGCGGTGAGTCGTCAAAATCATCCGAAAAAGTAAAACATTCGTAATCAACATCGGTTGTGCCAACTGTGTTAGATTCAAGGAGGGACGCACTAGGGGCGTCAAAACTGTTGTCATCAAACAGAAAATTTTCAAGCTCGCAGTCCTCCTGCATGATTTCGTGAATAGAGCAAACTTCACGTGTACTAGTTTTAGGCACGGGGAGCAGACTTCCTATCTTGTAAATATTGAACTCACTAGATATCTTCCCAAAGGATAGAGTCATAGAGCCATTGCGACAATTTATTACGGCATTGGAAGTGGCCAAAAATGGTCGACCAAGGATCACCAGAATTTGGTTTTATGGGTTAGCAACAGGTTGTTTGTCTATAACAATAAAATCAACGGGGAATATGAAGTCCCCTACT
This sequence comes from Agapanthus africanus, assembly GCA_030015575.1. NCBI lineage: Eukaryota > Viridiplantae > Streptophyta > Magnoliopsida > Asparagales > Amaryllidaceae > Agapanthus > Agapanthus africanus. The sequence continues at coordinate 374,843,082 of CM057339.1, read as the reverse complement.
TTGATCAACACATCCTCTAACTCACCCCTAGGATGGGTGATTGATCGATCGGCCATTTGGAGAGTACAACGAGTGGGTTTCAACTCTCCAACACCTAATTGCTCGTACACGGAGTAGGAAAGCAGGTTAACACTAGACCCAAGATCTAAAAGTGCTCGATTGATGTTTTTATCCCCAATTGTTATTGAAATTGTAGGACAGCCAGGGTCCTTTCATTTTTGGGGTAAGGGTTGACGTTGGTTAATAGCATTGCTCACGGCACTAGCTACTAGCACTTTCTTGGGTGTCTGAGATTTTCTCTTCGAGGAGCATAAGCCCTTTAAGATTTTCGCGTACGAAGGGACTTGTTGGATTGCATCCAAGAGAGGTATATTTATGCTAACATGTTTAAATAACTCCACAATCTTCTCCATTTGTGGAGTTGGTTTATTGAATCTCAACCTGTTTGGAAAAGGAGCATTTTGAAAATCTGTTGAGTCCAATATCTGTGGAGTAGATTGCAGAGTTGGAACGGATCCCAATGGTGGTGTGTTCGTGAAGTGAGAAGTGGGTCCGTGCAAACTAGAAGAAGTAGATCCTTGTGAAGAATGAAGAATAGGCTCTAACGAAGAAGATGAAGATGAAGAAGAAGATGATGGAAAAGAAGAAGATGAAGAAGAACCACCGGCGGGGGTGTCATCACTATTACCCACTTTATTATGCAACACTCTTCCAGATCTCAACGTGGTCACAGCATTTACATTATGATTTTGTTGTTCATATGCAACATGTGCGTTGTGTGTGTGACCAGGATTTGGCAATGGTTGAGATGGAAGCTTTCCCTTTTCTCGCTCTCTCAACGCAGCAGTTAGTTGTGCAATTTGGGCCTCAATAGATTTGATACTTTGATCATGTGAAGTATTGTTGTGCACCAAAGACTGAATGGAAGTCTCCAACCTTGCTGCGAATTGTGTAGATTATTGTAGAAACGCATCTAGACTTCTTTCTAGCGAGGTAACCTTATCATCATTTAGTTGAACAAAATTGTTTGGAGGGTAAGAGTTATTAGGCACAAAATTGTTCGTTTGATTTGGGTAAGGTTGTGGTTGGAAAGGTTGCTGGTATTGAGTTTGTTGGGGTGCTTGTTGTTGTGGAGGAGGAGGCCTTTGAAAGTTGTTGTTTCTTTGGAATTGTTGATTTTGATTCCAAGCAAAATTTGGGTGACTCCTCCAACCCGGATTATAAGTCGAAGAGTATGGATCATTTCTTTGTCTTTGCTAAAAGGCAGCATTGACTTGATCTTGTCCTTGAACAGATGGATTGTAAGGACACTCTTCGGTAAGGTGTGATGGATCCAAACAACAGGCACAAACAGTTCATAGGGGTAAAGCAGGAGCAGGAGAAGGCGATGAAATTTTGGTCTCAATGGCTTCAAGCTTTTTCGTAAGTGCGTCCATCTCGGCCTTCATAGCAATCGACATATCTAATTGATGTATGCATGCCCTAGATTGACCAACAGAAGAAGATGAGGTGGTCTTAGTGCTTTCCCACTGAAGTGTTTGTTCATCAAGATCCTCGAGAAACTGCCACGCTTCCTCACTAGATTTGGTTAGAAAGTGACCTTGACAAATGGTTTCTAACAACTGCTTCGTTGCTGGGTTCAATCCCTCGTATAAAGTTTGGCAAAGTTGCCAATTTTCGATACCATGGTGAGGGCATTGAATAAGTAGGTCTTTAAATCTTTCAAAACACTTCCAAAATGGTTCGGAAGGAAGCTGGGAAAATTGTATAATCTCATTGCGAATTCTCGCAGTCTTGTGATGAGGATAAAACTTTTTAAGAAAATCTAACAAACTCTTCCCAATTCTTAATTGAATGCGATGCTGTGCTGTATAACCACTTCTCGGCTAAGTCACATAAGGTGAAAAGAATGACCCTTAGCCTTATAGCATCATCTGATAATTGGGTTGTTTTCATCATTACGCAAACATTTTGGAATTTGTTTATGAATATATAGGCATCTTCAGATTCCAGTCCGTGAAATTTTGGCAGCATATTGATGAAGTGGGGTTTGATCTCAAAATTGTCCCCATTTGCCAGTGGGAGTGAAAGACAAGTAGGTAAGGCGGTGCGGATAGGGTAGAAAAGATCCTGGAGCGCGATTCGTTGGGGCGTTTCAACAGGCGGGTGCTGCGGGTTATTCGCACCTAACGGAGGTGGAATCAGTCTTGTGGGTAAGGTGTTGTTAGGATTATATCCCGACATCCCTTCGGAAGAATAATTTGAAGGTGAGGGTAAGGAAGTGGAAGGAATTTCGACTTCGGAGTCGAAAGCTTCGTCGGTCGGTACCAACGAAATACGGACTAATCGGACGCTAGTGTCCCTAGTCCAACCAGACATACACTAAAGAGGTAGTGTAGTCAAAAAGAGTGAAAAACAGAATGTGGGGGTAAGAAAACGTCAATGAGAAGAAAGTGGGTGTAAGTGGTGTGCACGAATTTCTTAGCGACAAGTTGCAAGTATTTTTTTGTTGTAAAGTTTTTTCCTTTTTGTGTTTTTTTTATGGAGCTTTTGCAAAAAGATTTTCAATAAAAGGCTTAGACATGTAAGTCCATGCTACCTCTCCCGGTACTTACGGGCTTGCGGAATTTGATGAAAAACGATTTTCTAGAGGCGGTAACATGGACTCAAAACCGGATCTTTGTTAAACATCTTACTAACAACCTAACTAGGAGTTGTTAACTACTCGGTTAGGGGGTTATACCTTTCTTTCTTGAACTCCTTCGTCTTCAAACCTTGATGGTGTACGGATCGGCTTCACCCCGTCGTCTCCTTGCGCCGAAAATCGATCCACCCGAAAGCTTCTACCTTTGGCTTCTTCTTCGAGCTTTGAAGAAACTAGTTCACTCGGTTTGCTAAACTGTCACGCCCCGCTTCCCAAAATACGGAATACGAGGGGTAGACAAGGCCAGCCATGCTCCTACGGTCAAGGAAAAGTCCTGCCGTAGTCACACTTCGGTTCTAGCTTTTCATGGTAAACAGTAAATGATGCGCAGGTAATGGGAAAATGCAGTAACTGAAAGGAACAATGTAAAGACTGACCTGAAGTGGATCAAATGAAAGTAACTCGGGAAGGCGAGTCAAGAAGTCTGTGAAGCACGTCTAGTTCTGATCCAGGCTAAATCTTCTACTCACACTGAGCATGCATACTCAGGTCGTCAGAGCGACACAATAGCAATATAATGTATATAATCAAGTAACAGTTCTAACAGTGGTGAAGGATATGAATAACAGTAAATCAATAACAGCATGAATATAAATGAGCAGAGATAAATGCAGCGGAGCAGTAAAGCAGTATAACGATATGTCCAGTATGTCAACACAGTATATAAGGAATGTAAACGACAGTAACCCTATCAGTCTCTAAGTCTCACTGCACAGGTCAATAAGCCTATCGTCAGTCCAAGTGTGAGAGTCAACCACTCGCGAGTGTCCTCCACCCAAGGGTAGAACCCAAGGGCAAGGGACCACGGGCCCAACATGTAACGAATGTATCACGGTGTATATAGCACATATCCAGTAAATCTCCATATAACTCCCTAAATATATAAGTCGGCATGGGACTCCCGAGATTCTGTTGAATTCACACTTGAACTACCCCACACCCCGTGGTCTACATCAAACGCTAACCATAACCCTAAATACTAATCGATCCGTGACAAGTCTGCGCGAGAACTGGAGGCAGGACCTCCATCAAGCACGTCCCGACTAATACCTAAGATAAATGGCAGTGTCGGATGCCTTATCTGTGACATCCGTGCAAGCGCTTCCATAAGTGTCCCATACCACTTATAGTCACACGTACACGCATCCCACAGACGTCGACAATGCAATAGAATAAAAGGGACACTGATTGTGCACAAGTACGTATCACTTTCACTTAATCACGAATACACGAACACTGACGTACTTGCCACAATCAACACTAAAATCTAACACTGGGTAAATGCACGATGTCACTAGGTTATCAATACAATGTCATGGGTATGATATGATGCGTGAACAAGTATATAAACATGGTGAGGATGTTATAAAACCGCATTCTTTCACTTGCACGATTTATCATGAAACATACGTATATAATTTGGCAAAATGACAAACAGGTAGTAATTAATATGTTCAGTTATCTATCCATCTAATTTGGTTTCGAGCCAATCGGGTTCCAGGATCAATAGTTATAACCATTTCATTTTAAGCGCACGCGGCTGGAAATCCAATTTCAGAATCAGAAGTCCGTTTCGCAACGCATTTTAACCCCAGTTGGGATCATAATTTAGCGACGCTACAGTTGGATGGATTCTAGGGTTTTCAGTAAAGTTTTCAACTCAACAAACGGATCTTCAATCGCATCTGTACGTTAGGAGTTATAATCTGTTTACTATTAACATATCGACTCTGATTCTGCTAGGACTGTTATGTGTCCCGATCTTCTAAATTACAGATTAAATAGTAAATGATAACGAAACAGGGTAAAACTAATTGTGTTGTTTAGCTAACAGAGTTACCTACAATAAGCAGCGGAGTTCCGCAACCTACGAGTTAAGGAAAACCTATGGTGTCCAATACGGAACAGCAAGCAATGACTGGAGTCGCTCTGGACTGCAGTCCAGGGTCGCACTCCGATACAATTATCATCCTAATTTAAGTACAGGAATGTCTGGAAAGTAGCACAGGGTTAAAGTTTGTCGAGTTAGCTTCGATTTGAGCCCTCGAACGCACCATTCTACTATGTATATGACTTATGGTGAATTTAACTATTTTCAGGTGCAATAAAATTTCAGTTTTACGATTAAACTTGGGGTTAGTCGTTTTGGACATAAACGATCAAGTTTTCCAACGAATCCTGTACAAAGTACTCAACATAGCAAGGGCCAATGAGAGCCCTCCAGTTCCGTCAAATTTGATATTATTTTCCTAAGGGAACAAGCATCGAACGGTTGTGTTGCAATATTTAACATAAAGCAAATATGAGATATATATATGATATTGACTTGTAACATATAGAGAATAGCATGAAAGCAAGTAAGAACTTGCCTGGAGGTGTCTAGGCGATGCATGGCAGCAAGGTACAGTAATGACCCGTCCCGGGCACGGAGTAGCAACAATACGACGAGCCTCGGCTGGGCTTGGCTCGAGCTTGGTGACGGGTGGTTGCGAGCTCAGGCGATGGGTGAGACGAGGAAGATGTGCTCGTACTGCAGAGGGAGAGAGAGAGATAGAGATTTGAGAAATTGAGAGAGGGAACAGAGGGGAAAGAGTTTGCAGGGGATAGAGTGAGACAGTGGGTGAGAGAGAGTTTGAGAGGGCAGTGAGAGGGAGCCAAAGAGAGGGAAGGAGCAGGCTGAGAGAGTTGGAGAGAGAAACGAGAGATGCAAGAGAGAGAGACTCAGGGTAGAGAGAGAGACAAGGTTAGAGTTTTAGAGAGAGAAAGGGATGGTGAAGAGGATGACGACGACTACGATGATGATGATGATGCTGTGGGGGGAGGTCGACGACGAGGCGAGCGTCGTCGGCGCAGGGGATGTCGAGCTCGGGTGCAGGGGATCGAGCTCGGCTGTGGGTTTGGGGTGTTGGGTGATGGAGGAGTTGGTGGTGAAGTGGAGCGCGAGAGAGACTTGGGTGGCGATGGCGATGAGGCGAGCAGGGGGCACGGGCGTGGGTGTGGCTCTAGAGTGGGAGCGAGAGAGGAGGGAAAAATTCATAGTGCGATGGTGATGGAGGTATAAGGAGGAGAGAAAGAGATTGAAGGGACGGGGTGCGCGTCGTGGGGGTAACCGCTGCGACGTGGGCGAGGGCGGAGGAAGCGGCGAGGAACGTGGATCGTGCGCGCGCAGGGGAGAGAGCCGTTGGGAAAATTGAAGAAGATGAACAGGGGATAGAGTCGGGCAAGGGAACGGGCGCGAGTTGGGGTGGGCTTCGCGAAGGTTTGGGCCGAGGAAAGCTGGGCCAGAGAAAAAGGGAGAATATTGAGGGGAAAAGGGTGGATGGGCTCGGGCTTGGTTGGGCTGAGTGGATCAGTGGGCCAAAGAATTTTGATAAAAGAATTAAAGAATAAAAGAAGTATAGGGCTGGGCCGGACAGAAAATATAGTTGAGGAGTTAAACAGAAAAAGAGATGTGGGCTGGCAAAGATAAAAGAATAATTGTGAGGGGGAAAGGAAAGTGAGGGCCGGGCCGAAGCTTTAAGTTAGGAATTTATTTAAATAAGATGTGTGTGGGCTGATCGGGGTGAGATGGGCCAGCTAAAAGTTTGGGCTTAAAGAAAAGGCTAGGAATTTAATAAGGAAAACTAAGAATGGGCCAAATAAATTAAAAGGGATTTGAGAGTAAAATTTGGTAGAGGAAATTGTGCTGGGAAAAATAATTATAGTTTGGGGTTTGGGTTGAGGCGGCTGCGGGGAGAAATCAAATGGAAAAGATTTTTGTTTTGTGTTCTAAATTCAACAACAGGAAAAATGGCTGAGACAGAGGAAAGAAAAGATATGATCTGGGTTTAATAGAATTTTGAAACTAAATAGATAATTATAAATAAATCTTATGGGTAGAAGAAATACGGATTTAGACGTATAAGAAAAACTGGGTATTACATCATACCACCCTTACAAAAATTTTGTCCTCGAAATTTAAGACTAAACGATAAGTTGTAAAATCAAAAACGAAAACTACCAAATCATAAGCTAATTCATAAAGGTTTACTTAAAACAGGTGAATGAAATTGTGAAGATATATATATATATATATATATATATATATACATGCAGAATAACATACAACAGAAAGTATTTAAATAAGTATACGGTAGGAACAATTATAAGAACGAACTATAAGTACACGAGAATATAGATAACTATAACGAACGGAAATAAGCAATGCATGTTCAATAAAATCGAAACCCGAATGTGTGCGCATCTAAATACATCAAAAATAGCAAACAGAGATAATAAATATAAGGATCAACCACTCAAAATAGTAAACATAGGCACGACACTCGAAATGAGGTAACGAGAATAAAGTAGTGAAAAGTAGTCGGTAGGTTAAGCCATTTTAGGAAAACGTATCGGTCAAGTGGTTTTAAAATATCTTAGAAAACTCACATAATGAAAAAAATGAGTAATATGGAATAAAATATGCGCAGTGTATGGTTGCGCTACTGAGAATGAAAATAATAGTGTACTTAAAATACAAAAACAGAGTAATCGATAACACTGACCAAAATGATGAAAACTAAATTTTTGAATAATACGGTCCCTATATATAGTTAGGGTAATAGGAAGAACACAAAATTGCATAGGCTAGTTAGGTTATGACTACAAGGAAGTGCGGGTCAGCACAGGATGTAGGGGCGAACAACAAATGACTTCAAGGGAAGAAGTATGGGTAGGATAATGGTCGGTACAACATATGAATCAAAATGTGAAGGGTTAACGAACTCGGAGGTTTCTCCAAAATTTTCTCCTCCCAGAAGGATTACAAACGAGGCACAGGCGAAGAGTGAATGGTGGCTCATTCCAAGGATTAAGGGGCGGTACTTTCTAATCAAACGGTTGAAAACCATACAATGGGTAGGGATGGACAGTCCGGGATCTCAGCAGAAAGGTAAATGGATATGGCAATAAACAAGTATCAAGTGAAACTATAATCAAAGGTTTATGAATTCAGAAGATTTATTTCATCCAGAAAATCTGAAACAAAGCATCCCCAAGGCGAAAAGTGGCCCTAAACTATACACATCTTATTTGGCCAGGAGACAATATCAAAGAAAAATTCCGTCAGCCGCGGTTGTGGAGGTTCAGCAGGTTGCGGTAGGCCCGTGCACTCAGGTAGGGGCGTCCATTTCCATATCGCCTTGCAGGCATTGCCGCTGGAAGTTCTTCCACCGCAGGGTCTCGATCTCCTGGTTCTTCTTCCTCGGATGGAGCTTCTTCTCGAGGTCCGATCCCATGTGGTTTTCTTCTTCTGGGTCCTCTTCCACGTGATTTTCCTCAACTGGATTTTCCTCTATCGGGCCCTCATCGGGATCTTCTTCTTCTTCGTCGGAATCAGCTATCATGTCAAATTCTGGGGCGGCTACTCCTTCGTCCTCTGAATCGTTGTTTCCGAAGTCGACCTGGGGACTGTTGATCTCATCGTCGGAACTCATCATCGTGTGGTCTAAGGATACGCAGGATTGCGCATCATCATCCTAATGCGGCGCTGCTCCCGGTGGCCAAGTTATGGAAAGGAAAGTCATGATTAAACAACGGAATACATCAAGAAGAATAGTCAAGTGTACGAAGTATAGAAAGATATGCGGTTGCAGGAACTGAAAATCAGGATAGAAACGCTGTGATCACGAATAATATGAATAAGGAGAAAACAAGAGAATGATACATTATTTTATTGCATTAAATCAAAAGTTCAGTGGATACAAGGTTTCAAACTGAAAGAAATATTCATAAAAGATAACAACATTAACACTGAAAGTAGATAATCATGAAAAATCCTTCTTCGACTACTATAACGTTGCATTTCCGTCGCGTGAGTTGAATCCTGCGTTAGGTCCGCCTTATCGTCGAAGTTCGAACTACGCGATAATCCTCACTTGGCAGAAGTGGGGAGTGTGGACGAGTTTCTTCCTTGCAGTTCTTTCCTTTCTGGGCAGCCATTGATGAGGTGTTGGTTGGAGCCGCATATCAGACATTTCCCTTGAGCACGGCGACAATCTCTCTGAAGGTGTCCTGGCCTCTTACAATATCCACAGCAAGGGTTCTTCTGATGCTTCTGTTGACGCTTCATCTTCTTCTCCTTCCCTCGTCCAATAGGGATCCCTTTATGATAGGATGCTCTCGCTGGGGTCTGACTCACCGGTCTTCTCAGTCCTTCAGCTAATAAGTCGTTTGTTCGCTCTTGGGCTTCCTTCAAATCTTGCAGTACACTCAGGATCTCAACGGTCTGATTCTGGGGAGCGGATAAAGACGAAGAGTCGTTGGAAGACATGATCCTGAAATAACAATTTTGAGGATGATATAAGTCACAAGATTACGAATCAAAATGGATAGGACAAAGATTCAAAAATATCAGAGATGCTGAATTTATTATAAGTGGAGAATCAACTGTATGACTTTAAGTCACTTGATTAGATTACGATAGTGCAATTGCAACCACGTAACCTTGTCAAGTCACCCGAAACCATAGCGAATGGATAGCTGAACACACGATATGAATATGGATCAGGAATGACAAGTTTATAATCTAGACTGAGTGATGTCTTAGATTGCCAAACCCTACACGGAAAACTGCAATCCCAATCGATGCAAAACCTGGCTCTGATACCAACTAAACCATGTCACGCTCCGCTTCCCAAAATACGGAATACGAGGGGTAGACAAGGCCAGCCATGCTCCTACGGTCAAGGAAAAGTCCTGCCGTAGTCACACTTCGGCTTCTAGCTTTTCATGGTAAACAGTAAATGATGCGCAGGTAATGGGAAAATGCAGTAACTGAAAGGAACAATGTAAAGACTGACCTGAAGTGGATCAAATGAAAGTAACTCGGGAAGGCGAGTCAAGAAGTCTGTGAAGCACGTCTAGTTCTGATCCAGGCTAAATCTTCTCCTCACACTGAGCATGCATACTCAGGTCGTCAGAGCGACACAATAGCAATATAATGTATATAATCAAGTAACAGTTCTAACAGTGGTGAAGGATATGAATAACAGTAAATCAATAACAGCATGAATATAAATGAGCAGAGATAAATGCAGCGGAGCAGTAAAGCAGTATAACGATATGTCCAGTATGTCAACACAGTATATAAGGAATGTAAACGACAGTAACCCTATCAGTCTCTAAGTCTCACTGCACAGGTCAATAAGCCTATCGTCAGTCCAAGTGTGAGAGTCAACCACTCGCGAGTGTCCTCCACCGAAGGGTAGAACCCAAGGGCAAGGGACCACGGTCCCAACATGTAACGAATGTATCACGGTGTATATAGCACATACCCTGTAAATCTCCATATAACTCCCTAAATATATAAGCCGGCATGGGACTCCCGAGATTCTGTTGAATTCACACTTGAACTACCCCACACCCCGTGGTCTACATCAAACGCTAACCATAACCCTAAATACTAATCGATCCGTGACAAGTCTGCGCGAGAACTGGAGACAGGACCTCCATCAAGCACGTCCCGACTAATACCTAAGATAAATGGCAGTGTCGGATGCCTTATCTGTGACATCCGTGCAAGCGCTTCCATAAGTGTCCCATACCACTTATAGTCACACGTACACGCATCCCACAGACGTCGACAATGCAATAGAATAAAAGGGACACTGATTGTGCACAAGTACGTATCACTTTCACTTAATCACGAATACACGAACACTGACGTACTTGCCACAATCAACACTAAAATCTAACACTGGGTAAATGCACGATGTCACTAGGTTATCAATACAATGTCATGGGTATGATATGATGCGTGAACAAGTATATAAACATGGTGAGGATGTTATAAAACCGCATTCTTTCACTTGCACGATTTATCATGAAACATACGTATATAATTTGGCGAAATGACAAACAGGTAGTAATTAATATGTTCAGTTATCTATCCATCTAATTTGGTTTCGAGCCAATCGGGTTCCAGGATCAATAGTTATAACCATTTCATTTTAAGCGCACGCGGCTGGAAATCCAATTTCAGAATCAGAAGTCCGTTTCGCAACGCATTTTAACCCTAGTTGGGATCATAATTTAGCGACGCTACAGTTGGATGGATTCTAGGGTTTTCAGTAAAGTTTTCAACTCAACAAACGGATCTTCAATCGCATCTGTACGTTAGGAGTTATAATCTGTTTACTATTAACATATCGACTCTGATTCTGCTAGGACTGTTATGTGTCCCGATCTTCTAAATTACAGATTAAATAGTAAATGATAACGAAACAGGGTAAAACTAATTGTGTTGTTTAGCTAACAGAGTTACCTACAATAAGCAGTGGAGTTCCGCAACCTACGAGTTAAGGAAAACCTATGGTGTCCAATACGGAACAGCAAGCAATGACTGGAGTCGCTCTGGACTGCAGTCCAGGGTCGCACTCCGATACAATTATCATCCTAATTTAAGTACAGGAATGTCTGGAAAGTAGCACAGGGTTAAAGTTCGTCGAGTTAGCTTCGATTTGAGCCCTCGAACGCACCATTCTACTATGTATATGACTTATGGTGAATTTAACTATTTTCAGGTGCAATAAAATTTCAGTTTTACGATTAAACTTGGGGTTAGTCGTTTTGGACATAAACGATCAAGTTTTCCAACGAATCCTGTACAAAGTACTCAACATAGCAAGGGCCAATGAGAGCCCTCCAGTTCCGTCAAATTTGATATTATTTTCCTAAGGGAACAAGCATCGAACGGTTGTGTTGCAATATTTAACATAAAGCAAATATGAGATATATATATGATATTGACTTGTAACATATAGAGAATAGCATGAAAGCAAGTAAGAACTTGCCTGGAGGTGTCTAGGCGATGCATGGCAGCAAGGTACAGTAATGACCCGTCCCGGGCACGGAGTAGCAACAATACGACGAGCCTCGGCTGGGCTTGGCTCGAGCTTGGTGACGGGTGGTTGCGAGCTCAGGCGATGGGTGAGACGAGGAAGATGTGCTCGTACTGCAGAGGGAGAGAGAGAGATAGAGATTTGAGAAATTGAGAGAGGGCACAGAGGGGAAAGAGTTTGCAGGGGATAGAGTGAGACAGTGGGTGAGAGAGAGTTTGAGAGGGCAGTGAGAGGGAGCCAAAGAGAGGGAAGGAGCAGGCTGAGAGAGTTGGAGAGAGAAACGAGAGATGCAGAGAGAGAGAGAGAGACTCAGGGTAGAGAGAGAGACAAGGTTAGAGTTTTAGAGAGAGAAAGGGATGGTGAAGAGGATGACGACGACTACAATGATGATGATGATGCTGTGGGGGGAGGTCGACGACGAGGCGAGCGTCGTCGGCACAGGGGATGTCGAGCTCGGGTGCAGGGGATCGAGCTCGGCTGTGGGTTTGGGGTGTTGGGTGATGGAGGAGTTGGTGGTGAAGTGGAGCGCGAGAGAGACTTGGGTGGCGATGGCGATGAGGCGAGCAGGGGGCACAGGCGTGGGTGTGGCTCTAGAGTGGGAGTGAGAGAGGAGGGAAAAATTCACAGTGCGATGGTGATGGAGGTATAAGGAGGAGAGAAAGAGATTGAAGGGACGGGGTGCGCGTCGTGGGGGTAACCGCTGCGACGTGGGCGAGGGCGGAGGAAGCGGCGAGGAACGTGGATCGTGCGCGCGCAGGGGAGAGAGCCGTTGGGAAAATTGAAGAAGATGAACAGGGGATAGAGTCGGGCAAGGGAACGGGCGCGAGTTGGGGTGGGCTTCGCGAAGGTTTGGGCCGAGGAAAGCTGGGCCAGAGAAAAAGGGAGAATATTGAGGGGAAAAGGGTGGATGGGCTCGGGCTTGGTTGGGCTGAGTGGATCAGCGGGCCAAAGAATTTTGATAAAAGAATTAAAGAATAAAAGAAGAATAGGGCTGGGCCGGACAGAAAATATAGTTGAGGAGTTAAACAGAAAAAGAGATGTGGGCTGGCAAAGATAAAAGAATAATTGTGAGGGGGAAAGGAAAGTGAGGGCCGGGCCGAAGCTTTAAGTTAGGAATTTATTTAAATAAGATGTGTGTGGGCTGATCGGGGTGAGATGGGCCAGCTAAAAGTTTGGGCTTAAAGAAAAGGCTAGGAATTTAATGAGGAAAACTAAGAATGGGCCAAATAAATTAAAAGGGATTTGAGAGTAAATTTTGGTAGAGGAAATTGTGCTGGGAAAAATAATTATAGTTTGGGGTTTGGGTTGAGGCGGCTGCGGGGAGAAATCAAATGGAAAAGATTTTTGTTTTGTGTTCTAAATTCAACAACAGGAAAAATGGCTGAGACAGAGGAAAGAAAAGATATGATCTGGGTTTAATAGAATTTTGAAACTAAATAGATAATTATAAATAAATCTTATGGGTAGAAGAAATACGGATTTGGACGTATAAGAAAAACTGGGTATTACATAAACCTTGTGAACTAGAGTGAGTAGAGAAGAGTGTGTTGGGATTTTTCTCTATGGTTCTTACTTCTCAACTCATGAGACAAGTGAACCATAGACTAGAAAGAAAGGGAGAGCAAGAGGAAGAGGGTGAGAGCTCAAGCCAAGAGAGAGAATGGAAATGATAGAATGAGCAAGACTTTTCTCTCTTGGCTCTCATAATCCAAAGCCATCATAACAAATCATAGCAATCAAGTATTATGTGATGGTTTAAGCTACAATAGCCATATCATTTCATGCACTCATTTTGCACAAGAGAAACAAGCAAGCAAAAGTCTTTGCCATGAAATGATAGCCATTGTCATCATGATGGTCAACTAGTCCAACCTAGTCAACCGGTCAACAAAATCAACAAGTCAACAAAGTCAACCCCTCAACAACCATGTCATTATAATACTTAATTAATATTATTGTTAATAACATATCATATTCTCATTAGGGTTTAGCAAAAAGTCAATGGTCAACAGTCAACAACCCTAATGAGAATCCTCTGCCTCTGTCTCTCCGTCAACTGTGCATACACACCCGCATCCGCGTTCCGAGGAACACGAATACATACTGGATAAAACCAATCCCAAAACGTACACTAGGATCTGGCTTAAACCAAAGCCCGCCAGTGTTAACTGTCCGGACACTGTACGTGCACAAGTGCACGGATGTGACCGAACCCTGTCGCAAAACCATGCGACCTGTCGCAAAACCATGCGACCTCTACTCTTTTTCCTAAAGGCAAATAGCTTTCTGTGTGGGACTCTAAAGACTCAACACTACGCTGGCAATGGGTTTAACCACAGACCGCAAGCGGCACTAGCAGTACGTAACGGTCCCCAGGTAGATGCCGATAAGAAGACTGACGAGGTGAAACCCATCTGAACTCCTACTGAGCCTGAATGTGACAGTCTCCGTACAGTCCGGTCTGTTCGTATGATACATCGCATGGCGGGCCTAGGGGACGGTAAACGTCAGTCCCCTAATAGCGGTACAAGTCGTGTCGGAGTGAAGCCCAAAACACCCTGAGATAACACTAGAAGCCTACCAGTATATCTCGCTTGCCCTGGCCAGGGACTACTCGTGTAATGGCTCTCCAAGACACAGCGCGATGTCAACCCTGAATACCGGGAGAGACGAATCATGTCTAACCGTCACTGCCTCCAAGTGCTTCGGGACTGCACCCAACTACTACCTGTTTGCACGACTCCTTTGAGCCGTGGTAGGATAGTAATCAAAGTACAGTGGGAACACACTCGAGGCGAAGTGACAGTGTCAAGTCAGCGGACCTGTCTCGATAGTCCTTTGCGCTAGTCTACTCGAGGCGAATCATGTCTACTCGAGGCGAAGTGACACTCCTTTGCGCTAGTCTACTCCGGAGTATCGATGCCCTGTCTCGATAGTCCTGCAACTAGGGACCTGCATAAGGATGTGCTTATAGATTACCCAGCCCCCACTAGTGTGACTGCCATCACAACGCTGGTAATCAAGCAAAGATCCTAAGGGCTCCACTAATGTGTATAGGTGATATACTAAAATAAACACATGTACACATTGAAGTAGAAACAAACCAAGTAGCATACTACTATTTTGAGCAAGATTGTATATACAACTGTGAATATCCCAAGCTTCCATTAAGTAATATACAAACTAGTATGATACATTAATGGCCTCTAGGGCATATACACTAACAATCTCCCACTTGCACTAAGGCCATGTACTGGCGTATCGAAGACCTATCATCTCGATCAGCCGCTCGAACTGAGTCTGGGGCAAGGCCTTGGTGAATGGATCTGCAGTGTTATCTTCTGAAGCAACCCTCCGAACCTCGATCTCCTGGCAATCCACGATCTCCCTGATCAGGTGATACCGCCTCAAGATGTGTCTGGATTTCTGATGGGACCTGGGTTCCTTCGCTAAAGTTATAGCCCCGTTGTTGTCGCAATACAGAGGTATTGGATCAACAATGGACGGAACCACCTGAAGTTCTTTCAAGAACTTCCTCATCCAGACAGCTTCTTTTGCGGCATCAGATGCAGCGATGTATTCCGCTTCCATCATCGAGTCTGCAACGGTTTCCTGTTTGGAACTCTTCCAACACACCGCCCCTCCATTGAGGGTAAAGACAAAACCCGACATGGACTTGGAATCATCCTTGTCACTCTGGAACCTGGAGTCAGCAAAGGCCTCGATCTGGAGGTCTTTTCCGCCATACACCAAGAACATCTCCTTAGTCCTTCTTAGATACTTGAGAATGTTCTTTACCGCTATCCAGTGTTTCTCCCCAGGGTTTGACTGATACCGGCTTACCACACTAAGTGCATAAGCTACATCCGGTCTGGTACACAACATCGCATACATTATAGAGCCTACCGCAGAAGCGTAGGGTATAATAGACATGCGATCCCTCTCCAAATCAGTCTTGGGAGACATCTCTTTAGAGAGGGTGATCCCGTGACAAGCCAGTAGATTACCGCGCTTGGAATCTTCCATACTGAATCTTTTCAGTATGGTGTCGATGTACCTGGACTGTGAAAGTCCTAATATCCTCTTGGATCTATCACGATGGATCTGGATCCCCAGGATGTATGAGGCATCACCCAGGTCTTTCATGGAGAACCTGTGTGACAAGAACCCCTTGACAGATTGTAGCATAGGAATGTCATTTCCTATTAAGAGAATGTCATCCACGTATAAAACAAGGAATACTATAGTTCTCGCTACAAATCTACTATAGATGTATGGTTCATCTGGATTTTTGATAAAGTCAAATTCCTTGACCGTCTCATCAAAACAGATGTTCCAACTCCGCGATGCCTGCTTTAGTCCGTAAATGGACTTAAGCAACTTACACACCTTTCCGCTGCTCCCACTCTGAATGAAACCCTCTGGCTGGTCCATATAGACACACTCCTCTAAATTTCCATTTAGAAAAGCGGTCTTTACGTCCATCTGCCAAATCTCATAATCGTAGAAGGCAGCAATAGCAAGAAGGATCCGAATGGATTTCAGCATAGCTACTGGAGAAAAGGTCTCGTCATAGTCCAAACCAGGTCTTTAACGGAAACCCTTTGCAACCAGTCTAGCTTTATAGGTCTCAACCTGTCCATCTACACCAATCTTCCTTTTGAAGATCCACTTGCATCCTACGGGTTTTAGCCCGTCTGGAGCAACGTCCAACGTCCATACTTTGTTGGTGTACATGGACTCCATTTCGGTCCGCATTGCATCCAGCCATTTTACCGAGTCAACGCTCTGAACGGCCTGCTGGAAGCTAGTAGGCTCATCATAATCTATGATGCAATTCTCTCTATCCCCGTCTATGAGAAAACTGTAGTATCTCTCGGGCGGATGAGACTGCCTACTACTCCTACGGAGCGGCATAGGAATGTCCTGTTCTTTTGAACCCTCTGGTTCTACTAAGCTTTCAGTAATAGTCCGTGGTTCTGGAATTTTTTCCAGTTCTACTGCGCTCCCACTGATTTCCTTTTCTAAGAACTGGTGTTCTAGAAAGTGGGCATTACGAGAAACAATGATCTTTTGTTCCTCTGCGTAATAGAAAAGATACCCCCTGGAGTTCTTTGGGTATCCCACAAACTTGCACAGTACTGAGCGTGCCTCGAGTTTGTCCACATGATGCTTTTTGACAAAAGCCGGACATCCCCAGATCTTCAGATATTGAAGATAGGGTTTCTTCCCACTCCATATCTCATATGGTGTGGTAGGCACAGCCTTAGTTGGAACTCGGTTCAAAAGGTATGCAGCTGATTCTAGCGCATACCCCCAGAATGATCGCGGTAACTCAGTGTTACTCATCATGGAACGTACCATATCCAATAGGGTCCGGTTTCGTCTCTCCGATACACCGTTATGTTGCGGAGTGTATGGAGGAGTAAGCTGAGAGAGAATTCCATTCTCTATTAAGTAATCCAGGAACTCGACACTTAAGTATTCTCCACCTCGATCCGATCTTAGAATCTTGATACTTTTGCCGGTTTGTTTTTCTACTTCATTCTTATATTCCTGGAACTTTCAAAGGCTTCGGATTTATGTTTCATTAAGAAGACATAACCGTACCTTGAAAAGTCATCCATAAAAGTAATGAAGTAAGAATAACTGCTTCGCGCATGTGTAGACATTGGACCGCACACGTCGTTGTGTACGAGTCCCAAGAGCTCGCTCGCTCTTACTCCGTGTCCAGTGAACGGAGTCTTTGTCATCTTTCCTTTGAGACAGGATTGACAAGTGGCATACGATTGATATTCGAACGGATTCAAATATCCTTCTGTATGCAACTTCGTCAACCTTCTCTCATTGATGTGACCCAGTCTACAATGCCATAAGAAAGTCTGATTTATTTCCGGAGACTTTCTTTTGTGTGTATTCTGGACATTTAAAATCTGTGTTGGAATACGTATATACCATTGCTTAATGTACCTGACCCAATCAGAACTTGATTAAGGTGAATGTTCACAACATTACTTACAAATGCAAATTCATAACCTTCTTTAGATAATAAAGATACAGAAATGATATTACAAGTTGCATTGTGTACAAAATAGCAATTACGCAAAACCAAAACATATCCATCTGACAAGCCCAGGTGATAGTCCCCCACGGACTCAGCATCCATGCCAGCTCCGTTTGCAACTCTGAGGGTCATATCACCTGCCTTCAAAACCCTACGCTTTCTCAGTGCGTGCAAAGAATTACAGATATGAGATCCTGATCCGGTATCCAATACCCAGGAAGTAGAGTTTATTGAAAGACAGTTTTCAATAACATACACACCTGAAGCTGAAGCCGCAACTTGCTTCAGTTCCTGTGTCCAGGCTTTCTAAGCCCTGTAATCATTCTTCCATTGTCCACTCTTATAACAGTAGAAGCATTCTTCCTTATCCACAAGCTTCCCTACTTTCTTTGTTGCTTTTGCCTTTCCCTTCGTATCCACTTTACTAACGCCGCCCCTTGGTTTGGCGGGGGCTTTCTTCTTCTTTCCCTTGGCTTTCACCTTAGACCTAGAAGAGGAAGATCCTCCTACAAACAAAGTGGATGTTTCCCTACCTTTCTGTAGGGTGCCCTCTGCGCTCCTCAACATGTTGAGGAGTTCTGAAAGTTCAACTTCCTTTTCTTGTAAGTTGAAGTTTAGGATAAACTGGGCGTAAGTGGAAGGAAGGGACTGGAGAATCAAGTCCGTATAGAGCTCATTCTCCAACGTGGTCCCAAGGTCCGCGAGCTCTTCTATGTAGCCAATCATCTTAAGCACGTGTTCCGCTACCGATGATCCGACGGCCAACTTTGCCGAAAATAACTTCTTCGACGCTTTGTATCTTGCGATACGAGACTGCTCTCCATACAGTTCTTTTGTATGAAGAAATATGGATTCAAGGTCCATATTCTCGTGCCTCCTCTGATGTTCGTTGTCCATA
Source organism: Agapanthus africanus (assembly GCA_030015575.1). Taxonomy (NCBI): domain Eukaryota; kingdom Viridiplantae; phylum Streptophyta; class Magnoliopsida; order Asparagales; family Amaryllidaceae; genus Agapanthus; species Agapanthus africanus. The sequence continues at coordinate 374,824,537 of CM057339.1, read as the reverse complement.
GAGGCAAGCACGAGGCACTTGGCCTTCGCACAATCGATCTCCCAAGTCTTACGGATTTCCTTATCCGCGACACTGGAGGTGGGACCTGGGACAGGGGGAGCTTTGGTGGTAAGAAGATACCCCAGCTTGTCGTAAGTGATTGCCATCTTGACATTCCTGAGCCAATATTTGTAGTTTGGCCCTGTCAGTATGTTTTTATCTAGAAGTAACTTAAGTCCAGTCATGTCGATTGGTCGCTGCAATTAGGAGAGAGAGAAGAAACACTCAGCATGACGCTCTTGCAAGTTTAGAGTGGTTTTTAGTTTGTCTAAACAGGATGGCTCCCACTGTCTCTCGAATCCCTCCTCAAACCAAAAAGGAAGAATCAGTCAGGATCAATCTCACCGTACAATTCTTGCTTAACCGTTCAGCCAGGCCAGTGTCGGTACTTCGAGGGAGGTTTTCCAACGCTTTCGCGAAGTTCCTTAATTTAAGAACCTCTTTTCCCTGGGGGCGTAGCCCCGCTAACACCTTTCTAGACACCTACTTGGTTTATAGCATTGATCGTTAAGTGAGAAATTTCCCGAAGAGTAGCATATACTCACAGTAGGATCGGGATCCAAATATCATCGCGTGACAAAACTGAAGGAATCCTACCAGAATCATCACACTCCAAATGGTATGCAGCGCTAGCAAGTTTCAGTACTTATGAAACTCCCGATGTGGATTTTTGCCCCATGCTCTTATGACCTTGGCGTGAGGTCAAAATGTCATAAGTCACATGTCAAGTTCTTCCCATCATTATCCAGGTTAATTTGAACCCACCCGTACCTACCCTTGACGTAGGCCAAAATGGCAGTACGACTGTCTCAAACCAACGCATTCTTTCTATGCAACAGATAAATATCCGGCAGCTACCAATCACTATGCCTTGGCGTGAGGTCAAAATACATAGCTTGAATACTACCGAATATTTAACTGAAATGATGGAGGGCTACGGATGGTTTTGGCAAAACCGTGAACGTAGTGAACTTGATATAATCGATGGAACGAGATAGCTTTTAAAAGGAGTGGCTCAAGCTCCGCATTTAAAAGTTAGTTTTGAAAAGAACCGAGTGGTTTTTCGAAAGTGTTCCAACGACTTTTACTTGGTTTATTTTCTTACATTAGTTCTTTTAATGCGTGTAATTCTTGCATTAGTTCTTTTAATGCGTCCCATCATTTAATCCTACCATTGCAGAAAACAACCAAAATATGACGTACGCTTATGCCATTCGCATTCGCCACGGGGCCCGTCATTACCCGTTAGGTTACTTAACTAACGACAGAGCGGGGGCTGGGCTAGCGCGGCTGTAAAACATAAGCAACGCCTAAATAATATCATATATAGATATATTGCAATGATAGCCATTTCAGATCACAGATGAACACATTGGATATACTAGGAACCCGCAATTCGTACGAGCCTGTAACGAAAAGCAGATTACACGGTCGCGGTGAATAGACAATACCCCACCCAAGACCCCTACGGGTGCGGCAAACTACCCGCCAAGTACCCGAAGTGAAGCAACCTCCCTCAACTCCGTGAGTAGGCCACTCGGCACTTCGGGATACCCGGTAGTTTGTGCACCCCCTCCATGGGTCTATCCTAGGAGCAAAAACAGTAAAAAGAAATTATACAATGACGGCTACAACCCCGACCCGGTTGTGCGGCCATACAAATAATTATTACATCAATTTACAAATTTACATGAATTGAAAGAAAAGAAAACTCTTGTCTCACAACCCCCGGCTATTCACCCGCGACAATCCAATGAATTCATATACACATTCCAACAACATTACAGATCACAGATTTGTACAACTCCCACTAATCGACATATAGCGATTTGCAGACGTTCAATACAAATATCACATCACAGATAAAAACCCGTCAGCTTAAGTCTTTAGAAACTCGATCAAAATACGGTTTTTAAAGCCCCAAAATCAAAATTTTCTTTCTGGAAAATCTGGGCTGAAAAAACATATACCAAAATTCCCAAAATACCCCATAGAACAAACTGCAATGAAGACGATCCACAGAGGAGCTTAATCGGCCGCGGAACCGCGGCAATAGCAAGCTATTGCCGTGTTTCCGCGGTGGTTTGGAGGGATCTCTGGACTGTTTTTCTTCAGTGCACTATAAAAACCCTGAGTTGATTTTTGAAACATGATTTATTACTTTTACAGTACTTTAAAAATCATCAGCAAGTTTGATATCGGGGTGTATTTCGCAACTTTTTCTCCGATCGAATTTCTAGTTACGATGCTAACATGTTAGGTAGTGTTTAACTAGGCTCTGATACCACTGTAAGTCCATGCTACCTCTCCCGGTACATACGGGCTTGCGGAATTTGATGAAAAACGATTTTCTAGAGGCGGTAACATGGACTCAAAACCGGATCTTTGTTAAACATCTAACTAACAACCTAACTAGGAGTTGTTAACTACTCGGTTAGGGGGTTATACCTTTCTTTCTTGAACTCCTTCGTCTTCAAACCTCGATGGTGTACGGATCGGCTTCACCCCGTCGTCTCCTTGCGCCGAAAATCGATCCACCCGAAAGCTTCTACATTTGGCTTCTTCTTCGAACTTTGAAGAAACTAGTTCACTCGGTTTGCTAAACCTTGTGAACTAGAGTGAGTAGAAAAGAGTGTGTTGGGATTTTTCTCTATGGTTCTTACTTCTCAACTCATGAGACAAGTGAACCATAGACTAGAGAGAAAGGGAGAGCAAGAGGAAGAGGGTGAGAGCTCAAGCCAAGAGAGAGAATGGAAATGATAGAATAAGCAAGACTTTTCTCTCTTGGCTCTCATAATCCAAAGCCATCATAAAAAATCATAGCAATCAAGTATTATGTGATGGTTTAAGCTACAATAGCCATATCATTTCATGCACTTATTTTGCACAAGAGAAACAAGCAAGCAAAAGTCTTTGCCATGAAATGATAGCCATTGTCATCATGATGGTCAACTAGTCCAACCTAGTCAACCGGTCAACAAGTCAACAAAGTCAACCCTTCAACAACCATGTCACTATAATACTTAATTAATATTATTGTTAATAACATATCATATTCTCATTAGGGTTTAGCAAAAAGTCAATGGTCAACAGTCAACAACCCTAATGAGAATCCTCTGCCTCTGTCTCTCCGTCAACTTTGCATACACACCCGCATCCGCGTTTCGAGGAACACGAATACATACTGGATAAAACCAATCCCAAAACGTACACTAGCATCTGGCTTAAACCAAAGCCCGCTAGTGTTAACTGTCCGGACACTGTACGTGCACAAGTGCACGGATGTGACCGAACCCTGTCGCAAAACCATGCGACCTGTCGCAAAACCATGCGACATCTACTCTTTTGCCTAAAGGCGAATAGCTTTCTGTGTGGGACTCTAAAGACTCGACACTACGCTGGTAGTGGGTTTAACCACAGACCGCAAGGGGCACTAGCTGTGCGTAACGGTCCCCAGGTAGATGCCGACAAGAAGACTGACGAGGTGAAACCCATCTGAACTCCTACTGAGCCTGAATGTGACAGTCTCCGTACAGTTCGGTCTGTTCGTCTGATACATCGCATGGCGGGCCTAGGGGGCGGTAAACGTCAGTCCCCTAATAGCGGTACAAGTCGTGTCTAAGTGAAGCCCAAAACACCCTGAGATAACACTGGAAGCCTACCAGTATATCTCGCTTGCCCTGGCCAGGGACTACTCGTGTAATGGCTCTCCTAGACACAGCGCGATGTCAACCCCCAATACCGGGAGAGACGAATCCTGTCTAACCATCACTGCCTCCAAGTGTTTCGGGACTGCACCCAACTACTACCTGTTTGCACGACTCCTTTGAGCCGTGGTAGGATAGTAATCAAAGTACAGTGGGAACACACTCGAGGCGAAGTGACAGTGTCAAGTCAGCGGACTAAGATGTACTCATGTCACCTGGGAACTGATAACTGATGATAGGTATAATACCAACCGGTCAGTTCCCGACGATTCTTGTCCAGTGTACTTGTAACCTAACGAGCACCCGCATACTATCTCCAGTACGACGTACTGATGGCTGTGGGACAGACCATCTCCCACTCTGGGATGAGAAGCGCATGCGCTAGTCTACTTCGGAGTATCGATGCCCTGTCTCGATAATCCTGCGACTAGGGCCCTGCATAAGGATGTGCTTATAGATTACCCAGCCCCCACTAGTGTGACTGCCATCACAACGCTGGTAATCAAGCAAAGATCCTAAGGGCTCCACTAATGTGTATAGGTGATATACTAAAATAAACACATGTACACATTGAAGTAGAAACAAACCAAGTAGCATACTACTATTTTGAGCAAGATTGTATATACAACTGCGAATATCCCAAGCTTCCATTAAGTAATATACAAACTAGTATGATACAGTAATGGCCTCTAGGGCATATACACTAACAAGACACACGTTCAATCAATCACAAATGCACAATCAAGCCTATATCTAGGGTCACCTAGGTCAGCTAGACAGCTCCTAACTGTTCCAAAGGGCAAGAAGTAGGACCTCAAACCGTCTCTTCACCGCCAATTGTGGCCAGGTAAGCACAAGTAGAGAAAGGAGGGATCCGCTCACGAATCACCGTGAGACGGGCCTTTTAAAGTTACCTCTCACTACCTGTCTAGCCTAGGCACCACAAAGTTAGGTTAGGATCAACGGTCGATGCCTACAACTATTCCTTTATCCTATTGAGCCCGAAGTCCTTAGGGCTGAGTCTAAACTTTTTTAATTAGCTTGATGGTCAATGCAATATGCCTTATGTGATTTTTGGGGTCTTGGGAAGGGTAATGAAATACACACCCAATCTGGATTGGTGTAAAAGCCCCTTAAAGTCAGTTTAAAATATGCAAAACAGTAAACACAATCACTTGCAAACAAATTTTTGTTAAGCGCGGTGCAAAGAATTCTGCACAAGATCAATTATTGGAAGGGGGAGATTTTTTTTAGCGCAAAGAATCCTGCAGGAAAATTTACAGAGGAGATATCAAGGGGTTCAGAGGAGGAGAGAGAAAGCTCACGGTTGTTTTTCCTCGTGCTAACGTCACCAGGAAGCGGCGGTTCCGCGGCGAGAGTGAGGGTGCGGCGGCGGCGGCGGCGGATCGATTCCCGAGATTTCTTCTGCTCCGCTGTTATGATTTTCCTCTATCGTTCAGATCTGCCGTTTTCTGTCTTGCTTGCTGGATTTTCCCAGATCCGAACTCGTTCGTCTATCCTGCAAAATTCACACGAAAATACCCTTCACAATATGATAAATTTTTATATTTTTCAAATTTTCAGTTTTTATGATTTTTTTAATTTTATATTAACCCGAAATCGCAAAAAGAAAATACTACGCCATCTCCGGCAACGACGCCATTTGATTTGCAAGATTTTTAGATCAAAAATATTTATTAACCGCAATCAAGAACGGCGTCGCTTGGTAGCTAGCCGGTGAGTACGGGTCGGTCCACAGGGATGTTGTGTATTTCCTAATTTGGTCTAACGAGTTAATTCCAAACGGGGTGAATGGATTATCGCTAAAAACTAAGATTTATATTAAGACTAGAATCTTGCTAGGGTTAGGTTTGGGTTAAGTTTGGAAATTGAAAATTTCCTCACCGCTTTCAATGCCCTAATTTTGATCTCTTTAGTTGTTATGATATCAATTAATAAAGGGGATTAGTTCCATCGGGAAGAAACAATGTTTCTTCCTCTAGGTTCTAGTCCTTTCTTTCTTGATTCTTACCCTAACCTCCATGGAAAACATAGACAACCGGTCGTTTATACTATGGTATCACCGTTATCTCGAGGGGTAAGGTGCCGTAGGGAACGGTGTGTGTATGTATGCATGGAGTCCTATTAATTATATGTGATGGGCAAAAAAGGGGTGAGAGATTTCATCTCTCAAGCCTTTCCCAAATCTAACCCTAACAAGCGAGGAGACTACTCGCTCATTAGGGAATTGAAAAACATCTCTAACTATCTAACTAGGGCAAAGAATGAAAAATCTATACTAAGGCAGAATAAGAATTAACTTGGGCAATTAAATAAAACTACTTACTTTATTGATGGCTCTCTCCAAACATTTACACAGGAATTTTCAGATCTGAATAGATGAATAAAAAGAGGCATAACCTAAAAGAGGTTTTAGGGCTTCTATTTATAGATTTATAGAAACCCTAGGGTTACAGTCGACGCACATCTGCTTTTACAATTTTACCCCTAAGAAAAAAACCTAGTCAACGCACCGCCAGCCGCCAAAGATTTTGCCACCGACACGTATCTCACATGGCCGCGGTTCCGCGGCCAAGAGCAGGGTTTGGCCGCTGTTCCGCGGCCAAATAGGGAGCTTGCTGCTTCAGGTTTTCAGGTCTTCTTCTGTTGCATTTTTCCTTCTATTTTCTTCAGTTGTTTTCTCAGATTGGCTTCTGGTTTCTTCCAGATTTCCATAGTGAATAATATCGTGGACTTTACCGCTTGCTTCGTGTCGAAGTCTTGAACCTGACGCTGCCTTTGTTCTTTGTGAAATTGTCCATTGATCTTCCTTTATTCTTCAAACTGTAGGCGTGATAAAGATTCTCTATTTGTTGGTCAAAGTCTCACTTTTATATCGTCTTTTCATCATTTTCCCTGTTTTGTTCCGAGAACTTATAACCTGCAACTATGTAGCAGAAATGGGTCAAAAGCACCTGTTTATTTGTAAGATGAATAAGAATGGGGAATATAATAATGCAAAATTATGGTATGAACAACGTTCGATGAAATACTTTTCCAAATTGAAATTGAGATGAAAGTATGTCATCGAGTGTCGGTTAGTGATGTGCCTTATGTCTCACCTCTATCCATCTTTTTGATGTGAAAAAGGAGTGGATAGATGGAGAGAGACTGAAATGGTTGCTTATTTATTCATAACAAGAGATTTACTAGGTAGTCTGTTTTGTGTCTTATGTCTCACTCACTATCCAGCATAACATGGAGTCTATCTGGAGTATAGGACAATCGACCAAGGAACTTGTGTTTGAAGGGTAATATTTGCTTGATGTAGACCATCTTTTGTTAACATCGTTGATATCATAACCTTATTTGTACGATCTAATTTGATTTATAGGACTTTTGGTGACTCTAAACATGTCGTTGTATACAATTGTGTTCATCCAGAGCTTTACATATCAAAAGAAGAAGGTGGCATATGTAAGTTTGATAATCCTTGCTTTATATACAATTTTTATATAATTATCGAGAATATATATTGTGTACTAATACTTATCTATTGATAATACTGTAGTACATGCTCGAGATGGAGTCGGATGAGGATGAAGTTCTGATGGCGATGGCAACGGTGGGACGTTATTGAGGTACGCATGTACATGTGTTAATTAGTGTAGCTAGCAGCTTTGTTTAATTTCAAAGATTTTGATTTCAGTTCATATGTATTTATTTATTTATTTGGATTTGCAGAGTTCGCATGGTTGAATGAGCTAGTATTGCGCCCACATGTGATTTAGAGGATTTTTCGTATTATTGGACATATAGAGTACGTAATGTATTATTTGTATTCAAAACAATATTGTTTATGTGTGGATTTGGATAGAGTTTCGTATTGTTTGACATATTGTATTATTTATTACGATTTTAGTTCTATATGTATTGTTTGAATTATTGAAATTGTTGGATATGTATTGGTTTGTGATCGAAATGCTATTGGTTTGTGATATATTATGTTTATATATTTGTTTATGATCGAAACGTTTTTTTTGCATAATTTATTGTGATTAATTGTATTATTGTATAGGATTTTTTATTTACTGTAATTTTTTTCAAAATAAATGGGTATTAGTGACCGTTCTGTTGGGGTCAAAAATTACACCCCGGTTGACCAAGCCAAAGCCAAAGTCAACCCCAAATAAGTGGGCCCAAGTTCAGGTCAAGTGGGCCCATGCCGAAGCCGAGCCCCGTGGCCGGCCTCTCCCATACCAAAATGAAAATCATGTAATAAATAATTTTGGTGTAATTTTTATGAATAAATGTAAGAAAAATGGGCATAAAGTCGAAATTTTGTAAAGCTCATGGCTCACGTGCAAAAGAAATGAGCATATGAGGCATGGGTTGGGCAAAATGTCATTTTGTAAAGCCCAAGGGACTATGTGTAAATTTGTAAGCCTATAAAAGGCAAAATGATGATGAAATAAAAAAAATAATTGATTCCTCTCAAAAAAAAGAAAGAAAGAAAGAAAAAGTCTTCTTTTTAGGAGTTTAATTCCAAAAGTCCATTAAGAGTACAATTCTCAGTGCACGGACTAAGGCCCTTTTGTCTTTTTTTTAGGAGTTTAACTCCAAAAATCAATTGGGAGTATAACTCTCGGTACAGGGGCTAAGTCCTTTTTTTTGCAGGCATCCGGCGCCTGCGTGCCGGGCACGTGTAGCGCCGGCGCCCCGCGCCCACGTGCCGGGAACGTGAGGCGCTGGCGTCCACGCGTCCTTTGAACTCTATTCACCCCTTTTATATATATACACTCCACAAAACTTTCCCCGTTAGAAAAAATTTCTAATGGGGGCTGCCCCGCACCCCCGCAAGGGGGCTGCTGGCCCCCTTGACCCCCAGCCCGCTATCCGGGTAGTGGGACCCCCATAAACTCTGCGTGGCCCCCAATACATCCAAGTCCCTTCCAAAACACAACACGCGCACACTACACATTGAATTTGCATGACCAGTTTTACCCACCAATCGGAGGTTCCCTTACTCCAAAAGCGAGGGGTAATTAACGGCAGCTTAGTCTGCTACTGCCAGAGATTCGGATCCCCATATTCAATAAACCCCAGCCTACCCTAGACAGGGGGAATATGTAATGCGCCTGACAAGTGACGTGTATTCCTATCTCAATGGGGTGACAAAAAACACCCTATAGATTCTTGCACGCCCGGTGGGACGATTTCTCTCCTCCCATATTTCGGGTTAAACGTTTATGCGAACTCAATCAACATACTGAAATCACGCTTTTTTTGCAGGTTAACAGTTTTCAATTGCAATCTTTGGACGCAGCAAAAATGTCTCCAAGGACAAACTCAACTCTCAACACAGCTCCCATCTCCTATATGATGAAGATAGATGTCAGGACGGTCCTCCCGACCAGTCTCGGGCGACAGTGGGAGGAGCCGCTGCAACTATTTGGCTCTATTCTGTTTGTGCCAACTAACGCCATCACAGCTCCTCAAGATCCGATAACAGATAGACCGGTCTCGAAAGGCAAGAGGCCGAATATGATGATCTCGAGGGCACCACTATCCAAACACAAGTCGATGTTTGAACGACTTTCCTTGGCCCTAGCTGGGACCAAGGCCATCAACACAATAGAGTATTAAGGCATCTCGGGCAAACTCCAGCAGTGCCCCTGATGATTGCTCAATCGGGTATCTTCTCTAAGCTCCCCGTCAATCGACTCACGATGGCTTCCTGGATGACAGATGCCCGTCAAGCCTTCAAAATCGAGAAGCTAAGACAGAAAAGGCTTAGATATAGAGCCAACAAAAGGGATAGGGCTCATGCTAGGCTGAACTTCATGAGATTCCAAGAACATAGTTACCCCGCCAAAGATAAAGAGATGGCTGGACATGTGGTCCACTCTGTCTACATGATGGGTACGCGCAGCAAGAGCAAGGACGGGGCCATCACATCTCAAATCCAATCTGGTGTAAATGTGGCTACCACTTCCCAAGACCAGCCTCCTCTGGAAGGTAATGAAAACCTTTCTAGTGAAGCTGATAAGCAGAAAGATCTCTCAGTTCATGAGGAGTCGGGCTCAGAAAGCGAAGAGGATCCAATCTTTCGTCCCAAGACCGCAAAGCAGCAACTTCTCCAAGAGCTCCAAAAGCGGCTCAGAAACAAAAACAAAGAAATGGCCAAGCTCTACTCGAAAATTGATGACTTGACAAACGTCGTCTTACAGCTCACGGCCCAAGTTGCCTCTTAGCCGCCCAATCAAGCGCAAGGCTCTGCTCATGAACCTGGAAACGGTGTCTTGAGGAAGCCGATGCCTATTCCTTCAAATCCAAAGGTGTGCGAGCCGCATGAAAGTCGGCCGCATTCTATCTCGGTAAATGTCTTGACTACCGATGACAGCAACCCGCTAACGCAAGATCAAATCATGAATTTGGTCGCCAACAAAGTCAAAACATTGGTAACTGAAGCCGAAGCGCAAAAAGATATCAGCAATGGTGGGAGACCATATCCCACTCAGTATGATCTGGTAGAGTTTCCTGGTGGCTATGTCATCCCCAAGTTCGAAAGATTCGATAGGAAGGGAAATGCGAATCAGCACACCACCCACTTTAAAGCCTCATGCGGGAATACTGGGGGCAATGATGCGCTTCTCCTCTGCCAATTCGTTAACAGCTTAACCGATGTCGCTTTCGACTGGTACGCGAGCATATCGGATGGCTCCGTTACTACTTTCGTCCAAATGGAATATCTATTTCGACAAAGGTTCATGAGTGTCAGCGATAAGATTACCATCACCGACCTCATAAGGACAAAGCAAAAGAACAATGAAAGCAGCACAGATTTTATAACCCGGTGGCGCAATCTCTCCGTCAAATGTGAACCGCCGATAAAGCAGGACTAATCTTTCAATCTTCTTATCGGAAATATCAACAATTGGATGGCCCCGTTTCTATGCACCGTGGGTCTCAAAACATTCCAAGAGCTAACCAAGAAAGTTCGGATGTTGGAGCGCTCAAAGCAGAAGTCCTCCTCTGATTCGCAAAATAAAAATAGGTCTTGGAGAAACCGAAAGGACGATAATCGCAAAGGCGGAAATTCTGACGATGCTGAATCTTTTAACGCTTCGGCTAGCCGAAATAAGCGAGGGATGAGCGGGCCTAATGCCAATCAACTTCGGAAGCCAGTGTTCGGAGAGGGAGGAGAATCTCCAATGAAAAAGAAGCTGGATAAGGTCTATTCTTTCATAAGAGACAAAGTCCAAAAGATATTCAAGGACGCCCTGAGAAACGGTTTACAATTTTCAGAATCAAAGAGACAGCAAGAAGCGAATATGACCGACGACCCCAAATACTACCCCTATCACAGAGTGATAGGCCATGCCATTGACGACTGCTTCGTCTTCAAAAATTGGGTCGAAAAGCAATGCAAGGCAGGAGAGATAGAACTGTCTAAAGGCGTGTTAACAAACAGTCAAGCTACAACCGCCAACTTCATACAAACGGAGACCGAAGTCCTTCGAGAACCTGATTCTCTCAGACATCTGCTTTTTTCTGAAAAGAGCGGACCAAGGCAACAAGCTAATAGCCAAACGAACAACATTGCTAATGAAAAAGCAATAAACGGGTATACAACCCATAAGGTCTACATGATGGAGCTCAGAGGAACAAGTCCTCCTACGCCTTGTATCCATGATAATGACGTAGCTGTTTCTATCCAATATCAGCTCGGTCTAAATGATGAAGAGCCCGGTCAGGCCATTAAGCCAAAGGAACCCGTGGTTCTTGCTGAATCAAACTCAGGCGGTAAGGATGACCCCGTTGTCATTCCCGGAACAATAGAACAAGCATTATTCCAATGGCTTCAAAAGCAGCTTCAGGACAGGGACGAGAAGATGGCCAAGGTCCATTCCAAAGTCGACGAGCTGGTAAACGTCGTGGCAGATCTCACGACCCAAGTCGCCCGATTGCAATTACAGAAAAATCAAATTTTGGTTCATGAGCCAGGAATTGATGTCCGGAAGCAACCAACCGATACTCCCTCTAGCCCAAGAGCTGAACAATTTTGCGAAAAACGGCCGCGGTTAGCTTCCAGTCTCTTCGATACGTACACTGAATGGGCTAAGCGAACAGTAGGTGAACCAAAGACTGATCGGCCTCAAGGACCGGTATCAGGAAAGGCACCTACTCTAATAGAGAGAAATAAGAAAGTACACTCCTTCAGGAGAAATGAAGTCCACAAAATATTCGAGGATGCCTTGAACAACGGCCTGCAACTGCCTATTCCAAAAAGGCCACATGAAATGAACATAACCGCCAATCCCATGTACTGCCCATAACATAGAATGGTGAGTCATACCATTGAAAACTGCTATGTTTTCAAAGATTGGGTGGAGAACCAATACAAGCTTGGGAAACCTCACAGTCGTCGGATGTACCGGCAAGCCACAAAGCTACGGTCATCAACACAGCTCCGCCAAAATCAAAGTTCGAGGAGATGGGATAAGCAAAAGCACAGGACCACCACGTCGTTAAACTGGGAACATTCGACCCCTAAGTCGTTAAACAAGGAGTGTAAAAAAATAAATATATAATAAAAGTTTTTGTTGTGTAAATAAAAGAAAAGCCGAAATGATGGGGGCAACCGTGAATGAATAACTGAAATGATAGGGCAATCATGACCTTGCGATAAGAAAAGCTGAAATGATAGAGCAATCGCGGTAAAAAAAAACCTCCAAAGGCGAATAATGAGTCGCTCCTGGTACCATATTCCAGTACAGCGATGCAGACGCCAACAAAGTCCCAAAATTCTCCCAGCCCTACGGTTGGTCCCCAAGTTGACTACCGTATACAATCCACGGGCTCAAATAATTCTCGTCACACTCATACCCCGTCGCAATCACCAGTCACGCGGCCAGTCTCCGCCCTTGGAATTATGCTCCATTTGGGAAAACCCACTCATGTGTCCTCACAATACATGAGGAGAACAAAACTTACGAGATCCTCACGACTCGTAAGAAAACACCTTCGTGGGATCCTTACGACTCACAAAGGAAAAACACACTTGGGAGTCCCCACGACTCCTAAGGAGAAAGTATACCTACGAAATCCTTTTGACTCGTAGGAAGAAAATGCTTTTATGGGACCCTTACGGCTCATAAAATTGAAAAGCCTTAGTTGATAGGGACCTAAACCTGTCTTCTAAGCCATCTCTCCCCAACAGGCAAAGGCAAATGATGAATTACTCCTGGCACCTGTGCTTTAGTGTTAGCAATGCCGGTGCTGACCCCAACCCTAAAATTCTAAACTTTTGATCCAATAGACCCCTAAGTCTTTAAAATGGGAACAGATGACCTCTAAGTCGTTAAACTGGGAACAGATGACCCTCTAAGTCGTTAAACTGGGGAACGAGGGAAATCCCCTCACGGAAAATGATGATTTGCTCCTGGTACCATATTCCAATATAGCGATGCTGATGCCAAACCAAAACCAAAATCCCCATATCTTCTCATGGCAAATTATGATTCACTCCTGGTACCATATTCCAGTGTAGCGATACTGATGTCAACCCAAATCACACCAAATCAGCAAGACAACTAGCGACATCCCTGGCGGAATCAAGCTCCACCTTGGAAACAAGTCAACTTCAACCCCGACACCGCAGAAAGCGGAGCAAGTTAACTTCAACCCCGACACCGCAGAAAGCGGAGCAAGTCAACTTCACCCATGGCACCGTAAAAAGCGGAGCAAGTCAGTTTCAACTCTGACACTGCAAAAGCAGAGCAAGTCAAATCCAATCCCCGATACTGCAAGAAGCGAAGCAAGTCAAATCCAGCACCGACCGTCCAAGCCGCAAAAAGGGCAACAATGACCTCCCCGTTAGAATTATGCTCCGACTCGGAATCAAGTCAACCAATGACCTCCCCATCAGAATTATGCTCCGTCTCGGAATCAAGTCAACAAATGACATCCCCGTTGGAATTATGCTCCGACTCGGAATCAAGTCAACCAATGATCTCCCCTTGGAATCATGCTCCGCTCTTCGGAATTATGCTCCGATCCCCGGAATTATGCTCCGACTCCTGGGAATCATACTCCGCTCGTCAGAATTATGCTCTGATCCCTGGAATCATGCTCTGATCCTCGGAATCATGCTCTAATCCCCGGAATTATGCTCCCGGAATGATGTTCCACCTCGAAGTCCAACTCCAAGATCCATCAATTTCATGCACACAACTCATATACGCGGTGTGCATTTATTGATGGGGGCACATTGTTGGGGTCAAAAATTACACCTCGGTTGACCAAGTCAAAGTCAACCCCAAATAAGCGGGCCCAAGCCTAGGTCAAGTAGGCCCATGCCCAAGCCGAGCCCCGTGGCCAGCCTCTCCCATGCCAAAATGAAAATCATGTAATAAATAATTTTTATGTAATTTTTATGAATAAATGTATGAAAAATAAGTATAAAGCCAAATTTTTGTAAAGCTCGTGCCTCATGTGCAAAAGAAATAAGCACATGAGACATGGGATGGGCAAAATGCCATTTTGTAAAGCTCAAGGGGCTATGTGTAAATTTGTAAGCCTATAAAAGGCAACATGATGATGAAATAAAAATAATAATTGATTCCCTTCAAAAAAAAAAGAAAGTAAAAAAGACTTTCTTTTTAGGAGTTTAACTCCAAAAGTCAATTGGGAGTACAATTCCCAATGCAGGGGCTAAGCCCTTTTTGTCCTTCTTTTAGGAGTTTAACTCCAAAAGTCAATTGGGAGTACAAATTCCAGTACAGGAGCCAAGTCCCTTTTTTCCACAGGCGCCCAGCGCCCACGTGCCGGGCGCGTGAGGCGCTGGCACCCAGCGCTCATGTATCGGGCACGTGTGGCGCTAGCGCCCACGCGTTCTTTGGAGGCTATTCACCCCTTTTTTTATATATACACTTCGTAACACTTTTCCCGTTAGAAAAAATTTCTAACGAGAGACTGTCCCGCACCCCGCAAGGGGGCTGCTAGCCCCCTTGACCCCCAGCCCGCTATCCGGATAGCAGAACCCCCGTAAACTCTGCGTGGCCTCCGATACATCCAAGTTCCCTCCAAAACACAACACGCACACACTACACCTTGAGTTCGCATGATCATTTTTACCCGCCAATCGAAAGTTCCCTCACTCCAAAAGCGAGGGGTAATTAACGGCAGCTTAGTCCGCTACAGCCGGATGTTCGGATCCCCACGTTTAATAAACCCCAGCCTACCCTAGGTAGAGAGAATCTGTAATACGCCTGACAAGCGACGCGTATTCCCATCTCAATGGGTTGACGAAAAACAGCCTACATGTTCAAGCTACAGGAACGGTCGCTAATACCAACATTAGCTACCGTAATTTGATATCAGAAAACAATTAAGATATTTGGGTTGTCCACATGGCATCTTATTGGCGACCGTTAGGAACGGTCGCTAATGTTACATTAACGACCGTTCATAAACGGTCTCTAATACAACTATCAACGCATAACTTTTCTGCGACTATGTATTAGCGATCGTTTAAATTTTAAACGGTCGCTAATACTCTTTAGCGACCGGAAACTATGTATTAAAGACTGTATGGTACAGTCTCTAATATATACAGTATCTAGTAGTGAAGTGCGGCTATGGGTCTTAAGCGAAACCACGGTTTCGCTTTATAGATGGCCACATCAGTTCTAAGTTAAAGCCCTCATCCTTCAACCCGAGCCAATCTTCCCTATTTTGATTTCTCTCTCTAAAATCTCTCTCTTCCTCTCTTTATTACAATGCATTTATCCCATTATCTCCAAAATCCTAACTTTACCCATTCTAAAAAACTCTCAAACCTTAACCCTATCTCATTCACCCTCTTACTCTCAAATTCTAACCCTACCTCATTCTCCCCTCTCCTCTCTCAACACTCAAACCCTAATACTAGCTTTCTTTAAAAAAATTAACCCTAATCCTAAATCCTTCAGAGGTCGCTCGCCATCGGTTATCACCAATGTAAGTGATATTAATTAATCTTGTTAATTATGGAATAATTAGTATTATTTCTATATTTGTAATTAGGAATAAGATTAAAGATGATAATTTTTAGTTTCGGGGTAGGAAAGATTAGGGTTGTTTTTTTTATAAAAAATTTAACTTAAAATATACATGTAGTGTTAATCTTTGTAGTTATTTATCAAATTTCGAAATAAGTATTTGAATGCTATGTTGATACTTACTGTTTTTGTATAAATTTGTACATATAGTATTTCTAATGAGTTTAGACCTATAGATACTACAGTTTTATATGCAAATGCCAGACGCTACTCCGAGACGTATTCTGAGTTAATAAACATTTATAAATTACTATACTATTTATTATTTTTGTTAATTTTATCGGTTTAAATTATCGGATACTCCACGTGCAGGATGACATAGTGTTGGATTGAATTGATCATTTCTCAAAACTCAGAAATTTTGCATCAACCGATCCACGTGTGTAGATACAGCGTCGATCGGTTTAATTTTGCTTCAAAAGTGAGAAATTTTTACGATCGCAACTAAACCTATATATACATATATACATATATATATTTTGTGTGTGTGTGTGTCTGTGTGTGTGTGTATATATATATATATATATATATATATATATATTCTGTGTTGCAGACACAGCGTCAATCGGAGCTGGAACAGGACACCTAATCGGTCCATCTGCCTTAATCGGAATGAGTTCGACATGCTTCTCGATGAACACGTATAATAAGTCCCGTACGATGAAGATATTCTACAATCTCTACCATCACTGTGCTCAGGAGCAACTCATATCTGGCGTGCTCGGACACTGATCATTTGCTTTGACATCATTTGGATGTACGTGCCTGACCATGTACTTAGACAATTTGGTATGCTTAGCATATTCTAGATCCAATAGAGAATATTGGATAGACAGATGGCAGAGGCAAAGCACGTGTAGATTGGGAGACGATCAATTTCACTATGTAGAGAGGTAGGAGGAATCGTGCTTTATATGTTCTCCGAATATGTAATTTTCTTCTCGATCTCTATGTTCTCACATGGATTTTTTTATAGATATTTCTTTGGTATTGAAATATAGAAGGATTGTACACATTGATGGAAAAAAAGATTAGATAGTAAAATGCCGAAAGCAAAACTTCAGATATAAAAGTGTCACATATTGTGACATATGTATTTATCTGCTATTTAGATGAAATAATGAGTATTTATTTGCCATTTAGACAAGACTGAGATTGATAGAAAATGAAGTTTAGTTTTAATGAAGAAGATGAGACTAACTTATGAATAAAATTTGGTTCAAATATCATGTGACATGTCATGTTAAAATTTAGAGTAGCTTTGTGGTTAGTGTTTGAATACATTGCTTGAATTGAGAAACTTGATTCACTCTTTATACTTTTAAGACATTATTTGTGTCTGTTGAGATTAGTTTAAATTTAAATAGTTTGTTATTATAAATAAAATTAAGATAAGTTTCTTATTTAAATATATATAAGAGGAAATATTCTATTAGATATGGATAAAGGAGATTTATGTTGATCATAATCTAATTAGGAGAAAGTTTATTCTATGCAATAAATTGGAAGATAGCTTCATCAAAGAGGATTGGCACAACAAGGAATAAGGTTAAGGCTAAGGCAAGAGAGATATAGTCTTTAAGTTTATGAGGATTGCAATTCCCCTCTCTTGAGGTGAGATCAGGAGAGGGGAGATGAGATGAGATGAGATGAGATGTGAGAGTGGTTGAGATGTGTGAGATCTTATAACTTTTATTTTTATTGAGAAATTAGGGTTCTAATCTGGATTTGAGAGATACTAATATTTTAGATGATCAAATCAATGAGAAGATAAGGTGTCGGGTATAATCTTTTTGTTATATCAATGGAATTCTCATGTTTGCCCCATGGAAAAGGTCGGTCGGTCGAACCACATTAAAACCCTGTATTGATACTTCTTCTTATGGATCGTTTGTCTTACATGCTCGAACGTTAAAAACGTGATTTTTCCCTCGACGATAGGTATTGAAAGGGAAATTCCCAACAAATGGTATCAGAACTTATGGTGTTCAATCGAAGTTTTGAGTTTGCATGATAGCGGTAAATGCGATGTCAAGTCGGAGTTAAGGAGGCATCATAAAAAAGGTTTAATCTGATGGAGTATCAGATTGGCAGTTGTCGAAATTAGATCGGTCAAAGAGATACCAGCGAAAACGTTTGGAGACTGGATCCTGTATTAGACGATCGAGGGTATTCGATCCTATCGGATTTGAGCATGAAGGGTTGAGGCAGCGAGCGGTGATGCAGAACAAAGGAAGCATTCTTCTGAAGTTTCATAAAGTTCTGCAAGATTCATGGTGTTATATTGCCGTAGAGGCCAAAGCAAGGTAGGGGTGACAGAGCGCATGAATTAGGACACATTACAGAGGGCTCGTGGTATGAAAGTGCAATTCGAATTGCCAAAAATTTTGGGTAGGGGTAGTTAATCATGTGTGTCATTTGATGATTGATCGCCGTCTACAGTCATACAATTTCATATCTAAGAAAAGATATGGATTAGAGAGTATGTATGTAATGATTTATAAAGAGTGTTTAGGTACGCTGCTTATTCACATGTTTATGCAGATTAAACTGGAGTCAAAGTTACGACAGCGCAAGGGACTTCAATTATGGTGGAGTCAAAGTGCATAAGAAGATTTCAGTTAAGGTGGAGTTACATGATTCTCGGAGACATGATGGGGACACTAAACTTCGATAGATCCAGAGGATGTTTCGGTGTACCGGGAGCCCAAGGCAGATGATCATCACCAAAACCATGTAACCCAAGCAAAAGATATAGCGCATCGATGATAACAGGTGACATGTTGTACGGACATAGAGATCACTGATGGTACCATAAAGGACGAGAGCTATAGATTGGAAGTGGGTATTTTGAAAGAAATGTTGTGGGCAATAAAGGTCAAGCTAATGGCCAATAGATATGTCCAAAAGGAGGGGATGGCTACAATGAGATTTTTCTCATGTAATAAAACATATTTTCATCATAGTGGTACTGACGAAGAATATGCTACAGATCAGTAAGCCGAGTCATCAGTTCAGATTAATGTTCGATATGAAAGATCTTGATGCTGCGGAGAATTCTCATGATAGAGCGAGATGTGGAAGCTAGAGGCTAAGGCTGTCTTAAAGAATGTGCATCGAGATAATTCTGAAGCGATTCAGAATGGAGAAGTTGGTTGGTGGGCACTCCTATCATCGGCCACTTCGACTCTCTTCCACAGTATGTCCATTTAGCAAGTAAGAAAGGGATATCCCGGATACCATATGCAGGAGCGGTGGGATGATACGTATATGATATGGTATGAAGCAATTCAGATGATTGTTTTGTTGTGGGCTTAGTAGATCGATAGATGTCGAATTCAAGAAAAGTGTATTAAGTACACTGCAATTTTGATCAAGCATATAGATGAGACTATGCACGTGTTCGTGATTGTCAAGGGATCAACTACATGACATGTACTCGTTAGGATGGTTAGTTCTTTTAGTTGAAGAAACGTAGCGGGGTATAGTGGCATTTTCGACAACAAAGGTTAAGTATATGGTAGCGGTCAAAGCATCGAGGAAAGCTCGAGATTTGCATAACGATTCATGGTGAGGTGTGTATCTTCATGTTGATAGGTGGAGAGTTACTTCCATATGTGACGCATTGCAAGTACCTTTTTCATATGTTTCCGGATAAGGAGTTCCAATGTTTTGGACGAATGTGGAGTACAGTGTAGTAGTCATTAGTGCTCGAGATTAGAGTACGGTGTAGTAATTGTGAGTATTCGGGAGCAGCGATTTTATCGTATGCTTGAGATGGAAACAGCAAAGATAGTATAAGTGTTCCGAGAAGGAGCAGGATGCATATGCGAGGACGTCGGCGAAGAGTATTATGAGAACAACAATAAATCTGAAGCTATTAGGATCAACGGATTTGAGTCAACGTGGAAATTGTTATGCTTGTGTCTCATATTTAGTTGATCACCTATCTGCGGTTGGTGGATCGCGCGAAGTCCGGATTGGACTTGGACAGTTGAGCTAAGGTAATCTGTTGGTGTGGGCTACTAATGGATAAGGAGATGAGAGTATATTCAAGGTTCTATTTAGATTTAAACTAAGGTGGAGATTGCTGAGATTAGTTTAAATTTAATAGTGTGTTATTATAAATAGAATTAAGATAAGATTTTTTTATTTAAATATAGATTTAGATCTAAATATAAATCATAGAAAATATTCTATTACATAAGTATAAAGGAGATTTATGTTGATCCCAATCTAATTAGAAGAAGACTTATTCTATACAATAAATAGGAAGATACTTTAATTAAGAAGGATTGGCACAACAAGAGCTAAGGCTAAGACAGGAGAGATGTAGTCTCTAGGTTTATGAGAGTTGTAACTCCCCTCTCTTGAGGTGAGATCAAGAGAAAGGAGAGGAGATGAGATATATGAGATGAGATGTGTGAGATCTTATAACTTTTATTTTTATTGAAAGATTAGGGTTATAATCTAGATTTGAAAAATGCTAAGATGATCAAATCAAAAGGAAAATAAGGTTTCGGGTGTAATCTCTTTTTTTATATCAATGGAATTCTCATATTTGTCCTGTGAAGTAGGCCGGTCGGTCGAACCACGTTAAAACCTTGTGTTGATATTTCTTCTTATGGATCGTTTATCTTGCATGCCCGATCGTTAAAAATGGGATTTTTTTCCTCGATGATAAGTATCAAAGGGGAAAATTCCCAACAATGTCCCATACTGCAAGAGTACCTGCAAACACGTCTTCCAAGATAATTCAAGTCTATAAAGAACTCTATATGTCAAAAGTAGTTTTAAGGCGTAGCTTTCAATGCAGACTCGCATTCCAGCGCAAAAGAAATTTGAAATGGAAGTCCATTGCTTTTCTAGGAAGTGAAGAGGCTTGCATCCATGAATGAGAGTTACATTTGCATTTGAAATGAAAGAACACAAATTTGTAACTACTCTTGAATGAAATTCAAGTCAGTCATCTTCGTTAAGATTCTAAAGTTTCGTTCAGATTTATTTAAGAAAGAATATATGCAATCATATTTGAACTTGTCATTCAACTTCGTAAGCTGATTATTTAGTATAAGATTGAACTCGAACTCGCCATGAGATTCGTGTGAGTAGTCCTCTACGATGGTGAAGTGCAAAGTGCGTCTAGTAAGCACCAAAAGTGTCTTTACGTGCTTGCCTGCTTTCCCATTCACTTTTTCCTTAAAATACCTTCTATGGTATTTTGGTTATATTTTAATATAAACAATATATTATGTTAGTGTTTTTTCAACGCAGGACTACAAAATTTTAGACAAAGGAAGAAAATTCTTTGATAGTTTCTATTAATCTTAGAAAATCCTAAAATATTAGAAAATTTTCAAAGAACCATTCACGTTAGAAAGTACTGGATGGTTTATTCCTGATGGAAGAAAATACAAAATAAATTTTTGCTAACAAAATAGTTCATGGATGTTTTTGGTATGCCAGTCAAACCACGTAATTTTTTGGTGAGTTCGCCATTATCAAATTGTTTTTCAATGTATCCCCTATAGTTGTGAACAGGGAGTATTATGATTGGCATGTGCTTATTGGTCTTTAATTTGCTTCTATCAAGGAGAAGGTATTAATAAGCAATTGATTTATAATTAGAGAGATAGAAAAATTAACTGAAAAATGCTTCCCAAGTTTCAAAGTAGGCAAATGCATGTGGCTATGTGAAGGGTAACATTGCTTCATTTAGTATTCATATCCACCTCTCCTTTTGTTTTAAGTAAGTTGTTTCCCTTTGTTGCCAAACCTTAATTTTGTTATGAAAATTTTGTCAAACACTTGAGCAGTTGGTCCACAAATACAACATTTTCTTTTCAAAAACAAGTTTGTTACACCAAAATTTGGCCCGAGTAGCCGACAAACAACAATCAAGCCGAGAAAGCTCGACGATTAAGAACGCAAGCATATAGCCGGACTTTAGAAACGACTATTTCTGAAAAGACGTGCGCCGGGGTGTGGAGAACCATGCCATGCAGTTACGACTATGAGCCCACGACGTTAGAGAAGTAATGGGGAGTTGCATCTAAAATTGCGGCTATAACTGTTAGTCAATAGGTTTTAAATAATAGAGAAATTGACAAAAACAAGAACCCTCTGATTAATCAGTCAAATGACATCTCTTTTTTCCTAGAATTTTATCATATATTTATCACGCACTTATGTCTTAGTTAGTGCTTTCATGTAGCTGATGTAGAGAATTGTGCTGTTGGAGGCCGTATCGGGGTCGAGTGCAAGCCCTTTGTCGTCAGATAAAATCCAGCCAACACCATGACACTGGTCGTGGACGGGACTTTATCGGAAGTGTGCATGAGCCCTTGTCCGGCGAGGCCCTATTGAGGGTTGGCCGTGACCCCCAGGCTCCATACGAGACAAGGCCAGGACGTACAATGCGGATCCCGACACTGTTAGACATGCTTTCTAAAGCATGCAGGGTCGAAGATGTGTAGATTGGGTCTTGGTGCCTTTAGACATGTCGAGTAAGAGGTTTTGGTATCGGCTAGGCCTGGCAAATGAAGCGAGCCGAGCCGAATCGCCCGACTCGCTTCATTGATGAGATAAGTTGAACCCGACTCGCTTAGCCGGCGAGGCAAAGCAAGTCGAGTTCAACAGTAGATGTCACCGAGCCTGCTTACTTCGCCGCCTCATCTAAACGAATCGCGAGGTGAGACGAGACGATTCGCGCTAGTCAGACGAGTCGACTCGTCTGACTCTTGTTTTTTTCCCTTTTCTTTTGAACTACTGACGTCTAGGACAGTTCAAAAACTTCTTAAGGAAACGTCTGCTTAGACGTTTCTGCAGTAAAAATAGAGATTTGAAAATGAAAAATTTCTTCAGCTGACGTCTATGCCAGATATCTGTATTTCAAAAGTTTCTTAAGCAGACGTCTAGTCTAGACGTCTGCAGTTGGATGAATTTTAAAATCAGATAGAAAATTTAAAGAGTTTGAATACAACGATTATGTTACAATTAAATAATAATTTTTTTTATATTAGAGACCGAACCCACTCGGGCTGTACGTATCCATTCTAAATATTGAGCTCAATGAGAGGGAATCAGGTCTACGCAGTTCTTTTTCTACTATTACAGTTCCTACTCACAACTCGTCGCTGCCAGTCATGGTTTCTTCTTCGATGTTGGACTCTCCCGATCCTGTGAACTTCTCAGGTAAATAATACGAGTCCAAAATGATTGCATTTTGTTTCCTGACAGCTGCTACCTTCCAATTTTGCGAGCAAATCATGCACTCCATGGTGTCGAATGCCAAACTGCATCTCTTCTCGCTTAATATCCTGTCATCTGTACTAAAAGCACTTTCCAACGCTATTGTGGACACTAAAATGGTTAGTAAATCATGAGTCATGGTAGAAAGCACCGGATACAAATGTCCATGGTTTTTCCATCAGGGTAAATATCAATCTCGTCTATAATATAATCCACATCTACCTCAGTCTACAAATATACTGTTAATTCAGTTAAAGATGACGATGATGAGGCCACGAGAACTCGTGTCATTTTCTATTGTTGAATAAGTACAGACGCTGGAGTCAAAGCACGTGAACTGGCTACGGCCGGTTCCTAGTATAATCTACATCTAACTCTGTCTTTTTTTAAATAAAAAAAATCTTTAAAATTTCTTCTTCATCTGTCATGATCCGAATGTGGCGCGTGACCGGCACTTAAATCACGTGATATCTAAAGACGTCGACACGGTCCAAATAAGCCGAAACCCGGAATCTAAACTCTTTTTGAAAATATTGGATGTGAGGTTTAAAATAGTCATCAAATTGGATCAGTTTGAAATAAACATTTAAGTCTAACTAAGTATGTTCGAAAAACATCAATGACATTTTAAATTTCGACAGCACCTCCTTTGTAAATTTTGAATAAAACCCGATACAAATATAACAATAAAAATAGCATCCTAACGGGAGCTAGCTTCCACGCCCAAACGGTGGAGCAACCAAGCAAACACTATACGACGCACAATAGCGAAGAAAAGAAAAGCAAAACAAAATCAACAATATAAAAAGGTCGACTCTAATGAGTACGACGCCGACAACACACAATTCTAAGCCTTGCTTCAAAGTCCACAATATACCAGTTCTACGTCGATGGAGTTTTACTAGATATAAGAATATATAAATATACAAGTGTGGGTACGAACAACAGTAGCCCACCTGCCAAAGCAATCACTGAGAAGAAGGGCGTGCCGCAATCCGCCGATAATCCGAGTGGTAACCTGCAAGAAACTATGGCACAACGGGGGTAAGTTGCCAACTCAGTGAATAAAAATACATCACAAGGTAGAAATCGAAATGCACAACGATACTTAGGTCATAAATATAATACTATCATATCCTGCACTAATATAATATATGATATGAATATATACCATAAATGTAACTCTATCCATCACATAAACCCAAAATAGAATGTATCAATGCAAATGACCTGTATCTAGGTATAAGCCCATAAGTAGCCGAAAATATATATGTAAAACCTCTTCTTTAAAATAGCCGTGGAATACATATGTCACGGCATAAAAGCAGATGTGATAATATGAAATATAATAGGTATCTTATTTAAGATATACGTCCTGCCATTTTAATGAATAGTGTTAAGAGGTTTACAATTTAAAAGATTCCAATGTCATACCAGACATGTAAAAATAATGAGACTATAGCTCGATTTTGAATTCCTTTTTGTATGCAACTACTCGTAAAAAGGTATGCAGGTACCGTCCTCCAGATCAGTCCTGGTCGGCTACAATAACTCAAAATATAGCCGTATACCTCAATGATAGCAACATATCAACATCTGGATGTCCAGCATCGATACCCGAAATCAGAAATCCCTCATGTCCATCACCGACACGTAAATTCTCAAATCTCTCGTGTCCATCACCGACACGCAAATGCAGATATCATCGACACCATCTCAACAGATGATCGCCACCCGATATCTCTGGCCCCGGTCGGTATCCCCTGGATATCCGTCATGCCCAAATCGAGCCCTGGTCAGTATCCCCTGGATATCCGTCATGCCCAAATCGAGCCCTGGTCAGTATCCCCTGGATATCTGTCGTGCTCATCTCTATCTCCGGTATCGAGTATACTCGCTAGGCTCCCCGCCTCTACTGCGGCTATCCTGCCCCTCGGTCTCGACCGGGTCCACCATGTATCCGACTGTATACCCCCCACCCAGTCTGGATAACATAGTAATCCGTAACCGTATAGCCCCCGCACTCGGTTCGGAGTAAAACCAAAACATAAAAACGACTCATGGTGGACATCAACTCATCATATCCAAAGATAACAAGCAAAGAATAAGAATAATCTCATGGATCCTTCTGATGATATATTATATATATATACATATATAGCAGCGTCTCATACCACTGATATATATCATCAAAATAAAACATCCTGAAAACTCATTAGAATCAAATACGTATCCATGTTACTGATATTCATAAAAATTCAGCAGGTAAGGATGGTACTGTAAGTAAATATAGACATACAGGCAAAAAACATATCAACTCTACTTGTCATGACAATATTAAAGATGTGTGGTTTAGCATACGTGTCTGTGCTCATGCAACATGGTAATCATTAGTATTTGTGCAAGTGTTCTAAAAGTGTATATAGCATACTCGTATCGACATCTATATACGCATCACGTAGTATAACAGTCCTACAGTGACATGGCAGTACAAATGAGGTGTAGTGTAACATATGCGTATGTGCTTGTGCAACATAATATTCATTGGTAGTTGTGCAGTGTTCTATCATTGTGTTCGTATCACGGAAACGTATAATATCGATAAATATATCGTGAACATGTAAGGTAAATCTAAACGTAACTATTAATTGTAACTGCTTGCTATGAGCTATACCATTATCTTTGAAAATGGAACGAAACGTTGGTTTTGAAATAAGGAAGCTGCCTCAGATGAAAATAGATATTCGTTTTGGAAATTAGCATCGAGTCCTTGTCATTTATCATTAAAAAGGGAAACGAATCGTTAGTTTTTAAAAGAGTATAACTCACTCAATTATTACGTTCAAAAACAAAATAAAACATGACTCTACAAAGTCTAAAGGAAACATGGCCGTATTCGGCACGCTAATCTCGTCATCACAAGTACGGTATGATCCTTCGTACAATATCCACCAAACCATGAATAAAACTATATGCAAAATAACTCCAATATCATTAATTTGAATTAACAATAATAACTAACTAGATAGTATAACTATCCTAGTTAAATGGTTGCGGTGGTGTTATACGCCATCCACCCGACTTCCCCCGTAGATGTAAATCTACTCACCAACTTGTCGAACTCGTCGAAATCCACAATCGCTTTTCCTCGTCTCAACGCCTTCAACGTCTCCGCTAATACCCTTTCAAATGTAAGAATAGGCTTGTCAATAACATTTTCTTACTGGCAAAATGTAGCGAGAAAAATACAATGCTCGGATGCATATTATTTGAAAATGTTAGCTCAGAAAATGGCAGTTTTTGGGCTCACTTCGAAAAATCACTAGA
The DNA here is from genome assembly GCA_030015575.1 of Agapanthus africanus. Lineage (NCBI taxonomy): Eukaryota > Viridiplantae > Streptophyta > Magnoliopsida > Asparagales > Amaryllidaceae > Agapanthus > Agapanthus africanus. Next base: position 374,798,109 of record CM057339.1, on the reverse strand, counting down.
AATCGTAAACACAATGTTTAGAGTGAAACTAAAATTATACACATTGTTAAAAAAGTTAAATTTGATACCCCAAAATATCTTTTCCAATTTCTATGTATAGGACATGAAATAAAATGCAAAATAAAAACATGTTTCTGGAAAATCTGCAGAAACCAGAAAACAATTTTCACTAAAAATTTGATATCTCTAGATTTTGTAAATAGAATAAGAAAAATGAAAATTTTAGAGATATCTACACAAAATTATATATAACCTACAAATTTCATATTCTCCAAATTGTTAACAGAAAAATTAAGAAAATTGTTACAATTTGAGTGAAAAAAGCCACTGGAAATGAAATTTCCAGTTTAGAAACCCTTTCTTTAAAAATTCGTGTAAAATTTATTTTACAGTAAAACTTAACCAAATATTTTTGGCTAAATTATATGGCAATTATCTACAAATTTTTAGTTTTAACCATTACCTAATTATCAATAGAGAGTCATCAAAAAAATTCAAAACCCCTAACATGTCACTGATATTCTGCCGGCAAGTAAAACTCACTATCACTTCAAAATTTAAAAGTAAGATTATATTTACCTATATGGAATGAGAGCAAAGAAATTCCAACTCAAGGATTGTATGATGGAGGCTCTCAGGGGTTGTAGTGGCTTCTAGATTGATGGTGTGAACAAAATTGATGAAGGGGTTAAGGATTTTCTTCATTAAAATTGATGAACACTTAGAATATTTTTGTTGGAGTTGGAGAATTAGTTGTGTTCAGTTTGAGGAAGTCTAAGAAATCTCTATGTGTATGTATTGTGTTGTGTAGAGAGAGCATGAGGTGGAGGGTTGTGAGGTGGAGGTGTCATGATGTAAGGAGGAGGTGTAAAATGTGAAGGAGGAGGTGGATGATTGTGAGCATGGTTGAAGGTGAGTTGTATGTGAGGGTTTAGACTTAGGTTATAATATATACCAACCATTTAACAAAATAGTTGTACCAACCATTAAAACAATTTCAACAAAAGAAAACCTTTCATGTTACAATTTAAATCTATTTTACAATTTAAATCCATGTAAAATAAAAGATATGAGATAATTAATCTATCACTTAAATATCATTATCTTAATATAAAATACAATGTCATGTTAAATAATTAAAAATATCATTTTTATGATATCACACACTTTTATTCATATTTATCAAAATAATTACATTTTTCGGATATAATTCTGAAACCCAATTTCATAAACGATATCATTTTTGTAAACTTATTAAATTCATATTTAAAATTATAAATTAATATTTATAATTTTACAAAATGTTACAATCTCTCCCCCTTAAAGAAATTCGGTCCCCGAATTTAAATTAAACCCCCTTCTTAAAACATTTTTCTCAATCCAATCAACTCATTTCAAAACAATTTTCCGGGGTCCAAATTTTAAAACATATAATCCGCTCAATATAACAGAACTCCAAAATCTCATACGAGCTAAAACGTAACACAATGCAACAGTGTGCGTGAAACATCAAAAAGATATAAAACCCAAATAACTGTAATCTAGCGGTTGCTATGAGGACTACTCCAGTTATGATGCAAAATGCCAAATACGAAAGCCGTTGTGTATATCAAATACACAATCAATGCTATAGTCGTAGTGCAATATCAATAGCACACGACCAAGAAAAAATATATAAATAAAAAATACAAGATATTCTCTCAAGTGCAAAGCACGGAAACAAAATCAACCCTGACGGGTTTGCATGCAAATCTCAAACCACACATCACGGTGTGCACGAAAACAAAAACAGCGTCAAGTGCAACAAGTGTGGACAAAACAATATCCACTGCATCAAATGTGCAGTGAGCAATTACCGAGTGTATCTAGAATGCACAAGATCAATATCTAGTGCAACGGAGTGCACAAAACAAGTCTCAAGTGTATCGGGGTGCACAAAACAAATCTCAAGTGCATCGGGTGCACAAAACATCAAAATGTGCAATTGGTATGCACAAAATTATACCAAGTATACCTAGAGTGTATATATGTATATATATATATATATATATATATATATATATATATATATATATATATATAATCTCTTGATCATGTGCAACTGATGTGCATGGAAAATATCAGTCTAGTGCATCTGGTGTACACGACACTCCAATCGAGTGCAGTCACCTCGCACTGACATCTCAACAAGTGTACCTGGTGTGCACAAAACATCAATCAAAGTGCAATCATCATGCACGAAAATCTCGACACACTTGGTGTGCACAAAACATTTGTGTGACCCTCATATCCTCAAAATACATAAATCAAAATAGCGGACATTGAGTTGTCCCCTTTTCAACGTTTGAAACGAAATCTTCAGATCATAAAAACGTAAATCGAAAACAAAAGATATCGAAGTATATCTCTATTCCCTTATGAAAAATAAATAAAAATATAAAAAGCAATGGGAAAAGTCCCCAAATGGAGTATCACGTGCCCACACGTGATGGGTACCGCGCTTGACAAAACAAGGCTGAAAATGAGGCTAAAACTGAGCCTCACGTGCAGACACGTGACCGCCATATACAAAGTATATATGCGCCTTCTTAAAACAAACAATTGGCCAGAAAAAGTCACGTGATAGCACATGACGCTCTTTGACGGGCTTAACTTCGTGGGGTCACGTGCTACACGAGATGGGCTCCTATGCCTTCTGAACCAATAGAATTAAATTCTAAATAAAAGGGATCAAAACCCTATTTGTAAAATGTTTCCTTAGATCTTTCTAAATAAGAAAGATTGCGCTCTGTAAAGCAGAGCGCCGTTGGATTAAAAATCCAATGGTGATTAAAAATCACCAATTTACAGAAGAAGATTCTGTATAGGGAAATATTTTCCTAATCTTATGAGAAATATCTTCTGTAAAACAGAAGTCCTTGGATTTAAAATCCAACGGTGAATAAAATTCACCGATTGATCTAAAAGGTCATTTTGGTTGATTATAAAATCAACCAAAATCTCTCAATAAGGGATATTTTGAACAAATTGATTCTTTTCTTTCTCCTATAAATAGGAACCAAGAGACACAAGAAAAAAGAAGAAGAAGAGATAAGGAAAAAAGAGAGAGAAAAACACCCTCGTAAATTTAAAAGAAAAAAGAATTTAATTCTCCAGAGAGAAGAAAACCTCTTAAAAGAGAAAAAAAAACTCTAGGTAAGAGACGGAACAAAACAAAGAGAATATCTCATCTTTTTTTCACCTTCATAAGAATTTAACTCTTCTAAAAAGAACTTAGTTCTTGCTCTGGTTGAGATCTGCAGAAATAGATCTCCCCACAAGTTGAGAATTTAATTCTCATCGGGGAGATTCTGCCATGCAGATCCAAAACCTAGAGGAAGACCTAAGTTCAGAGAATTTAATTCTCCCAAAAAATATATAGGAATTTAATGCCTCTGATAAAACAAGGGTTTAACCTTTCATATAAGAACTTGGTTCTTCTTTATTGTGAAAAATCTGCAGAAGCAGATCTCCCTACAAGTGAAGAATTCAATTCTCATCGGGGAGATTCTGTCAGGCAGATCCCAAACCTAAGAGGAAAACTAAGTCCTAAGAATTTAATTCTTACGAAACAATGGGCTTGAGAGTCTCGAAACTCAGGACCTCCATGCACATAAAATGATTGGTACCCAATATGATAACGGCAGATCACGTGCTCCCACATGAGCACCCTTGATGAACAAAAGAGGACAACCGAGATCGGATCACGTGATCCCACGTGACCCCCAAGTAGTTCCTAGCTCTTATAAAGAGAAAAGCTAATAAGCCCTACTTTTGGGGCGCTTTACGTGACCCCACGTGACCCCTGAAAAGTGCTCAGCACTTATAAAAGAGAAAAGGGAATAAGCCCTACTTTTGGGGAGCCTCACGTGGGAGCACGTGAGCGCCGAGCAAGTATTAGTGTTTAACATTATGAGAAGCCAACCTTAATACAAAGCAACTAAGTTCCCCGATACCAAAACATTCTTTGATTACCAATCAAATGAAATCCTATACTCAGGTCTCCCCAAGTCGATCTTAAATTCCAAAAATGACTAGTGATCTCCTACATATGACATCTAAAATGATGTTCACCCCACATCTTCCCTCAATACGAAATTTGGTTCGAGGGTACATCTTTTCATACCACTGATATATGTCGTTGTAATTCTTCAACGTTTTCAGAGAGGTAGAGGGTCCCAATAACCAATAATTCTTGGTATACCCCCCAAACCAACAACTCAGTGGACCGCAACGTCCTTAAAACTAAATTGCGGACAGCAATGTCCCTACAAACAAAATTATAAACTGTAATGTCCTTAAAATAACCGTGGACTACAATGTCCTTAAAACAAAATTACGGACCGCAACGTCCCTAAAAACTAAATTGTGGACCGTAATGTCCTTAAACAAACCGTGGACCGCAATGTCCTTAAAACTAAACCATGGACCGCAACGTCCTTAAAACTAAATTGCGGCCCGTAACGTCCCTCAAAACTAAATTCCATGGACTATGGTGTCCTTAAATTGTAGACCGCAACGTCCTTAAAACTTTGGACCGCAACGTCCTTAAAACTAAATTGCGAACCGCAACGTCCCAAAAAAATAAATTGCGGACAACAATGTCCCTATAAACTAAAGAAAATCCTGTTGAGTAGATCTTAGTCTAAAATTAGACTAACGTATTCTCAACAAACGTTTAAGTTGATATTAATCTAAAACAAAATTAACGATCCTTAAACCAACCCAAACCCAAATCTAAGAAAATACGGATTTGGACTAATCCACACCCTACGGGCGACAACACAAATTAGTCTCCGTATACAATCCACGGGCAACCAAAAATAAAACAAACACACACAACGCGAAGTGACCTTCTGGAGAAGGAGAAAGTGGTTATCTTAACCCGATAACGTAATTAACTGCAGGGGCTTGCGCCTGCAGGGGAGAGCGTCCCCACAATCAAAAACCCCTCGCAAGCGAGGGGAATCTGACGAAGTCTGCTACAACGGCCGCATCTGTCCAAACCTCCAATACACGGTGCCATAAATAAACTTGGCATCTTCGGAGAGGTGGACGGATAAAACCAAATAGCATCTGCCCCCCAAAATTCAGGCCAACGTCCCAATGTCCCGGTCGCGTCTTTCGGCGGCGAACAGATTCTGGCACGCCCGGTGGGACCTTTTCCTCTTTCCACTCCACACTTCGTGTGTCGTGTTTGCGAACGAATCACGGTTTAATGCGGTTGCCCCTGGATTCGAGGTACTAAGATTTGGTGTCTTGCTCTGTGCAGAAGTGAAGATGACGTCGATGGCTTCCAACTGCACCAACTGCAACTACAACTTCCACTCCGTTCCTACTGGAGGAGTGACTTACGGGCCCCAAGCGGCCTCCATCTTCGCAATGCCGGTGGAACAGGTGACACAGGCCACCACCGGATTGTTCTTCGGGACCATGCTCCCGCTAATGAGCTTCAACGCTCCAGTGTCGTCGCAGGAAGCTCCAAAAAAGTCGGTCTTTGATCGGTTTACCACTACCACGGCCCCTCTCTACGAGTCGTCCAAGTCCAGCGCCTCGGTCTTTAACAGACTAGGCCAAAGCTCAAGATGGCCCGTGAAGAAGCCTGCAATACCCGAAGGAGCTATCCCGAAGCGGATAGCCATTCCAGCTCCGGTAAACGAAGTCATCAGAGGGGCTTCTCCTGCTAAGGGGTCGGCCTTCGCAAAACTGGCCGTTTCAACTCCCGCTGCGGGTGGAGTCATCTAAACTACTTCCCCTACTCGAAAGTCGGTCTTCGACAGATTAGACGTCCCCCTCAGCGGACGTCAGTCTTTGACAGGCTGGCACCAACAATAGTCTCTCCTCAAAGCAGGGGGCATGATGAAGCCACCCCCGTAACTGAGCCAGTACCAACTGCAAGACGTGCTCGGCGTCGCCACTTGCACCGAGTGAGGAAAGCTGGGGGCAGTTTCCCTTCCGGACTTACCCCACCAGCTCCAACGGTGGAAGTTGATGCTGCTTGTAGGGTGTTTTTCGTCACCCCATTGAGATGGGAATATGCGCGCGCATGTCAGGCGCACTACAGATTCCCCTTTCCTAGGGTAGGCCAGGGTTTATTGATTGTGGGGATCCGAATCTCCGGCAGCCGCGGACTAAGCTGCCGTTAATTACCCCTCGCCTTTGGGGTGAGGGAACCTCCGATTAACGGGTTAAACTGGTCATGCGAACTCAATGTGCGGTGTGCGTGTGTTGTGTTTCGAAAGAGGGTTTTGGATATATCGGGAGCCACGCAGAGTTTTTACGGGGGATAGTGTCGTGGAGCACGTGTGTGTGCAAATATGTATACATATGTATATGTATACGTATGTATATAAAAAGAGGGGGGAAAGGCATCCAAGGGATGCGTGGGGCGAGCGCCTTGAACGTTGTGCGCTTAGGTGTTGTACGCTCAGGCGCAAGCGCGCCACGTGTCGACATGTGGGCGCTTTGCGCATGAGCGCTGGGCACTCGAGCGCAAGCGCGCCACGTGTCGGCACGCGGGCGCTTTGCGCTTGAGCGCAAGGCGCTGGAGTGCAAGCGCGCCACGTGTCGGCACACGGGCGCCTTGTGCTCAAGCGCAGAGCACTGGAGCGCAAGCGCGCCACGTGTCGGCACGCGGGCGCAGAGCGCTGGAGCACAAGCGCGCCACGTGTCGGCACGCGGGCGCCTTGCGCTCGCGCACAGTGCGCTTGAGCGCAAGCGCGCCACGTGTCGGCACGCGGACGCTTTGCGCTTGAGCGCAAGGCGCTGGAGCGCAAGCGCGCCACGTGTCGGCACGCGGGCGCTTTGCGCTAGAGCGCAAGCACGCCACGTGTCGGCACGCGGGCGCCTTGTGCTCAGGTGCAGAGCACTGGAGCGCAAGCGCGCCACGTGTCGGCACGCGGGCGCAGAGCGCTGAAGCGCAAGCGCGCCACGTGTCGGCACGCGGGCGCCTTGCGCCTGCGCGCAGTGCGCTTGAGCGCAAGCGCACCACGTGTCGGCACGCGGGCGCCTTACGCTCGAGCGCAAGGGCGCTGGAGCGCAAACGCGCCACGTGTCGGCACGTGGGCGCTTTGCGCTCGAGCGCTAGCGCGCCACGTGTCGGCACGTGGGCGCTCGACGCTTGAGCGCTTGGGCGCCGGCGAGGAAAATAGGACTTTTAGCCCCAGAAACCAGAAGCTATACTTCAGAAAGGAAATATTTATTATATATATATATATATAGTTAAACTCCTAGGATGTGTTGAAGCTGATTAAGGGGGTTCTTCTTCTTCCTCCTGTGGTTTGGCCGGATCTTGAAGATCAAGATATGTGAGATCTAAAAATCTCTTATTTTGATATCTAATGACAGATCCAAGCTCCCCTTGGTGGGTTTTATGGTGAAAAACTATTTAGTTTTGGAAAAGGAAGAGTAAAACTCTTGATTTAATTAAAAAAGAAAGAAGAAGGTTTGAAACCTTCAGAAAGGGGAAGAGGCACAAACCCTAAGTTTTTTGAGAGAATGGAAAAAGTGTTCTTTTATTCATCATCATGCTGTCTTTTATAGGCTTACATATTTACATATAGCCCCTTGGGCTTTACAAAAATGGCATTTTAGTCATCCTATGGCTCATGTGCCATTTCATTTTTGCACATAAGCCATGGGCTTACAAAATATTGGCTTTATGCCCATTTTGTTTACATTCATGCATAAACAATTACATAAAAATTATTTATTACATGATTTTGTTGTTGGCACGGGGAGGCTGGCCGCGGGCTCGATTTGGGCATGGGCCCGCTTGACCAGGGTTTGGGCCCACCTGGCTTAGGGTTGACTTTGATTTTGACTTGGTCAACCGGGGTGTAAATTTTTACCCCAACAAATTGCCACCCATCAATAAATGCACACAGCATATGTGGGTCGTGTGCATGAAATTGATGGATCTTCTTTTGCGTGGAGGCGACTTGCTTTGGTTCCCACTTTTTGGGATGCACTGCCCTTTTTACGACATGGACTGTCGGTTCTGCCCTTTTTACGACTTGGACGGTCGACGCTTGACGCGTCTCCGAGACGGAGTGTCCGTGGTAGACGTTTCCCCAAGACGGAGTGTCACTGGTCGACGTGTCCCCGGCGAGGGGTGTCTGCTGGTTGACGTATCCCTGATGCGGAGTGTCTGTGTTGGACGTTTCCCCGATGCAGAATGTCGCTGGTTGACGTGTCCCCGGTGCGGAGTGTCTCCAGGTTGACATATCCCTGATGCGGAGTGTCTGTGTTGGACATTTCCCCGATACAGACTGTCGTTGGTTGACGTGTCCCAGGTACAGAGTGTCTGCTTGACGTTTCCCCGGCACGGAGTGTCGCTGATCGACTTTTCCCCGGCGTGGAGTGTCGGGTTGACTTTTCCCCGGCACGGAGTGTCGCAGATCGACTTTTCCCTGGTGCGGAGTGTCGCGGGTTGACTTTTCCCCGGCACGGAGTGTCGCTGATCGACTTTTCCCCGGCGCGGAGTGTCGCTGGTTGACTTTTCCCCAGCACGGAGTGTCGCTGATCGAATTTTCCCCGGCGCGGAGTGACGCTGATCGACTTTTCCCCGGCACGGAGTATCGCGAGTCGACTTTTCCCCGGCGCGGAGTATCGCGGGTTGACTTTTCCCCGTCACGGAGTGTCGCTGATCGACTTTACCCCGGCGCGGAGTGTCGGGTTGACTTTCCGCCGGCACGGAGTGTCGCTGATCGACTTTTCCCCGGCACGGATTGTCGCGGGTTGACTTTTCCCCGGCACGGAGTGTCGCTGATCGACTTTTCCTCGGCGCGGAGTGTCGGGTTGACATTTCCCCATCACGGAGTGTCGCTGATCGACTTTTCCACGGCGCGGAGTGTCCCGAGTTGACTTTTCCCTGGCACGGAGTGTCGCTGATCGACTTTTCCCCATAGCGGAGTGTCACTGGTTGACTTTTCCCCGGCACGGAGTGTCGCTGATCGACTTTTCCCCGACGCGGAGTGTCGGGTTGACTTTTCCCCGGCACGGAGTGTCGCTGATCGACTTTTCCCTGGCGCGGAGTGTCGCGGGTTGACTTTTCCCGGGCACGGAGTGTCGCTGATCGACTTTTCCCCGGCGCGGAGTGTCGCTGGTTGACTTTTCCCCGTCACGGAGTGTCGCTGATCGAATTTTCCCCGACGCTGAGTGTCGGGTTGACTTTTCCCCGGCACGGAGTGTCGCTGATCGACTTTTTCCCGGCGCGGAGTGTCGCTGATCGAATTTTCCCCGGCGCGGAGTGTCGCTGATCGACTTTTCCCCGGCGCGGAGTGCCGTGGGTTGACTTTTCCCCGGCACGGAGTGTCGCTGATCGACTTTTCCCCGGCGCGGAGTGTCGCTGGTTGACTTTTCCCGGCCCGGAGTGTCGCTGATCAACTTTTCCCCGGCACGGAGTTTCGCTGATCGACTTTTCCCCGGCGTAGAGTGTCGGGTTGACTTTTCCCCGGCGCGGAGTGTCGCTGATCGACTTTTCCCCGGCGCGGAGTGTCGCTGATCGACATTTTCCCGGCGCGGAGTGTCGCTGGTGGACATTTCCCCGGCACGGAGTGTCGCTGATCGACTTTTCCCCTGCACGGAGTGTCGGGTTGACTTTTCCCCGGCACGGAGTGTCGCGGGTTGACTTTCCCCGACACGGAGTGTCGCTGGTTGACTTTTCCCCGGCACAGAGTGTCGCTGATCGACTTTTCGCCGGCGCGGAGTGTCGGGTTGACTTTTCCCCGGCACGGAGTGTCGCTGATCGACTTTTCACCGGCGCGCAGTGTCGCTGATCGACTTTTCGCCGGCACCGAGTGTCGCTGATCGACTTTTCCCCGGCACCGAGTGTCGCTGATCGACTTTTCCCCGGCGCGGAATGTCGGGTTGACTTTTCTCCGGCACGGAGTGTCGCTGATTGACTTTTCACCGGCGCGGAGTGTCGCGGGTTGACTTTTCCCCCGGCACCGAGTTTCCCTGATCGACTTTTCCCCGGCACCGAGTGTCGCTGATCGACTTTTCCCCGGCGCGGAGTGTCGCTGGTTGACTTTTCCCCGGCACGGAGAGTCGCTGATCGACTTTTTCCCGGCGCAGAGTGTCGGGTTGACTTTTCCCCGTCACGGAGTGTCGCTGATCGACTTTTCCCCGGTGTGGAGTGTCGCGGGTTGAATTTTCCCCAGCACGGAGTGTCGCTGATCGACTTTTCCCCGGCGCGGAGTGTCGGGTTCACTTTTCCCCGTCACGGAGTGTCGCTGATCGACTTTTCCCCGGCGCGGAGTGTCGCGAGTTGACTTTTCCCCGGCACGGAGTGTCGTTGATCGACTTTACATTCATCCATAAACAATTACATAAAAATTATTTATTACATGATTTTTTTGTTGGCACGTGGAGGCTGGCCGCGGGCTCGACTTGGGCATGGGCCCGCTTGACCTGTGCTTGGGCCCACCTGGCTTGGGATTGACTTTGATTTTGACTTGGTCAACCGGGGTGTAAATTTTTACCCCAACAAATTGCCCCCCATCAATAAATGCACACAGCATATGTGGGTCATGTGCATGAAATTGATGGATCTTCTTTTGCGTGGAGGCGACTTGCTTTGGTTCCCAATTTTTGGGATGCACTGCCCTTTTTACGACATGGACTGTCGGTTCTACCCTTTTTGCGACTTGGACAGTCGGCGCTTGACGCATCTCCGAGATGGAGTGTCCGTGGTAGACGTTTCCCCGAGACGGAGTGTCGCTGGTTGACGTGTCCCCGGCGCGGAGTGTCTGCTGGTTGACATATACCTGATGCGGAGTGTCTGTGTTGGACGTTTTCCCGATGCAGAGTGTCGCTGGTTGACGTGTCCCCGGCGCGGAGTGTCTGCAGGTTGATGTATCCCTGATGCGGAGTGTCTATGTTGGACGTTTCCCCGATGCAGACTGTCGCTGGTTGACGTGTCCCCGGCACGGAGTGTCTGCTTGACGTTTCCCCGGCACGGAGTGTCGCTGATCGACTTTTCCCCGGCGCGGAGTGTCGCTGGTTGACTTTCCCCGGCACGGAGTGTCGCTGATCGACTTTTCCCCGGCGCGGAGTGTCGCTGGTTGACTTTTCCCCGGCACGGAGTGTCACTGATCGACTTTTCCGCGGCGCGGAGTGTCGGGTTGACTTTTCCCCGGCACGGAGTGTCGCTGATCGACTTTTCCCCGGCGCGAAGTGTCGCGGGTTGACTTTTCCCCTGCACAGAGTGTCGCTGATCGACTTTTCCCCGGTGCGGAGTGTCGCCGATCGACTTTTCCCCGGCGGGGAGTGTCGGGTTGACTTTTCCCCGGCACGGAATGTCGCTGATCGACTTTTCCCCGGCGCGGAGTGTCGCTGGTTGACTTTTCCCCGGCACGGAGTGTCGCTGATCGACTTTTCCCCGGCACTGTGTGTCGCTGGTTGACATTTCCCCGGCACGGAGTGTCGCTGATCGACTTTTCCCCGGCGCAGAGTGTCGGGTTGACTTTTCCCCGGTACAAAGTGTCGCTGATCGACTTTTCCCTGGCCCGGAGTGTCGCGGGTTGACTTTTCCTCGGCACGGAGTGTCGCCGATCGACTTTTCCCCGGCACGGAGTGTCGCCGATCGACTTTTCCCCGGCGCGGAGTGTCGCTGAACGACTTTTCCCCGGCGCGGAGTGTCGCGGGTTGACTTTTTCCCGGCACGGAGTGGCGCTGATCGACTTTTCCCCGGCGCGGAGTGTCAGGTTGACTTTTCCCCGTCACGGAGTGTCGCTGACCGACTTTTCCCCGGCGCGTAGTGTCGCGGGTTGACTTTTCCCCGGCACGGAGTGTCGCTGATCGACTTTTCCCCGACACGGAGTGTCGCTAGTGGACTTTTCCCCGACACGGAGTGTCGCTGATCGACTTTTCCCCGACGCGGAGTGTCGGGTTGACTTTTCCCCGGCACGGAGTGTCGCTGATCGACTTTTCCCCGGCGCGGAGTGTCGCGGGTTAACTTTTCCCGGGCACGGAGTGTCGCTGATCGACTTTTCCCCGGCGCGGAGTGTCGCTGGTTGAATTTTCCCCAGCACGGAGTGTCGCTGATCGACTTTTCCCCGGCGCGGAGTGTCAGGTTGACTTTTCCCCGGCACGGAGTGTCAGGTTGACTTTTCCCCGGCACGGAGTGTCGCTGATCGACTTTTCCCCGGCGCAGAGTGTCGAGTTGACTTTTCCCTGGCACGGAGTGTCGCTGATCGACTTTTCCCCGGTGCGGAGTGTCGTGGGTTGACTTTTCCCCGGCACGGAGTGTCGCTGGTCGACTTTTCCCCGGCGCGGAGTGTCGCTGGTTGACTTTTCCCCGGCACGGAGTGTCGCTGATCGACTTTTCCCCGACGCGAAGTGTCGCGTGTTGACTTTTCCCCGGCACGGAGCGTCGCTGATCGACTTTTCCCCGGCGCGGAGTGTCGCTGGTTGACTTTTCCCCGGCACGTAATGTCGGTGATCGACTTTTCCCCGGCGCGGAGTGTCGCTGGTTGACTTTTTCCCGGCACGGAGTGTCGCTGATCGACTTTTCCTCGGCGCGGAGTGTCGCTGGTGGACTTTTCCCCGGCGCGGAGTGTCGCTGGTGGACTTTTCCCCTAGGTGGGGTGTCGCGGGTTGACTTTTCCCCGACACGGAGTGTCGCTGGTTGACTTTTCCCCGGCACGGAGTGTCGCTGATCGACTTTTCCCCGGCGCGGAGTGTCGGGTTGACTTTTCCCCGGCACAGAGTGTCGCGGGTTGATTTTCACCGGCGCGGAGTGTCGCGGGTTGATTTTCCCCGGCACTGAGTGTCGCTGATCGACATTTCCCCGACGCGGAGTGTCGCTGGTTGACTTTTCCCCGTCACGGAGTGTCGTTGATCGACTTTTCCCCGGCGCGGAGTGTCTGGTTGACTTTTCCCCGGCACGGAGTGTCGCTGATCGAATTTTCCCCGGCGCGGAGTGTCGCGGGTTGAATTTTCCCCGGCACGGAGTGTCGCTGATCGACTTTTCCCCGGTGCGGAGTGTCGGGTTGACTTTTCCCCGGCACGGAGTGTCGCTGATCGACTTTTCCCCGGCGCGGAGTGTCGCGCGATGACTTTTCCCCGGCACGGAGTGTCGCTGATCGACTTTTTCCCGGCGTGAAGTGTCGCGGGTTGACTTTTCCCAGTACGGAGTGGCGCTGATCGACTTTTTCCCGGCACGGAGTGTCGTGGGTTGACTTTTCCCCGGCACGGAGTGGCGCTGATCGACATTTCCCCGGCACGGAGTGTCGCTGGTGGACTTTTCCCCGGCACGGAGTGTCGCTGATCGACTTTTCCCCGGCGCGGAGTGTCGGGTTGACTTTTCCCCAGCACGGAGTGTCGCTGATCGACTTTTCCCTGGCGCAGAGTGTCTCTTGTTGACGCGAGGTCGATGCTAGAATTGTTTGGTTTGATTTGTTTGATTTGATTCGACATCAGCATCGCTACACTGGAATATGGTACCAGGAACGAATCATCATCCGTCTTTGAGAGGATTTGGGAATTAGGGTTTTTGTTTGGCATCTGCATTCCTGCACTAGAATAATGCCAGGAGCAACTCATCATTTGCCCGAGAGGATTTGGGAATTGTTTTTTTTTTGTTTGGCATCTGCATTGCTGCACTGGAATAATGCCAGGAGCAACTCATCATTTGCCCCGAGAGGATTTGGTTTTTTTTTTTGGGCATCTGCATTGCTACACTGGAATAATGCCAGGAGCAACTCATCATTTGCCCCGGGAAAATTTGGGAATTGATGGCTTAGGAGATAGGTTTAGATCCCTATCACCTAAGGCTTTTCAATTTTATGGGCCGTAAGGGTCCCATAAAAGCATTTTCTCCCTACGAGTCGAAAGGATCTCGTAGGCGTATTTTCTCCTTAGGAGTCATGGGGACTCCTAAGTGTGTCACTCCTTTGTGAGTCGTAAGGATCTCACACGGGAATTTTCTCCTCACAAAGTCGAGAGGACCTTGTGAGTGCATTTCATCTCTTTTTTTTCTTTTACGAGTTTGCGCCCTTTCGGGTTTTCACAAACACGCCGGCAGTCCTGCTGTTTTTACTCACGGAGCCCTTTCGGGTTTTCATCCGTGCCCATTTTGCTTGTGGACATACCTTTTTTATTTTTTTATTTTTATTCTTTCTTTTTCTTTTTGAATCTTCCCTGCCGGTGGGACTTTGAATGTGGTCTCGCCGGTAGGACTTGGGAGAGATTGGGATCTTTTTACGCCCGTGGATTGTATACGGTTTTGCAGGATGTATGATCCAGACCGTAGGGCCTTAAAAATTTCGGGACTTTGTTGGCGTATGCATCGCTGCACTGGAATATGGTACCAGGAGCGACTCATCATTCGCTGTTTTGGGATTTAGAATTTGGTTGGCGTCTGCATCGCTGCACTGGAATATGGTACCAGGAGCGACTCATCATTCGCCACTTGGGGATTTGGAATTTGGTTGGCGTCTGCATCGCTGCACTGGAATATGGTACCAGGAGCGACTCATCATTCGCCACTTGGGGATTTGGAATTTGGTTGGCGTCTGCATCGCTGCACTGGAATATTGTACCAGGAGCGACTCATCATTCGCCACTTGGGGATTGGGGAGCGATGTCTTAGGAGACAGGTTTGGATCCCTATCACCTGAGACTTTTCAATTTTATGGGCCATGAGGGTCCCATAAAAGCATTTTCTCCCTACGAGTCGTAAGGATCCCGTAGGTGCATTTTCTACTTAGGAGTCGTGAGGACCCCCAAGTGTGTTTTTCCTTTGTGAGTCGTAAGGATCCCCCGAAGGTTTGTTCTCCTCATGCATCGTGAGGACACATGAGTGGGTCTTCCCAATGGAGCATAATTCCAAAGGCGGAGACCAGCCGCGTAACTGGTGATTACGGTGGGGCATGAGGGTGATGAGAATTATTTGAGCCCGTGGATTGTATACGGCAGTCAATTTGGGGACTAACCGTAGGACCGGGAGAATTTTCGAAATTTGAATTTTTGTTGGCGTCTGCATCGCTGTACTGGAATATGGTACCAGGAGTGACTCATCATTCGTCTTTATTTTGTTTGTTTGTTTTTTTTTTTTTTTTTTACCGCGATTGCTCTATCATTTCAGCTTTTCTTATCGCGAAGGTCGCGATTGCCCTATCATTTCGACTATTTATTCGCGGTTGCCCCATCATTTCGGCTTTATTTTCATTTTTATTTTTACTCGCTGATTTTTATTGCGAGTTGCCCCATCATTTCGGCTTTTCTTTATTTTACTTTTATTTACACATTTTTTTATTTACACATTTGTTTTACATTCCCAGTTTAACGAATTAGAGGTCGATTATTCCCAGTTTAGTGACATGGTGGTCAACGGGTGTTCCCAGTTTAACGACGTGGTGGTCCTTTTTGCTTATCCCAGCTCCTTGAACTTTGATCTTGGCGGAGCTGTGTTGATGACCTAGCTCTGTGGCTTGCCGATACATCCGAGGATTGTGAGGTTTTTCCAAGCTTATATTGGTCATCTGCCCAATCTTTGAAAATATAGCAGTCTTCGATGGTATGACCCACCACTCTATGATATGGGCAGTATATGGGATTGCCGGTCATGTTCATTTCCTGTGGCCTCTTTGGAACAGGCAGTTGCAGACCGTTATTCAAAGCGTCCATGAATATTTTGCGGACATCATCCCTCCTGAAGGAGTATACCTTCTTCTTTCTCTCCATTGGAGTAGGTGCCTTTACTGATGCTGGTCCTCGAGGCCGATCGGTCTTTGGTTCGCCCTTTTCAGATAATGGCACATGTCTGGGAGGATTAGGTTCCCGAAAGGCTTCGGTCTCCATTTGCATGAAATCGGCGGTCGTAGCTTGACTGTTTGCTAACGCGCCTTTAGACAGTTCTATCTCTCCCATCTTGTATTGCCTTTCGACCCAATCTTTGAAGACGAAGCAGTCCTCAATGGCATGACCTATCACCCTGTGATAGGGGCAATATTCTGGGTTGTCGGTCATATTCGCTTCTTGCGGTCTCTTTGATTCCGGCAGTTGTAGACCGTTTCTTAGGGCGTCCCTGAATATCTTGTGGATTTTTTCCCTTTTGAAGGAATAGACCTTTTCCAGCTTCTCTTTCAGAGGGGATTCCCCCCCCCCCGGCGTATGTATCAGAGGGACTGGAGGCTGATTGCGGCCGTTTTTCACGAAGGCGCTCCGCTGTTAGGTTGAAGGGGATATCAGTTGGCTGCATCCGGGTATCAATCCCTGGCTCATGAACCAAAATTTGATTCTGCTGTAATTGCAATCGGACGACTTGGGTCGCGAGATCTGCCACGACGTTTGCCAGCTCGTCGACTTTGGAATAGACCTCGGCCATCTTCTCATCCCTGTCCTGAAATTGCCTTTGAAGCCATTGGAATAATGCTAGTTCTGTAGTTCCGGCTATGACAACCGGGTAATCTTTATTGCCTGAGCTCAATTCCACAGGAACCACGGGCTCCTCTGGGTTATCGGCCTGAGCGGGCTCTTCATAATTTAGATCCAGCCGAAGCTGGGTAGCGTCAACCATATCATCACCATGGCTGTGAAAAAGAGGAGGGTTCGTTTCTTCATATCCGGCCATGTAGACAGTGTGGATAACACATTCAGCCATTCTTTCATCATTGGCAGCTGGTTTCGCGGAGCAGTCCGGACTTTGGAAATTCACAAATTCTAACATGGCCGGAGCCCTAGCCCTTTTGTTGGCTCTATATCTGAGCCGCTTCTGCCTCAGCTTCTCTGCCTTAAGCGCTTGGCAGGCTTCTGCTCTTCGGGAAGCCGCCATAGGCCGAGCGATGGGGATGCTAGAGAAAACATCTGCCCGCGTGTCCGTCGAAGGTATCGCCTGGGCTTGCCCACGACGTTTGGCAACTTCTTTTGTTCCGATGGCTTTTCCCCCAGTTGGGGCCATGGAAAGCCGTCCAGACACCGATTTGCGTTTAGGATTACCACATTCGGTCTTCTGCCTTTCGAGACCGGTCTGTCTGTTGCTGGAGCTTGAGGAGCCGGGATGGCGTTAGCTAATACGAACAGGATAGAGCCGAATGGTAGAGGCTCCTCCTCCCATTGTCGCCCGAGACTGGCCGGAAGGACCGTCCTAGAGTCCATCTTCATCGTGTAGGAGACGGGAGCCGTGCTGAGAGCTGAGTTCATCTTTGGAGACATTGTTGAAAAGTGATTGCTTGAAACCTGCATGAAAGGGCATTATTTTAGTATAAATATTGATATGTATATTGATTGAGTTCACATGAATGCATAAACCGAAATATGGGAGGAGAGAGAGTCCTACCGGGCGTGCCAGAATCTGTAGGGTGTTTTTCGTCACCCCATTGAGATGGGAATACGCGCGCGCTTGTCAGGCGCACTACAGATTCCCCCTGTCTAGGGTAGGCCGGGGTTTATTGATTGTGGGGATCCGAATCTCCGGCAGCCGCGGATTAAGCTGCCGTTAATTACCCCTCGCCTTTGGGGCGAGGGAACCTCCGATTAACGGGTTAAACTGGTCATGCGAACTCAATGTGCGGTGTGCGTGTGTTGTGTTTCGAAAGGGGGTTTTGGATATATCGGGAGCCACGCAGAGTTTTTACAGGGGTCTCGCTACCCGGATAGCAGGCTGGAAGTCAAGGGGGCTAGCAGCCCCCTTGCGGGGTACGGGGCAGCGCCCCGTTAGAAATTTTTTTCTGACAGGGATAGTGTCGTGGAGCACGTGTGTGTGTGCAAATATGTATACATATGTATATGTATATGTATGTATATAAAAAAGACGGGGGAAAGGCATCCAAGGGATGCGTGGGGCCAGCGTCTTGAGCGTTGTGTGCTTAGGTGATGTACGCTCAGGCGCAAGCGTGCCACGTGTCGACATGTGGGCGCTTTGCGCATGAGCGCTGGGCGCTCGAGCGCAAGCGCGCCACGTGTCGGCACGTGGGCGCTTTGCGCTTGAGCGCAAGGCGCTGGAGCGCAAGCACACCACGTGTCGGCACGCGGGGGCCTTGTGCTCGGGCGCAGAGCGCTGGAGCGCAGAGCGCTGGATCGCAAGCGCGCCACATGTCGGCACGCGGGCACAGAGCGCTGGAGCACAAGCGCGCCACGTGTCGGCACGTAGGCGTATTGCGCTCGCACGCAGTGCGCTTGAGCACAAGCGCGCCACGTGGGCGCCTTGCGCTCAAGCGCAAGGGCGCTGGAGCGCAAATGCGCCACGTGTCGGCACGTGGGCGCTTTGCGCTCGAGCGCTAGCGCGCCATGTGTCGGCACGTGGGCGCTCGGCGCTTGGGCGCCGACGAGGAAAAGAGGGCTTTTAGCCCCAGAAACCAGAAGCTATGCTTCAGAAAGGAAATATTTATTATATATATATATATTTATATATATATAGAGAGAGAGTTAAACTCCTAGGATGTGTTGAAGCTGATTAAGGGGGTTCTTCTTCTTCCACCTGGCTTGGGGTTGACTTTGATTTTCACTTGGTCAACCGTGGTGTAAATGTTTACCCCAACACTGCTGTTCCAACTGGAAACAGCTTTGAGCCGCTCAGGAGGGTGCGCAAGAACTCTCAAATTGCTGTACTAAAAAGGTCTCCTAAACCCGCTGAAAATATTATTAAGGCGAAGCTGGGGCAACCTTCTCAGCGGCGTCCTCTAAAATCCACAGGGTCTGGCAAAGAGTCCAAGATTCTGTAATCGACAAAGACTATTCCCGCCAATAGAAGAAAATGAAAGTTCGGCAAGAGGAGGACCATCTCACCGCTGTCGTACCAGGGAAAGCATCGGCTGCAACAGCCCCCTCAACTTCGACCATTCATAAAAGGAGAAGGCCGGAGAAGATCCCCGTGTCCATGGCAAATCTCAGGGACACTGAACCTAAACGCCCCCAAGTATGGGGGTATGGTGGTGCACACCGTCTACATGGCTTCCGGAAAAGAGAAAATCCGTACTTCTATGGGCCATCGACCACTTACGCGGTCTGTAACAAAGGCTCAGCAGCAACAACAGAAACTCCAGGAGATGATGACAAAGATGGCCGCACTCACTGGGCAGAAGGAAAGTCCGGAAGCATCGTCGGATCAACGCCAGGAACAGGAAACCGACGCCGAATTCCTACGAAGAATGCTCGAGAAAAAAGATAAAGAAGCCGCGGAACAAGCGGCTAACATAAAACAGATGGCGCTTCTGTTCCAGGATATGGTGGGGATGATGATCCAACCAGACCTTCCAGCCGAAGACCCTCCAATAATCCTTGAGACGACATAGAGGAGACATCAAACCCTCTTCCGGCTCTATCAATAGCTAAAGAAGAGACCATTTCCAAAGCCGCCCTTGATGACTATATATCTCAACAGATACGAGCTCATCAGGCGAGCGAAGCGGCCGGCCAAATCGTCAAGACTGGACGACCCTATCCGGGTTGGTATGATCAAATAAAGTACCCACCACGATATGCGATTTTTAAATTCCATGTGTATAAGGGGACGGGTAATCCACATCAGCACGTTGCTCAATTCAGGGCTCTGTGCGGTAATACTGGGGGTGACGACAAACTACTGCTTCGCCAGTTTGTTGGCAGCTTGTCGGAGACAGCATTCGAATGGTACTTCGAGCTCTCGAATGTCTCTGTCAAGACATTTGCAGAAATGGAGCTACTGTTTACACAAAGATTCGCGAGCGCTAGCAAGTGCACCCCGATCACCGTACTAATTAACGCTAGTGTGAAACCTAGAGAAACCTGGGTTCATTACGCCATTCGGTAGCGGAACCTGAGGTCAAAGTGTGAACAGCGCATAGAGGAAGCTCATGCCGTGGGCATGTTCGTGGGGACCCTTGACCCTCAGGCAACCATTTCTCAATTCATGATGTTCTTCAAGCCGACCACTTTTCAGGCCTTGATCGACAAGCTGGCCCAAATGGACCAGATGGGCCATAAACCGTCCTCCTCAAAGACGGATCCTCGGAATGAAAAGAGGAAAGGGAAAGCGACCTTCGTCGCCAACGTTCAGCAACAACCGAGTGGCTCGAAACCGGTCGCTCACCAAAACGATAAACAGCGATCACTCGGATAAAAGATGATATGCCTTACTCGTTCCCTCGAGATAAGATGAAGAGATTATTTAAGATAGCGCTGCGCAACAGGCTCATCACTCTCCAGAGCCGAGACGCCCAACGCAATCAGGCGACGTTAACAGCCCCAATTACTGTCCTTACCACCAAATATTGGGTCACCCAATCGAAGATTGTTACATCTTCAAAAGTTGGATCGAAGACCAATACCAACAGGGCAAGTTTGTGCTGTCCGAAAACTGAAGGGTGAACCCGCCACAACCGCAGGCTCCTAAAAAGGTGGACACATCGGGGGCATCATGCTCACTTATAAAGGAAGCCTTATGGGAGGTGGCCCTTTCAACTAACACTAAAAGAATGCTGAAGGACCTTCAAGCATGTCCGGCGATTAGGTGGAAGAGCCCACTAGAGCCTGAGAATATTGAGGGGATACTGAAGCCGCGCCCAACACTGAAAGTTGGTGATGGTGGACAGAACCTTCGGGCCAAACCTCCGAAGTCTTTAAAGAAAAAGAAGAAGGCCAATAAGCCCGTCCAACTTGACGACAACTGTACAGGTTTGCAGAAATACATTGATGCACTGGAAGAATATAACCAGAAGACACGGACCCCAATTACATTGGACGAATTCTTCAAGCATGCTCTTGAGAATGAAAACGATAACGCTGATGAAGGAGACAATTCTTCAGAAGAGCCCGATGATTATGTGGCGAGCCGCCACAAGATCTCTAACTCGTCAATAAAGAGCAAAGGAGCTCCTGATGCAGAGAAACTGGGGGCAGATACAGAACCGAAACTCTTGGAACCGTCAGACGAGATGATTGACATGTTGCTGAACGAGGTCCGTCAGAGGAGCAAAGATGATCGAGAGCATGAAATGGCCATATTCGAAAAAGCCAAACATCAGCGACAGGATGAAAAGGTTGAAACACTCCAACCAGATCGAAACACGCCCGTGGCAGATAGAAGCTGGCTTAAGACGAGGAAACGGTTCGCTAAAGCCCTGTCGATGGGAATGAAGCTGCCACCTTTTAAAAGAAATACTCCTGGCAGCATACACCTTGACAAAGAGGATGGGCATCCTAGCTACTGCTTATACCATCGGAAGATTACACATCCTACCGAAGGGTGCAACACCTTCAAGAAATGGTGGCAGGGATACGTTGCACACCGACAACATTTCAAACGATTGAAGCGCAAAGCTCGTCGGGAACAGAGAAGCACGAAAGATGAGCGCAAAAGAACTGCCGGCAACTGTCACATGGTAGATTCCAGGAGGTCGCAAGTTCTCACCTTCGGAAGCGATTCTGATGAAGAAATAGCCCTCGGCCCTCTCTTCAAAAAATCCACCTCAGAAAAAGAGGAAGAAATGAAGAACTGTGAAAATATTCAGCTACACAACCGTACGTTGCCCGAAAAGAATCTTAGACCTACAAACAAGGGATTGAACAAAAAAGATAAGGGGAAGGAAAAATCCCCTGAGGATATCGCCCTCGATGATCGAGTCGTCGAAGAGCTGACAGCCAAGGACCCGCCCAAAAAAAGCAAAGTGGATTACAACGTTCTGGCACACCTGAGGAAGATACCCTCACAACTAAGCATTCTGGATGCCCTTCTGCTATCTAAAGAGGCGAGAGATTCTATGATCAAGGCACTACAAGAGCCCGACCAATTCCAAGATTTCCTTGCCGA
Source organism: Agapanthus africanus (assembly GCA_030015575.1). NCBI lineage: Eukaryota > Viridiplantae > Streptophyta > Magnoliopsida > Asparagales > Amaryllidaceae > Agapanthus > Agapanthus africanus. The sequence goes on along the minus strand of CM057339.1, from coordinate 374,776,337 downwards.
AGAAAAGATGAAGGACGAGCAGGAAGAAGTGCACACAGCTGACATCACTTTCGGCGATGAAGATCTCCTTCTCGGAACGTGTGAGCACAACCGTCCCCTGTATGTCACTGGCTACTGCGATGACATTAAAATAGGGAAGATCTTAGTTGATAACGGGTCCTCTGTCAACTTCCTAAATGTAAGGGTGTTAAAGAAAATCTGCATGAGCGTTCAGCACCTCGCTCGGGATAAAATCACTATCTCCGGATTCGACTCCCAGTCATCACGGACACTCGGGTCTGTGATTCTGACGTTACGCTTTGGGCTGCTCGTCACTGACATCAAGTTTCATATCATTGACGCCAAGACCTGCTACAACGCTTTGCTCGGCAGACCTTGGTTACATCTACACAACAACATCCCTTCTACACAACATCAATGTATGAAGTATTTTAAAGATGGTCTCGAGTATACAGTGACGGGGGAATTGAACCCATTTTCCTTAAATGAAGTCCGAAAGTATGAGGATGCAAAGTATTTCCTGCCAGACTTGAAGAAATGGAAAGATGCCATAAACCGGAGAACAAGCAAAAAGCTATCACCACTATCCCGGTCTTCGGAAGCGATACCTAGGAGGAAAAAGAGATAGTTTATTCGGGCCCGCCCCAATACAACAGGCCGAGACCATCTACTCCTATTCTGGTCTTTGGCAGTGACTCTGAAGACGAAGTCAGTGTTCTCGGTCCGTCCATCAATGCAGGCCCTCACTGGAGATGATCATAGTTTGCAAATTGACATGGTTCCGCGACTACACTACAGAGAGCTTGATTCGCTCGAGACATATAGTGTGCAAGAGCTACAGACATTCTACGTCCCTCCCAGGCGAAGCGGTGAAAAGGCAATCGTATTCTATCGATCCGGGGAAACCAAAGTCGAAAGAGAAGTCTGGTATGGTGCCGATCCTGATCTTGACAGGCTCCAACCAATCCGTCAGCCCAGGTATTACACCGAGGGATTTAAAAGGTTATTAAGATGTCAAGATGTACCCTTTAAGAAAACCGCGCGACAGGCCCAATTCTACAACAGGATTTGGAACTTCCCCGGAACTCAGCGAAAATTGCCCAACGAAAAAATGGAAGCAATCGGGCTTGGATATGTTCAGTCCAAGAAACGGGAGCAGTTCCATGACCTCCATGTCATCAAAGACCTTGATGAAGAAAAGGATGCTCTTTTAAAAGACGCTGACGCTAAGCTAGAACGCGGTCCTTCCATAAAAATGCCGAGTCCGTCGTTTGAAGAACAGATGGACAAGCTAATAAGGGAAGCAAGTCAAAAAGTTTGGAACGACTACATCCGCGAAATGATCATTTACGAGAAAGCCAAGATGCAACACCTCCTTCAGCAGGCTACGAAGGACGACGATACCCTTCACCGTCAGCCCGCTATACATTCCCAAGACAAGAAAAAAGACCGACGCAGAGGCAAAAATAAGTTAAAGAACGGAAAAAACGTTCGACAATGGAAAAACGGATCTAAAAGGCCACGCGATCGAGAAAAGGTCAGCCGGAATCAGTCACTTATGAAAAAGATGGGTCAAGCATATTCTTTCCCTCAAGACAAGACAAGGAGAATCTTTAACCTTATCATTAAACATCAGATAATGACACTCCCGGAGTCTCGGCACCCCGATCAAGAAAATGAGGTTCACCACCCGGATTATTGCTCCTATCACAGAGCGATGGGACATCCTCTTGAAGACTGCTTCACCTTCAAAAACTGGGTTGAAGACCAATATCAACTCGGCAGATTCGCTTTATCCAACAGTTGGAGGGTAGCCCCACCGCAAAAGCATGTACCAAAAGCAACGTATATGGCGAGAGTAGAACCAGATCAACATCGGTCTTGGAAACGATCTCGTACCTGTCACGTGATAACGTTGTCAGAAGAAAGAGTGCCCGAGAATATGGATCACCTCTCCTGGTGCTTCGAAAACGAGGATGAAGAGGAATTGATCTTAGAATTTCCACCGGCGCCAAAAGAGTTGGAAGATGGAATACATACTACTGCGGACAACCTAAGAAAAATCGACTTGGAGACGGCAAACGACCCGCGGCCTACGTTCGTCAGCGAGCTGCTGTCTAAAGAACAAGTGGCTATGCTAAAAGATGTGCTCATCCAGTATAAGGACGGCTTCGCATGGAACTATTCCGAGATGCCAGGGCTAGATCCGGAAATAGCTGTGCATAAATTGGCGATATCTCCGGACGTCAAGCCAGTCAAACAGGCACCAAGAAGAATGCGGCTTGAACTTGAAATGAGCATCAACACCGAAGTCAAGAAGCTGATCGACTATGACTTCATCCAAGAAGTTCATTACCCCGACTGGATCGCCAACATTGTCCCAGAGATGAAGAAAAATGGGACGGTGCGCATCTGCGTGGACTTTCGGGACCTCAACAAAGCTTGTCCGAAAGATGATTTTCCCGTATCGGTTACCGAGCTGATGATAGATAACATGTCCACTCACGAAGTCTTCTCTTTCATGGACGGCTTATCAGGGTACAATCAAATAAAGATGCATCCCGAAGACTAGAAGCATACCGCTTTCCGGACTCCTCTGGGCATATTCTGCTACAAAGTGATGCATTTCGGTCTGAAGAACGCCGGCGCTACCTATCAGAGGGCCATGATGAAGATTTTCGATGATCTCATACGTGAAATCGTCGAATGCTATATTGACGACCTTGTGGTGAAAAGCAAATCATATGAGGAGCATTGGGAGCATCTGAAGATAGTGTTCCAACGTCTTCGGAAATACAACCTGAAGATAAACCCTTTCAAATGCGCGTTTGGAGTTTCCTTGGGCAAATTCCCGGGGTTCATCATCCGACACCGGGGCATCGAAATAGATCCATCAAAGATTAAGGCGATTATGGAAATACCATCGCCAAGAACTCTCAAGCAATTGCGGTCTCTCCAAGGAAAGCTCGCGTATATCCGGCGGTTCATAGCTAACCTTTCTGGAAAATACCGCCCCTACAGTCATCTAATGAAGAAGGGGACCCCATTCTTCTGGGATCGCAAATGCCAAAGCGTACTGGACGAAATCAACCAATACCTGCAGAATCCGCCGGTACTGACCGCTCCTGTCAAAGGAAAGCCCCTCATCCTGTACACAACAGCCCTTGATGGTTCTTTAAGCGCGTTATGGGCACAGGAGAACGACCAAGGGAAAGAAAGAGCCCTCTACTATTTGAGTCGAGTTCTCCTGAAGGCAGAAAACAACTACTCCCCTATCGAAAAACTCTGCATGGCATTAATCTTCGCGATAACGAAGCTCAGACACTATGTGTTGGCACATGAGGTCCATCTCATATCAAAGGTGGATCCTCTCAAGTATTTGATGTCAAGAGCCATACTAACGGGGTGGCTCGCTAAATGGGCCCTACTCTTAATGGAATTTTCGATGACATACCGACCGCTCAAGACAGTGAAAGGCTAGGCCATCGCCGACTTCCTCATTGAGCATCCGATACCTGCTGATTCACCCCTAAATTGCGAATTGCCAGACGAATATGCATTTGACATGATCGATGGGGAGAAAGGATGGAGTGATGCCCGATGGGAACTCTACTTCGATGGGGCATCTTCCATGAAGAAGAGAAAGCACACCACCCCTATAATCAAATTGGGGGTACGCCTTATCTTCGTGACTCTGCAAGGAGGGATAATGCGCTTTGCCTTTTCCTTAACAGAGCCCAGGAAAAATAATGAAGCGAAATATGGGGCCTTGATAGCAGGTCTTGAGATCGCTGTCGACATGGGAATCAAAAACCTCCTCATATGCGGAGACTCCCAGCTGGTCGTTAGTCAAGTAAACGACGACTATCAAACGTGCAAACCGGAGTAGGTAAAATACGGCGAAAAAGTGCAACAATTGCTGACTCAAATCCCTTCCTACGTCCTAGAAAGCATACCGTGTATGGAAAATAGCAAGGCAGATGCATTAGCCAAACTCGCTAAAGAACTGTCTGACGAAAACCTCGATGGCGTAAGGATCATTGTACAAAGCCATCGGGTTTTTGCACTAGCGGAAATATCTCCGGAGTCGTTTGAAGAAAAAGAAGAGACCAAGCAAACGACCCTACAAATAGAGAACCGAGAAAAGGCTAAGGATTAGAGAGAAGTATTTTTAGACTACTTCAAATCCCATCGAACACCTAAAGATACATTCTCAAGACATCAGCTCATGAGACGAGCTTTGTCTTTCGCCTTCGTCAATGATACTCTGTATAAAAGATCGTTCGACTCTCTATGGCTAAGATTCCTGGGACCAGAAGAAGCAAGGAGAGTCATCCAAGAAACTCATGACGGACTCTGCGGTTCTTATCAAGCCGGGCCAAAGATGAAGCTAAAGATCAAAAGGATGGGCTACTATTGTCCCACGATGATTCAGGATTGTCTCGAATACGCAAAGCAGTGCCACTCGTGCCAAATTCATGGAGACTTCATCCACCAGCATCCAAACCCGCTACACCCAACGGTGGCTAGCTGGTCGTTCGAAATGTGGGGAACCAACATAATTGGGCCCATCGAACCAGCGTCATCCAGAGGACATCGGTTCATATTGGCGACAACCGATTACTTCTCCAAGTGGGCAGAAGCAGTACCACTAAGGGAAAAGAATACGGAGAATATTCTCCATTTCTTCAAGACACGCGTCATCTATCGGTTCGGCACTCCGTGACGGATTATCTCCGATAACGGGCCGGCCTACAGAAGTCACAGAATCAGCCGCTTCGCACAACAGCATAATATAGACTGGAGATTCTCATCGGTCTATAATTCTCGAGCTAACTGTCTAACTGAGGCTTTCAATAAGACCTTGACGAAGATCATAAAGAAGACGGTGTCCAAAAATAAGAAGGACCGGTACGAGAGACTGCATGAAGCTCTCTGGGCATATCGGACCACGTTCAAGACGGCCACGAACACAACGCCATTCGCGTTGGTATTCGGCACAGAAGCGGTACTCCCCCTCGAGATAGAGCTACCCTCTCTACGAGTGGCGGCTCATTACGAGCTAACAGATGAAGAGAATGCTCATCTTCTGCTTGAGGAGCTTGACGCCCTCGATGAAACTCGTCTCATGGCGCAGCAAAACTTGGAGGCTTACAAAGCAAAGATGATGGCCACAAACTCGTGCTAGTTGTCAAAAGACCTACGATCCCCAATTGTGCCAAATGGGGGAAATTCGAGCCGGAGTATGAGGGCTCGTACATCATAGACAAAGTCTACCAAGGTGGGGCTTACTTGCTCATGGATATGCATGGTGAAATACCCTTCAGGACAATAAATGGTCGGTTCCTGAAAAAAAACTACGCCTGACGAGTCACGGCCTAGGTTAACGATCGATGACGACGCCTATGTCCACTCGCTATCTTCCCAAGCCCAAACTCTATAAGTAGTATCCAGCGAAAACATGTCTCAAAACTAGGGACCGAGAAGTCCTAAAACTAGCTATGGACTGAAACGTCCCTAAACTAACAACGGACCGAAACGTCCCTAAACTAACAACGGACCAAAACGTCCTGAAACTAGCTATCGACCGAAACGTCCCTAAACTAGCTATGAACCGAAACATCCCTAAACAAACAATGGACCGAATCGTCCTGAAACTAGCTATGGACCGAAACGTCCCTAAACTAGCAACGGACTGAAACGGACTGAAACTAGCTATGGACCGAAAAGTCCCTAAACTAACAAGGGACCGAGATGTCCTGAAACTAGCTATGGACCGAAACGTCCCTAAACTAACAATGGAACGCAATGTCCTTAAACTAGCTACGGACCGAAACGTCCTTAAACTACTACAAACCACGGCATCCTCAGGCTGGTGTGGCAAAAAAAACGGTACGTCCACAAGCGAAATGGGCACGGATGAAAACCCGAAAGGGCTCCGTGAGTAAAAACAGCACGGTTACCAGCGAGTTTGTGAAAACTCGAAAGGGCGCAGACTCGTAAAAAAAATTCATGCGCACTTGCGAGGTCCTCTCGACCTTGTAAGGAGAAAACACCCGCGTGAGATCCTTACGACTCACAAGGGAGCAACACACTTAGGGATCCCCATGATTCCTAAGGAGAAATTACGCTTACGAGATCCTCATGACTCGTAAGGAGAGCCATCTTATGAGACCCTCATGGCTCATAAGATTCAAAAGCCTTAAGCTATAGAGATCTGAACTTGTTCTTAAGCAATCATATCCCTCAAATTGCCCTACAAACGGTTCAATGTTGACCCTTGTATACAATCCACAGGCACAAATAAACGTTTCCCCCACCCAGTTCCACCAAAGGCGCGAAATTTCCTCATGTGGTGAATGACACTTGTAAGTCCCCTCAACTTATAAGGAGAAAACACTCTTGTAAGATCCTTACGATTTATAAGAGAACACACACTTAAGAATGCTCACGATTCTTAAGGAGAAAACGCACCTACGATATCCTCACGACTCGTAGGGAGAAACACCTTTATGAGACCCTTACGGCTCATGAAGTCAAAAGCCTTAGTCGACATGATTCTAACCCTGTTTGCTAAGCCGTCTTTGTTTAAATCGACAAAGGCAAATGATGATTCGCTCATGGCAATATCCCAGTTGTAGAGATGTTGATGCCTAAATCGGTATTAAAAAGTCCTTTCATGGCAAATGATGATTCGCTCCCGGCAATATTTCAGTCACAGCAATGTTGATGCTAAGATTGGTATCAGAGCTTGAGTTCCATACCCGAAAAAAAATGCACATGAAATAGCCAAAATGTTTGGGCAGCTCGCAATAAAAATCAGCGAGTAAAATATATGCATATAATAATAGCCGAAATGTTTGAGCAGCTCGCAATAAAAAGCAACGAATAAAGAAAAGAAAAATGGCCGAAATGATTGGGCACCGCGAAAAATAGCCGAAATGATTGGGCAATCGCGACTTTCGCGATATAAAAAGCTGAAATGATAGAATAGCGCGGAAAGAAATAAAAAAAATGATGAAACTTTTGCCCTGCAGGTAAGCCCGTACTGACCCCTATATACAATCCATAGGCATAAACGAAAACGAAACCACATGTCCCAACAAACTCTGTCAAAGGGAAAGTCAGATCTCGACAGTAACATCTACATCCCAGAAGACCAACAACGGCATTCCTCCTTATGCCAGCAGGTTACGGACGCGACACCGCCAATCGGAGTCATGGCAAAGTCCCCAGTTCTAAGACTCTACGGTTCACAGACAACCTAGAGTCAGCCCCAACACCACGGAAGGCGGAGCAAGTCAACCCGACACCGCAGAAAGCAGAATACGTCAGCAAATGACCTCCGTATCGAAAATACGTCAGCCAGTGACCTCCGTCTCGGAAATACGTCAGCCAATGACCTCCGTCTCGGAAATACGTCAGCAAATGACCTCCGTCTCCGAAATACATCAGCAAATGACCTCCGTCTCGGAAATACGTCAGCCAATGACCTCCGTCTCGGAAATACGTCAGCAAATGACCTCCGTCTCCGAAATACATCAGCAAATGACCTCCGTCTCGGGAACACATCAGCAAGTGACCTCCGTCTCGGAAACACTTCAGCCAGTGACCTCCGTCTCGGAAACACGTCAGCCAGTGACCTCCATCTCGGAAATACGTCAGCAAATGACCTCCGTCTCGAAAATACGTCAGCAAATGACCTCCGTCTCAGAAATACGTCAGCCAATGACCTCCGTCTGGTAATACGTTAGCAAATGACCTCCATCTCGGAAATACGTTAGCCAGTGACCTCCATCTCGGAAATACGTCAGCAAATGACCTCCGTCTCGGAAATACGTTAGCTAATGACCTCCGTCTCGGAAATACGTCAGCAAATGACCTCCGACTTGGAAATACGTCAGCCAGTGACCCCCGTCTCGGAAATACGTCAGCCAATGACCTCCGTCTCGGAAATAAATCAGCAAATGACCTCCGTCTCGGAAATACGTCAGCCGGTGACCTCCGACTCGGAAATATGTCAGCAAATGACCTCCGTCTCGGAAATACATCAGCAAATGACCTCCGTCTCGGAAATACGTCAACCAATGACCTCCGTCTCGGAAATACGTCAGCAAATGACCTCCGTCTCAAAAATACGTCAGCAAATGACCTTCGTCTCGGAAATACGTCAGCAAATGACCTCCGTCTCGGAAATACGTAAGCCAGTGACCTCCGTCTCAGAAATCCATCAGCCAATGACATTTGTCTAGGAAATATGTCAGCAAATGACCTCCGTCTCGGAAATACGTCAGCAAATGACCTCCGTCTCGGGAACATGTCAGCAAATGACATCCATCTCGGAAACACTTCAGCCAGTGACCTCCGTCTCGGAAACACGTCAGTAAATGACCTCCGTCTCGGAAACACGTCAACAAATGACCTCCGTCTCGGGAATACGTCAGCAAATGACCTCCGTCTCGGAAATACGTCAGCAAGTGACCTCCGTCTCGGAAATACGTCAGCAAATGACCTCCGTCTCGGAAATACGTCAGCAAATGATCTCTGTCTCGGAAACACGTCAGCAAATGACCTCCGTCTCGGAAGTATGTCAGCAAATGACCTCCATCTCGGGAATATGTCAGCAAATGACCTCCGTCTCGGAAATACGTCAGCAAATGACCTCTGTCTCGGAAATACGTCAGCAAATGACCTCCGTCTCGGAAACACGTCAGTAAATATCTCCGTCTCAGAAGTACGTCAGCAAATGACCTCTGTCTCGGAAACAAGTCATCCAACGACCTCCCCGTCGGAGTATTGCTTCGACTCAGAAACAAGTCAACTCACTAACCACTTATGAGTCCTCTTGACTTGTAAAGGAGAAAATTCTTTTATGAGATCCTTACGACTCTCAAGAGAAAACGCACTTAGGAATCCTCACGATTCCTAAGGAGAAAATACACCTACGAGATCCTCTCGACTCGTAGGGAGAAGAGTCTTTATGAGACCCTCACGGCTCATAAAGTTGAAAAGTCTTAGGCGGCAGATCTGAACCTATTTCCTAAGCCGTCGCTGTCCTGCGAAGAGATCAAGATAGATTATCTACAAAATGCATTTGCTAAAAAGGACACACCACTATGATACAAAATATGTATTTTATTCATAAATCCAAATGAATACAAAGTACATTCCATAAAAGAATCAAAAAATACTCTCATTCAGGAGTAAGTACAAAAAGGAGAATACAAAAAAGCAACATATATATCTTCAAGCCGGCGGACGATGCAATAAGTTCGTCAATTCGTCATTCTTCCGCTGGGCCTCAGCTTCAAGCTCTGTTATGGCCACGAGACGGGTCTCCGCCTGAGACTGTTGAGCCTGGTACGAGGCGAGTCGACTCTCAAGCTTCCTTTCAGCTACTTTGTGAGCTTCAACCATCTCGCGGGTAAAAATAACGACTTTATCAAGAGCTACCACCTCCGTGATAGCTTCTTGAAGTACCCGCCAAAGTTCGTACGCATTAGTGGTTTTAGCAGTAAGTTGAGCTTGAAGTTCCCCCAAAGCATTTGAAGCTAGCTCCCTCTCCGAAAATTTTCGGTTGCGTCTCATTTCGCAGGACTGAAGATTAGCGACGCACCGTTCAATCCACCCCCGCAGGCTCATCTGGCAGTCAAGAGCTCAGAGGGAATACGTACGCACTCAAGACCATGTAGGCAAGCCTCCACTCGACGACAATACTCAACCTAAAACATGCGCAAACCATGTACTATGTAAGGTAATGAGGAGAGTTCTTGGTATACAACCCATTAAGCATGCATTTGCAACTATATGTCCGCTTAAATGGAAATGGTGTCCAAAACGTACTGATTTGCGGGCAACACGACAATAGCGCTCACACTTAAAGAAAATTCCTAGGGGTAAAGTCTAAAGCTTATGTACACAGGAGGGATGCACGTACGAATATATGACGAACAGAAAAATTCAACAGAAAAGCATTCAACAATCAATGATAAAAGAAATATATTGATTTAAATATACTACTCTACAGTGAAAAGGTCATCAAATATGGAATCGGAGATACAAGGGTTAACAAAACAAAATACAAAGTTCTCTAATTCCCTCTCTGTCCTCTCCAACACGTCGAAGCGACGGTTTTCGCGAAGAGTCGCTCCCCACCGGTTAGCACCGTGCTCATCAGCAAAAGTGAACATGATAGCCCGCCGAGCTCTTATTTGACTCAGTAAATGAATCGAGCGATCCTTCAGAGGCTGGGTAATTAAGCACGCCTCGTGAAAACACTCGATCTTGTCTTCCGCCGCATCGAGAATCGCTAGGGTCATCTCTGTCGGATGAGGAGGGATGTCGGCAAGCACGGATAAAAAGATCATCCGGAGCCAAATGGAACCCATAGGAAGAGGAGAACCCCTACGAGTTAGGAGTTCATACATCACCGTGTCACATTCGGCGTCGGTGAGATGGGGATCCACTAGCCCCACAGCAAAGCGAGGAATCATCTCCTCGACGTGCACTTCCCATGGTTGTCGACGAAAGTGGGGGAGGTTGCAAGCCATAACCTTTGGTCTGTTTCTCAAAATGATCACCCTAAGGCCTAAATGGGTTTCTCTTTGAAGAGAGGAAGAAATGCACGGCTTCGGGTTATAAAGATAAGCATTCAATGTTATACACAGAAAATATTGCGCATGGTGGAACTATTCCCAAGGCCTAGAAAAAGGGAGAGCATGGGAAATGAAAGAGGTGACTCATTGGAATCAGAATAAGGAAATGAAACGACCTCATCAGCAGAGTCGCACGTGCATGGCACGTGAGCACCCGCGTTGATCCATTTTGAAAACTAAAACGGCATCGCACGTACATAACACGTGAGCACCGGCACTAGCTCAAAGTTAAACTCCCCAGCAGTGCCTCATGCACAAAACACGTGAACACTAACAGCAGAATAACAACACCTCATACAGAATACATATGAACATAAAAAGGGGGAAAGAAGAAGTTTTGTCATTCATACTCCAAGAACTTATACATGGTATAAAAACATCATTAAAATGTTTACATAGGTAAACATTAAATCCTAGACATGGATTGAGGAATTCAGAAGTAAGGCCATCTAAAATGCTTCTGGCCTCTCTGACCATTTTCGTGTGCATCCTCTCACGAATGCAAGCGTCAGGATCCTCGCTGATGTCGTCCGTCCTCTGATAGGCAGCGATTATCATCGTCTGTTGGAAAATTTTATGCAAGATATCAACAAGATTATCTCGCCGCCTCTTCGAGATCAGGCCGATTAGATATACTGAGTGCACCTTGTCTTCAGTATCATCCAGTTCCTTAAACGGCATGGCTTCATAAAATCCAGGAAGTGCTTCCCAAATCGCTCGCACGATGATCCTCAAAAGAGCAGAGCGACGAGGAAGTAGTCAACCGTTGTATTCATTAAAGCGACTCATAATATTAGCACATTGGGTATTTGTAAACTCCTGGTTTTGACAACGGCCTTGTGCGCGAATGTCTCCATAACAAATAATTTCGTCAAGGTCATACAGGTGAGCGGCAATAGTGTCTGAAAAGAAAAATTAATGAGGGTTTAGTGATCAAATTGATCCAGAAAATGCTTATTGAAACAGACACAGGAATTTAAGCAACGCTTGACATCCTCACAGAGAAAACAAGTTCTATTAAGACACCCATTACAAACTCTGTTAACTGGGTAAAAAGATAAAGGAAAAATCTCTTAAAATAGATTTTAAAGAACACTAGGGAATAAAATTCCCGAAGGGTCCTTTTGATCTTTCAGAGCTAAGCTCTTTGCCGGAGAAATTAAATTCCTTTTATGTGACAGAATTAAATTCCAGAAACTCATAAAAAATATATGAGAAACAAAATCCCATGAATCCTCAAAATTCAGAGAGGAATGCTCGAGATATGGAGGTTTACTACTCAAAGATCGCATCTTTAGATCCCTAAGCGAATGGGTTTCAAAGGAAAGCAAAGCTCTCATAATGGATTTAAAATCCAGAAATTTTTGTTCAAAAAGAAAAGTTTTTTTCGATGTGCAAGATCTTTACCTAAAAATGGTTTATTTTTGACAGAGTTTAACTCTGGAATTATAATGGCAGAGAATTAAGCTCTGAGGAGGAGAATTAAATTCTCAAAAAAAAAACAAAGAAGCAAGAAGATAAAGAAACAGTGGTTGCCTAAGGAACCAAAACCTTGCATTTATAAGACGTAACAAGGGCGGTTCACCTCCCCGTTCCCCTAAGCAATCCAACGGCTGTAAGGGTGACAGCGTTGCACTCACGTGCAAGCCACGTGAGAACAATGTTGTGGGGGCATTTGTTCCCTTATGAAAAATAAATAATAAACATAAAAAGCAATGGGAAAAGTCCCCAAATGGAGTATCATGTGCCCACACGTGATAGGCACTGCGCTTGACAAAACAAGACTAAGAATGAGGCTAAAACTGAGCCTCACGTGCAGACACGTGACTGCCATATACAAAGTATATAGGCGCCGTCTTAAAATAAACAATTGGCCAGAAAAAAGTCACGTGATAGTACGCGACGCTCTTTGACGGGCTTAACTTCGTATGGTCACGTGCTACACGTGATGGGCTCATATGCCTTCTGAACCAATAGAATTAAATTCTAAATAAAAGGGATCAAAGCCCTATTTGGAAAATGTTTCCTTAGATCTTTCTAAACAAGAAAGATTGCGCTCTGTAAAGCAGAGCGCCGTTGGATTAAAAATCCAATGGTGATTAAAAATCACCAATTTACAGAAGAAGATTCTGTATAAGAAATTATTTTCCTAATCTTATGAGAAAAATCTTCTGTAAAACAGAAGTCCTTGGATTTAAAATCCAACGGTGAATAAAATTCACCGATTGATCTAAAAGGTCATTTTGGTAGATTATAAAATCAACCAAAATCTCTCAATAAGGGATTTTTGAACAAATTGATTCTTTTTTTCTCCTATAAATAGGAGCAAAGAGACACAAGAAAAAGAGAAGAAGAGAGAGAGAAGGAAAAAAGAGAGAGAGAAACACCCTCGTAAGCTTAAAAGAAAAGAGAATTTAATTTTCCAGAGAGAAGAAGACCTCTTAAAAGAGAAAAAGAAACTCTAGGTAAGAGACGGAACAAAACACAGAGAATATCTCATCTCTTTTTCACCTCCATAAGAGTTTAACTCTTCTAAAAAGAACTTAGTTCTTCCTCTGGTTGAGATCTGCAGAAACAGACCTCCCCACAAGTTGAGAATTTAATTCTCATCGAGGAGATTCTGCCATGCAGATCCAAAACCTAGGGGAAGACCTAAGTTCAGAGAATTTAATTCTCCCAAAAAGTATATAGGAATTTAATGCCTCTGATAAAACAAGGGTTTAACCCTTCATATAAGAACTTGGTTCTTCTTTATAGTGAAAGATCTGCAGAAACAGATCTCCCTACAAGTTGAGAATTCAATTCTCATCGGGGTGATTCTGCCATGCAGATCCCTAACCTAAAAGGAAAACTAAGTCCTAAGAATTTAATTCTTACGAAACAATGGGCTTGAGAGTCTCGAAACTCAGGACCTCCATGCACATAAAAAGATTCGTACCCAACATGATAACGGTCGATCACGTGCTCCCACATGAGCACCCTTGATGAACAAAAGAGGACAACCGAGATCGAATCACGTGATCCCACGTGACCCCCAAGTAGTGCCTAACACTTATAAAGAGAAAAGCGAATAAGCCCTACTTTTGGGGCGCCTCACGTGACCCCACGTGACCCCTGAGAAGTGCTCAGTACTTATAAAAGAGAAAAGGGAATAAGCCCTACTTTTGGAGAGCCTCACGTGGGAGCACGTGAGCGCTGAGCAAGTGTTAGTGTTTAACACTATGAGAGGCCAACCTTAGTACAAAGCAGCTAAGTTCCCCGAGACCAAAACTTTCTTTGATTACCAATCGAATGAAATCCTATACTCAGGTCTCCCCAAGTCGATCTCAAATTCCAAAAATGACTAGTAATCTCTTACAGATAACATTTAAAATGATGTTTATCCCACATCTTCCCTCAATACAAAATTTGGTTCGAGGGTACATCTCTTCATACCTCTGATATATGTCGTTGTAATTTTTCAACATCTTCAGAGAGGTAAAGAGTCCCAATAACCAATAATTCTTGGTATACCCCCCCAAACAAACAACTCAGTGGACCGCAACGTCCTTAAAACTAAATTACGGACCGCAACATCCCTAAAAACTAAATTATGGACCGTAATGTCCTTAAAATAACCGTGGACCGCAATGTCCTTAAAACAAAATTGCGGACCGCAACGTCCTTAAAAACTAAATTGTGGACCGTAATGTACTTAAACTAACCGTAGACCGTAATGTCTTTAAAACTAAACTCTATGGACCGCAACGTCCTTAAAACTAAATTGCGGACCGCAACGTCCCTAAAAACTAAATTTCATGGACTATGATGTCCTTAAATTGTAGATTGCAATGTCCTTAAAACTTAAGACCGCAACGTCCTTAAAACTAAATTGCGGACCGTAACGTCCCTAAAAACTAAATTTCATGGACTATGATGTCCTTAAAACTTTGGACCGCAACATCCTTAAAACTAAATTGCGGACCGCAACGTCCCTAAAAACTAAATTTTGAACCGCAATGTCCCTATAAACTAAAGAAAATAATGTTGAGTAGATCTTAATCTAAAATTAGACTAACGTATTCTCAACAAACGTTTGAGTTGATCTTAATCTAAAACAAGATTAACGATCCTTAAACCGACCCAAACCCAAATCTAAGAAAATACGGATTTGGACTAATCTACGCCCTACGGACGACAACACAAATTAGTCTCCGTATACAATCCACGGGCAACCAAGAATAAAACAAACTCACACAACGCGAAGTGACCTTCTGGAGAAGGAGAAAGTGGTTATCGTAACCCGATAACGTAATTAACTGCAGGGGCTTGCGCCTGCAGGGAAGAGCGTCCCTACAATCAAAAACCCCTCGTAACCGAGGGGGAATCTGACGAAGTCTGCTACAACGGCCGCATCTGTCCAAACCTCCGATACACAATACCATAAATCAACTTGGCATCTTCGGAGAGGTGGACGGATAAAACCAAATAGCATCTGCCCCCCAAAATTCAGGCCAGACGTCCCAACGTCCCATTCGCTTCTTTCGGCGGCGAACAATCTCCCTCAATGTCGAAAGGTGTTTAAACACCCGGAACTGGCAAAGCAAGGATTTCTACTTGTCTTCTACCACGGTCTAGCGTTCTCTGTCTATGAATTCTGGTTCTTCTTGCGGATCTCTAACGTCATGGCCTCTTTTATACTATCGTCCGGTGAGGAGAAACGACACAATCAGTCCTACTGCTGATACCTCTCATCACATCTTCTTGACCAGTAGTCTAATCTATCGCAGCGCAGCATGTTGATGACGGCGATCTCTAATTTTTGTGTGTGCGCCAACAACTGATCCTAGGTCCAATCTTACTTATTATAAACTTCTGAAAAGAGCCTATCAATTCTCCTGCTGATCTCATCTACTCAGCCCGCCCGGGACTAGCACTCATTTCTGAATCCACTTTCTTTTTCGTATCAATTGCCATTTCCTCAAGATTTTCCTCTGAAAGTTTGGACGTACGCACCTCTGCATATGCATCAAATCTTCAATATCGACGGAGAAGAACAACTGCCCACTAGAACTTCACACCAGTCTCCTATTTCATTACTCTCCAATATCAATCAATTAAGGAGCATATCGCGATAGTTACGCGAATTGTAAGTCATACTAGGTTATGATAAAGCCCGGAGCTTACACAATAACTCGAAAATAGGAATCCGGCATCTCTGACACTCTGTGGAAGAACTTAGCTAAGCTCATCTTCATGAATTTGTCCTAATTCGTCGGAGGAAAACTTACGACACGATCTTTCTCACGCGACTTCCATCAGGTCTGAGCAGAACCCATCAAAAAGAAACTAATCAACTTCACCAATCTCACATCAGAGCGCCACAATGGATTAAATATCCTAGCCATCACTCATCTGAATGACTACGAATCCTCTGATCCATCTATACTCGTAAACATCGGTCACCTTTAACTTCATGAATTCTGGAAGCAACACCTCGAAAATCTCAGCAACGATTGGTACCACTGTCTAAACAGTAGGCAACACCACGATATTTGGAGTAAGGCAAACGTCACGCCTCCAAGTCCGGCTGGTCTCCAGCAATGACCCAACCCTCTTGTGCGGATCCCGAAGAAACTCGCTTCAACATTAGAAACCCAATCATATAAGGATAAACAACATGTCCCTATGTCACCGGAATGTCGCCCTGGTCAGTCCTCATCCCAGACAAGTCTGTCCTGACCGTGTCTCTAATCGCAGCCCTCTCGGCTCGCGTAGACATCGAGACCAGAACAATCAACATGTATTGATAAGGATAGATCAACGGAACGAATAGAAGAAAAGATCTCAAGATATATATCCTAAGTTAACTTAGGCGGAGTATCATATCGTAAATATGCCGCAGAACATATGTGTTTCCCCCAATCAGAGCAGAACTCTGTTCAAATTTTGAAATTTGAAATAAAGAAACGCTTCATAAAAGCGCTCGCGCCAGGAGCGCCATCGCTTAGAGTCAAAGACTCTGAGGCAGCGCTCACGTGCAAAGCACGAGAGCGCTCGCGCAAAAAGCGACAGCGCTAAGAGTCAAAGACTCTGAGGCAGCGCTCATGTGCAAAGCGCGAGAGCGCTCGCGCCAGCGCCAGCGCTAGGAGTCAAAGACTCTGATGCAACGCTCACGTGCAAAGCACGAGAGCGCTAGCGCTACGAGTCAAAGACTCTGATGCAGCGTTCACGTGCAAAGCACGAGAGCGCTAGCGCTAAGTGCGCTAACACCAAGAGTCAAAGACTCTGATGCCGCGCTCACGTGCAAAGCACGAGAGCGCTAGCGTTGGAACTAAATGTTCCCCACCCTTAGATCAAAGATCCAACAAAAATGATTAAAAATCATCAAATTATCAGAAAGAAAGTTCTGTTGAGGAAATACTCCTCAAATCTTTCCAAACAGGAAAGATTGTGCTCTGTAAATCAGAGCACTGTTGGATCAAAGATCCAATGGTGATTAAAAATCACCAAGATACAAAATAAGTTCTGTATGGGAAAATATTTTCCCAATCTTGTTAAAAAAACAAGAAGATTGCCTTCTGTAAAACAGAAGCCCTTAGATTAAAGATCCAACTGTGGGAAACATCCCCAAATCAATCAGAGGAAAGATTTCCTTAACTAATTCAACTAATCAGCCTCCCCTATATAAAGGACCCAAGACTTCAAGTCGAAGAGAGAGGAACCCCCCCTAAACTTCAAAAAGAAAAGGAGAATAGCAAGCTCTGAAAAGAAGAATTTCTTCAAGGTAAATAAAACAGAGAGATCAAAGTATCTCATAAAAAAAGAAGAACTTAGTTCTTTTCTAGATCATAAATCTACAAAGACAGAAGTCTTTCATAAAAGTGGGAGAGATTGGAGCATCTCATCATAAAAAAGGTGGGAGAAGAACTTAGTTCTCTTTAGATCACAGATCTATAAGACAAAGACAAAGTCTTTCACAAAAACAGAAGAGATCATAGCATCTCCTATTAAAATAAGAACTTAGTTCTTAGATCCACGAGACAAAGTCTCTTATAAACGGGAATTTAATTCTCAGAGCACAGAATTAATCAAGAGCGCTTTGCATTTATTGGCTAGCGCTCAGCGCCAAGCGCGCCACGTGCTCCTTATGTGGGCGCTACTTAATAAAGAGCGCTTTGCACTCCAAGTCTGGTGCTCAGTGCCAAGCGCGCCATGTGCTCCTTACGTATGCGCTATTTCATAAGAAGCGCCTTAGCGCTCCAAGTCTGGCGCTCAGCGCCAAGCGTGCCCCGTGCTCCTCACGTGTGCGATATTTCATAAGAAACGCCTTAGCGCTTTAGGTCCGGCGCTCAGCGCCAAGCACGCCACGTGCTCCTCATGTGTGCGCTATTTCATAAGAAGCTTCTCAGCGCTCCAAGTCTGACGCTCAACGCCAAGTGCTCTATACATATAGTGCTCTGCGCTACAAAGAGTGTTCAGCACTCAATAAAAGAAAAAAGAAGAAGGGGTGTCAGAACCCAAAATTAATGTTCTGCATTATTGAACAAAAAAGGGCCTGAGCCCAAACAAATGTTAACATTTTGTTTAAAAATGAATGGACTGAGTCCAAATAAGTGTTCAAACACTTTAACTGAATGGGCTGAGCCCAAGCAAGCCATAAATCCCCCAATTCAGATTAACTAAGCCCATGTGCTCCCAATATTTTTAATTGGTCTTAGTCCCAAACCTGACTATAGATCCCCCAACCAACGTTGGTTCAAGAGTACATCTCTTCATTTCTCTGATATGTGTCGTTGTAATTCTTCAACGTCTTCAGAGAGATGACATGTCCCGACAACCAGACACTCCATTGACTATGATGTCCTTAAACTTATGGACCACAACGTCCCTAAACTAAACCCCACAGACTATGACGTCTTTAAACTCCATGAACTATGATGTCCTTAAACTCCATAGACTATGATGTTCTTAAACTTATGGACCGCAACTTCCTTAAACTAAAACGATAGAGTCCAAATACTCTTTCGTTGGATCTAAATGATCCCAAAAGCTTGTTAAGTAGATCTTAGTCTAAAATTAGACTAACGTATCCTTAACACGCATTTAAGTTGATCTTAATCTCAAATGAGGTTAACGATCCTTAAAACAAACCCAAACCCAAATCTCAGAAAATACGGATTTGGACTAATCCACGCTCTACGGGCGACAATATAAATTAGTCTCCGTATACAATCCACGGACAGCCAAAAATAAAACAAACACACACGACACGAAGTGACCATCTGGAGAAGGAGAAAGTTGTTACCGCGATGCGGTAGCGTAATTAACTGTAGGGGTTTGCGCCTGCAGGGTAGAGCGTCCCCACAATCAAAAACCCTCGTACACGAGGGGGAATCTGACAAAGTCTGCTACAATGGCTGCATCTGTCTAAACCTCCGATATACGGTGCCATAAATCAGCTTGGCATTTTCGGAGAGGTGGACAGATAAAACCAAATAGCATCTGCTCCCAAATTCAGGCGAGACGAACCTATGCGGTCCCGTCTCCCATTTTCGGCGGTGAACAATATGTACGGTACGTCACTCTACTTAGTACCTACTCCATCAACCAATGTCATCCTATGTAACGAAAGTTCGGGTATAAGACCCCCAAAGACAAGTCTAAGTCCTATAAGGTCAAGCCTAGGTAACAAAAGTGTATGTCTAGACTTCATATAGTCAAACCTAGATTCGAACAAAGGTTAAACCAAACGCTCTGATACCAACTTTGTCACAACTCGAATGTGGCACATGACCGGCACTTAAATCACGTGACATCTAAAGACGTCGACATGGTCCAAGTAAGCTGAAATCCGGAATCTAAACCCTTTTTGAAAATATTTGAGGTGAGGTTTAAAATAGTCATCAGATGGGATCAGTTTAAAATAAACATTTAAGTCTAACTAAGTATGTTTGAAAAGTATTTATGACGTTTTAAATTTCGACAGTGCCTCCTTTGTAAATTTTGAATAAAACTCGATACAAATATAACAATAAAAATAGCATCCCAACGGGAGCTAGCTTCCACGCCCAAATGGCGGAGCAACCAAGCAAACACTATATGACGCACAATGGCGAAGAAAAGAAAAGCGAAACAAAATCAACAATATAAAAAGGTCGACTCCAATGAGTACGACGCCCACAACACACAATTCTAAGTCTCGCTTCTAAGTCCACAATATACCAGTTCTAAGTCGATGGAGTTTTATTAGATACGAGAATATATAAATATACAAGTGTGGGTATTGTTTACCGCCGGAAACCGGGAAGACAAACGTCTTTCCTGAATTTGGAGGCAGATGCTATTTGGTTTTATCTGTCTACCTCTCCGAAGATGCCAAGTTAATTTATGGCACCATGTATCGAAGGTTTAAACAGATGTGGCCGTTGTAGCAGACTTTGTCAAATTCCCCCTCAATTGCGAGGGGTTTTTGATTGTGTGGATGCTCTTCCCTGCAGGCATAAGCCCCTGCAGTTAATTACGTTACCGCATCACGGTAACTTTCTTCTGCTCCAAAAATTCACTTCGTGTCGTGTGTTTGTTTTATTTTTGGTTGCCCGTGGATTGTATACGGAGACTAATTTGTGTTGTCGCTCGTAGGGTGGGGATTAGTCCAAATCCGTATTTTCTTAGATTTGGGTTTGGTTGATTTAAGACTCGTTAAGCTCGTTTGAGATTAAGATCAACTTAAATATTTGTTAAGGATACGTTAGTCTAATTTTAGACTAAGATCTACTTAACAAGGTTTTAGGATCATTTAGATCCAACAAAAGAGCATTTGTGATCTATTGTTTTAGTTTAGGGACGTTGCGGTTCGTTGAGTTTAAAGACATCATAGACCGTAGAGTTTGTTTAGAGACTGTTTCCCCCAATCAGAGCAAAGTTCTGTTCAAAATTCAAATTTTGAAATGAAGCAACGCTTCAGATGCAACGCCAAGTGCGCCGCGCCCTAAGCAGCGCACCACGTGCAAAGCACGAGTGTGCTAGCGCTGGATGCGCTGCGCTCTAAGAAGCGCACCACGTGTGCGCTAGCGCTGGGTGCGGTGCGCTCTAAGCAACGCACTACGTGCAAAGCACGGATGCGCTAGCGCTAAGTGCGCTGCACCCTAAGCAGCGCACCACGTGCAAAGCACGGGTGCGCCAGCGTACCACGTGCAAAGCATGGGTGCGCCAGCGTTGGAACTAAAAGCTCCCCACCGTCAGATCAAAAATCCAATAATAATGATAAATTATTAATTAAACAGAATTATATTCTGTTAGAGAAAGATTCTTCAAAATCTTTCCAAACAACAAGATTATGCTCTGTAAATCAGAGCACCGTTGGGTCAGTGATCCAATGGTAATTAAAAATCACCAAAACATAGAATAAATTTTGTATGGAAAGATTTCCCAATCTTTGTTAAAAAACAAGAAAATTGCCTTCTATAAACCAGAAGCCCTTGGACCAAAGATCCAACGATGGGAAATTCCCCAAATCAATTGGAGAAAAGATCTCCTTAACTGATTGAACTAATCAACTTTCCCTATATAAAGGTCCCCAGACTTCAAGTCTCATACAGAGAAACCTCCCCATAAACTTTGAGAAATTCAAAGGCAAGAGCAAGCTCTCAGAAGAAGAAAACTTTCTTCAAGGTAAAAAAAACAAAAGGATGAAATTATCTCATATAAAAGAAGAATTTACTTTTTTTTAAAGGTCATAGATCTATAAGACCAAGGTCTTTTACAAAGAGATAAAAAGATTTCATCATAAAATAAAAAGAAGAAAATAACTCTTCTCACAGAACATAGATCTATAAGACAAATTGTCTTTTACAAAAAGAGATCATGAACATCTCATTATAAACAGAAAGGGGGAAAGAATAATTCAATTCTCTTAAGGATCATAGATCCATAAAGGCAAAGCCTTTCATCAATACAAGAGATTGAAGCATCTCCTATAAGAATAAGAACTTTTGTTCTTAGAATCTTAAGACAAAGTCTATTTTAGGATCAAAAAGTTGATCAATTAGCGCTTGCGCTCATAAGATAGCGCTCCGTGCTCAAGACTGGCGCCAAGCGCGCCACGTGCTCCTCACGTGTGCGCTACTTAACAGAAGCGCCTCAGCGCTCAAAGACTAGCACAAAGCGCTGCAGAGCCTTAGCGCTCCAAATACAGTGCACTGCGCTCATTGACTGGCATTCAGCGCCAAGCGTGACACGTGTCCCTCACGTGTGTGCCACTAAATTAATAGCACATTGCGCTCATAAACTGGCGCAATGCACCCATCATCCGGCGCTTAGCGCCAAGCGCAACGCGTGTCCTTCATGTATGCGCTACTTGGCAGAAGCGCACTGCGTTCTTTGACTGGCGCAAAGCGCCAAGCGCACCACGTGTTGCACTAATAGAACATAAATTATTTTGTAATAAGCCCAAGGCTATGAGGAATGCTCAGCATTCAGTAAAAGACAAAAACATTGTCAGAGCCAAGCCCAAATAAAGGCTCAACAACCCAAAATAAATGTTAAACATTTTAACTTGATTGGATTTAGCCCAAGATTGACCATAAATCCTCAACTCAGATTAATTGAGCCCATATGCTCATAAATCTCAGATCTTAGTCCCAACTGGGCTACAGATCTCCCAACCAAATTGGTTCAAGGGTACATCTCTGAACCCCTCTGATATATGTCGTTGTAATCCTTCAACGTCTTCATAGAGGTGACGGGTCCCGACAACCATACATTTCATAGACTATAACGTCATTAAACTGGACTGTGGGGTCCTTAAACCCATGGACTATGATGTCCTTAACCTCGGACTGTAGGGTCCTTAAACCCATGGACCGAGATGTCCTAAAACTAACATTGGACTGTAATGTCCTTAAACTAATCGACCGCAATGTCCCTAAACTAAACAATAGAGTCCAAATGCTCTTTTGTTAGATCTAAATGATCCCGTTAAGTTGATCTTAGTTTAAAATAAGACTAATGTATCCTTAACTAACGTTTAAGTTGATCTTAGTCTCAAATGAGACTAACGTATCCTTAAACCCAACCCCCAAACCCAAATCTAAGAAAATAGGGATTTGGACTAATCCACGCCCTACGAGCGACAACATAAATTAGTCTCCGTATACAATCCACGGGCAACCAAAAAACAAAACAAACACCCACGACACGAAGTGACCATCTGGAGAAGGAGAAAGTGGTTACCGCGATGCGGTAGCGTAATTAGCTGCAGGGGCTTGCGCCTGCAAGGAAGAGCGTCCCCACAATCAAAAACCCCTCAAATGAGGGGGAATCTGACGAAGTCTGCTACATCGGCCGAATCCGTTTAAACCTTCGATATATGGTGTCATAAATCAACTTGGCATCTTCGGAGAGGTGGACGGATAGCACCAATTAGCATCTGCCCTCGAAACTCAGGCAAGACGGACCTGCGTGGTCGCGTCTCTGTGTTTCGGTAGGGAACAGATTCTGGCACGCCCGGTGGGACCTTTTCCTCTTTTCACTCCACACTTCGTGTGTCGTGTTCGCGAACGAATCACGGTTTGATATGGTTGCCCTTGGGTTTGAGGTACTGAGATTTGGTTTTGCTCCCATGCAGAAAATAGAACATCAATGGCCTCTAACAGCTCCAGCTGCAACTGCAACTCCCGTTCCGCCTCATCTGGAGGTGTAACCTACGGGCCCCAAGCGGCCTCCCTGTTCAAAATGCCAGCGGAGCAAGTAACTCAGGCCACCATTGGACTGTTCTTTGGGACCATGATCCTACCCATGAGCTTCAATTCCCCGCTGTTGTCGCAAGAAGCCCCAATGAAGTCGGTCTTTGATCGACTTACCACTGCCGCGGCCCCTCTCAACGGGTCGCCCAACTTCAATGCCTCAGTTTTCAACAGATTGGGCTAGAACACCAACAAGCTCGCGATACCTGAAGCAGCCATCCCAAAGCGGATAGCTATCCCGGCTCAAGCGGACGAAATCATCGGAGAGGCTTCTTCTGCCAAGAAGTCAGTCTTCACAAGGCTGGCCATTCCGGCTCCCACTCCAGGCGAAGTCCTCAAAGCTGCTTCCCCTGCCCAGAGGTTTGTCTTTGACAGACTGGCCATCCCCACTCAGCGGACATCAGTCTTCAAAAGGCTGACAACGACAACTTCCAACCAACACAGGGGACATAAGGAAATCACCCCTACAACTGAGACAATCCTAACGGCTCGACACGCTCGACGTCGCCACTGGCGCCGAGTAAGGAAGGCTGGGGGCAACTCTCTTTCCGGACTGACTCCGCCAGCTCCCATGGTGGAAATCGATCTTGTTGTTCCGACTGGGAACAGCTTCAAACCTCTTAGGAGGGTTCGTAAGAACACTCCAACTGCCATGCAGAAAAGATCTCCTCCACATGTGGAGAATGCTACAGAAAAGAAGCCGGAGCAGCCCCCTCAGCGGCTGTCCTCCAAAATTTACAAAGTCTGGCAATAGGTCCAGGAATCGGTGATTGACCAGGACTACTCTCGCCGACCAAAGAAGATTAAAGCTCGGCAAGAAAGGATCCATCCAATGGTTCCACAGAAGATGTCATCCGTTTGGGTGCCCACTGCAACGGCTCCCTCAACTTCAACCGCTCACAAGAGAAGGAGGCCGGAGAAAGACCCTGTGACTGCAGCGACCCGCAAGGACGCTAAATCTAAACGCTCCAAGTCTGGGGGCATGGTAACACATACCGTTTATATGGATTCCGGAAAAGAGGAAAGCCGTGCTTTTACGGGTCATCGACCGCTTACCCGATCGATAACAAAGGCTCAGGAGCAACAGCAGCAAAAACTTCAGGAGATGCTGACTGCAATGGTGATTTGTTTCAAAGAATAATTTATAACCGCAATCAAGAACGGCGTCGCTTGGTAGCTAGCCGGTGAGTACGGGTCGGTCCACAGGGATGTTGTGTATTTCCTAATTTGGTCTAACGAGTTAATTCCAAACGGTGTGAATGGATTATCGCTAAAAAACTAAACTGATTTATACTAAGACTAGAATCTTGCTAGGGTTAGGTTTAGGTTAAGTTTGGAAATTGAAGATTTCCTCACCGCTTTCAATGCCCTAATTTAGATCTCTTTAGGTGTTATGGAAACAATTAATAAAGGGGATTAGTACCATCGGGAAGAAACGATGTTTCTTCCTCTAGGTTCTAGTCCTTCCTTTCTTAATTCTTATCCTAACCTACATGGAAAACATACGCAACCGGTCGTTTATACTACGGTATCACCGCTACCTCGTGGGGTAGGGTGCCGTAGGGAACGGTGTGTTTATGTATGCACGGAGTCCTATTAATTATATGTGATGGGCAAGAAAGGGGTGAGGGATTTTCATCTCTCAAGCCTTCCCCAAATCTAACCCTAACAAGTGAGGAGACTACTCACTCATTAGGGAATTGAAAAACATTTCTAAACTATCTAACTAGGGCTGATAAGAAAATTATACTAAGGCAGAAATAAATTTAAGTAGGGCAATGAAATAAAATTGCTTACTTTATTGATGGCTCTCTCCAAACATTTACACTGAATTTTAGAATTCTGAATAGATGAAATAAAAAGAGGCATCACCTAAAACAGGTTTTAGGGTTTCTATTTATAGAACATAGAAACCCAAGGTTTACAATCGCGTCATATCTGCAATTACAAGTTTACCCCCTAAGAAAAGAACTAGTCAATGCACCGCCAGCCTCCATAGAAATTTTCCACCGACACGGGTAACGCATGGCTGCGGAACTGCGGCCAAGAGCAAGGTTTGGCCGCGGTTCCGCTGCCATATTGTAAGCTTGCTGGCTGAATTTTCTTCTGTTTCTTCAGGTTGCTTTCAGCATCTGTTTTCTGCACTTTGTTCTTCAAAATATCTTCTAGTTCTCTTCCAGATCTCCACAGTGAATAAAGTCGTGGACTTTTACAACTTGCTTCGTATCGAAGTCTTGAACCTTGCACTGCCTTTGTTCTTTGTGAAATCATCCATTGATCTTCGTTTAGTCTTCAAACTGTAGGCTTGATTAAGATTCTTCCATTTGTTGATCGTAGTCTCACTTTTGTATCGTCTTTTCATGTTTTTCACTGTTTTTGTTCCGAGAACCTGTAACCTACAACTATGTAGCAGATATGAGTCAAAAGCACCTGTTTATTTGTAAAATGATTAAGAATGGGGAATATAATAATGCAAAATTATGATATGAACAAATACCCCCAAACTTATCTTTTACTCGTCCTCGAGCAAATCTAGTTTTATTCTTGAAAAAGACCTAGCCTCACTTTCGCAGGGAAACGCGATTGCACTGAGCTCGTGCAACAAGCCGTTAAACCTCTAAGTGTCCCTAGTAGGAGGAGTGTTGTCTCCTGAGGGTTTTCAGCAGATACTACCCACAAAATCCTATCAATTCGGCCTATTAACTTTTATTCTCCAATTAGGTTTTCTAACAAGAAACTCTATCATCTTCGACTCATAAATTATCCACCCGTATTTTTCACGCTTTCTTATCATTTAACTTAAGATTATATATATCCTTGTGAATTTACTTAGCTTTTGGCATGTTTTAAGTTTTCCTTCTAGGGTTCCATCTCAACTTAGGAATTTTTATCATCTCTATTAAAGATACAAGTCCTATTCTTCATTCCTATCTCTTATCTAAACTCCAATCACATACCCCAACATGTGTGTATATATCACCCCTACACTTGGAAATTCAAATCAAGCTATCATACTCTTGTCCGTCGTCCAAAGCACTTCTTAATTGGTGAATTTTTAGAAGAAATTTGCTCACACGTCCTTCATGCGACCGTTAATATTTCTTGAAGTACCAACAACCGATTACAAGATGTGTTTGCACATTAAAGCGTAATTCCTAGTCCTGTAATCCCTAAGGCTTTTAGCAGTTACTCTCAAACCACTTGGTCTAAAGCACTAGGTGATGAAGCACCCTCGCTAAATATTTTTTCTATTAATGCAGCCTTAAGTAATTACAAAAACCAGTGTTCATTTTTTTATCTCTTTATTCACACTTGTATTTTTATTTTATTTTCTTCGTACTAAGGACTTTAGACAAGAGCATTTCAAGGTCTCTTCTACTATTCCAAATTTCAAGGTTTGTGTTTGTGCAATTTGTAGGGTATATATTTTCAGAATTTAGACTTAAGCTTAAAAATTATTTTTCAAACTTACACTTTAATAAAAATTTCAATACTTTTCCCTTGTTTTAACTTAGCCCAAGAAGTGAACTCGAAATTTGCTTATTTCTAAATAAACTACAAAGACATATACTTTCTACCATTAAATTTTAAGAAAGGTTATTTTTAGGGTTTTTAATTTCCTAAATCTAAGATCTAGTTGTTCCTAGCTAGTTAACTTTTTTGTCAAACTCAAGTCAATTATGGCCAAAATTGAATGTTTTAATTTTTATAATTTTCAAAAAATTTCAATTTTTATGGGTTTTAAAATAAGTATGCAAATGCAAGAATATACACATGAATGCGAAGGAAGAAGGCTTACTGAGCATACCCCCAAACTTAAACTTGACAGTGTCCTCGCTGTCATGCTATACCAAGAGGGTCAAAATTGTCGGCACTCCCCTGTTTATTTATTTATAATAAAAAAAAATTATTGTTAAAAGAAAAACAAAAATATATATATATATAAATTTTCCCCCCAAACTTAAGTGAAACAGTGTTACACGTCATTACCAAACTTTGCAAAGACCAAACGTCAACACCAACCAGTTGAAAAATTTATCTGTGTAAGGCATCGGTCGGTGGAAGAATATGTTGTACCGAGCCAAGAAGAATTGGGGAAGAGATAAGTGGTGGTATGAAAAGTGTCTGTATGTGCGTGGAAGTGAAGGATAGGAGGTGATGATGAATGAAAACGAGAATGTGAATGATCAAAAATCAGTGGAATATTGACATTCTCGTAGTTTATTAGAAGAAAAGGGGGTGGTTCAACTTCCAAAGGAGGAGGTTGATTATCCACACAATCCCCAAGATGTTTCAGTGGATCCTTTATGGACTTGGCATCATCCATCATATGCATATGATATTTAATTATGAGGGAACTAATCTCCTCGATGTCAGCCATAGTCCAGCCGAAAGCTTGCCGGTTATCTTGTAAGACCATTAAAAGGGCTTTCTCTTGCTCGAGAGCTAGAGATGCCGATATGATAACGGGAAATGTCTCATTCTCACCTAGATAAGCGTATTTAAGGTGAGACGGCAAAGGCTTGAGTTCGAGTTTCGGAAGCGAAACAATTGAAGGTAAAATTGAGGAGGTTATCTCGAACTCAAAGGATTCCAACAATGGTTCGAAATCACTGCAAACAACCGAATCGGATGGTTCAACTAAATCATCCAAAAATTCAAAGGACTCATATTCAGGCGGTGAGTCGTCAAAATCGTCCGAAAACATGAAACATTCATAATCAATATCGGTTGTGCCAACTGTGTTAGATTCAAGGAGGGACGCACTAGTGGCGTCAAAACTGTTGTCATCAAACAGAAATTTTTCAAGCTCACAGTCCTCCTGCGTGATTTCGTGAATCGAGCAAACTTCTCGTGTACTAGTTTTAGGCACGGGGGGCAGACTTCCTATCTTGTAAATATTGAACTCACTAGACATCTTCCCGAAGGATAGAGTCATGGAGCCATTGCGACAAATTATTACGGTATTGGAAGTGGCCAAAAATGGTCGACCGAGGATCACCGTAATTTGGCTCTGTTGGTTAGCAACAGGTTGTGTGTCCATAACAATAAAATCAACGGGGAATATGAAGTCCCCTACTTTGATCAACGCATCCTCTAACTCACCCCTAGGATAGGTGATCGATCGATCAACCATTTGGAGAGTACAACGAGTGGGTTTCAACTCTCCAACACCTAATTGCTCGTACACGGAGTAGGGAAGCAGGTTAACACTAGACCCAAGATCTAAAAGTGCTCGATTGATATTCTTATCCCCAATCGTTATTGAAATTGTAGGACAACCAGGGTCCTTTCGTTTTTGGGGTAAGGGTTGACGTTGGTTAATAGTATTGCTCATGGCACTAGCTACTAGCACTTTCTTGGGTGTCTGAAACTTTCTCTTCGAGGTGCATAAGCCCTTTAAGATTTTCGCATCCGAAGGGACTTGTTGGATTGTATCCAAGAGAAGTATATTTATGCTAACCTTTTTAAATAACTCCACAATCTTTTCCATTTGTGGAGTTGGTTTATTGGATCTCAACCTGTTTGGTAAAGGAACATTTTGAAAATTTATTGAGTCCAATGTCTGTGGAGTAGAATGTGGGGTTGGAATGGATCCCAGTGTTGGTGTGTTCGTGAAATGAGATGTGGGTCCGTTCGGATCAAAAGAAGAAAAGCCTTTTGAAGAATGGAGAATAGGCTCTAACGAAGAAGATGAAGATGAAGAAGAAGAAGAAGATGAAGAAGAACCACCGGCGGGGGTGTCATCACTATTACCCATATTATTATGCAACACTCTTCCAGATCTCAACGTGGTCACAGCATTTACATTATAATTTTTTTGTTCATATACAACATATGCGTTGTGTGTGTGACCGGGATTCGGCAATGGTTGAGATGGAAGCTTTCCCTTTTCTCGCTCGCTCAACGCAGCAGTTAGTTGTGCAATTTGTGCCTCAATAGATTTGATGCTTTGATCGTGTGAAGCATTTTTGTGCACCAAAGACTGAATGGAAGTCTCCAACCTTGCTGCGGATTGTGTAGATTGTTTGAGAAACCCATCTAGACTTCTTTCTAGCGAGGTAACCTTATCATCATTTGGTTGAACAAAATTGTTTGGAGGGTAAGAGTTGTTGGGCACAAAATTGTTCATTTGGTTTGGGTAAGGTTGTGGTTGGAAAGGTTGCTGGTATTGAGTTTGTTGTGGTGCTTGTTGTTGTGGAGGAGAAGGCCTTTGAAAGTTGTTGTTTCCTTGGAATTGTTGATTTTGATTCCAAGCAAAATGTGGGTGACTCCTCCAACCCGGATTATAAGTTGAAGAGTAAGGATCATTTCTTTGTCTTTGCTGAAAGACAGCATTGACTTGATCTTGTCCTTGAACAGGTGGATTGTAAGGACACTCTTCGATAAGGTGTGATGGATCCGAACAACAAGCACAAACAGTTCGTGGGGGTAAAGCAGGGGCAGGAGAAGGCGATGAGATTTTGGTCTCAATTGCTTCTAGCTTTTTCGTAAGTGCGGCCATTTCGGCTTTCATTGCAATCGACATATCTAATTGATATATGCCTGCCCTAAATTGACCAACAGAAGAAGATGAGGTAGTCTTAGTGCATTCCCACTGAAGTGTTTGTTCAGCAAGATCCTCGAGAAACTGCTAAGTTTCCTCACTAGATTTGGTTAGAAAGTGACCTTGACAAATGGTTTCCAGCAACTGCTTCATTGTTGGGTTCAATCCTTCATATAAAGTTTGGAAAAGTTGCCAATTTTCGATATCATGGTGAAGGCATTGAACAAGTAGGTCTTTGAATCTTTCAAAACACTTCCAAAAGGGTTCGGAAGGAATCTGGGAAAATTGGATAATCTCATTGCGAATTCTCGCGGTCTTGTGATGTGGATAAAACTTTTTAAGAAAAGCTTTAACAAACTCTTCCCAATTCTTAATAGAGTGTGATGCGGTGCTGTATAACCACTTCTCGGCTAAGTCACATAAGGTGAAAGGAATGACCCTTAGCCTTATAGCATCATCTGATAATTGGGTTGTTTTCATCATTGCGCAAACATTTTGGAATTTTTTTATGAAGATATAGGCATCTTCGGATTCCAATCCGTGAAATTTTGGCAACATGTTGATGAAGTGGGGTTTGATCTCAAAATTGTCCCCATTTGCCGGTGGGAGTGAAAGACAAGTAGGTAAGCCGGTGCGGACAGGGTAGAAAAGATTCTGGAGCGCGATTCGTTGGGGCGCTTCAATAGGCGGGTGTTGCGGGTTATTCGCACCTAACGGAGGTGGAATCAGTCCCGTGGGTAAGGTGTTGTTAGGATTATATCCCGACATCCCTTCGGAGGAAGAA
The DNA here is from genome assembly GCA_030015575.1 of Agapanthus africanus. Classification (NCBI taxonomy): domain Eukaryota; kingdom Viridiplantae; phylum Streptophyta; class Magnoliopsida; order Asparagales; family Amaryllidaceae; genus Agapanthus; species Agapanthus africanus. The sequence continues at coordinate 374,745,626 of CM057339.1, read as the reverse complement.
TGTGAAGGTGAAGGTAAGGAAGTGGAAGGAATTTCGACTTCAGAGTCGAAAGCTTCGTCGGTCGGTACCAACGAGACACGGACTAATCGGGCACTAGTGTCCCTAGTCCAACCGGACATACACTAAAGAGGTAATGTAGTCAAAAAGTGAAAAACAGAATTTGGGGTAAGAAAACGTCAATGGAAAGAAAGTGGGTGTAAGTGGGGTGCACGGATTTCTTAGCGACAAGTTGCAAGTTTTTGCAAAAAAAAAGATTTTCGATAAAAGGCTTAGACACACGTTCAATCAACCACAAATGCACAATCAGGCCTAGATCTAGGGTCACCTAGTTCAGCTAGACGGCTCCTAACTGTTCCAAAGGGCAAGAAGTAAGACCTCAAACCGCCTCTTCACCGCCAATTGTGGCCAGGTAAGCACAAGTAGAAAATGGAGGGATCCGCTCACGAATCACCGTGAGACGGGCCTTTTAAAATTACCTTTCACTACCTGTCTAGCCTAGGCACCACAAAGTCAGGTTAGGATCAACGGTCGATGCCTACAACTAGTCCTTTGTCCTATTGAGCGCGAAGTCCTTAGGGCTGGGTCTAATCTTTTTTAATTAAATGATGGTCAATGCAATATGCCTTATGTGATTTCTGGGGTCCTGGGAAGGGTGATGAAATCCCCACCCAATCTGGATTGGTTTCAAGCCCCTTAAAGTCCACTTAAATATGCAAAACAGTAAACAATCACTTGCAAACAATTTTTTATTTTTAGCGCGGCGCAAAGAATCCTGCAGGAAAATTTACAGAGGAGATATCAGGGATTCAGAGAAGGAAAAAGTAAGCTCACAGAGAAATTTCCACAAGCTGACGTCAGCACTGCGCTGCGGATGCGCGGTCGGAACAGGGTTGGCGCGGCGGTTCCGCGGTTCTCTGTATGGTTCAGATCCCGAGACTTCTTCCGCTCCTCTGGTTTGACTTTTCTCTGTTGTTCAGATCTAGGATTTTCTGTTTTGATCTCTGGATTTTTCCAGATCCGAACTCGTTCGTCGATCCTGCAAAATTCACACGAAACACCTTTCAAACAATAAAAAGATAAAAAAATTTATAATTTTTTTAATTTTTCAGTTTTTTATGATTTTAATGATTTTATATTAACCCGAAATTGCAAAAAGAAAATACTACGCCATCCCCGGCAACGACGCCATTTGATTTGTTTCAAAGAATAATTTATAACCGCAATCAAGAACGGCGTCGGTTGGTAGCTAGCTGGTTAGTACGGGTCGGTCCACAGGGATGTTGTGTATTTCCTAATTTGGTCTAACGAGTTAATTCCAAACGGTGTGAATGGATTATCGCTAAAAAACTAAACTGATTTATACTAAGACTAGAATCTTACTAGGGTTAGGTTTAGGTTAAGTTTGGAAATTGAAGATTTCCTCACCGCTTTCAATACCCTAATTTAGATCTCTTTAGGTGTTATGGTAACAATTAATAAAGGGGATTAGTATCATCATGAAGAAACGATGTTTCTTCCTCTAGGTTCTAGTCCTTCCTTTCTTAATTCTTACCCTAACCTACATGGAAAACATACGCAACCGGTCGTTTATACTACGGTATCACCGTTATCTCATGGGGTAGGGTGCCATAGGGAACGGTGTGTGTATGTATGCATGGAGTCTAATTAATTATATGTGATGGGCAAGAAAGGGGTGAGAGATTTCCATCTCTCAAGCCTTCCCCAAATCTAACCCTAATAAGTGAGGAAACTACTCACTCATTAGGGAATTGAAAAACATTTCTAAACTATCTAACTAGGGCTGATAAGAAAATTATACTAAGGTAGAAATAAATTTAAGTAGGGCAATGAAATAAAATTGCTTACTTTATTGATGGCTCTCTCCAAACATTTACACCGAATTTTAGAATTCTGAATAGATGAAATAAAAAGAGGCATCACCTAAAACAGGTTTTAGGGTTTCTATTTATAGAACATAGAAACCCTAGGTTTACAATCGCGTCATATCTGCAATTACAAGTTTACCCCCTAAGAAAAGAACTAGTCAACGCACCGCCAGCCTCCATAGAAATTTTCCACCGACAAGGGTTACGCACGGCCGCGGAACCGCGGCCAAGAGCAAGGTTTGGCCGCGGTTCCGCGGCCATATTGTAAGCTTGCTGGCTGAATTTTCTTCTGTTGCTTCAGGTTGCTTTCAGCATCTTTTTTCTGCACTTTGTTCTTCAGAATATCTTCTAGTTCTCTTCCAGATCTCCACAGTGAATAAAGTCGTGGACTTTTACCGCTTGCTTCGTGTCGAAGTCTTGAACCTTGCACTTCCTTTGTTCTTTATGAAATCGTCCATTGATCTTCGTTTAGTCTTCAAACTGTAGGCTTGATTAAGATTCTTCCATTTGTTGGTCGTAGTCTCACTTTTGTGTCTTCTTTTCATCTTTTTCACTGTTTTTTGTTCCGAGAACCTGTAACCTGCAACTATGTAGCAGACATGGGTCAAAAGCACCTGTTTATTTGTAAAATGACTAAGAATGGGAAATATAATAATGCAAAATTATCATATAAAACGAATGGCTCTTTTGTTCCAAGACATGGCCGGGATGATGTTGCAGCCGGAACCTCCAGCTGAAGACCCCTCGATTATCATTGAAGACGACAAAGGGGAGACATCGAACCCTCCTCCGGCTCATTAAGTAACCAAGGAGGAGACGATCTCCAAAGCTGCTCTGGATGATTACATCGCTCAGTAGATACGAGTTCACCAGGTGAATGAAGCGGCCGGGCAAATTGCTAAAACTGAACAACCCTATCCGGGTTGGTATGACCAAATAAAGTACCCACCAGGATACACGATCCCCAAATTCCACGTATATAAGGGAACGGGAAATCCGCATCAGCACGTCGCTCAATTCAGAGCCTTATGCAGCAATACTGGAGGTGATGGTAAACTACTGCTCTGCCAGTTTGTTGGCAGCCTGTCGGAGACGGCATTCGAGTGGTATTCGGAACTCCCGAATGACTCCGTTAAAACGTTCGCAGAAATGGAGTTACTCTTTACACAGAGGTTCGCAAGCGCTAGCGAACGCACCCCAATCACGGCATTGAATAATGCCAGGGTGAAGCCTGGAGAAACATGGGTTCAGTATGCAATACGGTGGCGGAACTTATGGTCAAAATGCGAGCAGCGCATCGAAGAGGCTCCCGCGGTAGGCATGTTCATGGATACTCTCGACCCTCAGGCGACCATTTCCCAATTCATGATGTTTTTCAAGACAACCACTTTCCAGGCCTTAATTTACAAGCTAGCCCAAATGGACCAGATGGGCCGCAGGCCTTCCTCTTCGAAGTCGGAGCCTCGAAACGAAAAAGGGAAGGGGAAAGCAACCTTCGTCGCCAACATTCAACAACAGCCGAGCAACTTAAAGCCAGTTGTTCGCCAAAACAACGTGCGTCCATGCCCATCCCTCGAGGAGAGACTAGGACGTCCTTACTCGTTTCCCCGGGATAAAACGAGGAGACTGTTCAAGTTGGCAGTACGCAACAGACTCATCAATCTGCCGGATCCAAAACGTCCGTTGCAGCCAGGCGATGTTAACAATCCTAATTACTGCCCTTACCACCAAGCAGTAAGCCATCCAATCGAATATTGCTTCGTCTTCAAACGCTGGATTGAGGACCAATACCAATAAGGAAAGTTCGCATTGTACGAAAACTGGAAGGTAAACTCGCCACAACCTCACGCCTCTAAAAAAGTGGACATGCCGGGGGCATCGTGCTCATCTATAGAGAAAGCCCCTGGACTGAAAAGTCCGTAAACTAGAAATTTTCCTCAAATACGGCAACGCCGGACCGAGATGTCCTTAAACTAACAACAGACTGGAACGTCGTTAAACTAACAATAGACCACTATGTCCTAAAACTGGCTGTTGACCGAGACGTCGATAAACTACTACGGACTGCAGCATCCCAAGGCTGACGCAAAAAAAATGGTACGTCCATAAGCGAGATGGGCACGGATGAAAACCCGAAAGGGCTCCGTGAGTAAAATCAGCAGAACTACCGGCGAGTTTTGTGAAAACCCAAAAGGGCACGATCTCATTAAAAGACACTTGTAAGGTCCTCTCGACCTTGTGAGGAGAAAATACCTGCGTGAGATCCTTACGACTCACAAGGGAGCAACACACTTAGGGATCCCCACGATTCCTAAGGAGAAATTACACTTACGAGATCCTCACGACTCGTAAGGAGAATTTCCCTTTGAGACCCTCACGGCTCATAGGGTTCAAAAGCCTTGAGCTACAGGGATCTGAACCTGTTCTTAAGCCATCACAATCTCCAATTTTTCCCTACAAGCTGTTCAATATTGACCCTTGTATACAATCCACGGGCACGAATAAACATTTCCCTAACAAAGTCCCACCAGAGACTGGGGATATGCTCGCACGGCAAAAGACACTTGTAAGTCCTCTTGACTTATAAGGAGAAAATTCTCTTGTAAGATCCTTACGACTTATAAGAGACCATACAATTAAGACTCCTCATGATTCTTAAGGAGAAAAAGCACCTACGAGATCCTCACGACTTGTAGGGAGAAATACTTTTATGAGACTCTTATGGCTCATGAAGTCAAAAGCCTTAGTCGACAGGATCCTAACCCTGTTTACTAAGCCACATTTGTTCGACATCGACAGAGGCAAATGATGATTCGCTCCTGGCAATATCCCAGTTGTAGCGATGCTGATGCCTAAATTGGTATCAGATCCTAAATCCCATACTCGCGATAAAAATCAGCGAGCCAAAAATGCATATGAAATAGCCGAAATGAAGGGGCAACATTCAACGAAAGTAAAAATATATGCATGAAAAATAGCCGAAATGATTGGGCAACTCGCAATAAAAAGCAGCGAGTAAAAATAAAAAAAATAGCCGAAATGATTGGGCACCGCGAAAAATAGCCGAAATGATTAGGCAATCGTGACTTTCGCAATATAAAACCTGAAATGATAGAGCATTGCGGAAAGAAAACAATATATATATATATATGAAAACAATATATATATATATAATGAAGCTTTTTGCACTACAAGTGAGATCACATCGATCTCTATATACAATCCAGGGGCGCAAACAAAGAGGGAACCATATCAACCCGCCAGGCTCCATCAGAAAAAGAGCCAAGTCTCGACGGCTGCATCTACAGCTTGGAGACCCACAACAGCGTTCCTCCTCATTCCAGCAGGACTCAGACGCAACATCACCAAATGGAGCCACGACATAGTCCCTAGTTCCAAATCTCGACGGTTCATAGACAACCTAGAGACCACCTCAGCATTCATCTCGTTACAGCAGACGCAATGTCAACAACGGCGTTCCTTCACAGTCCAGCAGGATGCAGATGCAACATCAACAAAAGACCTCACGGTCGAAACAAAGTGGAGTGACGTCAAAATCCCAGCTCCACCGCGACATTCGACTCGATACAGTAGACGCAAAACAAACAAATGAAGCAAAGGCAATATTCCTAGCTTCAAAGTCTTGACGGCAACTCATATAAAACCTGAAAGACTATCGGAGATCATCCCACACCAGCGCAGAGTGGTCACCACCTCGACGTTTGTCTCGATACAGCAGACGAGATGTCACTACAGCGTCCTTCCTCCAACAGGATTCGGACACGCCAAAGAAAACGAAGCGAAGGCCAAATTCCTAGTTTCAGGGTCTTGACGGCAACTCATATAAAACCTGAAAGACTATCGGAGATCATCCCACACCAGCGCGGAGTGGTCACCACCTCGACGTTCGTTTCGATACAGAAGACGATATGTCACTATAGCGTCCTTCCTCCAACAAGATTCGAACGCGCCAAAACAACGAAGCAAAGGCCAAATTCCTAGCTTCAGGGTCTTGACGGCAACTCATATAAAACCTGAAAGACTATCGGAGATCATCCCACACCAGCGCGGAGTGGTCACCACCTCGACGTTCATCTCGATACAGCAGACGAGATGTCACTACAGCATCCTTCCTCCAACAGGATTCGGACATGCCAAAGCAAACGAAGCAAAGGCCAAATTCTTAGCTTCAGGGTCTTGACGGCAACTCATATAAAACCTAAAAGACTATCAGAGATCGTCCCATACCAGCGCGGAGTGGTCACCACCTCGACGTTCGTCTCAATACAGCAGACGAGATGTCACCACAGCGTTCTTCCTCCAGCAGGATTCAGACGCGACAATCAAACAACGGAGCTACGGCAAAATCCCTAGTTCCAAACCTCGACGGTTCACCAACAACCTAAAGACAACCGCGACATTCGTCTCGATACAGAAGACGCAATACCAGCAAACGAAGCAAAGGCCAGATTCCTAGCTTCAGGGTCTTGACGGCAACTCATATAAAACCTGAAAGACTATCGGAGATCATCCCACACCAGCACGGAGTGGTTATGACTCATCGGGGCTCCCCAAAATGAGCCTAACCTCAAGTAAAAAGCGGCATGGCAAAATTCTTAACGCTTACTCTTCCGACGGCCAAACTGCCTACGAAGATTTCTTGAAGATGTCTTGTCCAGCCCCCGAAGGGATCAGAGACACGACAGTCGCAAGGCTACTCGAACAACAAGATTGCCTATCGAGGAATACATCAGCCAACGTGATGGTACGACGGACAAAACCTTAGTACCAAAGACCCTAATGGACCTCTATCGTAAAGAGCAGAGGTTAACTGTGACGTTAAGACATCCTTGCGAGAACTTCTCGACTCGTAGGGAAAAGCCTTAGGCAGTGGGGATTAAAAAACCTGTTTACTAAGCACTGGGGCCCTGCAAGTCGGTCCAAAACGGATTCTTGCATACTATTCACAGACCACACTCTCTAAAGTCGAATCTCGACAAGGAGGAAAACAACCACTTACGAGTCCTCTCGACTTGTAAGAGGGAAAATTCTCTTGTGAGATCCTTACGACTCTCAAGAGAAAGCACACTTAGGAATCCTCATGATTCCTTAGGAGAAAGTACACCTACGAGATCCTCTCGACTCGTAGGGAGAAAAGTCTTTATGAGACCCTCACGGCTCATAAAGTTGAAACGCCTTAGGCAGCAGATCTGAACCTGCTTCCTAAGCCATCGTTACCTCTCGAAGGGTTCAAGACGGAATGCTCTCTATCATTTACAGGCTACACTTGCTGAAATTACATGGCAATGACACAGCGAAGAGAAGAAAGCAGAAACAAAAAAATATATATATCTTTTATTCATGAATTCAATGGAGTACAAGTTGAATCTTATGAAAGAATAAAAAATGGATGCGTGTTATTCAAAGATTACAAGCAAAACAGCTACTGAGAAGGAAGCGTTTTCAACAAGTCTGCAAGCTGCTCTTGCACTCCTTTCAGTGCCTTCTCGTGGTCAGCTGCCGCGGCCAGCTCCGTTTCAATTCGAGCCATTTGCTGCAAGCATGATGAAATCTTTTCATCGATTTCCCGTTGGGCAGCTTTGCGAATCTGCGAAACCCTCTCAATAGGGTCCAGCTTCCGCCTCAATACAAGCCCGTCCGAGATACATTGCTGCAAGGTGTCAAAAGCGGCTCTCAGTTGCGTGGTGTTCGCTTTAACTTGGGCGTGCAGCCGGGCGGATTCATCCGAAGCCTCCTCGCGTTCCTTCCGCCTCAAGGTCGCTTCTTGTTCAAAATAGCGGAGGAAGGACACACTCTGCTCGACCCATGCAGCTCGTTGGGAGTTCACAGCCAGAATCTCAGGAGCAGGACGCATAAGCTCAAGCTCATGCAGGCAAGCCTCAATCTTCTTGCAGTGGTTAACCCAGGACTCAACGACGCCTTCGTTATGGAAGTTCACAAGTGTCGCCGGCATTGGATTAACTTCGGCAGCAAAATCTACAGCAAATGTAGGGGCCTCTACGTCAAGCTCCTCGATGTAATCGCCCAACATACGCAGACTGGTCACAGCGCCTTTTGAAGACGGACGTCTGGAAAAGGGCCCTGCCGGCATTATAACGCGAGACTCGAACGGAGCTGGAGTCGATGTGACTGCTGCAAAAAAAAATCACAATCAGATGTCGGCTTAAGAAATAAATAAAAATACATGAACAAAAGAGTCTATTATACCGGCTGCAATAGGTGGCAAGGCCGAGAGTACCGGTGGCGTAACTATTCTTTCATCTCCTCCTTCAATCTGTAACGCTGCAGTCAGAACAAAGAAGAATTAGCAACAACTTGGCTGCCCGTAAAAGAAAAGAGAAGACATTAGCTAAAGGATGTACTCACCGACGCCACTGGATGAGGCAATCTCTAACTGGAAGGAGAAATGTGGGTGCAGCACCTGATACAGGTGATCAAAAAGGACTCCTGCAAGGATGTAATAATGCAATGTCAGTACATAAAGTATATTGCCTACAATGAAACCGTTGGATTACAAATCCGTACCTTCCAGCATTTGGAAGGATACGAGAGAAGGCATAGCAACTGGTGATACTTCCTCGGGTGGCACAACCTCAACGCTCACTACACCTGCATCCGAAACAATAGAAGTACTGTCAAAAGAGATTGAAAAGGGATTGCAGAATGAAAAGGAAAGCAATGACCCAAAATCTAACTGGTGAGTCACCGGTTGAAACCGCGACAAGGGCGTCACTAGATGCAGCGACTGCTTCACCCTCCTCCATCGGAATGGTTTCGCCACCCGTGGCCTCATCCCCCGACTCCACGAGCACCGTCATGACACTTGCAGCACCCGGCAACGGTAAGTAACTGCTAGGGAAAAGAGTGGCAATTGGGGCAGTTCCAGACTCTTGAGAAAGAGTGGCCACTTCAGGCTCAGTGGTTGCCGTCGTCTCACCTACCACTTCCTCATCTGGACTCGGCCCTATAGGGAATGACGTATGAGAATCTGAGGACCAAACTTTAATATAAAAAAAAGACCCAAAGTTATGTTACCTTGAGACATCCTTTTAGCTGCTTCCCGAGCCGTGCGTATCGCCTGTCTATGAGCGATAGAAAGGGCAACCGGAGCAATCTCTGAAGAAGCAGGGGCAGGAGAAGCAGTGCTCGGGCCTGCACCTACGGCCAAGGCGGCGTTACACTCTTTTGCCGCACGCCTCTTGCGCTTCCTTTCCGCCCGGGCCGTGAAAGCCGATCTTCTCAAGACCTCTGTCAAGAGGACGTCATCGTCCGTGCCAGGAGCTACCTCTGGAGCCGTTACAGCGTCCGTCATCGGTTGCTTAAGTAAAGCGTCTTTTAGCAATGCTGAGGAGGCTGGGACTTCGATAGCTGGACCTGGAAGCATCTCCGCATCACCCTGCGGGATTGGCACTGTACTGGGCCTGACCTGAGTCGAAGTAATCCCTGCGATCAGATAAAAAAGGGGTCAGATTATCCATAACAAAGGCGAATGAAGGCACAATGAGCCGAAATATACCAACGCTCAGCGAAGCGCGAATCCTCGCCTCCTCCTCAAAAGTCTCGAGGGAAGCCGCGAGAGCTTCTTCAGTGGAGATGCCTGTTGAAAAAAAAGTGTCGGTCAAAACACGATGATAAAAATGTAATGCAATGAAAAAAGATACAGCCGAGGTTTACTTGATTGTGCGAGGATGACCAGTCCTGCTTTATGGCTTGCTAATCGCTCAGAAGCTGCAATAGCAGCTTCGAGGTCGGTGTCATCCGGCGCCAAAAATAGACCCTCGTTGGTCCCATATTCGCTCAGGCCCTCACTATAAGGAGCATGAGGCTCCTGGTCGAGTACAACGTCGGCAGAGAGAATCGACTTCTTCTTCCTCTTCTGCGATAGAGTACCGGTCGCCGCTAGCACAAGCTTACGCTTGGTGGGCACCTTGGGATGACGAGTCCCGATATCTGAACCTACGCCAGACTCGGGAGACGCTAAAGTCACCTCTTTCACAGGAGCACGGGGTATCGGTAGCTCAGGCACATCACTCGGGACCTCGACCACAGCAACTCCTCTTAAGGGAGTACAGACAATGGTCCGTCACTTCCGAGGAACATTTGGATTACCAGCCGGAGCGGTGCCCTTGCGATCAAGCAGCAATCGCGTCTCCTCTCTAATAACGGCGTCCATCGAGTGTTGATACCACTCCACATACACATTAGGGGCCTTAGGAACGCAGCTCGGTTCACTGATGAAAAAAATGGACCCTGTGTTCAGGCGCATAAAATGGTGCATTGTGTTCTGAATACCCTCTTCAGTTGCAGGTGGTTCTGACAGGAAGGCCTCGAGCGGGACGCGTTGATTGTAGCTTAACAGCTGGGCAAAACGATGCGGGTTGTACCTCATGAACAACGTCGCATCATTTTGCATAAACACGAGAAAGCCCGGCCTGATGGAATATAAATAAAGAATTTCCCGAGCTTTCAAAACAGAGGCCCCGTCTTTAAAAATGTCCCGCAATGGCTGCACCATTGTTGCGGACTCTTTACCGATAGTTAGAATCTTGTCGGTAAAGGTCATGCCATCTCCAACCGTGCGAGGACGAAGGAGCAAACCCCTAGCTTCCCACGGTGACGGATTTACAATGGATGCGTCAACTAGCCACATAATCCGGGGGAAGCCATACCTGTCGTAGAAGGAAGGCCTTTTATGGATACCGAAAACACCAAGTACATGTAGCTCGAGCCATGACATGAAGTAATACATCGAGAAGTTCACATGCTGCACTCCTGGTTCAGTAGTATTCGCCGCTTGGCCGAGGCCGTAATACAAATGAGCTAACCCAGCGACCCCGACAGCCACTTTCACCCCGATAACCATTCGGTGAGCTGGGTAGAAGACAGACAGCCTCATACGGCGAGGGTGCATCGGAAGCGCAAACTAGCTCTTCCATAACCCGAGAAACCCCAAAAATAACGTTTCCTCGTCGATCCCAGGAACTGCAACCTATGCAAAAGAAACGACCGGGGTGTCGGGGAGGAAGAAACTCTTCTGATCTGCCTCCGCCGTTGGCAGGTTGTCCAAACCTAAGCCGAAAGGATCGTCAAGTTTGGCGAATTTAGCGGCCTCCTTCGAAAGGACTTCCGGATGGAGAAAACTAGCGATGAAATCCGTGAAATTAACCCCACGGCTCCCAGATTCGAGGAAAATGCCCTCACAAATATTCAGCACTTTGATCAAACAAGGGAATTGGTGCTGAATGGCGTTCTCCGGGATAAGGCCTATCATCACTGACTTGGCACCAAAAACTGACTTGGCACCAAAAACGTATTCATCCGTAGGAAGCAGTTCCTCATAATGCTCCTCTATAACCGGTAAGCCAGAAACTTCTGCAAATTCCTCTGAAGAGATTGATACTTCTCGATCCAGCAAAAGGAAGGTGTGAGTCGGAATATTCCACTGCTCCAGAAAGGCCTTAACCCACCAGGAAGGAAGCGTAGAATACTGAAAAAGAGAAGCATAAATTGCGGGATACAACCCAAGCCTCAGCAACTGCGACTTCTTCGCTGACAGAATATAGCGGGCCCATTGCAGATAGCCAGCTGGATGACAAGGAGTTAGGCCAATCATATATGGTTGACCCCACGAGCGTGAATCGCCTTGACAAATACGTCGCCCCAGGGTATCCAAAGCCATTGGAGGCTGAACGGGTATCGAAGCCATAGCAGGCTGAAGAAGACCTCCCGAAGTCCAGTTGACTTCTTCCACGGTATAGTTCACCGAGGGTGAGTCGACGTAGTGGATCTCCATGATGGGCTCTGAGGGTACCGTGCACGAAAAGCTCTGCCGACCCTTAACGATTTGATTGTACCATGTTCCCCATAGATGAAGATTCTTATGTTCCGGGTCATGATCTCTGATCAATGCCAAGACTTCCCTATCCACAGGCGCTCCAGGTAATCCTCCCTCTGAACGAAAAAATGGGAAAGAACGATCGAAAGACATGTCACCTGAGCGAAAAAGAACAAAAGTCAACTGTCAGTGCTATAATTTAAATTCTGACACTTGGTACTTTAAAAATTCGTACCGCACTGCAATGCAGGTTAAAGGGACCAAAGGGGGCCCACATAATCCAGATGACATTGTATCATTAATAAAACAGCCTCATCATTTGATGGGGCTGTCAATTAAATGAGGAAATCCTCGATTGATTCTCTTTTAATGAAAAAACCCTTCGGGCTAAGAAGTAAATCTCACATTGAGAGCAGTGCTCTATGACAGAGTGACATCTGTCAAACTCTAATGATGAAGAAATAAAGACTCCTCAAGTGCCTTGCTTTGGAAAAAATGATGGAATAATCCATCAGAAAAATTGAAATCAATTTTTATATATGAATGAAAAATTCTGAGATCTTCAAGATCTATAAACAAACTCTGAGAGTTCTTTATGAGCAAAGCTCTGTTCATGGGTTAATAAACCCCAAGAAAAGATCTCTTTAGATCTATGGGTTCAAGGAAAGCAAAGCTTCGTTGATGAAACCCTAAAAGGGTTTTCTTTAGATCAAAGATCTATGAAGAGCAAAGCTCTGTTAATGGGTGAAACCCTAGATTATTAAAAGATTTAATCTTTACCTAAATTTTGACAGAGTTCTGTCCTTAAGAAAGTTCTTAAGATGAAGAGTTATGCTCTGCAAGAGAATAATAATTCTCAGAAGGAAGAAGATGAACAGAAATCATCCTAAGGGCCAAGGGTCCTATTTATAGGCACTGAGATGCCTTTTCAACTTCTGAGATGATCCAAGGATGCAGATGCTGCCACCGCCGCACTCATATGTGAGCCACGTGAGCGCGACGGTGGGGGGCATTTGTTTCCCCCAATCAGAGCAAAGCTCTGTTCAAAATTCAAATTTTGAAATGAAGCAACGCTTCAGATGCAGCGCCAAGTGCGCCACGCCCTAAGCAGTGCACCACATGCAAAGCACGAGTGCGCTAGCGCAAGGTGTGCTATGCTCTAAGCAACGCACCATGTGCAAAGCACGGATGCGCTAGAGCTAAATGCGCTGCACCATAAGCAGCGCACCACGTGCAAAACACGGGTGCGCCAGCGTTGGAACTAAAATCTCCCCACCGTCAGATCAAAGATCCAATAATAATGATAAATCGTTAATTAAGAATTAAATTCTGTTAAAGAAAGATCCTTTAAAATCTTTCCAAACAACAAGATTGTGCTCTGTAAATCAGAGCACTGTTGGATCAATGATCCAATGGTAATTAAAAATCACCAAAACACAGAATAAATTATGTATGGAAAGATTTCCCAATCTTTGTTAAAAAACAAGAAGATTGCCTTCTGTAAACCAGAAGCCCTTGGATCAAAGATCCAACGATGGGAAATTCCCCAAATCAATTAGAGAAAAGATCTCCTTAACTGATTGAAATAATCAGCTTTCCCTATAAAAAGGCCCCCAGACTTCAAATCTCATACAGAGAAACCTCCCTATAAACTTTGAGAAATTCAAAGGCGAGAGCAAGCTCTCGGAAGAAGAAAACTTTCTTCAAGGTAAAAAAAAACAAAGAGATGAAATTATCTCATATAAAAGAAGAATTTACTTTTTTTAAAGATCATAGATCTATAAGACCAAGGTCTTTTAGAAAGAGATAAAAAGATCTCATCATAAAATAAAAAGAAGAACATAACTCTTCTCACAGATCATAGATCTGTAAGACAAATTGTCTTTTACAAAAAGAGATCATGAACATCTCATTATAAACAGAAAGGGGGAAAGAATAATTCAATTCTCTTAAGGATCATAGATCCATAAAGGCAAAGCATTTCATCAATACAAGAGATTGAAGTATCTCCTATAAAAACAAGAACTTTTGTTCTTAGAATCTTGAGAAAAAATCTCTTTTGGGATCAAAAAGTTGATCAATTAGCGCTTGCGCTCATAAGATAGCGCCCTGCGCTCAAGACTGGCGCACAGCGCCAAGCGCGCCACGTGCTCCTTACGTGTGCGCTACTTAACAGAAGCGCCTCAGCGCTCAAAGACTAGCGCTGCAGAGCCTTAGCGCTCCAAATACAGCACACCGCGCTCATTGACTGGAGCTCAGCGCCAAGCGTGACACGTGTCCCTCATGTGTGTGCCACTAAATTAATAGCGCAATGCGCTCATAAACTGGCACAATGCGCCCATCATCCGGCGCTTAGCGCCAAGGGCAACACGTGTCCCTCACGTATGCACTACTTGGCAGAAGTGCACTGCGCTCTTTGACTGGCGCAAAGCGCCAAGCGCACCACGTATTGCGCTGATAGAACATAAATTGTTCTGTAATAAGCCCAAGGCTATGAGGAATGCTCAGCATTCAGCAAAAGACAAAAACACAGTCAGGGCCAAGCCCAAATAAAGGCTCAACAGCCCAAAATAAATGTTAAACATTTTAACTTGATTGTACTAAGCCTAAGATTGGCCATAAGTCCTCAACTCAGATTAATTGAGCCCATATGCTCATAAATCTCAGATCTTAGTCCCAACTGGGCTACAGATCTCCCAACCAAAATTGGTTCAAGGGTACATCTCTGAGCCCCTCTGATATATGTCGTTGTAATCCTTCAACGTCTTCAGAGAGGTGACGGGTCCCGACAACCATACATTTCATAGACTAGGACATCTTTAAACTGGACTGTGGGGTCCTTAAACCCATAGACTATGATGTCCTTAACCTTGGACTGCAGGGTCCTTATACCCATGGACTATGATGTCCTTAATCTCGGACTGTGGGGTCTTTAAACTTATGGACCGAGATGTCCTTAAACTAACATTGGACTGTAATATCCTTAAAATAATCGACCACAATGTCCCTAAACTAAACAATAGAGTCCAAATGCTCTTTTGTTGGATCTAAATGATCCCGTTAAGTTGATCTTAGTCTAAAATTAGACTAACGTATCCTTAACTAACGTTTAAGTTGATCTTAGTCTCAAATGAGACTAATGTATCCTTAAACCCAACCCCCAAACCCAAATCTAAGAAAATACGGATTTGGACTAATCCACGCCCTACGGACGACAACATAAATTAGTCTCTGTATACAATCCACGGGCAACCAAAAAACAAAACAAACACCCACGACACGAAGTGACCATCCGGAGAAGGAGAAAGTGGTTACCGCGATGCGGTAGCGTAATTAACTGCAGGGGCTTGCGCCTGCAGGAAAGAGCGTCCCCACAATCAATAACCCCTCAAATGAGGGGGAATCTGACGAAGTCTGCTACATCGGTCGCATCCGTTTAAACCTTCGATATATGGTGTCATAAATCAACTTGGCATCTTCGGAAAGATGGACAGATAGCACCAATTAGCATCTGCTCTTGAAATTCAGGTAAGACGGACCTGCGCGGTCGCGTCTCCGTGTTTCTGCGGGGAACAAGGACGTTGCTGTCCATTGGGTTTAAGGACATCATAGTCCGTAGAGTTTAAGGACATCATAGTCCATAGAGTTTTGGCCCATTGGTTCAGAGGTGCACCAAGAGTCATTGGTTATTTGGACACTTCACCTCTCTGGAAACGTTGAAGAATTACAACGACATGTATCAGAGGTGTGGAGAGATGTACCCTTGAACCAAAGAATGTTCATCAGGGACTTAGTAGTCTTGTTTGGCACTAAGGCCAATTTAGAAGAAGACCTATGGGCTCGGTCAATTTGGAGTTTGACCAACCTTGGGCTCAACCCAATTGATTATTTATTTGGGCTTGATTCCCTTTCTGTATCAGCACTGATGAGCGTTGATTTGAATTCTGACACCCCTTTTTCTTTTTGTTTTACTTATATTCTTTTATATGGAGTGTTAAACAATTTATGGCGCCCACGTGGAGAGCACGTGAGGCGCTCGGCGCTCAGTGTCATACACTGAGTGCTAAGCACTTTTTATTAAATAGCACCCATGTGAGGAGCACATGGAGCGCTCGGCACTGAGCACCATACTTTGAGTGCTAAGCGCTTCTTCTTAAATAGCGCCCGTGTGAGGAGCACGTGGAGCGCTTGGCGCTGAGTGCCAAACTTTGAGTGCTTAGCACTAAGTTTTTTGTTCTGCCCAATTTAGTTCTCTAAGAATTAGATTCTCACTTGTGAAAGACTTTGTCTTATAGATCTGAGATCTGAAAAAAGAACTAAGTTCTTCTGATGTGAGAGTTAAACTCTTAGATATGAAGGAGATGCTATGATCTTTCTTAACTTGTGAAGGACTTTGTCTTATAGATCTGAGATCTGAAAAAAGAACTAAGTTCTTCTGATGTGAGAGTTAAACTATTATATATGGAGGAGATGCAATGATCTTTCTTATTTTTATTTACCTTGAGGAGAAATCGTTCTCGTCTTGAAGTTTGAAGTTTATGGAGGGATTCTCCTCTGTAAGACTTGAAGTCTTGGGTCCTTTATATAGTGGAGGCTGATTTGTTGATTCAGTTAAGAAAATCTCTCATTGAGAGATTTCTTAATTGATTTGGAGATTTTATCCACTTTTGGATCTTTGATCCAAGGAATTCTGTTTTACAGAAGATATTTTTCTTTTTTTTAACAAGATTGGGAAAATAATTTCCATACAGAGCTTATTCTGTAATTTGGTGATTTTTTAATCACCATTGGATTTTTGATCCAACGGTGCTCTGATCTACAGAGCACAATCATTCTTGTTTCGAAAGATTTGAGGAGTATTTCCTCAATCAGAATTTAATTCTGTGTTTTGATGACTTATCATCTCCTTTGGATCTTTGATCCAACAGCAGAGAACTTTTAGTTCTGGTGTCGGTGCCCTCGTGTAGGGCACGTGAGGCGCTGTCTCAGAGTTTTTAACTCTTGGGCGCTGGCGCTCTCGTGCAAGGCGCGTGAGGCGCTGCCTCAGAATTTTTAACACTTGGGCGCTGGCGCCCTCGTGCAAGGCACGTGAGGCGCTGCCTCAGAGTTTCTAACACTTGGGCGCTGGCACCCTCGTGCAAGGCACATGAGGCGCTGCCTCAGAGTTTTTAACTCTCGGTGCTGGCGCCCTCATGCAAGGAACGTGAGGTACTGCCTTAGAGTTTTTAACTCTCATTTAATAGATTTATTTTTTGTGCTTTGCACATTGGCGCCCGCGTAAGGAGCACGTGAGGCGCCATCATAAGATTTAATTCTATCTGAGGCAGTACCTACGTGCTTTGCATATGGAGCTTTACCTTTATTTTTATTTTTATTTTTATTTTATTGTTATTATTTTATAAGGGAGAAAGATTTGAGCCAAAATTTTGGCGGGAGCAAATGCCCTCCACTACTTTGCCCACGTAAGTATGTACGTGGGTAAAGTAGTGCAGAGTTATGCATGGCCTTAGAATTGAGGGCTTAGGAGGCAAGTTTAGAGTCCTTGTAGCCTAAGACTTTTTTGTCGAGACGAGTCGAGAAGTTCTCGCAGGAACGTTATTTTCCCTACGAGTCGAGACGAATTGAGAAGTTCTCACAAGGACACTAATTTCCTTACGTGTCGGGATGAATTGAGAAGTCACGCAAGAACATTATTTTCCTTACGAGCCGAGACGAATCGAGAAGTTCTCGCAAGGACATTATTTTCCGTACGAGTCGAAACGAATCGAGAGGTTCTCGCAAGAACACTAATTTCCTTACGAGTCGAGACGAATCAAAAATTTCTCGCAAGGACACTAATTTCCTTATGAGTCAAAACGAATCGAGAAACGATGGCTTAGGAAACAGGTTCAGATCTGACACCTAAGACTTTTCAACTTTATGAGCCGTGAGGGTCTCATAAAGAGTTTTCTCTCTACGAGTCGAGAGGATCCCGTAGGCGTATTTTCTCCTTAGGAGTCGTGAGGACTCCTAAGTGCGTTTTCTCTTGAGAGTCGTAAGGATCTCACAGGAGAATTTTTCCCCTTTACAAGTCGAGAGGACTCATAAGTGGTTTTTTCCCCTCCTTGTCGGTATTCGACTTTGGAGAGTGTGGCCCGTAGATAGTCCATCTTGATCTCCTTGTAGAGCAGCGATAGCTTAGAAGACAGGTTCAGATCTGTCGTCTAAGACTTTTTCAACTTTATGAGCCGTGAGGGTCTCATAAAGACTTTTCTCCTTACGAGTCGAGAGGATCTCGTAGGTGTAATTTCTCCTTAGGGGTCGTGAGGACTCCTAAGTACGTTTTCTCTTGAGAGTTGTAAGGATCTCTCAAGAGAATTTTCTATATGCGCAGGGACATTAATTTCCCCGCTGGTCGAGACGAATCAAGAGATTCTCGCAAAGACACTGATTTCCTTGCGGATCGAAACGAATCGAGAAGTTCTCGCCAAGGACGATGATTTTCCTGAATCGAGAGATTTTGCCAAGAACACTGATTTCCCTGGGGTCAAGACGAATCGAGAGATTCCTGCAAAGACACTGATTTTCTTGCGGGTCAACGCGAATCGAAAGGTTCTCGCCAAAGACGCTGATTTTCCTGAATTGAGAGGTTTTTGCCAAAGACACTGATTTCCCTGAATCGAGAGGTTTTGCCAAGGACGTTGATTTCCCTAAATCGAGAGGTTTTGCCAAGGACGTTGATTTCCCTGAATCGAGAGGTTTTGCCAAGGACACTGATTTCCCTGGGGTCGAGACGAATCGAGAGATTCCTGCAAAGACACTGATTTCCTTGCAGGTCGACGCGAATCGAAATGTTCTCGCCAAGGACGCTGATTTTCCTGAATCGAGAGGTTTTTGCCACGGACATTGATTTCTCTGGGGTCGAGACGAATCGAGAGATTCCTGCAAAGACACTAATTTCCTTGCAGGTCGACGCGAATCGAAAGGTTCTCACCAAGGACGCTGATTTCCTTGAATCGAGAGGTTTTGCCAAGGACATTGATTTCCCTGGGGTCGAGACAAATCGAGAGATTCCTGCAAAGAAACTGATTTCCTTGTGGGTCGACGCAAATCGAAAGGTTCTCGCCAAGGACGCTGATTTCCCTGAATCGAGAGGTTTTTGCCAAGGACACTGATTTCCCTGGGGTCGAGACGAATCGAGAGATTCCTGCAAAGACACTGATTTCCTTGCGGGTTGACGCGAATCGAAAGGTTCTCGCCAAGGACGATGATTTCCCTGAATCGAGAGATTTTTGCCAAGGACACTGATTTCCCTAGGGTCGAGACGAATCGAGAGATTCCTGCAAAAATACTGATTTCCTTGCGGGTCGACGCGAATCGAGAGGTTCGTGGGTTGACTTGATTCCGAGGCAGAGCATTGATCCGGCGGGGAGGTCATTGGTTGACTTGTTTCCGAGACGAAGCATTGTTCCGGCGGGGAGGTCATTGGCTGACTTGTTTCCGAGATAGAGCGTTATTCCGGCGGGGAGGTCATTGGCTGACTTGTTTCCGAGACGGAGCGTTGTTCCGACGGCGGAGTCATTGGTTGACTTGTTTCTGGGTCGGAGCGTTGTTCCGGCAGGGAGGTCATTGGTTGACTTGTTTTCGGGTCGGAGCGTTGTTCCGGCGGGGAGATCATTGGTTGACTTGTTTCCGGGTCGGAGCGTTGTTCCGGCGCGGAGGTCATTGGCTGGCTCTAGGTTGTCTGTAAACCATAGAGTTCTGGAACTAGGGACTTTGTCATGGTTCCGATTGGTGATGTCGCGTCCGTATCTTACTGGAATGAGGAGGGACGCTGCGGTGATCTTTGGGCTGTAGATATTGCCGTTGAGATCTGACTCTCCATTTGAATGAGCCTGGTGGGGGAATGTGATTCCCTTTTTGTTCATGCTCATGGATTGTATACAGGGGTCATTATGGACTTGCCTGTAGGGCAAAAGTTCCGTTTAATTTTTTTGTTTTCTTTCCGCGATGCTCTATCATTTCAGCTTTTTATATCGCGAAAGTCGCGATTGCCCAATCATTTTGGCTATTTTTGGCGGTGCCCAATCATTTCGGCTGTTTTTCTTTTTCTTTACTCGCTGCTTTTTATTGCGAGCTGTCCTATCATTTCGGCTATTTTTTCTTTTTACTCGTTGCTTTTTATTGCGAGTTGCCCAATCATTTCGGCTGTATATATTTTTTTGTATTTTTGGCTCGCTGATTTTGTTGCGAGTATGGACCTGAGATCTGATACCAATCTTAGCATCAGCATTGCTGCGACTGGAATATTGCCAGGAGCGAATCATCACTTGCCGTGAAAGGACTTGGAATTTGTTGCCGATTTAAGTATCAGTATCGCTACAACTGGAATATTAACAGGAGCGAATCATCATTTGCCTGTATCGATTTGAACAAAGGTGGCTTAGCAAACAGGGTTAGGATTCTGTCAACTAAGTCTTTTGACTTCATGAGCCGTAAAGGTCTCATAGAGGTGTTTCTCCCTACGAGTCGAGAGGATCTCGTAGGTGCATTTTCTCCTTAGGGGTCGTGAGGACTCCTAAGTGCGTTTTCTCTTGAGAGTCATAAGGATTTCACAAAAGCGTTTTCTCCTTGCAAGTCGAGAGGATCTACAAGTGTGTTCACCAAATAGGGGAATTTCACACCATTGGTGGAACTGAGCGAGGGAACACTTATTTATGCCCGTGGATCGTATACAAGGGTCAATATTTCTTGCCTGTAGGGCGGTTTGGGGAATATGATGGCTTAAGAACAAGTTCAGGTCCCTGTATCTTAAGACTTTTGAATCCTGTAAGCCGTGAGGGTCTCATAGGGGGGACATTCTCCTTACAAGTCGTGAGGATCTCGTAAGTGCAATTTCTCCCTAGGAATCGTGGGGATCCCTAAGTGTGTTGCTCCCTAATGAGTCGTAAGGATCTTACGCGGGCATTTTCTCCTAACAAGGTCGAGAGGACCCTGCAAGTGTACAGGAAATTTTTTACGAGTCTGCGCCCTTTCAGGTTTTCACAAACTCGCCGGTAGCCCTGCTGTTTTAACTCACGGAGCCCTTTCGGGTTTTCATCCGTGCCGATTTCGCTTATGTACGTACCTTTTTTTTAACGAGTCTGGGCCCTTTCGGGTTTTCACAAACTCACCGGTAGACCTACTATTTTTACTCACGGAGCCCTTTCGGGTTTTCATCCGTGTCCGTTTCGCTTATGGACATACCGTTTTTGTTTTTTTTTACGAGTCTGTGCCCTTTCGGGTTTTCACAAACTCACCGGTAGCCCTGCTGTTTTTACTCACAGAGCCCTTTCGGGTTTTCATCCGTGCCCGTTTCGCTTATGGACATACCATTTATTTTAACTGCGCTAGCCTAAGGATGCTGCAGTTCGCAGTAGTTTAAGGATGTTACGGTCCGTAGTTAGTTTAAGGACATTTCGGTCCGTAGTTAGTTTAAGGACGTTTCGGTCCGCTGTTTATTCTACATTCACGTGTATTTGTTACGTAACGGGATACATGACGATGATATAGAATACACCCAGTTAGGGTGTGATTTGACGGGTTTCGTTCAGCGGCGTATCAATCCCCTCGTCTGATAGTTCCAAGGATTTTTGTGCACTGATTCTTCCCCCAGCTCCTCTACGTTATCTTCTGATGCCAAGTGAGCTTTTTCGTCATTTACTGACGAATGAGAGATCATGTGACAACTTGCCACATAATTCTCGGGTTTTTTTAATGAGTCATCTTCCTCATCTCTGCTCTCAAAGATATGGTTGAGAAACTCTTGGAGTATGACCGGGGTTCGCGCCTTCTGGTTATATTCTTCCAGTGCGTCAATATACTTTTGCAGGTCCGTGCGTTTGTCGTCAGACTGTATGGGCTTTTTGGTCTTCTTCTTCTTCTTCGAAGACTTCGACGGCTGGGCCTGGGCATTTTCCCCATCGCTACTAACTCTCGGCGTCGGGCGCGGTTTCAGCATTCCCTCAACGACCATAGGTTCCAACGGGCTTTTCCACCTGATCGCAGGGCATTCTTGAAGATCCTTCAGCATTATTTATTTTGGCAGAAAGGACAACTTCCCACGGAGCTTCTTCTACAAATGAACATGATGCCCCAGCGTGTCTACCCTTTCAAGAGTGTGCGGTAGTGGTGGATTTACTTTTCAGTTTTCGGACAGCGCGAACTTGCCCTGTTGGTACTGGTTTTCAACCCAGTTTTTGAAGACGTAGCAATTTTTGATTGCGTGGCCCACTATTCGGTGGTAGGGCAGTAATTAGGATTGTTGACGTCGCCCGGTTGCAGTAGGCGTCTTGGATCTGGTAAAGTGATAAGCCTGTTGCGCACCGCCAGTTTGAACAGTGTTCTCGTTTTATCCCGAGGGAATGAGTAAGGACGTCTCAGCTTTTCATCGAAGGATCGCGGCTTGTTGCTTTGGTGAACAACCGGTCTTGGGCCACTCGGTTGTTGTTGAGCGTTGGTGACGAAGGTTGCTTTCCCTTTTCCCTTTTCATTCCGAGGATCCATTTTCGAGGAATACGGTCTATGGACCATCTGGTCCATTTGGGTCAGCTTGTCGATCAAGGTCTGGAAGGTGGTCAGCTTGAAAAACATCATGAATTGGGATATAGTCGCCTGCAGATCGAAGGTTCTTACGAACATGCCCACGATAGGAGCTTCTTCTATGCGTTGTTCGCATTTCAACCACAGGTTCTGCCAACGAATCGCATGCTGAACCCATGTCTCTCCTGGCTTCACTCGGGCATTGATCAACGCCGTGATCGGGGTGCGTTCGCTGGCGCTTGAGAAACGCTGGGTGAATAGCAACTCCATTTCCGTGAATGTTCTGATGGAGTCATTCGGAAGCTCCGAATACCATTCGAATGCTGTCTCCGCTAAGCTGCCGACGAACTGGCGAAGTAGCAATTTTTCGTCACCTCCAGTATTGCCGCAGAGAGCCCTGAACTGAGCAACGTGCTGATGGGGGTTGCCTGTCCCCTTATACACGTGAAATTTAGGGATCGTATATCCCGGTGGGTACTTAATTTGATCGTACCAACCTGGATAGGGTCACCCAGTTCTGACGACTTGGCCGGCAGCTTCGCTTTCCTGATGAGCTCGTATTTGTTGAGCTAAATAGTCATCAAGTGCAGCTTTCGAGATCGTCTCCTCCCTGGCTGTTGATAGTGCCGGAAGAGAATTTGATGTCTCCCCTCTGTCTTCAATGATTATTGGGGGATCTTCGGCTGGAGAGTCCGACTGGATCATCATGATGTTAGTGTATATGCCATAGAGGCCATTACTGTATCATACTAGTTTGTATATTACTTGATGGAAGCTTGGGATATTCATAGTTGTACAGACAATCTTGCTCAAAATAGTAGTATGCTACTTGGTTTATTTCTACTTTATTGTGTGCATGTGTTTTTTATAGCATATCGCCTTTACACATTAGTGGAGCCCTTAGGATCTTTGCTTGATTACCAGCGTTGTGATGGCAGTCACACTTGTGGGGGCTGGGTAATCCACAAGCACATCCTTATGCAGGTCCCTAGTCGTAGGACTATCGAGACAGGGCATCGATACTACGGAGTAGACTAGCGTATGCACTTCTCATCCCAGCTTGGGAGACGGTCTGTCCCACAGCCGTCAGTACGTTATACTTGAGATAGTATGCGGGTGCTCGTTAGGTTACGAGTACACTGGACAAGACTCGTCGGGAACTGTTGGTTGGTATTATACCTATCGTCAGTTATCAGTTCCCAGGTGACATGAGTACAGCTTAGTCCGTTGACTTGACACTGTCACTTCTCCTCGAGTGTATTCTCACTATTCTTAGATTGCTACCCTACCACGGCTCAAAGGAGTCATGCAAACAGGTAGCGGTTGGGTGCAGTCCCGAAGCACTTGGAGGCAGTGACAGTTAGACAGGATTCATCTCTCCCGGTATTGGGGGTTGATATCGCGCTGTGTCTAGGAGAGCCATTACACAAAGTCCCTGGCCAGGGCAAGCGAGATATACTGGTAGGTTTCCAGTGTTATCTCAGGGTGTTCTGGGCTACACTCCGACACGACTTGTACCGCTATTAGGGGACTGACGTTTACCGCCCCCTAGGCCCGCCATGCGATACTCTTAGACGAACAGATCGGACTGTACGGAGATTGTCACGTTCAGGCTCAGTAGGAGTTCAGATGGGTTTACCTCATCAGTCTTCTTATCGGCATCTACCTGGGGACCGTTACGTACAGATAGTGCCGCTTGCGGTCTGTGGTTAAACCCACTGCCAGCGTAGTGTCGAGTCTTTAGAGTCCCACACAGAAGGTTATTCGTCTTTAGGCAAAACGAGTAGAGGTCGCATGGTTTTGCGACGGGTTCGTTCACATCCGCGCACTTATGCGCGTTTGGTGTCTGGACAGCTTATACTAGCGGGCTTTGGTTTAAGCCAGATTCTCGTATATGTTTTGGGATTGGTTTTATCTCATTGTATTCGTGTTCCTCGGAACACGGATACGAGTGTGTATGCACAGTTGACTGAGGCAGAGGCAGAGGACTTTCATTAGGGTTGATGACCGTTGTCTTTTTCTTAACCCTAATGTTTATATGTGAAATATGATTATTAATATTAATTAATTATAATTGTGTTATGGTTAGGGATGTTGACCAGTTGACTATGGTTGACTTGTTGACCTATGTTGACATATTGACCATCATCATTTCATATGAAAGATGCTCTTTGATTCTTGCAAAAGTAATTAATATGAAATGATAATGGTCATTTCAAGTTAACCATCACAATTATCTTTAGTTAATTATTTAATTATCTTAATTCACATATATGTGAGAAGGTTGGCATTATCTTCTCATTCTATCATTCTCATTCTCTCTCATCCTCTTCCTCTCTCTCAAAGCTCTCCCTCTCATGAGTTGAGAACCATTAAGCTTTGAGATAAAACCTTCAAAATTACTCTCTACTCTTTCTAAGGTTCTAGGTTTAGCACACCAAGCACCTTAGTAACTTCTAGTTTGAGGTAGGAGCCAAAGGTAGAGACCCTCGGGTGGATCTTTCTTCGGCAAGAGAAGGCGACGAGGACAACCCGTTCATCCCACTCCAAGGAACAAGAAGAGAAGGACTTTAAGACTTAGGTATAACCCTTTAACCGAGTAGCTAACTCTTTTAGCTTGGTTGTTAGTTTATGTTTAACAAAGATCCTCCTTTAGTTAGTCCATGTTGCCTAGAGTTGTAAAAATCGAATTTTTATACCGTTTCCGCCTCCCCGTAAGCACCGGGGTGGGCAACGTGGACTTACAGTGGTATCAGAGCCTAACTAAACACAAACTAACAAGTTAGCAAAGTATCTAGAACTTCGATCGGACAAAAAAACCGCAAAACACCCCGTAAAATTCAAGTTTCTGCCGATTTTTATTTCTGCTCAAAAAATAATAAATCATGTATTAAAAATCGGCTCAGGCTTTTTATAGAACAGGCAAGAAAAACGATCCAGTGAGTCGACCAACTCACCCCGGATCCGCGGCACGAGCTTGCTCCTGCCGCGGATCCGAGGCCGAGTTGACTCGGCCGTGGATCGTTTCTCCTACAGTTTTCTTCTGCTGGTGTTTTGTGATTTTTGAGATGGTTTGTTTCTGCCCAGAATTTCCAGAGAACAAGTTTGTTTTTGGGGTGGTTACAAATCCGTATTTTGATCGATTTTCTGTAGACTTTGGCTAATGGGTTGTATCTGTGATGTGTTATATGTATTGAACGTCTGCTAATCGCTATACGTCGATTAGTGTGGGTTATACATATCTGTGATCTGTAATGTTGATGGTTTGTGTATTTGAATTCGTTGGATTGTCGCGGATGAATAGCCGGGGGTTGTGAGATGAGAGTTTTCTTATTCTTTCAATTCATGTAATATGTAAATTGATGTAATATTATTTATATGGCCGCACAACCGGGATGGGGTTGTAGCCGTCATTGTATAATTTCTTTTACTGTTTTTGCTCCTAGGATAGACCCAAGGTGGGGTGCACAAACTACCGGGTATCTCGAAGTGCCGACTGGCCTACTCACGGTGTTGAGAGAGGTTGCTTCGCTTCGGGTACTTGGCGAGTAGTTTGCCGCACCCGTAGGGGTCTAGGATGGGGTTTGGCTATTCATCGCGACCGTGTAATCCGCTCTTCGTTATAGGCTCGTACGGAATGCGGATTCCTAGTATATCCAATGTGTTCATCTGTGATCTGGAATGGCTATCATTGCATGTGACGAATGTATATATATATATATATATATATATATATATATATATATATGATATCTATTTAGGCGTTGCTTATGTTTTGCATCCGCGCTAGTCCAGCCCTCGCTCTGTCGTTAGTTAAGTAACCTAACGGGTGATGACGGGACCCCGTGGCGAATGCGGATGGCATAAGCGTACGACATATTTTCGTTGTTTTCTGCAATGGTAGGATTAATTGATGGGACGCAATAAAATTAATGCAAGAAAATAAACCAAGTAAAAGTCGTTGGAACACTTTGAAAACCACTCGGTTCTTTTCAAAAACCAACTTTTAAATGCGGAGCTTGAACCACTCCTTTTAAAAGCTATCTAGTTCCATCGATTATATCAAGTTCACTACGTTCACGGTTTCGCCAAAACCATTCATAGCCCTCCATCATTTCAGTTAAATATTCGGTAGTATTCAAGCTATGTATTTTGACCTCACGCCAAGGCATAGTGATTGGTAGCTGCTGGATATTTATCTGTTGCATAGATAGAATGCGTTGGTTTGAGACAGTCGTACTGCCATTTTGGCCTACGTCAAGGGTAGGTACGGGTGGGTTCAAATTAACCTGGATAATGATGGGTAGAACTTGACATGTGACTTATGACATTTTGACCTCACGCCAAGGTCATAAGAGCATGGGGCAAAAAATCCACATCGGGAGTTTCAAAAGAAACTGAAACTTGCTAGCGCTGCATACCATTTGGAGTGTGATAATTCTGGTAGGATTCCTTCAGTTTTGTCACACGATGATATTTGGATCCCGATCCTACTGTGAGTATATGCTACTCCTCCAGAACTTTCTCACTTAACGATCAATGCTATAAACCAAGTAGGTGTCTAGAAAGGTGTTAGCGGGGCAACACCCACAGGGAAAAGAGGTTATTTAATTAAGGAACTTCACGAAAGCGTTGGAAAACCTCCCTCGAAGCACCGACACTGGCCTGGCTGAACGGTTAAGCAATAATTGTACGGTGAGATTGATCCCGACTAATTCTTCCTTTATGGTTTGAGGAGGGATTCGAGAGACAGTGGGAGCCATCCTGTTTAGACAAATTAAAAACCACTCTAAACTTGCAAGAGCATCATGCTAAAGTGTTTCTTCCCTCTCTCCTAATTGCAGCGACCAAACATCATGACTGGACTTAAGTTACTACTAGATAAAAACATACCAATATGGCCAAACTACAAAGATTGGCTCAGGAATGTCAAAATGGCAATCACTTATGACAAGTTGGGGTATCTCTTTACCACCAAAGCTCCCCCTGTCCCAGGTCCCAAAACCAGCGTCGCGGATAGGGAAATCCGTAAGACCTGGGAAATCGACTGCGCGAAGGCCAAGTGCCTCGTGCTTGCCTCTATGGACAATGAACATCAGAGGAGGCACGAGAATATAGACCTCGAATCCATATTTCTGCATACAAAAGAACTGTATGGAGAGCAATCCCGTATCGCCAGATACGAAGTCTCGAAAAAGCTGTTTTCAGCGAGATTGGCCGTCGGATCATCGGTAGCGGAACACGTGCTTAAGATGATTGGCTACATAGAAGAGCTCGCGGACCTTGGGACCACGTTGGAGAATGAGCTCTATACGGACTTGATTCTCCAGTCCCTTCCTTCCACTTACGCCCAGTTTATCCTGAACTTCAACATGCAAGAAAAGGAAGTTGAACTTTCAGAGCTCCTCAACATGCTGAGGAGTGCAGAGGGCACCCTACAGAAAGGTAAGGAAACATCCACTTTGTTTGTAGGAGGATCTTCCTCTTCTAGGTCTAAGGCAAAAGCCAAGGGAAAGAAGAAGAAAACCCCCACCAAACCAAGGGGCGGTGTTAGTAAAGTGGATACGAAGGGAAAGGCAAAAACAACAAAGGTAGAGGGAAAGCTTGTGGGGGAAGGAAGAGTGCTTTTACTGTCACAAGAGTGGACACTGGAAAAAGGATTGCAGGGCTTGGAAAGCCAGAAACCAGGATCTGAAGCAAGTTGCGGCTTCAGCTTCAGGTGTGTATGTTATTGAAAACTGTCTATCAATAAACTCTACTTCCTGGGTATTGGATACCGGGTCAGGATCTCATATCTGTAATTCTTTGCAGGCATTGAGAAAGCTTAAGGTTTTGAAGGCAGGTGATATGACCCTCAGAGTTGCAAACGGAGCTAGCATGGCTGCTGAGGCCGTGGGGGACTATCACCTGGGAATGTCAGATGGACATGTTTTGGTTTTACGTAATTGTTATTTTGTACCCAATGCAACTTGTAATATCATTTTTGTATCTTTAATATCTAAAGAAGGTTATGAATTTGCATTTGTAAGTAATGTTGTAAACATTTACCATAATCATGTTCTGATTGGGTCAGGTACATTAAGCAATGGTATTGTTGGGGTAAAAATTTACACCCCGGTTGACCAAGTCAAAATAAAAGTCAACCCCAAGCCAAGTGGGCCCAAGCCCAGGTCAAGCGGGCCCATGCCCAAGTCGAGCCCATAGCCAGCCTCCCCATGCCAACAACAAAATCATGTAATAAATAATTTTTTATGTAATTGTTTATGCATGAATGTAAACAAAATGGGCATAAAGCCAATATTTTGTAAGCCCATGGCTTATGTGCAAAAATGAAATGGCACATGAGCCATGGGATGGCTAAAATGCCATTTTTGTAAAGCCCAAGGGGCTATATGTAAATATGTAAGTCTATATAAAGCAACATGATGATGAATAAAAAAAGAACACTTTTCATTCCCCCCAAAACTAGGGTTCTTTGTGCCTCATGCTCCTTCTCCAAGGTTCTAAACCTTCTCATTTCTTTTGAATTAAATCAAGAGTTTCACTCTTTCTTTTCCAAAACTAAATAGTTTTCCACCACAAAACCCGCAAAGGGGAACTTAGATCTCCCATCAGATCTCAAAAAGGAGTGATTTTTAAAATCTCCTACTTCTTGATCTTCAAGATCCGGCCAAACAACAGGAGGAAGAAGAAGAACCCCCTTCATCAGCTTCAAAACATCCTAGGAGTTTAACTCCATACATATATACATAATAAATATTTCCTTTCTGAAGCATAGCTTCTGTTTCTTAGGCTAAAAGCCTCATTTTCTCGCCGGCGCTCAAGCGCAGAGCGCCCGCGTGCCGACACGTGGCGCGCTTGCGCTCAAGCGTAGAGCGCCCACGTGCCGACACGTGGCGCGCTTGCGCCTGAGCGCACAGCACCTAGGCGCACAGCGCCCAATGTGCTGCCCCACGCATCCTTTGGATGTCTTTTCCCCTTTTTATATATATACATGTATATCTATACATATGTACATATACACATACTCCACGACACTATCCCTGTTAGAAAAAAATTTCTAACGAGGCGATGCCCCGCACCCCGCAAGGGGGCTGCTAGCCTCCTTGACCCCCAGCCCGCTATCCGGGTAGCGGGACCCCCGTAAAAACTCTGCGTGGCTCCCAATATATCCAAAACCCCCCTTTTCAAAACACAACACACGCACACTGCACATTGAGTTCGCATGACCAGTTTAACCCGTCAATCGGAGGTTCCCTCGCTCCAAAGGCGAGGGGTAATTAACGGCAGCTTAGTCCGCGGCTGTCGGAGATTCGGATCCCCACAATCATTAAACCCCCGCCTACCCTAGGCAGGGGGAATCTGTAGTACGCCTGACAAGCGCGCGCGTATTCCCATCTCAATGGGGTGACGAAAAACACCCTACAGATTCTGGCACGCCCGGTGGGACAAACCTCTCCTCCCATATTTCGGGTTAAGCGTTCATGCGAACTCAATCAATATACATACCTGTATTTATACTAAAAATAATGCTTTTTCATGCAGATTTTCAAGCAATCACCTTCCGACGATGTCTTCGATGATGAACTCAGCTCCCGTCTCCTACACGATGAGGATAGACTCTAGGACGGTCCTTCCGGCCAGTCTCGGGCGACAATAGGAGGAGCCGCTGCTACCATTCGGCTCTATTATGTTCATGCCAGTTGGCGACATCCCAGCTCCTCAAGCTCCGGTGACCGACAAACCGGCCTCGAAAGGCAAGAGGCCAAATGTGGTGGTCTCGAAGGCATCCCAACCCAAACGCAAATCGGTGTCTGGACGGCTTTCCATGGCCCCAACTGGGGGCAAAGCCATCGGAACAAAAGAAGTTACCTGACGCCGTGGGCAAGCCCAGGCGATACCTTCGATGGACACGCGGGCAGATGTCTTCTCAAGCATCCCCATCACTCGGCCTATGGCGGCTTCCCGAAGAGCAGAAGCCTGCCAAGCGCTTAAGGCAGAGAAGCTGAGGCAAAAGCGGCTCAGATATAGAGCCAACAAAAGGGCTAGGGCTCTGGCCTTGTTAAAATTTATGAATTTCCAAAGCCCGGACCGCTCCGCGAAACCAGCTGCCAGTGATGAAAGAATGGCTGAATGTGTTATCCACACTGTCTACATGGCCGGACATGAAGAAACGAACCCTCCTCTTCTTCACAGCCATGGTGATGATATGGTTGACGCTACCCAGCATCGGCTCGACCTAAATGATGAAGAGCCCGCTCAGGCCGATAAGCCATAGGAGACCATGGTTCCTACGGAATTGAGCTCAGGCAATAAAGATTCCCCGGTTGTCATAGCCGGAACTACAGAACAAGCATTATTCCAATGGCTTCAAAGGCAATTTCAGGACAGGGATGAGAAGATGGCCGAGGTCTATTCCAAAGTCGACGGGCTGGCAAACATCATGGCAGATCTCGCGACCCAAGTCGCCCGATTGCAATTACAGCAGAATCAAATTTTGGCTCATGAGCCAGGGATTGATACCCGGGGGAAGCTAACTGATATCCCTTTCAACCTAAAAGCGGAGCGCCTTCGCGAAAAACGGCCGCAATCAGCCTCCAGTCCCTCCGATACATACGCCGGGGGGGAATCGCCTCTGAAAGAGAAGCTGGAAAAGGTCTATTCCTTCAAGAGGGAAAAGGTCCACAAGATATTCAGGGACGCCCTAAGAAACGGTCTACAACTGCCGGAATCAAAGAGACCGCAAGAAGCGAATATGACCGACAACCCAGAATATTGCCCCTATCACAGGGTGATAGGTCATGCCATTGAGGACTGCTTCGTCTTCAAAGATTGGGTCGAAAGGCAATACAAGACGGGAGAGATAGAACTGTCTAAAGGCACGTTAGCAAACAGTCAAGCTACGACCGCCGATTTCATGCAAATGGAGACCAGATCCTTTCGGGAACCTAATCCTCCCAGACATGTGCCATTATCTGAAAAGGGCGAACCAAAGACCGATCGGCCTCGAGGACCAGCATCAGTAAAGGCACCTACTCCAATGGAGAGAAAGAAGAAGGTATACTCCTTCAGGAGGGATGAAGTCCGCAAAATATTCATGGACGCCTTGAACAACGGTCTGCAACTGCCTGTTCCAAAGAGGCCACAGGAAATGAACATGACCGGCAATCCCGTATACTGCCTATATCATAAAGTGGTGGGTCATACCATCGAAGACTGCTATATTTTCAAAGATTGGGCAGAGGACCAATATAAGCTTGGAAAATCCTCACAATCCTCGGATGTATCGGCAAGCCGCGGAGCTAGGTCATTAACACAGCTCCACCAAGATCAAAGTTCAAGGAGCTGGGATAAGCAAAGATGACCCCCACGTCGTTAAACTGGAAACAATCGACCTCTAAGTCGTTAAACTGGGAATGTAAAAAATATATATATGTATGTAAATAAACAAAAAAATGTGTAAATAAAAGAAAAATAAAGAAAAGCCGAAATGATAGGGCAACTCGCAAAAAAAAATCAGCGAGTAAAGATAAACATGAAAATAAAGCGGAAATGATGGGGCAACCGCGAATAAATAGCCGAAATGATAGGGCAATCGCGACCTTCACGATAAGAAAAACTGAAATGATAGAGCAATCACGGTAAAAAAAAAACTGGCGAATGATGAGTTGCTCCCGGTACCATATTCCAGTGCAGCGATGCAGACGCCAACAAAAATCCATTTTTTCAAAATTCTTCCGGCCCTACGGCCAGTCCCTAAATTGACTGCCGTATACAATCCACGGGCTCAAATAATTCTCATCATACCCATGCCCCACCATAATCACCAGTTACGCGGCTGGTCTCCGCCTTTGGAGTTATGCTCCATTGAGAAGATCCACTCATGTGTCCTCACGATACATGAGGAGAACAAACCTTTGTGGGATCCTTGCGACTCACAAAAGAAAAACACGCTTAGGAGTCCTCACGACTCCTAAGGAGAAAATACACCTGCTGGATCCTCACGACTCGCAGGGAGAAAATGCTTTTATGGAACCCTCACGGCCCATAAAATTGAAAAGCCTTAGGCGATAGGGACCTAAACCCGTATCCTAAGCCATCGCTCCGCCAACAAGAGTAGGCAAATGATGAATTGCTCTCGGCACCTCTTCTTCAGTGTTAGCAACGCTGATGCCGGCCCATACCCCAAAATTCCAAGCTCGCCATCGATACACCCCTAAGTCTTTAAACTGGAAACAGATGACCACCAAGTCGTTAAACTGGAAACAGATGACCTCTATGTCGTTAAACTGGAAACAGATGACCTCTAAGTCGTTAAACTGGAAACAGTAGACCTCTAAGTCTCTAAACTGGAAACAGATGACCACCAAGTCGTTAAACTGGAAACAGATAGACCCCTAAGTCTTTAAATTGGAAACAGATGACCTCTAAGTCGTTAAACTGGAAACAGATGACCGCTAAGTCGTTAAACTGGAAACAGATGACCACCACGTCGTTAAACTGGAAACAGATGACCACTACGTCGTTAAACTGGAAACAGTAGACCTCTAAGTATTTAAACTGGAAACAGATGACCTCTAAGTCTTTAAACTTGAAACAGATGACCTCTAAGTCGTTAAACTGGAAACAATCGACCTCCACGTCTTTAAAACTGGAGACAGATGACCACCACGTCGTTAAACTGGAAACAGATGACCACCACGTCGTTAAACTGGAAACAGATGACCTCTAAGTCGTTAAACTGGAAACAGTCGACCTCTAAGTCATTAAACTGGGAACGAGGGAAATCCATTCATGTATCCTCACGATATATGAGGAGAACAAACCTTTGTGGGATCCTTACAACTCACAAAGGAAAAACACCCTTAGGAATCCTCACGACTCCTAAGGAGAAAATACACCTGCGGGATCCTTACGACTCGCAGGGAGAAAATTCTTTTATGGGACCCTCACGGCCCATAAAATTGAAAAGTCTTAGGTAACAGGGATCTAAACCTGTCTCATAAGCCATCGCTCCCCAACCCCAAAGTGGCGAATGATGAGTCGCTCCTGGTACCATATTCCAGTGTAGCGATGCAGACGCCAACCAAATTCCAAATCCCATACCCCAACGGCGAATGATGAGTCGCTCCTGGTACCACATTCCAGTGTAGCGATGCAGATGCCAACAAAGTCCTGAAATTTTGCCGGCCCTACGGTCTGGATCATACATCCTGCAAAACCGTATACAATCCACGGGCATAAAACAATCCCGATCTCTCCAAAAAAAAAAAGAAAAAAAAAGAACGGTATGTCCACAAGCAAAATGGGCACGGATGAAAACCCGAAAGGGCTCCGTGAGTAAAAACAGCAAGAATGTCGGCGAGTTTGTGAAAACCCGAAAGGGCGCACACTCGTAAAAAAGAGATGAAATGCACTCGCAAAGTCTTCTCGACTTTGTGAGGAGAAAATTCCCGCGTGAGATCCTTACGACTCACAAAGGAGCAACACCCTTAGAAGTCCCCACGACTCTTAAGGAGAAAATACACCTATGAGATCCTTTCGACTCGTAGGGAGAAAATGCTTTAATGGGATCTTTACGGCCCATAAAATTGAAAAGTCTTAGGTGATAGGGACCTAAAACCTGTTTCCTAAGCCATCGTTCCCTAATAAGCAAATGCAAATGATGATTCGCTCCTGGTACCATATTCCAGTGTAGCGATGCTGATGCCAAACAAAAAAAAAACAATTCCCAAATCCTCTCGGGGCAAATGATGAGTTGCTCCTGGCATTATTCCAGTGCAGCAATGCAGATGCCAAACAAAAACCCTAATTCCCAAATCCTCTCAAAGACATATGATGATTCGCTCTTGGTACCATATTCTAGTATAGCGATGCTGATGTCGACTAAAATCAAACAAATTAAACCAACCAATTCCAACATCGACCTCTGCGTCAACAAGCGACACTCCGCGCCGGGGAAAAGTCGATCAGCGACACTCCGTGCCGGGGAAAAGTACACCAGCGACACTCTGCGCCGGGGAAAAGTCGATCGGCGCCACTCCGTGCCGGGGAAAAGTCAACCCCCGACACTCCGCGCCGGGGAAAAGTCGATCAGCGACACTCCGTGCCAGGGAAAAGTCAACTCGTGACACTCCGCGCCGGGGAAACGTCCAACAGCAAACACTCCGTCTCGGGGAAACGTCAACCAGCGACACTCCGTCTCAGGGAAACGTCCTACCACAGGCACTCCGTCTAGGGGAAACGTCCAACAACGACACTCTGCATCGGGGAAACGTCTAACATAGACACTCCGGATCAGGGAAACGTCCAATAGCAGACACTCCGTACCGGGGAAACGTCCAACAGCAGACACTCTTTCTCGGGGAAACGTCAACCAGTGACACTCAGCATCGGGGAAACGTCCAACACAGACACTCCGTGATGGGGAAAAGTCGACCAGCGACACTCCGCGCCGGGAAAAAGTCGATCGGCGACACTCCGTGCCGGGGAAAAGTCAACCCGACACTCCGTGCCGGGGAAAAGTCGATCAGCGACACTCTGTACTGGGGAAAATTCAACCCGACACTCCGCGCTGAGGAAAAGTCGATCAGCGACACTCCGCGTCGGGGAAAGTCAATCAGCGACACTCCGCGCCGGGGAAAAGTCAACCCGACATTCCGCGCCGGGGAAAAGTCGATCAGCGACACTCCGTGCCGGGGAAAAGTCAACCCGACACTCCGCGCCAGGGAAAAGTTGATCAGCGACACTCCGCACCGGGAAAAAGTCAATCAGCGACACTCCGTGCCGGGGAAAAGTCAACCCGACACTCCGCGCCGGGGAAAAGTCGATCAGCGACACTCCGTGCCGGGGAAAAGTCAACCCGACACTCCGTGCCGGGGAAAAGTCGATCAGCGACACTCCGTGCCGGGGAAAATTCAACCACCGACACTCCGCGCCGGGGAAAAGTCGACCAGCGACACTCCGCGCCGGGGAAAAGTCGACCAGCGACACTCTGCATCGGGGAAACGTCCAACACAGACACTCTGCATCAGGGAACCGTCAACCAGCGACACTCTGCATCGGGGAAACGTCCAACACAGACACTCTGCATCAGGGAAACGTCCGACAACGACACTCCGTCTCGGGGACACGTCAACAACAGACACTCCGTATTGGGGAAACGTCCAACATCAGACACTCCGTCTCGGGAAAAAGTCAACCACCGACACTCCGCGCCGGGGAAAATTCGACCAGCGACACTCCGTCTCGGGGACACGTCAACCAGCCGATACTCCGCCTCAGGGAAACGTCGACTAGCGACACTCTGCGCCGGGGGCACGTCAACGAAATCACTCCGGGCTAGGGAAACGTCTACCATGGACACTCTATCTCGGAGACGCGTCAAGCGCCGACCGTCCATATCGTAAAAAGAGCAGTGCATCCCAAAAAGTGGGAACCAAAGCAAGTCGCCTCCACGCAAAAGAAGATCCATCAATTTCATGCACACGACCCACATATGCTGTGTGCATTTATTGATGGGAGGCAATTTGTTGGGGTAAAAATTTACACCCCGGTTGACCAAGTCAAAATCAAAGTCAACCCCAAGCCAGGTGAGCCCAAGCCGAGGTCAAGCGGGCCCAAGCCCAAGTTGAGCCCGCAGCCAGCCTCCCCATGCCAACAACAAAATCATGTAATAAATAATTTTTTATGTAATTGTTTATGCATGAATGTAAACAAAATGGGCATAAAGCCAATATTTTTTAAGCCTGTGGCTTATGTGCAAAAATGAAATGGCACATGAGCCATGGGATGGCTAAAATGCCATTTTTGTAAAGCCTAAGGGGCTATATGTAAATATGTAAGCCTATATAAGGCAACATGATGATGAATAAAAAAAGAACACTTTTCATTCCCCCCAAAACTAGGGTTTTTTGTGCCTCCTGCTCCTTCTCCAAGGTTCTAAACCTTCTCATTTCTTTTGAATTAAATCAAGAGTTTTACTCTTTCTTTTCCAAAACTAAGTAGTTTTCCACCACAAAACCCGCAAAGGGGAACTTAGATCTCCCATCAGATCTCAAAAAGGAGTGATTTTTAAAATCTCCTACTTCTTGATCTTCAAGATCCGGCCAAACAACAGGAGGAAGAAGAAGAACCCCCTTCATCAGCTTCAAAACATCCTAGGAGTTTAACTCCATACATATATACATAATAAATATTTCCTTTCTGAAGCATAGCTTCTGTTTCTTAGGCTAAAAGCCTCATTTTCTCGCCGGCGCTCAAGCACAAAGTGCCTGCGTGCCGACACGTGGCGCGCTTGCGCTCAAGCACAAAGCGCCCGCGTGCCGACACGTGGCGCGCTTGCGCTCCACCGCAAGCGTTCGAGCGCAAGTCACCCCGGTGGCGACACGTGGCACACTTGCGCTCAAATGCAAGCGCTCGAGCGCAAGTCGGTGCCGACACGTGGCGCGCTTGCGCTCAAGCGCAAGTCTCCCCGGTGCCGACACGTGGCGCGCTTACGCTCCAGCGCAAGCGCTCGAGCGTAAGTTGCCCCGTACCGACACGTGGCGCGCTTGCGCTCAAGCACCCAACGCTCAAGCGCAGAGCGCCCACGTGCCAACACGTGGCACTCTAGCGCCTGAGCGCACAGCACCTAGGCGCACAACGCCCAAGGTGCTGCCCCACGCATCCTTTGGATGTCTTTTCCCCTTTTTATATATATACATGTATATCTATACATATGTATACATATGTACATATACACATACTCCACGACACTATCCCTGTTAGAAAAAAATTTCTAACAAGGCGATGCCCCGCACCCCGCAAGGGGGCTGCTAGCCCCCTTGACCCCCAGCCCGCTATTCGGATAGCGGGACCCCCGTAAAAACTCTGCGTGGCTCCCAATATATCCAAAACCCCCCTTTTCAAAACACAACACACGCACACTGCACATTGAGTTCGTATGACCAGTTTAACCCGTCAATCGGAGGTTCCCTCGCTCCAAAGGCGAGGGGTAATTAACGGCAGCTTAGTCCGCGGCTGTCGGAGATTCGGATCCCCACAATCATTAAACCCCCGCCTACCCTAGGCAGGGGGAATCTGTAGTACGCCTGACAAGCGCGCGCGTATTCCCATCTTAATAGGGTGACGAAAAACACCCTACAGGTATATACGTACTAAACCAACCACAGATTTTCAATGTCCAGAATACACACAAAAGAAAGTCTCCGGAAACAAATCAGGCTTTCTTATGGCATTGTAGACTGGGTCACATCAATGATAGAAGGTTGACGAAGTTACATACAGAAGGATATTTGGATCCGTTCGAATATCAATCATATGCAACTTGTCAATCCTGTCTCAAAGGAAAGATGACAAAGACTCCGTTCACTTGACACAGAGTAAGAGCGAGCGAGCTCTTGGGACTCGTACACAGCGACGTGTGCGGTCCAATGTCTATGCATGCACGAAGCGGTTATTCTTACTTCATTACTTTTACGGATGACTTTTCAAGGTACGGATATGTCTTCTTATTGAAACATAAATCCGAAGCCTTTGGAAAATTCCAGGAATATAAGAATGAAATAGAAAAACAAACAGGCAAAAGTATCAAAACACTAAGATCTGATCGAGGTGGCGAATACTTAAGTGCCGAGTTCCTGGATTACTTAAAAGAGAATGGAATTCTCTCTCAGCTTACTCCTCCATACACCCCGCAACATAATGGTGTATCGGAGAGACGGAACCGAACTCTATTGGATATGGTACAGTCCATGATGAGTAACGCCGAGTTGCCGTGATCATTCTGAGGATATGCGCTAGAATCAGCTGCATACCTTTTGAACCGATTTCCAACTAAGATTGTGCCACCACACATGAGATATGGAGTGGGAAGAAACCCTATTTTTAATATCTGAAAATCTGGGGATGTCCAGCTTTTGTCAAAAAGCAGCATGCGGACAAACTCGAGGCACGCTCAGTACTGTGCAAGTTTGTGGGATACCCAAAGAACTCCAGGGGGTATCTTTTCTATTACGCAGAGGAACAAAAGGTCTTTGTTTCTCGTAATGCCCATTTTCTGGAACACCAGTTCTTAGAAAAAGAAATAAGTGGGAGCGCAATAGAACTGGAAGAAATTCCAGAACCACAGACTATTACTGAAAGCTTAGTAGAACCAGAGGATTCGAAAGATCAGGACATTCCTGCGCCGTTCCGCAGGAGTAGTAGGCAGTCTCATCCGCCCGAGAGATATTACGGTTTTCTCATAGACGGGGATAGAGAGGATTGCATCATTGATAGTGATGAGCCGACTAGCTTCCAGCAGGCCATTCAGAGCGTTGACTCGGTAAAATGGCTGGATGCAGTGCGGACCGAAATGGAGTCCATGTACACCAACAAAGTACGGACGTTGGACGTTGCTCCAGATGGGGTAAACCCCGTAGGATGCAAGTGGATCTTCAAAAGGAAGATTGGTGTAGATGGACAGGTTGAGACCTATAAGGCTAGACTTGTTGCAAAGGGTTTTCGTCAAAGACCTGGTTTGGACTATGACGAAACCTTTTCTCCAGTGGCTATGCTGAAATCCATTCGGATCCTTCTTGCTATTGCTGCCTTCCACAATTATGAGATTTGGCAGATGGACGTAAAGACCGCTTTTCTAAATGGAAATTTAGAGGAGTGTGTCTATATAGACCAGCCAGAGGGTTTCATTCAGAGTGGGAGCAGCGGAAAGGTGTGCAAGTAGCTTAAGTCCATCTATGGACTAAAGCAGGCAACGCGGAGTTGGAACATCTGTTTTGATGAGACGGTCAAAGAATTTGGTTTTATCAAAAATCCAGATGAACCATGCATCTATAGTAGATTTGTAGCAAGAACTGTCGTATTCCTCGTTTTGTACGTGGATGACATTCTCTTAATAGGAAATGACATTCCTATGCTACAATCTGTCAAAGGGTTCTTGTCACACAGGTTCTCCATGAAAGACCTAGATGATGCCTCTTACATTCTGGGGATCCGGATCTATCGTGACAGATCCAAGCGAATATTAGGACTTTCACAGTCCAGGTACATCGATACCATACTGAAAAGATTCAGTATGGAAGATTCCAAGCGCGGTAATCTACCGGCTTGTCATGGGATTACCCTCTCCAAAGAGATGTCTCCCAAGACTGATTTGGAAAGGGATCACATTTCCATTCTACCCTACGCTTCTGCGGTAGGCTCTATAATGTATGTGATGTTGTGTACCAGACCAGATGTAGCTTATGTACTGAGTGTGGTAAGCCGGTATTAGTCAAACCCTAGGGAGAAACACTTGATAGCGGTAAAGAACATTCTCAAGTACCTGAGAAGGACTAAGGAGATGTTCTTGGTGTATGGCGGAAAAGACCTCCAGATCGAGGCCTTTGCTGACTCCAGCTTCCAGAGTGACAAGGATGATTCCAAGTCTATGTCGGGTTATGTCTTTACCCTCAATGGAGGGGCGGTGTGTTGGAAGAGTTCCAAACAGGAAACCGTTGCAGACTCGACGATGGAAGCGGAATATATCGCTGCTGCAGATGCCGCAAAAGAAGCCGTCTGGATAAGGAAGTTCCTGACAGAACTTCAGGTGGTTCCGTCCATTGTTGATCCAGTACCTCTGTATTGCGACAACAACGGGGCTATAGCTTTAGCGAAGGAACCCAGGTCCCATCAGAAGTCCAGACACATCTTGAGGCGGTATCACCTGATCAGGAAGATCGTGGGTTGCCAGGAGATCGAGGTTCGGAGAGTTGCTACGGAAGATAACACTGCTGATCCATTCATGAAGGCCTTACCTCAGACTCAGTTCGAGCGGCTGATCGAGATGATAGGTCTTCGATACGCCAGTAAATGGCCTTAGTGCAAGTGGGAGATTGTTAGTGTATATGCCCTAGAGGTCATTACTGTATCATACTAGTTTGTATATTACTTGATGGAAGCTTGGGATATTCACAGTTTTATAGACAATCTTGCTCAAAATAGTAGTATGCTACTTGGTTTGTTTCTACTTTATTGTGTGCATGTGTTTTTTTATAGCATATCGCCTTTACACATTAGTGGAGCCCTTAGGATCTTTGCTTGATTACCAGAGTTGTGATGGCAGTCACACTTGTGGGGGCTGGGTAATCCACAAGCACATCCTTATGCAGGTCCCTAGTCGTAGGACTATCGAGACAGGGCATCGATACTCCGGAGTAGACTAGCGTATACGCATCTCATCCCAGCTTGGGAGACGGTCTGTCCCACAGCCGTTAGTACGTTGTACTTGAGATAGTATGCGGGTGATCATTAGGTTACGAGTACACTGGACAGGACTCGTCGGGAACTGTTGGTTGGTATTATACCTATCATCAGTTATCAGTTTCCAGGTGACATGAGTACAGCTTAGTCCGTTGACTTGACACTGTCACTTCGCCTCGAGTGTGTTCCCACTGTTCTTATATTGCTACCCTACCACGGCTCAAAGGAGTCGTGCAAACAGGTAGCAGTTGGGTGCAGTCCCGAAGCACTTGGAGGCAGTGACGGTTAGACAGGATTCGTCTCTCCCGGTATTGGGAGTTGATATCGCGCTGTGTCTAGGAGAGCCATTACACAAAGTCCCTGGCCAGGGCAAGCGAGATATACTGGTAGGTTTCCGGTGTTATCTCAGAGTGTTCTGGGCTACACTCCGACACGACTTGTACCGCTATTAGGGGGCTGACGTTTACCGCCCCCCTAGGCCCGACATGCGATACTCTTAGACGAACAGACCGGACTGTACGGAGATTGTCACGTTCAGGCTTAGTAGGAGTTCAGATAGGTTTACCTCATCAATCTTCTTATCGGCATCTACCTGGGGACCGTTACGTACAGCTAGTGCTGCTTGCGGTCTGTGGTTAAACCCACTGCCAGTGTAGTGTCGAGTCTTTAGAGTCCCACACAGAAGGTTATTCGCCTTTAGGCAAAACGAGTAGAGGTCGCATGGTTTTGCGACGGGGTTCGTTCACATCCGTGCACTTGTGCACGTTTAGTGTCCGGACAGCTTATACTAGCGGGTTTTGGTTTAAGCCAGATTCTAGTATATGTTTTGGGATTGGTTTTATCTCATTGTATTCGTGTTTCTCGGAACACGGATACGGGTGTGTATGCACAGTTGACTGAGGCAGAGGCAGAGGACTTTCATTAGGGTTGATGACCGTTGTCTTTTTCTTAACCCTAATGTTTATATGTGAAATACGATTATTAATATTAATTAATTATAATTGTGTTATGGTTAGGGTTGTTGACCATTTGACTATGGTTGACTTGTTGACCTATGTTGACATATTGACCATCATCATTTCATATGAAAGATGCTCTTTGATTCTTGCAAAAGTAATTAATGTGAAATGATAATGGTCATTTCAAGTTAACCATCACAATTATCTTTAGTTAATTATTTAATTATCATAATTCACATATATGTGAGAAGGTTGGCATTATCTTCTCATTCTATCATTCTCATTCTCTCTCATCCTCTTCCTCTCTCTCAAAGCTCTCCCTCTTATGAGTTGAGAACCATTAAGCTTTGAGATAAAACCTTCAAAATTACTCTCTACTCCTTCTAAGGTTCTAGGTTTAGCACACCAAGCACCTTAGTTACTTCTAGTTTGAGGTAGGAGCCAAAGGTAGAGGCCCTCGGGTGGATCTTTCTTCGGCAAGAGAAGGTGACAAGGACAACCCGTTCATCCCACTCCAAGGAACAAGAAGAGAAGGACTTCAAGACTTAGGTATAACACTTTAACCAAGTAGCTAACTCTTTTAG
Organism: Agapanthus africanus; assembly: GCA_030015575.1. Taxonomy (NCBI): domain Eukaryota; kingdom Viridiplantae; phylum Streptophyta; class Magnoliopsida; order Asparagales; family Amaryllidaceae; genus Agapanthus; species Agapanthus africanus. The sequence goes on along the minus strand of CM057339.1, from coordinate 374,703,538 downwards.
CTTGGTTGTTAGTTTATGTTTAGCAAAGATCCTCATTTAGTTAGTCGATACTGCCTAGAGTTGTAAAAATCGAATTTTTATACCATTTCCGCCTCCCCGTAAGCACCGGGGTGGGCAACATTGACTTACACATGCCCACCATATCTTGGAACATAAGCGCCATTTTTTTTATGTTAGCCGCTTGTTCCGCGGCTTCTTTATCTTTTTTCTCGATCATCCTTCGTAAGAACTCGGCGTCGGTTTTTTTTTCTTGGCGTTGATCCGACGATACTTCTGGGCTTTCTTTCTGCCCAGTAAATGCGGCCATCTTTGTCAACTTCTCCTGGAGTTTCTGTTGTTTCTCCTGAGCCTTTGTTACGGACCGCGTAAGTGGTCGATGACCCCCAGAAACACGGCTCTCCCCTTTTCTGGAAGCCATGTAAACATTAGGGTTAAGAAAAAGACAACGGTCCCCAGGGACTACCATGCCCCCAAACTTGGGGCGTTTGGATTCAGTGCCCTTGAGAGTTGTCGCAGACACAGGGATCTTCTCCGGCCTTCTCCTTTTATGGGCGGTCGAAGTTGAGGGGGCTATCGCAAACGATACTTTCCGTGGTACGACGACGGGATGATTCTCCTCTTGTCGGATCTTCATTTTCTTCGATCGGCGGGAGTAATCTTTGTCGATTATAGAGTCTTGGACTCTTCGCCAGACCCTGTGGATTTTGGAGGACAGCCGCTGAGAGGGCTGTTCCGGTTTTGCCTTTGTAACATTTTCAACAGGTGGAGGAGACTTTTTCAGCACGGCAGTTGGAGAGTTCTTGCGCACCCTGTTGAGCGGCTCAAAGCTGTTCCCAGTTGGAACAGCAGCATCAACTTCCACCATCGGAGCTAGTGGGGTAAGTCTAGAAGGGGAACTGCCCCAGCTTTCCTCATTCGGCGCCAGTGACGACGTCGAGCATGTCATGTAGCCGGGATCACCTCTATCATCGGAGTAGCTTCGTCATGCCCCCTGCTTCGAGGAGAGGCTGTTATTGGCGCCAGCCTGTCAAAGACTGACATCCGTTGAGAAGAAATAGTCAACCTGTCGAAGGCCGACTTTCGAGTAGGGGAAGTAGTTTGGACAAATTCACCTGCAGCAGGAGGTAGGATAGCCTTCTCCGGTATTGCGAGCCTCTTCACGGGCCCATTTGAGTTTAGGCTCAACCTGTCGAAGACCGAGGCAGTAGATTTGGACGACCTGTTAAGAGGAGCCGTGGTAGTTACAAGCCTCTTGAAGACCGACTTCTTCGGAGCTTCTTGTGATGGCACCGGGGCGTTGAAGCTCATTGGTGGGAGCATGGTCCCGAAGAACAATCCAGTGGTGTCCTGTGTCACCTGTTCCACCGGCATTGTGTAGATGGAGGCCGCTTGAGGCCCGTAAGTTACTTCTCCAGATGAAGCGGAGCCGGAGTTGTTGTTGCAGTTGGTGCAGCTGGAAGCCATTGATCTTCTTTTTTCTGCACGGGAGCAAGACACCAAATCTTAATACCTCGAATCCATAGGCAGCCATAGCAGACCGCGATTTCGTGAAACACGACACACGAAGTGTGGAGTGGAAAGAGGAAAATGTCCCACCGGACGTGCCAGAATCTGTTTACCGCCGGAAACCGGGAAGACAAACGTCTTGCCTGAATTTGGGGGCATATGCTATTTGGTTTTATCTGTCTAGCTCTCCGAAGATGCCAAGTTAATTTATGGCACCATGTATCGAAGGTTTAAACAGATGCGGCCATTGTAGCAGACTTCGTCAGATTCCCCCTTGTTTGCAAGGGTTTTTTTATTGTGGGGACGCTCTTCTCTGCAGGCGCAAGCCCCTGCAGTTAATTACGTTACCGCATCGCGGTAACCACTTTCTCCTGCTCCAGAAATTCACTTCAAGTCGTGTTTGTTTGTTTTATTTTTGGTTGTCCGTGGATTGTATACGGAGACTAATTTATGTTGTCGTCCGTAGGGCGGGGATTAATCCAAATCCGTATTTTCTTATATTTGGGTTTGGTTGATTTAAGGCTCGTTAACCTCGTTTGAGATTAAGATCAACTTAAATGTTTGTTAAGGATACGTTAGTCTAATTTTAAACTAAGATCTACTTAACAAGGTTTTAGGATCATTTAGATCCAACAAAAAAGCATTTGGGCTCTAATGCTTTAGTTTAGGGACGTTGTGGTCCATTGAGTTTAAGGGCATCATAGTCCATAGAGTTTAGTTTAAGGACGTTGCAGTCCATTGGGATTAAGGACATCATAGTCCATAGAGTTTTGGCTCATTGGTTTAGGGGTGCGCCAAGAGACATTGGTTATTGGGATCTTTCACCTCTCTGAAGACGTTAAAGAATTACAACGACATGTATCAGAGGTGTGGAGAGATGTACCCTTGAACCAAAGAATGTTCATCAGGGACTTGGTAGTCCTGTTTGGCACTAAGGCCAATTTAGAAGAAGACTTATGGGCTCGGTCAATTTGGGGTTTAGCCAACCTTGAGCTCAGCCCAACTGATTATTTATTTGGGCTTGATCCCCTTTATGTATCAACACTGCTGAGCGTTGATTTGAGTTCTGACACCCCCTTTTCTTTTTATTTTACTTATATTGTTTTATATGGAGTGTTAAACAATTTATGGCGCCCATGTGCAGAGCACGTGAGGCGCTCGGCGCTCGGCGCCAGACATTGAGTGCTAAGCACTTTTTATTAAATAGCGCCCGCGTGAGAAGCACGTGGAGAGCTTGGCGCTGAGCGCCAGACTTTGAGTGCTAAGCACTGAGTTTTTTGTTCTGCCCAATTCAATTATCTGAGAATTAGATTCTCACTTGTGAAAGACTTTGTCTTATAGATCTGAAATCTGGAAAAAGAACTAAGTTCTTCTAATGTGAGAGTTAAACTCTTAGATATGGAGGAGATGCTATGATCTTTCTTAACTTATGAAGGACTTTGTCTTATAGATCTGAGATCTGAAAAAAGAACTAAGTTCTTCTGATGTGAGAGTTAAACTCTTAGATATGGAGGAGATACTATGATCTCTCTTATTTTTATTTACCTTAAGGAGAAATCATTCTCGTTTTGAAGTTTGAAGTTTATGGGGGGGTTCTCCTCTGTAAGACTTGAAGTCTTGGGTCCTTTATATAGTGGAGGCTGATTTGTTGATTCAGTTAAAGAAATCTCACATTGAGAGATTTCTTAATTGATTTGGGGATTTTATCCACCGTTGGATCTTTGATCCAAGAACTTCTGTTTTACAGAAAATATTTTTCTTTTTTTTAACAAGATTGGGAAAATATTTTCCATACAGAGCTTATTCTGTAATTTGGTGATTTTTTAATCACCACTAGACTTTTTATCCAACGGTGCTTTGATCTACAGAGCACAATCTTTCTTGTTTAGAAAAATTTGAGGAGTATTTGCTCAATCAAAATTTAATTCTGTGTTTTGATGACTTATCATCTCCTTTGGGTCTTTGATCCAACGACAGAGAACTTTTAGTTCTGGCGCCGGCGCCCTCGTGCGGGGCACGTGAGGCGCTGCCTCAGAGTTTTTAACTCTCGGCGCTGGGGCCCTCGTGCAAGGCACGTGAGGCGCTGCCTCAGAGTTTTTAACTCTCATTTAATAGATTTCTTTTTTGTGCTTTGCACATTGGCGCTCGCGTGAGGAGCACGTGAGGCGTCATCATAGGATTTAATTCTATCCGTGACAGTACCTACATGCTTTGCATATGGAGCTTTTCCTTTATTTTTATTTTTATTTTATTGTTATTATTTTATAAGGGAGCAAGTTTTGAGCCAAAATTTTGGCGGGAACAGGTACGAACAACAGTAGCCCACCTGCCAAAGCAATCACTGAGAAGAAGGGTATGCCGAAATCCGTCGATAATCCGAGCGGTAACCTGGAAGAAACTGTGGCACAACGGGGGTGAGTTGCCAACTCAGTGAATAAAAGTACATCACAAGATAGAAATCGAAATGCACAACGATGCCTAGGTCATAAATATAATACTATCATATCCTGCACTAATATAATATATGATATGCATATGTATCATAAATGTAACGATATCCATCACATAAACCCAAAATAGAATGTATCAATGCAAATGACATGTATCTAGGTATAAGCCCATAAGTAGCCGAAAATATATATGTATCTTCTTTAAAATAGTCGTGGAATACATATGTCACGGTATAAAAGCAGACGTGATAATATGAAATATAATAGGTATCTTATTTAAGATATACGTCCTGCCGTTTTAATGAATAGTGTTAAGAGGTTTACAATTTAAAAGATTCCAATGTCATACCAGACACGTCAAAATAATGATACTATAGCTCGATTTTGAATTCTTTTTTATATGCAACTACTCGTAAAAAGATATCCAGGTACTGTCCCCCGGATCAATCCTGGTCGGCTACAATAACTCAAAACATAGCTGTATACCTCAATGATAGCAACATATCAACATCTGGATGTCCAGCATCGACACCCGAAATCAGAAATCCCTCATGTCCATCATCGACACGTAAATCCTCAAATCTCTCGTTTCCATCACCGACACGCAAATGTAGATATCGTCGATACCATCTCAACAGATGACGCCACCCGATATCCCTGGCCCCGATCGGTATTCCCTGGATATCCGCCGTGCCCAAATCGAGCCCCGGTCAGTATCCCCTGGATATCTGGCGTGCTCATCTCTATCTCCGGTATCGAGTATCCTCACTCGGCTCCCCGCCTCTACTGCGGCTATCCTTCCCCTCGATCTCGACCGGATCCACCATGTATCCGATTGTATATCCCCCCCCCACTCAGTCTGGATAACGTAGTAATCTGTAACCGTATAGCCCCCTCACTCGGTTCGGAGTAAAACCAAAACATAAAAACGACTTATGGTGGACATCAACTCATCATATCCAAAGATAACAAATAAGAATAAGAATAATCTCATAGATCCTTCTGATGATATTATACACACACACACACACACACACACACATATATATATATAACAGCGTCCCATACCACTGATATATATCATCGAAATAAAACATCCTGAAAACTCATAAGAATCAAATACGAATATCCATGTTACTGATGTTCACAAAAATTCAGCAGGTAAGGATGGTATTGTACGTAAATATTGACATACAGGCAACAAACATATCAATTCTACCGTGTCATGGTAATACTAATGATGTGTGGTGTAACATACGCGTATGTGCTCATACAGCATGGCAATCATTAGTATTTATGCAAGTGTTCTAAAAGTGTTTATAGCATACTCGTATCGACATCTACATACGCATCACGTAGTATAACAGTCCTACAGTGACATGGCAGTACCAATGAGGTGTAGTGTGACATATGCGTATGTGCTTGTGCAACATAATACTCATTGATAGGTGTGCAGTGTTCTATCATTGTGTTCGTATCACGGAAATGTATAACATCGATAAATATATCGCGAACATGTAAGGTAAATCTAAGCGTAACTATTAATTATAACTACTTGCTATGAGCTATACCATTATCTTTGAAAATGGAACAAAATGTTGGTTTTGAAATAAAGAAGCTGCCTTAGGTAAAAATAGATATTCGTTTTGGAAATTGGCATCGCGTCCTTGTCATTTATCATTAAATAGGGAAACGAATCGTTATTTTTTAAAAGAGTATAGCTCACTCAAGTATTATGTTCAAAAACGAAATAAAACATGACTCTACGAGTCTAAAGAAAACTTGGCCGTATTCTGCACGCTAATTTGGTCATCACAAGTACAGTATGATCTTTCGTACAATATCCACCAAACCATGAATAAAACTATATGCAAAATAACTCCAATATCATTAATTTGAATTAACACTAATAACTAACTAGATAGTATAACTATTCTAGTTAAATGGTTGCGGGAGTGCTATACACCATCCACCTGACTTCCTCCGTAGATGTAAATCTACGCAGCAATTTTTCGAACTCGTCGAAATCCACAATTGCTTTTCCTTGTCTCAACACCTTCAACGTCTCCTCTAATACCCCTTCAAATGTAAGAACACGCTCGTCAATAACATTATCTTACTGGCAAAATGTAGCGAGAAAAATACAATGCTCGGATGCATATTGTTTGCAAATGTTAGCTCAGAAAACGGCAATTTTTGGGCTCGCTTCAAAAAATCACTAGAAATCGTAAACACGATGTTTAGAGTGAAACTAAAATTATTAAAAAATTTAAAGTAGTTAAATTTGATACTCCAAAATATCTTTTCCAATTTATATGTATAAGACATGAAATAAAATGCAAAATAAAAACATGTTTCTGGAAAATCTGCAAAAACCAGAAAACAATCTTCACTAAAAATTTGATATCTCTAGATTTTGTAAATAGAATAAGAAAAATGAAAATTTTAGAGATATCTACACAAAATTATGTACAACCTACAACTTTCATATTCTCCAAATTGTTAACGGAAAAATTAAGAAAATTGTTACAATTTGAGTGAAAAACAACCACGGGAAAAGAAATTTCCAGTTTAGAAACCCTTTCGTTAAAAATTCATGTAAAATTTATTTTATAGTAAAACTTAACCAAATATTTTTGGCTAAATTATATGGCAATTATCTACAACTTTTTAGTTTTAACCATTACCTAATTATCAATAGAGAGTCATCAAAAAAATTCAAAAGCCCTAACATGTCACTGTTATTCTACCAGCAAGTAAAACTCACTATCACTTAATTCAAAATTTAAAAGCAAGATTATATTTACCTATATGGAATGAGAGCAAAGAAATTCCAACTCAAGGATTGTATGATGGAGGCTCTTAGGGGTTGTAGTGGCTTCTAGATTGATGGTGTGAACAAAATTGATGAAGGGATTAAGGATTTTCTTCATTAAAATTGATGAGCACTTAGAATATTTTTGTTGGAGTTGGAGAACCAGTTGTGTTCTGTTTGAGGAAGCCTAAGAAATCTCTAAGTGTATGTGTTGTGTTGTGTAGAGAGAGCATGAGGTGGAGGGTTGTGAGGTGGAGGTGTCATGATATAAGAAGGAGGTGTAAAATGTGAAGGAGGAGGTGGAGGATTGTTAGCATGGTTGAGGGTGAGTTATGTGTGAGGGTTTAGACTCAGGTTATAATATATACTAACCATTTAACAAAATAGTTATACCAACCATTAAAAGAATTTCAACAAAAGAAAACCTTTCATGTTACAATTTAAATCCATTTTACAATTTAAATCAATGTAAACTAAAAGATATGAGATAATTAATCTATCACTTAAATATCATTATCTTAATGTAAAATACAATGTCATGTTAAATAATTAAAATATCATTTTTATAATATCACACACTTTTATTCATATTTATCAAAATAATTACATTTTTCTATAATTCCGATACCCAATTTCATAAACGATATCATTTTTGTAAACTTATTAAATTCATATTTAAAATTATAAATTAATATTTATAATTTTCTAAAATGTTACATCATCCTTCTTCTTCCTTCTTACTTCTTCCTTCAATCCCAATTTTAAAAATTCCCAACTCGTCGACTGCCAGCCCCTTCCTCTTCCTTCATTGCCGTCTGATCCTCTTCTCTCTCCTCGCTCCTCTTTTCGTCCTCGTCTCCCTCTCCCTTCTCTTCCACCATCAGTACACCGACGACACCGACAACAGCCACACCCATAGTCGTCCTCACCTCCGCCTCCGCCTCCTCCCCCTCCGCCTCCGCCTCCTATACCACTCCCTCGACCGTCTCTTCCTCATCCACGCCTACTCCTTCTCTTGCCACCTCAATCTTTCCTTCTCCCACTCCCTTGCCTCCTTCCTCAACCTCTCCCGCTCTTTTTCCGCACGCGCCTCTCGCATCTCCTCCTCATCTCTCGACGAGACCAAGAACAAGGACTCACTTAGGCGAGTCAACTCGTGAATCGCCGCGGCAAGACGAGGTGAGAGACGACTTAGGTGAGACGAACTAGAGCGAAGCAATATCGAGATTTTTTGGAACCGACCCGCTTCACCTGACTCGGCTAGACGAGGCTCGCCGACTCGCCCACGTCGACAACGAGGTAAATAAAATTCGCCTCGTTGTGAGACGAGACGAGACGAGTCGCCGTCGACTCGTCTCATTTGCCAGCTTTAGTATCGGCCATTAACTGTCCTAGAAAAAAAACACCCATGGCATACCCTCTATAAAGAGCTAAAAGGTTGTACACCGGCACTTCGGCAGACAATGCATGGGTGGCCCCTTTATATAAAGCCTAGAGACGACTATAATGTGCATCACATGACGTACGGCATTACCGTGAAGGTATATATCTTTATATTTTGATCACCCTGTTGTTTGATTGTCGTATGATGATATTAATATTATCAATCGTCTTCAATTGCTTTCATCATGCTCTACATGTTGTGTTTATCATTTTAAAAAGGCGAATGTATTGGCCAGTAACTAAATTTAATGGTCCTAACCAGTTATTAATAGGGTTTTATGGGCGAAACTCACTAAATGAAGATTTTTCTCCCAATTCCCTAAAAAGTCATGTTTAAATAAGGAGACATTTGTTTGCTTTAAATATATATATATGTTCTTGGCTTGTGGACCTCTAACCGTTGCATTGTTGAGAAACATTAATTTAGAACCAACACATATAAATTGATAATGGCATAGGGGTTAATAGTATATCTCTTCCCTGAAAAAATCTTGCATCAGTATATGTGGTATTGATCATTTTCACTGCATATTTTTTGTATGGCAACATGCTTCATGTATCCAATTTGGAAATCTTTTTCAATGCAGCTTGGTTTCCAATAATCTATGGGACTTTTTCCACCTTTATTTCTTTTTTCCTTTTAATTATTTCTAAAGGAATGCAATAATATCTACTATTATAACTACAAAACTTGAGGATATCATTTTTTTTTTTTGGTCTAACAAATATTCATTGATCACCCCATGTCATTCTTATGGAAGAGCAAATTTTAAAAAAAAAGGTAAAAAAAGGAACAAGGAGAGAAAGACAAAAGCACACAAAAAGATATAGAATTTATACAGGGAGTGATCTACTGCAAACTGATACACGTTTTTAAAAAAAGAAACTCTCGATCTACGACATATTTGAACAATCCGATCCGCTCAAGTTAATTACCCTACTCTCGAATATATGTGTATGAAAAATCAAAAGATTTGAAGACCTGCATTGGATGAAGTTTATGTTGCATTATCGAAAGATGTTAATTCCATCTATGCATAGGTTAGAGGCATTCAAATACTTTGATTTTTTCATACATATATATTCAAGGCCAAAGAGTGATCAAGTTGAACGGATCGGATCGTGAAAATATGTTGATAGCAGAGAGTTCCGGTTTTTAAAAAAGCGCAGACCGATTTAAAATGGAGCACTCCTCCTCTATAAATACAATAACTAATTTTTAGTAATAACTACCTTTAGATCATGGACTAAAACTGAATTTAGATCAAGGATTAAAACTACCACTAAATTAACAAATACCGTTTTAAACTAAATAAAAAAATGAAGAACAAATGGAGCCATATAAACTACTACATTTTCCTCTCAATATTTCTGCTTATGATCGAGATCGAGATAGAAAACGATGAGATTTTTCTTCTTTCTTTCTTTTTTAATTTCCAAGATTTTATGTGTTGATGATTACTTTGATCCCGATTCTAATTTTATTCATTTTTCTTAAACTTTTGTTTGAGGAAGCATGATAATATGGTAAAAAACAATGATCTCTTCAATTCTTAAAGATTGATTTATATCTACATCGATCAAGGTTTGTTCTCTCTCCATTTCTTTTTTGAATATTTTTTATTTGTGAATTTGATTTTATTTTGTAGAACTTTACGCCCAGGACGCATTTTGTGCCTTTGGGCATTTAACTCCAATAAAGTCCAATCGACTCTTGATAAGATTATCAAATCATTTTTGTGTATTTTGAATTTGAGTTATATATACTTATACTTCAATTTGGTGGACATTTATATTTTATGAAATTATGTTGGATACACACGTGTGAATCGCACGTGCGCAGGACACTAAGTAAAATATAAACTTAATAGGGTGAGCAGAGCTCAGTTGATCAAATTGAAAGAAAGTGGGATGAGATCTAATTATGTTGACTTTAGAAGGCATGTTCAGATTCTTTTCCAAAGAGATGACGAATGAATGTGACCAGAGACATGCACCCATTTGATCACCATCAGTTAGGCATGCACTGGTGCTGACATGGCTTTTCTTGAAATGTTAGGCAATTCTCACATATTATGATAAACAACCTCAATATATAGGCCAACCTTTTTTTTCTTCCCTCTTTTTAACAAGAAGGAAAAAAAAAACTTTATGTTGAATCGAAGCAAAACAAATGAAAGAGAGGAAAAAAGAAATCATCGGTCCAGCTTGGATATGAGCAAGTTGAAAGTTTCTTTTTAGAGTATAGATGAAACACATTGCTAATAGTCTGATTATAATTAACTCAGAAGAAGTCCGATGCATGTGTAATGTCATCTCAAATTCAGACGTATCTGTCAAATCGATGATATCCACATGCAAAATTAGTCAATTACAAAATCAAGTTAAATTGTTTATAAAACTATTCTAACATTTCATAAATAAATATTAAATCAGCAGTAGCCTACGGAGATCAATTAAACTATGCTTACAAGCCAGCGCTGCTGCAAATAGAGGTTGCCCCTACGGATAAATCCGTAGGCGCAAATCATTGCCCCTACGGTTATGGTCGTAGGGGCAAAAAAATGCACCGTAGGTACACACGCCGCAGGTGCAAGTCTTAGCCTCAAACATGTCCCTACGGAGTTATCATTGCCCCTACGGATTAATGCATAGGTCCATATGTCTCTACGGATTAAACCGTAGGGATAAAATACTTATTTAATTTATCGGTTTGTAAAATAAAATAGTTGCCCCTCCGGATAACTCCGTAGAGATAAATACATGCCCTGATATTTTGCCCCTACGGATAAATGTGTAGGGGTAAAGCTTATGCTCTTACGGATTACTCCGTAGAGACAAGTCTAACACATGTTACTGAGTCCATAATGGTAAAATATCAGGTATCCTGATACTTTGCCCCCACGGATAAATATGTAGGGGCAATGTTTGTCCCTACGGCTTAATCGGTAGGTGGAACTGTTGTCCTTACGGATTAATCCGTAGGGACAAATTATCAGGTTTTTTTTATAAAAAAAGGCTGTATATTTTTTTCTAGCCCTGTGCACAATATATATATATATATATATATATATATATATATAACAAAATACCGCAGTATGATAATCAATATGAACACGCATAATATATAAAAGAAATCAACAAACAGAATACTATATAAATCTAAATCATCGTGAACACGCAAACACCATCAATATCGTCCAAAATATATACAATATGTATCATAAAAGTATATACATGCTTAAAATATAAAAATCAAAAAGCTACCCTAGCTCGGTCCATCTCCACCTTTGATAATCGCCGTAATCTGGCACACCTGCTCCTCGGATAAACCCTGAGTCAACAACTCGACCAATGCGGACTGTGCGGAAGTCTGAGCGGTCTGTGGAGCTGTAGGAGTGGTCTGCGCAACCACAACCGAGATAGTGGCTTGCGGAGCCGCAGCTGCGGGAGTCTGAGCGGGCTGTGGAGCTGTAGGAGTGGTTTGCACAACCGCGGCCGAGATAGTGGCTTGCAGAACCGCAGCCAAAGGAGATGCATATGGAGGCTCGGCCGAAGTACCCTGTCGCGTATGTTCAGTTTTATGTGTAATAAACGAGTAAGAACTGTGTATTAGTCGAATTCGTATCATTATCAGATTATTGCGAAACCCCAATCTATGAATACTTAGGGACTTAGGCCTCGTTTAGATTTCTAGTTTGGAAAACCGTAGTTTATTTTAATTAGACAGTTCTATATAAGTATGATTAATCAAAGCTCAATCTACAACTCAGGCTACGTATTAATATTGGATATGTTGCTATCTATAATATGATATAATATTTTACTATTAAGTAGTATACATACCATCATCTCCTTCAACTCCTGGACGGTGGCCCTCAAGGTGTCAAGTTCTTGCTCTAGACGTCGGTTATGGGAGATAGAGGAAGTAACCGCTGGAGTGGAGTCCAACCTCATATGGGCCCTGTTAGGACCCAGTCCCCGGCCACTCTCCCAACCTCTGTGGTGCCCTCCGTGTGCGGCGTCTAGGACTGGGGTCAGCAGTATCGGATCGTTCTGTCCAGTAAAATCGATCCCCGATACCTCCGCCTGCTAAACCACCCGCTCCTACACCCACATTAACCAGTAAAATATAAGTATATCATTTAAATTTGAACCTTTCAAAACAAAAATTTCAAATAGGGGTTGAATAAATATTAACACTTACGCAATACTCCTTGGTAGCGGTGTCGGGGTATCGAAGCTCGATTTGTCGAGGTGCCGTGGACGGCAAGATACGCGGACAGCACGTTCGGTGTACCACCCTACGCCAGGGTCTGAGCTCTCTGCAATTCGCAAAAAAATTACATATATTAGAAAATAACTCTTAATATTACATTATATCACAGTTGGTCTATTGTAATTTACCGATAACTCCATGTCACGAGTAATATTCCTCGAGCCACCTGTATAAGTGGGGCAACCCCTCTTCGCCGACTTCCTATTCTCTTTATTTTGATCGGCCTGTTTCTGCACAACACATTCAGATTTAGTTTTCTAATTAAGCAATACAAAAAAATAAATTATATACTAAATAATGAATTACATTTAAAATACATACATGTTTGCGCTGAGAGTCGAAATATTGGCACAATAGAGGCCATGTATCTACGTCGACTCTCGCAAAGGCCGGAGTATGTAGGAGGGCCGCTCTCTCTAAACGCCGTTGCATGAGTACGGAACATGATTGTTGCCTCATGCTAATTCTAAACGCCGTTGCATGAGTGATTCATCCTGATGTAAGAAAAATTCTTTCTCTAACCATCACTCTGCATTTCAAAATAATACAACCGGTTTCTTCTATAGATATATCAATGCACAGACTTAAGTGACTGGCAAAAACTGAGAACACTATTATACTAAGGGGTTGCCCATACGGCTACAGGAATCCGTAGGGGCAATAAAAGGTTGCCCCTACGGATTAATCTGTAGGTCTCCAAGGTTGTCCCTACGGTGCCCTACGGATTAATCTGTAGGTCCCCAAGATTGTCCCTACGGTGCCTTACGGATTAATTTAAAATATTAAAACGTAATTTGTTATTTGGCCCTACGGAGCCTCAAAAGAAGGCCCTACGGATTAATCCGTAGGGGCATATATGGGTTATTTATAAAAAAATAAAGCCCAGAAATTTTCACCTTCCCAAAATTTCCTCGCTCGATCACTCGTTTCCCGCGTGCTCTTCGTCGCCACCGCACTCCCGCGCGTGCCTCGTCGTCGCCGACTCATCGTCGACTTCCTCGTCGACGGTAGGAACCCTCTCGTCGCCGATCTCCCCCTTGCGTCGTCGGGACAGTAGAATCGCCGGAAAAAGGTTAGTAAATTTCATTTTTTAACTTCTAATTATGCATTTTTTGTGTTATTATTGATTATTGGGTTGCTACTAGAGCTTAGAGTTAGGGTTCGGACTAGGGTTTGGGTTAATTAGTTAGGGTTAGGGTTCAGTGTAGGGTTAGGGTTCGGTTCTGGAATAGGGTTAGGGATAGGGTTAGGGTTCAGTTTAGGGTTAGGGTTGGGTTCGGTTCAGTTTATGTTAGGGTTAGGGTTAGTTAGGGTTAGGGTTAGGGTTCAGTGTAGGGTTAGGGTTCGGTTAAAGAATATGGTTAGGGTTAGGGTTCGGTTTAGGGTTAGGGTTACGGTTCGGTTCGGTTCAGGTTAGGGTTAGGGTTAGAGTTAGGGTTAATTAGTTAGGGTTAGGGTTCGATTTAGGGTTAGGGTTCGGTTTTGGGTTAGGGTTAGAGGCTAGGGTTAATTATGTAAAATAGAGTATATTTGTGTTAAGGTGTTGATTAGGGTTAATTGGGTTAATTAGTGATAACTTGAAGGGTTAGGGTGTTAATTAGGGTTAATTTGGGTTAATTAGGTTAATCTGAGTTAATTGGGTTAAGTTTGGATTAATTAGTGTTAGGGTGACGACTAGGGTTAATTGGGGTTAATTAGTTTAATTTGGGTTAGGGTTTAGGGTGCACTAGTTTCTTCAGTAGGATACTCGATGATAACGTAATCGTACAATTTTATCGTAAACGCAAGAAAAATTAACCCTAAACTTGAAATTTCGAACCCTTAATAACGAAACGTAAACGTAAAACCTATTCAAGTTAAATATTCAAGTTAAAACCAATATATGATACTCGATGATAATATGAAACTTTCATATTCGCATCGATACTCATATGTGAAAATCAAAACGCGACTTAGTCCCTGTCTATCAGTTAACATATGTTCGATGTTCGTCGTGATATAGAACTATACGAAGGTTGTTAAATATCAGAAGGTATAGTTCGGTACTAACAACCGTCGTGTAGTCTATGTGACGAGAAAATTCAATCGTATGATAACCGATAGATTTGTCCAGTGTGGACAAGTTAGGAATGTATAAAGCAAACACCTGCATTCACTTGTGTTTTCATTCGTTTCGAGTTATTTCGTCGGTACTTTTCCGTTGGTTCTCCGTGTACAAAGATAGATTAGATGTTCATTTCAACGTTGTTTCACAGCTTTGAAATGATTATCTATTCTATTACAGTGTACTCGGAGAACAGCGGAGAGGTGCTGCCAAAATTTACTCGAAACGGTTGAAAGCACAAGCGAATGAGTGCCTGCTCTATACATTCTTAATGGGATAGAAGCCTTACCCCCGACAGCCGAAACACACACATACAATACGAATACACAACAAACGCACACACAGCACATACACACTAACAACTCTACACTGAAGCGAAATCATAAATTGAAACACACATATACAGAATACAACTCATACTTGGGTATCTTCAAATCCAACTTTTTTTTATCGATAATTTATTCTTTTCAACGACAAACGTACACACAAAGCACATACACGGATTTTCTCCTTTGTCAGTAACCATCCCGTTCTAAGATTTCTCAATATAGTCATCATAACCTACAATTTATATGTTATACAATCTAGCATGGCCCATGAGTACATCAGAGTTAAGAACTGGATGCATGTAGATTGGCAACAATGTATGCAACCTAAGTTTGTCACAGGAGGTGCTGCTTTCATTGAATTTGCACACGCACATAATAAGATCGTGTTAGAGAAGATTCTATGCTCGTGCGATAGATGTAGGAATAAGTACTGGCAGAAGGTAGAATTCGCAGAGCTTCATATCGTTAAACATGGTTTTACTAGACTTTATACAACTTGGCTATATCACGGAGAAGGAGAAGAAGACAGTAATGCGAAAGAATAAGAAGGAGAAGACGGTAATGCGGCAGAAGAAGAAGACGGTAACTTCTTTCCAGAAGAAGAAATGGAGGATATGGTAGAGGCTGTCCTAGGTGAATTTATTTGTATCGAAAATGACATTCCTTCCGGTCAAGGACCGTGTGTGGATAAGTATGAAAAGTTCATGAATGATATTAGAAAACCAATTTATGAGAATGCAAAGTATTCCGCCCTCTCATGGTTCGTCCAACTTTTCCAGATTAAGTACCTAAATGGATGGAGCAACAAGTTATTCACAATGCTTCTGAAGTTCTTGAAAGATTCTATGCTCCCGGGAAATAACGTGCCCGAAAGCTGGTACGGAGCCAAGAAGATGATGTCTGATTCGGGTCTGAAGTGTGAGAAGATTCAAGCATGTCCCAAAAATTGCGTGTTGTACTGGAAAAAGAATTTAGATTTGAAAGAGTGTCCAACATGCGGAAAAGCCAGGTATAAGCCGAAAGATTCTGATAAGAAGCCCGATATACCTGTCAAGATAGCACGATACTTTCCCATAACACAGAGACTGCAGAGGCTATTCAGATGCAAGAAAACAGCCGAGATAATGATTTGTCATCACCGTGCTCCTCCAAGTAAAGATGGAAAAATGAGTCATCCAAGAGATTCACCGGCATAGAAGGACTTCGATGGGAGACACGAAATATTCAGTAGCGATCCTCGCAATGTCAAGCTCGGACTCACTAGTGATGGCTTCTGCCCATTCAACTATATGGCTGGAAGTCACAGCATATGGCCCGTTGTAATGATAGTTTATAATCTGTCGTCTAGGTTGGATATGGATCAATCATACTTTATGATGCATCTTCTTATCGACGGACCAAACTCACCGGGAACAATATCGACGTCTATCTCCGACCTCTGATCGATGAGTTAAAATCTTTATTCATTGATGGTGTAGAGACTTACGATGCAAACACAAATACAACATTTATACTGCGTGTGGCTTTAAAGTGGACAATTAATGACTTTCCTGCGTATGAAATGCTATCAGGTTAGTTCGTACATGGTCACAAAGCATGTCCTTATTGCCATCAATATACAACATCGAAATTCTTGAATTTTAGCAGGAAGGTTTATTATTGCGGCCATTGACGTTTCCTGCCTCTAGACCATCCCTACAGGTTAGACGCTATTCACTTTGATGGTCATCAGGAGCTTCTTGGACCTCCAGCCCCATTGTCCGGAGAGAACGTGACTGCTCAGTGGGATGGTTACAATAATGTGACCTTCGGGATAGATCCAACAAAACAGGTCAAACCACCATTCTGGAACAAGTTAAGCATTTTCTTCGAGATTCCGTACTGGTCACAAAATTTAGTGCGTCATTGTCTGAACGTCATGCACATAGAGAAGGGAGTATCTGAGCACATACTCAACTTGCTTCTTTGTAAAGACGGAAAATCGATAGACAACCTCCATGTTCGGATGGATCTTCAGGACTGGGAAATTAGACGTGAATTGCATTCTAAACCGATAGTAAGTAAACCAGGAAAGTTTGTACTTCCCAATACCACGTATCATATGTCACAACCGGAGAAGAAAAGATTCCTGCAGGTGTTGCATGATTTGAAAGTTCCCACAGGTTTCTCAGGATCATTCAGCAAGAAGATAAAAATTGTGAAAGGCAAGATCGATGAGCTGAAAAGTCATGATCACCATGTTATTATGGAGCACCTTCTCCCATTAGCCCTCAGGACTTCCCTTCCCCAATCGGTTGGTCTGGTAATCAATGACCTATGTTGCTTTTTTAGAGAATTATACGCTAAAACCCTGGATGTTGTGACACTGGAGAAACTAGAAAATTCTATTTCGTTGATACTTTGCAAGTTTGAGCGTATTTTCCCACCGTCATTCTTCGATATCATAATACACCTGATGGTTCATCTTGCAACTTAGACTAAGTTAGCCGGACCGGTACAATATCGATGGATGTATCCCGTCGAAAGGTACGTGGAATTTTTCGTTTCGCGCAATTTGTAAAATTATTGTTGTCCTATATGCCCGTATTTATTTATTTAACATATTTTTCTTTAGGTACCTCTACACTCTAAAAAAGTATATACGCAATAGAAATCAGCCAGAGGGTTCTATCATGCAAGGTTATCTTCTAGATGAAGCAACCACATTTTGTTCCCGCTATCTGGACGAGAACATTGAGACGAAACTTAACCGGTCTCGAAGAATTCAGGACGGGCCATATGGTAAAGCTGATTATAAGAGAGTAGACACTATGTTTATCAACAATATATATATATATATATATATATATATATCGGTTTATCCTCCTCAATAGCGCATGTCTTGAAGAAATTAGAGAGTAAGTTTTTTTGGATTAATTGTTATATTTGTGTTTGTGTGTGTATGAAATGATATAATATTAATGTCATAATTTATTGTTGAGAACAGAATTCATTTTAACGAGGTACGTGAGGGGCATTCTGATTGGAATGATGAACGATTGGAAAAATATCATCAGGATAATTTTTGCGATTGGGTTGCAGATCATGTAAGTTGTTAGAATAACATGTTATTGCTACCAGTCTTAATCTAAACTTATATCGTTATGTATTTGTCGTAAAATTTGTTTTGTTAGATCCACGATCCGAACTTGTCTGCATCATTAGAGAGTGATTCAAGATGTTTAGCTCAGTTTCCTAGTATGGGGGTTGCATATTATAAAGAATTCGGTGTCCTTTTATACAAATTCGAAGTTAAGGATATAGAAACATCTCGAACTACTTAGAATAGTGGTATTGCGACGGTAGGATCGGAAGGTGTGATTTATTATGGATACTTAAATTGCATACTTGGCATCCAATATCCCGGACAATCAGAACCGTTTTATATATTTCAGTGTACTTGGTACGATACACGAACCGATACGGATAAGTGGAGAAACAATCTTGGGACTTGGAAAGATGAATATGGATTGACCATGAACACACTTCGATTTTACGGTCAGGACGATCCGTTTATGTTTCCGAACCAAGCATTCCAAGTATACTACTCACAGTATTTGAAGCATCCGGGATGGATTGTCGCATGCCGTTGGAAACCAAGGGATGTTTACGATGTCCCAGAATTCGAGAACAGTGATGAGGATGAAGAAGAGAGAAGACTTAGAGTGCTCTGACCGTCTGTTTCAAAAGACGGATTGTCTTCGGCTGATCATGAAGTTACGTGGATTAGAAATGATATCGAGGATGAAATCCAAGTAGATATGTCTAATGCTTCCACGAAACGAAAAAGGTTATCAGTAATGTTATATTATTACTTCACATTTTACGATCTATACATATATAGTATGCATATGTAATGATTGTACTCTTGTCTAGATTTGATGACGATGACGGGAGCAGCGAGGGACGGCAGGAGCACCAGCCGCGACACCGGCAGAG
Organism: Agapanthus africanus; assembly: GCA_030015575.1. Lineage (NCBI taxonomy): Eukaryota > Viridiplantae > Streptophyta > Magnoliopsida > Asparagales > Amaryllidaceae > Agapanthus > Agapanthus africanus. Next base: position 374,684,634 of record CM057339.1, on the reverse strand, counting down.
GAAGAGGCAGAGCGGTTCTGCCGCCCAGAAAGCTGCATAGGGAGCTTCAGAGGGCCGGTTTTGCACCCCGATTGGAGACCCCTTCGGATGCCTCCTTCCGTGTGGACTTTACCACACCTCCAGGTATATTTCACGCATATTCATTTTTAATATAATATTATAGATATACATGCATATTTATGTCAAAATTACTTATATAGCCAATGTTTGATTGTATAACTGTTGGTGGTGCGTCCACATCAGAGGCAGAGGCCACTCCCGCACCTCTAGGTATGTTTATATATCCTATAGTGCATACATATTGATTTAGAATGCTATATCATAAATATACATACATTCTTTTTGCTCTTACGTACTTAGATAATTATTTTTTAATTGTCTAGCTGTAGGTGGTGCCTCCACATCTCGGGCAGAGGCCACCACCGCACATGCGGGTATGTTTATATATCCTATAGTGTATGCATATTGATTTAGAATGTTATATTATTGATATACACATTCTTTTTGCAATTATTTATATAGTCAATATTTGATTGTCTAATTATAGGTAGTGCGTCCACATCTGGTGCAGGGGGCACTCCCGCCACTTCTATACCCTCCGCTCAGTCTGCAGGTTAGTATGAATAAATATAAAATATTTTTTCATTTTACATATCCTTTAAGAATAAACATGAACTTCATGTAATTTTATCGATATTTATTTTCTAGTTGGAAGGGATGCGTCCACGTCCGGGTCACAGGCTGTTCCTCACCGGAGGAACTATCATCCCGCTCGTGCTGCTGCCCGGGCCCGGGCTCATGCTTCTGTTGCCGGAGGTATATATAACACTTCAATTTTCGTTAAACCTTGATTTCTTAATACCACTTTGTCTTAATATTTATTGTCTTGATATTTCTTGTAGATGCAGGGCAGCCCCATCCCGAGAGGGAGACTCGGGGCCCGAATCAGTCCCACAGGCTGAGGCCCGACAGAGGTAGGGGGTAGGCAGCATTTCCCGTCTTCTTTACCCACGATTATCGTTATACCGGAGATTATGTCGAGAGGTTCGGCCGGTATATAGGGTATAAAAGCCGCCTCGTGAAGAAGTATCCGCTTCACGTTGAATAGGGCGATCGGCACCGGCGCTCATTTTCCCTCTTCTGGGATCAGGCTCGGTTATTAATATATATTTTCATTTGACTTATGCAATATATTTATTATTATTTAACACTTGCAATTTAATAACATTATTTTTTTTGTATTTGCAGTTGGATTACAACTTTCAGCATGTATCCGAATCTGATCACCCTGAGAGAGTACTCGATCTTCACGCTCTGTACTGTTTCCCCCAATCAGAGCAAAGCTCTGTTCAAAATTCAAATTTTGAAAATGAAGCAATGCTTCAGATGCAGCGCCAAGTACGCTGTGCCCTAAGCAGCACATCACGTGCAAAGCACGTGTGCGCTAGCGCTGGGTGCGCTGTGCTCTAAGCAGCACACCATGTGTGCGCTAGCGCTAGGTGCGCTGCGCTCCAAGCAGCGCATCACGTGTCAAGCACGGGTGCGCTAGCGCAATGTGCGATGCCCTTTAAGCAGCCCACCACGTGTAAAGCACGGGTGCGCTAGCGCTGGAACTAAAAACTCCCCACCGTTAGATCAAAGATCTAATAATAATGATAAATCATTAATTAATCAGAATTAAATTCTGTTAAGGAAAGATTCCTCAAAATCTTTCCAAATAACAAGATTGTGCTCTATAAATCAGAGCACCGTTGGATCAATGATCCAATGGTAAATAAAAATTACCAAAAGACAGAATAAATTCTGTATGAAAAGATTTATCAATCTTGTTAAAAACAAGAAAATTGCCTTCTGTAAAACAGAAGCCCTAAGATCAAAGATCCAATGGTGGGAAAACATCCCAAATCAATCAGAGAAAGATCTCTTTAACTGATTCAACAAATCAGCCTACCCTATAAAAAGGCCCCTAGATTTCAAGTCTCGAATATACAGAAAGAGAGAGAAAAACCTCCCCAAAAAACTTAGAGAAATTCAAAAGAGCAAGTTCTTGCAAGAAGATTTTTCTTCAAGGTAAGAATAAATGATGATGAACACAGAGATGAAATCATCTCATGATTAAGAAAGAAGAATTCATTTCTTTAAAAAGATCATAGATCTACAAAGACAAAAATCTTTCACAAAGAGATCAAAAGATCTCATCATAAAATAAAAGAAGAACTTACTTCTCACAGATCATAGATTTATAAGACTAAAGTCTTTCTCAAAGAGATCATGAACATCTCATTATAAAAAGGAGGGGAGAATAATTCAATTCTTTTAAAGATCATAGATCCATAAAGGCAAAGCCTTTCATCAATATAAGAGATTGAAACAAAATAAGAACGGTTGTTCTTAGATCCTGAGACAAAGTCTCTTTTAAAAGAAAATAAATTGTTTCTCAGATCATAAAATTGATCAGATGCGCTTTGCGCTCTTGAACTGCGCTTCTGCGCTCTTTGGACTGGCACTCAGCGCCAAATGCGCCACGTGTCAATCGCGCATGTACTGCTTAACAACTAGCGCCTTGCGCTTCTGAAATAGCACACTGCGCTCATGGGCTGGCGCTAAGCGCCAAGCGCACCACGTGTCACTCACGTGCGCGCCACTAAACTGAAAGCGCAATGCGCTCATGAATTAGCGCAATGCGCTCATGAATTAGCGCTCTGCGCTCATAAATTTGCATCTGGCGCTCATCATCTGGCGCCTAGCGCCGAGCGCGACACGGGTCCCTTACATGTGCGCTACTTGGCAGAAGTGCACTGCGCTCTTTGACTGGCGCAAAGCGCCAAGCGCACCATGTGTTGCGCTGACAAAACATAAATTGTTCTCTAATAAATCCCAGAGCTATGATGAATACTCAGCATTCAATAAAAGACAAAACATTGTCAGAATGCAATTCAATGCTCAGCATTGTTAAAAGGGCCAAGCCCAAATAAAGGCTCCAACAGCCCAAAATAAATGTTAAAACATTTTTAACTCGATTGGACTTAGCCCAAGATTGGCCATAAGTCCTCAATTCAGATTAATTGAGCCCACATGCTCATAAATCTTTTAACAGATCTTAGTTCCAAATTGGAATATAGATCCACCAACCAAAATTGGTTTAAGGGTACATCTCTGAACCCCTCTGATATATGTCGTTGTAATCCTTCAACGTCTTCAGAGAGGCGATGGGTCCCGACAACAATACAATTCATGGACTATGATGTCCTTAATCTCGAACTGTGGGGTCCTTCAAACCCCATGGACTATGATGTCCTTAACCTTGGACCGAGATGTCCTTAAATTAACATTGGACTGTAATGTCCTTAAACTAATCGACCACAATGTCCCTAAACTAAACGATAGAGTCCAAATACTCTCTTGTTAGATCTAAACGATCCCGTTAAGTAGATCTTAGTCTAAAATTAGACTAACATATCCTTAACTAACGTTTAAGTTGATCTTAGTCTCAAATGAGACTAACATATTCTTAAACCCAAACCAAAACCCAAATCTAAGAAAATACGGATTTCGACTAATCCACGCCCTACGGGCGACAACATAAATTAGTCTCCGTATACAATCTACGGGCAACCAAAAAACAAAACAAACACCCATGACACGAAGTGACCATCTAGAAAAGGAGAAAGTGTTTACCGCGATGCGGTAGCGTAATTAACTGCAGGGGCTTGCGCCTGCAGGGAAGAGCATCCCTACAATCAAAAACCCCTCCAATGAGGGGGAATCTGACGAAGTCTGCTACATCGGCCGCATCCATCTAAACCTCCGATATATGGTGTCATAAATCAACTTGGCATCTTCGGAGAGGTGGACGGATAGCACCAATTAGCATCTACCCCGAAATTCAGGCGAGACGGACCTGCGCGGTCGCGTCTCCGTGTTTCGGCGAGGAACAGATTCTGGCACGCCCGGTGGGACCTTTTCCTCTTTCAACTCCACACTTCGTATGTCGTGTTCGCGAACGAATCACGGTTTGATATGGTTGCCTTTGGGTTTGAGGTACTAAGATTTGGTGTCTTACTCCGTGCAGAAAACAGAAGATCAATGGCTTCAACATGCACTAACTGCAACTGCAACTCTCGCTCCGTCCCATCCGGAGGAGTGACTTACGGGCCCCAAGCGGCCTCCATCTTCGCTATGCCGGTGGAACAGGTCACTCAGGCCACCACTGGATTGTTCTTCGGGACCATGTTCCCGCCAACGAGCTTCAGCGCTCCTGTACCGACACAAGAAGCTCAGAAGAAGTCGGTCTTTGATCGGCTTACAACTACTGCGGCCCCTCTCAACGGGTCGTCCAGCTCCAAAGCCTCGGTCTTTGACAGACTGGGCCAAAGCTCAGTTGGGCCCATGAAAAAGCCCGCGATACCAGAAAGGGTTATCCCAAAAAGGATAGCCATCCCTGCTCCCGAAGTCGTCAAGACGGCTTCTCCTGCTAAAGGGTCGGTCTTCACAAGACTGACTATTTCAGCTCCTGTTCCAGGCAAAATCGTCAAGGTTGCTTCCCCTACTCGGAAGTCTGCCTTCGACAGGTTGGCCATCTCCATTCAGCAGACATCAGTCTTCAATAGGCTGACAATGACAACTTCTGACCAACACAGGAGGCATGAGGAAGTCACCCATACAGCCGAGACAATCCCAACGGCTCGACACGCTCAACGTCGCCATTGGCGCCGAGTGAGGAAGGCTGGGGGCAGCTCCCCTTCTGGACTAACTCCGCCAGCTCCCATAGTGGAAATCAATGCTGTTGTTCTAACTGGGAACAGCTTTGAACCGCTTAGGAGAGTTCGCAAGAACTCTCCGACCGCCGTGCTGAAGAGATCTCCTCCACCTATGGAGATTACTACACAAAAGAAGCCAGAGCAGCCCCCTCAGCGGCTGTCCTCCCAAATTTATAAAGTCTGGCGACAGGTCCAGTAATCGGTGATTAACCAGGACTACTATCGCCGGCCAAAGAAGCTCAAAGCTCAACAAGAAAAGAGCCATCTCGAGGTACCACAGAAGATGGCATCCGTATGGACGCCCGCTGCAACAGCTCTCTCAACGTCAACCGCTCAAAAGAGAAGGAGGCCGGAGAAAGCCCTTGTGACCGCGGCGAACCGCAAAAGCGCTGAATCTAAACGCCCCAAGTCTGGGGGCATGGTAATACATACCGTTTATATGGCTTCCGGAAAAGAAGAAAGCCGTGCTTTTACGGGTCATCGACCGCTTACTCGATCGATAACGAAGGCTCAGGAACAACAGCAGCAGAAACTTCAGGAGATGCTGACTGCAATGGCCGCACTCACTGGGCCAAAAGAAAATCCAAAGACCTCGGAGCAGCGTCGGGAACAAGAAACTGATACCGAGTTCCTCCGAAGAATGCTCGAGAGGAAAGAAAAAGAGGCTGCGGAGCAGGCGGCCAATATAAAACGAATGGCTCTTTTGTTCCAAGACATGGCTGGGATGATGTTACAGCCGGAACCTCCAGCTGAAGACCCTCCGATCATCGTTGAAGATGACAGAGGGGAGACATCGAACCCTCCTCAGGCTCTTTCAGCAGCCAAAGAGGAGACTATCTCCAAGGCCGCTCTAGATGATTATATTGCTCAGTAAATACGAGCTTACCAGGCAAACAAAGCGGCTAGACAGGTCGTTAAGACAGGGCGACCCTATCCAGGCTGGTATGACCAAATAAGGTACCCGCCGGGATATACGATCCCTAAATTCCACGTATATAAAGGGACGGGGAATCCACATCATCATGTTACTCAATTCAAAGCCTTGTGCGGCAACACTGGGGGTGATGATATACTTCTGCTCTGCCAGTTTATTGGTAGCTTGTCGGAGACGGTATTCGAGTGGTATTCTGAACTTCCAAACGACTCCGTCAAGAATTTTGCAGAAATGGAGCTACTATTCACCCAGCGTTTCATGAGTGCTAGTGAACACACCCCAATAACGGCATAGATCAATGCCAGGATGAAGCCAGGTGAAACGTGGGTACAATACGCAATACGATGGCGGAATTTATGGTCAAAATATGAGCAGCGCATCGAGGAAGCGCCGGCAGTGGGCATGTTCGTGGGCACTCTTGACCCTCAAGCAACTATTTCCCAATTCATGATGTTCTTCAAACCGACCACGTTCCAGGCCTTGATTGACAAACTGGCCCAAATAGACCAGATGGGTCATAGACCGTCTCCTTCAAAGCCGGAGCCGTGGAACGAAAAGGGTAAAGGGAAGGTGACCTTCGTCGCAAATACTCAACAGCATCCCGGTGCCCCAAAACTAACTGATCGCCTAGACGAGAGGCGGAAATTCTATCATGAGAAGATGAAGTGCCCTTATTCGTTTCCCCGGGACAAAATGAAGAGATTGTTCGAGCTAGCAGTGCGCAACAGGCTCATCAATTTGTCGAATCCAAAATGACCGTTGCAACCCGGCGAGGCTAATAGTCCCAATTATTGCCCCTAACTTCAAACGGTAAGCCATCCAATTGAAGATTGCTTCATCTTTAAAGGTTGGATTGAAGATCAATACCAACAGGGCAAATTTGCCATGTCCGAGAATTAGAAGGTGAACCCACCACAGCCACACCCTCCCAAGAAGACGGACACACCGGGGGCATCATGCTCTTTCATAGAAGAAGCTCCATGGGAGGTCGCTCTTTCAGCCAAAACTAAAAGAATGCTGAAGGATCTCCAAACATGCCCGGCGATTAGATAGAAAAGTCCGCTGGAACCTGAGATCATCGAGGGAATGCTGAAGCCGTGCCCAACTCCAAAAATTGGTGGTGATAGTCAAAGTGCTCACACCCAGCCGTCAAAGTCTTCGAAGAAGAAGAAGAAGAAGACCAAAAAGTCCGTGAAGCCTGGTAATAAGCGCACGGACCTGCAGAAGCAGATTAACGCGCTGGAAGAATATAATCAAAAAGTATGGACTCCAGTCACACTCCAAGAATTTCTCAGCTACGTCCTTGAGGACGGAGATGATGACAATGGAGAAGACTCGTCGGATGAATCTGAAGATTATGTGGCAAATTTCCATATGATCTCTCACTCATCGATAGACGATGAATAAGCTCCTTACACAGAGAAACTGGGGGAAGATCCTAAGCCGGAACTTCTAGGGCCATCAGACGAAATGATTGATGCATTTCTGGACAAAGCACTTCTTAAAAGCAAAACTGCTCGAGAGCGTGAGATGGCCATATTTGAAAAAGCCAAACGTCGGCAACTGGACGAAAGGGTTGAAACACCCCCGCCAGATCAAAGTACATCCGCCGCAAATCAAAGCAGGTTCAAGACGAGGAAGCAGTTCGCCAAAGTCATATCGATGGGAATGAAGTTGCCACCCTCCGAAGGAAACACTCTTGGTGTAGCGGAAATACATCCTAGCTACTGCTTATATCATCAAAAGATTGCGCACCCCACCGAAGAGTGCAACGCTTTTAAAAGATGGTGGCAGGGATATGTTGCTCACCGGCAACATTTCAAGCAGATGAAACGCAAAACTCGTCGGGAGCAAAGAAATACGACCGAGGAGCGTAAAAGAACTACCGGCAACTGTCACATGGTCGACGCTGGGGGATCGCAAGTTCTCACCTTCGGGAGCGACTCTGACGAAGAAATGATTCTTGGCCCTCTCTTTAAAGAATCCACCACGGGAAGAGAGGAAGAACCGAAGATCTGTGAAAATATTCAGCTGCACAATCGTACGCTGCCCGAAAAGAATCTTGGGCCCTCGAACAGTTGGTTAAATAGAAAAGATAAGGGGAAAGAAAAGGTCCGTGAGGATATCATCCTTGATGACCAAGCCACCAAAGAGCAGACAGCCAAGGACCCGTCAAAGAAAAGTAAGGCAGACTACAACGTTCTGGCACACTTGAGAAAGCTACCTTCGCAGCTAAGCATTCTCAACACCCTTCTGCTATCCAAAGAGGCGAGAGATTCATTGATCAAGGCACTACAAGAGCCAGAGCAATTCCAAGCTTTTCTCGCCGAAGAAAAGATTAAGGACGAGCTGGAAGAAGTGCACACAGCCGATATCACCTTCGGCGATGAAGATCTCATCTTTGGGACATGCGAGCATAACCGTCTCCTTTATGTCTCCGGATACTGTCATGATATCAAGATAGGCAAAATCCTGGTTGACAATGGGTCTTCCGTCAATCTCCTCAACATGAGAGTGTTGAAGAAAATCTGCATGAGCGTTCAGCACCTCGCTCGTGATAAAATCACCATCTCCGGATTTGACTCCCAGTCATCACGGACACTTGGGTCTGTAATACTGACGCTGCGCTTTGGGCTGCTCATCACGGACATTAAATTTCACGTCATTGACGCCAAGACTTGCTACAACGCTTTACTCAGCAGGCCTTGGTTACACGAGTACAACATCATCCCTTCTACACAACACCAGTGTATGAAGTATTTCAAGGATGGTCTCGAGTACACCGTAATAGGGGAACTTAACCCGTTCTCCATAAACGAAGTTCGCAAATATGAAGATGCAAAGTATTTCTTGCCGGACTTTGAAGATACGGAGAGATGCTGTAAACCGAAGAACAAAGCTATCATCACTATTCCGGTCTTCGGGAGTGATACCGAGGAGGAAGAAGAAATAGTTTATTCAGGTCCACCCCAATGCAACAAGCTGGGACTGTCCACCCCTATGTTGATCTTCGGCAGCGACTCCGAAGATGAAGTCAATGCCGTATTTTCTGTTCGGCCATCAATTCAAGCTTTTGCTGATGATGATCGGAGTTTGCAAATCACCATGGTTCCGCGAGAGCATTACAAAGAGCTCGATGCACTTAATGTCTATAGTGTTCAGGAATTGCAGACATTCTACGTCCCTCCCAGGCGAAAGGGTGAAAAGGCGATCTTATTCTACCGATCCGGGAAAACCAAAGTGGAGAAAGAAATCTGTCATGGCGCGGATTCTATACTTAACAAGCTCCAGCCCATCCGTCTGCCCAGATATTACACAGACGGATTAAAAAGACTGTTGAGGTGCCAAGGCGTACCCCTTAAGCAGACCGCTCGACAAGCTCAGTTCTACAACAGGATCTGGAGCGTCCCCGGAACTCAACAAAAGTTGCCCAACGGGAGAATGGAAACGATCGGGGTTGGATATGTTCAATCCAAGAAACGGGAGCCATTCCGTGACTGCTACGTCATACATGACTTCGACGAAGAAGGAGACGCTCTGTGGGAAGATGCTAACCCTGAACCAAAATGAGCTCCCGTCGTGAAAATGCTAAGCCCGTCATTCGAAGAACAAATGGACAAGCTTATAAGGGAAGCGGGTCGAAAGGTTCGAGACGGCCATGATCGCGAAATGGCCATCTATGAGAAAGCCAGAACGCAACGCCTCCTTCAGCAGGCTGTGAAAAATGAAAATGCTCTTCCTCGTCAACCCGTCATACAAAAGTCCCGACGCAGAGGCAGAAATAAACCCAAGAACGAAAAAAGCGTTCGACAGCGACAAAGCGGGACCAAGAAGCCACGCGATTGAGAATCGAACAACCAGGATTTGTCTCTTATAAAGAAGATGAGTCGAGCGTATTCTTTCTCCCAAGACAAGACAAGGAAAATACTTGATCTTGCCGTAAAACATTAAATGATTACCCTCTCGGAGTCCAAGCACCCCGAGCAAGCAGGTGAAGTTAATCATCCAGATTATTTCTCCTATCACCGGGCAATAGGACATCCTCTCGAAGACTGCTTCACCTTCAAGAACTGGGTCGAAGACCAATATCAACAAGGCAGGTTCACTTTATCCAGCAGTTGGAGGGTAACTCTGCCGTAAAAGCATGAACCAAAAGTCGCGCATGCAGCGAGAGTAGAACCAGATCAACATCGGTCTTGGAAACGATCTCGTACTTGTCACATGATAACACTGTCAGGAGAAGAACTCAAGAATATGGATGATCTCTCCCGATGCTTCGAAAACGATGACGACGAGGTGATCCCAGAGTTTCCACCAGCGCCAAAAGAGCTGGAAGATGGGATACATACAACTGCAGATAACTTCAAGAAAATTGATTTGGGGGCGGCAAGTGACCCGCGGCCGACATTCGTCAGTGAGCTATTATCTGAAGAAAAGATGGCTACGCTAAAGGACGTGCTCATACAGTATAAAGATTGCTTTGCATGAAACTATTCAGAGATACCGGGACTCGATCCAGAGATTGTTGTCCATAAATTGGCGATTTCTCCGGACGTCAAGCCGATCAAACAAGCACCTGGAAGAATGCGGCTCGAGCTTGAGATGAGCATCAATGCCGAAGTCAAGAAATTAATTGACTCCGACTTCATCCAAGAGGTTCAGTACCCTGACTGGATCGCCAACATCGTCCCAGTGATGAAGAAAAATGGGACAGTGCGTATATGCGTGGACTTTCGGGATCTCAACAGAGCTTGTCCTAAGGACAACTTTCCAGTACCGGTCACCGAGCTGATGATAGATAATACGTCCACTCACGAAGTCTTCTCATTCATGGATGGATCATCGGGATACAATCAGATAAAGATGCATCCCGAGGACCAGAAGTATACCGCTTTCCGGACCCCTTTAGGTATATTCTGCTACAAGGTGATGCCTTTCGGTTTATAGAACGCCGGTGCCACCTATCAGAGAGCCATGACGAAAATTTTCGATGACCTCATACATGAAATCGTCAAATGCTATATCGACGACCTCGTGGTTAAAAGCAAATCATACGAAGAAACATTTAGAACATCTGAAGATCGTGTTTCAGCGCCATCGGAAATACAACTTGAAGATGAACCCTCTCAAATGCGCATTCGGAGTTTCCTCGGGCAAATTTCTAGGATTCATCGTACGACATCGAGGCATCGAGATACACCCGTCGAAGATCAAGGCGATCATGGAGATTCCCCCGCCAAAGACTCTCAAGCAACTGCGGTCTCTCCAAGGAAAGCTCGCGTATATCCGGCGGTTCATAGCCAATCTTTCCGGCAAGTGTCGCCCTTACAGTCACATAATGAAGAAAGGGACTCCTTTCGTCTGGGATCACAAATGCCAAAGCGCACTGGACAAAATCAAGCAATACCCGCAGAATCCGCCAGTACTGGCCGCTCCCGTTAAAGGAAAACCTCTCGTCCTGTACACAATATCCCTCGAAGGTTCTTTAGGCGCGCTGTAGGCACAAGAGAACGATCAAGGGAAGGAGAGAGCCCTCTACTATTTAAGTCGAGTTCTACTGGGGGTAGAAAGCAATTACTCTCCCATTGAAAAACACCGCCTAGCGTTGATCTTCACGATAACGAAGCTCGGACACTATGCATTGGCACATGAGGTCCATCTCATATCAAAGGTGGATCCTCTCAAATATTTGATGTCGAAGGCTATATTAACGGGACGGCTTGCTAAATGGGCCCTCCTCTTAATGGAGTTCTCGATAACTTATCGGCCTCTTAAAGCAATGAAAGGCCAGGCCATCACCGACTTCCTCGCTGAGCATCCGATACCTGCCGACTCTCCCTTGAACTGCGAATTGCCGGACGAACACGCGTTTGACATAATCGACGGGGAGAGAAGAGAGAATGATACCCAATGGGAACTCTATTTTGATGGAGCATCTTCCATGAAGAAGCACAAACAAAGTACCCCCATAATCAAGTCCGAAGTAGGCCTCATCTTCGTGACTCCACAAGGAAGGATAATGCGTTTTGCCTTCTCCTTAACAGAGCCGAGAACGAACAATAAAGCCGAATATGAAGCTTTGATAGCAGGTCTTGAGATCGCTGTCGACATGGGAATCGGGAACCTTCTTATATACGGAGACTCCCAACTGATCGTTAGTCAAGTAAACGGCGGCTATCAAACGTGCAAGCCAGAGTTGGTGAAGTATGGCGAGAGAGTACAGCAACTGCTGACTCAAATCCCTGCCTACACATTAGAAAGCATACCGCGCGCGGAAAATAGCAAAGTGGATGCACTAGCCAAGCTCGCTAAAGAATTGGCCGACGAGAACCTCAATAACGTGAGGATCGTTGTGCAAAGCCGTCGGGTTCTTGCACCGGCAGAAATATCTTCAGAGTCGTCCGAAGAAAAGGGAGCGACCGAGCAAATGGATCTGCAAATAAAAGACCAGGAAAAGGCTATGGATTGGAGGGAAGTCTTTATAGACTACTTCAAATCCCGTCGAACACCTGAAGATGCATCCTCAAGGCATCAGCTCATGAAACGAGCTCTATCCTTCGCCTTTATTAATGATACTTTGTATAAGAGATCATTTGATTCTCTATGGCTAAGATGCCTGGGACCCGAAGAGGCAAAGAGAGTCGTCCAAGAAACTCACGACGGACTCTGCGGTTCCCACCAAGCCGGCCCAAAGATGAAGCTGAAGATCAAAATGATGGGCTATTATTGGCCCACGATGATCCAGGACTGCCTAGAATAGCTAAATATCTTTCTTTATTTTACTATACGCGAAGCAGTGCCACTCGTGCCAGATTCACGGGGCCTTTATCCATCAGCATCCAAATCCACTACATCCAACGGTTGCTAGCTGGCCGTTCGAAATGTGGGGAACCGACATATTCGGGCCCATCGAACCAGCATCGTCCCGAGGACATCGATTCATTTTGGCGACAACTGATTATTTCTCCAAATGGGCAGAAGCAGTACCGCTAAGGGAAGTGAAGACGGAGAATATCCTCCATTTCTTCAAGACACACATCATTTATCGGTTTGGCACTCCGCGACGGATTATCTCCGATAACGGGCCAGCCTATAGAAGGCACAAGATCAGCCGCTTTGCACAACAGCATAACATAGACTGGAGATACTCTTCAGTCTATAATCCTCGAGCTAACGGTCTAGCTGAGGCTTTCAATAAGACCTTGACGAAGATCGTGAAAAAGACAATGTCTCGAAATAAGAAGGACTGGCACGAGAGACTGTATGAAGCTCTCTGGGCGTATCGAACTACGTTCAAAACGGCCACGAACACAACGCCGTATGCATTGGTATTCGGCACAGAAGCGGTACTCCCTCTCGAGATAGAGTTACCCTCTCTACGAGTGGCAGTTCACTACTAGCTAACAGACGAAGAAAATGCACACCTTCGGCTTGAGGAGCTCGACGCCCTTGATGAAACCCGGCTCATGGCGCAACAAAATCTGGAGGCTTATAAGGCAAAGATGACGTGCTCATATGAAAGATTGACTAAGCTGAGAACATTCCGCCAAGGCGAACTCGTGCTAGTGGTCAAGAGACCCATGATCCCCAATCGTGCCAAGCGGGGGAAATTCGAGCCGAACTATGAAGGCCCGTATATCATAGATAAAGTTTACCAGGGTGGTGCCTACCTACTCATGGACATGTATGGTGAAAGATCTTTCAGGCCAATAAACGGTCGCTTCCTAAAAAAATACTACGCCTGACGAGTCACGGTCTAGGTCAATGATAGATGACGATGCCTATGTCCGCTCGCTATCTTCCTAAGCCTAAACTCTGTAAGTAGTAGCCGGATTCCTTTTCTCGGACCGAAACGTCCTTAAACTAACGACGGACCGAAATGTCCTAAAACTAACAATGGACCGAAATGTCTTTAAACTAACAATGGACCACTATGTCCTAAAATTGGCTGTTGACCGAGACGTCGATAAACTACTACGGACTGCAGTATCCCAAGGCTGACACAAAAAAAAATAATAAAAAAAGAAAGAAAAAGAAAACGGTATGTCCATAAGCAAAATGGGCACGGATGAAAACCCGAAAGGGCTCCGTGAGTAAAAACAGCAGGGCTACCGGCGAGTGTTGTGAAAACCCGAAAGGGCGCAATCTCGTTAAAAAACACTTGCAAGGTCCTCTCGACCTTGTGAGGAGAAACCACCCGCGTGAGATCCTTACGACTCACAAAGGAACAATACAGTTAGGGATCCCCACGATTCTTAAAGAGAAATGCACTTACGAGATTCTCACGACTCGTAAGGAGAATTTCCCCTTTGAGACCCTCACGGCTCATAGGATTCAAAAGCCTTAAGCTATAGAGATCTGAACCTGGTCTTAAGCAGCCATCACAACCTCCAATTTTGCCCTACAAGCGGTTCAATGCTGACCCTTGTATACAATCCACGGGTGCGAATAAACATTTTCCTAACAAAGTCCTATCCGTGACTAGGGATATGTTTACAAAGTGAACGGCTCTTGTAAGTCCTCTCGACTTATAAGGAGAAAGCACTCTTGTAAGATCCTTACGACTTATAAGATACCACACACTTAGGAATCCTCGCGATTCCTAAGGAGAAAACGGACCTATGAGATCCTCACGACTCGTAGGAAGAAATACCTTTATGAGACCCTTACGGCTCATGAAGTCAAAAGCCTTAGTCGACAGGATCTTAACTCTGTTTGCTAAGCCACCTTTGTTCGACATCGACAGAGGCAAATGATGATTCGCTCCTGGCAATATCCCAGTTGTAGCGGTGTTGATGCCGAAATCGGTGTCTAATTCTAAGCTTGCAGCGAAAAACCAGCGAATTACAAATGCATACGAAATAGCCGAAATGATGGGGCAACTTGCAAATCAACAAGTAAAAATGTATACATACAAAAATAGCCGGAATGATTAGGCAACTCGCAATAAAAAGCAGCGAGTAAGAATAAAACAAATAGCCGAAATGATTGGGCACCGCGAAGAATAGCCGAAAGGAGTAGGCAATCGCGGCCTTCGCGATATAAAAAGCTGAAATGATAGAGCATCGCGGAAAGAAAAATATATAAAATGAAACCTTTTTGCCCAACAGGTGATATCACATCAATCCCGGTATACAATCCAGGGGTGCAAACAAAGAAGGAATCACACCTTCCCTCCCCAGGCTCCATCAGAAGAAAAAGCCAAATCTCAATGGTTCACAGACAACCTGGAGATCGTCTCAACATTCGTCTTATTTCAACAGACAAAACATCAACAAAGCGGAACCGCGGCAGTTCCCAGTTCCATGACTCGGCGGTACACAGACAACCGAGAGTCAACCCTCGACTCCGTGAAATGCGGATAAAGTCAACCCTTCCCGGTTTCGTGGAACGCGGCCTATGTCAATCCTGACCCCGTGGGAAACGTCCAGAGCGGA
The DNA here is from genome assembly GCA_030015575.1 of Agapanthus africanus. Lineage (NCBI taxonomy): Eukaryota > Viridiplantae > Streptophyta > Magnoliopsida > Asparagales > Amaryllidaceae > Agapanthus > Agapanthus africanus. The sequence continues at coordinate 374,669,503 of CM057339.1, read as the reverse complement.
GCCTGGTCCTCGCAGAACACGGCTATGTCAATCCGACCCCATGGGAAGCATCCAGAGCAAAATCCTAGTTTCGTGGAACGCGGCCTATGTCAATCCTGACCCTGTGGGAAATGTCCAGAGCGGATCCTGGTCCTCGCAGAATACGGCTATGTCAATCCGACCCCGTGGGAAGCATCCAGAGCAAATCATGGTTTCGTGGAACGCGGCCTATGTCAATCCTGACCCCATGGGAAACGTCCAGAGCAGAGCCTGGTTCTCGCAGAACACTGCTATGTCAATCAGACCCCGTGGGAAGCATCCGGAGTTAAATCCCGGTTTCGTGGAACACGGCCTATGTCAATCCTGACCCCGTGGGAAACGTCCAGAGCGGATCATGGTCCTCGCAGAACACGGCTATGTCAATCCGACCCCGTAGGAAGCATCCAGAGCAAATCATAGTTTCGTGAAACACGGCCTATGTCAATCCTGACCCCGTGGAAAATGTCCAGAGCGGAGCCTGGTCCTCGCAGAACACGGCCTATGTTAGTCCGACCCTATGGGAAGCATCCAGGAAAAAATCCCGGTTTCGTGGAACGCGGCTTATGTCAATCCTGACCCCATAGGAAACGTCCAGAGCGGATCCTGGTCCTCGCAGAACACGGCTATGTCAATCCGACCCCGTGGGAAGCATCCAGAGCAAATCCTGGTTTCGTGGAACGCAGCCTATGTCAATCCTGATCCCGTGGGAAACGTTCAGAGCGGAGCCTGGTCCTTGTAGAATACGGCTATATCAATCAGACCCCGTGGGAAGCATCCAGAGCAAAATCCTGGTTTCGTAGAACATGGCCTATGTCAATCCTGACCCCGTAGGAAACGTCCAGAGCGGATCCTGGTCCTCGCAGAACATGGCTATGTCAATCCGACCCCGTGGGAAGCATCCAGAGCAAAATCCTGGTTTCGTAGAACGTAGCCTATGTCAATCCTGACCCCATGGGAAACGTCCAGAGCGGATCCTGGTCCTCGCAGGAAACGGCTATGTCAATCCAACCCCGTGGAAAGCATCCAGAGAAAATCCTGGTTTCGTGGAATGCGGCCTATGTCAATTCTAACCCCGTAGGAAACGTCCAGAGCGGAGCCTGGTCCTCGCAGAACACGGCTATGTCAATCCGACCCCGTGGGAAGCATCCAGAGCAAAATCCTGGTTTCGTAGAACACGGCCTATGTCAATCCTGGCCCCGTGGGAAACGTCCAGAGCGGATCCTGGTCCTCGCAGAACACGGCTATGTCAATCCGACCCCGTAGGAAGCATCCAGAGCAAATCCTGATTTCGTGGAACACGACCTATATCAATCCTGACCCCGTGGGAAACGTCCAGAGTGGATCCAGGTCCTCGCAGAACACGGCTATGTCAATCCGACCCCGTGGGAAGCATCCAGAGCAAATCCTGGTTTTGTGGAACGCGGACTATGTCAATCCTGACCCCGTACGAAACGTCCAGAGCAGATCCTGGTCCTCGCAGAACACGGCTATGTCAATCCGACCCCGTAGGAAGCATCCAGAGCAAATCCTGGTTTCGTGGAATGCGGCCTATGTCAATCCTGACCCCGTGGGAAACGTCCAGAGCAGAGCCTGGTCCTCGCAGAACACGGTCTATGTCAGTCCGACCCCGTGAGAAGAATCCAGAGCAAAATCCTGGTTTCGTGGAACGCTGCTTATGTCAATCCTGACCCCGTGGGAAACGTCCAGAGCGGAGCCTGCTCTTCGCAGAACACGGCTATGTCAGTCCGACCCCGTGGGAAGCATCCAAAGCAAAATCCTAGTTTCGTGGAAAGCGGCTTATGTCAATCTTAACCCCGTGGGAAACATCCAGAGCGGAGCCTGATCCTCGCAGAACACGGCTATGTCAATCCGACCCCGTGGGAAGCATCCAGAGCAAAATCCTAGTTTCGTGGAACGCGGCTTATGTCAGTCCTAACCCCGTGGGAAACGTCCAGAGAAGATCCTAGTCCTCGCTAAACATGGCCTATATCAATCTTGACCCCGTGGGAAGCATCCAGAGCGAAGCCTGGTCCTCGCAGAACATGACTATGTCAATCCGACCCGTGGGAAGCATCCAGAGCAAAATCCTGGTTTCGTGGAACGCGGCTTATGTCAATCCTGACCCCGTGGGAAGCATCCAGAGCAAATCCTGGTCACGTGGAATACGACCTATGTCAATTCTGACCTCATGGGAAACGTCCAGAGCGGAATCTGGTCCTTGTGAAATACGGTTCATGTCAATCATGACCCCGTGGGAAGCATCCAGAGCAAATCCCGGTCCCGTGGAACACGGCTAAAGTCAAACTTGACCCCGTAGGAAACGCCCAGAGCAACTCCTAACTCTATGAAATGCGGATCATGACAACACCATCAATCACTTACGGGTCCTCTCGACCCGTAAGGAAGAAAACTCTTTTGTAAGATCCTTATGACTTGTATGAGAAAACGCACTTAGGAATCCTCATAATTCCTAAGGAGAAAATACGCCTACGAGATCCTTTCGACTCGTAGGGAAAAAAATCTTTATGAGACCCTTACGGCTCATGAAGTTGAAAAGCCTTAGGCAGCAGATCTGAACCTGCTTTCTAAGCCATCACTACCTCTCAAAGAATTCAAAACGGTATGCTCTCTCTATCATCAGCAGGCTATGCTTACTAAAGTGACATGCTGATAACAAAGAAAAGAAGAAAGCAAAGAGATGACACAAGACATTACGAAAGAAATGTATTTTTTAATCATAAATTCAATTAGGTACAAAATACATCTTATGAAAGAATAAAAAAAATGGATACATTTTATTCAAAATTACAAATGGTACAAAAACAATTATTGAGAGGGAAGCGTTTTCAATAGACCAATCAGCCGCTCGCGCACTTCCCTCAGCCCCTTTTCTTGGTCAGCTGCCACGGCCAACTCTGCTTCGACCTGGGCTCGTTGCTGCAAGTAGGATGAAAGTTGCTCTTCGACGACCCACTGAGCTGCCCCACGATTCTGTGTATCTCGCTCGATGAGGTCGAGGTTTTGCCTCAGCGTGAGCCCTTCAGAAATACATTATAGAAGGCTTTCGAACATAACTTTCAACTGTGCAGCGTTTGCATCAACTTGAGAATGCAATCGAGCATATTCGCTTGAAGTATCTTCACACTCCTTACGCTTTAAGGCTGCTTCCTGTTCAAGATGGCGGAAGTAGGGAGTGCTCTTCTCGACCCATGCAGCCCGCTGGGAGTTCACAGCCAATACCTCGAGGGCAGGACGTCTAAACTCGAGCTCATGCAGACAGGCCTCGATTTTTCTGCAGTGATTAACCTAGGACTCCACGACGTCTTCGTTATGAAAGTGCATGAGCATCGCCAGCCTGGGATTAACCTCAGCAGCGAAATCTGTAACAAGGGCAGGAGTCTCACATCAAGCTCATCGAGGTGATCGATCAACATGCACAGGTTATTCACAACACCTTTGGAAGAGGGACGTCGAGAGAAAGGGCCTGCTGGCATTATAACTTGAGACTCGAACGGAGCTGAAGTCGATGTCACAGCTACAAAGCAAATCACAGTCAAATAACGGTTCAAAAAATAAAGGAGGTTCATGAACAACGGAGTTTACTATACCGGCTGCAGCAGGTGGCAAGACCGGGAGTACCGGTGGTGCAATTGTTCTTTCGTCTCCTCCTTCGATCTGTAGGGCTGCAATTAAAACAAAGAAGAATTAGAAACGATTTGACTACCCGTGAAAGAAAAAAAAAGGACGTTAGCTAAAGGCTGTACTCACCAGCTCCTCTAGAAGAGGCAATCTCTGACTGAAAGGAGAAGTGTGGGTGTAGCACCTGATACAGGTGATCAAAAAGGACTCCTGCGAGGATGTAATAATGCAATGTCAGTACATAAAGTATACCGCCTACAATGAAGCTGATGGGTCACAAATCCGCACCTTCCAGCATTTGAGAGGGTAGGAGAGAAGGTAAAGGAGCGGTCACCGTCAAAGCAGCAACTGGAGATGCTTCCTCGGGTGGCACAACCCCAACGCTCATCACACCTACATTAGAAATAAGAGAAATGTTGTCAAAAGAAATTGAAAGGGATTGCAGAATAAAGGGGAGAGTAATGACCCAAAATCTACCTGGTGAGTCGCCGGTCGAGACCGCGACAAGGGCGTCACTGGATGCAGCAAATGCTTCACCCTCCTCCATCGGAACGGTCTCGCAACCCGTAGCCTCATCCCCCGACTATAGGGTTCCTAGGCACACTCAAGAGGTTCCACAAGGCATCTACCATGCCAAATTCAAAAATTTATGTGCCGAGAAACCCTAATGCAAGATCGTTAACTAGAGGATAGGCGAAAACACAAGCAAGTTAACAACTTAACTACAAGTGAAAGGGATTACAACCTTTGTAGATCCGGTCCTCCACTTCTTTAGCTCCGTGATGACGTCCCTCCGCTGCGATCATCGGGATCCCGGACTCTAGCGATGGTTTCGTCGGAGAAATGATCGGGCTAGGTCGTTGACTTCGATGCCGAAGATGATCTACGTCGAGGCGACTCAAACTCAAGCTCCATCTTCACTTGGTCATGAACCTTGTGAAGAAAACACCCTATACAACATAACAAATGGTAGAGGATGAAGAAATAGGAAGTGGGTTCACTTTGGATTTGGATTTCTCACTTGATTTCAACACTTGGAATTTTCAAGAAGGGTTTTTCTTCTTCATGAAGAAGATGAAGAAGAAGCAAAAGAAAAAGAATTATCTCAAATAATAAATCAAGTGAAGACTTATCATAATGAAACCATGGGTGAAGTTAACTCATGTAGAGAGCAAACCATAGTTTAGGTAATGGTTAGGTCAAAAGAAAAAACAAAATGGTTAAGACTTTTCAAAGATGCTTGAAGCATCATGAAGCTTCTATCAAAGAAAGAAAATCCACCATTTAGTTTTAATAAAAGAAAATAAATATAAATTAAAACCCTAACCATTAACTAAGCATGGTGTAAAGCATACACACACCCAAGTTTGCATGTATCATCAAACATGATACAAACTAGTGCACAAACATATATCATATATACAATGTGCACAATCAAGTGAGAAAATCAATCTTAAGTGAACAATACTAGTCAATGTAAAGTAATATATCCAATATATAATTATACATTAAATCATTAAATCAACACTTGATTTAATGATCTGGTCATACTGCATATAACCGACTAATATCAAGTGTATCAATATATCGAATCAACATTTGATTCAGTAACCCGGCTATAATCTTATATAACCGTTCGATGATAAAAATCACGAGAATAGAATTCAGTATCATTATTCTCGGTCCCGCACATATCTCATATGCGCTCCTATTTCGTTTTGCTTGAGCCAGGAAACCTCTGTGTAGGACTCTAAAGACTCGTCAATACGCCGGCAGTAGGTGATGATCATATCAAACACCCACAAGCCGCAAGCGGTCTGCTAAACGTAACGGCCACCCGGGTATTGAGCGATCAGAAGATCAACGAGCAAGCCCGCTCACACTCCTGTGAATCCAACCAGTAACACTTACCGTACAGTCCGGTCTGTTCGTCTGATATGTCGCATATCTCGCCTAGGGGTGGTAAACGTCAGACCCCAGTAGCTCGATAAGTCGTGTCGATATGAGGTCTATAACAGTTCGAGAAACTACTGATAACACTTACCAGTAAATCTCAGCAACCCTGGCCAGGGATTTCCGGTTATAGCCAATCGAACACAGTGCAACATCAACTCCCTATACCGGGAGAGACGAATCCCCTCCTATCGCTCATTGCCTCCATGTGATTCGGGACTGTACCCAAAAACCACCGTTTTGCACGCCCTCTTGGACGTGGTAAGGTTGAAATCAAAGTACAGTGGGAATCACACAAGACTCTATGACGATCTCGGGTCTACAGACTAACCTGTACCAGTGTCACCAGAGAACTGCCATCTGACGTAAGGTATAATACCATCTGGGAGTTCTCGGCGAGTCCGTCCAGTGTACCCAGTATCCACTGAGCACTCGTATATCATCTCTGATGTCAAACACCAATGGATATGGGATCATCCATCGCCCATCTGTATGGGTCGAGAAGGTATACGCTAGTCTACTCTGGTATATCGATGCCCCGTCTCGATACACCCACGACTGGGGACCTTGAAGGATGTACTTATGGACTACCATGTCCCCACTGGTATGATCCACATCATAGTCCAGGTAGTCAAGTACACATCCTAAGGGCTTTACCAACATGTAACAGAGAGACAATCAGTATACACGTTAAGGTAAAGAGCAACCAGATAACATACTATCATGTCGAGCAAGAAAGTCCTCCCTATATATGTCCAAGCATCCACTACAATATACATCCTATGTATAGTAATGGCCTCTAGGGCATACATATAACTAACAATCTCCCACTTGCACTAGGGCCATCTGATAGTAGTGGTTGTAGTATCTCATACTCAACCATCCCATAAAAGTCTCTCTCTGGGAAAAGGTCTTTGTGAGTGGATCCGCCGTGTTGTCCTCTGAGTCTACTCTCCTAACCTCGATCTCCTTGGAGATCAACCATCTCCATGATCAGGTGATACTGCCATAGAATATGTCTGGATCACTGATGGGACGGACGTTCCTTGGCATAAGCCACAACTCCATTGTCACACAATGGGAGGAACTAAGTTCATCTCATGAACTAATATACACCCAGACAGCCTCTTTGGTAGCATCTTAAGTAGCGATGTATCCAGCCTTTATCGTCTAGTAAGCCACGGTATCTAGCTTGGAACTCTTCCAACATACCGTCCCTTTACTAAGGGTAAAGACAATGCCTGTGACTGGCATTCAGTCGTCCTTATCACCCTGGAACATTTCCAGTGATTCTCCCAGGATCGATTGATACCATCTCACTACAACTAGTGAGAATCCTAACATCCAATTAGATCTATCTCATAGATCAAAACTCAGGATTTAGGAGGTATCATTTTGATCCTTTGTGGAGAATCATTGTGATAAGCGGAGATTGACCGAGCGTAGCATAGGAAACTCCTTCCCCATCAAGAGTATGTCATCCACGTACACTACGAGGATCATCACCATACTCCCTACTACCTTTTTGTTTATACAAGGTTCATCTACCATTTTGATGATGTCAAACTCTTTGACTAACACATCAAAACAGACGTTCCAACTCTGCGATGCCTGCTTTATTCTGTAAAGCAACTTGCACACGTTTCTGCTGCTCCCACTGTTTACGAAGCCCTCTGGCTGTGTACTTATAGACGTTCTCTTCTAAATCATTATTTAGAAAAGTAGTCATGGCACCCAACCACCAGATATCGTAGTCATGGTATGTAGCAATGGCAAGTAGGATCCGGATGGACTTAAGCATAGCTACTGGAAAAGGTTTCATCATTATCCACGCCTGGTCGATGACGTAAACCTTTAACAAGTCTAGCTTTGAAAGTCTCAACTTTTCCATCTACACCAAGTAATCTTCTCAAGATATACTTGCTCCTGATGGGGATTTAACCCTTCAAATATAGCAACCAAAGTCCATACTTTGTTGGTGTACATGGATTCCATCTCAGATATCTAAGCATCCAGCAATTCTTACAGAGTCCCTACTCTCGATGGCCTGCTCGAAACTAGTTGGGTCATCATCTCATGATGCATTCCTCGCTCCCACTGTCACCGAGAAACCGAAGTATCTCTCAGGCGGATGAGGAACCCGACCAGATCGGCGGAGAGGCTGAGGTTCGTCGGGGACTATTGAATCCTTTAGTTCTGTCAAATCATCAGCTGCAGTTTGTATAGCTGGAACATTTCCAGTTCTACAGAACTGACCTTGCCTCGATCTTGTCCGGATTTTGCTTTTGACATAGGCCGGACAATCCCAAATCTTAACTTACTTAAGAGATAGGCTCTTCCCATACCATATCTCATATGGAGTGGTAGGCACTGATTTGATTCAAAACCAATTCAATAGGTATGCAGCTTCTCAAGTGCACAACCCCCAAAAGGAAATAGATAACTCAGTAGTACTCATCATAGAGCACACCATATCTAATATGGTGGGATTGCTCCGTCCCGATACACCGTTGTGCTGTGGTGTATTCAGAGGAGTAACACCGAGAGAGAATCTCATTCTCCTTTAGAATAGTCCAGGAATTCTATGCACAAGTATTCTCCTCCCTGATCTTATCATAGGACATAATACTTATACCCGGTTTTTGGTTCTCTACTTCTAACTTATATTCTGTGAATATCTCAAAAGGTTCGGACTTGTGTTTCAACAGGAACATATGTCTGAATCTTGAAAGATCGTCAGAGAATGTAATGAAGTACAAAGAACCGGTCCTGGCATGTGTAGACAGGGGACCTTACATACATCATCATGTATCGGTCCCAAGAGTTTACTAACTCTTTCTCTGTTTCCAATAAACAGAGCTATGGTCATCTAATCTTTGTGACATGACTGGCAAGTTTCACAAGATGTAAATTCAAACTGATTTAAATATGCATCTATAATGTAACTTAAGCTAGTCGGGTCACATTGATATGACCTAGTCTACAATACCTCAAGAAGGAATCGTTCATTTCTGAACTCTTCCTCTTGTGTGTGTTCCGTATACTAAGAACTGTAGTTTGATTTAGAACATCAATGTTTTTAGATAACGTACCTGAACCGATCAACTCTTGATATAGGAAATGTTCAAAACATTATCCAACAATACAAAATTTTATCATTTCTTTACTAATAAAGAGACTGATATGATTTTGTATATCAGGTTCGGTATCTAATAACATTCGTTCAGAATCAATGTACTGGTAATACAGGGTGATAGTGACCAACAGACTTGGCTGCAACACTTGCACCGCTTTCTGTCTCATGAAACTTATCACCCGTTCTCAGTTCTCTACTTTTCTGTAGCCCATGTAACAGATTACATATGCGGGATCCTGATCCGGTATCAAATACCCAGGACGTAGATAATACTGAGAAACAGTTTTTTGTAATGAACAAACCCGAAGATGATGCATCAGCATGCACTTTCTTCGTTTGGGCGGCACGGGATATCTGGTATTCCCCAATTTCCTGCTCTGTCTTATAACAATTATAAGTAGGAGCAGGACCAACGTTCCCCAGCTCAGTATAACAAGCGGGTTCGGTCAATACATCCATTTTATTATCCTGATTAAGGCGTGACATGGTCGCTACCTGGAGAGAGAGAGAGAAGAAAACACTTTGCGTGCGCTCTTGCAAGATCAGATTGGTTATTATTTTATCTAGTCAGGATGGCTCCCACTTGTTCCCCCAATCAGAGCAAGGCTCTGTTTGAATTTCAAAAATTCAAAATTTTGAAGCAACGCTTCAGATCCCGTGCGATGCGCGCAATTTGCCACATGTCAGAAGTTGACTCGGCAGCACAACGCCCAAGGCAGTGCGTCCAATCAGAGCAAGGCTCTTTAAAAAGCAAAAGCAACGCTTAGTTGCGCAAGCGCTGCGCAGCGCGACACGTGTCTGCGCAGTTGCGCAAACGCTGTTGCGCAAGCGCACCGCAGCGCGACACGTGTCTGCGCAGTTGCGCAAACGCTGTTGCGCAAGCGCACCGTTGAGCGACACGTGTCTGCGCAAACGCTGTTGCGCAAGCTCAGTTGCGCAAGCGCTTCAATGCGCGACACGTGTCTGCGCAGTTGCGCAAGCACAGCTGCGCAAGCGCCTTACTGCGCGACACGTGTCACGCGCTGGTGAGTTGCGCAACAACAGAATGAAGATTTAAGGAAATTTTTTCTGTTCTTGTTAAAACAAGAAGATTTCTTCTGTAAAACAGGGGCCTTTGGATCAAAGATCCCACGGTGGGGAAAATTCCCCAAATCACTCAGAAAAGATCTTTTTAACAAATTTAACTAATTTTTGAGTACTATAAAAAGGACCCCAGACCCCATTTCAAAGAGATAGACAATTGGATTAAAAAAAAGGAGAGAAGAGAACTCTTGAGAACTCCTGGGGAACACAAAAAAGAAGGTAAAAACCTTTGAGATAACAGAAAATTCTCTTAAAGAATAGATCATTGATCTAAAAAACAAGATCAGTGATCTTCAATAAATAAATAAATAAATAAATAAATAATAAAAATAGTGCCTTGCACTTGCTATGAACCTCTGGTTCTCTGAGACAGAAAGAAAGAAAAGATTTCTTTCTTTTCTTTGATCTAAATTTAGATCAAGAAAATTAAAAAGTGCTTTGCACTTCTGTTCTTGAATCTAAAAGATTCTTGGTGCTTTGCACAAATGCAATGCATTACTTGAAGGGCCAGGCCCAAATCAAAAAGACCTAGCAGGCCAAAATAAATTGCAAAGCAATAAAAAGGGCAGAGCCCAAATGAAATTGATGTTTTGCATCATTTATAAAGGGCAGAGCCCAAAACAAATTGAAGCTCTACATCCTTTTTGGGCAAAGCCCAAATAAAAATAAAAAGAAATGCAATGCAAAAGCAAATAAAATGTTGAACATTTCAACTGGACTTAGCCCATTTTGGCCATAAGTCCTTAAATTAAATTGACTGAGCAAAATTGCTCTTCTAAATCGATTTACATCCGGTTCGAGGGTACATCTCCGAACTCCTTTGACATCCATCGTTGTAATTCCTCAACGACGTCAAAGAGGTGACGGGTCCCAACGACTACATACCAATATTGGACCGAAACGTCCTTAAACTAATATTGGACCGAAACGTCCCTAAACTAATATTGGACCGAAACGTCCCTAAACTAATATCGGACCACCACGTCCCTAAACTGGCGATGGACCACCACGTTCCTAAACTGGAAAACGGACTACCACGTCCCTAAACTGAAACAATAGAGCCTCCAAACGCTCTTTTGCCGGATCTAAACGGTCCCGTTTAAGTTGATCTTAGCCCCAAACACGGCTAACGTATCCTTAAACATTCAAATGGATTATAAAATTCCCAATCAACTCTGGTTCGAGGGTACATCTCCGAGCTCCTCTGATACATGTCGTTGTAATCCTTCAACGACGTCAGAGAGGTGACGAGTCCCGATGGCCATACATTAAATTAATCACTACGTTAAGTTGATCTTAGTCTAAAACAGGACTAACGTATCCTTAACGAACGTTTAAGTTGATCTTAGACGCAACGCGACTAATACATCCTTAAACTAAAAACACCAAACCCAAATCTAAGTAAATACGGATTTGGACTAATCCACGTCCTACGGGCGACGGCATTACTCAGTCTCCGTATACAATCCACGGGAAACCACAAACAAAACAAACACACACGACACGAAGTGAAATTCTGGAGAAGGAGAAAGTTGTTACCGCGATGCGGTAGCGTAATTAACTGCAGGGGCTTGCGCCTGCAGGGAAGAGCGTCCCCACAATCAAAAACCCCTCACCCTGAGGGGGAATCTGACGAAGTCTGCTACATCGGCCGCATCCGTCTAAACCTCCGATACACGGTGCCATAAATCAACTTGGCATCTTCGGAGAGATAGACGAATAAAACCAAATAGCATCTGCCCCGAACCTCAGGCTCGGACGCAAAGTCCAGGCCGCCTTTCGGAGGGGAACAGATTCTGGCACGCCCGGTGGGACCTCTTCCTCTTTCCACTCCACACTTCGTGTGTCGTCTTCGCGAACCAATCACGGTTTGTTAAATGGTTGTCTTCGGATTTCAGGTTACTAAGATTTGGTCTTTTACCTGGCGCAGAATTTAAGATCCAATGGCCACCAACTGCACCAACTGCTCGAAATGCCACTGCAACAGACGCTCCACTTCACCGGGAGGTGTGACGTATGGGCCCCAAGCGGCTTCCTTCCTTACTCTGCCGGTAGACCAGGTGACCCAAGCCACCACCGGCTTGTTCTTCGGGACTATGATCCCACCTGCAAGCTTTTCTGCACCAATACCTGCACCGGAAGTGGGTAAAAAGTCGGTCTTCAACCGGCTCACTGTCACGCCCCGCTTCCCAGTGTACGGCGAAGTGGACGTGACGAGGCCTGCTACGTATGTACTCAGAAGTACATACGCTAAGCATAACTAAGCAATATAAAATAATCACAAGAGACAAATGATATTGAAATAACAGCAACTTTTATTAATATCATTCTTTGTACAATGCATGAAATTAAAATGCAACTGGAATGGAAAAGCAATGCCTAAACAGTGGCATAATAATAAAAGGAAATACTGGAAAGAACAAAGTACAATTATCTAGAGCTCTGGGTCTTCTTGGAACTACTCCAAATCTTCACTTGTGGGCTCGGTCTCAACTTGGTCCAACGCACCTGACGACATTCAAAGAAGAAAGAAATAGAATGTCGTCAGCGAACAGGTCGCTCGGTAAGTCCCAAAGAAAAGAAGAATGAGAATGGCAGAGTAGCAGTATTTTCTAAAGTATTATGTTGTTGAATATTATGGAATATTGTTTAACGCCGTTGTTTGTAGCTTGGTACAGAAGGATGCCAGTGTATACGAGGGGGATCTCTATATGCTAGAGATCAGGGCAAATGGAGAGTACAAGGAACCGTTATGCCACGGTACAACAGCAACAGTATTCATGTTAGGTGTCTTAATCTGACCACCTCATGCCACCTTTAACACCTTCCGTACCAATCTACCCCTTTAAACCCCCGTAGTGTTTTAACAGTGTTGTAGTATTGGAATATGTAAACTGGATGACTGACCAAAACCATGATATCAGTAAACATGTTGTAATGGATATAAACCGGATTCATGTACATGGAAAGTATATCCATGGTTTGGTTCAGTCAAGTTGAATAGATTGATAACTGGATTCATGTATTCGTGTGTTCATGTTGAATTATAATATTGAAGATTGTAGATTTTACTTGAATCATATTCAAGTCAAACTAATCAGACTCAAACCCGAGTCAGACAATTAGAAATGTAAGTCGAAATCTTGATTATTTCTTAAACCTATAATAGCTAGGGTCCTTAGGGTAATTTATAAACTTGAGGGGGTTTTATGTAAAAATAATTTTGTATGGTTTTCAAAATACAACTCAAATATTTAATTATCGTATTTATGTACATACAACAATTTAATGATCAAGATAAATATGTATACATGTTTGAATAGTATGAAATGAGTCAAGTATATTATACGAGTAACTACCAAAAACAATGCTATAAAGAAATATTATGTACGACAAATTAATCAAGTCGAACGAATGCGAAACATAAACAAAAATATGGCTCTAAGTGTTTTGCATGTGTGAGTTCCAGTTTCATCTAAATGCGACTACCGGTTTGAGAGATATACTGTTTTCGTATCATTGCGCAAAACAGATCAGAATCTGTTCAGCACCGTCGCATATTTTTAAAACACAGTTTGAGTTAATTTCCATCGGGTTTCAGGTTACGAAAATTAATAGAAAATTATAGGTATTTAGATGTACTTATCCAAAACACTAAGATTCATATGATTTGGATTCCTAAAGCTCTAGTTATGATCATTTTAACATCAGCAATTAAAACAGAAATTCAGATTTCTGGACAGCAACTATATATTCTATTGCAAAGCCTATATCAGGTTGTTTCATGCATTCCTAAGTAATATAATATACAGAAAATTATATTTCTATCAATGGTGCATCTACACATCTAAATTTTGTCACAAACGGACATCGGGTGTTCGAGTTATGTCCAATTTAAAAACAGTATGCGAATCGGGACAGATTCCGTCCAGATCCGTCACTTAATATTGTAACGCAGTTTTCTTTATCTTAGATGGGTTTTCAGTAAAACTATAAAACTATGAAAATCTAGATCATTCGATGTAGATATCAAAAACACCTGAGTTTGCTCAATTTGGATACCAGTATACCAAGTTATGTGTCCTAGAAATTGACCGATAGCTGCAGTTTTCTGTTTTACGATCAGTGAATAAATACGATGTAATTCCTAAACCGTTATGCGGATCAATCTAAAATTTTTACAGCGTGTAAAAAAATAATATAGTCTATCATATGTAAATTCCGTGAAATTTTCAGAAGTAAAAATTAATTTCTAAAAATTATTTTAAAGCTAAAGGTATTGATGTGTATACTAAAATCGGCAGAAAGATTAACTCGTATTTTATGCAGGCTTCTATTTTTCTTTTAATAAACAAACCGATTTCATGTGACATTATAGATATATTGTGGCATAAAATTTGTGTTCTCACAACTTGTAATAAACATTCCTAGTCATGAACAAAGAATTAAAAATACTTTAATTTGAACAAGAGATAATAAGATATTATTAAACCATATAGAATCATATATATCTAAACTTATGTATATGTATATGTATATGTATATGTTTATGTGTATCTTCTCTTATGGATTATGATATGAAAAGAATAGGGGGTTCACGATGCATGACAAGAGGAAAATAAGAGGTGGGGGGAAAGGAGAGAGAAGGGACTTACATGCACAAGCCGGTATCGTCACCGGGCTTGTCTATCCGCCGATAGCCTCGCGTTAGTAGCGAGACCTTCTTGAAGACTTCTTCATGTTCTTCTTTTTGGACTCTAGGTGAAGAGGAAGAAGTGAGAGATAGAAAAATGTGAGGAAGGAAAAGATAGAGGAGGACAATAAAGATGGTGTAATGGTGAATTATGTATAATAATATATGCATTCAACATGAGAAATGAAAGAGAAATGAAAGGTCACCATTCAATTTGGAAATGAAAGGTCTCATTTGTAGGTTATGAGAAGAATAAAAAAATGATAAAAATAATTGCAAGAATGGGGATTTGAACATGCGACTTATGGAATAACAATGCAAGGACTTAACCAATGAGCTATAAGGTTGTTCATGCGTATATTTAATTAGAATTAAATATATGATGTTGCTTAAAAAGAAAATGGGCTTTTTAGATGGGCTGTAGAGAATAAGAATAATGGATTTGGGTTAAATATTTATGAAAGGAAAAATAAGAATGAGAAATTAAAAACTTAAATATAAGAAAAAGAAATTGTACCTAGAAAAAAATACATAATAGATTGAGGAATAAAATAATAATAAATTTAATAGAAAAAGGAAAATACCAAGTACAAATAAATACGGTATATTATTGAAGAGGGATAAAACAAATGTATAAAGATTTTGGGGTCATTACATTCTACCCTCCTTAAAAAATAATTTCGTCCTCGAAATTACACAAGAAGGATGATGTAACAGAGTAAGGAAACAAGATTAGGATGATATCTTCTTCGAGCTCCGTCGATTGATACTCTAACCAATTGAGCTAATAAGTCTACAAGATACAAATAGAAAGGATGAATAAGAATTAAGGATTCAAAAGTGGATAGATGGACTTCAAGGAAACCGAAAGTGGAGTTCAAGATGGATTCAAGGAATATGTA
The DNA here is from genome assembly GCA_030015575.1 of Agapanthus africanus. Classification (NCBI taxonomy): domain Eukaryota; kingdom Viridiplantae; phylum Streptophyta; class Magnoliopsida; order Asparagales; family Amaryllidaceae; genus Agapanthus; species Agapanthus africanus. The sequence goes on along the minus strand of CM057339.1, from coordinate 374,654,079 downwards.
ATGTAAAGAATGTTTTCAGTTGCTGTTTCTTGTGTTTTATTGCTTAGGTTGTACACGCAGAACAGAACTGCATGGTAGTGTTCCATACAGCTCTGACCTGCATGGGCCACCAACAAAACCTGTCACGCCCCGCTTCCCAGTGTACGGCGAAGTGGACGTGACGAGGCCCGCTACGTATGTACTCAGAAGTACATACGCTAAGTGTAACTAAGCAATATAAAATAATCACAAGAGACAAATGATATTGAAATAACAGCAACTTTTATTAATATCATTCTTTGTACAATGCATGAAATGAAAATGCAACTGGAATGGAAAAGCAATGCCTAAACAGTGGCATAATAATAAAAGGAAATACTGGAAAGAACAAAGTACAATTATCTAGAGCTCTGGGTCTTCTTGGAACTACTCCAAATCTTCACTTGTGGGCTCGGTCTCAACTTGGTCCAACGCACGTGACGACATTCAAAGAAGAAAGAAATAGAATGTCGTCAGCGAACAGGTCGCTCGGTAAGTCCCAAAGAAAAGAAGAATGAGAATGGCAGAGTAGCAGTATTTTCTAAAGTATTATGTTGTTGAATATTATGGAATATTGTTTAACGCCGTTGTTTGTAGCTTGGTACAGAAGGATGCCAGTGTATACGAGGGGGATCTCTATATGCTAGAGATCAGGGCAAATGGAGAGTACAAGGAACCGTTATGCCACGGTACAACAGCAACAGTATTCATGTTAGGTGTCTTAATCTGACCACCTCATGCCACCTTTAACACCTTCCGTACCAATCTACCCCTTTAAACCCCCGTAGTGTTTTAACAGTGTTGTAGTATTGGAATATGTAAACTGGATGACATACCAAAACCATGATATCAGTAAACATGTTGTAATGGATATAAACCGGATTCATGTACATGGAAAGTATATCCATGGTTTGGTTCAGTCAAGTTGAATAGATTGATAACTGGATTCATGTATTCGTGTGTTCATGTTGAATTATAATATTGAAGATTGTAGATTTTACTTGAATCATATTCAAGTCAAACTAATCAGACTCAAACCCGAGTCAGACAATTAGAAATGTAAGTCGAAATCTTGATTATTTCTTAAACCTATAATAGCTAGGGTCCTTAGGGTAATTTATAAACTTGAGGGGGTTTTATGTAAAAATAATTTTGTATGGTTTTCAAAATACAACTCAAATATTTAATTATCGTATTTATGTACATACAACAATTTAATGATCAAGATAAATATGTATACATGTTTGAATAGTATGAAATGAGTCAAGCATATTATACGAGTAACTACCAAAAACAATGCTATAAAGAAATATTATGTACGACAAATTAATCAAGTCGAACGAATGCGAAACATAAACAAAAATATGGCTCTAAGTGTTTTGCATGTGTGAGTTCCAGTTTCATCTAAATGCGACTACCGGTTTGAGAGATATACTGTTTTCGTATCATTGCGCAAAACAGATCAGAATCTGTTCAGCACCGTCGCATATTTTTAAAACACAGTTTGAGTTAATTTCCATCGGGTTTCAGGTTACGAAAATTAATAGAAAATTATAGGTATTTAGATGTAATTATCCAAAACACTAAGATTCATATGATTTGGATTCCTAAAGCTCTAGTTATGATCATTTTAACATCAGCAATTAAAACAGAAATTCAGATTTCTGGACAGCAACTATATATTCTATTGCAAAGCCTATATCAGGTTGTTTCATGCATTCCTAAGTAATATAATATACAGAAAATTATATTTCTATCAATGGTGCATCTACACATCTAAATTTTGTCACAAACGGACATCGGGTGTTCGAGTTATGTCCAATTTAAAAACAGTATGCGAATCGGGACAGATTCCGTCCAGATCCGTCACTTAATATTGTAACGCAGTTTTCTTTATCTTAGATGGGTTTTCAGTAAAACTATAAAACTATGAAAATCTAGATCATTCGATGTAGATATCAAAAACACCTGAGTTTGCTCAATTTGGATACCAGTATACCAAGTTATGTGTCCTAGAAATTGACCGATAGCTGCAGTTTTCTGTTTTACGATCAGTGAATAAATACGATGTAATTCCTAAACCGTTATGCGGATCAATCTAAAATTTTTACAGCGTGTAAAAAAATAATATAGTCTATCATATGTAAATTCCGTGAAATTTTCAGAAGTAAAAATTAATTTCTAAAAATTATTTTAAAGCTAAAGGTATTGATGTGTATACTAAAATCGGCAGAAAGATTAACTCGTATTTTATGCAGGCTTCTATTTTTCTTTTAATAAACAAACCGATTTCATGTGACATTATAGATATATTGTGGCATAAAATTTGTGTTCTCACAACTTGTAATAAACATTCCTAGTCATGAACAAAGAATTAAAAATACTTTAATTTGAACAAGAGATAATAAGATATTATTAAACCATATAGAATCATATATATCTAAACTTATGTATATGTATATGTATATGTTTATGTGTATCTTCTCTTATGGATTAAGATATGAAAAGAATAGGGGGTTCACGATGCATGACAAGAGGAAAATAAGAGGTGGGGGGAAAGGAGAGAGAAGGGACTTACATGCACAAGCCGGTATCGTCACCGGGCTTGTCTATCCGCCGATAGCCTCGCGTTAGTAGCGAGACCTTCTTGAAGACTTCTTCATGTTCTTCTTTTTGGACTCTAGGTGAAGAGGAAGAAGTGAGAGATAGAAAAATGTGAGGAAGGAAAAGATAGAGGAGGACAATAAAGATGGTGTAATGGTGAATTATGTATAATAATATATGCATTCAACATGAGAAATGAAAGAGAAATGAAAGGTCACCATTCAATTTGGAAATGAAAGGTCTCATTTGTAGGTTATGAGAAGAATAAAAAATGATAAAAATAATTGCAAGAATGGGGATTTGAACATGCGACTTATGGAATAACAATGCAAGGACTTAACCAATGAGCTATAAGGTTGTTCATGCATATATTTAATTAGAATTAAATATATGATGTTGCTTAAAAAGAAAATGGGCTTTTTAGATGGGCTGTAGAGAATAAGAATAATGGATTTGGGTTAAATATTTATGAAAGGAAAAATAAGAATGAGAAATTAAAAACTTAAATATAAGAAAAAGAAATTGTACCTAGAAAAAAATACATAATAGATTGAGGAATAAAATAATAATAAATTTAATAGAAAAAGGAAAATACCAAGTACAAATAAATACGGTATATTATTGAAGAGGGATAAAACAAATGTATAAAGATTTTGGGGTCATTACACTCACTGTTTCGACAGCCCCTGTCAACGGGTCGCCCGCTACTAAACCGACAGCCTCCGTTTTCGCCAGGCTAGGTCAGAACTATAAAGTGGCCGTCCCAAAGAGGGCAACGGCCGCTGCTTTGGAAGTCGTTAAAGCGGCTTCTCCCATCAGAGAGTCGGTCTTCACAAGATTGACGGTTCCCACTCCTCTCCCAGCTGGTCAAAAGGCATCAGTCTTCGATAGGCTGACATCGGCAGTTACCCCATACTCAAACAGGGGGCAACAAGAAACCATCTCGATTTCCGAGCCAGTCCCAACGGCTCGTCGTGCGCGACGTCGCCATTGGCGACGAGTGAGGAAAGCAGGGGGCAGTTCCCCCTCGGGGCTAACTCCACCTACTCCGATGGTGGAGGTCAACGCTGCTGTTCCAACTGGGAACAGTTTTGAACTACTGAGGAGGGTGCGTAAGAACTCTCCAACCGCTACCTTGAAAAGATCTCCTCCACCTGCGGAGAGAGTTCCAGAAACAAAACAAGAACAACCCCCTCAACGGCTATCCTCAAAAGTTTATAAAGTCTGGCGGAAGATTCAAGACTCTGTGATTGATCCAGACCACTTGCGTCACCAGAAAAAGGCAAAGGTGGAAAATAACAAAAAGCGCCCCATTAAACAGCAGGGAGCAACGGTTGCTAGGATGCCCACTCCAACGGCTCCTTTGACCTCGATGGCCCACAAAAGAAGGAAGCCAGAGAAAGCTCCCGCGTCAGCGGCAAAGTTTGAAAGCAGTGAACCTAAACGTCCCAAGTCAGGGGGCATAATTGTTCATACGGTTTATATGGCTTCTGGAAAGGAAGAAAGTCGTACTTCTACGGGTCACCGACCGCTTACCCGATCAGTGACCAAGGCTCAGGAGCAGCAACAAAAGCTCCAGGAGATGATGACTACAATGGCTGCACTCACGGAGCCAAAAGAGAACCCTGAGACGTCCTTAGATGAACGCCAAGAGGAAGAGACCGACGCCGAGTTCCTCCGCCGAGTACTGGAAAAGAGAGACAAAAAGGCTGCTGAACAAGCGGCCAACATACAGCGGATGGGCCTCCTCTTCCAGGATATGATAGGGATGATGATACAACAAGACCCTCCCGCTGAAGAACCCCTAATCGTCCTTGGAGATGATAAGGGAGAGACATTAAATCCGCAGCCCGCTCTATTAACAGCTAAAGAGGATACAATCTCTAAGACTGATCTGGACGAATACATAGCCCAGCAAATAAAGGTTCATCACGCGGCCGAAGCAGCCGGCCACGTCGTAAGAACGGGGCGGCCGTATCCAGGCTGGTATGACCAAATCAAGTACCCGTCGGGTTACACAATTCCCAAGTTTCATGTCTACAAAGGGACCGGCAATCCCCATCAGCATGTCGCCCAGTTCAGGGCGCTTTGCGGTAACACCGGCGGCGATGACAAGCTTTTGCTCCGCCAGTTCGTTGGTAGTCTATCAGATACGGCGTTCGAGTGGTACTCTGAACTCCCTAATGATTCTATCAAAACCTTCGCGGAAATGGAGCTGCTGTTTACCCAGCGTTTTGCAAGTGCCAGTGAACGTACTCCGATGACGGCACTAATTAACGCCAGAGTAAAACCCGGCGAGACATGGGTTCAGTACGCTATACGGTGGCGTAATCTATGGTCAAAATGTGAGCAACGCATAGAAGAGGCCCCTGCGGTGGGAATGTTTGTTGGAACCCTCGATCCACAAGCAACCATCTCACAGTTTATGATGTTTTTCAAGCCGACTTCCTTCCAGGCTTTGATTGACAAACTAGCGCAGATGGACCAGATGGGCCATAAACCCCCTCTCCCAAAATCGGATTCCCGAAATGATAAAGGAAAGGGAAAAGCGATCATTGTCGCCAATGCTCAACAACAACCGAGCGACTCGAAGCCGGTTGCTCGTCCAAACAATACGCGCCCGTACGTACCCCTTGAGGATAGGATGGGACGTCCTTATTCCTTTCCCCGCGATAAAACGAAGAGGTTATTCGAGCTAGCATTACGCAACAGACTCATAAATCTGCCGGATCCAAAACGTCCGTTACAACCAAGTGACGTCAGCGCGCCTAATTACTGCCCCTATCATCGAGTGCTAGGCCATCCGATTGAGGACTGCTACGTTTTCAAGAATTGGATTGAAAACTAGTATAGACAGGGCAAGTTTGCGTTATCTGACAAATGGAAGGTGAATCCTCCGCAGCCCCACACCGCTAAGGGGACAAATACACCGGGGGCAACATGCTCCGTCATTGAAGAAGCTCCTTGGGAGGTTGTATTATCAGCCAAAACGAGGAGAATGCTAAATGATCTTCGGACGTGTCCAGCGATCAAGTGGAAGAACCCATTAGAACCGCAGGTCGTTGAGGGGATGTTGAAGCCACGTCCAACTTCAAAGGCCAATGATGGGGGTTCAAGGAGTTCAAGCACTAGCGGCCAGTCGTCAAAGTCTTCGAAAAAGAAAAAGAAGTCCAAGAAGCCCGTAGAGCCTAGCGATAAGCGCACGGACTTGCAAAAGCAAATTGACGCGCTGGAAGAATATAACCAAAAGGCGCGGACTCCCATCACGCTCCAAGAGTTCCTCAATCACGTCTTTCAAGAGGAAGATGAAGGAGAAAGTTCATCAGATGAATCCGAGGAAAATGTGGCGAGCTGTCATATGATCTCCCATTCGATCACGAACAATGAAGAGGCTTCTGGCACAAAACGCTGGGGGCAGATACCGAATCAAGAATTCCGGAGCTATCAGTCGAAATGATTGAAGCGTTCCTTGATGAAGCTTGACTAAAAAGTAAAGCCGATCGAGAACGCGAAATGGCTATATTTGAAAGGGCCAAACGCCGGCGACTTAATGAAAGAGCTGAGATAATCCCGCTGGAGCGAAATGCCTCCGCCGTTGACAAAAGCCAATTCAAGATGAAGAAAAAGTTTGCTAAGGCCATGTCAATGGGCATGAAGCTACCACCCTCTGAAGGAAACATCACCGGTGAATCGGAAATGCACCCCTCCTATTGCTTGTACCATCAGAAGGTGTCGCATCCCACTAAAGAGTGTAAAGCTTTCGATAAGTGGTGGCAAGGATATGTTACTCACCGGCAACAGTTTAAGCGGGAAAAGAGCAAAGCTCGCCGAGAGCAGAGCGGAATGATCAAAGGGCTTGATAAAACTACTGGTGGTTGTTGCATGGTTGACGCCGTAGGATCACAAGTGCCTATATTTGGAAGCGATTCCGATGAGGAGCTAGAGCTTGGCCCCCTCTTCAAAGAATCCACTTCGGGAAAAGAAGAAGAACCGAAGGCTTGCGAAAATATACAGCTACGCAATCGAACATTACCCGAAAAGAATCTCGGACCCTTAAACAAGAAAGACAAAGGGAAAGAGAAGGTCTCTGGAGACATCGCCTTGGATGACCGAGTCGCGGAAGAGTTAACCGCCAAGAATCCCCCGAAGAGGAATAAAGTAGATTACAATGTCTTGGCGCATCTGAGGAAGCTACCCTCACAACTCAGCATTCTCGATGCCCTATTACTATCAAAAGAGGCGAGGGATTCTTTAATTAAGGCCCTACAAGAGCCGGACCAGTTCCAAGCCTTCCTAGCCGAAGAAAAGATGAAGGACGAATTAGAAGAAGTGCACACAGCCGACGTTGCTTTTGGTGATGAAGACCTTCTCCTCGGGACGTGTGAACACAATCGTCCCTTTTATGTCTCAGGATACTGCCATGACATAAAGATAGGTAAAATCTTGGTCGATAACGGATCGTCTGTCAATTTACTCAATGTGCGAGTGTTAAAGGAAATTTGCATGAGTGTCCAACACCTCGCCCGGGACAAAATCACCATCTCCGGATTCGACTCCCAATCATCAAAAACTCTTGGATCTGTGATATTGACGCTACGCTTCGGGTTGCTCGTCACAGACATCAAATTCCATGTTATAGACGCCAAGACGTGCTACAATGCTCTGCTCGGCCGACCATGGCTACACGAGTACAATATCATCCCTTCTACACAGCATCAGTGCATGAAGTATTCTAGGGATGGCCTCGAGTACACTGTGGCGGGAGAGTTGAATCCGTTTTCCGTGAACGAAGTTCGCAAGTATGAAGATGCCAAATACTTCTTACCGAGTTTCGAAGACACGGAAAGGTGTCACAAACCGGAGAACAAAACTAACGCCACCATCCCTGTCTTCGGCAGTGACACCGAGGAGGAGGAGGATATAATTTATTCAGGTCCATCCCAATCCACCAGGCCAGGACCATCCTCCTTCATTGATCTTCGGCAGTGATTCAGAGGATGAAGTTCATGCAGTATTCCCTGCTCGGCCTTCAATACGGGTTTCCGCTGATGAAGAGCGAAGTCTGCAGATAACCATGGTGCCGCTTGAACATTACAAAGAACTGGATGCACTCGACACCAACAACGTAGAAGAATTGCAGACATTCTATATCCCTCCCGGACGAAAAGGCGAGAAGGCAATCCTATTCTACCGTTCTGAAGAAAACAAGGTGGAAAAAGAAATTTGGCATGGCGCGGATCCCACGCTCGACAGGCTTCAGCCTATCCGTCTTCCCAGATATTATACCGAAGGTTTGAAGAAACTGCTGAAACGTCAGGGGATATCCTTCACACAGACCGTTAGAAAGGCCAAATTCTATGACAAGGTCTGGAACGTTCCCGGGACTCAATGCAAACTGCCTAACGGGAAAATGGAAACAAAAGGGCTTAGGTACATCCGGTCAAAGAAACGAGAGCTAGTACACAGCTGTTACGTCATGTATGACTTCGATGAAGAGGCGGACGCTCAATAGGAGGACGCTAACCCTAAGCCAGTAAAAGTTCCTGATGAAAAATTGCCCGGTCCGTCATTTGAAGAACAAATAGACAGGCTTATAAGGGAAGCTGGTCAAAAAGTCTGAGATGACCACATCTGCGAGACGGCCATTTATGAGAAAGCCAAGACGCAACGCCTTCTCCAACAAGCCGTGAAGGATAAAAATGCCACTCCTTGTCAACCTGCTACAAAAAAGGTTCGATGCGAAAGCAAAAACAAGTCGAAAGACAGAAAAGGCGCTCAACAACCACAAAGCAGAGCTAAGAAACCACGTATCCGAGAGTCGAGCGTTATTGACTTAGCCCTCATGAAGAAAATGGGTCGAGCTTACTCATTTCCTCGGAACAAAACAAGGAAGATATTTGATCTTGCTCTAAAACACCAAATGCTTACGCTGCCAGAGTCCAAGCACCCCGAGCAAGCAGGCGAAGTCTCATATCCAGACTATTGCTCTTATCACCGAGTAATAGGGCATCCTCTCGAAGATTGCTTCACCTTCAAGAATTGGGTCGAAGATCAGTATCAGCTTGGCAAATTCGCGTTTTCTGACAACTGGAGGGTAGCGCCACCACAGAAGCACGAGCCCGAGGCCACGAAAGAAAAACCAGTTCCACATAGGGATTGGCAGAAAATTCGCACCTGTCGTATGATAACAATATTAAAAGAAGAGTCTGAGAACGTGGACAGCCTTCCCTGGTGCTTCGAAAACAGCAATAATGAGGTGATCTCAGAATTTCCCCCAGCCCCGAAAGAACTGGAGGATGGAATACATACCACTGCAGATAACCTCAAGAAAATTGAGTTGGGGACGGTAAACGATCCGCGACCGACATTTGTCAGCGAGCTGCTGTCTGAAGAGAGGGTGGCTGCGTTAAAGGACGTCCTCGTACAGCATAAAGATTGCTTCGCATGGAACTATTCCGAAATGCCGGGACTAGATCCAGAAATTGCTGTGCACAAATTGGCGATATCCCCGGACGTCAAGCCAGTCAAACAGACGCCGAGAAGAATGCGGCTCGAGCTTGAAATGAGCATCAACGCCGAAGTCAAAAAGCTGATAGACTCCGGCTTTATCCATGAAGTTCAATACCCTGAATGGATCGCTAACATCGTCCCGGTGATGAAGAAAAATGGGACGGTGCGCATATGCGTGGATTTTCGGGATCTTAATAAAGCCTGCCCGAAAGATGATTTCCCAGTGCCAGTCACCGAACTGATGATAGACAACACATCCACTCATGAGGTTTTCTCCTTCATGGACGGCTCATCGGGGTATAATCAAATAAAAATGCATCCTGAAGATCAGAAACATACGGCTTTCCGGACTCCTTTAGGGATATTCTGTTACAAGGTGATGCCTTTCGGTTTAAAGAACGCCGGTGCCACCTATCAGAAGGCCATGACGAAGATCTTCGACGACCTTATACACGAAATCGTCGAATGCTATATCGACGATCTCGTGGTTAAAAGCAAATCATACGAGGAACATCTCGAGCATCTGAAGACTGTATTTCAACGCCTTCGACAATACAACTTGAAGATGAACCCTCTTAAGTGTGCATTCGGAGTTTCCTCAGGCAAATTCCTGGGATTCGTTGTTCGACACCGAGGTATTGAAATAGATCCGTCAAAAATCAAAGCGATCATGGAAATGCCTCCACCGAGAACTCTCAAACAGCTGCGGTCTCTCCAAGGGAAACTCGCATACATACGGCGATTTATAGCCAAACTTTCAGGAAAGTGCCGTCCTTACAGTCACCTGATGAAGAAGGGAACCCTATTCGTTTGGGATCAAAAATGCCAAAGCGCACTGGACGAGATCAAGCAATACCTGCAGAACCCGCCGGTGTTGGCTGCTCCGGTTAAGGGGAAGCCTCTCATTCTTTATACAACCGCCCTCGAAGGTTCTTTAGGCGCATTATGGGCACAAGAGAACGATCAAGGGAAAGAAAGAGCACTCTACTACTTAAGTCGAGTTCTGCTGGGGGCAGAAAGCAACTACTCCCCCATTGAAAAACACTGCCTGGCGTTGATCTTTGCGATAACAAAGCTCAGGCACTATGCGTTGGCGCATGAAGTCCGTCTTATTTCAAAAGTGGACCCTCTCAAATATCTAATGTCAAAAGCCATATTGACAGGGCGACTCGCTAAATGGGCCCTGCTCTTGATGGAATTTTCGATAACATATCAACCTCTCAGGGCAGTGAAAGGCCAGGCCATCGCCGACTTCCTTGCTGAGCATCCCATACCCGCCGATTCTCCTCTAAATTGCGATTTGCCAGACATACATGCGTTTGACGCAATCGACAGTGGTGATACCCGTTGGGAGCTTTATTTCGATGGAGCATCTTCCATGAAAAAGCACAAACAAAGTACGCCAATGATCAAATCGGGGGTAGGACTCATCTTTGTGACCCCACAAGGAGGAATAATGCGCTTCGCCTTCTCCTTAACAGAGCCGAGAACGAATAATGAAGCTGAATATGAAGCTTTGATAGCAGGCCTCGAGATCGCCATTGACATGGGAATTGAAGACCTCCTCATATATGGGGACTCCCAGCTAGTCGTCAGTCAAGTGAACGGCGATTACCAAACATGCAAACCGGAATTGGTAAAATACGGTGAAAAAGTGCAACAACTGCTAACCCAAATTCCCTCCTATACTTTGGAGAGCATACCACGCGCGGAAAACAGCAAAGCGGACGCACTAGCCAAACTTGCTAAAGAACTGGCTGACGAGAACCTCGATGACGTTAGAATCGTGGTACAAAGCCGTCGAGTGCTTGCCCCAGCAGAAGTATCGCCGGAATCATCTGAAGAAAAAGGAGCGAACGAGGAGACAACCCTGCAAGTAAAAGATTGGGACAATACCGAGGACTGGAGAGAAGCCTTCATAGATTACTTCAAGTTCCACCGAATGCCTGAAGAAGCGTCCATAAGACATCAGCTCGTGAAACGAGCTCTGTCTTTCGCCTTCGTCAACGATACTCTATACAAGAGGTCATTCGATTCTCTATGGCTGAGATGCTTAGGACCTGACGAAGCGAGAAGGGTCGTCCGAGAAGTTCACGACGGACTCTGCGGTTCCCACCAAGCAGGCCCTAAGATGAAGTTGAAGATAAAACGGATGGACTACTACTGGCCCACGATGATACAGGATTGCCTGGAATACGCGAAGCAATGTCACCCGTGTCAGATCCATGGGGATTTCATCCACCAGCACCCAAATCCACTACATCCAACGGTGGCTAGCTGGCCATTTGAAATGTGGGGAACTGACATAGTTGGCCCTATCGAACCGGCATCCTCTAGGGGACATCGTTTCATCTTGGCGACGACTGACTACTTCTCTAAATGGGCAGAAGCAGTACCGTTAAGAGAGGTGAAGACGGAAAATATCCTCCACTTCTTCAAAACGCATGTCATATACCGGTTTGGAACCCCGAGAAGGATCATCTCTGATAATGGGCCAGCCTACCGAAGTCATAAAATTAGCCGCTTCGCACAGCAGCACAATATAGACTGGAGATATTCCTCAGTCTATAATACGCGGGCTAACGGTCTCGCCGAGGCCTTCAACAAGACCTTGACGAAAATTATAAAGAAAACGGTGTCCCGAAACAAGAGGGACTGGCATGAGAGGTTGCAAGAGGCTCTTTGGGCGTATCGAACCACGTTCAAGACGGCCACGAACACGACGCCCTACGCATTAGTATTCGGCACGGAAGCGGTACTACCCCTTGAAATAGAATTACCCTCTTTGCGAGTGGCAGTTCACTACGAGCTGACAGATAAAGAAAACGCTCACCTCCGGTTTGAAGAGCTTGACGCTCTTGATGAAACCCGGCTCATAGCGCAGCAAAATCTAGAAGCTTATAAAGCAAAGATGACGCGCTCATATGAAAGATTGACTCGACCGAGGACATTCCGCCAAGGCGAACTTGTGTTAGTGGTCAAAAGGCCTATGATCCCCAATCGCGCCAAGCGAGGAAAATTCGAGCCAAACTATGAAGGCCCATACATCATAGATAAGGTCTACCAGGGTGGGGCCTATCTACTCATGGACATGCACGGTGAAAGGCCTTTCAGGCCGATAAACGGTCGCTTCCTAAAGAAATACTATGCTTAATGAGCCACAGCCTAGGTCAACGGTAGATGACGACGACTATGTCCGCTCGCTATCTTCCTAAGCTCAAACTCTATCAGCAGTAGCCAGCCTTCTCAAGTGACGGACCGAAATGTCCTTAAACTAATAGCAGACCGAAACGTCTTTAAACTACTACCACAGCATCCTTAGGCTGACGAGATGAGTAAAAATAAAAAATATATAATAAAAAAAATATAATAAAAAAAAAGGTATGTCCATGAGCAAAAAGGGCACGGATGAAAACCCGAAAGGGCTCCGTGAGTAAAAACAGCAGGGCTACCGGCGAGTGTTCGTGAAAACCCGAAAGGGCGCGACCTCGTAAAAAAAGAAAAGAGAAAGAGAAAGAAAAAAAATAAAATAAAAAGAATAAAAAAACGGTAATTCCATAAGCAAAATGGGCACGGATGAAAACCCGAAAGGGCTCCGTGAGTAAAAACAGCAGGGCTACCGGCGAGTGTTTGTGAAAACCTGAAAGGGCGCAACCTCGTTAAGAAACACTTATAGGGTCCTCTCGACCCTGTAAGGAGAAACCACCCGCGTGAGATCCTTACGACTTACAAGGGAACAACACACTTAGGAATCCCCACGATTCCTAAGGAGAAAATACACTTGCGAGATCCTCACGACTCGTAAGGAGAACTCTCTTATGGGACCCTCACGACTCATAAGATTTGAAAGTCTTAAGTTACAGAGACCTAAACCTGTGCTTAAGCAACCCCCACAACTTCCGATATTGCCCTACAAGTGACTCAGCATTGACCCTTGTATACAATCCACGGGCGCGAATAAACATTTCCCTAACCAAGGTCCATCCGTGACTGGGGATATGTTCGCATAACCCTTGTAAATCCCCTCGATTCACAAAGAGAAAACCCTCCTGTGAGATCCTTACGACTTACAGAGGAACAAAACACTTAGGAACCCTCACGATTCCTAAGGAGAAAATACACCTATAAGATCCTCACGACTTGTAGGGAGAAATAGCTTTGTGAGACCCTTACGGCTCATGAAGTCAAAAGCCTTAGTCGACAGGACCTTAACCCTGGTCGCTAAGCCTCCTTTGTTCGACAACGACAGAGGCAAATGATGATTCGCTCCTGGCAATATCCCAGTTGTAGCGGTGCTGATGCCGAAATCGGTGTCCAATTTCAGGTTTACAGCGAAAAACCAGTAGGCCGCACATGCATAAGAAATAGCCGAAATGATGGGGCGACTTGCAATAAAAAGGCAGCAAGTAAAAATATATGCATGAAGAAATAGCCGAAATGATTGGGCAACTCGCAATAAAAAGCAGCGAGTAAAAATAAAATAAACAGCCGAAATGATTGGACACCGCGAAAAATAGCCGAAATGATTGGGCAATCGCGACCTTCACGATACGAAAGCTGAAAGGATAGAGCATCGCGGAAATACAACAAAAAAAAATGATGATGATAAAACTTTGGCCCTACAGTTAAGATCACATCGATTCCTGTACACGATCCAAGGGCGCAAACAAAGTGGGAAACAAATAATCCCAGCAAACTCCTCGACTCACGGATACAAACACTCCTTGACGAGAGCTTCCTGATCCGCGTCGCCCGCAGAGCCACCAGAGCCCCCGTGGGAACCCTCGACTCGTTTCAAACCCCAAGGAAACAAATAATCCTTGGCGTTTGGGAAACAAATAATCCCAGCAAACTCCTTGACTCACGGATACAAACACTCCTTGACGAGAGCTTCCTGATCCGCGTCGACCCGCAGAGCCACCAGAGCCCCCGTGGGAACCCTCGACTCGTTTCAAACCCCAAGGAAACAAATAATCCTTGGCGCTTGGGAAACAAATAATCCCAGCAAACTCCTCGACTCACGGATACAAACACTCCTTGACGAGAGCTTCCTGATCCGCGTCGACCCGCAGAGCCACCAGAGCCCCCGTGGGAACCCTCGACTCGTTTCAAACCCCAAGGAAACAAATAATCCTTGGCGCTTGGGAAACAAATAATCCCAGCAAACTCCTCGACTCACGGATACAAACACTCCTTGATGAGAGCTTCCTGATCCGGGTCGACCCGCAGAGCCACCAGAGCCCCCGTGGGAACCCTCGACTCGTTTCAAACCCCAAGGAAACAAATAATCCTTGGCGCTTGGGAAACAAATAATCCCAGCAAACTCCTCGACTCATGGATACAAGCACTCCTTGACGAGAGCTGCCTGATCCGCGTCGACCCGCAGAGCCACCAGAGCCCCCGTGGGAACCCTCGACTCGTTTCAAACCCCAAGGAAACAAATAATCCTTGGCGCTTGGGAAACAAATAATCCCAGCAAACTCCTCGACTCACGGATACAAACACTCCTTGACGAGAGCTTCCTGATCCGCGTCGACCCGCAGAGCTACCAGAGCCCCCGTGGGAACCCTCGACTCATTTCAAACCCTAAGGAAACAAATAATCCTTGGCGCTTGGGAAACAAATAATCCCTAGCAAACTCCTCGACTCACGGATACAAACACTTCGTGACGAAAGCTTCCTAACTCATGTCAACTGTTCCGCTACAACTGCAAACAGATCCCCGATTCGTCTCAATTTGTAAGAAGAAGTCTCAGACAGCAAGGATTGAAAAGCTTGCTTTTTGAGCAATGGGGCCCTGCAAGTCAATCCAAACTGGTCTCTTGCATACTATTCACGGGTCTCACTCTCCGAAGTCGAATTTCGACGAGGAGGGAAACAACCACTTACGAATCCTCTCGACTCGTAAGAGGGAAAATTCTCTTATAAGATCCTTATGACTTATAAGAGAAAACCACACTTAGGAATCCTCACGATTCCGAAGGAGAAAATCCACCTATGAGATCCTCTCGATCCGTAGGGAGAAAAGCCTCTATGAGACCCTCACAGCTCATAGAATTGAAAAGTCTTAGGCAGCAGATCTGAACCTGCGGCCTAAGCCATCCCATTTCCTAAGGAAGTCGAAATACTCATTTTAGACATCCATCAGCCATGGTTATTAAGACAGCCTGCTGACATTAAAAGAAAGAAGATGACAGAAAGAATATCTGGTTTACATTTGATCCGGCATGCGTGACGCGTTCATTTATGCATGGACAGAAGACTCAGGACGAGAAATAAGACAAACTGAAAGAGAAAGGGGGAGGGTTTCCATTCATACCGCTAAAAATCTTTACAAGCATAAGAATAATGAATAAGAAACATTATTCAAATTATTACAACGGTATAACTTCAGATCCGGGGCACGGATTGAGGAAATCAAAAGTAAGGCCATCCAGAATTCTTCTGGCCATTCTAATTATTCTTGTGCGCAGTCTTTCGCGCTCCTCTGTATCGAGATCATCGGCGAGCCCTCCTGGCCTTTGATAAGCAGCAACTATCGTCGTCTGCTGGAACACTTGGTGTAGGATGTCAATAAGGCTGTTCCGCCGTTTCTTTGAGATCAGCCCTGTCAGGTGCACTGAATGCACCTTATCTTCGGCGTCATCCAGCGCGTTGAGCGGTAAGGCCTCATGAAGACCCGGAAGTGCTCTCCATATGGCTCCCAACACAACTTTCAAAAGGGTCCGAACGACGAGGCAACAGCCAACCACCGCTTGCGTTCAGACGACCCATGACTTCTGCACATTCAGCGTCTGTAAACTCCTGGTTTTGTTGACGACCCTGAGCGCGGATATCGTCGTAGGTAGTGAACTCGTGCAAACTGTATAGATGCACCGCCGCCATTATGCCTGGAGGGAATGTTACAGAAAGATCAGCAATAGAAAAGCAATAATATACATAGAGGACTAAATTCCTAGAGAGCAAAATTATTTTCAAGGATAAAGTCCCCTGGACGAAAACTCTGCTGGTTAAGACTGATCCAAGAATCGATTTTACCTAAAGTTTTCCTAAAAACTTTTAAAAAAAGGGGGAGGAGCAAGGCACCGGAGTTCTTGAAGGCAAGAACAATGCTCTGAAGTCTTCGCAAATAGAAATCTGAAAGATGATAAGTATCTGGAAGGGACCAAAGGTCCTATTTATAGGCATCGAGTGCCTCTTCGACTTCCAAGAGTTGTCATGGCGGTTTACCCTAATCGGAACGGGCCTCTGTTCAGATTCCGAGGCAGGAGATGAAGCAACGCTTCGTCTTTCCCCAATCAGAGCAAAGCTCTGTCTTGAAAATCAATTTAATGAAGCGACGCTTCAACTTATCTGCGTTGTGCAACGTACCATGTGTCTGGCGCAAACGCATCAGCGCAGCGCCCCAAAGCAGCGCACCCGATCAAAGCAAAGTTCTATTTCAAGCAAAACCAAAGGAAGCAACGCTTCAGCGGCGTATGCGTCGTGCGCTGCGTGACACGTGTCGACGTAGATGTGCTAGCGCAGTTGCGCTGCACCGTGCGCTGTGCGACACGTGTCATACTCTGGAGCATTCGCGCTAAACAAAAATTAAGGTTCTGAAGAAATCTTTTATGTTATTATTTTCTGTAAAACAGAAGCCCTTGGATCAAAGATCCGATGGTGGGAGAAATCCCGCCAAATCTTTCAGAAAAGGGATTCCTTCAACAAATTGAACTTGCTTCTTAATTTGCAAGATGAAGCCTCTGGCATCAAAGGTGGGAAAACTTTCTTCCTGAACAATGGGACCCTATAAGTCGATCTAAAATGGTCTTTTGCATACTATACACGGGGCTCACTCTCCGAAGTCGAGTTTCGACAGGGAGGGAAACAACCACTTGCGGGTCCTCTCGACTCGTGAGAGAGAAAAATTCTCTTGCAGGATCCTTACGACTTGTAAGAGAAAACCACACTTAGGAATCCTCACGATTCCTAAGGAGGAAAGCCCGCCTACGAGATCTTCTCGATCCGTAGGGAGAAAAGCCTCTATGAGACCCTCACGGCTCATAGAGTTGAAAAGTCCTAGGCGGCAGATCTGAACCTGCAGTCTAGGCCATTGTTATCTCTGGGAGAAATGAATTTATCTGCCAATAAGGTGCATTAAAGATGCCATGCTGAAAAGAAAGAAAAAGCGAAGAAGTGACACAGGGAATTACAAAAATGTGTATCTTTTATTCATAAATATTGATCGGGTACAGGATACATTGTACTAAAGAATAAAAAATATACATATATTTTACAAGTACAAATGATACAAGGGGAAATTACTGGGAAGGAAGCGTCTTGCATAGATTTAGCAATTGCTCGCATACTTCCTTCCACGTCTTCTCTTGATCGGCTACCACCGCCAGCTCTGCCTCCGCTTGGGCTCGTTGCTGCAAGACCGACGTAAGCTGCTCCCTAACGACCTGATAGGCAGCTTCCCGACTTGGGATGTTGCACTCAGCTATGTCAAGCTTCCGCTTCAAGTTTAGCCCATGGGAGATGCGCTCCAAGAGACCCTCAAAAATAGTCTTCACTTGGGCAGCATTTGCCTCGACCTCAGCGCGCAGATGGGCCGTTTCGTTAGAGGTCTTTTGGCATTCCCTTAATCTTAAAGCTGCTTCTTGCTCCAAGCGGCGGAAGTGCAAAGTGCTTTGCTCGAGCCAAGTTGTGCGTTGGGTGCTCAAGGCTAAAACTTTGGGAGAAGGGCGCGTCGACTCCAGCCGATATAGACAGGCCTCGATCCCCCTGCAATGATTAACCCAAGATTCGACGACGCCTTCGTTATGAAAATTTACGAGCGCCGCCAACATCGGGTTAACCTCCACAGTGAAATCTGCGGCAGAAGGGAGAGCGTCCATGTTGAGCTCTTCGATGTACCCGCTCAGCATGCCCAAGCTCATCACAGCACCCTTTGAAGATGGACGTTTCAAGAAAGGGCCTGCCGGTGAAAGGACGCGAGACTCAAAAGGGACCGGAGCCGGAACAATAGCTGCAAAACAAAACATGGTCAAAAGGTGGTTCAAGAGATGTTGAAGGGTTACCAAAAAAGGGAATTTGCTATACCAGCTGCAACGAACGGCAAAACCGGAAAGGCCGGTAGCGCAGCAGGTCTTGCATCCCCTCCTTCGATTTGTGGCACTGCAATAAGGAAAAGGAAAAGTCAGAAATCATCCCATTGCTAAAGAAGGGGATAAGTAAAGACATTGTAGTGAACGTATACTCACCGGCACCACTAGAGGGAGAAGCGAGTTCGGATGGGAAGGAGAAGTGTGGGAGCAACACTTGATATAAATGATCAAAGAGCACTCCTGAAAAGGCACAATGGTATAACGTTAGTACAAAAGCTACATGTTTAAAAGATTAACGCATGAGTCGTAAGTCCATACCTTCCAACATCCGCGAGGGTACAAGGGAAGGCGGGGAGGTGACCACCGCCAAAGCAGTAGTTGACGGTGCTCCTTCGAGCAATGGAGCGTCAGCACTGGCCGCACCTGCAAAGACAAACTTATTAGAAGAGATCGCGAGATATATAAAAAAAAAAGGGAACGCTGGTGACTCAAAATTTACCCGACGAGCTGCCAGCAGAAACTGAAGCAATCCCCTCATCCATTGACATGAGACCACCGCCCGTAGCCTCATCACCCGACTCGATGGGAACCGTTGTCGTGCTCGCGAGCCCGGGAGACGGCAAGGAACCATACGCGAGGAGGGCTATGATCGGAGTATTACCAGATTCCTGGGAAAGAGCGGTTCGCTCCTCCTCAGGAATCGTGGCCGCCTCACCCGAAACTCCCTCAGTTTCTGCGGTCGCGGTTGTCTCGTCCATCGGCACCGTGATGTCTCCAGCCTCAAGCGCCTCGACTTCTACTGCCTTCGGCTCGACAATCATCTCATCTGCCGCCACTTCAGATGCGGCATCAATGACCTTCTCGGTGGCGGATCCTTCAACTTCTGTTTCAGGCGCCGTAGCCCCGACGACGGTGCTCACTGTCGGCTCGGGTTCGGCAAGTACCGTTTCCTCCATTCCCCTGGGTTCGACGGTCTCCACCTCCCCCTCAGTCGGACTTGGCCCTGCAAGATGGAATGTGTATGAGCCGATGGCTTGATAATTCTTACAACAAGGTTCTGAAAGGAATGTTACCTGAAGAGGACTTATCGTTTGCACTCCGAGCCGCGCGCGCCATTTGCCTGTGAGCAGTAGACAGGGCGGCAGGGGCCTCTTCAGAAGGAGTGTCAGCACGAGGAATAGTGCTAGGGCCCGCTCCCGTGGCCAAAGCAGCTCTGCCCGCCTTTGCTTCTGAAGGAGTGTCGGCACGAGGAATAGTGCTAGGGCCCGCTCCCGTGGCCAAAGCAGCTCTACGCGCCTTTGCTTCGCGTCTCAACCGCTTCCGCTCCTCTCGAGCCGTTGAGACGGATACCACTAGGGCTCCCTTGAGTGAGGCTTCTTCGTCCGTGTATAGGGATGCCTCTAGATTCTTCAAGGCATCCCTCGTCGTCTTGTCAAGCCGAGGCTCTTGTGGCAACTTCGACGAAGCCGGGACTTCGATGACGGACTCGGGAAGGATCCCTGCGTCAATTGATACAACCCCTTCAAAGAAACAAAAGAAGGTTAGGTTGACTATCGGAAAAAGACAACAAACTTTCCATATAAAAGAGAAAGGGGTGAAACATACCAACGCCTGCTAGGGTACGCTTCTCCTCCTCCTCCTGGAAGGTTTTCAGGGAGGCAGCAATAGCCTCTTCAGTAGAGACACCTGTTGAAAATGGAGCAAATGTTAGTTAAAGATAATAATACAAAGTGCAATGAAATGACAAATAAAGCGTCTGATGATTACCGGACTCAGCGAGTTTGCTTAACATCGCTTCAAGCCTCGCCGATCGCTCTGAAGCTGCAATGGCGGCAGCCAGATTGGTGTCCTCAGGGTCTACCACGAAGCCCTCATTGCTGCCATATTCACATATGGCCTCGGCGGGAGGAGCCGCAGGCTTTAAGCTAAGGATCGCATCGAGGGATAGGGTGGACTTCTTCTTCTTCTGTCCGCCAGCTTTAGATCCACCCGGAGCAGCTTTGCGCTTGGCAGTCACTTTAGGGCGGCGAGTCCCGATATCCGCTCCTGCGCTAGACCCTGGCGATACCACTTTAACCGTCTTTGTGGGAGCACGGGGCGCCGGTGGTGCATCCACCGTAGTAGGCAGTGGCAATCCACGCGGGGGGGGGGGGGGAAACACGCGTGGTCGGTCAGCTCCGGCATCTTTTATCGGGAGGGTGACCTGGATCCTTGGCTGCAAGGGTGCCTTGCGATCACCGCCGGGAGGCGCACCCCTACGGTCAACCAGCAGGCGTTTTTCCATTAAGATGATTGGACCCATAGCATGCGCATACCAAGCTATATATGGATGGATTATTTTAGGGGCACAGCTAGGCTCACTAATAAAAAAATAGGAACCTGTATTAAGCCGGACGAAATGATGCATCGCATTCCTTATCCCCTCTTGGTTGGCCGCGGGTGTTTCCAGAAAGGCTTCCATCGGGATCCCTTGATTGTAACTCGATTGTCGGGCAAATCGATGTGGGTTATACCTCATAAAGAGAGCCGTCTCATTCTGCCTAAATACTAGGTAGCCCGGCCGAATGGAGTAAAGGTGGAGGATTTCCCGAGCCTTCAGTACAGAAGCCCCGCCCTTAAAGTCATCACGCAGCGGCACCACTGACTTAGTGGTCTCTGAGCCTATGGTGATGACCTTATCCACAAAAGAAATCTTCGCTCCGACTAGATGTGAACGCAGGAGCAGTCCCCTAGAATCCCGCGGGGATGCAACCACGATTGAAGCCCCGATTAACCGCATGACCCTCGGAAGTCTGCATCTCTCAAAGAATGAAGGAGTCTTGTGGGCACCAAACACCCCTTGTACATGCATCTCCATCCAAGAAGTGAAATAATGCATCGGGAAGTTGGCAGGCTGTACCCCAGGCTCATTAGCGTCCGCCGCTACGCTAAGTCCATTGTAGAGGTAAGCCAGCCCAGCGATCCCTACTGATAACTGTAAACCAGCCGCCATTCGATGCGCCGGGTAGAAGACAGAGGACCGCATGAGACGTGGGTGCATGGGAAGCGCGAAGCTATATAGCCATAAACCCAAGAACCCTATAAAAAAGTCTCCTCGTCCATGCCAGGAACGGCGATCTCTGAGAAAGGGACGCTGGCAGTGCCGGGGAGATAAAAATCCCGCTGGTCATTTTCCGATGCAGGTCGGCGGTCCAAGCCGAAACCAAAAGGGTCAACAAGCTGAGCGAACTTCTCGCTCTGCTCTGATAGGAACTCCGGACGAATAAAACGAGCAATGAAATCCGCGAAACTGACGCCCCGGTCGCCCGATTCCAAATGGAGCTCCTCATAAATCTCCAACACCTTCACCAAGCCCGGATGCTGATGCTGGATGGCATTCTCCAAAGTTAAGTCAAATACCAGCTGCTTGGTGGCAAAGACATACTCGTCAGGAGGAAGCAGCTCCTCGTAGTGTTCCCCCCTCATTGGCAGACCTGAAATCTCAGCAAATTCCTCCAAAGAGATGGAGACTTCCCTATCCGCTATCAGGAAGGTATGGGTGGGGATATTCCATTATTCAATAAAGGCCTTTATCCACCACGTCGGAGGAGAGGGATACTCGAAAAGCGAAACGTAGACGGCCGAGTATAAACCAATCGTCGTCAGGTGAGCCCTCTTCGTCGCCAAAATGTAACGGGCCCATTGCAAATATCCGGCAAGCGGTCGCGGGGTCAGTCCAATATTATAAGCCTGTCCCCAAGGGCGTGCTTCACCCTGACAGATTCGCCTCCCCAAGATATCTATAGCCGGCGGCGGCTGCACCGGAATGGCACCGATTGCAGGCTGAAGGAGGTCGTCGGAATTCCAATTTTTAACCTCCACGGCATACTCCACCGGGGGCTTGTCCGCATAAGGGATCGTAACTATGGGCTCAGAGGGTGAGGCGGAGCTAAAGCTGCGGCGGCCTTGGATGATCTGGCTGTACCACCTTCCCCATAGGTGAAGTTTCTTGCACTCGGGATCGTGATCTTTAATCAGAGCAAACACCACCCGGTCCACTGGCGAATGTGGGAACCCTCCTTCTGAGCGAACGAAAGGGAAAGACAAATCTTCACACATGTTTCCTGTAGAAAAAGAAAAAAATATAACCGTTAGTGTTCCAATACTTCACATTTCAAAGTCCTACATCACACTACAATGCAGTGAGTAGGGGACCAAAGGGGGACCCACAAAATCAAGATGACGGCGCATCATTTGATAAGACAGTCCCATCACTGGATGAGACTGTCAGTCAATGAAAAAGACCCCCAAGAGAATATCCTCATTGGTGGGGGGGATCCCCAGAGACAAGGAGAAAATCTCCTCTTTTAGAGCAAAGCTCTGTCACAGAGTGACATTTGTCAAACTCTGGTCTCAAAGGAATAAAACTTCTTAAAAAAGAGCCTAGCTCTGTAATAGTAATGAAAACTATAACCCCTAAGGATTAAAAGAAAAAATTTGGGATCCTAAAGATCCAGGAAAACCTTTAAGAGTTCTCCATTTATATATATATATATATATAAAGGGGGGAGATCTACATTTAATCTAGGAGCAAGGCTCTGTTCATAGGTTAAAACCCAGGAACAAGAGCTCTGTAATTTTTTTGAGAGCAAGGCTCTGTTGAAGAAACCCCAAAGGGGTTCTCTTTAGATCAAAGATCTATAAGAGCAAAGCTCTGTTGAGGAAACCCCAAAAGGGTTTTAGATCAAAGATCTATAAGAGCAAAGCTCTATTAATCAGTTTTAATTTAAGTTAATTTAATTTTATTAAATACCTAAGATGGTTATGAACTCTGGAGTTCTTGAAAAATCAATCAAGAGCAAGGCTCTGAAAATTCTTGAGCAAGAGCAAGGCTCTGAGTCAAAATTCTTGAAGTAGTAAAGAATTTTCTAAGGACCAAAGGTCCTATTTATAGGCGCCTGCGCCCCTTCAACTGACCCCCATGATCCAACAGTCAGGATCTTGCCACCGCTGCACTCACGTGCGCGCCACGTGAGCGCAACGGTGGGGGGGCATTTGTTCCCCCAATCAGAGCAAGGCTCTGTTTGAATTTCAAAAATTCAAAATTTTGAAGCAACGCTTCAGATCCCGTGCGCTGCGCGCAATTTGCCACGTGTCAGAAGTTGACTCGGCAGCACAACGCCCAAGGCAGTGCGTCCAATCAGAGCAAGGCTCATTAAAAAGCAAAAGCAACGCTCAGTTGCGCAAGCGCTGCGCTGCGTGACACGTGTCTGCGCAGTTGCGCAAACACAACTGCGCAAGCGCACCGCTGCGCGACACGTGTCTGCGCAGTTGCGCAAACGCTGTTGCGCAAGTGCACCACAGCGCGCCACGTGTCTACGCAGTTGCGCAAGCGCACCGCTGCGCGACACGTGTCTGCGCAGTTGCGCAAACACTGTTGCGCAAGTGCACTGCAGCGCGACACGTGTCTGCGCAGTTGCGCAAGCACAACTGCGCAAACGCACCTCTGCGTGACACGTGTCTGCGCAGTTGCGCAAACACTGTTGCGCAAGTGCACTGTTGAGCGACACGTGTCTGCGCAGTTGCGCAAGCACAGCTGCGCAAGCGCTTCACTGCGCGACACGTGTCTGCGCAGTTGCGCAAGCACAGCTGCGCAATCGCCTTACTGCGCGACACGTGTCACGCGCTGGTGAGTTGCGCAACAACAGAATGAAGATTTAAGGAAATTTTTTCTGTTCTTGTTAAAACAAGAAGATTTCTTCTGTAAAACAGGGGCCTTTGGATCAAAGATCCCACGATGGGGAAAATTCCCCAAATCACTCAGAAAAGATCTTTTTAACAAATTTAACTAATTTTTGAGCACTATAAAAAGGACCCCAGACCCCATTTCAAAGAGATAGACAATTGGATTAAAAAAAAGGAGAGAAGAGAACTCTTGAGAACTCCTGGGGAACACAAAAAAGAAGGTAAAAACCTTTGAGATAAGAGAAAATTCTCTTAAAGAATAGATCATTGATCTAAAAAACAAGATCAGTGATCTTCAATAAATAAATAAATAAATAAATAATAAAAATAGCGCCTTGCACTTGCTATGAACCTCTGGTTCTCTGAGACAGAAAGAAAGAAAAGATTTCTTTCTTTTCTTTGATCTAAATTTAGATCAAGAAAATTAAAAAGTGCTTTGCACTTCTGTTTTTGAATCTAAAAGATTCTTGGTGCTTTGCACAAATGCAATGCATTACTTGAAGGGCCAGGCCCAAATCAAAAAGACCTAGCAGGCCAAAATAAATTGCAAAGCAATAAAAAGGGCAGAGCCCAAATGAAATTGATGCTTTACATCATTTATAAAGGGCAGAGCCCAAAACAAATTGAAGCTCTACATCCTTTTTGGGCAAAGCCCAAATAAAAATAAAAAGAAATGCAATGCAAAAGCAAATAAAATGTTGAACATTTCAACTGGACTTAGCCCAATTTTGGCCATAAGTCCTTAAATTAAATTGACTGAGCAAAATTGCTCTTCTAAATCGATTTACATCCGGTTCGAGGGTACATCTCCGAACTCCTTTGACATCCATCGTTGTAATTCCTCAACGACGTCAAAGAGGTGACGGGTCCCAAAGACCACATACCAATATTGGACCGAAACGTCCGTAAACTAATATTGGGCCGAAACGTTCCTAAACTAATATTGGGCCGAAACGTCCCTAAACTAATATTGGACCGAAACGTCCCTAAACTAATATCGGACCACCACGTCCCTAAACTGGCGATGGACCACCACGTCCCTAAACTGGAAAACGGACTACCACATCCCTAAACTGAAACAATAGAGCCTCCAAACGCTCTTTTGCCGGATCTAAACGGTCCCGTTTAAGTTGATCTTAGCCCCAAGCACGGCTAACGTATCCTTAAACATTCAAATGGATTATAAAATTCCCAATCAACTCTGGTTCGAGGGTACATCTCCGAGCTCCTCTGATACATGTCGTTGTAATCCTTCAACGACGTCAGAGAGGTGACGAGTCCCGATGGCCATACATTAAATTAATCACTACGTTAAGTTGATCTTAGTCTAAAACAGGACTAACGTATCCTTAACGGACGTTTAAGTTGATCTTAGACGCAACGCGACTAATACATCTTTAAACTAAAAACACCAAACCCAAATCTAAGTAAATACGGATTTGGACTAATCCACGTCCTACGGGCGACGGCATTACTCAGTCTCCGTATACAATCCACGGGCAACCACAAACAAAACAAACACACACGACACGAAGTGAAATTCTGGAGAAGGAGAAAGTTGTTACCGCGATGCGGTAGCGTAATTAACTGCAGGGGCTTGCGCCTGCAGGGAAGAGCGTCCCCACAATCAAAAACCCCTCACCCTGAGGGGGAATCTGACGAAGTCTGCTACATCGGCCGCATCCGTCTAAACCTCCGATACACGGTGCCATAAATCAACTTGGCATCTTCGGAGAGATAGACGGATAAAACCAAATAGCATCTGCCCCGAACCTCAGGCTCGGACGCAAAGTCCAGGCCGCCTTTCGGAGGGGAACACCACTGTTTTTATCAAATCTTCCTTCAAATCCTAAAAGGAAAGACTAGCCGGGATTAATTACATGCTACAAGTTCGCCAATCTTTCAGCCAGGCCAGTGTCGGTACTTTGAGGGAGGTCCCCCGTGCATTCGCATGAACCTAATTAAAGTAAACCTTGTTTTCCCAGAGGCATAACCTCATTAACACCTTTCTATACACCTACTTGATCGGCTAATTGTAATTTGTAAAACTCTCCCAGGAGTAACTCTTACTCGCAGCGGGTATCGGGATCCAACTATCTCATAGAAGGTATGCAATCTCATTGCAAATTTCAACACTTGAAATTCCCGATAATATTTTGCCCCTAGCGTCCTATGACCTTGACGCGGGCCAACAAACCATAGTCCGCTAGTCAAGTTCAACCCGTCATTTCTTGATTGAATTAAACCCACCCGCACGACCCTTGACGCAGGCCAACAAAGTCGCACGACTACCCTAATCCAATCTGCATCATATGCATAAACAGATAAATACTAGTTAGCTACCGCACACTATGCCTTGACGCAGGCCAACAAACGTAGCACGAATACTAAGTAGGATTTATCTGAAATGACGGAGGGCTACGACAGGTTTTTAAGAAAACCTATTGCGTAATGAACTTGATATCGTTGTAGAATCGAATGAATTTTGAAATGGAGTGTTTTTGAGGCTTTTCTAGTTTTTCTAAAGGGGTCACTCCCGGTGAAGGGATCGTCGGCCCTTTCCTCATCGAATAAGATGCAGGATATATCATATATACCGCTGTGCAAAGCAAAAACTATAGAAGCAATCAAAAGACAAACCGAGGGTTGTAGCATCTGCCAGTTATTGCTAAAGGGGTCACTCCCGGTGAAGGGATCTCGGCCCTTTCCTTATCGAATAAGGTGCAGGATGTTCTACAAGGAACACCGCGATGCAAAGCAAGAACTGTAGCTACCTGTTTTTGAAAATTCGATTCCACAACATCTTTTAGGTTTCTTTTTCTTTCATTAATCATATTAATGAAGTCCCATCATTTAAGTCACCTAAACATCACAGATAAATACGACGTACACTTATGCCATCCGCATTCGCCTCGATGTCCCCTCGTGCACCGTTAGGTTAGGTAACTAACGACAGAGCGGGGCAGGGCTAGCGCGGGTGTAAAACATAAGTAATGTCTATATAATATATCATATATACTATATACTGTATCTATCACAACATATCAAATGATCACATCACAGATATCGCAGCAGAAGGAACATATGAAACATTGGATATACTAGGACGTCCGTGTTTTCAATACGAGCCAGTATAAAACACGGATTCCACGGTCGCGATGAATAGCCAAACCCACATCCCTAGACCCCTACGAGAGCGGCAAGCAACCCTACCAATTCTAGAGTTAGGAGACCCGGACTCGACTCCTCGAGATGGTCTCCCACTGGACCCTAGAACCCGGTTACTTGTGCTCCCCTCCTTGGGTCTATCCTAATGCGGAAAAGTAAATAATATACATCAACGGTGACATCTTCCGCAACCTGAAAGTGCCCCAATAAAAGAATATTACATACAAGTTTTTACATGAATGAAAAAGAAAAACACTCATCTCACATAAAAAAAAACCCGTCTATTCAAACACGACGATCCAATATAACATATCCAGCAACACATAACATCACATGTCATCAACGTAAGTAAATATGCTCATCCCAATTGTCGTTGACATATAGCAACGAAACCGGCGATATCACATATTACACTTACGGTCACAGAAAAGAAAGTGTAAAACTACAACAGTTGGAATCCGCAACCTCCTTAGACATCGCATGCCTAATCAAATGAATTCCTTAGACATCGCATGCCTAACAATTATAAACCCTGCATTTTAGTCTCATCATCGAAAACTGTTTTCAATATCAAGTCGGGCAATTCAACAAGATTCCCGACATCCTGAACGAATGCTCGTCGCAAACTTTAGTAGACGGCCGCACCCCCGATACCGTCGACGAAGTGCACTAAGGCGGAACACCGCTGCTGCGAGCACCCAAACGGATGCTTTTTGGCGACGGGGTTCTCCTACAGTCACTTGCTCGGGGCTATGGGGTGTAGCTGTCTATTAAGTTTACCGGCGAGTATCCGCGCACGCAACGTGATTGCGACGGACTTTTAATCACATCAAAATTCCGTGGCAACCAATCAAACGAGACTCAACTGCTAGATTTATAACATCCAAATCAGTTATCTCATAACTACTTGTGGATTCCAAATATTGTATCACATTCCAGATAAATAGAAAATGTTAAACTTTCCGATCGAACAATCAAACACCCATGTTTTCCCGAAACAGCTCAACACATGAAATAAGTTTAAAAACATTCACTTCATGCCACAGTACCAACGGTCCAGCCGTAGAAGGGTCAAGCCAACGCCTCACATGTGGCACGACGTACTGCCCCAAACCCTAAGGTTCAAAGGGCAGTTCAAGACGGTCACATAATCGAGTTAAGGTTTGTTGTCTTCTAGAGGGTCCATCGCGTTACTTGCACTACTTAGAACGTTCTCAAACTACGGAAAAATCCAACACTTGGAAATTTCCCGGCAGGGGAAAAATTGGGTATTTATATCCGGTTGAACTTTTTAACATGTTCTAAATTTACCCGGGAAAACACATAGACGCGGTTAAAGTTTTCGATCGAATCATCGAGCCCCCAATACAACCCAGAAAACTCAACTCTTGAGTATAGATTAAAAATACCCAGAAAACAGAGGAAACTCAAAAGGACATTACTGTGCAAAATTCAAAAAATAATGTGACTGTATAGCCGCGGTTCCGCGGCGCTTTAGTCGACTCAGGCGCACGTGATGCACAGTAATTCCAATAAAGCCCTGCTGAATTTTTTGGATATTTTTAATTTGTAAAAATACACAGTTACAGAAAATGTACGGAGAGGGGTGAAATTTAGGGTTTCGGGGTTCGATCGGGTTTCTAATATCGTCTACACATCGCCTAAAGCTCTAGTTAGGCTCTGATACCACTGTAGGGTTCCTAGGCACACTCAAGAGGTTCCACAAGGCATCTACCATGCCAAATTCAAAAATTTATGTGCCGAGAAACCCTAATGCAAGATCGTTAACTAGAGGATAGGCGAAAACATAAGCAAGTTAACAACTTAACTACAAGTGAAAGGGATTACAACCTTTGTAGATCCGGTCCTCCACTTCTTTAGCTCCGTGATGACGTCCCTCCGCTGCGATCATCAGGATCCCGGACTCTAGCGATGGTTTCGTCGGAGAAATGATCGGGCTAGGTCGTTGACTTCGATGCCGAAGATGATCTACGTCGAGGCGACTCAAACTCAAGCTCCATCTTCACTTGGTCATGAACCTTGTGAAGAAAACACCCTATACAACATGGCAAGTGGTAGAGGATGAAGAAATAGGAAGTGGATTCATTTTGGATTTGGATTTCTCACTTGATTTCAACACTTGGAATTTTCAAGAAGGGTTTTTCTTCTTCATGAAGAAGATGAAGAAGCAAAAGAAAAAGAATTATCTCAAATAATAAATCAAGTGAAGACTTATCATAATGCAACCATGTGTGAAGTTAACTCATGTAGAGAGCAAACCATAGTTTAGGTAATGGTTAGGTCAAAAGAAAAAAAACAAAATGGTTAAGACTTTTCAAAGATGCTTGAAGCATCATGAAGCTTCTATCAAAGAAAGAAAAGCCACCATTTAGTTTTAATAAAAGAAAATAAATATAAATTAAAACCCTAACCATTAACTAAGCATGGTGTAAAGCATACACACATCCAAGTTTGCATGTATCATCAAACATGATACAAACTAGTGCACAAACATATATCATATATACAATGTGCACAATCAAGTGAGAAAATCAATCTTAAGTGAACAATACTAGTCAATGTAAAGTAATATATCCAATATATAATTATACATTAAATCATTAAATCAACACTTGATTTAATGATCCGGTCATACTGCATATAACCGACTAATATCAAGTGTATCAATATATCGAATCAACATTTGATTCGGTAACCCGGCTATATCTTATATAACCGTCCGATGATACAAATCGCGAGAATAGAATTCAGTATCATTATTCTCGGTCCCGCACATATCTCATATGCGCTCCTATTTCGTTTTGCTTGAGCCAGGAAACCTCTGTGTAGGACTCTAAAGACTCGTCAATACGCCGGCAGTAGGTGATGATCATATCAAACACCCACAAGCCGCAAGCGGTCTGCTAAACGTAATGGCCACCCGGGTATTGAGCGATCAGAAGATCAACGAGCAAGCCCGCTCACACTCCTGTGAATCCAACCAGTAACACTTACCGTACAGTCCGGTCTGTTCGTCTGATATGTCGCATATCTCGCCTAGGGGTGGTAAACGTCAAACCCCAGTAGCTTGATAAGTCGTGTCGATATGAGGTCTATAACAGTTCGAGAAACTACTGATAACACTTACCAGTAAATCTCAGCAACCCGGGCCAGGGATTTCCGGTTATAGCCAATCGAACACAGTGCAACATCAACTCCTTATACCGGGAGAGACGAATCCCCTCCTATCGCTCATTGCCTCCATGTGATTCGGGACTGTACCCAAAAACCACCGTTTTGCACGCCCTCTTGGACGTGGTAAGGTGGAAATCAAAGCACAGTGGGAATCACACAAGACTCTATGACGATCTCGGGTCTACAGACTAACCTGTACCAGTGTCACCAGAGAACTGCCATCTGACGTAAGGTATAATACCATCTGGGAGTTCTCGGCGAGTCCGTCCAGTGTACCCCGTATCCACTGAGCACCCGTATATCATCTCTGATGTCAAACACCAATGGATATGGGATCATCCATCGCCCATCTGTATGGGTCGAGAAGGTATACGCTAGTCTACTCTGGTATATCGATGCCCCGTCTCGATACACTCACGACTAGGGACCTTGAAGGATGTACTTATGGACTACCATGTCCCCACTAGTATGATCCACATCATAGTCCTGGTAGTCAAGTACACATCCTAAGGGCTTTACCAACATGTAACAGAGAGACAATCGGTGTACACGTTAAGGTAAAGAGCAACCAGATAGCATACTATCATGTCAAGCAAGAAAGTCCTCCCTATATATGTCCAAGCATCCACTACAATATACATCCTATGTATAGTAATGGCCTCTAGGGCATACATATAACTAACACCGACTCCACGAGAATCGCCGTGACACACACAGCGCCCGGCAACGGCAAGGACCAGCAAGGGGAAAGAGTGACAATTGGAGCAGTGCCCGACTCTTGAGAAAGAGTGGCTACCTCGGGCTCAGTGATTGTAGCCATCTCACCTACCGCTACCTCGGGCTCAGTGATTGTAGCCATCTCACCTACCGCTACCCCGGGCTCGACGATTGTAGCCATCTCACCTACCGCTATCTCGGGCTCGGCGATTGTAGCCGTCTCACCTACTGCTACCTCAAGCTCGGTGGTTGCCGCCACATCACCCACCACTTCCTCGACAAGACTCGGCCCTGCAAGATAGGATATATGAGAACCTGAAATTAAAACTTTGACAAAAGAACCCAATGTCACGTTACCTTGGGTCGGTTTTTCGATTGCTTCCCGAGCCGCACGAGCTACCTGTCTATGGGCGGTAGACAAGACAGCCGAAACATCCTCTGAAGGAGTAGGGGCAGGGGTAGCAGCGCTCGAACCTGCACCCGCAGCCAAGGCAGCGTTACAGTCCCTTGCTGCACGCACTCTACGCTTCCTTTCCGCTTGGGCCGTGAGAGAGGATCTTCTAAAAACCTCCGTCAATGGGACGTCATCATCCGCGCCAAGGATTACCTCTGGAGCTGTTATGGCATCCGTCATCGGTTGCTTAAGTGAAGTTTCTTTCGGCAATACCAGCGGAAATGAGACTTCAATAGCCGACTTGGGAAGCGTCTCCACACCGCCCTGCGAAGTCGGTACCACGCCTGGAATAACCTGAGTAGAGGTAGTTCCTATAATAAGATGAAAAGGAGGGGTCAGATTACCCATAAGAAACGGGAGCGGAGACGCGGCGAACCGAAATGTACCAATGCTTAAGAATGCTCGAAGTCTTTCCTCTTCCTCAAAAGTCTTGAGAAAAGCTGCGAGAGCTTCTTCGGTGGAAATGCCTATTAAAGAAGGAAAAGTGTCAGTCAAAACATGATGATAAAAATATGATGCAATGACAAAAGGTACGGCTGATGTTTACTCGATCGCGCGAGTATGGCCAGTCCCGCTTTGTAGCTTGCTAGGAGCTCGGAAACTGCAATAGCTGCCTCGAGGTCGGTATCGTCCGGCGCTACGAATAGATCCTCATTGGTCCCATATTCGCCCAAGCCCTCACTATAAGGAGCATGAGTCTCCTGACCAAATACAACGTCGGCAGAGTGGATCGACTTCTTCTTCCTCTTCTGTGAGCGAGCTCCGGTCGCCGCAAGCATAAGTTTATGTTTAGTGGGCACCTTGGGGCGACGAGTCCCGATATATGAACCCACGCCAGAATCGAGAGAAGCTACAGTCGTCGTTTCTACAGGAGCCCGGGGTATCGGTAGCTCGGGCCTGTCATGCGGGACTTCGATCACGGCAGCTTCTCTTAAGGGAGGTGGGATAATGGTCCGTCGCTTCAGAGGGACGTTTCGATCACCAGCAGGGGGTGCACATTTGCGATCGAGCAGCAGTTGCTTCTCCTCCCTGATGACGGCGCCCATTGAATACTGATACCACGCCATGTACACATTAAGGGCCTTCGGGACACAGCTTGGTTCGCTGATAAAGAAGTTAGACCCGTGTTCACGCGCATAAAATGATACAGCGCATTTCGCATTCCCTCTGTAGTGACAGCAGGTTCTAATAAGAAAGCCTCAAGTGGGACTCTCTGATTGTAGCTCAGCTGCTGGGCGAAACGATACGGATTGTATCTCATAAATAACGCCGCATCATTTTGCCTAAACACTAGAAAGCCCGGTGTGATGGAATATAAATGAAGGATTTCTCGAGCTTTCAAAACAGAGGCTCCATCTTTAAAAATGTCCCGCAATGGCTGCACCGTTGTTGCGGACTCTTTACCGATGGTCAGAATCTTTTCGGTGAAGGTCATGCCATCTCCAACCGTGCGAAGACGAAGGAGCAAACCTCTAGCTTCCCGCGGTGACGAATTTACAATAGATGCGCCGACTAATCGCATAATACGGGGGAATCCGCACCTATCATAGAAGGAAGGCCTTTTATGGATACCGAAAACGCCAAGTGCATGTAGCTCGAGCCATGACATGAAGTAATGCATCGAGAAGTTCACATGATACACTCCGGGTTCGGTAGTATCCGCCGCTTGGCTGAGGCCGTAATACAAATGAGCTAACCCGGCAACCCCGACAGCCACTTTCACCCTAATAACCATTCGGTGAGCTGGGTAGAAGACAGATGGCCTCATACGGCGAGGGTGCATCGGGAGTGCAAACCAGCTCAGCTATAGCCCAAGAAACCCCAAAAAAAACGTTTCCTCATCAATCCCAGGGACTGCAACCTCCGCAAAAGAAACTACTGGGGTGTTGGGTAGGAAGAAACTCTTTTGATCTGCCTCCGCCGTTGGCAGGTTGTTTAAACCTAAGCCGATAGGGTCGTCGAGCATGGCGAATTTAGCGGCCTCCTTCGAAAGGACTTCCGGATGGAGAAAACGAGCGATGAAATCCTCGAAATTAACCCCGCGGCTCCTAGATTCGAGGAAAAGGCCCTCATAAATATTCAACACTTTGATCAAACTAGGAAATTGGTGTTGAATGGCGTTCTCCGGGGTAAGGCCTGTCATCACTGGCTTGGCACCAAAAACGTATTCATCCACAGGAAGCAGTTCCTCATAATGCTCCCCCATAACCGGTAAGCCAGAAACTTCTGCAAATTCCTCTAAGCAAATTGATACTTCTCGGTCCAGCAAAAGAAAGGTGTGAGTAGGAATATTCCACTGCTCCATAAAGGCCTTAACCCGCCAGGCGGGAAGCGTAGAATACTGGAAGAAAGAAGTATAAATGGCGGGATACAACCCAAGCCTCAACAACTACGACTTCTTCGCTGACAAAATATAACGGGCCCATTGCAGATAGCCAGCTGGATGACAAGGAATTACGCCAATCATATATGGTTGTCCCCACGGTCGCGCCTCGCCTTGACAAATACGTCGCCCCAGGGTATCCAAAGCCATTGGAGGCTGAACAGGTATCGGAGCCACAGCAGGCTGAAGAAGACCTCCCGAAGTCCAGTTGACTTCTTCCACGGTATAGTTCACCGGGGGTGGGTCGGCGTAATGGATCGCCATGATGGGCTCTGAGGGTACCGCGCACGAAAAGCTCTGCCGACCCTTAATAATTTGATTGTACCATGTCCCCCAGAGGTGAAGATTCTTATGTTCCGGGTCATAATCTTTGATCAATGCTAAGACTTCCCGGTCCATAGGCGCTCCAGGAAATCCTCCCTCTGAACGAACAAACGGGAAAAAGGGATCGAAAGACATGTTGCCTGCACGAAAAGGGACAAAAGTCAACTGTCAGTGCTATAATTTAATTTAAATTCTAACACTTTGTACTTTAGAATTTGTACCACACTGCAATGCAGTAGAGAGGGACCAAAGTGGGCCCACAAAATCTAGATGACGGTTCATCATTAATAAAACAGCCTAATCATTTGATGAGACTGTTAATTAAATGAGAAAATCCTCAATTGATTCTCATTCATGAGGATTTCCTCGGGCTAAGGAGTAAATCTCCCTTTGAGAGCAGTGCTCTGTGACAGAGTGACACTTGTCAAACTCTAATCATGAAGGAATAAAAATTCCTCAAGAGCCTTGCTCTGGAAGAAAATGATGGAATAATCCATCAAAAAAATTGAAATCGATTTTTATACATAAATGAAAAATTCTGAGATCTTCAAGATCTATGAACAAACTCTAAGAGTTCTTTATGAGCAAAGCTCTGTTTATGGGTTAAGAAACCCTGAAAGAAAATCTCTTTAGATCTATGGTTTCGAGAGAGCAAAGCTCTGTTAATGAAACCCTAAAAGGGTTTTCTTTAGATCAAAGATCTATGAAGAGCAGGGCTCTGTTAATGGGTAAAACCCTAGATCGTTAAAAAAAATTAATCTTTACCTAAATTTTGGCAGAGTTTTGACTCTTGAAATTTCTTAAAATGAAGATCTATGCTTTGTAGGAGAATAAAAATTCTCAGAAAACAAGAAGAAGATGAATAGAAATCATCCTAAGGACCAAAGGTCCTATTTATAGGCACTGAGTGCCGTTTCAACTTCTCAGTTGATCCGAGGGCGCAGATGCTGCCACCGCTGCACTCACATGTGGGCCACGTGAGCGCAACGGTGGGGGGGCATTTGTTTCCCCCAATTAGAGCAAAGCTCTGTTCAAAATTCAAATTTTGAAAATGAAGCAACGCTTCAGATGCAGTGCCAAGTGCGCTGCGCCCTAAGCAGCGCATCACGTGCAAAGCACGTGGGCGCTAGCGCTGGGTGCGCTGCGCTCTAAGCAGCACACCATGTGTGCGCTAGCGCTAGGTGCGCTGCACTCCAAGCAGCGCACCATGTGTCAAGCACGGGTGCGCTAGCACAATGTGCGCTGCCCTTTAAGCAGCGCACCACGTGTAAAGCACGGTGCGCAAGCGTTGAAACTAAAAGCTCCCCACCGTTAGATCAAAGATCTAATAATCCTCTTTCGTCTTTCTAATGCGGAGGCCTTTTATTCCTTCATTCATTTTGCGGTAGCTTACACGCCAGAAAAAGGTAGTGATAAATCATTAATTAATCAGAATTAAATTCTGTTAAGGAAAGATTCCTCAAAATCTTTCCAAATATCAAGATTGTGCTCTGTAAATCAGAACACCGTTGGATCAATGATCCAATGGTAAATAAAAATTACCAAAAGACAGAATAAATTCTGTATGGAAAGATTTATCAATCTTGTTAAAAACAAGAAAATTGCCTTCTGTAAAACAGAAGTCCTAGGATCAAAGATCCAATGGTGGGAAAAAATCCCCAAATCAATCAGAGAAAGATCTCTTTAACTGATTCAACAAATCAGCCTACCCTATAAAAAGGCCCCTAGACTTCAAGTCATAGATATACAGAAAGAGAGAGAGAAACCTCCCCAAAAAATTTAGAGAAATTCAAAAGAGCAAGTTCTTGCAAGAAGATTTTTCTTCAAGGTAAGAATGAATGATGATGAACACAGAGATGAAATCATCTCATGATTAAGAAAGAAGAATTCATTTCTTTAAAAAGATCATAGATCTACAAAGACAAAAAGTCTTTCACAAAGAGATCAAAAGATCTCATCATAAAATAAAAGAAGAACTTACTTCTCACAGATCATAGATCTATAAGACTAAAGTCTTTCTCAAAGAGATCATGAACATCTCATTATAAAAAGGAGGGGAGAATAATTCAATTCTCTTAAGGATCATAGATCCATAAAGGCAAAACCTTTCATCAATATAAGAGATTGAAACAAAATAAGAACGGTTGTTCTTAGATCCTAAGACAAAGTCTCTTTTAGAAGAACATAAATTGTTTCTCAGATCATAAAATTGATCAGATGCGCTTTGCGCTCTTGAACTACGCTTCTGCGCTTTCTGGACTGGCGCTCAGCACCAAATGTGCCACGTGTCAATCGCGCATGTACTGCTTAATAACTAGAGCATTGCGCTTCTGAAATAGCGCACTGCGCTCATGGGCTGGTGCTCAGCGCCAAACGCACCACGTGTCACTCACGTGTGCGCCACTAAACTGAAAGCGCAATGCGCTCATGAATTAGCGCTCTGCGCTCATGAATTAGCGCTCTGCGCTTATAAATTGGCATCATGCGCTCATCATCTGGCGTCTAGCGCCGAGCGCGACACGTGTCCCTTACATGTGCGCTACTTGACAGAAGCGCGCTGCCCTCTTTGACTGGCGCAAAGCTCTAAGCGCACCATGTGTTGCGCTGACAGAACATAAATTGTTCTCTAATAAATCCCAGAGCTATGATGAATGCTCAGCATTCAATAAAAGACAAAACATTGTCAGAATGCAATTCAATGCTCAGTATTTTTAAAAGGGCCAAGCCCAAATAAAGGCTCCAACAGCCCAAAATAAATGTTAAAATATTTTTAACTCGATTGGACTTAGCCCAAGATTGGCCATAAGTTCTCAATTCAGATTAATTGAGCCTACATGCTCATAAATCTTTAAACAAATCTTAGTTCCAAATTGGACTATAGATCCACCAACCAAAATTGGTTTAATGGTACATCTCTGAACCCCTCTGATATATGTCGTTGTAATCTTTCAACGTCTTCAGAGTGGCGATGGGTCCCGACAACCATACATTTCATGGACTATGATGTCCTTAACCTCGGACTGTGGGTTCCTTCAAAACGCATGGACTATGATGTCCTTAACCTTGGACCGAGATGTCCTTAAACTAACATTGGACCGTAATGTCCTTAAACTAATCGACCGCAATATCCCTAAACTAAACGATAGAGTCCAAATGCTCTCTTGTTGGATCTAAACGATCCCGTTAAGTAGATCTTAGTTTAAAATTAGACTAATGTATCCTTAACTAACGTTTAAGTTGATCTTAGTCTCAAATGAGACTAACGTATCCTTAAACCCAAACCAAAACCCAAATCTAAGAAAATACGGATTTGGCCTAATCCACGCCCTACGGGCGACAACATAAATTAGTCTCCGTACACAATCCACGGGCAACTAAAAATAAAACAAACACCCACGACACGAAGTGACCATCTGGAGAAAGAGAAAGTGGTTACCGCGATGCGGTAGCGTAATTAACTGCAGGGGCTTGCGCATGCAGGGAAGAACGTCCCCACAATCAAAAAACCCTCCAGTGAGGGGGAATCTGACGAAGTCTGCTACATCGGCCGCATCCGTCTAAACCTCCGATACATGGTGTCATAAATCAACTTGGCATTTTCGGAGAAGTGGACGGATAGCACCAATTAGCATCTGCCCCGAAATTCAGGCGAGACGGACCTGCGCGGTCGCGTCTCCGTGTTTCGGCGGGGAACATGTACCATGGCCTGATGAAGAACATGCAATCAAAGGTCCGATACAATAGGAACGAGCTGAAGATCGACTGCTATTCCCTGTGGATGGCGACCCCCGAGGCAGAGAGAGCGGCTCTCCTATATACTCCGGCCTTTGCGAGAGTCGACGTAGATATATGGCCTCTCTTATGCCAATATTTCGACTCTCAGCGCAAACAGGTTGGTAATTTAAATTTAATTCATTGTTTAGTATATAATTTATTTTTTTGTGTTGCTTAATTAGAAAACTAAATCTGAATGTGTTGTGCAGAAACATACCGATCAAAATAAAGAGAATAGGAAGTCGGCGAAGAGGGGTCGCCCCACTTATACAGGTGGCTCGAGGAATATTACTCGTGCCATGGAGACATCGGTAAATTACAATAGATATACTCTGATATAATGTAATATTAAGATTTATTTTATAATATATGTAATTTTTTTGCGATTTGCAGAGAGCTCAGACCCTGGTGCAGGGTGGTACACCGAGCGTGCTAGTCACGACCCGAAAAGTATGGAACATGACCGGCACTAAAACTACGAAATGTCTCGAGGCGTACGTAATCTAAGTAAGCCAAAACCCAGAAATCCAAACCAAGTAAAGCAGTAGAGTGAAGGAAAAACCAAATTTTATAGCAAGAAGTTTAACAACATAAGCCGAAATATGCATTTTAAAATCTCAAGTCTTTTCTGAAAATTTCGGCAGAGTTTCCTTTGTAAAAACTGACCCCAAACGGGTACAAACCTAATAAAGCAAATATAATGAATAAAGGCATCCCCAAGCGGGAGTTAGCTCTTCGTCAATTGACGGTCACAACCACGCAAGCAATATAATATACAACGCCGAAAAACGAGAATCAAACTCAGGATAAAAATTCAACATCATCAAGAAAACCAGAGGAAAACCATAATAATACAGCGCGTGACTCTAAGGTTAAAAGAATACACACTGGTCATCTATCTCTATCAAATATACAAGTCAGGTTGATGGAGTTTTACTAGATACAACTAAACAAATATACAATGGTGGTCCTGATGCAAAAGAACCCACCTACCAAAGCAATCAACCGGAAGGAACAGTGTGCCAGCAAAACCGCAACGAAACCTGTACGGCAAAACCTGCAAGAAACTGTGGCACAACGGGGTGAGTTGCCAGCTCGTGAGTAGAAAACATTTACGAGTAGAAATCGCATGCATGACGCTATCCTAGGTCATATCAAGTAATATCCTCAAATAAATATCCTAGTCCATCTATGTATAAGTATAATACTACATGCTCGTGTCAGTACCTCAGATAGCAACGTATCAGATATATGATGTATGAATGCATTACAAATGAAACAGAATACATCATGAATGAGACAACTGTTTTCTTTATTTTAATGAGATTTTTGTATGTATATAAATCGCGTATCATCAATGAAATCGATAGATAAAACAGTGTCCAATATCGACACAAAACATAAATCTCAGTATCTCAATACCTCAGGCTCCGGCTATCCGGACTGGCCTGTATCATCAAATCTCAATATCTTAATACCTCGGGCTCCGTCAGTCCGGATCGGCCCATATCATCAATCACACGACCACGAACAGTATCCTCCGGATATCTGCCGCGCCAGGTAAAATCACCAGCAGGCAGTCTGCCCCTGCCGGGCTCATCGTCTACAACTCGAGTTTCTTGCCTCGGGGTACCACACCGAGCCCACCATGTACCCGAGGCGGTTCATCCAACTCCTCGAATCGGGTCTCGAAAACATCTCAGAACCGAGAAAACACCACAGTGGACAATACTCAACATATCAAGGAAAACCGCATTTTTCTCTTTAAAATATTTCATCAGTTTACAAAACTTTCACATGCGGTTTCCAAATCCAGAAAATATCAAGAAAAATCCGAAATTATCAAGTCACCATGTCAATAACAATGAAAACTGGCATAAATCTCCATAATACTGCATAACCAATGAATATACGGATGCATCTGATATCATGCAATAATTAAACTAGCATATGAAAGCTATAACATGTAGCAACTATCAGTTAGCAAGCTCTGTCAATAAAATAGTATTTTCTAAAGTGTACGTGACATGGCAATTACCGATGAAGATGTGTATGAGCCGGCAAGCAGGTGTATGTGGAACATACGCATCATCGGTAATGGTGCTGGTGTCCTAACAGCAGGGTTTCATGATAATTACAGATAACATATGCACAAGCATGCAATGCGATGAAACATCATGAATATACAGAAAGTGATGTAGTAACAGCAACACTGAAAAATATACCTACCCAATATAAGAGTCATACAGTTTGGTATTTAAAATGCTCACAATTCTCCACTTTTGAAAACAAGTATGACTCGAGCCCAGTCAAAAGGGTAAGGAAATCCACTAAGTCTGAGTCGATCTATATATATATCTAGTAGTCGGTGATCTTGTCTCAATAGTATCACGTACGATACAATATATATATATATATATATATATATATGACATCCTCGAGTCAAGAGTGCGGATCTAACATCATAATCATATCTCGTACGGTAAATCTATCGTACGACATCCCAAATCTGGGTACGAGTCAAATATCATATTTATCTCATTACTCATCTGGTATCCACATCATCACATATCGTGAGCAAGGGTACTGATCTAGGTCTAGTACACAACTAATATCATCAGCAATATCATGATCTGGCTACTGATCTAAAGCCTCATACAATCCGATGTCATCAACACATATTATCATGTAGAAGTATACATCGCCCAAGCGATCCTTATAAATATCATAACATATCTCACCTCATATCTCAATCATATGTCAACTATCATATATATATCATCATCCACATGGTGTCATAATCACATATCATGAACTATCACATATAACACAATATCCATATGGTATCATAATCAGATATCATAAACTGGGGGGTACTGATCTAAAGCCTAGTACAAACAGATACCAATATCCTCATACATATGTTCTCATGTGAATAAAATCACATCACCCAACAATCCACCATAATATCCTGCCGCATCTCATATCATGATCCA
Organism: Agapanthus africanus; assembly: GCA_030015575.1. Taxonomy (NCBI): domain Eukaryota; kingdom Viridiplantae; phylum Streptophyta; class Magnoliopsida; order Asparagales; family Amaryllidaceae; genus Agapanthus; species Agapanthus africanus. Next base: position 374,613,120 of record CM057339.1, on the reverse strand, counting down.
AACACTTATCACAACTCACAGCATCATGCCCGATCATATCGACTCGCCTCCTCTCCTGCCCATACCTCTTGACTTTTCTTTTTTCTTTTCCTTTCATTTCTTTTTCCATTTCATTTTTAAAACCAACACATAAATCTCAAATGAAACCATGGTTATTTAAATTGTAACACAATTGTAAAAATACGACACGGTGCATGTTTTGCATAAAACAAGCTTAATTCGCGATTAGCGATATTTAATCGCGATTAGCACTAAAATGGTGTATAATAAATCATAAAACTTCATAATTTGCATAAATTACACAAAGCACCCTCTTTTTAGTAATTTCTATAATTTTCCAAATTTTTCCCCATTTATCGGTATTTAATTATACCGCCTTATTAAAATATTCAATATAATATTATTAAATTATAAAAATTCCCAAAAATAATATTTTATTTTTCTGAAATGTTACAATCTTCCCCCCTTAAAGAAATTCGGTCCCCGAATTTAAATTTAAACCTCTCAAATACTAAAACATTTCAGTAAAATTCCAAGTTGTCGGGGCTCCGAAATTAATATATAATACGCATCATAGCGCAATGCATGCGCATGAACAATGAGAAGATAACTCAAAAATAAAACTCCGTCAAGTATCCCGCAATCATCGGAGTCATGGTGAAGACACAAATGTCAAATCCAATACGAAACCAATATGATATGCTCAAAACTATATATGTAAATATCATCGAAACATCTGAAGAAATGCATGCCAAACCTTTCAAATCTCTTTGCAATGTGTGTATCACTGCACAATGGCGGACGTCTATTGTAAGAAAATAATTATATATACATATATCCTTTGTTTAACATACACGTTCCGCCGTTTTGAAAACAATGTAAGAAGGGTTTCCTTTATAAAATGTTTCGTATCATCTCGGACACGTAGGTAAATACTGAGACTATAGCTCCCTTTTTGGAAATCCCTTCGATAACTATCGATGCATGCAAAAATATACTCAGGTACTGTTTTCTGACTAGTCCTGCCTAGCTACTATACCAAATAGTAAATATCATAAAAACGTACTGCTCCAAAAATCAATCCCAAAATGTGCATAAGAATGTCACGTGCGTCTGCTATGCACGGAAATCGAAATCTATAAATGTGCCATACATATGCACAGAAACAACATCTAAGTGCAACGGGTGTGCACGAGAACACCTGTCAAGGACAACGGTGTTTGCCTGACAGCAATACCAGGTGCATCTGATATGCACGAAAATCTCGATTTAGTGCATCTGGCGTGCACCAAAATCGCATCAAGCGCCCAAGTATGCGCAAGAGTCCAAATCCAGTGCACAAAGTGCACGAAAACAATATCAAATATCATAATCGAAATCGATGGTATATAATAAACCTCAATCCAATCAGGTATACCACGGTATAAAATCTCACAACCATGTGCATCAGCGTGCACAAAATCGAATCAAAATATTAAAAGTGTATGAAAACTATGCCGAAAGCATAAGTCAAATCACATGCATACCATAGGCATGAAATCAAAATCAACATCTCGAATGATATCTAATCAAAGTCAGGTGCTACTGTGGTGCACAAAATCTCAATCCAGTGCAACTAACATGCACGAATGGAAATCCCAATCGAGTGCCTCCGGTGTGCACAACACCGTATCTCATATTATGCGCTCAACATGTGCGAAAATCCAAATCAAGTACATCCGTCATGCATGAATGAAAGCTAAATCAAGGGCATCGAACATGCGTGAATAAAATCTAACTCAAGTGCATCCAATATGCACGAATAAATCTAAATCAAGTGCATCCAATATGCACAAATAAAATCTACATCAAGTGCATCCGATGTGCACAAAATCCAATATTAAGCGCCTAATATGCGCAAAAATCCAACTCAAGCGCGTCAGTCCATGAAAAATATCTAGTGCAGTAACATGCATGAAAACGAACATCAAGTGCAGACGCGCACAAAACACAAATCTGGTAACACAAATGCTCAAAGATATAAATCGGGTGCAACCAAGGTACGGATTAAAATTTCAGTGCAACCAATGCACAAAATACCTAGGTGGTGCAACAAATGCTCGAAATATGAATCCGGTGCATCTAGTGCACGAAATACAATACAGTGCAACAATCTCACAAAAATACAAATATGGCGCATCAAGTGCACAAAATACCAACTCCAGCGCATCCAGTGCACGAAATATCAAATACAGTGCATCCAGTGCGCGAAATGCCGAATACAGTGTATCCAGTGCACGAAATACCGAATACAGTGCATCCAGTGCACAAAATATCAAATACAGTGTATCCAGTGCACGAAATGCCGAATACAGTGCATTCGGTGCACGAAATATCAAATACAGTGCATCCAGTGCACGAAATACAATATGGTGCAACAACTGCACAAAATATAATTCGGGTGCAACAAGTGCACGGAAATGCATCAATAACTCAAATGCGTATAAAAAGCAACACAGAGTGTGCCAAGGTGTATAAAATTATAAACGCGTGCAACTGCGTGCACAAAACACGTATCCATGCACTGCAAGCACAGGTAAGCTATACCGAGTGCATAATCCAAATCGAGTGCATACACCTGCACAAAAATCAATCAGCCGTATGCAATCCATGAAATCATAAACATGTTAGTTATATATATGCCCTAGAGGCCATTACTGTACATAGGATGTATATTGTAGTGGATGCTGGGACATATATAGGTAGGACTTTCTTGCTCGACAAGATAGTACACTATCTGGTTGCTCTTTATCTTAACATGTATACTTGCAGTCTCTCTATTACATGTTGATAAAGCCCTTAGGATGTGTGCTCAACTTCCAGGACTATGATGCAGATCATACTAGTGGGGCCTGGGTAGTCAATGAGTACATCCTTCAATGTTCCTAGTCGTGGGAATATCGAGACGGGGCATCGATATTCCAGAGTAGACTAGCATATATCTTCTCGACCTATGTGATGGGCGATGGATGATCTCATATCCATTGGTGTTTGACATCAGAGATGGTATGCGGGTGCTCAGTGGTGACTGGGTACACTGAACGGACTCGCTGAGAACTCCCAGATGGTATTATACCTCACGTCAGATGGCAGTTCTCTGGTGACACTGGTACAGCTTAGTCTGTTGACCCGAGATCGTCATAGAGTCTTGTGTGTCTTCCACTGTGCTTTGATTTCCACCCTACCACGGCTCTATTGAGTCGTGCAAACAGGTGGTTTTTGGGTACAGTCCCGATTCACATGGAGGCAATGAGCGATAGGAGGGGATTCGTCTCTCCCGGTATTGGGGGTTGATGTTGTGCTATGCTCGACTGGCCATAACTGGAAATCCCTGGCCAGGGTTGAACTGATTTACTGGTAAGTGTTATCAGTAGTTTCGTGCTTGTTATGGACCTTACATCGGCATGACTTATCGAGCTACTGGGGTCTGACGTTTACCACCCCTAGGCGAGATATGCGACATATCAGACGATCAGACCGGACTGTACGGTAAGTGTTACTGGTTGGATTCACAGGAGTGTGAGCGGGCTTGCTCGTTGATCTTCTGATCGCTCAATACCCGGGTGGCCGTTACGTTTAGCAGACCGCTTGCGGCTTGTGGGTGTTTGATATGATCATCACCTGCTGCCGGCGTATTGACGAGTCTTTAGAGTCCTACACAGAGGTTTCCTGGCTCAAGAAAAACGAAATAGGAGCGCATATAAGATATGTGCGGGACCGAGAATAATGCGTGTATGTGATACCGTATTCTATTCTCGCGATGAATGTATCGATTGGTTGTATGCGATATAACCTAGTTATCGAATCGAGAATTGATTCGATAAGTCGATACATTGGATATTGGTCAGTCATATGCGATATGACCGGATCGTTAAATCAAGTGTTGATTTAATGATTTAATGTATAATTATATATTTGATATATTACTTTACATTAACTAGTATTGGTTCACTCAAGATTGATTTTCTCACTTGAAATGCACAAGTTGTATATGTGATATATTTTTGTGCACTTGTTTGTATCATGTTTGATGATACATGCAAACATGGGTGTGTGTAAGACTTAAACCATGTTTAGTTAATGGTTTAGGGTTTTTACTTGTTTATTTATTCTTTTTATTTATTTTTGGCAAAATATAACATGGTGGCTTTCTTTGTTTGATACTTGAAGCTTCTTGAAGCTTTGAAAAGTCTAGCCATTTTGTCTTTTGCCTTAACCCTAACCATTTAACTAAACCCTAGTTTATTCTCTACACTCAACCATGGTTGCAAAATGATAAGAATCACTTGGATTTTATTTTTTGATAATTCTTTTTCTTTTCTTCTTCTTCTTCCTCTTCATGAAGAGAAGAAAGTTCTCTTGAAAATTTCCAAGTGATGATTTCAAGTGAGAAATCCAAATCCAAAGTGAACCCACTTCCTATTTCTTCATCCTCTACCACTTGCAATGTAGTATAGGGTGTTTTCTTCATAAGTTTCATGACTTTGTGAAGGTGGAGCTTGAGTTTGAGTTGCCTCGACGTAGATCATCTTCGGCATCGAAGTCGACGACCTAGCCCGATCATTTCTTCGACGAAACCATCGCTAGAGTCTAGGATCCGATGATCACAGCGGAGGGACATCGTCACGGAGCTATGGGGGTAGAGGACCGGATCTACAAAGGTTGTATTTTCCGTTCACTCTTAGTTAAGTTGTTAACTTATATCGTTTTCGCCTATCCTCTAGTTACGATCTTGCTTAGTGTTACTTGGCACATAGAAAAATTTTGATTTTGGCAAGTTTGATCTGTTGTAGAACCTCATGAGTGTGCCTAGGAACCCTACAGTGGTATCAGAGCCTAGCTAGAGCCTTAGGCGATGAGTAGATGAAGTTAGAAACCCGATCGAACCCCGAAACCCTAACTCAAACCACTCTCTGGACATTTTCTGGAATTTTGGATTTTTGTGAATTAAAAATATGCAGAAAAATCAGCAGGCTTTTCTAAGAAATACTGTGCAAAATGAGCGGCTAAGTCGATCAAACCGCCGCGGAACCGCGGCACGAGCATGGCTCGTGCGACGGTTCCGCTGCCGTACGGTAGCATCTTTCATTTAATTTTGCACAGTAATTCCTATATTGTAGTGATGTTTTTTCTGGGAATTTTTAAATTCTACTCAAGAGTTGAGTTTTCTGGGTTGTATTGGGAGTTCGTAGATTCGATCGGATTGTCTAATTTTGTCTATGTGTTTTTCCGGATAATTTAGAATATGTTAAAAAGTTCGACCGGATATAAATACCCAATTTTTCCCCTGTCGGAAAATTTCCAAGTGTTGGATTTTTCCGTGGTTTAAAGACGTTTTAAGTAGTGCAAGTAACGCGATGGACCCTCTAGAAGACAACAAACCTTAACTCGATTATGTGACCGTCTTGAACTGCCCTTTGAACCTTAGGGTTTGGGGCAGTACGGCGTGCCACATATGAGGCGTTGGCTTGACCCTTCTACGGCTGGACCGTTGGTACTGAGGCATGAAATGGATGTTTTTGAACTTATTTCAAGTGTTGAGCTGTTTGGGAAAACTTGGGTGTTTGATTGTTCGATCGAAAAGTTTAACATTTTCTATTTATCTGGAATGTGATACAACATTTGGAATCCACAAGTAGTTATGAGATAACTGATTTGAATGTTATAAACATAGCAGTTTAGTCTCACTTGATCGGTTGCCACAGAATTTTGATGTGATCAAAAGTCCGTCGCAATCACGTAGCGTACGCGGATACTCGCCAGGTAAACTTAATAGACAGCCTCACCCCATAGCCCCGACCAAGTGACTGTAGGAGAACCCCGTCGCCGAAAGCATCCGTACGGGTGCTCGCGGCAGCGGTGTTCCGCCTTGGTGCACTTCGTCAACAGCATCGAGGGTGCGGCCGCCTACTAAAGTTTGCGACGAACATTCGTTCTGGATGCCGGAAATCCTGTTGAATTGCCCGACTTTATATTGAAAAGTGTTTTCGATATTGAGACTAAAATGCGTGGTTTATAATAGTTAGGCATGCGATGTCTAAGGGATTCATTTGATTAGGCATGCGATGTCTAAAGAGTTTGTGGATTCCAACTGTTGTAGTTTTACACCTTCTTTTCTGTGACCGTAAGTGTAATATGTGATATCGCCGGTTTCGTTGCTATATGTCAACGACAATTGGGATGGGCATATTTAGTTACGTTGATGACATGTGCTGTTATGTGTTGCTGGATATGTTATATTGGATCGTCATGTTTGAATAGCCGGGTTTTTTTTATGTGAGATGAGTGTTTTTCATTTTCATTCATGTAAAAACTTGTATATAATATTCTTTTATTGGGGCACTTCCAGGTTGCGGATGATTTCACCATTTGTATATTATTTACTTTTCCGCATTAGGATAGACCCAAGGAGGGGAGCACAAGTAACCGGGTTCTGGGGTCCAGTGGGAGACCATCTCGAGGAGTCGAGTCCGGGTCTCCTAACCCTAGAATTGGTAGGATTGCTTGCCGCTCTCATAGGGGTCTAGGGGTGTGGGATTGGCTATTCATCACGACCGTGGAATCCGTGTTTTATTCAGGCTCAAAATAAAACACGGACGTCCTAGTAAATCCAATATTTCATATGATATTTTTTGCTGCGTTATCTGTGATGTGATCATGTGTTATGTTCAGATAGATATTGTATATAGTATATATGATATATTATATAGACGTTGCTTATGTTTTACACCCGCGCTAGCCCTGCCTCGCTCTGGCGTTAGTTACCTAACCTAACGGTGCAGACGAGACATCGAGGCGAATGCGGATGGCATAAGCGTACGTTATATTTATCTGTGATGTTTAGGTGGACTTAAATGATGGGATATTCATTAATGTGATTAATGAAAGAAAATAAACCTAAAAGATGTTGTGGAATCGAATTTCAAAAAAAAAAAAAAAGGTAGCTACAGTTCTTGCTTTGCAACGCGGTGTTCCTTGTAGAACATCCTGCACCTTATTCGATAAGGAAAGGAGCGAGATCCCTTCACCGGGAGTGACTCCTTTAGCAATAACTGGGAGATGCTACAACTCTCGGTTTGTCTCTTGATTGCTTCTATAGTTTTTGCTTTGCACAGCGGTATATATGATATATCCTGCACCTTATTCGATGAGGAAAGGGCCGACGATCCCTTCACCGGGAGTGACCCCTTTAGCAAAACTAGAAAAGCCTCAAAAACATTCCATTTAAAAAACCATTTGATTCCGCAACGAGATCAAGTTCAAAGCGTTAAAGGTTTTATTAAAAACCATTCGCAACCCTCCGTCATTTTAGGAAGTAGAGTACTTAGTATTCGTGCTGTGTTTGTTGACCATAGTCAAGGCACAGTGTACGGTAGCTAAGTGATGTCTTCCTACACCGCATATGATGCGATTAGTTAGGACAGTCATATGGCTTTGTTGACCTTAGCCAAAGGTCATGTGGGTGGGTCTAATTAATCACGAAATGACGGGTAGAACTTGACTAGTGCTTGTTGACCTTAGCCAAGGTCATAGGTGCTAGGGATAAAAACCTTTATCGGGAGTTTCAAGTGTTGAAATTTGCAATGAGATTGCATACCTTCTATATGATAGTTGGATCCCGATACCCACTGCGAGTAATTGTTACTCCTGGGAGAGTTTTGCACTTTACAATTAGCCGATCAAGTAGGTGTCTAGAAAGGTGTCAACGGGGTTACGCCTCTGGGAAAACGAGGTTTACTGTAATTAGGTCCGTGCGAAAGCACGGGGAACCTCCCTCAAAGTACCGACACTGGCCTGGCTGAAAGATTGGCGAACTTGTAGAGTGTAATTAATCCCGGCTAGTTTTTCCTTTTAAGGTTTGAAGGAAGATTTGATAAAAACAGTGGGAGCCATCCTGGTTAGATAAAATAAATAACCAATTTAATCTTGCAAGAGCGCACGCAGAGTGTTTTCTTCTCTCTCTCTCTCCAGGTAACGACCATATCACGCCTTAATCAAGATAATAATATGGATGTATTGATCAAACCCGTTTGTTATACTGAGCTGGGGAACGTTGGTCCCGCTCCAACTTATAATTGTTATAAGACCGAGTAGGAAATAGAGGAATACCAAGATTCCCATGCTGTCCAAACGAAGAAAGTGCATATGATGCATCTTCTTCGGGTGTGTTCGTTACACAGAACTGTTTCTCAGTATCCTCTGCGTCCTGGGTATCTGATACCGGATCAGGATCCCAGATATGTAATATGTTACATAGGGCTACAGAAAGGTAGAAAACTGAGTACGGGTGATAAGTTTCATGAGACAGAAAACGGGGCAAGTGTTGCAGCCAAGTCTGTTGGTCACTGTCACCCTGTATTACCAATACATTGATTCTGAACAAATGCTATTAGATACCAAACCTGATGTACAAAATCATATCAATCTCTTTATTAGTAAAGAAGGATATAATTTTGTATTAATGGATAATGTTTTGAACATTTCCTATTTCAAAAGTTGATCGGTTCAGGCACGTTATCTAAAAGCATTGACGTTCTAATTCAAACTACAGTTCCCAAAATACAGAACACACACAAGAGAAAGAGTTCAGAAATGAACGAATCCTTCTTGAGGCATTGTAGAATAGGTCATATCAATGCGACCCGACTGGTTGAAGTTACATTTAGATGCATATTTAAATCAGTTTGAATTTACATCTTGTGAAACTTGCCAGTCATGTCATAAAGATTAGATGACCATAGCTCTGTTTACTGGAAACAGAGAAAGAGTTATTAAACTCTTGGGACTGATACATGATGATGTATGTAAGGTCTCCTGTCTACACATGCCAGGACCGGTTCTTTGTACTTCATTACATTTTCTGATAATCTCTCAAGATTCAGACATATGTTCCTGTTGAAACACAAGTCCGAACCTTTTGAGATATTCACAGAATATAAGTTAGAAGTAGAGAACCAAAAACCCGGTATAAGTATTATGTCCTATGATAAAATCAGGGAGGAGAATACTTGTGCATGGAATTCATGGACTATTCTAAAGCAGAATGAGATTCTCTCTCGGTGTTACTCCTCTGTATACACCACAGCACAATAGTGTGTCAGGGCGGAGCAATAGCACCCTATATGATATGGTGTGCTCTATGATGAGTACTACTGAGTTACCTATTTCCTTTTATGGGGTTATGTACTTGAGAAGTTGCATACCTATTGAATTGGGTTCGAATCAAATCAGTGCCTACCACTCCATATAAGATATGGTATGGGAAGAGCCTATCTCTTAAGTAAGTTAAGATTTGGGATTGTCCGGCCTATGTCAAAAGCAAAATCCGGACAAGATCGAGGCAAGGTCAGTTCTATAGAACTGGAAAGGTTCCAACCATACAAAACTGCAGCTGATTTGACAGAACCAGAGGATTCAATAGTCCCCGACGAACCTCAGCCTCTCCGCCGATCTAGCAGGGTTCCTCACCTGCCTGAGAGATACTTCGGTTTCTCGATGACAGTGGGAGCGAGGATTGCATCATGAGATGATGACCCAACTAGTTTCGAGCAGGCCATCGAGAGTAGGGACTCTGTAAGAATGGCTGGATGCTTAGCGATCTGAGATGGAATCCATGTACACCAACAAAGTATGGACTTTGGATGCTATATCTGAAGAGTTAAATCCCCATCAGGAGCAAGTATATCTTGAGAAGATTACTTGGTATAGATGGAAAAGTTGAGACTTTCAAAGCTAGACTTGTTGAAGGTTTTCGTCATCGACCAGGCGTGGATAATGATGAAACCTTTTCCAAGTGGCTATGCTTAAGTCCATCCGGATCCTACTTAACATTGCTACATACCATGACTATGATATCTGGTGGTTGGGTGTCATGACTATTTTTCTAAATTCTGATTTAGAAGAGAACGTCTATAAGTACACAGCCAGAGAGCTTCGTAAACAGTGGGAGCAGCGGAAACATGTGCAAGTTGCTTTACAGGATAAAGCAGGCATCGCGGAGTTGGAACGTCTGTTTTGATGTGGTAGTCAAAGAGTTTGACTTCATCAAAATGGTAGACGAACCTTGTATATACAAAAAGGTAGTAGAGAGTAAGGTGGTGTTCCTCGTAGAGTACGTGGACAACATACTCTTGTTAGGAAAAGAATTTCCTATGCTACGCACGGTCAATCTCCTCTTATCACAAGGATTCTCCATATAGGATCAAAGTGATACCTCCTAAATCCTGGGTTTTGGATCTATGAGATAGATCTAAATGGATGTTAGGATTCTCACTAGTTGTAGTGAAATGGTATCAGTTGATCCTGGGGAGAATCACTGGAAAAGTTCCAGGATGATAAAGACGACTGAATGTCAGTCGCATGCAATGTCTTTACCCTCAGTGGAGGGACGGTATGTTGGAAGAGTTCCAAGCTAGATACCATGGCAGACTAGACGATAAAGGCTGGTAACATCGCTGTTAAAGATACTACCAAAGAGGAAGTTTGGGTGTATATTGGTTCATAAGATGAACTAGGTTCCTACCATTGTATGACAATGGAAGTGTGGCTTTGGCCCAGGAACCCTGGTCCCATCAGTGACCCAGACATATTCTGAGGCAGCATCACCTGATCAAGGAGATAGTTGATCTCCAAGATGATCAAGGTTAGGAGAGTAGACTCAGAGGACAACACGGCGGATCCACTCACAAAGGCCTTTTCCCAAAAAGAGACTTTTATGGGATGGTTGAGTATTAGATACTGCAACCACTGCTACAGATGGCCCTAGTGCAGGTGGGAGATTGTTAGTTATATATATGCCCTAGAGGCCATTACTGTACATAGGATGTATATTGTAGTGGATGCTGGGACATATATAGGTAGGACTTTCTTGCTCGACATGATAGTACGCTATCTGGTAGCTCTTTATCTTAACATGTATACTTGCAGTCTCTCTATTACATGTTGATAAAGCCCTTAGGATGTGTGCTCGACTTCCAGGACTATGATGCAGATCATACTAGTGGGGCCTGGGTAGTCAATGAGTACATCCTTCAATGTTCCTAGTCGTGGGAATATCGAGACGGGGCATCGATATTCCAGAGTAGACTAGCGTATATCTTCTCGACCTATGTGATGGGCGATGGATGATCCCATATCCATTGGTGTTTGACATCAGAGATGGTATGCGGGTGCTCAGTGGTGACTGGGTACACTGAACGGACTCGCCGAGAACTTCCAGATGGTATTATACCTCACGTCAGATGGCAGTTCTCTGGTGACACTGGTACAGCTTAGTCTGTTGACCCGAGATCGTCATAGAGTCTTGTGTGTCTTCCACTGTGCTTTGATTTCCACCCTACCACGGCTCTATTGAGTCGTGCAAACAGGTGGTTTTTGGGTACAGTCCCGATTCACATGGAGGCAATGAGCGATAGGAGGGGATTCGTCTCTCCCGGTATTGGGGGTTGATGTTGTGCTATGCTCGACTGACCATAACTGGAAATCCCTGGCCAGGGTTGCACTGATTTACTGGTAAGTGTTATCAGTAGTTTCGTGCTTGTTATGGACCTTACATCGGCATGATTTATCGAGCTACTGGGGTCTGACGTTTACCACCCCTAGGCGAGATATGCGACATATCAGACGATCAGACCGGACTGTACGGTAAGTGTTACTGGTTGGATTCACAGGAGTGTGAGCGGGCTTGCTCGTTGATCTTCTGATCGCTCAATACCCGGGTGGCCGTTACGTTTAGCAGACCGCTTGCGGCTTGTGGGTGTTTGATATGATCATCACCTGCTGCCGGCGTATTGACGAGTCTTTAGAGTCCTACACAGAGGTTTCCTGGCTCAAGCAAAACGAAATAGGAGCGCATATGAGATATGTGCGGGACCGAGAATAATGCGTGTATGTGATACCGTATTCTATTCTTGCGATGAATGTATCGATTGGTTGTATGCGATATAACCTAGTTATCGAATCGAGGATTGATTCGATAAGTCGATACATTGGCTATTGGTCGGTCATATGCGATATGACCGGATCGTTAAATCAAGTGTTGATTTAATGATTTAATGTATAATTATATATTTGATATATTACTTTACATTAACCAGTATTGGTTCACTCAAGATTGATTTTCTCACTTGAAATGCACAAGTTGTATATGTGATATATTTTTGTGCACTTGTTTGTATCATGTTTGATGATACATGCAAACATGGGTGTGTGTAAGACTTAAACCATGTTTAGTTAATGGTTTAGGGTTTTTACTTGTTTATTTATTCTTTTTATTTATTTTTGGCAAAATATAACATGGTGGCTTTCTTTGTTTGATACTTGAAGCTTCTTGAAGCTTTGAAAAGTCTAGCCATTTTGTCTTTTTCCTTAACCCTAACCATTTAACTAAACCCTAGTTTATTCTCTACACTCAACCATGGTTGCAAAATGATAAGAATCACTTGGATTTTAATTTTTGATAATTCTTTTTCTTTTCTTCTTCTTCCTCTTCATGAAGAGAAGAAAGTTCTCTTGAAAATTTCCAAGTGATGATTTCAAGTGAGAAATCCAAATTCAAAGTGAACCCACTTCCTATTTCTTCATCCTCTACCACTTGCAATGTAGTATAGGGTGTTTTCTTCACAAGTTTCATGACTTGGTGAAGGTGGAGCTTGAGTTTGAGTTGCCTCGACGTAGATCATCTTCGGTATCGAAGTCGACGACCTAGCCCGATCATTTCTTCGACGAAACCATCGCTTGAGTCCGGGATCCGATGATCGCAGCGGAGGGACATCGTCACGGAGCTATGGGGGTAGAGGACCGGATCTACAAAGGTTGTATTTTCCGTTCACTCTTAGTTAAGTTGTTAACTTATATCGTTTTCGCCTATCCTCTAGTTACGATCTTGCTTAGGGTTACTTGGCACATAGAAAATTTTGATTTTGGCAAGTTTGATCTGTTGTAGAACCTCATGAGTGTGCCTAGGAACCCTACAAAACATGTGCAGCCAAAGCTCAAAACTGAATCAAGTGCAATAACCTGCACAAATCATAAATCAATACAACAGTGTATAAAGCATATCTCAAGTGCAATAAGTATGCACAAAACGTAAATACTTAGTAGGTGCAGCCATGGTGCACGAAAACAATACCATAAAGCCCAATCATCAAAACTCAAATCCAAGTGATATAAGCGTGATATTCAGATCACAACCCAAATCGTAACGAAAGATATTGAGGTACGCCTCCTACAATGTCGAAAGGTGTCGGTGCGCCCAAAACTGGCGGAGCAATAACATCCGCTGCCTCCTGCTCACGGTCTGGCGTATTTTGTCTCTGTGTCTTCATTTCTCTGTGGATTACCGCTCTCGCAATCCATCGGTTCGTCGGCCCGGTCCGGTGTACTAACGGAAACGATCCGCTCTAGTACTCCTCTGGTCCTCTCACGGCCAATTAACACGACCACACATCAACCAGCACGTCTCTGGCGTCGGCCTCTGGTCCTCTGAATATACGTCACACATCTGATCCTCGGTGCAAATCTCATTGCAGCAGTGTACTGGAAAGAACCTTCTCAGAGTCTCTTCCGATCTCGCCTATGCCTAACTGTACGGAGGCTATCATGTTTTACTATATCTCTTTCTTGTTCCGGAATGGCTGCATACTCACCATGACTTCTCCTGGAAGATATATCCATTTACAACGCCTCTGCATGCGTATTACATCTGTAATGTCAGCGGAGTGGAACGTCCTCTCGTCACGATCTCGTACGAACTTCTTACTCCACTTTTCCCCAATGTCGACTGATTCGGACTCGTCTCCTCATGGCTGCATGGACTGCGCTTCAATGGCTATACTCGTATCTGGAGTCTCCCAAGCAATGTATCCCATCACATGATATCCGAATGATGTCGAACTTTTCGATCGATTCGTCGAGGTTCCATAATCCCCCAAGAGCTCAACATCTTGGGTACAGTTTAATAGTATTGAATACATGCCACAGCACCTATGGACCAACCGTAGAAGGGCAAACCCAAGCCTCACTAATGGCACCGCTGAACTGCCGCAAACCCTAAGGTTCACCGGCGTTCCATGATCATTATGTCGAGTTAGGGTTTCATTCTTCTAGAGAGTCCATAGAATTACTTGCATTGTTTTCCGAATACTTTAAACTTGGAAAATGGATTCCTGACATTCGATCGTCCATATCGACTCTCAATGTGTCGGCGTGAAGTCGTCTCTAGCTGGAATCAATCAATCTGATGACCTCGCATCGGGGTAGGCAATGAATCACATGTCCTAGTCCTTCATCTTTGGTGACTAACGATCTTCTATCATATCTCGAAATATAATTCGTGTGGCATTAACTTCAAACATCTGGGGCGATATCTCCTCATTCGCAGCAGCAACTGGCTCATTCGTCCGCACGCTGAACAGTGTCTAAATCATCAAAATACGGTGCATTAACGGTCATCACATTCTGGTTGGCCTCTATCAGTGGCTCAATCCTTTGGTGCTGATCTACACATTCGAGAACTCTCGTAACAGCGATCCATCAACGCTAATGGCGCAAAACGCAAATAAACGATACGTCTATGCAATCGTATGTCTCTGGAATCACGTCCTGGTCAGTCCTCGTCCGTGACGAGCTCGTGCTGACCGCAACTCTAGCCGTAGCTCTCCACGCCCGTACAACCGTGATAAAAAACCATAAACTGGTACCGATGAGGATAGATCATAGGAATGAATATAATACGGTGCAAGGAAATGTACATCCTAAGACTCATTAAGCGGAGTATCGTATCGTAAGTATACCGCGAAACATACATACGGTACGTCACTCTACTTGAGTCACCTACTCCATCAACCAAGGGTCATCCTACACTCAGAAGGCAAAACCTAACGCTCTGATACCAACTTTGTCACGACCCGAAAAGTATGGAACATGACCGGCACTAAAACTATGAAATGTCTCGAGGCGTACGTAATCTAAGTAAGCCAAAACCCAGAAATCCAAACCAAGTAAAGCAGTAGAGTGAAGGAAAAACCAAATTTTAAAGCAAGAAGTTTAACAACATAAGCCGAAATATGCATTTTAAAATCTCAAGTCTTTTCTGAAAATTTCGGCAGAGTTTCCTTTGTAAAAACTGACCCCAAACGGGTACAAACCTGATAAAGCATATATAATGAATAAAGGCGTCCCCAAGCGGGAGCTAGCTCTTCATCAATTGACGATCACAACCACACAAGCAATATAATATACAACGCCGAAAGGCGAGGATCAAACTCAGGATAAAAATCCAATATCATCAAGAAAACCAGAGGAAAATCATAATAATACATCGCGCGACTCTAAGGTCGAAAGAATACACACTGGTCATCTATCTCTATCAAATATACAAGTATGGTTGATGGAGTTTTACTAGATACAACTGAAATAACAAATATACAATGGTGGTCCTGATGCAAAAGAACCCACCTACCAAAGCAATCACCCGGAAGGAACAGTGTGCCAGCAAAACCGCAACGAAACCTGTACGGCAAAACCTGCAAGAAACTGTGGCACAACGGGGGTGAGTTGCCAACTCGTGAGTAGAAAACATTTACGAGTAGAAATCACATGCATGACGCTATTCTAGGTCATATCAAGTAATATCCTCAAATAAATATCCTAGTCCATCTATATATAAGTGTAATACTAAATGCTCGTGTCAGTACCTCAGATAGCAACGTATCAGATATATGATGTATGAATGCATTACAAATGAAACATAATATATCATGAATGAGACAACTGTTTTCTTTATTTTAATGAGATTTCTGTATGTATATAAATCGCGTATCATCAATGAAATCGACAGATAAAACAGTGTCCAGTATCGACACAAAATATAAATCTCAGTATCTCAATACCTCAGACTCCGGCTATCCGGATTGGCATGTATCATCAAATCTCAATATCTCAGTGTCTCAAATCTCAATATCTCAATACCTCGGGCTCCGTCGGTCCGGATCGGCCGATATCATTAATCACACGACCACGAACGGTATCCTCTGGATATCCACCGCACCAGGTAAAATCACCGGTAAGCAGTCTGCCCCTACCGGGCTCATCGTCTACAACTCGAGTTTCTTGCCCCGGGGTACCATACCGGGCCCACCATGTACCCGAGGCGGTTCATCCAACTCCTCGAATCGGGTCTCGAAAACATCTCAGAACCGAGAAAACACCATGGTGGACAATACTCAACATATCAAGGAAAACAGCATTTTTCTCTTTAAAATATTTCATCAGTTTACAAAACTTTCACATGCGGTTTCCAAATCCAGAAAATATCAAGAAGAATCCGAAATCATCAAGTCACCATGTCAATAACAATGAAAACCGGCATAAATCTCCATAATACTGCATAACCAATGAATATACGGATGCATCTGATATCATGCAATAATTAAACTAGCATATAAAAGCTATAACATGTAGCAACTATCAGTTAGCAAGCTCTGTCAATAAAATAGTATTTTCTAAAATGTACGTGACATGGCAATTACCGATGAAGATGTGTATGAGCCGGCAAGCAGGTGTACGTGGAACATTTGTATCATCGGTAATAATGCTGGTGTCCTGACAGCAGGGTTTCATGATAATTACAGATAACATATGCACAAGCATGCAATGCGAAAAAACATCATGAATATACAGAAAGTGATGTAGTAACAGCAACACTGAAAAATATACCTACCCAATATACGAGTCATACAGTTTGGTATTTAAAATGCTCACAATTCTCCACTTTTGAAAACAAGTAATGACTCGAGCCCAGTCAAAAGGGTAAGGAAATCCACTAAGTCTGAGTCGATCTATATATATATCTAGTAGTCGGTGATCTCGCCTCAATAGTATCACGTACGATACAATATATATATATATATATATATATATGACATCCTAGAGTCAAGAGTGCGGATCTAATATCATAATCATATCTCGTACGGTAAATCTATCGTACGGCATCCCAAATCTGGGTACGGGTCAAATATCATATTTATCTCATTACTCATCTGGTATCCACATCATCACATATCGTGAGCAGGGGTACTGATCTAGGTCTAGTACACAACTAATATCATCAACAATATCATGATCTGGCTACTGATCTAAAGCCTTATACAATCCGATGTCATCAACACATATTATCATATAGAAGTATACATCGCCCAAGTGATCCTTATAAATATCATAACATATCCCATCTCATATCTCGATCATATATCAACTATCATATATATATCATCATCCACATGGTGTCATCATCACATATCATGAACTATCACATATAACACAACATCCATATAGTAACATCATCACATATCATAAACTGGGGGGAGGGTGCTGATCTAAAGTCTGGTACAAACAGATACCAATATCCTCATACATATGTTCTCGTGTGAATAAAATCATATCACCCAACGATCCACCATAATATCCTGTCGCATCTCATATCATGACCCAAACATATATCACAACTCACGCATCATACCCGATCATATCGACTCGCCTCCAAATATCATATACTATCCTCAACATCTGTGTATTCGTGTGTGTGTGTGTGTGTGTGTGTGTAAGCACCAAAACATCCACATAAACCTATATATATACATATGACGTATACACCCAAAACCAAATCCCGTGTGTATATATGTATGTGTACAACTTTACTCTAGGGTTCACGACTAAGGAACCAACCAAATCCTTCCTTCAATTCTCACTAACACTAACCTATGATCTCCTAAAGCTTTTCTTGCTAAATGTTCATATCTCTCAGTAACACATCTAAGTAAATCTATATCACATCATACCATTTCTTACGACATTGCGGGGGTGCTATACGCCATCCACCCGACTTCTCCCGTAAATATAAATCTATTCACCTTGCTCTTCGCTCTCTAGAGTCGATGACGCCACGCTCATCCTCGTCGTCTCGAAGTCCACGTGAGGTACCTACACATCATAACGTATCGTATCGCATTAAAATCTAAATCAAAACCAAAACGACACGCTAAAAGTCTATAGGTTCGAACCTACGGATTGCGCCTTCAAAACCACCAAACAACTCTCGATATCGTCGTACGAACGTCAAACCATCGAGTTAAAACCAAATTCCGAAAATCCAGAATTCAAAATACGCAAAACAAAACCCCGAATCAAAACAGCAACTCTTGAAAATGATCCCAGATTTTACCCTAAGTCAAATTAGCCAATTTTGTACATATGTAGGATCTAGTTTACTAGAGATAAAGCCACAGAACAAATACGAGACCAAATGACCCTACTCTGGCCGCAATTTGCGGCCAGATTGATTAAATCTGCGGCCTGGCAAGGGAATTGGGGTCCTGGGTTTTGGGTGTAGGTTCTAGGTTGCCTACTTGTGTCTCAGTGTTTGCTAAATATTTTTCAGAGGCTCCGGGTGTTAGCAGATTTCATTGTACTCTCACAGAATCCACAATTTTTCCGATATCGGGTTTCTAAGTTCGTATTCCGGGGTTAAGTCTCAGGTTTTAGTCCAATATGATATTACTAACAGGGGTTTAGGGTCACTACTAATCTCAATTACACTTCACAATCCAAAATTTCTCAAAACCTTCATCTAGAAATTTCCAGGTTCACAAAACCACTCGATATCGATACTAAACATATATGGATGCTTAAAGAATTTAAATACTATTCTAAAGGTGCAGAAATTATCTCAATTGACAACTCAAGAATTTTCTTGAGTTGCCTAAAGTTCTCAAAATTCGATTTTTCTTGGTCCAAAGTGCTTCCCTTGAGCTTGTGCATGCATTTTGTGAAAAGGAGATGGGCTTTTAGTGAATATTTGATGGTGTTTTGTGGGTTGAAGAGGAAGGGGAGGTGAAATACTGCCATGGGAGTGAGGGAGGATAGGAAAAGATGAAGGGGATGAAGGATGAATGAAAAAAAAATGAGAGCCATGCTAGGTTGACCCCTCATCCTCTCTCTCTCTCATGGCCATACCTCTTGACTTTTCTATTTTCTTTTCCTTTCTTTTCTTTTTCCATTTCATTTTTAAAACCAACACATAAATCCAAATGAAACCATGGTTATTAAAATGTAACACAAGTGTAAAAATACGACACAGTGCATGTTTTGCACAAAACAAGCTTAATTCGCGATTAGCGATATTTAATCGCGATTAGCACTAAAATGGTGTATAATAAATCATAAAATTTCATAATTTGCATAAATTACACAAAGCACTCTCTTTTTAGTAATTTCCATAATTTTCCAAATTTTTCCCAATTTATCGGTATTTTCCCAATTTATCGGTATTTAATTATACCGCCTTATTAAAATATTCAATATAATATTATTAAATTATAAAAATTTCCAAAAATAATATTTTATTTTTCTGAAATGTTACAGTGCTGACCACGTATCTTGCCGTCCACGGCACCTCGACAGATCCCGCCACGGACGGGCTTCGATTCCCCGACACCGCTACCCAGGAGTATTGCGTAAGTGTTAATATTTATTCTAACAGGTTTGAAATTTTTGTTTTGAAAAGTTCAAATTTAAATGATATACTTATATTTTAATGGTTAATGTGGGTGTAGGAGCGGGTGGTGGAGCAGGCGGAGGCATCGGGGATCGATTTTACTTGACAGAACGATCTGATGCTGCTGATCCCAGTTCTAGACGTCGCACACGGAGGAGGTTGGGGGAGAGGTCAGGGACTGGGTCCTAGAAAGGCCCATATAAGGTTAGACTCCACTCCGGCGGTTACTTCCCTTACCCCCGTGAGCGACATCTAGAGCATGATGTTTCCACCTTGAAGACCACCGTCGAGGAGTTGAAGGAGATATTGGTACGTATACTACTTAATAGTAAAATATTATATCATATTATAGATAGCAACATATGCAATATTGGTATGCTGAGCTTATTTGGTTGTAGACTTAGTTTTGATTAATCATACTTACATAAAACTGTCTAATTAAAATAAACTACGGTTGTCTAAATTAGATATCCAAACGAGGCCTAAGTCCCTAAGTATTCTTAGATTGGGGTTTCGCAATAACCTAATAATGATACGAATTCGACTAAAATCTAATTCACAGTTCTTACTCGTTTATTACTCACAAAATTGAACAGATGCGACAGGCTGCTTCGGCTGCGGCTCCACATGCATCTCCGTCGGCTGTGGCTCCGCAAGCCACTATCTCGGCTGCGGCTGCGCAGACCACTCCTGCAGCTCCACAGCCCGCTCAGACTCCCGCACAGTCCGCTCTTTCATTTGTGGAGTTTTTGACGACTCAGGACTGCACCGAGGAGCAGATGCGTCAGATTACGACGTTTATCAGAGGTGGAGGAGCTGGACCGAGCTAGGATAGCTTTTTTTATATTTTAAGCATGCATGTACTTATATGATACATATTGTATATATTTTGGACGATATTGGTGTTGTTTGCGTGTTCACGATGATTTAGATTGATATCGTATTTTGTTTGTTTATTTCTTTTATATATTATGTGTGAGATGTAGATTATGAATACGACGGTATTTGGTTATATGATATATATATTATTGTGCACACGGCGGGGAAAAAACAGAAAGCCCTTTTTTTATTAAAAAAAAACTCTGATATTTTGTCCCTACGGATTAATCCGTAGGGCCACCTGTTGCCCCTACGGATTAATTCGTAGGTCCAACATTTGTCTCCACACAGTTAGTTGTACTGGCAAAATATCAGGATATCTGATATTTTGCCCCTATGGATTCAGTAACAGGCGTTAAACTTGTCCCTACGCATGTATCCGTAGAGGCTTCTATCTGGACCTACGGAGAACACCGTAAGGGCATGTTCAGGCCCTACGAAGTGATCCGTAGGGACAAATATTTTATTTTATAAACCAATAAATTAAATAAATATTTTGTCCAGATGGACCTACGAATAAATCCGCAGGGACTTCTATCTGGACCTACGAAGAACTCCGTAAGAGCATATTAAGGACCTACGACTTTATCTCTAGGGGCAAGTATTTTATTTTATAAACCAATAAATTAAATAAATATTTTGTCCCTACGGTGTCAGCCGTAGGGAAATATCTCCCTACGGAATAAAGCGTAGGGGCAATTATTTATCCGTATGGACATGTTCAGGGTGAAAACTTGCACCTGCGGCCTTTGCACCTACGGTGTATTTTTGTGCCCCTACGAATATATCTGTAGGGGCAGTGTTTTGCCCTTACGGTTTTATCCGTAGGGGCAACTCTTTATTGTAGTAGTGAAAGCTTTTTCAGCTTTACATGATAAATTAGAAAATAATATATAGATATGAAAATTAAATCTTAAAAATAAAGATGTTAAACAGTTGTATAATCACTTGCGTACCAAAGAGTAATTTTCCGTTACATTGAAATCTACCATCCCCAGAAACCAGAACTAATAAATTTTTTCTGAAAAAGTGATTTTCAAGTAATACAGCTCACATTCTCACTAGCCTCAACTGACCTAATTAGTAAACAAATGGATTTTTAGTTCAAGTCCCTCAATATAAAGCAATTGCGATATCAGTTCTTAAAATATGGGATATTTGGATTTATGGTCTCTGTCCCCAAAGTTACTCTAAGTAAGCCACTTAAGATATTCCCTCAATAATATCCACAACTAAAATGTTCGATCAGGAACTATTATTTTGTGATAGTCTTGATCTTATTCGTTTGTATTTTTATGTTTATATAGTAACTGTTTCTCTAATATATAAAATTAATTTGGGCTCGTCGCCTTTGGCGAAATAAATATCCAAAACCCTTGGTTAATGTCTTTTATATCTTTAGATGTAGTTACACTCGATCACAACTAAGTTCATCGGATCTATAAATCATAAACCTGAAGTAAACATTTGGAGGTGAAGAGAATTTGAGAATTTTGGGTTTGGATGGAAAACAAAAGAATTTATATTATGTCTTTTATGAGAATTGAGTGAATAAGTGTTATAAACAAGAGACTATGAGAAGAATACTTTCACCTGAATCGATAGTAACCTGATGTCCTCATTTTCAGCGTCTTGAGGTCATGTTTGGAAAATGGAAAAGTTAGAAAATAAAGCAAGGAAGTAAAATGGCAGCTAGAAAATGAAAAATATTGATTTTTTTTGTTGTGTCAAAAAGAAATTAGAAAAAAACCTAGGTAAACATTAATTTATGCGGGATATGAACTTGGATTGTGGGGGTAGTAATAACAAAAATAAGAAGGTGCGAAAGAAAAATAGGATAAAATATTTTAATATAATATAAATCATGTCCTTCTCACTTCCCTTCGCCTTCTACGGTTTTGGTCAAAAAACGAAATGAAAAAAATCATGATGTGACAAGAAATTGAAATGTAATTTCCATCGCTTTTTTAGCATCCCGGTAGAGTAAAAAATGTTGTTACTTTCTCACTTTGGAAGATGCCCTAAATGAATTGAGGTACCGTAGAGTAAATATCTAACATTTTAGGGCCTGCTACAAAATTATAAGTAAAAAGGGACCCAACTGCCAAACGATTCTCGATGGGGCCCGCCAAGCGCCGGATCCTTGCTTCCTGCGACTTTCCCCTCCTTTCATTCTCCCAAGCAACCTAACTAATTTATTTCTACTTAAATTTTTAATTTTTAAAATCTTTTGAAACTAGCAAACAAAGCATATTAGGACTCCATTCAACCCTACATCCAAAAGTTTAAACATAACCCCCTTATTTAGTGGGTTAGGCATCTGTTAAAAACCATTATAAAACTTGCCTCGATCCCCATTAATTCCATCCCCATTTGCTTAATTACAAATGGGAGGCCATGATGAGTACCAGTACTCCAAGAAACTCAACCAACAGCAATCCACAATCAAGTCCAAGCTCAAGCTCCTCTTGCTCCTCATCTCCACCAACATCCTCGCCATCTACCTCTTCTCAAGCCCATCCCTCAACTTTTCACAACACACCCCTCACATTCACTTGTGGGACTCCCAGGCCCTCCTCCGAAACTTGAACTCCACCCAGTCCCAGCTTCAACAGGCCCAGTCTCGGCTCTCCGACCTCCGCCGCCGCCTCATCACCTCCAACTCCCTTCTTGAGACCCTTCTACAGGACCTCGGCCGGGCCCACGGCGATAAGTCCCGGGCCAACGACCTTGACGGATGGCCCGACCAGCTCCAAGGCGAGCTCAAGCTCGCCGTGGGCCCACATAAACTCCCTTTCGGCTTTACCTCCAATATCGGGTCGGACGAAATCTACCCGTCGCTCGGCTTGGCTTGCAGAAAGTTCCAGGATCAGGTACGACGATATACATGACTAAACATGCAAGTCCATAGTGATCAGACGCGGAAAAAAAAATTTAAGCAACACTTTTAAGAGATTCTGTTTTCTGTTTTCTATAAGCCGTATTTGAATAAATAGAGAGCATCGGGGGATATTAATATGCTTATCTAGGGTTCATTGCTTTGTACATAGTTAAACCGGTATATGGAATATGATGTCGGTGGGGAGTGCCCGTCGGACGATGTCTTCGCACAGCGCCTGCTGCTCAGCGGTTGTGAGCCGCTCCCGCGCCGCAGGTGCCACCCCAAGTCCCCGGAAAATTATTCCGGGCCCGTTCCGTTTCCGGATAGCCTGTGGACGATTCCCCCTGATACCAGCATTACCTGGGACCCGTACACGTGCAAGAACTACACCTGTCTAGTTAATCGCAGGAAAGAGAAGATCGCCTACGACTGCAAAGACTGTTTCGAACTCGAAGGGCGGGAGAAATCGAGGTGGATGTTCGATTCGGATTCAATAGACTATGGAATCGATGCGGTCCTCGCGATGAAGCCTAAAGGGACGATCCGGATCGGGCTTGATATCGGAGGTGGAAGCGGGACGTTTGCCGCGAGAATGAGAGAACGGAACGTCACGGTCGTGACGAGCACCATGAACTTCGACGGGCCTTTCAACAGTTTTATCGCGTCCAGGGGGTTGATCTCGATGCACATCAGCGTGGCGAACAGGATTCCGTTTTTCGACCACACGCTCGATATCGTGCATTCGATGCATGTGTTGAGTAATTGGATACCTGACATGGTGCTTGAGTTCGCGCTGTACGATATTTACAGGGTGTTGAGGCCCGGCGGGCTGTTCTGGCTGGACCACTTCTTCTGTATCGGGACGCAGCTGAACGAAACGTATAAGCCGATGTTTGATCGGATCGGATTCAAGAAGGTGAGGTGGAATGAAGGGAGGAAGTTGGATAGAGGGATTGAGAAGAATGAATGGTACATCTCTGCTCTGCTAGAAAAGCCACTGACATGAGAGGAATGTGAAGAAGTGATTTTGTTTTAGAGTTCTCTGTTTGCTCAAATAAGAATGTGAAGTTTGTGTTTTCTCGATTTGTATACATAGGTAAATTTATTTTATATATATATTGGGAAAAAAAGATGGAAAAAGGGAAAATTTTAGTAGAAAGAACCCTGTTATCAATCATCTTGAGCACCCTGTGACTAAACTTGGGGGACTCTCAGGGTTGTGTTGCATCTTGCAAAGTACGTTCTTGTTTGTTCAATATTTTTGATGATTGGATAAGTTTAATTCATAGAGGATGCAGTTTTCATGTTATAATGAAGATAAAATGGGTAAAGATCAGACTGTGAAAAATATGTCCCCCTTTTTTTATGTCAATCAAAATGTCCTTCATTTAAGTATTTAATATAGGATAAATCATTTAGATATTTAATAAAGGGTAAATTACACAAAAATAATTATAATGATTTTTAGTAATATACCTTAAAGTATTTTTATTATAGTAAAATACCTTAAGTCAGTCTTTAATGTCAAGAAATTATATATCATCCATGCATAAAGTTTGGAAAGTATAAATTGCAATATATATACTAGAATTTGTGCACATGCGTTGCACGTGTTTAAAAAATTTTGAGAAGGGAAGAGAGAAAAATGTGAAGGGTTCAAGAGTCTTATTTATTTATTTATTTTTAAAAAAAAAGAGGGATGAGATGGAAGGCTTGAGAGGTGAGAGAGATGATGTGGAGGGCTTGAGAGGTGAGGAGTTTTCTCGTTTTTTTTCTTTTTTTTAAAAAAATAATGGTGGACCGCTAACCAAAAGTATTTGTGTGTGTGTGTGTGTGTGTGAGAATAATGGAGGAAAGAGGCTATAGGAGAGAATTTCCTCTTATGGTGTCGAAAAAATACACCCTCCCTCATTTTTTCCAACGATCGGCACCTACCATCTTCATCATTACCATCTAAGATGTGGGTACACCAAATTTTATGTGATTCTACAGCATTTTCACCGTTGATTTAGTGGATTCAAAATTAACGGTTTATTGACAATAGAACTTTTTACATTGCTAAATCAACGGTGAAAAAGTTGTAGAATCACATGATATTTGGTGTACCCACATCTTACATGATAATGATGAAGATGGTGGGTGTCGATCGTCGAAAAAAATGAGAGAGGGGGTATTTTTTCGACACCATAGAAGAAAATTCCCTCCTATGACATCTTTCCTCCATTATCCTCACTCTTTCTCTCTCTTTATATATATATATATATATATATATATATATATATTGGTTAGAGGTCCACATGTCTCCTTTTTTATAGAAAAAAGAAAGCAGGAGGAAAATTCTCCCCTCTCCACATCATCACTCCTCTAAAAAATAATTAATTGTTTATGTAGAACCCTTCATATCGTCTCTCCCAATATATATATCTATATATATATATATATATAATGGAGAATATATGAGAATAATGGAGAAAAGAGGCCATAGGAAGGAATTTCCTCTTATGGTGTCGAAAAAATACAACTTTCATCGTGTTTTCCGACGATCGGACTACATCATCTTCATCGTTATCATCTAAGATATGGGTACACCAAATTTCATGTGATTCTACAATTTTTTCACCGTTGATTTAGCAATGTAAAAAGTTCTATTGTCGGTAAACCGTTAATTTTGAACCCACTAATTTAACGGTGAAAAGTTGTAGAATCAAATGAAATTTGGTCTACCCATATGTTAGATGATAACGATGAAGGTGATAGGTGTCGATCGTCGGAAAAAACAATGGGGGTTGCATTTTTGCGACGCCATAGGAGAAAATTCCCTCTTATGGCATCTTTCCTCCACTATTCTATATATAGAGAGAGAGAGAGGGAGGGAGGGAGGTCATAGGGGGGGATTACCTTCCATGGCGTCGAAAAAATACGTCTTCCGTCGTCTTTTCCGACAATCGGGATCTATCATCTTCATCGTTATCATCTAAGATGTGGGTACGCCAAATTTCATGTGATTCTACAACTTTTCACCGTTGATTTAGCAATGTAAAATGTTGTATTGTCGATAAACCGTTAATTTTGAACCCACTAATTCAACAGTGAAAAGGTTGTAGAATCACATGAAATTTGGTGTACCCATATCTTAGATGATAACGATAAAGATGATGGGTGCCGATCGTCAGAAAACACGACGGAGGACGTACTTTTTCGACGCCATATGAGAAAATTCCCTGCTATGACATCTTTCCTCCATTATTCTCATATATATATATATATATATATATATATATATATATAAACCTCCACGTTAAACCTCCACGTCATCTCTTTCTTTTTCCAAAAAATAATTAATTATTTAATTAACACATACACAAATTCTAGTGTGTGTAAGTGATTTATTGCAAATTGGTTCGCATTTTTAAAAAACGAAAACTCTCGATCTACGACATATTTGAACGATCTGAACCGTTCAAGTTGATCACCCTACCCACATGTGTATGTTTATGAAAAATCAAAGGGTTTGAAGATTTCTAACACATCCATCGAATGGATGCAAAATGAACGTCTTTCAATATACCAACATAAACTTCATCCGATACATAGATTAGAAGTCTTCAATTCCTTTGATTTTCGTACACATATACCCAAAAGTAGGATGATCAACTTGACCTGTACGGATCGTTGAAATATGTAATGGATCGAGAGTTCCCATTTTTAAAGAAATATGGACCGGTTTGCAATAGAGGGCTCATATATATATATATATATATATATATATATAGAGAGAGAGAGAGAGAGAGAGAGAGGGGGGGAGGCCATTGGAGGGAACTTCCTTCTATGTCGTCCAAAAAATACACCCTCCAGTATTTTATCAAATGATCGGCTCCCATTATCTTCATCCTTATCATCTAAGACGTGGATACACCAAATTTCATGCGTTCTACTGCTTTTTCACTGTTGATTTCGTGGGAGCAAAATTAACTGCTTACCGACAATAGAACTTTTTATATTGTTAATTCAACAGTTAAAAAATGGTAGAATCACATGAAATTTGGTCTATCCACATCTTAGATGATAAGGATAAAGATGATGGGTCCCGATCGTCGGATAAAATCATAGAGCATGTATTTTTTTGATACAATAGAAGGAAATTCTTTCATACGGCAACTTTCCTCCATTATATATATATATATATATATATATATATAGAAAGAGAGAGAGAGAGAGAGAGTGAGTGATCCATTGCAAACCTGTCCGCGTTTTTTTTTAAAACGGGAACTCTCGGTCTACGACATATTTGAACGATACGGTTCATTCAATTTGATCATTCTACCCTCAAATATACGTGTATAAAAAATCAAAGGATTTGAAGACCTCGAACCAATGTATCGATAGGTGTAAAAATGAACGTTTTTTGATAATGCAACATAAACTTCATCTCATGTATATGTTAGAGGTGTTTAAATCTTTTAATTTTTCATACCATATATTTGAGTGTAGAATGATTAACTTGAACGAACCGGATCGTTCAAATTTATCATAGACCGAGAGTTTCCGTTTTTAAAAAATACGGACCAGTTTGCAAGTCTCTCTCTCTCTCTCTCTCTCTATATATATATATATATATATATATATATATATGAGAATATTAGAGAAAATGTATCATAGGAAGGGATTTCCTCCTCTCTTATGGCGTCGTAAAAATACACCCTCCATGGTATTTTTCGACGATTGGCATCCATCATCATCATATTTATCATGTAAGACGTGGATACTCCAATTTTCATGTAATTGCATCATTTTTTCACCGTTAAATTAGTGGATGCAAAATTAGCGGTTTACCGACAATGGAACTTTTTACATTGCTAATTCAACAGTGAAAAGTTAGGGAATCACGTGAAATTTGATGTATCCAAATCTTATATGATAAAGATGGAGATGATGGGTACCGATCATCGCAAAACATTGTGGGGGATATAGATTTTTAAGGCCGCCTAACGAAAAGGCCATTTAGGACCTTTTATATATATAATTTAGGACCTTTTATATATATATATATATATATATATGAGAAAAATAGAAGAAAGAGGCCATAGGAGGGAATTTCCTTTTCTCCTATGGCGTCGAAAATACACACCTTCCATCGTGTTTTTCGACTATCGGAATATATCATCTTCATCGTTATCATCTAAGATGTGGGTACACCAAATTTCATGTGATTCTACAACTTTTTCACCGTGGATTTAGCAATGTAAAAAGATATATTGTCGGTAAACCGTTAATTTTGAACTCACTACTTCAACGATGAAAAGGTTGTAGAATCACATGAAATTTGGTGTATCCATATCTTAGATGATAATGATGAAGATGATGCATTCCGATCATCGGAAAATACGATGGAGGGTGTGTTTTTTCGACGCCACAGGAGAAAATTCCCTCATAAGGCATCTTTCCTCCATTATTCTCTCTCTATATATATATAAGGTTAATGGAGGAATGTGCCATATGATGGAATTCTCTCTTATGGCGTCGGAAAAATGCACCTTCCATGATTTTTTTGGACGATGGGTATACATCATCTCCATCTTTATCATTTAAGATGTGGATACACCAAATTTCATGTGATTATACCATTTTTTCACCGTTGATTTAGTTGGTGTAAAATTAATGGTTTACTGACAATAGAACTTTTTACATTTCTAATTCAACGGTGAAAAGTGATGGAATCATATGAATTTGGTGTATGCACATCTTAGATGATAACAATGATGATGATGGATGCCGATCGTCGGAAGAAATGGTGGAGGTTGTATTTTTTCGACGCCATAGGAGAAAATCTCCTCCTAAGGGCTCTTTTCTACGTTATTCTATATATATATATAAGGGGATAAATTTGATTAAGCATAACATGTAAATCATGTGACTCCTGTATATGAGTAACATCGTAATTTTGGCCAACAATACTTTTCTCATGTATGAGAGATTGATAAACTTATATATAGGATATTGTTCATCTTGCTTTTCTCATGATTATTATGATTATTATGACAGGTATCTCACACGATAATTATGTGTTGATTACATATACAATCTATATATAATTTTCTTGATAGATTTATTTGCTTCTTGAGTTCTTCACGCAAGATAAACAACAAATATAATTTTTTTTTTATCTATTATTGATATGTTGGAGTAAATCATTTATTCTAGGATGGTTTATAAATTAAACTCCTTTATATTCAAGTTTTGATTTGTCCTTGCCATGATTTATATTGAGATAAATTTAGTTGTGTCTCTTCATCATTGGACTCTTCAATAATGAACTCTAATCTAGCCTTGATAGGACAAACCCAAGTCCACCAATAGCAATCTTTTTCTGTTAAGCAGTCTTAACTTCGGTTGTGGCAGGATAATGAAAATTGGATTTTCAAATAGTACAGTTGAAAATTTTGGATTAACTAATTATGTGTTTGATTGGTATTGGATTCATGGTATTGGATTTATAAATCCTTATAATTCTTATTTAGTTGGTGAAAAGAAAGTTGGGTTTGGATTTGAGGATTTTAGGAAGCAACAGAGAGAGATATGATTATTAAATAAATAAAAGTATAATTAAAGTACCATGAATAGTGAAAATCCTTGTAAATCCTAAAATTTTTAGAGGATTTATGGATCCTTGTTTTTTTTGGGCCCCTCATAATAGTAAAGCAAATCCACTTCTTAATTCTTGTCCAACCAAACATAAAATTATGGAATTCTTGAATTTAATAATCAAATATCCGCATATCCAGCAAAATCTTTCAACCAAACAATCACTTGGCCTATTAAACAATCTAAGGAGATTCAAAGTACTGAAATTGAAAATCAAAATGAAGAAGTGATGTGAAACACAAGTCATTTATTGTTGGGCTTTTTATATTATTCATGCAATCTTTTATATTTATACCTTTCTTATTTTTGAATTTGTATAGGCATCCCTTAAATCTATGGTTTTTTTTCAAAAAAACCATAGATCTAGAGTGGATGTACACAACATGGACATTAGCTTAGGTAATGCAAAGCACATCAAATTTATTAAATAATTTTTAACTCTATCCTTTATTTTCATTGCTAAACACTATCACCTAACTAAATTTAATCTTCAAATTTACCATTCAAACCTTCGCAATTATGGTTTTATTTAAACAACATATTATAATGAAATTGATGATAAAAATGATAATTCTGTATAAACTAGACAATTTGACGAGGCTCTTAAAGTATTAGGCAAAATAATTTTAAAAAACTATAGAAAAATGGAAATCATACTCATTTTCCATTGCTGTAGTGAATAGTGCAAGTAAATTTTTTCATTGCAACTCAAAAGTGTAAAATTTTGAGCAAATATTGATGAAAATATGTGTTTTTATAGCAACTCTGAAGATTTCAAGGAGTACATACAAATTCAAAGCTTGGGGGGTATATTTAAATATAGTAGTGGGGTAATAAAAAGCCCTTTATTTTCTTTAGATATTTGTTTAATTTTAAGTTTATGCTAATTTTAGAATTCTAGGACTTGTATATGATCTATGTTGCAAATGGTAATAGGGGTTTCCCATGTTTGATGATAAAATAAATTTATTTTTTTCTCTAAAATTTAAAATTGTGTGTTTTGCCGAGTTTTCTATTTTCTATTTCCTATTTTCTATTTTCAAACGCAATCAAAATCTGGTAAATCATCACAACATGGTTTGTCTTCTAAATAAACAATATTAATTAAATTACATTATTAACAATTTAAGATAATTATTAATCATTAACTAAATAATTAACAGCCATGTTCTAGATAGGATGTCGGTGGTAGGAGGGTGGAGAAGGTCGGTGCCAGAGATGTGAGGGGTAAGGGGAATTGATGTAGAAGATGATCAAGATGATGGAGGAGAGAGAGGGGATTATGAAGATGATGGAGGAAAAATTAGGGCAAGAGAGGAGGATCCACAAGGCTAGAGCAATGATTGGGGAAAATCAACATGGAAATAGCTTTAGTGAAGGCGAGGCTAGGGCTAGAGGCTAGGGCTAGAGTGGACACTCTAGGCTGAGAGGCTAGGGCATAATCCTCTTCCGTTGTCAAATTGGGATCCGATCGGATTTATTTGTCGAATCTGTATCGCTTTCCATGGCCGGATCCGCGAGCATCTTGACCAGAGCCCCCCATGGCCGGATCCTCGGCCTCCCATGGTCGGAACCGCGACCACCTTCACCGGGACCATCCCCTTGGCAGGATTCGTGGTCACCTAGACCATGATCGCCCCTTACCCAGACCCACGGCCTCCCATGGCCAGATCCAAGACCATCTTCACCGGAGCCGCCCCTTGGGCGGATCCACGGCCACCTTCCCTAAACCGTCTCCTTGGCCGGTTCTGTAGGCTCCCATGGCCGGAAACACTGTCGGCCAGATCAGTGGCCTTCCATGGCCGGATCCACAAGCACTCATGACCAGATCTTTCAATTTAATCCTTCCAAAATCCTAAAAAAGGAGCCTTGCCAAAACCCACCCAAAAAACCAATAAAATAAAAGGAAGAAGAAGAAGAGAAAGGCTCAGGTTGGAGGAGAGGACGAACTCCGCTGCCCCCCAGGAGCATTGACGACGGCAGGCGAAAACCCTAGGCAGGAGAGGAGAGATCCCTTTTAGTAGTTTATTGCCAAATCACGAAAACTTTTGAGCGATCAATAGAAATTTTGTTGCCGAACTAAGAAACTTTCTGAGGATTCAATAGAAATAAGGATTTGTTTGGATAATCGGATTAAAATTTGTAAGATTTAATTTGGGATTAGAATGTCCCGACATGCACTTGCATTACTTTTGGATAAAAATGTACGGTTTTTTCAATTTGAATGTGTGTTTGGACAGTCTAGGATAAGGATATTCATTTTTTATTTTTTTTTCCCTTAAAATGCCCAGATAAGTTGCTTCATTCTTTTTTTAACTGATGCCATCCCCGTTTGCCCCATTTACGTCCACCACTCGAAATACATGCTCCCCAACTACCTCACCGCCGCCGCCTCCTCCCTCCTCACCCTCAATGCTTAAAGTGAACCCGCATGCAATCAAATTCGATTAAGAAGAGAAAATCCAATTGATAATTCATAACAACCACATTAAAAAACCCCAGTTTTAACATATGGGGATGTAAAGATAATATGCAATCAAATTCAATCACAAAATAGGCCCAATTGAATTATCATCAAAACAATCTACCAAATTCATCTTCTTCCATACCCTCTCCTTCCTTTGCCTACGAGCCATCATCATCATCGTCATCATAATCATTGTTCGTGATGAAACCCACCGGTGCAGGTGCGGTTGGTCATGGCGAGGCCGGGCTGGTTGGGGACGGAGAAGAATCTGACGTCGGCAACACTGTAGAAGTCGGCGGCGAAGCTATCTTCGCCGAAGGAGAAGAGGAGCAGCGGGGATCGGAGGCGGGGCTTGACAACGCTGATGGTGGATCGCCATGAGCCACTGACGGTGGCGAAGCGGGAGAGGTCGATGAGGGTGAGGGCATCGGATATGAGGCGGAGAAGATCGAGAAGCAGCAAGAATGTGATGATGAAGAAAGGAGACTTGGCATGTTTGTGAGAATGGGAAGGTAGAGAGAGAGAAGCAGCAAGAGTGGGAGGGTGGAGAGAGAGAGAGGAGCGCGCGGGTCTCGAGACGGACACAAGTGGAAAAGCTCGAGAAAATAAATTGACTCTAACTCGATTTTTTCTGTAACGACCTTAAAAGTCCTATACATTTTTATTAATCCAATGTTAATAAAAGAGTGTATTTCTGTCCTGATTTCGACTTATAACTTATTTTTGAAAACTTATGCACAAGAAACTCCTTATAGATCACTGGTTAAGCCTCTACACTGCTATTCCATTGCCAGCAAGTTTGAATCCAATCAATTCCAATTATTTTTAATATTTTTATTTTTTATTTTTTTTCAGAGGCCTAAGTATTGCACGTGCATTACTCAGAGAAACGAAAAGTTGCAAATAAATCAAACAATAAAAATGAAACATAAATAACCAAATGAAGGCACGGAACAAAGCGCCACACGGAACAAAGTAGGAGCCACCTGCCGGGACCCAGTTCTTGCTCACGGAACAAAGTGCCAACACGGAACAAAGTACTACGCCAATTGTCATGCCAAGGGAGCGGGGGCCACCTCTTGAATCCGTGGGGGCCACCTCTTGAGTCCGTGGGACCCACCGTAGAATAATAGGGAATTTTCGGAACACATTCCGAAAGATATCGCCATCAATTACAGAGGTGTCCTTTAAGTGAATCGTCACTACATGAGCTTGAGAACTCCGTAGTTAAGCGTGCTCGTGTCATGGAAGTATTGGGATGGGTGACTTTCTGGGAAGTGACCCCTGGTCGGGTCTGGTTCGCTCTAAAGAGCAAAACCATGCGGTTTGGGGCAGAGCGGACAATACCATCTGTACTGGAACTGGGGCGTTACATTTGTTGATGGCCCATGTGGGTCTGTTTTGCATGAAGTCGTAAGCAATATATCACAAGAAATATGAAATGCAACAACTTTACATTTCTTGCAATTCAATTTCCGTTGAATCTATCCTAATCTTTCTTCTCTATCTAAGGTGATGGATTCTCCCAACAACACTAGCACCAACTTCAATGGAAGTACACCACCACCATCTATCCTTACCGCTCTACAATCTCCACCTACCGTAGCCGCTCCACTCACATAACAGGCGATACTTCTGAAGGGCTATCAAAAGCCTACTTGAAGGTCAACGAGCTCAAAGCACGACTTTGCAGGAACAGACTGCTCTCCTTCAGTAGAGTTTCATCCGCTCTGAAGTAGAAGCATCAGAAGTGAAACACTTTCGAGCATTGCACCCGAAAAACTTCTCAGGGAATGAGAAACCGCTTGAAGGAATGGGCTCAAAGCATAGAAGATGACCTAGCAGTAGCCCAAGTTCTAGAAGCGGCGTGGATCAGAATAGCAAAACTCCAACTTACTAATAATGCCAGAGTCTGGTGGAAAGCCGAAGAGAGTCGTCTTGAACAGCCGATCGAGTGGAAGGTTTTCCGTGATCTTTTCGACGCCAAGTATTTTCCGGAAACCGCACACTTCGAGATGGAACAAAAATTCATACACCTGCAACAAGGATTCATGTGGGATAAGTCGGTGGATGAGTATGATGCCGAATTCACCATGCTCGGCAGATTCGCTGCCCATCTAATTTCTACTGCAGAAATCAGAGCCAGGCGCTTGCAGCAAGGATTAGACCCTGAGAACTAGGCTTCCCTAGAAACGGGAGAATACCTAACACATGAAGCAGTTTTGAAATCAGCCCGTCGTTATGAAGCTGTCATTAAGAAGAAGGGAAGGCCACAGTCGGTATGAAACGTCCTGATTGTTAGTTATATGTATACCCTAGAGGCCATTATTGTACATGATTGTATATTATAGTGGATGCTTGGACATATATAGAGAGGCCATTATTGTACATGATTGTATATTGTACATGACTGTCATCGAGCGAGGTAGTGTTCGAGGCTTTAGTCCATGTTATAGATGAGATGGTCGATACTTCGACTCAATCAGAGAGTCCGGTATAGTCAGTTGTGCGGAGGCTTATGGTATTTAGGCGCAAGAGGGAGGCTTGGGATGAAACTTCGAGGATATGGGATCGGGAATTCGAAAAAAAGTCTGCATGCGAGATTCGCGGCATGGATATTGTCATAAATAGGGAGTTGCGTCCGTTGTAGCGGTATATCGAGCAGGTTCTCTCTTGGTATGAGAGAGAAACTCAGCCCGTGTCTTCTCGGTTAGTGGTGCACTTCGGATTGGTGTCATCATCAGGTATAGCTGACGATAGGGACAGTTGGAGGTCGAGGACGGCTTATAAGGACACGGATGCAGTGTCGGATAATCGACGTTTCAGATTGTTATCGCGGCATCAACTGGAGAAGCATGATTGATGAGCGTCTTGGAGACGGTTAGAGACACCATGTATTTGCGGAGATTGTTGGTTTTGGGTGTTCCATAAGAGGTGAGAGTGTTCTTCTTAGATGACGAGAAGACGGTTATGGCTCTTACGAAGGTTGGTATCCATGGGAACCCGACAGTTATATTTATGGCGATGGTTTCGGATTTTGAGTTCAAGCAGTGTTTGGACTTGATCTGCCTAATTGATTGATGAGGCACGACGACGACGAGAACAGAGTTCCAAGGATTGAGAAAGTGTTGAGATTGTGATGAATTTGAATCAAGGTGCAGATTGTTAAAATTGATTGCAAATTCGGTGACCGAGATCAAAAGCCCAAGATGGTGCCCAAGTGTGAATACGTGCAGTGCACGTAGTAATAGGCTTCATGCTTGGTCTAGGATTAGTTTATACTAATTAATTCTAAGCTATCTCTAAGTCTCTGGTTTAGATTCTAAATTTATCTCTAAGTAAAATTTCTTAGCCTATATATATTACTCCATATATTAATTAATTAACAAAGGAATCAATCGGAGCCTTTATAAGGTGGTGGAGGCCAATTAAATCCAATAGAGGGATTTAAGGGAATTCTGCTGTTTTAATAAAAAAAAATACACAAGTCTTGAAGGCCAATAAACAGAGAAGGGTTCAGATCTCTGAGTGGCCCAATTAGAAGTCTGCGGCATCCACAGAGAATAATAGGCGGTTGTGGCAAGAGGCCTGGAAGAGAGAGAGAGAGATTTGTAGAGAGAGAGATTTTATTGTATTTGGACGGTGATCAGAGAGGGTGTTCTCATGTAATACTTTCTTAATAGTAGAATTTTTCGTCGTCGGTTAAATCTTATGTTTGCTGTTTGGTGTGCTTGTGATAATTTTTATTGTTTTGGTAGATTATCCAGTAAATCTCTTTCAAGTAGTAATCTCTTTCGGGTAGTTTGTTTGCACGTGATCCTGATAGATATTTTTCTGCTGCGACTCTTGGTGTGTTTTGTGACTCCTTGGAGGATCACGAATATAGAGAAATTCACAACATTACCATGGGCATCATTCTCAGAAAATGCAAGGGCACTAAAAAGAGCTGCATTCTCATCAGTGTTTCCGTGTTTCATGGCTTACTGAAGATGATTAGCATGACAGAGCAGATTGTATGTTGGTATGGAGAGAGGGAAATATGATGAGGCTGTGATTTTTGTCGAAGTTATGAAGTATAAATCACATGATCTAATTACTTCAATCGTGGCTAACGCGACATTGTTCTTAGCTCCAATGTTTTATGACCTGAATTGGGACCGCGATCGTCTTCAAACCATTAGCGCAACTAGAGGTACATAAGATGAAGCCTTGGTTGGCCAATAATGTGCACTTAAGGTATGTCCATGCTGTAGCATAGGAGTTTTTGGCAAAAATCTGTGAGTGTCACACGATGGTTAAGACCTTTTCTACTAAAAGGATGCTGGTTGGGAACAGTGAACAAAGGAAACGGTAGTTTCATAATTTAGTAGTCCCCAACAAGGCGCAAGGTTTCTCCGTCGCCTATGAGAGTGTTCCCAATTTACTATATGATGTTCTCACGATTAGATGGAGCACCGTTGATTTGAAGCCTCTATACAGCCTATCGAATTCTCAGCTCTCAGAATTCGGATTGGAGGTTCAAAATATAATGAAAGCATAAGATGCCGAAGTATAGTGCTCTTGTATGTAAGTTCTTGAAGAACCCGACACCAATGGAAAGTGTATTTGCAGTAGATGTGCACCTAGATAATTGTTATGCACCTTCATCTCGCACTATGCCAGCTTGTGTTGAGTTATGAAAGTCCATAGGGGAAGCACATGTGTGCCTAACTCAGATCCAGCAAATTGACGAATGAACAGATACTATGCAAAGTCGTTCAAAAGAGTGGCCTGCAGAACATTCTCGTCGAGCTATGTAGAAATCGGTGCCGTGTTTGAGATGCTTTTAACGCACATTTTCTTAACTAATCCGGATACTAAGAATGCTGTGAAGGACACGATTGCCGCTCACTTCTGAGGGTTGGGCCAAGGAGGTATGTGATACAAGCAAGGGTATCCTTATATATCCCTCATTGCTGATGGACAACAAGATCTTCATATGGCTTGCTTTCTTCATTACTGCTTTCGAAGGGTTCTTTATAAGCTTCTAAATGAAGGTGTTAGTCATCGAGGGCTTTTAAATTTCAGTTACGGAGAAAAGATTTTTGCGTGGGATACTTGAAATGTTTGTCAAAGAATTTTTCAATGCCCCATGCATATCGGATTATGCATATGAAGAATTTGAAAAGTTAGCGAGTATTAATGGTTGATGGGGAGCTGAGCTACTGGGCTTTGCAATGCTAAAGCATCAGGGATGTCCATGCTTTCATATTATTTTTTCTGTGAAATCTTATACCTATGGATGTGATGATTCTTATGTGTATTTCTTGAAAATACCACTACTTGAGTGGTTCCTTTGGTGGGAGGAATATAGGAGGAATATAGCAGCGGGGTTCTAATTTGGGAAGAATTTACAAATGCAAACGCAATCTTGTACTCCATCGACTTTCTTGCTCACATTATCCCTAACGGCTGGAAATTTGCTATCGTCGCTTCATTCTAACCTTGAGGACAAGGTCAATCTTAAAGGGGAGTATTGTTACAAGTAAAAATGATTAAGGGTTGATTTGTAATATGTATGTATTATGAGGGTTGTTTTGTAAAACAGCCTCAACAATTTCTTATATGAACAAAGAGTGAAAGAGAGAAGAGTTGAGCTTGAAATGAATCAATTTCTTTAAGCTTCCTTTGTAAAGTTGTGGGAATATCTCAATAAAATAGTTGACCTCTTCCTTAAGTTGTATCAGATTCAAATCTCAAACAAGGAGTCATCATTCTCTAAAAGGAGAAGATTACATGAGTTAGAGAGAATCATGAAACAGATAGCGATGAGAAACACAATTTTTACCCGTTTCTAGCACCAGGGTATCAAAGCATGGAATAAACTTGACTATGATTTAACCAAAGAAAAAAAAACATATTTGGTGAAAGGACAAGTCACTAGCATCAGCAGGTCTAAATTATAGAAGCCAAACAAGTGACAGAGAAAAAAGGTCAGAAGGCCCTTATTGAAGCACCTAACAACATTTATTTGAATATAAGCATAATTAGTCTAACCATGCAAAAATATTGCATATTATGATTGTAAGTTAGGCTGACCGAGGAAGCCATGTTCTTTGAGACTAGCCTCGGACTCTTTGATCGCCTCTTCTATCGGGGTGAATACAAGGCCGAGGTCGATCAGTTTTTTTGCTGCGTCTTTGCGTGCTACAAGTCCAGGCTGGGTTTCTTCGGTGAACCTGTGAACATTCAAGCCAGACAGATGTTTGGAAGATGATTACAAACTTCAGGACAAAGATCATATATAAATGAGCAGAATAACAGAATGTGATATTTGGCTGGTTTCAAATTAAAATGAAATGCAATAGATTTTGCTAGAGAGAGAGTGTGTGTGTGTGTGTGTGGTTGGGGGGGGGGGGGGGGGGGAACAGATTGGTATTCTTACTTCATGATCAACAAAATAAAGAATTATCAAGGTTGAAAGGAGGAATAATACTGTAAAGTGTTTTCGGCTTGCATGGCCTGAAGTTCACACTTACATAATACATCATTTTTACAGAGATAATCTGCTTATTAATCATTAATGACTCCTAAGAGGTAATATCACTAGTGAGAACTGACTCCTAAGAGGTAATATCACTAGTGAGAACTGAGAAATACATGTCTATTTCAGCGAGTTATATTTCCTGACTAAGTGCTACTAAAGAATATTCTTATGGTTACATAGTCTTATAGAAAGACGCTAAATCTCTCCCCTTCTTCTTCATCTTATTTTTATTTTTCTATTCTCTTTCAGTTTCCACCCCCCCCCCCCCCCCCCCTTCTTTTATCTCAGTGTTGACCCCTTCTATATTATACACCCCTCCTGGTTCTTGTCATTACTCGCTGATTACTATCCTCATTTGAATTATATATTCTGGTTGTTGATTTCTCTTCTTATGTATGCATTCTAGTTTCTGTGCTTATATGATTTAGTACCCTTTTCACCAGATTTTACTGTATTGGTCTTTCTCTGAATTGGGTGTTAAATAAACATATAGCTAACTAGAGATGTAGGATACACTTTGAATTGGAGGAACTCTTACGGAATTCAACTTTTGCTAGACAAGTTTTCTGGGATAAAGAAAAAGCCGCTCAGATTGGTGTTGTCGATTTGTCTTGCTGCTAAAATATCCTCTAGAATGTTGATACTCAGAAGCTATCTTGTTGAAATTCAGATAGCAGATTTTCAATGCATGAAGAGATGATGACTAATGAGAAGTTGAAACATGAGAATATTTGCATGAGACTTCAAATTTGGAAGTTTGATTACATCTCAAGTAAATAAAGCTGATTTCACAAGGATCGGAAACAACATGCGTTAAGCAGAAGCCAGCTGAAGGGATCCTTCTCTTATGTTCCTAGAGATTAGTATCTCGATCTATCTCTTCTCACTTCTTCATGCCTCAACTCTCCTTCTATTCTCGACCCAAAAAAACAAAAAGAAGAAGAAAAAGCTAAGGAAAATTATGGGATTGGATAAACACAATAAATTGCCAGCCTCCACAGACAACTGCTAATGGCAAAATATTTGGTCTCTATGAATTGGAAAAAACATAAATCCATGCTTGCTATAAATCAATAATGATCTTCTAGTTAGTTCCAAAATCATCAGCAATCTGATCACATTCTAGCTCATATTGATCATAGTCTCTGATAAAATTTACCAACAAAGAAAGGAAAATTAAAAGAGAAAAACCTTACAAACGGAAAACGGAAAAAGGAAAAAAATACATAAGACTTTTGTTTCGGTACTAGCAGATACGGTCCAAGATTATTCCGATTAAAATGTTAAAGTTTTTCTAAACCAAGAAAACCATGTAGGATATACATAGAATTAAGCAATCATCAACATGCCTTAATTAAGGAAAGTAGCTTCTACAATGAGGAAGTCTTAAAGTAAACAAATAACATGCTAATTAAAAAAAAATGCATGCCACTAGAACTCTTAGATTAGTTAACTCGAATTTTGTTTAACCAGTAGAATTTGAAGTCCATTAAAAATTGGATTCACAGACAAGGAGACAATGCCATACTACAAGAGTGAGCTTTCTATAGTTAGTTACCTATGCACGTTGTATCCTGGGCACAGCTTAGCGACGGTTTCCGCAAAGTCCTTGAACTGAAATATCCCATTAGTGCATAAATGCCTTCCAGATGCACTTGGTGTCTCCAAGAGCAAGATCTGCGCGTCAGCAACATCACGGACATGCACACAGCCGAGCCAGTGATACTCTTGAGTGTCCTTCGACCCTGTTATCAACAAAATATAAACTATAAGAAATATAGCAATAAAGATTAGGGACCTAATCATGATTTAAATATTAATCTGTCTGTACCTTGTAACAATTGTTGGAGAACGGCAGAGCTAGCATTGAGACCGGGTTGCAGGAGGGGGCCGAGGCATGTGGATGGATTGATGCTCACGATGTCCATGCCGTATTTTTCTGCATATTCCCAAGCTGCTTTCTCGGCTAGGGTTTTTGAAACTGGGTACCATTTCTGGGGCAAAACCATATTCATGATTGTTAGGATCGAACTATTTTATTATCTCCACTGTATAACGCAAACCGCAAGAAGGGATTGCGAATTTTTTATTAAAAAAATCTAATCTTCAAAAGTACTTTTTTTTTTGAATTACTCTTCATTTAGAGGTTATTTACTTTGTTGACACAATTAATTTTGCATGTAAGCAGACAATTTGCAAATCAAAATCATATTTTGTTTTCGATTGAAGAAAACACAAGCCCAAATGCATCATCTATTGCTAGATTATACAATCATGTTTTACAAATTCCTCGTTACAACTTCGAAAAAAGATTAAATCTTTGCAATCACAAGTTAAGGGGGGAAAAACAAATTGGGGGAAAATTTTGAAAATCCTAACCTTTCTCTGGTTGCAGTAATCAAGATCGGTCCAGCACTCCTCGTCGACGGCCCTGCTCGGGGCCCACCCGGGGTTGGGGACCATGGCGGAGATGGACGACGTCAGCACCACCCTGCGGGCCCCGCACTGCCGCGCCGCCTCCAGGACGTTGGCCGTCCCCTGCACTGCCGGCTGGAGCAGCTCCCGCTCCGGGTCCCGCGGGTCCTCCAGCGTGCAGGGAGACGCCACGTGGAAGACGCCGGCGGAGCATCCCTCGGCGGCGGCGGAGATGGCGGCGGCGTTGAGGAGGTCGGCGGGGAAGAGGCGGAGGCGGTCGGCCCCTGGGAGGGAGAGGAGGTGGGTGGGGTCGGCCGCGGGGTGGTGGGTGGCGTGGACGGCGTAGGATTTGCGGAGGAGCGAACGCACAAGCCACGTGCCGATGAACCCGTCGCCGCCGGTAACCATCACACGCTTCTCCGGCAATGCCATTTTCGTAATTTTTTGGGGAACTGAAAGATTCTGGGGAAAGATAGAGTTCTTAACTTCAACGAAAAGTTTTTATCCAAATAAGATAAGGATGAATATCTGTTGCGTAACCGTATCAGATATTTCAGGAGGTGCAGTCTACATGCTTTCATTGAAAGAAAAAATATTTTTGAAGGAAACTCGAAGGTTTACTCTAAAGATTGCATGAGAATATTTTCTAATCTATGACCAAAAGCCAACCATTATATGCCATGCAAAGGGGATTTGTGACAATTTGTGGATAGAATTGGACATCAAGTTGAATGTTCAAGATGAAAAGTCAAATAGAAGGCATTCAGAAAGATTTCTCACCCAAATTCAAGTTCTGGTTAATAATCAACAAACTCATTTACCAAATAATATAAATATGAATGGAATTATGTAATCCAGCTCAATTCGATCCATTTTAACAGAAAAATTGCATATGATATTAGGGACATATTCTGGTTTTTTCATTTCTGGATAAATATACATTATAGTTGTGGTAAATATCACCGTAAGTTGTTTTAAAATATTGGATAGAATATCTACAATAACCAAATGAACTTTGCAAATAGGTGGCGTTTCAAATTTTTGGTGTGTGGTGGTGGTGGTGGTGGGGGTGGGGGGAGGGGGAGAGAACGCCCGGTCATTATCGGATGTTTTCCAATTTTTTTACAAACCAAAATATAGCATTAATCTATGTCGTCAACCAGCTCAAACTTTATTTCGTTGACAAGATATTCACATCCTCATGATACCGTAAGTAGGAATTCTCCATATCACGACACGTGGTAGGTGACGTGCCATCCGTGCAAACCCATTAGATTCCTAGAGGCTACGGTGCTGGGATAAATATGACGCATCGGGGACGTTCCTCGGCGCCACGCCTCCGAGGCTGTACCAGACCTTCTAAAAAGACCTCTCCGGAGTACCTTCCCCCTTCGGTTGACCGTCAGCCAATGGCTCGTTTCCGAGCTATCCTATAACTGGGACTCCTTAGCTCACTTGCTCGTCTCCGAGCTATCCTATAGCTGGGACTCCTCAGTGCCCCAATTTGGCCGAGAGCACGGAGCCCGAGCACCTCGTAACGGCTCCGTGTATCTCACCACAGCGAGAGCTCCTCCGCTCCACGTTTCGCTTCCCACGCTAGCGTATCTCTCCATTTTTTG
The DNA here is from genome assembly GCA_030015575.1 of Agapanthus africanus. Lineage (NCBI taxonomy): Eukaryota > Viridiplantae > Streptophyta > Magnoliopsida > Asparagales > Amaryllidaceae > Agapanthus > Agapanthus africanus. The sequence goes on along the minus strand of CM057339.1, from coordinate 374,570,100 downwards.
GTGTATCCCGCCATCAACGCGAACGTGATGCAGGGGACATAACGGACGGCGAGAATCTCGCGTCGGCTCGCTCCAGACGACCGCTATATAAACCCCTCTTTAAAATGACTCAGATATGTCGAACTCATTTCCAATACGCCGCTACTCTGCCCAATTACTTCTCGGTACTTGCTTGATCGTCGGAGGGTCCTACGGTGGTTTTCCACCCCGGGACTTCCCTTGCAGGTGGCTCGATGTCAACGACAACCAACAACTTATTGATACCCACACACTCAATCCTCATATCAAATCTCAACCGTTCGATATGGCTGATCCCAAGATCAACAGAGGACAACATCTGAAAAAGAAACCGATCTCTATCAGTTGGCGCCATCTGTGGGAAGCTACTTTTCCCACCCCAAAAATTTGATCTTCCGCCCTCGATATAATAGCCAGCGATCCTCATTATGGAGATCCTAGCACGAGCCACACCGCCCTCCACAACGGAGGTGGGGTCGGTCCTACTCCACCTCCCAATGTCATCGACGCCTTATCAGCGTGGATCGACAGGCTCACGGTGATAATGAACGGGCTCGCTCGTGTTCAAATGGCCGGCCATGCCCGCCAAACCGCTGTCCCTACCTCCAGGAACGACGGCGTGCATAGGACGACGGAGGGGCGCATTCAGACCCTCGACCTCGCTCACGCCCATCTCGATATCACCGAATACCGGCGTGCCAATTCCGGCAGTCACGGCTGTTAGTTATATGTATGCTCTGGAGGCCATTATTGTACATGATTGTATATTATAGTGGATGCTTGAACATATATAGAGAGAAATTTCTTGCTCGACATGATAGTATGCTATCTGGTTGCTCTTTATCTTAACATGTAAACTTGTATCATTATACTGTCTCTCCGTTACATGTTGATAAAGCCCTTAGGATGCATACTTAACTACCAGGACTATAATGCAGATCATACTAGTGGGGCCAGGGTAGTCCACAAGTTCATCCTTTAATTGTTCCTAGTCGAGAGAGTATCGAGACAGGGCATCGATATTCCAGAATAGACTAGTGTGTACATTTCTTGACCCTGTATGGGGCGATGGTTGATCCCACAGCCATTGGTATTTGACATCAAAGATTGTACACAGGTGCTCATTGGAGAATGAGTATTGTTCATACCGTAATTTTGCATTCTTTTAGACCCCATTCTTATTTATTTTACAACTAAATAGGTGCTTTTGACCCATGTCTGCTACATAGTTATAGGTTACAGGTTCTCGGAACAAAAATAGTGAAAAAGACAAAAGACGATGCAAAAATGAGACTACGACCGATAAATGATGGAATCTTGATCAAACCTATAGTTGGAGAATAAACGAAGATCAGTTCACAAAGAACAAGGCAGCGCAAGGTTCAAGACTTCGACACAAAGCAACGTTAAAAGTCCACTACAATTATTCACTGCAGAGATCTGGGAGAGAACGAGAAGACATCCTAAAGAACCAACTGAAGAAACAAGAAGAAAAAGTCAACAAAAAGAAGGCAACCAAATTTCAGCACAGGAGCCTTCTATTTGGCCGCGGAACCACGGCCAAACCTGTCCTATGGTCGCGGTTCCGCGGCCCGGTATAGCCCGTGGTGGCGAATTTTTTTTACCATAATATTTGGCGGCGCTGACTAGTCTTCTTAGGGGTATTTTGTTAAAAGTATACATGTGGCGATTGTAAACCTAGGGTTTTCTATGTCCTATAAATAGAGACCTAAATACTTGTATTAGGTCACGCCTCCTTTCATTAATAAAAATTCAGAATTCTCTTGAAGTTTTGGAGAGCATCAATTTATAAGTAGTTTTTATTTTCTACCTTAGTTCTTAGTTTTAATTTCTGCCCTAGATAGATCTATTCTTTGCCTTAGTTTTAAATCTAGATTAGAATCTTTATTAATCTGCAGTAATTAATTAATCTCTTAACTCTAAAAATAAAAATAATGTTTTTCGTAGATCTCTTAATGAGCGAGTAGTTTCATCGCTTGTTAGGGTTAGGAATAGGGAAGGGTTTGAGAGATGAAGATCTCTCATCCCTTTCTTGCCCATCACATGTTAATAATTAGGACTCCATGCATACATGCATATTCCGCTCCCTACGGCACCCTACTCATGAGGTAACGGTGATATCGTAGTATAAAAGATCGGATATGCATGTTTTCCATGGAGGTTAGGGTAAGGATTAAGAAAGGACGGACAAGGATCTAGAAGAAGAAACATAGTTTCTTTCCGATCATCCTAATTCTCTTTATTAATAATTACCATAACTCCTAAAAAGATCTAATTTAGGGCATTGAAAGAGGTGGGAAATTTTATTTTACCAAATTTAACCTAAACCTAATCCTAGCAAGTTTCCTAAATCCTAGTCTAAATCAAATTAGTTTTAGTGATAAAGATCCAAACACCATTTGGAATTAGCTCGTTAGAACAACTAGGAAATATACATCATCCCTGTGGACCGACCCGTATTCATCGGCTAGCTACCAAGCGACGTCGTTCTTGATTGCGGTAAACATATATTTTTGATCATAAATCTCTATAAAATCAAATGGCGCCATTACCGGGGATGGCGTAATATTTCCTTTTTGCGATTTCGGGTTAATATAAAATATAAAAATCATAAAAAAACTGATAAATAAAAAATATAAAAATTCTATCATCTTTTATTGTTTGAAGGGTTTCTTGTGTGAATCTTTGCAGGATCGACGGATCTGGAAAAAATTCAGAGTGTGAAACAGAAAACGGAAGATCCGAACAGAAGGGGATTTCAACAAGAGATCAGCAGAAAAAATCTCGGGATCTGAACCCTCAACTTGACCGCGAAACCGCCTCCGCACCCTGTCTCCGACCGCGGAACCACGGCTTACCTGCTGACGTCAGCACGTGGATTCCCTCTGTTTGTTTCCTTTATCTCTCCTCTGCAACCTCAAACATCTTTTCTGTCAAATCTCCTGCAGCATTCTTTGCGCTAAAAAAATCTCTCCCCCTTCCAATAATTGATCTTGTGCAGGATTCTTTGCGCCGTGCTAAAAATTTATTGCAAGTGATTTTTACTGCTTTGCATATTTTTAATCGGACCTTAAGGGGCTTGAGACCAATTCAGATTGGGTGGGGATTTCATCACCCTTCTCAGGACCCCAGAAATCACATAAGGCATATGCATTGACCATTATTTAATTAAAAAATACTAGACTCAGCCCTGAGGACGTCGCGCTCAATAGGACAGAGGACTAGTTGTAGGCATCGGCCGTTGATCCTAACCTGACTTTGCGGTGTCTAGGAAAGTGTGTCTAAGGCGAGTGGTTACTTAATTAGGGCCACTACTTGTAGTGGAGAGCCTCCCACTCACTTGGCACTTACCTGGCCGCAATTGGCGGTGAAGAGTCGGTTTGAGATCCTATTTCTAGCCCTTTGGAACAGTTAGGAGCTGTCTAGCTGACCTAGGTGACCCTAGATCTAGGCCTGATTGTGCATTTGTGGTTGATTGCATTTGTGTCAAAGCCTTTTATCTGAAAATCTTTTTTCAAAAAGCTCCACATAAAAAAAGGAAAATTTTTTACAAAAACTTGCAACTTGTCGCTAAAGAAATCTTTGCACCCCACTTACACCACTTTCTTCTCATTGACGTTTTCTTACCTCCACATTCTGTCTTTCACCTTTTTGACTACACTACCCCTTTAGTGTATGTCCGGTTGGACTAGGGACACTAGCGCCCGATTAGTCCGTATTTCGTTGGTACCGACCGACGAACCTTTCGACTCCGAAGTCGAAATCTTTTCCACTTCTTCACTTTCATGTTCAAATTCTTCTTCTGAAGGTATGTCGGGATATAATCCTAACAACACCTTACCCACGGGACTGATTCCACCTCCGTTAGGTGCGAATAACCCGAATCACCCGCCTGTTAAAACGCCCCAACGAATCGCGCTCCAGGATCTTTTCTACCCAATCCGCACCGTCCTACCTACTTGTCTTTCACTCCCACCGGCAAATGGGGACAATTTTGAGATCAAACCCCACTTCATCAATATGCTGCCAAAATTTCACGGATTGGAATCCGAAGATGCCTATATCTTTATCAACAAATTCCAAAACGTTTGTGCAATGATGAAAACAACCCAATTAAGCGACGATGCTATAAGGCTAAGGGTCATTCCTTTCACCTTATGTGACTTAGCTGAGAAGTGGTTATACAGCATAGCATCACATTCAATTAAGAATTGGGAAGAGTTTGTGAAAGCTTTTCTTAAAAAGTTTTATCCTCATCACAAGACTGCGAGAATTCGCAATGAGATTATACAATTTTCCCAGCTTCCTTCCGAACCATTTTGGAAGTGTTTTGAAAGATTCAAAGACCTACTTGTTCAATGCCCTCACCATGGGATCGAAAATTGGCAACTTTGCCAAGCATTATACGAGGGATTGAACCCGGCAACGAAGCAGTTGCTAGAAACCATTTGTCAAGGTCACTTTTTAACCAAATCTAGTGAGGAAGCGTAGCAGTTTCTCGATGATCTTGCTGAACAAACACTTCAGTAGGAAAGCACCAAGACCACCTCATCTTCTTCAATTGGTCAGTCTAGGGCAGGCATACATCAATTAGATATGTCGATTGCTATGAAGGCCGAGATGGCCGCACTTACGAAAAAGCTAGAAGCGATTGAGACCAAAATCTCATAGCCTTCTCCTGCCCCTGTTGTGCCCCTACGAACTGTTTGTGCTTGTTGTTTGGATCCATCACATCTCACCGAAGAGTGTCCTTACAATCCATCTGCTCAAGGACATGATCAAGTTAATGCTGCCTTTCAGCAACGACAAAGAAATGATCCATACTCTTCGACATATAATCCGGGTTGGAGGAGTCACCCAAATTTCGCTTGGAATCAAAATCAACAATTCCAAGGAAACAACAACTTTCAAAGGCCTCCTCCTCCACAACAACAAGCACCTCCACAAACTCAATTCCAGCAACCTTTCCAACCGCAACCTTACCCTAACCCTAATCAAATGAACAATTTTGTGCCCAACAATTCTTACCCTCCAAACAACTTTGTTCAACCTCATAATGATAAGGTTAACTCGCTAGAAAGAAGTCTAGATGCGTTCCTAAAGCAATCTACACAATCCGCAACAAGGTTGGAGACTTCTATTCAATCTTTGGTGCAAAACAGTGCCTCACACGATCAAAGCATCAAATCTATTGAGGCACAAATTGCACAACTCAATGCTGCATTGAGCGAGCGAGAAAAAAGAAAGCTTCCATCTCAACCCCTGCCAAATCCCGGTCACACACATGTTGCATATGAACAACAAAATCATAACGTAAATGCTGTGACCACGTTGAGATCCGGAAAAGTGTTGCACAATAATGTGGGTATTAACGATGACACCCCTGCCGGTGGTTCTTCTTCTTCTTCATCTTCTTCATCTTCTTCACCTTCTTCTTCTTCTTCTTCTTCTTCGTTAGAGCCTATTCTTCATCCTTCACAAGGCTCTACTTCTTCTAGCTCGAACGGACCCACTTCTCACAACACAAACACATCTACTCGGGGATCTGTTCCAACTCCACAATATGATCCACAAAAATTGGACTCAACAAATTTTCAAAATGTTCCTTTTTCAAATAGGTTGAGATCCAATAAACCAACTCCACAAATGGAGAAGATTGTAGAGTTGTTCAAACATGTTAGCATAAATATCCCTCTCTTGGATGCAATCCAACAAGTTCCTTCATACGCAAAAATATTAAAGGACTTATGCACAAAGAAGAGGAAGTCACAAGTACCAAAGAAAGTTTTTGTGGCTAGTGCTGTTAGCGATGCTCTTGTCCAATCTTTACCCCAAAAGCACAAGGACCCCGGTTGTCCTACTATTTCGATAACAATTGGGGACAAGAACATCAATAGAGCACTATTAGATCTTGGTGCTAGTGTCAATTTGCTACCTTATTCTGTGTACGAGCAATTAGGCGTTGGAGAGCTTAAGCCCACTCATTGTACTCTCCAAATGGTTGACCGATCCATCACCCATCCTAGGGGAGAGTTGGAGGATGTGTTAATAAGAGTAGGGGATTTCATTTTCCCCGTTGACTTTATTGTTATGGATACACAATCTGTAGCTAACCCCTGGAGTCAAATTCCGGTGATACTTGGTCGACCATTCCTTGCGACTTCTAATGCGGTGATCAATTGTCGTAATGATTCAATGAATTTATCTTTTGGCAATATGACAATTGAACTCAAAATTTTTAAGTTAGGAAATCAGACTTTCGAGCCTAATTCTAGCGTACTTGATGTTTGCTCGATCAATGAGATCGCGGAGGAGGACCGTGAGTTCGAAAATTTTATGTTTGATCACAGCAGTGTTGACACCTCTAGTGCGTTCCTCCTAGAATCCGACACAGCTTTCACGCCGGACAACGATTATGAGTGTTTCACCTTTGTAGACGATTTTGAAAACTCACCACTCAAGTTTGAGTCTTTTGCTTTTGCGGATGAGTTAGTTGAACTATCCGACTCGGTTGCGTACACTCGATTTGAACCGTTGATGGAATCCTTCGAGTTTGAAACAGTTACACCATTGTTACCATCAATTGTTTTACCTCCTAAACTCGAACTAAAGCTTTTGCCGTCGCACCTTAAATATGCTTATCTAGATGAGAATGAGACCTTTCCCGTTATCATATCGGCCTCTCTAGCTCTCGAGCAAGAGAATGCCCTTTTAATGGTCTTACAAGATAATCAGCAAGCTTTTGGCTGGTTTATGGCGGACATCAAGGGGATTAGTCCCCTCATAGTTGAACATCATATACACTTGATGGATGATACCAAGCCGGTAAGGGATCCACAAAGACGCCTCAACCCCATAATGAAAGAGGTTGTCAAGAAGGAGAATGTTAAATGTCTTGATAGTGGTATCATTTACCCTATCTCGGATAGCCAGTGGGGTAGCCCCATTCATGTTGTGCCAAAGAAATCGGGCATTACGGTCATAACCAATGAGGCAAATGAGTTAATACCCACTCGCACCCAAACTGGGTGGCGAGTTTGCATCGACTATAGAAAACTCAATGCCGCGACAAGGAAAGACCACTTTCCTTTACCTTTCATTGACCAAATGCTAGAACGATTGGCTGGGCACAAATTCTATTGCTTTTTGGATGGCTATTCCGGCTATAACCAAGTTCCCATCGCCAAAGAGGATCAAGACAAGACCATATTTACTTGTCCTTTTGGCACTTTTGCTTATCGTCGCATACCTTTTGGGTTATGCAATGCACCCGCTACATTTCAGCGGTGTATGATGGGGATCTTTTCAGACATGGTTGAAAAGTTTTTGGAGATTTTTATGGATGATTTCTCCATTTTTGGTGACTCCTTCAATGAATGTTTGCTACACCTTGACGCAGTTCTTACTCGCTGTAGGGATAAGAACCTCACTTTAAATTAGGAGAAGTGCCACTTTATGGTACGAGAATGCATTGTCTTAGGACATGTCATCTCGCAAAATGGCATAGAGGTTGATAAAGCCAAAATTGAGGTCATTTCTAATCTTCCTCCTCCTAAATGCGTCAAAGACATCCGAGCTTTCCTTGGCCATGCCGGTTTTATAGACGGTTCATCAAGGATTTTAGCAAGATTGCTAGACCCTTAACTCTCTTATTGGCCAAGAACACAACATTTGCTTTTGACTCAACTTTCATGGAAGCGTTCGAGTCATTGAAACCCTCTTTCATTTCTGCGCCCATTCTTTCATCTCCAGACTGGATGCATCCCTTCGAAATTATGTGCGACGCATCAGATTTCGCTATTGGTGTTGTTCTTGGACAGCACATTAATAAGATGCCGCACATAATTTATTACGCTAGCCGTACACTAAATGAGGCCCAACTGAACTACACAACAACAGAAAAAGAATTTTTAGCCGTTGTGTTTGCACTTGAAAAATTCCGGCCTTATTTAATCGGCTCTCCAGTTATTGTGTATACGGACCATTCAGCTCTTCGCCACCTTTTTGCGAAGAAGGATGTGATTGTTAAAGATTTTTGTTGTGTAAGTTGGAAATTGTAAAGAAATCACAACCAAAAATTATTTGACCGCAATCAACTACGGTGTCGGATGTAGATTGTAAGTGAGTGCGGATCGTCCATAGGGACAGTGTAATCGTTCATCTTTTGAATTAGATGAGTCGAAACTTTATTGAGAAGAAAACAAAACAATTCAAGATTTGTATTTGAAGTTCAAGAATTAGAAAAAACTAGATCTAATAACAAGAAAAAGACAGAATCAAGAATTGATAGTTTGTTGATTTTTCCAAACCAAATATCAAGAATCGAAATGAGGCTCGTAGGAATCGATCGGATCTATAGATGTAATGTAATCTTACAATGACATATTCTTATCCTTCGATGAATTGATACTAGATCGATGATGATCGATCGAGAATTAGGGATTTCTTATGAAACTAGGGTTTCATCTTATCCCTTGTTCTTTCGTCGATATCATTCACATTCTAGCCTCTAGTAAATTCAAGAAACGATCGTAAATCCCTAATTTCGAGCGATAACAATCAAGAAAGCATCGCTACGAAACTAGGTCATCGATTCTTGAACTTGCTAGGGTTTACAAAACTCGTAGGACTTAAAAATCGTTTTAAGATTTGTTACACCATCATTCTATTGATCGTCTCGACTCCTTTACGAGCAGAGTTTTACTCAAACATCACAACAAGAACTACAATTACAAATTGAGATCTAATGATGATGCAAGAATTAAAAGAAAGCAAGATAAAAGAATTTCACCTTTTATTTATATCAACAATTTCATTACATTCGCTCAAGAACTACAAGAGGAAGAATTCGATCGTCGATTTGGCTTCGCTCGTCTCCGTGGGTCGCGGATCGGCTTGGATCACTTGCCCGATTGAAGATCGGCTCGGCTCCTAAAAGGTTGAAGGCTTCTCGCTTGATTGGTACTCAAGATCTTGAATTTGGAGTGGAATTAGGGTTAGGGTTTCGCACAAGCCTTGTCACTAGACTTGTGGAAGAAGATGAAGAAAGAGGTAAAGATTAACTAAAATTGATTACCTAAAGATTGATTAGCTTTTAACCCTAGGTCTAGGTTCCTATTTATAGACATCTAAACCCTAGATCTAGGATTTCAAATTCTAAGTTTCCCTCCTAAAGTTTGTTGAGGAAATTTGAATTTCCCTCCAAAAGTTAGTTAGAGGAGAAGCTTCTAGATGTGATTAGTTAGGAGGGGGCTTCTAGAAGAGATTAGTTAGGAGCTTAATTAGGATTAGCCTTGCTTAATGATCTTTGCTGATCTGGTAGAACCTTCGAGAGAATTCTGGAATTTGACATATCATTCTGAGCTGTAGCTACTGAGATAGGAATAATGATGCAAAATTGGAATGATGATCTGACTAAACCGCCGCGGAACCGCGGCCCAAGCTGGCTCCCGCCGCGGTTACGCGGCTCTTTTGAGGAGTTGGGGCTCTGGCTCTCTGGTGCTTGTTGGGCCTGAGTTGTGGGCCTTTCTTTGATATGTTGAATTATATTTCTCCCTTTGGATTGCTACCAGATCTCAAAACTTGGAGTTGGCATAATTTTTGATCAGCTCTTTGGTTTTTCTTCCGTATTTTCCTGCACAGACTCAAGACAAGTGTTGCGCAAATACAGAAATGATACGATGCCATGAAATGCGGTTAATTTCCCTTAAAGTGTCGGTTTAAAAGTCTAACACATGAAATCTGATATTTAACGACTGATTTGCTAATATGTGAAATATGAGTACCGAACACTTCTAAATGAGTGCAAAAGATGGGGAAATTGCCGTGTTAAAAATACATTATTTTCGACTGATCAAATACCCCCAAACTTAATTTCGATCGTCTCGAGCGAATGTTTTATTAAAAAGAGAAGGAGAAAATAAAGAAAGAGAAAAACTAACTAGCACACTTTCGTAGGCAACACGATTGCACCGAGCACGTGCAACAAGCCTTTAAACCTCTAGGTGTCCCTAGTAGGAGGAGTGTTGTCTCCTGAGGGTTTTCAGCGGATTGCACCCATAAAATCCAATAATAAAAGGAAGATCATGAATATTACATTTAAAGAAAAGAATTGTAAAAGAGAAGCCTTGAAAATTAGGGTTTCCAACTAAGCTAGCTTTTCGGTTGTCATGAGCCCTATCTTAATGGTCGTGAAAAGATGTCAGAAATCACGTCCTCCCTCAATAAAACATCGTCTTATTCTTCATTCCTATCTTTCTTCCAAACATCGATCATATAACCCTGCGTGTGTGTAAAGACATCCCTACACCCGGAGAATTCAATTCAAGCTATCATACTCTTGCCCATCAGCCTCAGTACTTTTTAATTAATGAATATTTAGATGAGATTGCTCATACACTTTCATGCGACCGTTAATACTTCTTGAGGTACTAACCGACCGATTACTCATGTGCTTGCTTACTTGGTGTATTTTCCTCGTCTTGCACCACCTCAGGCATAGCAGTGACTCCCAGACCAGTTGGCCTTAGGGCACTAGGTGAAGAAGCACCCTCGCTATACATTTTTATTGCCCTCGGTGATAACAAAACCAGTGTCCATTTTTCTCACCACTTTATATTTTCTTTATTTTTTTATTTCCTTCATACTTTTGGTTTTAAGACAAGAGCATTTCAAGGTATCCTCTACTATCCCAGGCTTCAAGACGTGTGTAAGTGCGAATAGCAGGGTAGCAACGTTCAAAATGTTTGGCTTCCAGAATAGAAACTATTTTTCAGACTTATTTTTATCCTCAGATTAGTGACGTCTTTCATCTTACTAACCCTTGGGACAACGGCTCATAACTACTTATTACTATTTCTTATAAGAAAACTTCTAATTTTCTTGGTTTTCTTAAATTTTTCTAATCTCATGGATGTAATTTTTCACTATCTAAACTTTCATTATCTTATTTATGTACAAAAAATATTTTTATCTTTTTGAAAATTTTTAAATTTTTATAGGTTTTCAAAAAAAATGTTTTGTGCTTATGCAAATGATATGCAAATGATGCAAAAATAAGCACAAACCTCCCCCAAACTTGTTTTCAACAGTGTCCTCACTGTTGCCATCTGCTAAATTGCTAAATCTCGAAAAACCTGTAAACTTGGGAGGAATTTATTAGTGGGGGCAAAATATTTAAGTGAAGAACCTCCCCTAAACTTATTTTTGGCTCAAAATTTTGTAAAAATTTTCTTTTCAAGAGCCAGATAATGTACCCCCCCAAACTTGAGTTATGCAATGTTAATCTTTTAAAATCACAAGTGGGGGTCAAAAATCATTGGTCGATGCCAAGCTTTGCAAAGACCAAATGTTAACACCAACCATTCAAAATTTTTATCAATGCAGTGCTCTAGTTGGTGGAAGAAGAAGTGGGGAAAGGTTAAGAGGTGGAATAGAATGTGTGTGCGTCTCATTTTGGAGAGACGATGCAGTGTATGTGATGGATTACTCGCATTCTTTTTACAGTTCAAAAGAAGGGGTGGAGGTTCAATTTCCTTGATTGGGAGATGATTCATCTCAACACCCATGTCATTCAAAAATGCGAGTTCATCAGCGAAGATTTCCTCAAAAGTTCCATTAATACCCCGATGAATAATGTCATCACAAAGTGCGGGGTGATCTTCAGACTCTAAGAACAGTTCATAATCCGTGTTAATTGTTGACCCAGACATCTCGGTGGAAGAGTCCGTATGTGTATGATACATAGTTGGGTCAAACAATAACGTATGAAAAGAGTCAAGATCGATATCAGGAGGATCATCAAATTCGCTGCTGTCGACATCCATTAAGTCGACAGAACATACCTGAGCAATAGGTTCGGAGGGTACACTTCCCAACTTGTAGATGTTCAGCTCTATTGACCTATTCCCGAAAGATAGGGTCATAGAACCATTACGACAGTTGATTATTGCGTTGGAAGTGGCCAAAAAGGGGCGACCTAAAATCACCGGAATTTGATTCCGTGGGTTCGCTACAGGTTGTGTATCAATTACAATAAAATCTACCGGGAATATAAATTCTCCGATTTTTATTAACACATCCTCCAGTTCACCCCTAGGTTTGGTGATTGATCGGTCAGCCATCTGGAGAGTGCAATTGGTTGGCTTCAACTCTCCGATCCCTAATTGCTCATGGACTGAATATGGAAGTAAGTTAACACTAGCGCCAAGGTCTAGTAGCGGTTGATGTGTTTTTCCCCAATAGAAACGGAAATAGTAGGATATCCAGGATCCTTACGTTTCCTCGGTAATTGTTGGGGGAAAGCCGTGTCTATTGTTTTTTTCATGAAAATCTTCTTGGGCACTTGAGTCTTCCTCTTCCTAGTGCACAAGTTCTTAAGAGTTTTCGCATAGGACGGAACTTGTTGGATGGCATCTAGGAGAGGGCTGTTGGTGTTTACTTGCTTAAAAATGTTCATAATCTTCTCCATATGTGGACTCGGTGTGTTAGCCCTTAACCGATTAGGATAAGGTGCTTTAGCAATAAGCGCTGGGTCCATCATAGGAGAAGAAAGTGTGTGTAGAACCGATCCCAAAATAGAAGTGGGGATCGTCCATGGAGGGGTAAAAGAGGTGGGCTGTAGTGGCGAGCCTTTTGGGAAACGAAGAATAGGCTCGAAAGAAGATGGTGGGGTAGAAGAACTGGGGTCAGAAGTGTGTGTGTGAGGAAAGGTCTCAGCCGGGGTGTTATTGATTGATTTATCAGTGTCATCAAACTCTTCCCTAAGGTGATGGTCAAGCACTCTTCCAGATCTCAACGTGAGTGCATCCACATGATGTGAATAGCCAGGATTGGGTAAAGGATTAGCTGGAAGTTTCCCTTTCTCTCGTGCACTCATTTCGGCTTTTAGTTGTGCAATTTGTTCTTCCATCGATTTGATGTTCTCATTTTGAGAGATAATGATCTTCATCACATTCTCGACGGAAGATTGCAAACTTGCCGTCCCTTGGATGGATTGTTTCATGAAAGTATCCAAGGTTTGTGCTAGTGCAGAGGTATTATCTGTACCGGTCAATTGCAAAGGACTAGACGGTGCAAAAGTGTTAGCCGGATTTTGAAAGTTTTGTGATTGGAAGGGGTGCTGACTCAATTGAAGTTGTGGGTGCTGTTGTGGTGGAGGGGCCCCTTGGAAATTGTTTTGGGTTGGAACCGTGTTTTGAAATTGTGATTGGTTCCAAGCAAAATTTGGGTGATTCCTCCAACCCTGATCATATGTGGAGGAAGATGGATCGTTTCTAGGTCTTTGAAATGCGGCATTGGTATGCTCATGACCTTGAAACGGACATTCTTCCGTCAAGTGAGACGGATCAGAACAACAACCACATACAGTTTTGGAGAGTGACATTTGATTTAGGGTGGCGGCTAAAAATTTATTTTCCATATTCTCGAGTTTCTTATTGATAGTTGCAATGTCAGCTCTAACTCCTATGGAAATATCATTGCCATCCCTAAACGATTGACTCATACCCTCCCACTGTAAAGATTTTTCAGCGAAATTTTCTAGAAATTTCCAGGCTTCCCCATCATCTTTGGTCATAAAGTTGCCTTGACACATGGATTCAAGGGTCTGTCTTGTGTAAGGAGTAATGCCCTCATAAATGATTCGGCACAATTCCCATCTCGGGATGCCGTGATGTGGACATTGGACTAACAGATCCTTGAAACGTTCAAGACATTTTGAAAATGTTTCATTTGGAAGCTGGGTGAATTGATAGATTTCGCTACGGACTCGAGCTGTCTTTTGGTGTGGGTAGAATTTCTTAAGGAATGCTTTGAAGAAGTCTTCCCAATTTGAAATGGAATGTGCGGTAGTGTTATATAGCCACTTCTCGGCTATATCGCACAAGGTAAATGGGAGAAGACGTAGACGCATAGCATCCACAGAAAGCTGTGAAGTACCCATCATTGCGCATACATTTTCAAATTTCGTGATAAACACGTATGCGTCTTCAGACTCGAGACCGTGAAATTTTGGTAGAAGGTTGATGTATTGGGGTTTTATTTGAAAATTTTCCCCGTTGGCTGGTGGAATGGAAAGACAGGTGGAAAGTGGACTTCGTATTGGATAGCATCTCTCTTGGAGAGAGATGCGAGGTGGATTCTGCGCACCAACGGACGGCGGCAGAGTAGTGGAAAAGAAATTCGATGGAGGTGAATCCATCGATGTGGGTGTGGTGGTGGGTAAAAGAAAGGGTAAATGTAGAAATACCAACTTTTGGGTCGATGAGGGAAACGCGGACTAACGGGCACTAGAAACCCGTGTCCAGCCTATCTTGCACTAAAAAGGGTTAGTATAAGTGGCAGCGTGATTTTATAATTAGGGGAAATGATGTATGCGGTGTTTGCTTTAAAAATTGATACGGATTTTTTTTTTTTGAAAAAATGATGCAACACAACAAATGCAACACACAAAACCCTAAAATCTAGTGGTCACCTAGGTCCGGCTCTAGACCGCTCCTAACTGCCAAAAGACAAGTCACAGGATAGAATCCTCCACTGCCTCTTTGTCCCCCTGTGGCCGGATAAGTGCCAGGTAAGTGGGAAGGTACTCCACTACGTAAGTAGTGGGCCTAATTAAAAACCACTAGCCTTAGACACACTCGCCTTAGACACCACAAGAAAACGCGGATAAGCAATGAATTACCCACGGCCTTCTTTTGTCCTAATTGAGCGCGACAGTCCTTAGAGTCTTCTCTAGATATTTTTTAGTTAATGTGGGTCAATGCGGATGCAAGTTTTGCGATTTTCGGGGCCTAGGAAGGGTAATGAACTCCCCACCTAATTTGGATTTGGTCGTGCCCCTTAAATTCCGTATTAATATGCAAACAACCAAGAATCAAAAACACGCACAATTTTAATTTTGCTTTTGCGGCGCTGCGATTTATTTGCAAAGAAACCTGCACAAAGTGTTAATTGGAGCAGATGAGGGGAGAGATAAGAAAGTTAGTAGCTTACAGAGAAAGTTTGGTGCAGTGATGAAGTAAACTTGCGGCGGATCCGCCGCGTATGCAGGCTAATGCCGCGGAATCGTGGTGATGTAGTGGGACCACTGCACAAAATTCTGTGCACAAGCTCCTGTTCACTTACAAAGCTCTCTGGAGTTTGCAGAAAAAATTTTCCACAGCTCCACAAGTTCCAGATTTCCTCGCAATCAAATCACAATACACGTATTAGTGTTTGCACGAATTTTGATCACAAAATTTAGATGGAATAAAATTTTCAACTCAAATTTCAAAATACGAACAACTAGCGCACTATCCCCGGCAACGTCGCCATTTGATTGTTGATAAATTCTTGGATGTGTTTATCAAATCAAATGATCCCCGGCAACGGCGCCATTTGATTGTTAAAGATTTTTGTTGTGTAAGTTGGAAATTGTAAAGAAATCACAACCAAAAATTATTTGACCGCAATCAACTACGGTGTCGGATGTAGATTGTAAGTGAGTGCGGATCGTCCACAGGGACAGTGTAATCGTTCGTCTTTTGAATTAGATGAGTCGAAACTTTATTGGAAAGAAAACAAAACAATTCAAGCTTTGTATTTTAAGTTCAAGAATTAGAAAAAACTAGATCTAATAACAAGAAAAAGATAGAATCAAGAATTGATAGTTTGTTGATTTTTCCAAACCAAATATCAAGAATCGAAATGAGGCTCGTAGGAATCGATCGGATCTATAGATGTAATGTAATCTTACAATGACGTATTCTTATCCTTCGATGAATTGATACTAGATCGATGATGATCGATCGAGAATTAGGGATTTCTTATGAAACTAGGGTTTCATCTTATCTCTTGTTCTTTCTTCGATATCATTCACATTCTAGCCTCTAGTAAATTCAAGAAACGATCGTAAATCCCTAATTTCGAGCGATAACAATCAAGAAAGCATCGCTACGAAACTAGGTCATCGATTCTTGAACTTGCTAGGGTTTACAAAACTCGTAGGACTTAAAAATCGTTTTAAGATTTGTTACACCATCATTCTATTGATCGTCTCGACTCCTTTACGAGCGGAGTTTTACTCAAACATCACAACAAGAACTACAATTACAAATTGAGATCTAATCATGATGCAAGAATTAAAAGAAAGCAAGATAAAAGAATTTCACCTTTTATTTATATCAACAATTTCATTACATTCGTTCAAGAACTACAAGAGGAAGAATTCGATCGTCGATTTGGCTTCGCTCGTCTCCGTGGGTCGCGGATCGGCTTGGATCACTTGCCCGATTGAAGATCGGCTCGGCTCCTAAAAGGTTGAAGGCTTCTCGCTTGATTGGTACTCAAGATCTTGAATTTGGAGTGGAATTAGGGTTAGGGTTTCGCACAAGCCTTATCACTAGACTTGTGGAAGAAGATGAAGAAAGAGGTAAAGATTAACTAAAATTGATTACCTAAAGATTGATTAGCCTTTAACCCTAGGTCTAGGTTCCTATTTATAGACATCTAAACCCTAGATCTAGGATTTCAAATTCTAAGTTTCCCTCCTAAAGTTTGTTGAGGAAATTTGAATTTCCCTCCAAAAGTTAGTTAGAGGAGAAGCTTCTAGATGTGATTAGTTAGGAGGGGGCTTCTAGAAGAGATTAGTTAGGAGCTTAATTAGGATTAGCCTTGCTTAATGATCTTTGCTGATCTGGTAGAACCTTCGAGAGAATTCTGGAATTTGACATATCATTCTGAGCTGTAGCCACTGAGATAGGAATAATGATGCAAAATTGGAATGATGATCTGACTAAACCGCCGCGGAACCGCGGCCGAAGCCGGCTCCAGCAGCGGTTCCGCGGCTCTTTTGAGGAGTTGGGGCTCTGGCTCTCTGGTGCTTGTTGGGCCTGAGTTGTGGGCCTTTCTTTGATATGTTGAATTATATTTCTCCCTTTGGATTGCTACCAGATCTCAAAACTTGGAGTTGACGTAATTTTTGATCAGCTCTTTGGTTTTTCTTCCGTATTTTCCTGCATAGACTCAAGACAAGTGTTGCGCAAATACAGAAATGATGCGATGCCATGAAATGCGGTTAATTTCCCTTAAAGTGTCGGTTTAAAAGTCTAACACATGAAATCTGATATTTAACGACTGATTTGCTAATATGTGAAATATGAGTACCGAACACTTCTAAATGAGTGCAAAAGATGGGGAAATTGTCGTGTTAAAAATACATTATTTTCGACCGATCAGGATGCCAAATTGTGGTTAATACGTTGGATCCTCTTGTTTCAAGAGCTTGACCTTGTCATAAGGGACAAAAGAGGATGTGAAAGTGTAGTGGCCGATCACCTTTCACGACTTCTTTCTTCGCCTACACTTGAAATTCCAATCACAGATGTTTTTCCCGATGAGCAACTCTTAACCGTGTCCTGCGAACCATGGTTCGCTGATATTCTAAACTACTTGGCCACTAGCTTGATACCTAAAGATTGGTCGAAACAGGATAAACTCCGATTCTTGTCCCAAGTAAAGCATTTTTACTGGGATGAACCGTCTCTTTTTAAATATTGTTCCGACCAAATCATTCGTCGGTGTGTACCTGAAAATGAGTTTAAGAGTGTGCAGTCCTTTTGCCACGATCAAGCGTGTGGCGGGCACTTTGGCCCAAAGAAGACAGCCGAGAAAATCTTGCAGTGTGGTTTCTATTGGCCACGACTCTTTAAGGATGCATATGAATACTGCAAGACATGCTCCCGGTGCCAACACTTGGGCCGGATATCGCGAAGAAACGAAATGCCGCTCCAACCAATTTTGGTTGTGGATATTTTTGATGTTTGGGGAATAAACTTCATGGGACCATTTCCCAATTCCTTTGAGAATGTGTATATTCTTTTGGCTGTTGACTATGTGTCGAAATGGGCCGAGGCTGTACCTAGCCGAACGAATGACAACAAGGTTGTCGTTCGATTTCTTAAAGAACATATCTTTTCTCGATTTGGGCACCCTCGAGCGATTATAAGTGATAATGGATCTCACTTTTGCAATAGGACTTTTGAGTCCTTAATGCGCAAATATTTCATTACACACAAACTGTCAACGCCATACCATCCCCAAACATGTGGGCAAGCCAAGGTTTCGAATCGGCAAATTAAGCAAATCTTGGAGAAAACGGTTTCTAAAATCCGGAAAGATTGGTCACACAAACTGATCGATGCACTATGGGCTTTCCGTACTGCATACAAGACCGATCTTGGTATGTCTCCATACCGGCTTGTTTATGGGAAGGCTTGCCACCTCCCAGTTGAGATTGAGCACAAGGCATTTTGGGCGATCAAAGAGTTGAATTTATCAATGGAAGATGCGGGCAACAATCGAAAGCTGCAATTAAACGAACTAGAAGAGCTGCGGGATGAGGCTTATGATAATGCCGTAATTGTTAAAAACCGAACTAAGGTGTTTCATGATAAACACCTTCTGCGAAAAACATTTAAACCTGGTCAACAGGTTTTACTCTATGACATTCAGTTACACTATCACCCCGGCAAGCTCCGTTCTAGGTGGAAATGGCCATTTGTAGTTCGCACCGTTTATCCGCACGGTGCGGTCGATCTTGAAAATCCTGAGGACGGTACTTTATTTAAAGTAAACGGACATCGATTGAAACCGTTCCTCACAGCGGACCCATCGGAGGAGCTCCTGTTTTTGCAGGAGCCGATTTACACCGAGTAATTCTCCTCCACTTTTACCCCCGAATTTCCGATCTTCTTGCCAAAACTCTGTTTTAAATAAGTTTGGGGGTGTGTATCATTTGTAAATACATAAATACAAAATAACATAAAAAAAATTAAAAATTTTAGAAAATAATTTTTTTGACCTTTTTGTAAAATTGCAGAATAAATAAATAAATTTTGAATTTGCAAATAAATTCCTCTTTTTAGAGGGGTTTAGTTGCAAATTACTCATCATTTTCACCCTATTTAAAGAGCCCGCACCCACCCCTCTGTTCTAACCCTAATTTTCATCTCCTTTAAAACCCTAGCCGTCGCTCCTTCTTTTCTGCAGCAGAGACCCACCTTTCCGCCGCGGAACCGCCGCCCGAGAGCTCTCCCGCCGCGCATCCGCCGCCGTTTCTGCTCTTCACCCCCTGAAAATTTCAGGGGAGGTACAATCTCTCTGTTACTCTGTTTTGCAAATTTTAAATCTGTAGAAAACATCATGGCACATAGCATGCAATTAGAGAGAGATTTTTCAAAGGTTTTATCCCATGAGGTGTATGGTAGCTATTTCGCGAATGAAATTGCGTGGAGGTGTTAGAATTTTTTGATCTATAACCACCCTTCTACGTTTGCATTACCGGATTTAGTTAACCAATTTTACGAATCTATGGAGGATGGGTGTCTGGCTGTATTAGGTTATATAAAATTGAACTGGGAAGATCGTGACATAATAATTGATAGGGATTTAATTCACGAGGTCACACTTATACCTCGCATACCTGCACACGACCAGCCCCTACAATTCGAGGACTACATGCCCCTAATGGGCAACGATTGCTCGCAGGAGCCGCGAAAGGGTATTCAAGCTCGAACCCTTTTCGCGAATGTCTTGGCCGTGTGCCGATGGGCACAAAATAACATTTTTGGAAGCTCCCATAACACAACTTTTTTCACCCCCTCCTTACATATTGTGCACACACTAATGACGAAGAACCCACGTTTCGATATATGCAAAGTATTGCTTAATTCTATAGGTGCAGGAAAACGGGCCTCAAATTACCCATGTCCTATGTTGGTCACACAGCTTTGCCGATATTTCCTCCCCGTTGAGGAATTTGAGTTTTACATGATGGGAGGAATACCGGTTCGACCACTTATTGAGGGCGTTTCTACGTCCTACTCTAGATTGACTGATATCTGGTCGAGGACCGAACCGGCGGAGAATGTACCCGCCGGAACACCTAGCTCGAGCTCGACCGCGAGCGAGGGAAAAATGACACCTCAAGAGCATGCACGATTAATGAGGAGAGCTGTGAGGGGATTTGATGCATTGAGGGAGGAATTTAGGGCAACGGCAAGAGAACATGACCGTCGACTGACGGAAGTTGAGAGGGGTATTCAAACCCTATTGGCTAGGGAAGAGCGATCACGTTCACGCTCGAGAGCGCGACGTGGGGGTGAGCAGTGAGGGCACTGCTTTTGATAAGTTTGGGGGAGATGGTGGTGTATATAGTTATCCTTTGCATTGCATACTTTTTTTAAAAACTTTTTTGTATATATTTTTCTTTTTTTTTTGCATATTTAATTTCTGCATTGCATCCCTATATATAAAAATCATAAAAATTGAAAATTTTGAAAAATAAATTAAAAAAATAGAAAAAGAAAAACCCATAAAAACTAAAAATTTGAAAAAATTATAAAAATTAAAGTATTCAATTTTGGGCTTATTTGACTTGAGTTTGACAAATAGGTTAACTAGCTATGAACAACTAGATCTTAGACTTAGTAAATCAAAAACCCTAAAAATAACCTTTCTTAAAATTTAACGGTAGAAAGTATAAGTCTTTGTAGTTTATTTAGAAATAGGCAAATTTCGAGTTGACTTTTTGGTCTAAGTTAAAACAAAGGAAAAGTATTGATATTTTTATTAGAGTATAAGTTTGAAAAATAATTTCTAGCTTAAGTCTAAATTCTGAAAATATATACCCTACAAATTGCACAAACACGAACCTTGAAACTTGGAATAGTAGGAGAGACCTTGAAATGCTCTTGTCTTAAGTCCTTAGTACGAAGAAAAAAAAAATACAAGTGTGAATAAAGAAAAAAAAATGAACACTGGTTTTTGTAATTACTTAAGGCTGCAAAAATAGAAAAATATTTAGCAAGGGTGCTTCATCACTTAGTGCCTTAGACCAACTGGTTTGGGAGTCACTGCTAAAGCCTTAGGTGTTACAAGACTAGGAATTACGCTTTAATATGCATACACATTTTGTAATCGGTTGTTGGTACCTCAAGAAATATTAACAATCGCATGAAGAATGCGTGAGCAAAATTCATCTAAAATTCACCAATTAAGAAGTGTTTTGGATAACGGACAAGAGTATGGTTGCTTGATTTGAATTTTCAAGTGTAGGGGTGATATATACACACACGTAGGGGTATGTGATTAGGATTTAGATAAGAGATAGGAATGAAGAATAGGACTTATATCTTTAATAGAGATGATAAAAATTCCTAAGTTGAGATAGAACCCTAGAAGGAAAATTTAAGAGATGCCAAAAGCTAAGTAGGTCTGCAGAACATATATAATCTTAAGCTAAATGATAAGGAAGTGTGAAGAATACGGGTGGATAATTTACGAGTCGATGATAATAGAATTCCTTGTTAGAAAACATAATTGGAGAATAAAAGTCGATAAGCCAAATTGATAGGATTTTGTGGGTAGTATCCACTAAAAACCCTCAGGAGACAACACTCCTCCTACTAGGGACACCTAGAGGTTTAACGGCTTGTTGCACGAGCTCAGTGCAATCGCGATTCCCTGCGAAAGTGAGGTTAGGATTTTGTTGAGAATAAAACTAGGTTTGCTCGAGGACGAGCAAAAGATAAGTTTGGGGGTATTTGTTCATACCGTAATTTTGCATTCTTTTAGACCCCATTCTTATTCATTTTACAACTAAACAGGTGCTTTTGACCCATATCTGCTACATAGTTACAGGTAACAGGTTCTCGGAACAAAAACAGTGAAAAAGACAAAAGACGATGCAAAAGTGAGACTACGACCGATAAATGATGGAATCTTGATCAAACCTATAGTTGGAGAATAAACGAAGATCAGCTCACAAAGAACAAGGCAGCGCAAGGTTCAAGACTTCGACACAAAGCAACGTTAAAAGTCCACTACAATTATTTACTGCAGAGATCTGGGAGAGAATGAGAAGACATCCTAAAGAGCCAACTGAAGAAACAGGAAGAAAAAGTCAACAAAAAGAAGGCGACCAAATTTTAGCACAAGAGCCTCCTATCTAGCCGCGGAACCGCGGCCAAACCTGGCCTATGGCCGCGGTTTCGCGGCCGGGTATAACCCGTAGTGGCGAATTTTTTTCACCATAATGTTTGGCGGCGCTGACTAGTCTTCCTAGGGGTATTTTTGTAAAAACATATATGTGGCGATTGTAAACCTAGGGTTTTCTATGTCCTATAAATAGAGACTCAAATACTTGTATTAGGTCATGCCTCCTTTCATTAATAAAAATTCAGAATTCTCTTGAAGTTTTGGAGAGCATCAATTTGTAAGTAGTTTTTATTTTCTGCCTTAGTTCTTAGTTTTAATTTCTGCCCTAGATAGATCTATTCTTTGCCTTAGTTTTAAATCTAGATTAGAATCTTTATTAATCTGCAGTAGTTAATTAATCTCTTAATTCTAAAAATAAAAATCATGTTTTTTGTAGATCCCTTAATGAGCGAGTAGTTTCCTCGCTTGTTAGGGTTAGGACTAGGGAAGGATTTGAGAGATGAAAATCTCTCACCCCTTTCTTGCCCATCACATGTTAATAATTAGGACTCCATGCATACATGCATATTCCGCTCCCTACGGCACCCTACCCACGAGGTAACGGTGATACCGTAGTATAAAATACAGGATATGCATGTTTTCCATGGAGGTTAGGGTAAGGATTAAGAAAGGACGGACAAGGATCTAGAGGAAGAAACATAGTTTCTTCGCGATCATCCTAATCTCCTGTATTAATAATTACCATAACTCTTAAAAAGATCTAATTTAGGGCATTGAAAGAGGTGGGAAATTTTATTTTACCAAACTTAACCTAAACCTAATCCTAGCAAGTTTCCTAAATCCTAGTCTAAATCAAATTAGTTTTAGTGATAAAGATCCAAACACCATTTGGAATTAGCTCGTTAGAACAACTAGGAAATATACATCATCCCCGTGGACCGACCCGTATTCACCGGCTAGCTACCAAGCGACGCCGTTCTTGATTACGGTAAACATATATTTTTGATCATAAATCTCTATAAAATCAGGTACACCGAATTGGACTCGCCGAGAACTCCTAGATGATATTATACCTATCGTCAGATAGCGGTTCTCTGGTGACACTGGTACAGATTAGTCTGTAGACCCGAGATCGTCATAGAATCTTGTGTGATTCCCACTGTGCTTTGATTTCCTCCCTACCACGCTCAAGAGAGCATGCAAACAGGTGGATTTTGGGTACAGTCCTGAGTCACATGGAGGCAATGAGCAATAGGAGGGGTTTCGTCTCTCCCGGTATTAGGGGTTGATGCCGCGCTCTGCTCGATTGGCTATAACAGGAAGTCCCTGGCCAGGGCTGATGATGAGATTTACTGGTAAGTGTTATCAGTAGTTTCTCGACCTGTGCCTCACATCGGTATGACTTATCAAGTTATTGAGGTCTGACGTTTACCACCCGCAGACTCGATATGCGACATATCAAACGAAGAGACCGGACTGTACAGTAGTGTTACTTACTGGATTCGTGGGAGTTTAGACAAGCTTACTTGTTGATCTTCTGATCGCTCAATACCTGGGTAGCCGTTATGTCCAGCTAGTACCGCTGACGGCTTGTAGGTGACTGATATGATCATTACCTACTGCTGGCGTATTGACAGATCTTTAGAGTCCTACACAAAGGTTTCCTGACTCAAGAAAAACGAAGTAGGGCACATATGTGATATGTGCGGGACCGAGATTAATACGTGTATGTGATACAGTATTCTAATCTCGCGATATAGGTTATATGTGATATAACCGGATTATTGAATCAAGTGTTGATTCAATAATTTGTTATATGTATATTTGATATACATATAAATGATATTAGTCGGTTGTATGTGATATAGCCGGATTATTAAATCAAGTGTTGATTTAATAATTTAATGTATAATTATATATTTGATATATTAATATATATTAACTAATATTAGCTCACTTAAGAATTTGTTTTCTATAAATACATATAAATATATATGAGATATATATTAATGTATTTATTTTTGTGTCATGCTAGATGATACATTGGACATGGGTGTATGAGATTCAAACCAAATTAAAGATAATTTGGATGATTAATAATTAAGGGATAAACCAAAATTAGGTGGAAAATGTCATGGCTTGATATGCTTGTAGAAGCATGTAGAAGTCTTGAATTAGTCTACTAATTTTGTTGTACTCTAGATATTTATTAACCCAACTATTATTTTTAGCCATGGTTAACTCTCTACTAATATCTTTTGAGATATTTTCTCACCTAAGGGTTCACACTTGATCATCTTCTTCATCTCCTTCTTTGCTCTCTAGCTTTTGAGTGATGTGAAAAAAAAAAGGAGAGAATTAATTCTAAAGTGAGCAAAGTTCCTACTTCATCAATCTATACCAAACTAGCTATTTAGTATAGGTTGTTTACTTTACTAATTCCTCAATTAGTGAAGAGGTAGCTTGAGTTAGAAATTTTTCGACGTAGATCATTTTTGGCCTCGAAGATCCTTAAGCAAGTTCGTTCCTTTCGCCTAGTGGAGCTTAAGAAGAGTTCGGGGACCACTACTTGGAGTTAAGGGACTACTACACGGAGCTTTAGAAGTGAAGGACCGGTCTACAAAGGTTGTATTCCTTGTTCACTTAGTGTAAAGTTTGTTTACATGTTCTATAAAACCCTAATTCACTAGTTCGGTTCTTGGATGGTGTTGCTTAGCACTCTAGATTTTTAAAATTGCATACTCAATGCTTGCTAAAACCTTGTGGTCGTGCTAAGGAACCCTAACAGTGGTATCAGAGCCAAGCTAGAGCATTAGGAGTGGTCTAGGCGAAGTTAAAGTGTTCGATCGACTTTTCGAAACCCTAAATTCCCACTCTCTGGAAATTTTTTCAAAAGTTGGAATTTTTGAATTTAAAAATATGCAAAAAATTGTGTAGGGTTTTATATGGATCCCCAAGAAGAATGAGCTCCCAACTCGACTAAACGGCCGTGCAACCGCGGCCAAACCATGGGTTCAGCCGCGGTTCCGCGGCGCATTTGGTGAGGCAGGGACTATGCCTTCTTGTGCTGATCCGTAGGTACTTGTGGCACATTCTGGGTATTTTTAAGTGAGACTCAAGTGTTGAGATCTCTGGGAATTGTGGGTGTTTGATAAATCGATCAAAATGTTTAACATCATCTACATATCTGTGATTTGTGATACAATATTTGGAATCCACAATAGTTAGTTTTGTGAAAACTAATTAGAATTTTGTGAATCTAGCAATTTAGTCTCTTTTGATCGGTTGCCGCGGGGTTTTGATTCGGATCAAAACTCCATCGCAATCTTGTACAGTACGCGAACACTCGCCATGTAACACTAATAGATAGCTACGCCCCATCACCCCGACTAAGTGACTGTAGGAGAACCCCGTTGCCAAAAGCATCCGCTCGGGTGCTCGCGGCCGCGGTGTTTCACCTAAGTACACTTCGTCGACGGCATCGGGGATGCGGCCGTCTACCAATGTTTCTGACGAGCATTCGATCAAATGTCGGGAATCTTGTTGAATTGCCCGACTGGTTATTGAAAAGTGTTTTCAATTTGAGACTAAAATGCCGGGTTTATAACGTTAGGCATGAAATTCCGAATATGTGATATTCCGGGTTTATGATGTTTAAGGAATTTATATGGATAGGCATGAAATCCGAAGTATGTGATATTTCGGATTTATGATGTCTAAGGATGTTGCGGATTCTAATTATTATAGTTTTCATTTTCTTTTCTGCGACCGTAAGTGTAATATGTGGTGTATCGCCAGTTTCATTGCTATACGTCAACGACAATTGGGATACGCATATTTGCTTACGTTGATGACATGTGATATTATATGTTGCTGTGATATGTTATATTGGATCGTCGTGTTTGAATAGCCGAGGGTTTTTGCGTGAGATGAGAGTTTTTCATTTTCATTCATGTAAAAAATTTATATGTAATATTCTTTTATTGGGACACTTCCGGGTTGAGGATGATGTCACCATTGATGTATATTATTTATTTTTCTGCATTAGGATAGACCCAAGGTAGGGAGCACAAGTAACCGGTTCTAGAGTCCAGTGGGAGACCATCTCGAGGAGTCAAGACCGGGTCTCCTAACTCTAGAATTGGTACGGCTGCTTGTTCATAACAGAATACTGCATTTTATACCGCCCATTCTTATGCTCGTGTGTTTATAGGTAGGTGCTTTTAATCCGTGTTTGTTACATATTTACAGAGTACAGGTTTCCAGTACAAATATTGCAAATCAAGACAAAATCTCCACAGTTACGTCAAAATATAAAACATCTGTCACAGCAGATAAAAGCCGGGTTCCGGTCATCCATATCCGCCCAGTGCCGAGTACCAGTTCCAGAGACAAGACATATGACAGCGGTCATTCGTGTCTCGGACAAGCACAGAGCACGAGAGGGGCTGCACAAGAATCAATGGGTGCACGGAGCTCGAGGGAGATAAAGTCAAAAGTAAAGAAAAGAAAGCACTCTTGGACTAAGAAATCTGAAGATATTCTGGAGGACTTTTGTGCAGTTTAAAGATTTCAAACACAAGGACAAAGGGAACCAGGGCACACGACAAAAAATGATGGCCTAAGCCCTCTTTATGGCCGCGGAACCGCGGCCTAAGCATGCTTAGGCCGCGGAACCGCGGCCATGTAGGCTCCTTGCTCGGTCAGTTTTCAGGGGCATATTGGTACATTCATTTTAAGCCAGATTATTGCCCTAGCTTTTCAACCCTCCTCCTATAAATACCCCAGATCTGAGCCAAGCCAAGGTGTCAATTTCTTTAGCCTCTTTTTGTTAGGATTTAGTCCTTTTCTTCTTCTTCTTCATTCTTTTCTCCATGAAAATTGTAGTGAGAGCTTTTTGAGTGGAAGATCAATGAAGATGAGGGTTTTTGTATTATTCTTTTTGCTTAGCTTCCCCCTAGAGCTCTCTACCTTAACTTGATCTTGCAACCTCTTAAGTGAGCTTGCAAGTTTAAGCTTTGGTCATTGGTCTCAAGGGTTGTATCATTTTGTTCTCTCTTTAGTGCTTCATTTCACATGAGTTCTTTACCCTTCTCTTGATCTTGCAACCTCTTGATTGAGCTTGCAAGTTTAAGGGTTGGCTATTGATCCCATGCTTGTCTTGAGTTCTATGGTTCTTGTAATTACTTTCTTGCATTTTTCATTCTTGTCTTTAATTAGTTGCAATTTATTACCATGCACTTTAATTACTCGCTTGTAATCTTTTTCTTTTCTTTGTTCTTTTCTTTTGCTCTTTTTGGTTTGTTTTGTGAATGGTTGTAATTATCATTGTTAAGAATCAATACGGTATTGTAAGTTAAACGTTTCTTTGCTCGTTTCCTTTTCCCGTTATTTTCCATTGAACTCCGCCCAAACGTTACGCAAGCGCTCCGTTAGGCATCCTACCCTAACAAGGTAATGGTGATTCCTAACCGCGACCGGTTGCGTTCGGTTTGTCCGGAGGCGAAAGCAAGAGACAAGAACGGAAGGACAAGGGTAAATAAGCCGGATTCCATGAATACCGTGCTTAAATCCCCTAATCCACGTTGTTGCCGATTGCTCTAGCTTCAATTGGTCAAGACTCGGCTCAAAGGTTTTGAGTACGGATATCTTTAGCTTACATTTTCTTATATTTTCTTAACAACTTTATACTTGCAAATAATACACATAGGTTAGATTGAACAAACTCATATAAATTCTTTATTGACTCGTCTAAGACAAGAACGGAAATACAACCATCTCCCTGTGGATCGACCCGTGCTCAACCGGCTAGCTGCATAGCGACACCGTCCTGATCGCGGTAAACTTTAGAACTTTGAATATCCGACACGCGAAAAGCGTGCGATCAAATGGCGCCGTTGCCGGGGAGACGGTAGCGTATTTTCTTTCTTGTTATTCGGGTTAATATTCTTTTTGTATATATTTAAAAAAAAATAAAAAATCTTTTTGTTATTTTTGATCATTTTTGCGGGTAAGAGTGCAGATTTTTGCGGATTTGCAACCGGCAATTGTGGGGAGCAAAGTGTACGTTCAAAGCTAAGGTGATTGCAAAGTACAGTGCCAAAGATCCGGGTAGTTTGACCCGCGCAAGTGAAATTTTCAAGCTTACCGGATTAGATTCAACTGGGGTTTCCTAACCCAAAACTTAACGGTACGTACTTTACTAACTCCTTCTTCTCAAATCCGACGCATCCAATATACTATTCTTTGCAGGATTCTTTGCAAGTTCGTTAGCAAACGCTAAAAATTGACTAACCCGTATTTGTTGCAGTGCCGTGCTTAAACTAAAAAAAACGATTGTTTGATTCTTTATAGAATTTTTATTGAATTGCGCATTGCATACATTAATACTGACTTAAGGGCAAGCGAACCCCACAACATACGGTAAAGGATTTCATCACCTTTTCCGTGGCCCACAAATCACGAACTTGAGCATAACGTTTACCCGCACAAAATTTAAAAGAAACTAGACTTTAAGCCTTAAGGACTTCGTGCTCACTAGGAGAAGTTAACTGTGTTTAGAACCTCGCTTAACGGTATATTGCTTACGGGGTGTCTAGGAAAGTGTTAACGGCGAAATCGCCAAAAGAGAAAGGGTTATTTAATTAAGGAACTTCGCGAAAGCGTTAGAAAACCTCCCCTTATCTCTGCACTTACCTGGTCTCGTGATCAGTGTATCTTGAGCCCGTTTCTCGACACAGTTTTACTTCGACAATCAAGTTCTGGAGCAGGTCTAGTTGACCTAGGTGAACCCTAGAACGATTAGGTGTGTGGTATTTTTGTGTCGTGATTGTTTTTGTCTATATTCTTTTTTATTCTTTTGTTAATAGCTAAAAAAAAAATATATATCACATTCTTTTTCCCCTCCTTTTCTCTGTCTTTCTTTCTTTCTCTCTTCATATCATGGGTACTCCACCTCGTAAAACTCTTGCCGAACTTTGGTACCCACAACCAGACATTACTTCTTACGGTTCTTACTTTGGCCGAACTTCGAACGATCCATCCATGCCAAAAATTTCATTGAGAGATCGGATAGAAGTGTCTAGGACAAACACTTGCACTCCGCGTTCCACTTTGTATCAACATTTTCAACCTCCCCCACCCACTTATGTTGATACCCCTTTTGCAAGTCGTCCTTTGTCCATCGCTGAACGTATTGAGCAATCCCGTAGCCGATCTTTCACTCCTTTCACCACTTCAAATTCTTGGGATCAACAATTCCATTCACCTTCTTATCCAAATGTTGATCCTGCTCATGTCCAGCCATTCAATTCCTACCAGTCCTACCCAACTTTTGCAACTTCCCTAGACATTGCTTCTCCACAGCCTTTTGGGAGTTTTCAGTATCCAAACAACTTTGAATTTTTTACTAAAACCCCTTCACAACCTATGTCTAGTCTAGAACAGTCGTTGGAAGACTTTAGGGTAGCGTCAAGCCAACAGATGATGGATTTGAATGCGTCCATGGCCGCTCTCATACAACCTACTAACTCGGTAGCTAGTTTCCAACTAGCTCCTAATTTTCCAATGTATGATGAGGCGGCAGGACAGGCTGAGAATTTGAGTGGAGCGAGTGAAATGTACCCCCTTCCGAATCAAGCCTACCCATTTCAACTTGAATCTCACAACTCCAGTTTTGAATATCTATCTAGTGTTCCCAACGATTCACCAATTGAAGATAGAATGATTAATGAGTTGTGCGACTTTGTAGTGTTTGATTTGCCAGATTGTGAAGGGACCTTGCCAAGTGAAACCAATCCCAAACCTTTTGACCTCTACACTTCCATCTTAGAACCAAAATTGATTGAAATCCATGCTTTTGATGAGGTGTCTGAGAAAATTGACTTTCACTTGATTAAGGATCTTGACGCTGGGACTATTTTGGATGATGAACCCGTAGATTTAACTGAGTTTTTCTCTCCGATTCATCATCCCGAGTCATTAAATGTTTTTCCCGAACCCTATATGCGTTTGGACTTTGATGAAATATGCATGGATGAGCTTAACTTTGAGGAGAATTTTGAGGATATTTTTGAGGATGAAACAGTTCTAGATGATGAGTCGGATTTTCCAATTCATCCTGTTCCTTTCACTGACTGTGCACACCCTCCAGAACCCTTAACCGATACCCTTCCTCAACCACTTCCCTCCCTCCTTTCCATCGTTCCGACCTTGCAAGAACCCGTATCATTTTCACTTCCTGTGTCTGGTTTACCAAGTTCGGCGTACCCATGGTTTCTCACGAATCTTGAGGGATTTGACCCCATTTCTCGACGGATAAATGTATTAGCACAATCGCTTTTCACACATCGGTCATCACAAATTGTGCTAATCTATTTACTCCATTTGCACCCTCAAGTTCGTATTCCACTTCTTTTTCCATTCCGCCATTATTCTTCCTCTCATATACCGAGACCATATACCACTTCTATCTCCATACGGTCTCGCGTATTCTCCATTTCTTACCTCTCCGCATTCTTTCACCAACCAGCACATTATAGAGACAAAATCTTTGAATGGTTGGTGCTCACTTTTGGCCTGTGTAAGGCCTTGTATAGCTTGATACTGTTTTTCCCCCCCTAATCCTGAACTTCAACGCTTAACCGTGGAAACACTGTTTTACTTAAGTTTGGGGGGGCACCTTTTTTGTATATGTTTTTTGTTGTCCTTTTTGTTTTGTATATAATTTGTTTTTAGGGAGAGCGCCGACAATTTTGACCCTCTTGGTATAGCCTGACAGTGAGGGCACTGTCAAGTTTAAGTTTGGGGGTATGCTCGGTAAGCTTCCTTCCTTCGCATTCATTTGTATATTTTGCATTTGCATACCTTATTAAAAACCCACAAAAATCGAAAATTTTCCAAAAATATAAAAACTCTGTCGTCAAGTTAGCTAATAGGGTAACTTTGATTTTTATTCTGAATGTTTAGTTGATATGTTAGAAATAACTAAATTCTAGGCTTAGGAATTGAACATCCTAAAAATAACCCTCATTCTGTCTAACTTTGGTAAGTATACGTCCTTACAGTTTTTTTGAGAAATAGGTAATCTTGAGTTCAGTTCTTGAGTTAAGTCAAGATGAGGGGAAAGTATTGAAGCTTTACTGGAGGATAAGTCTGAAAAATAGTTTCTTTTCTTAAGTTCAAATTTAGAAAGTATATACCCTACAAACTGCACTTACACGCACCTTGAAACTTGGGATAGTAGAGGATACCTAAAAATACTCTTGCCTGAAAGCCTAGTATGAAAGAAAAAACGGTATTTAAAGCTAAACACCAAAAGAGCATATTGAAAAAAATATCCGGTCTTGAAAAAGAAAAAGAAAAAAAGGAAAAGAAAAAGAAAAATAGAATAAAGTCAAGACCTGGAAATTGCTATTTACGCTTTAAGCTCACACATTCAGTAATCGGCTGTTAGTGCTTCAAGAAGCATTAATAGTCGCATGAAAGGTATGTGAGCAAAACCGTCCATCCTTAATGAAAAGAAGTAGTATTAGGTATTAGGGCAAG
The DNA here is from genome assembly GCA_030015575.1 of Agapanthus africanus. Taxonomy (NCBI): domain Eukaryota; kingdom Viridiplantae; phylum Streptophyta; class Magnoliopsida; order Asparagales; family Amaryllidaceae; genus Agapanthus; species Agapanthus africanus. Next base: position 374,538,537 of record CM057339.1, on the reverse strand, counting down.
GGTATTATAGTTTGAATTGAATTCTTGAGTGTAGGGGTGCAAATATACACACACGTAGGGGTGTACAGTCGATGTTTGGATAAAAGATAGAAATAAAGAATAAGACTTGTGTTTTCTGTAAAGTTGATAAAAATCCCTGATTTGAGGCCGCACTTTAGAAGGAAAACTCAGGAGATACCAATATCTTTCTAAACTTTTTTGGAACGTATATGATCTAAGGTTAAATAGATAGGAGGTGTGAAAAATAAGGGTTGGATATTTCTAACTTAGGATAATAGAGTTTCTAACGTAAATACTAAAACTGTAAGAGTAGAATCGATGTTAACTTATGAAACTAGCTTGACGGGATTTTGTGGGTAGTATCCGCTGAAAACCCTCAGGAGACAACACTCCTCCTACTAGGGACACCTAGAAGTTTAACGGCTTGTTGCACGCGCTCAGTGCAATCGCGTTCCCTGCGAAAGTGCGGTTAGAATTTTATTTTTGTGAATAATTGGTTTTGCTCGGGACGAGCAAAAGTTAAGTTTGGGGGTATTTGTTCATAACAGAATACTGCATTTTATACCGCCCATTCTTATGCTCGTGTGTTTATAGGTAGGTGCTTTTAATCCGTGTTTGTTACATATTTACAGAGTACAGGTTTCCAGTACAAATATTGCAAATCAAGACAAAATCTCCACAGTTACGTCAAAATATAAAACATCTGTCACAGCAGATAAAAGCCGGGTTCCGGTCATCCATATCCGCCCAGTGCCGAGTACCAGTTCCAGAGACAAGACATATGACAGCGGTCATTCGTGTCTCGGACAAGAACAGAGCACGAGAGGGGCTGCACAAGAATCAATGGGTGCGCGGAGCTCGAGGGAGATAAAGTCAAAAGTAAAGAAAAGAAAGCAATCTTGGACTAAGAAATCTGAAGATATTCTGGAGGACTTTTGTACAGTTTAAAGATTTCAAACACAAGGACAAAGGGAACCAGGGTACACGACAAAAAATGATGGCTTAAGCCCTCTTTATGGCCACGGAACCGCGGCCATGTAGGCTCCTTGTTCCGTCAGTTTTCAGGGGCATATTGGTACATTCATTTTAAGCCAGATTATTGCCCTAGCTTTTCAACCCTCCTCCTATAAATACCCCAGATCTGAGCCAAGCCAAGGTGTTAATTTCTTTAGCCTCTTTTTGTTAGGATTTAGTCTTTTTCTTCTTCTTCTTCATTCTTTTCTCCATGAAAATTGTAGTGAGAGCTTTTTGAGTGGAAGATCAATGAAGATGAGGGTTTTTGTATTATTCTTTTTGCTTAGCTTCCCCCTAGAGCTCTCTACCTTAACTTGATCTTGCAACCTCCTAAGTGAGCTTGCAAGTTTAAGCTTTGGTCATCGGTCTCAAGGGGTTGTATCATTTTGTTCTCTCTTTAGTGCTTCATTTCACATGAGTTCTTTACCCTTCTCTTGATCTTGCAACCTCTTGATTGAGCTTGCAAGTTTAAGGGTTGGCTATTGATCCCATGCTTGTCTTGAGTTCTATGGTTCTTGTAATTACTTTCTTGCATTTTTCATTCTTGTCTTTAATTAGTTGCAATTTATTACCACGCACTTTAATTACTTGCTTGTAATCTTTTTCTTTTCTTTGTTCTTTTCTTTTGCTCTTTTTGGTTTGTTTTGTGAATGGTTGTAATTATCATTGTTAAGAATCAATACGGTATTGTAAGTTAAACGTTTCTTTGCTCGTTTCCTTTTCCCGTTATTTTCCATTGAACTCCGCCCAAACGTTACGCAAGCGCTCCGTTAGGCACCCTACCCTAACAAGGTAACGGTGATTCCTAACCGCGACCGGTTGCGTTCGGTTTGGCCGGAGGCGAAAGCAAGAGACAAGAACGGAAGGACAAGGGTAAATAAGCCGGATTCCACGAATACCGCGCTTAAATCCCCTAATCCACGTTGTTGCCGATTGCTCTAGCTTCAATTGGTCAAGACTCGGCTCAAAGGTTTTGAGTACGGATATCTTTAGCTTACACTTTCTTATATTTTCTTAACAACTTTATACTTGCAAATAATACACACAGGTTAGATTGAACAAACTCATACAAATTCTTTATTGACTCGTCTAAGACAAGAACGGAAATACAACCATCTCCCTGTGGATCGACCCGTGCTCAACCGGCTAGCTGCATAGCGACACCGTCCTGATCACGGTAAACTTTAGAACTTTGAACATCCGACACGCCAAAAGCGTGCGATCACTGCTTGCCGCTCTCGTTGGGGTCTAGGGATGTGGGTTTGGATATTCATCACGACCGTGGAATCCGTATTTTTTACTAGCTTGATTTAAAAAATGGACCTCCTAGTATATCCTATATTTCATATGTTAACTTCTGCTGCAATATTCTGTGATGAGATCATATAACTGTGTGAGACGAATGTTTTATTATATATATGATATATAATAAACATTGCTTATGCTTTGCATCCGCGCTAGCCCTGCCCCCGCTCTGTCGTTAGTTAAGTAACATAACGGTACATGACGGGACACCGTGGCAAATGCGGATGGCATAAACGTACGTTCTATTTTCGTTTCTTCTGTGATGTTTAGGAAATATAAATGATGGGACTTCATTAGTGAGATTAATGAAAAGGAAAGAAACCTAAAGATATTGTAGAATCAAATTTTCAAAAAAATAGCTCTAGTTATTGCTTTGCATAGTGGTATTCCTTGATGAATATCCAGCACCTCATTCGATAAGGAAAGAGCCGAGATCCCTTCACTGGGAATGACCTCTTTAGCAAAAGCTAGTAAATGCTGCAACCCACTCGGTTTGTTTTGAAAACTATTCGATTTTAAAAAAGCGGAGCTTAAACCACTCCTTTTCAAATCACTCGATTCTACAACGATATCAAGTTCATTACGCAAAAGGTTTTTTTAAAAACCTATCGTAGCCCTCCACCATTTCAGATAAGTGCTATTTAGTATTTGTGCTACGTTTGTTGGCCTTCATCAAGACGTAGTGTGCGGTAACTGATTAGTGCTTATCTGCTGCATATGATGCTATTGGATTTGGGTAGTCGTACGACTTTTTTGGCCTTCGTCAAGGGTCGTGCGGGTGAGTTTAATTCAACCACGAAATGTACGGGTTGAAATTGACTAGCGGCCTATGATTTGTTGGCCCTCGTCAAGGTCATAGGACGTTAGGGGCAAAAGATATTGGGAATTTCAAGTGTTGAAATTTGCAATGAGATTGCATACTTTCTATGAGATAGTTGGATCCCGATACCCACTGCGAGTAAGAGTTACTCCTGGAAGAGTTTTGCACTTTACAATTAGCTAATCCAGTAGGTGTCTAAGGAAGGTGTTAACGGGGTTATGCCCATGTGGAAACGAGGTTATTTAATTAGTTCCATGCGAAGGCATGGGGAGACTCCCTCGGAGTACCAATACCTGCCTGGCTGAATGATTGACAAACTTGTAAGGTGTAATTAATCCCGGTTAGTCTTAACTTTTAGGGTTTGAAGGAAGATTTGATAAAAACAGTGGAAGCCATCCTGATTAGATAAAATAATAACCAATCTAATTTTGTAAGAGCATACGCTAAAGTGTTGTCTTCTCTCTCTCTCCAGGTAGCGACCATGACACGCCTTAATCAAGATAATAATATTGATGTATTGACCGAACCCGCTTGTTATACTGAGCTGGGGAACGTTGGTTCCGCTCTACCTTATCATTGTTATAAGTCTGAGCAGGAAATAGGGGAATATCCGGATTCCCACGCAACCCGAACGAGGAATGAGCATTGTAATACCCAGCCCCTTTTATACCAAAATCTATATTTTGTTACTTTATAATTCTATTTATTTTATTTATAATTTTATTTATCTTATTTTATTTATCCTAAACCAAAAATCCCAAATCCTACCCTATCCTATTTATTCTAATAAATTTACCTCAGCCCATTCATTTATTTCTTAACTACCCAGCCCATTTCTTTTTATTTATAAAAAGAAAATTAAACTCAGCCCTTTCCCTAGCCCATCAGCCCAACCCCTTTTTCCATTTCCCTTATTATTTCCATTCTGAAACCCCGGCCCAGCCCATTCTTTTTAATAAACTTATTTCTTTTCCCTTCGGCCCAAGCCCTCTAAGCCCCCGCATTACCCGACCCGGCCCACGTCTTATTCTCCTTCTTCTCCAACGGCTCCTTTCCTTTTCTCCCGCCCCTGTCGCTGGCGATCCGTAACCCACGCCGCCTCCTCCGCCCACGCCCGCACCCTCGTTGCTTGGCCGTTACTCCCCACGACGCACGCCTTTGACCCCTCCTCGTCTTCTCCCCTCCTTACTCCCATCACTTCTCCTTCTCTCTTCCTCCCCTTCCCGTCTCTCCCTCGAACCCACTGCACACCCATCCCCGATCACCCGAGTCCCCATACCTCCGATATCCTCTCCTCGAGATCCTCATCGCCTTGTCTCCATCACCGACACCTCCTTCTACCTCCATCAATGACGCAACCATCTCCTTCTCCTCAACACCCTAAACCCAAACCTCCATCAATATCGCCTCGTCTCCACGCAGAACCCATCATCTCTGATCACCAGCAACCTCCTCCCCGAGCACCCTCTCGTTCTCACTCCCCCCTCTCAATCTCCCATCTCCCTTCCTCTGTTCTCCTCTCTCACTCTCTCTCTATTTTCTCACTCTCTCTCCCTCTGTTTTCTCACTCACTCTCTTCCTCTACTCTCTCTCTATCTGATCACTCACTCTCTCTCTCTATTTTCTCACTCTCTCCCCCTCTGTTTTCTCCCTCCCTCTCTCTTCCTCTACTCTCTCTCTATCTGATCACCCCCTCTCTCTCTCTCTCTCTAGCACTCTCTCTCTCCCCCTCTCTAAAGCTCACCTGTCTTTCCATTCTCTATCAACCTACTACCACCACACGACATCGCCAGAGTCCGCAATAGCCCATTCCCAAGCTCGAGCCAAGCCCAAGCCTAGCCGAGACTCGTCGCGTGGTTGCTACCCCGTGTCCGGGACGTGTCACTACTGCCTTCGCTGCCGCGCCGTCAGTTCACCGCCTCCAGGTAAGTTTTCTACTTGCTTCATGCTAATCTATCTATGTTACAAACCCAAATCGTATAGATTGCAATGTTACTATTTCAGGATAGCTTACACTATTTACCTGTTCGATGTATTGTCTAAATGGAAATACTCTTCTAATTTGACGGAACTTATTTGCATAGTCTGGCCCGTCTGACTGTGAAACTAGTGTGTGAATTTCATTGGAAAATATAATCGTTAATGACTAAAACGACTACCCTCAAGTTTAACCGTAAAACTGGAATTTTCTTGTACCTGAAAACCGTTAAAATCACCATAAATTATGTACACACTGGAATGATGCGTTCTAGAGCTTAAATCGAAGCCAACTCGACGAACTTTAACCGTATACTAGTTTCCAGATATTTCTGTACTTTAACTATGATAATATTTGGATCGGAGTGCGACTCTGGACTGCAGTCCAGAGCGACTCAGTTTACGGTGTGCTGTTCCGTAATGGGTACCACACTGTTTCCTGAACTCGTAGGTTGCGGAACTCCACTGCTTATGAAATATGAATCTGTTATCTAGATAATACAAGTGGTTTCACCCTGTTTCGTCAACATTTGCTATTTAACCTGTAATTTAAAAGATCGGGACGCATAACAGTCCCAACAGAATCAGAATTGACATACTAGTATTAAACAGTGTATATCTCCTGACGTACAGATGCGGTTGAAGATCTGTCTATTGCCTTGAAAATCTTACTGAAAACCCTAGATTTCATTCAACTGTAGCATAGCTAAAATCTGATCCCAACTGGGATTAAAATGCGTTGCGAAACGGACTTCCGATTCTGAAACCGGATTTCCAGCCGTGAACGCTTAAAATGAAATGGCTATAATTAATGATCCTGGAATCCGATTGGCATGAAACCAAATTCGCTGGATAGATAACTGAACGTACTATTTATTCCCCGTTCATCGTTTTACTAAATTGTAACCGTATGATTTATGATATATTATTCAAGTGGTAGATTATTAATTCATGACATCCTAAACATGCTTTATATACTGTTTATGCATCATATCATACACATGTCACTGCATTGATAACATAGTGATAACGTGCATTTACCCAGTGTTAGGTTTTAGTGATGATTGTGGCAAGTACGTTAGTGTTCATGTATCAGTGAATAAGTGAAAGTGATACGTACTTGTACACAATCAGTGAACCTTATGATTCTATTGCATTGTCGACGTCTGTGGGACGCGTGTACGTGTGACTATAAGTGGTATGGGACACTTATGGAAGCTCTTGCACGGGTGTCACAGATAAGGCACCAGACACTGCCATTTATCTTAGGTATTAGTCGGGACGTGCTTGATGGAGGTCCTGCCTCCAGTTCTCGTGCAGACTTGTCACAGACCGATTGGTATTTAGGGTTATGGTTAGCGTTTGATGTAGAACACGGGGTGTGGGGTAGTTTGAGTGTGAGTTCAACAGAATCTTGGGAGTCCCATGCCGGCTTATATATTTAGGGAGATATATGGAGATTTACAGGGTACATGATTATTACCGTGATATACATGTTGGGCCCGTGGTCCCTTGCCCTTAGGTGGAGGACACTCGCGAGTGGTTGGCTCTCACACTTGGACTGATGATAGGCTTAGTGACCTGTACAGTGAGACTTAGAGACTGATAGGGATACTGGCATTGATATACATACTTACTGTGTTGACATACGTGGCAAATCATTCTACTGCTTTTACTGTTCCGCTGCATTGATTACTACATGTTCATACCCATACTGCCATTGATCTACTGTTATATATATATCTATTATCACTGTTAGAATTGTCACATGATTTTATATATATTATATTGCTATTGTGTCGCTCTGACGACCTGAGTATGCATGCTCAGTGTAAGGAGAAGATTTAGCCTGGACCAGGACTAGACGTATATCACAGACACATCGACTTGCTATCCAGAGTTATACCTTTTGTTCCCATCAGGTCAGTTCTTTATATTGTTTCGTTTCAGTTACTGCATTTCTCATTACCTGCGCATTATTTACTGATTACCATGTAAAATTAGAAGCCGAAGTGTGACTACGACAGGATATTTCCTTGACCGTAGGAGCATGGCTGGCCTTGTCAACCCCTCGTATTCCGTATTTTGGGAAGCGGGGCGTGACAAGCATGTTGATGCATCTTCTTCGGGTGTGTTCGTTACCGAGAACTGTTTCTCAGTACACTCTACGTCCTGAGTATTAGATACCGAATCAAGATCTCACATTTGTAATATGTTACATGGGCTAAAGAAAGATAGAGAATTGGGAAAAGGTAATCATTCTCTAAAAGTAAGGAATGATGCAAATGATGCAGCCAAAGCAGTTGGTGAATATCACCTTGTATTACCAAATGGGAATACATTGATTCTGAACAACTTTTATTACGTACCTAAAATGTTGTGCAATTTAATATCAGTTTTTTTATTAGATAAAGAAGGATATAATTTTGTAGTAGAGAAAAATGTTATGAACATTTTCCTAAATCAAGTGTTGATTGGGTTTGATACGTTACTTAACGGTTTATACGTTCTAAATCAAAACATAGTTCTTAATGTAAAGAACACCCACAAGAGAAAAAGTTCATAAATGAACGAATCCTTCTTGTGGTATTGTAGACTAGGTCATAACAATGCGACACGACTAGCTATGTTACATAAGGATGGATATTTGAACCCGTTTGAATTTACATCTTATGAAACTTGCCAGTCATGTCTCAAAGGCAAAATGACCAAAACTCTATTTACTGGACACGGAGAAAGAGCTACTGAACTTTTAGGATTGATACATAGTGATGTACGCGGTCCTATGTCTATACATGCCAGGAATGGTTCCTCGCACTTCATTACATTCACCGATGATCTCTCAAGATTCGGACATGTGTTCCTGTTGAAACACAAATCTGAAGCTTTTGAGAAATTCAAGGAATATAAGTGCGAAATAAAGAACCAAATGGGTAAAAGTATTAAAATCCTTCAATCTGATCGGGGATGAGAATACTTAAGCACGGAGTTCCTGAATTATTTAAAAGAGAATGGGATTCTCTCTCAGCTTACTCCTCCGTATACACCACAGCACAACGGTGTATCGGAGTGGAGGAATCACACCCTATTAGATATAGTGCGCTCTATGATGAGTACTGCTGAGTTACCTATTTTCTTTTGGGGTTATGCGCTTGAGACAGCCGCATACCTACTGAGTAGAGTTCCAACCAAATCAGTGCCTACCACTCCATATGAGATATGAAATGGGAAGAGACCATCTCTTAAATGAGTTAAAATATGGGGTTGTCCGGCCTATATTAAAAGCAAAATCCGGACAAGCTCGAGGCAAGGTCAGTTCTGTGCAAGTTTGTGGGATATCCAAAGGATTCCTATGGATATATATTCTACCACACTGAGGAACAAAAGGTGTTTGCTTTTCAATATGCCACATTTTTAGAAAAGGAATTTCTTGTAAAAGAAATTAGTGGTCATGAGGTATAACTGGAAAAAGTTCCAGCTACACAAATCACAACTGATGATTTGGTGGAACCGAAGAATTCAAAAGTCCCCGATGAACCTCAGCCTCTCCGCAGATCTAGTAGGGTTCCTCATCAACCTGAGAGATACTACGGTTTTCTCATTGACGTTGGGAGCGAGGGTTGCATCATGGGAGATGATGACCTAACTAGTTACGAGTAGGCCATCACGAGTAGGGACTCTGTAAAATGGCAAGATGCAATGCAATCTGAGATGGAATCCATGTACACCAACAAAGTATGGACTTTGGAAGTTGCTCCGGAAGGGGTAAAACCCATTGGGAGAAAGTGAATCTTTAAGAAGAAACTTAGTGTAGATAGAAAAGTTGAGACTTTCAAAGATAGACTTATAGCAAAAGGTTTTCGTCAACGACCAGGTATGGATTATGATGAAACCTTTTCTCCAATGGCTATGCTTAAGTCCATCCGGGTCCTACTTGCCATCGCAGCATACCATGACTATAAAATATGGTAGATGGACGTCAAGACCACTTTTCTAAATGGTGATTTAGAAGAGAGTGTGTATATGACACAGCCAGAGGGCTTCATGGACAGTGGGAGTAGCGGAAAGGTGTGCAAGTTGCTTAAATCAATCTACAGATTAAAACAGGCATTGCGGAGATGGAACATCTGTTTTAATGTAGCAGTTAAAGAGTTTGACTTCATTAAAAACGTAGATGAACCTTGTATATACAAGAAGGTTGTAGAGAGTAAGTTGTCTTCCTCGTATTGTACGTGGATGACATACTCTTGATAGGAAATGATATTCCTATGCTACACCCAGTCAAGCTTTACTTATCACAGGTTCTCCATAAAGGATTTAGGTGATCACTCTTGCATCCTAGGGAGAAGCACTGGACAGCTGTGAAGAACATTCTTAAGTGCTTGAGAAGGACTAAAGAATTGTTCTTGGTGTATGGTAACAGTGAACTCCATGTCGAGTCCTTTACCGATTCGAGCTTCCAAAGTGATAAGGACGACTGTAAGTCGGTCTCGGGTTTTTTCTTTACCCTCAGTGGAGGGACGGTATGTTGGAAGAGTTCCAAGCTAGATACCGTAGCAGACTCGACGATGAAGGTTATATACATCGCTACCAACGATGCTGCCAAAAAGGCTATCTGGATGAACAAGTTCATGAGATGAACTTGGTGAGGTTCATACCATTAAGCATCCAATACTTGTGTATTGTGATAATAATGGAGCTGTGGCTTTGGCCTAGGAACCCCGGTCTCATCAGTGATCCAGACATATTCTTAAGCAGTATCACTTAATCAGGGAGATAGTTGATCTCCGGAGATCGAGGTAAGGAGATTTGACACGAAGAATAACACGGCGGATCCACTCACGAACGCCATTTGAGAGAATTTTTAGGATGTTGGGTATGAGATACTACAACAACTGGTCTTAGTGCAAGTGGGAGATTGTTAGTTATATGTATGTCCTAGAGGCCATTATTGTACATGATTGTATATTATAGTGGATGCTTGGACATATACAGAGAGTACTTTCTTGCTCGACATGATAGTATGTTATCTGGTTGCTCTTTATCTTAACATATACACTTGTATCATTATAACGTCTCTTCGTTACATGTTGATAAAGCCCTTAGGATGTGTACTTGACTACCAGGACTATGATGCAGATGATACTAGTGGGGCTAGGACAGTCCCCAAGTTCGTTCTTTAATTATTCCTAGTCGAGAGAGTATCGAGACATGGCATTTATATTCGAGAGTATACTAGTGTGTATATTTCTTGACCCTGTATGGGACGATGGTTGATCCCATATCCATTGGTGTTTGACATCAAAGATTGTACACAGGTGCTCATTGGAGAATGGGTACACCGAACTGGACTCGCCGAGAACTCCTAGATGGTATTATACCTATCGTCAGATAGCAGTTCTCTGGTGACACTGGTACGGGTTAATCTGTAGACCCGAGATCGTCATAGAGTCTTGAGTGATTCCCACCGTGCTTTGATTTTCTTCCTACCACGCTCAAGAGAGCGTGTAAACAGGTGGATTTTGGGTACAGTCCGGAGTCACATGGAGGCAATGAGCGATAGGAGGGGTTTTGTCTCTCTCGGTATTGGGGGTTGATGTTGCACTATGCTCGATTGGCTATAACAGGAAGTTCCTGGCCAGGGCTGATGATAAGATTTACTGGTAAGTGTTATCAGTAGTTTCTCGACTCTTTATAAGCCTCACATCGGCATGAATTATCAAGTTATTGGGGTCTGACGTTTACCACCCCCAGACTCGATATGCGACATATCAGACGAAGAGACGGGATTGTACGGTAGTGTTACTTACTGGATCCACGAGAGTTTGGATAAGATTGCTTGTTGATCTTCTGATCGCTCAATACCTGGGTAGCCATTACGTCCAGCTAGTACCGCTGACCGCTTGTGGGTGACCGATATGATCATTACCTACTGCTGGCGTATTGACGAGACTTTAGAGTCCTACACAGAGGTTTCCTGGCTCAAGCGAAATGAAGTAGGGCACATATGTGATATGTGCGGGACCGAGATTAATACGTGTATGTGATACAGTATTCTAATCTCGTGATATAGGTTATATGTGATATAACCGGATTATTAAATCAAGTGTTGATTCAATAATTTGTTATATGTATATTTGATATACATATAAATGATATTAGTCGGTTGTATGTGATATAGCCGGATTATTAAATCAAGTGTTGATTTAATAATTTAATATATAATTATATATTTGATATATTAATATATGTTAACTAATATTAGCTCACTTAAGAATTTGTTTTCTACAAATATATATAAATATATATGAGATATATATTAATGTATTTATTTTTGTGTCATGCTAGATGATACATTGGACATGGGTGTTTGAGACTCATACCAAACTAAAGATAATTTGGGTCATTAATGATTGATACGAAAAAGTGTGTTTGTAGTTTAACTGCAATCAATAACGGTGTCGCACGTAGCTAGACCGAGATGAGTACGGGTCGTCCTCTGGGAAACGTGGAACCTTTTACTCTTACTTTAGATGTGTTGAGAAAGAGAGGAGAGGGATAAAGAATTTTATAGAATGGTTTCTAGATCTACGTTAAACAAGAATGTAAAATATAGATCTAGATTATTTTAAAGATATAGTAAATATAATAAGAAGGCTTGTAGGGTTCGTTAGGATTTAGTAGTTATGGACAATTAATTAAAAGTTACCCTTTTTATCCATTAATAGATTTAGAACTAGAACGACGGTGATGCGTGTAGATTAGGGTTTCTGGAGGGAAAAGTAATCCCACTCTTAACCCTTATCTCGACACGGAACTCCGTTCATTATCTAGCCTTTACCAAAACAATCATTAATCTAATCTCTAATCGCGGTCGGAACTAGCAAAGAATTGCTAGCGCGCTCGATTAGGATGTTAATGATTCTTTTGATAAAGTTCATAAACTTTATAGGACTTAAAAAGGGTTTAGGGATGTTCATCATCCATTAGCCTACCCTAATCCTACGAACCCTAACAAGCGGAGAATTACTCGCGCATGTTGGGAGAAGAGGATGAAAAGACAGAGAGGGAAAACATAATGTAAAATGCAAAAACAATTAAAAAGAACTACCTTTATTAATCAACTGAACAATTTACACTTTTATTCCGTAGAAAATGATTACAAACTAGTTGCTTCTCGATCTTTCCTAAGGAGGTAGATGAACAGTTGATGATCGGTCTGGATACGTGAGCGTCTGGGGCTTCGTGATCGCGTCGGCTTGATAACTTTTCCAAGAGGCTCTCGGTGCCATTTTATAGTGCAAAGCCAGAATCTTTGGAAACTTGGTAAAATTCAGCTTTGATTCACCCCACAAAATCTTGTGCTTTGATTCCCTATAATTGCGGCGGATCCGCGCTCAAAGGTGAGGATCTCTTGATCAAAATTCTTGGGCTTTCTTCTTGTGACATGTGGCAATCCTAGGCACCTTTAGAATTCAGAAATCTTCTCTCAGTTGCTTCCAGACTTGGTCTTCAAGTTTTGCTTCTTAATTAGGCAAGTCTTCTTCAACAGCTTGATTTCTTTGATATATTCTGCATAACAACTTGGAAAATTCTGCACAGTAATCTTAAATAATATTTAGTAGACTTAGTTCTACTAGGATTTGGTCAATGAATTTATTTGCATACATTTTTCTACCAAATACTTATTAAAATATATTAACACATGGAAAATAGTGTTTTTACACATAAACCCTCATATGTATGATATATATAATAAAGTCTTTTTTTAATATGAAAATGGTACGAAAAATGTAATACAAATGTGCAGTTTTATCAACTGAACAATTAATAATTAAGGGATAAACCAAAATTAGGTGGAAAATATCATGGCTTGAGATACTTGTGGAAGTATGTAGAAGCCTTGATTTAGTCCACTAATTTTGTTTTACTCTAGATATTTATTAACCCAACCATTATTTTTATCCATGATTAACTCTCTACTAATATCTCTTGAGATATTTTCACACCCAAGGGTTCACACTTGATCATCTCCTTCTTTGCTCTCTAGCTTTTGAGTGAGGTGAAAAAGAAAAAGAAAAAGAGAGAATTAATTCTAAAGTGAGAAAAATTCCTACGTCATCAATCTATACCAAACTAGCCATTTAGTATAGGTTGTTTACTTCACTAATTCCTCAATTAGTGAAGAGATAGTTTGAGTTAGAGATTCTTCGACGTAGATCATCTTCGGCCTTGAAAATCCTTAAGTAAGCTCGTTTCTTTCGCCTAATGGAGCCTAAGAAGAGTTCAGGGACCACTACATGGAGCTAAGGGACTACTACACGGAGCTTTAGAAGTGAAAGACCGGTCTACAAAGGTTGTATTCCTTGTTCACTTAGTGTAAAGTTTGTTTACATGCTCTATAAAACCCTAATTCTCTAGTTCGATTCTTAGATGGTGCTGATTTGGACTGGCAGACTACTGATCCAGAGAACACTCTATATTTTTAAAATTACATACTCGATGCTTGCTAAAACCTAGAGGTCGTGCTAAGGAACCCAACAATGACCCCCCATACGAGGAATGATTCTATAACTCATTGGCGCCGAATAGTTCGACACCGAGATCTCAGGGGATACCGAGTTGTCGCTTCAACGCCCACCGTGCTCTCTCGCCCTCTGAGGAGACGTCAGTCAGGTCACATGATTCCAGGAGAGACCGACATCCCCGCATCCATCGAGACCGTGCACGCAGCTCACCTCGGGACCGATCATGAAGGATTCCCCCCGAGGACCTGAGGAACATGATAGAGCGAAACCGAAACCGCTCCATCGCGCAAGCTCAATGCAGAGATAGAAGGCGCTCCGAGAGTGGAGAATCCTCGGGGTACCATCAGCGAATTGAAGCCCTCGAGAAGAAAATCGAAGACATGTGGCACGCTACCCGTTCGACCGGACGAATGAAAAAATACTCCGCAGATTCGCTCACGCGACCCTTCACAGAGCAGCTACTAGGTGAGCGGGTCTCGTCCAGGAACAAACCACCCAAAGTGGCCCTTCTCGATGAGAAATCTGACCCGAAGGACCACTTAGACATGTTTACGGCGGGCATGAGCTTCCAAGACAACTCAGATATAGCTCATTGCTGAGCCTTCCACACCATCCTCATCCGGGCTGGCCGGGATTGGTTCCGTGGACTTGCGCTACGCTCGATCTTGACCTTTGACGAGCCGGAGACTCAATTTCTCGGTCATTTCATCGGTAACCGACAACAGAAAAGGGCAGTCAACTACTTATTTACTATTAAGAGTGAAGACAGGGAATCCTTCAAGGGTTACGTCACCTGCTTCTATAATGCCCTCCTGGAAGTCCCCGAGCACCGTGACGAAACGGTTATCACTGCCTTGAGGTTGGGTCTTAGGCACAAAGAGTGGCTCCGCTCTTTTGCATTGACGCAACCTAAGACCATAGCCAAAGTAAAGACCTGGACCAAGTGAGAAATCCAACTCGAGTCGGAGGTAAACGTCAACTTACCCCGCGGCGACCGAAGGATCGAAAAAAATGGGACAGAGAAGAGAAAAAGAAAGACGACCGTCCAAAACCTTATTCTTTGAGGTTTCATGAGTACACTCTCCTAAACGTCTCCCAGACCGAGCTACTAGAGGAGGCTAAGGGCGAGAGGTTTTTCAAACTCCCGCCAGCTACTCAGTGGCCAGGCAAGCGACTCTGCGGCCCGTACTGTGCCTACCATCGGTCGTAGGGGCACCCGACCGAGAGCTGCAAAAAACTCCGTGACTATATTGAGGAATTGATTCGCTCCGGTCACCTGGAGAAGTTCGTGCGAGAAAAACGACAGGCAAATCGGGAGCAAATGAACCAACCCCCTCTCGGAGAATTGACGGTCGGGCAGATTATGGTCGTCCCTGTAGGTTCGACTTCAGGCAACGAAGACACCCACCGCTTCCGTCCGGTCATGACTTTAAGTGATCCGCCACACAAGAAGTGCAAGAAGGATAATCCAATCACCTTCACCGACGAGGACCTTCACGGCATATCACTCCCGCACAATGATCTCCTTATGATAGCAGCCCGGGTAAACCGATACGAAGTCCGGAGAATGTTGGTTGACTCGGGGAGCTCGGAGGATATCTTGTTTTACGACTGTTTTCAGCGTATAGGATTAAATCAATCCGACCTCCTACGTCCTCTCCAAGTTTACAAACCATTCCATTTTGGCCGAGAGATCGATCACCCTCCCTCTCAACATCAGAGAAGCAGGAAGAACGCGAACTATACCGGTGAATTTCCTCATTGCCAAGATCTCGTCGTCCTATAACATCCTCTTGGGACGCCCCGCCCTAAACGCCGTCCAGGCTCAGATCTCGACCTATCACCTCATGCTCAAGTTCCCTCTGGACAATGGGGGGTAGGCCGGGTCTATGGAGACCAGCAAATCGCCAGGGTCTGTCTTGCCTCAACGTCTCCCAGGGAGAAAGAGGTTGACGATTTCGAAGACGTGTACAATCCTCAATAGTCTCTAGATACACACGATGACCAAAAAGAGATTCAAGGCACCCCGGTGGAAGCTTTGGTAGAAGTTCTGGTAGAAGTTCCTCTCAGGGAGTGAGACGACGGCCGAACTATCCAGATCGGCTCACTCTTAACAGGGGGCGCTTGGGACGACCTGATCCAGTTCTTCCGGAACAACTCCGATGTGTTCGCTTAGACCCCAGCGGACATGCCCAGGATCGACCCCAAGGTGATCTCCCACAAGCTTGGGGTCGACTCGAAAGCTCGTCCAGTCCGACAAAAGAAAAGAAGTTTCGCGCCAATGAAGTAGAAAGCGATAGAGGGGGAAGTGGACCGAATGCTCGCGGCTGACTTCATCAGGAACCTGGACTACTCAGTTTGGCTAGAAAACATGGTCATGGTCAAGAAAGCAAACGGGAAATGGCGCATGTGCGTCGATTTCACCAATCTAAAAAAGGCCTGCCCCAAAGACAACTACCCACTTCCTCGAATAGATTAGTTAGTAGATAGCTCGGCCGGTCATGAGCTACTAAGCTTCATGGATGCCTTCTCCAGTTATAATCAGATCTGGATGAATTCGGCCGACGAAAAGCTAACTGCCTTCATCTCCGATCGAGGAGTCTACTGCTACAGGGTAATGCCCTTCGGCCTCAAAAACACCAGGGCAACATACCAGCAGCTGGTCAACAAGTTGTTCAAACCACAAATTGGGAGAAATATGGAAGTCTACGTCGACAACATGCTCGTGAAATCCACCATGTCAGCTGAGCACACTACAGACCTCGGCGGGACATTTGATGTCCTGCTAAAGTACAAGATGAAGCTAAATCCAGCCAAATGTGCATTCGGCGTCACAAGCGAAAAATTCCTTGGATTCATTGTCACCCACCGAGGAATCGAAGCAAACCCAGAGAAAATCAGGGCCGTCATCGACATGGCGACACCCAAGAGCAATGTTGATATCATGTGACTCACAGGTAGGGCGGCTGCTTTAAGTCGCTTCATGTCTAGATCCGGAGAAAAGTGCCTGCCTTTTTTCAAAGCCTTAAGGAAGATCCCCAGGTTCGAATGGTCCGAGGAGTGCCAAATTGCTTTCGAGCAGCTCAAGGCACACCTGGCGACCCCCACCCACTCACCCCCGCTTCTTACCCGTCCAGTTGAAGGGGACAAGCTGTTACTATATCTAGCCGTCTCCGACCAGGCTGTCGGCTCCATACTCATTAAATAATTAGAAAGAATACAAAGACCAGTCTACTATGTCGGCCACGTTTTCAAAGAAACAGAGACCAGATACCCGGCCATAGAAAAAATAGTCCTTGCGCTCGTCGTCGCCTCTAGGAAGCTATGGCACAATTTCTAAGCTCACACAATCATCGTTCTCACCAAACGACTCTTAGGGAATATCCCCGGTTCCCCCGAATCGTCGGGCCGCTTAGAGAAATGGAGATGGGAGTTGTCCCAATTCGACATCAAGTACCGACCAAGACAAGCCATCAAAGCAAAGGCCCTAACCGATTTCATGGCCGAATGCACCATTCCCAATAAAGAAGGAGCGCCAGCGCGAGGCCCTAACCCATGACCCTCAGTCAAGGAGACGCTCGGCCTGATTCTAGACTGGGTACTCTATGTGGACGGCTCCTCCACAGAGGAAGGGAGTGGGGCCGGGTTAATCATCCATGGTCCGAATGAGGCAGAGAATAGTACTCTCTGAGACTTGGCTCTAAGGCGTCGAACAACGTAGCAGAATATGAGGCCTTATTAGTCGGGCGATGAATCGCTTCCGAGATGGGGATAAATACGATCAGGATCTGCAGCAACTCTGCGCTACTCATCGACCAGGTGACCGAACATTTTGAAGCCCGAGAACCCCTAATGATGAAATACCGGGCGGAGGTAAAAAGATTTTGGAGAAATTTCAACGAGGTCCAAGTGGAACAGATTCCCAGAAGCATGAACGCCGAAGCCGACGCGCTAAGCAAACTCGCCTCTTCCTATTCGGCTAATCACAAAAGAAACACCTTCTTCAAAGTCCTGCCACGACCTAGCATGGAAGATGGAGAAGTAATACACCGGATCTACACTACTCAAGGGGATATCCCAGATTGAAGAAAACCCATTGTAGAATTCCTTAAGGACGGAGTACTCCCTGAGGACCGGGTTGAGGCCCACCGGCTCCGTATGAAAGCTCGCCACTTCGTGTGGAGCAAAAGAAACCTGTGCAAAAAGTCGTTCACCCAACCTCTACTCCGATGCGTCGATCCCGACGAAGCAAATTACGTTCTCCGAGAGATACATGAAGGGGTCGGAGAAGAACATCAAGGGGCCCGCAGTCTAGTTCAAAAGACACTGTTGCAGGGGTATTACTGGCCGAAAATATACCAAGATGTAGAAAAGCTAGCCAGAAGATGCAAGAACTGCCAACTCTTTGACAGCATCCCTCGATTACCCGCTACCGAATTAACAACACTAAGTTCCCCTTAGTCATTTGCACAGTGGGGGATAGATATGGTTGGCCAGCTCCCCACCAGCATGGGTGGACATAAATACATTTTTGTCGTCGTGGACTACTTTACAAAGTGGATAGGAGCCGTGCTGATCAGGAAACCGGATGCCACCTCTACGATAAAATTCCTGCAAAATAATATAATCTCTCGATTCGGAATCCCGAGGTGCATCATCACCAACCACGGAACCAACTTTGAAAATGACAAACTCAGAGAATTTTGCAACGACTATCACATATTGATGAAGTTCTCCACGGTCGCGCATCCCCAATGCAACAGGCAAGCTGAAATAGCAAACTGAGGCGTCATCCGGGGGCTTAGAGCCTGCCTGGAGGGAAGACATGGCAGCTGGATCGAGGAACTGCTTCGGGTACTATAAGCATTGTGAACGTCTAGAAAAACACTTACGAGGGAAACCCCATTTAGCCTCTATTACGGCATCGAGACAATGGTCCCCATGGAAATCGGCCTACCCAGTTATCAAGTCGAGCACTTTGACGACAAGGCTAACATCTTAGCGCTTCGAAGCAATCTAGACATCTTATTGGAGAAAAGAGATCGGGTGCAAATTAGGATGGACACATATAAGCAGCAGACCGCCTGATACTACAATGCCCTGGTTAAACATCGAGCTTTCAAGACAGGAGACTTAGTCCCACGTCGAAACGAATTCGAAGACTAAGGGAAGCTACACAAGTTCTCCCCGAAGTGGGACGGGCCATTCCTCGTGACATAGATATTGCCCGGTGGAGCCTACCGTCTCCAGGATTCCTGGGGGCATGATTTTCCTCAGCCATATAACGTTGAAAAGCTTAAGTTGTACAGATAAACTTGTACCCTTTCGAGTAATAAAACTCATTTTTGTGTCGACTGAAGTTTCTAAGCTAAGCTCTCACGCGAGTAGATTTCTGCTCCGCTCTGAGGCCGGCAGATAGTCTCCTATCCGCCGCACTCTCTCAAAACGGGTACTCTCCTGCCCGACAAAATACGGACCCTATAGCATCCGGCCACGGGCTTACTCCATCTCGGCTCAGAATCAATGAAGGTGTCCCAGGACAAGTACCCAAGCACGCTAAAAAAGAAACCGACCTGAGTCTAGCTCTGCCCTCCCTAGCTCAGCTCCGAGGTGAAGGGTAGAAGAAAAGCGCTGGTCCACCTACGGTTTCAAAAACAAACAAGGAGGATCGATTTTCTGTAATCACAGGTAAAGAAAGGTCTTTAAGCCAAAGAAAATTTATTAAGAATTTATTAGGAGGTATTCTTATCTTCTCAGCCTTACAGAGCAAAGGAAAAAGCATATAGTCTCTAACTATTACAACAAAGGGGGAAGTGGATTAAAAAAACATTGACGATGATACTCGGAGGAGAGTTCCTCCAGCCGAGCCCAAGCGGCCTCCGCCCTCTCTCTCTCTGTCGGTATCCATGGACCCGAGAAGCTACGGATTCGTCGAGAGCTCCCGCCGCCGAACATGACGCCATAATCAACTTCTGCTGGAAACATTCGATGATAACAATGATGATAATGGATGTCGATCGTCGGAAAAATGGTGGAGGTTGTATTTTTCGACGCCATAGGAGGAAATCCCCTCCTATGGCCTCTTTTCTCCATTATTATCATATATATATATATATATATATATATATATATATATATATATATATATATATATATCTTTTAGTAGCCACAAGTTAAGGATAACTTATATTTTGATAACTGTCATCATATAGTTGCCATCCCATATTTTATTTTGTTTTTATCTTTTACGTTTAAATCTCAAGATATCTAATATCAAATATTTACTAAATCTAGATATATTTTTAGAATCCTTTTAAATCTTAAATTCGGGTTATTTTTTACGTTTAAATCTCAAGATATTTAATAACAAATATTTACTAAATCTAGATATATTTTTAGAATCCTTTTAAATCTTAAATTCGGGGTATGAGTTATTTAAAATATATTCTTACATTATGGTTGAGAAGTTTACGTATGTGAATTATTTTCCAAAATATATTTTTGATGAGATTTTGGTGGAGATTGGTTGTATTTTGATATTATCTATATACATTAAAACCAATATATATTTATAACCTAGTTTAAACTATACTATATATTTTTATATTAAACACAAAACCTCTCTTTCTCTGTCTCTGTCTCTCTCTCTTTCTCCACATGACATATCTCTCTCTCCTCTAACTTGTAACACCCTAGCACATTTTATACTATATATTTTGGGTATTTCAAATCTTGCAGTAAAATTCTTTGCTACTGTTGCTTTTGGGTTGCGAATGATGCAATTAGTAGCCAGAGTTATTATCCGACCCGACCTGCATGTTTGAAACCCAACATGGTTCGAGATTATATCAAATATTTGCTAGTATAGTGTATCCATGCAAATCTAAAATATATACACACATATAATATATTTTTAGAATCTACATATCTTTTTATGATATAATATAAAACTAAATAATATTTTTTCCCATCTAGCCTTGCATATCATAGTACCCCATATTAGGTAGTTGCACCCATATATCGTGTTCGTATTCTAAGAGTTAGACATACTAGTATTTAGATCGCTATGCATATTCATGTAGATTTTATTTGGGGGTATATGTTTGTAATTATAAGCATTTGCATTATGCTTTAAATTTTTACGTATATTCTTTATATTTAAAAACTAGATTTTTAGAGAGATACATGTAATATTTGTGTTAGTGTATATGCCCTAGAGGCCATTCCTGTATCATACTAGTTTGTATATTACTTAATAGAAGCTTGGGATATTCACAGTTGTAATAACATTCTTACTCAAAATAGTAGTATGCTACTTGGTTTGTTTCTACTTCAATATGTACATATGTTTCTTTTAACATATCGCCTATGCATATTGGTAGAGCCCTTAGAATCTATACTTGATTACCAGCGTTGTGATGACAGTCACACTAGTGGGGGATGGGTAATCTACAAGCACATCCTTATACAGGTACCTAGTCGTGGGATTATCGATACAGGCCATCGATACTCCAGAGTAGACTAGTGTATACGCTTCCCTTTCCAACCAGGGAGATGGTCTGTCCCATAGCCATCAGTACGTCATACTGGAGATAGTATGCAGGTGCTCATTAGGTTGTGAGTTACACTGGACGGACTCATTGTGAACTGCTGGTTGGCAATATACCTATCGTCAGATAGCAGTACCCAGATGACATGAGTACAGCTTAATCCGTTGACTTGACACTGCTGCTTCGCCTCAAGTGTGTTCCCACTATTCTTAGATTACTACCCTACCACGGCTCTACTGAGTCGTGCAAACAGGTAGTAGTTGGGTGCAGTCCCGAAGCACTTGGAGGCAGTGGCGGTTAGATAGGATTCGTTTCTCCCGGTATTGGGGGTTGATATCGCGCTGTGTTCGGAACGCCGTTACACATAGTCCCTGGCCAGGGCAAGCAAGATTTACTGGTAGGTATTCCAGTAGTTTCTCAGGGTGTATTGGACCGTACTCCGACACGACTTATACCGCTATCAGAGGTCTGAATTTTACCGCCCCCTAGGCTAGATATGCGATACTCTTAGACGGACAAACCGGACTGTACGAAGATTGTCACATACAGACTCAATAGGAGTTCGGATGAGTTATGCTCATCGGCTTTCTTATCGACAATACCTGGGGACTGTTACGTACAGCTAGTACCGCTTGCGGCCTATGGTTAAACCCACTGCAAGCGTAGAGTCGAGTCTTTAGAGTCCCACACAGAGCGTTTCCCTGCATCGGGCAAAATGTGTAGATATCGTATGGTTTTACGAAAGGGTTATATCACGTGCGTACACTCGTGCACGCACGATGAGTCGGACGGACAATGCTAGTGGGCTTTGGTTTAAGCCGGATACTAGTATTGTACTGATGGATTGTCGTCTTCGGTATTCGTATTTTTCGGAATACGAATACAGGTATGTATATACGGACGAGGGGCGTTTTCGTAATTTGTACAAAATGTATTTGTAGATGGCATGACCTAATTGTATTAATCATTTAGTTTTAGATAATTAATACATTTTAGATAATTAAAAAATGATGTGTATTATGCATGAATAAGGACTTGGGTTTTATGGACACATGTTGGTCAATTGACCCATGAGTCATTTGTTTGACCATTGAACCTATTTTCTATTATTGAATCAGTTTTTCTAATGAATAATAGTGTAGAGTTCAGTTTAGAACAAGAGAGAGAAAAACTCTATCCTTCTTCATTTCTTAGTTCATACCATTTCTTTTCACCATCTCCAATTCGCTCTAGCTCAAGAACACTCATGACTTGAGTAACCTTGAGCTAAATTAGACTCCTCAATCCATCTACATCATCTACACACCCTAGATCATTTAGTTTAGCAAACTACTTGATCTAGTTTCTTTGGTTTAGAAGAAAAGCTTGGTGCACAAACGTTCGGGTGGATCATCTAGGATTCGAGCAAGCCGACGAGGAGACGACATCCGTACCACTTCGAAGAGTTCGTGCAGGTGAGGAGGACAGCGAGATAAGGACAAAAAGGACCAGATTTCTTGAGGTATAAACTTCTGTACTTTTATTTATACTTCATTTGTTTTTTCTAGATACGGTTTAGATTACGATCACGGCTTCCAGTCGATGTTATGATGCAAAAATTATCGTTTTTTACACCTTCCGCCTCCCCGCGATTCCGCGGGGTGCATAGTATCGACTTACAACAGTGGTATCAGAGACAACTAAACCTAATCTAGCAGATTAGCAAGTAGTAGAATTTCGATCGTCGGAAAAACCGGAAAACTAAATACCAAAAACCCCAGTTTCTGTCGTTTTTCAAAACTGTCTGTAAAATTATTTCTGTATCATGAAAAATACATGCAGGGTTTTCTAAGATAACACAAGAAATTCGAGCCTCTGAATCGCCAAGACAGCCGCGGATCTGCGGCAGAATCGTCTTTCTGCGGCGGAACCGTGACCGAGTCGTGGCCGATTCAACTCGGATTTATTCTGTTGTATCTTAATTTTGGTATTATGATTTCTAGAATATTTGGTTTCTACCCCCAAGTTTCTGAGTGCTGGTTTGCATTTGGGGTAGATATGGAAAATATGTTTAATTGAATTCCTATTGTACTTAGCTAATTGGTTCTATTGTATTGTTATATGTGTTTTAAACGTCGACTAATTACTATACGACGGTTAGTCGAGATTGCACATATCTGTTGGTATGTATATATAAACATTTTCTGATTGTCGATGATGAATAGTCGGGGATGTGAGATGAGCGTTTTTTTAATCTTTCATTCATGTAAATTGTAAAATTGATGTAATATTATTTCGCGGGGCACATCCGGGTTGAGGTTGTAGCCACCATTGTATTATTTTCTTTTTACTGTTTTCTGCTCCTAGGATAGACCCAATGTGGGGTACATAAACTACTGGGTTCTTTGAAGTGCCAAGTGTCCTACTCACTTTGTTGAGGGAGGCTGCTTCACTTCTGGAATTTGGCGGGTAGTTTGCCGTACCCGTAGGGGTCTAGGGTGGGGTTTGGCTATTCATCGCAACCGTGGGATCCGTTTTTCGTTGCAGGCTTAAACGAAATGCGGCATTCCTATCATATCTGAAATGTTTATCTGTGACTGGAATGATTATTATTGCATGAGATGATTGTAAAATATCTATATATAGTATATATTAGGCGTCACTTATGTTTTACATCCACGCTAGCCCAGCCCCCACTTTGTCGTTAGTTAAGTAACCTAACGGGTGATGACGGGGCCCAATGGCGAATGCGGATGGCATAAGAGAACGTGATATTTTTTTCCAATTCTCTCTGTAATGATAGGAGTAAATGATGGGACTGCATTAGATTAATGCAAAGCAAATAAACCAAAGTTAAATCGTTGGAACAAATTTGAAAACTACTCGTTTTTTTTTAAAAACAACAAACTTTTTAATGCGGAGTTTAAACCACTCCTTTTAAAAGCTATCTTGTTCCTTCGATTATATCAAGTTCACTACGTTCACGGTTTTACCAAAACCATTCGTAGCCCTCCGTCATTTCAGTTAAATGTTTAGTAGTATTCAAGCTATGTATTTTGACCTTCGCCAAGGCATAGTGATTGGTAGCTACTAAATATTTATCTGTAGCATAGATAGATGCGTTGATTTGGGATAGTCGCACTGCCATTTTGGCCTTCGTCAACGGTATGTACGGGTGGGTCCAAATTAACCTGGAGAATGACGGGTAGAACTTGACATGTGACTTATGATATGTTGGCCTTCGTCAAGGTCATAAGAACATGGGGCAAAAACCCACATCGGGAGTTTCTAAAGAAACTGAAACTTGCTAGTGTTGCATACCATTTGGAGTGTGATAATTTTGGTAGGATTCCTTCAGCTTTATCACACAATGATATTTGGATCTCGATCCTACTGTGAGTATATGCTGCTCCTCAGGAGATTTTTTCACTAAACGATCAATGCTATAAACCAAGTAAGTGTCTAGAACGGTGTTAGCGGGGCTTCGCCTCCAGGGAAAAGAGGTTATGTAATTAAGGAACTTCGCGAAAGCGTTGGAAAACTTTCCTCAAAGTACTAACACTAGCCTGGCTGAACGGTTAAGCAAGAATTGTACGGTGAGATTAATCCTGACTAATTCCTCTTTTTTGGTTTGAAGAGGGATTCGAGAAATAGTGGGAGCCATCTTGTTTAGATAAACTAAAAACCATTCTAAACTTGCAAGAGCATCATGCTAAAGTGTTTCTTCTCTCTCTCCTAATTGCAGCAACCAAGCATGACGGGCCTTAAGTTGCTTTTAGATAATAAAATGACTGAATCTGACTGTAATGACTGGCAAAGGTCTATCCAGATGTCCATTACCCATGACAAACTGGGACACCTCTTCATTAATCAAACCCCTGCCGTCTCAGGACCAGTTTCCATCGTCACGGATACTGATATCCGTAAGACATCGGAAAAAGACTGTGCGAATGCCAAGTGCCTCGTATTGGCCTCAGTTGATGGTACATACCAGAGACAGCACGAGAAGATGGACTTAGTTTCTGTCTTCCTCCATAACAAAGATTTATATGGAGAGCGATCTCGTATCGCAAGATATGAGACCTTGAACGAATTGCTTCAAGCGAGGTTGGCTGTCGGGTTATCTGTAGGGGACAACGTCCTTACAGAGACTGGCTATTTTGATGAGCTCACGGACCTGAATACCACGTTGAAGAATGAGCCAAATACTGACTTGATTCTGCAGTCTCTGCCCTCTACTTACACCCTGAAGGAAACCAGGGAAGTAGAAGGAAAGGGAAGGGAAAAGGTTTCGGGACTAGATGTGGTGAATGAGGGACAATCCTATTGTTACGGGAGAGGACATTGGCAGAGGGATTGCAGGGCTAGCAAAGCCAGTAGCCAGGATTCGAAGCATGTTGTGGCTTCGGCGTCAGGTGTGTTTGTAATAGAAAAATGTATGTCAATTAACTCTACTTCCTGGGTACTAGATACCGGATCGGGATCTCATAACTGTAATTCATTACAGGCTTTGAGAAACCGTAGAGTTATCAGGGTAGGTGATATAACTCTCAGAGTTGCGAACGGAATGAGCGTGAATGCTGAATCCGTAGGGGAATATCATCTAGGATTGACAAGTGGGCAGATATTGATTCTACGTAACTGTTTATATGTATCTAGTCTAGCATGTAATATCATATCTGTATCCTTACTCTCTAAGGAAGGATATGATTTTACGTTTGTAAGCGATGTGGTCCACATCCACCTAAATCAAGTTCTGATTAGGTCAGGTACATTAGATAACGGTATATACGTATTAAATCAAGCTCAGGTTTTCAGTGTCCAGAACACACTTAAAAGAAAGTCTCCGGAAATAAATCAGGCTTTCTTATGGCATTGTAGACTGGGTCACATCAATGGGACACGGTTAACGAAGTTACATAAAGAGGGATATTTGAATCCGTTCGAGTATCAGTCTTATGCTACTTGTGAATCTTGTCTTATGGGAAAGATGACAAAGACTCCGTTCACTGGACACGGAGTAAGAGCGAGCGAGCTCTTGGGACTCATACACAGTGACGTGTGTTGTCCAATGTCTACACATACGCGAAGTGGTTATTCATATTTCATTACTTTTACGGATGATTTCTCTAGGTATGGACATGTCTTCCTGATGAAGCATAAATCCGAGGCCTTTGAGAAATTCCGGGAATACAAGAATGAAGTAGAAAAACAAACAGGCAAAAGTATCAAGACACTGAGATCTGATCGAGGTGGTGAATACTTAAGTGTCGAGTTTCTGGACCACTTAAAAGAGAATGGAATTCTCTCTCAGCTTACTCCTCCATACACACCACAACACAACGGTGTATCTGAAAGGCGGAATCGAACCATATTGGATATGGTTCGTTCCATGCTGAGTAAGGCTGAGTTACCGCGATATTTCTGGGGTTATGCACTAGAATCAGCTGCATATCTTTTGAACAAGGTTCCTTCCAAGACTGTGCCTACCACACCACATCAGATGTGGTATGGGAAGAAACCCTATCTTCAATATCTGAAGATATGGGGATGTCCATCTTTTGTTAAAAAGCAGCATGCGGACAAGCTCGAGGCACGCTCAGTACTGTGTAAGTTTGTGGGATACCCAAAAAACTCCAGGGGGTATCTTTTCTATTACGCAGAGGAACAAAAGGTTTTTGTTTCTCGTCATGCCCACTTTCTGGCACATCAGTTCTTAGAAAAAGAAATAAGTGGGAGCGCAATGGAACTGGAAGAAATTCCAGAACCACAAGCTATTACCGAAAGCTTGGTAGAACCAGAAGTTTCAAAAGAACAGGACATTCCCGCACCACTCCGCAGGAGTAGTAGGCTTTCTCATCCGCCCGAGAGATACTATGGATTTCTCATAGACGGGGATAGAGAGGATTGCATTATTAACGATAATGAGCCAACTAGCTTCCAGCAAGTCATTCAGAGCAGCGACTCGGTAAAATGGCTGGATGCAATGCGGACCGAAATGGAGTCCATGTACACTAACAAAGTATGGACTTTGGACTTTGCTCCAGAAGGGGTAAAACCAGTTGGCTGCAAATGGATCTTCAAAAAGAAGATTGGTGTAGATGGACAGGTTGAAACCTATAAGGCTAGACTTGTTGCAAAAGGTTTTCGTCAAAGACCTGGTTTGGACTATGATGAAACCTTTTCTCCAGTGGCTATGCTCAAATCTATTCGAATTATTCTTGCCATTGCTGCTTTCTATGATTATGAGATCTGGCAGATGGACGTAAAGACGGCTTTCCTAAATGGACATTTGGATGAGTGCGTCTATATGGATCAGCCAGAAGGTTTTAATCAGAGTGGGAGCAGCGAGAAAGTGTGCAAGCTGCTTAAGTCCATTTATGGACTAAAACAGGCATCGCGGAGTTGGAACATATGTTTTAATGAAACAGTCAAAGGCTTCGACTTTATCAAAAATCCAGATGAACCATGCTTATATAGTAAGATTGTAGGGAGAACTGTTGTGTTCCTCGTATTATACGTAGACGACATTCTCTTGATAGGAAATGACATTCCTGCCCTACAATCTGTCAAAAGTTTCTTGTCACAAAGGTTCTCTATGAAAGACCTGGGTGATGCCTCTTACATTATAGGGATCCGGATCTATCGTGATAGATCAAAGAGAATGTTGGGACTTTCACAGTCCAGGTATATTGACACCATACTGAAAAGATTCAGTATGGAAGATTCTAAACGCGGTAAGCTACCGATTTGTCCGGAGTCACCCTTTCCAAAGAGATGTCTCCCAAGACTGATTTAGAAAGGGATTGCATGTCTATTATACCCTACGCTTCTGCAGTAGGCTCTATAATCTATGCGATGTTGTGTACCAGACCAGATGTAGCTTATGCACTAAGCGTGGTAAGCCGGTATCAGTCAGACCCAGGAGAGAACCACTGTATAGCAGTAAAGAACATTCTTAAGTACCTGAGAAGGACTAAGGATATGTTCTTGGTGTATGGCGGAAAAGACCTCCAGATCGAGGCGTTTGCTGACTCCAGCTTCCAGAGCGATAAGGATGAATCCAAGTCCATGTCGGGTTATGTCTTCACCCTCAACGGAGGGGCGGTATGTTGGAAGAGTTCTAAACAGGATACCATTGCTGACTCAACTATGGAAGCGGAGTATATTGCTGCTTCTGACGCCGCTAAAGAAGCAGTCTGGATGAGGAAGTTCTTAACAGATCTTCAAGTGGTTCCGTCCATTATTGGTCCAATACCTCTGTATTATGACAACAACGGGGCTATAGCTTTAGCAAAGGAACCCAGGTCCCATCAAAAGTCCAGACATATCTTGAGGCGGTATCACCTGATCAGGGAGATCGTGGATCGCCGGGATATCGAGGTTCGGAGAGTTGCTACAGAGGACAACACTGCAGATCCATTCACAAAGGCTATTTCTCAGACGCAGTTTGAGAGGCTATTCGAGATGATAGGTCTGTGATATGCCAGTACATGGCCCTAGTGCAAGTAGGAGATTGTTAGTGTATATGCCCTAGAGGCCATTACTGTATCATACTAGTTTGTATATTACTTAATAGAAGCTTGGGATATTCACAGTTGTAATAACATTCTTGCTCAAAATAGTAGTATGCTATTTGGTTTGTTTCTACTTCAATATGTACATATGTTTCTTTTAACATATCGCCTATGCATATTGGTAGAGCCCTTAGGATCTATACTTGATTACCAGCGTTGTGATGGCAGTCACACTAGTGGGGGCTGGGTAATCTACAAGCATATATTTATATAGGTCCCTAGTCGCGGGATTATCGATACAGGGAATCGATACTCCAGAGTAGACTAGTATATATGCTTCCCTTCCCAGCCAGGGAGATGGTCTGACCCACAGCCATCGGTACGTCGTACTGGAGATAGTATGTAGGTGCTCATTAGGTTGTGAGTTGCACTGGACAGACTTATTGGGAACTGCTGGTTGGTAATATACCTATCGTCAGATAGCATTACCCAGATGACATGAGTACAGCTTAGCCCGTTGACTTGACACTGCTGCTTCGCTTCAAGTGTGTTCCCACTGTTCTTAGATTACTACCCTACCACGGCTCTACTGAGTCGTGCAAACAGGTAGTAGTTGGGTGCAGTCCCGAAGCACTTGGAGGCAGTGGCGGTTAGATAGGATTCGTCTCTCTCGGTATTGGGGGTTGATATCGCTCTGTGTTCGGAACGCCGTTACACATAGTCCCTGACCAGGGCAAGCGAGATTTAGTGGTAGGTACTCCAGTAGTTTCTCAGGGTGTATTGGACCGTACTCCGACATGACTTATACCGCTATTAGGGGTCTGACGTTTACCGCCCCCTAGGCTAGATATGCGATACTCTTAGACGGACAGACCAGACTGTATGGAGATTGTCACATACAGACTAAGTAGGAGTTCGGATGAGTTATGATCATCGGCTTTCTTATTGAAAATACCTGGGGACCGTTACGTACAGCTAGTACCACTTGCGGCCTGTGGTTAAACCCACTGCAAGCGTAGAGTCGAGTCTTTAGAGTCCCACATAGAGCGTTTCCCTGCATCGGGCAAAATGTGTAGATATCGTATGGTTTTACGAAAGGGTTCGATCACGTGCGTACACTCGTGCACACACGATGAGTCGGACGGTCAATACTTGTGGGCTTTGGTTTAAGCCGGATCATAGTATTGTACTGATGGATTGTCGTCTTCGGTATTCGTATTTTTCGGAATACGAATACAGGTATGTATATACGGACGAGGGGCGTTTTCGTAATTTGTACAAAATGTATTTGTAGATGGCATGACCTAATTGTATTAATCATTTAGTTTTAAATAATTAATACATTTTAGGTAATTAAGAAATGATGTGTATTATGCATGAATAAGGACTTTGGTTTTTTAGACACATGTTGGTCAATTGACCCATGAGTCATTTGTTTGACCATTGAACCTATTATCTATTATTGAATTAGTTTTTCTAATGAATAATAGTGTAGAGTTCAGTTTAGAACAAGAGAGAGAAAAACTCTATCCTTCTTTATTTCTTAGTTCATACCATTTCTTTGCACCATCTCCAATTCCCTCAAGCTCAAGAACACTCATGAGTTGAGTAACCTTGAGCTAAATTAGACTCCTCAATCCATCTACATCATCTACACACCCTAGATCATTTAGTTTAGCAAACTACTTGATCTAGTTTCTTTGGTTTAGAAGAAAAGCTTGGTGCACAAACGTTCGGACGGATCATTCAGGATTCGAGCAAGCCGACGAGGAGACGACATCCGTACCACTTCGAAGAGTTCGTGCAGGTGAGGAGGACAGCGAGATAAAGACAAGAAGGACCAGATTTCTTGAGGTATAAACTTCTGTACTTTTATTTATACTTCATTTGTTTTTGCTAGATATGGTTTAGATTACGATCATGGCTTACAGTCGATGTTATGATACTAAAATTTTCGTTTTTTACACCTTCCGCCTCCCCGCGATTCCGCGGGGTGCATAGCATCGACTTACAACAATTTGGAGAGATCTGGTATTTTCTGTAAAATCCTACCATATATATATTTATATTTTCTTATAACCATATTATATAACAGTTTATATATAAATATATATTATATTAATTAATTTTAAATAAAAACTCTCTCTCTTCCGTCTCTCTCTGTCTCTTCCGTCTCTCTCTATTTCCCCACCTCTCTCTCTCTCCTCATATATATATATATATATAATATATAATTTATTAAAAAAAACCTCTTTCTCTCCCCTTCTTCTCCTCGTCTTCTTCTCAGAAAACCCTAACCGCGCCAAACCTATGCCGTCGACATTCCCGCCTCATCTTCCTCACTTCCTCCTTTTCCCAGAGACCTCGCCGGAGCTCCGAACCCCCATGACCGAACCCACTTCCTTCAACCTCTCCCCGTCACCTCGCCGCCATAATTTCTTCTATCCTCAGAACCCCAGCAAACCCAACAGCCCATTTCTTTCTTCTTCTTTCTTTTGCTTCTCTTTTCTTGATCCCCGATCGGTTTTTCGCCGGAATTGCGCACGTCGCCGACGATCCAGACGACCCGGTCACCGTCGTCTAGTCCAGTTACCATGTCACACGGTTGCTCAACCAAGTCAAGTCCTGCATGCGTATGTTTTGCGTCGTGATTTTATTCGGCGTCGGAACGTGATATCCGTATTTCGACGTGAGATTCGATTAGGCAAGTTTTTAAACTTGTAAAATGCTACTTTATTTATATTTATATGATTAATTATAGTATGAGTGTTCTAATATTCAGCAAATATTATCGATTTATAGTTTTATAATATCAGTCTGTATCCGTACCTGTTACTCCCTGTTTCCCAGTGTACGGGGAAGGAAACGTGGTGGGCCGCGATGTATTTACTCAGAAGTAAATACGTTAAGCGTAAATAAGCAATGCAAATGAATTAACACAAGAATAACAAGAGTTGTAATGAAATAACAACTTTTTTTTATATTCGTTCTTTACATACAACTGAAAGGTAAAATACAATGATGGAAAACGATACCTAAACAATGGCATATGAACTGAAAGAAAAGTAAGTACAAGTAGGAACTAGAACTCTGATTCTTCTGTAAACTGCTCCAAATCGTCCTGGCTGGCCTCGATCTCCTGAGAGTCGGGTCCTCCTGACAACATCCCAAAGAAAGAAGGAAAAAAAGGAATGTCGTCAACGAACTAGCGCTCGGTAAGTCCCAAGAGATAGAATAGAAATAGACAGGTAAAGAGAATAGAATAGGTAAAGTATGTGTTTGTTAAGCTAACGTAGTTGTTTGTAACTTGATACAGAATGTGCTAGTGTATACGATAGGAGTACAACTTGCTCCGTGGACTAAGGTAACATGTAAGTAGAAGGCCCTGTCAAAACCCACGGGACAACGGCACAGGATGTTCATGTAGGTGTCTTTCAGTGACCGTCGTCGTGCCACTTTTAACACATTCCATACCAGTCTACCCCTTTAAAACCCCATAGTGTATATTGTATTGATTGTACTGATTTGTAGTTACCAGACTTGCCGAGACCATGGTATAAGTTGTTCATGTAAACTGATTCAGGATATAAACGGTAGTCATGTAGTCAAATTCAAGATATATCCATGGTTTGGTCAAGTCATGTTGATATTGTTCTGGTATTCATGTTCAAGTTCAAGCGTTCATATTTGATATATTGGATTCATATTGAATTGGAGTTATAGTTGGATTCATGTTTGGATTGTATTCGGATTAGACCGAGACTCAGATTGAGTCAGACACTTAAATAGATTTGAATCCTGATTAGGATTAGGAGTTATCGGTAATTGCTGCATATGGACGGCAGGATTTGTGTCTTTTTCCAAGACAATTACCATTGATAACCCCGTTTTAGTTTTCTACCTTAAATAGGCAAGCATCCACTTTTTCCGGCTCCTTGAGGCTCAAGAGAATTGGTCCCGCTTAAACCTATATTTACTAGGGTCCTTAATGTAATTTTATACAACTTGAGGGGTTTTATGAAAATTATTTCAAATATACTTTCAAAATAAACCTCAAGTATTTATTTATCTTATTTAAAGTTTTCATGAATGTAACTTTTAATAAGTGAGATATTCTAGTGAATATATACCTAGCTTGAATAGTTCAAGGTATTTTAGTGTAAAGTTTGACTTATATTGATTCTTCATGCTACTTTCATGAAACTTGTAATTCTATTATTTTGTTTAAAAAACGTGGAATTTAATAATATCTTAAAAATATGCGGTTTGATATAATATTTATATAATTAAAATTTTGTTTTTATTATTAAATAGAAATTCTAGTTTTTTCTTAAAAATTGTATAAAAAATTCCATCGAGATCGTATACTCCGTGAGGAGGTCTGCATCTCGCTCTACTAGTCCCGAGGACGTGCGATAATCTGCACCATAGTTATCGGGTTCTCCAAAATGGGTTGTAAAGGGCATAATCGTAAGGAATGAATTAACACAATTTAAAGAAATCCGGTTCTTAATAGTTTAAGGTATTTTGATGAAAAGTCATATTTTGCCACAAAAATATTGTTCAAGAGAATCGTGCTATGTCAAGATGTGTATTTGTGAGAGGTAGGTCATTACCTCATGAGATTTTCTAAAGGTATGCTATACAAAAGTATATAATGATGTCGTATGTAAATTTCAAGGTATTTAAAAGTAAAAACTTAATAAAAGTTGTTTTACATGGAGTTTTAAAATGAAACTTGTTTCTAAATATTAGTTAATGTTTAACAAGAAAGGAATAATGATATGGATAAGTGGTTCTTAAGAAAAGTTGTAGTTTTAAAGAGTATAGAATTAAAGGTCGGTATAACTCCACTTACCGACGTGATTTGAAAAGAGATCATTTTAAAGTAAGAAGAGGAGAAGAGAGGTGGGACTTACAAGTTATGTGGGTTAAGAATAGAGGGAGAAAGGGATTGAGATCGTCGTTGTGTCGCGGAGTTGTCGGGAACGTCTCGAATCCTCGCCGGAAAGTGAACTTGAGCTAACTCCACTTATACTCTTCTTTGACTTGGAAATTTTTGAGAATTTTTAACAAGAGATTCATAATGAAAAGGGCAAGGGTATGATGTTGTATTTATAGGATGGAATTAGGGTTTAGGGATTGAAGAGAGAATTAAAATTACATTAAAAATTGGATTAAAGGGTGAATTTAAGTTCTCTGGATAATTGCAGGAAAAATAAACAGAATAGGAGTAGTGGGGGTAGGCCAAAAGACTGGTGTGAAGAAAATGGGGATCATCCCCTATAGGGGGCCCGGCTGTGCCGGCCGTAGGCTCCATCTCGCCGGCCATTCTAGGAGTGTGGGGCTTTGGATTGGTGCCACGTGTCTAGGGCTGCTCATACAACATTTAGCACATGTTTGATTTTCTGTCTTTTCATTTCTTACGTGTATTGCACGTGTAAACTTTTGGGCTTCCAAAAAGTTTAAAATAAAAATTCAGATAAATAATATGTGGCTGATGGGATTCGAACACCCGGGCTATGTCACAGCAGTGCAAGGGTTTACCAATGAGATACAATTGCTTTCTTGCTGTTCTTAAACAAATTAAATTTATAACTTTTGCTCAGGCTTGCAAACTTTATTCTGTACATTAACTTTTAAAAATTTTCGTACAGTGAAATTAGAGTCGTTACATTCTACCCTCCTTACAGAAATTTCGTCCTCGAAATTTACAATTATATAAGAACTAATTTATAAATAAGAAAGGGTATCTTGTACGCATGTCGTCCTCACGTTCCCACGTTGATTGTCCTGGTGAATCTTTTCTCCACATCACTCGGACCAATTTTACTGCCTTGTTTCGAAGTGATTTTA
Organism: Agapanthus africanus; assembly: GCA_030015575.1. NCBI lineage: Eukaryota > Viridiplantae > Streptophyta > Magnoliopsida > Asparagales > Amaryllidaceae > Agapanthus > Agapanthus africanus. The sequence continues at coordinate 374,503,991 of CM057339.1, read as the reverse complement.
CTTTTCTTTTCAGGATCTCAACCGGTTGCTGCTCACAAAATAGATCTGTCTGTACAGTGAGCTCGGAGTGATCAAGGATGTAGTTGGGATCGCTTACATATCTTCGAAGCTGAGATATATGGAACACATTGTGCACTTCTTCCAATGAGGGTGGAAGTGCCAAACAGTATGCCACTTCTCCGACTCGTTCGAGTATGTCGAACGGTCCAATGTATCTCGGACTGAGCTTACCCCTCTTTCCAAAGCGAATTACTCCATGGTTTAGAGAGATCTTCAAGAACACATGATCTCCTGGTTAGAACTCCAGATGTCGGTGCTCTGCATCCGTCCAGAGCTTCTGTTTGTCTTAGGCTATGCGCATTCTTTTCCTGATCATGCGAACTATGTCCACAGTTGCCACGATCATCTCTGGTCCAAGAAGTTCCCTATCTCCGATGCAGTCCCAACTTAATGGTGAACGACGCTTCCTTTCATAGAGAGCTGCAAAGGGTGCCATTCCAATACTCGCTTGGTAGCTGTTGTTGTATGAAAACTCCATAAGATGTAAGTGATCTTTCCACGATCCTCCGAAATCTAACATACACGCTCTTAGCATATCTTCAAGGATTTGAATTATTCGCTCAAACTATCTATCTGTTTGTGGATGGTAAGTTGTGCTGAAGTTCGGACTTGTTCCCAAGCTAGCTTGCAGACTCTGGCAAAACTGCAATCGGAATCCGGTGTCACGATCGGAGACAATTCAAACCGGTACCCTATGTAATCTCACGATCTCCTGCATGAGTTCATGGGTATCATAAATAGTACACTATGAAGAGTTAAATCTTACTTAAGTTCAGACTTACTTTCATGTACTTCTTTACTAGTGTCTCGGTAGATTGGCCAACTTGAAATAGGATGAAGTGAGCCGACTTTGTGAGTCGATCCACAATAACCGATATCGCATCGTTACCTTTCGTGCTGCGAGGAAGTGCAGTCACGAAGTCCATGGTGATATGTTGCCATTTCCATTCTGGTATAAGTAACGGTTGAAGTAAACCAGCAGTCATGTGATGTTCATGTTTACCGCCGAAAACAGAGACGAACTGGGATAGATCGCCTTTCCTGAATTTGGGGGCAGATGCTATTTGGATTTATCTGTCCACCTCTCCGAAGATTCCAAGTCGATTTATGGCACCATATATCGGAGGTTTGGACGGATGCGGCCGTTGTAGCAGACTTCGTCAGATTCCCCCTCATTTGTGAAGGGTTTTTGATTGTGGGGATGCTCTTCCCTGCAGGCGCAAGCCCCTGCAGTTAATTACGTTATCGCATCGCGATAACCAATTTCTCTTGCTCCGGAAGTTCACTTCTTGTCGTGTGTGTTTTCGTTTGTTTAGGTTGCCCGTGGATTGTATACGGAGACTAATTTATGTCGTCGCCCGTAGGGCGTGGATTAGTCCAAATCCGTATATCTTAGATTTGGGGGTTTTATTTAAGGACCGTTAATCTATTTTGAGATTAAGATCGACTTAAATGTATGTGAGCATTTGGGGCTCGATTTGTTTTTGTTAAGGACACATTAGTTCAATTTGAGACTAAGATCCGCTTAACGAGGTTTCAGGATCATTTTTATTTAGGATCCAACAAAAGAGCGTTTGGGCTCTATTGTTCTAGTTTAAGGACGTTTCGGTCCATTATCGCCATTTTGGAGGCGAATATTAGTTTAGGGACATTTCGGTCCATTGTTCAACTTGCGTGCACGCGTATTTGTTACATGACGAAGTGAACAATGGTGATATAGAATGTGTCCAATTTAGGGTACGATCCGATTTAAGGTGGTGTATCAATATGGGATGAAAGGAGTTGTTGGTTGCTGGGACCCGCCACATCTCTGAAGACGTTGAAGAATTATAACGACATATATCAGAGGTGTGGAGAGATGTACCTATAAAACAAATCTCGTATTTGAGGGGAAAAGGGCTATTGTAGACCTGAGAAATGTTAGTCATGTTTGAGACTAAAATTATCTTAGAAGATATAAGATGGATATCATTTAGGATATCATCAATGGGAGACAACTAGTCATTTTTTAGACTGAGGTCATCTTGGGAAAACATGAGCAATATGGGCTCGGTTGTTTTAGTATTAAAGAGGTCTAACCTCAGGAAACTTAACCAATTTGGGCTAAAATTGAGTTTACATAATTACCCAACAGTGCTAAGCACTGAAGCATACAGTGCTCACGTGCATTTCACGTGGGCACTGGATTAGTGTTAAATAATATAGTTTTATGGCACTCACGTGACACATGTGAGGCATCCCAAATATGGGACTGGACTAGTGTTAAACACTAGAGTTGTATGGCACCCACGTGACACATGTGAGGCACCCCAAATTTGGACGCTGCCCATTGGGTTTTATCTCCCTCCCCTTTTTATATAAATGCTAAGCACTTGGGTCTTGTTGCGCCCGCGTGTGAAACACATGAGGCACCACAAATATGAGCGCTGCTCTTTCCTTTTTTATATAAGTGCTAAGCACTTGGTTCTTGTTGCGCCCGCGTGTGAAACACGTGAGGCACCACAAATATGAGCGCTGCTCTTTGGGATTTATTCCCCCTTTTTATATAAGTGCTAAGCACTTGGTTGGAGTCCTCGTGCAAAGCATGTTGTTGTCCTTTTTCCGATACTAGGGTGCTTTAACACTCATGTGGAAACACGTGAGGTAGTTTTGATTGTTCACTTTGTTCGTTTGAAGCACTCACGTGGGAAACACGCGAGGCTTCGAAATAGTGCAAAGCACTAACGATTTGGCCTTGGAGATCTTGGATCGCTATTTTTTTTATTGAAGAACTAAGTTCTTTATAAAGGGTTAAACCCTAATTCTTGGTGGAATTAAATTTCTATATGTTCTCGTTGTTCTTCTCCCTTTTTTATGTACCTTAGTTTTTTTCCTCTAGGTTTTGAATCTGCAGAGCAAAATCTTCCCGATGAGAATTAAATTATCAACTTGTGGGGAGATTTGCTTCTGCAAATCTCCACCAGAGGAAAGAATCGAGTTCTTGTATGAAAGGTTAAACCCTTAGAGAGGCAAAGGAAAGGTGTTTTCTTTTTACCTAGTGTTTCAAGGAAGCAAGTCTTTTCTTTGAGAATTAAATTCTCTTGTTTCTCAAAATCTCACTGTATATTCTTTTTTTAAGCCTCTAGGGAGTTATCTCTCTCTACGTGTGTGTGAGACTTGAAGTCTCGAGTTCTTTATACAGTGGAGAGAAATTTGTTTAATTCCGAGAAAATCTTTCAATAAGAGATCCCAATTGATTTAATTGGTCTCGGAATTGATTTGGGGAATTTTATCCACCGTTGGATCTTTGATCCAAGTTCTTCTGTTTTTAAAGAAGATATTGTTCTTGGTTTTAACAAGATTGGGGATATTCTCTTATATATAGAATAAAATTCTATCGAGCGGTGACATTTTAATCACCATTGGATTTTTAATCCAAGAGTGCTCAGTTTAACAGAATATAATCTTTCTCTGTTTAGAAAGGCATATGAAATATTTTGGATCTTTGATCCACTAACTTTCTATTTAACAGAAAATATTCTTTCCAATAGAATCTAATTCTATATTTAATCACCATTGGATTCTTGATCCAACAGTTCATTAAGTAGAATTTAATTTTACGCAAGGAGATGCCCTCACGTGTTTAGCACGTGTGATTTAATTGGCCCTTTTAGCTATTTGATTGCAGTGCCTATATGCTTTACATATAGGCGCTCACGTGTTTACCATGTGAGGCTTTTTTAGCCTATCAGTAGTTTAATTATAGCGCCTATATGCCTTACATATAGGCGCTCACGTGTATAATACGTGAGGCTTGTTTAGCCTATGAGTTGTTTTAACTGCAGCAACTATATGCTTTGCATATAGGTGCTCACATGTTTAAAACATAAGGCTTGTTTATCCTATCAGTAGTTTAAGTGCAGCGCCTATATGCTTTGCATATAGGCGCTCACGTGTTTAACACGTGTTTAACACATAGGGCTTGTTTGCCTATCAGTAGTTTAACTGCAGCGTCTATATGCGGGGAGTTTCCCCCTTTCTTACTCTTCCCCCTTTTTTATGAAGGAACAATAAGCTCTGAGCCAAAAAATTTGGCGGGAACAAATGCCCCCACTAATTTGCCCACGTAAGTATGTACGTAGGTGAAGTAGTGCAAAGTTATGCCTGACCATATAATTGATGGCTTAGGAGACAAGTTTACGATCCTTGTAACCTAAGGCTTTTTTCATCTTCATAAGCCGTAAGGGTCTTAAGAAGGTTTTTCTTCCTATGAGTCGTGAGGATCTCGTAGGTGTATTTTCTCCTTAGGAATCGTGAGGATTCCTAAGTGTTCATCGCCTCCGTGAGTCGTAAGGATCTCACTCTTGTATTTTTCCCTTACGAGTCGTGAGGACCCATAAGCAGCCTCTTCATTTCATTGGCATGTAACTTTGGTGAATGTTGCCCGTGGATAGTATACAAGAGTCCATCTTGACCTCTTTGTATGGCAGCAATGGCTTAGGAAACAGGTTTAGATCTGTCGCCTAAGACTTTCCAACTTTAAGAGCCATGAGGGTCTCATAAAGACTTTTCTCCCTACGAGTCGAGAGGATCTCGTAGGTGTATTTTCTCCTTAGAAGTCGTAAGGACTCCTAAGTGCGTTTTCTCTTGTAAATCGTAAGGATCTCACAAGAGAATTTTCCCCTTACGAGTCGAGAGGACTCGCAAGTGGTTTTTCCTCCTCATCGGTATGCGACTTTGGAGAATGTGGCCCGTAGATAGTATACAAGAGTCATTTTGGAACTATTTGCAGGGCCACAGTGCTTAGGAAACATGTTGATATCCCTGTTGAATAAGCCTTTTCACCTTCATGTGCTGTGAGGGTTTCATGAAGATGTTTTTCCCTACGAGTCGAGACGATTTGAGAAGATCTCGCAGGTATATCCTAACGTGAAATATAGATAACCCTCATTCTTTACGACAGAGGTCCGTTAGGTTTTATGGCACTAGGGTTTTAGCCCGTGGTACCGTCGCGTTGGCTGATATATTCCTCGATATGCAGTCTTTAAGCTGTTGTTCGAGTAGTCCCGCGATTGTCGTGTATCTGATCCCTTTGGAGGATGGACAAGACGTCTTCAAGTAATCTCCTTAGGCTATATGACCGTCGGAAGAGCAAGTGTTAGGAATTTGCCATATCGCTTTTTACTTGAGGTTAAGCTCAATTTGGAGCCCCGATAAGTCATACCCACTCCGCGCTGGTATGGGATCATCTCCGATAGTCTCTTAGGCTTTTTATGACTTGCCGTCGAGACCCTGAAGCTGGGAATATGCCGCTGCTTCAATTTGATTTGGCTATTTGGAGATTTTGTTGACATTGCGCCTGTTGTAACGAGAAGAATGTCGGGCTGGAGCTGGGATTTTGCTGTCACTCATTTTTGTTTTGGCTATTTGGAGCCTTTGTTAACATTGCGTCTGCTGTAACGAGAAGAATGTCGAGCTGGAGCTGAGATTTTGCCGTCACTCCTTTTTGTTTTGGCTATTTGGAACCTTTGTTGACATTGCGTCTGCTGTAACGAAAAGAATGTCAAGCTGGAGCTGGGATTTTGCCGTCACTCCTTTTTGTTTTGGCTATTTGGAGCCTTTGTTGACGTTGCGTCCGCATCCTGCTAGAATGAGAAGGTACACCAGGGTTGTCTTTAGGTTGTATATGAACCGTCAAGACTTGGAGCTAGGAATTTACCATGGCTCCGCTTTGTTTCGACCCTTGGGCCTTTTGTTAACGTTGCGTCTACATCCTGCTGGAATGAAAAGGTACGCCGGGGTTGTCTCTAGGTTTTATATGAACCGTCAAGACTTGGAGCTAGGAATTTGCCATGGCTCCATTCTGTTTTGACCCTTGGGCCTTTTGTTGACGTTGCGTCTGCATCCTGCTGGAATGAGAAGGTACGCTAAGGTTGTCTTTAGGTTGTATATGAACCGTTAAGATCTGGCTCTCCTTTTGACGGAGCCTGGTGGGAAAATATGGTTCCCTTTTTTCATTTATGCCCATGGATTGTATACAGGGGTCGGTGTAGACTCACCTGAAAGGCAGAGGAAATTTTATTTTATTTTATTTATTTTTGTGATGCTCTATCTTTTCAGCTCTTCATATCGCAAAAGTCGCGATTGCCTAATCATTTCGGCTATTTATCGCGGTGCCCAATCATTTTGTCTATTTTTATATTTTTACTTGCTGCTTTTTATTGCTAGTTGCCCAAACATTTCAGCTGTTTCATATGCATATTTTTTGCTCGCTGATTTTTATTGCAAGTTGCCCTATCATTTCGGCCATTTTATATACATTTTTTTGCCCGCTGATTTTTTGTTGTGAGTATGGAACTTAAGATCTGATACCAATCTTGGTATCAGTATTGCTGCGACTGGAATATTGCCAGGAGCGAATCATCACTTTCCTTGAAAGGACTTGGAGCTTGATACCAGTTTAGGCATCAGCATCGCTACCACTGGAATATTGCCAGGAGAGAATCATCATGTGCCTTGAAAGGACTTGGAGCTTGACACCTGTTTAGGCATTAGCATCGCTACCACTGAAATATTTCCAGGAGCGAATCATCATGTGCCTTTGTCGATTTGAACAAAGATGGCTTAGTAAACAGGGTTAGGATCCTGTTGACTAAGACTTTTCGACTTTATGAGCCGTAAGGGTCTCATAAAGTTATTTCTCCCTATGAGTCGTGAGGATCTTGTAGGTGTATTTTCTCCTTAGGAATCGTGGGGATTTTTTAAGTGTGTGCCCTCCCTTGCAAGTCGTAAGGATCTTACAAGAGTGTTTTTCTCCTTATAAGTTGAGAGGACTTACAAGTGTCATTCACCATATGGAGACATCTAGCGCCATTGGTGGAACTAGCTAAGGGAGTATTTATTCATGCATGTGGATTGTATACAAGGGTCAATATTGGACCGTTTGTAGGGCAACTTGGGGAATACGACGTCTTAAGAACAGGTTTGGATCCCTGTAACCTAAGACTTTCAAATTCTATGAGCCGTGAGGGTCTCACAGTGGAAGTTCTCCTTACGAGTCGAAAGGATCTCATAAGTGAAAATTTTACGAGATTGCGCCATTCCGGGTTTTCACAAGCTTGCCGGTAGCCCTGCTGTTTTTACTCACGGCGCCCTTTCGGGTTTTCATCCGTGCCCATTTTGCTTGTGGACATACTATTTTTTTAACGAGATTGCGCCCTTCCAGGTTTTCACAAACTCGCCGGTAGCCCTGCTGTTTTACTCACGGCGCCCTTTCGGGTTTTCATCCGTGCCCATTTTGCTTATGGATATACCGTTTTTTTAACGAGATTGCGCCCTTCCGAGTTTTCATAAACTCACCGGTAGCCATGCTGTTTTTACTCACGGTGCCCTTCGGGTTTTCATCCGTGCCCATTTTGCTTGTGAACATGTCTTTTTTTGACCCATCTGTTTGCCAATGGGACTTAGGGGTGACTTCACTGCTGGAGTAGCTGTATAGCCAGTGGGACTTGAGTTGCAGTCTTCGCCATTGGGGCTTCGATTGCAATGTAGATCTCAAGGAAGCATATCACCATTTTGGAGGCGACGTGCTAGTTTAAGGACATCTCATTCCGTTATCGCCGTATTTGAGGAGGAATTTCTAGTTTAGGGACTTTTCGTTCCTATATCGCCATTTTTGAGACGGATATTTAGTTTAAGGACATCTCGGTCCGTTATCATCATGTTTGAGGCGGATATTAGTTTAAGGACTTCTCGGTCTGTTGTCGCCGTGTTTGAGGCGAAATTTTAGTTTAAGAATTTCTCGGTCCGTTGTCGCCGTGTTTGAGGCGAGGTTTTAGTTTAAAGACATCTCGGTCTATCATTCGGAAACGAGTATTAGTTTAGGGACGTCTCGGTCCATTATCACCATTTTCGAGACAACGGATCTTTTGGATACTACTTTTAGGGTTCTGACTCAGGAAGATAGCGAGCGGACACAAGCGTCATCATCTATCATTGACCCAGGTCGTAACCCGTTTGGCGTAGTATTTTTTGAGGAATCGGCCATTTATTGGCCGGAAGGGTCTTTCGCCATGCATATCCATGAGCAGGTAGGCTCCACCTTGGTAGACTTTGTCTATGATGTACGGGCCTTCATTGTTTAGCTCGAGCTTCCCCCATTTTACACGATTAGGGATCATTGGTCTTTTGATGACTAGTACGAGTTTGCCTTAGCGGAATGTTCTCGGCCTGGCCAGTCTTTCGTATGACCGTGTCATCCTTGCCTTATAAGCCTCCAGGTTTTACTGTGCTATAAGGCGGGTTTCGTCGAGGGCAATTTCCTCAGGGATTTTTTCTTTCCCTTTGTCTCTTTGGCTTGAACCTTTCTTTGTAGGTTCGAGGTTCTTTTCAGGCAGCGTACGGTTACGCAGTTGAATGTTCGCTCGGTTCTTCTCCCCCTCTTCTTTTTCGGAGGTGGAGTCTTTGAAGAGAGGGCTGAGGGTCATTTCGTCCTCAGAGTCGCTCCCGAAGGTAAGAACCTGGGGTTTATCCTCTTCCAAACCGGTATCAACCATATGACAGTTGCCAGTCTTTTTTTTCACACGTACTTGTCGCACCTTTTTGCTGTCGACGAGCTTCGTGCTTCATCCTCTAGAAGTGTTTTTAATGGGCAACGTATCCTTGCCACCACTTCTTGAAGGTACTACATTCTTCGATGGGGTGGGTGACCCTCCGATGATATAGGCAGTAGTTTAGATGTGAATCCTTTCCGTCGAGGCGTATGACCCCGGGAGTGTTCCTTACAAGAGGTGGCAGCTTCATTCCCACTGATAGGGCTTTGGTGAACCGCTTCTCTGCCTTGATCCTACTCTTATTTGTGGCAGGTGTGCTTCGGTTTGGTTAGAGTACTTTACGACTCATTCTCGCCGCAGCTTTTTTTATCCTGACGCTGACACTTAGACTTTTCGTATATGGCTGTTTCGCGTTCTCGGACAGCTTTACTTTTTTTGAAAAGCTTCATTTAACAGCCTATCGATTGGGTCTTCCGACAGTTCCGGGGATTTTAGCGTCGATCCTCCCCCAGTTCCTCTGCGTTGTTTTCTGATGCTGAGGGGGCTTCTTCGTCATTTAACGAAGAATAGGAACCATATGGCAACTTGCTACATAGTCTTCAGTTTCTGATGAGTCATTTCCCACATCGTTGTCACTCTCTTCGTTCTCAAGAATATACTTGAAGAACTCTTCGAGGGTGGTCAGTGTCTGCGCCTTCTGGTTGTATTCCTCCAGCGCATCAATGTACTTTTGTAGATCTGTGCGTTTATTATCATACTCGGTAGGTTGCATAGGCTTATTGGTCTTCTTCTTTTTCTTCGAAGATTTTGAAGGCTCGACTTGGGGATTTTGCCCTTTGTCGACAGTTTTCGGTACTGGACGCGGTTTCAGCATCTCTTCGATGATTTCCGGTTCAAGTGGGCTTCTCCATCTGACTGCCGGACATGCCTTGAGATCTTTCAGCATTCTTTTGGTTTTAGCTGAGAGAACGACTTCCCATGGAGCTTCTTCCACGAGCGAGCATGATGCCCCCGGTGCATCCACCTTTTTGGAAGTGTGCTTCTGTGGCTGGTTCACCTTCCAGTTCTCAGAAAGCGCGAATTTCCCTTATTGATATTGGTCCTCGACCCAGTTCTTGAAGATGTAGCAATCCTCAATTGGGTAGCTCACCATTCTGTGATAAGAGCTGTAGTTGGGGTTGTTGACATCGCCGAGTTGCGGTGGACGTCGTGGGTCTGGTAATGTGATAAGTTTGTTGCGCACTGCCACCTCGAACAGTCTCCTCGTCTTGTCACGGGGAAATGAGTAAGCGCGTCCTAACCTTTCTTTCAGGGATAGGCACGGATGCATGTTGTTTTGGCGAGCAACCGGTTTCGGGTCACTTGGTTGCTGTTGAGTGCTGGCAACGAAGGCCGCTTTCCCTTTACCCTTAGCATTTCGAGGGTCCATTTTTTAGGTGGAAGGCCCATGACCCATCTGGTCCATTTGGGCCAGTTTGCCGATCATAGCCTGAAAGGTGATCGGCTTGAAGAACGTCATGAACTGGGATACCATCGTTTGAGGATCTAGTGTCCCGATGAACATACCCACAGAAGAGGATTTTTCGATGCGTTGTTTGTACTTCAACCATAGGTTCCGCCATCGGATCGTATATTGGAGCCAGGTTTCTCCTGACCTCACCCTGGCATTGATTAATGCCGTGATCGGGGTGCGCTCGCTTATGCTGGCAAACCGCTGTGTGAACAGCAGTTCCATATCGGTGAATTTTTTTACCGTTTTTACGGAGTCATTTAGGAGCTCCGAATACCATTCAAAAGCCGTTTCTGACAAGCTGCCAATGAACCGGCGAAGCAGCAGTTTGTCGTCTCCTCCAGTGTTGCAGCATAAAGCTCTGAACTGAGCGACGTGCTGATGTGGGTTGCCTGTCCCTTTGTACACATGAAACTTGGGGATCGTATATCCCGGCGGATAATTAATTTGGTCATACCATCCCGGATACGGTCGCTCAGTTTTGACAGTTTATCCAGCCGCTTCACTAGCTTGATGAGCTCGTATTTATTGAGCTATATAGTCATCAAGAGCAGCCTTGGAGATTGTTTCCTCCTTAGCTGTTGATAGAGACGAAAGATGGTTTGATATTTCCCCTCTGTTATCCTCGATGATTATCGGCGGATTTTTAGCTGGAGGTTCTGGCTGGATCATCATTCCAACCATATCTTGGAACAAAAGCGCCATCTGCTTTATATTAGCAGCTTGTTCCGTGGCCTCCTTGTATTTTATTTCTAGCACCCTTCGCAGAAACTCTGTATCGGTCTCCTGCTCCTGACGTTGTTCAGATGTCGATTCTGGGTTTTCTTTCCGCCCGGTGAGTGCTGACATTTTGATCAGCATTTCCTGGAGCTTTTGTTGTTGCTCCTGAGCTTTTTTCAACGACCGAGTTTGCGGCCGATGACCCACGGAAGCACGACTTTTCTCTTTCCCGGAAGCCATGTAGACCGTGTGCACTATCATACCCCCAGACTTGGGGCGTTTAGGTCCGTCGCCTTTGGAATTTGCCACGGGCAGTGGGATTTTCTCCGGCCTTCTCCTTTTGTGGGAGGTCAAAGTTGAAGGAGCCGTTGTATCAGCGCCTGTGTTGAGGACGTCCCTCTCTGTATGATGGAGGGATGATCCTCCTCTTGCTGAGCCTTCATTTTCTTCAGTCGGCGAGAGTAGTCTTTGTTGATCACAGAATCTTGGACTTTCCACCAGACCCTTTGGATTTGAGAGAACAGCCGCTGAGGGGGCTGCTTCGGCGTTGCCTGCATCATGTTTTCAGCAGGCGGGGGAGATTTCCTCAGCATCGCGGTTGGAGACTTCTTTTGCACCCGCCTAAGTAGATCAAAACTGTTCCTGGTTAGAACAACAGCGTCAACTTCCACCATTGGAGCTGGTGAAGTAAGTCCAGAGGGAGAGTTGCCCCCAGCCTTTCTCACTCGACGCCAGTGGCGACATCAAGCGTGTCTTGCAGACAGGACCACCTCAGTTGTGGAAGTGGCTCCGTCATGCCCCCTGCTTTGGTGAGGGGTTGCTGCTGGTGCCAGCCAGTTAAAGATTGACGTCCGTTGAGAGGGAATGGCCAATCTTTCGAAGACCGACTTCCTGGTAGGGGAAGCACTTTTGACGACTTCACCTGCCGTAGCAGTTGCGAGGACTATCCGTTTTAGGATAGCCCCTTCAGGTATTGCGAGCCTCTTTGTGGGCCCACTTGAGCTTTGACTCAGCCTGTTGAAGACTAAGGTAGCAGACTTGGACGACCCGTTGAGAGGGCCGTGGTGGTTGCAAGTCGATCGAATACCAACTTCTTGGGAGCTTCCTGTGGTGGCACTGGGGCGCTGAAGCTTGCTGGCGGGAGCATGGTCCCGAAGAACAATCTAGTAGTGGCTTGAGTCACCTTCCCCACTGGCATTGAAAAGATGGAAGCCGCATTGGGCCCGTACGTCACTCCTCCAGTTGGGGCGGAGCGGGAGTTGCTGTTGCATTTTGTGCAGCTTGAAGTCATTGATCTTTTTTTTCTTCTTCTTCGTAGATAGGAGAAAGACACCAAATCTTAGTACCTCAAACCCAAGGGTAACCATCGAAAATTGCGATTTTGTTCGCGAAACACGACACACGAAGTGTAGAGTGGAAAGAGGAAAAGGTCCCACTGGGCATGCCAGAATCTGTTTACCACCGAAAACAGAGACGAACTGGGATAGATCGCCTTGCCTGAATTTGGGGGCAGATACTATTTGGATTTATCCGTCCACCTCTCCGAAGAAGCCAAGTTGATTTATGGCACCATATATCGGAGGTTTGGACGGATGCGGCCGTTGTAGCAGACTTCGTTAGATTCCCCCTCGTTTGTGAGGGTTTTTTTTTATTGTGGAGACGCTCTTCCCTGCAGGCGCAAACCCCTGTAGTTAATTACGTTACCGCATCGCGATAACCACTTTCTCTTGCTCCGGATATTCACTTCTTGTCGTATGTGTTTTCGTTTGTTTAGGTTGCCCGTAGATTGTATACGAAGACTAATTTATGTTTTCGCCCATAGGGCGTGGATTAGTCCAAATCCGTATATCTTAGATTTTGGGTTTTTATTTAAGAACCGTTAACCTATTTTGAGATTAAGATCGACTTAAATGTATGTGACCATTTGGGGCTCGATTTGTTTTTGTTTAGGATACATTAGTCCAATTTGAGACTAAGATCCACTTAACGAGCTTTCAGGATCATTTTTATTTAGGATCCAACAAAAGAGCGTTTGGGCTCTATTGTTCTAGTTTAAGAACGTTTCGGTCCATTATCGCCATTTTGGAGGCGAATATTAGTTTAGGGACATTTCGGTCCATTGTTCAACTTGCGTACACACGTATTTGTTACGTGACGAAGTGAACAATGATGATATGGAATGTGCCCAATTTAGGGTACGATCCGATTTGAAGTGTACACGTCAATTTGGAAATGCATTAATGTGGGATGAAAGGAGTTGTTGGTCGCTGGGACCCGCCACCTCTCTGAAGACGTTGAAGAATTACAACGACATATATCAGAGGTGTGGAGAAATGTACTCTTAAACCAAATCCTGTATTTGAGGGGAAAAGGGCTATTGTAGACCTAAGAAATGTTAGTCATGTTTGAGACTAAAATTATCTTAGGAGATATAAGATGAATATCATTTGGGAAATCATCAATAAGAGACCACTAGTCATTTTTTAGACCGAGGTCAGCTTAGGAAAACATGAGCAATATAGGTTCGGTTGTTTTAGTATTAAAGAGGTCTAACCTCAGGAAACTTAACCAATTTGGGCTAAGATTAAGTTTCCATAATTACCCAACAATGCTAAGCACTGAAGCATACAGTGCTCACGTGCGTTTCATGTGGGCGCTAGATTAGTGTTAAACACTAGAGTTTTATGATGCTCACGTGACACACGTGAGGCACTCTAAATATGGACACTGGACAAGTGTTAAATACTAGAGTTTTATGGCGCTCACGTGACATACGCGAGGCACCCCAAATTTGGGCGCTGCCCTTTGGGTTTTATCTCCCTCCCTTTTTTATATAAGTGCTAAGCACTTGGTTCTTGTTGCGCCCGCGTGTAAAACACGTGAGGCACCACAAATATGTGCGCTGCTTTTTCCCTTTTATATAATTGCTAAGCACTTGGTTCTTGTTGCGCCCGTGTGTGAAACACGTGAGGCACCATAAATATGAGCGTCGCTCTTTGGGTTTTCCCCCCTTTTTATATAAATGCTAAGCACTTGGTTGGAGTCCTCGTGCAAAGCACGTGGCTGTCTCTTTTTTCGATACTGGGGTGCTTTAACACTTACGTGGAAACACATGAGGGAGCTTTGATTGTTCTCTTTGTTCGTTTGAAGCACTCACGTGGGAAACACGTGAGGCTTCGAAATAGTGCAAAGCACCAACGATTTGGCCTTAGAGATCTTGGATCACTATTTTACTTTATTAAAGAACTAAGTTCTTTATATAGGGTTAAACCTTAATTTTTGGAGGAATTAAATTCCTATATGTTTCTGTTCTTCTTCTCCCTTTTTTGTATACTTTAGTTTTTTTCCCTAGATTTTGAATCTGCAGAGCAAAATCTCCCCGATGATAATTAAATTCTCAACTTCTGCAAATCTCCACCAGAGGAAAGAACTGAGTTCTTATATGAAGGGTTAAACCCTTAGAGAGGCAAAGGAAATGGGTTTTCTTTTTACCTAGTGTTTCAAGGAAGCAAGTCTTTTCTTTGAGAATTAAATTCTCCTGTTCCTCGAAAGCTCACTGTATATTCTTTTTTTAATCCTCTAAGGAGTTCTTTCTCTCTGTGTGTGTATGAGACTTGAAGTCTCCGGTTCTTTATATAGTGGGGAGATGTTTGTTTAATTCCGAGAAAATCTTTCATTGAGAGATTCCAATTGATTTAATTGGTCTCAGAATTGATTTGGGGAATTTTACCTACCGTTGGATCTTTGATCCAAGGTCTTCTGTTTTTACAGAAGATATTGTTCTTGTTTCTAACAAGATTGGGAATATTCTCCCATATATAGAATAAAATTCTATCGAACGGCGACATTTTAATTACCATTGGATTTTTAATCCAAGAGTGCTCAGTTTAACAGAGTATAATCTTTCTCTGTTTAGAAAAATATAGGAAATATTTTGGATGTTTGATCCACTAACTCTCTGTTTAACAGAAAATATTCTTTCCAATAGAATCTAATTCTATGTTTAATCACCGTTGGATTCTTGATCCAACGGTTCATTAAGTAGAATTTAATTTTACGCAAGGAGGTGTCCTCACGTGTTTAGCACGTGGGACTTAATTTGGCCCTTTTAGCTGTTTGATTGCAGTGCCTATATGCTTTGCATTTAGGTGCTCACGTGTTTACCATGTGAGGCTTTTTTAGCCTATCAGTAGTTTAATTGCAGCGTCTATATGCCTTATATTTAGGCGCTCACATGTATAACGCGTGAGGCTTGTTTAGCCTATGAGTTGTTTTAACTGCAGCGCCTATATGCTTTGTATATAGGTGCCCACGTGTTTAACACGTAGGGCTTGTTTAGCCTATCAGTAGTTTAATTGCAGCGCCTATATGTTTTGCATATAGGCGCTCACGTGTGGCTTGTTTAACCTATCAATAGTTTAATTGCAGCGCCTATATGCTTTGCATATAGGCGCTCACGTGTTTAATACGTGAGCCTTGTTTAGCCTATCAGTAGTTTAATTGCAGCGCCTATATGCTTTGCATATATGCACTCACATGTTTAACACGTGAGACTCGAATAGTGGGGAGTTTCCCCTTTCTTACTCTTCCCTTTTTTTATGAGGGAACAACAAGCTCTAAGCCAAAAAATTTGGCGGGAACAGTTCAGCTTTTACTTGCTGACACACCAAGCATTTGGCTACACTTCTGGCTACTTCACGCTTCATTCCATGCCACGAGTAATGTTGGCGTGGATCTTTGTACATCTTTGTACCACCAGGGTGTACTGAGTACGGAGAGACGTGAGCTTCATTCATCAACTCTTCCCGAACAGGACCTTGTGGTACACACAATCTGCTTCCGTATCTCAGAGATCCATCTTCATGGATGATGAAGTCTGTTCGAGGTCCACTTTCTGCTTGTTCTCGAATCTTTTGCAACTTAACATCACTTACTTGAGTTGTTTTGATCTGATTGACAATAGTAGACTGAACTTGTAAGTTCATCAACTTTGAAGTATTACCTGGCATAACCACTTCTATCTCCATCTTGCGCAATTCCTGTTGAAGCTTCCACTGTGCGGTGAGATTCATTGATAGTAGCTGGCGACTGAGTGCATCAGGAACCACGTTCACCTTCCCTTGATGATATTGTAGATTGATGTCGAAGTCCGCCATAAGTTATAGCCATCTTCTCTGCCACATGTTCAACTCCTTCTGAGTAAACACATACTTCAGACTCTTGTGGTCAGTGTATATGTCCACTCATTCTCCAAGAAGATAGTGGCGCCAAATCTTAAGTGCAAAGATAACGGCTGCCAACTCCAAATCATGTGTCGGATAATTGCGCTCATGAATCTTCAGCTGTCTTGATACATAAGCTACAACTTTTCCATACTGGTGTAGAACACATCCTAATCCCATACCGGATGCATCACAATGCACAATGAATCCTCCACATTGGTCCGATATTACGAGAATAGGCGTTGATGTCAATCTTGAATTGAGTTCTACAAAAGCTTGTTCACATGCTTCTGACCACACGAATTCTTCATCTTTACGTATGAGCTTGGTCAGGGATGCTGCAATCTTCGAGAAACCTTCGATGGATCTTTGGTAGTATCCTGCTAAACCCAAGAAACTTCGAATGTCCTTCACTGTCTTTGGTGTCGGCCATTCGCTTACTGCTGATATTTTAGCTGGATCTACGGAGATTCCTTCGCCTGAAACGATGTGTCCGAGAAATCCGACTTGATCTAGCCAAAATTCGCACTTGCTGTATTTGGCATAGAGTTGATGCTGTCGCTAAGTCTCCAGGACAATTCGTAAATGCTCAGCGTGCTCTTTCCGATTCTTTGAATACACCAGAATGTCGTCGATGAAAATAACAACAAACCTTTCTAGGTACTCTCGGAAAACTTGGTTCAATAGATTCATAAAAATAGTTGGTGCATTGGTCACTCCAAATGGCATCACGAGAAATTCATAATAAGCATAGCGAGTCTTGAATGTCGTTTTAGGAATATCAGACTGTTTGACCTTCACCTGATGATAACCCGAACGAAGATCTAATTTTGAGAAAACACAAGACCCACTAAGATGATCGAACAGATCGTCGATGCGCTGTAGTGGATACTTGTTCTTTATCGTCACTTCGTTCAGAGCTCGATAGTCTATGCACATTCTGTATGAACCTTCCTTCTTCTTCACAAGCAAAACTGGAGATCCCCAACTTGAAGTATTGGGACGAATCCATCCTTTCTTCAAAAGTTCATCCAGCTGAGTACGGATCTCCTTCAATCCTTCAAGACTTAAGCGATATGGTGCTTTGATCACCGGTTGTGCACCAGGTACTAAGTCAATACTGAATTCAAGAGCTCGATCGGGAGGCAAACCTGAGATGTCTTTAGGAAATACATCTTCGAACTCTCGAACTACCTCTGGCTTGTCTTCTTCCACTTGTAGTGTTGCAACCATTGCCTTCTTCAGTTTAGCTTTGTAAGTACTATGTTCCAGGGTACGGTCTTCACTTTTGAAATAAAAGATCGGATGATCTGGAATCTCGAACACTACCCTCCTTTCACGACAGTCGATGGTAGCGTAGAAAGTTCCTAGCCAGTCCATACCCAAGACTACATCAAAATTCGGTATGTCCAGCACCTTGAAGTCATTCCCTGAACGGACATTCCAGTTGGATACGAGCGGTTTAACTGGAATCACATGAGTTTGGATGAACCGTTGCGACATAAAGCAATGTGATGCTCCAGTATCGGAGAGTGCTAAGGCAGGTAGTGAGGCTACTAAGATTGTGCCTAAGTTTGTGTGGAATATGTTTAGGTATAGGAAAAGATATATATTGAGGTACACAAAGATTGAAAAAGTTTTGAAAGAGTGGGAGCTACCAATGATGACTTGGCCAGTGGCTTCAGCTTCTTCCACAGTCATTGTGAAAGCCTGACGCCTAGGTGCATTCATCCTTGCTGGGGGAGCATTCTTCTGTCCGTTACTCTATCCTTGAGGTAGGTTCCTTTGAGCTTGATGGAACTAACGAGGAGGCTATGCAGGAGGTCCACGAGGAGGTAGAGCAGGTAGGGCAAGACAAGGTGCAAGAGCCTAAATAGCTGACCGCTACGGATAGGTAATCGCTGGTCGGGGTGTAGGAGCTGGGGTGAGACGATGTGGGCAATCTCCAATAGCATGAGTGGATGCGCCACAAACTAAGCATAGGCGATTAGCACGCCTGCAATCCTTAGCCAGGTGTCCGTTCTTCTTGCAATAGAAACAAAAGTTTAGACTGGGCCAGTTAAATGGCACTCCCAGTCTCCTAGGTACAAACGGTGGCCTGGAAGAGCCTCCTCCTGCCATCTAAGTAGCAGGACGCTTCACACCGGCAGATTGAGGTCTGCCTTTCTTCTTCACTACTGTCTCATATCTTCGGGCAGCCTTCAATACAAGGTTGTGGGTTGGGAAATCTCCTATAGCTAGAGTAGCTTGGATCTCCTAGTCCAACCCTTGCTGAAATCATCTAGCCCTGATCTTAGCAGTCGGTATGAGATGTGCCGTGAACCTATTACGGTCTCGTGTTAGCGGTGTAGTATGTGATATTAGGAAATTGAATATTTGTGACATATCTTACCTGCTAAGTATGGTGAACTCAGCATCATACTCATTCACAGATTTGCTCCACATAGAGCCTTGTTGCTGGTGAATGAATTGCTGCTCCATGTCAAAACGGGCAGTCTCGGGAAAAAATTTCGCGTCGAACATGTCGCGAAAAGTCCTCCATTCAATTGGCTGGTTAAGACGGCTTTCTTCTGTCTTCCACCATACTCTGACGTTATCCGTGAGTTGCAGCTTCACAAATTTTACGCAAGCAATCTCTGGCACTTGTGCTGCTGCCATGTCGTCTTCAATTGACTGAGCCCATTCCTCTGTCTCCAAAGGGTTCTCTTTCTCAGAGAATTGTTTAGGATGCAGTACCTGGAATTGCTTCATTCCGGGTGCCTCAGCTTCTGGGCGGTGTATGAGGATGGTAGTCTGCTACCGCTGTCCCTCCAAGAGGCTCTTTGTCACGCCCCGCTTCCCAGTGTACGGCGAAGTGAATGCGACGAGGCCCGCTACGTATATACTCAGAAGTATATACGCTAAGCGTAACTAAGCAATATAAAGTAAATCACAAAAGACGAATAATATAGAAATAACAGCAACTTTTATTAATAACATTCTTTTTACAATGCAGGAAAAGAAAATACAACTGGAATGAAAAGCAATGCCTAAACAGTGGCATAACAGAAAATGAAATAAACTGGAAAGAACAAGGTACAATTATCTAGAGCTCTGGGTCTGCCTGGAACTGCTCCAAATCTTCACCGGTGGGCTCAATCTCAGCTTGGTCCAACGCACCTGACGACATTCAAAGAAAAAAGAAATAGAATGTCGTCAGCGAACAGGTCGCTCGGTAAGTCCCAAAGAATAAGAAGAATGAGAATGACAGAGTAACAGTATTTTCTAACTAATATATTATTGAATATTACGGAACATTATGTGACGCTGTTGTTTGTAGTTTGGTACAGAAGGATGCCAGTGTATACGAGGGGGATCTCTATATACTAGAGATCAGGGCAAAAGGAAAGTACAAGGAACCGTTATGCCACGGTACAACAGCAATAGGATTCAGGTTAAGTGTCTTAATCTGACCACCTCGTGCCACCTCTAACACCTTCCGTACCAATCTACCCCTTAAACCCCGTAGTGTTTTAACAGTAATTTGGTATTGGAATATGTAAGTTGGATGACTGACCAAAACCATGATATCAGTAAACATGTTGCAACTGTATAATCAGGTAAAAGGAATATCAGGATAATGGATGAATATCCATGGTTTGATTCAGTCAAAAAGAATATGTTGTTAACTGGATTCAGGGTTTCATGTATTCAAATTGTATTGGAATATAAAAGAATATAGATTGACTTGAATCATATTCAAGTCAGAAATGATCAGACTCTAACCCGAGTCAGACTAAAAGAAAGATAATTTGAAGTTCAATATTAGCTAGGGGCCTTATTGTAATTTGTAAAACTTGAGGGGATTTATGTAAAAAAGCACTATTGTATAGTTTTCAAAATACACCTCAAGTATTTAATATTCTTCTTTAATATTATAATGAACGTGAATTTTATTTGTGTTATTCTAGTTAATATATCCTAATAAAAATATTAATTGTTTTATCTGAAATTCATGGTATTTTAGTGTAACTTTTAATCTTGTAATTTTTAGAAAAAAATGTGGAAACTTATATTATGATAAAATAGGTGTTTAAATGATAATTTAAATATATATTAACACATGAATAATTCTAAATAAATATTTTATTTTCAAAAATCTCATTTTCCTTAAATATCGTATTTTAAACCTTTCGAGACCGAATGCTCCTTACGGAGGTCTGAATCTCGCACTACTAGCCTGCGGGTGCACGATGAACCGTACTATCCCTAAAAGGTTCCCCAAAAGTGGGTTGTAGCGGCGCTTTGCTTAGGTTTATAAATACTTTTCATTTTGGGAAAACGGTTTTATAAATATGGGGTATTTATTTGCAAAAGAGTACAGTTTTCCGTATTTTAGTTATTAGGGTTTCCTAAGCCAACTAGCCTACTTCTAAGTCTAAACGATGAGTCATTAGAAGCCTCAAATCGCCTCTTCACCGTCAATTGCGGCCAGATAAGTGCCAGGTAAGTGGGAAGGAACCACAGTCGTGGGCCTAATTAAAACCCACTAGCCTTAGACACACTTGCCTAGTCACCACAAGACAGTTTAGATAAACGATCAATGTCCATGACCAATCGTGTTTTCATTTTATTTAGAAATGTTTACAACTTAAAACTTTAAATAA
This sequence comes from Agapanthus africanus, assembly GCA_030015575.1. Lineage (NCBI taxonomy): Eukaryota > Viridiplantae > Streptophyta > Magnoliopsida > Asparagales > Amaryllidaceae > Agapanthus > Agapanthus africanus. The sequence continues at coordinate 374,483,302 of CM057339.1, read as the reverse complement.
AAGTAATAAAGATTATGGTATTTTAGTGAAAAGTCCTGTAATTTCGTATTCTGTATTTTGATATTTATCAATTAGGGTTATATTGAGTGTGTGTAGGGGCAGGTCATTACCCCGTGACTTATTTTAAGTTTTGGTGAAGTTTAAAGGTAAAACATGACAAATTAAAAGTTGAAGGTATTAAAGTGCAAGAATACGGTATTTAAAAACCTTATCATTTTATGTGTGAAATTTCATTCAAATTGGATTCTACAAGTTTAGTGATCAAGATAAACCTATTTAGGAGTGAAGGAATTAATTAAACTAAGAAAAATGAACTTCATGGTATTTTTATGAAAAGAGTACGGTTTTGCAAAGAACTTATCATTTCATGTGAAAAAGTTTGATTAAATCGGTTTATGGGTGATTAATAGTCAACATGAATATGGGTAGATAATATGTATTAGGTGACAAGTGGAAATTTAGAGAAAAACCGAATCGGAAATCGGTTTGTCCGATTTCCGTCGGGTTCCAAAAAGTCGTATTTTTTATCTTAAAGAAAAGAGAGATAGAAGAAGGTGGGACTTACGGTTTGGACAAGCTAAGGAAGCTAAAGGACGGGGTGGTTGTCGATCCGTTGAAAACGCCGCGAAGGTTCTGATCCGGTCGCCGGAATCCGTCGTCGATTTCGGCAGCGTTTCGCTTCTCGCTCTTCGTACCGAGTTCTCGAGAATTTGATAGAGTGGACTTAGAGTTGTGAAGGGAAAAGGTAGAGTATAGGGGTCTTTATATAGGGCTAGGCTAGGGTTAGGGTTAGGGTTAGGGTTAAAAAAAATATTAAAAAATATAAAAAAAACATTAAAAATTCATTAATTTTGGTCTTTAAAGAGATTTATTGGGAATTCTGTAACAGTACAAAAAAATTAGAGTATGCAGTTGAATAGACCCAGTCAACACGAAAATTTTTCGTGTTGCCGACTCGGCCGACCGGCCGAGTCCGGCCGGCGGCGCCGGCCGATTCGGCCGAGTCGCGGCCGAGTCGGGTGCCGTTGGGTCGGGCTCAGTCTGGGGGAGGTTTTAGCATACTTTAATTTTCTTAATTTGCAATAAATTATGTTTTATGGCTGTTTGACCGTTTGACTTCTAAAAAAATTAAAACAAAAAGATATAAAAATTATGTGGGGCATGTGATTCGAACTCTGGTGGCTTGGTTCAGCAGTGCAAGGTATTACCAATGAGTTACAAGCTCCTTCTTGTAATTATTGTAAGGAATTAGATACTTAAATTGTTTCCAGCAATATCAATACTCTAAGTATACACTATATTTAAAGCAAATTTTTGGTATACAAAATTGGAGTTGTTACAATCTACCCTCCTTACAAAAATTTCATTCTCGAAATTTACAACTTTTATTTAAGGACTAATTTACAAAAAGGTGCGGATATCTTGCACGCATCTCATCCTCCCTTTCCCACGTGGATTCTCCTGGAGTGTCTTTCCTCCACATTACCCGGACCAAATTAACTTCTTTGTTCCGAAGTGTCTTCACTTTCCTGTCCACGATCTCCACAGGTTGTTGCTCACAAGACAAATCGGGCTGTATCGTGGGCTCGGAATGATCAAGTACATGGCTGGGGTCACTCACATACCTTCTGAGTTGGGATATGTGGAACACGTTATGCACTCCTTCCAATGAGCGTGGAAGCGCTAAACGGTACGCCACTTCACCGACTCGTTCGAGTATGTCGAACGGTCCAATGTATCTCGGACTCAATTTTCCCCGTCTTCCAAATCTGATCACTCCGCGGTTCGGAGAGATTTTCAGGAATACATGATCTCCTGGCTGGAACTCCAAGTGTCGTCTCTTCGTATCAGCCCAGTGTTTCTATCTATCTTGGGCTATGCGTATTCTTTCCCTGATAGTACGAACCACATCAACGGTCGCTACTATCATCTCTGGTCCAAGGAGTTCTCTATCTCCGATGTCGTCCCAACTTAATGGCGATCGGCACTTCCTTCCATACAATGCTGCAAAAGGTGCCATTCCTATGCTTACTTGGTAGTTGTTGTTGTACGCAAACTCCACAAGGTGCAGGTGATCTTCCCATGATCCCTTGAAGTCGAGCATACATGCTCTGAGCATATCCTCCAAGATCTGAATAGTTCGTTCCGACTGACCATCTGTTTGTGGATGATAATCCGTGCTGAAGTTCAGACTTGTTCCCAAGCTTGCTTGCAGATTTTGCCAAAATTGCGATCGGAACCTGGTGTCACGATCGGAGACAATGCAGACCGGTACTCCATGAAGTCTCACAATTTCCTGTATGAGTTCATGGGTATCAGAGATAGTACAGTATGAAGAGTTTAAATCTTAAATTAGATTATTACCTCCATGTACTTCTTCGCTAATGTCTCAGTTGATTGGCCAACTCGAAATGGGATGAAGTGAGCTGACTTTGTGAGTCGATCCACAATGACCCAAATCGCATCATTACCCTTTGTGCTGCGAGGAAGAGCAGTTACAAAGTCCATCGTGATGTGCTGCCACTTCCATTCTGGGATTGGTAATGGTTGAAGTAGTCCAGCTGTCCTGGGATGTTCAGCCTTTACTTGCTGACACACCAAGCATTTTGCGACACTCCTGGCTACTTCACGCTTCATTCCATGCCACCAATAATTCTGACGTAGATCTTTGTACATTTTGGTACCTCCACGATGTACTGAATAGGGAGAGCTGTGAGCTTCTTTCATTAACTCTTCCCGAACAGGACCCTTTGGTATACACAATCTGCTGCCGTATCTCAAAAATCCGTCTTCATGGATGATGAAATCTGTTCTGAGTCCATTCTCCACTTGTTCTCTGATCTTTTGCAACTTAACATCGCTGGCTTGAGCTGCTTTGATCTGATTGACAATAGTTGATTGGACTTGTAGATTCATCAAGTTTGAAACATCACCTGGCATGACTAGTTCAATCTCCATCTGATGTAGGTCCTGCTAAAGCTTCCACTGTGCGGTGAGATTCATTGCTAATGGTTGGCGACTAAGAGCATCAGGTACTACGTTCACCTTTCCTGGATGATACTGCAAGTTGATGTCAAAGTCTGCCATCAGTTCTAACCATCTTCTCTGCCGCATATTCAACTCCTTCTGAGTAAACACGTACTTCAGACTTTTATGATCTGTGTAGATGTTCACTCGTTCACCAAGTAAGTAGTAGCGCCAAATCTTGAGAGCAAAAATAACGGCTGCCAACTCTAGATCATGCGTCGGATAATTGAGCTCATGAGTCTTCAGTTGTCTTGAAGCATAAGCCACAACCTTACCGTGCTGATGTAGAACACATCCTAGTCCCTTACCGGATGCATCACAATGCACTTCGAATCCTCCAGATTGATCCGGTATGACGAGAATGGGTGCAGATGTCAGTCTTGACTTGAGTTCTACGAAAGCTTGCTCGCATTCTTCTGACCATACAAATTCTTCATCTTTTCTTGTAAGCTTGGTCAGGGGTGTTGCTATCTTCGAAAAGCCTTCAATGAATCTTCTGTAATATCCAGCTAAGCCCAAGAAACTCCGAATATCCTTCACTGATTTTGGTGTAGGCCATTCGCTGACTGCTGAAACCTTTGCTGGATCTACAGAAATCCCTTCTCCTGATACGATGTGTCCAAGAAAACCAACCTGTTTTAGCCAAAACTCGCACTTGCTGTATTTGGCATAAAGCTTATGTTGTCGAAGTGTTTCCAGGATAATTCGTAAGTGCTCCACATGCTCCTTCCGATTCTTAGAATATACCAGGATGTCGTCGATGAAGATGACAACGAACCTGTCTAAATACTCCTGGAAAACTTGGTTCATAAGGTTCATGAAGATTGCTGGTGTATTGGTCACTCCAAATGGCATTACTAGAAATTCATAATGTCCATAGCGAGTTCTGAAAGCTGTTTTGTGAATATCAGCCTCCTTGACCTTCACTTGATGATAACCTAAACGAAGATCTAGTTTAGAGAAGACACCAGATCCACTTAGCTGATCGAATAAATCGTCGATGCGCGGGAGTGGATACTTGTTCTTTATAGTAACTTCGTTCAAGGCCCTATAGTCGATGCACATTCTGTATGAACCTTCCTTCTTCTTCACCAACAGTACAGGTGCTCCCCAACTTGAAATGCTGGGACGAATCCATCCTTTCGCCAGTAATTCGTCCAACTGTGTTCGAACTTCCTTCAATCCTTCCGGACATAGTCTATACGGTGCTTTGATCACTGGTTGTGCTCCTGGTACTAAGTCAATACTGAATTCAAGAGCTCGATCGGGAGGAAAACCTGATATATTGTCAGGGAATACATCGTCGAACTCTCGAACTACCTCCGGTCTTGATTCTTCCTCTGCATGAGCTACTGCAACTACTGCTTCCCTTGGTTTCGCTTTGTAAGTACTTGGCTCCAGGGTGTGATCTCCACTCTTGAAATAAAAGATCAGATGATCTGGAATCTCAAATACTACCCTCCTTTGACGACAGTCGATGGTAGCATAAAAGGTTCCAAGCCAGTCCATTCCTAGAACCACATCGAAGTTTGGTATGTCCAGTACTTTGAAGTTAGCGTAAAACTCTCGACTGCAGACGACGACTGGACACATGCTATATCCCATAGTTGCCTTTAGAACACCATTTCCAGAACTGACGTTCCAGCTGGATATAAGCGGTGAGACTGGAATCGCATGGGTTCGGACAAACCGTTGCGACATAAAGCAGTGGGATGCTCCAGTATCAAACAGTGCAAGTGCAGGTAGTGAAGCTACTAGGATTGTACCTAAGGTATATGGGATATGTTTTAGGTATAGGGAAAGTGTGTAGGTAAACAAAACTAAAAGATGTATTTGAGAAAGAAAGTTTACCAGTAATGACTTGGCCAGTGGCCTCAGCTTCTTCCACAGATATCATGAAAGCCTGGCGCTTCGGCACATTCCTCCTGGCCTGAGGAGCATTCCCCTGAACGTTCCTTTGAGCTTGATGGAACTTTCGAGGAGGTGGTGCAGCTTGTGGTCCCCTAGGTGGTGCAGGCAATGCAAGTCTGGGAGCAGGTGCCGGAAGAGCTGGTCGCTGCTGATAAGTATTTGCTGGCCTAGGTACAGCAACTGAGTTCTGCCTTTGGGGACAAGATCCAATATCATGAGTGGCTGAACCGCAGATTAAGCAGAGGCGGTTGGCTCGACGGCAGTCCTTCATCATATGTCCAGTTCTCTTGCAGTAGGTGCAAAAGGCTGGGCTAGGACGATGAGTTGGTACTCCGGGTCGCCTCGGCACGAAAGATGGTCTGGACGTGGCTCCACCTGCCATCTGGTTGGCAGGGCGCTTGACTCCTGCAGACTGAGGTCCGCCCCTCTCTTTTATGACTGCCTCATAACTGCGGGCAGCTTCTAGGGCTTCCTCATGAGTCAAAAACTTTCCTGTGGCTAGAGCAGCCTTGATCTCTGTGTCCAAACCTTGCTGAAAACGACGGGCTCTGATCTCGTCCGTCGGTATCAGGTGTGCCACGAATCTGTTTAAAAATTGTGTTAGCTGTGTAGTATGTGATATTTTAAAAAAATTGAACTATTGTGACATATCTTACCGGCTCAACATAGTGAACTCAGCATCGTATTCATCTACCGATTTCTCCCACATTGATCCTTGTTGTAGATGAATAAACTGCTGTTCCATAGCCAACCTGGCAGTCACAGGGAAATATTTTGCGTCAAACTTCTCGCGAAATGTCTTCCATTCAATCGGCTGCGCTAGACGGGTTTCTTCCGCCTTCCACCAATTGCGAGCATTATCCGTGAGCTGTAGCTTCGCTACACGGACCCAAGCGTTATCTGGCACTTGAGCTGCTGCCAGATCGTCTTCGATGCTTTGTGCCCATTCTTCTGCTTCGAGAGGGCTTCCTTTACCAGAGAACTGCTTTGGGTGCAAAGCCCGAAATTGCTTTACTCCCGGTGCATCGTTATCAGGACGGCTCAGAAGTTGTTGCTGTCCCTTGAGAAGACTACAGATCGTATCAAATAACATCGTCTGCTCAGTGGGTGGTGCGGGAACAGCTGGTGTGAGAGGTAGTGCTGATGGGGTGTTGTTGACGTTGGTGCTGGTGTTGTTCGGGGAATCCATAATCCTGAAGAAAATTTTGGATTAGGACAGAATCAAATACATGAAATGATAAGATTCAAGGAATAGAGATTTGCAAGTTTCAAAGAACATGAATTGTAAAGAATGTTTTAGTTGCTGGTTCTTGTGTTATATTGCTTAGGTTGTTCACGCAGACCAGAACTGCATGACAGGGATTCATACAGCTCTGACCTGCATGGGCCACCAACAAAACCTGTCACGCCCCGCTTCCCAGTGTACGTCGAAGTGGACGCGACGAGGCCCGCTACGTATATACTCAGAAGTATATACGCTAAGCGTAACTAAGCAATATAAAGTAAATCACAAGAGACGAATAATATAGAAATAACAACAACTTTTATTAATAACATTCTTTTTACAATGCAGGAAAAGAAAATACAACTGGAATGAAAAGCAATGCCTAAATAGTGGCATAACAGAAAATGAAATAAACTGGAAAGAACAAGGTACAATTATCTAGAGCTCTGGGTCTGCCTGGAACTGCTCCAAATCTTCACCGGTGGGCTCAATCTCAGCTTGGTCCAACGCACCTGACGACATTCAAAGAAGAAAGAAATAGAATGTCGTCAGCGAACAGGTCGCTCGGTAAGTCCCAAAGAATAAGAAGAATGAGAATGACAGAGTAACAGTATTTTCTAACTAATATATTATTGAATATTACGGAACATTATGTGACGCTGTTGTTTGTAGCTTGGTACAGAAGGATGCCAGTGTATACGAGGGGGATCTCTATATGCTAGAGATCAGTGCAAAAGGAAAGTACAAGGAACCGTTATGCCACGGTACAACAGCAATAGGATTCAGGTTAAGTGTCTTAATCTGACCACCTCGTGCCACCTCTAACACCTTCTGTACCAATCTACCCCTTAAATCCCGTAGTGTTTTAACAGTAATTTGCTATTGGAATATGTAAGTTGGATGACTGACCAAAACCATGATATCAGTAAACATGTTGCAACTGTATAATCAGGTAAAAGGAATATCAGGATAATGGATGAATATCCATGGTTTGATTCAGTCAAAAAGAATATGTTGTTAACTGGATTCAGGGTTTCATGTATTCAAATTGTATTGGAATATAAAAGAATATAGATTGACTTGAATCATATTCAAGTCAGAAATGATCAGACTCTAACCCGAGTCAGACTAAAAGAAAGATAATTTGAAGTTCAATATTAGCTAGGGGCCTTATTGTAATTTGTAAAACTTGAGGGGATTTATGTAAAAAAGCACTATTGTATAGTTTTCAAAATACACCTCAAGTATTTAATATTCGTCTTTAATATTATAATGAACGTGAATTTTATTTGTGTTATTCTAGTGAATATATCCTAATAAAAATATTAATTGTTTTATCTGAAATTCATAGTATTTTAGTGTAACTTTTAATCTTGTAATTTTTAGAAAAAATGTGGAAACTTATATTATGATAAAATAGGTGTTTAAATGATAATTTAAATATATATTAACACATGAATAATTCTAAATAAATATTTTATTTTCAAAAATCCCATTTTCCTTAAATATCGTATTTTAAACCTTTCGAGACCGAATGCTCCTTACGGAGGTCTGAATCTCGCACTACTAGCCTGCGGGTGCACGATGAACCGTACTATCCCTAACAGGCTCCCCAAAAGTGGGTTGTAGCGGCGCTTTGCTTAGGTTTATAAATACTTTTCATTTTGGGAAAACGGTTTTATAAATATGGGGTATTTATTTGCAAAAGAGTACAGTTTTCCGTATTTTAGTTATTAGGGTTTCCTAAGCCAACTAGCCTACTTCTAAGTCTAAACGATGAGTCATTAGAAGCCTCAAATCGCCTCTTCACCGTCAATTGCGGCCAGGTAAGTGCCAGGTAAGTGGGAAGGAACCACAGTCGTGGGCCTAATTAAAAACCACTAGCCTTAGACACACTTGCCTAGTCACCACAAGACAGTTTAGATAAACGATCAATGTCCATGACCAATCGTGTTTTCATTTTATTTAGAAATGTTTACAACTTAAAACTTTAAATAAAAGTTATAAAGATTATGGTATTTTAGTGAAAAGTCCTGTAATTTCGTATTCTGTATTTTGATATTTATCAATTAGGGTTATATTGAGTGTGTGTAGGGGTAGGTCATTACCCCGTGACTTATTTTAAGTTTTGGTGAAGTTTAAAGGTAAAACATGACAAATTAAAAGTTGAAGGTATTAAAGTGCAAGAATACGGTATTTAAAAACGTTATCATTTTATGTGTGAAATTTCATTCAAATTGGATTCTACAAGTTTAGTGATCAAGATAAACCTATTTAGGAGTGAGGGAATTAATTAAGCTAAGAAAAATGAACTTCATGGTATTTTTATGAAAAGAGTATGGTTTTGCAAAGAACTTATCATTTCATGTGAAAAGGTTTGATTAAATCGGTTTATGGGTGATTAATAGTCAACATGAATATGGGTAGATAATATGTATTAGGTGACAAGTGGAAATTTAGAGAAAAACCGAATCGGAAATCGGTTTGTCCGATTTCCGTCGGGTTCCAAAAAGTCGTATTTTTTTATCTTAAAGAAAAGAGAGATAGAAGAAGGTGGGACTTACGGTTTGGACAAGCTAAGGAAGCTAAAGGACGGGGTGGTTGTCGATTCGTTGAAAACGTCGCGAAGGTTCTGATCCGGTCGCCGGAATCCGTCGTCGATTTCGGCAGCGCTTCGCTTCTCGCTCTTCGTACCGAGTTCTCGAGAATTTGATAGAGTGGACTTAGAGTTGTGAAGGGAAAAGGTAGAGTATAGGGGTCTTTATATAGGGCTAGGCTAGGGTTAGGGTTAAAAAAAATATTTAAAAATATATAAAAACATTAAAAATTCATTAATTTTGGTCTTTAAAGAGATTTATTGGGAATTCTGTAACAGTACAAAAAAATTAGAGTACGCAGTTGAATAGACCCAGTCAACACGAAAATTTTTCGTGTTGACGACTCGGCCGAGTCCGGCCGGCGGCGCCGCTCGACCGAGTCGCCGGCCGATTCGGCCGAGTCGCGGCCGAGTCGGGTGCCGTTGGGTCGGGCTCGGTCTGGGGGAGGTTTTAGCATACTTTAATTTTCTTAATTTGCAATAAATTGTGAGTTATGGCTGTTTGACCGTTTGACTTCTAAAAAAATTAAAACAAAAAGATATAAAAATTATGTGGGGCATGGGATTCGAACTCTGGTGGCTTGGTTCAGCAGTGCAAGGTATTACCAATGAGCTACAAGCTCCTTCTTGTAATTATTGTAAGGAATTAGATACTTAAATTGTTTCCAGCAACATCAATACTCCAAGTATACACTATATTTAAAGCAAATTTTTGATATACAAAATTGGAGTTGTTACACTCTAAATTGCCTCAATCAATATCGTCTGCTCGTTGATAGGAGCTGCTACGGTAGGTGGTGGTAGTAGAGGAGGTGGAGTATTTCCATTCACGTTGATGTTGTTTGGGGAATCCATAACCTTGAGAGAAAAAAGTAGGATTAGGATAGATTCAAAGAATTGAAATGTAAAGAATGTATAGTTACTGATTCTTATAATTCTTGTGATATATTGCTGAGGTTTAAGACTTCCATGAAGAACTGACCCTGCATGGTTATGTAGGTTTCCATGCAGAACTGACCTGTATGGGCCGCTAACAAAACCTGTCACGCTCCGCTTCCCAGTGTACGAGGAAGGAGACGTGGCGGGCTGCGACATATTTACTCAGAAGTAAACACGTTAAGCGTAAATAAGCAATATAAATGAATTAACACAAGAATAACAAGAGAAGTATTGAAATAACAACTTTTATTTATATTTATTCTTTACATACAACTGAAAAGTAAAATACAATGATGGAAAACGATGCCTAAACAATGTCATATGAACTGAAAGAAAAGTAAGTACAAGTAGGAACTATAACTCTGCTTCTTTTGTAAACTGATCCAAATCGTCCTGGCTGATCTCGATCTCCTGAGAGTCGGGTCCTCCTACAACATCCTAAAGAAAGAAGAAAAAAAGGAATGTCGTCAACGAACTAGCGCTCCGTAAGTCCTAAGAGATAGAATAGAAATAAACAGATAAATAGAATAGAATAGGTAAAGTATGTGTTTGTTAAGCTAACATAGTTGTTTGTAGCTTGGTACAGAATGTGCCAGTGTATACGAGAGGAGTCCAACTTGCTCCGTGGACTAAGATAACATGTAAGTACAAGGCACTGTCAAAACCCACGGGACAACGGCACATGATGTTCATGTAGGTATCTTTTAGTGACCGTCATTGTGTCACTTTTAACACATTCCGTACCAGTCTACCCCTTTGAAAACCCCGTAGTGTATATTGTATTGATTATATTGATTTGTAGTTACCAAACTTGCCGAGACCATGGTATAAGTTGTTCATATAAACTGATTCAGGATATAAACGGTAATCATGTAGTCAAGTTCAAGATATATCCATGGTTCGGTCAAGTCAAGTCTTGTTGATATTGTTCTGATGTTCATGTTCAAGTTCAAGTGTTCATGTTTGATATATTGGATTCATATTGAATTAGAGTTATAGTTGGATTCAAGTTTGGATTGTATTCAGATTAGACCGAGACTCAGATTGAGTCAGACACTTAAACAGATTTGAATCCTGATTAGGTTTAGGAGTTATCGGTAACTGCTGCATATGGACGGCATGATTTGTGTCTTTTTCCAAGACAATTACCATTGATAATCCCGTTTTAGTTTTCTATCTTAAATATGCAAGCACCTACTTTCACCGACTCCCTGGGGCTCAAGAGAATTGGTCCCGTTTAAACTTATATTTACTAGGGTCCTTAATGTAATTTTATACAACTTGAGGGGTTTTATGAAAAATATTGTAAATATACCTTCAAAATAAACCTCAAGTATTTATTTATCATATTTAATATTTTCATGGATGTAACTTTTAAAAAGTGAGCTATTCTAGTGAATATATTACATACTTAGCATGAATAGTTCAAGGTATTTTAGTGTAAATTTGGACTTGTATTGATTCTTGATGGTACTTTCATGAAACTTGTAATTCTATTATTTTGTTTAGAAAACGTGGAATTTAATAATATCTTAAAAATATGTGGTTTGATATAATATTTATATAATTAAAAAAAATATTATTAAATAGAAATTCTCATTTTTTCTTAAAAATTGTATAAAAAATTCCATCGAGATCGTATGCTCTATGAGGAGGCCTGCATCTCGCTCTACTAGCCCCGAGAACGTGCGATAATCCGCACCATCCCGATCAGGTTCCCCAAAGTGGGTTGTAGAGGTATAATCGCAAGGAATGAATTAACACAATTTAAAGAAATCCGGTTTTTAATAGTTTAAGGTATTTTGATGAAAAGTCGTATTTTGCCACAAAAATGTTGTTCAAGAGAATCATGCTATGTCAAGATGTATGTTTGTGAGAGATTGGACATTACCTTGTGAGATTTTCTAAAGTTATGCAAAACAAAAGTATATAAAGATGTCGTATGTAAACTTTAAGGTATTTAAACGTAAAAACTTAATAAAAGTTGTTTTACATGGAGTTTTAAAATGAAACTTGTTTCTAAATATCAGTTAATGTTTAACAAGTAAGGTATAATGATATGAATAAGTGGTTCTTAAGAAAAGTTGTAGTTTTAAAGAGCATAGAATTAAAGGTCGGTATAACTCCACTTACCGACGTGATTTGAAAAGAGATCATTTTAAGATAAGAAAAGGAGAAGAGAGGTGGGACTTACAAGTTGTGTGGGTAAAGAATAGAGGGAGGAAGGGATTGAGATCGTCGTGGTGTTGCGGAGTCGCCGGGAACATCTCGAATCCTCGCCGGAAAGTGAACTTGAGCTAACTCCACTTGAACGCTTCTTTGACTTGGAAAATTTTTAGAATTTTTCACAAGAGATTCAGAACGAAGAGGGCAAGGGTATGATATTGTATTTATAGGATGGAATTAGGGTTTAGGAATTGAAGAGAGAATTAAAATTGCATTAAAAATTGGATTAAAGGGTGAATTTAAGTTCTCTGGATAATTGCAGGAAAAATAAACAGAATAGGAGTAGTGGGGGTAGGCCAAGGGACTGGTGTGAAGAAAATGGGGATCATCCCCTATGGGGGGCCCGGCTGTGCCGGCCGTAGGCTCCATCTCGCCGGCCATTCTAGGGGTATGGGGCTATGGATTGGTGCCACGTGTCTAGGGCTGCTCATACATCATTTAGCACATGTTTGATTTTCTATATTTTCATTTCTTATGTGTATTGCACGTGTAAACTTTTGGGCATACAAAAAGTTTAAAATAAAAATTCAGAAAAATAATATGTGGCTGATGGTGTAACAACCCTAATTTTCCTATACACTTTACTACACAAAATTTTAAATTTTTTTTTCAAAATCCATAAAGGGATATTTTAGCCTGAGCACAAGATATAAGTAATTATTTTGTTTTTAATTACAAGTTACAAGAATGTAATAACTACATTTTTAGTGTACAAAAAATTACTTTAAATTTAATGTATACTTGGAGTATTTACTCTTGCTGCTATCATTTTAAATAATTAAATGACTCCATAATTACAAGAAGGAGCTTGTAGCTCATTGGTAATATCTTGCATTGCTGAACCAAGCCACCAGAATTCAAATCCCATGCCCCACATTATTTTTAGATTATTTTTCTTTTAAATTTCTTGGAAGCCCAACAGTCCACAGACCATAACTCCCAAAAGTTGAACTGAACCCTAAAAAGTAAAAATACCAGGAGCTACGTCTGAAGACCCCACACCCAACGACCACCGGACTCAGCCGGGTCGGCCGGCCGACCGGCCGGACTCGGTCGGACGGCCGAGTCCCCAAAACGAAAAATGTGGCGTTTTGTCTTCTCTACGCCCTGTATACTCCAATTTAATGGATCGGTTCCCGAGAGTTTATTACACCCTATTTACTACAAATTTTAATGTTTTTTCCTTAATTTTTACAATTGTTTTTAAAATAAAAACCTTTCACCTACCCTACCCTATAAATATACCCCCTACCCTCTACCCTCTCATCCCAAAACCCTAGGTTTACTCTCTCAAAATTTTTCCAAGAAGGGTGTACTTTGAAATCAAGTTCACGGCGAAGCTCTGACGAAATTCCGACGGGAATTCCGGCGACGATTTTAAAACAACCGGCGACGAAGCAACGCCTCGGCAACTCATATAGTTCCTCTATACTCTTTAGTATAGATCGAAACCCGTAAGTCCCATTCTATCCCCCTTTCTATCTCTCTAAAATACAAAATTACGAAACTCGACGGAATCGGAACAAATCCGATTTCCGATTCGGTTTTCTATAAAATCTCAGTTCTAACCAATACATTCATGCCTAAACATCTTTATCTTGACTATTAAACTTTTAAAAATCAATTTGAACAAGTTTTCTCACATGAAATGATAACCTTTCCAATTTACCGTATTTTTTCACTTTAATACCATCCTGTTTCAATTTCACATTTAACCCCTTAATCTTGCTATACAGTTAAAGTAGAGCACGAGGTAATGACCTACCTCCACACACACGCAAATACAACCCTAAACGACATCATCAGAACTTAGAATACGATAAAACAAAACTTTCATTTAAATACCATAGTCTTAATAAAACCATTCTTAAAAGTTTTAGATTTGATACGCTTTTAAACAAATACCTCTCATTAGGAAATACGATAAGTTGTGGACATCGATCGTTTATCTAAACCTGACTTTGTGGTGTCTAGGTTAGGCAAGTGAGCTTAGGTAACTTTAAAAGGCCCGCCTCACGATTCGTGAGCGGATCCCTCCTTCCTCACTTATACTTACCTAGCCACAATTGGCGGTGAAGAGGCGATTTGAGGCTTCTAACGACTTGTCATTTAGACCATTTAGAAATAGGCTAGTTGGCTTAGGAAACCCTAGAATCTAAAATACGGAAAATTACACTTTGCAAATAAATACCTTTTACTTTATAAAACCGTTTTCTAAAGGATTAGTATTTTACAATCTTTGCAAAGCGCCGCTATAACCCATCTTTGGGGAACCCGTTCAGGATCGTGCGGTTTATCACGCACCCTCGGGCTAGTAGTGCGATATTCAGACCTACGCAAGGAGCATTCGGTCTCGAAAGGTTTAAAATACGACATCTTAAGAAAAATGAGATTTTTGGAATATAAAATATTTATTAAAAAATTATTTTTTGTATAAACATATATATATCCATCATTTAAATATCTATTTTATTATAATATAAATTTTCCACCTTTTCCTAAAAATCACAAGAATAAATTTTACACTAAAATACCATGAACTTCAAATAATCCATATTACAGATAAATACCCTTATTTATAAAACTATGATATTTTCACTAGAAATATCATAACATAAAATCCACCCTCATTACTATTCTAAATACGAACAATAAAGACTTGAGGTGTATTTTGAAAAGTATATAAAAGTATTTTTACATAAAACCCCCTCAAGTTTTATAAATTACCCTAAGGACCTTAGCAATTATAAGATTTCGATTCACATTTCTGATTGTCTGACTCGGGTTTGAGTCTGATTAATCTGACTTGAATATGATTCAAGTCAATCTATAATCTACAAGTTTCCACTTCAATATGAACTCATGAACTCATGAATCCAATATCAATCTATACATCTTGACTGAACCGAACCATGGCTATACCTATTCCTTTTACATGATTCTCAGTTATTCCATTTACATGACTCTATGGTTACAACCGCCTACTGATATCATGATTTCGGTCAGTCAATCAATCTTATAATCAATACAATTTACAAGATAACAATACAAACAAGACATCGTGGGATTTAAGGGGTAGACTGGTACGGAATATGTTAAAGGTGGCACAAGGTGGTCATTGAAGACGTAATTATATCCATGCCGTTGTTCCGTGGTATTATCGACGGAGTCTTGTACTACAGGTTACCAAGGTCCCCGGTGTAAGTGGGACTCCCCTCGTATACACTGGCATCTTATGTACCAGGCTACAAACAATAGCGTTAATACAACATTACAATATTATAATACAAAATTAAAAGCTACTCTCTCTCTTACTCTCTGTCTATTTCTCCCTTATCTTTGGGACTTACCGAGCGACCTGTTCGCTGATTACATTCTATTTCTTTCTTCTTTGAATATCGTTAGGTAGTTTGGACCCGGCGGAGATCGAGCCATCTCAAGAAGACTTGGAGTAGTTTGCCGAAGACCCTGCACTTTAGTTTCATTATACACTTTTCCTTTCTGTACTTTTCATTTCCTGTTATGCCACTGTTTAGGCATCTTTTTTCAGTTGTATTTCCTTTTATGTATTGTACAAAGAATATTAATAAATAAAAGTTGCTGTTCTTTTTATTTCTTGTCTCTTGTGTATTTATTCTATATTGCTTAGATAAGCTTAGCGTATGTACTTCTGAGTATATACGTAGCGGACCTCGTCGCGTCCCCTTCGCCGTACACTGGGAAGTGGGGCGTGACAGGTTTTGTTGGCGGCCCATGCAGGTCAGAGCTGTATGAATCCCTATCATGCAGTTCTGTTCTGCGTGAACAACCTAAGCAATATAACATAAGAACCAGCAACTAAAACATTATTTACAATTCATGTTCCTCGAATCTTGCAATTTCATATTCTTTGAATCTTATCATTTTATGTACTTGAATCTGTCTTAACCCAAATTTTTCAGGGTTATGGATTCTCCGAACAACACCAGCACCAATGTCAACAACACACCTCCAGCACTACCTCTTACACCAGCTGTTCCTGTGCCACCTACCGAACAAACAGTGCTATTTGAAGCAATCTGCATCCTTCTCGAGGGACATCAACAACTTCTGAACCGTCCCGAGACTGACGCTCCGGGGGTAAAGCAATTCAGGGCTTTACATCCGAAGCAGTTCTCAGGAAAGGGGAGTCCACTGGAAGCTGAGGAATGGGCTCAAAGTATTGAGGATGATCTGGCCGCAGCACAAGTGCCAGACATAGCTTGGGTCCGTGTGGCTAAACTACAGCTCACGAACAATGCTCGCAACTGGTGGAAGGCGGAAGAAAGCCGTCTTGCATAGCCTATTGAATGGAAGACTTTTCGCGAGAAGTTCGACACGAAATACTTCCCTGTGACTGCCGGGTTTGCCATGGAGCAGCAGTTCATTCATCTACAGCAAGGATCGATGTGGGACAAGTCAGTAGATGAGTATGACGCTGAATTCACCATGCTCAGTCGGTAAGATATGTAACAGTATTTCAAATTTTTGATATCACATAATACACAGCTAACACAAGACCGTAATAGATTTGCGACACACCTGATACCGACGGATGAGATCAGAGCCCGTCGATTTCAACAAGGTTTGGACATGGAAATCTAGGCTGCACTAGCCACATGGAAATTTCCGACTCACGAGGATGCTCTGGAAGCTGCCCGCAGTTATGAGGCAGTGATAAAGGCAAGGGGCAGACCTCAGTCTGCAGGAGTGAAACGCCCTGCTACTCATATGGCAGGAGGGGCCTCTTCAAGGCCAGCTGTCGAAATCAGAAGACTGGAAGAAGTCAAGGATCGGCCAAGACCCGATTTTTGCTTTTGTTGCAAGAGAGAAGGACACTTGTGGAAGGACTGCAGGCGCGCAAAAGGCCTATGCTTGGTTTGTGGCGCGTCCAATCACGGAATTGGAAACTGTCCTTATAGACGCAACCCAGCACACACAACCGTCAACTACCCACAGCAGCCAGCTATCCAGGCTCCTGCAACTCGTCCTACACTCCCAGCACCACCTCCACGTGGATTTTCTACTCAGCCAAATCGCCAATTCCATCAGGCGCTGAGAAACATGCCTCGAGTACAGGGGAATATGCCTCCAGCTAGGAGGAACGTGCCACGGCGATAGGCTTTCACTTTAGCAGCCATAGAACCTGAAACTGTGAACCAAGGTAACCCAAGTAACTCCCTCACAACTTTGACCAAAACTTCTTTACAATCTTTAGTTCTGTCACCAAACTGTTACACTTTTCTTTTACAAATTTCGAGGACCAAATTTTTATAAAGAGGGTAAAATGTAACAACCCTAATTTTCCTATACACTTTTCTACACAAAATTTTAAAAAAAAATTTCAAAATCCATAAAGGGGTATTTTAGCCTGAGCACAAGATATAAGTAATTATTTTGTTTTTAATTACAAGTTACAAGAATGTAATAACTCCATTTTTAGTGTACAAGAAATTACATTAAATTTAATGTATACTTGGAGTATTTACTCTTGCTGCTATTATTTTAAGTAATTAAATGACTCCATAATTACAAGAAGGAGCTTGTAGCTCATTGGTAATACCTTGCACTGCTGAACCAAGCCACCAGAGTTCAAATCCCATGCCCCACATTATTTTTAGATTATTTTTCTTTTAAATTTCTTGGAAGCCCAACAGTCCACATGCCATAACTCCCAAAAGTTGAACTGAACCCTAAAAAGTAAAAATACCAGGAGCTACGTCTGAAGACCCCACACCCAACGACCCCCGGACTCGGCTGGATAGCCGAGTCCCCAAAACGAAAAATGTGGCGTTTTGTCTTCTCTACCCCCCTGTATACTCCAATTTAATGGATCAGTTCCCGAGAGTTTATTACACCCTATTTACTACAAATTTTAATGTTTTTTCCTTAATTTTTACAATTTTTTTTTAAATAAAAACCTTTCACCTACGCTACCCTAGCCTACCCTATAAATACACCCCCTACTCTCTACCCTCTCATCCCAAAACCCTAGGTTTACTCTCTCAAAATTTTACCAAGAAGGGTGTGCTTTGAAATCAAGTTCACGGCGAAGCTCTGACGAAATTCCGGCGGGAATTCCGGCGACGATTTTAGAAACAACCGGCGACGAAGCAACGCCTCGGCAACTCATCTAGTTCCTCTATACTCTTTAGTATAGATCGAAACCCGTAAGTCTCATTCTATCCCCCTTTCTATCTCTCTAAAATACGAAATTACGAAACCCGACGGAATCGGAACAAATCCGATTTCCGACTCGGTTTTCTATAAAATCTCACTTCTAACCAATACATTCATGCCTAAACATCTTTATCTTGACTATTAAACTTTTAAAAATCAATTTGAACAAGTTTTCTCACATGAAATGATAATCTTTCCAATTTACCGTATTTTTTCACTTTAATACCATCATGTTTCAATTTCACATTTAACCCCTTAATCTTGCTATACAGTTAAAGTAGAGCACGATGTAATGACCTACCTCCACACACACACGCAAATACAACCCTAAACGACATCATCAGAACTTAGAATACGATAAAACAACACTTTCATTTAAATACCGTATTCTTAATAAAACCATTCTTAAAAGTTTTAGATTTGATACGCTTTTAAACAAATACCTCTCATTAGGAAATACGATAAGCTGTGGACATCGATCGTTTATCTAAACCTGATTTTGTGGTGTCTAAGTTAGGCAAGTGAGCTTAGGTAACTTTAAAAGGCCCGCCTCACGATTCGTGAGCGGATCCCTCCTTCCTCACTTATACTTACCTGGCCACAATTGGCGGTGAAGAGGCGATTTGAGGCTTCTAACGACTTGTCGTTTAGACCATTTAGAAATAGGCTAGTTGGCTTAGGAAACCCTAGAATCTAAAATACGGAAAATTACACTTTGCAAATAAATACCTTTTACTTTATAAAACCGTTTTCTAAAGGATTAGTATTTTACAATCTTTCCAAAGCGCCGCTACAACCCATCATTAGGGAACCCGTTCAGGATCGTGCGGTTTATCGTGCACCTTCGGGCTAGTAGTGTGAGATTCAGACCTCCGCAAGGAGTATTCGGTCTCGAAAGGTTTAAAATACGACATCTTAAGAAAAATGAGATTTTTGGAATATAAAATATTTATTAAAAAATTATTTTTTGTATAAACATATATATATATCCATCATTTAAATATCTATTTTATTATAATATAAATTTTCCACCTTTTCCTAAAAATCACAAGAATAAATTTTACACTAAAATACCATGACCATCAAATAATCCATATTACAGATAAATACCCTTATTTATAAAACTATGATATTTTCACTAGAAATGTCATAACATAAAATCCACCCTCATTACAACTCTAAAGAGGAACAATAAAGACTTGAGGTGTATTTTGAAAAGTATATAAAAGTATTTTTTCATAAAACCCCCTCAAGTTTTATAAATTACCCTAAGGACCTTAGCAATTATAAGACTTCGATTCACATTTCTGATTGTCTGAATCGGATTTGAGTCTGATTAATCTGACTTGAATATGATTCAAGTCAATCTATAATCTACAAGTTTCCACTTCAATATGAACTCATGAATTCATGAATCCAATATCAATCTATACATCTTGACTGAACCGAACCATGGCTATACCTATTCCTTTTACATGATTCTCAGTTATTCCATTTACATGACTCTATGGTTACAACCGCCTACTGATATCATGGTTTCGGTCAGTCAATTAATCTTACAATCAATACAATTTACAAGATAACAATACAAACAAGACATCGTGGGGTTTAAAGGGTAGACTGGTACGGAATATGTTAAAGGTGGCACGAGGTGGTCACTTAAGACGTAATTACATCCATGCCGTTGTTCCGTGGTATTATCGACGGAGCCTTGTACTACGGGTTACCAAGGTCCCCGGTGTAAGTGGGACTCCCCTCGTATACACTGGCATCTTATGTACCAGGCTACAAACAACAGCGTTAATACAACATTACAATATTATAATACAACATTAAAAGCTACTCTCTCTCTTACTCTCTGTATATTTCTCCCTTATCTTTGGGACTTACCGAGCGACCTGTTCGCTGACGACATTCTATTTCTTTCTTCTTTGAATGTCGTCAGGTAGTTTGGACCCGGCGGAGATCGAGCCATCTCAAGAAGACTTGGAGCAGTTTGCCGAAGACCCTGCACTTTAGTTTCATTGTACACTTTTCCTTTCTGTACTTTTCATTTCCTGTTATGCCACTGTTTAGGCATCTTTTTTCAGTTGTATTTCCTTTCATGTATTGTACAAAGAATGTTAATAAATAAAAGTTGTTGTTCTTATTATTTCTTGTCTCTTGTGTATTTATTCTATATTGCTTAGATACGCTTAGCGTATGTACTTCTGATTATATATGTAGCGGACCTCGTCGTGTCCCCTGCGCCGTACACTGGGAAGCGGGGCGTGACAGGTGGGATTCGAACACCGGGATTATGTCACAACAGTGCAAGGCTTTACCAATGAGCTACAAGTGCTTTCTTGCTGTTCTTAAACAAATTAAATTTATAACTTATGCTCATGCTTGCAAACTCTATTCTGTACATTAACTTTTAAAAATTTTCGTACAGTGAAATTATAGTCGTTATAGTACCGATAATGGTTTATCTAGTTGCATGCCGGATCATCACAATATTATCATACTACAATATTAGTTCAATATGTTGTCTAGATTGCAATATACATGGTAATGGACGTATAACGGTTATTACAGATAGATACATGTGCATCCTGGCATTAGTTATGTTTACCGTGTTCCGATATTGGTTACAGTTTTACAATTGGTGTCTATTCTGGCTAAAATACATTGCATGATATGTTCACGACACACTACCAGACTTGTTACTTGGATCTTTTGCTAATACCGACAATCCTGATTTATTAATCTGACGGACGTGACTTGTTGTCTACATAGACAAGACCTGTACCTGCTTGATCATGTGTTCGCATTAGATTTATATCATCAATACCCGACTTGAATACGAAACCTTAGGGGTAAGGAGAAATCAATAATGAAACCTGACTTGTAACTCAATAGTTCGATACTTCCAGATACTGATCAGTCTATACAGGCTCAGCCAGCCCAGGAATGATGATGCTGGCATCGTTCATCTGTACATATTACCTATTTACTGCTTAGCGACACGTCTCGGATTCAGCCCGAGAATCTTGACCGTGGTCTCGGACACGCACGGGATACTATTGAGTTATATCGACGATTCCATTAAATTGATTTCAAAGACTTGTATAATAGATAACCTAGAAGCACAAACTCTAGGATACACATCACATACCTATATCTCACTGTTTTATACCTGTGTTTATTATTTATACTCATGTTTAATTATAGCATCATATCCTGGTTATTACGATTCTTTTGATATTATGACGCACCGACGTCTGGGTTTTGCATGGCCCAGTTCCTCTGACATTATCGCAGGCATATCAGGAGTATTTCATCAAGCGAGCCGAACTATGAAGAGCTAGATGTTTAGTTTAGAGATGCTTAGTTTCTTTTATTTTTCGTAGTTTTATTTTTATCGATGTGAGCCCATAAGGGACGCAATTCAGATATTGTTATTCTTGGGATCTTGATTCGTTTCCGCTATATACATTTCTTGATTTTATTTATTGTGGTGGATGGATATGTGTTAGCTAGATTTTATTTACCGTTCTTGATATCACCTTGACAGCTGTAATATGACTATGAAGGGATTATTCCTAGCCATAGGTAGCATGGTTGGCATTGTCGCGTGTCGTATTTACGTATTTTAGGAAGCGGGGCGTGACATAACTAAATTTCTCCCTCATCAATATATATATTCTCCTTCTTCGTTCTTCAAGCCCACACCCATTCTTGCCGACGCAGCTCCAAACGAATCCTAGAACCTTAACCGAGCAATCCAAAACTTGGTGTTGATTTGTATCGCGTCATGTTGCTTCCGTTCATCGCGTTTGTTTCGAGGCAAGTTTACAACTTACTACATACTATACTTTACGTAATTTACTTATATGTTATCGTACTATTATTATTATTATCATACAACCGTATCTATATAATTTATACACCATAGTTATTTAACGTTAATTAGTTTTATAATATATAATGTATAAAGCTTACAACTTGTGACATACTATAATTATATCTATAAATATATATATTGTTGTAATATTTCTCATTATTATCATTATACCGTTTATTTCTATATAATCCGTATATCATTAATTAGTTTATAATATTTATTTTATAACGTTATGCAAAATATAGTTTGAAAATATTATAGTTTACGCATGAAACGTCACCGCCAAGCGGATACGACAAATCTGAAATTTACTGTACACCTTACCTTAAAAAATTCATTATAAATCATAGAAAAATCATTAGCACATGTTATTTAGTTCGTTACGAATCTAACTCAGAATACTATAACCCTGTGAAATATTGACTTGCAAAATAAATTGTTTAAATAACGTAAACTGTAAATGAATGTACCTATGAACTGATGTAAATGAAAATTCCAGCAGCAAACTTTTAATTTCAAACGTTCATAAATTTTTGTAGAAAAAACCTAAGATACTTTAATTTATAAAAATGAATACCTTATTGAATTACTTTGTTTTGGTATATGACATACCCCTTTTGAAGGACGTTTGCTATTTTTAAGCTATTTTACAAATCAGGATGATGCTGAATTTCTGAACGGAACTTTCTTATGCAGGGTTAATCAACACCACTTTTATAGTTATTAATCGGATTAAATATGCTATCTCTGTCACGCCCCACTTCCCAGAGTGCACAAACTACGACACGTGACAGAGCCAACCATACTACCTATGGATAAGAAAGATCCTTCCACGGTCACATTACGGCTGTCTATAGAATATCAAGAACGGTAAAATATAAAATCTATCTAGTACATGTCCTTATGTCAAAGTAAATAGAGTCAAGAAAATGTATAAGCGGAAATGAATTAAACCCAATAAACAACATCTGAAAACTTGTCCCAATATGGGCTCACATAAAGAATGAAACTGCAGAAATAAATAACTAAACTAAACATCTCTAAACCACACATGTTTTATTCCTCACTGCTCGGCTTAACGGCTAAAGTACTCATGTCCAGCCTGCGATAAAAATACTCATGTTCAGCCTGCGATAAAAATAGAGAAACTGGGCCATGCAAAACCCAGACGTCAATGCGCCATAATACCAAAATTGCAGTAATAACCAGGATGTAGCAAGATATAACATGAATATAAATCACAACAGAAATAAAAAAAAGTGAAGTACGTGTGTGTATGTGATGTGTAACCTAAGATAGACTTCTAAGTTATCTATACTAATAGTCTTTGAAATCAATTAATATAATTCTCAATATAACCCATCAGTCTATGCCCCGTCATTCCCCACGGGACCACGGTAACAGGATTATTCCGTAACGCCTGAAAAAACGGTAAACGGGATATTCCGTAACGCCCGGAAAAACGGCAAACATGTAATTATTCTATAACGCCCGGAAAAACGGAAAACAGGATATTCCGTAACGCCCGAAAAAACGGCAAACATGTAATAATAGCCTTTTGAGTTACGTTTCAGTTATATTCCTGATTTCCCCTTTACCCCCAAGTTTGTGTTCAAGTCAGGTATTGCCAATATAGATCTAATGATAACACAGGACCAAGCAAGTACAGGTTTTCATCTATGCAGACAACAAGTAACGTCCGTCAGGACAACAAGTCAGGATTGTTGGCATTAGTAACTAGATCCAAGTAATGAGTCAAGTAGTGTGTCGTGAACATGTCATGTGATACATATGTATCAGATAGATGCCCAAATGTATTACGGTAACGAATATCTGAACACAGTAAGCACGACAGATATCAGGATGTATATGTGTCTATCTGTAATAACCTGTATACGTATCCATGACTACGTGTGATACAACCAGACATCGTGTTGCACTAATATAAAGGTAATATGATATAATGAGGTTCCAGCATGTAACTAGATATGCAATTCTCAGTACGGATGCGAACGGATATCGAAAAATGGTCATTATATAACATTCAATGCATAATTAAAATACATGTATTATTTTTATTCATATAAATAGATATATTATAACATAGCATGTTGCAAGATATACTTGCCTCGGAAACAACGGTTGATGTGCAGGCGGCTCGGTACGACACGACACAATGCGTGAAGTGGTACGACACGGTGATAGGTCTTGCGGTGACACGAGACTGATACGACGGCGGCACACAAGTGGCATGAACTGAGCATGAAGCGGGCATGGCGTGACACAGGAGCAGGGCACATGGCGTGGCACGGTCTGGGTACTGTGATGACACGGTCATGGCATGGTCTGGGTCTGGTTATGGCATGGTTTGGGTACGGGGCATGATTTGGTGGTGGTCTGGTTTGGGTTTAATGCATGGTCTGGTGGTGGTCTGGTGCATGGTCTAATGGTGGTCTGGTGGTGGCACGGTCGTGGTCTGGAGGTGGCACGGTCAAGGCATGGAAGTGGTGATGGTATGATTGTGGTGTTGTGGTGGTACTGTGGTGATGGTATAGTTCGTCTGGTTCGTCGGCGACGCGCGTGACTCCAGCGAGGTGGCCGAGAAAACCAAGAAATAAGGAAAGAAAGAAGAGAAGAAAGAAAGGAGAATGGGGCTGCTGCTGTGGGGTTCTGGGATGGCGAGGACAGAGGTGAGGTGACGACAACGATGGTGGGTTGCTGTCGGCTACGAGAGGCAGTGGGTTTCTTGGGTTTTGTTGTGGTCGTAGGGTTCGTCGAGGGTGGTGGTAGTGGTTTGTGATGTCGGAGAGTGGAGAGGGATGTGAGGAGGTCACGAGGGTGACGACGGCGACGGCGATTCTACAGCGAGGTTGGGGTCGTGGGAGGATGCTGCAGGTGGCATCGTCGGGGTGCAGTGGGTTCTCGGGAAGAAGGAGAAGAGGAAAAAGTGGAGGTGGTGAGGGTGAGGACGAAGAGACGAGGTCGTGGGGAGGTTAGCGGCGAAGACGAGGCTAGGGTTTTTGGGTTTCTCATGGTGGGATAAGGAAAAAAAGAAGGAAAGAAAGAAGGTGAGGTTTAATTATAAAAAATTATATAACATATGTATATTTAGAGAGAGAGAGAAATGATACGAGGGGGGGGGGGAGAGAACGCAAGAGAAGAGAGAGAGAGAGTAATATTAGTTAAATATATATTATATATATAAGTCAATATATATAACATATTATAAACTGTTAGTTTTTGTTTTAAAGAAATATTATAATATATATTCTTGGATTATACAACTAATATCAAAATACTCCGAATATTATCTGGGTTCTTTCTAAAAATATAGTTTTAAAATACGGATAATATACGTGTCAGTCAAAACCATAATGCGATGTCCGATTAATTAAAATGCATACCCCAAGAACGGATACACGTAGATGCATGTAGCAATCCAAATGAGTCTGTTTCATCAAACTGGACATGAACACGATGTCTGGATGTAACCATAGGGTAAGGGGTATGATACAGGCCATGCTATATTAAAAATATTATTTGACTATAATTTGTATTATTTAAAAATATATGCAGATACTAAAATATGATACATGTATATATCAAATATAAATGTGCACAGACCCTCCGTACTGGTAAAAATATAACGTTATCTTGAATCATAATGGGTTTCAAGCATGCGGGTCGGATCGGATACTATCCACAGATACCAAATGCACTATCTGCACCCAAAACGATAATAATCAAGGAATAGTCGCAAGATTAGAAAATACCCAAATAAAATATGGTATAAATACACTAGGGTGTTATATTATACCCAACTACAAAAGAATTTCTTCCTCGAAATTTCTGAAACAAGAAAAGACAAGGAAACATGAATCTAAGAAAAAAAGGTGTGGAAACTTCTGTCGGATCCCGTCTTCTCGTTCCCTGTTCTCCGCCGAACATAGAGACGCAACTGTGTAGGTTCGTCTTGCCTGAAATTCAAGGGCAGATACTAATTGGTGTTATCCGTCCACCTCTCCGAAGATACCAAGTTGATTTATGGCACCATGTATCGAAGGTTTAAACGGATGCGGTCGATATAGCAGACTTTGTCAAATTCTCCCTCGCTGAAGGGTTTTTGATTGTGGGGACGCTCTTCCCTGCAGGCGCAAGCCCCTGCAGTTAATTACGCTACCGCATCACGGTAACCACTTTCTCCTTCTCCAGATGATCACTTCGTGTCGTGTGTGTTTGTTTTGTTTTTGGTTGCCCGTGGATTGTATACGGAGACTAATTTATGCTGTCGCCCATAGGGCATGGATTAGTCCAAATCCGTATCTTCTTAGATTTGGGTTTGGGGTTGTGTTTAAGGATACGTTAGTCTCATTTGAGACTAAGATCAACTTAAACGTATGTTAAGGATACGTAGTCTAATTTCAGACTAAGATCAACTTAACGGGATCATTTAGATCCAACAAAAGAGCATTCAGACTCTATTGTTTAGTTTAGGGACATTGCGGTCGATTACCAGTTTAAGGATAGTCCATGGGTTTAAGGACCCCACAGTCCAGTTTAAAGACGTCATAGTCTATGGAATGTATGGTTGTTGGGACCCGTCACCTCTCTGATGACATTGAAGGATTACAACGACAAATATCAGAGGAGTAAAGAGATGTACCCTTGAACCAATTTTGGTTGGGAGATCTGTAGTCCAATTGGTACTAAGATCTGAAATTTATGAGCATATGGGCTCAGTTAATCTGAATGAGGGTTCTGTGACCACTTTGGGCTCGGCCCATTCAATTAAAATGTTAAACATTTGACAATGCTGAGCATTGCTTTGAATTCTGACAATATTTTTGTCTTTTACTGAATGCTGAGCATTCATCATAGCTCTAGGCTTTACTTATAGAACAATTTATGTTCTTTTAGCGCACACGTGCGCAGCTCATGGCGCGCTTGGCGCTTTGTTCCAGTCAAAGAGCACAGAGCGCTTCTGCTGGGTAGCGCACACGTGAGGAGCATGTGGTGTGCTTGGCGCTAAGCGCCAGATGATGGACGCATTGCGCCAGTTTATGAGCGCAAAGCGCTATTTGTTCAGTGGCGCACACGTGAGGAGAACATGGTGCGCTTAGCACCGAGCGCTAGTCTATGAGCGCGGTGCGCTATATTTGGAGCGTTAAGGCTCTTTTAAATTAAGAGTGCTAAGGATCTGCAGCGCTTTGCGCTAGATGTGGAGCGCTGAAGCTCTTTTAAATTAGGAGCGCTAAGGCTATTCTTTTATGCAACTTAGATCAGTTTTGCACTCTGAGAATTAAATTCTCTTTTTATAAGAGAGTTTGTCTTAAGGTTCTAAGAAGAAAGTTCTTATTTTATAGGAGATGTTTCAATCTCTTATTTTGGTGAAAGGTTTTGCCTTTATGGATCTGTGATCTTAAGAGAACTGAACTATTCTCCCCCTTTTTATAATGAGATGTTCATGATCTCTTTGTGAAAGACTTTAGTCTTGTAGATCTATGATCTGTGAGAAGAATTATGTTCTTTTTCTTTTTTTTATGATGAGATCCTTTGATCTCTTTGTGAAAGACCTTGGTCTTATAGATCTATGATTTGTGAGAAAGAAGTATATTCTTCTTTTTAATATGAGATGATTTCATCTCTCTGTTTATTTTTACCTTGAAGAAAATCTTCTTCTTCTATCGAGAGCTTGGCTCTTCTTTCTGAGATTTCTCAAAGTTTGTGGTGGGGGGGGGGGAGGGTTCCTCTCTATGTTTCTGTATATCTGAGACTTGAAGTCTTGGGGCCTTTATATAGGGCGAGCTGATTTGTTCAATCGGTTAAGGAGATCTTTTCTCCAATTGATTTGGAGATTTTCCTATCGTTGGATCTTTGATCCTAGAGCTTCTGATTTACAGAAGGCAATCTTCTTGTTTTTTAACAAGATTGGGAAATCTTTCCATATAAAATTTATTCTGTATTTTGGTGATTTTTAATTACCTTTGGATCATTGATCCAACGGTGCTCTGATTTACAGAGAATCATCTTCTTGTTTGAAAAGATTTTGAGGAATCTTTCCTTAACAGAATTTTATTCTGATTAATTGATGATTTATCATCTTTATTGGATCTTTGATCTGACGGTGAGGAGCTTTTAGTTCCAGCGCTAGCGCACCCGTGCTTTGCACATGGTGCGCTGCTTAGAGTGCAGCGCACTTAGCGCTAGCGCATCCGTGCTTTGCACGTGGTGCGCTGCTTAGAGTGCAATGCACTTAGAGCAAGCGCATCTGTGCTTTGCACGTGGTGCGCTGCTTAGAGTACAGCGCACTTAGCGCTAGTGCTTACGTGCTTTGCATGTAGTGCGCTGCCTCAGAGTCTTTGACTCTCTAAGAGCTGGCGCTGTTATGAAGCGCTGCTTTATTTCAAAATTTGAAATTTTGAACAGTGCTTTGCTCTGATTGGGGGAAACATTCCCAAGTTGATTCTCCGTGCGAACAGTTCCCCCATGAAATAAGTATTAGATGGATAACCTGAGGACTTTGTCTCGTCGATCCACTATCGCTATCGGCCTTTCTTCATATGTTAAGTCCTCCTTTACTGTCAGTTCCGAGTGATCTAGGATGTGCGTCTCATCTCGAACATACTTGCGGAGTTGAGATACATGGAACACGTCATGAACACTCGCCAAGGATGGTGGTAAAGCCAATCGATAAGCTACTTCTCCAACGCGCTCGATAATACCGAAAGACCCCATAAATCGAGGACTAAGCTTACCTCGACTCCCAAATCGAATCACTCCTATGGTCGGTTATATCTTCAGGAATACAAGATCACCAACTGCGAACTCCAGAGGTCTTCGTCCTGTATCGGCCCAACTTTTCTATTGATCTTGTGCCGTCTTCATATGATTTCGGATCACGTTGACTTTCTCCACGGTTTGCACTATAAGATCCGGTCCCAATAATCTTCTTTCTCCAATATCGTTCCAACAGACGAGCGAGTGACACTTACGACCATATAAAGCTTCGAATGAAGCCATTTGGATAGTCGCCTGAAAACTGTTATTATAAGAAAACTCCACCAAGTGAAAATAATCCTCCCATGAACCCTTGAAGTCCAACATGCATGCTCTCAACATATCTTCAAGAGTTTAGATCGTCCTTTCTGACTGGCCATCTGTCTGCGGATGATAGGTGGTGCTAAACTTCAAACGAATCCCTAAACTTTCCTGTTGACTCCTCCAAAAGTGCGATAAGAATCGGGTATCACGATCGGAAACGATGCTTACTGGTACTCCATGCAATCTCACAATCTCCTGCATGTACCGTTCAACTAAAGTTTCCATCGACTGACCAACTCGAAACGCTATGAAATGAGCTGTCTTGGTCAATCGATCAACAATCACAAAAACTATATTATTACCCTTTGGACTCTGCGGTAATGCTGTCACGAAATCCATGGTTATATGTTCCCACTTCCATTGAGGAATCGGAAGTGGTTGCAATAAACCAGCTACCCTTTGATGTTCAGTCTTGACTTGCTGACACACCAAACACTTCGCTACATAGCGAGCAATCTCCTTTTTCATGCCTTCCTACCAAAAATGCTGTCGTAGATCTTGGTACATCTTTGTGCCTCCCGGATATACAGAATATGTGGAACTATGAACCTCTTTCATAACTTCTTCACGAATATCTCCTTTTGGCACACATAAACGGCTCCTATATCGTAACAAACCATCTCCATAATTCAACAAGTCCGTTCGAAGTCCCACTTCTACCTGTTCTTGAAACTTCTACTACCTTGGATCGTACGACTACGCTGCTTTAATATTATCGATCAAGGACGACCGTACTTGCAATTGCATCAACTAAGAATGTGGTAATACGATCTCCAACTTGAATCTCTGAAACTCATCTATAATCTCCTTTTGTGCAGTCAACATCCGTATTACTGGCAACTGACTTAGCGCATCTGGCACTACATTAATTTTTCCCGGATGGTATTTTAGATCAAGATCATAGTCATCCATCATCTCCAACCATCTACGTTGCCTCATGTTGAGCTCTTTATGTATGAACACATACTTTAGGCTCTTGTGATCGGTAAATACTTCTACCCTTTCGCCCAATAGGTATTGTCTCCAAATCTTCAAAGCGAAAATTACTGTTGCTAGCTCCAAATCATGAGTTGGGTAATTCTTCTCATGTGTCTTTAATTGTCTCGATGCGTAGGCTATAACCTTCCCATGCTGCAGTAGAACACATCCCAAGCCTTTCGCAGATGCGTCGCTATGAATAACCAAGCCTCCGGAGCTGTCGGGCACTGTCAAGTTAGGAGCGGTGGTCAATTTTTGCTTTAACGCTTCAAAAGATGACACACATTTATCCGTCCATACGAACGGTATCTTCTTTCGTGTTAGCTTGATCAATGGTTCGGCTATTCAAGCGAAATTCTCCACGAACCTTCTATAATATCCGGCAAGCCCAAGAAAACTTCTGATATCCGCTACGTTCTTTGGAATCGGCCAATCATGAAATGCTGCAATCTTTTCAGGGTCAACGGCAATTCCATCTCCGGATATGACATGCCCCAAAAAATTCACTTCTTCGAGCCAAAACTCACACTTGCTCATCTTAGCAAATAACCTTTCTTTCCTTAACGTTTTGCAGTGCAATCTTCAAGTGTTCTGCATGCTCTTCTTGGCTCCTCGAATATACCAAAATATTATCGATAAACACTACTATAAACTGGTCCAAATACGGTGAAAAGATTCGGTTCATCAAGTCCATAAATATCGCCGGTGTGTTCGTGACTCCGAATGGAATCACTAAGTACTCGTAATGCCCATATCGAGTTCGGAACGCCATCTTACAAATATCTTCTGATTTTAATCGAACTTGATGATATCCGAATTGCAAATCTAGCTTCGAGAATACCCTCGCGCCACTGAGTTGATCGAATAATTCGCCGATGCGAGAGATTGGGTACTTGTTCTTAATAGTCATCCGATTTAATTCTCGATAATCGATGCATATCCTCCGCGTGCCATCTTTCTTCTTGATTAGAAGAACTGGAGCTCCCCAGGGTGAATTGCTGCCGCGAATCCAACCCTTCTCTAACAATTCGGTAACTTGTTTTTTTTATCTCTTCTAGTTCCTTTGGTGCCATCGGATAATACGCCTTTAAAATCGGCGTTGCTCCTGGAATAAGATCAATCGTGAACTCCACATCTCGTTTTGGTAAGCTCGAGATGTTCTTGAACATATCCATGAAATCCCGAACTGCTATCAGCGCTTCATCTGCTACTTGTTTATGAACTTCACCTTTCAGTAAACAGCTTCCTTCATCATGAATTTGCAAGTTTGTTCTAAGACTTATGGGTTATTAGCCCACCACTCTTCCGTTGCGCTACTCTGATAAACTGAGGCGGGTTCGTCGGGACTCCTCAAAACATCTTACATCTGAACGGTCTTGAAGCAGTCGGTGCTACTACAATCAAAAGCTTCTCCTACGCTTCTTCTTGTTCTTCGAAACACAAACGGATTGGTCACTACAGGACAAGGGGAAAGATACAACGCGGTTGTTGGATTCAAGCTTGCGATAAAACATTAACTGGTAAGCAATGCAACCGAGAGAAACAAGGTAATATAACGACCATAAATCAAGAAAAGGAATCAAAATAGGACTCCAAATTACTTAAATAGAGTACCGCATTAAAACCATACCGCGGAACATAGTTACAATCACTGTTCGCCGCCGAAAGACGCGGCCGGGACGTCGGGACGTCTGGCCTGAATTGGGGGCAGATGCTATTTGGTTTTATCCGTCCACCTCTCCGAAGATGCCAAGTTGATTTATGGCACCGTATATTGGAGGTTTGGACAGATGCGGCCGTTGTAGCAGACTTCGTCAGATTCCCCCTCATTGTGAGGGATTTTTGATTGTGGGGACGCTCTTCCCTGCAGGCGCAATCCCCTGCAGTTAATTACGCTACCGCCTCGCGGTAACCACTTTCTCTTTCTCCAGATGGTCATTTCGTGTCGTGTGTGTTTGTTTTATTTTTGGTTGCCCGTGGATCATATACGGAGACTAATTTATGTTGTCACCCGTAGGGCGTGGATTAGTCCATATCTGTATTTTCTTAGATTTGGGTTTAGGTTGGTTTAAGGATCTTTAGTCTTGTTTTAGACTAAGATCAACTCAAACGTTTGTTGAGAATACGTTAGTCTAATTTTAGATTAAGATCTACTCAACAGGATTTTCTTTAGTTTATAGGGACATTGCAGTCCGCAATTTAGTTTTTAGGGACGTTGCGGTCCACAATTTAGTTTTAAGGATGTTGTGGTCCATGGAGTTTAGTTTTAAGGAGATTGCGGTCCATTGGGTTTAAGGACATCGTAGTCCGTGGTTTAAATACATCATAGTCTATGGAGTTTAGTTTAGGGATGTTGCGGTCCATTGGGTTTAAGGACATCGTAGTCTGTGGAATTTAGTTTTTAGGGACGTTGCGGTCCGCAATTTAGTTTTTAAGGACGTTGCGGTCCATGGAGTTTAGGGACATCATAGTCCATGGAGTTTCTGGTTGTCGGGACTCGCCACCTCTCTGAAGACGTTGAAGAATTATAACGACATAGAGGTGTGAAGAGATGTACCCTTGAATAAATGTTGGTTGGGAGATCTGTAGTCAGGTTTGGGACTAAGACCAATTAAAGGGATTACGAGCACATGGGCTTATTTGATCTGAATTAGGGGCTTGTGGCCAACTTGGGCTCAGTCCACTCGTTTTTGAATAAAATGTTGAACATTTGTTTGGACTCAGTCCACTCAGTTTTGAATAAAATGTTAAACATTTGTTTGAGGTCAGCCCCTTTTTGTTCAATAATGCCGAGCATTGATTTGGGGTTCTGACACCCCTCTTTCTTTTTGTTTTTTATCGAGTGTTGAACATTCTTTATGGTGCTGAGCTCTATTTACATAGCGCTCCCCTCTTTTTTTGTTTTTTATTGAGTGTTGAACACTCTTCATGGCGCTGGGGTTTTATTTACAGAGCGCTTTGTATTTCTTCAGCGCCCACGTGAGGAGCACGTGGAGCGCTTAGCGCTGAGCGCCAGACTGAGAGCGCTAAGGCACTTCTTTTAAAATAGCACTGTTAGTTATGTATATGCCCTAGAGGTCATTGTTGTACATATGATGTATATTATAATGGATGCTTGGATATATATAGAGATGACTTTCTTGCTCGTCATGATAGTATGCTATTTGGTTTCACTTTATCTTAACATGTTGACTTGTATTGGTTTACTGTTTTTCTCTCACATGTTGATAAAGCCCTTAGGATCTGTACTCGACTACTGGGACTATGATGAGATTATACTAGTGGGGCCATGGTAGTCGATGAGTACATTCTATAACTGTTCCTAGTCGAGGGTATATCGAGACAGGGCATCGATACACCAGAGTAGACTAGCGTATACGCATCTTGACCCATATGATGGGCGATGGATGATCCCACATCCATCGGTGTTTGACATCAGAGATGGTGTACGGGTGCTCAGTGGAGACTGGGTACACTGGACGGACTCGCCGAGAACTCCCAGATGGTGATATACCACACGTCAGATGGCAGTTCTCCGGTGACACTGGTACAGGGTAGTCTGTAGACCCGAGATCGTCATAGAGTTTTGTGCGATTCCCACTGTGCTTTGATTTCCACCTTACCACGTCCAAAAGGGCGTGCAAAACGGTGGCTTTTGGGTACAGTCCCGAATCACATGGAGGCAATGAGCGATAGGAGGGGATTCGTCTCTCCCGGTATAGGGAGTTGATGTTGTGCTGTGTTCGATTGGCTATAACTGGAAGTCCCTGGCCAGGGCTGATATAGAGATTTACTGGTAAGTGTTACTAGTAGTTTCTCGACCCGTTATTAGCCACACATCGACACGACTTATCGGTTACTGGGGTCTGACGTATACCACCCCTAGACTTGATATGCAACATATCAGACGAACAGACCGGACTGTACGGGAGTGTTACTGATTGGATTCACAGGAGAACGCACAGACTAGCTTGTTGATCTTCTGATCGCTCAATACCTGGGTGGCTGTTACGTTTAGCTGACCGCTTGCAGCTTGTGGGTGTTTGATATGATCATCACCTGCTACCGGCGTATTGACGATTCTTTAGAGTCCTACACAGAGGTTTCTTGGCTCAGGCGAAACGGAGTAGAGGCACATATGTGATATGTGCAGGACCGAGGATAATGCGATATGAGATACCGTATTATATTCTCGCGATATTTAGATATGAACTGGGACATCGGATCAAGTGTTGATTCGATAAATCGATACATGATATATTAGTCGGTAATATTCGATATAGCCGGATCATCGAATCAAGTGTTGATTCGATGATTTAATGTATAATAATATATATGATATATTGTATTACATTATCTAATATAGGCTCGCTTTATTATTTCATTTTCTCACTGGATGATACATTGATATATATTTGATATATGTTAATTGTATTATTTTCTTTTGTTGCAAATATATAATATATATGTGATATATATTATTGTGACATGATATTATTTATTGTTAAACATGTTTAAGGATTATTAAATGAGGTTAGGGTTTGATTAGGGTTAGTTGCTTCTTGCACCTTCTAGAAGCAATTTCTTTTGTCATGGTTAAGATATTTGTTGATGACACATTTTCTAACCCAACCAAACCCTAACTCTAGTTTATTCTCTATACATTCTTAGCCACTCATCCTTGACCATGGTTTATACATCAATCATATACTTTTATTTCTATTCATCACAAAAGGAATTATCATTATCTTTTCCATTATCATCTTCTTCTCTCTTGAAAAAGCTCACTAGAAATTCTTTATGTGATGAATTAATATGAGAAAATGATTTAAAAAGAAAGTATAAATACTACTCTCTCATCCTCATCTCATCTAGCCAATGAGATTAGTGTGTTCATCTCTTTAGAGTGAGAAAGCTTGAGTCTTTGCAACTTCGACGTAGATCATCGGAGATTTGGAACACTTCAAGCTAGCATGGATCGTTCGAGTCGTGGAGCCTCTCATGAGTCCGGGAGATCGTGGATCGCGGCAAAGAGACTTCTACTCGGAGCTTGTGAAGCAAAGGAGCGGACTACAAAGGTTGTAATCCCTCACACTTAGATAAAAGTTATCATCTTGCATATTTAACCCTAATAACCTAGCAAAGATCCCGGCTTTGGGTTGTTCGGCACGTCTAAATTTTTATCCGGGCATGTTTGATGCCTTATGAACCTTCACAAGAGTGCCTAGGAACCCTACAGTGGTATCAGAGCCTAGCTAGAGCATTAGGCGATGTGTTTACGAAGTTAAAACTCCGATCGAACCCGAACCGACAAAATTTACCCCCTCTCTGGAAATTTTTTAAAATCTGGATTTTTTCTGAATTAAAAATACCTGAAAAATACAGCAGACAAAAATAAGAATAACTGTGAAATTCGATACTGTGATCCGTACAGATAACCGCGGAATCGCGGCCATTGCCTGCTTGGGCCGCGGTTCCGCGGCCGTATTGTTTGATTGGACATTTTATTTTACACAGTAATTCTTTATTTGTGCTTTTATAGTTTCTGGTATTTTTATATTGACTCAAAAGTTGAGTGATCTGGGGTTTGCTTTGTAATCGTAGATTCGATCGGAATATTTAAATTCGTTTTCATTTCCGGATATTTAGAAACTGTTAAACTATTTGAACGGATATCATTAACTCACTGTTTCCCGACACGGTAAATTTTCAAGTGTTGAATTTTTATCGGGTTTAAATCTTTCGGAAAAATTGTACATGTTAAGCGGTGGACCCTCTAGAAGACAACAAACCTTAACTCGATTATGTGACCGTCTTGAACTGCCTTTTGAACCTTCGAGTTTGGGGGAGTACGGCGTGCCACATGTGAGGCGTTTGCTTGACCCTTCTACGGCTGGATCACTGGTACTGTGACATATTCTGGGATTATTTGAACTCCGCTCAAGAGTTGAGCACTTTGGGAAATTTTGGGTATTTGATTATCTGTTCGAAAAGTTTAATACTGTCTATTTATCTGGAATGTGATACAATATGTGGAATTCATAGAGTTAGGCATGAAATGCGAAGTATGTGATATTTCGGATTTACGATGTCTAAAGTGATTGTGGATTCCAAATGTTGTAGTTTTACACTTTCTTTTCTATGACCGTAAGTGTAATATGTGATATTGCCGGTTTCGTTGCTATATGTCAACGACAATTGGGATGTGCATATTTACTTACGTTGATGATATGTGATATTATGTGTTGTTGTGATATGTGATATTGGATCGTCGTGTTCTGAATAGCCGGGGGTTTTATGTGAGATGAGGGTTTTTATTTTCATTCATGTAAAATTCATTTGTAATGTAATATTCTTTTATTTGGGGCACTTCCAGGTAGAGGTTGATATCACCAGTGTATATTATTTACTTTTCCGCATTAGGTAGACCCAAGGAGGGGAGCACAAGTAACCGGGTTCTAGGGTCCAGTGGGAGGCCATCTCGAGGAGTCGAGACCGGGTCTCCTAACCCTAGAATTGGCAGTGTTACTTGCCGCTCTCGTAGGGGTCTTGGGATGTGGGTTTGGCTATTCGTCGCGACCGTGGAATCCGTGTTTTATACAGGCTCGTATTGAAAACACGGACATCCTAGTATATCCAATATTTCATATATGTTCTTCTGCTGCATTGTTCTGTGATGAGATCATATTACTGCCTGGGACGAATGCTTATACTATATATATATGCTGATATATAAATATTACTGCTTTCGTTTCTTCTGTGATGCTTAGGAAGCATAAGCTGATGGGATTTTTATTAATGAGATTAATAAAAAGAAAAGAAACCTAAACATGTTGTAGAATCAAAACTTTATAAAAAGGGTAGCTACAGTTTTACTTTGCACAGTGATATATATGATATATCCTGCACCTTATTCAATGGGGAAAGAGCCGACGATCCCTTCACCGGGAGTGACCTCTTTAGCGAAACTGGCAGATGCTACAAAACTCGGTTTGTCTTTTGATTGCTTTTAAAGTTTTGCTTTGCACAGCGGTATATATGATATATCCTGCACCTTATTCGATGAGGAAAGGGCCGACGATCCCTTCACCGGGAGTGACCCCTTTAGCGAAACTAAGAAAAGCCTCAAAAACACTCCTTTTCAAAACTTCACTCGATTCTACGACGATATCAAGTTCATTACGCAATAGGTTTTCTGAAAAACCTGTCGTAGCTCTCCGTCATTTCAGATAAATCCTACTTAGTATTCGTGCTGTGTTTGTTGACCTTGTCAAGGCACAGTGTACGGTAGCTAATTAGTGTTTATCTGCTAAAACATGAGATGTGATTGGATTAGGTATTCGTACGGCCTTGTTGACCTTGTCAGGGTCATGCGGGTGGGTTTAATTTAATCAGGAAATGACGGGTTGAACTTGACTTGCGATTTATGGTTTGTTGACCTTGTCAAGGTCATAGATCGTTAGGGGCAAAATATTATCGGGAATTTCAAATGTTGAAATTTGCAATGAGATTGCATACCTTCTATGAGATAGTTGGATCCCGATACCCACTGCGAGTAAGAGTTACTCCTGGGAGAGTTTTACACAGGACAATTAGTCATTCAAGTAGGTGTCTAGAAAGGTGTTAACGGGGTTACGCCTCTGGGAAAACGAGGTTTACTTTAATTAGGTCCGTGCGAAAGCACGGGGAACCTCCCTCAAAGTACCGACACTGACCTGGCTGAAAAATTGACGAAATTGTAGGGTGTAATTAATCCCGGCTAATCTTACCTTTTAGGGTTTGAAGGTAGATTTGATAAAAACAGTGGGAGACATCCTGATTAGATAAGATAATAACCAATCTAATCTTGCAAGAGCGTACGCTAAAGTGTTTTTCTTCTCTCTCTCTCCAGGTAGCGACCATGTCAGGCCATAATCAAAATAATAATATGGATGTATTGACTGAACCCAATTATTGTACTGAGCTAGGGAATGTTGGACCCGTTCTTTCTTATAAGAGTTATAAGACTGAACAGAAAACAGGAGAATATCTGGATTCTCAAGCCGCCCAAAAGAACATGCATGTTGATGCATCTTCTTCGGGTGTGTTAGTTATTGAGAACTGTTTCTCAGTTCACCATACGTCCTGGGTATTAGATACCGGATCAGGATCCCACATATATAAATTGTTACATGGGCTACGAAAAGGTAGAGAACTAGGAAAAGGTGATCATTCCGTTCAAGTAGGGAACGGTGCAAGTATTGTAGCCAAAGCAGTTGGCGAATATCACCTTGTATTGCCAAGTCGTAATACACTGATTCTAAATGAATGCTATTATATACCGAACATGATGTGCAACATTATATTAGTCTCTTTATTAAGTAAAGAAGGATATAATTTTATAGTACAGGATAATGTTATGAACATATTCCTAGATCAAAAGTTGATTGCATCAGGCTCGTTACATAATGGCATATTCATTCTAAATCAGAATACAGTCCTCAATATACAAAACACACACAAGAGGAAAAATTCAGAAATGAACGAATCCTTCTTGTAGCATTGTAGACTTGGTCATATCAATGCGACACGACTGGCTAAGTTACATAAGGATGGTTATTCGAATCCATTCAAATTATCATCTTATGATACTTGCCATTCATGTCTCAAAGGAAAAATGACCAAAGCTCCGTTTAGTGGACACGGAGAAAGAGTTACCGAAC
Organism: Agapanthus africanus; assembly: GCA_030015575.1. Classification (NCBI taxonomy): domain Eukaryota; kingdom Viridiplantae; phylum Streptophyta; class Magnoliopsida; order Asparagales; family Amaryllidaceae; genus Agapanthus; species Agapanthus africanus. The sequence goes on along the minus strand of CM057339.1, from coordinate 374,444,513 downwards.
TCTTAGGACTGGTACATAGTGATGTATGCGGTCCCATGTCTACGCATGCCAGGAACGGTTCTACCTACTTCATTACATTCACTGACGATCTCTCTAGATTCGGACATGTGTTCCTGATGAAACACAAGTCTGAAGCTTTTGAGAAATTCAGAGAATATAAGCACGAAGTAGAGAATCAAACGGGCAAAAGTATTAAGATTCTTCGATCTGATCGAGGAGGTGAATACTTAAGCAATGAGTTCCTAGATTATCTAAAAGAGAATTGTATTCTCTCTCAGCTTACTCCTCCTTATACACCACAGCACAACGGTGTATCGGAGCGGAGGAATCGCACCCTATTAGATATGGTACGCTCTATGATGAGTACAGCTGAGTTACCTATTTCCTTCTGGGGGTATGCGCTTGAGACATCAGCATACCTATTGAATCAAGTTCCAACTAAATCTGTACCTACCACACCATATGAGATATGGAGTGAGAAGAGACCGTATCTTAAACGAGTTAAGATATGGGGTTGTCCGGCCTATGTAAAAAGGCAAAATCCGGACAAACTCGAGGCACAGTCAGTTCTTTGCAAGTTTGTAGGATATCCGAAGAATTCTTATGGATATTTTTTCTATTACGGTGAGGAGCAAAAAGTATTTGTTGCTCAACATGCCACCTTTTTAGAAAAGGAATTTCTTGCCAAAGAGATTAGTGGCTCTGAGGTAGAACTGGAAGAAGTTCCAGCAACACAAACTGCAACTGAAGATTTAGTGGAACCAGAGGATTCAGTAGTACCCGACGAACCCCATCCTCTCTGCCGATCTAGTAGGGTTTCTCGTCCACCTGAGAGATACTACGGTTTTCTCATTGATGGTGGAAGCGAGGACTGCATCATGGATGATGATGAACCGACTAGTTTCGAGCAGGCCATCACGAGTGGTGACTCTGTGAAATGGCTAGATGCAATGCGATCTGAGATGGAATCCATGTACACCAACAAAGTATGGACTTTGGAAAATGCTCCTGAAGGGGTAAAACCCATAGAGAGCAAGTGGATCTTTAAAAAGAAATTTGGTGTAGATGGAAAAGTTGAGACTTTCAAAGCTAGACTTGTAGCAAAGGGTTTTCGTCAACGACCAGGTGTGGATTATGACGAAACCTTTTCTCCAGTGGCTATGCTTAAGCCCATCCGGATCTTACTTGCCATTGCTGCATACCATGACTACGAAATCTGGAAAATGGATGTTAAGACCGCCTTTCTAAACGGTGATTTAGAAGAGAGTGTGTACATGACTCAGCCAGAGGGCTTCGTAGATAGTGGGAGCAGCGGAAAGGTGTGCAAGCTGCTTAAATCTATTTATGGGTTAAAGCAAGCATCGCGGTATCTGTTTTGATGTTGTAGTCAAAGAGTTTGACTTCATCAAAAATATAGATGAACCTTGTATTTATAAGAAGGAAGCAGAGGGTAAGGTAGTCTTCCTCGTATTGTACGTGGATGATATACTCTTGATAGGAAATGATATTCCCATGCTGCAATCAGTCAAGCTCTTCTTATCACAGAGATTCTCAATGAAAGATCTAGGTGATACCTCCTGCATATTGGGAATCATGATCTATAGAGATAAATCTAAACGGATACGGGGATTGTCCCAATCCAGGTACATTGACACCATACTAAAGAGGTTTAGTATGGAAGAATCCAAGCGTGGGAACCAACCCACGATCTCTGGACTCACTCTCTCCAAAGAGATGTCTCCCAAGACTGATTTAGAGAGAGCTCGCATGCAAGGGATACCCTATGCTTCGGCAGTAGGCTCTATCATGTATGCGATGCTATGTACCAGACCCGATGTAGCATACTCACTAAGTGTAGTGAGTCGATATCAAGCAGATCCTGGAGAGAGTCATTGGACAGCTGTGAAGAACATTCTCAAGTACTTACGAAGGACTAAGCAGATGTTCTTGGTGTATGGTAACGGAGAACTCCAGGTGGAGTCCTTTACCGATTCCAGCTTCCAAAGTGATAAGGACGACTCTAAGTCGCATTCGGGTTTTGTCTTTACCCTCAATGGAGGGGCGGTATGTTGGAAAAGTTCCAAACAGGATACCGTTGCAGACTCGACGATGGAGGCTGAATACATCGATGCCAACGATGCTGCCAAAGATTCTGTCTGGATCAAGAAGTTCATTACTGAACTTGGAGTGGTTCCATCCATTGAGCATCCAATACCTCTGTATTGCGATAACAAGGGAGCTGTGGCATTGGCCAAGGAACCCAGATCCCATCAGAAGTCCAGACATATTCTGAGGCGGTATCACCTGATCAGGGAGATAGTTGATCGCCGGGAGATCGAGGTCAGGAGAGTAGATACGAAGGACAACACTGCTGATCCATTCACGAAGGCTATTCCCCAGATACAGTTTGAGAGATTATTCGGGATGCTAGGTATGAGATACTACAGCAGCTGGCCATAGTGCAAGTGGGAGATTGTTAGTTATGTATATGCCCTAGAGGCCATTGTTGTACATATGATGTATATTATAATGGATGCTTGGATATATATAGAGATGACTTTCTTGCTCGTCATGATAGTATGCTATTTGGTTTCACTTTATCTTAACATGTTGACTTGTATTGGTTTACTGTTTTTCTCTCACATGTTGATAAAGCCCTTAGGATCTGTACTCGACTACTGGGACTATGATGAGATCATACTAGTGGGGCCTTGGTAGTCGATGAGTACATCCTATAACTGTTCCTAGTCGAGGGTATATCGAGACAGGGCATCGATAAACCAGAGTAGACTAGCGTATACGCATCTTGACCCATATGATGGGCGATGGATGATCCCACATCCATCGGTGTTTGACATCAGAGATGGTGTACGGGTGCTCAGTAGAGACTGGGTACACTGGACGGACTCGCCGAGAACTCCCAGATGGTGATATACCACACGTCAGATGGCAGTTCTCCGGTGACACTGGTACAGGGTAGTCTGTAGACCCGAGATCGTCATAGAGTTTTGTGTGATTCCCAATGTGCTTTGATTTCCACCTTACCACGTCCAAAAGGGCGTGCAAAACGGTGGCTTTTGGGTACAGTCCCGAATCACATGGAGGCAATGAGCGATAGGAGGGGATTCGTCTCTCCCGGTATAGGGAGTTGATGTTGTGCTGTGTTCGATTGGCTATAACTGGAAGTCCCTGGCCAGGGCTGATATAGAGATTTACTGGTAAGTGTTACTAGTAGTTTCTCGACCCGTTATGAGCCACACATCGACATGACTTATCGGTTACTGGGGTCTGACGTATACCACCCCTAGACTTGATATGCAACATATCAGACGAACAGACCGGACTGTACGGGAGTGTTACTGATTGGATTCACAGGAGAACGCTCAGACTAGCTTGTTGATCTTCTGATCGCTCAATACCTGGGTGGCTGTTACGTTTAGCTGACCGCTTGCAGCTTGTGGGTGTTTGATATGATCATCACCTGCTACCGGCGTATTGACGATTCTTTAGAGTCCTACACAGAGGTTTTTTGGCTCAGGCGAAACGGAGTAGAGGCACATATGTGATATGTGCAGGACCGAGGATAATGCGATATGCGATACCGTATTATATTCTCGCGATATTTAGATATGAACTGGGACATCGGATCAAGTGTTGATTCGATGAATCGGTACATGATATATTAGTCGGCAATATTCGATATAGCCGGATCATCGAATCAAGTGTTGATCCGAATATTTAATGTATAATAATATATATGATATATTGTATTACATTATCTAATGTAGGCTCTCTTTATTATTTCATTTTCTCACTGGATGATACATTGATATATATTTGATATATGTTAATTGTATTATTTTCTTTTGTTGCAAATATATAATATATATGTGATATATATTATTGTGACATGATATGATTTATTGTTAAACATGTTTAAGGATGATTAAATGAGGTTAGGGTTTGATTAGGGTTAGTTTCTTCTTGCACCTTCTAGAAGCAATTTCTTTTGTCATGGTTAAGATATTTGTTGATGACACATTTTCTAACACAACCAAACCCTAACTCTAGTTTATTCTCTACACATTCTTAGCCACTCATCCTTGACCATGGTTTATACATCGATCATATACTTTTATTTCTATTCATCACAAAAGGAATTATCATTATCTTTTCCATTATCATCTTCTTCTCTCTTGAAAAAGCTCACTAGAAATTCTTTATGTGATGAATTAATATGAGAAAATGATTTAAAAAGAAAGCATAAACACTACTCCCTCATCCTCATCTCATCTAGCCCATGAGATTAGTGTGTTCATCTCTTTAAAGTGAGAAAGCTTGAGTCTTTGCAACTTCGACGTAGATCATCGGAGATTTGGAACACTTCAAGCTAGCATGGATCGTTTGAGTCGTGGAGCCTCTCATGAGTCCGGGAGATCGTGGATCGCGGCAAAGGGACTTCTACTCGGAGCTTGTGAAGCGAAGGAGCGGACTACAAAGGTTGTAATCCCTCACACTTAGATATAAGTTATCATCTTGCATGTTTAACCCTAATAATCTAGCAAAGATCCCGGCTTTGGGTTGTTCGGGACGTCTAAATTTTTATCCGGGCATATTTGATGCCTTATGAACCTTCACAAGAGTGCCTAGGAACCCTACAAGCACCTACGTGAGGAGCACGTGGAGCGCTTGGCGTTGAGCGCCAGACTGGGAGCGCTAAGGCGCTTCTTATAAAATAGCGCCCACGTGAGGAGCACGTGGAGCGCCAGACTGGGAGCACTAAAACGCTTCTTATAAAATAGCGCCCACGTGGAGCGCTTGGCGCTGAGCGCCAGACTTGGAGCGCTAAAGCGCTTCTTTGGCAGTTCTGATCAATTCTGTGCTCTGAGAATTAAGTTCTCGTTTATAAGAGATTTTGTCTCGTGGATCTAAGATCTGAGTTCTTCTTTTATGAGGAGATGCTATGATCTCTTCTGTTTTTCTGAAAGACTTTGTCTTGTAGCTGTAGGGTGATTTTCGTCACCCCACTGAGATGGGAATACGCGCGCGCTTGTCAGGCGTACTACAGATTCCCCCTGCCTAGGGTAGGCTGGGGTTTATTGATTGTGGGGATCCGAATCTCCGACAGCCGCGGACTAAACTGCAGTTAATTATCCCTCGCCTTTGGAGCGAGAGAACCTCCGATTGACGGGTTAAACAGGTCATGCGAACTCAATGTGCCGTGTTGTGTTTTGAAGGGGTTTTGGATATATCCGGGGCCCCACAGAGTTTTTACAGGGGTCCCGCTGCCCGGATAGAAGGCTGGGGGTTAAGGGAGCTAGCAGCCCCCTTTTGGGGTGCGGGGCAGTGCCCCGTTAGAAATTCTTTTCTAACAGGGACAGTGTCGTGGAGTGTGTGTGTGTTATGCCCTAGAGGCCATTATTGTATAGTACTAGTTTGTATATTACATTTTGGAAGCTTAGGATATATACACAGATTTATAACAGTCCTTCTCAATATGGTAGTATGCTACTTGGTTTGTATCTAACTTAATATGTGTATATGTTTCTTTTGATATATCGCTAATACATATTGATAGAGCCCTTTGGATCTTTTGCTTGACTACCAGCGTTGTGATGGCAGTTACACTAGTAGGGGCTGGGTAGTCTATAAGCACATCCTTTTACAGGTCCCTGGTCGTAGGATTATCGAGACAGGGCATCGATACTCCAGAGTAGACTAGTGTATACGCTTCTCATCCCAGAAGGGGAGGTGGTCTGTCCCACAGCCATCAGTACGTCGTACTGGAGATAGTATGCAGGTGCCCGTTAGGTTACGAGTACACTGGACAGGACTCGCTGGGAACTGTTGGTTGGTATTATACCTATCGTCAGTTATCAGTTCCCAGGTGACATGAGTACAGCTTAGTCTGTTGACTTGACACTGTCACTTCGCCTCGAGTGTGTTCCCACTGTTCTTAGATTACTATCCTACCACGGCTCTATTGAGTCGTGCAAACAGGTAGTAGTTGGGTGCAGTCCCGAAGCACTTGGAGGCAGTGACGGTTAGACAGGATTCTTCTCTCCCGGTATTGGGAGTTGATATCGCGCTGTGTCTAGGAGAGCCATTACACAAAGTCCCTGTCCAGGGCAAGCGAGATTTACTGGTAGTGTTTCCAGTAGTTTCTCATGGTGTTCTGGGCTACACTCCGACATGACTTGTACCGCTATTAGGGGACTGACGTTTACCGCCCCCTAGGCCCGACATGCGATACTCTTAGACGAACAGATCGGACTGTACGGAGATTGTCACATTCAGGCTCGGTACGAGTTCGGATGGGTTCACCTCATCGGTCTTCTTATCGACATCTACCTGGGGACCGTTATGTACAGCTAGTACCGCTTGTGGCCTGTGGTTAAACCCACTGCCAGCATAGTGTCGAGTCTTTAGAGTCCCACACAGAGGGTTGTTCACCTTTGGGCAAAACAAAGTAGAGGTCGTATGGTTTTACGACAAAGTTCGTTCACATATGCGTACTTGTTCGTGTTCGGTGTTCGGGCAGACATTACTAGTGGGCTTTGGTTTAAGCCAGATCCTAGTATTTGTTTTGGGATTAGTCTTGTCTCATTGTATTCGTGTTTCTTCGGAACATACGTACGTACAGTTGATTGAGGCGGAGAGGGAGACACCTCATTAGGGTTTTTGACCATTGACCTGATCAAAACCTTAATGAGAATGAGAAATATGATTAATAATATTAATTAAGTATAATTGTATCATGGTTAGAATTGGTTTGACCATTTGACTTGTTGACTTACTTTGACCTGGATATTTTTCTTTTTGTTTTTGTTAAGCATATGATGCTTCTTGAAGCATGCTTAGCATTAAATATGAAATGATAGTGGTCAAATCAATTCACCATCACAATTTTCTTAATTATTATTATTATCATCATATATTTATCATATGAGAGCAAGGTTCATTTCATTCTATCATTCTCTTCCTCTCTCATAGTTAGCTCTCCCTCTTCCTCTCTCAAAGCTTAAGTGTTTCATGTGTTGAAAATCATAAGCTTTTGAGACTAAACTACCAAAACACCTTTATACTCACTCTAGGGTTCTTAGTCTAGCAAGCCAAGTACTCTAGTTACTTCATTGTTGAGGTAGGAGCTCAAGGTAGAGGCCTTCGGGTGGATCTTTTTTTGGCAAAGAGAAGACGAAGAGGAGGAGCCGTCTACACCACTCAAAGGAGCTCACAAGAAAAGGAAGCAACACAAGAAGAGAAGGAGTTCAAGCTTTTGGTATAACCTCTTAACCTAGTAGTTAAAGCTCCTTGTATGTTTGTTAGTTTTTTTTAGCAAAGATCCTTCATGGTTAGTCTATGTTTCCTTGTGATAAAAATTTGATTTTTACTCTTTCCGCCTCCCCGTAAGTACCGGGGTGGGTAATATAGACTTACAGTAGTATCAGAGCCTAGCTAAACAACAACTAACATGTTAGCAAAGTCTTTAGAACTTCGATCCCGGAAAAATCATAAAATACATCCAAAATTTGTGTTTTCTGCCGATTTTTAAAATAAGTCTAAAAAAATTTTCAGAGACCTGAAAAATACGTGCAGGCTTTTTTAGGGACACCCAAGAAAAACGAGCTTGTGACTCGGTCAGACTGCCGTGGAAGCGCGGCGAAACCATGGGTTTCGCCGTGGATCCGCTGTCGAGTTGTCTCGGAGTCAACTCGTTTTTCCTGCAGATTGTCCAGCTTGATGTTTTGTGATTTTTCAGATACTTTGTTTCTGCCCAGATTCTTTTGAGTACAGTGTTGTATTTGGGGTAGTTTCAAATTAGAATATTGATTGAAATTCTATAAACTTTAGCTAATTGGATTATATCTGTAATGTGATATATGTACTAAACGTCTACTAATCGCTATACGTCGATTAGTGGGGGTTGTACATATCTGTGATCTGTGATATTGGATTGTGTATATGAACTTGTTGGATCGTCGTGGATGAAAGACGGGGGTGTGAGATGAGTGTTTATTTATCTTTCATTTAATGTAATTTGTAATTTGATGTAATATTATTTCATGGTCGCACATCCGGGCTGAGGTTGTAGCCACCATTGTATATTATTTCTTTTACTGTTTTTTGCTCCTAAGATAGACCCAAGGTGGGGTGCACAAACTACCGGGTACTTTGAAGTGCTGAGTGGCCTACTCACGTTGTTGAGGGAGGTTGCTTCACTTCGGGTATTTGGTGGGTAGTTTGCCACACCCGTAGGGGTCTAGGGTGGGGTTTGGCTATTCATCGCGACCGTGTAATCCGTCTTTCGTTGTAGGCTCGAACGAAACGCGGATTCCTAGCATATCCAATGTGTTCATCTGTGATCTGGAATGGCTATCATTGCGTCTGACAATTGTTTATATCTATATATGATATCTAGTAAGCGTTGCTTATGTTTTGCATCCGCGCTAGTCCAGCCCCCATTCCATCGTTAGTTAAGTAACCTAACGGGTGATGACGGGGCCTAGTGGCGAATGCGGATGGAATAAGCGTACGTCATATTTTTGTTGTTTTCTGCAATGGTAGGATTAATTGATGGGACGCATTATATTAATTCAAAGAAAATAGACCAAAGTTAAATTGTTGGAACAATTTCAAAACCCACTCGGTTTTTTCAAAACAGCAAAACCTTTTACATGTGGAGCTTAAACCACTCCTTTTAAAAGCTATCGCGTTCCTTCGATTATATCAAGTTTACTACGTTCACGGTTTCGCAAAAACTATTCGTAGCCTTCCGTCATTTCGTATGGATAGTCATTAGTATTCAAGCTATGTTTGTTGGCCAAAGTCAAGGCATAGTGATTGGTAGCTGTTGGATATTCATATGAAGCATAGATAGATGCGTTGGTTTGGGACAGTCGTACTGTTTTGTTGGCCAAAGTCAAGGGTAGGTACGGGTGGGTTCAAATTAACCTGGAAAATAACGGGTAGAACTTGACATGTGACTTATGATTTGTTGGCCAAAGTCAAGGTTATAAGAGCATGGGGCAAAAATCCACATCGGGAGTTTCTAAGGAAACTGAAACTTGCTAGTGTTGCATACCATTTGGAGTGTGATGATTTTGGTAGGATTCCTTCAGCTTTATCACACGATGATATTTGGATCTCGATCCTACTGTGAGTATATGCTACTCCTCGGGAGATTTTTGCACTTAACGATCAATACTATAAACCAAGTAGGTGACTAGAAAGGTGTTAGCGGGGCTACGCCCACAGGGAAAAGAGGTTATTTAATTAAGGAACTTCGTGAAAGAGTCATAAAACCTCCCTTAAAGTACCGACACTGGCCTGGCTGAACGGTTAAGCAAGTATTGTACGGTGAGATCAATCTCGACTAGTTCTTCTTTTATGGTTTGAGGAAGGATTCGAGAAACAGTTGGAGCCATCCTGTTTAAACAAACTAAAAACCACTCTAAACTTGCAAGAGTATCATGCTAAAGTGTTTCTTCTCTCTCTCCTAATTGCAGCAACCAAATATCATGACGGGCCTTAAGTTACTATTAGATAAAAATATATTGATAGGGCCAAACTACAAAGATTGGTTCAGGAATGTCAAAACGGCAATCACTTATGACAAGTTGGGGTATCTTGATTGATCTCAAAAACTATCTAGTAACCGCAATCAAGAATGGCGTCGCTTAGTAGCTAGCCGGTGAGTACGGGTCGGTCCACAGGGATTTTGTGTTTTCCTAATCGCGCTAACGAGTTAATTCCGATTGTGGTCGGATTAATTATTTCTAAAAAGCTAAATTAATTTATACTAAAATTATCTAGATCTAAATCTTGCTAGGGTTAGGTTTAGGAATGGTTTGGAAATGTAAATAAATCTCAACACTTTCTATACCCATATTAGGATCTGGTAGGAGTTATGGTAATTATTAACAAAAGGGATTAGAATCATCGGGAAGATGTTTTCTTCCTCTAGTTTCTTGTCCTTCCTTTATCAATCCTTACCCTAACCTCCATGGAAAGCACGCGCAACCGGGCCTTTATACTACGATATCACTGCTACCTCGAGGGATAGGGTGCCGTAGGACGCGGTGTGTGCGTGTATGTATGGAATCCTATTGATTATATGTGATGGGCAAGAAAGGGATGAGAAATCTCATCTCTCAAAAAGCCTTCCCCAAAGCTAATTCTAACAATTATCTGGGGCAAGGAATTAAATCTAAACTAGAGCAGAGAATGAAAAATTACCTACTTTATAGATGGCTTTCTCCAAACATCAATACAGGGTTGTCAGATCTAAATTCATGAAATGAAAAGAGGCACCGATGCTCTCCAAAAGAATTCTAAATTTTATTCATAGAAAGAGGCATAGGGAGGCATAGCCTTTACAATGAATTAGAATTCCTATTTATAGAGGATAGGAAACCCTAGGTTACAATTGATCCGCATGTCTACATTTACAAAAATACCCCTAGGTTGACTAGTCAAAGCCGCCACAAGAATTGGTAAAATTTTCTTCCACTAAATGCTCAAGCCTGCCGCGGAACCGCGGCCCGAGGCCCTGTTTGGCCGCGGTTCCATGGACAACAAGGAGGATTGGGCTTTGAGCTTTCTGCTATAGCTTATGGTCATTTTGGGCTTCCTATTTATTCTGTATTTTTCTCAAATGGGCTTTGAGGTTTCTTCCAGATCTCCACTGAATAGTGTAATGGATTTTAACCGTTGTTTCGAGACAAAATCTTGGACCTTGCGTTGCCTTGTAGTTTGTGAACTGATCTTTATGTAGGCTTGATCAAGATCCTTCTATTTGTTGGTTGTAGTTCCACTTTTGCATCGTTTTTTTTATCTTTTTCACTGTTTTAGATCCAAGAACCTGTAACCTGCAATATGTAGCAGACATGCGTCAAAAGCACCCGTTTATTTGTAAAAAGAATAAGAATAGGGAATATAATAATGGAATATTATGGTATGAACATATCTCCTTACCACTAAGGCCCCCGCCGTCCCAGGTCCAGAATCCAGTGTCGCGGATAAGGAAATCCGTAAGACCTGGGAGATTGACTGCGCGAAGGCCAAGTGCCTCGTGCTTGCCTCTATAGACAATGAACATCAGAGGAGGCATGAGAATATGGATCTTGAATCCATATTTCTCTATACTAAGGAACTATATGGAGAGCAATCCCGTATCGCAAGATACGGGACCTCGAAGAAGCTATTTTCAGCGAGGTTGGCCGTTGGATCATCTGTAGCGGAACACGTGCTTAAGATGATTGGCTACATTGAGAAGATCGCAGACCTCGGGACCACGTTAGAGAATGAGCTCTACACTGACTTGATTCTCCAGCCCTTCCTTCTACCTACGCCCAGTTTATCCTGAATTTCAACATGCAAGGAAAAGAAGTTGAACTTCCGGAACTCCTCAACTTGTTGAGGAGTGCAGAGAGCACCCTACAGAAAGTCAGGGAAACACCCGCTTTGTTTGTTGGAGGAGCTTCTTCTTCTAGGTCCAAGGCGAAAGCCAAAGGAAAGAAGAAGAAATCCCCTACCAAACTAAGGGGCGGTGTTAGTAAGGTGGAAGCCAAGGGAAAAGCAAAGGTAGCGGGACAGATTGTGGGGAAGGAAGAATACTTTTATTGTCACAAGAAAGGACACTGGAAGAAAGATTGCAGGGCTTGGAAGGCCAAGAACCAGGACCCGAAGCAAGTTGTGGCTTCGGCTTCAGGTGTGTATGTTATTGAAAACTGTCTGTCAATCAACTCTGCTTCCTGGGTATTGGATACCGGATCAGGATATCATATCTGTAATTCTTTGTAGGCACTGAGAAGGCGTAGAGTTTTGAAGGCAGGTGATATGACCCTCGGAGTTGCAAACGGAGCAAGCATGGATGCTGAGTCCATGGGGGACTATCACTTAGGGTTGACAGATGAACATGTTTTGGTTTTGCGCAACTGTTATTTTGTACCCAGTTCGACTTGTAATATCATATCTGTATCTTTAATGTCTAAAGAAGGTTATGATTTTGCATTTGTAAGCAATGTTGTAAACATTCACCTTAATCATGTTTTGATTGGGTCGGATACATTAAGCAACGGGGTATACGTATGAAACCAACCGCAGATTTTCAATATCCATAATACACACAAAAGAAAGTCTCCAGAATTAAATCATGCTTTCTTATGGCATTGTAGACTGGGTCATATCTATGAAACACGATTGACTAAATTACATAAAGAGGGATATTTGGATCCATTCGAATATCAGTCTTATGCAACCTGTCAATCTTGTCTCATGGGAAAGATGACAAAGACTCCGTTTACTGGACACGGAGTAAGAGCGAGCGAGCTTTTGGGACTCATACACAGCGATGTATGTGGTCCAATGTCTACACATGCGCGAAGTGGTTATTCTTACTTCATTACTTTTACGGATGATTTTTCAAGGTATTGACATGTCTTCTTAATGAAGCATAAATCTGAAGCTTTTGAAAAATTCCAGGAATACAAAAATGAAGTAGAAAAACAAACATGCAAGAGTATCAAGACACTGAGATCTGATCGAGGTGGTGAATACTTGAGTGCCGAGTTCCTGAATTACCTAAAAGAGAATGGAATTCTCTCTCAACTTACTCCTCCATACACACCACAACACAATGGTGTATCGGAGAGACGGAACAGAACCCTGTTGGATATGGTGCGTTCCATGATGAGTAACGCTGAGTTACCACGATCTTTCTAGAGATATGCACTAGAATCAGTTGCATATCTTTTGAACCGGGTTCCAACTAAGTCAGTGACTACCATACCATATCAGATGTGGGGGTAGGAAGAAACCCTATCTTAAACACATTAAGACATGGGGATGTCCAGCTTTTGTCAAAAAGCAGCATACGGACAAACTCGAGGCACGCTCAGTACAGTGCAAGTTTGTGGGATATCCAAAGAACTCCAAGGGATATTTCTTCTATTAAGCAGAGGAACAAAAGATATTTGTTTCTCATCATGCTTGCTTCTTGGAAACTGAATTTTTAGAAAATCAGATAAGTGGGAGCGCAATAGAACTGGAAGAAATTCCAGAACCAAAAGCTATTACTGAAAGCTTAGTAGAACCAGAAGGTTCAAAAGGACAGGACATTCCTGCACCGCTCCGCAGGAGTAGTAGGCTTTCTCATCCACCTGAGAGATACTACGGTTTTCTCATAGACGGTGATAAAGAGGATTGCATCATTGATAATGATGAACCCACTAGCTTCTAGCAGGCCATTCAGAGCACTGACTCGGTAAGATAACTGGATGCAACGCGGACCAAGATGGAGTCCATGTACACCAACAAAGTATGGACTTTGGATTTTGCTCCAGAAGGGGTAAAACCCGTAAGCTGCAAATGGATCTTCAAAAGGAAGATTGGTGTAGATGGACAGGTTGAAATCTATAAGGCTGGATTTGTTGCAAAGGGTTTTCGTCAAAGACCTGGTTTGGACTATGACGAAACTTTTTCTCCAATGGCTATGCTCAAATCCATTCGGATCCTTCTTGCCACTGCTGCCTTCCATGATTATGAAATTTGGCAGATGGACGTAAAGACCGCTTTTCTAAATGGAAATTTAGAGGAGTATGTCTATATGGACCAGCCAGAGGGATTCATTCAGAGTGGGAGCAGCGGAAAAGTGTGCAAGTTGCTGAAGTCCATTTATGGACTGAAGCAGGCATCGCGGAGTTGGAACATCTATTTTGATGAGACGGTCAAAGAATTTGGTTTTATCAAAAATCCAGATGAACCATTCATTTATAGTAAGATTGTAGCACGAACTGTCGTATTCCTCATTTTATACGTGGATGACATTCTCTTGATAGGAAATGATATTCCTATGCTACAATCTGTCAAAGGGTTCTTGTCACAAAGAATCTCCATGAAAGACCTGGGTGATGCCTCTTACATTCTGGGGATCCAGATCTATCGTGATAGATCTAAGATGATGTTGGGACTTTCACAGTCCAGGTACATCAACACCATACTGTAAAGATTCAGTATGGAAGATTCAAAGCGCAGTAATTTACCGGCTTGTCACGGAATCACCCTCTCCAAAGAGATGTCTCCCAAGACTGATTTGGAAAGGGATCGCATGTCTATTATACCCTACGCTTCTGCGGTAGGCCCTATAATGTATGCGATGTTGTGTACCAGACCAGATGTAGCTTATGCACTGAGTGTAGTAAGCTGGTATCAGTCAAACCCTGGGGAGAAGCACTGGATAGCGGTAAAGAACATTCTGAAGTACCTGAGAAGGACTTAGGATATGTTTTTGGTTTACGGCGGAAAAGATCTCCAGATCGAGGCCTTTGCTGACGCCGGCTTCCAGAGTGACAAGGATTGTTAGTGATATGTATGCCCTAGAGGTCATTACTGTATATACGATGTATATTGTAGTGGATGCTTCGACATATATAGGGAGGACTTTCTTGCTCGACATGATAGTATGCTATCTGGTTGCTCTTTATCTTAACATGTACTCCGATTGTCTCTATGTTACATGTTGACAAAGCCCTTAGGATGAGTACTTGACTACCAGGACTATGATGCAGATCATACTAGTGGGGATAGTGTAGTCACTAAGTACATCCTTCAAATGTTCCTAGTAGTGGGAGTACCGAGACAGGGCATCGATACTCTAGAGTAGACTAGCGTATGCGCTTCTTGACCCATATGATGGGCGATGGATGATCCCATATCCATTGGTGTTTGACATCAAAGAAGGTATACGGGTGCTCGGTGGAGACTGGGTACACTGGACGGACTCGCCGAGAACTCCTAGATGGTATTATACCTCACGTCAGATGGCAGTTCTCTGGTGACACTGGTACAGGTTAGTCTGTAGACCCGAGATCGTCATAGAGTCTTGTGTGATTCCTACTGTGCTTTGATTTCCACCTCACCACGTCCAAGGGGGCGTGAAAAATGGTGGCTTTTGGGTACAGTCCCGAATCACATGGAGGTAATGAGCGATATGAGGGGTTTCGTCTCTCCCGGTATAGGGAGTTGATGTTGCGGTGTGTTCGATTGGCTATAACTGGAAATCTCTGGCCAGGGTTGCTGAGATTTACTGGTAAGTGTTATCGGTAGTTTCTCGAACTGTTATGGACCTTATATCGACACGACTTATCGGTTACTGGGGTCTGACGTTTACCACCCCTAGACTTGATATGCGACATATCAGACGAAGAGACCGGACTGTACGGGAGTGTTACTGATTGGATTCGCCGGAGAATGTATAGGCTTTCTTGTTGATCTTCTGATCGTTCAATACCTGGGTAGCTGTTATGTTTAGCTGACCGCTTGCAGCTTGTGGGGGTTTGATATGATCATCATTTACTACCGGCGTATTGAAGATTCTTTAGAGTCCTACACAGAGGTTTCCTGACTCAGGCAAAACGGAGTAGGAGCACATATGTGATATGTGCGGGACCGAGAATAATACGTATATGCGATACCGTATTAGATTTGTTAGTTATATGTATGCCCTAGAGGCCATTACTGTACATTGGATGTATATTGTAGTGGATGCTGGGACATATATAGGGAGGACTTTCTTGCTCGACATGATAGTATGCTATCTGGTTGCTCTTTACCTTAACGTGTACACAGATTGTCTCTCTATTACATGTTGGTAAAGCCCTTAGGATGTGTACTTGACTACCTGGACTATGATGCAGATCATACTAGTGGGGACATGGTAGTCCATAAGTACATCCTTCAAAGTCCCTAGTCGTGGGTGTATCGAGATGGGGCATCGATATACCAGAGTAGACTAGCGTGTACCTTCTCGACCCATACAGATGGGCGGTGGATGATCCCATATCCATTGGTGTTTGACATCAGAGATGATATACGGGTGCTCAGTAGAGACTGGGTACACTGGACGGACTCGCCGAGAACTCCCAGATGGTACTATACCTCACGTCAGATGGCAGTTCTCTGGTGACACTGGTACAGAGTAGTCTGTTGACCCGAGATCGTCATAGAGTCTTGTGTGGTTCCCACTGTGCTTTGATTTCCATCTTACCACGTCCAAGAGGGCGTGCAAAACGGTGGTTTTTGGGTACAGTCCCGAGTCACATGGAGGCAATGAGCGATAGGAGGGGATTCGTCTCTCCCGGTATAGGGAGTTGATGTTGCGCTGTGTTCGATTGGCTATAACAGGAAATCCCTGGCCAGGGTTACTGAGATTTACTGGTAAGTGTTACCAGTAGTTTCTCGAACAGTTATAGACCTCATATCGACACGACTTATCGAGCTATTGGGGTCCGACGTTTACCACCCCTAGGCAAGATATGCGACATATCAGACGATCAGACCGGACTGTACGGTAGTGTTACTGGTCGGATTCACTGGAGTGTGAGCGGGCTTGCTCGTCGATCTTCAGATCGCTCAATACCCGGGTGGCCGTTACGTTTAGCAGACCGCTTGCGGCTTGTGGGTGTTTGATATGATCATCACCTGCTGCCGGCGTATTGACGAGTCTTTAGAGTCCTACACAGAGGTTTCCTGGCTCAAGCGAAACGAAATAGGAGCGCATATGAGATATGTGCGGGACCGAGAATAATGCGTGTATGTGATACCGTATTTCATTCTTGCGATCAATGTATCGATTATGTTATATGCGATATACCCTAGTTATCGAATCAAGGGTTGATTCGATAAACCGATGCATTGCATACTAGTCGGTTATATACGATATGACCGGATCGTTAAATCAAGTGTTGATGTAATGATTTAATGCATAATTATATATTTGATATATTACTTTGCGTTAACTAGTATTGGTTCACTTTAAATGGATTTTCTCACTCGGATGTGCGCATTGCATATGCGATATGATTTTGTGCACTTGCTTGTATCATGTTTGATGATACATGCCCTTTTAGTTAAGTGTATAGAATTAAACCTTGGTTAATGGAATGGTTAGGGTTTACTATTTGATTATTCATTTATTTATTTATTTATTTGTTTATTCATTTTGGAACAGCAAAAAGGGAAAAATGGATGCTAGTTTTGTTTTGTTCATGAATCTTCATGAAGGTTTGAATAAAGGTAACCATTTTTGTCTCATGCTTGACTTAACCATTCCACTAAACCATGATTGATTCTCTACACCTAACTATGGTTCAATTATGATAAGAATGAATTTCTTTTCTCAATTTTTATTATTCTTATCATAATAACATTCTTCATCTTCTTCATTCTTCAAATGAAGAAAGCTTCTCTTCATCAATGGTGAAGTGATAAAAAGAGTGAGAAATCCAAAACTAAAGTCTACCCACTTCCTATTTCTTCATCCTCTACCTCTTGCCAAGTAGTAGAGTGTGTTTACTTCACAAGTTTCTTGACTTGATGAAGTCGGAGCTTGATTTAGCGATGCCTCGACGTAGATCATCTTCGGCATGGACATCGACGACCTAGCTCGCCATTTCTCCGACGAAGCGACACTAGAGCCCGGATTTTGATTTGGACAGCGGAGACGACTTCGTTGCGGAGCCGTGGAGGTGGAGCACCGGATCTACAAAGGTTGTATTTCCGCTAAACTCGTAGTTAAGTGTTAACTAGTTTCTTTTTCGCCTAGACATCTAGCAAACGATCCGTAGTCGGGTCTCTCGGCACCTAGAATTTTTGAATTTGGCATGTTCGATGCCTTGTGAGACCTCCCTAGAGTGCCTAGGAACCCTACAGTGGCATCAGAGCCTAGCTAGAGCCTTAGGCGAAGTCCAGACGGAATTTGAAACCGGAACGAACCCGAAACCAACTCCAAAATAGCTCTCTGTCCTTTTTTCAAAAACTGGGATTTTTCCAAATTAAAAATATCGAGAAAACCCATCAGGAAATTGTAAGAATTACTGTGCAAATACGAGATTATTTGGACTTTAAACAGGCACGGAACCGCGGCACGAGCATGCCCGCCGCCACTTGGTGACGTCACAGTTCCAGTTTTGCACAGTAATTCAATAATTCCAGTGTTGAGTTCTCTGGGTACTTTTTAAATTTATTCAAGAGTTGAATAATCTGGAGTTGTTTTGGGGATTCGGTATTTCGATCGGGGTATCAAATTTTGTCTATTTGGCTTTCCGGATAAATTTTAGAATATGTTAAAAAGTTCGACCAGATATAAATACCCAATTTTTCCCCTGTCGGGAAATTTCCAAGTATTGGATTTTTCCGTAGTTTAACGAAGTTCTAAGTAGTGCAAGTAACGCGATGGTCCCTCTAGAAGACAACAAACCTTAACTCGATTATGTGACCGTCTTGAACTGCCCTTTGAACCTCCGGGTTTGGGGCAGTACGGCGTGCCACATGTGAGGCGTTGGCTTGACCCTTCTACGGCTGGACCGTTGGTACTGAGGCACGAACTGCATGTTGTTAGACTTATTTCATGTGTTGACCTGTTTCGGGAAAACTTGGGTGTTCGATTGTTCGATCGGAAAGTTTGACATTTTCTATTTATCCGGAATGGGATACAATAATTGGAATTCACAAATTGTTATGAGATAACTGAATGAATGTTATAAACATAGCAGTTTAGTCTCACTTGATCGGTTGCCACGGAATTTTGATGCGATCAAAAGTCCGTTGCAATCACGTTGCGTACGCGGATACTCGCCGGGTAAACTTAATAGACAGCCTCACCCCATGCCCCGACCAAGTGACTGTAGGAGAACCCCGTCGCCGAAAGCATCCGTTCGGGTGCTCGCGGTAGCGGTGTTCCGCCTTGGTGCACTTCGTGGACGGTATCAGGGGTGCGGCCGTCTACTGAAGTTTGCGATGAGCATTCGATCAGGATGTCGGGAATCCTGTTGAATTGCCCGACTTGATATTGAAAAGTGTTTTCGATTTTGAGACTAAAATGCGGGGTTTATAATTGTTAGGCATGCGATGTTTAAAGAATTCATTTGGTCAGGCATGCGATGTCTGAGGAGGTTGCGGATTCCAACTGTTGTAGTTTTACACTTTCTTTTCTGTGACCGTAAGTGTAATATGTGATATCGCCGTTTTCGTTGCTATATGTCAACGACAATTGGGATGCGCATATTTACTTACGTTGATGACATGTGATGTTATGTGTTGCTGGATATGTTATATTGGATCGTCGTGTTTGAATAGCCGGGGGTTTTTATGTGAGATGAATGTTTTTCATTTTCATTCATGTAAAAACTTGTATGTAATATTCTTTTTATTGGGGCGCTTCCAGGTTGCGGAAGTAGTCACCGTTGATGTATATTATTTACTTTTCCGCACTAGGATAGACCCAAGGAGGAGGGCACAAGTAACCGGGTTCTGGAGTCAAGTGGGAGACCAACTCGAGGAGTCGAGTCCGGGTCTCCTAACTCCAGAATTGGTAGGGTTGCTTGCCGCTCTCGTAGGGGTCTAGGGGTGTGGGTTTGGCTATTCATCATGACCGTGGAATCTGTGTTTTATACTGGCTCGTATTGAAAACACGGACGTCCTAGTATATCCAATATTTCATATGATTCTTCTGCTGCGATATCTGTGATGTGATCATGTGATGTTCTGTGATAGATACAGTATATAGTATATTTGATATATTATATAGACGTTACTTATGTTTTACACCCGCGCTAGCCCTGCCCCGCTCTGTCGTTAGTTACCTAACCTAACGGTGCACGAGGGGACATCGAGGCGAATGCGGATGGCATAAGTGTACGTCGTATTTATCTGTGATGTTTAGGTACTTAAATGATGGGACTTCATTAATGAGATTAATGAAATAAAAGAAACCTAAGATGTTGTAGAATCGAATTTCAAAATAAAACAGGTAGCTATAGTTTTTGCTTTGCACAGCGGTATATATGATATATCCTGCACCTTATTCGATAAGGAAAGGACCGAGATCCCTTCACCGGGAGTGACTCCTTTAGCAATAACTGGCAGATGCTACACACTCGGTTTGTCTTTTGATTGCTTTTAAGTGTTTTTGCTTTGCACAGTGATATATATGATATATCCCGCACCTCATTCGACGAGGAACGGACCGACGATCCCTTCACCGGGAGTGACTCCTTTAGCAAAACTAGAAAAGCCTCAAAAACACTCCATTTCAAAATCCATTCGATCCTACAACGATATCAAGTTCATTACGCAATAGGTTTTCAGAAAAACCTGTCGTAGCCCTCCGTCATTTCAGATAAGTACTAGTTAGTATTCGTGCTACGTTTGTTGACTATGTTAAGGCGTAGTGTGCGGTAGCTAATTAGTGCTTATCTGTATAAGCATATGATGCGATTGGATTAGGGTAGTCGTGTGACTTTGTTGACTATGTTAAGGGTCGTGCGGGTGGGTTTAATTCAATCGGGAAATGACGGGTTGAACTTGACTAGCACTTATGATTTGTTGACTATGTTAAGGTCATATAGCTGCTAGGGGCAAAATATTATCGGGAATTTCAAGTGTTGAAATTTGCAATGAGATTGCATACCTTCTATGAGATAGTTGGATCCCGAAACCCGCTGCGAGTAAGAATTACTCCTGGGAGAGTTTTATACATTACAATTAGCCAATCAAGTAGGTGTCTAGAAAGGTGTTAACGGGGTTACGCCTCTGGGAAAACGAGGTTTACATTAATTAGGTTCGTGCGAAAGCACGGGGGACCTCCCTCAAAGTACCGACACTGGCCTGGCTGAAAGATTGGCGAACTTGTAGTGTGTAATTAATCCCGGCTAGTCTTTCCTTTTAGGGTTTGAAGGAAGATTTGATAAAAAGCAGTGGGAGCCATCCTGATTAGATAAAATAATAACCAATCTATTCTTGACAGAGCGCACGCTGAGTGTTTTCTTCTCTCTCTCTCCTGGTAGCGACCATGTTACGCCTTAATCAAGATAATAATACGGATTATTGACCGAACCCGCTTGTTATACTGAGCTGGGGAACGTTGGTCCCGCTTCAACTTATAATAGTTATAAGACAGAGCAGGAAATAGGGGAATACCAGATTTCCTATGCCGCCCAAACGAAGAGAGTGCATGCTGATGCATCATCTTCGGGTGTGTTCATTACAAAGAACTGTTTCTCAGTATCCTCTGCATCCTTGGTATATGATACCGGATCAGAATCCCAGATATGTAATCTGTTACATAGGGCTACAAAAGGGTAGAAAAACTGAGAACGGGTGATAAGTTTCATGAGGCAGAAAAACGGGGCAAGAGTTGCAGCCAAGTCTGTCGGTCACTGTCACCCTGTATTATCAGTACATTGATTCTGAACAAATGCTATTAGATACCGAACCTGATATACAAAATCATATCAGTCTCTTTATTAGTAAAGATAGGATATAATTTTGTGTTGTTGGATAATGTTTTGAACATTTCCTATATCAAAAGTTGATCGGTTCAGGCACGTTATCTAAAAGCATTGATGTTCTAAATCAAACTACAGTTCTTAGTATACAGAACACACACAAGAGGAAGAGTTCAGAAATGAACGAATCCTTCTTGAGGTATTGTAGACTAGGTCAGATCAATGTGACCCGACTAGCTAGAGTTACATAAAGATGCATATTTAAATTAGTTTGAATTTACATCTTGTGAAACTCGCCAGTCATGTCACAGAGATAAGATGACCATAGCTCTGTTTATTGGAAACAGAGAAAGAGTTAGTAAACTCTTGGGACTGATACATTATGATGTATGTAAGGTCTCCTGTCTACACATGCCAGGACTGGTTCTTTATACTTCATTATATTCTCTGATAATCTCTCAAGATTCAGTCGTATGTTCCTGTTGAAACATAAGTCCGAAGCTTTTGAGGTATTCACAGAATATAAGTTGGAAGTAGAGAACCAAAATACAGGTATAAGTATTATGTCCTATGATGAGATCAGGGAGGAGAATACTTGAGCACGGAAATACTGGACTATTCTAAAGGAGAATAAGATTCTCTCTCAGCATTACTCCTCCGTATACACCATAGCACGATGGTATATCGGGGCGGAGCAATCACACCCTATATGATAAGGTGTGCTCTATGATGAGTACTACTGAGTTACCTATTTCCTTTTGGGGGTTATGCACTTGAGAAGCTGCATACCTATTGAATTAAGTTCGAATCAAATCAGTGCCTACCACTCCATATAAGATATGATGCGGGAAGATCCTATCTCTTAAGTAAGTTAAGATTTGGGGTTGTCCGGCCTATGTTTAAAGCAAAATCCGGACAAGATCGAGGCAGGATCAGTTCTGTAGAACTGGAAAGGTTCCAGCTATACAAAACTGCAGTTGATGATTTGACAGAACCATAAGATTCTATAGTTCCCGACGAACCTCAGCCTCTCCGCCGATCTAGTAGGGTTCCTCATCCGCCTGAGAGATATCTCGGTTTCTCGATGACAGTGGGAGCAAGGATTGCATCATGAGATGATGACCCAACCAGTTTCGAGCAGGCCATCGAGAGTAGGGACTCTGTAAGAATGGCTGGATGCTTAGTGATCTGAGATGGAATCCTTATACACCAACAAAGTATGGACTTTGGTTGCTATATCTGAAGGGTTAAATCCCCATCAGGAGCAAGTATATCTTGAGAAGATTACTTGGTGTAGATGGAAAAGTTGAGACTTTCAAAGCTAGACTTGTTAAAGGTTTTCGTCATTGACCAGGCGTGGATAATGATGAAACCTTTTTCGAGTAGTTATGCTTAAGTCTATCCAGATCCTACTTACCACGGCTACATACCATGACTACGATATCTGGCGGTTGGGTGCCATGACTGTTTTTCTAAATACTGATTTAGAAAAGAACGTCTGTAAGAACACAGCCAGAGGGCTTCGTAAACAGTGGGAGCAGCGGAAACGTGTGCAGGTTGCTTTACATAATGAAGCAGGCATCGCGGAGTTGGAACGTCTGTTTTGATGTGATAGTCAAAGTGTTTGACTTCATCAAAATGGTAGACGAACCTTGTATTTACAAAAGGGTAGTAGAGAGTAAAGTGGTCATCTTCGTATTGTACGTAGACAACATACTCTTGATAGGAAAAGAGTTTCCTATACTACGATCGGTCAATCTCCTATTATCACTAGGATTCTCCAAATAGGATAAAGATGATACCTCCTAAATCCTGAGATTTGGACCTATGAGATAGATCTAAAGGGATATTAGGGTTCTCACTAGGTATAGTGAGATTGTATCAATCGATCCTGGGGAGAATCACTGGAAGTGTTCCAGGGTGATAAAGACGACTGAATGTCAGTCACAGGCATTGTCTTTACCCTTGGTAAAGGGACGGTATGTTGGAAGAGTTCCAAGCTAGATACCGTGGCAAACTAGACGATAAAGGCTGGTAACATCGCTATTAAAGATACTACCAAAGAGGCAGTTTGGGTGTATATTGGTTCATGAAATGAACTATGTTCCTCCCATTGTGTGACAATGGAGTTGTGGCTTATGCCAAGGAACGCAGGTCCCATCAGTGATCCAGACATATTCTAAGGCAGTATC
This sequence comes from Agapanthus africanus, assembly GCA_030015575.1. Classification (NCBI taxonomy): domain Eukaryota; kingdom Viridiplantae; phylum Streptophyta; class Magnoliopsida; order Asparagales; family Amaryllidaceae; genus Agapanthus; species Agapanthus africanus. Next base: position 374,421,037 of record CM057339.1, on the reverse strand, counting down.
ACCTGATCAAGGAGATGGTTGATCTCCAGGTTGATCGAGGCAAGGAGAGCAGACTTAAAGGATAACGCAGCGGATCCACTCACGAAGGCCTATTCCCAGAGAGAGACTTTTATGGGATGGTTGAGTATGAGATACTACAACCACTGCTACAGATGGCCCTAGTGCAAGTGGGAGATTGTTAGTTATATGTATGCCCTAGAGGCCATTACTGTACATTGGATGTATATTGTAGTGGATGCTGGGACATATATAGGGAGGACTTTCTTGCTCGACATGATAGTATGCTATCTGGTTGCTCTTTACCTTAACGTGTACACAGATTGTCTCTCTATTACATGTTGGTAAAGCCCTTAGGATGTGTACTTGACTACCTGGACTATGATGCGGATCGTACTAGTGGGGACATGGTAGTCCATAAGTACATCCTTCAAAGTCCCTAGTCGTGGGTATATCGAGACGGGGCATCGATATACCAGAGTAGACTAGCGTGTACCTTCTCGACCCATACAGATGCGCGGTGGATGATCCCATATCCATTGGTGTTTGACATCAGAGATGATATACGGGTGCTCAGTAGAGACTGGGTACACTGGACGGACTCGCCGAGAACTCCCAGATGGTACTATACCTCACGTCAGATGGCAGTTCTCTGGTGACACTGGTACAGAGTAGTCTGTTGACCCGAGATCGTCATAGAGTCTTGTGTGGTTCCCACTGTGCTTTGATTTCCATCTTACCACGTCCAAGAGGGCGTGCAAAATGGTGGTTTTTGGGTACAGTCCCGAGTCACATGGAGGCAATGAGCGATAGGAGGGGATTCGTCTCTCCCGGTATAGGGAGTTGATGTTGCGCTGTGTTCGATTGGCTATAACAGGAAATCCCTGGCCAGGGTTACTGAGATTTACTGGTAAGTGTTACCAGTAGTTTCTCGAACAGTTATAGACCTCATATCGACACGACTTATCGAGCTATTGGGGTCCGACGTTTACCACCCCTAGGCAAGATATGCGACATATCAGACGATCAGACCGGACTGTACGGTAGTGTTACTGATCGGATTCACTGGAGTGTGAGCGGGCTTGCTCGTCGATCTTCAGATCGCTCAATACCCGGGTGGCCGTTACGTTTAGCAGACCGCTTGCAGCTTGTGGGTGTTTGATATGATCATCACCTGCTGCCGGCGTATTGACGAGTCTTTAGAGTCCTACACAGAGGTTTCCTGGCTCAAGCGAAACGAAATAGGAGCGCATATGAGATATGTGCGGGACTGAGAATAATGCATGTATGTGATACCGTATTTCATTCTCGCGATCAATGTATCGATTATGTTATATGCGATATACCCTAGTTATCGAATCAAGGGTTGATTCGATAAACCGATGCATTGCATACTAGTCGGTTATATACGATATGACCGGATCGTTAAATCAAGTGTTGATTTAATGATTTAATGCATAATTATATATTTGATATATTACTTTGCGTTAACTAGTATTGGTTCACTTTAAATGGATTTTCTCACTCGGATGTGCGCATTGCATATGCGATATGATTTTGTGCACTTGCTTGTATCATGTTTGATGATACATGCCCTTTTAGTTAAGTGTATAGAATTAAACCTTGGTTAATGGAATGGTTAGGGTTTACTATTTGATTATTCATTTATTTATTTATTTATTTGTTTATTCATTTTGGAAAAGGAAAAAGGGAAAAATGGATGCTAGTTTTGTTTTGTTCATGAATCTTCATGAAGGTTTGAATAAAGGTAACCATTTTTGTCTCATGCTTGACTTAACCATTCCACTAAACCATGATTGATTCTCTACACCTAACTATGGTTCAATTATGATAAGAATGAATTTCTTTTCTCAATTTTTATTATTCTTATCATAATAACATTCTTCATCTTCTTCATTCTTCAAATGAAGAAAGCTTCTCTTCATCAATGGTGAAGTGATAAAAAGAGTGAGAAATCCAAAACTAAAGTCTACCCACTTCCTATTTCTTCATCCTCTACCTCTTGCCAAGTAGTAGAGTGTGTTTACTTCACAAGTTTCTTGACTTGATGAAGTCAGAGCTTGATTTAGCGATGCCTCGACGTAGATCATCTTCGGCATGGACATCGACGACCTAGCTCGCCATTTCTCCGACGAAGCGACACTAGAGCCCGGATTTTGATTTGGACAGCGGAGACGACTTCGTTGCGGAGCCGTGGAGGTGGAGCACCGGATCTACAAAGGTTGTATTTCCGCTAAACTCGTAGTTAAGTGTTAACTAGTTTCTTTTTCGCCTAGACATCTAGCAAACGATCCGTAGTCGGGTCTCTCGGCACCTAGAATTTTTGAATTTGGCATGTTCGATGCCTTGTGAGACCTCCCTAGAGTGCCTAGGAACCCTACAAGATTCTCGCGATACGTGATATCGGCCGGGTATATGTGATATAGCCGGGACATCGGATCAAGTGTTGATTCGATGAACTGATACAGATTATATTAGTCGGTTATTTATAAAATAGCTGGATTATCGGATCAAGTGTTGATTTGATAATTTAATGTATAATTATATATTTGATATATTATATTACATTAACTAATATAAGCTTACTTAAAGATTCTTTTTCTCACTTGGATAATACATTGATATATATGTGATATATGTTAATTGTATTATTTTATTTTGTTACAAAATATATTATATATGTGATATATAATACTGTAATAAGTTATGAATACAAATACAACATGATTTTTGGAGATTAAACAAGTTAGGGTTTGATTTGGGTTAGCTTTTTCATGAATCTTCTAGAAGCTTTATTTTGTTTTAAGCTTAGATATTTTGTATTGATATTTTGTGTAGATATTTCTTAACCCAACACAAACCCTTTACCCTAGTTAATTCTCTACAAGGGTTAAGCCTTTATTCTTAACCCAAGGTTAGATTTGTAACCACAACAATTAATTCATTATTCATCACAAAAGTTTTCTTCTTCTTCTTCCTCCTTGAAAAGCTTTCTAGCATTTTGCATGTGATGATTTAAAAGTGAGAAATTGAAAACAAAAGAGAGCAAAATTCCTACTTCATCATCCTCATCTATTCTAACCACTTAGATTAGGGTGTTCACTTCACTAATACATGATTAGAGAAGTGAGAGCTTGAGTTTGAGATTCTTCAAGGTAGATCATCTTCGAAAAGGAAGACTTCAAGCAAGCATGGATCATTCGGCTTGTGGAGCCTCTCTAGAGTCCGGAAGTTCATGGATCGCGGCGAAGGGACTACTACTCGGAGCTTATGAAGCGAAGGAACGGACTACAAAGGTTGTAATCCCTCTCTCTTAGATGTAAAGTTGTTTACATGCTAGTTAATTGATCAGTCGAAAATATTGCATTTTTAACACGACAATTTCCCTACCATTTGCACTCATCTAGAGGTGTTCGGTATTAATATGACACATATTAGCAAATTGACTGTGAAATACCAAATAACTTGTGTTATATATTAAAACCGACATTTCTGAGGGAAATTGAGTGTTTATCATTGCATCGCATAATCTTTGTATAGCGCAACACTTGTCTCGAGAATCTGTGCAGGAAATTGCAGGAAAAGAGCTAAAATTGTCAAAAGTGCTGATAAAAATATGCCAAGTCCAAGACTTGAGATCTGGCAGAAATCAAGAAAGCAAAATGAGATTCCACACATTTGACAAAGACCACAAAGTCAGCCCTATAACAGCCCAGAAGTTCCATGCCCTAAGGCCTCTAAAGCGCCGTGGATCCGCGGCCAATAGGCCCTTCCCGCCGCAGATCCGCGGCCACATAGGGATGACGTCAGCATAGCTTTCCTCCAGGCTTCTTCTTTCAAGTCCCACACCTCTTCAAGCTACTACAAATTCCAGATAACTCCAGAAGCTTCTGTCCGAACAGCAAGGATTATTGTTCAAGCTAAACACCCTCAAGCTTCCAAAGCAAGCTACTTAACTACCTAAGCCTAGAAGCTTCTCCCTAACCTCCAAGCTTATGAAGGAAGCTAGCCCTAACTAACTAACTCTAGAACCTTCTACCTAACTACCAAGCTTACAAGGGAAGCTAAACTAAACCTATCTTCTAAAGGAAGCTAATCCTAATCAAGGCTATAAAAGGGACCCTAAGGCTTCACTCGCAAGGTTGTTGGTTGTTCTCCAATTTCCAACACAAGTTGAGTAACACAACTTGTAACCCTAACCCTAATCCAATCACCAAAGCTAAATTCAAGATCCCCGAGTAAAATTCAAGCAAGAAGCCTTCAACCTTTTAGGAGCGAAGCCGATCTTCATCCGAGCAAGTGGTCCAAGACGATTCGCGACTCACGAAGACGTGCGACGCCAAATCGACGATCAAGTTCTTTCCTCATTGTAGATCGTGAGATAATTATAACAAAATTGTTGATAAATAAAAGGTGAAATTCTTTATCTTGCTTTCTTTACGTTCTTGCATCATGATTAGATCTCGATTCTTGATTGTGTTCTTTGATATGATGTTTGAGTAAAACTCCGCTCGTGAAGGAGTCGAGAGAATCAATAGATGATGATGTTACAAATCTTGAAACGATTCTTAATTCCTATAAGTTTTGTAAACTCTTGTAAATTGAAACATCGACAACCTAGTTTCGAGCGATACTTTCTTGAATGTTTTCGCTCTTAATTAGAGATCGACGGTTGGTGATTCAATTTACTAGAGGCTAGTTTTTAAATGAGATTCATCGAAAGGACAAAGGATGAGATGAAGAAACCCTAGTTTTTTCGAAAGATCCTTAAACCTCGATTAATCGTCATCGATCTAGTATCAAATCATTAATGTATAAGAAAACTTAATCACTAGTTTTTATCACGTCTATAGATTCGATCGATTCCTACGAGCCTCACTTCGATTCTTGAAACCTAATTTGATTGGAAATCATCAATTCTTGATTCTTGATTTTAATGTTTTCTTGTTATTAGATCTAGATTTTAATAATTCTTGAAATTCACTTTTTAAATCTTGAATTGAATTGTCTTTTCTATTTTCTTTAATTTTCAATTCATCTAATTCAATTACAAGCAAATCTCACTTTCCCTGTGGACGATCCGCACTCGCTAACGCGCTACAATCGACACCGTTATTGATTGCGGTCAAAAATTTCTTTGGTTGTGATTTCTATACATGTTCTACCTACACACCGAGAATTCATTCAATCAAATAGCGCCGTTGCCGAGGATCGTGTGCTAATTTGTTCGTTTTTGAAATTTGAGTTGAAAATTTTATTCCATCAAAATTTTAAGATCAAAATTCGCACAAACACTAAACAATTTGTTGTGATTTGTTGCGAGAAAATCTGGAATCAGTGGAGCGTGGGAAATTTTTTTCAGAATATTCCAGAGAGTGAAGTATGTGAACAGTAGCAGCCTCAAGAAATTTTGTGCAGAGATCAAGCTACAGAACCGCGCATCCGCGGCCATTGACCACCTATTGCGGCGGAACCGCGACTGTCTTAGGGGTTCACTGTTCCATAATTTTTTGGTAACTCTCTAACTTTCTTATCTTCTCCTCAATATGCTCCAATAACCATTTTCTGCAGGTTTCTTTGCAAAAAAATTTGCAGCGCCGCAAAAATAATAAAAATTGTGCGTGTTTGATCTTGGTTGTTTGCATTTTTAATACGGAAATTAAGGGTCAAAGACCAAATTCAGATTAGGTGGAGAGTTCATTACCTTTCCTAAGCCCCGAAAATCGCAAAACTGCATCCGCATTACCCTCATTAATTAAAAAATATCTAGACATGACTCTAAGGACCGTCGCGCTCACTTAGGACAGGAAAAGGTCGTGGGTAATCTATTGCTTATCCGCGTTTCTTTTGTGGTGTCTAAGGCAAGTGTGTTTAAGGCAAGTGGTTACTTAATTAGGCCCACTACTTACGTAGTGGAGAACCTCCCACTTACCTGGCACTTACCTGGCCACAGAAGGGACAAAGAGACAGTAGAGAATTGATCCTGCGATTTGTCTTCTGGCAGTTAGGAGCAGTCTAGAGACTTGACCTAGGTGACTATTAGACTTAGGGTTGTGTATGCATTTTTTTGATTTGCATTTTTTTCAAAAATCCGTATCTTTTTCAAAACAAACACCACTTCATTCTTTCCCCTAATTATCTTAACGCTGCCACTTGTGCTAAACCCTTTAGTGCAAGATAGGCTAGACATGGGATTCTAGTGCCCGTCTTGTCCGCGTTCCCCCTAGCGACCCCAAAGTCGGTATTTCTATGTCTACTTTTTCTTTACCCACCACCACACCCATATCGATGGACGGTTCTCCATCGAACTTCTTTACCACTACTCTGTCGCCGTCCGCAGGTGCGCAGAATCCACCCCGCATCTCTCTCTAAGAGAGATGTTACCATATGTGAGGTCCTCTTACGACCTGTCTTTCCATTCCACCAGCCAACGGGAAAATTTTTGAAATAAAACCCTAATATATCAATCTTCTACCCAAATATCACGGTCTCGAGTCTGAAGACGCATATGTCTTTATTACCAAATTTGAAAATGTATGAGCTATGATGGGTACTTCACAGCTTTCTGTGGATGCTATGCGTTTTCGTCTTCTTCCATTTATTTTGTGCGATATAGCCGAGAAGTGACTTTATAACACAACCGCACATTCCATTTCAAACTGGGAAGAATTCGTAAAAGCATTCCTAAAGAAATTCTACCCCAATCATAAGACAGCTCGAGTCCGTAGTGAAATAAATCAATTCACCCAGCTTCCAAATGAACCATTTTCAAAATGTCTTGAACGCTTCAAGGATCCGTTAGTCCAATTTCCACATCACGGAATCCCTAGATGGGATCTGTGCAGAATTATATATGAGGGCATTAATCCTAACACAAAACAGACCCTTGAATCCATGTGCTAAGGCACTTTCATGACCAAAGACGATGGTGAAGCTTGGAAATTCCTAGAAGATTTCGCTGAAAAATCTTTACAGTGGGAGGGTGTGAGTCAATCATCTAGGGGAGGCAATAACCAGTCTGATGTTTCCATAGGAGTTAGAGCTGAAATGTCAGCAATGTAAAAGAAACTCGAGACTATGGAAAACAAATTTTTAGCTACCGCCCTAAATCAAATGTCACTCTCCAAAACTGTATGTGGATGATGTTCTAATCCTTCTCATTTGACAGAAGAATGTCCACTAAATTCTCCGTTTCAAGGTCATGAGCATATCAATTCTGCTTTCCAACAACGACCTAGGAATGATCCATTTTCTTCCACATATAATCAGGGTTGGAGGAATCACCCTAATTTTGCTTGGAACCAATCACAAAATCAAAATACGGTTCCAACCCAAAACAATTTCCAAAGGGCTCTTCCACCACAACAGCAACCACTTCAATTGAGTCAGCACCCCTTCCAAGCACCAAACTTCCAAAATCCGGTCAACACACCTGCACCTTCTAATCCTTTGCAGTTGACCTGTTCTGATGAATTCTCTGCATTCACACAGACCATGAAATCACTTTTGTCAAATTTCATGGAAGTGTCGGCTGAGGTTAAGTCTTCTGTCAATGATATAAAGAAAAACTCAGTTTCCCAAGATGAGAGTATAAAATCGATGGAAGCAGAAATTGCACAATTAAAAGCCGAAATGAGTGCTAGAGAGAAAGGGAAACTTCCAGCTCAACCTTTACCCAATCCTGGCTATTCACATCATGTGAATGCAATCACCACGTTGAGATCTGGAAGAGTGCTTGACAATCATGTTGGTGAGGATATTGATGATACTGAAAAATCTATCAATGATACCATGGCTGAGACCTTTCCTTCCACTTCTTCTTCTAATTCTGACCCCAGTTCGTCCACCCCACCATTTTCTTCCGAGCCTATTCTCCGTTTTCCCCAGGGCTCGACACCTCAGCCCATCTTTTCTAGTCCACCAAAAACGATCCCCACTCCTATTCTTAGATCGTTTCCACCCACACGATCTTCTCCAATGTTGGACCCCGACCTTATTGCTCAAGCTCCTTATCCGAATCGGTTAAGGGGAAACACACTGAGTCCGCAAATGGAGAAGATCACTGAAATCTTGAAACAGGTTAACATCAACATCCCTCTTCTAGATGCTATCCAACAAGTCCCCGCTTATGTAAGAGTTCTTAAAGACTTGTGCACTAGAAAGAGGAAGACTCAAGTGCGCAAGAAGATATTCATGGCAAAGACTGTAGACACAGCTTTTCCCCAACAATTACTAAGGAAACGTAAGGATTCTGGCTATCCTACTATTTCCATTTCTATTGGGGATAAACACATCAACCGTGCTCTACTTGACCTTGGCGCAAGTGTTAACCTGCTTCCTTTCTCGGTCTACGAGCAGTTAGGGATCGGAGAGTTGAAACCAGCTCCTTGCACTCTCCAGATGGCTGACCGATCAATCACCAAACCTAGGGATGAACTGGAGGATGTGTTAATAAAAATCGGGGAATTTTTCTTCCCTGTTGACTTTATTGTAATTGATACACAGCCTGTAGCAAACCCACGGAATCAAATTCCAGTGATTTTAGGTCGCCCCTTTTTGGCCACTACCAATGCTATCATCAACTGTCGTAATGGCTCTATGACCCTATCCTTCGGGAATAGGTCAATTGAGCTGAACATTTACAAGTTGGGAAGTGTACCCTCCGAACCTACTGCTCAGGTCTGTTCTGTCGAATTAATGGATGTCGACAGCAGCGAATTTGATGATCCTCATGATACTGATCTTGACTCTTTTCACATGTTGTTGTTTGACCCAACTATGTATCATACACATACGGACTCTTCCACCGAGTTGTCCGGGTCAATAACTAACACTGATTATGAACTATTTTTGGAGTCTGAAGATCACCCCGCGCTTTGTGATGACATTATTCTTCGGGGTATTGATGAGACTTTTGAGGAAATCTTCGCTGATGAACTCGCATTTCTGAATGACACGAGTGTTGAGACGAATCCACCTCAATACAAAGAAATTGAACCTCCACCCCTTCTTCTGGACTGTAAAAAGAATGCGAGTAACACATCACATACACTGAGTCGTCTCTCCAAAATGGGACGCAAACACATTCTATTCCACCACTTACCCTTTCCCTACTTCTTTTTCCACCAACCTGAGCACTACATTGATAAAAATTTTGAATGGTTGGTGTTAACCTTCGGTCTTTGCAAAGCTTGGCATCGACCAATGATTTTTTGACCCCCTCATGTGATTTTCAAAGCTTAATATTGTTTAACTCAAATTTGGGGGGGGTATAATCTGGCTCCTGAAAAGAAAATTTTTACTCAAAATGATGAGCCAAAAATAAGTTTGGGGGAGGATTTTCACTGTAATATATTTTTCCCCCATTAATAAATTTCCTCCCAGGCTTACAGGTTTTTTGAGATCTAGCGGATGGCAACAGTGAGGACACTGTTGAAAACAAGTTTGGGGGAGGTTTGTGATTATTTTCGCATCATTTGCATCATACTTTGCATGAGCACAAAACATTTGAAAATCTATAAAAATTTAAAAAAAATCAAAAGATAAAATATTTAATTTTGTACATAAATAAGAAAATGAATGATTAGATAGTGAAAAATTACATCCAAAAGATTGGAAAAATTTAAGAAACCCAAGAAAATTAGAAGTTTTCTTAAACGAACTAGTAATAAATAGTTATGAGCCGTTGTCCCAAGGGTTGGTAAGATGAAGGAAGTCACTAATCTGAGGATAAAAATAAGTCTGAAAAATAGTTCCTATTCTGGAAGCCAAACATTTGAACGTTGATACCCTACTATACGCATTTACACACGTCTTGAAGCTCGGGATAGTAGAGGATACCTTGAAATGCCCTTGTCTAAAAGCAAAAGTATGAAGGAAATAAAAATAAATGAATAAAATATAAAATGGTGAAGAAAAATGAACACTGGTTTTGTTATCGCCAAGGCAGCAATAAAAAAATATAGCGAGGATGCTTCATCACCTAGTGCTTTAGACCAACTGGTCTGGGAGTCACTGCTAAGCCTTAGGTGGTGCAAGACGAGGAAAATACACCTAATAAGTAAGCACATGAGTAATCGGTCGGTTAGTACCTCAAGAAGTATTAACGGTCGCATGAAAATGTGTGAGCAAATTCATCTAAATATTCATTAATTAAAAAGTACTGAGGCAGATGGACAAGAGTATGATAGCTTGAATTGAATTCTCCGAGTGTAGGGATGTCTATTACACACATGTGGGGTTATATGATCGATGTTTGGAAGAAAGATAGGAATAAAGAATAAAGACGATGTTTTATTGAGGGATGATGTGATTTCTGACATCTTTTCATGACTATTAAGATAGGGCTCATGACAACCAAAAAGCTAGCATAGTTGGAAACTCTAATTTTCAAAGTCTTTCTTTTATAATTCTTATCTTTATATGTAATCTTCACGGTCTTCCTTTTATTATTGTATTTTTTGAGTGCAATCCGCTGAAAACCCTCAGGAGACAACACTCCTCCTACTAGGGATACCTAGAGGTTTAAAGGCTTGTTGCACGTGCTCAGTGCAATCGTGTTGCCTACGAAAGTGTGCTAGTTAGTTTTTCTCTTTCTTTATTTTCTCCTTCTCTTTTTAATAAAACAGTTCGCTCGAGACGACCGAAAATAAGTTTGGGGGAATTTGATCAGTCGAAAATATTGCATTTTTAACACGACAATTTTCCTACCATTTGCGCTCATCTAGAGGTGTTCGGTATTAATATAACACATATTAGCAAATTGACTGTGAAATACCAAATAACTTGTGTTATATATTAAAACGGACATTTCTGAGGGAAATTGAGTATTTATCATTGCATCGCATAATCTTTGTATAGCGCAACACTTGTCTCGAGAATCTGTACAGGAAATTGCAGGAAAAGAGCTGAAATTGTCAAAAGTGCTGATAAAAATATGCCAAATCCAAGAATTGAGATCTGGCAGAAATCAAGAAAGAAAAATAAGATTCCACACATTTGACAAAGGCCACAAAGTCAGCCCAATAACAGCACAGAAGTTACATGCCCTAAGGCCTCTAAAGCGCCGCAGATCCGCGGCCAATAGGCCCTTCCCGCCGCGGATCCGCGGCCACATAGGGATGACGTCGGCATAGCTTTCCTCCAAGCTTCTTCTTTCAAGTCCCACACCTCTTCAAGCCACTGCAAATTCCAGATAACTCCAGAAGCTTCTGTCCGAACAGCAAGGCTTATTGTTCAAGCTAAACACCCTCAAGCTTCCAAAGCAAGCTACTTAACTACCTAAGCCTAGAAGCTTCTCCTTAACCTCCAAACTTATGAAGGAAGCTAACCCTAACTAACTAACTCTAGAACCTTCTACCTAACTACCAAGCTTACAAGAGAAGCTAAACTAAACCTAGCTTCTAAAGGAAGCTAATCCTAATCAAGGCTATAAAAGGGACCCCAAGGATTCACTCTCAAGGTTGTTGGTTGTTCTCCAATTTCCAACACAGGTTGAGTGACACAACTTGTAACCCTAACCCTAATCCAATCACCAAAGCTAAATTCAAGATCCCCGAGTACAATTCAAGCAAGAAGCCTTCAACCTTTTAGGAGCGAAGCCGATCTTCATTCGAGCAAGTGGTCCAAGACGATCCGCGACTCACGAAGATGTGCGACGCCAAATCAACGATCAAGTTCTTTCCTCATTGTAGATCGTGAGAAAATTGTAACAAAATTGTTGATAAATAAAAGGTGAAATTCTTAATCTTGCTTTCTTTACGTTCTTGCATCATGATTAGATCTCGATTCTTGATTGTGTTCTTTGATATGATGTTTGAGTAAAACTCCGCTCGTGAAGGAGTCAAGAGAATCAATAGATGATGATGTTACAAATCTTGAAACGATTCTTTATTCTTATAAGTTTTGTAAACTCTTGTAAATTGAAACATCGACAACCTAGTTTCGAGCGATGCTTTCTTGAATGTTTTCGCTCTTAATTAGAGATCGACGATTGGTGATTCAATTTACTAGAGGCTAGTTTTTGAATGAGATTCATCGAAAGGACAAAGGATGAGATAAAAAAAAACCTAGTTTCTAAAAAAGATCCTTAAACCTCGATTAATCGTCATCGATCTAGTATCAAATCATTAGTGGATAAGAAAACGTAATCATTAGTTTTCATCACGTCTATAGATTCGATCGATTCCTACGAGCCTCACTTCGATTCTTGAAACCTAATTCGATTGGAAATCATCAATTCTTGATTCTTGATTTTAATGTTTTCTTGTTATTAGATCTAGATTTTAATAATTCTTGAAATTCACTTTTAAATCTTGAATTGAATTGTCTTTTCTCTTTTCTTTAATTTTCAATTCATCTAATTCAATTACAAGCAAATCTCACTTTCCCTGTGGACGATCCGCACTCGCTAACGCGCTATAATCGACACCGTTATTGATTGCGGTCAAAAATTTCTTTGGTTGTGATTTCTATACATTTTCTACCTACACACAGAGAATTCATTCAATCATTAATCCTAATCCTCTAGTTAAGATCTTGGTTGGGGTTTGTTTAGCACCCCAAAAATATTAAAGTAGCATGGTTGATGCTTGCCAAAACCTTCTCATGGTGCTAGGCTAACCCTACATTGGTATCAGAGACAAGCTAGAGCATTAGGCGTCGTGTAGACGAAGTATGAAGTCCGATCGAACTCCGAAACCCCGATAAATCCCACTTTCTGGAAAAAATTTCAAAAGTTGAAATTTTTCATATTAAAAATACTCCGAAAATCATGCAGGGAATTCTAAGAATTACTGTGAAGTACGAAGCCATAACTCGCTCAAGCAACCGCGGAACCGCGGCCAAACCATGCGTTTGGCGGCGGTTCCGCGACCAACTTTAGGAGTTGGAGGCTAATACTTCAGGGTTTTATTCTTGGGTACTTTTTCATGCTTCTGGGAATTTTTAATTCTACTCAAGTGTTGAGCTTTCTGGGATATATTGGGAACTCGTCGATTCAATCGGATAGATTAACTTTGTTTAAGTTTTTCCGGGTAATTTAGAACGTGTTAAAAGGTTCGAACGGATATCAATAACTCATTTTTCCCCTGTCGGAAAAGTTTCAAGTGTTGGATTTTTCCTGAGTTTAAAACTTTCAGAAAATCATGCAAGCGAATCTGTGGACCCTCTAGAAGAACGTAATCTTAACTCGATTATATGACCGTCAAAACTACCACCGAACCGTTTGGTTTGTGGTAGTTTAGCGTTGCCACATGTGAGGCGTTGGTTTGACCCTTCTACGGCTGGTTCATAGCGGCTGTAGCATGATCTGGGACTTTTTGAACTCCGCTCAAGTGTTGAGCTATTTGGGAAATCTTGGGTGTTTGTTTATTCGATCAGAAAGTTTAACATTGTCTATTTATCTGGAATGTGATACAATTTTTGGAATCCACAAGTAGTTATGAGATAAATAATTTGAATGTTATAAATCTAGCACTTTGGTCTCAGTTGATCGGTTGCCACGGAATTTTGATGCGATCAAAAGTCCGTTGCAATCACGTAGCGTACGCGGATACTCGCCGGGTAAACTTAAAAGATAGCCACGCCCCATAGCCCCGACCAAGTGACTGTAGGAGAACCCCGTCGCCAAAAGCATCCGTTTGGGTGCTCGCGGCAGCGGTGTTCCGCCTTAGTGCACTTCATCGTCGGCATCGGGGGTGCGGCCGTCTACTAAAGTTTCCGACGAGCATTCGATCAGGATGTCGGGAATCTTGTTGAATTGCCCGACTTGATATTGAAAAGAGTTTTCGATATTGAGACTAAAATGCGGGGTTTATAATTGTTAGGCATGCGATATCTAAGGAATTCATTTGGTTAGGCATGTGATGTCTAAGGAGGTTGCGGATTCCAACTGTTGTAGTTTTACACTTTCTTTTCTGCGACCGTAAGTATAATATGTGGTGTATCGCCGGTTTCGTTGCTATACATCAACGACAATTGGGATACGCATATTTACTTACGTTGATGACATGTGATGTTATGTGTTGCTGTGATATATTATATTGGATCGTCGTGTTTTAAATAGCCGGGGGTTTTATGTGAGATGAGAGTTTTTCATTTTCATTCATGTAAAATTCATTGTATGTAATATTCTTTTATTGGGGCACTTCCGGGTTGAGTATGATGTCACCATTGTATATTATTTACTTTTCCGCATTAGGATAGACCCAAGGCGGGAAGCACAAGTAACCGGATTCTAGGGTCCAATAGGAGACCATATCGCGGAGTCGAGACCGGGTCTCCTATCTCTAGAATTGGTAGGGTTGCTTGCAGCTCTCGTAGGAGTCTAGGGGTGTGGGATTGGCTATTCATCACGACCGTGGAATCCGTGTTTTATACAGGCTCGCATTAAAACACGGACCTCCTAGTATATCCAATATTTCATATATGTTCTTCTGCTGCAATGTTCTGTGATGAGATCATATTACTGCCTGAGACGAATGTTTATATTACATATATGAGATATATATTGTAAATTGTTGATTTCGTTTCAAATGTGATTCTTGTGAAGCATAATAAAATGGGGCTTCATTAATGAGATTAATGAAATAAAAGAAACCTAAAGATGTTGTAGAAACCTGTTTCAAAAACTGGTAGCTCTAGCTTGCTTTGCATAGCGGTATTCCTTATAGAATATCCAGCACCTTATTCGATAAGGAAAGAGCCGAGATCCCTTCACCGGGAGTGACCTCTTTAGCAAAACTAGCAGATGCTACACATTCGGTTTGTCTTTTGATTGCTTTTTATAGTTCTTGCTTTGCACAGCGGTATTCCTTGTAGAATATCCAGCACCTTATTCGATAAGGAAAGAGCCGAGATCTCTTCACCGGGAGTGACCTCTTTAGCAAAACTAGTAAAACCCTAAAAAACACTCCTTTTCAAAAATCACATTCTACAACGATATCGAGTTCATTACGCAAAAGGTTTTCTTAAAAAACTGTCGTAGCCGTCCGTCGTTTTAGGAAGTAGAGTACTTAGTATTCGTGCTGCGTATGTCGACTATAGTTGAGGCGTAGTGTATGGTAGCTAAGTGATGTCTTCCTACACAGCATATTATGCGATTAATTAGAACAGTCATGTGATTATGTCGACCATAGTTGAGGGTCATGTGGGTGGGTCTAATTAATCATGAAATGACGGGTAGAACTTGACTAGTGCTTATGATATGTTGACCATAGTTAAGGTCATAAGTACTAGGGGCAAAATATTATCGGGAATTTCAAGTGTTGAAATTTGCAATGAGATTGCATACCTTCTATGAGATAGTTGGATCCCGATACCCACTGCGATAAGAGTTACTCCTGGGAGAGTTTTACACATTACAATTAGCCGATCGAGTAGGTGTCTAGAAAGGTGCTAATAGGGTTACGCCTCTGGGAAAACGAGGTTTATTTTAATTAGGTCCGTGCGAAAGCACGGGGAACCTCCCTCAAAGTACCGACACTGGCCTGGCTGAAAGATTGGCGAACTTATAGAGTGTAATTAATCCCGGCCAGTCTTACCTTTTAGGGTTTGAAGGAAGATTTGACTAAAACAGTGGGAGACATCCTGATTAGATATATTTATAACCAATCTAATCTTGCAAGAGCATACGCTGAGTATTTTCTTCTCTCTCTCTCCAGGTAGCGACCATGTCACGTCTTAATCAAGATAATAATACGGATGTATTGACCGAACCCGCTTGTTATATTGCGCTAGGGAACGTTGGTCCCGCTCCAACTTATAATTGTTATAAGACCGAGCAGGAAATAGGGGATTATCAGAATTCCCGTGCCGCCCAAACGAAGAAAGTGCATGCTGATGCATCTTCTTCGGGTGTGTTCATTACCGAGAACTGTTTCGCAGTATCCTCTACGTCCTAGGTATGTGATACCGGATCAAGATCCCAGATATGTAATATGTTACATAGGCTGCATATAGATAGAGAACTGAGAACGGGTGATAATTTTCAAAATTTGAAAACGGTGCAATTGTTGCAAGCCAAGCAGTTGGCAGTTATGACCTTTTATTGCCTAATACATTGATTCGGAACGAATGTTATTAGATACCGAACCTGATATACAACATCATATCAGTCTCTTTATTTAATAAAGAAGGATATAATTTTGTATTGATGGATAATGTTTTGAACATTTCCTATATCAAGAGTTGATAGGTTTAGGAACGTTATCTAAAAGCATAGACGTTCTAAATCAAACCACAGTTCTTAACGTACAGAACACACACAAGAGGAAGAGTTTAGAAATGAACGAATCCTTCTTGAAGCATTATAGACTAGGTCATATCGATGCGACCCGACTAGCTAAAGTTACATAAAAATGCATATTTAAATCAGTTTGAATTTACATCTTATGAAACTTGTCGATCATATCACAAAGATAAGATAACCATAACTCCGTTTATTGGAAACAGAGAAAGAGTTACTGAACTCTTGGGATTGATACATGCTGATGTATGAAAGTCCCCTGTCTGCATATGCAAGGACCGGTTTTTTGTACTTCATTACATTCACTGATGATCTCTCAAGATTCAGACATATGTTCCTGTTGAAACACAAGTCCGAACCTTTTGAGATATTCATAGAATATAAGTTAGAAGTAGAGAACCAAAAACGGGTAAAAGTATTATGTCCTTTGATGAGATCAAGAAGAAGAATACTTGAGCACGGAATTCCTGGACTATTCTAAAGGAGAATGAGATTCTCTCTCAGCATTACTCCTCCGGATACACCACAGCACGTCGGTGTATCGGGACGGAGCAATCACACCCTATGTGATATGGTGTGCTCTATGATGAGTACTACTGAGTTGCCTATTTTCTTTTAGGGTTATGCACTTAAGAAGTTTCATACCTATTGAATAGGGTTCCAACCAAATCAGATGCCTACCACTCCATATGTGATATGGTATGGGAAGAGCCCATCTCTTAAGGAAGTTAAGATTTGGGGTTGTCCGGCCTATGTTAAAAGCAAAATCCGGACAAGCTCGAGGAAAGGTTAGTTCTGTGGAAGTTTGTTGGATATCCCAAGCATTCGCAAGGGAATATCTTCTACCAAACTGAGGAACAAAAGATGTTTTGATTCTCAGCATGCCACTTTGGAAAGGGAATTTCTTGTGAAGAAATTAGTGGTCATGAGGTTGAACTGGAAGGAGTTCCATCTATACAAACAGCAGCTGATGATTTGGTAGAACCGGAGGATTCAATAGTTTCCAACGAACCTCAGCCTCTCCGCCGATCTAGTAGGGTTCCTCACCCACCTAAGAGATACTTCGGTTTTCTTTATGACGGTGGGAGCGAGGATTGCATCATGAGATGATGACCCAACTAGTTTCGAACAGGCCATCAGGAGTGGGGACTCTGTGAGAATGGCTGGATGCTATGCGATCTGAGATAGAATCCATATACACCAACAAAGTATGGACTTTGGTTGCTTTATCTGAAGGGTTAAATCCCCATCAGGAGCAAGTATATCTTGAGAAGATTACTTGGTGTACATGGAAAAGTTGAGACTTTCAAAGCTATGTTTAAGTCCATCCAGATCCTACTTGCCAATGCTACATACCATGACTACGATATCTGGCGGTTGGGTGTCATGACTGCTTTTCTAAATAGTGATTTAGAAGAGAGCATCTATAAGTACACAACCAGAGGGTTTCGTAGACAGTGGGAGCAGCGGAAACGTGTGCAAGATGTTTTATGGGATAAATCAGGCATCGCGGAGTTGGAACGTCTGTTTTGATGTAGTAGTCAAAGAGTTTGACTTCATCAAAATGGTAGATGAACCGAGTATATACAAAAAGGTAGTAGGGAGTATGGTAGTGATCTTCATATAGTACGTGGATGACATACTCTTGATAGGAAAGGAGTTTCCTATGCTACGCTCGGTCAATCTCCTCTTATCACAAGGATTCTCTATATAGCATCAAGGTGATACTTCTTAAATCCTGGGTTATGGATCTATGAGATAGATCTAATTGGATGTTAGGATTCTCACTAGTTGTAGTGAGATGGTATCAATCGATCCTGGCGAGAATCACTGGAAAGGTTCCAGGGTGATAAGAACGACTGAATATCAGTCACAGGCATTGTCTTTACCCTCAGTGGAGGGACAGTATGTTGGAAGAGTTCCAAGCAAAAGATACCGTGACATACTAGACGATTAAAGGCTAGATACATTGTTACCAAGGATGCTACCAAAGAAACGGTCTGGACATATATAAGTTCATGAGATGAACTTCGTTCCTACCATTGTATGACAATGGAGTTGTGGTTTAGGCCTAAGAACCCCCATCCCATCAGAGATCCAGACATATTCTTAGGCAGTATCACCTGATCATGGAGATGGTAGATCTCCAGGGTGATCGAGGTTAGGAGAGTAGACACAGAGGACAACAGCGCGGATCCACTCACAAAGGCATATTTCCTGGTAGAGACTTTTATGGGATGGTTGAGTATGAGATGCTTCAACCACAGCTGATTGTTGGGTATGCGATACCACAACAGATGGCCCTAGTGCAAGTGGGAGATTGTTAGTGATATGTATGCCCTAGAGGCCATTACTGTATATACGATGTATATTGTAGTGGATGCTTCGACATGTATAGGGAGGACTTTCTTGCTCGACATGATAGTATGCTATCTGGTTGCTCTTTATCTTAATATGTACTCTGATTGTCTCTATGTTACATGTTGACAAAGCCCTTAGGATGAGTACTTGACTACCAGGACTATGATGCAGATCATACTAGTGGGGACAGTGTAGTCACTAAGTACATCCTTCAAATGTTCCTAGTCGTGGGAGTACCGAGACAGGGCATCGATACTCCAGAGTAGACTAGCGTATGCGCTTCTTGACCCATATGATGGGCGATGGATGATCCCATATCCATTGGTGTTTGACATCAAAGAAGGTATACGGGTGCTCAGTGGAGACTGGGTACACTGGACGGACTCGCCGAGAACTCCTAGATGGTATTATACCTCACGTCAGATGGCAGTTTTCTGGTGACACTGGTACAGGTTAGTCTGTAGACCCGAGATCGTCATAGAGTCTTGTGAGATTCCCACTGTACTTTGATTTCCACCTCACCACGTCCAAGGGGGCGTGCAAAATGGTGGCTTTTGGGTACAGTCCCGAATCACATGGAGGCAATGAGCGATATGAGGGGTTTCGTATTCCCCGGTATAGGAAGTTGATGTTGCGCTGTGTTCGATTGGCTATAACTGGAAATCCCTGGCCAGGGTTGCTGAGATTTACCGGTAAGTGTTATCAGTAGTTTCTCGAACTGTTATGGACCTCATATCGACACGACTTATCAGTTACTGGGGTCTGACGTTTACCACCCCTAGACTTGATATGTGACATATCAGACGAAGAGACCGGACTGTACGGGAGTGTTACTGATTGGATTCGCAGGAGAATGTACAGGCTTGCTTGTTGATCTTCTGATCGTTCAATACCTGGGTAGATGTTACGTTTAGCTGACCGCTTGCAGCTTGTGGGTATTTGATATGATCATCACCTACTGCCGGCGTATTGACGATTCTTTAGAGTCCTACACAGAGGTTTCCTGACTCAGGCAAAACGGAGTAGGAGCACATATGTGATATGTGCGGGACCGAGAATAATACGTGTATGCGATACCGTATTAGATTCTCGCGATATATGATATCGAACGGGTATACATGATATAGCCGAGTCATCGGATCAAGTGTTGATTCGATGAACTGATACATATTATATTAGTCGGTTATTTGTGAAATAGCCGGATTATCGGATCAAGTGTTGATTTGATAATTTAATGTATAATTATATATTTGATATATTATATTACATTAACTAATATAAGCTCACTTAAAGATTCTTTTTCTCACTTGGATAATACATTGATATATATATGATATATGTTAATTGTATTATTTTATTTTGTTACAAAATATATTATATATGTGATATATAATATTGTAACAAGTTATGATTACAAATACAACATGATTTGTGGAGATTAAACAAGTTAGGGTTTGATTTGGGTTAGCTTTTTCATGAAGCTTCTAAAAGCTTTATTTTGTTTTAAGCTTAGATATTTTATATTGATATTTTGTGTAGATATTTTCTTAACCCAACCCAAAGCCTTTACCCTAGTTAATTCTCTACAAGGGTTAAGCCTTCATTCTTAACCCAAGGTTGCATTTGTAACCACAACAATTAATTCATTATTGATCACAAAAGCTTTCTTCTTCTTCTTCCTCTTTGAAAAAGCTTTCTAGCTTTTTGCATGTGATGATTTAAAAGTGAGAAATTGAAAAATAAATAGAGCAAAATTCCTACTTTATCATCCTCATCTATTCTAGCCACTTAGATTAGGGTGTTCACTTCACTAATACTTGATTAGAGAAGTGAGAGCTAGAGTTTGAGATTCTTCAAGGTAGATCATCTTCGAAAAGGAAGACTTCAAGCAAGCATAGATCATTCGGCTTGCGGAGCCTCTCTAGAGTCCGGAAGTTCATGGATCGCGGCGAAGGGACTACTACTCGGAGCTTATGAAGCGAAGGAACGGACTACAAAGGTTGTAATCCCTCTCTCTTAAATGTAAAGTTGTTTACATGCTAGTTAATCCTAATCCTCTAGTTAAGATCTTGGTTGGGGTTTGTTTAGCACCCCAAAAATATTAAAGTAGTATGGTTGATACTTGCCAAAACCTTCTCAAGGTGCTAGGCTAACCCTACAAGGATGACTCTAAATCCATGTCGGGTTATGTCTTTACTCTCAATGGAGGGGCGGTGTGTTGGAAGAGTTCCAAACAGGAAACCGTTGCTGACTCGACGATGGAAGCGGAGTATATCGCAGCATCCGATGCCGTAAAAGAAGCCGTCTGGATGAGGAAGTTCTTAACAGAACTTCAGGTGGTTCCGTCCATTGTTGATCCAATACCTCTGTATTGTGACAACAACGGGGCTATAGCTTTAGCAAAGGAACCCAGGTCCCATCAGAAGTCCAGACACATCTTAAGACGGTATCACCTGATCAGGGAGATCGAGGTTCGGAGGGTTGCTACAGAGGATAACACTGCAGATCCATTCACAAAGGCCATTCCTCAGACGCAGTTCGAGAGTCTATTTGAGATAATAGGTCTGCGATATGCCAGCACATGGCCTTAGTGCAAGTGGGAGATTGTCAGTGTGATATGCCCTAGAGGCCATTATTGTATAATACTAGTTTGTATATTATATTTTGGAAGCTTGGGATATATACACAGATTTACAACAGTCTTGCTCAATATGGTAGTATGCTACTTGGTTTGTATCTATCTTAACATGTGTATATGTTTCTTTTGATATATCGCTAGTACATATTGATAGAGCCCTTAGGATCTTTTACTTGACTACCAACGTTGTGATGGCAGTCACACTAGTGGGGGATGGGTAGTCTATAAGTACATACTTTTACAGGTCCCTGGTCGTAGGATTATCGAGACAGGGCATCGATACTCCAGAGTAGACTAGTGTATACGCTTCTCATCCCAGGAGGGGAGGTGGTCTGTCCCACAGCCATCAATACGTCGTACTGGAGATAGTATGCAAGTGCTCGTTAGGTTATAAGTACACTGGACAGGACTCGCTGGGAACTGTTGGTTGATATTATACCTATCGTCAGTTATCAGTTCCCAGGTGACATGAGTACAGCTTAGTCCGTTGACTTGACACTGTCACTTCGCCTCGAGTGTGTTCCCACTGTTCTTAGATTACTACCCTACCACGGCTCTATTGAGTCGTGCAAACAGGTAGTAGTTGGGTGCAGTCCCGAAGCACTTGGAGGCAGTGACGGTTAGACAGGATTCGTCTCTCCCGGTATTGGGAGTTGATATCGCTCTGTGTCTAGGAGAGCCATTACACAAAGTCCCTAGCCAGGGCAAGCGAGATTTACTGGTAGTGTTTCCAGTAGTTTCTCAGGATGTTCTGGGCTACACTCCGACACGACTTGTACCGCTATTAGGGGACTGATGTTTACCGCCCCTTAGGCTCGACATGCGATACTCTTAGACGAACAGACCGGACTGTATGGAGATTGTCACATTCAGGCTTAGTAGGAGTTCGGATGGGTTCACCTCATCGGTCTTCTTATCGACATCTACCTGGGGACCGTTATGTACAGCTAGTACCGCTTGCGGCCTGTGGTTAAAGCCACTGCCAGCGTAGTGTCGAGTCTTTAGAGTCCCACACAGAGGATTGTTCACCTTTGGGCAAAACAGAGAAGAACTCGCATGGTTTTACGACAGGGTTCGTTCACATATGCGTACTTATGCGTGTTCGGTGTTCGGGCAGACATTACTAGTGGATTTTGGTTTAAACCAGATCCTAGTATTTGTTTTGGGATTGGTCTTGTCTCATTGTATTCGTGTTTCTTCGGAACACGAATGCAGGTACGTACGTACAATTGACTGAGGCGGAGAGGGAGACACCTCATTAGGGTTTTTGACCATTAACCTGATCAAAACCCTAATGAGAATGAGAAATATGATTAATAATATTAATTAAGTATAATTGTATCATGGTTAGAATTGGTTTGACCATTTGACTTGTTGACTTACTTTGACCTAGATATTTTTCTTTTTGTTTTTGTTAAGCATAAGATGCTTCTTGAAGCATGCTTAGCATTAAATATGAAATGATAGTGGTCAAATCAATTCACCATCACAATTTTCTTAATTATTATTATTATTATCATATATTTGTCATATGAGAGCAAGGTTCATTTCATTCGATCATTCTCTTTCTCTCTCATAGTTAACTCTCCCTCTTCCTCTCTCAAAGCTTAAGTGTTTCATGTGTTGAAAATCATAAGCTTTTGAGACTAAACCACCAAAACACCTCTCTACTCACTCTAGGATTCTTAGTCTAGCAAGCCAAGCACTCTAGTTACTTTATTGTTGAGGTAGGAGCTTAAGATAGAGGCATTCGGGTGGATCTTTCTTTGGCAAAGAGAAGACGAAGAGGAGGAGCCGTCTACACCACTCAAAGGAGCTCACAAGAAAAGGAAGCAACACAAGAAGAGAAGGAGTTCAAGCTTTTGGTATAACCTCTTAACCTAGTAGTTAAAGCTCCTTGTATGTTTGTTAGTTTTTGTGTAGCAAAGATCGTTCATGGTTAGTCTATGTTTCCTTGTGATAAAAATTTGATTTTTACTCTTTCCGCCTCCCCGTAAGTACCGAGGTGGGTAACATAGACTTACAGTGTGTATATATATATACATATACATTTATACATATATATATATATATATATAAAGGGGAAAAAGCGTCCAAAGGACACGTGGGGGCCATCGCCTCACATGCATGGCACGCGGGCACTGGGCGCCAGCGCCCCACGTGCATGGCACGCGGGCGCTGGGCGCCAGCGCCCCCACGTGCTTGGCACGCGGGCGCTAGCATCTGCAGGAAAAGGGATTTGGTCCCTACACTAGGAGCTGTGCTCCCGATTTGACTTATGGAGTTGAACTCCTAGAAAGAAAGACTTCTTCTTTCTTCTTTTTTTATGTAGTTAAACTCCCATAAACTTTAATTTATGGAGTTAAACTCCAAGAAATCTTTGTAAATGCTCAAGGGAACCCTTTCTTCTCCCCTGAGCCTTGGATCTTTCCTAAAATGGGGTCTTTAGAGACGGGTCTCCTTCTTCCTCCTCTGTTGTCCGGATCTTGGAGAACAAGAGGGGGTGAGATTTAAAAATCTCCCCTTTTTGAGATCTAATGGAAGATCCGAGTTCCCTTTGGTGGGTTTGTGGCGGAAAACTATTTATTTTTGGAAAAGGTAGAGTAAAACTCTTGATTTAATTGAAAAATGTTTTGAACCTTAAGGAAGGAGAAGGAGGCACAAGAAACCCTAGAATTTGAGAGAATGAAAAATCCTTTCTTTTATTCATCATCATATTGCCTTATATAGTCTTACACGTTTACACATAACCCCTTGGGCTTTACAAATGGCATTTTGCCCATCTCATGCCTTATGTGCTCATTTCTTTTGCACATAAGCCATGAGCTTTACAAAAATTTGGCTTTATGCCCATTTTGCTTACATTCATGCATAAAAAAAATTATATCAAAATTATTCATTACATGATTTTTTATTTGCATAGGGGAGGCCGGCCGCTTCATGTTCGGACTCGACTTGGACATGGGCCCACTTGATCTGGGCTTGGGCCCACTTGGCTTGGGGTTGACCTTGACTTTGACTTGGTCAACCGGGGTGCAATTTTTGACCCCAACAGTAGCTCTGTGATCTAGAAAAAGAACTAAGTTCTTATGATGCGAAAGTTAAACTCTCAAATATGGAGGAGATGTTATGATCTCTTTTCTTTTTATTTACCTTGAAGAAGATTCTTCTTCTTAGAGCTTGCTCTTCTCTTTTTCTTTTCTGAGAACATGAAATTTATAGGGAGGTTTCTCTGTGTAAGACTTGAAGTCTTGGGTCCTTTATATAGGGGAGGCTGATTTGTTGAATCGGTTAAGGAAATCTCTCATTGAGAGATCTCTGATTGATTTGGGGATGTTTCCCACCATTGGATTTTTAATCCAAGGGCTTCTGTTTTACAGAAGTCGTTTTTCTTGTTTTTAACAAGATTGGGAAAATATTTTCCCATACAGAACTTATTCTGTATCTTGGTGATTTTTAATCACCATTGGATCTTTAATCCAACGGTGCTCTGATTTACAGAGCACGGTCTTTCTTATTTGGAAAGATTTGAGGAGTATTTCCTCAACAGAATTTTATTCTGGTAATTTGATGATTTATCATCTTCGTTGGATTTTTGATCCAAGGGTGGAAAACATTTAGTTCTAGCGCTAGCGCTCTCGTGCTTTGCACGTGAGGCGCTGCCTCAGAGTCTTTAGCGCTGGCGTTCTTGGTGCTAGCGCTCTCGTGCTTTGCAAGCGAAGCGCTGGCTCAGAGTCTTTGACTCTTAGCGCTGGCTCAGAGTCTTTGACTCTTAGCGCTGGCGCTCTTGGCGCGAGCGCTCTTATGAGGCGCTGCCTCACTTCAAATTTCAAATTTTGAATAGTGCTTTGCTCTCTGATTGGGGGAAACAAATGCCTCCCCCACCATTGCGCTCACGTGGCTCACACGTGAATGCAGCGGTGGCAGCTTTTCTACTGTTGGATTGTCTTGGAAGTTGGATTGACTTCCGGTGCCTATAAATAGGGCCTTTGGCCCTTGAGATGACTGCTTGTTCATCTTCTCCGTTTCTTATTTTTTCTGAGAATTGAATTCTCTCTTCAGGGCATAGATCTCTGCCCCAAGAACTTTCTTTGTTCAAATATTTGGTAAGAATCATGTTTGACCCCTTTAAACAGAGCTTTGCTCTTACTAGATCACAGATCTTCAAACCGTTAATTAAAACAGAGCTCTGCTCTCCCTAGATCATAGATCTAAAGAAATCTTTTTTTAGGGTTTCTTAACAGAGCCTTGCTCTTTCTTAGATCATAGAACTAAAGAGATCTATTTTAGGTTTTCTTAACTCATTAATGAAGAACTCTTAGAGTTTCTAAGATTTATGTTTCAGATTTTTAAAGATCTTGGGGTTTTACCTCTGTAAAAGCTTTGCTTTTTTAAGGGTTCTGATGGCTTGTGCCATCTTCTTCGCAGAGCATGGCTCTTTAGAATTCTTGGGGAATTTTTATTCCCCTCATAATGACAGATTTGATTTCTGTTGCAGAGCGCTGCTCTCGAGGGAGTTTAACTCCTTGGCCCAATGGGCCTCTCATTAAATGAGAATCCTTTTAGGATTTCCTTTTTAATGAGTGATTGTCTCATCAATGATGAGCCGTCACCTTGATTTGGTGGGTTCCCTCTGGTCCCTTTCCACTGCATTGCAGTGCGGTACAAATTTAAAGTACCAAGTGTCAGAATTTGAACTGTAGCCTTGACAGCTAACTCTTGTTCTTTTTTCGCGCAGGTACTATGTCTTTTGACACTTCTTTCCCATTTGTTCGTCCGGAAATCGCATTCCCTGATGCCCCCGTAGATAGGGAAGTCTTCGCGCTGATCAAAGATCATGACCCGGAGCAAAAGTCTATTCATTTATGGAGGTCATGGTACAATCAAATCATCCGGGATCGACGCAGCTTCTCTTGTTCGGTGCCTTCGGAGCCCATTTCGGCGATCCACTACGCCGAATCACCCCCAGTGAACTATGCCGTAGAGGAGGTCAACTGGACTTCGGAAGGTTGACTTCAGCCCTCTATGGCCGCGATGCCCGTACAGCCGCCGATGGCTTTGGATATTCTTGGGTGGCGTATATGTCAAGACGAGTCGCGCCCTTGGGGACAGCCGTACATGATAGGCTTGACTCCTCGCCATCCATCCGGGTACTTGCATTGGGCTTGATACATTTTGTCGGCCAAGAAATCACTGCTGCTAAAGCTTGGGTTGTACCCCGCGGTTTACGCGTCTCTTTTCCAATATTCCACGCCCCTGTATGGTGGGTCAAAGCTTTCTTGGAAAAATGGAATGTACCGACTCACACCTTCCTTCTATCTGATCGGGAAGTTTCCATCTCTTTGGAAGAGTTCGCGGAGATCTCCAGCTTACCTGTCAGGGGAGAACATTACTAGGAGCTACTTCCTCCTGACGAGTGCATCTTTGCCACCAAATCAGTGGTGATGGGCCTTACCCCGGAGAATGCCATTCAAAATCAATTCCCAAGTCTGATTAAGGTGTTGAAAATTTACGAAAGTTTATTTCTCGAATCCGGAGGACACGGGGTCAACTTCACGGATTTCATTGCTCGCTTTCTTCGCCCGGAAGTCTTATCAAAACAAGCTGCGAAATTCGCCAAGCTTGACGACCCGTTTGGTTTTGGCTTGGACAGCCAGCCAACAGCAGAGGCCGATCAAAGGAATTCCTTTCTCCCGAATACCCCGGTCGTCCCCTTTGCAGAGCTCGCAGCTTCAGACATTGACGAAGAGGCGTTCTTTTTGGGGTTTCTCGGCCTATGGTTAAGTTAGTTTGTGCTCCCAATGCACCCTCGCCATATGAGGCCATCCGTCTTCTACCCGGCTCACCGAATGGTTGTTGGGATGCGAGTGGTCGTCGAGGTCGCTAGTCTGGCTCTTTTGTATCATGGCCTTAGCTTGGCGGTAGACACCACTCGGCCAGGGGTGCAGTCCGTAAATTTCCTGCTGCACTATTTCACTTTGTGGATCGAGCTGCATGTGCTCGGCGCTTTTGGAGTCCACAAGCGGCCCCGTTTCTACGACGGTTATAACTTTCCTCGGATTATGCGGGTAGTTGACGCTTCCGCTTTAGAACCGACTCAGCGAGAGGCTCGGAGTCTGGTTCTTCGCCCACGTACAGTTGGAGATGGCATGACCTTTGTCGATAAGGTTTTAACTATCGGTAAGGAATCCACTAAGACGGTGCAGCCGCTGCGGGACACCTTCAAAGACGGGGCTTCTACCTTGAAAGCTCGGGAGATTCTTCACTTATATTCAATCAGGCCAGGCATTTTAGTGTTTAGGCAGAACGATTTGGCGCTGTTCATGAGATACAACCCGCACTGTTTTGCTCAACAATCAAGCTACAATCAGGGTGTCCTGCTTGAGGCTTTTGTAGCTGAACCGGTTGCTACGGAAGAGGGTATCCGTGACGCGCTGCACCATTTCATGCGGCTTAACACCGGGTCCAGCTTTTTTATTAGTGAGCCGAGCTGCGTTCCGAAAGTCTTGAACGTATACGTGGCGTGGTACCAGCATGCGATAGGTGCTGTTATTAGGGAAGAAAAGCGATTATTGCTTGATCGCAAGGGTGCTGTCCTAGCTGGTAATCCAGCTGTCCATTTGAAGCGATGGACCATTGTTCGCCCTTCCTTGAGAGAAGCTGCTGCGGTTGTGGTCCCGCGCGCCTTTCCTAATAAGCCTCTATCTCGTGTTCCTGTAGAAGCGGTAGCTGCAGCGTCTCCTGAGTCTGGTGTAGGGACGGAGATCGGGACTCGTCGCCCAAAATTGCCCGCCAAGTGCAAGATCCTGTCATCGGTCGCTGGTGACCACTCGCAGAAAGAAAAAAAAAGAAGTCGCTCTTTTCTGCCGACGTCGTACTCGGCCAGGAGCCCCATGCTCCCTACAGTGAAGGATTGTGCGAGTACAGGATCAATGAGGGTCTATTTATCGCACCTGCGGATGATATTGATCTTCAAGCTGCCCTTGTGGCTTCCAAGCGACTGGCTCGCGATGAAGCAGCACTGATCACTATCGCACAGTCAAGTAGACTTCAGTCATACCTTTCCATGGTTATCTTTTTTTATTATGCTTTTACTGACGCTTTCT
Source organism: Agapanthus africanus (assembly GCA_030015575.1). Classification (NCBI taxonomy): domain Eukaryota; kingdom Viridiplantae; phylum Streptophyta; class Magnoliopsida; order Asparagales; family Amaryllidaceae; genus Agapanthus; species Agapanthus africanus. Next base: position 374,392,668 of record CM057339.1, on the reverse strand, counting down.
TTTTCAACAGGTATCTCTGCCGAAGAGGCTCTCGCGGCTTCTCTCAAAACATTTGAAGAAGAAGAGAAGCTTCGTGCTTCTTTGGGCCTTGGTATACTTCGGCTCATTGTGCCTTCATTCCCTTTTTCTTTATTCGTGGTTTGACCCTCTCTTTTATTTTGTTGCAGGGACTACCTTGACTCGGGTTATTCCAAGTGCGGTATCGATCCCAAGCGATGATGCGGCGATGCTTCCTGAGCCGGCTATTGTGGCCCCAGCTCCCTCGACAGTACCGCAGGAGGCTTCACTTAAGCAGCCGATGACAGACGCCGTAACGACTCCAGAGGCAGAGCTTGGTTCGGACGATGACGTCCCTTTGACGAAGGTCTTGAGGAGATCGCTTCTCACTGCTCAGACCGAAAAGAAGCGTAGGAAACGTGTGGCGAGGGAACGCGATGCTAGCTTGGCTGTGGGTGCAGGTTCAAGCATTACCCCATCTGTCGCTATTCCTCCAGAGGATACTCCAGCTGCCCTGTCTGCCGCCCATAAATAGGTTGCGCGCGCGGCTCAGGAAGAAACCGAAAAGCTGCCCGAAGATAACGTAACGCTGAGTCTTTTATTAGAACTTGATCTTCAAATTCTTATATACCATATCCTGCAGGGCCAAGTCCTGGCGATGAGATGGCAGGTGAGATGACGGCGACCACAGAGCCCGAAGTGGCTACTCTTTCTCAGGAGTCTGGGACTGTCCAAACTGCCACTCTTTCTCCTTGTGGTTCCCTGCTATCGGCGGGCATCGCGAGTGTCACGACGGCCCTCGTCGAATCAGGGGACGAAGCCATGGGCACAGAGACTACTCCTCTGAAAGAGAGCGAAGAAGCTGCAACGCCCGGTGATGCTTCCGTCGCGGTTTTGGTTGATGACCCGTCAGGTAAGTCTTGAGTCATTGTTCTCCTTTCATTTTACAATCCCGTTCAATTTCTTCTGACGATTTTTGTTTATGGGTGCAGTGAACGTAGAAATTGTTCCATCTGAAGCACCTCCGATCGCCGCCATGACGGTTGTTATTCCCTCACCTTCTCCTGCGTCCTCCGAAGTGTTGGAAGGTATAGATTTGCGATTTATCGGTTTCATTGTGGGTATCATCCTCCTTGTACTGACAGTATATTGTCACAACTTTATTAATACCATCATCATTCAAGTATTTGTATAAAGACATTACAAACTCAAATTCTCTCTCTCTCTCTCAAATTGCTCATAGATTTCATTCAAGCATTTATACAAACACATAATCTGCACTTTAGGGAAGGATCAACGCATTTAGCATCTCCCGCACCCATACTTCCATCCATGGATTTGTTGATGATAGGATGCGTATTACCTCAAATCCTAAATAAAACTCCAAACTAGGTTCTATTACGTCATTGCCTCCGTTGTGCCTGTTGATCTTTTGTACCGCTACCTCGATCTACTATGGAACTGCCTCGATCTCGTTTTGATGTTGAGATCACAGAAGACGTGGCTTCACCAGTGGTATTTTTTGTAAAAGAGAAGGTGAGAACGAATCTATATTTTTTGGTGTTCTCTCTCTAAAACACGGTCTGATGCTTTTATTTGGGGAAGAAGGAGGCTAAAATGGTCATTTAAAGCGGGATTTAACGGTAGGAGGCCATGGGGTAACAGAAGCAAAGTACAATGGGTTTTGGACTAACGCCTAATCCACATAGAGGTTTCTGAATAATAACCTAAGCCATAAGGGGGTTTTGATGAAATAATCCTTAATAGAAGAGAGCTTCTTCTGTGCATTTTTAATATAAAATATTGATGTGTACGTGTCAAATATAAATTCTTGGATCAAATTTTAACATGTTAAACTGATAGAACCGGTAACTCATTTTTCTTGCTGAAAAATATGTGGGCCACATTCGTACCATCATCCCATCAATCAATCATGTGACCCTCTCAATCTCATGGCTCGCCCAAAAAAGTTCCATGACCTTTCCCTGATTAAACAAAAATATTTCTTAAAAAAATCAAAACTCCATGGCTCCCACTCTTCTCAACCTCCTCACCTCCTTCTTTCCTTGCAGCTAAGGAGAGGAGAGACGGGCGACACGGTTTATGAGGGAGGAGACGGAGTTGACGTCGTCGAGGAGGGACATTGAGGCGGCAGGCAGAGGCGTCGAGGTGAGAGCGGAGGGCGACGATGAGGAAGGTGATGGAGACGAAGGGATTTAATACAGCGGATTAGGATTTCATCTAAGGATTTGAGAGTTTGGAGAATTTTAAAACAGTTGTTGAAAGGGAAGATTTGTGTGTGTTCTTGGGTGAAAGACATTTGAGAGAGAATGAAAAAGAAAGAATTTGAATATAGAAATTCTAGGTATTTTAACCTCTGAGAATGATTTGGAGGGGCACAGGAATAGCACCAGTGAGGAGGAGGTAGGGAGAGAGAAGAATGGCGAGATCTTTTTGTCTAAGTAATTTTTTTTAAAAAAAAATTACCTTGTTCAGATCATCAGTGATAGCCGTATATTTGATTACAAAGACGAATTTAAACAAGAAAAATACAAAGAAGGAAAGGTGGCCCCGATCTACCTCCACGATTATCCAGCTGCCGTCATTATGAGATACCACCGTCTATATCATCCTATAATTTCTTGACTCCTCCGGTGTAAAAAAATATGAAATTCGATGAGTTTTTGTAACGGTTGAATTTATGTTGAATTTGATAAATCGGAAATTTGATTAATTTTATAGTTGTTGAATTTATGTCTTTATTGAATCTGATCAATCAAATATTAAAGATGTGAAACTTGAAGATTTTTATGATTGTTGAATTTTTGTATTTGTTGAATTCAATAGATTTGAGAAATCGGATACCAAATATGTGGAATTTGATGACTTTTGCACTAATTGAATTTTGTAGATTTTGAGTTTGACGAATTTGATAAATCATTTACTAAAGTTGTGGAATCTAATAAATTTTTGTAGTTCCTGAATTTTGTGCTTTTCAAATACGATAAATATTAGAAATCAAATGGTAAATATGTGAATATGTGAATTTGTCGAATTTTTGTAGTACTTCATATTTTGTGCCTGTTAAATTCGATAAAATTTAGATTTAGAAATAAGATGGTAAAGATGTGGAAATATGATAAATTTTTGTAATTGTTAAATTTTGTGATAGTTGAACTCGAAGAATTTGATGGATTCTAAAGAGTGTTATTTGATCAAAACTTGCTAGTTATTGATGAGGGTCTAGAATACATGGATAATATTTTCTCTTATAATGCAAAAAACTCCTAGGGTGCATATATTATTAATTGATGGTTGATTTTAATAAATTGAATGTTAAAAATGAGAAAAAATTCCAAATGAATTTTCTCATTTCAAGCAATCTACATCATCAACTTTTCTAATTTCAAATCTTCCCGCACATTTATAGTTATGTACAAAATACACTAACAACAATCAATCATGTCCGGACATTAAAAAAAGCTATATATCGATCTTAGAAAATTGTATAGCATGATTAACCATTTGATTATCTCATGCGCATGCCATATAAGAGTTTAGAGAAATTACAAACCTTAAACAATGATTATAGAATAGGAAACCTACCTTAAAACATATCTTTCTTGCTACTCCAGTTCTTTAGAGTTTCCTTGGCGGTAAACACAAACTATATTCTCAAAATTATTGATCTCTTTTCAAAGGTGTGCACGTCATCACTCTTATCTATAATATGGCATAATATTTTACTATTAAGTAGTATACATACCATCATCTCTTTCAACTCCTAAACGGTGGCCTTCAAGGTGTCAAGTTCTTTCTCTAAACGTCGCTCACGGGAGATAGAAGAAGTAACCGCCGGAGTGGAGTCCAACCTCATATGAATCCTGCTAGGACCCAGTCCCCGGCCTCTCTCCCAACCTCCGTGGTGCCCTTCGTGTGCGGCGTCTAGGATTGGGATCAGCAGCATCGGATCGTTCTGTCCAGTAAAATCGATCCCCGATACCTCCGCCTGCTCAACCACTCGTTTCTACACCCACATTAACCAGTAAAATATAAGTATATCATTTAAATTTGAACTTTTCAAAACAAATATTTCAATAGGGGTTGAATAAATATTAACACTTACGCAATACTTCTGGATAGCGGTGTTGGGGTATCGAAGCTCGCCCGTGGTGGGATCTGTCGAGGTGTCATGGACGGCAAGATACGCGGACAGCACGCTCGATGTACCACCCTGCGTCAGGGTCTGAGCTCTTTGCAATTCGCAAAAAATTTACATATATTATAAAATAACTCTTAATATTACATTATATCACAGTAGATCTATTGTAATTTACCGATGCCTCCAAGGCACGAGTAATATTTCTCGAGCCACCTGTATAAGTGGGGCGACCCCTCTTCGCCGACTTGCTATTCTCTTTATTTTGATCTGCCTGTTTCTGCACAACACATTCAGATTTAGTTTTCTAATTATGCAACACAAAAAAATAAATTATATACTAAACAATGAATTACATTTAAAATACATACTTGTTTGCTCTGAGAGTCGAAATATTGGCACAATAGAGGCCATGTATCTACGTCGACTCTCGCAAAGGCCGGAGTATATAGGAGAGCCGCTCTCTCTGCCTCGAGGGTCGCCATCCACAGGGAATAGCAGTCGATTTTCAGCTCGTTCCTATTGTATCGGATCTTCGATTGCATGTTCTTCATCAGGCCATGGTACAGAGCGTGAAGATCGAGCACCCTCCCAGGATGATCAGGGTCGGGTATAGGCTGAAAATCGTAATCCAATTGCAAATACAAAAAAAAACAATGTTATTAAATTGCAAGTGTTAATAATAAATATATTAGATAAATTAAATGAAAATATATATTAATATCCGAGCCTGATCCAAGAAGGGGGCGAATAAGCGCCGGTGTTGGTCGCCCCACGCAACGTGAAGTGGATACTTCTTCACGAGGCGGCTCTCATCCCCCGTATACTGGCCGAACCACTCGGCGTAATCGCCGGTATAGCGATAATCAGGGGTAAAAGAAGAGTGAGAATGCTACCTCCCCTAGCTCTGTCGGGCCTCAGCCTGTGGAACTGATTCGGGCCTCGAGCCCCCCTCTCGGGATGGGGATGCCCTGCGTCTACAAGAAATATCAAGACAATCAATATTAAGACAAAGTGGTATTAAGAAATCAAGGTTTAACGAAAATTGAAGTGTGATATATATCTCCGGCGACAGAAGGACGAGCCTGGGCCCGGGCAGCAGCACGAGCAGAGCGATGGTTCCTCCGGTGAGTAACAGCCGGTGACCCGGACGTAGATGCATCCCCTCCAACTAGAAAATAAATATCGATAAAATTACATGAAGTTCATGTTTATTCTTAAAGGATATGTAAAATGAATAAATATTTTATATTTATTCATACAAACCTGCAGACTGAGCGGAGGGTATGGAAGTGACGGGAGTGCCCCCTGCACCAGATGTGGACGCACCACCTATAATTAGACAATCAAACATTGACTATATATGTAATTGCAAAAAGAATGCGTATATCAATAATATAGCACTCTAAATCAACATGTATACACTATAGAATATATAAACATACCCGCAGGTGCGGTGATGGGCTCTGCCCCTGATGTAAGTACGTAAGAGCAAAAAGAATGTATGTATATTTATAATATAGCATTCTAAATCAATATACATGCACTATATGATATATAAACATACCTGGAGGTGCCGGAGTGGCCTCTGTCCCTGATGTGGACTCACCAACAGCTAGACATGAAAAACATTGACTATGTAAGTAATTTTGACATGAATATGCATGTATATCTATAATATTACATTCAAAATGAATATGCGTACAACATACCTGGAGGTGCGGGAGTGGCCTCTGTCCCTGATGTGGACGCACCACCACCAACTAGATAATCAAATATTGACTATGTAAGTAATTTTGATATGAATATGCATGTATATCTATAATATTACATTCAAAATGAATAAGCGTGCAATATACCTGAAGGTGCGGCCAAGTCCACACGGAAGGAGGCATCCGAAGGGGTCTCCGATCGAGGTACAAGACCGGCCCTCTGAAGCTCCCTACGCAGCTCTCCGGGCGGCAAAACCGCTCTGCCTCTGTCGGTGCCGCGGCTGGAGTTCCTACCACCCGGTGCCACGGCTGGAGCTCCTGCCGCCCCTGCTGCTCCCGTCGTCGTCATCAAATCTAGATAAAACGGTTCGTGGACGCATTAGACAATTATTACATATGCATGATATATATATAGATCGTAAAATGTGAAGTAATAATATAATATTACTGATAATCTTTTTCGTTTCGTGGACGCATTAGACATATCTACTTGGATTTCATCATCGATATCATTTCTAACCCACGTAAGTTCATGATCAGCCGAATACAACCCGTCTTTCGAAACAGACGGTCGGAGCACTCTAAGCATTCTCTCTTCTTCATCCTCATCGCTGTCCTCGAATTCTGGGACATCGTAAACATCCCTGGGTTTCCAACGGCATACGACACTCCATCCCGGATGCTTCAAACACTGTGAGTAGTATACTTGGAACGCTTGGTTCGGAAAGATAAACGAATCTTCCTGACCATAAAATCGAAGTGTGTTCATACTGGTCAATCCATATTCATCTTTCCAAGTCCCGAGATTGCTTCTCCACTTATCCATATCGGTTCGTGTATCGTACCAAGTACACTAAAATATATAAAAGGGTTCCGATCGTCCGGAATATCGGATGCCGAGTATACAATTTAAGTATCCATAATAAATCACACCATCCGATCCTACCGTCGCAATCTCACTATTCTGAGTGGTTCTAGATATTTCTATGTCCTTAAATTCTAATTTGTATCCAAGGACACCGAATCCTTTATAATATGCAACCTCCATACTAGGAAACTGAGCTAAATATCTTGAATCACTCTCTAATGATGCAGACAAGTTCGGATCGTGGATCTAACAAAACAAATTTTATGACAAATATATAACGATATAAGTTTAGATTAAAACTGATAGCAATAACATGTTATTCAAATAACTTACATGATCTGCAACCCAATCACAAAAATTATCCTGATGATATTTTTCCAATCGTTCATCGTTCCAATCAGGATGTCCCTCACGTACCTCGTTAAAATGAATTATGTTCTCGACAATAAATTATGACATTAATGTTATATCATTTCATACACACACAAACACAAATATAACAATTAATCCAAAAAAACTTACTCTCTAATTTTTTCAAGACATGCGCTATTGAGGACGATAAACCGGTATATCTTGTTGATAAACATAGTGTCTACCCTCTTATAGTCGGCTTTACCATATGGCCCGTCCTAAATTCTTCGAGGCCGGTTAAGTCTCGTCTCAATGTTCTCGTCCAGATAGCGGGAACAAAACTTGATTGCTTCATCTAGAAAATAACCTTGCATGATAGAACCCTCTGGTCGATTTCTATTGTATATATACTTTTTAAGAGTGTAGAGATACCTAAAGAAAAATATGTTAAATAAATAAATACGGGCATACATGACAACAATAATTTTACAAATTGCGCGAAACGAAAAATTCCACGTACCTCTCGACGGGATACATCTATCGATATTGTACCGGTCCGGCTAACTTAGCCTCAGTTGCAAGATGAACCGTCAGGTGTATTATGATATCGAAGAATGATAGTGGGAAAATACGCTCAAACTTGCAAAATATCAACGCAATAGAATTTTCTAGTTTATCCAGCGTCATAACATCCAGTGTTTTAGCGCATAATTCTCTGAAAAAACAACATAGGTCATTGATTACTAGACCAACCGATTCGGGAAGGGAAGTCCTGAGGGATAATGGGAGAAGGTGCTCCATAATAACATGGTGGTCATGACTTTTCAGCCCATCGATCTTGTCTTTCACAATTTTTATCTTCTTACTGAATGATTCTGAGAAACCTGTGGGAACTTTTAAATCATGCAACACCTGCAGAAATCTTTTCTTCTCCGGTTGTGACATATGATAAGCGGCATTGGGAAGTATAAACTTGCCTGGTTTACTCGCTACCGGTTTAGGATGCAATTCACTTCTAATTTTCCAGTCCTGTAGATCCATCCGAGCATTGAGGCTGTCTTTCGATTTTCCGTCTTTACAAAGAAGCAAGTTGAGTACGTGCTCGGATACTCCCTTATCTATGTGCATGACGTCCAGACAATGACACACTAAATTTGTTGACCAGTACGGAAGCTCGAAAAAAATGCTTAATTTGTTTCAGAATGGTGCTTTGACATGTTTTGTCGGATCCATCCCGAAGGTCACATTATTGTAACCATCCCACTGAGCAGTCACGTCCTCTCCGGATAATGGGTCTGGAGGTCCAAGAAACTCCTGATGACCATCAAAGTGAACAATATCTAACATGTAGGGGTGGTCTAGAGGCAGGAAACGTCGATGGCCGCAATAACAAACCTTCCTGCTAAAATTCAAGAATTTTGATGTTGTATGTTGATGGCAATGAGGATATGCTTTGTGACCATGTACGGACCAACCTGATAGCATTCCATACGCAGGAAAGTCATTAATTGTCCACATTAAAGCCGCATGCAGTATGAAGGTTGTATTTGTGTTTGCATCGTAAGTCTCTACACCATCAATGAATAAAGATTTTAACTCCTCGATCAGACGTCGATATTTTTTCCCGGTGAGTTTGGTCCATCGATAAAAAGAGGTATCATAAAGTATGATTGGTCCATAGCCAACCAAGGCGACAGATTATAAACTATCATTACAACGGGACATGTGCTGTGGCTTCCAGCCATATAGTTGAATGGGCAGAAGCCATCACTAGCTAGTCCGAGCCTGATATTGCGAGAATCGCTGCTGAATATTGCGTGTCTCCTATCGAAATCCTTCCATGCCGGTGAATCTCTTGGATGACTCATTTTTCTATCTTCACTTGGAGGAGCACGGTGTTGCCAAATCATTGCCTCGGCTGTTTTCTTGCACCTGAATAGCCTCTGCAGCCTCTGTGTTATGGGAAAGTATCGTGCTATCTTGACAGGTATATCGGGCTTCTTATCAGAATCTTTCGGGTTATACCTGGAATTTCCGCATGTTGGACACTCTTTCAAATCTGAATTCTCTTTCCAGTACAACACGCAATTTTTAGGACATACTTGAATCTTCTCACACTTCAGACCCAAATCAGACATCATCTTCTGGGCTCCGTACCAGCTGTCGGGCACGTTATTTCTCGGAGGCATAGAATCTTTCAAGAACGAAAAAAGTATTGTGAATGACTTATTGCTCCATCCATTTAGGCACTTAATCTGGAAAAGTTGGATGAACCATGAGAGGGTGGAATACTTTGCATTCTCATAAATTGGTTTTCTAGCATCATTCATGAAATTTTCATATTTATCCGCACGCGGTCCTTAACCGGAAGGAATGTCATCTTCGGTACGAATAGATTCACCTAGGGCAGGCTCTACCATATCCTCCATTTTTTCTAATGAAAAGAAATTACCGTCTTCTTCTTTTGCCGCATTACCGTCTTCTCCTGCCGCATTATCTTCTTCTCCTTCTTCTTCTGCCGCATTACTGTGTTCTTCTCCTTCCCCGTGATATAGCCAAGTTGTATAAAGTCTAGTAAAACCATGTTTAACGATATGAATCTCTGCAAATTCTACCTTCTGCCAGTACTTATTCCCACATCTATCGCACAGGCAGAGAATCTTCTCTATCACGATCTTATTATGTACGCGTGCAAATTCAATAAAAGCAGCAACTCCTGCGAAAAACTTAGGTTGCATACGTTGTTGCCAATCCACATACATCCAGTCCTTAACTCTGACGTACTCATGGGCCATGTTAGACTGTATAACATATAAATTGTAGGTTATGATGACTATATTGAGAAATCTAAGAACGGGATGGTTACTGACAAAGGAGAAAATCCGTGTATATGTTTTGTGTGTGTGTTTGTCGTTGAAAAGAATAAATTATCGATAATCAAAGTTAGATTTGAGGATACCCATGTATGAGTTGTATTCTATATATGTGTGTTTCAATTTATGATTTCGCTTAAGTGTAAGGTTATTAGTGTGTATGTATTGTGTGTGCGTTTGTTGTGTATTCATGTTGTATGTATGTGTTTCGGCTGTCGGGGGTAAGGCTTCTATCCCATTAAAAATGTATAGAGCAGACACCCATTCGCTTATGTTTTCAACCGTTTCGAGTAAATTTCGGCAGCACCTCCCCGCTGTTCTCCGAGTACACTGTAATAGAATAGATAATTATTTCAAAGCTGTGAAATAACGTTGAAATGAACATCTAATCTATCTTTGTACACGGAGAACCAGCGGAAAAGTACCGACGAAATATCTCGAAATGAATGAAAACACAAGTGAATGCAGGTGTTTGCTTTATACATTCCTAACTTGTCCACACGGGACAAATCTATCGGTTATCATACGATTGAATCTTCTCGTCACATAGACTACACGACGGTTGTTAGTACCGAGCTATACCGTCTGATATTTAACAACCTTCGTATAGTTCTATGTCACGACGAATATCGAACGTATGTTAACCAATAGACGGGGACTAAATGGTGCTTTGAGTTTCATATATGAGTATCGATGAGAATATGAAAGTTTCATATTATCATTGAGTATCATATATTGGTTTTAACTTGAACATTTAACATGAATAAGTTTTACGTTTACGTTTCGTTATTAAGGGTTCGAAATTTCAAGTTTATGGTAAATTTTTCTTGCGTTTACGGTAAAGTTGTACATTTACGTTATTATCGAATATCCTACTGCAATGAACTAGTGCACCCTAAACCCTAACCCTAAATAACCCAAATTAATATAATTAACCACAATAAACCATAATCGTTACCCTAACACAAATTATCCCCAATTAACCCAAACTTAACCCAATTTACCCAAATTAACCTAATTAACCCTAACCAACCCAAACTTAACCCAATTTATCCAAATTAACCCTAATCAACACCCCAGCCCTTTCAAATTATCACCAATTAACCCAAATTAACCCTACCCTCTAATTAACCTAAATTAACCCTAGCCTCTAACCCTAAACCTGACCCTAACCCTAACCATAACCCTAATTACCCTAACCATAAGCCCAACTAATTAACCCCAACCCCAACCCCAACCCCAACCGAACCATAACCCTAACCCCAACCCTAACCTCAACCCCAACCTAATCCTAACCTTAACCCTAACCCTACCCTAAACTGAACCCGATATCTAACCCTAATCCTCACCCCTACCCGAACCCTGAACCCTAGCCCAAACATCATCAAAATTATAAATAATTTAAGATTTACTAACCTGTAGCGGGCGGTGGAGGAGACGAAGGAGGAGACTGGTGGTCGACGATGCAATCGGCGATGAGTCGCGGGCGGTGGCGACAAGGAAGTCGACGAGGAAGTTTTAGGAACGGTCGAGGAAGGTGGCGAGCCGTGGGCGGAGAGCGGTGGCAACGAGGCGCGGGATCGAAGCGCGGGAACGATCGAGACGCGGGAGAGTGAGAGAGAGAATTTTTTGTAACGGCGAGTGCTTTTCTGTGCCTTTTATTTATTAATAACCCATATATATGCCCCTACGGACTTAACCGTAGGTCATTTGTTTGCGGCTTCGTAGGGCCAAACAACAAATTACGATTTAATATTGTTCCCGCCAAAATTTTGGCTCACAACCTGTTCCCTTATAAAAATAATAAATAATAAATAATAAATTAAAAAATAATAAAAAATAAAATAAAATTAATAATAATAATAAATAATAATAATGTAAAATAATAATAAGATAATAATAAAATAAAAAATGGAGGGAAAAACTCCACATGCAAAGAATGTAAGAAATTCCTCAAAGCCAAGAGTTAAAACATTGTGAAGCAACGCTTCAGATGCAGCACCAAGTGCGCTGCGTCCTAAACATCGCACCATATGCAAAGCACGTGTGCGCTAGCTCTAGGTGCGCTGCGCTCCAAGCAGCGCACCAAGTGTCATACACGTGTGCGCTAGCGCAATGTGCGCTACGCCTTTTAAGCAGCGCACCACGTGCAAAGCACGGGTGCGCCAGCGCTGGAACCTAAAAGCTCCCCAACCGTCAGATCAAAGATCTAATAATAATGATAAATCATTAATTAATCAGAAATAAATTCTGTTATGGAAAGATTTTCTCAATCTTGTTAAAAACAAGAAGATTGCCTTCTGTAAAACAGAAGCCCTAGGATCAAAGATCCAACGGTAGGAAACATTCCTAAATCAATCAGAGAAAGATCTCTTTAACTGATTTAACAAATCAATTTGCCCTATATAAAGGCCCCAAGACTTCAAGTCTCAAAAAACAAAGAGGGAAAAACCACCCTACAAACTTTGAGAAAACTCAAAGAAATAAAAGCAAGCTTTTAGCAAAAGAAGATCATTTTCTTCAAGGTAAAGAACATGATTCTTGAACACAGAGATGAAAGCATCTCATGAAAGAAAGAACTATCTTCTAAAAAAGATCATAGATCTACAAAAGACCAAGGTCTTTGATAAAAAAAGAGATCAGAGATCTTATTATAAAAACAAAAAGAAGTATTTACTTCATTCACAGATCCTTGATCTACAAAGGCAGTGCCCTTTTATAAACAAGAACTTTTGTTTTTGAATCTTGAGGCAAAGCCTCTTTTGAAAAGAAGAACATAAATTTGTTCTCTGATCATAAATTTGGTCAGATGCGCTATGCGCTACTGAACAGTGCCTTGCACTCATGAACTGCGCTTTTGCGCTCCTTGGATCGACGCTTAGCGCCAAAACATGCCACGTGTCAACCGCAAACACCGCTTGCGCTTTGCGCTTCTGAAACAGATCTCTGCGCTCATGGACTGGCGCTCAGTGCCAAGCGCGCCACGTGTCACTCACTGGCGCGCCCCTAAATCAGTGCAACGCGCTCATAAACTGAAAGCGCAACGCGCTCATAAACTGAAAGCGCAATGCGCTAATAAACTAGCGTTAAGCGTGACGCGTGTCGTCTTCGTGTGCGCTACCTGACAGAAGCGCAACGCGCTCTTTGATTGGCGCAAAGCGCCTGACGCGCCACGTGGCGCACTGTCAGAACACACTTTGTTCTGATGGATGCTATGCATTCAATACAAGACAAAAAAGATGTCAGAACCCAATGCCTAGCATTATTAAAAGGGCCAAACCCAAATAAATGCTCAATAGCCAGAATAATAAAATGTTGAACATTTATTGGACTTAGCCCAACATTGGCCGTAAGTCCTCAACTTATATCAACTGAGCCCATATGCTCATAAACCTTTTAACAAACCCTAGTCCCAAATTGGACTATAGATCTCCCAACCAACATTGGTTCAAGGGTACATCTCTGAACTCCTCTGATATTTGTCGTTGTAATCCTTCAACGTCTTCAGAGAGGTGACGGGTCCCGACAGCCATACATTCCACAGACTATGATGTCTTTAAACTGGACTGTAGGGTCCCTTTAAACCCACGGACTATGATGTCCTTAACCTCGGACTGTGGGGTCCCTTTAAACCCACGGACTATGATGTCCTTAACCTTGGACCACAATATCCTTAAACTGGTAATCGACCGCAATATTCCTAAACTAAACAATAGAGTTCAAATGCTCTTTTGTTGGATCTAAATGATCCTGTTAAGTTAATCTTAGTCTAAAATTAGACTAACGTGTCCTTAACAAACGTTGAGTCGATCTTAGTCTAAAATTAGACTAATGTATCCTTAACAAACGTTTAAGTTGATCTTAGTCTCAAATGAGACTAACGTATCCTTAAACCCAAACCAAAATCCAAATCTAAGAAAATACGGATTTGGACTAATCCACGCCCTACGGGTGACAACATATATTAGCCTCCGTATACAATCCACGGGCAACCAAAAACAAAACAAACACCCACGACACGAAGTGACCATCTGGAGAAGGAGAGAGTTGTTACCGCGATGCGGTAGCGTTATTAACTGCAGGGGCTTGCGCCTGCAGGGAAGAGCGTCCGCACAATAAAAAAACCCCTCAAACGAGGGGGAATCTAACGAAGTCTGTTACATCGGCCGCATCCGTTTAAACCTTCGATACATGGTGTCATAAATCAACTTGGTATCTTCGGATAGGTGGACGGATATCACCAAATAGCATCTGCCCCGAAATTCAGGTGAGACGCCCGCCGCGTCTTCCCGGTTTCCGGCGGGGAACAGATTCTGGCACGTCCGGTGGGACCTTTTCCTCTTTCCACTCCACACTTCGTGCATCGTGTTCGCGAACTAATCGCGGTTTGCTATGGTTGCCTGTAGATTCGAGGTACTTAAATTTGGTGTCTTGCTCCGTGCAGAAAACAAAAGATCAATGGCTTCAAACTGCACTAACTGCAACTGCAACTCTCGCTCCATCCCGTCCGGAGGAGTGACTTACGGGCCACAAGCGGCCTCCATCTTCGCTATGCCGGTGGAACAGGTGACTTAGGCCACCACTGGGCTATTCTTCAGGAATATGCTCCCACCGATGAGCCTCAATGCCCTAATGTCGTCGCAAGAAGCTCCAAAGAAGTCGGTCTTTGATCGACTCACTACTACCACGGCGCCTTTCAACGGGTCAGCCGATGTCAAGCCAACAGCATCAGTCTTCGATAGGCTGAACCTGAACTCTAATGGTCCTGCCAAGAAGCACGTGATACCTGAAGCGGCCATCCCGAAGCGGATAGCCATTCCTGCTCCTAAAGTCGTCAAGGCATCTTCCCCTGCTAAAGGGTCGGTCTTCACAAGACTGTCCGTTTCAGCTCCTACTCCATGCGAAGTCACAAAGGCTGCTTCCCCTGTTCGAAAGTCGGCCTTCGCAAGACCGACTACCCCCTCTCAACAGACGTCAGTCTTCGACCGGCTAGCGCCAATAACAGCCTCTCCTCAAAACAGAGGGCATGACAAAGCCATCCCCATAGCCGAACCAACACCATCTGCGCGACATGCTCGCCGTCGTCACTGGCGCCGAGTACGGAAGGCTGGAGGCAGCTCTCCGTTTGGATTTACTCCACCAGCTCCAATGGTGGAGATCGATACTGCTGTTCCAACCGGGAACAGCTTTGAATTGCTGAACAAGGTGCGCAGGAACTCTCCTACCGCCGTACTAAAAAGATCTCCTTCACCCATAGAGAACGTACCGAAGGCGAAGCCGGAATAACCCCCTCAGCGGCTATCCTCCAAAATCTACAAAGTCTGGCGACGGGTTCAGGACTCGGTGATTGATCAAGATTACCCTCGCCGACAGAAGAAAGTGAAGGTTCAACAGGAAGAGAACCGTCCTGTCAAGCCACAAAGGACGACAACTACCTGGGTGCTCGCTGCAACGACTCCCTCAACATCAACTGCTCAAAAGAAAAGGAGGCCAGAGAAAGCCCCTATGAATACGGCCGAAAACAAAGACGCTGAGCCCAAACGCCCCAAGTCTAGGGGCATCATGGTGCATACTGTTTATATGGCATCCGGGAAAGAGTATAGTAGCGCTTCTATGGGTCACCGACCTCTCACCCGATCCATCACAAGAGCTCAGGAACAACAGCAGC
Source organism: Agapanthus africanus (assembly GCA_030015575.1). Lineage (NCBI taxonomy): Eukaryota > Viridiplantae > Streptophyta > Magnoliopsida > Asparagales > Amaryllidaceae > Agapanthus > Agapanthus africanus. Next base: position 374,377,040 of record CM057339.1, on the reverse strand, counting down.
AGAAGCTTCAGGAGATGCTGACTACAATGGCCGCTCCCACCGGGCTAAAAGAAAGCCCGGAGGCATCATCAGAACAGCGTCACGAATAAGAAACTGATGCTGACTTCCTACGCAGGGTCCTCGAAAAGAAGGATAGAGAAGCATCAGAACAAGCTGCTAACATAAAACAAATGGCGCTTCTCTTCCAAGACATGGTAGGGATGATGTTACAGCCGGATCCTCCAGCTGAAGACCCTCCGATCATTATTGAAGACGATAGAGTGGAGACATCTAATCCTCCTCCGGCTCTTTCAGCAGCCAAGGAGGAAACCATTTCCAAATCCGCACTGGATGATTATATAGCTCAGCAAATAAGAGCTCACCAGGCAAATGAAGCGGCCGGCCAAGTCGTCTAAACTGGGCGACCATATCCAAGCTGGTATGACCAAATAAAATACCCGCCGGGATACACAATCCCCAAATTCCATGTGTACAAGAGGACAGGCAATCCTCACCAGCACGTCGTCCAGTTCAGAGCTCTTTGCGGCAACACCGGGGGCGATGATAAGCTTTTGCTCCGTCAATTCGTTGGCAGCTTGTCGGAGACGGCCTTCGAATGGTACTCCGAACTTCTAAACGACTCCGTCAAGACTTTTGCGGAAATGGAGCTGTTATTCACCCAGCGATTCGTGAGTGCTAGTGAACGCACCCCGATAACGGCATTGATCAATGCCAGGGTGAAACCAGGCGAGACGTGGGTTCAATACGCAATCCGATGGCGGAATCTGTGGTCGAAATGCGAACAACGCATTGAAGAGGCTCCTGCGGTAGGCATGTTCGTGGGCACCCTCGACTCTCAAGCGACCATCTCCCAGTTCATGATGTTCTTCAAGCCAACTACTTTCCAGGCCTTGATTGACAAGTTGGCCCAAATGGATCAGATTGGTCATAGACCATCTCCAGTTGTTAAAACTGGGCGACCATATCCAGGCCGGTATAATCAAATAAGTTACCCGCTGGGATATACGATCCCCAAATTCCATGTGTACAAGGGGACAGGCAATCCCCATAAATATGTCGCTCAGTTCAGGGCTTTTTGCGGTAATACTGGAGGTGATGATAAACTTCTACTTCGCCAGTTCGTCGATAGTTTAGCAAACACAACTTTTGAATGGTACTCGGAGCTTCCCGGCGACTCCGTCAAAACATTTACAGAAATGGAGTTGCTATTCACTCAGCGGTTCGCAAGCGCCAGTGAGCGCACCCCGATCATGGCATTGATCAATGCCAGAGTAAAGCCGGGAGAGACGTGGGTGCAGTATGCAATCCGGTGGCGGAACCTATGGTCGAGATGCGAACAACGCATAGAAGAAGCTCCTGCCGTGGGCATGTTCATGTGGACCCTTGACCCTCAGTCGACTATCTCCCAATTCATGATGTTCTTCAAGCCGACCACGTTCTAGGCCTTGATTGACAAGTTGGCCCAAATGGACCAAATGGGCCATAGACCATCTCCTTCAAAGACGGATCCTCGGAATGAAAAGGGGAAAGGAAAAGCGACTTTCGTCGCCAATACTCAACAACAGCCGAGCAATTTAAAGCCGGTTGTTCGCCAAAACAATATGCATCCACGCCCATCCCTCGAGGAAAGACTGGGACGTCCTTACTCCTTTCCCCAGGATAAAACGATGAGACTGTTCGAGCTAGCAGTGTGCAACAGGCTCATAAATTTGCCGGATCCAAAACGTCCGTTGCAGCCAAGTGATGTCAACAATCCTAATTACTGCCCTTACCACCAAGTAGTAAGCCATCCAATCGAAGATTTCTTCGTCTTCAAAGGCTGGATTGAAGACCAATACCAACAAGGCAAGTTCGTATTATCCGAAAACTGGAAGGTGAACCCGCCACAACCTCACGCCCCTAAAAAAGTGGACGTACCGGGGGCATCGTGCTCATTCATAAGGGAAGCCCCATGGGAAGTTGTTCTTTCGGTAAAGACGACAAGAATGCTGAAGGATCTCCAAACGTGCCCGGCAATCAGGTGGAAAAATCCACTGGAACCCGAGGTCGTCGAGGGAATGCTAAAACCGCGCCCAACCACAAGAATTGGTGGTGATAGTCAAAGCGCTCGCACCCAGCCGTCAAAATCTTCGAAAAAGAAGAAGAAGCCCATGAAGTCTGGTGACAAGCGCATGGACCTGCAAAAGCAGATTGACGCGCTGGAAGAGTATAACCAGAAGGCGCGAACTCCAGTCACACTCCAAGAGTTTCTCAGACACGTCCTTGAGGACGAAGATGATGGAGAAGACTCGTCAAGTGAATCTGAAGACTATGTAGCAAGCTGCCATGTGATCTCTTACTCGTCGATAGACAATGAGGAAGCTCCTTGCACCGAGAAACTGGGGGCAAGTCCTAAGCCAAAACCCTTGGAACCGTCTGATGAGACGATCGACTTGCTACTGAACGAAGCCCGTCAGAAAAGCAAAGCCAATCGAGAGCGTGAACTGGCTATATTCGAAAAGGCCAAACGCCGACGACTGGAGGAAAAGGTCGAGACACTCCAACTAGAGCTGTTCCCTGATTAAAAATCAGGAAAGGACTCAGAAGAGGCATCACGTGCCAACACGTGACCAGTGGTCACGTGTTGGGATGTGACGTTCAAAGCAGCGGCACAAAGCGCATTCAAGAAAAAGCTCCAGAAAAGGTCACGTGCTCACACGTGACCAGTGGTCACGTGTTGGCACGTGACTGCTGAGCAGCGGCCAGAGAACAGAGCGCAGGAAAAGAAAAGCCCTTTCTAGGGGTCACGTGCCTACACGTGACCAGGGGTCACGTGGCCACACGTGACCGGCTTTAAAAGCCTTATTATTTAACAGAATTAAATTCTGGGAAGAGATCGTTCAAATCTTTCCAAACAGAGAATGATTATTTGGAACCGTTGGATTAAAAATCTAAAGGTGATTAAATATCACCAATTTATGGAAAAATCTTGGACTTGGAAAGATTCCCCCCCTAAATCTGACCGAGATAACAAAGGGATACCTTTGGATTTAAAATCCAATGGTGAATAAAATTCACTTAACAATCTAAAGGCCCAGTTTAATGATAAATATAAATCAATCTCTCAATATACAAATCAAATCTCTCAATGAGAGATTTACTAAGCAGATTGATTCTCTTTCTTCTCCTATAAATAGGAGCCAAGAAAAGAAGAGAAGGACCCTTTTTCGAAGATCTTTTTTCTAAAACTTTTTTCTGAAACCTTGAGACCTTTGGATCTTTTTCTTTTAATACATATATATATAGAGAGAGAGAGAAAGCCTTTGATTCTCGGCAAAAAGGAAAACCTTAGGTAAGAAAAGAAAAGGGAGGCTTGAAAGGAGAATTTAATTCTCAAAAGAGTTTAACTCTTATATAAAAAAAAGAACTTAGTTCTTTCTCTGGTTGAGGATCTGCAAAGTGCACATCTCCCCATGAATTGAGAATTTAATTCTCATTGGGTTGAGATCCTGCCATGCAGATCTAAAACACAGAGGAGGGACTGAGTTTAGAGAATTTAATTCTCACAAAATGATAGGAATTCAATTCCTCTGAGATAAAATTAGGGTTTAACCCTATGTTATAGGAATTTAATTCCTTCAAAATGAACAGAACTAGGGTTTAACCCTAATTGAGAATATAATTCTCTCAAACTCACAGGAATTTAATTCTCTTAAGAAAATAAATTAGGGTTTAACCCTATTAAGAATATAATTCTTCAGAAGAAAACAGGAATCTAATTCCTCTAAAGTTTAGGGTTTAACCTTATGAACAGAACTTTAAAAACATGCAGAGTCACGTGCTGCCACGTGACCCCTGCAAAGACCCACAGAATAAAACTCTGAAGTAGACACCTCACGTGTTACCACGTGACTTCTGCGAAGAAATATAAAAGAGAACTTTGAGGCAATGCCTCACGTGCTCCACGTGACTCCTGAAGCACATAAAGAAAAAAGCAAAATAAACAGAGACTCTGGGGCGCCCTCACGTGTCACCACGTGACCCCTAATGAGTATTCTAATAAACCCGAGCGTGGGCCCCCATCACGTGCCCGCACGTGATGGCTTTCAGGACTAAAAGTGTTAAACACTTATCTGTAGAACAAAATAAAGGGAAGCATGGCGCTCTCACGTGTGACCACGTGACCCCTCTTGCCTTAGTGTTCAACACTAAATTGAAACCTCTGTATCTAATGTTTAACACTTATTTCTCTTAGTGTTTAACACTAATTTGGAAAACTCTATTCGCAGTGTTTAACACTGATTTTTTTAGTGTTTAACACTAATTTGGATTTGCTTAGTGTTTAGCACTAATTTGAAAACTCTGTTCCCAGTGTTCAACACGGATTATCTTTTAGTGTTTAACACTAACTTGTTAATCTTATTCCCAGTGTTCAACACTGTTGGTCTCTAGTGTTTAACACTAGCCTTAGCCTAATTGGCTAAGTTTCCAGAGGCAAAGCCTCTCATTCTATGAATCAACAGAGGGCCAATATCCCAAACATAATTGGACATAGCCCAAGATGGCCATAAGTCCTCAATTCAAATTCAACTGGGCCAATGGGCTCATAATAAAATAATTGATCTTAGTTTCCAAATTGGACTACAGATCACTTAATCTCCCTTGGTGTAAGGGTACATCTCTTCACTCCTTTGATACTTGTCGTTGTAATTCCTCAACGTCTTCAAAGAGGTGACGGGTCCCGATAACCACATACATTGATACGGACTGTGGGGTCCTTAAACTCATGGACTATGAGGTCCTTAACCTTGACCGTAATGTCTTAAAACTAAACGCCGGACTATGGGGTCCTTAAACCCATGGACTACGAGGTCCTTAACCTTGACCGGAATGTCTTAAAACTAACAACGGACTATGACGTCCTTAACCTTGACTGTGATGTCTTAAAACTAACATCGGACTGTGGAGTCCTTAAATCCACGGACTACGACGTCCTTAACCTTGACCGTAATGTCTTAAAACTAACACCGGACCGTAATGTCCTTAAACTACCTATTGACCGCAACGTCACTAAACTAAACAACAAGGCTCCCCTAATCGCTCTCTTGTCGGATCTAAACGATCCCGTTAAGTTGATATTAGTCTAAAAATTAGACTAACGCATCATTAACAAACGTTTAAGTCGATCTTAGTCTCAAGGGAGATTAATGTATCCTTAAACACAACCCCCAAACCCAAATCTAAGATAATACGGATTTGGACTAGTCTACGCCCTACGGGCGACGACATAACTCAGTCTCTGTATACAATCCACGGGCAACCAAACACAAATCAAACACACACGACACGAAGTGACCATCTGGAGAAGGAGAAAGTTGTTACCGCAATGCGGTAGCGTAATTAACTGCAGGGGCTTGCGCCTGCAGGGAAGAGCGTCCCCATAATCAAAAACCCCTCAAACGAGGGGGAATCTGACGAAGTCTGCTACATCGGACGCATCAGTCTAAACCTTCGATACACGGTGCCATAAATCAACTTGGCATCTTCGGAGAGATGGACGGATAGCACCAATTAGCATCTGCCCCGAATTTCAGGCAAGACGGTCCATGTCTTGGCCGTCCTTCGGAGGGGAACAGATTCTGGCACGCCCGTTGGGACCTTTTCCTCTTTCCACTCCACACTTCGTGCGTCGTGATTCGTGAACAATCGCGGTTCGTTAATGGTTGCCCTTGGGCTGTGAGGTACTAAGATTTGGCGTTTTGCTTGGTGCAGAAAACAAAGGATCAATGGCGTTCAACTGCTCGAACTGCAAATGCAACCAACGCTCCGCCTCACCTGGAGGTGTAGCATATGGACCGCAGGCTGCATCCCTATTCACCATGCCTGTGGAGCAAGTGACCCAAGCTACTACTGGTCTATTCTTTGGGACCATGCTCCCGCCGGTGAACGTTGATATCCCAATGCCCGTATCGGAAGCTCCGAAGAAGTCGGCCTTCGATCGACTTGCTACTCCCACGTCCCCTCTCAACGGGTCGTCCAATTCTTCAGTCTTCACCAGACTAAGTCTGAACTCCAGAGGGCCCGCCAAAAAGCCCATGATACCTGAGAAGGCTATCCCAAAGAAGACGGCTGCTCCCGAAGTCGTCAAAGCGACTTCTACTGCCAAAGAGTCGGTCTTTGCAAGACTGGCTGTCCCAGCTTCCGCTCCGGTTCGAAGGTCTGTCTTTGACAGATTGGATACCGCCACGCAAAAGACGTCAGTCTTTAAGAGGCTGACACCGGCAACAACCCTTCCCCGGAACAGGAGGCAGGACGCAGCCGTCGCTGAACCAGTCCCAACAACCCATCACGCCCGACATCGCCACTGGCGCCGGATAAGAAAGGCTGGGGGAAACTCCCCCACTGGGCTAACTCCGCCAGCTCCAACGGTGGAAATTAATGCTGCTGTTCCAACCGGGAACAGCTTTGAGCTGCTGAATAGGGTGCGCAGGAACTCGTCAACGGCGGTGCTCAAGATCTCCTCCACCGGTAGAGACTGCCGTGGAAGCAAAAAAGCCGGAGCAGTCTCTTCAATCGCTGTCCTCCAGGATCTACAAGGCATGGCGACAAGTTCGAGAATCTGTGATTGATCCTAATTACTCTCGCCAACATAAGAAGTCGAAAGGTCGGCCAGAAGAAAATCCCCCGATCAAGCAACGGAAGGTGACGACCAATTGGGTGCTCAAAGCAAAGGCCCCCTCAACTTCGACGGCCTACAAGAAAGGAAGACCAGAGGAAGTCCCCGCTCCTGCAGCAAATATCAAGGACAATAAGCTAAAACGCCCTAAGTCTAGGGGCATGATGGTGCATACGGTATACATGGCGCTGGGAAAAGAGGACAGCCGTGCATCCACGGGTCATAGACCGCTTACGCGGTCAGTGACCAAAGCTCAGGAGCAACAACAGAAACTTCAGGAAATGATGACCGCAATGGCCGCACTTACTGGGCCAAAAGAAAACCCTGAAACGTCTTTGGATGAACGCCAGGAGAAAGAAACTGATGCCGAGTTCCTTCGTCGGATATTGGAGAAGAAAGATAAAGAGGCTGCTGAACAAGCAGCCAACATAAAGCGTATGGGCCTCCTGTTCCAAGACATGGTGGGGATGATGATCCAACAAGACCCTCCGGCCGAAGACCCTCCAATCGTTCTTGATGACAACAGGGGAGAAACGTCAAATCCTCCGCCCGCTCTGTCAACAGCCAAGGAAGAGACAATCTCCAAAGCTGACCTGGACGAATACATAGCCCAACAGATACGAGTTCACCAGGCGACTAAGGCAGCTGGTCAAGTTGTCAGGACAGGAAGACCATATCCGAGCTGGTATGACCAGATCAAATACCCGCCAAGCTACACAATACCAAAATTCCATGTCTATTAGGGGACAGGCAATCCCCATCAGCATATGGCCCAGTTCAGGGCGCTTTGTGGCAATACTGGTGGCGACGATAAGCTCTTGCTTCGCTAGTTCGTCGGCAGCTTGTCAGAAACAGCGTTCGAATGGTATTCAGAACTCCCGAACGATTCCGTCAAGACATTCGCTGAAATGGAGTTGCTATTTACTCAGCGATTCGCGAGCGCCAGCGAACGCACTCCGATAACGGCATTGATTAATGCCAGGGTGAAACCAGGCGAAACGTGGGTCCAGTATGCTATACGCTGGCGAAATTTGTGGTTGAAATGCGAACAACACATTGAGGAAGCGCCCGCGGTGGGCATGTTCGTGGGAACCCTAGACCCTCATGCAACTATCTCCCAGTTCATGATGTTCTTTAAGCCAACCACGTTCCAGGCTTTGATCAACAAGTTGGCCCAGGTGGACCAGATGGGTCACAGACCGCCTCCTCCAAAGTCGAAACCTCGGAATGATAAGGGTAAAGGGAAAGCAACCTTCATTGCGAATGCTCAGCAGCAACCCAGTGCCTCAAAGCTGGCGGATCAGCTGGAAAAAAGACGGCGGTATTATAATGAGAAGATGAAGCGCCCCTACTCGTTCCCGCGGGACAAAACGAAACAGTTATTCGAGCTGGCAATACGCAATAGGCTTGTTAACTTACCAAATCCGAGGCGACCGCCACAACCCAGTGAGGTGAATAACCCTAATTATTGCCCTTACCATCAGACGGTAAGCCATCCGATTAAAGATTGCTTCGTCTTCAAAGGATGGATTGAAGATCAATACTTACAGGGCAAGTTTGCGCTGTCCGAGAAGTGGAAGGTGAACCCGCCACAACCTCACACTGCTAAGAAGACGGACACACCGGGGGCAACTTGTTCTTTTATTGAAGAAGCTCCATGGGAGGTCGTGCTTTCAGCAAAAACCAAAAGAATGCTGAACGAGCTCCAAGAATGCCCGGCGATCGAATGGAAGAACCCGTTGGAACCCGAGATTATCGAGGGAATGCTGAAGCCGCGCCCAATTCCCAAAATGGGTGGTGATAGTCAAAGCGCTCACACCCAGCCGTCAAAATCTTCAAATAAAAAGAAGAAGAAATCTAAGAAGCCCGTGAAGCCTGGCGACAAGCGTACGGACTTGCAGAAGCAGATTGACGCGCTGGAGGAATATAACCAGAAAGCACGGACTCCCGTCACACTCCAAGAGTTCCTCAACCACATCTTTCAAGAGGAAGATGAGGGGGAGGGTTCGTCGGATGAATCCAAGGGATACGTGGCGAGTTGTAATGTGATCTTCCACTCGTTTATGGACGATGAAAAAACTCCTGTCACTAAGAAACTAGGGGCAAAGCCTGAACCTGAGCTTGTCTGGCCAACAGACGAAATGATCGACGCCTTTCTAGACGAGATTCGTTTGAAAAGTAAAGCCGACCAAGAGCGTGAGATGGCCGCATCGGAAGGAGACAAACGCAGGTGATTAAACGAAAGAGCTAAGGTACTCCCGCCAGATCGAAAGGCACCCGGCATGGATAAAAACGCATTCAAGACGAGGAAAAGGTTTGCCAAAGCCATGTCAATGGGAATGAAACTACCACCCTCGGAAGGAAACACGCTCGAGGGGGCGGAGAGGCACCCCAATTACTGCTCATATCATCGGAAGATTTCACACCCCCACTGAGGGGTGCGACGCCTTTAAGACATGGTGGCAGGGATATGTTGCTCATCGGCAACATTTTAAACGAATGGAGCGCAGAACTCGTCGGGAGCAGAGAAGTACGACCGAAGGACGCAAAAGAACTACCAGTGACTGTTACACGGTCAACGCCGGGGGATTGCAAGTGCTCACATTCGAGAGCGATTCTGAGGAGGAAATGGCTCTTAGCCCCCTCTTTAAAGAGCCCGCCTCGGGAAAAGAAGAACCAGAAGCCTGCGAAAACATTCAGCTGCGCAATCGCACGCTTCCGGAAAAGAATCTCGGACCCACAACTAGAAAAGATAAGGGAAAGGAAAAAGTCACTGAGGATATCGCCTTAGATGACTAAGTCACGAAAGAGTTGACTACCAAGGGTCCTCCCAGGAAGGGTAAGGTGGACTACAACATCCTGGCACACCTGAGGAAGCTACCCTCTCAGCTCAGCATTCTCGACGCCCTCTTGTTATCAAAGGAAGCAAGAGATTCATTAATCAAGGCACTACAAGAGCCCGAGCAATTCCAGGCCTTCCTCGCCGAAGAAAGGATGAAGGATGAACTAGAAGAAGTGCACACGGCCGATATCACTTTCGGTGACGAAGACCTGCTCCTTGGGACGTGCGACCACAACCGTCCCTTATACGTCTCTGGATACTGCCACGATATCAAGATAGGCAAAATCCTGGTGGATAATGGGTCCTCCGTCAATCTCCTCAATGTTCGGGTATTGAAGGAAATCTGCATGAGCGTGCAGCACCTCGCTCGTGATAAAATTACCATCTCCGGTTTCGACTCCCAGTCGTCACGGACCCTCGGATCTGTAATACTAACATTGCGCTTCGGACTGCTCGTCACGGACATTAAGTTTCACGTCATTGATGCCAAGACCTGCTGCCTTACTCGGCCGACCATGGTTACACGAGTACAACATCATCCCTTCTACACAGCATCAGTGTATAAAGTATTTTAAGGATGGTCTTGAATATACCGTAACAGGTGAGCTGAACCCATTCTCCGTGAACGAAGTCCGCAAATACGAAGATGCAAAGTACTTTTTGCCAGACTTCGAGGATACAGAAAGGTGTCACAAACCGGAAAACAAAGCCGCCGCCGCCACCCCTGTTTTCGGGAGCGATACCGAAGAAGAAGAAGAGATAGTTTACTCTGGGCCGTCTCGACGCAATGACCCGGGACCGTCCGCCCCCATGTTGATCTTCGGCAGCGACTCGGAAGATGAGGTTAATGTTGTGTTCTCCAGTCGGCCGCCAATACAAGAATTCCCTGGTGATGATCAGAGTTTGCAAATCACCATGATTCCTCGGGAGCACTACAAAGATCTTGACGCGCTTGAAGCTCACAACGTGCAAGACCTGCAGACATTTTGCGTCCCTCCCAAGCGAAAAGGCGATCATATTCTATCGATCCTCGGAAACAAGAGTGGAGGAAGAGATCTGGCATGGCGTGGATTCTACACTTGACAAGCTTCAACCCATCTGTTTGCCCTGATATTACACAAACGGATTGAAAAGGCTATTGAAGCGCCAAGGGGTACCCTTAAAATAGACTACCCGACAAGCTCGATTCTATAACAGGATTTGGGATGTCCCTGGGACTCAGCGCAAGTTGCCCAATGGGAGAATGGAAACGCTTGGGCTTGGATACGTGAGAGCCGGAAAACGGGAACGAATCTACTATAGCTACGCCATATATACCTTTGATGAAGAAGAGGACGCCTTGTCAGAAAATGCCAACCCCTCATCGGAACTGGATCCCGCGATTGAAGTCCCGAGTCTATCATTTGAAGAGCGAATATAAAAGCTTATCAGGAAGGCGGGTCAAAAAGCTCGGGACGACCATAATCGCGAGATGGCCATCTACGAGAAAGCCAGAATGCAATGTCTTCTTCAACAGGCTGCAAAAGGCAAAAACACTCCTCCCTGTCAACCTGTTGTGCAAAAGGCCCGACGCAAAGGTAAAGACAAGTCAAAGAGCAGAAAAGGCGTTCAACAACGACAAAGCGGGACCAAGAAGTCATGTGATCGGGTATTGCGCGGTCCGGATTTGTCCCTCATGAAGAAGATGAGTCGAGCGTATTCTTTCCTTCAAGACAAGACACGGAAGATACTTGACCTCGCTTTAAAACATCGAATGATTACACTTCCGAAGTCTAAACACCCTGAGCAAGCTAATGAGGTCTCTCATCCGGGCTATTGTTCTTATCACCGAGCCATAGGACACCCTATCGAAGACTGCTTCACCTTCAAGAACTGGGTCGAAGATCAGTACCAGCAAGGCAGATTTGCTCTATCCGACAGCTGGAGGGTAACGCCGCCACAGAAGCATGAACCCAAAGCTACGAGAGTAGAACCAGATCTACATCGGTATTGAAAATGAGCTCGTACCTGTCGTATGATAACGATATCAAAAGAAGAGCCCGAGAATAGGGATGAACTCCCTTGGTGCTTCGAAAACGATGATGACGAGGTAATCTCAGAATTTCCACCGGCGCCGAAAGAGCTGGAAGATAGAATACACATTACTGTAGATAACCTCAAGAAGATTGATTTGGGAACGGCAAGTGACCCGCGACCTACATTCGTCAGTAAGCTGCTATCTGAAGAAAAGGTGGCTGCGTTAAAATACGTGCTTATGCAGCATAGAGATTGCTTCGCATGGAACTATTCCAAAATGCCAGGACTAGATCCAGAAATAGCTGTCCATAAATTGGCGATAACCCCGGACGTTAAGCCAGTCAAACAGGCGCCGAGAAGAATGCGGCTCGAGCTTGAGATGAGCATCAACGCCGAAGTCAAGAAGCTGATTGATTCTGGGTTTATCCAAGAAGTTCAATATCCTGATTGGATCGCCAACATCGTCCCGGTAATGAAGAAAAATGGGACAGTGCGCATATGCGTGGACTTCCGGGATCTCAATAAAGCTTTCCCGAAAGACGATTTCCCAGTGCCAGTAACCGAGCTGATGATAGATAACACGTCCACTCACGAAATTTTCTCTTTCATGGACGGCTCGTCGGGGTATAATCAGACAAAGATGCATCCCGAAGACCAGAAGCATACCGCTTTTCGGACCCCTCTGGGAATATTCTGCTATAAGGTGATGCCCTTCGGTCTAAAGAACGCCGGTGCCACCTATCAAAGGGCCATGACGAAGATCTTCGATAACCTCATACATGAAATCATCGAATGCTATATCGACGACCTCGTCGTGAAAAGCAAATCATACGAGGAACATCTCGAGCATCTGAAGACCGTATTTCAACGCCTTCGGCAATACAACTTGAAGATGAACCCTCTCAAATGCGCGTTTGGGGTTGTTGGGGTAAAAATTTACATCCCGGTTGACCAAGTCAAAATCAAAGTCAACCCCAACCCAAGTGGGCCCAAGCCCAGATCCGGTGGGCCCATGCCCGGGTCGAGCCCGAACATGAAGCGGCCGGCCTCCCCCATGCCAAGATAAAATTTTTTGTAATAAATAATTTTGTTGCATTTCTTTTATTTAATTTATGGATAAATGTAAGAAAAATAGGCATAAAGCCAAATTTTTGTAAAGCCCATGGCTTATGTGCAAAAAGAAATGGCACATGAGCCATGGAATAGGCAAAATGCCATTTTGTGAAGCCCAAGGGGCTATGTGTAAAGTGTATAGCCTATAAAGGCAAAGATAATGAAATATCTCAAAAAACTTTTTCTCTTTCCAAAAAAAGTTTCAGATCTGAGATCTTTTCTTCCTCTTCAAGGTTCCAAAACCTTCTTCTTTCTCTTGAATTAAATCAAGAGTTTTACTTTTCTTTTTATAAAACAAATTAGTTTTTCACCACAAAACCCACAAAGGGGAACTTGGATCTATCATTAGATCTCAAAACGAAGAGATTTTTAGATCTCACATCTCTTGAGCCAGCCAACAGAGGAGGAAGAAGAAGAACCCATTTTCCCAACCAAAACATTTTTCTTTTTTTTTCAGGAGTTTAACTCCACTAATTTCTCTTTCGAGAGTTTCTGGGGCTAAAAGCCCTCTTTTCCTCGCCGGCGCGCTAGCGCTCGAGCGCAAAGCATCTACGTGCCGACGCGTGGCGCGTTTTGCGTTCCAGCGCACTGCGCGCGAGCGCAAAGCGCCCACGTGCCGACACGTGGCACGCGCGTTTGTGCTCCTGCGCGCTTGCGCTCCAGCGCACAGCGCTCATGCGCAAAGCGTCCACGTGCCGACACGTGGCGCTCGCACTTGCGCTCCAGCGCGCAGCGCTCATGCGCAAAGCGCCCATGTGCCGACACGTGGCGTGCGCGCGCTTGCGCTCCAGCGCGCTTTCTTTCCAGCGCGCAGCGCTCATGCGCAAAGCGCCCACGTGCCGACACGTGGCGCGCGCGCGCTTGCGCTCCAGCGCGCAGCGCTCATGCGCAAAGCGCCCACGGGCCGACACGTGGCGCGCGTGCCCTTGCGCTCCTGTGCGCAGCGTTCATGCGCAAAGCGCCCACGTGCCGACACGTGGCGCGCTTGCGCCTGAGCGCACAGCACCTAAGCGCACAGCGCTCAAGGCGCTGGCCCCACGCATCCCTTGGATGCCTTTTCCTCCTCTTTTTGTGTACATACATACATATATACATATGTGTACAAATTTATACACACACATACTCCACGACACTGTCCCTGTTAGAAAAAAAATTTCTAACGGGGCGCTGCCGCGCACCCCGCAAGGGGGCTGCTAGCCCCCTTGACCCCCAGCCCGCTATCCGGGTAGCGGGACCCCCGTAAAAATTCTGCGTGGCTCCCGATATATTCGAACCCCCCTTTTTAAAACAAAACACACGTACACTGCACATTGAGTTCGCATGACCACTTTAAGCCGTTAATCGGAGGTTCCCCCGCCCCAAAGGCGAGGGGTAATTAACGGCAGCTTAGTCCGCGGCTGCCGGAGATTCGGTTCCCCACAATCATTAAACCCCGGCCTACTCTAGGCAGGGGGAATCTGTAGTACGCCTGAGACGCGTGCGCGTATTCCCATCTCAATGGGGTGACGAAAAACACCCTACAGATTCTGGCACGCCCGGTGGGACCAATCTCTCCTCCCATATTTCGGGTTAAACGTTTATGCGAACTTAATCAATATACATACCTGTATTTATACTAAAATAATGCTTTTTCATGCAGATTTTCAAGCAATCAACCTTCGACGACAATGTCTCCCCAGACGAATTCAGCTTCCAACGTGACCCCGATTCCGTACGTGGTCAAGATCAACGCTCGTGTGGTTCTCCCCGCAAGCCTCAGTCGACAGTGGGAGGAACCGCCCCGCATGTTCGGCTCCGTCATCATCTACCCTGCCGGAAGCGCTCATCTGGCGGAGATCCCGGCGGAACAGGTGGCCAAGTCGGTCTCAAGGGGAAAGAGGCCGAATGTCGTGATCGCCAAGGCACCACAACCGAAACTCAAGACGCTATCTGAACGACTCTCTGGTGCTCCAGCGGGGGGCAAGTGTAGGGTGTTTTTCGTCACCCCATTGAGATGGGAATACGCGCGCGCTTGTCAGGCGTACTACAGATTCCCCCTGCCTAGGGTAGGCCGGGGTTTAATGATTGTGGGGATCCGAATCTCCGGCAGCCGCGGACTAAACTGCCGTTAATTACCCCTCGCCTTTGGGGCGAGGGAACCACTGATTAACGGGTTAAACTGGTCATGCGAACCCAATGTGCGGTGTGCGTGTGTTCTGTTTTGAAAGGGGGGTTTTGGATATATCGGGAGCCACGCAGAGTTTTTACGGGGGTCCCGCTACCCGGATAGCGGGCTGGGGGTCAAAGGGGCTAGCAGCCCCCTTGCGGGGTTCGGGGCAGCGCCCCGGCCCGAAAATTTTTTGGAGGGGGAGAATGTTGCGGAGTATGTGTATGTGTACATTTGTATACAAATGTATGTATATACATATATATATAAATAAAGGGGAAAAGGCATCCAAAGGATGCGTGGGACAGCACCTTGGGCGCTGTGCGCTTAGGTGCTGTGCGCTCAGGCGCAAGCGCGCCACGTGTCGGCACGTGGGCGCTTTGCGCATGAGCGCTGCGCGCAGGAGCGCAAGCGCGCGCGCCACGTGTCGGCACGTGGGCGCTTTGCGCATGAGCGCTGCGCGCAAGCGCGCGCGCCACGTGTCGGCCGTGGGCCCTTTGCGCATGAGCGCTGCGCGCTGGAGCGCAAGCGTGCTGGTGCGCAAGTGCGCGCGCCACGTGTCGGCACATGGGCGCTTTGCGCATCGCGCTGGTGCGCAAGCGCGCGCGCCACGTGTCGGCACGTGGGCGCTTTGCGCACGAGCGCTGCGCGCTGGCGCGCAGGTGCGCAAGCGCGCGCGCCATGTGTCGGCACGTGGGCGCTTTGCGCTCGCGCGCAGTGCGCTGGAGCGCAAGTGTGCCACGTGTCGGCACGTGGGCGCTTTGCGCACGAGCGCTGCACGCAGGAGAGGAAAGGGGGGCTTTTGCCTAAAACCAGAAGCTATGCTTCAAAAAGGAAATATTTATTATATATGTATATATGGAGTTAAACTCCTAGGATGTTTTGAAGCTGATGAAAGGGGTTCTTCTTCTTCCTCCTGTTGTTTGGCCGGATCTTGAAGATCAAGAGATGTGAGATCTCAAAATCTCTCCTTTTTGAGATCTGATGGGAGATCTGAGCTCCCCTTTATGGGTTTTGTGGTGGAAAACTACTTAGTTTTTGAAGAGAAAGAGTAAAACTCTTGATTTAATTCAAAAGAAATGGGAAGGTTTAGAACCTTGGAGAAGGAGCAGGAGGCACAAGAACCCTAATTTTTGGGGGAATGAAAAGCATCCTCTTTTTTATTCATCATGTTGCCTTTTATAGGCTTACATATTTACATATAGCCCCTTGGGCTTTACAAAATGGCATTTTGCCTATTCCGTGGCTCATGTGCCATTACATTTTTGCACATAAGCCATGGGCTTACAAAATATTGGCTTTATGCCCATTTTACATGCATTCATGTATAAAAAAATTCATAATAATTATTTATTACATGATTTTGTCGTTGCCATGGGGAGGCTGTCCGTGGGCTTGACTTGGGCATGGGCCCGCTTGACCTGGGCTTGGGCCCACCTAGCTTGGGGGTTGACCTTGACTTTGACTCGGTCAACCGGGGTGTAAATTTTTACCCTAACAAATTGCCCCCCATCAATAAATGCACACCACATATGTGGGTCGTGTGCATGAAATTGATGGATCTTCTTTCACGTGGAGGCGACTTGATTTGGTACCCACTTTTTGGGATGCACTGCCCTTTTTACGACATGGACGGTCGACGCTCTGATCCGAAGCGATTTGGTAGACGTGTCCCCGGCACGGAGTGTCGCTGGTCGACGTTTCCTCGAGGCGGAGTGTCTGTTTTCGATATGCCCCCGGCACGGAGTGTCTGCTTGACATTTCCCCGAGGCGGAGTATCGGCTGGTTGATGTGTCCCCGAGACGGAGTGTCTGTGTTGGACGTTTCCCTGATGCGGAGTTTCTGTATTGGACGTTTCCCCGATGCAGAGTGTCACTTGCTAACGTGTCCCCAGCACGGAGTGATCTGGTTCCTGCTTTGTAGGAAGCCTGCACTGCCATTTTTGCGACATGGACGGTCGACGCTTGACGCGGCTCCGAGACGGAGTGTCCGTGGTAGACGTTTCCCTGGCCCGGAGCAATCTGGTTCCTGCTTTGTAGGAAGCCTGCACTGCCCTTTTTGCGACATGGACGGTCGACGCTCTGTTACGAAGCGATTTGGGTTCCCAATTCGTGGGAGTCTGCACTGCCCTTTTTGCGACATAGACGGTCGACGCTCTGTTACGAAGCGATTTTGGGTTCCCAATTTGCGGGAGCCTGCACTGCCCTTTTTGCGACATAGACGGTCGACGCTCTGACCCGAAGCGATTTGGTAGACGTGTCCCCGGCACGGAGTGTCGCTGGTCGACGTTTCCCCGAGGCGGAGTGTCTGTTGTCGATGTGCCTCCGGCACGGAGTGTCTGCTTGACGTTTCCCCGAGGCGGAGTATCGGTGGTTGACTTTTCCCCGGCACGGAGTGTCGCTGATTGACTTTTCCCCGGCACGGAGTGTCGCTGATTGACTTTTCCCCGGCGCGGAGTGTCGGGTTGACTTTTCCTCTGCACGGAGTGTCGCTGATGGACTTTTCCCCGGCGCGGAGTGTCGGTGGTTGACTTTTCCCCGGCACGGAGTGTCGCTGATGGACTTTTCCCCGGCGCGGAGTGTCGGGTTGACTTTTCCCCTGCACGGAGTGTCGCTGATGGACTTTTCCCCGGCGCGGAGTGTCGGGTTGACTTTTCCCCTGCACGGAGTGTCGCTGATGGACTTTTCCCCGGCGCGGAGTGTCGGGTTGACTTTTCTCCTGCACGGAGTGTCGCTGATGGACTTTTCCCCGGCGCGGAGTGTCGGGTTGACTTTTCCCCGGCACGGAGTGTCACTGATGGACTTTTCCCCGGCGCGGAGTGTCGGGTTGACTTTTCCCCTGCACGGAGTGTCGCTGATGGACTTTTCCCGGCGCGGAGTGTCGGGTTGACTTTTCCCCGGCATGGAGTGTCGCTGATGGACTTTTCCCCGGCGCGGAGTGTCGGTGGTTTACTTTTCCCCGGCACGGAGTGTCGCTGATGGACTTTTCCCCGGCGCGGAGTGTCGGGTTGACTTTTCCCCTGCACGGAGTGTCGCTGATCGACTTTTCCCCGGCGCGGAGTGTCGCTGGTTGACTTTTCCCCGGCACGGAGTGTCGCTGATCGACTTTTCCCCGGCGCGGAGTGTCGGGTTGACTTTTCCCCTGCACGGAGTGTCGCTGAAGGACTTTTCCCCGGCGCGGAGTGTCGGGTTGACTTTTTCCCGGTACGGAGTGTCGCTGGTCGACTTTTCCCCGGCGCGGAGTGTCGGGTTGACTTTTCCCCGGCACGGAGTGGCGCTGATGGACTCTTCCCCGGCGCGGAGTGTCGGGTTGACTTGATTCCGAGGCGGAGCATAATTCCGGCAGGGAAAGTAGATATCCCGAGGCGAAGCATGATTTCGACATGGGGTAAATTCTGGGACAGAGCATGATTCCGCCGTAGAGGTTGTTTGTTTGATTTGATTTGGGTTGACATCAGCATCGCAACACTGGAATATGGTACCAGGAGCGAATCATCATCTGTCTTTGAGAGGATTTGTTTTTTTTTGTTTGGCATCTGCATTGCTGCACTGAAATAATGCCAGGAGCAACTCATCATTTGCCCCGAGAGGATTTGGATTTGTTTTTTTTTGTTTGGCATCTGCATTGCTGCACTGGAATAATGCCAGGAGCAACTCATCATTTGCCCCGGGAGGATTTTGATTTGGTTTGTTTGGCATCTGCATTGCTGCACTGGAATAATGCCAGGAGCAACTCATCATGTACCCCGGGAGGATTTGGATTTGGTTTTGTTTGGCATCTGCATTGCTGCACTGGAATAATGCCAGGAGCAACTCATCATTTGCCCCGAGAGGATTTGGGGATTTTTTGTCAGCATCTGCATTGCTGCACTGGAATAATACCAGGAGCAACTCATCATGTGCCCCGGGAGGATTTGGATTTGGTTTTGTTTGGCATCTGCATTGCTACACTGGAATAATGCCAGGAGCAACTCATCATTTGCCCCGAGAGGATTTGGGGATTTTTTGTCGGCATCTGCATTGCTGCACTGGAATGATGCCAGGAGCAACTCATCATTTGCCCCGAGAGGATTTGGGAATTGGTGGCTTAGGAGACAGGTTTAGATCCCTATCACCTAAGGCCTTTCCATTTTGTGAGCCATAAGGGTCTCACGAAGCATTTTCTCCCTACGGGTCGTGAGGATCCCGCAGGTATATTTTCTCCTTAGGAGTCGTGGGGACTCCTAAGTGTGTTGCTCCTTTGTGAGTCGTAGCGATCTCACGCGGGAATTTTCTCCTCACAAAGTCGAGAGGACTTTGCGAGTGTATTTCTCTTTTTTTTTTACGAGTTTGCGCCCTTTCGGGTTTTCACAAACTCGCCGGCAGTCCTGCTGTTTTTACTCACGGAGCCCTTTCGGGTTTTCATCCGTGCCCGTTTTGCTTGTGGACATACCGTTCTCTTTTTTTTCTTTTTTTCTTTTTTTTTTTGTGGAGAGATGGGGATTGTTTTACGCCCATGGATTGTATACGGTTTTGCAGGATGTATGATCCAGACTGTAGGGCCGGAAAAATTTCAGGGCTTTGTTGGCGTCTGCATCGCTGCACTGGAATGTGGTACCAGGAGCGACTCATCATTCGCCGTTGGGGTATGGGATTTGGAATTTGGTTGGCGTCTGCATTGCTGCACTGGAATAATGCCAGGAGCAACTCATCATTCGCCACTTTGGGGTTGGGGAGCGATGGCTTAGGAGACAAGTTTAGATCCCTGTCACCTAAGACTTTTCAATTTTATGGGCCGTGAGGATCCCATAAAAGCATTTTCTCCCTGCGAGTCGTAAGGATCCCGCAGGTGTATTTTCTCCTTAGGAGTCGTGAGGACTCCTAAGTGTGTTTTTCCTTTATGAGTCGTAAGGATCCCACAAAGGTTTGTTCTCCTCATGTATCGTGAGGACACATGAGTGGATTTCCCTCGTTCCCAGTTTAATGACTTAGAGGTCGACTGTTTCCAGTTTAATGACGTGGCAGTCGATTGTTCCCAGTTTAATGACGTAGTGGTCGTCTGTTTCCAGTTTAACGACGTAGAGGTCATCTGTTTCCAGTTTAACGACTTAGAGGTCATCTGTTTCCTGTTTAACGATGTGGTGGTCATCTGTTTCCAGTTTAACGACTTGGAGGTCATCTGTTTCCAGTTTAACGACTTGGAGGTCATCTGTTTCCAGTTTAACGACTTGGTGGTCATCTGTTTCCAGTTTTAAAGACGTGGAGGTCGATTGTTTCCAGTTTAACGACTTAGAGGTCATCTGTTTCCAGTTTAACGACGTAGTGGTCTATTGTTCCCAGTTTTATGACGTGGTGGTCGATCGTTCCCAGTTTAATGACGTGGCGGTCGACTGTTCCCAGTTTAATGATGTGGGGGTCGATTGTTCCCAGTTTAATGACGTGGCGGTCGATTGTTTCCAGTTTAACGACTTGGAGGTCATCTGTTTCCAGTTTAACGACTTGGAGGTCATCTGTTTCCAGTTTAACGACTTGGTGGTCATCTGTTTCCAGTTTAACGACTTGGTGGTCATCTGTTTCCAGTTTAACGACTTGGTGGTCATATGTTTCCAGTTTAACGACTTGGTGGTCATCTGTTTCCAGTTTAACGACTTGGTGGTCATCTGTTTCCAGTTTAAAGACTTAGGGGTCTATTGATGTCGAGCTTGGAATTTTAGGGTAGGGGCCGGCATCAGCGTTGCTAACACTGAAGCAGAGGTGCCAGGAGCAATTCATCATTTGCCTACTCTTGTTGGCGGAGCGATGGCTTAGGAGACGGGTTTAGGTCCCTATCGCCTAAGGCTTTTCAATTTTATGGGCCGTGAGGGTCCCATAAAAGCATTTTCTCCCTGCGAGTCGTGAGGATCCCGCAGGTGTATTTTCTCCTTAGGAGTCGTGAGGACTCCTAAGTGTGTTTTTCCTTTTTGAGTCGTAAGGATCCCACAAAGGTTTGTTCTCCTCATGTATCGTGGGGACACATGAGTGGGTCTTCTCAATGGAGCATAACTCCAAAGGCGGAGACCAGCCGCGTAACTGGTGATTACGGTGGGGCATGGGTATGATGAGAATTATTTGAGCCCGTGGATTGTATACGGTGGTCAATTTGGGGACTAACCGTAGGGCCGGGAGAATTTTGGAAATTTGAATTTTTGTTGGCGTCTGCCTCGCTGCACTGGAATATGGTACCAGGAGCGACTCATCATTCGCCGTTGTTTTTTTTTTTGTTTTTGTTGTTTTTATTTGCTTTTTTGTTTTTTTTTTTTACCACGATTGCTCTATCATTTCAGCTTTTCTTATCGCGAAGGTCGCGATTGCTCTATCATTTCGGCTATTTATTCGCGGTTGCCCCATCATTTCGGCTTTTCTTTATTTTTCTTTTATTTACACATTTTTTGTTTATTTACATACATATATATTTTTTTACATTCCCATTTTAACGACTTAGAGGTCGATTGTTCCCAGTTTAACGACGTGGTGGTCATCTGTGCTTATCCCGGCTCCTTGAACTTTGATCTTGGTGGAGCTGTGTTGATGACCTAGCTCTGTGGCTTGCCGACACGTCCGAGGATTGCGAGGTTTTTCCAAGCTTATATTAGTCCTCTGCCCAATCTTTGAAAATATAGCAGTCTTCGATGGTATGACCCACCACTCTATGATATGGGCAGTATATGGGATTGCCGGTCATGTTCATTTCCTGTGGCCTCTTTGGAACAGGCAGTTGCAGACCATTGTTCAAGGCGTCCATGAATATTTTGCGGACTTCCTCCCTCCTGAAGGAGTATACCTTCTTCTTTCTTTCCATTGGGGTAGGTGCCTTTACTGATGCTGGTCCTCGAGGCCAATCGGTCTTTGGTTCGCCCTTTTCAGATAATGGCACATGTCTGGGAGGATTAGGTTCCCGAAAGGCTTCGGTCTCCATTTGCATGAAATCGGCGGTCGTAGCTTGACTGCTTGCTAACGCGCCTTTAGACAGTTCTATCTCTCCCGCCATGTATTGCCTTTCGACCCAATCTTTGAAGACGAAGCAGTCCTCAATGGCATGACCTATCACCCTGTGATAGGGGCAATATTCTGGGTCGTCGGTCATGTTCTCTTCTTGCGGTCTCTTTGATTCCGGCAGTTGTAGACCGTTTCTTAGGGCGTTGTTGGGGTAAAAATTTACACCCCTGTTGACCGAGTCAAAGTCAAGGTCAACCCCCAAACTAGGTGGGCCCAAGCCCAGGTCAAGTAGGCCCATACCCATGTCGAGCCCGTAGCCAGCCTCCCCATGCCAACAACAAAATCATGTAACAAATAATTTTTATGTAATTTTTGTGCATGAATGTATGCAAAATGGGCATAAAGCCAATATTTTGTAAGCCCATGGCTTATGTGCAAAAATGAAATGGCACATGAGCCATGGGGTGGCTAAAATGCCATTTTTGTAAAGCCCAAGGGGCTATATGTAAATATGTAAGCCTATAAAAGGCAACATGATGAATAAAAAAATAGGATACTTTTCATTCTCTCCACAAAAATTAGAGCTGAGCTCTTTCTTCCTTCTTCAAGGTTCCAAAACCTTCTTCTTTCTTTTGAATTAAATCAAGAGTTTTACTCTTCCTTTTTCAAAACTAAATAGTTTTTCACCACAAAACCCATCAAGGGGAACTCAGATCTTCCATCAGATCTTAAAAAGGAGAGATTTTGAGATTTCACATCTCTTGATCTTCAAGATCCAGCAAGCAACAGGAGGAAGAAGAAGAACATCTTTCACTAAACCCCCCCCAAAAAAAAAGAGAGAAGAAAAACACATTCAGGAGTCCAACTCCTCTCTGATTTCTCTTCTGAGAAATTTTTTAGGCTAAAAGCCTGTTGTGCCTCACCTGCGCGCTTGCGCAAGTGCGCAAGTCGCCCGCGTGCCGACACGTGGCGCGCGCTTGCGCAACTGCGCAAGTCGCCCGCGTGCCGACACGTGGCGCGCGCGCTTGCGCACCTGCGCAAGTGCGCAAGTCGCCCGCGTGCCGACACGTGGCGCGCGCGCTTGCGCAACTGCGCAAGTGCGCAAGTCGCCCGCCTGCCGACACGTGGCGCGCGCGCTTGCGCACCTGCGCAAGTGCGCAAGGCGCCCGCGTGCCGACACGTGGCGCGCGCGCTTGCGCAACTGCGCAAGTGCGCAAGTCGCCCGCGTGCCGACACGTGGCGCGCGCGCTTGCGCACCTGCGCATCCCTTGGATGTCTTTTCCCCCTCTTTTTGTGTACATATATACATATATACATATGTATACAAATTTATACATACACGTACTCCACGACACTGTCCCTGTTAGAAAAAAATTTCTAACGGGGCGCTGCCCCGCACCCCGCAAGGGGGCTGCTAGCCCCCTTGACCCCCAGCCCGCTATCCGGGTAGCGGGACCCCCGTAAAAACTCTGCGTGGCTCCCGATATATCCAAAACCCCCTTTCAAAACACACGTATACTGCACATTGAGTTCGCATGACCAGTTTAACCCGTTAATCGGAGGTTCCCCCGCCCCAAAGACGAGGGGTAATTAACGGCAGCTTAGTCCGCGGCTGCCGGAGATTCGGATCCCCACAATCAATAAACCCCGGCCTACCCTAGGCAGGGGGAATCTGTAGTACGCCTGACAAGCGCGCGCGTATTCCCATCTCACTGGGGTGACGAAAAACACCCTACAGACTCTGGCACGCCCGGTGGGACCATCTCTCCTCCCATATTTTGGGTTAAGCGTTCATGCGAACTCAATCATTATACATACCCGTATTTATACTAAAATAATGCTCTTTCTTGCAGGATCTTCAAGCAATCACCTTTCAACAATGTCTCCAAAGATGAACTCAGCTCTCAGCACGACTCCCGTCTCCTATACGATGAGGATAGACTCTAGGACGGTCCTTCCGACCAGTCTCGGACAACAATGGGAGGAGCCGCTGCTACCATTCGGCTCTATTGTGTTCATGCCAGTTGGCGCCATCCCAGCTCCTCAAGCCCCGGTGGCGGACAAACCGGTCTCGAAAGGCAGGAGACCAAATGTGGTGGTCGCGAGGGCACCTCAGCCCAAGCACAAATCCGTTTCCAAACGACCCTCCATCGCTCCAGCTGGGGGCATGGCCATCAACGTCAACGAAGCAACTGGGCATCTCGGGCAAGCTCCAGCGGTACCCCCGACAACTGCTCGATCGGGTGTCTTCTCTAAGCTCCCCGCTAATCAACTCACAATGGCTTCCCAAAGAGCAGAAGCCTGCCAAGCGCTTAAGGCAAAGAAGCTGGGGCAGAAGCGGCTCAGATATAGAGCCAACAAAAGGGCTAGGGCTCTGGCCATGTTAAAATTTATGAATTTCCAAAGCCCGGACCGCTCCGCGAAACCAGCTGCCAGTGACGAAAGAATGGCTGAGTGTGTTGTCCACACTGTCTACATGGCCGGACATGAGGAAACGAACCCTCTTCTTCTTCACAGCCATGGTGATGATACGGTTGACGCTACCCAGCATCGGCTCGATCTAAATGATGAAGAGCCCGCTCAGGCCGATAAGCCAGAGGATCCCGTGGTTCCTATGGAATGGAGCTCAGGCAATAAAGATTACCCGGTTGTCATAGCCGGAACTACAGAACAGGCATTATTCCATTGGCTTCAAAGGCAATTTCAGGACAGGGATGAGAAGATGGCCGAGGTCTATTCCAAAGTCGACGAGCTGGCAAACGTCGTGGCAGATCTCGCGACCCAAGTCGCCCGATTGCAATCACAGCAGAATCAAATTTTGGCTCATGAGCCAGGGATTGGTACCCGGGAGCAGCCAGCTGATATCCCTTTAAATCTAAAAGCGGAGCGCCTTCGCGAAAAACGGCCGCAATTAGCCTCCAGTCCCTCTGATACATACGCCGGGGGGGAATCGCCTCTGAAAGAGAAGCTGGAAAAGGTCTATTCCTTCAAGAGGGAAAAGGTCCACAAGATATTCAGGGACGCCCTAAGAAACGGTCTACAACTGCCAGAATCGAAGAGACCGCAAGAAGAGAATATGACCGACGACCCAAAATATTGCCCCTATCACAGGGTGATAGGTCATTCCATTGAGGACTGCTTCGTCTTCAAAGATTGGGTCGAAAGGCAATACAAGACGGGAGAGATAGAACTGTCTAAAGGCGTGTTAGCAAACAGTCAAGCTACGACCGCCGATTTCATGCAAATGGAGACCGAAACCTTTCAGGAACCTAACCCTCCCAGACATGTGCAGGGCGAACCAAAGATTGATCGGCCTCAGGGACCGGCGTCAGTGAGGGCACCTACTCTAATGGAGAAAAGGAAGAAGGTGTACTCCTTTAGGAGGGATGAGGTCCGCGATATATTCGAGGAAGCCCTGAACAATGGCCTGCAACTGCCTATTCCAAAGAGGCCACATGAAATGAATATGACTGGCAATCCCATATACTGCCCATACCATAGAGTGCTGAGTCATACCATTGAAGACTGCTATGTTTTCAAAGATTGGGCAGAGGACCAATATAAGCTTGGAAAAACCTCTCAATCCTCGGATGTATCGGCAAGCCACAAAGCTAGGTCATCAACACAGCTCCGCCAAGATCAATGTTCAAGGAGCTGGGATAAGCAAAGAGGACCACCACGTCGTTAAACTGGAAACAGTCGACCTCTAAGTCGTTAAACTGGGAATGTACAAAAAAAAATGTAAATAAAAAAAATGTGTAAATAAAAGAAAAATAAAGAAAAGCCGAAATGATGGGGCAACTCGCAATAAAAATCAGCGAGTAAAAATAAAAATGAAAATAAAGCCGAAATGATGGGGCAACCGCGAATAAATAGCCGAAATGATAGGGCAATCGCGACCTTCGCGATAGGAAAAGCTGAAATGATAGAGCAATCGCGGTAAAAAAAAAACCAAAAAAAAACCAAATCCCAAGTCCTCTCGGGGCAAATGATGAGTTGCTCCTGGCATTATTCCAGTGCAGCAATGCAGATGCCAAACGAAAAAAAAAAAAAACAACAAAAAAAAAAAAAAAAAAAACCAAATCCAAATCCTCTCGGGGCACATGATGAGTTGCTCCTGGCATTATTCCAGTGCAGCAATGCAGATGCCAAACAAAAACCCCAATCCCCATGTGGCGAATGATGAGTCGCTCCTGGTACCATATTCCAGTGCAGCGATGCAGACGCCAACAAAGTCCTGAAATGTTTCTGGCCCTACGGTCTGGATCATACATCCTGCAAAACCGTATACAATCCACGGGCGCAAAACGATCCCAATCTCTCCCAAGTCCTACCGGCGAGACCACATTCAAAGTCCCACCGGCAGGGAAGATTCCAAAAAAAAAAAAAAAAAAAAAAAAATGAAAAAAAAAAAAAAAAAAAAAATATTAAAAAATGGGAAAACAAAAAAGAAGAACGGTATGTCCACAAGCAAAATGGGCACGGATGAAAACCCGAAAGGGCTCCGTGAGTAAAAACAGCAGGACTGCCGGCGAGTTTGTGAAAACCCGAAAGGGCGCAAACTCGTAAAAAAAAAAAGAAGAAATGAAATGCACTCGCAAAGTCCTCTCGACTTTGTGAGGAGAAAATTCCCGCGTGAGATCTTTACGACTCACAAAGGAGCAATACCCTTAGGAGTCCCCACGACTCCTAAGGAAAAAATACACTTACGAGATCCTTTCGACTCGTAGGGAGAAAATGCTCTTATGGGACCCTCACGGCCCATAAAATTGAAAAGCCTTAGGTGACAGGGATCTAAACCTGTCTCGTAAGCCACCAATTCCCAAATCCTCTCGGGGCACATGATGAGTTGCCCCTGGCATTATTCCAGTGCAGCAATGCAGATGCCAAAACAAAAAAAATTTTCCAAATCCTCCCGGGGCACATGATGAGTTGCTCCTGGCATTATTCCAGTGCAGCAATGCAGATGCCAAAACAAAACCAATTCCCAAATCCTCTCAAGACAGATGATGATTCGCTCCTGGTACCATATTCCAGTGTAGCGATGCTGATGTCAACACCAAATCAAATCAAACCAACAATCTCTGTGGCGGAATCACGCTTCGTCCCAGAATTTACCCCGTGTCGAAATCATGCTTCGCCTCGGGATAACGACCTCCTCGTCGGAATTATGCTCCGCCTCGAAATCAAAATCAACAAGTCAACTTTCACTCCGACACCGCAGAAAGCGGAGCAAGTCAGAATCCAATCTCGACACCGCAAGAAGCGGAGAAAGTCAAGTCTACCCCCTGACACTGCAAGAAGCAGAGCAAGTCAAATCAAGCATCGACCGTCTATGTCGCAAAAAGGGCAGTGCAGGCTCCCGCAAATTGGGAACCCAAATCGCTCCGGATCAGAGCGTCGACCGTCTATGTCGCAAAAAGGGCAGTGCAGGCTCCCGCAAACTGGGAACCCAAATCGCTTCGTAACAGAGCGTCGACCGTCTATGTCGCAAAAAGGGCAGTGCAGGCTCCCGCAAATTGGGAACCCAAATCGCTTTGGATCAGAGCGTCGACCGTCTATGTCGCAAAAAGGGCAGTGCAGGCTCCCGCAAATTGGGAACCCAAATCGCTCCGGAGCAGAGCGTCGACCGTCTATGTCGCAAAAAGGGCAGTGCAGGCTCCCGCAAACTGGGAACCCAAATCGCTTTGGATCAGAGCGTCGACCGTCTATGTCGCAAAAAGGGCAGTGCAGGCTCCCGCAAATTGGGAACCCAAATCGCTTCGTAACAGAGCGTCGACCGTCTATGTCGCAAAAAGGGCAGTGCAGGCTCCCGCAAACTGGGAACCCAAATCGCTTCGTAACAGAGCGTCGACCGTCTATGTCGCAAAAAGGGCAGTGAAGGCTCCCGCAAACTGGGAACCCAAATCGCTTCGTAACAGAGCGTCGACCGTCTATGTCGCAAAAAGGGCAGTGCAGGCTCCCGCAAATTGGGAACCCAAATCGCTTTGGATCAGAGCGTCGACCGTCTATGTCGCAAAAAGGGCAGTGCAGGCTCCCGCAAATTGGGAACCCAAATCGCTTCGTAACAGAGCGTCGACCGTCTATGTCGCAAAAAGGGCAGTGCAGGCTCCCGCAAACTGGGAACCCAAATCGCTTTGGATCAGAGCGTCGACCGTCTATGTCGCAAAAAGGGCAGTGCAGGCTCCCGCAAACTGGGAACCCAAATCGCTTCGTAACAGAGCGTCGACCGTCTATGTCGCAAAAAGGGCAGTGCAGGCTCCCGCAAATTGGGAACCCAAATCGCTCCGGAGCAGAGCGTCGACCGTCTATGTCGCAAAAAGGGCAGTGCAGGCTCCCGCAAATTGGGAACCCAAATCGCTTCGTAACAGAGCGTCGACAGTCTATGTCGCAAAAAGGGCAGTGCAGGCTCCCGCAAACTGGGAACCCAAATCGCTTTGGATCAGAGCGTCGACCGTCTATGTCGCAAAAAGGGCAGTGCAGGCTCCCGCAAACTGGGAACCCAAATCGCTTCGTAACAGAGCGTCGACCGTCTATGTCGCAAAAAGGGCAGTGCAGGCTCCCGCAAATTGGGAACCCAAATCGCTCCGGAGCAGAGCGTCGACCGTCTATGTCGCAAA
The DNA here is from genome assembly GCA_030015575.1 of Agapanthus africanus. NCBI lineage: Eukaryota > Viridiplantae > Streptophyta > Magnoliopsida > Asparagales > Amaryllidaceae > Agapanthus > Agapanthus africanus. The sequence goes on along the minus strand of CM057339.1, from coordinate 374,348,695 downwards.
AAGGGCAGTGCAGGCTCCCGCAAACTGGGAACCCAAATCGCTTCGTAACAGAGCGTCGACCGTCTATGTCGCAAAAAGGGCAGTGCAGGCTCCCGCAAACTGGGAACCCAAATCGCTTCGTAACAGAGCGTCGACCGTCCATGTCGCAAAAAGGGCAGTGCAGGCTCCCGCAAATTGGGAACCCAAATCGCTTCGTAACAGAGCGTCGACCGTCTATGTCGCAAAAAGGGCAGTGCAGGCTCCCGCAAACTGGGAACCCAAATCAATCGCTTCGTAACAGAGCGTCGACCGTCCATGTCGTAAAAAGGGCAGTGCAGGCTTCCTACAAAGCAGGAACCAGATCGCTCCGGGCCAGGGAAACGTCTACCACGGACACTCCGTCTCGGAGACGCGTTAAGCGTCGACCGTCCATGTCGTAAAAAGGGCAGTGCATCCCAAAAAGTGGGGACCAAAGCAAGTCACCTCCACGTGAAAGAAGATCCATCAATTTCACGCACACGACCCACATATGCTGTGTGCATTTATTGATGGGGGGAAATTTGTTGGGGTAAAAATTTACACCCCTGTTGACCGAGTCAAAGTCAAGGTCAACCCCCAAACTAGGTGGGCCCAAGCCCAGGTCAAGTAGGCCCATACCCATGTCGAGCCCGTAGCCAGCCTCCCCATGCCAACAACAAAATCATGTAACAAATAATTTTTATGTAATTTTTGTGCATGAATGTATGCAAAATGGGCATAAAGCCAATATTTTGTAAGCCCATGGCTTATGTGCAAAAATGAAATGGCACATGAGCCATGGGGTGGCTAAAATGCCATTTTTGTAAAGCCCAAGGGGCTATATGTAAATATGTAAGCCTATAAAAGGCAACATGATGAATAAAAAAATAGGATGCTTTTCATTCTCTCCACAAAAATTAGAGCTGAGCTCTTTCTTCCTTCTTCAAGGTTCCAAAACCTTCTTCTTTCTTTTGAATTAAATCAAGAGTTTTACTCTTCCTTTTTCAAAACTAAATAGTTTTTCACCACAAAACCCATCAAGGGGAACTCAGATCTTCCATCAGATCTTAAAAAGGAGAGATTTTGAGATTTCACATCTCTTGATCTTCAAGATCCAGCAAGCAACAGGAGGAAGAAGAAGAACATCTTTCACTAAACCCCCCCCAAAAAAAAAGAGAGAAGAAAAACACATTCAGGAGTCCAACTCCTCTCTGATTTCTCTTCTGAGAAATTTTTTAGGCTAAAAGCCTGTTGTGCCTCACCTGCGCGCTTGCGCAAGTGCGCAAGTCGCCCGCGTGCCGACACGTGGCGCGCGCTTGCGCAACTGCGCAAGTCGCCCGCGTGCCGACACGTGGCGCGCGCGCTTGCGCACCTGCGCAAGTGCGCAAGTCGCCCGCGTGCCGACACGTGGCGCGCGCGCTTGCGCAACTGCGCAAGTGCGCAAGTCGCCCGCCTGCCGACACGTGGCGCGCGCGCTTGCGCACCTGCGCAAGTGCGCAAGGCGCCCGCGTGCCGACACGTGGCGCGCGCGCTTGCGCAACTGCGCAAGTGCGCAAGTCGCCCGCGTGCCGACACGTGGCGCGCGCGCTTGCGCACCTGCGCATCCCTTGGATGTCTTTTCCCCCTCTTTTTGTGTACATATATACATATATACATATGTATACAAATTTATACATACACGTACTCCACGACACTGTCCCTGTTAGAAAAAAATTTCTAACGGGGCGCTGCCCCGCACCCCGCAAGGGGGCTGCTAGCCCCCTTGACCCCCAGCCCGCTATCCGGGTAGCGGGACCCCCGTAAAAACTCTGCGTGGCTCCCGATATATCCAAAACCCCCTTTCAAAACACACGTATACTGCACATTGAGTTCGCATGACCAGTTTAACCCGTTAATCGGAGGTTCCCCCGCCCCAAAGACGAGGGGTAATTAACGGCAGCTTAGTCCGCGGCTGCCGGAGATTCGGATCCCCACAATCAATAAACCCCGGCCTACCCTAGGCAGGGGGAATCTGTAGTACGCCTGACAAGCGCGCGCGTATTCCCATCTCACTGGGGTGACGAAAAACACCCTACAGGCATCCCTGAATATCTTGTGGACTTTTTCCCTTTTGAAGGAATGGACCTTTTCCAGCTTCGCTTTCAGAGGCGATTCCCCCCCGGCGTATGTATCGGAGGGACTGGAGGCTGATTGCGGCCGTTTTTCTCGAAGGCGCTCCGCTTTTAGGTTGGAAGGGATATCAGTTGGCTGCCCCCGGGTATCAATCCCTGGCTCATGAGCCAAAATTTGATTCTGCTGTAATTGCAACTGGGCGACTTGGGTCGCGAGATCTGCCACGACGTTTGCCAGCTCGTCGACTTTGGAATAGACCTCGGCCATCTTCTCATCCCTGTCCTGAAATTTCCTTTGAAGCCATTGGAATAATGCTTGTTCTGTAGTTCCGGCTATGACAACCGGGTAATCTTTATTGCCTGAGCTCAATTCCGTAGGAACCACGGGCTCCACTGGCTTATTGGCCTGAGCGGGCTCTTCATCATTTAGATCGAGCCGGCGCTGGGTAGCGTCAACCATATCATCACCATGGCTGTGAAGAAGAAGAGGGTTCATTTCTTCATGTCCGGCCATGTAGACAGTGTGGATAACACATTCAGCCATTCTTTCATCACTAGCAGCTGGTTTCGCGGAGCGGTCTGGGCTTTGGAAATTTATAAGTTTTAATATGGCCAGAGTCCTAGCCCTTTTGTTGGCTCTATATCTGAGCCGCTTCTGCCTCAGCTTCTCGATCTTGAAGGCCCGGCGGGCATCCGCTATCCGGGAAGCCATTGTGAGTTGATCAGCGGGGAGCTTAGAGAAGACACCCGATCGAGCATTTGTCAGGGGCGCCGCTGGAGCTTGCTCGGGATGCGTTGTAGCTTTGTTGGTGTTGATGGCCTTGCCCCCAGCTGTGGCCAGGGAAAGTCGTTCAGATACCGACTTGCGTTTGGGTTGGGGCGCCCTTGAGATCACCACGTTTGGCCTCCTGCCTTTCGAGACCGGTTTGTCTGTTGCTGGAGCTTGAGGAGCTGGAATGGCGTCAACTGGTATGAATACAATAGAGCCGAATGGTAGCAGCGACTCCTCCCATTGTCGCCCGAGACTGGCCGGAAGGACCGTCCTGGAGTCTATCTTCATCGTGTAAGAAACGGGAGTCGTGCTGAGAGCTGAGATCGTCATTGGAGACATTGTTGGAGGTGATTGCTTGAAAACCTGCATGAAAAAGCATTATTTTTAGTATAAATACAGGTATGTATGTTGATTGAGTTCGCATGAACGCTTAACCCTAAATATGGGAGGAGAGACTGGTCCCACCGGGCGTGCCAGAATCTGTAGGGTGTTTTTCGTCACCCCATTGAGATGGGAATACGCGCGCGCTTGTCAGGCGTACTACAGATTCCCCCTGCCTAGGGTAGGCCGGAGTTTAATGATTGTGGGGATCCGAATCTCCGGCAGCCGCGGACTAAACTGCCGTTAATTACCCCTCGCCTTTGGGGCGAGGGAACCTCCGATTAACGGGTTAAACTGGTCATGCGAACCCAATGTGCGGTGTGCGTGTGTTCTGTTTTGAAAGGGGGGTTTTTGATATATCGGGAGCCACGCAGAGTTTTTACGGGGGTCCCGCTACCCGGATAGCGGGCTGGGGGTCAAAGGGGCTAGCAGCCCCCTTGCGGGGTTCGGGGCAGCGCCCCGGCCCGAAAATTTTTTGGAGGGGGAGAATGTTGCGGAGTATGTGTATGTGTACATTTGTATACAAATGTATGTATATACATATATATATAAATAAAGGGGAAAAGGCATCCAAAGGATGCGTGGGACAGTACCTTGGGCGCTGTGCGCTTAGGTGCTGTGCGCTCAGGCGCAAGCGCGCCACGTGTCGGCACGTGGGCGCTTTGCGCATGAGCGCTGCGCGCAGGAGCGCAAGCGCGCGCGCCACGTGTCGGCACGTGGGCGCTTTGCGCATGAGCGTTGCGCGCAAGCGCGCGCGCCACGTGTCGGCCGTGGGCCCTTTGCGCATGAGCGCTGCGCGCTGGAGCGCAAGCGTGCTGGTGCGCAAGTGCGCGCGCCACGTGTCGGCACGTGGGCGCTTTGCGCATCGCACTGGTGCGCAAGCGCGCGTGCCACGTGTCGGCACGTGGGCGCTTTGCGCACGAGCGCTGCGCGCTGGAGCGCAAGCGCGCAGGTGCGCAAGCGGCGCGCCATGTGTCGGCAAGTGGGCGCTTTGTGCTCGCGCGCAGTGCGCTGGAGCACAAGCGTGCCACGTGTCGGCACGTGGGCGCTTTGCGCACGAGCGCTGCACGCAGGAGAGGAAAGGAGGGCTTTTGCCTAGAACCAGAAGCTATGCTTCAAAAAGGAAATATTTATTATATATGTATATATGGAGTTAAACTCCTAGGATGTTTTGAAGCTGATGAAAGGGGTTCTTCTTCTTCCTCCTGTTGTTTGGCCGGATCTTGAAGATCAAGAGATGTGAGATCTCAAAATTTCTCCTTTTTGAGATCTGATGGGAGATCCGAGCTCCCCTTTATGGGTTTTGTGGTGGAAAACTACTTAGTTTTTGAAGAGAAAGAGTAAAACTCTTGATTTAATTCAAAAGAAATGGGAAGGTTTAGAACCTTGGAGAAGGAGCAGGAGGCACAAGAACCCTAATTTTTGGGGGAATGAAAAGCATCCTCTTTTTTATTCATCATGTTGCCTTTTATAGGCTTACATATTTACATATAGCCCCTTGGGCTTTACAAAATGGCATTTTGCCTATTCCGTGGCTCATGTGCCATTACATTTTTGCACATAAGCCATGGGCTTACAAAATATTGGCTTTATGCCCATTTTACATGCATTCATGTATAAAAAAATTCATAATAATTATTTATTACATGATTTTGTCGTTGCCATGGGGAGGCTGTCCGTGGGCTTGACTTGGGCATGGGCCCGCTTGACCTGGGCTTGGGCCCACCTAGCTTGGGGTTGACCTTGACTTTGACTCGGTCAACCGGGGTGTAAATTTTTACCCCAACAGCAAGAACTTCGGTACAAAGGGCAACATCAAATGTTGCGGACGAGCTCAGGCGATAACTCCAACAAATGAACAATCGAGCGTATCTCCAAGGCCCTCCATCGCCCGGTCTGCGGCGTCTTCCCAAAGTGCCGAAGTCTGCCAGGTGCTTAGAATGGAAAAGTTAAGGCAGAAGCGGCTCAGGTATCGAACCAACAAAAGGGCCAAGGCTTCGGCCAAATGGAATCGTGTGAAGTTCCAAGTGCAGGGTTGCCCCGCGACGACGGCTGAGTCGGACGTAAGAATCAGCAATTCCTTCGAGCCCCTGAAGTGGGTTCAGAAAAATTCCATGACCGCCAGAATCAAGAAGACAGCGGTCCAAACAGTGCCACAAAGAGACGTGTCCCGGCCCCACAGAAAAAGTACGACACTATCTCTTCAAGAGTCTATCAAGCACTCTGTGCCGCACGAAAGCAGCGGGGCAAACCCAGAAAAGAAGCGCCAGCACCATTCAAGAACCTGGTTAGGCCAGCCGCCTTCAATCGACTATCAGCTACCGAAGCAAGGGGGTCAAGACAGCGATCCGTGAAATCAGCCGCCAATGATAGAAAGACGGCCGGATATATCACCCATACGGTCTATATGGCGGGCGGGCGCCCTAGCGACAACCTTCGTAGCAAAAGCAAGGAAGGGGCCACCACATCCCAAGCCCAATCTAGCCTGAATGTGGTTGCCGCCGCCTAAGAACAGCCGCCCCCGCTGGATGAAGAAAACCCTCTCGATGAGGATGATAGGCAGATAGACCCCTCGGTCCATGTAGAGTCAAGCTCGGACAGCGAGGAAGAGCCAACTTTCCGCCCCAGGACTGCGGAGCAGGAGCTGCTTCAAGAGCTTCGAAAACAGCTCAGGAGCAAAGATAAAGAGATGGCCAAGCTCTATTCGAAGATTGATGACTTAACAAACGTGGTGATGCAGCTTACGACTCAAATTGCTCGAGCGCCTCCCAATCAGGTACAAGCCGCTACTAATCAGTCGGGTGATGACAATCCGAGGCAGCCAATGCCTGTTCCTTTGGGACCAAGACTGGTCGAGCCGAATGAAAGCCGGCCACATTCCGCTTCTGGGGACTCCTTGGCCCCAGATAGCACTATCCCGCTAACACAGGATCGGATAATGGATTTCGTCACCAGCAAGGTTAAAACATTGGTGGCCGAAGCTGAAGCTCAGAAAGAAATCGGCAGTAGTGGGCGGCCATATCCCGCGCAGTACGATCTGATTGAGTTCCCAAGCGGCTACATCATTCCTAAGTTCGGAAGATTTGATGGAACGGGGAATGCAAACCAGCACGTCGCCCACTTCAAAGCGTCGTGCGGAAATACAGGGGGAAATGACGCGCTCCTTCTTCGTCAGTTTGTCAACAGCCTGACCGGCGTCGCCTTCGACCGGTATGCGAGTATACCGGACGGGTCCGTCATTACCTTTGCCCAAATGGAGTCCCTGTTTCGGCAAAGGTTCATGAGTGTCAGTGATAAAATCTCCATTGCCGACCTTGTGAGGACCAAGCCGGGGAAGAATGAAAGCAACACCGACTTTATCGCCCGAAGGCGTAATCTCACAGTCAAGTGCGAACAGCCGCTGGAGCAGGACCAGTCCGTCAGCCTTCTCATTGGGAACCTCAGCAATTGGATGGTCCCATTCTTGTGTATGGCAGGCCTCAAGACATTTCAGGAGCTAACCAAGAAAGTCCAAATGCTGGAACGCTCGAAGCAAGAGTCCCCGCCGGACTCTCAGAGAGACAAAACCTGGAAAAGCAAGCGGGACGACAACCGTAGAAGCGGGAGTTCCAGCAGTACCAATGTCTTCAATGCCTCCGACAATGAAGAAAAGCGAAGGGCGGGCGAATCCAAAACCAACCGGTCTCGGAAGCCATTGCTAGGAGGAGATGGGCCTTCCCTAGAGGAGAAAAAGAACAAGGTTTACTCTTTCAGAAGGGACAAGGTCCGCAAGATATTTAAAGATGCCTTGAACAATGGCCTACAATTGCCGGAGTCGAAAAGACCCCAAGAAGCAAAAATGACCGACAATCCTCTGTATTGCCCGTACCACCGAGTAGTGAGCCATGTGATCGAGGATTGCTATATCTTCAAAGACTGGGTCGAGAAGCAGTACAAGGCTGGAGAGATCGAGCTGTCCAAAAGCGTGTTGGTGAACAATCAAGTTGCAACCGCCAACTTTATACAGACAGAACTTGAAGCCTTCTTGGAGCAGACAGCTGAACCTGCTGCCCTAAAAAAAGAAACTGACTCATCGCGGCCTCCGTGGAGTACGCACATATCTAATAAGACGAAGAAGATGCTAAAGCTACTTCAGAAAGAGCCCAGGATGGAATGGGAAGGACAGAAGAAGCCTACCAGTCCAGCTGCCAATGCGACTCCATCAGGCTCAAAATCCAAGAAGCTCAAGAAGAAGAAAAGTGCAGCTCGGCGCGAAAAGGAGTCTGCAAGGAAATCGACCATTCAAAAATATATCGATTCCCTCGAAGAATATGAACAAAAGGAAAGAACATTGATTCAATTGAAGGAGTTCTTCCCTGTACAAGCGGCTGAAATTCTGGAGGAGTTAGAAGAAGACTCCAATGAAGAGATCCCAGTAGTGACCTGCTACGCCATCCATCTTGGCAGCGACTCCGAGGATGATCTCTGTTTTCCGGAAGAGGACGAGGAGCTCACCACAAAGGCCAATCAAATCCAGCTCAGAAGCGGCAGGGCTCTACCGCCAAATCAGGGCAATGCCCCAAAAGGGAAGGAAAAACAAGTCGCTAATGAAGAAGATGGCAGAGAACCGGCTGATGAAAACATAAGTCCTTCCTCGATGGACTATAATGTCTTGGCGCATCTCCGGAAGCTTCCGTCTCTCCTGAGCATCTACGACGCCTTGGTCCTATCTAAGGAGCTTAGAGATGTTCTCATTCACGCTCTACAAAACCCCGAGCGGTATCAGGCTCACTTTGCGGAAATTAATATGAAAGAAGCCCAGCACGCTTTGCATGCCGCCGCAGTCACATTTAAGGATGAAGACTTGCTACTGGGAACGGCTGAGCATAATAGGCCGCTTTACGTGACCGGGTACAGCGACGGAGATCGAATTAATCGCATATTGATTGATCCGGGGTCCTCAGTGAACATCATGAACTTGCGAACTCTGAAGAGTTTGTCAATGGACGTCCGACACCTGTCAAGGGAAAGGATTGTCATTCAAGGCTTCAACCAAAATTGCCAGCAAGTTCTGGGGTCTATAGCTTTGCCAATCAAATTTGGCGACCTGCAAACTGAAGCAAAGATATACGTGATCGACGCCGACACATCTTATAAGATTCTCTTGGGGCGGCCGTGGCTCCACGATTACGGCATCATTCCGTCAACTCTCCATCAATGCATGAAGTATACTAAAAATGGCGAAGAAAGACGCATTGACGGAGACATCCAGCCGTTCGGTGTGCATGAAGTCCGATATGAAGATTCTCGGTACTTTATGAACCACCAAAATGCAAAGCCACAACTGACTGAGGATAGACCGGCCCCAAGACTCAAAAGCAAATCTGCGCCGCCTGTCACTTTCAAAAGAAAAAATACCCAAGTGCGCCCGCATTTCGGCAGCGACACTGATGAGTCCGACGCTGGAAGCCCGTCCTTCCGTAAAACTCGCCCACGTTTCGGCAGCGATACGGACGAATCTGTTACTGAAGGCCCATCTAGCAGCAAAGTCCGCCCTCATCTTGGCAGTGACACTGAAGAGTCAGAAGAAGAGGACCTGCCGTGCAACAGCTGTGCAGATTGGCCCCCCAGGCAGCAAGCGAAACTACGAGAGACCTTCGAAGTCGCAGAAGGGTCTCTGGCCATCACAAGGGTGCCGGAATGGATGTGCAAAGAGCTCGACGCATTGTCAGTCTCTACCGTGGACCAGCTGAAAACTTTCTACGTGCCCGGGAGGAAAAATGGACAGAAGGGCATCCTGTTTTACAGGTCAAACCCCGTTGTGCACCCGAACGACCTTTCTGTCGCGTGCCTTCCCTATGAGAGAGGCATAAGAGCCGTCCTCAATCCCAGATACTATGCGCCCGAGATGCGGGAATACTTTAAGAAGTGCGGATGCCGGTTATATCAAACGGAGTCCGAAGCAAAGTTTTACGAAGGGCTATGGTATCCGCCCCAGGTCCGAGCACTCATCGATGGACGAATTCCAGATAGACGGGGCATAGGCTACATTCAGCCTGATTCCAAAGCGTGCTACATGATCCATGTTGGTGAGGCCAGCGAAAGATCGAATGATGATGACGAGATAGCCGAGCCAGAAGAAGCTCCTCAAGAGCTCGAAGATGGCGGACAAGCAACCTTTGATGAGCTAACCGAGATTGACTTAGGAATGCCCGATAATCCAAGGCCGACCTACATCAGCTCACTCTTGTCGGAGGAAATGAAAGAGCGGATAATTGCCCTGCTGTGTGAGTTCGTCGACTGCTTCGCGTGGACGTACAAAGAAATGCCTGGCCTTTCCCCTGAGGTAGCCGTGCATAAGCTGGCTATATCTCCTGATGCTAAGCCAGTCAAACAAGCTCCTCGAAGAATGAGAAGGGAGTTGGAAGAAAAGGACATCGAGGAAACCAAGAAACTCATCGATGCCGGCTTCATCAGGGAAGAGAAATATGCAGACTGGATCGCATGCATAGTCCCAGTGAAGAAGAAAAATGGGCAGATCTGAGTTTGTGTCGATTTCAGGGACCTCAACAAGGCATGTCCTAAAGACGACTTCCCGATACCGGTCATGGAAATGATGGTCGATGACACCTCAAATTACGAACTGTTCACCTTTATAGATGGCTCGTCTGGATATAATCAGATCAAGATGTCGTCTGAGGATGAGAAGCACACAGCGTTTCGAACCCCGATTGGAATATATTGCTACAAGGTAATGCCATTCGGACTAAAGAACGCAGGTACTACATATCAAAGGGCAATGACTAATATCTTTGATGACCTAATCCATAAAGTCGTCGAATGTTATGTTGATGATCTGGTCGTCAAGACTAAAGCCAAGGCCGATCATATCCAAGATCTCAGGACCGTTCTCACTGTAAGTCCACGTTTCCCACCCCGGTGCTTACGGGGAGGCGGAAAACATAATAAAAATCGGATTTTTATCAACTATAGGCAACATGGACTATGCTTTAAGGATCTTTCCTAAACAAAAACTTGCTAAAGCTAACTTGAAAGAAGCTAAGTGGTAGAAAGGTTATACCTTTGGTCTCTTAGTCCTTCTCTCCTTGCTCTTTGGAGTAGTGGAAGGAGGTCACCTTGCTCGTCTTCTCACGCCGAAGAAAGATCCACCTGAAGCCTCAACCTTTGGCTTCAACTCCAAGCTAGAAGTAACTAGGGTTCAAGAAGTGCTAGTCCTTCAACCCTAGATGAGAGTAGAGAAGATCAAGAGAGGGTTTTTCTCAAGCTCAAGTGTTTCTCAACACATGAGAGGGAGAGAGCTTGAGGGAGAGGAAGAACAAGAGAGAGAAAGGATATGATAGAATGAGAAATAATTGAGCCATTCTCACTAATATGTGTGAATTATTTTAATTGAATAATTAGCTAGATAATTGTCATGGTTAATCATGACATGACCATTATCATTTCAATTTGCAAAGATCAAAAAGCATCTTCCAAAAGAAATGATGATGGTCAAAGTGTCAACCTAGGTCAACAAGTTAAAGAGGTCAATTGGTCAACAACCATAACCATGGACAATTATTAAACTAATTATTAATTAATAATAATACACACATAAATATTAGGGTTAATAAAATGACAATAGCCATTAACCCTAATCAAGGTCCTCTCCCTCAATCTCAAGCAACTGTGCATACGCACCCGCATTCGTGATCCGAGGAACACGAATACACTGAGAAAAACCAATCTCAAATCATATACTAGGATCCGGCTTAAACCAAAGCCCGCTAGTATAAACTGTCCGGACAGCAAACGTGCACAAGTGCGCGAATGTGAACGAACCCTGTCGCAAAACCATGCGACCTCTACTCATTTTGCCTAAAGGCGAATAGCTCTCTGTGTGGGACTCTAAAGACTCGACACTACGCTGGCAGTGGGTTTAACCACAGACCGCAAGCGGCACTAGCTGTACGTAACGGTCCCCAGGTAGATGTCGATAAGAAGACTGACGAGGTGAACCCCATCTGAACTCCTACTGAGCCTGTATGTGACAATCTCTGTACAGTCCGGTCTGTTCGTCTGATCATCGCATGGCGGGCCTAGGGGGGCGGTGAACGTCAGTCCCCTAATAGCGGTACAAGTCGTGCCGGAGTGAAGCCCAGAACACCCTGAGATAACACTGGAAACCTACCAGTATATCTCGCTTGCCCTGGCTAGGGACTACTCGTGTAATGGCTCTCCTGGACACAGCGCGATGTCAACCCCCAATACCGGGAGAGACGAATCCTGTCTAACCGTCACTGCCTCCAAGTGCTTCGGGACTGCACCCAAAAACTACCTGTTTGCACGACTCCTTTGAGCCGTGGTAGGGTAGTAATCAAAGTGCAGTGGGAACACACTCGAGGCGAAGTGACAGTGTCAAGTCAACGGACTAAGTTGTACTCATGTCACCTGGGAACTGATAACTGACGATAGGTATAATACTAACCAACAGTCCCCGACGAGTCCTGTCCAGTGTACTCATAACCCAACGAGCACCCGTATACTATCTCAAGTACGACGTACTGACGGCTGTGGGACAGACCGTCTCCCACACTGGGATGAGAAGCGCATACGCTAGTCTACTCCGGAGTATCGATGCCCTGTCTCGATAGTCCAACGACTAGGGACCTGTATAAGGATGTGCTTATAGATCACCCAGCTCCCACGAGTGCGAGTGCCATCACAACGCTGGTAATCAAGCAAAGATCCTAAGGGCTCTACTAATATGTATATCAGCAATATGCTAAAAGAAACACATGCACATATTAAAGCAGAGACAAACCAAGTAGCATACTACCATTTCGAGAAAGATTGTATATACAACTGTGAATATCCTAAGCTTCCATCAAGTAATATACAAACTAGTATGATACAGTAATGTCCTCTAGGGCATATACACTAACAATCTCCCACTTGCACTAAGGCCATGTACTGGCGTATCGAAGACCTATCATCTCGATCAGCCGCTCGAACTGAGTCTGGGGCAAGGCCTTGGTGAATGGATCTGCTGTGTTATCCTCTGATGCAACTCTCCGGACCTCGATCTCCTGGCGATCCACGATCTCCCTGATCAGGTGATACCGCCTTAAGATGTGTCTGGATTTCTGATGGGATCTGGGTTCCTTCGCTAAAGCTATAGCCCCGTTGTTGTCGCAATACAGAGGTATTGGGTCAACAATGGACGGAACCACCTGAAGTTCTCTCAAGAACTTCCTCATCCAGACAGCTTCTTTTGCGGCATCAGATGCATCGATGTATTCCGCTTCCATCGTCGAGTCAGCAACGGTTTCCTGTTTGGAGCTCTTCCAACACACCGCCCCTCCATTGAGGGTGAAGACAAAACCCGACATGGACTTGGAATCATCCTTGTCACTCTGGAAGCTGGAGTCAGCAAAGGCCTCAATCTGCAGGTCTTTTCCTCCATACACCAAGAACATCTCCTTAGTCCTTCTCAGGTACTTGAGAATGTTCTTTACTGCTATCCAATGTTTCTCCCCTGGGTTTGACTGATACCTGCTTACCACACTCAGTGCATAAGCCACATCCGGTCTGGTACACAACATCGCATACATTATAGAGCCTACCGCAGAAGTGTAGGGTATAATAGACATGCGATCCCTCTCCAAATCATTCTTGGGAGACATCTCTTTGGAGAGGGTGATCCCGTGACAAGCCGGTAAATTACCGTGCTTGGAATCTTCCATACTGAATCTCTTCAGTATGGCGTCGATCTACCTGGACTGCGAAAGTCCTAATATTCTCTTGGATCTGTCACGATAGATCCGGATACCCAGAATGTATGAGGCATCACCCAGGTCTTTCATGGAGAACCTGTGTGATAAGAACCCCTTGACAGATTGTAGCATAGGAATGTCATTTCCTATTAATAGAATGCCATCCACGTATAAAACGAGGAATACTACAGTTCTCGCTACAAATCTACAATAGATGCATGGTTCATCTGGATTTTTGATAAAGCCAAATTCCTTGACCGTCTCATCAAAACAGATGTTCCAACTCCGCGATGCCTGCTTTAGTCCATAAATGGACTTAAGCAACTTGCACACCTTTCCGCTGCTCCCACTCTGAATGAAACCCTCTGGCTGATCCATATAGTCACACTCCTCTAAATGGCCATTTAGAAAAGCTGTCTTTACGTCCATCTGCCAAATCTCATAATCGTGGAAGGCAGCAATGGCAAGAAGGATCCGAATGGATTTCAGCATAGCTACTGGAGAAAAGGTTTCGTCATAGTCCAAACCAGGTCGCTGACGAAAACCCTTTGCTACCAGTCTAGCTTTATAGGTCTCAACCTGTCCATCTACACCAATCTTCCTTTTGAAGATCCACTTGCATCCTACGGGTTTTACCCCGTCTGGAGCAATGTCCAACGTCCATACTTTGTTGGTGTACATGGACTCCATCTCGGTCCGCATTGCATCCAGCCATTTTACCGAGTCGACGCTCTGTATGGCTTGCTGGAATCTAGTAGGCTCATCACAGTCTATGATGCAATCCTCTCTATCCCCGTCAATAAGAAAACCGTAGTATCTCTCGAGCGGATGAGACTGCCTACTACTCCTGCGGAGTGGCATGGGAATGTCCTGATCTTTCGAACCCTCTGGTTCTACTAAGCTTTCAGTAATAGCTCGTGGTTCTGGAATTTCTTCCAGTTCTATTGTGCTCCCACTTAATTCTTTTTCTATGAACTGGTGTTCTAGAAAGTGGGCATGGCGAGAAACAAGGACTTTTTGTTCCTCTTCGCAATAGAAGTAATATCCCTTGGAGTTCTTTGGATATCCCACAAACTTGCACTGTACTGAGCGTGCCTCGAGCTTGTCCGCATGCTGCTTTTTTACAAAAGCTGGACATCCCCATGTCTTAATATGATTAAGATAGGGTTTCTTCCCACACCACATCTGATATGGTGTAGTAGGCACAGTCTTAGTTGGAACCCGGTTCAAAAGGTATGCAGCTGATTCTAGCGCATATCCCCAAAACGATCGCGGCAACTCAGCGTTACTCATCATGGACCGTACCATATCCAATAGGGTTCAGTTCCGTCTCTCCGATACACCATTATGTTGTGGAGTGTATGGAGGAGTAAGCTGAGAGAGAATTCCATTCTCTTTTAAGTAACCCAGGAACTCGGCACTCAAGTATTCACCACCTCGATCAGATCTCAGTGTCTTTATACTTTTCCCTGTTTGTTTTTCTACTTCATTCTTATATTCCTGGAATTTTCCAAAAGCCTCGGATTTATGTTTCATTAAGAAGACATAACCGTACCTTGAAAAGTCATCCGTAAAAGTAATGAAGTAAGAATAACCGCTTCGCGCATGTGTAGACATTAGACCGCACATGTCGCTGTGTACGAGTCCCAAGAGCTTGCTCGCTCTTTCTCCGTGTCCAGTAAACGGAGTCTTTGTCATCTTTCCCTTGAGACAGGATTGACAAGTTGCATACGATTGATATTCGAACGAATCCAAATATCCTTCTGTGTGTAACTTAGTCAACCTTCTCTCATTGATGTGACCCAGTCTACAATGCCATAAGAAAGTTTTATTGATTTCTAGAGACTTTCTTTTGTGTGTATTCTGGACATTGAAAATCTGTGGTTGGTTTAATACGTATATACCGTTGTTCAATGTACCTGACCCAATCAAAGCTTGATTAAGGTGAATGTTCACTACATTACTTACAAATGCAAATTCATAACCTTCTTTAGATAATAAAGATACAGAAATGATATTACAGGTTGCATTTGGTACATAATAACAACTACGTAAAACTAAAAAATGTCCATCCGACAATCCCAGGTGATAGTCTCTCACGGCCTCAGCATCCATGCTAGCACCGTTCGCAACTCTGAGGGTCATATCACCTGCCTTCAAAACTCTACGCTTTCTCAACGCCTGCAAAGAATTACAGATATGAGATCCTGATCCGGTATCCAATACCCAGGAAGTAGAGTTTATTGATAGACAGTTTTCAATAACATACATACCTGAAGCTGAAGCTGCAACTCGCTTCAAATCCTGTGTTCTGGCTTTCCAAGCCTTGCAATCCTGTTTCCAGTGACCACTTTTATGACAATAGAAGCATTCTTTCTTCCCCACTAGCTTCCCCGCTATCTTTGTTGCTTTACCTTTTCCCTTCGTATCCACTTTACCGACACCGCCTCTTGGTTTGGCGGGGGCTTTCTTCTTCTTACCCTTGGCTTTCGCCCTGGATCTAGAAGAGGAAGATCCTCCTACAAACAAAGTGGATGTCTCCCTACCTTTCTGTAGGGTGCCCTCAGCACTCCTCAACATGTTCAGAAGTTCGGAAAGTTCTACCTCCTTTCCTTGCATGTTGAAGTTAAGAATAAACTGGGCGTAAGTGGAAGGAAGGGACTGGAGAATCAAATCAGTATAGAGTTCATTCTCCAACGTGGTCCCAAGGTCCGCGAGCTCCTCAATGTAGCCAATCATCTTAAGCACGTGTTCCGCTACCGATGATCCGACGGCCAACCTTGCCGAAAATAGCTTCTTCGACACTTCGTATCTTGCGATACGAGACTGCTCCCCATACAGTTCTTTTGTATGAAGAAATATGGACTCTAAGTCCATATTCTCGTGCCTCCGCTGATGTTCATTGTCCATCGAGGCTAATACGAGGCATTTGGCCTTCGTGCAATCTATCTCCCATGTCTTACGGATTTCCTTATCCGCGACGCTGGAGGTGGGACCTGGGACAGGGGGTGCTTTGGTGGTAAGGACATACCCCAACTTGTCGTAAGTGATAGCCATCTTGACATTCCTGAGCCAATCTTTGTAGTTTGGCCATGTCAATATGTTTTTATCTAGTAATAACTTAAGTTCGGTCATCTTGAATGGTCGCTGCAATTAGGAGAGAGAAAAGAAACACTTTAGCATGATGCTCTTGCAAGTTTAGAGTGGTTTTTGATTTGTCTAAACTGGATGGCTCCCACTGTCTCTCGAATCCCTTCTCAAACCGTAAAGAAAGGATTAGTCAGGATTACTCTCACCGTACAATACTTGCTTAACCGTTCAGCCAGGCCAGTGTCGGTACTTCGAGGGAGGTTTTCCAACGCTTTCGCGAAGTTCCTTAATTAAGTAACCTCTTTTCCCTGTGGGCGTAGCCCCGCTAACACTTTTCTAGACACCTACTAAGTTTATAGCATTGATCGTTAAGTGAGAGTTTTCCCGAGGAGTAGCATATACTCACAGTAGGATCGGGATCCAAATATCATCGCGTGATAAAACCGAAGGAATCCTACCAGAATCATCACACTCCAAATGGTATGCAAAGCTAGCAAGTTTCAGTACTTATGAAACTCCCGATGTGGATTTTTGCCCCATGCTCTTATGACCTTGACTTTGGCCAAAATATCATAAGTCACATGTCAAGTTCTACCCGTCATTCTCCTGGTTAATTTGGACCCACCCGTACCTACCGTTGACTTTGGCCAAAATGGCAGCACGACTGTCCCAAACCAACACATCTATCTATGCTGCACATGAATACCCAATAGCTACCAATCACTATGCCTTGACTTTGGCCAAAATACATAGCTTGAATACTTTTTGACCATTCATGTGGAATGACGGAGGGCTACGGATGGTTTTGGCGAAACCGTGAACGTAGTGAACTTGATCTAATCGATGGAACGAGATAGCTTTTAAAAGGAGTGGTTCAAGCTCCGCGTTTAAAAGTTTGGTTTTGAAAAGAACCGAGTGGTTTTCAAAGTGTTCCAATCGACTTTTACTTGGCTTATTTTCTTGCATTAGTTCTTTTAATGCATCCCATCATTTAATCCTACCATTGCAGAAAACAACCAAAATATGACGTACGCTTATTCCATTCGCATTCGCCACGGGGCCCCGTCATCACCCGTTAGGTTACTTAACTAACGACAGAGCGGGGGCTAGGCTAGTGCGGCTGTAAAACATAAGCAACGCCTAAATAGTTATCATATATAAATATATAGCAATGATAGACATTACAGATCACAGATGAATACATTGGATATACTAGGAATCCGCAATCCGTTCGAGCCTGCAACGAAAAACGGATTACACGGTCGCGGTGAATAGCCAAATACCCCACCCAAGACCCCTACGGGTGCGGCAAACTACCCGCCAAGTACCCGAAGCGAAGCAACCTCCCTCACCACCGTGAGTAGGCCACTCGGCACATCGAGATACCCGGTAGTTTGTGCACCCTCTCCATGGGTCTATCCTAGGAGCAAAAACAGTAAAAAGAATTATACAATGACGGCTACAACCCCGACCCGGTTTGCGGCCAAACAAATAATAATATTACATCAATTTACATATTACAAATGAATGAAAGAAAAGCAACACTCATCTCACATCCATCCCGGCTATTCACCCGCGACAATCCAACCCATTCATATACACAAACCAGTATCAATCACAGATCACAAAGATGTATAACCCCGACTAATCGACATATAGCGATTAGCCGACGTTCAATACATGCAAACATCACAGATATAACCTTCATAGTCAAAGTGTAGTGAAGTTCGGAAAAAATACGGAATTATAGGCCCCCAAAAATAAATTTCTATTCTGGAAAATCTGGGCACATATAATATATCTTAAAAATCCTAAAACCAAGCCATAGATACACTGCACCAAACTCGACCCATTGAGGAGTCCAAACGGCGGCGGTTCCGCGGCAATAGCTTGCTATTGCCGCGGAAACGCGGCGGTTTAGTCGACTCACTGGACCGGGTTTTGTGGTTATCTTTAAAAAACCCTGAGATGATTTTAGCAGTATAACAAATTTTGTTTTGACCAGAAAAATTTTTAACAGAAACTAGGGTTTTTAAAAGTTTGGTTTTTCGATTTTTTCGGTTTCGAACTTCGTTACACTTCACTACCTAGCTAGTTTATGTTTAGTTAGGCTCTGATACCACTGTAAGTCCACGTTGCCCACCCCGATGCTTACGGGGAGGCGGAAAACATAATAAAAATCGGATTTTTATCAACTATAGGCAACATGGACTATGCTTTAAGGATCTTTCCTAAACAAAAACTTGCTAAAGCTAACTTGAAAGAAGCTAAGTGGTAGAAAGGTTATACCTTTGGTCTCTTAGTCCTTCTCTCCTTGCTCCTTGGAGTAGTGGAAGGAGGTCACCTTGCTCGTCTTCTCACGCCGAAGAAAGATCCACCCGAAAGCCTCAACCTTTGGCTTCAACTCCAAGCTAGAAGTAACTAGGGTTCAAGAAGTGCTAGTCCTTCAACCCTAGATGAGAGTAGAGAAGATCAAGAGAGGGTTTTTCTCAAGCTCAAGTGTTTCTCAACACATGAGAGGGAGAGAGCTTGAGGGAGAGGAAGAACAAGAGAGAGAAAGGATATGATAGAATGAGAAATAATTGAGCCATTCTCACTAATATGTGTGAATTATTTTAATTGAATAATTAGCTAGATAATTGTCATGGTTAATCATGACATGACCATTATCATTTCAATTTGCAAAGATCAAAAAGTATCTTCCAAAAGAAATGATGATGGTCAAAGTGTCAACCTAGGTCAACAAGTCAAAGAGGTCAAATGGTCAACAACCATAACCATGGACAATTATTAAACTAATTATTAATTAAGAATAATACACACATAAACATTAGGGTTAATAAAATGACAATAGCCATTAACCCTAATCAAGGTCCTCTCCCTCAATCTCAAGCAACTGTGCATACGCACCCGCATTCGTGATCCGAGGAACACGAATACACTGAGAAAAACCAATCTCAAATCATATACTAGGATCCGGCTTAAACCAAAGCCCGCTAGTATAAACTGTCCGGACAGCAAACGTGCACAAGTGCGCGAATGTGAACGAACCCTGTCGCAAAACCATGCGACCTCTACTCATTTTGCCTAAAGGCGAATAGCTCTCTGTGTGGGACTCTAAAGACTCGACACTACGCTGGCAGTGGGTTTAACCACAGACCGCAAGCGGCACTAGCTGTACGTAACGGTCCCCAGGTAGATGTCGATAAGAAGACTGACGAGGTGAACCCCATCTGAACTCCTACTGAGCCTGTATGTGACAATCTCCGTACAGTCCGGTCTGTTCGTCTGATCATCGCATGGCGGGCCTAGGGGGGCGGTGAACGTCAGTCCCCTAATAGCGGTACAAGTCGTGCCGGAGTGAAGCCCAGAACACCCTGAGATAACACTGGAAACCTACCAGTATATCTCGCTTGCCCTGGCCAGGGACTACTCGTGTAATGGCTCTCCTGGACACAGCGCGATATCAACCCTCAATACTGGGAGAGACGAATCCTGTCTAACCGTCACTGCCTCCAAGTGCTTCGGGACTGCAACCAAAAACTACCTGTTTGCACGACTCCTTTGAGCCGTGGTAGGGTAGTAATCAAAGTGCAGTGGGAACACACTCGAGGCGAAGTGACAGTGTCAAGTCAACGGACTAAGCTGTACTCATATCACCTGGGAACTGATAACTGACGATAGGTATAATACCAACCAACAGTCCCCGACGAGTCCTGTCCAGTGTACTCGTAACCCAACGAGCACCCGTATACTATCTCAAGTACGACGTACTGACGGCTGTGGGACAGACCGTCTCCCACACTGGGATGAGAAGCGAATACGCTAGTCTACTCCGGAGTATCGATGCCCTGTCTCGATAGTCCAACGACTAGGGACCTGTACAAGGATTTGCTTATAGATCACCCAGCTCCCACGAGTGCGAGCGCCATCACAACGCTGGTAATCAAGCAAAGATCCTAAGGGCTCTACTAATATGTATATCAGCAATATGCTAAAAGAAACACATGCACATATTAAAGCAGAGACAAACCAAGTAGCATACTACCATTTCGAGCAAGATTATATATACAACTGTGAATATCCCAAGCTTCCATCAAGTAATATACAAACTAGTATGATACAGTAATGGCCTCTAAGGCATATACACTAACACTCACCAGACTGAGGGAATACGATCTGAAGATGAATCCTCTGAAGTGCGCTTTCGGCGTGTCATCGGGAAAATTCCTGGGCTTCATAGTCCGACATCGAGGGATCGAAGTTGACCCATCAAAGATAAAGGCCATCATGGAGATGCCTCCTCCGAAGAGTCTGACGCAGCTAAGATCTTTTCAAGGCAAGCTTGCTTATATACGGAGGTTTATCTCAAATTTATCAGGGAAATGTAGGCCCTTCTCAAAGCTCATGAAGAAAGGAGCTCTTTTTATCTGGGATGCCGAATGTCAAGCAGCGTTCGAAAGCATCAAACAATACTTGTTGCACCCTCCAGTGCTGGCCGCTCCCATTCCAAATAAACCGCTGATTCTCTACACTGCCGCGCTGGACGAGTCACTCGGGGCGCTCCTTGCCCAGAATAACGAGGAGGGAAAGGAAAATGCCCTCTACTACCTCAGTCGAACTCTAGTCGGGGCGGAACACAACTACTCCCCAATCGAAAAGCAATGCCTGGCTCTAATATTTGCTGTGAAGAAGCTGAAGCACTATTTGCTCGCTCATCGGGTTATGCTGATCTCCAAGGTCGACCCGCTCAAACACTTGATGACCAAAGTAAGCCTAGCCGGCAGAATGGCAAGATGGGCTGTCATGCTACTTGAGTTTGACATAGTTTATACCCCTCAGAAAGCAGTAAAAGGGCAAGCTATTGCAGACTTTCTCGCCGCTCATCCCATACCAGAAGGGTCGCCGCTGAATTGTGAGTTACCCAATGAACAAGTGCTGCACCTCGAGGAAGATGAGCCATGTTGGGAGCTCTACTTCGATGGAGCCTCGTCAATAAGGACCTCCAGTAAATCAAGCGTCCCGGAGATAAAAGCAGGGATAGGATTGATGTTCATCACACCATCAATGGGAACCCTACGGCGTTCTTTTGCTCTCACCGAGCCTCGGACGAACAATGAAGCTGAGTATGAAGCTCTGATAGCTGGTTTGGAGCTCGCCATAGAAATGGAAATTCGTCGGCTACGAGTTTACGGTGACTCCCAGCTCGTCGTCAACCAAGTAAGCGGCGATTATAAGATATACAAACCCGAATTAGCTCGGTACAGAGGCCGAGTGGTGGAGCTCATGAAACGGTTCACTCATATTGAACTAACGAGAGTCCCTAGAGCGTTGAACGGAAAAGCCGACATACTCGCTCGCCTAGCCAAAGAGCTGGCTGATCCTGACATGGACGAAATTCTGATCATAGTCAGGAGCCGACAAATTCTACCCCCAGTCTCTCTACGAGAAGAGGAAAGCGCGGAACAGAAGAGCAGTCCTGCCGAAGAAGCTTCGATCATCCAAGACGAGCCCGATTGGAGAGAACCCTTCATAGAGTACCTCCGATACGACAAGCTGCCCGAAGAAAAATCTGCGAGGATTCAGCTGAAGAAAAGAGCTCTCCGATACGTGTTTGTAAATGACACGTTATACCGCAGGTCATATGACCAACTCTGGCTCAGGTGTCTGTCATTGGCCGAAGCCCAAAAGGTCATGAAAGATGTTCACTCGGGCGTTTGCGGTGCTCACCAATCTGGCCCCAAGATGCGACTTCAAATCAAACGGCTTGGGTATTATTGGCCCACCATGATACGGGATTGCGGAGAGCATGCAAAGAAATGTTATATTTGCCAAATTCACGGTGATTTTATTCACAAGCATCCCAATCCATTGCATCCTACGGTGGCGTCGTGGCCCTTCGAAGTCTGGGGCACCGACATTGTTGGCCCAATTGATCCTCCGTCATCTAAAGGCCACCGGTTCATACTGGCCGCGACAGACTACTTCTCTAGGTGGGCTGAAGCTGTCCCGCTAAAAGAAGTCAAGACAAAAGATATTCTGACATTCTTCCAGCATAATATTCTATACCGTTTCGGTACACCAAGAAGAATCATTTCTGACAACGGGCCTTCTTTCAAGAGCTTCAATGTTTCAAGGTTCGCTACTCAGCACAAGATAGACTGGAGATATTCCTCCATCTATAATCCAAGAGCCAATGGGCTAGCCGAAGCCTTCAATAAGACTCTATGCAAGCTCCTGAGGAAAAATGCTTCAGCCAACAAGAGAGACTGGAATCTCAAACTTCACGAGGCATTGTGGGCATATCGTACCACGCACCGTACTCCAACTCAGTCCACTCCATACTCATTGCTCTTCGGAGTGGAGGCGGTCCTCCCCCTCGAAGTCGAAGTTCCAAGCTTAAGAATGGCCGTTCAGCATGAGTTGACGGAGGAGGAAAACGTGCTCCTTCGACTTGAAGAACTCGATGCCCTCAAAGAAAAGAGGCTCGCGGTGCAGCAAAGTCTGGAGCTATACCGAGCCCAAATGTCACGGGCCTATGACAAGATAACCCGTCTCCGCGCTTTCAAGAAAGGCGAATTGGTGTTGGTCCTCAAAAGACCGATTATCCCCAATCGACATGCCAAGGGAAAATTCGAGCCGAACTGGGAAGGACCATACGTCATCGAGAAAGTATTCGACGGAGGATCCTACCAACTAATAAGTGTCGAGGGAGAAAGGCCCATGCCACCCATCAATGGCCGATATCTCAAGAAATACTACACGTAAATGCTCCAAGTCGCAGGCGAATTGAGCACATCAGCCCTACGGTCTGGATCAGACATCCTGCAAAACCGTATACAATCCACGGGCGTAAATGACCCCTATTTCTCCCAAATCCTGCCGGTGAGACTACTTTAAAGTCCCACCAGCGGCAAAAAAAAAAAGGAAAAAAAAAGAAGAAGAAAAATATAAAAGAAATAAAAAAATAAACGGTATGTCCACAAGCAAAACGGGCACGGATGAAAACCCGAAAGGGCTCCGTGAGTAAAAACAGCAGGACTACCGGCGAGTCTGTGAAAACCCGAAAGGGCGCAAACTCGTGAAAAGAGATGAAATACACTCACAAAGTCCTCTCGACCTTGTGAGGAGAAAACCCCTGCGTGAGATCCTTACGACTCACAAAGGAGCAACACACTTAGGAATCCTCACGATTCCTAAGGAGAAAATACACCTGCGAGATCCTTACGACTCGTAGGGAGAAAATGCTTTTATGGGACCCTCACGGCCCATAAAATTGAAAAGCCTTAGGTGGTAGGGACCCAAACCTATCTCCTAAGCCATCGTTCCCCAACGGGCAACGGCAAATGATGAGTCGCTCCTGGCATTTCGCTTCAGTGTTAGCGGTGCTGATGCCGACCAAAAACCCAAATCCCAAGTCCTCCCCAGGCAAATGATGAGTTGCTCCTGGCATTATTCCAGTGCAGCAATGCTGATGCCAAACAAGATCCAAATTCCAAGTCCCCAAACGGCGAATGATGAGTCGCTCCTGGTATCATATTCCAGTGTAGCGATGCAGACGCCAACCAAATTCCAAATCCCATACCCCAACGGCGAGTGATGAGTCGCTCCTGGTACCACATTCCAGTGCAGCGATGCAGACGCCAACAAAGCCCTGAAATTTTTCCGGCCCTACGGTCTGGATCATACATCCTGCAAAACCGTATACAATCCACGGGCGTAAAACAATCCCGATCTCTCCAAAAAAAAAATAAAAAAAAATAAAAAAAAAATAAAGGGGTATGTCCACAAGCAAAATAGGGCACGGAGGAAAACCCGAAAGGGGCTCCGTGAGTAAAAACAGCAGGACTGCCGGCGAGTTTGTGAAAACCTGAAAGGGCGCAAACTCGTGAAAAGGAGATGAAATGCACTCTCAAAGTCCTCTCGACTTTGAGAGGAGAAAATTCCCGCGTGAGATCCTTACGACTCACAAAGGAGCAACACACTTAGGAGTCCCTACGACTCCTATGGAGAAAATACACCTACGAGATCCTTTCGACTCGTAGGGAGAAAATGCTTTTATGGGACCCTCACGGCCCATAAAATTGAAAAGTCTTAGGTGATAGGGATCTAAACCTGCCACCTAAGCCATCAATTCTCAAATTCTCTCGGGGCAAATGATGAGTTGCTCCTGGCATTATTCCAGTGCAGCAATGCAGATGCCAAACAAAAACCAAAATCCCAGAATCCTCTCAATGACAGATGATGATTCGCTCCTGGTACCATATTCCAGTATAGCGATGCTGATGTCAACCCAAATCAAAATCAACAAGTCAACTTCCACTCCGACACCGCAAAAAGCGGAGCAAGTCAGAATCCAATCTCGACACCGCAAGAAGCGGAGCAAGTCAAGTCTACCCCTGACACTGCAAGAAGCAGAGCAAGTCAAATCAAGCACCGATCGTACACGTCGCTAAAAGGGCAGCACCGACCGTCCAAGTCGCTAAAAGGGCAGTATCGACCGTCCACGTCGCAAAAATGGCAGCACCGACCGTCCAAGTCGCAAAAAGGGCAGAACCGACCGTCCACGTCGCTAAAAGGGTAGCACCGACCGTCCAAGTCGCTAAAATGGCAGAACCGACCGTCCACGTCGTTAAAAGGGCAGCACCGACCGTCCAAGTCGCTAAAAGGGCAGCATCGACCGTCCACGTCGCAAAAATGGCAGCACCGACCGTCCAAGTCGCAAAAAGGGCAGAACCGACCGTCCACGTCGCTAAAAGGGCAGTACCGACCGTGCAAGTCGCAAAAATGGCAGAACCGACCGTCCAAGTCTCAAAAAGGGCAGCACAGACCGTCCAAGTCGCTAAAATGGCAGAACCGACCGTCCAAGTCGCAAAAAGGGCAGAACCGACCGTCCACGTCGCTAAAAGGGCAGCACCGACCGTCCAAGTCGCTAAAATGGCAGAATCGACCGTCCACGTCGCTAAAATGGCAACATCGACCGTCCAAGTCGCAAAAAGGGCAGCATCGACCGTCCACGTCGCTAAAATGGCAGCACCGACCGTCCAAGTCGCAAAAAGGGCAGCACCGACCGTCCAAGTCGCTAAAATGGCAGCACCGACCGTCCAAGTCGCAAAAAGGGCAGCACCGACCGTCCACGTCGCAAAAAGGGCAGTGCAGGATTCCTACAAAGCGGGAAACAGATCACTCCGGGCCAGGGAAAACGTCTATTACGGACACTCCGTCTCGGAGACATGTCAAGCAACGACCGTCCATGTCGTAAAAAGGGCAGTGCCAGCTTCCCAAAAAGAGGGAACAAAATCAAGTCGCCTCCACGTGAAAGAAGATCCATCAATTTCATGCACACGACCCACATATGTGGTGTGCATTTATTGATGGGGGGCAATTTGTTGGGGTAAAAATTTACACCCCGGTTGACCAAGTCAAAATCAAAGTCAACCCCAACCCAAGTGGGCCCAAGCCCAGATCCGGTGGGCCCATGCCCGGGTCGAGCCCGAACATGAAGCGGCCGGCCTCCCCCATGCCAAGATAAAAAAATTTGTAATAAATAATTTTGTTGCATTTCTTTTATTTTATTTATGGATAAATGTAAGAAAAATAGGCATAAAGCCAAATTTTTGTAAAGCCCATGGCTTATGTGCAAAAAGAAATGGCACATGAGCCATGGAATAGGCAAAATGCCATTTTGTGAAGCCCAAGGGGCTATGTGTAAAGTGTATAGCCTATAAAGGCAAAGATAATGAAATATCTCAAAAAACTTTTTCTCTCTCCAAAAAAAGTTTCAGATCTGAGATCTTTTCTTCCTCTTCAAGGTTCCAAAACCTTCTTCTTTCTCTTGAATTAAATCAAGAGTTTTACTCTTCTTTTTATAAAACAAATTAGTTTTTCACCACAAAACCCACAAAGGGGAACTTGGATCTATCATTAGATCTCAAAAAGAAGAGATTTTTAGATCTCACATCTCTTGAGCCAGCCAACAGAGGAGGAAGAAGAAGAACCCATTTTCCCAACCAAAACATTTTTCTTTTTTTTCAGGAGTTTAACTCCACTAATTTCTCTTTCGAGAGTTTCTGGGGCTAAAAGCCCTCTTTTCCTCGCCGGCGCGCTAGCGCTCGAGCGCAAAGCATCTACGTGCCGACACGTGGCGCGTTTTGCGCTCCAGCGCACTGCGCGCGAGCGCAAAGCGCCCACGTGCCGACACGTGGCGCGCGCGTTTGCGCTCCTGCGTGCTTGCGCTCCAGCGCGCAGCGCTCATGCGCAAAGCGCCCACGTGGCGCACGCGCTTGCGCTCCAGCGCGCAGCGCTCCAGCGCGTAGCACTCCAGCGCAAAGCGCCCACGTGCCGACACGTGGCGTGCGCGCGCTTGCGCTCCAGCGCGCTTTCTCTCCAGCACGGAGCACTCATGCGCAAAGCGCCCACGGGCCGACACGTAGCCCGCGCGCGCTTGCGCTCCAGCGTGCAGCGCTCATGCGCAAAGCGCCCACGTGCCGACACGTGGCGCGCTTGCGCCTGAGCGCACAGCACCTAAGCGCACAGCGCTCAAGGCGCTGGCCCCACGCATCCCTTGGATGCCTTTTCCCCCTCTTTTTGTGTACATACATACATATATACATATGTGTACAAATTTATACACACACATACTCCACGACACTGTCCCTATTAGAAAAAAAATTTCTAACGGGGCGCTGCCCCGCACCCCGCAAGGGGGCTGCTAGCCCCCTTGACCCCCAGCCCGCTATCCGGGTAGCGGGACCCCCGTAAAAACTCTGCGTGGCTCCCGATATATTCAAACCCCCCTTTTTAAAACAAAACACACGTACACTGCACATTGAGTTCGCATGACCAGTTTAACCCGTTAATCGGAGGTTCCCCCGCCCCAAAGGCGAGGGGTAATTAACGGCAGCTTAGCCCGCGGCTGCCGGAGATTCGGTTCCCCACAATCATTAAACCCCCGCCTGCCCTAGGCAGGGGGAATCTGTAGTACGCCTGAGACGCGTGCGCGTATTCCCATCTCAATGGGGTGACGAAAAACACCCTCCAGGGGTGTCCTCAGGCAAATTCCTAGGATTCATTGTCTGGCACTGAGGCATTGAGATAGATCCGTCGAAGATCAAGGCAATCATGGAAATGCCACCGCCAAGGACTCTCAAACAATTACGGTGTCTCTAGGGGAAGTTCGCGTACATCCGGCGATTTATAGCCAACTTTCAGGCAAACGCCGCCCTTACAGTCACCTGATGAAGAAAGGAACCCCGTTCGTCTGGGATCCCAAATGCCAAGGCACGCTAGACGAGATCAAGCAATACCTGCAGAACCCGCCGGTGTTAGCTGCTCCAGTAAAGGGAAAGCCTCTTATTCTTTATACAACCGCCCTTGAAGGTTCCTTAGGCGCATTGTGGGCACAGGAAAACGACCAAGGGAAGGAAAGAGCGCTCTACTATCTGAGTCGAGTCCTACTGGGGGCAGAAAGCAACTACTCCCCTATTGAAAAACATTGTCTGGCGTTAATCTTTGCAATAACCAAGCTCAGGCACTATGCGTTGGCGAACGAAGTCCGTCTCATATCGAAAGTGGACCCCCTTAAATATTTGATGTCGAAGGCCATATTAACGGGGCGACTCGCTAAATGGGCCCTGCTCTTGATGGAGTTCTCGATAACTTATCAACTTCTCAAGGCAGTGAAATGCCAGGCCATCGCCGACTTCCTCGCTGAGCATCCGGTACCGGCCGATTCTCCTTTGAATTGCGAACTGCTAGACGAACACGCGTTTGATGCGATCGATGGCGGTAATATCCGATGGGAGCTTTATTTCGATGGAGCATCTTCCGTGAAGAAGCGCAAACAAAGCACCCCTATAATCAAATCAGGGGTGGGTCTTATTTTCGTAACTCCGCAAGGAGGGATAATGCGCTTCGCTTTCTCCTTAACAGAGCCGAGGACGAACAATGAAGCCGAGTACGAAGCTTTGATAGCAGGCCTTGAGATCGCCATCGACATGGAAATTGAAAACCTCCTCATATACGGAGACTCCCAACTGGTCGTTAGTCAAGTAAACAGCGACTACCAAACATGCAAGCCAGAGCTGGTGAAGTACGGCGAGAAGGTGCATCAACTGTTGACCAAAATCCCTTCCTACACCTTGGAAAGCATACCGCATGCCGAAAACAGCAAAGCGGATGCATTAGCCAAGCTAGCTAAAGAACTAGCTGATGAGAACCTCGATGATGTAAGAATCGTGGTACAAAGCCGTCGGGTTCTTGCTCCGGCAAAGATATCTCCGGAATCGTCCGAGGAAAAGGAAGTGACCGAGCAGAAGGCCATGCAAATAAAAGACCAAAAAACGGCTAAAGATTGGAGAGAAGTCTTCATAGATTACTTCAAATGCCGTCGGACGCCCGAAGATGTGTCCTCAAGACATCAGCTTATGAAACGAGCTCTGTCTTTCGCCTTCGTCAACGATACTCTGTACAAGAGGTCGTTCGATTATTTGTGGTTGAGATGCCTGGGACCTGTCGAAGCAAAAAGAGTCGTTCAGGAAGTTCATGACGGACTCTGCGGTTCTCACCAAGCGGGCCCGAACATGAAGTTGAAGATCAAACGGATGGGTTACTATTGGCCCACGATGATCCAGGACTGCCTCGAGTATGCGAAGCAATGCCACTCATGCCAAATTCATGGGGACTTCATCCACCAGCTTCCAAATCCACTCCATCCAACGGTGGCTAGCTGGCCATTCGAAATGTAGGGGACTGATATAGTCGGCCCCATCGAACCAGCATCATCCAGAGGACATCGTTTCATCCTAGCGACCACCGACTACTTCTCCAAATGGGCAGAAGCAGTACCGTTGAGGGAAGTGAAAACGGAGAACATCCTCCACTTCTTCAAGACGCACGTCATTCATCGATTTGGAACTCCGCGACGGATCATCTCCGATAACGGACCAGATTACAGAAGCCACAAAATCAGTCGCTTCGCGCAACAACACAACATAGACTGGAGATATTCTTCGGTTTATAATCCACGAGCTAACGGTCTGGCCGAAGCTTTCAACAAGACCTTGACGAAGATCATGAAGAAAACGGTGTCCCGAAATAAGAAGGACTGGCATGAGAGGCTACAAGCAGCTCTCTGGGCGTATCGAACTACGTTCAAGACAGCCACAAACACAACGCCATATGCGTTGGTATTCGGTACAGAAGCGGTACTCCCTCTCGAGATAGAGCTGCCCTCTCTACGAGTGGTGGTCCATTACGAGCTGACGAACGAAGAAAATGCCCACCTTCGGCTTGAAGAGCCCGATGCCCTTGATGAAACCCGGCTCATAGCGCAACAAAATCTGGAGGTTTACAAAGCAAAGATGACGTGCTCATACGAAAGATTGACCAGGCCGAGGACGTTCCGTCAAGGCGAACTCGTGCTAATTGTCAAAAGTCCTTTGATCCCCAATCGCGCCAAGCGGGGAAAATTCGAGCCAAACTATGAATGCTCGTACATCATAGACAAGGTCTACCACGGTGGAGCGTATCTACTCATGGACATGCATGGTGAAAGGCCTTTCAGGCCAGTGAACGGTCGCTTCCTGAAGAAATACTACGCTTAACGGGTCAAGGCCTAGGTCAATGATAGATGACGGCGACTATGTCCGCTCGCTATCTTCCTAAGCCCGAACTCTAGGTAGTAACCAGCGTCCTTAACGGCGGACCGAAACGTCCTTAAACTAACGGCGGACCGAAACGTCCTTAAACTAACGGCGGACCGAAACGTCCTTAAACTAACAACGGACCGAAACATCCTTAAACTAAAAACGGACCGAAATGTCCTTAAACTAACATCGGACCGAAACGTCCTTAAACTAATGATGGACCACTATGTCCTAAAACTAGCTATTGACCGAGATGTCGATAAACTACGGTGGATTGCAGTATCTCAAAGCCGATATATAAAAAAATAAATAAAATAAATAAAAACGGTATGTCCATAAGCAAAATGGGCACGGATGAAAACCCGAAAGGGCTCCGTGAGTAAAAACAGCAGGGCTACCGGCGAGTGTTTGTGAAAACCTGAAAGGGCGTAACCTCGTTAGAAAAATAAAATGAATAAAAAAAGGGGGGAAGACGGTATGTCCATAAGCAAAATGGGCACGGATGAAAACCCAAAAGGGCTCCGTAAGTAAAAACAGCAGGGCTACCGGCGAGTGCTTGTGAAAACCCGAAAGGGCGCAACCTCGTTAAAAGACACTTACAGGGTCCTCACGACCTTGTAAGGAGAAACCACCCGCGTGAGATCCTTACGACTCACAAGGGAGCAACACACTTAGGAGTCCTCACGATTCCTAAGGAGAAATTACACTTGCGAGATCCTCACGACTCGTAAGGAGAACTCTCTTATGGGACCCTCACGGCTCATAAGATTTGAAAGCCTTAAGTCACAGAGACCTGAACCTGTGCTTAAGCAACCCCCACAACCTTCAATTTATGCCCTACAGGCGGCTCAATACTGACCCTTGTATACAATCCACGGGCGCGAATAAACATTTCCCTAACCAAGTCCCATCTGTGACTAGAGATATGGTCATACGGTGAACAAACCTTATGAGTCCTCTCGACTTATAAGGAGAAAACCCTTTTGTAAGATCCTTACGACTTACGGGAGGACATGCACTTAGGAATCCTTACGATTCCCAAGGATAAAACACACCTGCAGGATCCTCACGACTTGTAGGGAGAAATACCTTTGTGAGACCCTTACGGCTCATGAAGTCAAAAGCTTTAGTCGACGGGCCTCTTAACCCTGTTTACTAAGCCACCTTTGTTCAACATCGACAGAGACAAATGATGATTCGCTCCTGGCAACATCCCAGTTGTAGCGGTGCTGATGCAGAAATCGGTGTCTAAAATCCAAGCTTGCAACGAAAAGGCTAGCAAGCCACACATGCATACGAAATAGCCGAAATGATGGGGCAACTTGCAATAAAAAGCAGCAAGTAAAAATGTATGCATGAGAAATAGCCGAAATGATTGGGCAACTCGCAATAAAAAGCAGCGAGTAAAAATAAAATAAATAGCCGAAATGATGGGGCACCGCGAAATAGCCGAAATGATTGGGCAATCGCAACCTTCACGATATAAAAGCTGAAATGATAGAGCATCGCGGAAAAAGAAATAAAAATAAAAAATAAAAAAAATGAAATTTACGCCCTACAGGTGATATTACATCAATCCCTGTATACAATCCATGGGCGCAAACAAAGAAGGAATCGCACTCCTCCTCTCCCAGGTTTCATCAGAAGAAGAAGCCAAATCTCGAATGAGTCACAGATAGCTTAGAGATCATCTCGACGTTCGTCTCATTGCAGCATATATAACCTCGAGCAAAGCGGAACAGTGGCAACCCCCAGTTCCATGACTCGGCGGCGTACAGCTGGCCGAGAGTCAAATTCTGACTTCGTGAAATACAGACAAAGTCAAAATTCCTGGTCATGTGGAATGCGGATAACGTCACTCTTTGACCCCGTGGAAAACGTCCAGAGCGGATCCTGGTCCTCGTAGAGCACGGCAGTGAACCCGTGTGAAGCATCCAGAGCGGAGCCTAGTTCTCGCCGAGCACGGCAGTGAACCCGTGTGGAGCATCTAGTGAAAAATTCCTGGTTACGTGGAACGCGGATAACGTCACTCTTTGACCCCGTGAAAAATGTCCAGAGCGGATCCTGGTCCTCGCAGAGCACGGCAGTGAACCCGTGTGAAGCATCCAAAGTGGAGCCTAGTCCTCGCCAAGCACGGCAGTGAACCCGTGTGAAGCATCTAGTGCAAAATTCCTGGTTACGTGTAACACGGATAACGTCACTCTTTGATCCCGTGGAAAACGTCCAGAGCGGATCCTGGTCCTCGCAGAGCACGGCAGTGAACCCGTGTGAAGCATCCAGAGCGGAGCCTAGTCCTCGCCAAGCACGGCAGTGAACCCGTGTGAAGCATCTAGTGCAAAATTCCTGGTTACGTGTAACGCGGATAACGTCACTCTTTGACCCCGTGGAAAATGTCCAGAGCGGATCCTGGTC
The DNA here is from genome assembly GCA_030015575.1 of Agapanthus africanus. NCBI lineage: Eukaryota > Viridiplantae > Streptophyta > Magnoliopsida > Asparagales > Amaryllidaceae > Agapanthus > Agapanthus africanus. The sequence continues at coordinate 374,316,531 of CM057339.1, read as the reverse complement.
CTCGCAGAGCACGGCAGTGAACCCGTGTGAAGCATCCAGAGCGGAGCCTAGTCTTCGCCAAGGACGGCAGTGAACCCGTGTGAAGCATCTAGCGCAAAATTCCTGGTTACGTGTAACGCGGATAACGTCACTCTTTGACCCCGTTGAAAACGTCCAGAGCGGATCCTGGTCCTCGCCGAGCACGACAGTGAATCCGTGTGAAGCATCCAGAGCGGAGCCTAGTCCTCGCCGAGCACGGCAGTGAACCCGTGTGAAGCATCTAGCGCAAAATTCCTGGTTACGTGGAACGCGGATAACGTCACTCTTTGACCCTGCGGAAAACGCCCAGAGCGGAGCCTGGTCCTCGCCAAGCACGGTAGTGAACCCGTGTGAAGCATCCAGAGCAAATATCGGACTGTGGAGTCCTTAAAATCCACAGACTATGATGTCCTTAACCTCGACCGTAATGTCTTAAAACTAAACGATCAACCACCATGATTCTATACTGATTCTACCTTGGTTTGAGGGTACATCTCTTCACTCCTTTGATACCTGGCGTTGTAATTCCTCAACGTCTTCAAAGAAGTGATGGGTCCCAGTAACCACCCATCGGACTGTGGAGTCCTTAAATCCACGGACTATGAGGTCCTTAACCTTGACCGTGATGTCTTAAAACTAACATTGGACTGTGGAGTCCTTAAATCCACGGACTATGAGGTACTTAACCTTGACCGTGATGTCTTAAAACTAACATTAGACTATGGAGTCCTTAAGTCTACGGACTATGAGGTCCTTAACCTTGACCGTGATGTCTTAAAACTAACATTGGACTGTGGAGTCCTTAAATCCACGGACTATGAGGTCCTTAACCTTGACCGTGATGTCTTAAAACTTACATTGGACTGTGGAGTCCTTAAATCCACGGACTATGAGGTCCTTAACCTTGACCGTGATGTCTTAAAACTAACATTAGACTGTGGAGTCCTTAAACCCATGGACTATGAGGTACTTAACCTTGACCGTGATGTCTTAAAACTAACGTCGGACTGTGGAGTCCTTAAACCCATGGACTATGAGGTCCTTAACCTTGACCACGATGTCTTTAAACTACGGTACCTCGGAGAACATCCCAAAGCAACCCCCGACCCCGTGAAATACGGATAAGGGCGACCGCACTCAGCACTTGTGGGTCCTCACGACCTGCAAGGAAGAAAACTCTCTTGTGAGATCCTTACGACTCCTAAAGGAGAACCTGCTTAAGAATCCTCACGACTCTTAAGAAGAACTTAAACCTATGGGATCCTCTCGACCTGTAGGGAGAAAAACTCTTTATGAGACCCTCACGGCTCATAAGGCTCAAAAGTCTTAGGAGGCAGATCTTAACCCTGAATCCTAAGCCATCGCTGCCCTGCAAAGAGATCAAGATAGACTATCCGCAGAATACATTCAATAAAAAGGGATACTCCATTGAAAAGAAAAATGTGTCTTTTATTCATAAACCAAAATGGATACAAGGTACAATTCATGAAAGAACAAAAAGAAAATACTCTCGTTCAGGAGTGTGTACAAAAAGAAAAGAAAAGATAAAAGTTTTTCAAGCCGGTGGGCGATTTAGCAACTTGGTCAGCTCATACTGCTTTTGCTGGGCCACGGCCTCATGATTTAAGATCGCCAGAAGACGGGCCTCCGCCTGAGCCTGCTGGGCCTGATACGAAGCGAGTCGGCCTTCAAGCTCTTTCTCGGTGGTCTTGTGAGCCTCGACCCTTTCACGAGTGAACACGGCAGCTTTATCAAGAGCCACCACCTCTTTGATAGACTCTTGAAGCACCCGCCAGAGATCATACGCTTTGTTGGCTTTGGCTGTAAGGCTGGTCTGAAGCTCGCTCAATGCCTTGGAAGCCAGCTCCCTCTCCGAGAATTTACGGCCGAGCCTCTTCTTGCATGACGTCATGTTTGCCGCGCACCATGCTATCAGCCCCCGTAACTCCGCCTTTGCAGCCACGGCCTCCGAGGAAAGGTGGGAACATTCAAGGGCATGCAAGCAAGCCTCCACCTGCCGACAGAACTCCACCCAGACTCGCACCACTTATTCACTGTGGTAGGTGGCAAGAAAAGGAAGAGAACCGTTAGCTTTGGCGGCAAATGCTTCAGCTGTGGTCGCGCTGCCAACACGAAGCTCCTCAATCAAAGATGATAAGGAAACAAGGCTTAGTTGAGCCAAGCGTTCTGAAGCCCGCAAAGCATAGGGGCCCGGCGGCATAACGATGCGCGATTCCAACGCTGTGGAGGCTGGCAGGGCTGTTCAGATTTGAAAGACGTCAATAAAACTCTTAAGCAAGAAGAACAAATAGGACTGTAATGAAATGTCACTTACCTACGGTCATGCAAGTAGGAGCTGAAGATTCCCCTGGCCCTTCAACGACCTCGACCTCGTCGTCAGCTTCCAAAATTGTAAAAGACATTAATGTCATTTCGCAAAATGGCAACAATGCTATAATAGTAGCGAACAACGCTAACCTTGCCCAGAGGAAAGGACAATGCGCTGAGGGGAGATCGCCTGCGGAGCTGCCATCTCCAATAAACGCTGAAACGATTGCCGAGGCGACAGATCAGCAATAGAGGCTGCCAGCCCACGCAATTCTGGGGAAGACAAAAGAGTTCAGACCATGGAAAGATTGCTGATATAAAATGCAGAAGGTTACCTTCAACACTCCTCCCATTCTGAGTCGGGGGGATAGCGGCTTCGGCAGCCTCTGCCGTGACCTCAGGCTCCAACAAAGGGAGGGTAGTCCCGACTATCTCCATCTCAGCTTCTGGACCGCCTTTGGGGAGAGTCGTTGGGGCGGTGACCACCGAGGGAACCTCTCCCAAAGGAGCGGGTATCCTGGAATCAAGAGCGGCCACCGGAGGTTCTATTGCGGGAGGAATGGCATTGTCGGCCCCATCCGCATCGAGTAAGGCTGCATCGGGAATGTCAACGGGCTCTAGCTGCAGCAAGCCAGTGGGGATCTCTCCCATCGCCGAAGACTCTGCACAAGTCGCACAAAAATAAGGATACATATATACAGGCGTAAACAATCTGAAATGCTACAAAGAAGTATAAAGACATACCAATGCGTAACGAAGTCTTCAATATGGCTTCTTCAAGCCGCTGCTCCTTCTCAAGAAGGCGTGCTCGCCGGGGTTCGAGGGTGGACTCGTGGCCGCCGGTCCATAAAGAAAGCGCGTCCGCTGTGTCCTCTGAAGCAGCCTGCTTCAAGGCCTTTACCCCCCATTCCTCCAAAGGGCCTATAAACCGCCGCCGAATCCACGAGGGGTCCTCGTAAAAGATTACAGCAGGATAGGGCTTCTTCGGAACCCTGGCGTTCTGAGATGCGTCTTTGGAACGCCTTATAGCCTCAGCCAACTGTGCGGCTTCCTCAGTGGCTGAACTAGGAAAAAGTAGTTCAGCATTTGATTCCGGTAAGGCCAACGGCTCATCTTCAAGAATGGGCTCAGACTCCGTTAAAGAGTCGAGCAAATTAGTAGCCACCTTCCTTCGACGCTTGGACCCAGAACCAGTCGCCGAGGACGACCGCTTCCTTCCCCGCGGAGCCTTGGTGCGGAGCCGGCCCACTTCGCCCTCAACACACTCATCCCTGTCACCCTCACATGGTGCCACAACCGAGGATAATACCGCCATTGTCGACGCCACGGAAGGTGGTGCTGCCTCGGGTAGCGGCACTACTACCGGAACCCGTCTACCCTGCGGCCGAGTAACCAGGGGCATACCAGCTGTTGGAGTAAGATCCACCCCCGACTCCCCCGGAATAAGCGCGGTGCCAATATCCCTCAGAGGGAAGCGGACCGGGGGGCGCGGTCGCAGCGTACCTCCCGCGGCCGAAACTTGAGTAGGGGCACCGTGACCGAGAAGTACCCTTCTTTCCTCAATGATAACCGGGTTGATTCGGTAGAGATACCAACCCGTGAACGACCCCACGCATCGGGGAATGTAATCGCCATCAGGTATCATGAACTGAGAACCGATGTTCAGCCTCAAAAAATGATGGGCGGCATCTCGAACGGCCTCGAGCAAAGGAACCGGCGCGACTATGAAAGCTTCGAACGGGACACCCTGATCATAGCCGAACTGCCGGGCAAAGCGGTGCGGATTGTACCGCATGAAAAGGGCCGCGCTATCCTGTCGGAATACCAGGTAACCCGGTCTAATTGCATATAAGCGCGCGGCCTCCCGGGGCTTCAAAGTGCGCGCGTTATCTTTCGACCGGTCCCAAAGCGGCTGGGCCGAACCCGCGGAAGAAGATAAGACCCGATCATTAAATATTAATCCACCGGCAGTAGCGTAAGGAGAAATCAACGCCCGAATAGCCCCGAATTGAGCTGGGTCAGCGGCAGAAGCATCCACCAATCGCATAAGCCAAGGGAAAGTGTAGGCGTCATAGAATGCAGGCCTTTGATGCATAGCGAAAGCACCTAAAACGTGCATCTCGATCCAAGACGTAAAGTAATGAAGCGGAAAGTTTACCACCTCTACGCCAGGAGTGGAAGTGTTAGCTGCGGTGCCCAACCCGTGATAAAGATGCGCCAACGCCGGGATGCCAATGGGCAACCGCGTCCCCTCAGCGATACAATAAGCCGGGTAGATAACCGAAGCTCTCATAAAGCGACGATGCATGGGAATGACAAACCAACTGAGCCAGACACTAACAAACCCCACGAAGAATGTCTCCTCATCCATGCCGGGAGCGGAAATAGATTCAAAAGACATTGGCGACATGATAGGGATGTAGTACTGTGGTAGATCCCATTCAGTGGTCGGCAGCTTCTTCGGACCAAACCCAAAGTGGTCCTTAATGTTCGCGAACTTCGGAGCTGTCTTCGACAAGACGTCCTCGCGAAGGAAGCAAGCAATGAAGCTCTTAAAAGTAACACCCTGCTCCTCAGATTCGGTGAACAATCGGTCGAAGATACCTAGCACCTTGATCAAACTGGGACGCTTGTGGCGGACGGCGTTCTCAGCAGACAGGCAGTCAACCGGAGAAGGCTCCGGCTCAAAGACGTACTCGTCATAGGGCAACAACTCCTCATACAGGGTACCTCTGACTGGTAACCCCGAGATGTCATAGAATTCTGCCGGAGAGATCGAAACCTCGCGATCCCCTAAAAGGAAAGTGTTGGTGGGAAGGTTCCACTGGTTCAAGAACGCCTTAACCCACCAAACATGCGGGGATTGGTAGTGAAAGAGCGACGCATATATCGCCTGGTAAAGCCCTACCTTCTGTAGCCGCGCGCGATGGGCGGACAGGATGTAACGAGCCCAGAGAAGGTATCCCGTAGGGTGTCGAGGGGTGAGCCCTATCTTGTAGATTTGTCCCTATGGTTGGGCCTCACCCTAGCAAATACGCCTGTTAGTTATGTATATGCCCTAGAGGCCATTGTTGTACATATGATGTATATTATAATGGATGCTTGGATATATATAAAGATGACTTTCTTGCTCGTCATGATAGTATGCTATTTGGTTTCACTTTATCTTAACATGTTGACTTGTATTGGTTTACTGTTTTTCTCTCACATGTTGATAAAGCCCTTAGGATCTGTACTCGACTACTAGGACTATGATGAGATCATACTAGTGGGGCCACGGTAGTCGATGAGTACATCCTATAACTGTTCCTAGTCAAGGGTATATCGAGACAGGGCATCGATACACCAGAGGTAGACTAGCGTATACGCATCTTGACCCATATGATGGGCGATGGATGATCCCATATCCATCGGTGTTTGACATCAGAGATGGTGTACGGGTGCTCAGTGGAGACTGGGTACACTGGACGGACTCGCCGAGAACTCCCAGATGGTGATATACCACACGTCAGATGGCAGTTCTCCGGTGACACTGGTACAGGGTAGTCTGTAGACCCGAGATCGTCATAGAGTCTTGTGTGATTCCCACTGTGCTTTGATTTCCACCTTACCACGTCCAAGAGGGCGTGCAAAACGGTGGCTTTTGGGTACAGTCCTGAATCACATGGAGGCAATGAGCGATAGGAGGGGATTCGTCTCTCCCGGTATAGGGAGTTGATGTTGTGCTGTGTTCGATTGGCTATAACTGGAAGTCCCTGGCCAGGGCTGATATAGAGATTTACTGGTAAGTGTTACTAGCAGTTTCTCGACCCGTTATGAGCCACACATCGACACGACTTATCGGTTACTGGGGTCTGACGTATACCACCCCTAGACTTGATATGCGACATATCAGACGAACAGACCGGACTGTACGGGAGTGTTACTGATTGGATTCACAGGAGAACGCACAGGCTAGCTTGTTGATCTTCTGATCGCTCAATACCTGGGTGGCTGTTACGTTTAGCTGACCGCTTGCAGCTTGTGGGTGTTTGATATGATCATCACCTGCTACCGGCGTATTGACGATTCTTTAGAGTCCTACACAGAGGTTTCTTGGCTCAGGCGAAACGGAGTAGAGGCACATATGTGATATGTGCAGGACCGAGAATAATGCGATATGAGATACCGTATTATATTCTCGCGATATTTAGATATGAACCGGGTCATCGGATCAAGTGTTGATTCGATGAATCGGTAAATGATATATTAGTCGGTAATATTCGATATAGCCGGATCGTCGGATCAAGTGTTGATTCGATGATTTAATGTATAATAATATATATGATATATTGTATTACATTATCTAATATTGGCTCGCTTTATTATTTCATTTTCTCAGTGGATGATACATTGATATATATGCGATATATGTTAAATGTATTATTTTCTTTTGTTGCAAATATATAATATATATGTGTGATATATATTATTGTGACATGATATGATTAATTGTTAAACATGTTTAAGGATGATTAATTGAGGTTAGGGTTTGATTTGGGTTAGATGCTTCATGCACCTTCTAGAAGCATTTTTCTTTTGTCATTGTAAAGATATTTTTGGATGACACATTTTTAACCCAACCAAACCCTAACTCTTGTTTATTCTCTACTCATTCTTATCCATTCATCCTTGACCATGGTTGATATATCAATCATATAGCTTTTATTTCTATTCATCACAAAAGGATTTTATCATAATCTTTTTCCATTATCATCTTCTTCTCTCTTGAAAAAGCTTACTTGATTTTCTTTATGTGATGAATAATTATGAGAAAATGATATAAAAAGAAAGCAAAAATACTACTCTCTCATCCTCATCTCATCTAGCCCATGAGATTAGTGTGTTCATCTCTTTAGAGTGAGAAAGCTTGAGTCTTTGCAACTTCGACGTAGATCATCGGAGATTTGGAACACTTCAAGCTAGCATGGATCGTTCGAGTCGTGGAGCCTCTCATGAGTCCGGGAGATCGTGGATCGCGGTAAAGGGACTTCTACTCGGAGCTTGTGAAGCGAAGGAGCGGACTACAAAGGTTGTAATCCCTCACACTTAGATAAAAGTTATCATCTTGCATGTTTAAACCTAATAATCTAGCAAAGATCCCGGCTTTGGGTTGTTCGGCACGTCTAAATTTTTATCCGGGCATGTTTGATGCCTTTTTAACCTTCACAAGAGTGCCTAGGAACCCTACAACGCCGCCCCAAGATATCTATAGCCGGGATCGGATGGTTCGGGATACCGGTCGTCGAAGGCTCGAGCCGTCCCAATGGAGTCCAGTTTGGCATCTCCACAGCAAACACTGTCTTCGGAGGGTCCATCGGCAAGAACGGGAAAGTAGGTTCCGTCGGTATTGCGCAGAGGAAACTCCGGCGACCCCGAATAATATGACTATACCAAGTTCCCCATAGAAGTAATCTGGTGCAGTTCGGGTCGTGAGCCCGGATCATCGCCATCGCTTCCTCGTCAGATGGTGATTGTGGAAAAGCGGCCTCTGAGCGAGTAAAAGGAAAGCACGGGACAGAAGCCATTACACCTGAAATAAAATAAAGGAAAACTGTCAGAAGCGAAGCCGACAATATATATATATATATATATATATATATATATATATATATATATAGATATGAGTGTAAATATATATATGAGGACAACTGAAGAAAGCGACAGCAGACTCTTCTTTATGGAGCCGTTGGCTACAAAACACATGGGTCCCACAGAATCAGGTTGACGGCTCGTTAATAATGAGACCAAGCAATTGTAATAAGACAAAGGGGATATCCTCATTAAATAGGCAGTGGGTTTCAAATGGCCTTACACATTCTCCTAAAGGACAAATCTACCTTGGGCTCTACAACAAATCAAACAAGATGAGGAGAATTAAATTCTCACAAAGGACATCATTGCAACCGTCTTCTTCACTGATCATAGAAGGACAACCTAGGGCAAGGAAACCCTAAGAAGCCTCCAGGGGAAGAACTTAGTTCTTCACAGGAATTAAATTCCTTTTGAAAAGAGGAATTAAATTCCCAGAAACATTTTTTCTATGAACGGAGTTAAACTCCATGGATTTGAACTGTCATCATCATCTCCCTAAAGGATCAGATGAACCCTAAAAGAGATTTACTGCTGAAGATTAAATGGTTTCACATTTCGGTTGAAAAAACTTAAAGGAAAAATGGGTTCATATTTAAAGGGGTGAAACCCTTGGTATGGATTTAAAATCCAGAGAGTTACATGTATGAAAGTTCTTCGATCATCCAAAGATCATTACCTGAGGAAAAAGAATCCTTCAACAGAGTTAAACTCTGGAAAAAGTTTGAGGCAGAGAACTAAGCTCTGGAAACGAGAATTAAATTCTCAAGAAAAAAGTATGCAAGGAGGAAGATGAGCAAAGTGGAGGCGCTTCTGAAGTGACCACTATATTTATAGGATGTGATAGAGACGCTTCATCTCCCCGATTCCCTAGATGGATCCAACGGTCACAAAAGAGACAGCGTTGCACTCACGTGCAGACACGTGAGAACAATACTGTGGGGGCATTTGTTCCCTGATTAAAAATCAGGAAAGGACTCAGAAGAGGCATCACGTGACCAGTGGTCACGTGTTGGCACGTGACGTTCAAAGCAGCGGCACAAAGTGCATTCAAGAAAAAGCTCCAGAAAAGGTCACGTGCTCACACATGACCAGTGGTCACGTGTTGGCACGTGACGGCTGAGCAGCGGCCAGAGAACAAAGCGCAGGAGAAGAAAGGCCCTTTCCAGGGGTCACGTGCCTACACGTGACCAGGGGTCACGTGGCCATACGTGACCGGCTTTAAAAGCCTTATTATTTAACAGAATTAAATTCTGGGAAGAGATCGTTCAAATCTTTCCAAACAGAGAATGATTATTTGGAACCGTTGGATTAAAAATCTAAAGGTAATTAAATATCACCAATTTATCGAAAAATCTTGGACTTGGAAAGATTTCCCCCCCCCCCCCTTAAATCTGACCGAGATAACAAAGGGATACCTTTGGATTTAAAATCCAATGGTGAATAAAATTCACTTAACAATCTAAAGGCCCAGATTAATGATAAATATAAATCAAATCTCTCAACATACAGATCAAACCTCTCAATGAGAGATTTACTAAGCAGATTGATTCTCTTCCTTCTCCTATAAATAGAAGCCAAGAAAAGAAGAGAAGGACCCTTTTTCGAAGATCTTTTTTCTAAAACTTTTTTCTGAAACCTTGAGACCTTTGGATCTTTTTCTTTTGATACATATATATATATATAGAGAGAGAGAGAGCCTTTGATTCTCGGCAAAAAGGAAAACCTTAGGTAAGAAAGAAAAAGAGAGGCTTGAAAGGAGAATTTAAATCTCAAAAGAGTTTAACTCTTATATAAAAAAAAAGAACTTAGTTCTTTCTCTGGTTGAGGATCTGCAAAGTGCACATCTCCCTATGAATTGAGAATTTAATTCTCATTGGGTTGAGATCCTGCCATGCAGATCTAAAACACAGAGGAGGGACTGAGTTTAGAGAATTTAATTCTCACAAAATGATAGGAATTCAATTCCTCTGAGATAAAATTAGGGTTTAACCCTATGTTATAGGAATTTAATTCCTTCAAAATGAACAGAACTAGGGTTTAACCCTAATTGAGAATATAATTCTCTCAAACTCACAGGAATTTAATTCCCTTAAGAAAAGAAATTAGGGTTTAACCCTATTAAGAATATAATTCTTCAGAAGAAAACAGGAATCTAATTCCTCTAAAGTTTAGGGTTTAACCTTATGAACAGATCTTTAAAAACATGCAGAGTCACGTGCTGCCATGTAACCCCTGCAAAGACCTACAGAATAAAACTCTGAAGTAGACACCTCACGTGTTACCACGTGACTTCTGCGAAGAAATATAAAAGAGAACTTTGAGGCAATGCCTCACGTGCTCCACGTGACTCCTGAAGCACATAAAGAAAAAAGCAAAATAAACAGAGACTCTGGGGCGCCCTCACGTGTCACCACGTGACCCCTAATGAGTATTCTAATAAACCCGAGCGTGGGCCCCCATCACGTGCCCGCACATGATGGCTTTCAGGACTAAAAGTGTTAAACACTTATCTATAGAACAAAATAAAGGGAAGCAGGGCGCTCTCACGTGTGACCACGTGACCCCTCTTACCTTAGTGTTCAACACTAAATTGAAACCTCTGTATCCAATGTTTAACACTTATTTCTCTTAGTGTTTAACACTAATTTGGAAAACTCTATTCGCAGTGTTTAACACTGATTTTTTTAGTGTTTAACACTAATTTGGATTTGCTTAGTGTTTAGCACTAATTTGAAAACTCTGTTCCCAGTGTTCAACACTGATTATCTTTTAGTGTTTAACACTAACTTGTCAATATTATTCCCAGTGTTCAACATTGTTGGTCTCTAGTGTTTAACACTAGCCTTAGCCCAATTGGCTAAGTTTCCAGAGGCAAAGCCTCTCCTTCTATGAATCAACAGAGGGCCAATATCCCAAACATAATTGGACTTAGCCCAAGATGGCCATAAGTCCTCAATTCAAATTCAACTGGGCCAATGGGCTCATAATAAAATAATTGATCTTAGTTTCCAAATTGGACTACAGATCACTTAATCTACCTTGGTGTAAGGGTACATCTCTTCACTCCTTTGATACTTGTCGTTGTAATTCCTCAACGTCTTCAAAGAGGTGACGGGTCCCGATAACCACATACATTAATACGGACTGTGGGGTCCTTAAACTCATGGACTATGAGGTCCTTAACCTTGACCGTAATGTCTTAAAACTAAACGCCGGACTGTGGGGTCCTTAAACCCATGGACTACAAGGTCCTTAACCTTGACCGGAATGTCTTAAAACTAACAACGGACTATGACGTCCTTAAACTTGACCGTGATGTCTTAAAACTAACATCGGACTGTGGAGTCCTTAAATCCACGGACTACGATGTCCTTAACCTTGACCGCAATGTCTTAAAACTAACACCGGACTGTAATGTACTTAAACTACCTATTGACCGCAACGTCACTAAACTAAACAACAGGGCTCCCCTAATCGCTCTCTTGTCGGATCTAAACGATCCCGTTAAGTTGATCTTAGTCTAAAAATTAGACTAACGCATCCTTAACAAATGTTTAAGTCGATCTTAGTCTCAAGGGAGATTAATGTATCCTTAAACACAACCCCCAAACCCAAATTTAAGATAATACGGATTTGGACTAGTCCACGCCCTACGGACGACGACATAACTCAGTCTCCGTATACAATCCACGGGCAACCAAACATAAATCAAACACACACGACACGAAGTGACCATCTGGAGAAGGAGAAAGTTGTTACCGCAATGCGGTAGCGTAATTAACTGCAGGGGCTTGCGCCTGAAGGGAAGAGCGTCCCCACAATCAAAAACCCCTCAAACAAGGGGGAATTTGACGAAGTCTGCTACATCGTACACATCCGTCTAAACCTTCGATACACGGTGCCATAAATCAACTTGGCATCTTCGGAGAGGTGGACGGATAGCACCAATTAGCATCTGCCCCGAATTTCAGGCAAGACAGTCCATGTCTTGGCCGTCCTTCAGAGGAGAACAGGAGCAAAGCATATCTATCGCCAGTAAAAGCAAGCTTAAAGTAAGGAAACGATTCGCTAGGGCCCTAGCAATAGGAATGAAGTTGCCTTCTTTCAAAGGAAATTCCCCTGGCAATATACGTCTTGATGAAGCGGACATACATCCTAACTTCTGCCAATACCATCAGAAGATTGCACACCCTACCGAAGAGTGCATAGGCTTTAAAAACTGGTGGCAGAGATATGTTGCCCATCGACGACACGTTCAACGAGTGAAGCGTAAGGCTCGTCGGGAAAAGAAAAGCACGACAGATGAGCGCAAAAGAGCTGCTGGCAACTGTCACATAGCCGACACCAAGGGATCGCAAGTTGTCACCTTTGGAAGCGATTCTGACGAAGAAATCGCCCTCAGCCCTCTCTTCAAGGAATCCACCTCCGACACAAAACATGCGAAGATTTGTGGCAAAATCTAGCTGCATAATCGTGCGTTGACTGATGACCGAAATGTCGTTAAACTACTACCAACCCGCGTCACCCTCAAGCTGACATGGTAAAAAAAACAGTATGTCCATAAGCAAAATGGGCACGGATGAAAACCTGAAAGGGCTCCGTGAGTAAAAACAACAGGGCTACCGGCGAGTTTTGTGAAAACCCGAAAGGGTGCAACCTCGTTAGAATAAAAAAAACGGTATGTCCATAAGCGAAAATGGGCACGGATGAAAACCCGAAAGGGCTCCGTGAGTAAAAACAGCAGGGCTACCGGCGAGTTTTGTGAAAACCCGAAAGGGTGCAACCTCGTTAGAATAAAAAAAAAGAAGAAAACGGTATGTCCATAAGCGAAAAGGGCACGGATGAAAACCCGAAAGGGCTCCGTGAGGAAAAATAGCCGGACTACCGGCGAGTTTTGTGAAAACCCGAAAGGGTGCAATCTCGTTAAAAGACACCTGCAAGGTCCTCTCGATCTTGTAAGAAGAAACCACCTGTGTGAGATCCTTACGACTCATAAGGGAGCAACACACTTAGGGACCCCCATGATCCCTAGGGAGAAATTACACTTGCGAGATCCTCACGACTCGTAAGGAGAACCCTCTTATGAGACCCTCGCGGCTCATAAGATTCAAAAGTCTTAAACTACAGGGATCTGAACCTGTTCTTAAGCGGCCACCACAACCTCCAATTTTGCCCTACAAGCGGCTCAATATTGACCCTTGTATACAATCCACGGGCGCGAAAAAACATTTCCCTAACAAAGTTCTACCCGTGACTAGGGATATGTCTACACGGTAAACAACCCTTGTATATCCTCTCGACTTATAAGGAGAAAGCACTCTTGTAAGATCCTAACGACTTACGAGAAGCCATACACTTAGGAGTCCTCACGATTCCTAAGGAGAAAACGCACCTACGAGATCCTCATGACTCGTAAGGAGAAATACCTTCACGAGACCCTTACGGCTCATGAAATCAAAGCCTTAGTCAATAGGATCCTAACCCTGTTCGCTAAGCCACCTTTGTTCGACATCGACGGGGGCAAATGATGATTCGCTCCTGGCAATATCCCAGTTGTAGCGGTGCTGATACCGAAATCGGTGTCTAATTCCAAGCTTGCAGCAAGAAGCTAGCGAGCCACACATGCATACGAAATAGCCGAAATGATGGAGCAACTTGCAACAAAATCAGCAAGTAAAAATATATGCATGAAAAATAGCCGAAATGATTGGGCAACTCGCAATAAAAAGCAGCGAGTAAAAATAAAATAAATAGCCGAAATGATTGGGCAACTCGCAATAAAAAGCAGCGAGTAAAAATAAAATAAATAGTCGAAATGATTGGGCAACTCACAATAAAAAGCATCGAGTAAAAATAAAATAAATAGCCGAAATGATTGGGCACCGCGAAAAATAGCCGAAATGATTGAGCAATCGCGACCTTCGCAATATAAAGCTGAAATGATAGAGCATCGCGGAAAGAAATAAAAAAAAAAAAGAAATAAAGAAAAATGAAATTTATGCCCTACAGGTGATACCACATTAATCCCTGTATACAATCCAGGGGCGCAAACAAAGAAGGAATCACACCTTCCCTCCCCAGGCTTCATCAGAAAACGAAACCAAATCTCGACGGTTCAGGGATAGCCTAGAGATCATCAACAGCGTTCTTCCTCCAGCAGGATTTAGACGCGACAATCAAACAACGGAGCCACGGAAAAATCTCTAGTTCCAAACCTCGACGGTTCACCAGCAACCTAGAGACAACCGCGACATTCGTCTCGATACAGCAGACGCAATACTAGCAAACGAAGCAAAGGCCAAATTCCCGGCTTCAGGGTCTTGATGGCAACTCATATAAAACCTGAAAGACCATCGGAGATCATCCCACACCAGCGCGGAGTGGTCACCACCTCAACGTTCATCTCGATACAGCAGACGAAATGTCACTACAGTGTCCTTCCTCCAACAGGATTCGGACACCCCAAAGCAAACGAAGCGAAGGCCAAATTCCTAGCTTCAGGGTCTTGACGATAACTCATATAAAACGCGAGAGACCACCAGAGATCATCTCACACCAGCGCAGAGTGGTCACCACCTCGACGTTCGCCTCGATACAGCAGACGATATGTCACTACAGCGTCCTTCCTCCAACAGGATTCGGACACGCCAGCAAACGAAGAAAAGGCCAAATTCCTAGCTTCAGGGTCTTGACGGCAACTCATATAAAACCTAAAGGACCATCGGAGATCATCCCACATGGAGTGGTCTCCACCTCGACATTCGTCTCGATACAGCGGACGAGATGTCACCACAGCGTTCTTTCTCCAGCAGGATTCAGACGCAACAATCAAACAACGGAGCTACGGCAAAATCCTTAGTTCCAAGCCTCGACGGTTCACCAACAACCTAGAGACAACCGCGACATTCGTCTCGATACAGCAGACGCAACGCCAAAGCAAACGAAGCGAAGACCAAATTCCTGGCTTCAGGGTCTTGACGGTAACTCATATAAAACCTGAAAGACTATCGGAGATCATCCCACACCAGCGCGGAGTGGTCACCACCTCGACGTTCGTCTCGATACAGCAGACGAGATGTCACTACAGCGTCCTTCCTCCAACAGAATTCGGACACGCCAAAGCAAACGAAGCGAAGGCTAAATTCCTAGCTTCAGGGTCTTGACGGCAACTCATATAAAACCTGAAAAACTATCAGAGATCATCCCACACCAGCGCGGAGTGGTTATGACTCATCGGGGCTCTCCAAAATGGGCCTAACCTCAAGTAAAAAGCGGCATGGAAAAATTCCTAACGCTTGCTCTTCCGACGGTCAAACTGCTTAGGAAGATTACTTAAAGACGTCTTGTCCAGCCCCCGAAGGGATCAGAGACATGACAGTCGCAAGGCTACTCGAACAACAAGATTGCCTATCGAGGAACACATCAGCCAACGCGACGGTATGACGGACAAAACCTTAGTACCACAGACCCTAACGGACCTCTGTCGTAAAGAGCAGAGGTTAACTGTGACGTTAGGATATTCTTGCGAGAAATGCTCGATTCGTCTCTACTCGTGAGGAAATTAGTGTCTTTGCGAGAATTTCTCGATTTGTCTCGACTCGTAGGGAAAAGCCTTAGGCAATGGGGATTAAAAAAACCTGTTTCCTAAGCACTGGGGCCCTGCAAGTCGGTCCAAAATGGACTCTTGCATACTATTCACGGGCCACACTCTCCAAAGTCGAATCTCGACAAAGAGGGAAATAACCACTTATGAGTCATCTCGACTTGTAAGCGGGAAAAATTCTTTTGTGAGATCCTTACGACTCTCAAGAGAAAACACACACTTAGGAGTCCTCACGACTCCTAGGGAGAAAATATACCTACGGGATCCTCTCGACTCGTAGGGAGAAAAGTCTTTATGAGACCCTCACGGCTCATAAAGTTGGAAAGCCTTAGGCGGCAGATCTGAACCTGTCTCCTAAGCCATCGCTACCTTATAAAGAGTTCAGGATGAAATGTCATCTACCATCTATGGGCCACATTTGCCAAAGCCATATTCACCACTGAAGTGAAGAAGCTACTTACGGATCCTCACGATTTGTAAGGAAAAATACCAGAGTGAGATCCTTAAGACTCACGGAGGTAATGAACACTTAGAAATCCTCACGATTTCTAGGGAGAATTTGCACCTACGAGATCCTCTCGACTCGTAGCGAGAAAAACCCTCTTGAGACCCTTACGGCTCATGAAGACGAAGAAAGTCTTAGGCTACAAGGACCCTAAACTTGTCTCCTAAGCCCTCAATTTTGTGGTCATGCATAACTCTGCACTACTTCACCCACGTACGTACTTACGTGGGCAAAATAGTGGGGGGCATTTGTTCCCGCCAAAATTTTGGCTCACAACATGTTCCCTATAAAAATAAAAATAAAATTAATAATAATAATAATAATAATAAATAATGTAAAATAATAATAAGATAATTATAAAATAAAAAATGAAGGGAAAAACTCCACATGCAAAGAATGTAAGAAATGCCTCAAAGCCAAGAGTTAAAACATTGTGAAGCAACGCTTCAGATGCAGCGCCAAGTGCGTTGCGCCCTAAACAGCACACCACGTGCAAAGCACGTGTGCGCTAGCGCTAGGTTCGCTGCGCTCCAAGTAGCGCACCACGTGTCATACACGTGTGCGTTAGCGCAATGTGCGCTGTGCCTTTTAAGCAGCGCACCACGTGCACAGCACGGGTGCGCCAGCGCTGGAACCTAAAAGCTCCTCAACCGTCAGATCAAAGATCTAATAATAATGACAAATCATTAATTAATCAGAAATAAATTCTGTTATGGAAAGATTTTCTCAGTCTTGTTAAAAACAAGAAGATTGCTTTCTGTAAAACAGAAGCCCTAGGATCTAAGATCCAACGGTGGGAAACATTCCCAAATCAATCAGAGAAAGATCTCTTTAACTGATTTAACAAATCAATTTTCCCTATATAAAGGCCCCAAGACTTCAAGTCTCAAAAAAAAAAGAGGAAAAAACCCTCCTACAAACTTTGAGAAAACTCAAAGAAAAAAAGCAAGGTTTTAGCAAAAGAAGATCATTTTCTTCAAGATAAAGAACATGATTCTTGAACACAGAGATGAAATCATCTCATGAAAGGAAGAACTATCTTCTAAGAAAGATCATAGATCTACAAAAGACCAAGCTCTTTGATAAAAAAAAAGAGATCAGAGATCTTATTATAAAAACAAAAAGAAGTATTTACTTCATTCATAGATTCTTGATCTACAAAGGCAGTGCCCTTTTATAAACAAGAACTTTTGTTCTTGAATCTTGAGGCAAAGCCACTTTTGAAAAGAAGAACATAAATTTGTTCTCTGATCATGAATTTGGTCAGATGCGCTTTGCGCTACTGAACAATGCCTTGCACTCATGAACTGCGCGTTTGCACTCCTTGGATCGGCGCTTAGCGCCAAAACATGCCACGTGTCAACCGCAGACACCGCTTGCGCTTTGCGCTTCTAAAACAGAGCTCTGTGCTCATGGACCGGTGCTCAGCGCCAAGCGCACCACGTGTCACTCACTGGCGTGCCCCTAAATCAGCGCAACGCGCTCATAAACTGAAAGCGCAATGCGCTAAGCGCGACGCGTGTCGTCTTCATGTGCGCTACCTGACAGAAGCGTAATGCGCTCTTTGATTGGCGCAAAGTGCCTGACGCGCCACGTGGCGCACTGTCAGAACACACTTTGTTCTGATGGATGCTATGCATTCAATACAAGACAAAAAAGATGTCAGAACCCAATGCCTAGCATTATTAAAAGGGCCAAGCCCAAATAAAGGCTCAATAGCCAGAATAATAAAATGTTGAACATTTATTGGACTTAGCCCAACATTGGCCGTAAGTCCTCAACTCATATCAACTGAGCCCATATACTCATAAACCTTTTAACTGACCCTAGTCCCAAATTGGACTATAGATCTCCCAACCAACATTGGTTCAAGGGTACATCTCTGAACTCCTCTGATATTTGTCGTTGTAATCCTTCAACGTCTTCAGAGAGGTGACGGGTCCCGACAGCCATACATTCCACAGACTATGATGTTTTTAAACTGGATTGTGGGGTCCATTTAAACCCACGGACTATGATGTCCTTAACCTCGGACTGTAGGGTCCCTTTAAACCCACGGACTATGATGTCCTTAACCTCGGACTGTGGGGTCCCTTTAAACCCACGGATTATGATGTCCTTAACCTTGGACCACCATGTCCTTAAACTGGTAATCGACCGCAATGTCTCTAAACTAAACAATAGAGTTCAAATGCTCTTTTGTTTGATCTAAATGATCATGTTAAGTTGATCTTAGTCTAAAATTAAACTAACGTGTCCTTAACAAACGTTGAGTCGATCTTAGTCTAAAATTAGACTAATGTATCCTTAACAAACGTTTAAGTTGATCTTAGTCTCAAATGAGACTAACGTATTCTTAAACCCAAACCAAAATCCAAATCTAAGAAAATACGGATTTGGACTAATCCACGCCCTACGGGAGACAACATACATTAGCCTCCGTATACAATTCACGGGCAACCAAAAACAAAACAAACACCAATGACACGAAGTGACCATCTGGAAAAGGAGAAACTTGTTACCGCTATGCGGTAGCATAATTAACTGCAGGGGCTTGCGCCTGCAGGGAAGAGCGTCCCCACAATCAAAGCCCCCTCAAATGAGGAAGAATCTGACGAAGTCTGCTACATCGGCTGCATCCGTTTAAATCTTCGATACATGATGTCATAAATCAACTTGGCATCTTCAGAGAGTTGGACGGATAGCACCAAATAGCATCTGCCCCGAAATTCAGGCGAGACGCCCGCCGCGTCTTCCCGGTTTCCGACGGGGAACAAATATTTTTAAATTAAAACGTAGGGCAATAAGAAGTTGCCCCTATAGATTCCTGTAACCGTATGGGCAACCTATATTGTAGTAGTGTAAAAGGGGATTTTTTTCTTCTCTTTTTGCCAAAGAGAGAAACAAAAAGGTAATTTTGTGAATTGAGAGAGTTTTTTTTTATCCAAAATAATATATAGCATGATGTTCAAGGTCATTTAAGATGTTATTTAACTAAATACAATGCATTTTAAATGTTATTCACAAATATCAAATTTTAAAGTTACAATTTAAATTTTCTTCACGAGCATCAAATAATAGAATTAAGATATTTTCGTACCAGTACTAATGCCTCGCTTAGAAGAAATCACAATAATTACTAAAAGAAAAATAGATTTGAATCCTATTAAATATTCGTTTTCAAATTGTATTTATGCATATGGATAACATTTACAAACTTCGAAAGATTTTTATATTATATGATATAGATAGCTATATCTAGAATTAAAAGAATAGTAATAAAATTAATTTAGATTGTAAAAGCATATACTTAAAATAGTTAATTTTAGTTTAAGTCAGTAAAGATTGATAAAATTATATGGTTTTTAAGTTTGATTTGGAAGACGAGGGTTTTTTCTGTCGAAAATCATTGCGTGGTGTAGTTGAATCGGTAGTTTAGACTTTGGTTTATGTAGTTGGAGCCTGCAGTTTTAAATTTTTTAATTGCATTGGCATTAGCATCAATGAAGTATAAGTACCAAAACAATGTAGTTGTGGAGATAGTTGGAAGGATATGGTTAAAGAGAGAGAAAGAGAGTACATACGAAAACAATTGAAAAATAACACATGAAAAAATAAAATATTTAGAAAACCGACACATGTCATCTTGTGATTCGTTAAACATATAAACGGCCCATCCTATTTTACAGCGCAGATTACCAAACCAAGGTTGGAAGCAGCGAAATATTTTACTGAATAGAAATCAAAATCTCAGCTCCAGCAAAAACCATAAGAAATTGATTGATACTGAAGTAGTAATGCATTGGATTCTTTTCACTAATAAGTCATATCAGTGTACGATTTCTATCACACATTCTCTTGGTAAAAATATATCACGTGTTTCAAAACACGTGGTTCAATTCTTCTTTAGTGATTTTACCTTCAAAGAAAAATGTTACACATATACTAATCATAAAGCATTCATGCATTTTTCCTCAAAAATATTCAGCAACAAATAATTTCTACATAAATTATAATTTTTTCGGTGCATTCAATCAACTTGGCTCAATGTGGCAATATAAAAATGATGGAGAAGAGAGTCGACCTAAGTAATCCCAAACCCAAACGTCGGTGATGCGACTCACATCTGCTTGTCCGATTTAAAGGAAACCCCCGATAAAACCCTAACTGCAACCTTAATAAACAGGGAGTCGAAGAGATGGCAGAGCATTGAGAAATCATACAAGATAGAACAAACCAAAAGTAGAATGAGAATATAACTAAAGGACTACCGAAACTTTTTTCACATTTTCATTTAGTGGAGTACTTTAGTTAGATTAGATTTAAATTTAGATATGGTAAGCTTTTGATATATTTTAATAAGCCCTATGGGTTTAGTATAGCCTCTTGGATCATATTGTAACCGGTTGTACAAGTTGAGCCGGTAATCACTCTCAATTCTCAAATCAAACATTATATCATCTGATATACAATTTCTCGTCTCTCTGCATGAAGGCATGCATATTTTTTGGATATGACTCGTTACTTTATTTGTGAGCAGGCCTAGCTTTACTTTATGTTAGAGCATTTCATACAGTTTAGTTAAGACACTCTAATTATATAAATTCATGATAAGGTTAAATCTTAGTGAGATATCAGATATCAGGGATAGATAAATGATCCAATTCCTTGCAAAGCTAAATTTACAGGTGAAGACATTGAAAGATGGCGAAGTAAAATGTTACCAAATCGATTGTGACAAGATCATATTAAATTTACCTCAGAAAGAAACAATTTTCAACACAACCACTGACTTCCGTAAACATTTGCAGAGTCTATGTGCGGTTGGCACGAAATTGGAGCATGTTATCATTCAGTCGGCTAACAAGATTGCCGAACAGCAGTTGGCCGTCGAAGGAGGTTTGGAGATAAGGCCTTCGGATGATCGCTTTTGGTTTCATCAGCCCCGAGTCATCCTGTTCTTAATTCACTTCATTCTTTTCGAAAATGCCTTCGTGATTTCAGTCTTCTTCTGGATTTGGGTAGGTGAAACTTCAAGCAATTAATCCTGTCCATGGGTCAATCAAAATTTCTTCTATTGTTTGACCTGTGCACGTAAAGAAGCACGCAGGGCGTTAAAGGCGGTTAGCTACAAATATGATCAACATGATGCAGAAAATCATTCAATCCGTAACCAACAGAAAAATTAAAGCTTTTGGTGGTTTGTTTTTAAATGCTAACCAAACATGAAATTTGGAGTTTTTTTAGCAAAAAAAATGTTGAATGCAATTCCATCTACTAGCAACCACTGTTCCCATTCCATTTCTTGAATTCTTTGTGTGACTGATTATATCTTTTTCTCATTCGGACGATGTATGGCATTCATTCCTGCATCATGGGGCATGTTGGCTCATTCGTCCCCCGACTCATAATCAGATATCTATGCAGAAGCATACCCCATTTTTGCATAAAATAATATAGGCTAAATTTCACCAAAATACCCTTAACTATTTTCTTTGTTAGTAAACTACCATAAAGTTTTTTAAATTATAGAAAACTTCCTTAAACTTTGGTTTTAAGGGATTTATTTCACTAAATACCCTTAAAAGACAGCACTGTAAGGGAGTTTACTGAAAAAAAAAATTAAAAACTTGAAGCTATTTTACTGGAGATAAAAGAGACGATTATTAGTATTTTGGTGCAATTTAGCCAATAATCATTATTTGTTGTTCTTGAAAACCAAATTATTCTACAATTAATGGTTGTAACCTATTCATTTCACAGTGTGATTTTACAAATTGTCTGCAGTTGCAGCACCCTACCACTCTATGCCTTTGTACCACCGGTTTATATCTATCATTTTTTTCCCGTTACACGAACGCGAAATATAAATGGCTCTAAATTTTGTTTCTTTGGCTTAAGATGGAGTTCACTAAAAGGTGTCATATTCGAGGAGCATTTGCAAGAAAGCTTTGTCGGTTGGAACCATAACCCAAAAACGAGGAAGAGTAAGAGGGCAAGAGACGAAGATAGTATCGAAAGAATAGCAGAATCAGAAAAGGCATCTGTCGCAGGTGAAAATATTGTTCCCCACGAAGATTCTTCAACAGAAACAATAAGAAAACACAAGGATTCTCTTATGGAAGATTGCATCCAAAGCATTACAGAATTAGAAAACCTGTCCGCTATGGGTGAGAATGTCGATTGCGCACAAATCGCAATTGAAAAAGAGAATATATAACAAATACAGGAGATAATGCATTGCAGCCACATGTAGAATATTTGCAGTAAAAATCAAAAAAATTATTGTATTCACCCCCTACCTTCTCTGGTCCATGGATGAGGTAAGTTACAGTCAAGATAATAATATTCTTGAACTGGTTTCTTCTTCTTCATCCTTTTTTGTGCGTGTGTGTGGATTCGATGATTATTTTCCAGAGGATCCTCTACCCACCTCTATCCAAAAATGCATAAAAATACCATGGTACACTGAAATCATAAGCACTGCCTATATTTAGACTATGAAATTCATTACCTTTGTTCTCAAAATATTAATTCCATGGCCCTCAACGATTATTTCGTCCATTCTAAAGGGAGCGTTTCCTCGAAGAATGTTGCGGACAAAATCAATGCATTACCCATTTTACACTTGTCATCAAAGCATAACAGTCCGGTTCATTCTTTGTCCACCATGTCTACCTGCACAAAACAAAAGACATCTGTCATCGCTTCAGATAAATTTTAATTTGAGAAGCAAAAGCTATAAATTAAATCATAACACTCAAGTAAATCAACATTTTCACCAGTGGCCTGTAATCAATTCTTACACCGAAATTGACCTTTGACAAAATGTATGAAACTAGCAAAACCCGTCAACTGCCCAGACTCTATTTCCATAATTGCTTGTTCCTTTCAAGATGACTATAGCTTTTAAAAAGAACCAGAGAATTAGTAATTCCCTACTTTCACTTAATAGTTTTCAGTGCTCTATATTGTTTTTCTTTCTGAATAGGTTATGAGCAGGTGATGTACCGTTTCTTGTTAATGTATGCACGACCATTTCATGCCGTTTCTTATTCATAAATTCTAGACTGTTAAGCGAGGAACGGGTGTAGTATGTGTAAGCCTCGCTTGTTCCTCAAGTAGAAACAGTTTGATCTGTTCATCTTTTACCAAGAACCCATACCTGTTTATGGTTGAACAGAGTTGATTATGCCAATCAGTATAAGATGAGGAACGAATTCCTGCCTCCTTATTTAAGATGATAAAAGTCGGCACATTAAGCACTAAAATAATCCAAAATGAACGATTGGTAAAAGATGAACAGAGTTGATTATGCCAATCAGTATTGGTGGATTGCGTAGGATCAATAATTATCCCTCGTTTTATCTCCCATAAAAAAGCTCGAGTGTTCAGAGATATATACCATGAAAATCATATACAGCAAGCATCAACGCAAAGCAGTGTGCATGAGCCGAAGACCTTAACATCCTTGTTCACCGCCGAAAGACGCGACCGGAACGTTAGCACGTCTGGCCTGAATTTTGGGGGCGGATGCTATTTGGATTTGTCCGTCCACCTCTCTAAAGATGCCAAGTTGATTTATGGCATCGTATCTCGGAGGTTTGGACAGATGCGGCCGTTGCAGCAGAATTCGTCAGATTAACCCTCGTTTGCGAGGGGTTTTTGATTGTGGGGATGCTCTTCCGTGCAGGCGCAAGCCTCTGCAGTTAATTACGTTACCGCATTGCGATAACCACTTTTTCCTGCTCCGGAAGTTCATTTGGTGTCTGTTCCCCGCCGAAAGACGGGAAGACGGACGTCTTGCCTGAATCTGGGGGCAGATACTACTTGGTGCTATCCGTCCACCTCTCCGAAGATGCCAAGTTGATTTATGGCACCGTGTATCGAAGGTTTAAACGGATGCAGCCGATATAGCAGACTTCGTCAGATTCCTCCTCGTTTGAGGGGTTTTTAATTATGGGGACGCTCTTCCCTGCAGGCGCAAGCCTCTGCAGTTAATTACGTTACCGCATCGCGGTAACAACTTTCTCCTTCTCCAGATGGTCATTTCGTGTCGTGGGTGTTTGTTTTGTTTGTGGTTGCCCGTAGATTATATATGGAGACTAATTTATGTTGTTGCCCGTAGGACGTGGATTAGTCCAAATCCGTATTTTCTTAGATTTGGGTTTGGGGGTTTGGGTTTAAGGATACGTTAGTCTCATTTGAGACTAAGATCGACTTAAACGTTCGTTAAGGATACGTTAGTCTAATTTTAGAGTAATATCAACTCAACGTTTGTTAAGGACATGTTAGTCTAATTTTAGACTAAGATCAACTTAACAGGATCATTTAGATCCAACAAAAGAGCATTTGAACTCTATTGTTTAATTTAGAGATATCGCGGTCGATCACCAGTTTAAGGACATGGTGGTCCAATACCAGTTTAAAGACATGGTGGTCCAATACCAGTTTAAGGACATAGTGGTCCATAAAATTTATGGCTGTCGGGACCCATCACCTCTCTGAAGACGTTGAAGGATTACAACGACAAATATCAAAGGAGTTCAGAGATGTACCCTTGAACCAATGAGTTGGTTGAAAGAGCAGATGTGCTCAGTTCAAGATGATTTGAGAACTTATGGCCAGTTTGGGCTAAGTCCAATTATATTTGAAATATTAGCCCTTTGGACCATTAGACATTTGTCTGGGTTCAGCCCCTCATCATTCAGCAGTGCTAAACAGAGGTTTGGGGGCTCTGACAACATTTTGTCCTTGATTTCCTTAATTTTGAGATTCATTTGGAGGAGGGACTTTTGCCTCTGGAGAACTATCCAATTTGGCTAAAAGTAATGTTAAACACTAAAGAACAACAGTGTTAAACACTGGAAGTAGAACTCTCAAATTAGTGTTAAACACTAAAAGACAATTAATGTTAAATACTGGAAATATAATCTTCAATTTAGTGTTAAACACTAGAAACAATCAGTGTTAAACACTGGAAATATAATCCCCAAATTAGTGTTAAACACTAAAGAAAGAGGGGTCACGTGTGGACACATGAGAGCGCCCAAAAATGGGACCAGGTCCCTTTTCTTCGTTCTGCAATTAAGTGTTAAACACTTTTTATATTTTATTTTGGAGCATCACGTGCTGACACGTGAGGAGGGTTCATACACTGATTGTTAGAGCGTCTGCCAAGGGATCACGTGGGAACACGTGAGAACGCCCAAGGCCTTTATTTCTTTTACTTTTTCTCTCTGTGTTTTGGGAGTCACGTGGAGCACGTGAGCCGTTGCCTCCGAGCTCTTTCCTCCTTATTTCTATGGATCTTTATAGGGGTCACGTGGGGACACGTGACCCTGGTTCTTTGCATGTTTGAAGATCTCTTTATCTTTTTTAAGAATTAAATTCTTCATATGGTTAAACCCTAATTGTGATTCTGGGGGAATTAAATTCCTATATATGTAAAAGAATTAAATTCTTATATAGGGTTAAACCCTAGTTCTGTCCATCTTGAAGGAATTAAATTCCTATATTTTCAGGAGAATTAAATTCTCATATAGGGTTGAACCGTAGTTTTTATCTTGGAGAAATTAAATTCCTGTAACTTTGGGAGGATTAAATTCCCATATAGGGTTAAACCCTAGTTTTGTTTTGGGAGAATTAAATTCTCTAAACTCAATTCCCCCTCTGAATTTCGGATCTGCATGGCAGGATCTCAACCCGATGAGAATTAAATTCTCAACCTATGGGGAGATGTGCTTATGCAGATCTTCAACTAGAGGAAGAACTAAGTTCTTGTAGAAGAGTTAAACTCTTAGATTTTGAGAATTAAATTCTCTGTTTAAAGTTTTGATTCCCTTTCTTTTCTCACCTAGGGTTTTCTCTCTTGAGAATTAAATTCTCCTCTCTTTTTTCTCTCTGTAGTTGTTATCTCCCCAAAAAAGTAGTTCTTTTCTCTTCTTGGCTCCTATTTATAGGAGAAAGAAAAGAATCGATTTGTTTGGTCAATCTTTCATTGAAAGATTTTGTTTGTTTTCATAATTAATATGATCATTTAGATCATTCAGTGAATTTTATTCACCGTTGGATTTTAAATCCAAAGATATTTTGTTTGTTATTTTCAATGAGATTTAGGGGAAATCTTTCCTTGTCTAAGATTTTTTCCATAAATTGGTAATTTTTAATCACCCTTAGATCTTTAATCCAACGGTCCCCATAATCCTTTTCCATTTATAAAGATTTAGAAGTTTTTAGAATTTAATTCTATTAAATTGTAAGGCTTTTGAAGCCAGTCACGTGCTGACACGTGACCCTTGGTCGCGTGTGAGCACGTGACCCCCAATTGAGTCATTTTCTCAGCGTTTATTTACGCTTCAGTTTTAACCATCACGTGTCAACACGTGACCATTGATCACGTGTGAGCACGTGATACCTCATTGAGGTATTTCTTTCAGCCGTTTATTTTTATTTCTGTTTTAACTATCACGTGTCAACACGTGACCATTGATCACGTGTGAGCACGTGACCCCCAATTGGGTCCTTCTTTAGCCGTTGTTTTTATTTCTGTTTTAACTATCACGTGTCAACACGTGACCATTGGTCACGTGTGAGCACGTGATACCTCATTGAGGTAATTCCTGATTTTTTAATCAAGGAACAGTGCATAGCTTATTTGCTCATAACTTTTGATACCGGATGAATTATGAAGCCCATAATATATCAAATCGAAAGTTTTTTCGAGATGCTTGCAATATCATCAGAATTTAGTTGTTTCTCATTCGGGAGTGTGTCAAAATACAGCCCGAAAAATACTAGTTCGTATTTTCTTAAGCGTATCGCTGCCATTTGATACCTTGGGCTCTTTTGTGCCGAAATTTTCCGCGGGAACAGTGTCGTGTGTATTTTTTATTTGTTTAGGTTGCTCGTGGATTGTATACGGAGAATAATTTATATTGTCGTCCGTAGCGCGTGGATTAGTCCAAATATGTATTTCTTAGATTTGGAGTTTTGGTTGATTTAAGGATTGTTGATCTGTTTTGAGATCAAGATCGACTTAAATGTATACGAACAATTGGGGACTCGGTTGGTTTTTTGTTAAGTATACGTTAGTCCAATTTGAGATTAAAATCTACTTAACAGGGTGTTGGGATTATTTTTTGTTTCAGATCCAACAAGAGAGCATTTGGGCTCTGTTGTTTTAGTTTAAGGACGTTTCGGTCCCTTATCGCTATTTTGAAGGGGAAGTTTTAGTTTGAGGATATCCCGGTCTGTTGATCACCATTTTTGAGATGAGGTTTTAGATTAAGGACGTTATGGTCCGTTGTCGCCATTTTGAAGGCAATGTTTAGTTTAAGAATGTTTCGGGCCGTTGTTTAAGGACGTTTCGGTCCGTTGATCATCTTGTGCGCACATGTATTTGTTACGCGACAGGATGAGCAACGATGATATGAGATGCACCAAGTTTTGGGTGTGGTTTGATTTGGGGTGTGCACGTCAGTTTGGGAAGTGCACCAAAAAGCTGTTGGTTGTCGGGACCTGCCACCTCTCTGAAAACGTTGAGGAATTACAACGATATGTGTCAGAGGTGTAGAGAGATGTAATCTTGAACCAATTTACGTATTTAAGGGGAAAAAGAATCAGTGATAAACCTAGAAATCGTTAGTCATATTTTGAGACTAAAACTTCCTCAGAGGAATGTGGGACGAATATCGTTTTGGAATATCATCAGTTGGAAGATCGATAACCGTATTTGGGACTAAGATCAGTTTGGAAAATAGTGAACCCATGGTCTCGGTTGATCTAAGTTAGAGACCTAACCAACTTGGGCTTAGTCCACTCAGTTTTCTTTTTATTTGAAAAGAAGTGCTAAGCACTTGTTTGGGCTCACTCCCTTTTTTTTGTGCAAAAAGTGCTGAGCACTCATATAAGTTCTGACGCTCACACGTAACTATGTGGGGTTTTCAGTCATGGGGATTTGCTCAATAAGTGTTAAACATTTTACCCTTTTTTCACTTTATGGAGTGTTGGGCACTCTTTATGGCGCACACGTGCGAAGCACGTGAGGTGCTAGGCGCTACCTGGTGAGTGTCAAGCACTTTTTATTCTGTGACGTCCACGTGAGGGGCACGTGGAGCGATGGGGGCCACTCACTAAGCACTCATTTATTTTGTAGTGCCCACGTGAGAGGCATGTGGGGGCGCTGGGCGCCAATCACTGAGTGCTAAGCACTCCGTTATTTTGTAGCGCCCACGTGAAAGACACGTGCGACGCTGGGCGCTGAGTGCCAGTCACTGAGTGCTAAGCACTCCTTTATTTATTAGCGCCCATGTGAAAGGCACGTGCGGCGCTGGGCGCTGAGCCCCAGTCACTAAATGCTAAGCACTCCTTTATTTTTATTTATCTAATTTTCCAAGAAGAGAGTTCTTCTTCCTCGAGAATTTAATTCTCTGTTCTTTCTGAAGCTTTCTCTATCTTTTTTTAAGCATATGGTTTTTTTTCTTTTTTAACTTGAAGTCTTGGGTCCTTTATATAGTAGAAGTAGTTTGTTAATTAGTTGAAGAAATCTTTCATTAAGAGATCCTAATTGATTTTGGGGATTTACCCACCGTTGGATTTTTGATCCAAGAACTTCTGTTTTACAGAAAGTATTTTCTTGTTTTTAACAAGATTAGAGAAATATTTACCCATTCAGAATTTATTCTGTAGATCGGTGATTCTTTAATCACCATTGGATTTTTAATCCAACGGTATTTTGTTTTACAGAGGGCGGTCTTTCTTGTTTAGAAAGATTTGGGAAATATTTCCAGAATTTAATTCTGCATCCTGATGATTTATCGTCACCGTTGAATCTTTGATCCAACGGTTCTGCTTAACAAAGAGTAGAATTTAATTCTACAAGGCGCCGGTGCTCACGTGTTGTGCACGTGGGCGCTACTTAAGATTTTTGTGTGCTTTGCACATTGGCGTCCATGTGAGGAGCACGTGCGGCACCAATATAAAAGTTTTTAATTCTGGCGCGGACGCTACTTAAGATTTTGTGTGCTTTGCACATTGGCGCTCACGTGAGGAGCACGTGCAGCGCTAATATAAGAGTTTTTAAATCTGGCGCTGGCGCTGCTTAAGATTTTTATGTGCTTTGCACATTGGTGCCCACGTGAGGAGCACGTGCGGTGCCAATATAAGAGTTTTAACTTTGGCGCTGGCGCCCTTATGGAAGGCTCGTGAGCGGCCTCTTGAATTTTGAACAGAGTTTTACTCTTTTATTGGGGAAAACAAATGCCCACCACCATTGCGCTCACGTGGCTCACACGTGAGTGCAGCGGTGGTACCTTTTCCATCGTTTGATCTTTTTGGAAGTTAAACCGTCTTCCTGTGCCTAAAAATAGGGCCTTTGGCCCTTGAGATGACTGTTCATCTTTCCTAACCTTCTTATTTCTATGAGAATTTAATTCTCTTTTCAAAGCTCAGATCTCTGTTCAAAGAAACTCTCTTTAGAGTCAAAACTCTGTCAAAATTTTGGTAAGAACCATGACCATATCCTAATGTTTAAAGAATATCTTTAGGGTTTTAACCCGTTAACAGAGCTTTGCTCTTCTTTTGTAATGATTAGATTATGGATCTTAAAAAATATTTTAGGGTTTCTTAACCTGTTAATCAGAGCTTTGCTCTTCTTTTATAAAGATCTCTTAGAGTTCTAAGATTTTTCTTGCAGATCTTGAAGATCTTAGAATTTAGCTTTGCTTTTGAAGGTTCTGGGATGTTATCCCATTGTTCTACAGAGCTTAGCTCTAAAATGTTTTGGGGAATTTTATTCCCTTCTTAATTTTCTTGACAGATTTGAAATCTGTTTGTAGAGCACAGTTCTCGAGAGAGTTTAACTCCTCAGTCTAATGATGTTTTCTCATTAATTGAGAATCCCTTTGGATTCTATTCTTAATGAGTTACTGCCCCATCATTGATAGGGCATTACCTTAATTTTGTGGACCCCCCTTGTCACTTTCTTTTGAACTGCGGTGCAGTACAATTTTTAAGTACCAAAGAGTGTTAGAGTCCTGAATATAGTGTCGATAGCTAACCCTTCTCTTTTTGTGCAGGTGCTATGGCTTTTGATTCCTCCTTTCCTTTCATACGTTCAGAGAGCGCTTTTGCCGACGCGCCCGTGGATCGGGAAGTCTTTGCGCTTATTAAGGATCATGACCCAGAGCAAAAATATCTTCACCTGTGGGGGTCGTGGTATAGTCAGATTATCCGGGGTCGGTGCAGTTTTTCTTGTGCAGCGCCTTCGGAGCCAATCTAAGCGATTCATTACGCTGACCCGCCTCAAGTGGCTTACGCCGTAGAATAGGTCAACTGGACCTCGGAAGGTCGTCTACAGCCTTCCATGGTATCGATACTCGTACAGCTACCGATAGCCTTGGATATTTTGGGGCGACGCATATGCCAAGGCGAGTCGCTCCTTTGGGGGCAAGTTTATATGATAGGATTTACTCCTCATCATTTAGCCGGCTACCTGCAGTGGGCTCGGTATATACTGTCAGCCAAGAAGTCGCTGCTGTTGAAGCTTGGGTTGTATCCTGCAATTTACGCGTCCTTTTTTCACTATCCCGGGTCTCATGTATGGTGGGTCAAGGCTTTTCTGGAACAATGGAACATCCCGACCCACACAATTCTTTTATCGGACCGGGAGGTCTCAATTTCCTTGGGGGAGTTTGCGGAGATTTCCGGCTTAGCCGTCAGAGGGGAACATTATGAGGAGATACTTCCCCCTGATGAGTATATCTTTTCCACCAAATCAGTGGTGATGGGCCTCACTCCAAAGAATTCCGTTCAACACCGGTTCCCGAGCCTAATCAAGGTGTTGAACATGTACGAGAGTTTGTTCTTGGAATCTGGAGGGCACGGAGTCGGCTTCGCAGATTTCATCGCCCGCTTTCTTCGCCCAGAAGTCTTGTCGAAACAAGCTGCGAAATTCGCCAAACTTGACGACCTGTTCGGGTTTGGTTCGGATAACCTGCCGACGGCGGAGGCGAATTTAAAGAATTTCTTCATTCCAGACACTCCGGTCGTCCCTTTTGCAGAGATTGTTGTCTCATACGTTGACGAAGAGACGTTCTTTCTGGGGTTCATTGGCCTGTAGTTGAGTTGGTTTGTGCTTCCGATGCACCCCCGCTATATGAGGTCGTCTGTCTTTTATCTGGCCCATCACATTGTCGCGGGGACGCATGTGGCCGTTGGGATCGCGGGGATGTCTCATCTATATCATGGCCTGAGATAAGCGGCCGACACTACTCAGCCGGGGGTAAAGCCCGTGTATCTCCTATTGCACTACTTCACGTTATGGATCAACATGCACGTGCTGGATGCCTTCGGTGTTCACAAACGACCCCGCTTCTATGACAGCTACAACTTCTCCCGGGTCATGTATCTAGTTGACGCTTCTGCATCAGACCCGTCGCAGCGAGAGGCTCGACGACTACTCCTTTTCCCGCGCATGGTTGGAGACGGTATGACATTTGTCGATAGAGTTTTGACTATCGGCAAAGAATCTACTAAGGTGGTGCAACCGTTGCATGACACTTTCAAAGACGGGGCTTCCACGTTGAGGGCTCTGGAAGCTATGCACCTGTATTCTATCAGGCCGGGCTTTCTAGTATTTAGACAGAACGCCTCGGTACTATTTATGAGGTACAACCTGTACCGCTTCGCTCAACAGTCAGGCTATAATCAGGGCATCCCTCTTGAGGCATTCTTGGTCAAACCGGTTGCTATGGAGGAGGGTATTCGCAGTGCAACGCATCATTTTATGCGATTAAATACGGGGTCTCATTTCCTTGTCAGCGAACCAGGCTACATGCCGAAAGTTTCGAACGCTTACGTGGCGTGGTACCAGCATGCGACCGGTGCTATTGTTAAGGAGGAGAGGCGACTGCTACTCGACCATAAGGATGTCGTCCCAGCCGGTAATCCAGCGGTCCGTTTGAAGCGACGAGCATCCATTCGCCTTTCTTTAAGAGAAATCACTACAGCTATAGTCCCATGAGCTTTTCCTGATAGGGTTCGGCCGGATGTTCCTGTAACTGCGGTAGCCGTGGCATCCCCGGAATCGGGCATTGGTTCGGAGATTGGGACCCGCCGTTCGTAGGTGCCTGTCAAGCGAAATCTTTTACCGTTGGCTATTGGTGTCCGTTCGCAGAAGAAGAAGAAGTCTCTATTTTCTTCTGATGTGGTATTCGACCAGGAGCCTCATGTTCCCTATAGTGAGGGCTTGTGTGAATATGGCACCAATGAGGGTTTATTTGACATGCCTGCAACCGATACTGATCTTCAGGCTGCCATCGCAGCTTCCAAGCGACTGGCCCGCGAAGAAGCAGTGTTGGTCTCTATTACAGAGTCGGGTATACTTCATTTACATTATTCTGCACCTATCCCTTATCCCCTTATTATGATTTTATTAACGCTCTCTTCTTCAACAGGTATTTCTATCAAAGAGGCTCTCACGGCTTCCCTCAGGACATTTGAGGAGGAAGAGAGGCTTCGCGCTTCTTTGAGCCTTGGTATAATTCGTTTCATTACACATTTACTCTGTTTATTCATGATTTGACCCTTTTCTTCACCTTACTGCAGGAACTACCAAAACCCAAGTTGTTTCAAGTGTAGTGTCAATCCCAAGCGGTGATGCTGCAAAGCTTCCAGAGCCACCGATCATGGCCGCGACCCTCCTAAGGCCACTACAAGAGGCGTTACTGAAGCAGCTGATGATGGATGCCATAGCAGATCCGGAGGCTGAACTCGATTTGGACGACGACGTCCCCATGTTGGAAGTGTTAAGGAGGTCGGTTCATGGTCCAGGTCCATAGGAACCGTAGAAAGCATGACGCGGGGTAACGTGAAGCTATCTTAGCCGCGGGTGCAGGTTCGAGCGATGTCCCATCTTCTAACATCCCCCTGGTGGACGGTCCTTCCGCTCTGTCTACCGCCCATAAACAGCTTGCGTGTGCAGCTCGGGAGGAAACTGAAAAGCTACTTCAAGGTAACGTAACGCCCAGTCCCTTATTATAACTTAGTCTTCGAATCATGACATACGCATTTTCTTTTAAGTAAGGCCGAGTCTTGACGGTGGCATGGCAGGTGAAATGCCGATGATTATAGAGCTCGAAGTGACCACTCTTTCTCGGGAATCTGGGACTGTCCAGACTGCTATTGTTTCTCCTTGTAGCTCCTTGGTATCGACGGGTGTCGCAAGCATTACGACGGCCTTTGTCGAGTCAGGGGATGAAGCTATGGGTATGGAATCTACTCCTCCGAGGGAAAATGAGGAAGCCATTACACTTGGTGACACTTTCGTCATGGTTTCGGTCTCTGGCCTATCAGGTATTCCTTGGGTTATCATCTTTGAGTTGTTAATCTTGTTAAGCCCCTCTAATGATATTTCGTTTGTCTTGAGTATAGACGCGGAAAAACCTGAAGCTGTGCTGGCTGAAGAATTATCGTCGGCTGCCACTTTGACGGTACGGTTCCTTCGCTTTCTTCTATGCCTCCTCAAATTTTGGAAGGTAAGGGTTTTTCACTTAGTTACTTTACTGCGGATACAATTCTCTTTACATTGACTATATATTGTCGCGACTCTGCAGGAGTACTTTTCGACCACTTATACCGGGTGCTAAACCCACATTTTTCCTTTCAATCGGAAGTCGTTCCACCTTCCGGTATTGGTCAGTATATTCTTCACCTGATGTTTCTCTTTTTTTATGAGTAGACTTTTTTGTTGCTAAGCCTTCCTTATATTGACCACAGTATCACGGCTCGGAGGAGGAAGCGAAAGAATATCCACGCCTCCGGTGCTTCCTATTTTGCCACCTTCAACAGTCGGTACGGTAGATGTCGTCCGTCAGGTGTCTTCTTTCAAGTTGAAATCTGACCGTGATTTATTTTGCAGCGATTACACCGGCTTCAGCTCCTTTTGAGTCCTGCATTCCTACGCCCATGGGGCCCTTCGCTAAACGCCCATTTTCCAGGGGCGCAGTGAATAGCCGGCGAATGTTAAATGAGTTTATTGAAGATCTCGACGCTGAGGCCCTCACCTCTGCTACGAATTTTGCCGACGAAGTGAATAGCCAGTGAATGTTAAATGAGTTTATTGAAGATCTCGATGCCGAGACCCTCACCTCTGCTACGGATTTTGCCGACGAAGTCAATCCAATGCTGGCGACGCTCATAAATTTCCATAATGAAGATCTCGTCGGTTCTTGGGTTGATTATTGCAGGAAGATCGAGGCTTGCCTGCATGAGATTGAGCTTAAGCATCTCGCTCCTGAGGTATTGACTTTGAAATCTCAGCGGGCTGCGTAGACGAGCAGAGTATCTCTTTCATTCGATATTTTGAACAAGATGCGGCCCTGAGGCGAAAGGAGCATGAGGCGGCCCTGAGGCGAATCCGTCCAATTGCGCATCTAGGTTGAAGCAAATACTGCACAGCTGAAAGCTATTTTTGAAAACCTCCAACGTTGTATTTCTGACGGGCTGACGCTAAGGCAGAAACTTGACTTCACCGAGCGGGTCACACAGGATTGCGAAACCGCCAAGCAGTAAATCGATGAGAAGTTTTCATCCTGCTTGCAACAACGGGCTCAAATCGAAACGGAGTTGGCCGCCATAGCTGAACGCGAGAAGGAGTTGAGGGGAGCTCGCGAGCGGTTCATCAGTTTGTTAAAGACACCTCATCCTTAATAAGTGTCATTATACCCCCCTTCTTGTACTGATTGTATTCCTTAAATTTTTGATTCATGAATAACATGTATTCATTTTGATTCCTGAATGAAATGTATCTTGTATTCACTTAAATTCATGAATAAAAGACATATTTTATTTCATACCGGCATTTCTCTTTTCTTCGATGTCTTGATTTGGTGAGAAGTAGTTTATATACTCATTTCAGATTTTGTAGTTTATTCACTCATTTCGGAGTCTCTAGTTTATGAACTCATTTCGGAGCTTGTAGTTTATTCACTCATTTTGGAGTCTCTAGTTTATGGACTCATTTCGGAGTCTCTAGTTTATGAACTCATTTTAGAGCTTGTAGTTTATTCACTCATTTCGGAGTCTTTAGTTTATGGACTCATTTCGGAGTTTGTTTAGCTTACCTCCCTTGGGCTTGTAGGAAAATTTATCCTAACGCCATAGATAACCCCTGCTCTTTGCGACAGAGATCCGTTAGGTTTTGTGATACTAGGGTTTTTAGTCCGTGGTACCGTCGCGTTGGCTGATGCATTCCCCGATATGCAGTCTTTATGCTGCTGTTCGAGTAACCCCGCGACTGTCGTGTCTCTGATCCCTTCGGGGGCTGGACAAGACATCTTCAAGTAATTTTCCTAGGTAGTTTAACCGTCGGATGAGCAAGCGTTATGAATTTTTCCATGATGCTTTTTACTTGAGGTTAGGCTCAGTTTGGGAGCCCTGATGAGTCATAACCACTCCGCACTGGTGTGGGATAATCTCCGATAGTCTTTCAGGTTTTATTTGAGTTGCCGTCAAGACCCTAAAGCTAGGAATTTGGCCTTCGCTTCCTTTGTCGACACTACGTCTGCTGTAATGAGACGAACGTCGAGGTGATTTCTAGGTTGTTTTGTGAACCGTCGATACTTGGAACTAGGGACTTTGCTATGACTCCGTTTTGTTTTGACCCTGGGGTCTTTTGTTGACGTTGCGTCTGCATCCTGCTGGAGTGAGAAGAAACGCCGTTGTTGACACTGCGTCTTCTGTAACGAGACAAATGTCGAGGTGGTCTCTAGGTTGTTTGTGAACCGTCGAGGCTTGGAACTAGGGACTTTGTCATGGCTCCGCTTTGTTTTGACCCTAGGGTAATTTGCTGATGTTGTGTCTGCATCCTGCTGGAGTGAGAAGAAACGTCGTTATTGACACTATGTCTGTTGTAACGAAACGAGTGTCGAGATAGTTTTTAGGTTGTTTTGTGAACCGTCAAGACTTGGCTCTCCCTTTTACGGAGCCTGGTAGGAAAATATGGTTCTCTTTTCGTTTATGCCCATGGATTGTATATATGGGTTGATGTTGAATCACCTGCAGGGCAAAATTTTTATTTCTTTATTTCTTTCCGCGATGCTCTATCATTTCAGATTTTTATATCGCGAAAATCATGATTGCCCAATCATTTCGGTTTTTTATCGCGGTGCCTAATCATTTCGACTATTCTTTTCTTTTTACTCGCTGCTTTTTATTGCGAGTTGCCCAAACACTTAGGCTGTTTTTATATGCATATATTTTGCTCTCTGATTTTTATTGCGAGTTGCCCCATCATTTCAGCTATTTCATATGCATTTTTTTTTGCTCGCTGATTTTTGTAGCGAGTATGGAACTTTAGATCTGATGCCAATCATAGCATCAGCACCGCTGCGACTGAAATATTGCCAGGAGCGAATCATCATTTGGCGTGAAAGGACTTGAAAATTGACACATGTTCAGGCATCAGTATCGCTGCGACTGGAATATTGTCAGGAGCGAATCATCATTTGCTTTGAAAGGACTTGGAATTTGATACCAATTTAAGCATCAGCATCGCTACCATTGGGATGTTGCCAGGAGCGAATCATCATTTGCATTTGTGGGTTTGAACAAAGGTGGCTTAGCATACAGGGTTAAAGTCCTGTCGACTAAGGCTTTTTGACTCTATGAGCCGTAAGGGTTTCATAAAAGGTTTTCTCCCTACGAGTCGTGAGGATCTCGTAGGTGTGTTTTCTCCTTAGGAATCGTAAGGATCCCTAAGTGCGTGTTCTTTTATAAGTCGTAAGGATCTCATAAGTGTATTTTCTCCTTATAAGTCGAGAGGACTTACAAGTGTCGTTCACCATATGAGAACATTTCTCGTCATTGGTGGAATTTGGTGGGGGAATCGTTTATTTATGCTTGTGGATTGTATACAAGGGTCAGTATTGTACCGCCTGTAGGGCAACTTGGAGGATACGACGGCTTAAGAACAGGTCCAGGATCCATGTAACTTAAGAATTTCAAATTCTATGAGCCGTGAAGGTCTCATAGGGAGAGTTATCTAAGTGAAAATTTTACGAGATTGCGCCCTTTCGGGTTTTCATAAGCTCGCCGATAGCCCTGCTGATTTTATTCACGGCGTCCTCTCGGGTTTTCATCCGTGCCCATTTTGCTTGTGGACGTACCATTTTTTTAACGACGAGATTGCGCCCTTTCAGGTTTTAACAAGCTCACCGGTAGCCCTACTGTTATTATTCACGGCGCCCTTTCGGGTTTTCATCTGTGCCCGTTTCGCTTGTAAACATACCGTTTTTTTAAAACTTAGGTTGTAGTCTTTGCCGTTGGAGCTTTGATTGCAACATGGATCCCAAGAGAAGATATCACCGTATTTGGGACGATGCGCCATGTTTGAGGCGGATTGCCAGTTTAAGGACATTTCGGTCCATTGCCAGTTTAAGGACGCAGTAATCCATTGCCAGTTTAAGAACGTAGTGGTCCACTGTCACCATTTTTTGAGGTGAAGCTTTAGTTTAAAGATATTACGGTCCGTTATTAGTATAGGGACATCACGGTCCATTGTCGCCGTGTTTGAGGCGACGTTTTAGTTTAAGGATATTACGGTCCGTTGTCTCCATTTTGGAGGCAACGATTAGTTTAATGACATTTCGGCCCGTTGTCGCCATTTTTGGGGTGGAAATTCTGTTGGATACTACTTTTAAAGTTTTGACTTAGGAAGACAGAGAGCGGACACAAGCGTCGTCATCTATCATTAACCTGAGTCATGACTTGTCAAGCGTAGTATTTTTTAAGGAACCGGTCGTTTATTGGCCGGAAGGGTCTATCGCCGTGCATATCCATAAGCAACTAGGCCCCACCTTGGTAGACTTTGTCTATGATATACGGGCCCTCATAGTTTGGCTCGAATTTCCCCTGTTTTGCATGGTTAGGGATCATAGGTCTTTTGACGACTAGCACGAGTTCGCCTTGGCGGAATGTTCTTGGCCTGATTAGTCTTTCGTATAAGCGCGTCATCCTAGCTTTGTAAGCTTCCAGGTTTTGCTGTGCTATGAGACGAGTTTCATCGAGGGCATCGAGCTCCTCAAGCCGAAGATAGGCATTTTCTTCATCTGTCAGCTCGTATCGAACTGCCACTCGTAGAAAGGATAGCTCTATCTCCAAGGGAAGCACCGCTTCCGTGCCGAATACCAACGCGAATGGCGTTGTATTCGTGGCCGTTTTGAACGTGGTTCGATATGCCCAGAGAGCTTCATGCAGTCTCTCGTGCCAGTCCTTTTTATTTCTGGACACCGTTTTCTTTATGATCTTCGTCAAGGTCTTGTTGAAAGCCTCAGCGAGACCGTTAGCTCGGGAATTATAGACTGAAGAGTATCTGTAACAACTCCATTTTTAATGTACAAAGAATTGATTTAAATTCAACGTATACTTGGAGAATTTATTGCAGCTGATATCTCTTTAAGTATTTATTTCACTCCATAATTACAAGAAGGAGCTTGTAGCTCATTGGTAATACCTTGCACTGCTGAACCAAGCCATCGGAGTTCAAATCCCATGCCCCACATTATTTTTGTATTTATTTTGTTTTAATTTTTTTTGAAAGTCAACGGTAAAAAGGCCATAACTCCCAAAATATGTACTGGACAACAAAAAGTAAATATACTAAATTGTACCCCCGAAGAATCCCCAGCCATTGGACCCTTGACTCGGCCCGACTCGGCGCCGCCGGCCGGCGACTCGGCCGACTCGGTCCGGCGCCGCCGGCCGGACTTTGCCGGACGGCCGAGTCACCAACAGAGAAAAGTTGGGTCTTGACCTGGTCCACCCTCCTGCATACTCTAAATGCTTGGATCGGTTATCATTTGGCCAATAAATCCCATTTACTCCTATGTTTAATGAATTTTTAATGATTTTGTATATTTTTTATCATTTTTTTTATTAAAAACCATAACCCTAGCCTAACCCTATATAAACCCCCATACCCTCTACCCACTCACCCTATATTTTTAAGTCCACTCTCTAAAAATTTCAAGAGAACTCGGTACGTTAGAAAACGAGCGAAAGGCGAAGCGCTGCAGAAATCGACGGCGAAATCCCGGCGATCGTACTAGGACTCTTCACGACGTTTCGACGCACCGACAAACCCACTACCTTCCTAGCACTCTCTAGCGTTGTCCAAACCCATAAGTCCCCCTTTTCTACCTTTCTTTTCTTCCATTAAAATACGATTTTTCAAACCCGACGGAAATCGGAACAAACCGATTTCCGATTCGGTTTTCTATCAAAACTCACTTGTCACTAATTCCATAATACTTAAACATATTCATGTTGACTACTAATCACTTAAAAATCAATTTGAACAAGTTTTCACACATGAAATGATAACTTTTGCGATATATCGTATTTTTTCACTTAAATACCACCTTGTTTAGTTTATCACATTTAACCCTTTAACATTGCTATACCTTAAAATAGATCACGAGGTAATGATCTACCTACACACACGCAAATACAACCCTAATTGATATCATCAAAACTTAGAATACGATAATACAGGATTTTTCATTAAAATACCATTTTCTTTATAAACCTTTTTTCTGAAAGTTCTAAGTTGTATACAATTTTATAACAAAATCTTTTAATAGGAAAATACGATATGTCATGAACATCGATCGTTTATCTAAACCTGACTTTGTGGTGTCTAGGCAAGTGTGTCTAAGAAGAGTGGTTACTTAATTAGGACCACTACTTGTAGTGGAGAGCCTCCCACTCACTTGGCACATACCTGGCCGCAATTGACGGTGAAGAGACGATTTGAGGCTTCTAATGACGTGTTGTTTAGACCATTTAGAAATAGGCTAGTTGGCTTAGGAAACCCTAGAATCTAAAATACGGAAATTTACACCCTTTTGCAAATAAATACCTTATCTTTATAAAACCGTTTTCTAAATGATTAGTATTTATAAAATCTTTGCAAAGCGTGTAACACCCGAGTTCACTTATACCAATTCAAGTTCCCGCAATTACCTATCCATGGTATTTTCCTGATTTAGCGTGTTTGGGTCGAATGGTAGTTACTTGGTACATCGCATTCGACCCGACCCGCTTGCTTGAACCTGTTTAACTCTCATTTATAGGTTACCTTGACTTGTTGCATGGTCTAGTAAATTTCATAATTTAGTATATACTGGTATTTGTCTTGTATCGCATCTTTTGCATATAACAATATAAATCACGAAAAATAATTTAAAATTGCATTTCATAGCCTGCTTGATACCCTAACCCTGTGGTAGTGTTCTTGCATCGTGTTCTCGTCCCGTTGAGTGAAACGGACGTGTTTGGATGGCTACGCGCACGTACGTGCGTCCGTTCTTGGGGGTATACATTTTTATTACATAATCCTTCATTTTAAGTTTTGGAACTCATAAATAATTTTCGTATCTCAAATCCAAATGTTGGACCCGACCCGGGCGCAATTCGGAATTATTTTGTATCCCACCAAATTTTATTAATTCTTAAATTCCTTAATTCATTAAACATTTTCTTAACAGCTCAGATTTCTTCACAACTAAATAGAATATTTTTTTAACAATTAAAATCTCTATAATCTTTCTCCCAACTAATCGCAGTTTCCCTTTTGTTTTACTGGGCCCCACCATTTCCGAGACTCTCTCTCTCTCCCCTTCTCTCTCTCTCTCTCTTTCCTCTTTCTTTCTTGGCGAATACTGCCAACTTTCTTTCTCCCTACTGTTCCTTTTCCCTCTCTCTCTCCTCTCGATCTTTTCTTTCCCTCTCTCTCCTCTCGTTCTTTCTCTCTCTCTCTCTCGTCTCTCTCTCTCTCTCCTATATATTTATTTTCCTATTCTTTTATATATCATAAACCCTATTCCCCACGCTTTCCTCTCTCTTCCTCACGAGAATCTCTTCCCTGCTCTCGCCTTGCGCTCTCTCATCACGGCCGTGCTCGTCGCCGCCCTCTCATCGCCGTCGCCCCACGCCCTCGTCCACTCCTCGACCTTCTCTCCTCGCTCACCTCTTCTCGCCGACCATTTCAACCCATACCTTCACCCGTCGCCTGCACATCTCCTTCACCTGCACTCTTCACCGCCGGCGACCCCACTTCCTCGTCGGCCTCCACTCGTCTTCCTCACCTCTCTCCAACCCCGACACCACCATCACCCACATCTGCAGCCCGACGAACCCATCACCGAGAACCCACAGAAAACCTATCTTCTCCAACTTCT
Source organism: Agapanthus africanus (assembly GCA_030015575.1). Lineage (NCBI taxonomy): Eukaryota > Viridiplantae > Streptophyta > Magnoliopsida > Asparagales > Amaryllidaceae > Agapanthus > Agapanthus africanus. The sequence goes on along the minus strand of CM057339.1, from coordinate 374,275,202 downwards.
CCTCGCCGTCGCCCTCGCCACCGGCAACCCCTCGCCGTCGCCACCATTCTCGTCACCACCCTCGTCTGATCCCATCTCCCTCTCCCCGACCTCATCCTTACCTTCCCTACACTCATCGACGAACTTCTTTCCCTGAACCTACGCACACCCTCCACGCCGGTGATCCCTGCCTCCACCTTGTCGACCTCACCGCCGACCACTCTTGTCGATCTCCCCTCTCGACCACCTCCACACCTATCTGCCCCTTCACCCGATGACTTCCCTGTAAACCCCGGCACCTACTTTCTCCGAATGCAACATCAACACTTCCTGCCTCGCCGGAGACCTCCTCGGCGACCGTAACTCGTCGCCGTCGTCATGTTCCCTGCCTCGCCTCACCTCCCTTCTAAACCCATGACACAAAACCGTAGTTCCTTCCTCTTATTCTCTTCTTCTTATTCTCCTTTTCTTGGTTTCGTGAATACGCGTTTTCCGGTGATCGACGGAGCCGTGCCCGTCGCTGTTGAGCCGGGTGACCTTGGGGACATTCCAGATAGCGTGATCGTGTTCTTGCCATACCTGGTTCTGTTCGGTGCTCGCGTGGACATATCGCGACGTTTCTCCCGATATCCGCCATGGCACGTACCGCTTTAATATCCGTTCAGGCAAGTTAATCTTGCTACATGCTACTATAACATTTATACATATTTATTTCATGTTTAAGACTGTAAATGGAATCTAAGGCTGTTAATCTTCATTATTGCATTTCGATGTCAGAATATATCATGGTAGACTCAGATCTTAAATCATAATTCGTTGCATGTTAGAGCACCATATTGTATACCCACATCCGTGTTTAATTGCTTACTAATTAACTGCATAACTCCTAGCACCTTTAAATAGTTTCTACCCCGAATACCCAGTGGCATCAATTGAACGTATTTTTATATATCATTGCATCTCTAGAGTATTTAGTGCGTATTAGCATGATTTTAACATTCATATGTATTTTGCTGTATTCAAGTAAGGTTGAAACCATCTATTAAATACAAACTGATAACTGTGCATCTACATACCTTAATCTGTACCTGATTGCATTTCGCGTTATAAATTCGAGCTTGTTGATTCTATTAGTACACATGCTTGTTCTGAATGCCATGATTATGCTAGTTGATTTTGAGTACCCATATGATATCTTGTACACTCCTGACATGACATGACACCTTTATACATTACCTGACCCGACATGGTACCATACACTACTTGACTCGACCTGATGTACCATGGCTTGACCCGTTTCTTAATCTCGTGTCTAATGCAAACAAACCTGACATGTAGTTCTCACGGACCGTTCCTACTGTCTATCCAGACAGACCTGCTCTTACCTGATCCTGTGTTGGCATTAGTTCTTGATTACTGAATACCTGACTTGACATACATAACTTGGGGGTATGGGGAAATCAAGGATGAAACCTGACTTGTAACTCAACAGTTCGATACCTGTTCTGATCAGTCTTACGGGCTAGGCCAGCCCCGGAGTGATGATGCTGACATCACTCGCCTGTACCTGCTACCTTTTACTGCCTAGCGGCACGTCTCGGTTTCAGCCCGAGAGTCTGTAGACCGTGGTCCCGGGCATGCACGAGATACTATTGAGTTACATCGATGATTCATCAATTTGATTTCAAAGACTTGAGAGTAGATAACCCAATAGATCAGTTTAGTTTACTCACTGCACATTACCCTTCACTGCCCTGATTTACATTACTATTGCATTTGCTTTTCATTCATGATTGTATTTGCATTGTCTGTTACCCTGTTTATATTTTATTACTTGATGACATGACGCGCTGACGTCTGGGTTTTGCATGGCCCAGATTCTTCTACCTTGTTGCAGACTGATCAGGAGTATTGCCGCTGTTAGACGAGCGGTGAAGTTCCTGTCGGTATGTAGTTTCACTTCCAGGTGTTTCATTTATTATATCTTTTGGCTTCCGCATATTGTTATTTCTTGACTCTTTTACTCTGGCTTATGGACATGTACTAGATAGTTAGTTTACTTTCCTGTTCTTGATATCTCTACAGCCGTAATGTGACTGTGGAAGGATTTTTCCTATCCATGGGTAGCATGGTTGGCTATGTCACGTGCCCATCTTAGCGTACTCTAGGAAGCGGGGTGTGACATGGTTCTTTTGGTATCAGAGCCATAGGTTAGTCGGGTTGATTCTTTTGTAGTTGGGTATTGTACCCAATTCACGAATCAGAATACCCGTGTTTAGGAAACATGTCCTTCCACCTTGCCGTTTTACCGTTTTTGAATCAAGTTCTTCCTGATTATATCTTTTACGATGTGCAAACTTCCTCTGCATATCGACTCGAAAACCTGATTCCTTATTATCTCTAGGACTTGGGCGACTTGGGTGGAGTTATGTAATTGTGCCCATGAACTGCAGCATGGATACAATGCGGTACTCTATTTAAGTAACTTGGAGTCCTGGTCTTGATTCACTTCCTTGTTCCATGGTCGTTATATTGCCTTGTCTCTCTTGCTTTCCAGTTCATGTTTTCTCACCAGCTTGAACCCTATTTACCGTGCTTAATCCTCTTAAGTCTCTTGATTTCGGATGAAGTCTTGGTATTCTACTTGTTCTTATCTTTCCGCATTGGAATTATTCAATTCTGGTGCACTCCTTGTTTGTTGTGGTCTTGGGAATGGATTTTTCTTGGCACCTTCCACGCTCACAGTGATTGTAGAGCAAGGGAAAGCGAACTTCCAGATTCCCAGACATCCGGAGTTTGTTTGGTGGAGGAAGTAGTTTGGTCGGGCCAGTCGAATTTAGGGCTAGGCCGACAAGCGGTGTTCTTTTGTTGATGGAAGTTGATAAGAAAGAAGCACCGGTTGTTGTTCGAGATTTCATGGTCGTGTTCGAGGACATCTCGGGTTTACCGTAAAACGAGATGTGGAGTTCGTATTCCTGGTGCAGCGCCAATCTCAAAGGCGTATCATCTGATGGCACCAGTGAAGTTGGAAGAAGTCAAGAAGCAGGTTACCGAATTGCTAGATAAGGAGTGGATTCGCAGCAGCAACTCACTTTGGAGAGCTCCAGTTCTTTTAGTAAAGAAGATGATGTTACAAGGAGGAGGTGCATCGATTATCGGGAATAAAAACCGGGTGACTATTAGGAACAGGTAGCCAATCCCTCGCATTGGTGAATTATTTGAGCAGCTTAGTGGCACGAGAGTATTCTCAAAGCTGGATTTGCGATTCGGATATTATCAGGTCCGAGTTAAAACAGAAGATATTTACAAGACGGTGTCCCGAACTCGGTATGGACATTACGAGTATTAGTGATGCCCTTCGGAGTAACGAATGCACCGGCGATATTTATGGACTTGATGAACCGAATCTTTTCGCCATTCTTGGACCGGTTTTAGCAATGGTCATTAAAGATATTCTGGTCTACTCGAGGAGCATTGAAGAGCATGCAAAACTCTTGAAGATCGCACTGCAGACTTGGGGGCAAGAAAGATTATATGCAAGGATGAGCAAGTGCAAGTTTTGGCTTGAAGAAGTAAAGTCTTGGGACATATCGTAGCTGGACATGGAAACGCCGTTTACCCAGGGAAGATTGCAGCAGTTCAAGACCGGCCGATTCCAAAGAACGTTGTAAAGATCAGAAGTTTCTTGGACTTGCAGAATACTATAGAAGGTTCATGAAGAATTTTGCTCGTTTGGCTGAGCCTCTGACCAAGCTTACGCACAAGAAAGTATCATTTATGTGGATGAATAAGTGTACGTCAGCCTTTGAGGCGTTGGAGCAAGAATTGATAACCGCTTTTTTTTTACCGTACCAGACGGTTCCGGAGGATTGGTGATTCACAACGACGCATCTGGGAAAGATTTAGGATGTAGTTCGATACAACATGAGAAGGTTGTAGCTTATGCCTTGAGACGGTTGAAGACCCATGAGAATAATTACTCAACTCATGACTTGGAGCTTGCGGCTGGGATTTTTTGCTTGAAGTTTTGGAGACACTACTTATTGGGCGAAAGGGGTCGAAGTATTCACCGATCATAAAAGCCTAAAGTACATGTTCGCTCAGAAGGAGCTAGTTGTGAGACAGCGAAGATGGTTGAGGCTGATGGCTGACTACGATCTTGATCTTGAGTACCATCCGGGAAAGTTAATGTTGTGCCGGAAGCGCTTAGTCGGTTGCCAGCAATTCTGATGTTGACTGCACCAAGGAAACTTATTGAAGACTTTCGGAGATTCGAGTTTGAGATCGTGCTACCGCATTCTTTGGGATAGATGATGCAACTGCAGGTACAGTCATCGTTGATCGAGTATATTGAAGCAGCGCAACTGCAGGACCCAAGATTGCAGAAGTTTCGAGAACAGGTTGAAGTTAAACTTCGAACGGGCGTGGTGGTTCATGAAGATGGTTCGTTGTGTCAGTTATCTGTGTGTGCCAATGGAGGTATTCGTGAAGAGCTTATGAAGGAGGCACACAATTCAGCATATTCCATACATCCAGGAGGCACGGAGATGTACCATGATCTACGACAGCATTTCTGGTGGGAAGGTTTGAATTGGGAGATTGCTCGCTTTGTGGCAAAGTGCTTGGTATGTCAGCAGGTTAAGGCTGAACATCAGAAGGTTACTGGTTTATTGCAACCACTTCCGATTCCTCAATCGAAGTGGGAACATATAACCATGGATTTCGTGACAGCTTTACCGCGGAGTCCAAAAAGCAACAATGCAGTTGGGGTGATAGTTGATCGATTGACCAAGGCAGCTCATTTCATACCATTTCGAGTTGGTCAATCAACGGGAGCGTTGGCGGAACGGTACATGCAGGAGATTGTAAGATTGCATGGAGTACCGGTGGGCATCGTGTCCGACCGTGACACTCATTTCTTATCACACTTCTGGAGGAGCTTACAGGAAAGTTTGGGGACTCGATTGAAGTTTAGCACAGCTTATCATCCTCAACCAGATGGCCAGTCGGAGAGAACGATCCAAATTCTTGAAGACATGTTGAGAGCTTGCATGTTAGACTTCAAGGGTTCATGGGAGGATCATCTACACTTGGTGGAGTTTTCTTACAACAACAGTTTCCAGGCGACTTTTCGGATGGCTCCATTCGAAGCGTTATGTGGTCGCAAGTGTCGTTCACCTGTTTGTTGGGACGATGTTGGTGAACGAAGAGTGTGGGACCAGATTTGGTTGCGCAGACAGTTGAGAAGATTATCAATATCCGGAATCATGTGAAAGCAGCACATGACCGACAGAAGAGTTGGGCTGATACATCGAGAGGACCTCTAGATTTCGATGTGGGTGATTTAGTATTATTGAAGATGTCACCGACTAGAGGGGTGATCCGTTACGGAAGTCGAGGAAAGTTTAGTCCTCGATTCTTTGGACCTTTTAAGATTTTGGAGCGTATTGGAGAAGTGGCGTATCGTTTGGTGTTACCGCAATCTTTGGAGAATGTTCATGACGTGTTTCTTGTATCACAACCCCGTAGGTATGCTCGAGATGAAATACATGTATTGGATCATTCGGAGTAGACTGCACGAGAAGACTTAACCTTTGGGGAGCGACCAAAGTAAACTGTGGTTCGAAGAGAAAAGGTTCTTATGAACAAAGTTATCCCTCTTGTGCTTGTTTCTTGGAGTAATCGCTTGAATGGAGACCAAATTGGGAACGAGAAGATAAAATCCGGCAGAAGTTTCCACATCTATTCTTGAGATTTCTTGTTTGTTTATCCTATCTTATTCTTGGAATTTCGAGGATGAAATTCTTTTGTAGTTGGGTATAATGTAACACTCGAGTTCACTTATACCAATCCTATCTTATTCTTGGAATTTCGAGGATGAAATTCTTTTGTAGTTGGGTATAATGTAACACTCGAGTTCACTTATACCAATTCCAGTTCCCGTAATTACTTATCCATGGTCTTTTCCTGATTTAGCGTGTTTGGGTCGAATGGTAGTTACTTGGTATATCGCATTCGACCCGACCCGCTTGCTTGAACCTGTTTAACTCTCATTTATAGGTTACCTTGACTTGTTGCATGGTCTAGTAAATTTCATAATTTAGTATATACTGGTATTTGTCTTGTATCGCATCTTTTGCATATAACAATATAAATCACGTAAAATAATTTAAAATTGCATTTCATAGCCTGCTTGATACCCTAACCCTGTGGTAGCGTCCTTGCATCGTGTTCTCGTCCCGTTGAATGAAACGGACGTGTTTGGATGGCTACGCGCACGTACGTGCGTCCGTTCTTGGGGGGTATACATTTTTATTATATAATCCTTCATTTTAAGTTTTGGAACTCATAAATAATTTTCGTATCTCAAATCCAAATGTTGGACCCGACCCGGGCGCAATTCGGAATTATTTTGTATCCCGCCAAATTTTATTAATTCTTAAATTCCTTAATTCATTAAACATTTTCTTAACAGCTCAGATTTCTTCACAACTAAATAGAATATTTTTTTAACAATTAAAATCTCTATAATTTTTCTCCCAACCAATCGCAGTTTCCCTTTTGTTTTACTGGGACCCACCATTTCCGAGACTCTCTCTCTCCCCTTCTCTTTCTCTCTCTCTTTCCTCTTTCTTTCTTGGCGAATACTGCCAACTTTCTTTCTCCCTACTGTTCCTTTTCCCTCTCTCTCCCCTCTCGATCTCTTCTTTCCCCCCTCTCTCTCCTCTCGTTCTTTCTCTCTTTCTCTCCCTCTCTCGTCTCTCTCTCTCTCTCTTATATATTTATTTTCCTATTCTTTTATATATCATAAACCCTATTCCCCAGGCTTTCCTCTCTCTTCCTCACGAGAATCTCTTCCCTGCTCTCGCCTTGCGCTCGCTCATCGCGGTCGTGCTCGTCGCCGCCCTCTCATCGCCGTCGCCCCACGTCCTCGTCCACTCCTCGACCTTCTCTCCTCGCTCACCTCTTCTCCCCGGCCATTACAACCCATACCTTCGCCCGTCGCCTCCACATCTCCTTCACCTGCACCCTTCACCGCCGGCGACCCCACTTCCTCGTCGGCCTCCACTTGTCTTCCTCACCTCTCTCCAACCCCGACACCACCATCACCCACATCTGCAACCCGACGAACCCATCACCGAGAACCCACAGAAAACCCATCTTCTCAAACTTCTCCTCGCCGTCGCCCTCGTCGCCGGCAACCCCTCGCCGTCGCCACCATTCTCGTCACCACCCTCGTCTGATCCCATCTCCCTCTCCCCGACCTCATCCTTACCTTCCCTACACTCATCGACGACCTTCTTTCCCTAAACCTGCGCACACCCTCCTCGCCGGTAATCCCTGCCTCCACCTCGTCGACCTCACCGCCGACCACTCTTGTCGATCTCCCCTCTCGACCACCTCCACACCTATCTGCCCCTTCACCCGATGACTTCCCTGTAAACCCCGGCACCCACTTTCTCCGAATGCAACATCAACACTTCCTGCCTCACCGGAGACCTCCTCGGCGACCGTAACTCGTCGCCGTCGTCATGTTCCCTTCCTCGCCTCACCTCCCTTCTAATCCCATGACACCAAACCCTAGTTCCTTCCTCTTATTCTCTTCTTCTTATTCTCCTTTTCTTGGTTTCGTGAATACGCGTTTTCGGGTGATCGACGGAGTCGTGCCCGTCGCTGTTGAGCCGGGTGACCCTGGGGACATTCCAGATAGCGTGATCGTGTTCTTGCCATACCTGGTTCTGTTCGGTGCTCGCGTGGACATATCGCGACGTTTCTCCCGATATCCGCCGTGGCACGTACCGCTTTAATATCCGTTCAGGCAAGTTAATCTTGCTACATGCTACTATAACATTTATACATATTTATTTCATGTTTAAGACTGTAAATGGAATCTAAGGCTGTTAATCTTCATTATTGCATTTCGATGTCAGAATATATCATGGTAGACTCAGATCTTAAATCATAATTCGTTGCATGTTAGAGCACCATATTGTATACCCACATCCGTGTTTAATTGCTTACTAATTAACTGCATAACTCCTAGCACCTTTAAATAGTTTCTACCCCGAATACCCAGTGGCATCAATTGAACGTATTTTTATATATCATTGCATCTCTAAAGTATTTAGTGCGTATTAGCATGATTTTAACATTCATATGTGTTTTGCTGTATTCAAGTAAGGTTGAAACCATCTATTAAATACAAACTGATAACTGTGCATCTACATACCTTAATCTGTACCTGATTGCATTTCGCGTTATAAATTCCAGCTTGTTGATTCTATTAGTACACATGCTTGTTCTGAATGCCATGATTATGCTAGTTGATTTTGAGTACCCATATGATATCTTGTACACTCCTGACATGACATGATACCTTTATACATTACATGACCTGACATGGTACCGTACACTACTTGACTCGACCTGATGTACCATGGCTTGACCTGTTTCTTGATCTCGTGTCTAATGCCAACAAACCTGACATGTAGTTCTCACAGACCGTTCCTGCTGTCTATCCAGACAGACCTGCTCTTACCTGATCCTGTGTTGGTATTAGTTCTTGATTACTGAATACCTGACTTGACATACATAACTTGGGGGTATGGGGAAATCAAGGATGAAACCTGACTTGTAACTCAACAGTTCGATACCTGTTCTGATCAGTCTTACGGGCTAGGCCAGCCCCGGAGTGATGATGCTGACATCACTCGCCTGTACCTGCTACCTTTTACTGCCTAGCGGCACGTCTCGGTTTCAGCCCGAGAGTCTGTAGACCGTGGTCCCGGGCATGCACGGGATACTATTGAGTTACATCGATGATTCATCAATTTGATTTCAAAGACTTGAGAGTAGATAACCCAATAGATCAGTTTAGTTTACTCACTGCGCATTACCCTTCACTGCCCTGATTTACATTACTGTTGCATTTGCTTTTCATTCATGATTGTATTTGCATTGTCTGTTACCCTGTTTATATTTTATTACTTGATGACATGACGCGCTGACGTCTGGGTTTTGCATGGCCCAGATTCTTCTACCTTGTTGCAGACTGATCAGGAGTATTGCCGCTGTTAGACGAGTGGTGAAGTTCTTGTCGGTTTGTAGTTTCACTTCCAGGTGTTTCATTTATTGTATCTTTTGGCTTCCGCATATTGTTATTTCTTGACTCTTTTACTCTGGCTTATGGACATGTACTAGATAGTTAGTTTAATTTCCTGTTCTTGATATCTCTACGGCCGTAATGTGACTGTGGAAGGATTTTTCCTATCCACAGGTAGCATGGTTGGCTATGTCACGTGCCCATCTTAGCGTACTCTGGAAAGCAGGGCGTGACAAAGCGCCACTACAACCCATATTTGGGGAACCCGTTAGGGATTGTACGGTTTATCGTGCACCCTCGGGCTTAATAGTACGAGATTCAGACCTCCGCAAGGAGCATTCGGTCTCGAAAGGTTTAGAATACGACATTTATGAAAAATGAGATTTTTGGAAAATAAAATATTTATTAAAAATTATTCTTGTATAAACATATGTATATTTATCATTTGAACACCTATTTTATTATAAGATAAAGTTTTCACCTTTTCCTAAAAAATTTACAAGATTAAAAGTTACATTAAAATACCATGAATTTCAATTAAATCAATATTACAAAATTAATACTTTTATTTATGTAATTAGGATATTCTCACTAGAAATAACACAAATAAAATTTACACTCATTATAACTATAAAAACGAATAATAAATACTTGAGGTGTATCTTGAAAACTATACAAAAGTACTTTTTACATAAAAACCCCTCAAGTTATATAATTTACAATAAGGACCCTAACAATTATAGAACTTCAAATTACATTTCTTTTAGTCTGACTCGGGTTTGAGTCTGATTATTTCTGACTTGAATATGATTCAAGTCAATCTATATTCTTTAATATTCCAACTCAATATGAACACATGAATCCCAGAATCCAGTTAACAATCTATACAACTTGACTGAATCAAACCATGGATATACATCCATTATTCAGTTATTCCATTTACCTGATTATGCAGTTACAACATGTTTACTGATATCATGGTTTTGGTCGGTCATCTAACTTACACAATACAATACAACAATACTATCAAAACACTACAGGGTTTAAGGGGTAGATTGGTACGGAAGGTGTTAAAGGTGGCACGAGTTGGTCAGATTAAGACACATAACCTATATTCCGTTGCTGTTGTACCGTGGCTTAACGGTTCCTTGTACATTCCGTTTGCCCTAGTCTCTAGCATATAGAGACCCCTATCGTATATACTGGCATCCTTCTGTACCAAGCTACAAACAACAGTGTTAACACAATATTCTATAATATTTTACAACCTCTTTAGGAAATACTCTTATTCTGTCTTTTCTAATTCTTCTTTATCTTTGGGACTTACCGAGCGACCTGTTCGCTGACGACATTCTATTTCTTTCTTCTTTGAATGTCGTCAGGTGCTTTGGACCCAGCAGAGATCGAGCCCACCGGTGAAGACTTGGAACAGTTTCACGAAAACCCCGAGTTCTAAATATTGTACCTTGTTCTATTCAGTATTTTCATTTCCTGCTATGCCACTGTTTAGGCATCGCTTTTCATTTCAGTTGTATTTACTTTTCATGCATTGTACAAAAGAATGTTATTAATAAAGTTGCTGTTATTTCTATATCTCTTGTGATTTACTTTATATTTATTAGATACGCTTAGTGTATGTACTTCTGAGTACATACGTAGCGGACCTCGTCGCGTCTCCTTCGCCGTACACCGGGAAGCGGGGCGTGACAGTATCTCAAGTCTATATTATGCTACTGTGTGAAGCAGATGATCTTATGGCTTCTGTTGGCCGGCCCATTATCCGAGATGATCCGTCGCGGAGTGTCGAACCGGTAGATGACATGTGTTCTGAAGAAATGGAGGATGTTCTCCGTCTTCACTTCCTTTAGCGGTACTGCCTCTGCCCACTTAAAGAAGTAAGCGGTTGTTGCCAATATGAACCGATGTCTTTTGGATGACGCTAGTTCAATGGGCCCAATTATATCGGTTCCCCGCATTTCGAACGGACAGCTAGCTATCATTGGGTGCAGCGGATTTGGATGCTGGTGGATGAAGTCCCCGTGAATTTGGCACGAGTGACACTGCTTCGCTCTGGTTAGAGTACTTTGTGACTCTTCCTCGCCGCGTCTTCTTCATCTTGACGCCAATACTTGGCCTTTTCGTAAATGGCCATTTCACGTTCTCGGTCAGCTCTGCTCTTTTGAAAAGTTTCATTTAGCAGCCTGTCAATTAGGCATTCTGGAAGCTCCATGGATTTTGGCACCGACCCTGCCTCCAGTTCCTCTGCGTTGCTTTCCAATGCCGAGGGAGTTTCTTCGTTATTTAATGATGAGTGAGAAATCATGCGGCAACTTGCTACATAATTTTCGGTTTCTCCCAACAAGCCATTTTCCTTATCATCGTCACTATCTCCGTTCTCAAGGATATGGCTGAGAAACTCTTCGAGGGTGACTGGGGTCCGCGCTTTCTAGTTGTACTCTTCCAGCGCATCGATGTACCTTTGCAGGTCCGTGCGCTTATCGTCATACTCGGTAGGCTGCACAGGCTTCTTGGTCTTCTTCTTTTTCTTCAAAAACTTCGAAGGCTTGGCTTGGAGGTCTTGCCCATCGTTACCTGTTTTCGGTGTTGGGCGCAGTTTAAGCATCCCCTCAATGATCTAGGACTCCAGCGGGCTTTTCCATTTGATCGCCGGACATGCTTGAAGATCCTTCAGCATTCTTTTAGTTTTAGCTGAAAAGACCACTTCCCAAGGAGCTTCTTCCACAAACGAGCATGATGCCGCCGGCGTGTCTACCTTTTTAGGAGTGTGCCTCTGTGGCGGGTTCGCCCTCCAGTTCTCGGAAAACGCAAATTTCCCCCGTTGATACCGGTCCTCGATCCAATTTTTTAAGACGTAGCAATTTTCAATTGGGTGGCTCACCATTCTATGATAGGAGCAGTAGTTGGGGTTGTTGACGTCACTGGGCTGCGGTGGACGTTTTGGGTCCGGCAAAGTGATGAGTTTGTTGTGCATTGCCAATTCGAACAATCTCCTCGTTTTATCACGGGGGAACGAGTAAGTGCGTCCTAACTTCTCTTCCAGGGATTGGCGCGGGCATGCGTTGTTTTGACGAGCAACCGGTTTCGAGTCACTCAATTGCTATTGAGTGTTGGCAACGAAGGCCGCTTTTCCTTTACCCTTGGCATTTCGAGGGTCCATTTTTGAAGAGGATGGTCCATGGCCCATCTGGTCCATTTGGGCTAACTTGTCGATCAGAGCCTGAAAGGTGGTCGGCTTAAAGAACATCATGAACCGAGACACAGTCGCCTGAGGATCGAGAGTCCCTATGAACATGCCCACGGCAGGAGCCTCTTCGATGCGTTGTTCGCATTTCGACCATAGGTTCCGCCACCGAATTGCGTATTGAACCCAGGTCTCTCATAGCTTCACCCTGGTATTGATTAATGCCGTGATCGGGGTGCGTTCGCTTGCGTTTGCGAACCGTTGTGTAAATAATAGCTCCATTTCTATGAATGTTTTGACGGAGTCATTTGGGAGCTCCGAGTATCATTCAAACGTCGTTTCTGACAGACTGCTAACGAACTGGCGAAGCAACAATTTGTAGTCGCCTACAGTATTGCCGCATAGAGCTCTAAACTGAGCGACGTGCTGATGAGGACTGCCTGTTCCCTTATACACATGAAACTTGGGGATCGTATATCCTGGCGGGTATTTGATTTGGTCATACCAGCCCGGATACGGTCGCCCAGTTCTGATGACTTGGCCAGCCGCTTCACTCGCCTGATGAGCTCATATTTGTTGAGCTATATAATCATCAAGGGCAGCTTTGGAGATCGTTTCCTCCCTGGTTGTCGATAAAGTTGGAAGAGGGTTTGATATTTCGCCTCTGTCGTCCTTGATAATTATCGGCGGGTCTTCAGCTGGAGGTTCTGGCTGGATCATCATTCCAACCATGTCTTGGAACATGAGCGCCATGTGTTTAATATTAGAAGCTTGTCCCGCGGCCTCCTTATCCTTTCTTTCCAACACCCTTCGCATGAACTCTGTATCGGTCTCCTGCTCCTGGCGCTGTTCAGACGCTGACTCTGGACTTTCTTTCTGTCCAGTGAGCGCTGCCATTTTCGTCAGCATCTTCTGGAGCTTTTTTTGCTGCTTATGAGCTTTTGTCAACGACCGAGTTTGCAGTCAATGACTCACGGAAGCACGACTATCCTCTTTCCCGGAAGCCATGTAAACCGTGTGCACGATCATGCCCCCAGACTTGGGGCGTTTAGATCCATCACCTTTGGGATTTGCGGCCGGTGATGGGAGATTCTCCGGCCTTCTCTTTTTGTAGGAGGTCGAAGTTGAAGGATGTTAGTTATGTATATGCCCTAGAGGCCATTGTTGTACATATGATGTATATTATGATGGATGCTTGGATATATACAGAGAGGACTTTCTTGCTCGTCATGATAGTATGCTATTTGGTTTCACTTTATCTTAACATGTTGACTTGTATTGGTTTACTGTCTTACTCTCACATGTTGATAAAGCCCTTAGGATCTGTACTCGACTACTGGGACTATGATGAGATCATACTAGTGGGGCCATAGTAGTCGATGAGTACATCCTATAACTGTTCCTAGTCGAGAGTATATCGAGACAGGGCATCGATACACCAGAGTAGACTAGCGTATACGCATCTTGACCCATATGATGGGCGATGGATGATCCCATATCCATCGGTGTTTGACATCAAAGATGGTGTACGGGTGCTCAGTGGAGACTGGGTACACTGGACGGACTCGCCGAGAACTCCCAGATGGTGATATACCACACGTCAGATGGCAGTTCTCCGGTGACACTGGTACAGGGTAGTCCGTAGACCCGAGATCGTCATAGAGTCTTGTGTGATTCCCACTGTGCTTTGATTTCCACCTTACCACGTCTAAGAGGGCGTGTAAAACGGTGGCTTTTGGGTACAGTCCCGAATCACATGGAGGCAATGAGCGATAAGAGGGGATTCGTCTCTCCCGGTATAGGGAGTTGATGTTGTGCTGTGTTCGATTGGCTATAACTGGAAGTCCCTGGCCAGGGCTGATATAGAGATATACTGGTAAGTGTTACTAGTAGTTTCTCGACCTGTTATGAGCCTCACATCGACACGACTTATCGGTTGCTGGGGTCTGACGTATACCACCCCTGGACTTGATATGCGACATATCAGATGAACATACAGGACTGTACGGGAGTGTTACTGATTGGATTCATGGAAGAACGGACAGGCTAGCTTGTTGATCTTCTGATCGCTCAATACCTGGGAGGCTGTTACGTTTAGCTGACCGCTTGCAGCTTGTGGGTGTTTGATATGATCATCACCTGCTACCGGCGTATTGACGATTCTTTAGAGTCCTACACAGAGGTTTTTTGGCTCAGGCAAAATGGAGTAGAGGCACATATGTGATATGTGCAGGACCGAGGATAATGCGATATGAGATACCATATTATATTCTCGCGATATTTAGATATGAATCGGGACATCGGATCAAGTGTTGATTCGATGAATCGGTACATGATATATTAGTCGGTTATATTCGATATAGCCGGATCGTCGGATCAAGTGTTGATTCGATGATTTAATGTATAATGATATATATGATATATTGTATTACATTATCAAATATTGGCTCGCTTTATTATTTCATTTTCTCACCGGATTAATACATTGATATATATGCGATATATGTTAATTGTATTATTTTCTCTTGTTGCAAATATATAATATATATGTGATAAATATTATTGTGACATGTAATGATTTATTATGAAACATGTTTAAGGATGATAAAAAGGGATTAGGGTTTGATTAGGGTTAGCTCATTCTTGTTCATTCTAGAAGAATTCTATTTTGTCTTGGTTAAGATATTATGGTTGATACTTATCCTTAAGCTAACCAAACCCTAACTCTTGTTTATTCTCTACAAACTTTTAGCCTCTCATCCTTGACCATGGTTCCATAATCAATCATATACATTTATCTACTATTCATCACAAAAGGATTATTTTTCTCTTCATTCTTCATCTTCTTCTCTCTTTAGTTTTTAAGAGAGAGCTCACTAGGATTTCCTTTTGTGATGATTTCTTGTGAGAAAGTGAATTAAAAAAAAAGCATAAATACTACTCCATCATTCTCATCTAATCTAGCCCATTAGATTAGGGTGTTCATCTCTTTAGAGTGAGAAACCTTGGGTTATAGCAACTTCGACGTAGATCATCGGAGAATCGGAACACTTCAAGCTAGCATGGATCGTTCGAGTCGTGGAGCCTCTCTTGAGCCCGGGAGATCGTGGATCGCGGCGAAGGGACTTCTACTCGGAGCTTGTGAAGCGAAAGAGCG
Organism: Agapanthus africanus; assembly: GCA_030015575.1. Classification (NCBI taxonomy): domain Eukaryota; kingdom Viridiplantae; phylum Streptophyta; class Magnoliopsida; order Asparagales; family Amaryllidaceae; genus Agapanthus; species Agapanthus africanus. The sequence goes on along the minus strand of CM057339.1, from coordinate 374,259,761 downwards.
GACTACAAAGGTTGTAATCCCTCACACTTAGCTTTAAAGATGTAATCTTGCATGCTAAACCCTAATAATCTAGCAAAGATCCCGTCTTTGGGTTCTTCGGCACATGTAAAATTTTATTCGGGCATGTTTGATGCTTTATGAACCTTCACAAGTGTGCCTAGAAACCCTACAGTGGTATCAGAGCCTAGCTAGAGTATTAGGTGACGTGTTTACGAAGTTAAAACTCCGATCGAACCCGAACCGACGAAAATGAACCCCTCTCAGGATATTTTTCAAAAATGCGATTTTTTCTGAATTAAAAATACCTGAAAAATTCAGCATAGAGAAATAAGTATAACTGTGAAATACGAGGATGTGATACGTACAGACCACCGCGGAATCGCGGCCTTACCCTGCTTGGGCCGCGGTTCCGCGGCAGTAATTCTTGATGTGACTGTTTTAATTCCACAGTAATTCTTCATAAATGCTTATATAGTTTATGGTATTTTTCGTTTTACTCAAGTGTTGAGTATTCTGGGGTTTATTTTGTAATCGTAGATTTGATTGGAATATTTAAATTCGTTATTATTTTCGGATATTTAGAAATTGTTAAAAAGTTCGAACGGATATCATTAACTCACTTTTTCCCGACACGAAAAATTTTCAAGTGTTGAATCTTTTCTAGGGTTTAAATCTTTCAGAAAAATGTGCAAGTAACACGGTGGACCCTCTAGAAGACAACAAACCTTAACTCGATTATGTGACCGTCTTGAACTGCCTTTTGAACCTTCGGGTTTGGGGCAGTATGGCGTGCCACATGAGAGGCGTTGGCTTGACACTTCTACGGCTGGATCACTGGTACTGTGACATATTCTGGGATTGTTTGAACTCTGCTCAAGTGTTGAGCACTTTAGGAAATTTTGGGTATTTGATTATCCGTTCGAAAAGTTTAATACTGTCTATTTATCTGGAATGTGATACAATATGTGGAATTCTTTGTGTTAGGCATGAAATGCGAAGTATGTGATATTTCGGATTTACGATGTCTAAAGTGATTGTGGATTCCAAATATTGTAGTTTTACAATTTCTTTTCTGTGACCGTAAGTGTAGTATGTAGTTGTATTGCCAGTTGTCGTTGCTATACATCGACGACGATCGGTATATGCATACTTACTTACGTTGATGATATGAGATATTATGTGTTGCTGAGATATGATGTGCAGGATTGTCGCGATTGAATAGTCGGGGGTTTTATGTGAGATGAGAGTTTTATATTTTCATTCATGTAAATTCAATTGTAATGTAATATTCTTTTATTTGGGGCACTTCCAGGTTGAGGTTGATGCCACCAGTGTTGTATATTATTTACTTTTCCGTATTAGGATGGACCCAAGGAGGGGAGCACGGGTGACCGGGTTCTGGGGTTCAGTGGGAGGCCATCTCGAGGAGTCGAGACCGGGTCTCCTAAACTCCAGAATTGGTAGGGTCGCTTGCCGCTCTCGTAGGGGTCCAGGGTGTGGGCTTGGCTATTCATCGCGACTGTGGAATCCGTATTTTCTATTGTTGGCTAAATACTAAATACGGACGTCCTAGTATATCCCACATTATATCTATGTTTCTGCTGCGATATCTGTGATGTGATCATTTGATATGTTGTGATGGATACAGTATATAGTATATATGATATATTATATAGACGTTACTTATGTTTTACACCCGTACTAGCCCCGCCCTGCTCTGTCGTTAGTTACCTAACCTAACGGTGCACGAGGGGACATCGAGACGAATGCGGATGGCATAAGTGTACGTCGTATTTATCTGTGATGCTTAGGAAGCATAAGCTGATGGGATTTTTTATTAATGAGATTAATAAAAAGAAAAGAAACCTAAAAGATGTTGTAGAATCAAAACTTTATAAAAATGGTAGCTACAGTTTTTCTTTGCATAGTGGTATATATGATATACCCTGCACCTTATTCGATGAGGAAAGAGCCGAGATCTCTTCACCGGGAGTGACCTCTTTAGTGAAACTGACAGATACTACAAAACTCGGTTTGTCTTTTGATTGCTTTTACAGTTTTGCTTTGCATAGTGGTATATATGATATGTCATGCACCTTATTCGATGAGGAAAGAGCCGAGATCCCTTCACCGGGAGTGACCTCTTTAGCAAAACTAATGAAAGCCTAAAAAACACTCCATTTCAAAATTTCACATGATTCTACGACGATATCAAGTTCATTACGCTCATGGTTTTCTGAAAAACCTGCGTAGCCCTCCGTCATTTCAGATAAGTACTACTTAGTATTCGTGCTACGGTAGTTTGGCATTCGTCAAGGCGTAGTGTACGGTAGCTAACTAGTATTTATCTGCTTATGCATATGATGCAGATTGGATTAGGGTATTCGTACGGCGTTGTTTGGCATTCGTCAAGGGTCGTGCGGGTGGGTTTAATTCAATCAAGAAATGTACGGGTTGAACTTGACTAGTGTACTATGGGTTGTTTGGCATTCGTCAAGGTCATAGAACACTAGGGGTAAAATATTATTGGGAATTTCAAGTGTTGAAATTTGCAATGAGATTGCATACCTTCTATGAGATAGTTGGATCCCGATACCCGCTGCGAGTAAGAGTTACTCCTGGGAGAGTTTTACACAGGACAATTAGTCGATCAAGTAGGTGTCTAGAAAAGTGTTAACGGGGTTACGCCTCTGGAAAAACGAGGTTTACTTTAATTAGGTCCGTGCGAAAGCACGGGGAACCTCCCTCAAAGTACCGACACTAATCTGGCTGAAAAATTGACGAAATTGTAGGATGTAATTAATCCCGGCTAGTCTTACCTTTTAGGGTTTGAAGGTAGATTTGATAAAAACAGTGGGAGACATCCTGATTAGATAAGATAATAACCAATCTAATCTTGCAAGAGCATACGCTAAAGTGTTTTCTTCTCTCTCTCTCCAGGTAGCGACCATGTCAGGCCATAATCAAGATAATAATATGGATGTATTGACTGAACCCGCTTATTATACTGAGCAGGGGAACGTTGGACCCGTTCTTTCTTATAAGAGTTATAAGACTGAACAGGGAATAGGAGAATATCTGGATTCTCAAGCCGCCCAAAAAAACATGCATGTTGATGCATCTTCTTCAGGTGTGTTAGTTATTGAGAACTGTTTCTCAGTTCACCCTACGTCCTGGGTATTAGATACCGGATCAGAATCCCACATATGTAAACTGTTATATGGGCTACGTAAAGGTAGAGAACTGGGAAAAGGTGATCATTCCGTTCAAGTAGGAAACGGTGCAAATGTTGCAGCCAAAGCGGTTGGCGAATATCACCTAGTATTACCAAGTGGTAATACACTGATTCTGAATGAGTGTTATTATATACCGAACATGATGTGCAACAATATATCAGTTTCTTTATTGAGTAAAGAAGGATATAATTTTATAGTACAGGATAATGTTATGAACATATTCCTAGATCAAAAGTTGATTACATCAGGCTCGTTACATAATAGCATATTCATTCTAAATCAAAATATAGTCCTCAATATACAAAACACGCACAAGAGGAAAAGTTCAGAAATGAACGAATCTTTCTTGTGGCATTATAGACTTGGTCATATCAATGCGACACGACTGGCTAAGTTACATAAGGATGGTTATTTGAATCCGTTCGAATTATCATCTTATGATACTTGCCATTCATGTCTCAAAGGAAAAATGACCAAAGCTCCGTTTAGTGGACACGGAGAAAGAGTTACGGAACTCTTAGGACTGGTACATAGTGATGTATGCGGTCCTATGTCTACGCATGCCAGGAACGGTTCTTCCTACTTCATTACATTCACTGACGATCTCTCTAGATACGGGCATGTGTTCCTGTTGAAACACAAGTCTGAAGCTTTTGAGAAATTCAGAGAATATAAGCACGAAGTAGAGAACCAAACGGTCAAAAGTATTAAGATCCTTCGATCTGATCGAGGAGGAGAATACTTGAGCAATGAGTTCCAAGATTATCTAAAAGAGAATGGGATTCTCTCTCAGCTTACTCCATCTTATACACTACAGCACAACGGTGTATCGGAACGAATTAGATATGGTGCGTTCAATGATGAGTACAGCTGAGTTACATATTTCCTTCTGGGGGTATGCGCTTGAGACAGCCATACACCTATTGAATATGGTTCTTACCAAATCAGTGCCTACCACTCCATATGAGATATGGAAAGGGAAGAGACCATCTCTTAAGTATGTTAAGATATGGGGTTGTCCAGCCTATGTTAAAAGAAAAAATCCGGACAAACTCGAGGCAAGATCTGTCTTATGTAAGTTTGTAGGATATCCCAAAAATTCACAAGGGTATATCTTCTACCACCCCGAGGAACAAAAGGTGTTTGTTTCTCGACATGCCACTTTCTTAGAAAAAGATTTTCTTATGAAACAGATTAGTGGCATTGAGGTAGAACTGGAAGAGGTTCGAGCGACACAAACTATAACAGAAGACTTGGTAGAACCAGAGGATTCAGTAGTACCCGACGAACCCCAGCCTCTCCACCGATCTAGCAGGGTTTCTCATCCGCCTGAGAGATACTACGGTTTTCTCATTGATGGTGGAAGCGAGGATTGCATCATGGAAGATGATGACCCAACTAGTTTCGAGCAGGCCATCACGAGTGGTGACTCTGTGAAATGGCTGGATGCAATGCGATCTGAGATGGAATCCATGTACACCAATAAAGTATGGACTTTGGAAAATGCTTCTGAAGGGGTAAAACCCATTGGGAGCAAGTGGATTTTTAAAAAGAAATTTGGTGTAGATGGAAAAGTTGAGACTTTCAAAGCTAGACTTGTAGCAAAGGGATTTCGTCAACGACCAGGTGTGGATTATGACGAAACCTTTTCTCCAGTGGCTATGCTTAAGTCCATCCGGATCTTACTTGCCATTGCTGCATACCATGACTACGAAATCTGGCAAATGGATGTTAAGACCGCCTTTCTAAATGGTGATTTAGAAGAGTGCGTGTACATGACTCAGCCAGAGGGCTTCGTGGATAGTGGGAGCAGCGGAAAGGTGTGCAAACTTCTTAAATCCATTTATGGGTTAAAGCAAGCATCGCGGAGTTGGAACATCTGTTTTGATGTTGTAGTCAAAGAGTTTGACTTCATCAAAAACATAGATGAACCTTGTATCTATAAGAAGGTAGCAGAGAGTAAGGTTGTCTTCCTCGTATTGTACGTGGATGACATACTCTTGATAGGAAATGATATTACTATGCTGCAATCAGTCAAGCTCTTCTTATCACAAAGATTCTCAATGAAAGATCTAGGTGATGCCTCCTGTATATTGGGGATTAGGATCTATAGAGATATATCCAAAAGGATACTGGGATTGTCCCAATCCAGGTACATTGACACCATACTAAAGAGGTTTAGTATGGAAGAATCCAAGTGTGGGAACCAACCCACGATCTCCAGACTCACTATCTCCAAAGAGATGTCTCCCAAGACTGATTTGGAGAGAGCTCGCATGCAAGGGATACCCTATGCTTCGGCAGTAGGCTCTATCATGTATGCGATGCTATGTACCAGACCCGATGTAGCATACTCACTAAGTGTAGTGAGTCGGTATCAAGCAGATCCTAGAGAGAGTCACTGGACAACTGTGAAGAACAATCTCAAGTACTTGCGAAGGACTAGAGACATGTTCTTGGTGTATGGTAACGGAGAACTCCGGGTGGAGTCCTTTACCGATTCCAGCTTCCAAAGTGATAAGGACGACTCTAAGTCGCACTCGGGATTTGTCTTTACCCTCAATGGAGGGGCGGTATGTTGGAAGAGTTCCAAACAGGATACCGTTGCAGACTCGACGATGGAAGCTGAATACATCGCTGCCAACGATGCTGCCAAAGAGGCTGTCTGGATGAAGAAGTTCATCACTGAACTTGGTGTGGTTCCATCCATTGAACATCCAATATCTCTGTATTACGATAACAATGGAGCTGTGGCTTTGGCCAAGGAACCCAGATCCCATCAGAAATCCAGACATATTCTGAGGCGGTATCACCAGATCAGGGAGATAGTTGATCGCCGGGAGATCGAGGTCAGGAGAGTAGATACGAAGGATAATACTGCGGATCCACTCACGAAGGCCATTCCCCAGATACAGTTTGAGAGATTATTCGGGATGCTAGGTATGAGATACTACAGCAGCTGGCCTTAGTGCAAGTGGGAGATTGTTAGTTATGTATATGCCCTAGAGGCCATTGTTGTACATATGATGTATATTATGATGGATGCTTGGATATATACAGAGAGGACTTTCTTGCTCTTCATGATAGTATGCTATTTGGTTTCACTTTATCTTAACATGTTGACTTGTATTGGTTTACTGTCTTACTCTCACAGGTTGATAAAGCCCTTAGGATCTGTACTCGACTACTGGGACTATGATGAGATCATACTAGTGGGGCCATAGTGGTCGATGAGTACATCCTATAACTGTTCCTAGTCGAGGGTATATCGAGACAGGGCATCGATACACCAGAGTAGACTAGCGTATACGCATCTTGACCCATATGATGGGCGATGGATGATCCCATATCCATCGGTGTTTGACATCAAAGATGGTGTACGGGTGCTCAGTGGAGACTGGGTACACTGGACGGACTCGCCGAGAACTCCCAGATGGTGATATACCACACGTCAGATGGCAGTTCTCCGGTGACACTGGTACAGGGTAGTCTGTAGACCCAAGATCGTCATAGAGTCTTGTGTGATTCCCACTGTGCTTTGATTTCCACCTTACCACGTCCAAGAGGTCGTGCAAAATGGTGGCTTTTGGGTACAGTCCCGAATCACATGGAGGCAATGAGCGATAAGAGGGGATTCGTCTCTCCCGGTATAGGGAGTTGATGTTGTGCTATGTTCGATTGGCTATAACTGGAAGTCCCTGGCCAGGGCTGATATAGAGATATACTGGTAAGTGTTACTAGTAGTTTCTCGACCTGTTATGAGCCTCACATCGACACGACTTATCGGTTACTGGGGTCTGACGTATACCACCCCTGGACTTGATATGCGACATATCAGACGAACAGACCGGACTGTACGGGAGTGTTACTGATTGGATTCACAGGAGAACGGACAGGCTAGCTTGTTGATCTTCTGATCGCTCAATACCTGGGAGGCTGTTACGTTTAGCTGACCGCTTGCAGCTTGTGGGTGTTTGATATGATCATCACCTGCTACCGGCGTATTGACGATTCTTTAGAGTCCTACACAGAGGTTTCTTGGCTCAGGCAAAACGGAGTAGAGGCACATATGTGATATGTGCAGGATCGAGAATAATGCGATATGAGATACCGTATTATATTCTCGCGATATTTAGATATGAATCGGGACATCGGATCAAGTGTTGATTCGATGAATCGGTACATGATATATTAGTCGGTTATATTCGATATAGCCGGATCGTCGGATCAAGTGTTGATTCGATGATTTAATGTATAATGATATATATGATATATTGTATTACATTATCTAATATTGGCTCGCTTTATTATTTCATTTTCTCACCGGATTAATACATTGATATATATGCGATATATGTTAATTGTATTATTTTCTCTTGTTGCAAATATATAATATATATGTGATATATATTATTATGACATGTAATGATTTATTATGAAACATGTTTAAGGATGATAAAAAGGGATTAGGGTTTGATTAGGGTTAGCTCAATCTTGTTCATTCTAGAAGGATTCTATTTTGTCTTGGTTAAGATATTATGGTTGATACTTATCCTTAACCTAACCAAACCCCAACTCTAGTTTATTCTCTACAAACTTTTAGCCTCTCATCCTTGACCATGGTTCCATAATCAATCATATACATTTATCTACTATTCATCACAAAAGGATTATTTTTCTCTTCATTCTTCATCTTCTTCTCTCTTTAGTTTTTGAGAGAGAGCTCACTAGGATTTCCTTTTGTGATGATTTCTTGTGAGAAAGTGAATTAAAAAGAAAGCATAAATACTACTCCATCATCCTCATCTAATCTAGCCCATTAGATTAGGGTGTTCATCTCTTTAGAGTGAGAAACCTTGGGTTATAGCAACTTCGACGTAGATCATCGGAGAATTGGAACACTTCAAGCTAGCATGGATCGTTCGAGTCGTGGAGCCTCTCTTGAGCCCGGGAGATCGTGGATCGCGGCGAAGGGACTTCTACTCGGAGCTTGTGAAGCGAAGGAGCGGACTACAAAGGTTGTAATCCCTCACACTTAGCTTTAGAGATGTAATCTTGCATGCTAAACCCTAATAATCTAGCAAAGATCCCGTCTTTGGGTTCTTCGGCACATGTAAAATTTTATTCGGGCATGTTTGATGCTTTATGAACCTTCACAAGTGTGCCTAGGAACCCTACAAAGGAGCCATTGTCGCAGGCGCCTGTGTGAAAGAAATCCCTCCATGTATGGTGGAGGGATGGCTTTCCTCTTGTCGAACCTTCATTTTCTACGGTTGACGAGAGTAGTTCTTGTTGATCATAGAATCTTAGACTTTCCGCTAGACTCTGTGGACTTGGAAGGACAACCGCTGAGGGGGCTGCTCCAGTTTTGCCTGCATCGTGTTTTCAGCAGGAAGTGGAGATTTCTTCAACACCGCGGTTGGGGAGTTCTTTCGCACCCTCCGAAGCGCTTTAAAGTTGTTCCCGGTTGGAACAGCAGCGTCAACTTTTACCATTGGAGCTGGTGGGGTGAGTCCTGAGGGGGAGTTGCCCCCAGCTCCTCACTCGGCGCCAGTGGCGATGTCGAGCGTGCCTTGCAAATGGGATCAACTCAGTTGTGGAAGCGGCTTCATCGTATCCCCTGCTTTGGTGAGGGGTTGCTGCTGGTGCCAGCCTGTCGAAGATCGACGTCCGTTGAAAGGGAACGACCAATATTTCGAATGCCGACTTTCTGGTAGGGGAAGCTCTTTTGATGACTTTGCCCATAGCAGGAGTTGGAAAGGCTACCCGTTTCGGAATAACCCCTTCAGGTATCTGTTTACCCCAATCAGAGTAAAGCTCTGTTCAAATTCCAAGGCGGAAGATAAAGCAACCCCCAATCAGAGCAAAGCTCTACTTTGAAAATTTAAACTTTAGTAAATGAAGCAACGCTTCAGATTCTCTGCGCTGCACGCAACTCGCCACGTGTCAAAAGTTAATGCGTCAGCACAGCGCCCAAGACAGTGCGTCCAATTAGAGCAAGGCTCTTTAAAACAAAAGGTAAAGGAAGCAACGTTTCAGTTGCACAAACGCTGCGCTGCGCGACACGTGTCTGCGCAGTTGGCATGCGCTGCGCGACACGTGTCTGCGCAGTTGCGCAAGCACAACTGCGCAGGCACAGCTGCATTGCACGTGTCTGCGCAGTTGCGCACGCACAGCTGCGCAAACGCGGCGCTGCGCGACACGTGTCTGCGCATTTGCGCAAGCACAACTGCGCAAGTGCTGCGCTGCGCGACACGTGTCACGCGCTGGGGCGTTTGCGCAAAACAGAATTGAGATTTTAAAGAAATTTTTTCTGTTCTTGTTAAAACAAGAAGATTTTCTTCTGTAAAACAGAGGCCTTTGGATCAAAGATCTAACGGTGGGGAAAATTCCCTAAATCACTCAGAGAAAGATCTCTTTAACTAATTTATTGGCACTATAAAAAGGACCCTACACCTCAATTCAAAGGCATCAACATTCTTGAAAAATCAAGAGCTTCAAACAAAAAGAACTCTGAAAAAGTTTTCAAGAAAAAGGTAAAAACCTTCATAAAATAGAAGAAATTTCTTCTAATAGATCATTGATCTAAAAACAAGATCAATGATCTTCACATAATAAACAGTGCTTTGCACTTCTTATGAACTACTGGTTCTTTAAAAACAAGAAAAAACAAAAATAAAGAATAGTGCTTTGCACTTTTATGCACTTTTATGAACCTTTGGTTCCTGAAATAAAAAGAAAAAACTTGTTTTTTTCTTTGATCTAAATTAGATCAAGGAAACGAATAGTGCTTTGCACTTCTTTTATGAACCATTGGTTCTTGAATCTAAAAGATTCTTAAATTATAGTGTCTTGCACTTGCAAACTGCGCTGTTGCGCTTCTCGGTTGGCGCAAGCCACCAGAGCGCGCCACGTGTCAGCAGCGCAGGCGCAGCGCATTAGCGCAGCGCACTGCGCTTGCGCGACACGTGTCAACACTACAAGCGCTTGCGCTATCTGATTGGCACAAAGCGCCTAATAAATGCAAGACATTTCTTAAAGGGCCAGGCCCAAATCAAAAAGACCAAGCAGGCCTAATTAAATTGATGCTCTGCATCATTTATAAATGGGCAGAGCCCAAACAAAATAATAAAAATGCTATGCATTTTAAAAGGGGCAGAGCCCAAACAAAGTAGATGCCTTGCATCATTCATAAATGAGCAGAGCCCAGAATAAATTGATGCTCTGCATCTTTTATGGGCAGAACCCAAACAAAAAATAGGAAATAATGCAATGCGTTATTTAAAAATGGGCCAAGCCCTAGCATAGGTCTAACAGACCAAAAACAAATAAAAGCGTTGAATATTTTTCAACTGGACTTAGCCCAATCATGGCCATAAGTCCTCAAATTAAATTGACTGAGCACAGCTGCTCCCTAAATCAATTTACGACCGGTTCGAGGGTACATCTCCGAACTCCTCTGACACCTATCGTTGTAATCCTTCAACGACGTCAGAAAGGTGACGGGTCCCGACGACCACACATCAAGACGGACTGCGGGGTCCTTAAACTCATGGACCGAAACGTCCTTAAACTAATGTTGGACCGAAACGTCCTTAAACTAATATTGGACCGAAACGTCCTTAAACTAATGTCGGACCACCACGTCCCTAAACTGGAACATAGACCACCACGTCCATAAACTGGAATATGGACCACCACGTCCGTAAATTGGAACATGGACCACCACGTCCGTAAACTGGAACATGGACCATCACGTCCGTAAACTGGAACATGGACCACCACGTCCCTAAACTGGAACAATAGAGCCCCCAAATGCTCTTTTGCCGGATCTAAACGATCCCGTTTAAGTTGATCTTAGCCCCAAACACGGCTAACGTATCCTTAAATATTCAAACGGACTATAAAACTCTAAATCAACTTTGGTTTAAGGGTACATCTCTGAACTCCTCTGACACCTATCGTTGTAATCATTCAACGACGTCAAAGAGGTAACGGGTCCCAACGACCATGTATTAAATGGATCACTACGTTAAGTTGATCTTAGTCTCAAAACGAGACTAACGTATCCTTAACGAACGTTTAAGTTGATCTTAGCCCCAAGCACGGCTAACGTATCCTTAAACTAAAAACATCAAACCCAAATCTAAGTAAATACGGATTTGGACTAATCCACGTCCTACGGGCGACGACATTACTCAGTCTCCGTATACAATCCACGGGCAACCACAAACAAAACAAACACACACGACACGAAGTGAAATTCTGGAGCAGGAGAAAGTTGTTACCGCGATGCGGTAGCGTAATTAACCGCAGGAGCTTGCGCCTGCAGGGAAGAGCGTCCCCACAATCAAAAACCCCTCAAGCGAGGGGGAATCTGACGAAGTCTGCTACATCGGCCGCATCCGTCTAGACCTCCGATACACGGTGCCATAAATCAACTTGGCATCTTCGGAGAGGTGGACGGATAAAACTAAATAGCATCTGCCCCGAATCTCAGGCAAGACGTTCACCGCATCTCCGCCGCGTCTTTCGGAGGGGAACAGATTCTGGCACGCCCGATGGGACCTTTTCCTCTTTCCACTCCACACTTTGTGTGTCGTGTTCGCGAACAAATCGCGGTTTGTTATGGTTGCCTGTGGATTCGAGGTACTAAGATTTGGTGTCTTGCTCCGTGCAGAGAACTGAAGATCAATGGCTTCAAACTGCACTGCCTTCAACTGCAACTCTCGCTCCGTCCTCGCTGGAGGGGTGACTTATGGGCCCCAAGCGGCCTCCCTTTTCAAGATGCCAGTAGAGCAGGTAACTCAGGCCACCGCTGGATTGTTCTTCGGGACTATGCTCCCACCGTTGAGCTTCAATGCCACAATGGCGTTGCAAGAAACCCCGGAGAAGTTGGTCTTTAATCGGCTTACCACTACCGCGACCCCTCTCAACGGGTCGCCAGGTTTCAATACCTCAGTTTTCAACGGACTGGGCCAGAACGTCTGCAAACCTGCGATACCCGAAGCTGCCATCCCAAAGCAGATAGCCATCCCGAATCAAACGGACGAAATCATTGGAAAGGTTCCTCCTTCTGAGAAGTCAGTTTTTACAAGGCTGGCTATTCCGGTTGCTGCTCCAGGCGAGGTCCTCAAAGCTGCTTCCCCTACCCAGGGCATGGGGCATGAAGAAGCTTATCCAACAATGGAGATGACTCCATCCGCAAGACACGCCCGACGTCGCCACTGGCGTCGAGTAAGAAAGGCTGGGGGAAACTCCCCCTATAGATTTACGCCACCAGCTCCGATGGTGGGGATCGATGCTGCTGTTCCAACCGGGAACAACTTTGAATTGCTGAACACGGTGCGCAGAAACTCTCCTACTGCGATGCTAAAGAGAATTCCTTCACCTGTGGAGAATACTCCGGAGAAGAAGCTAGAGCAGCCCCCTCAACGGCTGTCCTCTAAAATTTACAATGTCTGGCGACAGGTCCAAGAGTCGGTGATTGATAAAAACTATCTCCGCCGACAGAAAAAGATGAAGGTGCGGCAGGAGAAGGATTACTCTGTCAAACCACAAAAAGCAAAAGCTACTTGGATGCCCACTACAACGGCCCCCTCAATTCCAATCACTCAAAAAAGGGGGGGCACAAAAAGCCCCTGTGTCTTTGGCAAATCGCAAAAACACCAAACACAAACGCCCCAAGTCTGGGGGCATGGTGGTGCACACCGTTTATATGACTTCTGGAAAGGAGGAAAGCCGTGCTTCGACGGGTCACCGAACGCTCACCCGATCTGTGACGAAAGCCCAGGAGCAGCAACAGAAGCTTCAGGAAATGATGACTGTGATGGCTGCACTTACCGACCCGAAAGAAAGTTCGAAAGTATCATCAGAGCAGCGTCGCGAACAAAAGACTGATGCTGACTTCTTATGTAGAATCCTCAAAAAGAAGGACACAGAAGCCGCAGAACAAGCGGCTAACATAAAACAAATGGCACTCCTCTTCCAAGACATGGTAGGGATGATGTTACAGCCAGACCCTCCAGCTGAAGACCCTCCAGTCATTGTCGGAAATGACGGAGGGGAAACATCTGATCCTCCTCCGGCTCTTTCAGCAGCCAAGGAAGAAACCATTTCCAAGGCCGCGCTTGATGACTATATAGCTCAGCAAATACAAGCTCATCAGGCAAGTGAAGCAGCTGGGCAAACTGTTAGAACTGGACGGCCCTATCCGGGCTGGTATGACCAAATCAGTTACCCGCCGGGATATACGATCCCTAAGTTCCACGTATATAAAGGGACAGGGAATCCGCATCAACATGTCGCTCAATTCAGGGCCTTATGCGGCAACACTGGAGGCGATGACGACCTGTTGCTTCGCCAATTCGTTCGCAGCTTAGCAGAAACAGCCTTTGAATGGTATTCGGAGCTACCTAATGACTCTGTCAAAACATTTGCGGAGATGGAGCTACTGTTCACGCAAAGATTCACGAGTGCTAGTGAACGCACCCCAATAACAGCACTGATAAATGCCAGGATAAAGCCAGGCGAAACGTGGGTCCAATACGCAACACGATGGCGGAACCTATGGTCGAAATGCGAACAACGCATAGAAGAGGCACCTGCGGTAGGCATGTTCGTGGGCACTCTTGATCCGCAAGCGACCATCTCACAATTCATGATGTTCTTCAGGCCGACCACCTTCCAAGCATTGATCGAAAAATTAGCCCAGATGGACCAGATGGGCCACGGACCGTCTCCTCCAAAACCAGACTCTCGAAATGAGAAAGGAAAAGGGAAGGCGACTGTCGTTGCCAACGCTCAACAACAGCCGAGCAACTCAAAGCCGGTCGTTTGCCAAAATAACGCGCATCCACGCCCGTCCCTCGAGGAGAAACTAGGACGTCCTTACTCGTTTCTTCAGAATAAAACGAGAAGACTGTTTAAACTGGCAGTACGCAACAGACTCATCAATCTGCCGAATCCAAAACGTCCGTTGCGACCAGGCGATCTCAATAATCCCGATTACTGCCCTTATCACCAAACGGTAAGTCACCCGATCGAGGATTGTTTTGTCTTCAAGGGATGGATCGAGAATCAGTACCTACAAGGCAAGTTTGCGCTATCTGAAAAGTAGAAGGTAAACCCACCACAGCCGCATACTCCAAAGAAGACGGACACGATAGGGGCAGCTTGTTCTTTTGTCGAGAACGAAGATGATGGAGAAGACTCATCAAACGAGTCTGAAGACTACGTAGCGACTTGTCACGTGATCTCTCACTCATTGGCGGATAATAAAGAGGCTCCTTGCGCCGAGGAACCGAGGGCGGACCATGAACCAGAAATTCCGCAGCCGTCAGATGAGTTGATCGATGCCTTCCTGAATGAGATTCGTCTAAAAGTTAAAGCCAATCAAGAGCGTGAGATGGACATACTGGAAAGAGCTAAACACCGACGACTGGACCAAAGAGTCGAGGTACTCCCGTCAAATCAAAAGCCATCCGCTGCGGATAAAAACAAATTCAAGATGAGGAAAAGGTTCGCTAAAGCCCTGTCAGCGGGAATGGTGCTACCACCCTCTGAAGAAAATACTCTCGGTGAAGTGGAGATGCATCCTAACTTCTGCTTATATCATCAGAAGATCATACATCCTACCGAAGATTGTGACTCCTTTAAGTGTTGGTGGCAAGGGTATGTCGCTCAAAAGCAACACTTCAACAGGACAAAGTGTGAAGCTCGTAAGCATCGAAAAAATGCGATAGATGAGCGCAAAAGAGCCACCGATGACTGTCATATAGCCAACTCCAAGGGATCACAAATTATCACCTTTGGGAGCAACTCTGACGAAGAAGTTGCCCTCAACCCTCTCCTCAAGGAATTCATTTCAAAAATGAAAGAATTAAGGAGTTGCGAGAACATTCAGCTGTGCAATCGCCCGCTACTCGGAAGAAATCTTGGCCCCGCAAACAAAGGATCGAGCAAAAAGGGTAAAGGAAAGGGGAAAATGACCTTCGTCGCCAACATTCAACAACAGTCGAGTGGCCCTAGACCGGTTGTTCGTCAAAACAATGTGCGTCCATGCATATCCCTCGAGGAAAGGCTAAGACGTCCTTACTTATTTTCTCAGGATGAAACAAGGAGGCTGTTCGAAGTGGCAGTGCATAACAAGCTTATCACTCTACCAGAGCCGAAACACCAACTACAACTGGATGATGACAACCGTTCTAATTATTGCCCTTATCACCAAGTATTGGGCCATCCGATCGAAAACTGTTACGTCTTCAAGAACTGGATCGAAGACCAAAACCAACAAGGCAAGTTCGTCATCCCCGAAAGCTGGAAAGTGAGCCCACCACAACCGCACGCTCTGAGAAAGATGGATACGCCGGGGGCATCATGCTCAGTCATAGAGAAAACCCCATAGACCGAAAAGTCAGTAAACTAGAGATTCGCCTCAAATACGGCGACAGCGGACCGAAACGTTCTTAAACTAATGATGGACCACAATGTCCTAAAACTTGCAAACGACCGAAACGTCTTTAAATTACTACCGCAGCATCCTCAGGCTGACGAGAATAAAAAGAAAAGAGAGAAGAAAATAAAATAAACGGTATGTCCATAAGCAAAATGGGCACGGATGAAAACCCGAAAGGGCTCCGTGAGTAAAAACAGCAGGGCTACCGGCGAGTGTTCGTGAAAACCCGAAAGGGCACGACCTCGTAAAAAAAAAGAGAGAGAATAAAAAAAACGGTACGTCCATAAGCAAAAAGGGCACGGATGAAAACTCGAAAGGGCTCCGTGAGTAAAAACAGCAGGACTGCCGGCGAGTGTTTGTGAAAACCCGAAAGGGCGCAACCTCGTTAAAGGACACTTACAGGGTCCTCTCGACCTCGTAAGGAGAAACCACCCGCGTGAGATCCTTACGACTCACAAGGGAGCAACACACTTAGGGATCCTCACGATTCTTAAGGAGAAAATACACTTGCGAGATCCTCACGACTCGTAAGCAGAACTCTCTTATGGGACCCTCACGGCTCATGATATTTGAAAGTCTTAAGTTACAGAGACCTAAACCTGTGCTTAAGCAACCTCCACAACCTTCGATTTTGCCCTACAAGCGGCTCATACTGACCCTTGTATACAATCCACGGGCGCGAATAAACATTTCCCTAACCAAGTCTCATCCGTGACTGGGGATATGTACGCATGATGAACAACCCTCATAAGTCCTCTCGACTTACAAGGAGAAAACCCTCTTGTAAGATCCTTACGACCTACAGAGGAACATACATTTAGGAATCCTCACGATTCCTAAGGAGAAAAAACACCTACAAGATCCTTACGACTTGTAGGGAGAAATACCTTTGTGAGACCCTTACGGCTCATGAAGTTAAAAGCCTTAGTCGACAGGACCTTAACCCTGTTCGCTAAGCCACCTTTGATCAACATCGACGAAGGCAAATGATGATTCGCTCCTGGCAATATCCCAGTTGTAGCGGTGCTGATGCCGAAATCGGTGTCTAAACTCAGGTTTACGGTGAAAAGCCGGTAGGCCGCACATGCATACGAAATAGCCGAAATGATAAGGCAACTTGCAATAAAAAGCAGCAAGTAAAAACGTATGCATACAAAATAGCCGAAATGATTGGGCAACTCGCAATAAAAAGCAGCGAGCAAAAATAAAATAAATAGCCGAAATGATTGGGCAACTCGCAATAAAAAGCAGCGAGCAAAAATAAAATAAATAGCCGAAATAATTGGGCAACTCGCAATAAAAATCAGCGAGTGAAAGTAAAATAAATAGCCGAAATGATTGGGCACCGCGAAAAATAGCCGAAATGATTGGGCAATCATGACCTTCGCGATATAAAAGCTGAAATGATAGAGCATCGCGGAAATAAAATAATAATAATAAAAAAATGAATGAAACTTCTGCCCTACAGGTTAGATCACATCGATTCCTGTATACAATCCATGAGCACAAACAAAGAGGGAACCATACTTTCCCAACAGGCTCCATAAAAAAGCGAAGCCAAATCTCGACGGTTCACAGACAACCTAGAGACCATCTAAGCATTCGTCTCGTTACAGCAGATGAGATGTCAATAAAGGCGTTCCTTCGCAGTCCATCAAGATGCAGATACAACGCCAACAAAAAGACCTTGTGGTCGAAACAAAGCGAAGCGACGGCAAAATCCCAGCTTCATTTTGACGTTCGTCTCGATACAGTAGACACAATGTCAACCCCAGCATTCTTCCTCCAACAGAGTGCAGACGCAACACAATCAAATAAGTGGAGTAACAGCAAAATCCCAGCTCCACCGTGGCGTTCGTCTCGATACAGCAGACGAGATGTCACCCCAACGTTCGTCTCGACACAGCAGACGCAACATCATCAAACAAATGGAGCCACGGCAAAATCCCTAGTTCCAAACCTCAACGGTTCACCAGCAACCTAGAAACAACCTCGACGTCCGTCTCAGTACAGCAGACGAAATGTCACCCCAACGTTCGTCTCGACACAGCAGACGCAACATAATAAAACAAGTGGAGTAACGGCAAAATCCCAGCTCCAACGCGACGTTCGTCTCGATACAGCAGACGAGATGTCACCCCAACGTCCGTTTCGACACAACAGACGCAACATCATCAAACAAATGGAGCCACGGCAAAATCCCTAGTTCCAAACCTCGACGGTTCACCAGCAACCTAGAGACAACTACGACATTCGTCTCGACACAGCAGAGGAGATGTCACTCTAGCATTCTTCCTCCAGCAGGGTTCAGACGCGACAATCAAACAAACGGAGCCACGGCAAAATCCCTAGTTCCCACCGCGACATTCGTCTCGATACAGCAGACGCGATGCCAGCAAACGAAGCAAAGACCGAATTCCTAGCTTCAGGGTCTTGACGGCAACTTACATAAAACCCGAAAGACTATCGGAGATCATCCTACACCAGCGCGGAGTGGTTATGACTCATCGGGGCTCGCCAAAATGAGCCTAACCTCAAGTAAAAGGCGGCATGGCAAATTCCTAACGCTTGCTCTTCCGACGACCAAACTGCCTGGAAGATTGCTTGAAGACGACTTATCCATCCCCCGAAGGGATCAGAGACACGGCAGTCGCAGGGCTACTCGAACAGCACGATTGCCTATCGAGGAACATATCAGCTTATGCGACGGTACGACGGCCAAAACCCTAAGTACCACAGTCCCTAACGGACTTCTGTCGAAAAGAGCAGAGGTTAACTGTGACGTTAGGATATTCTTGCGAGAAATGCTCGATTCGTCTCGACTTGTGAAGAAATTGATGTCTTTGCGAGAAATTTTCGATGCGGCTCGACTCGTGAGATAAAGCCTTAGGCAATAGGCATAAAAGGAGCCTGTTTCCTAAGCACTGGGACCTTGCAAGTTGGCCCAAAACGGTCTCTTGCACACTATCCACGAGTCTCACTCTCCAAACTCAAAACTCGACAAGGAGGGAAGCAACCGCTTACGGGTCCTCTCGACTTGTAAGAGGGAAAAATTCTCTTATAGGATCCTTACGACTTATAAGAGAAAACACACTTAGGAATCCTCACGATTCCTAAGGAAAAAATCCACCTACGAGATCCTCTCGATCCGTACAGAGAAAAGCCTCTATGAGACCCTTACGGCTCATAGAGTTGAAAAGTCTTGGGCGGCAGATCTGAACCTGCAGCCTAAACCATTACTATCTCTTGGAGAAATCTAGAGGCTTGCTCTATTATCTACCAACCCTGTTTATTCAGACAGCATACGCACAATAAAAGAAAGAAGGGAGTGACAAGAAGACCATCCGATTTACATTTGATCAATCGTTCGAGACACACTCACTCGTGCATGTGCAAAAGATTCAGAACAAAAAAATAAGACAAACTGAAATGGAAATTTTCTATTCATATCATAAAAAGGGGGTCCTTACAATCACGGAGAAATGGATAATAACATTACAAAGGTATAACCTCGAACCCAGGACATGGATTGAGGAACTCGAAAGCGACCCTATCTATGACTTTCCAAGCCTCGCGGACCAGGTGTGCTTTCTTTCGCGAGCACAAGCGTCAGGGTCCCCCCTGATGTCTTCCACCCTCCGATAAGCAGCGAGTATGGCAGACTGTTGGAAGACCTCGTGCAAGAGATCGACGAGACTGTCTCGCCGTATCTTCGAGATAAAGTTCATCAGGTACACCGAGTACACCTTATCCTCGGCGACATCCAACGCCCTAAGCGGCACACCAGAACAGAATAGGGAAAGCGCTTCCCAGATGGCTCCCACGATAAGCTTAAGGAGGAAGGAACGTCGGAGAAGCAGTGGACCGTTGTATGCGTCGAAGCAGCTCATGATTTCAGCACACTCCGCGTTTGTGAATTCTCGATTTTGAGAACGGCCAAGTCGGGGGATGTCCCCATAAGAGATGATCTCGTCGAGATTGTACATGTGGGCGTCCATTGTTCTGTGAAAGAAAATCAACAAAATTATCAGAAAGACTGATTAAGCAAAACGATATAATGCACTGAGGAATAAAATGCCATCTTTAAACTCCAAGATCAATGAAAAACTCCTAGGAGTTCTGTTGAATGATTTGGAAGGAGCAAAGCTTCATTAATGAATTAAGAAAATCCAAGGAAAATCTTTCAGGAAGCAGAGCTCTATGGAACCCTAATAGGGTCCCCTTTAGTTCTCTTTAGATCCCTTTAGACCTATAGAGCAAAGCTCTGCTAAGTGAAACCCTAAATGGGTTTTCTTTAGATCAGGGATCTATTGAGAGCAAGGCTCTGTCAATGAAAATTAATTTAACTTAATTCAAATTAAAATTTTCACCTAAAAGTTTTAAGAGTTTAACTCTTGAAGTTCTGGAAAATAAAGAGTAGGGCTCTGAGTTCTGAAAGTAAAATTCTTAAAAGATGATGATCATCTGTTGAGGACCAAAGGTCCTATTTATAGGCATCAAATGCCCTTTCAACTTCCAAGAGTTGCCGCGACGGTTGGAATTCTGCCACCGCTGCGCTCACGTTTGGGGGCCACGTAAGCGCAACGGCGGGGGGGCATTTGTTTACCCCAATCAGAGCAAAGCTCTGTTCAAATTCCAAGGCGGAAGATGAACCCCAATCAGAGCAAAGCTCTACTTTGAAAATTTAAACTTTAGTAAATAAAGCAACGCTTCAGATTCTCTGCGCTGCGCGCAACTCGCCACGTGTCAAAGTTAATGCGTCAGCACAGCGCCCAAGGCAGTGCGTCCAATTAGAGCAAGGCTCTTTAAAACAAAAAGTAAAGGAAGCAACGTTTCAACTGCGCAAGCGCTGCGCTGCGTGACACGTGTCTGCGCAGTTGGCAAGCACAGCTGCGCTGCGCGACACGTGTCTGCGCAGTTGGCAAGCACAGCTGCGCAAACGCGGCGCTGCGCGACACGTGTCTGAGCATTTGCGCAAGCACAACTGCGCAAGCGCTGCGCTGCGCGACACGTGTCACGCGCTGGGGCATTTGCGCAAAACAGAATTGAAATTTTAAAGAAATCTTTTCTGTTCTTGTTAAAACAAGAAGATTTTCTTCTGTAAAACAGAGGCCTTTGGATCAAAGATCCAACGGTGGGGAAAATTCCCCAAATCACTCAGAGTAAGATATTTTTAACTAATTTATGGGCACTATAAAAAGGACCCTACACCTCAATTCAAAGGCATCAACATTCTTGAAAAATCAAGAGCTTCAAATAAAGAGAACTCTGAAAAAGTTTTCAAGAAAAAGATAAAAATCTTCATAAAATAGAAAAAATTTCTTCTAATAGATCATTGATCTAAAAACAAGATCAATGATCTTCACATAATAAACAGTGCTTCGCACTTCTTATGAACCACTGGTTCTTTAAAAACAAGAAAAAACAAAAATAAAGAATAGTGCTTTGCACTTTTATGAACCTTTGGTTCCTGAAATAAAAAGAAAAAAACTTCTTTTTTTCTTTGATCTAAATTAGATCAAGGAAACGAATAGTACTTTGCACTTCTTTTATGAACCATTGGTTCTTGAATCTAAAAAATTCTTAAATCATAGTGCCTTGCACTTGCAAACTGCGCTGTTGCGCTCCTGGGTTGGCGCAAGCCACCAGAGCGAGCCACATGTCAGCAGCGCAGGCGCAGCGCATTAGCGCAGCGCACTGCGCTTGCGCGACACGTGTCAACACTACAAGCGCTTGCGCTCTCTGATTGGCACAAAGCGCCTGATAAATGCAAGACATTTCTTAAAGGGCCAGGCCCAAATCAAAAAGACCAAGCAGACCTAATTAAATTGATGCTCTGCATCATTTATAAATGGGCAGAGCCCAAACAAAATAATAAAAATGATATGCATTTTAAAAGGGGCAGAGCCCAAACAAAGTAGATGCCTTGCATCATTCATAAATGAGCAGAGCCCAGAATAAATTGATGCTCTGCATCTTTTATGGGCAGAGCCCAAACAAAAAATAGGAAATAATGCAATGCGTTATTTAAAAATGGGCCAAGCCCTAGCATAGGTCTAACAAACCAAAAACAAATAAAAGCGTTGAATATTTTTCAACTGGACTTAGCACAATCACGGCCATAAGTCCTCAAATTAAATTGACTGAGCACGGCTGCTCCCTAAATCAATTTACGACCGGTTCGAGGGTACATCTCCGAACTCCTCTGACACCTATCGTTGTAATCCTTCAACGACGTCAGAGAGGTGACGGGTCCCGACGACCACACATCAAGACGGACTGCGGGATCCTTAAACTCGTGGACCGAAACGTCCTTAAACTAATGTCGGACCACCACGTCCCTAAACTGGAATATGGACCACCACGTCCGTAAACTGGAACATGGATCACTACGTCCGTAAACTGGAACATGGACCACCACGTCCCTAAACTGGAACAATAGAGCCCCCAAATGCTCTTTTGTCGGATCTAAACGATCCCGTTTAAGTTGATCTTAGCCCCAAACACGGCTAACGTATCCTTAAACATTCAAACGGACTATAAAAATCTAAATCAACTTTGGTTCAAGGGTACATCTCTGAACTCCTCTGACACCTATCGTTGTAATCCTTCAACGACGTCAGAGAGCTAACGGGTCCCAACGGCCATGTATTAAATGGATCACTATGTTAAGTTGATCTTAGTCTCAAAACGAGACTAACGTATCCTTAACGAACGTTTAAGTTGATCTTAGCCCCAAGCACGGCTAACGTATCCTTAAACTAAAAACACCAAACCCAAATCTAAGTAAATACGGATTTGGACTAATCCACGTCCTACGGGCGACGGCATTACTCAGTCTCCGTATACAATCCACGGGCAACCACAAACAAAACAAACACACACGACACGAAGTGAAATTCTGAAGCAGGAGAAAGTTGTTACCGCGATGTGGTAGCGTAATTAACTACAGGGGCTTGCGCCTGCAGGGAAGAGTGTCCCCACAATCAAAACCCCCTCAAGCGAGGGGGAATCTGACGAAGTCTGCTACATCGGCCGCATCCGTCTAGACCTCCGATACACGGTGCCATAAATCAACTTGGCATCTTCGGAGAGGTGGACGGATAAAACCAAATAGCATCTGCCCCGAATCTCAGATAAGACGTTCACCGCGTCTCCGCCGCGTCTTTCGGAGGGGAACAGTATCGCGAGCCTCTTTGCAGGCCCACTTGAGCTTCGGCTCAGCCTGTTGAAGACTGAGGTGGTAGACTTGGATAACCCGTTGAGAGAGGCCGTGGCGGTTGCAAGTTGATCGAAGACCGGCTTCCTGGAAGCTTCATGTAGTGGCACTGGGGTGCCGAAGCTTGCTGGCAGGAGCATGGTCCCGAAGAAAAATCCAGTGGTGGCTTGAGTTACCTCTCCCACCGTCATTGAAAAGATGGAGGCCACATGGGGCCCATATGTCACTCCTCCAGTCGGGACGGAGCGGGAGTTGCTGGTGCAGCTGGAAGCCATTGATGTTCACTTCTTCTTTCTTCACAGGAACAAGACACCAAATGTTAGTACCTCGAATCCAAGAGCAACCATAGCAAACCGTGATTTTTGTTCGCGAAACACGACAGACGAAGTGTGGAGTGGAAAGAGGAAGAGATCCCACCGGGCGTGCCAGAATCTATTCACCGCCGAAAGACGCGACCGAGACGTTAGGACGTCTGGCATGAATTTTGGGGGCAGATACTATTTGGATTTGTCTGTCCACCTCTCCGAAGATACCAAGTTGATTTATGGTACCGTATCTCGGAGGTTTGGACGGATGCGGCCGTTGCAGCAGACTTCGTCAGATTCCCCCTCGTTTGCGAGGGTTTTTGATTGTGGGGACGCTCTTCCCTGCAGGCGCAAGCCCCCGCGGTTAATTACGTTACCGCATAACGATAACCACTTTCTCCTGCTCCGGAAGTTCACTTCGTGTCGTGTGTGTTTTTTATTTGTTTAGGTTGCCCGTGGATTGTATACGAAGACTAATTTATGTTGTCGCCCGTAGGGTGTGGATTAGTCCAAATTCATATTTCTTAGATTTAGGGTTTTTGTTGATTTAAGGATCGTTGATCTGTTTTGAGATCAAGATCGACTTAAATGTATACGAGCAGTTGGGGGCTCGGTTGGTTTTTTGTTAAGGATATGTTAGTCCAATTTGAGACTAAGATTTACTTAACAGGATGTTAGGATCATTTTTTTTGTTTCAGATCCAACAAGAGAGCATTTAGGCTATGTTGTTTTAGTTTAAGGACTTTTCGGTCCCTTATCACCATTTTGGAGGGGAAGTTTTAGTTTGAGGACATCTCGGTCTGTTGATCACCATTTTTGAGGTGAGGTTTTAGTTTAAGAACGTTACGGTCCGTTGTCTCCATTTTGGAGGTAACGTTTAGTTTAAGGACATTTCGGTCCATTGATCATCTTGCGTGCACGTGTATTTGTTACGTGACGGGATGAACAACGATGATATGGGATGCACCCAGTTTGGGGTGTGGTTTGATTTGGGGTGTGCACGTCAGTTTGGGAAGTGCACCAAAGAGCTGTTGGTTGTCGGGACCCTCCACCTCTCTGAAGATGTTGAGAAATTACAGCGACATGTGTCAAAGGTGTAGAGAGATGCACCCTTGAACTAATTCCCGTATTTAAGGGAAAAAGGAATCAGTGGTAAACCCAGAAATCATTAGTAATATTTTGAGACCAGGACTTTCTCAGGGGAATGTGAGACGAATATCATTTTGGAATAATATCAGTTGGAAGATCGATAGTCGTATTTGAGACTAAGATCAGTTTGGGAAGTAGTGAACCCATGGGCTCGGTTGATCTCGGTAAGGGACCTAGCCAATTTGGGCTTGGTCCACTCAGTTTTCTTTTTATTTGAAAAGAAGTGCTAAGCACTTGTTTGGGCTCAATTCCTTTTTTTGTGCAAAAAGTGTTGAGCACTCATGTAAGTTCTGACGCTCACACATAACCATGTGGGGTTTCAGTCATGGGGATTTGTCTAATAAGTGTTAAACACTTTACCCTTTTGTCACTTTATGGAGTGCTGAGCATTTTTTATGGCGTCCACGCGCAAAGCACGTGAGGCACTAGGCGCTACCTGGTGAATGTCAGGCACTTTTTATTCTGTGACGCTCATATGAGGGGCACGTAGGGCGCTGAGCGCCACTCACTAAGCACTCCTTTATTTTGTAGCGCTCACGTGAGAGGCACGTAGAGCACTGGACGCTGAGCGCCTGTCACTGAGTGCTAAGCATTATTTTATTTTGTAGCATCCATGTGAGAGGCACGTGGGGCGCTCGGCGCTGAGCGCGGAGCATTAGTCATTGAGTGCTAAGCACTCCTTTATTTTGTAGCGCCCACGTGAGAGGCATGTGGGGCGCTGGGCGCTGAGCGCCAATCATTTAGTGCTAAGCACTCCTTTATTTTTATTTACCTAATTTTCCAAGAAGAGAGTTCTTCTTCCTCAAGAATTTAATTCTCTGTTCTTTCTGAAGCTTTCTCTCTCTCTCTCTTTTTAAGCTTATGGGGGGTTTCTTCTTTTTAGATTTGAAGTCTTGGGTCTTTTATATAGTAGAGATAGTTTGTTAATTAGTTGAAGAAATCTCTTATTAAGAGATCCTAATTGATTTTGGGAATTACCCACTGTTGGTTTTTGATCTAAGTACTTCTGGAATTTCTTGAGTTAAAAAATAAACAAAGTTAAGAAACCGTTTCTGGGAAACAGTTTCCCAGAAATAAAAACTTATTGTAATGAAATATCAGGCCCAATTGAAGTATTGAATCTTTAATTCAAAGTCACATCCGAGCTTTTAACTAATTGAAGCGACCTAACTCCAGCATATTTTTACTACTACCCACATCATCCACCAGCCATGGTACTGGCAAGACATCTAGGCTTTAACACTTCTGCATCCATTGGCCACAATTCTCGGGTAACTATTCGGTGCCCCCATTGATCACAATTCTTGGGTCTGCCACCGAGCCACGGTGACAGGTCACTTCACGGGCTTTGGGCGGTAAGCAAGCCAGGAGTTGGTAGATCCAAGTTATTTATCCCTTGTATTGCTTGATTACACAAATTAATTTGGTTGTGATCATCCAGTTTTTAATCCCACAAAGCGCTCCTTCTCTTCTCTGGGTTTTGTGAGCAAGAGAATTTTCTTCAAGAGGCCGAGTAGAGTTGACAGTCACATCCAGAATTATAGCGTGTGGAATAGAGATACAATCTTCTTGAAGCTTGACTTGGGCAATGCTACGATTTTCCATTTCCTAATATTTTTCTTTAGGATTGATGGGTCTGATGTACACACCCGGTGTGACATCAGATTCTGACATGATAATTATCGGTAAAGATTTCAAATATATATATATGAGAATAATGGAGAAAAGATGCCATAGGAGGGAATTCTCTTCTATGGCGTCGAAAAATACCCTCTCCTTAGTTTTTTACGACGATCAGCACCCACCATCATCATCGTCATCATCTAAGATGTGGATACACCAAATTTTATGTGGTTCTACAACTTTTTCACCGTTGATTTAGCAATGTAAAAAGTTCTATTGTCGGTAAACCGTTAATTTTGAACCCACTGAATCAACGGTGAAAAAGTTGTAGAATCACGTGAAATTTGGTATACCCACATCTTAAGATGATGACGATGAAGATGGTGGGTGCCGATCGTCGGAAAAAACTAGGGAGAGGGTATTTTTTCGACGCCATAGAAGGAAATCCCCTCCTATGGCCTCTTTCCTCCATTAATCTCTCTCTCTCTCTCTCTCTCTCTATATATATATATATATATATATATATTATTTCCAGGAGATTTAATCTGCAATTTATTTTAGAAGGTTTAATTTTTGAGAAAATAACCAGGTGGATACATGAAGAAAAATACTAGAATAAATTAGAAGGGAGAGAAAACTCAAGTAGCAAAATGAAGAAATTAACTATTGTTGTAGGTGGCCCACCTGCACACAATCCGTGGACATTCACGTAGATTATTAAGACTCTCATTAGATACAAGGTGGGGTATAGGGTACAAGTTTCTCGGTAGTGGATAACATGACCTATCTTGTATCCAGTGAGAGCCTCAGTAGCATATGTGGATTCCACCGCACCGGTATAAAAAGTATTACTCGATGAAAAAAGGAATGGAGACTCATTTGTTGCGATCAAGCAGAGGATAGAACAGAGTGGTCAAGCAGAGAGATAGAACAGAGAGGCGGGCCCTGCACAATTTAATAATGTGGGTGCAACCCCGTGTTTCATCCGAATACTCGTGGAAGGCACATGAGGCGCCGTCTCTTCAATTTTGAACAGAGCTTTACTCTTTTATTGGGGGAAACAATCCTATTGTTGATGCCTTCATCAAACAACCTACAAAACAATTGAATGCTATATTATAAACGCCTGCAACAGGGAGGAATTAACTGAGGAAAGTATATAATGCTCCACCTTTCGATTTTATTACTACGCCTAAAATATTTACTCTTCAGATCATTGTCGTCCTAGTTAGGCATGTCTCATCTTTTGCTTAGGTCAACCAATTGGATCAGAAGCTCACCAAAAGTGATCTCATACAAAATATTAACAAACAACAAAGACGCGTTGGTTGCTCTACTTCTATATGAAACCGCGGTTCAGTTACGCAGCCACGGAGAGGAAAACAAAACCCTGGGCGTTTACAAAGTCTTTACATGTTTTCCTTTCGTTTCTTCCATTCTTCACTCTAAACAATAATAAATAAATAAACATGAAATGAGAGTGGAAAGTTTGACTAATATATATTTCCCATTTCAACCAGCAACTAATTATAGTTTTCAACGTCGAAGCTTTGTATATAACTACTCCTCCTAGTCATTTGCTTGTTTAGATGAGGAGGAGAGGAAATGGGAGGAGGAGGAGGAGAAGGGGAGAATCTGGAGCACACGCCGACATGGATGGTTGCTTTGGTTTGCTCCGTGATTGTGCTCATCTCTCTCGCTGCCGAAAGGGTCCTCCATTATCTTGGCAAGGTACACATTCTTCTTGAATTTCTTCTCAATATTTTTGGGATGATAATGTTGTAAGATTTGAGGAAATTACATATCCAAATGCTTTATTGCAGTTGGTTGGCCCATACCGATTTGCTTCTTTGTAAAAAGAGGGCACTTTGTGCGCTACTCCTTTCTATAATCTCTATTATTATACCCATAAAACTTGGGTATCCAACAATTTGATGGTCTAAGGTAGCCTTAGATAACGCCACAATAGCAGTAAAAAGGTTAAATATAAAATTTCCTTTAACAAATATTTAATAAATACAATTACCAACTTCATCAATTATCACTGTACAATCATCTCTATTGATCTTAAATAACTATCGGAATCATTTTGAAAACAAATTAACCACTCCCACTATGTAAGTTTTAATCTTTACTGTTTTTTCAATTCAAATTAAAAAAATTAAACATAATTTTCATTTGAACATATGCATCGCACGCGCAAGACATTAATTAACACTAGTATGTTTTGGTGTCAAGCAAACAGGTCATTGTGGGTGACCGGTAAATTACCCAAAACTATATGGGTGCTAAATTTGTGTCCGCTAGCCGATAGGCATGCGGGCGGGTGTGAGGGCAATTCGTGTATTGATAACCGGATCGTTGATGAGCGGGCTAACACCTAATTTACATTAAACCTGGTTGAATAGTAATTGAAGTCCAAATAATTTTACTAAATTATAGTCATTACATACATGGATGAAAACATGTACATAAACATATTCGTATTTGGAAATAAATGTACAAATAAAGTTGTATAATGCAAAAGAAATCTAATTGAACACATGAAATGAATGTTGGATTGTTTCTTCTTGTTCAACCTCAGCCATATTTTTTATCTTTAAATTTATCTCCAATACGGGTCGGGTAAATCCCATGATCCAGGTTGTCGGGTCGACTCAATAATACTTATTATTAATTTTATTATACACGAAGAGGGGTTTATATATTTATTTATATGAGGACACACACGAGCTTTGAACATAAACTTGGTCCATCCAAATAGACTTAAGTATTCTTAGAGTGGAGACCATTTATTTCTTATTCACATAGTTTTTTCCTCTAATGTGAGGCTATTCTCACGCATATCTTAACACTCTTCCTCACGTGTATTATTAAATTTAATATAGTATCAGAGTGTTAGGGTCATCGGCCCAGCCAACATCAGAGTATGCACGTAAAGCAAGTGCAGAATCTGAAGGAAACAACAGAGACCAACTATGATACCATATTATAAATGGATAGTAAATTTTTGAGCCAATGCCCATGTATGCACTGATAAACCTATTGAGGAAGTGTAAGTTTTGAATGAGGTAAACTACAAGGGTGTTTTAGTGCTAATAGGTGATGTCTTGCCAGAGAGGGCAAGAACAAGTGATGTTTCTCTACAGTAGCATTTTCTTGAAGTAGAATATTTGCATTGAGTTATAAGGTTTGGACTCGTGTCAGATTCACCCTCCCCGTGAATAAATGTAATATTTTTCATATCCATTGGGTAGGATCCACATCAGCTACTTCTGGTTTTCTCATCTGAGGTTTGGGAATGCTAATCAGGAGATTTTATAGTCCAGATTACCTCACCACCATTGATAAGGCTGATAGATGATGTGGAGAATATATGAAAAGTAATGCGCATCGTATTCCTTTGTGTGTGCATTTCTTTCAGCTAGTAACCTCGTTATTATAATTTAATGACTACCAAGTGTTTAATCCTTTGGGAATTCTCTCAACACGTAATCGCATTTACCAAATGCACCATATTCTCCTCCTCGTCATCGAAGACTCTATCTAAAAGGATTGAGCGTAATGAAGAAGAAGCATTAGTTTATGTGAATAAGACTAGTTAAAAATAAATTACAGAAGAAGAAGCAGAAGACTAAGAAGAAATTAAGGTGATGGTGGTTTGTTTTGGAGAAAGGAATAGGAAGAATAGAATAGGGATATGGCTTGTTAGAAGGCAGCAAAGCCCCTTAGAATTTCTATTGGGAGTTGGCTCTGATATCATGAAAATGGTGGTCTACAATTTCTATAAACTTGGAAACTAGTGTATATGGGGACAATTACATATGGTTAGAGGTGCATATATGAAGATGGTTATAATGGTGTCGATATAAATGTAAACCATGAAGTTACCCTGGTTTTGAGGATGCCAACTAGACATTAAGATCGAGAGCCGGTCATAAAGTTTCGTCAAATCTTTCATGCAACCATTCTTCATCGCCGGACGTGCTTTGATAGGATAAATGCTTACATGAAGATGACTAGTCTTATCTTTCAAACTTGATGAACATTTTTTTTTTTCCTGTTTGTAGTTTCTCAAGAAGAAGAACCAGAAGTCATTGTTCGAAGCCCTCCTCAAAGTTAAAGAAGGTTGGCTAGCACTTATTCGTTTAATTAAATTTCTGTACCATATCGTATTTCAATGAATTTTCTTGAGATTTTAAATTTGGTGTTGGTGACAGAGTTGATGCTGCTGGGGTTCATCTCTCTGCTGCTGGTTGTGTTTCAAGGAGCCATTCAGAAGATATGCATTCCTGAGAGCTGGCGGAGGCATATGCTCCCCTGCAAGACAGACGGCAACGATTCTTCTATTGCCGCAACTGCTCATTATTCCACTGCTTTCTTCTCAGGTGTTCTTGGCAGGGGTCGCCGGCTGCTTGCTGACGAAGCGACCGGATCTAGCCATTGCAGTAGGAAGGTTAGTTTGCTCTTATCTGATTATGCTATTTGTTTCGTGTTGGATTTTTTTTTCGTTGATCACTTAAACTTTGTTTTTTAAGTGTGAGTGGGAATATGTGCTTTCTCGCCCTTGCCTGTATATGTGCCCTTAGTAGTAACATGGATCAGATATGGATATTGGACATGATACAAGTCAATTTGCGAGTTTGCAATTTTTTAAAAGTCATGGATACGATTAGTTGAAGATTCTCTGCTTTTTGTTGTTTGTTAGTGTGTGTGTGAGAGAGAGAGAGGGGGTGCGAGGGGTGTGTGCAGTGGGCGCACGCGTGCATGCGTGTGTGTATGCATGCACCTGGACTCTACTTCCCTGGTTTAGGAAATTTCAAATGACGCTATGGACATTTAGGATTATTATACGCCCATCTCTTATCATTATAATGTTAAGTAAAAATCTGACATTAATCAAGAGTGGGTTGGCATTATCTGAACATCCAATCATAAAACTTTGTCACATCTTCAGTGAAACTTTGCATCATAGCCGACCCCATCTTTTATGGGAAAAAAGCCTTAGACGCCATTTTTTTTGAAAAAAGGCTTAGATGAAGAATGGAGTAGGTTAATATGGAAAAATTAGTATAAATCACATAAATTCTCTTACCTAGCATATAAATTCCAGTTGATTTTAAGTTTTAATTTCGCTTTTTTCTTCCAGGGAAAAGTTCCACTGCTATCTATTGAAGCAATCCATGATCTGCACATATTTATCTTTGCTCTGGCAGTAACTCATGTGACTCTCAGTGCTCTCACTATGCTTTTTGGAGGGGCAAAGGTAAATTGTGATCCTTTGATCATTGTTTATCGATTTTTTTATTTTAACCCCTTCAACTAGCACATCCTATTGTTTTATTTTTATACGTATCAGATACGCCAGTGGAAGCCCTGGGAAGATTCAATTCAGAAAAAAGTCACAAAAAATTGTATGAGGGAATTACTATTTATTTCTATTTTAAGACGCTGATTGTCATTGAACTTGTATATATTGTGCTGAATCGAGTTACTTGCACATGCAGTTGAAAATAAAATCACCCATGTGCATCAATCTGAATTTATCAAGGACCGTTTTCACGGTATTGGCGAAGACTCGATTATTGTCGGTTGGTTGGTAAGAACTAGCTTTTTTTTATCCAACATCAAGATTGAAATTTATGTTCGATGTAATTTGAAAAGGTTGAATATATTCCTGCAAATAAACTGAAAACTTCCCTTCTAGTTTGCTGGAAGCAATATGCATGTTGTAACTATTTATCATGAAAAGTGTTTTCTTTTATTAAAAAATGAAAATCGTTCAGATGTGCACAATAAATTGTGAATAAGCATCTTATTTTCTTCATATATAGATGTCCTATTTCCTGAAATTTGCCTGATCCATGTTGGACATGGGGTATACATTTCTCTAGTAGAATAAATTGTTAGCCTTGTTTTTTATGTGTAAAAAATTGTTTCATGCAATAGAATGTCTCTCTCTTTTCCAAACTCGCTCTTGTTTCCGTTGCATTATGTAGGTTGCTAAAATTGATTCACATATCGGTTATATTGGCCGATGTATCGCATAGGAACCCCTCGCGATACGATAAAACCAATTTACTCCTGTTGTTATATCAGCTGATATGGCTATATCGGATGTATATGATACAGGAAACAACAATTCGGTACGATTCTCATATCTTGATATCTGATATATAAACCCATCTTACCTAGCTCCTTAGAACAATCTTATGCAATAATATATGCTCTGCACATAATAACAACATCATAATTTATTCTTGTTGCTTTTTTCCTCTTGTTTCAGCATTCTTTTTTCAAACAGTTCTATGGATCTGTCACCAAATCTGACTACACCGCAATGAGACTCGGTTTCATCATGGTAAGTTACCGGTTTTGTGTTTAAATCTCTGTTAGGCTACTTTTGTTTATGCATACATGTTTTTTTTTGTCGAAATTAATAATTTGTTTGTCTTCAATAATATTAAGCTCTTTTCTCGTAGACGCATTGCAAAGGGAACCCAAAATTTGATTTTCACAAGTACATGGTACGAGCCCTTGAAGCCGATTTTAAAAAAGTTGTCGGCATAAGGTATCCCTACCAAGAACCCTTGTTTTTTTTTCATACGGCTTGGATTTCCAAGATATAGTTTCAACTGAATCTTATTGTCTTTATTAAGTATGATAATTAACTATTGCGGCTTCTAAGTTAATATTATATCCATCTTCATGATTCTTGTAATTGAAGTTGTTCATCAACTGCAGTTGGTATCTTTGGATATTCGTGGTCATTTTCCTGTTGCTTAACGTTAACGGTAAGTAATGCATGAATCCGTGACTGAAACATACTCTATTGTGCCGATATACCATTCTTTAACTTATTTTTTTATTATCTAAAATTCCTGATATTAAATTTGTAAATTTGTGTAAAGAGCTTTAATGGTGTCATTTCACAATTGCGCCTATTTTATATTCCTTTCTGTAGGGTGGCATGCCTATTTTTGGATAGCATTTGTTCCTTTAATTGTGAGTAGGCCTCTTTAATTTATGTCAGTTTTCATTTCTTTCGATTATATATACTATCCTTTTCTCGGTAATAACTTGTGAACATATGCATGTAGATTCTACTTACCGTCGGAACAAAGTTGGAGCATATCATAAGTCAGTTGGCTCACGAGATTGCGGAAAAGCACTCTGCTATCGAAGGCGATGTGGCGGTTAATCCTTCAGACGATCACTTTTGGTTTCATCGGCCACGGATCGTTCTCTTTTTCATACACTTGATACTTTTTCAAAATGCCTTTGAGATTGCATTTTTCTTCTGGATTTTGGTAAGTAAACCATGTTTAACTACTTCTTAGATAAAACATATAATCTTCCTACAATACAAGGAACAAGTTCTTGAAAATCACATGGTATTTGTAATACGATGTAATCTTCTTTTCTCTTGCAGACAACATATGGTTTTGATTCTTGCATCATGGGACAAGTTGGCTTTATCGTTCCCCGGCTCGTAATCAGGTGATTAAAATATTTTTCTATATTGAAGAAATTACATTCTTTATGCTACATGCGCAAAAAATTTTAACTTCTATTTTTCCTTTTTTGTGCATGTATTAGTGTGATAATACAGCTCCTCTGCAGCTATAGCACTCTTCCTATTTACGCCATCGTAGCTCAGGTGAATAAATAATGTTACTTTCATCGATGTTTTCACGATAAATAAATGGCTCCAAATAATTTTAGTTTTCGTTCTTTTTGGCCTAAGATGGGAAGTTCATTCAAAGGCGAAATATTCGAGGACCATGTAAAAGAAAACATTGTTAGTTGGGCAAATAAGGTAAGGAATCGAAAGGGCAGGAGAGTGAACAACGAAGATTCAATATTGAATTCCGTAGAATTAGAGAATACATCTTCGCATAATGCGGTTGCTCGCCATGATTCTCTAATGGAAGAGGGACAAACCGAGGGTAATGAAGAAGTGGATGAAATTCGACCGATACATGAAGTTTAGTTTATAATTTTAGTACGGATTTTTATAAGAAGGTTTGAAGCCAGGTAGAGAGCTGATCATGGAAAATATTTTGAAATTTATATTATCCGTAGTTGTCATAAGATGGAGTATCAGTACATGTATGTTTTTTTATATGCGAAGGGATGTAGATTTTTGTATTATGTATAGATTTGATAGAAATATGAAGAGCTGTGTGTTTGAGTTTTTAGGTGTAAAACATTATCAGAATATCTAAATGAGATTTATGTACCAATTCTTATCACTTCTTCTTCTTCTTGATCGAATTCTTCCCTTTCCAAATACAAATTGATTATTCAAGAGACATGAACCTAATGAGAAAAATTAGGAGAGGTGAATTAAAAAATAAATTATCTGTAAGGGTTGAATAGGAATATATTATAACTTCCAAAAAGGGATATATCGGTCACATGACAGCCTGACTACTATAATAAAGGTTCGAAAAGATAGCAACAAATAGTATTTTAGAAGCAAAAGCAGAGAAGTTCATGGTATTCTAACGTACATTTATCTCAAAAAACGGGTGAAAGTTTGTGGTATTAGTAAATGGAAAAAACTTACGGTTGAGATGAAGTAATTATCCAATGAGGAATCATTGGCAGGTTCAAACCTATCACAGGTATCAAAGAAAAGCTCATCGACGGGGCCAAGAAGATCGATCCCTGGCTTTAGTTCATTCTCAGGGTGATCGGTCTCAGCTTCGATCGAGACAAATGCAATGAACTTTCCATTTGGAGCGACATGATGTGTATAAGAACAACAGAATAGGTACCTGAAAACAAATCAGGCATTTTTTTAAAGAAATACTGTTAATGCCAAATATTAAATATTTCGCACCATAAAATATTAGGAAAAGGACTTACATGTCGGATTTTCGCCCCAATTGCTTTTGGGGGCAGAATGAGTTGAACTGAATGAGATTCATCCGAGTTGGAAATAGGATGGCTCATAATAGCGATAGCTCTTGCAACTTTTCCCACCTTTTTAACCTATAGATAATCATCAAAATCTCTCAAGTGAATAATTTAAGATAAACATCTATTTCCCTCATCCCTCGCCACAACTTCAGAGTTAGTGGGAGAGACTGTAAGATGGTAGAAGATTGAGTGTAAGATTAAACAAGAAAATAATGTATCCACAGGATCATGTCAAAATTAACTTTCAAGATGTGTGAATTGATTTCAAAGTATTCTAGAAATCAATGATTTAGGAATAACATCCGGCAGCAACAAGCCTTGATCCCAAACTTCCGGGCTTGCCTGCATATCTCTCTTAGTTCACATCTCTCGGCCTCTTTTGCAAATGTAGAAATCATCTCACTCATTTGATCCTCTGTGATTGTGACTCAAGCTAATTGCAATATATTTCTCCATTGTTGTCCCTGGTTCTCAATGGTGCTCTTGCAATTGACGATATATTTTTGGCAGTGAAAGCTTGTCACATGATGATCTTTACAACCTTACCACTTTTGAAAATACACGCGCATAAGATGCATGTGCGCAGCAAATATTGAACTAGCAAAAAAGAAACCCGAACACCGAAACTAGTTTACCCGAACACCGAACACCGAAAATAGCATATTCAGATCCCATAAATGACCGTCTACCGGGATTTTAAACCTTGATTAAAATTTGGCACTGTATGAGTCGCTGAATTTTCAACAAAATTGCAAAATTTTAACCGAAGTATGAGTTCTATTTTCTCAAACCAAAGATCCATTTATGTATTAACAATAACGGCCATCATCAAATCCTTACCAGAAGAGCAAAGAAAGAATAAAATATTTGCGAATATTCAGACATGATTTTATCTTGTCAAATTAGTTCAAATATCGGAAACATACCCAATAAGTTCTCTTGTAGTCACTCTTGTAAAAAAGTTAATTATCTTGTTCATTATCTCTGCATATTTGGTTTCTAATCCAATTTCGACTATTTCAAGAAGTATTTGTCATCTCCAATTTGAAGTAATCTACTTCTATAGACTTTTTTGAGTTTGTAACTTATAAGGCTTTAGGTATCGAGGATGCATTGTATACAATGGTGGGACACATGGCAACATAGCATTCATTGTTCCATGTATAGGTTTCTAAAAAAAATCTTTTAGATTACAATGAAAAAACATATAAAGCATGGATCCATGAATGCTTTGTTGCCATGTGTCCCGCCACCGTAGGAAATTACAACCATGGCAAAGTATACTCTGTTTCCTATTATATATTTAGGGATGTGTTAAGTTGCATAAAAACTTATTACATATATATTAGTTATCAGCCCTTCAAGCTATCAAATTACTTCATGCGCCCGACACATAAAAAATAAATTACTTTTATGGTGGATAACTCTTCGATCACACTATTCAATTATAGAAGGAATAACCAACTGTAAGAAATGAAGACGATACCTTCGGAATCATGTCGACGTTGTAATCTCTACTAGAACCTAAATTAGCTGGAGGTTTATCATCTCCTCTGAACCTTTTCCAAAGCTGCAGAATAAAGGATGTTTCAAAGAAGAAAAGGGGATCATACTTTTGTCAATCAAATTGGAAGGGAAGTTATATTTTTTCATGACATGAACAGTCTCAATATTTTTTAAAGTGCAGATTTACAGCAAGAGGGATTACAGATCTCAGAGATAATAGACATATATGATGTATTACAATGCAAGTACAAATTATATCTGTATGTGTTTTTATACCAGGGTGAAATTAAGTGATGTTGATTCCCCTCCATAATAATCATTCCTATCAATATGTAAGACCCGATATAAAATGGTGATCAGAAAAATTCAAATGGTACGGATATCGCTGAACACAAATCAAACTTAAGATAATTATTTTTCTATTTCGGGAAAATACAACTGAAAAAAATGGATACAACACACTATATAGTCATATTCATAAAATCCATTTTTCAACCATTCTATTGTACTTGACCTGATTATTTTTATCCGATGGAACAAAAACTTCTATGCCGTTTCATGGGAAAAAAGAAATTGTATATGCCATATTAAAGTACAACCTACAATATCCAGTAAATTACATTGAGCTATGTTTATGAAAAATCAAAAGATTTGTTGAAGACCTCTAACCCATACATCGAATGAGTGCAAAAATGAACGACTTTCGATAATGCAATATAAACATCATTCGATGCATAGGTTAGAGGTCTTCAAATCTAGCACTGAGTAAAATTGGGCCGAACCGACCTAACCGACCTGGCCTGGACGAATTTGGTCGGTTTTGGAAGTGGGCCGGTCGGCTGGGCACCCAAGCCCAGTCCAAAAACACTTGGTGGGTTCGGAGTCGGGTTTGGGAATTCCAAACCCGACATAAACCGACACACACGCAACTGTAAAATATATATATATATGGCTTAAGGGTCCTGAGTTCAGCCTCAGGAATTTTTCATGTGCCTCTTAACTAAAAAATCCTTCATCTTCTTTTTGTTCCTACATCCCCACTGTTCCTCTCTCTCTTCTTCTTCTCAAATTTTTCCTGTTCCCGCCTTCGCCTCGCGAAACTCGCCCCCCGCTTGCCTCATCGCCGTCGCCGCCTCAACGTCCTCGTCACCATGACCTCCTTGAACCTCCTCTCCCCTTCACCTCCTTCCCGACGAGGACCCCGAGCCTGACCACAAAACCCACAGCAGCCAACCCAACGTCTTCGCCCACGACCTTTCCTGCCCTCGTCGTCGTCGACCATCCCACACCCTCGTCGACATCTTCTCCCTTCTCTTCCCCTCCTCATCCTCAGCTCTCCCCTCCTTCCCGGTTCACCCCTGCACAACCCGCGACCCATACCCATCGCCGCTGCCCTACAACATGCAACCTCTCCACCGCCGCTCCCCATCATCACCACAACCATCACCTTCATCATCGCCACAACAAATATTCCTCCAAGCCTCCAGCAAATTCACCCCCAAAATTTCCCCACCTTCATCTTCCTCCTCCTCCATCAAAATGGCCAAGATTAACAAGTTCTGCTCCAACAGTGATGGCGGGATCTCCTCCTCCGAGCTCTCCGCCATCTTCGTCTCCCTCGGCCGTCGACCAATCCCCGACGAGCTCTTCCGCATGATAGATAAAAAAAATCAAAAATTTCATAAAATTCGAAATCAAAGCACAAATTGATCGATCAATATGAGCACTCATCTCGAAACGGTGATGGCGTGCACTGGAGCAGTAGGTGGTGGTGGTGGTGGGTGATGGCGGCGGTGGTTGTGATGATGATGAAGGTGATGACTGTGGTGAGGATGGGTAGCGGCGGCAGAGGGGTTGCATGGCGTGGGGGCAACGGCGATCGCAGGCCGGAGGCAGCGGTGATCGGAGATTGGAGGAGCTTTTGAAAGGAGAGGGGGTTTTGTGTAATGGGCTCAGGATTTTTTCTTATACTCGAGCTCCCTGGTGCGGGGCAGCGATGGAGGTGGAGTAGCGGCGTATAGCTCCCTGGTGGCGGTGGTTGGTGGTGGTGCGGGCTCCTCTAGGTTTGGGTTTGGCTGTGGGAAGAGAGAAAGAAAGAGAGGCTTAAGGGTCTTGAGCTCAGGAAAAATTCCTGAACCTGAGCTCAGAACCCGATAGAGCTCCTTTTCAGGCCTCCGTCAGATGTTGTCTTCCGTCGATCTCCCGACGGATTTTGAAGGTGATCTCCTGTTGCGTATGGGTCTCAATGGGTTTTTGAAGGAAGAGGAGAAGTGAGGTAGTTGGTGCCGAGTATCTGCAAAGAAGTCCCGGGATGATTTGGTACCACCAAGTACCCTCCGACGCTCAAGTTAGTGATGAGATCTGAGCAGAGTAACGTCTTAAAAGAGTAAAAAATAGCTTACTTAACCCCTCTATGATGGGGTTTTTATAGTCGCGGCAGCACGCAGTAGAAGGCACGAAAATCTCGTCGTCGGTTACGCTCCCGACGTCACGCCCGCGTAAAGAGTGGATCGCCCATTAATGGGGATCGTGATGGCGTGGAATGTGGGATGTTGCCGGCGGAGAATCTGTGCATGGCGAGATTTGCGGAGCGACGGTTATGCCTGTGAGTGGTGGAGTTGGTCGGTCGGAAGGACCGAGGAATATGTCCTCGGCGGGAGAGCTCGGGAATGAGCGAGAGGGCCGAGGTATCTTGGTCCTGCGGTAGCTCGGAGACGAGATGAGAGGCCGAGGAGGCCAATTTGCAGGGGGCTCTGAGGTGAGCCAGTTTTGTGCTTGTAGGTCGGGTATAGGGGTGGCCTGATCGGCCCCTATGGGCCCTCTCTTCTGAGTTCTGGGACACGTCATCTGCCACGTGTCCTGATCTGGAAGGTCGCCAATATAGAGCATCATCATTAGCCACCCACTCTTGTCCCGACCAGCTGGCGGGTCGGGCCAAGAGTGGACTACCGGGCCTCCCGAGGAGAACTCCCTCCTAAGATTTCGTCGGGACGCATCCCCGGGCTGTCAGCTGCCTTTTCTGCCAGCGAATCAGGGCGAAATCTCTGCATTTAAGGAAGGTGCGCCGGTTTTTGCATCCTGTCACTGAAGCGACGGTCTGCGTGTCAAGCATCGATTAGCCGACGCGACGTGTGCAGACCTACGGCGTCTGATGGGATGCATCCCAGTGCGGGAACGACAAGCGGAGCAATCGGTCGCCGAGTTGATTTCGATCACTTGCCAAGTGTGCCAAGCGCTGCTGAGAAGGAGGCATCTCCATGGCCCCGAAGTCGAGGGGGGATTACTCGGACTTGGATAGACCTGATGTCTCTTGTTGGGTAGGAAGCTACCCGCTGGGGATGCGCCGAGCAGGAAGAAATTCGGCGGCCTCGCGATGAGGGCTTCAGATCCTCAGCATCTGATGGGCAGGAAGATGCCTGCTGGGGGTGCGCCGAGCAGGAAGTTACTCGGCGGCCTCACGATGAGAGCTTTCAGCGTCTGATGGGCAGGAGGATGCCCGCTGTGGATGCGCCGAGCAGGAAGGAACTCGGCGGCCTCACGATGAGAGCTTGAGATCCTCAGCGTCTGATGGGCAGGAGGATGCGCCGAGCAGGAAGGAACTTGATGGCCTCGCGACGAGGGCTTGAGGTCTTCATCGTCTGATGGGTAGGAGGATGCCCGCTGGGGAGGCGCCGAGCAGTAAGGAACTCGGCGGCCTCACAATGAGGGCTTGAGGTTCTCATCGTCTGACGGGAAGGAGGATGCCCGCTGGGGATGCGCCGAGTAGGAAGGGACTCGGCGGCCTCGCGATGAGGGCTTGATCCCTGGCGTAGTAGGGTAGGGAAGCTACCGGCTAGGGATAGTCGAGCAGGGTAGCTGCAGGGCTGCCCCTTCGTGAAGGCTTTGATCCTTGGCACTGGAGGGGCCATTTGAGGCCTGCAAAGGATGGCCGAGCAGGGTAGATGCTCGGTGCCTCTTGGCGAGGGCTTTGATCCTTGACGCTGGAGGGGCCGTGAGAGGCCTGCGAAGGATGGCCGAGCAGGGTAGCTGCTCGGTGCCTCTTGGCGAGGGCTTTGATCTCTAGCATCGTGGGTAGGCAACTACCATCCTGGGATGATCGAGCGGGGTAGCCACTCGGATGCCTCTTGTGAGGGCTTTGATCCCTGGCGTCGTGGGTAGGGAGCTACCAGACGGAGATGACCGAGCAAGGGTCGGGCTCGGTTGCCTCTTGCGAGGGCTTTTGATCTTTCAGGACGGGGACCGAGCAGGGTTACTGCCTAGTGCCTCTTGGTGAGGACTTTGATCCCTGTCGGTTGTGGTAGAAAGCTACCAGCCGGGGATAGCTGAGCAAGGACTCGACTGTCTCTGGGAGGACTTTGGTCCTTAGCGCGGGAGGGGCTGTAAGAAGCCTACCAAGGACCCTTGGCCGGGCAGGGTTACTGTCCGGTGCCTCTTGGCGAGGGCTTTTGTCCTGAAGGATAGCCGAGCGAGTGATCCTCGGGCTCGACTGCCTCTGGGAGGGCTTTCTGATCCCTGGCGTTGCGGTAGGAAAGCTACCCGCCAGGGATAGCCGAGCGAGAGATCCTTGGGCTCGACTGCCTCTGGGAGGGCTTTCTGATCCCTCGCATTGCGGTAGGGAAGCTACCCGCCAGGGATAGCCGAGCGAGGGATCCTCGGGCTCGACTGCCTCTGGGAGGGCTTTCTGATCCCTGGCGTTGCGGTAGGGAAGCTACCCGCCAGGGATAGCCGAGCGAGGGATCCTTGGGCTCGACTGCCTCTGGGAGGGCTTTCTAATCCCTGGTGTCGTGGTAGGGAAGCTACCCGCCAGGGATAGCCGAGCGAGGGTCGGGCTCGACTGCCTCTGGGAGGACTTTCTGATCCCTGGCGTTGCGGTAGGGAAGCTACCCGCCAGGGATAACCGAGCAGGGTAGCTGCTGGGCTGCCTCTTAGTGAGGACTTAGATCCTTAGCGGTGGAGGGGCCGTTTGAGGCCTGCAAAGGATGGCCGAGCAGGGTAGCTGCTCGGTGTCTCTTGGCGAGGGCTTTGATCCTTGACGCTGGAAGGGCCGTGAGAGGCCTGCGAAGTATGGACGAGCAGGGTAGCTGCTCGGTGCCTCTTGGCTAGGGCTTTGATCTCTGGCATTATGGGTAGGCAACTACCAGCCTGGGATGATCGAGCGGGGTAGCCTCTTGTGTGGGCTTTGATCCCTGGCGTCGTGGGTAGAGAGCTACCAGACGGAGATGACCGAGCAAGGGTCGGGCTCGGTTGCCTCTTGCGAGGGCTTTTGATCCTTCAGGATGGGGACCGAGCAAGGTTACTACCCAGTGCCTCTTGGCGAGGACTTTGATCCCTGTCGGTTGTGGTAGAAAGCTACCAGCCGGGGATAGCCGAGCAAGGACCCGACTGCCTCTGGGAGGAATTTGGTCCTTAGCGCGGGAGGGGCTGTAAGAAGCCTACCAAGGACCCTTGGCCGGGCAGGGTTACTGTCCGGTGCCTCTTGGCGAGGGCTTTTGTCCTGAAGGATAGCCGAGCGAGGGATCCTCGGGCTCGACTGCCTCTGGGAGGGCTTTCTGATCCCTGGCGTTGCGGTAGGGAAGCTACCCGCCAGGGATAGCCGAGGGAGGGATCCTCGGTCTCGACTGCCTCTGGGAGGGCTTTCTGATTCCTGGCGTTACGGTAG
Organism: Agapanthus africanus; assembly: GCA_030015575.1. Classification (NCBI taxonomy): domain Eukaryota; kingdom Viridiplantae; phylum Streptophyta; class Magnoliopsida; order Asparagales; family Amaryllidaceae; genus Agapanthus; species Agapanthus africanus. Next base: position 374,217,679 of record CM057339.1, on the reverse strand, counting down.
GGACGCTACCCGCCAGGGATAGCCGAGCGAGGGATCCTCGGGCTCGACTGCCTCTGGGAGGGCTTTCTGATCCCTGGCGTCGCGGTGGGGAAGCTACCCGCCAGGGATAGCCGAGCGAGGGATCCTCGGGCTCGACTGCCTCTGGGAGGGCTTTCTGATCCCTGGCGTCGCGGTAGGGAAGCTACCCGCCAGGGATAGCCGAGCGAGGGTCGGGCTCGACTGCCTCTGGGAGGACTTTCTTATCCCTGGCATTGCGGTAGGGAAGCTACCCGCCAGGAATAACCGAGCAGGTTAGCTGCTGGGCTGCCTCTTAGTGAGGGCTTAGATCCTTAGCAGTGGAGGGGCCGTAAGAGTCCTGCTAAGGATAACCGGGCAGTGAAGCTGCGCGGTTGCCTCTTGGCGAGGGCTTTGATCCCTGGCGTTGCGAGTAGGGAAGCTACCGGCCAGGGATAGCCGAGCAGGGAAGCCGCTCGGCCGCCTCTAAGGAGGACTTTGATCCTTAGCGTTGGAGGGGTCGTAGGTAGCCTGCTAAGGATAACCGGACAGTGAAGCTGCGCGGTTGCCTCTTGGCGAGGACTTTAATCCCCGGGCAAGGTGGTCCTCGATCCGCCGTGGCGAGCCCGGCGTGGAGCTGTGGAGTGCCCAGCGGGCCTCAGAGAGTATCGGCCCGTGAGACCTGTGGCCATGGGACGTAGCTTACCGGTGGTCAACCGTGCCGACGAGGGCAGAGTCTCCTGGAGGAGGAGGAGCGGCGATCTGGGGCCCTGGCCCGGCCGTTTGGATGCGGACGAGCGCCTCCATGATGGACTGTAGTCGGTCTATTCGGCCGGCGAGGGCGTTAATGACGGTCGCCGGAAGAGGTTCATCCGCACCTCCGGTGGGGGGGAGGCGGAGGCTGGTATCTGGATCTTCAGGGTGATCTCATGCCATGTGGATGGAGATCGGAAGGCCAACTTTGTTCTTGTGGAGTTTTAGTTTCCCACAGACGGCGCCAACTGATGGAGGTCCTTTTCGGGTCTCCGTCAGATGTTGTCTTCCGTCGATCTCCCGGCAGATTTTGAAGGTGATCTCCTGTTGCGTGTGGGTCTCAATGGGTTTTTGAAGGAAAAGGAGAAGTGAGGGAGTTAGTGCCGAGTACCTGCAAAGAAGTCCCGGGGTGGTTTGGTACCACCAAGGACCCTCCGACGCTCAAGTTAGTGATGAGATCCGAGCAGAGTAACGGCTTAAAAGAGTAAAAAATGGCTTACTTGACACCTCTGTGATGGGGGTTTTTATAGTCGCGGCAGCACGCAGTAAAAGGCACGAGAATCTCGCCGTCGGTTACGCTCCCGACGTCACGCCCGCGTAAAGAGTGGATCGCCCATTAATAGGGATCGTGATGGCGTGGAACGTGGGATGTTGTCGGCGGAGAATCTGCGCATGGCAAGATTTGAGGAGCGGCGGTTATGCCTGTGAGTGGTGGAGTTGGTCGGTCGGAGGGACCGAGGAAGTTAGCCTCGGCGGGAGAGCTCGGGAACGAGCGAGAGGGCCGAGGTATCTTGGTCCTGCGGTAGTTCGGAGGTGAGCTGAGAGGCTGAGGAGGCCAATTTGCAGGGGGCTCTGAGGTGAGCCAGCTTTATGCTTGTAGGTCGGGTACAGGGGTGGCCTGATCGGCCCCTGTGGGCCCTCTCTTCTGAGTTCTGGGACACGTCATCTGCCACGTGTCCTGATCTGGAAGGTCACCAATATAGAGCATCATCAGGACCCTTTACCTCATATATATATCCAACTTAGCCCTAACCCTAATAATTCTTGCTCCGCCTCTCTCTCTCTCTCTCAATCAACACACCTAAGGAGTTACAAATCTTTTCTTCTTCTTCACCCAAACAAATCCAAGTAGATTGACTCGTCATCTCGTCGTCACTCCTCAGTTCGGCCTGCCTAGTCATCGTCGCCTACTCATCCCTAATCTCGTTGTCGCTTTCTCATCCCTAATCTCGTCGTCTCCGGGTTTTTTCTCATCATCGTCGTCAGCATCTTCTTGTCTCTTCGTCACTGACTCGCGCCCACCCCAACCGACAGCCCGACTGAACCGAACCAACAATTGTCGGTTCGGCTCGACGTCGGGGATGAGTCTTCGACGGTCGGATTTGGTCGGTTTTAGTAGAGTGGTCAGTTTGGCTCAGTTTGGAACTTTTGGCAAAAATCCAAGCCGAGCCGACTGATGCTCAGCCCTATTCAAATCTTTTGATTTTTCCATACATGGAGATTTGGCATATGGATGTCACGCCCGGCTTCCCAAAATACGGAATACGGGGAGCAACGAAGGCCGGCCGTGCTACCTACGGTAAGAAAAGATTCTTCCATAGTCACATAAGGCTGTCGAGCTTAACCTGTCAAAAATAAAATCCAATACCAAAATGGATAATACAGATAATCATGCTGCAACGACACCACAAGCAATACTAAAAATGGGTCCACTAGATAATTGATGTAAATAAGTACCCAATACAATAGGTTCGAAAAAAACAAAATCCGAAAGATACATAAGTGCTAATGTGCTAAAAGTACGCACATGCTAAAATACTAGCTGAAAGGAAATAAACCTACGGATTACTGATCTTAGGCAAAGTCTTGGCAGCCGCTGTGATCCTGCTCAGCCTGAAAATCTGTCTCTAAAGCTGAGATGGTAAATCTCAAGGATATCAAAACATCCCAGGAAGTACGCAACGTATAAGGTGTGTGTATGGTATGATAACATGAATATATGAATATAGTGAAGCCCGTGTGTGCAAGTAAAAGCAGATATATAAAAAGATACAATACTTCTACGAAACAAACATGTAAAGAGGTCAAGTCATAACCTAACCGGTCGCTAAAAAGGTGAACTATCCTATCGTAATCTTGAGTGTGCGCGTCAACCTCTGCAGGAGTATTCCTAACCCAAGAGTAGTGCCCCAGGGGTTAGGAAACACGGGCCCAACTGTGGAATGAACATGCGATCGATATAGCCCGGTACGAGCTGTAATAACATGCGACCGATATAATCCGGTATGAGCTATCGGCATGGGGCTCCTGAGATTCTGTTGTACGAACGCACACTCAAACTACCCCTACATCCCACGTGTTCGTATCTACTAAGGTAATAACTAAATCACTAATTAATAATACTGAAAAGACTGGAACTTATAATATGGTAATTATATAGAAATGAAACTGATAAACAGTGGTGTGTATCATGGCATGTAGCTCAACATCATAATTAAAGATCTCGTTATTAAATGACTAGAGTATTGAATAATCATGTCATGTTAGAGATAATTTCTATTTGATGATAGCAACTGCTTGAAGGCGATGTATAAGCTAACACAAGTCACAAATATTGTCTTCACCATCAGCCTTGATATGTATATAAAAATAATTACAGGCTAGCTAGTAAGATGATTATATGAGATAAGTTAGCAATTCCAAACTTTTATTTGTATGTAAAATAAATTTCATTTTTTATCCATACTTGCTAATTTTTCTTTTTATCTCCTTATTGCATAAAATCTAATTTTTCTATCAATACGACACAAATGAATACTAATACTTTTCTTTTTATTTTGATAGTGCAGGAAAAATAAATATATATATATACAAAGGACCGTCGATGTGCATCGACCAAAAGTAAATCCAGAATACTTGCCTTGAGGATAAGGATCATGGGAAAACGATGTACGAAGATGTGAGGCACGAACTCAGCTAAAGTTCGACTTAGGATCAGAGTTATATGCTCTACCTAGATTGATTTAGCCATAAGCCAACAATATACCGCACTTAGCATATAATTGTACATAACCAAACATGCACATTAACAAGCATGTTGTACTAATATAACAGTAACATGATATAATAAGATTCCGGCATGCAACTAGATATACAATATACAGTACGGATACGAACGGATATCGAAAAACGGTAAACTGTAATATCGGATGCACAATTCAAAATACATGTATTATTTTTATTCGTATGAATATAAATATAGTAACATAGCATGTAGCAAACTAAACTTGCCTGATCGGATCTCACGTCAGGGTACGTACGTCACGTTCGACGTCGGGTAAACATCGCGATGCGAACCACGTGCGTACAGAACTGAACCAGGCTACTCAAGGACGTGACCACGCTGGATGAGGATGACGACTGGGCCACCCAGATCGTCGGCAAAGTGCGCGACTCCGGCGATCACCGGAAACCAAGAATCAAGAAGAAGAAAGAGAAGAAGAAGAAGAAGAAGAAGAAGAAGAAGGGCTGGGGTTTGGTGTGGCTCTGGCTTTATGGGACAGAGGAGAAGGAGAGGTGACGACGAGTCATGGGTCTCCGCCGATGGGTTGCCGGCGATGGTACTGCGGTGCTAGGGTTCTTGGTGTCGGGATGTGCAGGGAAAGAAGAGGAGCTCGGGGTTTGGTGTTGGGGTCTGCAGGGAAGGTGAGGATGAGGTTGAGGAGACGGAGAGGGGATGCAGGCAAAGTGGTAACGGCAAGGGGACGAGGGGGATCGGCGGTGGCGATAAGTTTTCTTGGGTCGTTAGGGTTCTCGGGTTGTGCAGGGGAAAGCTCAGGGTTTTGGAGGGAGGAGTGAGGAGAAGGAGGTGGTGGTTGCGATGGCGACGGCGACGGCGAGGCTCTAGAGTTGGAGGTGATGGGTGCGGGCGTTGTGCAGTCGGGGTTCTTGGGTTGGGTTGCGACGGGGACGAGGGTTGCAAGGGGACGAGGGGCCCCCCGTCAGCAATAGCCTCCATCTTTTCACCCCTGCAACCTTTCAACTACCCCCTCTCACATTGTTTATTCTCTCTGCATTCAACCAGAAAAGATTAAATCACCCATTTAATCCCATTTTTAATGCAATTTTCAATACATTCTTTCACCCCCCTAAACCCTAATTTCCCCTATAAATACCACACCATATTTCACCTCTCATCACTCAGAAATTCCTGACTATACAAAATTCTCAAATCTCTTTACTGTACAAGTGGAGTTAGCGAAAGGCGAAGTTCCGGCAACGGTCCAAGGAGTTTCCGGCGACGAAACGATGCCCCGAAGCCTTCTGTAGATCCCCCCCTCTTTCTCCTCTAGTCCATAAGCTTGTAAGTCCCTTCTTTCCCTCTCATCTCCAATTCTAAAAACTTTCAAAACTAAAACCCGACGGAAGCGGAGTTAATACGACTTCCGATTCGGTTTTTCTTTTAAAAAATCATATTTTTTCTAAAACAAGAATATACCAAACTCTCATATCATGTTCAATAAACATTAACGAACACCTTAAATAAGTTTCATCACAAAATATTATTACATGCAACTTCTATTGTAGTTTTACAGTAAAATACCACATATTTTAGTTTCCGACATAAACAACATATTACCTTTAGATAGTTCACGAGGTAAGACCTACCTCATTACAACACACATCTCTATCATAGCATGATGAAGTTTTGGGAATTTATTCTTGGGTTAAAACTACTTTACAAATAAGTACCTTTAACTTATAAAACCATTTCTATAAAAAGATGTATTAAACATTTCCATGCAATTGCGCCTCTACAACCCATTTTTGGGGACCCCGTTCGGGATGGTGCGGATTAGCGCACATCCTCGGGCCTAGTAGAGCAAGGTGCAGACCTCCAAAAGGAGCATTCGATCTCGATGAAACTTTTATACATTTTTCTTTAGAAAATGAGATTTCTACAAGAAAATAAATAAAATTTATTTTCATTAAAAATATATATCTATTATCAAAATATATATTTTAATTATATAAATATTCCAAGTTTTCTAAATCAAAGGAATCATTATTACATGAAAATACCATCCAAATACAAAACAATACCGATATTTAAATAAAATATCATATACTATGAAAATTAGGTTCTATCTAAAATATACATCTATAAAAACCCTAAAGACGATAATTAAATACTTGAGGTGTATTTTTAAATTATGCCAAAACTATTTTTACATAAAACCCCCTCAAGTTATGTTAAATCACAATAAGGACCCTAGTAAACATAGGTTTAAGCGGGACCAGTCTCTTGAGCCTCAGGGCGCCGGAGATATGGGTGCTTGCCTATCTAAGGCAGACAATCTAACAAACGGTGTTATCAAAACGGTAATTGTCTTGGAAAAAGACACAAATCCTGCCATCCATGTACAACAGTTATCGATAACATCAAAACTAATTCAGGAATTCAAGTTCTTTTTAAAGTATCTGACTCAGACTGAGTCTCAATCTAATCAACCTGACTTGAATGTTGTTTCCCCAATCAGAGCGAAACTCTGTTCAAATTCCAAGATTTGAAATGAAGCGACGCTTCTGCTTTCCCCAATCAGAGCAAAACTCTGTTCAAATTCCAAGATTTCAAAATTCAAAAAATTGAAACAACGCTTCAGATTCTGCGCGCTACGCGCCACGTGTCAAAAACAGACACGCCAGCGCCAGGAGCGCTGCGCCCTAGGCAGCGCACCCCCAATCAGAGCAAAACTCTGTTTCAAAATTCAAAATTTAAAAGTTGAAGCAACGCTTCAGATCCAGCGCTCTGCGCTGCGCACCACGTGTCAAATACGGGTGCGCTAGTGCAGTTGCGTTACGCTCTGCACTACGCGCCACGTATCGAACGTAGGTGCGCTAGCGCAAGGTGCGCCAACGCTGGAATTAAAAATTCCCCCACCGTCAGATCAAAAGATCTAATAATAATAAATTATTAATTAATTAGAACTAAAGTTCTGTTATGGAAAGATTTTTCAATCTTATTAAAACAAGAAAATTATCTTCTGTAAAATAGAAGCCTTAGAATCAAAGATCCAACGGTGGGAAATATTCCCAAATCAATCAGAGAAAGATCTCTTAAAACTGATTTAACAAATCATTTGGCCCTATATAAAGGGCCCTAGACTTCAAGTCTAAAATATAGAGAATACAGAGAAGAAAAGAGAGAGAAAAACCCTCTACAAAAAAGAGCAAGTTCTTAGAAAAAAGAAGATTTTTTCTTCATCTTCAAGGTAAAAAGAACTATGTTCTTGAATAATAGAGATAAAACCATCTCGTAAAAAGAAGAACCATCTTCTAAAAAGATCAGAGATCTAAGAAAAAGACCAATGTCTTTAATAAAGAAAAGATCAAAAAGATCTAATCATAAAAAGACTAAAAGAAGTATTTTACTTCATTCACAGATCTCTTGATCTATAAAGACAGACCCTTTTATAAAAACAAGAACTTTTGTTCTTGGATCTTGAGGAAAAAGCCTCGTTTGAAGAACATAAATTTGTTCTTTGATCTTAAAATTGATCAGATGCGCGTTGTGCTATTGAAAAGCGCCTTGCACTCATGAATTGCACCCTTGTGCTCATTGGACCGGCGCTCAGCACCAAAACCTGCCACGTGTCAACCAGAGATACAATCCGCGCTTTGTGCTTCTAAAACAGAGCATTGCGCTCATGGGCTGGCGCTCAGCGCCAAGCGCGCCACGTGTCACTCACTGGCGCAGCAACAGAATAGGGCAACGCGCTCATAAATTAAAAGCGCAATGCGCTAACAAACTAGCGCTTAGCGCTAAGCGCGACACGTTTCCTCTTCGTGTGCGCTACCCGACAGAAGAGCAATGCGCTCTTTGACTGGCGCAACGCGCCTGGCGCGCCACGTGGCGCACTGTCAGAACAAATTTTGTTTCTGATACAAGACAAAAATGTCAGAGCCCATTGCCTAGCATTATTAAAAGAGCTGAGCCTAAATAAAGGCTTAATAGCCAGAACAAAAATAAAATGTTAAAACATTTTAATTGGACTTAGCCCAATTCTGGCCATAAGTCCTCAACTTATTTTGAATTGAGCACATCTGCTCTTTCAACCACCTCACCTTGGTTCAAGGGTACATCTCTTCACTCCTTTGATATTTGTCGTTGTAATTCCTCAACGTCTTCAAAGAGGTGACGGGTCCCGACAACCACACATTTCACGGACTGTGGGGTCCTTAAACTCATGGACTATGATGTCCTTAACCTCGACCGTGATGTCTTAAAACTAACAATGGACTGTGGAGTCCTTAAATCCACGGACTATGATGTCCTTAACCTCGACCGTGATGTCTTTAAACTAACACTGGACCGAGATGTCCTTAAACTAACAATGGACCGTAATGTCCTTAAACTAATCGACCGCAATGTCACTAAACTAAACAACAGAGCCCGATTGCTCTCATGTCGGATCTAAACGATCCCGTTAAGTTGATCTTAGTCTAAAATTAGACTAACGTATCATTAACTAACGTTTAAGTTGATCTTAGTCCCAAATAAGGCTAACGTATCCTTAAACCCAACCCCCCAAACCCAAATCTAAGAAAGATATGGATTTGGACTAGTCCACGCCCTACGGGCAACAACACAAATTAGTCTCCGTATACAATCCACGGGCAACCAAACACAAAACAAACACCCACGACAAGAAGTGACCATCTGGAGAAGGAGAAAGTTGTTACCGCGATGCGGTAGCATAATTAACTGCAGGGGCTTGCGCCTATAGGGAAGAGCGTCCCCACAATCAAAAACCCCTCAAACGAGGGGCAATCTGACGAAGTCTGCTACATCGGCCGCATTCGTTTAAACCTTCGATACATGGTGTCATAAATCAACTTGGCATATTCGGAGAGGTGGACGGATAGCACCAATTATCATCTGCCCCGAATTTCAGGCAAGACGGACCTGCGCGGTCGCGTCTCCGTGATTCGGAGGGGAACAGATTATGGCACGCCCGGTGGGACCTTTTCCTTTTTCCACTCCACACTCCGTGTGTCGTGTTCGCGAACCAATCGCGGTTTGCTGATAGTTGCCCTTGGGTTTCGAGGTGCTAAGATTTGGCGTTTTGCATGGTGCAGAAAGCGAAAGATCAATGGCGTCCACTTGTGCAAAATATTCCAACTGCAGCTGCAACTCGCGCTCCGCCTCATCTAGAGGCATAGCTTACGGGCCTCAAGTGGCGTCCCTGTTCACGATGCCGGTGGAACAAGTCACCCAGGCTACTACTGGATTGTTTTTCTGGACCATGCTCCCGCCAACGAGCTTCACCGCTCTTGTACCAACACCAGAAGCTCCCAAGAAGTCGATCTTTGATCGGCTTGCTACTACCGCGGCCCCTCTCAATGGGTCATCCAGCTCCAGCTTCTCGGTCTTCACCAGACTGGGCCAAAATTCCTGTGGGCCCATGATGAAGCTTGCAATCCCAGAAAAGGTTGTTCCGAAGAGGATAGCCATCCCTGTTCCTGAAGTCGTCAATGCGGCTTCTCCTACCAAAGGGTCAGTTTTTACAAGACTGACTGTTCCGGTTCCCACTAGGGTTCCTGTCCCTGCTCAGAAGTCTGTTTTTGACCGGCTGGATACCGCTTCTCAACGGACATCAGTCTTCAAGAGGCTGACGCCAGCAACAACCCCCCACCTGGGTAGGGGGCAAGACAAAGCCATTCCCTTCGCTGAACCAACACCAACGGCTCGACACGCTCGACGTCGCTACTGTCACTGAGTAAGGAAGGCCGGGGGAAACTCCCCCTCTGGGCTAACTCCACCAGCTCCAACGATGGAAGTTAATGATGTTGTTCCAACCGGGAACAGTTTTGAGCTGCTGAACAAGATGCGTAAGAACTCGCCTACCGCGGTATTGAAAAGATCTCCCCCGTCGATGGAGACTGTCACAGAAGCAAAGCTGGACCAGTCCCCTCAGCGGCTGTCTTCCAAAGTTTACAAAATATGGCGACAAGTCCGAGAGTCGGTGGTTGATCAAGACTATCCCCGCCGGCAGAAGAAGCTGAAGGTCCGACAGGAAGAAAACCATTTCGTTAAGCCACAAAAGGCGACGGCTACTTGGGTGCCCACTGCAATGGCCCCCTCAACTTCGACCGCTCATAAGAGGAGAAGGCCGGAGAAAATCCCCATGTCTGCGACAAATGTCAAAGGCACTGAGCCCAAATGCCCCAAGTGTGCATACCGTCTATATGGCATCCAGAAAAGAGGATAGCCGTATCTCCACAGGTCAACGACCGCTTACACGATCCGTAACGAAATCCCAAGAGCAGCAGCAGAAGCTTCAGGAGATGATGACTGCGATGGCCGCACTCACAAGACCGAAAGCAAGCCCAGAGGCATCCTCGGAGCAACGCCATGAGCAAGAAACCGATGCCGAATTCCTTCGGAGAATGCTTGAAAAGAAGGACAAAGAGGTCGCGGAACAAGCGGCCAATATAAAGCAAATGGCCCTTGTATTCCAGGATATGGTGGGCATGATGATCCAGCCGGACCCTCCAGCCGATGATCCTCCGGTAATAATTGAAGATGACAAAGGAGAAATATCGAATCCTCTGCCGGCTCTGTCAACAGCCAAGGAAGAGACAATCTCCAAAGCTTTCCTAGATGACTATATTGCTCACCAAATAAGAGTTCATCAGGCAAATGAAACGGCCGGGCAAGTCGTCAAAACTGGGCGACCGTATCCGGGCTGGTATGATCAAATAAAGTACCCGCCGGGCTACACGATCCCCAAATTTCACGTATACAAGGGGACAGGAAATCCCCATCAACATGTCGCTCAGTTCAGGGCTCTTTGTGGCAACACCGGTGGCGATGATAAACTTTTGCTCCGCCAATTCATCGGCAGTTTGTCGGAAATGGCGTTTGAGTGGTACTCCGAACTTCCAAACGACTCCGTCAAAACTTTCGCAGAAATAGAGTTGTTGTTCACCCAGCGATTCGCAAGTGCTAGTGAACGCACCCCAATAACGGCATTGATCAATGCCAGGGTGAAGCCAGGGGAGACATGGGTTCAGTACGCAATCCGATAGCGGAATCTGTGGTCGAAGTGCGAACAGCGCATCGAAGAGGCACCAGCGGTGGGCATGTTCATGGGCACTCTAGACCCTCATGCAACTATTTCACAGTTCATGATGTTCTTCAAACCGACCACAATCCAGGCTCTAATCGACAAGCTGGCCCAGATGGACCAGATGGGTCATAGACCATCTCCCCCGAAGCCGGAACCGCGAAACGAAAAGGATAAAGGGAAGGCGATCTTCGTTGCGAACACCCAGCAGCAGCCCAGTGTCCCAAAGCTAGCGGATCAACTGGAAGAGAGACGGTGCTATTATAATGAGAAGATGAAGCATCCTTACTCGTTCCCACGGGATAAAACGAAGAGACTATTCGAGCTGGCGATGCGCAACAGGCTTATCAATTTGCCGAATCCAAGGCGACCATCGCAACCCGGCGAAGTGAATAATCCCAATTATTGCCCTTACCACAAAATGGTAAGCCATCCAATCGAAGATTGTTTCGTGTTTAAGGGATGGATCGAGGATCAGTACCTACAATGCAAGTTTGCGCTGTCTGAGAAGTGGAAAGTAAACCCACCATAACCGCACACTCCTAAAAAGACGGATACACCGAGGGCAACGTGCTCTTTTGTTGAAGAAGCTCCATGGGAAGTGGCCCTTTCGGCCAAAACCAAAAGGATGCTAAATGATCTCTAGACATGCCCGGGGATCAGATGGAAGAATCCGCTGGAATCCCAGATCATCGAAGAGATGCTGAAGCCGCGCCCAACTTCAAAGATCAGTAGTGACAGCCAAAACTCGCATACCCAGCCGTCGAAATCTTCAAAAAAGAAAAAGAAATCCAAGAAGCCCGTGAAGCCTGATGACAAGCGCACAGACATGCAGAAACAGATCGACACGCTAGAAGAGTACAACCAGAAGGTGCGGACTCCGATCACGCTCCAAGAATTCCTCGGCCACGTCCTTGAAAATGGAGATGATGGAGAAGACTCATCAGATGGATCTGAGGATTACGTAGCAAGTTGTCATGTGATCTCTCACTCATTGATAGACGATGAAAAGGCTCCTTGCACCAAGAGACCGGGGGTAGGTCCTGAACCGAAACTTCCAGGGCCATCAGACGAAATAATCGACGTATTCCTAAACGAAGCTCTTCTAAAAAGTAAAGCTGATCGGGAGCGTGAGATGGCCATATTTGAAAAGGCCAAACGCCGGCGACTGGCCGAAAGATTCGAGTCACTCCCGCCGAATCAAGAGACATCCGTCGCGGATAAAAACAAGTTCAAGACGAGGAAAAGGTTTGCGAAAGCCATATCAATGGAAATGAAGCTACCACCCTCCGAAGGAAACGTCCCTGGTGAAGCAGAAACACATCCTAGCTACTGCTTATATCATCGGAAGATTGTGCACCCCACCGAAGAGTGCAACGCTTTTAAAAAATTGTGGCAAGGGTATGTCGCTCACTGGCAGCATTTCAAGCGGATGAAACGCAAAACTCGCCGGGAGCAAAGAAATACGACCGAGGAGCATAAAAGAACCACCGGCAATTGTCGCGTGATTAACGCCGGGGGATCACAAGTTCTAACATTCGGGAGCGACTCTGACGAGGAAATGGCTCTTGTCCCTCTCTTCAAAGAGTCCACTTTGGGAAAAGAGGAAGAACCGAAGGCTTGCGAAAACATCCAGCTCCGCAATCGTACACTTCCAGAAAAGAACCTCGGACCCATAAATAGAAAAGATAAGGGAAAAGAAAAGGTCTCTGAAGATATCGCCCTAGACGACCAAGTCATGAGAGAGCTGACCGTCAAGGACCCGCCAAAGAAAAGTAAGGTGGACTACAACGTCCTGACGCACCTAAGGAAGTTACCTTCGCAGCTCAGCATTCTCGACGCCCTTTTACTATCAAAAGAAGCAAGAGATTCATTGATCAAGGCGCTGCAAGAGCCAGAGCAATTCCAAGCTTTCCTCGCCGAAGAAAAGATGAAGGACGAGCTGGAAGAAGTACACACAGCCGATATTACCTTCGGCAATGAAGATCTCCTCCTTGGGACGTGCGAGCACAACCGTCCCCTATATGTCTCCGGATATTGTCACGATATCAAGATAGGCAAAATCATGGTCGACGATGGGTCTTCCGTCAATCCCCTCAACGTGCGAGTGTTGAAGGAAATCTGCATGAGCGTTCAGCACCTCGCTCGTGATAAAATCACCATCTCCGGGTTCGACTCTCAGTGATCACGAACTCTCGGGTCTGTGATACTGACACTGCGCTTCGGGTTACATGTCACAGATATTAAATTTCATGTCATCAACGCCAAGACCTGCTATAATGCTTTGCTCGGCCGGCCTTGGTTACACGAGTACAACATCATCCCTTCTACACAACATCAGTGTATGAAATACTTCAAGGATGGTCTCGAGTATACTGTGACAGGAGAGTTAAACCCATTCTCCATGAACGAAGTTCGCAAGTACGAAGATGCAAAATACTTCTTGCCAGACTTTGAAGACACGGAGAGATGTCACAAACCGGAGAACAAAACTATCACCACCATTCCGTTCTTCGGGAGTGATACCGAGGAGGAGGAAGAGATAGTTTACTCGGGTCTGCCCCAGTACAACAAACCAGGACCATCCGCTCCTATGTTGATCTTTGGCAGCGATTCGGAAGATGAGGTCCATGCTATATTCTCTGCTCGGCCTTCAATACAAACCATCGCTGATGAAGATCAAAGTTTGCAAGTTGCCATGGTTCCGCCCAAACATCATAAAGAACTAGACGCGCTTGATACCTACAGTGTGGAAGAGCTGCAGACGTTCTATGTCCCTCCCAGGCGAGAAGGTGAAAAGGAGATCCTATTCTACCGATCCGGGGAAACTAAAGTGGAGAGGGAAATCTGGCACGGCGCGGATTCCACACTCGACAGGCTCCAGCCCATCCGTTTGCCCAGATATTACACAGATGGGCTAAGGAGACTCTTGAGACGCCAAGGTGTACCCCTTAAGCAAACTGCGCGACAAGCACGGTTCTATAACAGAATCTGGAACGTTCCTAGAACTCAGCGGAAATTGCCCAACGGAAGAATGGAAACGACCGGACTTGGGTATGTTCAATCCAAGAAACGGGAGCTACTCCGCGACTGCTACGTCATACATGACTTTGATGAAGAGGGAGATGCTTTTTGGGAAAATGCAAACCCTGAACCAGAAAGAGCTCCCAACGTAAAAATGCCCAGTCCGTCGTTTGAAGAACAAATGGACAAGCTTATAAGGGAAGCGGGTCAAAAGGTTCGAAATGACCATAATCGCGAAATGGCCGTCTACGAGAAAGCCAGGACGCAACGCCTTCTTCAACAGGCTGCGAAAGATGAAAATGCTCCTCCTTGTCAACCCGTTGTACAAAAGGCACGACACAGAGGAAGAAACAAACCAGAGAGTGGGAAAGGTATTCGACGACGACAAAGTGGGTCCAAGAAGCCACGCGATCAGGAGTCGAGCGACCAGGATTCATCTCTTATAAAGAAGATGGGTCGAGCGTACTCTTTCGCCCAAGACAAGAGAAAGAAGATACTTGATCTTGCTATAAAACATCAAATGATTATCCTCCCGGAGTCCAAGCACCCCGAACAAGCTGGCGAAGTCTCTCATCCGGACTATTGCTCCTATCATAGGGCAATAGGACATCCTATCGAAAACTGCTTCACCTTCAAGAACTGGGTCGAAGATCAATATCGACAGGGCAGATTCGCTCTATCCAACAGCTGGAGGGTAACCCCGCCGCAAAGGCATGAAACCAAATCCACGAGGGTAGAACCAGATCAACGTCGATCTTGGAAGCGAGCTCGTACCTGTCACGTGATAACGTTATCATAAGAAGACCCCGACGGTATGGATAATCTCCCCTGGTGCTTCGAAAACAATGATGACGAGGTGATCTCAGAGTTTCCACCGGCACTGAAAGAGCTGGAAGATGGAATACATACCACTGCAAATGAGCTCAAGAAAATTGATTTGGGGACGGCAAGTGACCCGCGACCGACGTTCGTCAGCGAATTGCTGTCTGAAGAAAGGGTGGCTACACTAAAGGACGTGCTCGTGCAGCATAAAAATTGCTTCGCATGGAATTATTCCGAGATGCCATAACTAGATCTAGAGATTGCTGTCCACAAACTGACCATATCCCCGGACGTCAAGCTAATCAAGCAAGCACCGAGAAGAATGCGGCTCGAGCTTGAGATGAGCATCAACGCCGAGGTCAAGAAGCTGATCGACTCTGGCTTCATCCAAGAAGTTCAGTATCCTGACTGGATTGCCAACATCGTCCCGGTGATGAAGAAAAATGGGACAGTACGCATATGCGTGGACTTTCGGGATCTCAATAAAGCCTGCCTGAAAGACGACTTCCCAGTACCGGTCACCGAGCTGATGATAGATAATACATCCACTCACGAAGTCTTCTCCTTCATGGATGGCTCGTAAGGATACAATCAGATAAAGATGCATCCCGAGGACCAGAAGCACACCGCTTTCCGGACCCCTTTGGGTATATTCTGCTACAAGGTGATGCCCTTCGGTCTAAAGAACGCCGGCGCCACCTACCAAAGGGTCATGACGAAGATCTTCGATGACCTCATACATGAAATCGTCGAATGCTATATCGATGACCTCGTGGTGAAAAACAAATCATACGAGGAACATCTAGAACACCTGAGGATCGTATTTCAGCACCTCCGGCAATACAACTTAAAGATGAACCCTCTCAAATGCGCGTTCGGAGTTTCCTCGGGCAAATTCCTGGGATTCGTCGTCAGACACCGAGGTATCGAGATAGACCCGTCGAAGATCAAGGCGATCATGGAAATTCCTCCGCCAAGGACTCTTAAGCAATTGCGGTCTCTCCAAGAAAAGCTCGCGTACATCCGGCGATTTATAGCCAATCTTTCAGGCAAAATGCCGTCCTTACAGCCACCTGATGAAGAAAGGAACCCCTTTCGTCTGGGATCACAAATGCCAAAGCGCGCTGGACGAAATCATGCAATACCTACAGAATCCGCCAGTACTGGCCGCTCCGGTCAAGGGAAAACCTCTCATTCTGTATACAACCGCCCTTGAAGGTTCCTTAGGCGCATTATGGGCACAAGAGAACGACCAAGGGAAGGAGAGAGCGCTCTACTATTTGAGTCAAGTTCTTCTGGGGGCAGAAAGCAATTATTCTCCCATCGAAAAACACTGCCTGGCATTAATCTTCGCGATAACGAAGCTCAGGCACTATGCATTGGCGCATGACGTCCGTCTCATATCGAAGGTGGATCCTCTCAAATATTTGATTTCAAATGCCATATTGACGGGGCGGCTCGCTAAATGGGCCTTGCTCTTGATGGAATTCTCAATAACGTATCAGCCTCTTAAGGCAATGAAGGGACAGGCCATCGCCGACTTCTTCGCTGAGCATCCGATACCTGCCGATTCTCCCTTGAACTGCGAATTGCCAGACGAACATGCGTTTGACACGATCGATGGAAGTGATACCTGATGGGAACTTTACTTAGATGGAACATCTTCCATGAAGAAACTCAAGCAAAGCACCCCCATAATCAAATCAGGGGTAGGCCTCATCTTCATAACTCCACAAGGAGGGATAATGCGCTTTGCCTTCTCTTTAACAGAGCCGAGGACAAACAATGAAGCCGAATACGAAGCTTTGATAGCAGGTCTCGAGATCGCCATTGACATGGGGATTGAAAACCTCTTCATATACGGAGATTCCCAACTGGTCGTTAGTCAAGTAAACGACGACTATCAAACGTGCAAACCAGAACTGGTGAAGTACGGCGAGAGGGTACAGCAACTGCTGACCCAAATACCTTCCTACACCTTGGAAAGCATACCACGTGCGGAAAATAGCAAGGCGGATGCATTAGCCAAGCTCGCTAAAGAACTGGCTGACGAAAACCTCGATGACGTGAGGATCGTTGTTTAAAGCCGTCGAGTTCTTGCACCGGCAGAAATATTTCCAGAGACGTCCGAGGAAAAGGGAATGACCAAGCCAGCGGCTCTACAAATAAAATACCAAGAAAAGGTTGAGGATTGGAGAGAAGTCTTTATAGACTACTTCAAATCCCTTCGAACACCTGAAGAGGCAAAGAGAGTCGTTCAAGAAACTCACAACGGACTCTGTGTTTCTCACCAAGCCGGGTCGAAGATGAAGCTGAAGATCAAACGGATGGGTTATTATTGGCCTACGATGATTCAAGACTGCCTCGAGTATGCGAAGCAATGGCATCCGTGCCATATCCATGGCGACTTTATCCACCAGCATCCAAATCCACTACATCCAACGGTGGCAAGCTGGCCGTTAGAAATGTGGGGAACTGACATAATTGGCCTCATCGAACCAGCATCGTCCAGAGGACATCGATTCATTCTGGCGACAACTGATTACTTCTCTAAATGGGCAGAAGCAGTACCGCTAAGGGAAGTGAAGACGGAGAATATCCTCCATTTCTTCAAGGCGCACGTCATTTATCTGTTTGGAACTCCGAGACGGATCATCTCCGATAACGGGCCAGCCTACCGAAGCCATAAGATCAGCCGCTTCGCTCAACAACATAACATAGACTGGAGATATTCCTCGGTCTATAATCCCCGAGCTAACGGTCTAGCTGAGGCTTTTAACAAGACCTTGACGAAGATCGTGAAAAAGACGGTGTCCCGGAATAAGAAGGACCGGCACAAGAGACTGCATGAAGCTCTCTGGGCGTACCAGACTACGTTCAAGACGGCCACGAACACAACGCCGTACGATCGGTATTCGGTACAGAAGTGGTACTCCCCCTCGAGATAGAGCTACCCTCTCTACGAATAGCAGTTCATTACGAGCTGACCGACGAAGAGAATGCTTACCTTCGGCTTGAGGAGCTCGACGCCCTTGACGAAACCCGGCTCATAGCGCAACAAAACCTGGAGGCTTATAAAGCAAAGATGACGCGCTCATACGAGAGATTGACTAGGCCGAGAACATTCCGCCAAGGCGAGCTCATGCTAGTGGTCAAAAGACCTATGATCCCCAATCGTGCCAAGCGGGGAAAATTTGAGCCGAACTATGAAGGACCGTATATCATAGACAAGGTCTACCAGGGTGGAGCCTATATACTCATGGACATGCATGGCGAAAGGCCCTTCAGGCCAATAAATGGTCGCTTCCTGAAGAAATACTACGCCTAACGAGTCACGGCCTAGATCAATGATAGATGACGACGACTATGTCCGCTCGCTATCTTCCTAAGCCTAAACTCTGTAAGTAGTAACCGGCTCCTTAACAATGGACCGAAAACGTCCTTAAACTAACAACGGACCGAAAACGTCCTTAAACTAATGACGGACCGAAACGTCCTTAAACTAACAACGGACCACTATGTCCTAAAACTAGCCGTTAACCGAGATGTCGATAAACTACGGTGGATTGCAGCATCCCAAAGCTGATACAACAAAAAAAAGAATAAAGAAAAAAAAAGAGAGAAAAGAAAACGGTATGTCCATAAGCAAAATGGGCACGGATAAAAACCCGAAAGGGCTCCGTGAGTAAAAACAGCAAGGCTACCGGCGAGTTTTGTGAAAACCCGAAAGGGCGCAAACTCGTTAGAATAAAAAAAAGAAAGAATAAAAAAAAGAGAAAAAATAAAACGGTATGTCCACAAGCAAAAAGGGCACGGATGAAAACCCGAAAGGGCTCCGTGAATAAAAACAGCAGGGCTACCAGCGAGTTTTGTGAAAACCCGAAAGGGCGCAATCTCGTTAAAAGACACTTTCAAGGTCCTCTCGACTTTGTAAGGAGAAACCACCTGCGTGAGATCCTTACGACTCACAAGGGAGCAACACACTTATGGATCCCCACGATTCCTAAAGAGAAATTACACTTGCGAGATCCTCACGACTCGTAAGGAGAATCCTCTTATGGGACCCTCACGGCTCATAAGATTCAAAAGTCTTAAGCTACAGGGATCTGAACCTGTTTTTAAGCAGCCCCCACAACCTCCAATACTGCCCTACAAGCGGCTCAATGATGACCCTTGTATACAATCCACGGGCGCGAATAAACATTTCCCTAACGAAGTCCCATCCGTGACTAGGGATATGTCTATATGGTGAACAACTCTTGTAAGTCCTCTCGATTTATAAGGAGAAAACCCTCTTGTAAGATCCTTAAGACTTTTAGGAGAACATACACTTAGGAGTCCTCACGACTCCTAAGGAGAAAACACACCTACGAGATCCTCACGACTTGTAGGGAGAAATACCTTCATGAGATCCTTACGGCTCATGAAGTCAAAAGCCTTAGTCGACAGGATCCTAACCCTGTTTACTAAGCCACCTTTGTTCGACATCGACAGAGGCAAATGATGATTCTCTCCTGGCAATATCCTAGTAGTAGCGGTGCTGATGACGAAATCGGTGTCTAATTCCGAGCTTGCAGCGAAAAGCCAGCAAGCCACACATGCATACGAAATAGCTGAAATGATGGGGCAACCTGCAACAAAATCAGCAAGTAAAAATATATGCATGCAAAATAGCCGAAATGATTGGGCAACTTGCAATAAAAAGCAGCGGGTAAAAATTAAAAAAAATAGCCGAAATGATTGGGCACCGCGAAAAATAGCCGAAATGATTGGACAATCGCGACCTTCGCGATATAAAAGCTGAAATGATAGAGCATCGCGGAAAGAAATAAAAAAAATGAATGAAATTTATGCCCTACAGGTGATATCATGTCAATCCCTGTATACAATCCAGGGGCGCAAACAAAGAAGGAATCACACCCTTCCTCCCCAAGCTTCATCAGAAGGAGAGGCCAAATCTCAATGGTTCATAGACAGCCTAGAGATCATATCAACATTCGTGTTATTACAACGGACACAACATCAAGCAAAACGGAACAGCGGCAACTCCCGGTTCCATGACTCGGCGGTGTACAGATGACCGAGAGTCAAACTCCGACTCCGTGAAATGCGGATAAAGTCAACCCTTCCTGGTCACGTGAAACGCGGATAATATCAACTCTGACCCCGTGTGAAGCATCCAGAGCGGAGCCTGGTCCTCGCCGAACACGGCAGTGAACCCGTGGGAAGCATCCAGAGCAAAATTCCTGGCTACGTGGAACGCGGATAATGTCAACTCTGACCCCGTGTGAAGCATCCAGAGCGGAGCCTGGTCCTCGCCGAACACGGCAGTGAACCCATGGGAAGCATCCAGAGCAAAATTTCTGGTTACGTGGAACGCGGATTATGTCACTCCTGACCCCGTGGAAAACATCCAGAGCAGATCCTGGTCCTCACAGAGCACGGCAGTGAACCCGTGTGAAGCATCCAGAGTGGAGCCTGGTCCTCGCCGAACACAGCAGTGAACCCGTGGGAAGCATCCAGAGCAAAAATTCCTGGCTATTTGGAACGCGGATTATGTCACTCCTGACCCCGTGGAAAACGTCCAGAGCGGATCCTGGTCCTCGCAGAGCACGGCAGTGAATCCGTGGGAAGCATCCAAAGCGTATCCTGGTCCTCGCAGAGCACGGCTGTGAACCCGTGTGAAGCATCCAAAGCGGAGCCTGGTCCTCGCCGAACATGGCAGTGAACCCGTGGGAAGCATCCAGAGCAAAATTCCTGGCTACGTGGAACACGGATTATGTCACTCCTGACCCCGTGGAAAACGTCCAGAGCGAATCCAGGTCCTCGCAGAGCACAGCAGTGAACCCGTGTGAAGCATCCAGAGCGGAGCCTGGTCCTCGCCGAACACGGCAGTGAACCCGTGGGAAGCATCCAGAGCAAAATTCCTGGCTACGTTGAATGCGGATTATGTCACTCCTGACCCCGTGGAAAACGTCCAGAGCGGATCCTGGTCCTCGCCGAACACGGCAGTGAACCCGTGGGAAGCATCCAGAGCAAAAATTGGACTGTAAGGTCCTTAAACTCACGGAATATGATGTCCTTAACCTCGACCGTGATGTCTTAAAACTAGCATTGGACTGTGAGGTCCTTAAACTTATGGACTATGATGTCCTTAACCACGACCGTAATGTCTTTAAACTAACATCGGACTGTGGGGTCCTTAAACCCATGGACTATGATGTCCTTAACCTCGACCGTGATGTCTTAAAACTAACATTGGACTGTGAGGTCCTTAAAACTCATGGAATATGATGTCCTTAACCTCGACCGTGATGTCTTAAAACTAACAACGGACTGTGGAGTCCTTAAATCCATGGACTATGATGTCCTTAATCTCGACCGCGAAGTCTTTAAACTACGGTATCTTGGAAAACGTCCAGAATGGAGTCTGGTCCTCACAGAACCCGGCAGTGAACCCGTAGGAAGCATCCAGAGCAACCCATGACTCCGTGAAATGTGGATAAGGACAACTTCATCCATCACTTGTGGGTCCTCACGACTCGTAAGGAAGTAAATTCTCTTGTGAGATCCTTACGACTTTCAAGAGAAAACACACTTAGGAATCCTCACGATTCTTAAGGAGAAATTACGCCTACGGGATCCTCTCGACCGGTAGGAAGAAAATTCTTTATGAGTCCCTCACGGCTCATAAAGTTGAAAAGTCTTAGGTGACAGATCCTAACCTTATTTTCTAAGCCATCACTGCCTTACAAAGAGCACAAGATTGACAGCTATATACTATCTACAGACCGCACTTGCTAAAATCACAAGGCAACAACACAGTAAGGAGAAGAAAGAACATCTGATTTGCATCTAATTAAGCGTTCGAGGCATACCCATTCATGCATGTGCAAAAGATTTAAAACATGAAATAAAACACGCTAAAATGAGAAACTTGCCATTCATACTGCGAAAAAGTTCTTACAATTATGAAAGCAGTAAACAAAAATATTATCAAAATAATTACAATGGCAAAACCTCAGATCCAGGGCATGGATTGAGGAACTCAAAAGTGACTTTGTCCAGAATTTTCCAGGCCTGGCGAACCATCCTAGTATGCTTTCTTTCGCGATCATAAGCGTCGGGATCCCCACAGATGTCCTCCACCCTCCGATAGGCAGCAAGTATGGCCGACTATTGAAAAGCCTAGTGCAGGAGATCGACAAGATTGTCTCGCCTTCTGTTTGAGATTAGGCTCATCAGATACACCGAGTGCACCTTATCCTCGACGGCATCCAATGCCCTAAGCGGCACGCCGGTACAGAATAGAGGAAGCACTTCCCAGATCGCTCCCACAATAAGCTTCAGGAGAGGGGAGCATCGAGGAAGCAGTCGACCATTGTATGCGTCAAAGCGACTCATAATTTCGGCACACTCGGCGTTTGTGAATTCTCGATTCTGAGAACGGACGAGTGAGTGGATGTCTCCGTAAGAGATAATCTCGTCGAGATCATACATGTGAGCGTCCATTACTCTTGAAAAAGAAAATCAACAAAATTAGCAGACAGACTGATTAAGCAAATTCTTATTAAAAACAGGCACAGGGAGTTAAACTCCTTGAGAGCAATGCTCTGCAGAAAGGAGTGACACCTGTCAAAATCAATTATGAGGGGAATTTAAAGAAATCCCCCGAGAACATTGAGAGCCTTGCACCGAGAAGATGATATAATTCATCAAAAAAATAAAATTCCATTTTTTAATCTTCAAGATCCATGAAAAACTCTTAAGAGTTCTTCTATATGATTTGAAAGGAGCAAAGCTCCATTAATGAATTAAGAAATCATATGTAAAATCCTTTTAGAGAGCAGAGCTCTATTAATGGAACCCTAATAGGGTTCTCTTTAGATCTCTTTAGACCTATGGAGCAAAGCTCTGCTAGTGAAACTCTAAATGGGTTTTCTGAAGATCAAAGATATATTAAAAGCAAGGCTCTGTTAATAGGTAAAACCCTAACTCATTAAGATTTATTAAAATTTTACCTAAATTTGGAAAGAGTTTCTCTTTTACTTTTGAGAAATTCTCAAACAGAAGAGCTGTGCTCTGAACAAAATTCTCAAAGAGGATGATAATCATCTAGAGGACCAAAGGTCCTATTTATAGGCGTTAAGACATCTCTTTAACTTCTGAGTTGATCCAAGGGCTCAGATGTTGCCACCTCTGTGCTCACGTGTGGGCCACGCAAGCACAACGGTGGGGGGCATTTGTTTTCCCAATCAGAGCGAAACTCTGTTCAAATTCCAAGATTTGAAATGAAGCAACGCTTCTGCTTTCACCAATCAGAGCAAAGCTCTGTTCAAATTCCAAGATTTCAAAATTCAAAAAATTGAAGCAACGCTTCAGATTCTGTGCGCTGCGCGCCACGTGTCAAAAGCAGACACGCCAGCGCCAGAAGCACTGCACCCTAGGCAACGCACCCCCAATCAGAGCAAAGCTCTGTTTCAAAATTCAAAATTTAAAAGTTGAAGCAACGCTTCAGATCCAGCGCTCTGCGCTGCGCGCCATGCGTCAAATACGGGTGCGCTAGCGCAGTTGCGCTGCGTGCCACGCGTCAAACACGGGTGCGCTAGCGCAGTTGCGCTGCGCGTCACGTATCGAACGTAAGTGCGCTAGCGCAAGGTGCGCCAGCGCTGGAATTAAAAATTCCCCACCGTTAGATTTTAATTGGACTTAGCCCAATTCTGACCATAAGTCCTCAACTTATTTTGAATTGAGCACATCTGCTCTTTCAACCACCTCACTTTGGTTCAAGGGTACATCTCTTCACTCCTTTAATATTTGTCATTGTAATTCCTCAACGTCTTCAAAGAGGTGACGGGTCCCGACAACCACACATTTCACGAACTGTGGGGTCCTTAAACTCATGGACTATAATGTCCTTAACCTCGACCGTGATGTCTTAAAACTAACAACGGACTGTGGAGTCCTTAAATCCACAGACTATGATGCCCTTAACCTCGACCAAGATGTCTTTAAACTAACACTGGACCGAGATGTCCTTAAACTAACAATGGACCGTAATGTCCTTAAACTAATCGACCGCAATGTCACTAAACTAAACAACAGAGCATAATTGCTCTCTTGTCGAATCTAAATGATCCCGTTAAGTTGATCTTAGTCTAAAATTAGACTAACGTGTCCTTAACTAACGTTTAAGTTGATCTTAGTCCCAAATGAGGCTAACGTATCCTTAAACCCAACCCCCCAAACCTAAATCTAAGAAAGATACAGATTTGGACTAGTCCACGCCCTACGGGCGACAACACAAATTAGTCTTCGTATACAATCCACGGGCAACCAAACACAAAACAAACACCCACGACACGAAGTGACCATCTGGAGAAGGAGAAAGTTGTTACCGCGATGCGGTAGCGTAATTAACTGCAGGGGCTTGCGCCTGCAGTTAAGAGCGTCCCCACAATCAAAAACCCCTCAAACGAGAGGGAATATGACGAAGTCTGCTACATCGACTGCATCCGTTTAAACTTTCGATACATGGTGTCATAAATCAACTTGGCATCTTCGGAGAGGTGGACGGATAGCACCAATTAGCATCTGCCCCGAATTTCAGGCAAGACGGACCTGCGCGGTCGCGTCTCTGTGATTCGGAAGGGAACAAATGTGATTCAAGTATAAACTACAATACAACATGAATCCATGAATCCATCTATTCAACCTATATCAATCTATATTGACTGAACCGAACCATGGATATGCTCCGTCTACATGAGTCTCCATTTATATCTATTACATTTACTGATATCATGGTTTTGGCAAGTCTTCCATTTACTACAAGACAATACAATGCAATCAGTACAATCAATATAATAAAATATTCTGGGGTTTATAAAGGGGTAGGCTGGTACGGAACATGTTAAAGTTGGCACGAGGTGGTCACTTAAGACGTAATTATATCCATGCCGTTGTTCCGTGGTATTTTCGACGGAGCCTTGTACTGCGGGTTACCAAAGTCCACGGTGTAAGTTGGACTCCTCTCGTATACACTTGCATATTATATACCAAGCTACAAACAACTGCGTTAACATTATAATTAAACATTATTAGTTATATCCTCTTTCAGTCTATTCTATCTCTACCCATCTTTGGGACTTACCAAACGATTGTTCACTGACGATATTCCTATTTCTCTTCTTCTTTGGAATGTTGTCAGGTGGATCGGACGCACCAGAGCTCGAGACCAGCCAGGAGCACTTGGAGTAGTTCACAGAAGATCTTGAGTATTGACTTTACTTGTTTATATTTTCATTTCAGTTATGCCATTGTTTAGGCATTGCTTTCTATTTATGTATTTACATTCCAGTTGTACCTGTAAAAGAATGTTTAATAAATAAAGTTGTTGTTCTTTATATCCATGTCTCTTGTGTACATTTACTTTATATTGCTTAGATACGCTTAGCGTGTTTACTTCGGAGTAAATACATAGCGGACCTCGCCGCGTCCTCTTCCCATACACTGGGAAGCGGGGCGTGACAAATTTTGTTGGGCACTGTAGACGTTGAGACAAGAAATGTTATATGCTAAGATGAGCAAGTGCGAGTTTTGGCTCGATGAAGTGAAGTTCTTGGGTCATGTTGTATCCGGAGATGGAATTACAGTTGACCCTGAAAAGATTGCAGTTGTTCATGATTGACCGACTCTAAATAATGTAGAGGAGATTAGAAGTTTCCTTAGCCTTGCTGGATACTATAGAAGGTTTGTGGAGAACTTCATCCGGATAGCAGAACCATTAACCAAGCTAACACGAAATGACGTACCGTTTGTTTAGTCTGAAAAGTGTGCGTTAGCTTTTGAGGTGCTAAAACAAAGGTTGACAACCGCACCTATTTTAACGGTGCCAGATGGTTCCGGAGGATTAGTTATTCACAGCGACGCATCTGGGAAAGGCTTGGGAAGTATTTTGATGCGGCATGAAGTTGTAGTTTATGTGTCGAGGCGGTTAAAGACTCATGAGAAGAACTATCCAACTCACGATTTGGAACTAGCAGCAATTATCTTTGCACTAATGATTTGGAGACACTATTTATTGAGCAAAAAGATCGAGGTGTTTACTGATCACAAAAGATTAAAGTATATGTTCACACAGAAAGAACTCAACATGAGACAGCGTAGATGGTTGGAGCTAATGGCCAACTATGATCTTGATCTAAAGTACCATCCAGGAAAAGTTAATGTAGTACATGACACTTTAAGTCGGTTGCCAGCAATACGGATGTTAACTTCGCAGAAAGAGATTATAGCGAATTTTTAGATATTCGAGTTGGAGCTCGTACTACCAGATTATTCGGGACAATTGATGCAAGTGCAGTCATCGTTGATTGATAGTATTAAGGCAGCGCAGTTCCATGATTCTAGATTGCAGAAATTTCGAAGACAAGTAGAGGCTGGACTTCGAACGGATTTATTGATTCATGAAGATGGTCCTTTGAGGGATGGAAGTCATTTGTGTGTGCCTAAAGGGGAAGTTCATGAAGAAGTCGTGAAGGAGGCTCATAGTTCTGCATATTCGGTACATCCAGAAGACACGAAGACGTATAGAGATTTGTGATAACACTTTTGGTAGGAAGGCATGAAAAGAGAGATCGCTCGTTACGTGTTGAGGTGCTTGGTGTGTCACCAAGTCAAGGTTGAACATCAAAGGGTAACTGATTTATTACAACCACTTCCGATTCCTCAATAGAAATGGGAACATATAATGATGGATTTCGTAACAGCCTTACCACAGAGTCCAAAGAGCAATAATGCAGTTTGGGTGCTTGTCACTCGACTGACCGAGACAGCTCATTTTATACCATTTCGAGTTGGTCAGTCGACGAAGGCTTTGGCAGAGAGGTACATGCAAAAGATTGTGAGATTGCATGGAGTACCAGTGAATATTGTTTCTGATAGTGATACTCAGTTCCTATCATATTTTTGGAGAAGTTTACAAGAAAATTTGGGAACTCGCTTGAA
Source organism: Agapanthus africanus (assembly GCA_030015575.1). Lineage (NCBI taxonomy): Eukaryota > Viridiplantae > Streptophyta > Magnoliopsida > Asparagales > Amaryllidaceae > Agapanthus > Agapanthus africanus. Next base: position 374,190,947 of record CM057339.1, on the reverse strand, counting down.
GTTTAGTACGGCCTATCATCCTTAGACAGATGGACAGTCCGAAAGAACGTTCCAGACTCTTGAATATATGTTGAGAGCTTGCATTTAGACATTAAGGGTTCACGGGAGGATCATTTACATTTAGTGGGGTTCTCATACAATAACAGTTTTCACGCGTCTATACAGATGGTTCCATTTGAAGCATTATATGGTCGTAAGTATCGCTCGCCAGTATGTTGGGACGATATTGGAGAAAAAAAATTGTTAGGACCGGAACTGATTGTGCAAATTGTGGAGAAAGTTAACTTGATTCGTGAGCACATGAAGGTGGCACAAGATCGACAGAAAAGTTGGGCAAATACTGGAAGAAGACCTTTAAAGTTTGCTATTGGTGATCATATGTTTTTGAAGATATCACCGACTAGGGGAGTAATCCAGTTTAGTAGTCGAGGCAAGCTTAGTACTCAATTCGTGGGGCCTTTCAATATCATTCAGCGTATTGGAAAAGTGGCTTATCGATTAGCTTTACCACCATCCTTAGCGGGTGTTCATGACGTGTTTCATGTATCTCAACTTTGTAAGTATGTTCGAGATGAGACGCACGTCCAAGACCACTTGGAATTGACAGTGAGGGAGGATTTGATTTATGAAGAGCAACCGATAGCTATTGTGGATCGACAAGAAAAGGTTCTCAAGAATAGGGTGATCCTCTAATGTTTGTTTCATGGGGAATCGTTCGCATGGAGAATCTACTTAGGAACGTGAAGACGAAGTTTGACGGAAGTTTCCACACATCTTTCCTTATATCCGTATCTTCATTGTTCTTGTTTTTTCCTGTTTCGTGAATTTCGAGAACGAAATTCTTTTTGTAGTTGGGTATAATGTACACCCTAGCACGATCGCACACTATTTAACAATTTTTAATTAGTATTTTAAATTTTGTTTTATTTATTATTTGGGTTGTGATTGATTTGAATAGTATATGTGTTTATTCGACCCGACCCGCTTGCGTGAAACCTGTTATGGTGTTAGAGTATCTTTTAGTGATATTTATCTGTAAACTAAATCCATATAAATCTTAAATAACAGATATATAATATTTGATATATATACATATATTTTCTGGTAGCCATACGTTAAGGATATTTTCCTATATTAATTGTCATCATGTTATTTAAATATCTCATATTATTTATTGACTATTATCTATTACGCTTAAATATTAAACATCCTAAATACCCGATATATATTATATTAGAATATATTATTTCAACCCTTTAAATTATGGTTTAAAGAGGCTACATGGTGTTTATTATTTCCAATATATTTTCCGTGAGATTTAGTGGAGACGGATTGGATATTTGTAATACCTTTTAGATTATTGTTAGTTATATACATAAACTATATACATATATTATACATAAACTATATAATATATTTATATATTTTCTTAAAAACTCTTTCTCCTTCTCTTTACCCCTACCCTTCCCCCCGCATCTCTCTCCCCCGCTCACCCTCCTTCTTCCTCTTCTCATCACCCTCGTCGCCGTCACCTCCATCTCTTTCTCCCTCTTCGTCGATCCCGATCCCAATCCCTGACTCCATCACTCACATCGTCACCATACTCCATCACCCATCACCAACACCATCGCCTGCATCCTCACCCCCAAGCACCATCTCCAAACTTTCACCCTTGTCGTCGTCGTCACCTTCTCAACTCCGACCACCAACATACTCCTTCCCTCTAAACCTCCACTGTCGACATCATCACCCCGTTCTCCTTCTTGTCACAAAAACACCATTTTAGCCTCACCTATCTCCTCACCTTGTCGTAACCCCGACTTCACCACCGGCGCCCTCTGACCCTCGTCGACATCTCCTTCATCATCATCGATTCCATCGTATTCATCTTCTCATCTTAAGACCCCAAAAACCCGAGCACAACCCAGCACCACCTCCGGCCATTGCCCTCGCCTCCATCACCTCATTGCCGAACCCATTAACCTCGGCTAGAACCGCACCTGTGCCTCCGCTTACCGACACCTCAACTGCAGTCACAGTCACCAATCCCATCACCACAGTGACCCATCACCATTGCCTCATGCACTCGCCTACACCCCACGGCAACTTAAGACCTTCTTTCGAACATCAAAACCCCAACTCCGACCGCCCAAGTTCGCCAGCAACCTCCTTTGTGATCGTCGGCACCATCTTTGTCGAGATAACCATCACCAGAAGATCAGATCTCATAGCCGAGCCTTCGAGTTTCATCTTTCTTCGTATTTGTCGTCGTTCGGTGTTCGTATCCGTATTCGTCGCGACCAAGACAAATTTACAATTTGCGACATACTATAATTATATCTATAAACATATATCATCGTAATATTACCTATTATTATTATAATCGTTTATAACTATACAATCCGTACATTGTTAATTAGTTAACAATAATAAGTTTATAATTTGCAGTTTATAACGAAGTGTAGGAATTAATATGGTTTATTTTCGTTACACTATTTATCACACCTAAATAGCCGTATTTTATCATGACCCGTTTGCGCGATATTGTTATAAATAAACACTTTATATAAATTAATATATTACATTGACATGCTTATAACCCGTTATCTTGTTACAGATATTGATATCTTATTTGTACCTATTTATCTGTAATATTTACCGAAGCCAACAATCCTGACTTATTGTTCTGATGTACGTGACATATTGTCTAGATAGACATAACATGTACCTGTCTGTTCCTATGTTGGTATTAGGTAGATATTATTTTCATATCTGACTTGGAAAACGAAACATGGAGAAATGGGAAAATCAAAAGTGTAACTGAAGTGTAACTTAAAAGGATATTATTTGATCAGTGGTTCCGGGGGGTAACGGAACAAAATCATTCTTGATTCATACATCTTAATCCGTGGTCTCGGGAGGTAACGAGATATATCTTGGTCCGTGGTCCCGAGAGGTAATGGGATATATACTTTTGAGTTGTATGGAGGAGTGCATTCATTGGTTCCAAATACCTGTAGAATAGTTAACCTAGAAATACAGACTTTAGGATACATGTGACATACCTATAGCATGTTATTATAACACCTGTGGTTGTTTTGTTTATACTCATACCTTATTTTACACGTGACATCCTATATAGCACATTGTTCAGTTTATTATTATTACAATGATATTTATGACACACTGACGTCTGGGTTTTGTATAGCCCAGTTCCCCTAATCTCATCGCAGGAAGATCAAGAATACTTTGACAGGCAAGCCGAGCAATGAAGAGTTTTCTGCTGATTTAGTTTAATGATACTTTAGATTTATTTTCTAGCTATAGTTTTGTCGTTGTGATCTCATAAGGGACGAGATTATGATATTATTTCTTGTTGGATCTTTATTTGTTTCCGCTACCTTTCACGTTATTATTTATTATGGCAGTTGGACATGTGATAGTTAGCTATTTATTTACTGTTCTTAAAATCAATTTGGCAGCCGTAATGTGACTATAGAAGGATATTTCCTCGCCATAGGTAGTATGGTTGGTTTCGTCACGTGCCGTATTTACGTATTTTGGGAAGCGGGGCGTAACATTCATATAATGGCGGAACGGAGTTTTATTTAGCCTCCGTATGCGCTGTTGGTGAATGTGTGGGTTCAGCCTATCCATGAAACTGTTGTGGCTGGCGACGTCGACATACGTCTGAATGGCAGACTTGGATCCATACTTTCTTCTATGGAAAACCAAATTTAAATATTAAATCATAGCTATCAATTTTTTAAACTGAAAATTTCAGGAAACTTCTTACAAGCTACAGGCAAGTTCTCACAAGCTACAGGCAACTGCTTAGAACTTACAGGCATCTGCTTACAAGTTACATGCAACATTATAGATGTTACAGACAACCTTTAGAGAAGTTACAAGCAACTACTTAGATGTAAGCGATTTCCTGTAACTTTTATGCAGTTGCCTATAACTTTTAGGCAAGATTTGAACAGGAGACGTCTGGTTACAAGTACCTGTTGAAGTCAAAAATTGCACCCCGGTTGACCAAGTCAAAGTCAACCCCAAGCCAAGTGGGCCCATGCCCAGGTCGAGTCCGAACATGAAGCGGCCGACCCTCCCCCATGCCAAAATGAAATCACGTAATAAATAATTTTTATGTAATTTTTTATGCATGAATGTAAACAAAATGGGCATAAAGCCAAATTTTTGTAAGCCCATAGCTTATGTGCAAAAAGAAATGGCACATGAGCCATGAGATAGGCAAAATGCCCTTTTGTAAAGCCCAAAGGGCTATATGTAAATGTGTAAGCCTATATAAGGCAACATGATGATGAATAAAGCATAACACTTTTCATTCCCCTCTAATCTAGGGTTTGTGCCTCTTTCCCCTTTCTGAAGGTCCTGAACCTTCTTCTTTCTTTTTAATTAAATCAAAAGTTTTACTCTTCCTTTTCCAAAACTAAATAGTTTTTCACCACAAAACCCACAAAGGGGGGCTTGGATCTCCCATCAGATCTCAAAAAGAAGAGATTTTTAAAATCTCACATCTCTTGATCTTCAAGATCCTGCCAACAGAGGAGGAAGAAGGAGACCCATCTACAGAAACCCCACTTTGGGGAAGAACTAGGGCTCAAGGGGAGAAGCCCCTTCATCAGCTTCAAAACATCCTAGGAGTTTAACTCCTCATATATATACATATATATACGCCAAATAATAAGTGCTCCTTTCTGGGAGTACAACTCCTATTACAGGGACAAAGTCCCTTTTGCCTCCTAGCGCCCAAAGCGCTAACGCCCGAGCACCCACGTACTGACACGTGGGGCGCTAGCGCTCAAAGCGTTAGCGCCCTTGCGCTCAGAGCGCTGGCGCCCAAAGCGCTAGCACCCGAGCGTCCACGTGCTGACACGTGGGGCGCTAGCGCCCGAGTGCCCACGTACTGACACGCGGGGCGCTAGCGCTCTTGCGCTCAGAGCGCTAGCGCCCGAGCGTCCACGTGCCTGGCACGTGGGGCGCTAGCGCTGGTGCTTTTTCCCACGCGTCCTTTGGAAGCCCTTTCCCTTTTTCATATATATGTGTGTGTGTGTGTGTATGTATGTATGTACATACACACACATACACATACTCTACAACACTGTCCCTCTCAAAAAAAATTGGGCCGGGGCGCTGCCCTGCACCCCGTAAGGGGCCCCTTGACCCCCAGCCCGCTATCCGGATAGCGGGACCCCCATAAAAACTCTGCGTGGCTCCAGATATATCCAATCCCCCCTCCAAAACAAAACACACGTACACTGCACATTGAGTTCGCATGACCGGTTTAACCCGTCAATCGGAGGTTCCCTCGTTCCAAAGGCGAGGGGTAATTAACGGCACCTTAGTCCGCGGCTGCTGGAGATTCGGATCCCCACAATCAATAAACCCCGGCCTACCCTGGGCAGGGAGAATCTGTAGTACGCCTGACAAGCGAGCGTGTATTCCCATCTCAAAGGGTGACGAAAAACACCCTACAGATTCTGGCACGCCCGGTGGGACCAATCTCTCCTCCCATATTTCGGGTTAAGCTTTCATGCGAACTCAATCAATATACATATCTATATTTTTACTAAAATAATGCTCTTTCATGCAGGTTTTCAAGCAATCACTTTCCAACATTGTCTCCAAAGATGAACTCAGCTCCCATCTCATACACGATGAAGATGGACTCCAAGACGGTCCTCCCGGCAAGTCTCGGACGACAGTGGGAAGAACCACTGCTACAATTTGGGTCTATTCTGTTTGTCTTAGCTAATTCCATCCCTGCACCTCAAATCCCGGTGACAAACAAGCCGGTCTCGAAAGGCAAGAGGCAAAATGTGGTGGTCTCGAAGACGCCCCAACCCAAACACAAGTCGGTGTTTGAACGACTTTCCTTGGCCCCAGCTGGCGGCAAGGCCATCAACACCAACAAAGCGACAAGGCGTCTCGATCAAGCTCCGGCGGTGCCCCTGACAACTACCCGATCGGGTGTCTCCTCTAAGCTCCCCACTAATCGACTCACAGTGGCTTCCCAGGAAACAGATGCCCGCCAAGCCCTCAAAATCAAGAAGCTAAGGCAGAAAAGGCTCGAATACAGAGCCAACAAAAGGGTTGGGGCTCATACTAGGCTGAGCTTCATGAGGCTCCAAGAACAGGGTTATCCCGCCAAAGATAAAGAGACAGCTAGATATGTGGTCCACACTATCTACATGGTCAGACATGAAGAAACGAACCCTCCTATGCTTCACAGCCAGGGTGATGATACGGTGGACGCTACCCAACGTCAACTTAGTCTAAATGACGAAGAGCTCGCTCAGGCCGATAAGCCAAAAGAGCCTGGGGTTCCTGCGGAATAGAGCTCAGGCAATAAGGATGACCCGGTTGTCATAACCGGGACTGCAGAACAAGCATTATTCCGATGGCTTCAGAGGCAGCTTCAGGACAGGGATGAGAAGTTAGCCAAGGTACAGTCTAAGGTCGACGAATTGGCAAACATCGCGGCAGATCTCGCGACCCAAGTCGCCCGATTGCAATTACAGCAAAATCAAATTTTGGTTCATGAGCCAGGGATTGATACTCGGAGGCAGCCAACTGATACCCCCTTCAACCTAAGAGCGGAGCGCCTTCGCGAAAAACGGCCGCGATCAGCCTCCAGTCCTCCGATGCATACAACGAAGGGGAATCGCCTCTGAAAGAGAAGCTGGAAAAAGTCTATTCCTTCAAAAGGGACAAAGTCCACAAGATATTCAGGGACGCCCTAAGAAACGGTCTACAACTGCCAGAGTCAAAAAGACCGCACGAAGCAAATATGACCAATGACCCTAAATACTGCCCCTATCACAGAGTGATAGGTCATGCCATTGAGGACTGTTTCGTCTTCAAAGATTGGGTCGAAAAGCAATACAAGGCAGGAGAGATAGAACTGTCTAAAGGCGTGTTAACAAACAGTCCAGCTGCGACCGCCAATTTCATACAAACGAAGACCGAAGTTCTTTGTGAAACTGATTCTCTCAGACATCTGCCTTTCTCTGAAAACAGTTGACCACCATGTCATTAAACTGGGAATAATCGACCTCTAAGTTGTTAAACTGTAAATGTAAAAAAATAAATAATATATATGTAAATAAACAAAAAAATGTATAAATAAAAGAAAAATATAGAAAATCCGAAATGATGGGGCAACTCGTAATAAAAATCAGCGAGAAAATAAAGATGAAAATAAAGCCGAAATGATGGGCAACCGCGAATAAAAGCCGAAATGATAGGGCAATCGCGATCTTCGCGATAAGAAAAGATGAAATGATAGAGCAATCGCGGTAAAACAAAAAAAACAACAAAAACAAAAACAAAATAAAAAAAACAACGGCGAATGATGGGTCGCTCCTGGTACCATATTCCAGTGCAGTGATTTAGACGCCAACCAAAATCCAGTTTCCCAAAATTCTTCCGGCCCTACGGTTAGTCCCCAAATTGACTACCGTATACAATCCACGGGCTCAAATAATTCTCATCATACCCATACCCCACCGCAATCACCAGTCCAGCGGTTGGTCTCCGCCCTTGGAATTATGGTCCATTGGGAAGAACAAACTTTTGTGGGATCCTTACGACTCACAAAGGAAAAACACACTTAGGAGTCCTCACGACTCCTAAGGAGAAAATACACCTGCGGGATCCTTACGACTCGTAGGGAGAAAATGCTTTTATGGGACCCTCACGGCCCATAAAATTGAAAAGCCTTAGGTGATAGGGATCTAAACCTGTCTCCTAAGCCATCGCTTCCCAATAGGCAATGGCGAATGATGAGTCGCTCCTGGTACCATATTCCAGTGCAGCGATGCAGACGCCGGCCAAAATCCAAATCCCCAAACGGCGAATGATGAGTCGCTCCTGGTACCATATTCCAGTGCAGCGATGCAGACGCTAACCAAATTCCAACTTCCATACCCCAACGGCGAATGATGAGTCGCTCCTGGTACCATATTCTAGTGCAGCGATGCAGACGCCAACAAAGTCCCAAAATTTTTCCGGCCCTACGGTCTGGATCATACATCCTGCAAATCCGTATACAATCCACGGATGTAAAACGATCCCAATCCCTCCCAAGTCCTGCCGGTGAGACCACATTCAAAGTCCCACCAGCGGTGAAGATTCAAAAAAGAAAAAAAGAAGAAAAAAAAAGGTATGTTCACAAGCAAAATGGGCACGGATGAAAACCCGAAAGGGCTCCGTGAGTAAAAACAGCAGGACTGCCGGCGAGTTTATGAAAAACCGAAAGGGCGCAAACTGGTAAAAAAGAGATGAAATGCACTCGCAAAGTCCTCTCGACTTTGTGAGGAGAAAATTCCTGCGTGAGATCCTTATGACTCACCAAGGAGCAACACACTTGGGGGTCCTCACGCCTCCTAAGGAGAAAATACACCTACGGGATCCTTACGACCTGCAGGGAGAAAATGCTTTGTGAGACCCTTACGGCTCACAAAATTGAAAAGTCTTAGGTGATAGGGACCTAAAACCTGTCTCCTAAGCCATCGCTTCCTGATAAGAAAGCGCAAATGATGATTCGCTCCTGGCACCATATTCTAGTGTAGCGATACTGATGCCAAGCAAAAAACCAATTCCTAAATCCTCCCGGGGAAAATGATGAGTTGCTCCTGGCATTATTCCGATGCAGCAATGCAGATGCCGATAAAAAAAAAACCAATCCCAAAATCCTCTCAAAGACAGATGATGATTCGCTCCTGGTACCATATTCCAGTATAGCGATGCTGATGTCAACCCAAATCACAATCAACAAGTCAACTTCAACTCCGACACCGCAGAAAGCGGAGCTAGTCAGAATCCAATCTCGACACCGCAAGAAGCGGAGCAAGTCAAGTTCACCCCTGACACTACAGGAAGCAGAGCAAGTCAAATAGAGCGTCGACCGTCCATGTCGTAAAAAGGACAGTGCAGGCTTCCTACAAAGCAGGAACCAGATCACTCCGGGCCAGGGAAAAGTCTACCACGGACACTCCGTCTCGGAGACGCGTCAAGCGTCGATCGTCCATGCCGCAAAAAAGGACAGTGCAGGCTTCCCACAAATCGGGAACCAAATCGCTCCGGATCAGAGTGCCGACCGTCCATGCCGCAAAAAAGGACAGTGCAGGCTTCCCACAAATCGGGAACCAAATCGCTCCGGATCAGAGTGCCGACCGTCCATGTCGCAAAAAGGGCAGTGCAGGCTTCCCACAAATCGGGAACCAAATCGCTCCGGATCAGAGCGTCGACCGTCCATGTCGCAAAAATGGCAGTGCAGGCTTCCTACAAAGCAGGAACCAGATCACTCCGGGCCAGAGAAACGTCTACCACGGACACTCCGTCTCGGAGACGCGTCAAGCGTCGACCGTCCATGTCGTAAAAAGGGCAGTGCAGGCTTCCTACAAAACAGGAACCAGATCACTCCGGGCTAGGGAAACGTCTACCACGGACACTCTGTCTCGGAGACGCGTCAAGCGTCGACCGTCCATGTCATAAAAAGGGCAGTGCAGGCTTCCCACAAATCGGGAACCAAATCGCTCCCGATCAGAGCGTCGACCGTCCATGTCGTAAAAAGGGCAGTGCAGGCTTCCCACAAATCGGGAACCAAATCTCTCCGGATCATAGCGTCGTCCGTCCATGTCGCAAAAAGGGCAGTGCAGGCTTCCCACAAATCGGGAACCAAATCGCTCCGGATCAGAGCGTCGACCGTCCATGTCGCAAAAAGGGCAGTGCAGGCTTCCTACAAAGCAGGAACCAGATCACTCTGGGCGAGTGAAAAGTCTACCACGGACACCCCATCTCCGACGCGTCAAGCGTCGACCGTCCATATAGTAAAAAGGGCAGTGCATCCCAAAAAGGGGGAACCAAAGCAAGTCTCCTTCACGTGAAAGAAGATCCATCAATTTCATGCACACAACCCACATATGTGGTGTGCATTTATTGATAGGGGGCACTTTGTTGAAGTCAAAAATTGCACCTCGGTTGACCAAGTCAAAGTCAAAGTCAACCCCAAGCCAAGTGGGCCCATACCCAGGTCGAGTCCGAACATGAAGCGGCCGGTCCTCCCCCATGCCAAAATGAAATCATGTAATAAATAATTTTTATGTAATTTTTTATGCATGAATGTAAACAAAATGGGCATAAAGCCAAATTTTTGTAAGCCCATGGCTTATGTGCAAAAAGAAATGGCACATGAGCCATGGGATGGGCAAAATATCATTTTGTAAAGCCCAAAAGGCTATATGTAAATATGTAAGCCTATATAAGACAACATGATGATGAATAAAGCATAACACTTTTCATTCCCCTCTAAATCTAGGGTTTGTGCCTCTTTCCCCTTTCTGAAGGTTCCGAACCTTCTTCTTTCTTTTGAATTAAATCAAGAATTTTACTCTTCCTTTTCCAAAACTAAATAGTTTTTCACCACAAAACCCATAAAGGGGAGCTTGGATCTCCCATCAGATCTCAAAAAGAAGAGATTTTTAAAATGTCACATCTCTTGATTTTCAAGATCCTGCCAACAGAAGAGGAAGAAGGAGACCCATCTTCAGAAACCCCACTTTGAGGAAGAACAAGGGCTCAAGGGGAGAAACCCCTTCATCAGCTTCAAAACATCGTAGGAGCTCCTCATATATATACATATATATACACCAAATAATAAGTGTTCCTTTCTGGAAGTACAACTCCCATTGCAGAGACCAAGTCCCTTTTGCCTCCCGAGCGCCCACGTGCTGACACGTGGGGCGCTAGCGCTATTGCGCTCAGAGCGCTGGCACCCGAGCGCCCACGTGCTAACACGTAGGGCACTAGCGCTCTTGCGCCCAGAGCGCTAGCGCCCGAGCGCCCACGTGCTGACACGTGGGACGCTAGCGCTCTTGCGCTCAGAGCGCTAGCGCCTGAGCGCCCACATGCCTGGCACGTGGGGCGCTAGCGCTGGCGCTTTTTCCCACGCATCCTTTGGATACCCTTTCCCTTTTTCATACACACACACACATACTCTACAACACTGTCCCTCTCAAAAAAAAATTGGGCCGGGACGCTGCCCCGCACCCCGTAAGGGGGCTGCTTGCCCCCTTGACCCCCAGCCCGCTATCCGGATAGCGGGACCCCCGTAAAAACTCTGCGTGGCTCCTGATATATCCAAGCCCCCCTCCAAAACAAAACACACGTACACTGCACATTGAGTTCGCATGATCAGTTTAACCCGTCAATCGGAAGTTCTCTCGTTCCAAAGGCGAGGGGTAATTAACGGCAGCTTAGTCCGCGGCTGCCGGAGATTCGGATCCACACAATCAATAAATCCCGGCCTACCCTATGCAGGGGGAATCTGTAGTACACCTAACAAGCGCGCGCGTATTCCCATCTCAATAGGGTGACGAAAAACACCCTACAGTACCAAACGTCTCTGAAGTCAATTTCCAGAGACATATTTTGAACTGGAGACGTCTGCACTACAAAAAATTTGTTGGAACAATTTTCTAAGGAAGTTTGTTTATGATTAAAGGCTAGGTTGCACGGATAAGGGGTTGCCGTATCCGTATCTGACATGTATCGGACACCTATACTTGCACGACACGTATCGGATGCATTGTATATATATTATATATGTATAATATGTGTTCTATGCGTGTTGTATGCGTATAAACACATTTTTAGTATGCTATTAGCGCATAACATTTTAGACCTGTTAATTTTTCCTTATTTAATATTGACATAAGAGTTAACATGTTATTTATCTTTATAAGATTATATATATAGTCGTGTCCCCGTATCATATATTTTACGATTTTTTCGTATCGCATCGTGTCGTATCCGTGTCTCTGAATCCGTATCCATGCAATCTTTGTTAAAGGTAATATTTATGAAGTTGCCTGTAACTTGTAAACAGACGCCTGTAACATGTAGACCACTTTGGTACATGTTACAAGCAACTGCTTACAAGTTGCAGGCAACATTATAGATGTTATTTGCAACTTTTATAAAAGTTACATGAAACTAGTTTGATGTTACATGCAAGTAATTTGCCTGTAACATCTTTGCCAATAACAAATGAAAATAAGCACTTGCCTATAATATCTATGAAATTGCCTGTAACTTGTAAGCAGTTGCCTGTAACATATAGGCAACTTTGGTACATGTTACAGGCAACATTATAGATATTACACGCAACATTATAGACGTTCACAATTTTTTTTAAAAGAAACAATTTCGAATTGCAATGTAAGATTAACAGAAATGGTATGAATTTTACCTAATTTGTATCTCGGCAGCTGTCGATTCCTCGACCGCTGTCGATGTCGTTAATTCCAATTCTGGAGCCAATGACTCAGCCGATATCTCTTTAGCCAATTTAAGGTCTTATCCTATGATTTATGCGACATTTTTCATGGATTAGGATTTTCGACGACTTGAGGAGGCAAGATTGCAATGAGGGAGACAACGGCGGCGACGGCGACTAAAGGCGTGGGAGGAGCTCGAGCGAGAGTGTGAGAGTACGAGAGAGAGGGAGAGAAAGAGAGATAATTTTGAAATTAGGGGTATTTTCGTCACAGCACCAAATTAAAATACGGAGAAGGGATTTTTCGACCAAGTGTTTGAACAGTAGGCCCTTTCTCCCTATTTTGAAAATACCGATGAATTTTGACCCTTTTTCTTGGACCAGGGGCTTTTCAACAATTTACCCTATTTTTAAGGAAAAATTGTCAAAAGGCCCCCGGCCCGCTTCAAACTTTTGTAAAAACCCCAGGACGGTTGGACCTTTTGCTCTTGTTAGAAAACTCTTGGGCCCAATTAAAACCCCTTTATACTAGTTGCCTGTGATATCTAAACAGTTGGAGAGAGGCCTAAATGAAATGCAGCCCGGGTTTGTTCACAAAGATTTAGAACAATATGCCCTTCGCAACAATTTCGAAAATATCAGGAGTTTTTAGACAACTCCCGAGCCGGCCGGGGGCTTTTTAATAATTTACCATAATTTTAAATATATGTTTTTCACCTTATTTGCATATTAATAATAATAGTGAAAATAGTCTAATTGCATAAAACCTAGGGTTTTAAACATGGGTCATTTGCGGTCACGAGAGCTTTACACTTCGGCTTTATGCCAAGGAAACGGAGTGATATTATTATCGGAATAATCGGTTAAGCACACTCTGTTTTTTTATTGATTGGGATACAATTTAAAGGTTTATCGGAGTGGTTTAGGGCTTTTATTACCATATCATTTTTAATTGAGGTTTCACCTTTTGTATAAGGTCTTATGGAAATAAATATGTATTGAATTTGGTGTCAAAATAACAAATCCAAATGCCCCAAATCTTCTTTTTGATTACACCCAGTGTGTTTTAGAGTTTCGAATTATAGATAGTGCATATAAATACTATATATCTTCAATGCTTCAGTTTTTGTAATTGATATTCTTAATTTAAATTTTTTTAATTAAGAGGCTGGTGCATAATAATATCATGCATTATATTTCTTATTTTCAATTTTCCTTTATTCAAACATGGCACGTATTCATGTATTAATCATTACTATTCAATACAAGTATAAAATGTGGGTATTATAATTACACTTGTTACATTACATGAGTAGTTTTTATGCTTATTTTAGTAGTTGTAAGCTCTCACTTTCCTATCAATTGGCAAGTATTTTTTTTTAACCTATGTTGAGATCTTCTCTATCAATTGTCTTAATTGTTGTTTTTTACACCATTGAAAATGCTCATCTTGTCATTTACAAGTGGAAAAGAACAATAAATAGTTAAAAATAACCATTAGAAGTAATGATTACCAAATAATTTATGAGAAATAAAACAATTAACCAGAAGTTTGATGGCCATACACCCCACTTGCTCCGCTTTTATTATTTTCCCCACTCTTAAACATTGATAATAAACAATTACATTGTTCGCTATTTGAAAATATTACATGCGAATGCCAAAAGTTTCACAACTGATTCGGTAGACTGATCATAGTTTAGCATTATTGTCAGCTTCTATTATATTTTGTCCATTTTTTTTCTGACAACCATGCATTTTGTCGATGTTGTTACCCACAATTTGTAAAGAAATTTAATATTAAACAGCTTATTGCATAAGGATTAGGTTTTATTAAAGATAATTAGTTCCTATTGTTCCACTAGCAAAAATAGCTAATTATCTTTAAATTAAGCCAACCTGGAAAATCTAAGAGTTAAAGGTGATTCAATCAGCACATTATTCATTCATCGATCCAAATTATCTTACCTTTTCATACTCTAATATCAATAATTCTTGGAATATTTTGGATCTGTGTACGGCAGCAACAGGACAAAGGATCAAGTGGGTCAAATCAGTGGTTGATCATGCCAACCTAAATGAAATTACGCTGGCAGATTACCAGTATCTGCCTCCTCGTACTTTCAATGCCCAGATGAGCGGTGATGACTTCGAATATTTAGGAATTCGGATACTTCAGAATCAGCCTCGGACTTCTGATTTCACCGGACTATTGAATACTATTCACATGAGAATTGTAGAATGGAAGCGGAAGTTGTTATCTTTCCCGGCAAGACTAGCGCTTCTCAAAGCAATTGTATACTTGCTCCCATCTTACTATTTTCAATCTTTTGCGCTGCAAAAATCGCTATCCATGATTGATGGACTGATGCAAAATTTCCTTTGGGGTGGGGAGCGCACGATTAGATATGTTCCATGGCATCTCGTGTGCACCCCAAAGAAATTTAGGGGGCTTGGACTTCGCACAGAAACTCGGTCTGTTTGGACGAACCTGGTAACTGCCAAATACTATCATCCAAAGACAGTTGTGGAATTGCTACCGGTCGACTTCAACTTGGCACGTCATATGCTCACAAATGTTGAAACTACAAGTTACAACTAAGTGGGAAGTGGAGATAGCCGATCAATACGTTTTTGGCATGATTGATGGGTCCTTCATAGGCCTTTGAATTTTTCTCCTTGGACAGAAATGGTACGAGTGTACACGAGCTTTGGTATAAGTGTGTTCTAACAATAAAACTCAAGCCTTGCTATTTTAATTCACATATCTTAACACCCCCCTCACGTGCAGCGTGGTGAGATTGCACGTGGATCGTACGCGCGAGCTCGAGCTTGCACCTAGCTCTGATACCATATTAAATTTCGAGAAGGGCGATTATATATTTTTATGTATGAGCGTATACCAGTTTTGATATAAGTGTGTTCCAACAATAAGACTCAAGTCTTGTTGAGGTTTGGCCCAACTTACATTTTATACCCATGTATCTCTTATAGTTTTCCTGATTTGGGATTATTTTAATTCACGTATCTTAACAGATTGGTTTGCATGGAGATTGCTTAATGATCGATTGCCGACTGCAACTTGATTTCACCCCATATTTGGTTGAGCCACTTTGCAATTTGTGTGAGTTGATGGTTGAAGATTGGTTGAGCCACTTTGCAATTTGTATGAGTTGATGGTTGAAGAATCGACTGAGCACTATTTGGCGACCGTGATGGATGGAAGAATATTTTAAACATCCTATCAATGTATCAATGGAAACTGGTATTAATTTGTGTGGAACTTATCTCGTCACGACTAAAGATGCGCTATCTGCGAGGGCGATAAACCATCAACCAATAAGGCGGAGACTATTGATCTGGTACGCGTTCTGAGCTTGGTGGAAGTTTCGGTGTGACAAGCGACTTGGAAATCCGCCTTCTGCACAGCCACATCAGCAGCATACAGCACATGTTGACCGCTCCGATCTCTCTAATGTGGCCAAAACAGCTCGATTACTTTTTGAGGAACGGTTCTTCATGACTTCTTCAAGCTTCCTGTAATTGCTTTTTTTTCCCTCACACGGTAAATTCCTCTCCAAACATCTTTTCTTGTCTCAGAATATTGCCGATGTGTATACATCGTTGTACTCTTTTGGACGGTTAGACATTTCTTGAGTTTATTCTCGAGAATGGGAAAAAGAAAAATTCTTGCATTTGCAAAATAAACATGCATATGGATCAATGGATAGCATGAGAAATTGCTACAGTGCCAATTTATACTAGGCTTTCTCTTATAGCTTATAATCCAAAACTTGACATTCCCTTTGAGCTGCAAAACACAGAAGACTGCTCTCTATTCATGATCTTGTTAACAGATTTCTGTTGAGAAGAATGAAGAACCCAATTAAATTTAGCTTATAATTGCAAGGGAACTAACAACATTAATTTGCAATTTCAATGTTATAGACACGGTACTTTTAGATTTCTCCTTAAAATCTTCGTCCTAAAAGATAGTGAATTTTAATTTTTTGTGGAATTTAGCGCTGATTAAGACAACACGGAAGTTCTAACGTCTCCTTAACAACAAATTATGAAACTATGTTTTTGTATCTGATTCTATTTTAATGAAATATGAATGATTTTTCTAGAAATTTGCATTGAGAACCCATTTGATTCCAGCCCTTATTTCAATTTAAAAATACATTTCCTCAAGAAAAGAATTACAGCTTCATTTAAAATAGGATGCAAACATGCATGTTGCAATCATACAACTTTGTAAAGCAGGTGTGTGGTGTGTGTCTGGGTGGCAATCGGACCGGGTCGGACCGGCCTGGCCCTAAGCACATCGGCCTTGGCGGGCTGGGCCTAAAGCTCCTTCATAGAGCCTAGCCTGGCTCTAGGCCTGCCTTGAATTGGGCCGGCCCTACTGTACTTGTTTTAACTTTTTTTTAAATTGGTTTTTTTTTTTAGTCTGCACTTTGTTTAGGTACCGGGTCAAACCTGGATATTTTATTGAATTAATTTTTTTTTTTTGAGAAGGGACATTAATTGACAAACCTTACCCCTCATACAATAATCAAAAAATAAAAACAATTCACTAAAAAAATACAATTAGTGAACTCATATCAGTTTTTATTCTTCATCGGTGTTGGGGTCTTCATTAGTTTTAAGATGGTATTGTCTAGCTTCAGCATCTAACCAATCTGTTTGACACATTACGACTTCCACTGCTTCATCCGATTGTCTCGCTCTCTTGTTATTTAGAACTCTGTTACATACACTAAATGCAGACTCTGAAGCTATTGTGGACACCGGAATTGTTAGCAAATCACGAGCCATGGCAGAAAACACAGGATACATGTGTTTACGTGTTTTCCACCAATCCAAAATATCAAAAAATTTTATTTGTTCAGAAGTGAGAAAACTATTGAAATCATTTTGTAAATACATTATAATTTCAATATAAGAAGAAATAGAAATAGTGCTTTTTGTTTCTTTTTACTTAAAAATTCAAAAATTTCTTATTTAGAAGTTTGAAGTGAAGAGAAAAATGAAAAAGAAGTTCTGTTTTTACCGTATTGTGAGTCATATATGGTATACATATTTTGAAAATAAGAATTTAAAATCAGTATTCAAGCTATCATGTTATCCCTCTAATAAATCAAATAAATTATCTAGTTTAATTCTAAGATAAAAAAAAAGTGTAGCTAAACAAAACAATGTAGGAATTTCTCCTAATATTTATTCAATTTCGAAAGCATGCTATCAAATATTTCAGAAAAAGGACCTTCAGTGTCAAGTATATGATCATTAATAACTTTCCTAATATAAAATAATTGTTCTACCGCTAAACATGTAGTTAGATAATAAACACCAGACAAAATACTAGTTGAAGTATAAAATATTTTTAAAAAATTCATAACATAATCACAAACAAACCAATCAAGATCTTCTAAATCATAATGGGCATTTGTTCCTGATAAAATAAAGTAATAGAAATTCTATATTTAAAAAAGACATTTCAATATTTCATAAGTAGAATTCCACCTATTTGGAATGTTGAATTTGAAATATTTAAATTTTAAACTTAACTGGACACAAATTTGCTTAAAAAAATGTTTTCTAGATCTCGGGCTTTCAATAAACATCATTGCATTTCTATGTTTTGATAAATAAGTTTTGATGCATGAGGATCGATAACTTTAAAACCATCATATACAATTAAATTTAAAATATGGTATGCACATCTTTAATGAAATAATACTCAATTTAAAATAGGATTTAAATTATTTTTTAAAATTATTATATCAACAGTATTATTAGTTATCAAAACTAATTGAAAATATTTTATTTTGAATATCATAGTCACGTACAGATACAATTAATTATATTATTTTCAGTATGTGTATAGTACTCCATTTTCGAAAAACTAATAATCTTTTTTTTAACAACCAATCATTGTTAATAAAATGTGCAGTAACACAAATATAATCAATACCCCATTTTGTTGTCCAAAGATCAGAAGTTAATGCAATATTACCTTTAAGATTAGCAAAATTACCAAATAAATTAGTTTTGGCTTCATAAAAAAATTTAAAAGTATCGCCTCTAAATGTATTTCTCGGTGCTCTTTGAAATGCAGGATTATATGCAGTTTTTACTAATCTATCAAAATTTTCATTTTCAGCAAAACCAAATGGTGGTTCATCATATATAGCATATGCAACAAGTTCTATTCTATATTTTTTGAGAATAAGAAAAACCGGTCAAAAAATTATATGCCATACTTAGAGTCGTCTGTCGAAAATTTGCTTTTTGATAGGAGTTTGTACGTTTTCTTAAATAGTTAGTTCCATTTTTTCCAGCACAGATAAAAAAAATTCTACGAGTCTTACAGACAGCCCGTTGGTCTTTTATCTCCAACCTCTTGTGCAAAATATTTCCAAACTTTAGAAGTTCTGGCTCTTTCGGGTTTGGGAATATCAGGACCAGAAACACCGGTATCAGGAACATTAGGAGCATGAACTTCTTCGGGGCCGTGACTTTGTAATGTAGGCATTTCAAAACTAGCAGAATCAAAATTAGGAGAATAAGAATCAATTATTGGCACCATATTAATTAATTTAATTGTATCTTGTGTATCCAAATCAATTTGAAAAGAACGTCTATGTGATAATGAACCGGTCATATTTCTCAATCTAATTGCATCCTGTGAATTCAAATCAAGTTTAAAAAAACATATACCCTATTACCTTGTGATGATGATGAACCAGCTATGCTTATCTAAAAGGAAATTAAAAAAAGAAAGAGATATGATAAAAAAATTAGAAGATGCAACAAGGTAAAGAGAGAAATTATCTCTCTTATTCATTCATTCAATCTTGAAAAGCAATGCAGATGCTAATGATAATTTCTTGCTCTCTTAAAATGGAAATCTATTTTTCTTTCTCTTGAGCATAGTCCTAAATTCGCCGGTCGGACATTATTCGGCGAGGTCGAAAATTCGGATTCGGGAAACTATTCGGAAAAAATCGACAGCTATTCAAAAAAGATTCGGCAGGTATTCGGAAAATGTTCGGGAAGAATTTCGAGCAAGAAATTAATATATAAGGCGCCGGGTTTTGATATTGCGAATTATTCGCTGTTTTTATGAATTATTCGTTGTTTATTTGAATTATTCGTGAATTATTCAAAACGTTCCTCAGTGGCGATTAAATCGAAGAATTAATCGGCCGATAAAAAATTCACGAATAATTCACGAATTCGCCGAATTATTCCCGAATTATGACATTGTCTTCAAATTTTTGATCAATCATTGATCCTTGGAGACTTCAAAAAAAAAACTATATTTTGCTTAAACTATAACTTGCAGCATGAAGATATATATAGTTAAAAACTTGATTAGTTATGCGAATAGAAACTTGATAATATTCCATCAACTTATTAGTCTCCTTGATACTGTACATGATTATGATATTGTATAGGTGCATGCATCTTCTCAATGTAAATCACAATCAATCAACTATGAATGAATACAATTATAATCATGTCATTGAGTCTTTCCATCAACCAATTATTAACATTTAATGCACTGCCATTTCATGCCATTTGCTTATTTTCTACACGTATTTGTCTCTGTCATGAGCAGAAATATATCATTTGTTCGTCATGATTGTGGAATGTGAAATAATTACTTCCATTTCTTTCCCTGCCAACTTTAGTTTCTTCCTCCAACCAAGGAATTGCCGGAACTCATGATAACTTGGGACAAGACACTATTCATCAAAAAAAAAAAATTTGAAATTGTCATTTCATTGTTTATTTGCATATTTACATGAAATAAGGATTTTAAGTTTTGGGAATTGACATCACCTTTTTAGCAATTCCAGATCCAAGTTTTTTTTGGATAGAATTGTTCATTCCCAAAGACAAATAGGATTAGATATAAGGTGCGCTTGGTAAGAGATAATCTAGGTGGTAATCCTAAATTACCATGAAATATTACTACGCTTGTTTAAGTGTAAAAGATATTTCCGGAAATATAGGATTACCATGGTAATTAAATGACCTCATTTCATGGTTATCCTATCCCCAAAACATGTCTATCCTAAATTATCATGAAATATTTCCGTCTTGCATGAAATGAGCCATGACAATCCGCCGCCGGCCTCCTTCCCCACCCGTCGGCCGGTCGGCAGTCGGTCATCATCGATCATTCACTGGCATGTTCTCCGCCGGCCGTCCATAGTTCGCTGATCGGCCGACCGACCGCCGGTAATCGTCGATCATTCATCGGCATGTTCGCTGTCGATCGGATTTTCGCTGTCCGACCGGCCCACCGTCGATTGAGCGTTCGTTACCGGTTTCACGGCCATCTACCGGCCTTCCTCCGGGCTCACCACCAGTCGAGGGTTTCACATACATATATTACCCGGAATGACTAAAATATACCAAGCACGTTAATGCAAGATTCCTTGAAATTAGAT
This sequence comes from Agapanthus africanus, assembly GCA_030015575.1. Taxonomy (NCBI): domain Eukaryota; kingdom Viridiplantae; phylum Streptophyta; class Magnoliopsida; order Asparagales; family Amaryllidaceae; genus Agapanthus; species Agapanthus africanus. The sequence goes on along the minus strand of CM057339.1, from coordinate 374,170,175 downwards.
GCCTGGTCATCCCATTTCCGGAAATACGAGAATTTCTGATAATCTTCCATTCCACGTACCAAGCGCAACCATATTATTTTATCATCTAGGAAAAGTTACGATTAACTACTTACTCTTTTTCTCTCTCCTCTTTATCTAATTACCAAAACGCAATTCCCATTTTTTTTATGCAATCAAAGAGAGGGAAAGATTAAAGAGGACAAAAACTATTCCAATTTTTAACAAACAAATAAGAGAATGTCAATTCAAGAAGACAAAAATTTCCGTTTGTATGACCTCAATTTCTATTCTTGTATTTTAATTCCAGCAAAGTAACACGCCCTAAAAGTGTGATGTTTTCCTCTTCAACTTCAACAAGATACTAACCCCTTGTTAGTTGAGTTTTTCATGGTGCAACCTTCTCAATGAATATGAAAATAATTTATCCACAATCTTCAAAGTTTTGGTGCGGCCACCTATATTCTAGAAAGGTAACAATAAAATACCCTTAACTATCAAGGGTTTTCACTAAAATATCTTGAAGTGTTTTAATTACAGTAAAATACCTTTAGCTTTGGTTTCAGAGATGGTGTTTTCACGAAAATACCCTGCAATTAAGCTATTTTACCGTAAATACCTTTAACTATTCTTTCTAATGACATGCACCAGCAAAAGTAGAAGACTTAGAATGACCTTTTTCGCAAATGGGACATCAGCCTACTATAAATCTTTTTAAAGTTTCTAGAACAAAGCAGCAAAATATTAAATTGATGCTTGTGGCAAATGTAACTCATGGGTCTTTATATTCATTGGTCCAACTTTTAGATCAAATACCGTCACAGAAATCTGCTTTATTAATGCCAGCTAGTTAATTTCTTAAGTTATCTATTTACATATATAATTTAGGGTAAAAGAATTGTTTTATTTCACTGTAAAGCTCTTTATTCACTAACCCAAAATCAACCTCTAGCAATTAGATGAGATTGTAATTTGTTTGTTTTTTTCAGTTTCATTTTTGGGGTCTATTTGAAGCCCTTTTCATGTTAGAGAAGTTAGTCCAAAGATAACTACAACATGAAACCCAAAACGCTCGACTAAAATATCTGTAACATTAAAGTTGCTTATTTTAATTTAAATAATGGATTAACCTGACACAAGCAAGATTCGAACCACAAAATCTCTAACCTCTTGCTCATCAACTGGAATCTTTGACACTATCCTACGGTTGCGCACTAATCACATAACAAAAACTAATGTGAAGGATGATCAAGATAAAAGATTGGCAACACAAGAAATAGATGCCTCCATTGAATTTTTGAAATGATCAATGTCTTCCATGGCCTTTGGACTTGGATCTTTAGCTACATCTTCCATAACACACAACAACAAGACATCGACAAGCCATTTCTAAACTTTTGGGATCGACTATACTAGACATTTTCTTCAATTCATCTCTGTTAACGGTCATCTCTTCGACCGGCAATGTTAAACTGCATGACTCATAACTTGCAAAGCGCTTCTCTAGGTTTTCGAACTACTCTTCACCGTCTAAAGTTTCCTCAATCAAAGAATTTAGCAGGCATTTTGTATCAAGTTTCTCTATCGTTTACAGAAAGTTCAACTTAGAAATGGCTTGCTTATTTATAATGATCTATAGCAAAAACAATAAATGTTAGGAAAGAGATGCAAGATATGAATTCATCAAGTTAGGCATAACCTATCTATGACATGAATCTATATACATATGTACCAACATTATTAAACATTTTCCATATGAACAACACTTATCATTCTATCCACGGATAAAAAAACTCATCTGATCATGTGAAATAAAATCCACAAAACTAAAACTATCTACAACTACAAGCAAGGGGAAGCAATATCTCTAACATCAGAGGGCATGCAAGCCAAGATCAAAAGAACAGCAAATATGCCTATTGGAAGCAAAAGCAACATGAAAGGCGGCGGAGGCAACGGTGGCAAAACAAGCGGTAGAATCAGTAACGATGCGGTGAGAAAGATAAGTACCAGGAAAGATTGCAGGCTGAAGTAATTCCTGTTGTTTCCATTTTGTTGAAGCCTCTTGTGTTCTGCAATTGGCCTCATTCTGCCTTCAATTCTTCCTTGCGTTTTTCTCCGAAATGATCGTAATTTTTAATTGGGAAAAATTCATTTACTCGCTTAATTTGTACAAAGCAGCCAGATTTATTATCTGTGATGTTGGAAAAATACAAGGATCTTAAGTGCATTGCACATCAACTTTAAATTGAACCTGTCTACAATATTTTGAGAATTTATCTTAGATTTATATTTTGATTAAAATTAACCTTTCAACAATTAAATTTGCAGAAGGATGATCCCCTATCAACCCAACAAGTTAAATGCTTATTAATTCAAAAGAATTGAATAGAAGATAAGCATGGCAAATTATAAGGCTAAAGAAAGTTTGGGAGAACCCCGCATCTTAATTAATTATAATCAGAATCAGCTACTAAATTTAAATCTTTCCATGATCAATGAGCATATATAAGAATTATTCTAAAACCCCTAAAATTAAACTAAATTTGAAAGCTAGAGACACAGGAACAAATTAGAAGAATGAAAAGAGGAAGGTGTACCTTTAGGGTTGATGAAAAATTATACTCTCTTGTATCTCTTCCCTTCAAAAGTTCAACCCTGAACAAAAAAATACAAGATGAAGAAAAAACATGTGAGAAAAAGAGGTACAAGTAAATAAAAAGATAAGGAGAGAAAAAGGTTGGTAGGCAAGATAGGTGTATATGCATGTGTACAATGAGCAAAGGTTGATTCAAAGGTTTGCTTCAAAGGATTTGATTCAAAGGTTTGCTTATTAATGAGAAGGAGACTGAACATGTGATGGTTAGAAGGGGCACACCTTTACCTCTTTAATGTTGGTGTTTAACGAGAGAGAGAGAGAGAGAGAGATGGGGTCAAGATGTCCAACTTTGTAATATGAGATATATTTTTGAATTTAGGGGTGGATACATTGCATTCCATCATCAAATTGGTCGCCCCCTCATGCAAGTGGTGATGAATGATAAATGGTGTGTGTGTGTGTGGGTGGGTGGGGGATATGTTTGCCTTTTTTGTAAGTTTGCCAGACAGGGACAGGCGTCCGCCACAGATGTCTCGCAGCACAATTAACTTTATGTCAAAGGTGCAGGGACAGACGTCTGTTCGACAATAACCACGAATCACAGGTCGAGATTTATATCGAAAATTCAGTTATTTTGTGGTAGTTTTGTAATTTCTGGGATTCTATTATAACTTAAATTGTATAGACTATATATAGGATCTTAGAGTTGTTAATTAGGGTTAATTTTGGAGAGTTTTAGATCATAAAGCAAAAGGAATAAACGGCGTCTTCAAAAAAGATCTAAGCTATCAAAGATGAAGGAGAATTTGTAAAAGGAGAGAGATCTTGTTGGAGATCATAAGGAAATGGCGTAATAACTCTTATAAGATTTTCTTCTTCTCAAGATCTAATAAAGTTTCTTCCCCCTCCCCTCCCCTCCCCCTCCCCCTCCCCCTCCCCATCTCTTGTGTTATTTTTATTTTGGTTTGCATCTGGTTTTCAACATCGAACCATCTCATCTCCTAGTCAAAGTGAAAAGATAAGACATAAATTTCTTTAAAAAGATCAGGTCAAATATTAGCTGTTGAAGCCCTAGCAGTCCTTTCCGACCACCCGGTTCCCATGGTTGTTCTCCCTAAACAAGAAGCGGGAAACAACTTCTAATGGCATAGCTGCCAATTTGATCTCTCCCTCCATCTGCTACATGGACATCGACCGGAAGTTAAAATCTATGAGGCCAAATATCTCAAGACGTATAAGTAAAAATTTTGATCATCGACAACGACAAGTATCGACATTGTATGCAAGAGCTATCCATCTTTTGAATAGAGAGACATATGCACCTAATAGCAACGATGAATACTTTTCCAATTTTACATGCATAACCATTCTAACATATCTACAAATGACATTATTCTAAACCATATATATAACAAAAATTGCACTAACCATAATACATAATTAAACCAAAATCAACTATTTTACAAAATAGGAACATCGATCCTAAAGCTCTAAATGTTTATTATTCCAATATCCTAGCATGTCAAGTGGCAACTTTGATTTATTTATACCCTTGATCATTAATCTACATTTTTTTCTGTACTCCATTAGTTATGCTATCTATATAATAATTAATAATTAATAGTTTAATTTGGTCATAGAACAGATGTCCTTGGTTATCCATTAGAAATTTCTCCCTTTTTTGCTTGCTTGGATTTGATTCCTCTATGTTGCCCCCTCGATGTATTTTTTTTTAAAAGGCAGGAAGATAAGAGCACAAAATCCAAGAAGATGACACCAATGCTTTGCTTTCTTTGGGAGTTTGGACAAATGCCAACTACATCATGTGTACGTACACTTGGTAATCTTTAGGTATAACAAGAGAGAAATTTGAAATTTTCCTCTTTATAAGTATATAAAATCTTATCGCAGTAGCTATGCGCGTTTGATTTTGGAAATTGAGCTCGGTGAAAACTAAAACGACAGAAAACACAAGACCATAAGTAATATCACAATCATATAGGGCTTCAGGAATCATCTCCACGACGGTTACCAAACGATGGATAGCTCATGTGGTAAAAAATTTCTTTCAAGAGGAATTGTATAAACAACTTAGCTCCGAAATGCATTAAAGAGTCTAACGGCTAATATCCACCGCACGAAGCTAATACTCACAGATCCATCTATTAAAACGGATATAAACGATTGGATATTGTACCTACTGGAGGGGCCCCAATCGGCATTTTTCAGGCCCTCAAGAATATATCACCTACATCAACCACCACCACCACCACCACCACCGGCACCGCAGCCATCATTGTTAGCATGCTCTCCCATACACCTCTCTTGTACCAAAATACCAAAAAGGAGAGACATAGGGAAGTTTGTATTCGTTGGGCTTTGGTAGCAGTGGGCTCTCTGCATTTACATCCCTATGGCCTTCACAGAAAACAGCCCAACCCATGAGTTGGCCCAAATAAGAAGGGTCTTGGACAAAAATGCCAAGCCTTGCTCACTGCAAATCACAATTCATACCCTTCAGCTGCTGCTGTCAATTTGATCAATGCACAACCATGATATTGCATATCTGCTTACTAATAAGCGTGTTGCAGACAATGACCATAACAGATGCTAAGATCACAGCGAGAGCGAATAAAAATAGAATCTGCATGTTCTACAATATTATATTGACATTAATCAAGCAATGCAGGACAAAATATCATGCATCTTGAAGTATAGAAAATACACGCTGAAATCTCGCTATACCATTGCTTCATGCGCCGTGCGGTCTTCTATATCGTTGCTTGGTTCAATTCCGAGGATTCTCAACAAATAGCCCAACTGCTCAAATTCACCCTGCAGCTCCTCCCCACTGTGATTTGGCACCACATTGAAAAAAGCGACTATTTTAGAAATATAAAAAGACGATCAGATCGGCTATTTGAGAAATTAACTAAGACGGTGTAATATAGAGTGATAGCCTTTTCAGGCAATGGTAAAAGTTACTTTCAGGTCAATTTCCTGCTCGTTGTATTCAGTTTTGTCGCCACCGTTTTAATTGCTTGCATTTCAACCAAGATTATGCTTGCTTTAAATTATCTGAAATATCTGAGACATACTGAAGCATTTTCTAGACAACAAATTCTAAGATAGCGAGCAATTAATCATTGAATTTCAGAGGCTAGGTATAAAGACTGATATCATTAGAGAGGATGCATCATACATACCAAGCTTTCAATGCGAGGTCCAACTAAATAATATATTATAAAATCCTATCATCGACAATTAAAATGTTTACTTGTAGAAAAAAACTTTTTGTTAATTTACAAGGAAATGACAAAATTAAATTCATAAAATAAAAACAAATAAAATAGTTATCTGTGTAGTTGGAATTGTGAACTTTACATCTTTTGTAGGGAATAAGCCATACAACTACTTGGACTGGATAATCTAAAATTCAACACTAACATGCAACTGATAATAGAGGGTATGTGCCTCACTCTCTCCTTGCTAGAAAGTGGAGAACATAAATAATTTAAATAGAAGGATCCTAGGGATTATTATTTTTTTTTTTGAGATAATAGGTGGAATAAATTAGCCACCCATCGCGGTTTGAACCCGGGTCTCCTCCCCCATACTCAACACCCCCACCCCTGGGCTACTCCAAGCCCTTCGATCCTGGGGATTGTTTATTGCTGAAACATAGGATAAAGATATGAAAGTGTTCAACAGACACTTTTATTACCTTAACTTCTACAATAATATTTCCAACTAAAAATATACATGCTATAAAGTGCATCTCAATGTTTATAGAGATTGAATTCTTACAATTGCCTAAATGAAAACTGCCTAGGTGAAGTATCTTTTAAAGAATGAATTCATGCAGTTGCCTAAATAATAACTGCCTAAATGAGACAAAGTTAATTGATAGAACTTTATATCATTTAAAATTATTTCATCTCCAACAGACCGAGAATAACAAGAACCAACTGCTGACAACAACATCCTTGATCTTCTAAAATTCATAGTCAATTCTTTGATTATGAAAGCTAAACTAAACTACAAAAATACAAACTTATGTTGCTTTTGTGTAAACTTCGACATTTAGAAGAGAAAGAAGAAGGAAAAAAAAAACAGAAAAATTATTAATGGAACCTTTTTAGTCGTGAATCATGAGTGCTTTGGTTGGAGTTTGAAGCAAGGATAAGAATAATGACTCTCTCTCCAAGTTGAGTTTGTTTTTATAATTTCAAATAGATCTGCATATGCACCATTATTAAATGTAATCTTGGCTAAATTGCAGGAAACCCTCCTCGCTTTTTATTGAAAAGCAGAAAACCCTCCTTAACTTAAAAAAAAACATGCATTTTACTCCCCGCCTCCCACAAATTTTAAGACAGCTAATTTCTTAATGCATGTTTTGCAAATTGCCTTTCAAACCTTTCCTCTCCAAATTCTTTCCCTTTTGCTTATGTAAAAGAATTTCCCTCCAAACTTCTTTTCCTCGTTTCTTCCCCCAAAATATCCAATACAAAACACTACCTATCTCCTCTCTTCTCCTCCAAAGAATAAACATGGATTAGAAGAGTATGAATTTTGAAAAGATGATAAGGAAGAAACGAGTATAATTAGGCTAGTCAATTAAATTTATCAGGGGACATTTTTGGCATAATAAAGTATTATGGATGAAAATATCAATATTGTTAGGGCTTCTGAGGCAAAGTACACGTTTTCCGAGTTTAGGGGATTTCTTGCTTTTAGGGGGAAAATGAAGGGGGTTTCCAGCATCTTAGCCTTTAATCTTTATGGAATTCGTGACCAATCCTACAAAGTTTCACATTTGATTATGTATAATTCCAAAACGCTTATAAAGATATCTTATAGACCATAACCGAATATGAAGATTGCTTAATCAACCATCAAAATGTCTTTCCTCATTTTACCATTATTAAATTGCAACTAGAATTAGTGGAAGTGTTAGCAGTAGTTAATACGAGTTTCAGCATGTGCGATGCATGTGTATCTATAAAAAAAGCCCACCACTCTCTTAACTTTAACTAAATTTTAACATAGTATCAGAGCCAATGGCTCGATCCTGTAAGGGAGAGTATTGAAAGTAAAAACCCAAATGATGAGACTTTAACGATAATCCTGCATTGGAAACAACAAAAGAAACACATAGGTATAAGATATAAGATGGGTCAAACCTCAACAAGACTTGAGTCTTATTAATGGAACCTATTTATATCAAAGACTCATGTGTATCTATAAAAAGCCCATCACTCCCTCAACTTTAAATACTATAAACTCTTTATATGGTATCTAAGCCTGTAATACCCGGTCCCTATAAATAATTATTGTGTTTTAATAAATAAATCTCCAAATATTTTCACCAAATTTTCTACAAATTTTCAATATTTCTCCCAATTAAAATTTCCTTACCCTAATTTAATCTAACCCCTTTAAATTTTCCTAAAGTAAACCCAACCAAACCGAGCCCATTCACTTCTAAATTCTTTCTCTTTTCCTCAGCCCAGCCCACACTCCCTCTCACTCTTTTATTATTTATTCATGGCTCAAACCTTTCCCTAGAACCCCGGCCCATTGAACCCCAGCCCAAACCTTTCCCTAGCAAACCTGACCCGAACCCGAACCCGAACCCGAACCCCTCTTCCCCCCCCGTCTTCTTTTTCCTCGCTCCTTTCCCGCTCTTTTCTTTTCCCCCCCATGTCGCGGTCGTTCCCACGGCCCCGCCTCCCTCGCGCCACGCGACCTCACCTTCGCCCCAACGTCCTCCCTCACGACTCGCTCCCTCCTCACAACTTTCCCTTCCCCCATCTCCTCCAACTGCCATCACCTTACCTTACCTCACTTCTTCACCGCACCCACTTCTTCACGAGCAGCCCGTGTCGCCATCACCGCCGGCGATCGTCCCGCTCCCTCTCCAAAACCTCGAGCCCCGCACTTCAACTTCCTCCTCTCTCCTCTCGCAAGAAAATCCCGAGCTCCCTTACCCATCACCTGCACACCAGACCTCTGTGCTAACCACCACCTCCAACCTCGTCGTCGTCCCCTCTCGCCGCCGGCCACCTCGTCGATCCTTCAGCTGCTATGCCACCACCTCCTCTCACCACCAACCTCCGGCTCCCCTAACACCCACACCCAAGGCCCGAGCTCGCCTCGCCACCTTTCCCGAGCTGCGACCCCCGCCAGCAGTCCTCGTCGTCGGAGCTCCGCCGCTCACCGTCACCCCATTACCACCGAGGACCCCCTTCATCGCCACTCTCATCCTCAATTCCAACCACCAACCAAAAACCCATCTCCTCACTGCACCCCCTGTAATTCCACGTTGCCCACCCCGGTGCTTACGGGAAGGCGGAATAGGTAAAAAACGATTTTTTCTCAAAGCAACATGGACTAGAAACTAGAGGATCTTTGCTAAACAAAAACCTAGCAAACAAGCTAAAAGATTTGTCTACTCGGTTAGAAGGTTATACCTAGGTCTTGAACTCCTTCTCTTCTTACTCCTTGGAGTGGTTTGAACGGCTCCTCCTCGTCGCCTTTGTTTGTCGAAGAAAGATCCACCCGAAGGCCTCTACCTTGAGCTCCTACCTCAACTTAGAGGTAACTAAAGTGTTTGGCTTGCTAAACCTAGAACCCTAGAATGAGTAGAGAGGAGTTTTGGTGGTTTTATTTCAATAGCTAATGGTTCTCAACACATGAGAGATGAGAGCTTTGAGAGAGAGGAAGATGATGAGCTTAACTTATGAGAGAGAAAGAGCAAGAAGGAATGAGGATAATTATCAACCATACTCTCATATAAGTGAATTATGAAAAATAATAATAATCAAAGAAAAATTGTGATGGTTCATTTGGAATGACCATTCTCATTTCACATTAAATGAATTTTGCAAGAATCAAAGAGCATCTTTCATGTGAAATGATGATGGTCAATATGTCAACAAGTCAACCAAAGTCAAATGGTCAACCACCCTAACCATGACACAATTATCTTTAATTAATATCATAAATCATATTTCCCATTTTCATTAGAATTTGGAAAAAGACAACGGTCAACAACCCTAATGAGAATCCTCTGCCTCTGCCTCTGCCAACTGTGCATACACACCCGTATTCATGTTCCAAGGAACACGAATACAATGAGACAAAACCAATCCCAAAACAAATACTAGGATCTGGCTTAAACCAAAGCCCGCTAGTAATAACTGTCCGGACACCAAACGTGCACAAGTGCGCGGATGTGAACGAACCCCGTCGCAAAACCATGCGACCTCTACTCTGTTTTGCCCAAAGGCGAATAACCCTCTGTGTGGGACTCTAAAGACTCGACACTACGCTGGCAGTGGGTTTAACCACAGGCCGCAAGCGGTACTAGCTGTACGTAACGGTCCCCAGGTAGATGCCGATAAGAAGACTGATGAGGTGAACCCATCCGAACTCCTACTGAGCCTGAATGTGACAATCTTCGTACAGTCCGGTCTGTTCGTCTAAGAGTATCGCATGGCGAGTCTAGGGGGGCGGTAAACGTCAGTCCCCTAATAGCGGTACAAGTCGTGTCGAAGTGTAGCCCAGAACACCTGAGATAACACTGGAAACGCTACCAGTATATCTCGCTTGCCCTGGCCAAGGACTTTGTGTAATGGCTCTCCTAGACACAGCGCGATATCAACCCCCAATACCGGGAGAGACGAATCCTGTCTAACCGTCACTGCCTCCAAATGCTTCGGGACTGCACTCAACTGCTACCTGTTTGCACGACTCATTTGAGCCGTGGTAGGGTAGCAATCTAAGAACAGTGAAAACACACTCGAGGCGAAGTGACAGTATCAAGTCAGCGGACTAAGCTGTACTCATGTCACCTGGGAACTGATAACTGACGATAGGTATAGTACCAACCAACAGTTCCCTACGAGTCATGTCCAGTGTACTCGTAACCTAACGAGCACCCGCATACGATCTCAAGTACGACGTACTAATGGCTGTGGGACAGACCATCTCCCCTGCTGGGATGAGTAGCGCATACGCTAGTCTACTCCGGAGTATCGATGCCCCGTCTCGATAATCCTACGACTAGGGACCTGTATAAGAATGCGCTTGTAGATTACCGAGTCCCCACTAGTGTGACTGCAATCACAACGCTGGTAATCAAGCAAACATCCTAAGGGCTCCACTAATGTGTATAGGCGATATGCTAAAAGAAACACATGCATACATTAAAGTAGAAACAAACCAAGTAGTATACTACCATTTCGAGCAAGATTGTCTATACAACTGTGAATATCCCAAGCTTCCATTAAGTAATATACAAACTAGTATGATACAGTAATGGCCTCTAGGGCATATACACTTACACCCCCTTCACCCGAGCTCCTCACGCACCCCCTGCCGCCGATGCCACCACTGACGCCTCTGATGACAACGCAACCACCTCACTCCAACTCCAGCTCCCCGCATCGCTGCAGTCAAGCCACCGGAGCTTTAACCGAGCCTACGAGTTAAACTCACGCCCCTTGCACCCTTTGGCATTTCATCGAGCACTTTCATCCGTCGCCACTTACCGCTATTCTGGTTACCATCGTCGCCATCCAATCTGTGGCCTCGATTCCTTAAGCCGTCATCGTCATCAACACGGTATCCATCGCTACGCCAGCGCATGTCCGTCACACCCACCGAGCCATCAAGTCCAAGAATCAAGCTCCGAAAAGGCTAAACCTTTGCCGTATTCGTGACGCGATCGTGCCGTTGCCGCTGCCGTACTATCGTCGACATGTCATCATGCAAGTATATTACTTGCTTCATGCTATTAGCTCGTATTTAATCCTGTTTAGAGTTAATATCGTATATATATAATTTCGTGCGCGCCAATGAATATAAGTGTTCGATATGAAACTTTAAATGAAAAATTAACTTTAAATGACGGAACTTGTGATAATTAGACCCGTCTACTATTTACCGATGTGCTGTAGAAATTTGGTTGGAAACCACGGTCGTTTCACCTATGAAATGTTACTCCCGATAATCATTACGAAATCTGATTTTCCTGAACAGGCTAGACCGTTAAATTCACATTAAATCTTTTACGAATCGGATTTGGCGTTTCATGGCTCGTATTGAAGCCAACGGAATAATCTACAGAACTCTATAATTGATATCTAAAATTGAACTAGTTACGATAGAGAAAACTGCGGTGAATTACGATTCTGGACTGCAGTCCAGAGCGGTAATTCCAGGTAACCCCTGTTTTTAACTCACTGTTTTTCCTTGCTCAAATACGGAAATGTGCGGAACCCTATATCGTTACGAAGCGAATCGAGTTAGCTTCCTTATCCCACTGGTCTCACTGGATTCCTCAACTGTATGATATTTTTAACCCATTTTATAATGTCGATATGTTCTGCTGAATTCTGTAGTGACAGATTTTACACATCGAACATAACATGTCCATAACTCCCTGTCGTTATAGGATATCACTGATCCGCCAATTGCGGTGGAAACCTAACTGTAAAACCTAAACATTGTTCAACTATAGCGTCGCCTAATTATGATTCCAACTGGGAGTAAAGTGTGTTACGAAACGGACTTCCAATTCTGAAATCGGATTTCCAGCAGTGAACACCTAAATTGAAATGGCCATATCTAGCGAACCTGAAACCCGATTGACGCGAAACAAATTTTGATGGATAGATAATTAAACATACTGTTTACCCCCTTTACATCGTTTCGCTTAATTCTGCATGTATGATTTATAGTAAATTATGCAAGTGGTAGGACACTGACTGATGATATTCCATTCCTATCGTAATTATTGTATTCTCATCATATCATATAGATGTCATTGCATTGGTAACCTAGTGATCTTGTGCATTACCCAGTGTTAGATGTTAGTGTTTTGGTTGTGGCAAGTACGTAGTGATAAAGTGTGAATGAATAAGTGAAAGTGACACGTACTTGTACACAATCAGCAGACCCTATTGATTTATTGCATTGTCGACGCTTATGGGATATATATAAGTGTAACCATAACTGGAATGGGATGGTTATGGAGCACTTATATTAGTGTCATAGGCAAGGCACCAAACACTGTCCATTTATCTTGGGCATCAGTCGAGACATGCTTGATGGAGATCTTGTCTCCAGTTCTCGCGTAGACTTGTCATGGACCGACTGGTATTTGAGTTTATGGTTGGCGTTTGATGTAGACCACGGGGTGTGGGGTAGTTTGAGTGTGAGTTCAACAGGATCTCGGGAGTCCCATTGCCGGCACATACATCGATTCTGGAGATATATGGGTGATATTACTGATTATTAGCGAGCGACTCGGGCCCGTGTTCCCTTGCCCCTGGATCCTACCCTTGGATGGGAGATACTCACGAGTGGTTGACTCTTACACTTGGACTGACGATAGGTTTAACGCCTGGACAGTGAGACTTAGAGACTGATAGGGTTAGTGACATTGACATGCATTGCTTACTGATTCGATATACCTGCTTTACTGTTTACCAGTACTGGCTCCTTCATGCTCATATCGTCACTTCATGCTTACTGTTTCATACTCATCATTATTACACTTGTTGTACTTGTATTTCTATTTATTGCTATTGTATCGCTCTTACGGCCTGAGTATGCATGTTCAGAGTGAGAAGTGGGTTTAGCTCGGACCAGGACCTGACGTACCTCGAGGACATTGCGGATATCTGGACTAGCGACTTAGAGCTATACTTCCTTGATCTCTATCTGGTTAGTGTTTTGTATCTGTTTCGATTTAGTGACTGCATTTCTCATTACCTGTGCATTGATTACTGATTACCACGTAAAGCTAGAAGCCGAAGTGTGACTACGGCAGGATGTTTCCTCGACCGTAGGAGCATGCCTGGCCTTGTCAACCCCTCGCATTCCGTATTTTGGGAAGCGGGGCGTGACATGGTTTTGTTGGTATCAGAGCCAGGTTTTGCTATGATTGGGAGTGCAGTTTCCGTGTAAGGCTTGACAATCTAAGACATCCTTCGGTCCAGATTGTAAACTTGTTATCCTTAATTTTGATTCACATAGTGTGTTTTACTACATATTTTGATCCATCCGCTAGAATTTCGGGTGACTTAGTAGAGTTACGTGATTGTAATTATGAACTGCAGCATGGTTACAATACTGTACTCTGTTGAGTGACTTGGAGTTCTACATTTGATTTCCACTCGTTTGAGTTTCACCTCACCTGATATTGTCTATTCTATATCTTATTCTGATTCTTATTCCTTGTGCCTTATATCGTCCTCAAAATTGTTGTTTCAGGACCATATCTTTCAACGACTCTTCTTCTATCTCCACTCCCCAGAATCAGACCGTCGAGATCTTGAATGTACTGCAAGGTTTGAAGGAAGCCCAGGGGCGAATGAACGACCTGTTAGCTGAAGGATTAAGAAGGCAGATGACTCGGGCACCAGCGGAAGCCTCCAATCGTAAGGGAATCTCTGTTAAACAAGAAAAAGAGGTGAAGATGAAGCGCCCACTTGTTCCTCAGCAACGGAAGCAGCGGAGGACTCAATGTTGTGGATACTGTAAGAAGTCAGGACATCTTCAGAGAGACTGTCGCAGCGCCAAAGGGCAATGCCTGATTTGTGGATCCAACGAGCATCTTATCGATGGTTGCCCTCGAAGGAAAGAGCTACAAGGAGGAGATTCGTCCACACTCTCCACTCCTACCTAGTGACTTGGTTATTTCGTAGTTCGAGCTCCGAGGATAGTACGGACCCAGCGCAGGATTCCACTCGCTTGACGAGAATACAGCGGTCTAGATGTCAACGAAGAATTATCACCTTTTCTACTTTCAAAAAAAAATATTGTCACTCTTTTGTAAATGTTTCATTTTGTTTAAAATCCTGTATCCGTTGAACTTCTTAGTTGGAATGCAATAAAATTTGAGTGGTGATGTCTATATCGTCCCCTTGCCACTCACTTTCCTTATACTGCTTATTGTATCAGTATTCTAAATTTTGATTTTCAGTCCTTACCTACCGCATATTTTCCTTGAGCTCTGTATCCTTGGTTATTTTCTTGGTGTGTTCCACTGTCTGATGATGACTCTTTCTTTTCAGGTCATGGCCCACCCTAAAACAGCGCCGCCTCTAGATGAGGACACACGGTCGTGCGTTTCCTTGGACTGCATGCTGGTAAGTTCAGATGACGAGATCAACGGCCCCCAGATTATTTTCGGAAACAGCAATTCCGAGGACGAGAGAGTCGCAGCCCCAGAAGTCGACATGATCAGCAACTCTGACAACGAAGAAGAGGACCCCGAAGAGGACCCGATAGGGGAAAATCCCGAGGACCCGATGGAAGAAAATCCAGGAGAGGAAGACCCTGAAGAGAATCCAGTGGAAAGAAATCCCGTGGAAGAAGATCCTGAAGAAGTGAATCACGTGGAAGCATACCACGATGAAGAAGCTCCAGCCGAGGAAGAAGGACCAGGAGAAGAAGACCTCGTGGCAGAAGAACCTCCAGTGGCAATCCCTGCGAGGCGCTATGAAAATGGACGCCCCTATCTTAGCGCGCGAGCTTACCGTAACCTGCTGAGCTTCCATAACCGCGACTGACGTGATTTATCTTTTGCTTACTCTGGCCAAATAAAATCTATGTATAGTTTAGGGCCACCTTTTGTCTTTCGAGAGTGCCTTGTTTGAAATTTTCTGGAATAATAATAAAATTTCTGAGTTCGCTAATCTTTTGATTTTTGATTCGCATGATGCAATGACCGTTTTCCCTCCCCAATAAACTTCTTTCCCTTCTGGGATTCATTACTGTTCACCCTTGCATCCTTTACTGACCCGACCCCAGCCTCTTCAACATTCAGATTGAAGTACCATTTTCCGACTTTTTGAATGGACCATACTCCATTGTAATCCCTACCCTGACTAGCCCCTATATATTTTTAGTGCTATCTCCTATTATCATAATTATATTCAGTGACATTGCTGTTTGAAATCTAGCTTCTGTTATTGTATGTTTATCAATATATATATATATATATATATATATATATATATATATATATATTGCATGTTATTAACCATTTCCGTTTTACTTGTTCTGAATACTCTACTAATTATCATATTTTCAATAGCGTAAATATATGCCGCACATATTTTTTCTTATTTCACCATATGGGTTTTCTCAAGTTATTTTAAACCGTTTGATTGATACATTTATTCTAAAAATATTTTGGCCTATCGGCAAATCCTTCACTATTGTTTGTTATTGTTATTTTATTTTCTGGTACTGTGTATATATTTGATCATCATAGATGGTTATGTCTTGTGCTTACTTAGTTGCGTTATTTCTTATACTTATATAGACCTTGGATTTTTATCTAGCCGCTTTTAAGTAAATAACTATATGTTAGCGCTTGATTTTGTGGCTTTTCGCATATTATTTTATAGCTTATTGCTATCTTAAATTTCAAGGACGAAATTTTCTTTAAGGGGGGTATGATGTAATACCCAGTCCCTAAAAATAATTATTGTGTTTTAATAAATAAGTCTCCACATATTTTCACCAAATTTTCTACAAATTTTCCATATTTCTCCCAATTAAAATTTCCTTACCCTAATTTAATCTAACCCCTTTAAATTTTCCTAAAGTAAACCCAACCAAACCCAGCCCATTCACTTCTAAATTCTTTCTCTTTTCCTCAGCCCGGCCCACACTCCCTCTCTCACTCTTTTATTATTTATTCATCGCCCAAACCTTTCCCTAGCAAACCTGACCCGAACCCGAACCGCTCTTCCCCCCCCCCACGTCTTCTTTTTCCTCGCTCCTTTCCCGCTCTTTTCTTTCCCCCCCCCCCCCACACACATCGCGGTCGTTCCCATGCTCCCGCCTCCCTCACGCCCACGACCCGCGCCACGCGACCTCACCTTCGCCCCAACGTCCTCCCCCACGACTCGCTCCCTCCTTACAATGTTCCCTTCCCCCATCTCCTCCAACTCCCATCACCTTACTTCACTTCTTCACGAGCAGCCCCTGTCGCCATCACCGCCGGCGATCATCCCACTCCCCTCTCCAAAACCTCGAGCCCCCGCACTTCAACTTCCTCTTCTCTCAAGAAAATCCTGAGCTCCCCTACCCATCACCTGCACACCAGACCTCTGTGCTAACCACCACCTCCGACCTCGTCGTCGTCCCCTCTCGCCGCCGGCCACCTCGTCGATCCTTCAGCTGCTCTGCCACCACCTCCTCTCACCACTAACCTCCGGCTCCCCTAACACCCACACCCAAAGCCCAAGCTCGCCTCGCCACCTTTCCCGAGCTGCGACCCCCGCCAGCAGTACCACCGAGGACCCCCTTCATCGCCACTCTCATCCTCAACTCCAACCACCAACCAAAACCCATCTCCTCACTGCACCCCCTTCACCCGAGCTCCTCATGCACCCCCTGCCGCCGATGCCACCACTGACGACAACGCAACCACCTCACTCCAACTCCAGCTCCCCGCATCGCTGCAGTCAAGCCACCGAAGCTTTAACCGAGCCTACGAGTTAAACTCACGCTCCTTGCACCGTTTGGCATTTCATCGAGCACTTTCATCCGTCGCCACTTGCCGCTATTCTGGTTACCGTCGTCTCCATCCAATCTGTGGCCTCGATCTCTTAAGCCGTCATCGTCATCAACACGGTATCCATCGCAACGCCAGCGCACGTCTGTCGCACCCACCGAGCCATCAAGTCCAAGAATCAAGCTCCGACAAGGCTAAACCTTTGCCGTATTCGTGACGCGATCGTGATGTTGCCGCTGCCGTACCGTCGTCGACACGTCATCAGGCAAGTATATTACTTGCTTCATGCTATTAGCTCGTATTTAATCCTGTTTAAAGTTAATATCGTATATATATAGTTTCGTGCGCGCCAATGAATATAAGTGTTCGATATGAAACTTTAAATGACGAAACTAGTGATCATTAAACCCGTCTACTATTTACCGATGTGCTGTAGAAATTTGGTTGGAAACCACGGTCGTTTCACCTATGAAATGTTACTCACGATAATCATTACGAAATCTGATTTTCCTGAACAGGCTAGACCGTTAAATTCACATTAAATCTTTTACGAATCGGATTTTGGCGTTTCATGGCTCGTATTGAAGCCAACGGAATAATCTACAGAACTCTATAATTGATATCTAAAATTGAACTAGTTACGACAGAGAAAACTGCGGTGAATTACGATTCTGGACTGCAGTCCAGAACGGTAATTCCAGGTAACCCCTGTTTTTAACTCACTGTTTTTCCTTGCTCAAATGCGGAAATGTGCGGAACCCTATATCGTTACGAAGCAAATCGAGTTGGCTTCCTTATCCCACTGGTCTCACTGGATTCCTCAACTGTATGATATTTTTAACCCATTTTATAATGTCGATATGTTCTGCTGAATTCTGTAGTGATAGATTTTACACATCGAACATAACCTGTCCATAACTCCCTGTCGTTATAGGATATCACTGATCCGCCAATTGCGGTAGAAACCTAACTGTAAAACCTAAACATAGTTCAACTATAGCGTCGCCTAATTATGATTCCAACTGGGAGTAAAGTGTGTTACGAAACGGACTTCCAATTCTGAAATCGGATTTCCAGCAGTGAACACCTAAATTGAAATGGCCATATCTAGCGAACCTGAAACCCGATTGACGCGAAACAAATTTTGATGGATAGATAATTAAACATATTGTTTACCCCCTTTATATTGTTTCGCTTAATTCTGCATGTATGATTTATAGTAAATTATGCAAGTGGTAGGACACTGACTGATGATATTCCATTCCTGTCGTAATTATTGTATTCTCATCATATCATATAGATGTCATTGCATTGGTAACCTAGTGATCTTGTGCATTACCCAGTGTTAGATGTTAGTGTTTTGGTTGTGGCAAGTACGTAGTAATAAAGTGTGAATGAATAAATGAAAGTGACACGTACTTGTACACAATCAGCGGACCCTATTGATTTATTGCATTGTCGACGCCTATGGGACGTATATAAGTGTAACCATAACTGGAATGGGACGGTTATGGAGCACTTATATTAGTATCATAGGTAAGGCACCAAACACTGTCCATTTATCTTGGGCATCAGTCGAGACATGCTTGATGGAGATCCTGTCTCCAGTTCTCGCGTAGACTTGTCATGGACCGACTGGTATTTGAGTTTATGGTTGGCGTTTGATGTAGACCACGGGATGTGGGGTAGTTTGAGTGTGAGTTCAACAGAATCTCGGGAGTCCCATTGCCGGCACATACATCGATTCTGAAGATATATGGGTGATATTACTGATTATTAGCGAGCGACTCGGACCCGTGTTCCCTTGCCTCTGGGTCTTACCCTTGGGTGGGAGATACTCACGAGTGGTTGACTCTCACACTTGAACTGACGATAGGTTTAGCGACCTGGACAGTGAGACTTAGAGACTGATAGGGTTAGTGATATTGACATGCATTGCTTACTGATTCGATATACCTGCTTTACTGTTTACCTGTACTGACTCCTTCATGCTCATATCGTCACTTCATGCTTACTGTTTCATACCCATCATTATTACACTTGTTATACTTGTATTTCTATTTATTGTTATTGTGTCGCTCTGACGACCTGAGTATGCATGCTCAGAGTGAGAAGTGGATTTAGCTCGGACCAGGACCTGACGTACCTCGAGGACATTGCGGATATCTGGACTAGCGACTCAGAGCTATACTTTCTTGATCTTTATCTGGTTAGTGTTTTGTATTTGTTTCGATTTAGTGACTGCATTTCTCATTACCTGTGCATTGATTACTGATTACCACGTAAAGCTAGAAACTGAAGTGTGACTACGGCAGGATGTTTTCTCGACCGTATGAGCATGGCTGGTCTTGTCAACCCCTCGCATTCCGTATTTTGGGAAGCGGGACGTGACAGAGCCAATGACTCGATCCTCCACATAAGAACCACACCAAGAAAAGGTGATGGTTGCACGTAACTCTTTTCCTATTTTGCACCAAATGCCGAGACTTTAAAGATGGTTCCACATTGGAAACAACAAAAGAAACACATGGATATAAAATACAAGATAGGTCAAATCTCAACAAGGCTCGAGTCTTTGAGCCCACTTATATCAAAGGTCCATGTGTATCTATAAAAAGCCCATCACTCACTCAACTTTAACTACTCGAAACTCTTTACATGATTTAAATATTATGAACTTAGAATAAAGTTCTATAGATGACTAAATATTTATAGAAGGGGATGACTTAAATATTGGTGCTTGGATGTAGAGAGATATTAGGATGCTTAAAATTTGAATTTAAAATATATAATTAAAATATTTAAATTTTTTGATGATGTAGATAGCAGACCAATTTGAGATTTGACTAGAAGATATTCTCATTTATTGAATTCTTTTATTAAAAAGGGGAGATCATTAATTGATGATAAGAAATCTTTTGAGTTTTGCATTGTACCAGTAGAGATGCTACTAACCCGACATCTTCAAACAATTTAATAACACCGTGGTTCTAGGAAAATTCAACCAAGCTTAAGGGTATGTCTATGCTGCAACCATATACATCTCAAAAGTCTAATCGCTTAAACTCTTACTCAATTTATCATATTGAACAACCTTAATAGAAGTTCATATCAGAATAAAGAGCAACTCTAACACTTACAAGTCTCGAATCTTAATTTCAGTAAGAGATGAAAGCCTTCGAAAATTTCTATAATTTAACCCTTTTAGGACCCTTCTTGACTCTCAGACTCTTCATAGTTGATCACTCACTAGAGACGCAAACCTCGTCGGGTTTGAGATTGGAGATTCTACTCGGTCTTGTATAAGATTTAAAAGGCCAATTAATTGCCCTCAAAACGTTTTTGATAGCAATAACTTCAAATAAGATTAGATGGCTGAATGACCACATATTTGCTCTATGCATAATATCTAGGAAAACAATTTTCTTTCTTTTTCATACTAATATATTTTCTTCGTAATTTTTTATTATTCAAGATTTTATTGTGTATTGAAATCTGTTTTTGCGTAATTTATACATTGAATAATCCGTTTGCGCATAATTTGCTGGCTAACCAAATAGAGAACTAATAAGCATTAATGGCATTGGTCTCATAATTTCTAAATCCATGCATCCATCTTCTATTGCCCCTCCTGAACCCAAACAATACGCGCGCGCGCACACAAAAAAATAAAATAAATCTAAATAACATTTCTATATTCCTAGTTGATTCTAAACATGTGTATTTCACGGTAACTGGTTGATTCTTAAATTTTTTTCAGCTCTGATCTCAGATCCCCCTCACTAGCTATATTTCCCCACCTGGTATCAACTTCATTCATATTCATGTACTAGTAAACTTTTCTATAACCAAGTAAACCAAGGCACAGACATGTGTCTCCTCGAAGTTTTCCATCCAAATCTCCATGAAAAGATGCAAATCTACATACATTTCTTGTCTTAAACATTCAACGGTGGTACTGCTTCTTTCTTAAGAATTATATTCCTCGTCTGTGTTTACTACTTCCAGATCCAACTCTTTGCATGGCCTTTCCTGATTTACTAAATTTAAATATTCTATTAATTCGTATCGGTGGTGAATAGTTTGCTGTGATGTTTGTCTCATTGGCAAATGAGAGAGTTTCAACACATGATCCATGTCAGACTTTACATATTGTAGTTTGAAAGAAATTAGGTTCTGTCTGTTCCAATAAGTTCTAAAGTTGAATTATTCTCAGTTAACATATACGTATTCCTTAGTGTAAATCAAGTCTAGAAAATTTTAAGAGGTAGCTCACATTGGGAATAAAAATGAGGGAGAATCAATTAAGATGGTTTTGCTGCTAGGGTGCTGGGATAGAGCTAATGGAGCAACACATACATGAATAGAAGAAAAGGATTCATGAAATATACTACAAAAGTTCAGGATAAATGCATTGTTGTTTTCCTTTTACATTGTTAATCAAGGACGCTATTTAAAATAGACTAAGCTCAAAATTATGTTGTAAATCCTTTTGCACATATATTTTAATTTGGTGCTAAAGTTTAAACATGTAGGATATGAACTTATGAAGCTGTACAATCCAATTTTGTATATTAAATTCGTGCGCGCGCGCGCACAAAACATTAAATTTCTATCTTTTGGTATGACTTACCTCTTGATGAAAGAGAGAAACTAGTTTCCAACCCGCAGCAGAAATGTACCGCTTCAGCATCGTGTGGCCTAATGGAGTTCCTGTAACGAAGCCAACATAAGAACAATTAACAAATTATGTAAACAATAAATATCAATTAGCAAAACATGCCTAAGTTCCTTGAAAAGTGAGTTGGCCCATCAATCTCAAATGCAAGCTTCTTATCAATCACCACAGCATCCAAAGTGTATCCATCCACAACGTGTTCCCGGACCCACTCGAGCCCGGTACTCACCAGTAGCCGAGCCACCTCCTTTTGGAACGAAGAGGTTGTTTTGTGATTAAATTGCTTAGTTTTTCCTGCACGAGATATCTTTTCTTCGAGATCTTCCCTTAATGATAGATCTAGATGAGGGCACTCAAGCTTCAAGCATTGGTTTGCTAAATGAACCTGCGAAGCAAACATGATGTCTTCCCTATATTGCTCTGATATCCTTTGTTCCTCGTATTGGCTCAATGCATTCCACACATGAGAGAAGAAAACATGATCCATTCGTCCGAGAACAGAATAAGACCAAGCAATATTCCCAAGTTGATCCCTATTAAACTTAAGCACGCGAATATCATCGATCTTTCCAGTATCCCCTTTTGCCTCTGCTTGTGTGCAACATTTGAGGGTGCCCGAATCATTAATAACAAAATCAAGAGAATCGAGCATAGGATCCGCGCATTCATTTAAAGAAGCAAATGCCCACAAGAACTGAGCAAGCTCTTGTTCTTGAAAAGTTTCAACTAGTTCAGCTGCTCTTATTGCTAATTTTGAAAAGAGCTCGGGTGCTGAGTGCTGCATTGAAGCAAACGCACCGGCAATATTAGCAACATTCTGCGCATTGAATTCTCCAACCTTGTCTGCCGCCACCTCAGCAATTCGATCCATCTCTGAAAAATAAAGGAGCTCGCCAGCGATTTTAGACAAAGCCCAGGCTATATTTGAAACCCCTTGAGCCGAACATTCAGGCAATGAAGCCATTGCGATGCCCACTAACATAGACATTTCTCTCTATCGAGCAAATGCTAATCTTCTAGTTTTTAACATAGAAACCTTTTCGATGTTCTTGGCTATTCGATGAAGGGCCGTCGCGATATTTAGAGGGGAGAGAGGTGATGGGCTCAATCCTTTAGCTATGGCCGATATGGTATCCGACGCGACCTCTAAAACCTCTTCAGCGGTTTGCGACTCTACAATCAATTTATTTAAATTGATTTCTTTCTTTCTATCAGAAGGTCCCGAAAATTGAGACAGCTTCTGGATGAAAACTTCACTTGATTTCTCCTTCTTTTCTTCAAACATACCGTCTCCTATAGAACTCACTGTCCTTATAAGGTTGGTCCTAGGATCATTCTCCAAGTCAAAGTCCAAGTCCAATTCATCCAAATTTATTTCTTCCTCGAATTCACAATCCGAGTCTTCCGATTTCTTCTTTTTCTTATCAACCTTCTCACTCTTGGTCTTCTTGTCCTTCTTCTTCTTCTTTGTCTTCGAAGTCACCATTCTTTCAACACTAGGAGTTAATCCCCTCTCTTCGATACTTTTCAACGCGACTCTCCTCGCTCTCACACACCAATCCATGTTATCGGTGCCTTTAAGCAACCTAGAGCTTTGTTTGGATTTTTTCTTGGGGGGCATTTGTAGTGCCAATTTCACCCAAGAACTCAAATTTCCAAATTGGGTCCTTTTCCTCTCCTTCTACCTTCGAATCAACAGAAGAGCCACCAACTCCACACGTATAGACCTTTTTCCTACTTGGATTACAAAACCCATTTGTGGGTTTTGCCTTTGGAGAGATTCTGATGGTTTTATGAAGGGGGTTTGGTGATGTGATGCATCTTTGGGGCAAAAGGGTAGTGAAATAAGCTTCCATTTTAGCTAAAATATTTAGGGTTTAAGAATCGAATTGCGAGGAAATTTTACATACCAGGAATTTGCAGGAATTTGAAGAAAAGCAGGGGAGGTGTGAGATTCAATGATATTTGAAGGATTCAGCAACTTGAGACAAAAATTTACCTACGTTTCCCAAAAAAAGAGAGCCTTTTTCTTCGACTCTTTCGAACAAAAAATGAAGAGAAGAACTGAAGAAGAGAAAAGGGCAAAGGGCAAAATCAAATGCCCAGGTTTTTTTTTTATTTAATTAATTTTTATTCTAGGATTTTGAAAAACAACCCCGGAGATTGATATTTCTAATACAGCCCCCAAAGCCCTCCGGTTAACTAAATAGGCCCCTCTAATTAAAACCAACCCCAAAAACGCGTGAGAATTGATAGTTGGAGTTGAAAAATACGATTTTACGCTTCCAATAAATGGTGAGGGGTGAAAAGCTTTAGAAAGCTAGTTTGTGAAGGTGCTGAGAAAAACAAACTCGGATTGAGTTCGGAATTTAGGGTTTTGCTTGGGGGAGTGAGGGTAGAGTAAGAGATTGACGACAAAGATAGTTTAGTCGATAAATTATCTATTTAACCTCATTTAATCCTAACTCATGGATTGAACAGTCGGAGGGTATTTTTAGTTGAGGGAGAATCTTAGGGGTTGTTATGGTAGTTGGTAATTTTGGGGGTTGGCTTTAAAATAGCCAATCTTTCAGGGTTCTATATATAAAATTCTTCTATTAAATATCCTAAACTTTCAAGATTATTCATTTAAATACCTTAATTTTTCATATATCACACATAAACATTCTAAACTTTTATCACTTTGCAAATAAATATCTTAGAATTTTTCAATTTAATACCTACATGTGGATAGCATGGAGTACTAAAGCTTGCATCCCTGTAGAGATAAAAGATTGCAAAGTGACAAACTAAATAACATGGTTAAATAAATTTCATTGAAATGCGGATAGCACTATTCTACTTCTAGGAAGAGAAGGAATCTCCTCCTACCATATTTTATACCGTTGGATTTATGATTCAACGGTTGCATGTATATAGATAGTTAGTGAAGAAATTCCACAAAAAAGATGATAACATCATTTAGTATTTTTCACATTGGATCAAACCATTCAATAATGTAAGACATAGGAGGAGGAGATTCCCTCTCCTCGTAGAAGTAAAATAGTCATACTCTTAAAACGGGACGGAACAATATACAGTGTTGGATAAATTAATTTATTCAACAAATCTGAACCGTTTATTTTAACTGCTGCTTTAAATAGCGGTTATAGTTCAGATTTAACCACTACTTAAAAGATAGGTTAAAACAGTTAACCGCTACTTAAACTAGTGGTTCATATTACATAAAAGAGGAAACCGTCCTAACAGTTTCAACGGTTTAGGGTTTTGAGATCGAAATCGGGCAATTTTTGCTATGATTTGAATTACGATTCTTGTTGGATATTCTGTCGATTCTTGGATCGATTTCATAAGGTAAATTAATTACATTAATTACTATAGGTTTTGTTATTTATTTAAGGTTTTTTTTTTGTGATTTTCAAATATAAATTGGACGTTTTTTCATATGATTTGAATTGCGATTGTTGCTAGGCATTCTATTGTTTCTTAGATTAATTTTATAACATAAATCAATTAGTTATATTGTTTCTCCGTCTGTATTTATTACTATTCATTCTTCTTCTTTTAATTCAGGATAGTCCACTCATAAGCTTGATTAATAAACATAATAGCGTATGTAAACGCAGAAATAAAAAATATAGTACAACCATTTCGAAAACCCTTATCGAGGAAGACATAGACGCTCCTGTGGCAGAAGATAGAGTTCAAAAGTCGAGAGCTGATAAATTCCATAACCGCTTGAGAAAAATTTACTTAAGCAGTGATTAACTTTTGATTTTAACAAGTACTTTAAGTAGAGCTTGAATAACAATCGTTAGATTTAACCGCTACCTTAAATAGCAGTTAACTCTGAATGGTGCCGATTTGTTGGGCAAATTAACTTTTGATTTTAACCGCTACTTTAAGTATAGGTTAATTAACTTTTGATTTTAACCGTTACTTATTTAGTATTCACGGGGGTACGGCTTTGAGAGTGCAAATTAGGCTTACATTCTTGTAGAGTTCAAGTTAGTGGATTTGAAATTGTTTCTGTCTATGTATTGATAGGTATTCAAACCCGAAAAGATTTGAGTTACAAATCAAGTTTGTCCGAGCAAAATTCCAAACAAAGAAAACCAATCCATATACCTTGTAACCAAACCTGAGTGAAATCAAACTCTGGTTCACTGATTTCGGACTGTAACTAGATTAGAGATGACCACAGAATTAAGCTAAAAAGCAGCTTCGAACAACGAGCAGCAGCGAGGCAATGAAGAGCAGGGACTGGGGGCCTCGTCGATGGCAGCGAAGGAGCTCGGCGGCCGAGTTATCTCACAATATTCAGACACAGAGGTATCATAAGCAAATAGATAGTTTTCATTCATTCATCGAAGTCTTGAGTTTTCAGTACAATTTCAGCCCCTTGACAATGAGAGCAATAACTAATTAGCCTTGGAAGCATGTACGTAGCCTCAGTTGGGCTTTTGGGCTAATCAATTGACAACTTCATTTTCCTTAATTTTGTTTTTCATCTCTTTATTAAGTTAACCTCGCCAAATTAAACCCAACCCATATTTAACACCAATAAAAATAATTAAAATATAAATATTTAATTTATTGAAATTACATATATCATACAAATAATATAACATTCCCCACCAATTTCAAAAAATTTAAAAACAATCAAGGTGCACGGTAACCGAAGTTTTGAACCAAGGACCCTTTACGAAAGAACCGGATATAAAGCATATGCATACTCTTTAAATACTCTTTAAAAGGTCAAGTAATTCATAAACTTACATTATTATGGCCATTTGCATGTCCTGATCTCATGAACGCTTTTGAGAAAACCTTTTGATCTCGTAGAAGGCAGACGCACCCTCACATTCATATAGATACGCAACTAGTGTGTCTTGTAATCACACTTTATCACCTATTAAGAAATAATACATGCTCTTCCTTTGCTTACAACACCTAAGAATGAACATTTTAGAGATAAGAATAAGTTTTCATGTTTTTACGATCAACTGTAGCATTTACTCTTCTTTTGAACTCGCGGTACTTAGAGCACAAGGATCGAGCAGGTTTCAATGATAGTTGATCTGTTTGTAAGATTTTAACCCTATCCTCAATGATAATTCATGTAGCAAATCTCTTGGCAAACCTTTAGTGAAAGGATCGACAAGATTCTGATTTGTACAAATACGGTTTATCCCAATTACTCACTTATCATTGAGTAATTGTCAGATATAACCGTCTTAAACTCAAGTGTCTGGATTTTCCATGCTGTTTATTTAGCATCTTCATTGTCATAGTAAATGACAATCAGCGGTTTAGGCTTAGGCCACAAAGGCATCAAAAGAAGATCCCTTAACTTTTTTTCTGGAATTGGATGGAGTAATAAATTTTGTCTAGGCTCTGGAAGCCTAACAAGAGCATGGCATCGTTATACATTAAAATGATTTAGAGCATATTTTCTTTCCTTTTTCCAAAATTTATACGATGTCATATTTTTCCAAAATGATTTAGAGTATATGCAGTGAATAGCACTTTGTCCCGTTAAATTCTGTATAAGCAACTAATTTTTCAACAATAAAACACATAATTATTCTCTTTCTTCTCTCATTTGGTCCTCATAAAGATTAAGTAATTCTAAGCAATTCTCTTCGAATGCAACGTTGAGGATTGAACACAAGATTGGGTTGTTGTATCCAAAAAAAAAATCGTACAAATCCCATTTGCATGGTAGGGAGTAATATTGTTTTGAAGAAAGCGTCAAACGTGTCTCGACCCATATATTATGTTGTGTTTTTCTTGCCATCAATTCCTTCAATTTGCAACAACAATTTAAAGTAATATCCGTATTTGTCAAATTGTTATTGCAAATCTTGGGGTGGAGAAATCGATAACAAGAAAAACACAACACAATGGATTGGAATGAGGCACGTTTGACGCTTTTTTTAAAGCAATATTCGCTCCCCTACAATGCAACGGGGATTTATGTAATTTGCTTTCAGGATACAACAACCAACTTTCTGTGTTGCATCCGTATGGAATTGTTCCGAAAAACTTGATCTTTATGATTACCAAATTTAGAGAGAGAGAGAGAGAAAAGAGAAAATAAATTGTTATATGTCTTGGACAATAGAAATAGATTGTATATGAAGAAGTTGAAGGGGTGTGTTCATAGCCTTTCACCGTAAAAACGTTGCTACCCTTGCAACCCAAATTCAGTTGCCTAATAATTCAAATTTGAACACTGCATCCATTGGGTTTGGCGGCAACACCCAAGGCTTATTAATTAGTCTTGAGAAAGAAATTACAGAGAGCAGGGAATTTGACTTATCAACTTTTATATATATATATATATATATATATCATGAAGTAAAAAGGCCATAGGAGAGAATTTCCTCTTCCTATGGCGTCGAAAAAATGCAACCCCCACCGTTTTTTCTGACGATCGGCACCCATCATCATCATCGTTATCATCTAAGATGTACATACACAAAATTTCACGTGATTCCACCATTTTTCACCGTTGAATTAGCAATGTAAAAAGTTCTATTGTCGGTAAACCATTAATTTTGCACCAACTAAATCAACGGTGAAAATATGGTATAATCACATGAAATTTGGTGTATTCACATCTTAGATGATAAAGATGGAGGTGATGTATGCCGTTCGTCGAAAAAAATCACGAAGCATGTATTTTTTCGACGCCATAAGAGGAAATTCTCTTCTATGGGACATTTCCTCCATTATTAACGGTTTACCGACAATAGAATTTTTTACATTGATAAATCAACGGTGAAAAAGTTGTAGAATCACATGAAATTTGGTGTACCCGCATCTTAGATGATAACGATGAAGATGGTGGGTGTCGATCGTCGGAAAAAATGAGAGATGTATTTTTTTGACGCCATAGGGGGAAATTCCCTCCTATGGCATCTTTCCTCCATTATCCTCTCTCTCTCTCTTTATATATATGTATATATATATAGAGAGAGTTCGACTAAGATCCAACTGGAAAGGTTTGTAAACAAACCCTTCCAACTTTTTGATCATTAGATTGATGTTGGGATGCGTGCGAACAATTATGAATAAAACTTTCATTTATTACCAAACATAATATAATTGAATACACAAATCTTAAAATTAATCTAATGGTGAGAAAATGGAAAGGATTTGATTCCAAATCCTTCCGATAGAAACACTATATATATATATATATATATATATATATATATATATAGATTAATGGAGGAAAGAGGCCATAGGAGGGGATTTCCTCCTATGACGTGGAAAAAATACAACCTTCACCATTTTTTCCGACGATCGGCATCCATCATCATCATCGTTATCATCTAAGATGTGCGTACACCAAATTTCATGTGATTCCATAACTTTCTCACCGTTGATTTAGTGGGTTCAAAATTAACGGTTTACCGATAATAGAACTTTTTACATTGCTAAATCAACGGTGAAAAAGTTGTAGAATCACATGAAATTTGGTGTACCCACATCTTAGATGATAACGATGAAGATGATGGAAGCCGATCGTCGATAAAATTGGTGGAGGTTGTATTTTTTCCACGCCATAAGAGGGAATTTCCTCCTATGCCTCTTTTCTCCATTATTCTCATATATATATATATAATTTCAATAAATTAAAGTATTTATGGATTTAAGTCTCTCTCTGTATTTTTGTTTTGTTTTGAAAAAGGGATTGTGCTTTTTTGGTATGAAGGTTGACCAGTGAAATTCCCTGCCGTCCTTAATTTCTTTCGCTAATTAATTAGCCAGCCTCAGGTGTTGCCACCAAACTTAATGGATGAGTGTTCAAATTTGAATTATTAGGCATAGCAACGTTTTTACAGTGAAAGGCTATGAACGCACCCTTTCATATTCTTTATATACAATCTATTTCCATTGTCCAAGACATATGACAATTTATTTTCTCTCTTCTCTCTCTCTCTAAATTTGGTACTCATAAAGATTGAGTTTTTTGGAACAATTCTCTGCGGGTGCAACGTGGGGATTGCAAACACAAGGTTGGGTTGTTGTATTCTTGAAGCAAATCGCATAAATCCCCGATGTATTATAAGGGAGCTGACGCGGGTTGGATTGCGTCAAGATGTTACCTTCCGTTGATCTGCTGGCGGCGGTGATAGACGGCTGAGATTGGATCTGAAGGCTAGCTTCTGAATCGTGTGGATCTCAATGGGTTTGAGGCTGTTGTCGCCGAGCTACCTGTAAGGAAGTCCCGGGATGGTTGTACCACCGAGGACCCTCCGACGGTCAAGTTAGAGAGTAAATCCGAGCAGAGTAAAGGCTTAGTGAGTGGAAAATAACTTACTTGAACCATCTGAAGGAGATGTTTAAATAGTGGTAGCAGTAGGCAGTCGAGCGCGAGAATCACGCCGTCCGTTACGCTCCCGACGTCACGCCCGCGCGATGGGCGGGGTCTCCCATTAATGGCGAGACAGGCTCGTTAATGGGGGATCGTGATGGCGTGGAACGCGGGACGTGGCCGGCGGATATTTCGCTCGTGGCGAGATTCGTGGGATGGCGGTTGCGCCTGCGAGTGGTGCATGTTCCCTTATAAAATATCAGGAAAAACCTCAATGGGGCATCACGTGCCCATACGTGACCAGGGGTCACGTGTTGACACGTGATGGTTTCCTGGGGATTCTGTTGAAATAAGAATTAAAATCTAATCAAACAGGAGTCATGTGCCCACACGTGATGGGCCTTTAAACCCCCTGAAAGGGATTAAAAGATATAATAAAACAACAAAGAATACCCAATGAGGCATCACGTGTCCACATGTGACCAGAGGTCATATGCAGACACGTGATGAGTTCCTAAGCTCTTTAATTAATAGAATTGAATTCTAATCGAATAGGAGTCACGTACCCACACGTGATGAGCCTTTAAACCCCTTGAAAGGAAATTAAAAAGCACAATAAAACAGCAAGAAAGAACCCCAGTGAGGCATCACGTGCTAACACATGATAAGTTCCCGAATTCTTTAAAAATATCAGAATTAAATTCTGGTTAAAATGTTTATCAAGGGGTCACGTGTCAATACGTGATGGGATCCTAAGATCTCTGAAATAATAGAATTAAATTCTGATTAAATGGTCAATCAGAAGGTCGTGTGTCAACACGTGACAGGCTCGTAAGCCTTCTAAACTAATAGAATTAAATTCTAATTAAGAATCGAGAACCCTAACTGAAAAAATATTTCTCTAAATCTTTCTAAACAAAAAAGATTGTGCTCTGTAAAGTGGAGCACCGTTGGATTAAAAATCCAATGGTGATTAAAAAATCATAAATTTATAGAAAAATTCTATACAAGGAAAGATTTTCCTGAAATTTGCCAGGAATAACAGACAAAATATCTTTTGGATTAAAAATCCAATGGTGAATAAAATTCACTGAGTGATCTAAAAGATCATGTTGCTTACAAAATCAATTAAAATTTTTCAATGAAAAATTGACTAAACAAACTGATTCTTTTCTCTCTCCTATAAATAAGAGCCAAAGGAGAGAACAAAAAAAATAAAAAAAGGGAGATAGCAACAACAGAGAGAAAAAAAAGAGAATTTAATTCTCCAGAAAGAAAAGAAGATTTCCTCAGAAGAGAAAGAAAGCCTAGGTGAGAAAGGGAAAGAGATCATAAGCTCCACAAAACAAAAAGAGAATTTAATTCTCAAACTAAGAGTTTTACTCTTCTGAATAAGAACATAGTTCTTCCTTTGGTTGAAGATCTGCAGAAGCAGATTTCCCCATAAGTTGAGAATTTAATTCTTACCGGGGAGATTCTGCCATGCAGATCCAAAACTTAAAGGGAAAATTGAGTTTGAAGAATTTAATTCTTCCAAATATTTAGGAATTTAATTCCTCCAAATACTTAGGAAACATGGTTTAACCCTTAAAACACGAACTTAGTTCTTCTTCATGGTTGAAGATCTGCAGAAGCAGATCTCCCCATAAGTTGAGAATTTAATTCTCATCGAGGAGATTCTGCCCTGTAGATCCAAAACTTAGAGGGAGAACTAGGGTTTAAAGAATTTAATTCTTCCAAAAACATATGAATTTAATTCCTCTAAATAAAGTAGGGTTCAACCCTACAAAAGAATTTAATTCTTAAATAAGAGACTTAAACTTTTCATGCACGTAAAGAAGTCAGTATCCAACCTGATCACGTGGTAACACGTGACCCCCTCTTCAATGGTCAGAAAAAATTGAATGAGATGGGGCCACGTGCTCCCACGTGACCCTTGGATAAATTCCTCAAAATAAAGAGAACAAAGCCAATGCAAAACAGACTACGGGCGCCCTCACGTGACCCCTGACAAACACCTCTTTAAAAAAGAGAAGATGGAAAGAACTGAAGGATTAAAATCCAATGCATGGGCGCCCTCACGTATCCCCATGTGACCCCTAGCAATCCTGTTAATATCCAGTGCATGGGTGCTCATCACGTGCCCACACTTGATGGTCATGAAGACTAAAAGTGTTGCCTCACGTGTCCTCACGTGAGCGCTTCATATTTTTTAGTATTTAACACTATTTTAAGCACCGCATGCTTAGTGTTTAACACTATTTTATGTGCATCACATGGGAACACATGATCGCTAGATATGTGCTAGTGTTTAACACTATTTTCAAATAGTCTTAGCCTAAATCAGCTAAGTCTCCTGGAGGCAAGACTTCCTTTTTGACTGAGCCTTAAACACATTCTTGTCTTCCAAGATTGATCATCTCATATGGTATATGAGTGCTCAGCACTCAATAAAAGAGAAAATATGGCCAGAACCCAGATCCATGCTTAGCATTGCTAAATAATAGGGGGGCTGAACCCAGACAAATGTTCAACAGTCCAAACAAAGGTTCAACATTTTAAACCTAATTAGACTTAGCCCAAGTTGGCCATAAGTCCTCAATTCAGATTTAACTGAGCCCATGTGCTCATAATCTAATTAATTGATCTTAGTCCCAAATTGTACTACAGATTTCCCGATCAACTTTGGTTCAAGGGTACATCTCTTCACTCCTTTGATATCTGTCGTTGTAATCCTTCAACGTCTTCAGAGAGGTGACGGGTCCCGATAACCAATCATTCCATGGACTGTGATGTCCTTAACCTTTACGGACTATGATGTCCTTAACCTTGGACTGTGATGTCCTTAACCTTTACAGACTATGATGTCTTTAAACTGGACCGTAATGTCCTTAAACTAGCATTGGATCACCGTGTCCTTAAACTGGTAATCGACCGCAATGTCCCTAAACTAAACAACAGAGGCCAAATGCTCTTTTGTTAGATCTAAACGATCCCGTTAAGTTGATCTTAGTCTGAAATTAGACTAACGTATCCTTAACATACATTTAAGTTGATCTTAGTCTCAAATGAGACTAACGTATCCTTAAACCCAACCCCAAAGCCAAATCTAAGAAAATACGGATTTGGACTAATCCACGCCCTACGGGCGACAACATAAATTAGTCTCCGTATACAATCCACGGGCAACCAAAAACAAAACAAACACCCATGACACGAAGTGACCATCTGGAGAAGGAGAAAGTGGTTACCGCGATGCTGTAGCGTAATTAACTACAGGGGCTTGCGCATGCAGAGAAGAGCGTTCCCACAATCAAAAACCCCTCAAATGAGTGGGACTCTGACGAAGTCTGCTATATCGTCCGCATCCGTTTAAACCTTCGATATACGGTGCCATAAATCAACTTGGTATCTTCGGAGAGGTGGACGGATAGCATCAATTAGTATCTGCCCCCAAATTCAGGTAAGACGGATCTACGCGGTCGCGTCTCTGTGTTCGGCAATTAACAGATTCTGGCACGCCCGGTGGGACCTTTTTCTCTTTCCACTCCGCACTTCGTGTGTCGTGTTCGCAAACGAATCGCGGTTTGACATGGTTGCCCTTGGGTTCGAGGTACTATGATTTAGTTTTGCTCCCGTGCAGAAAAAAGATTCTATGGCCTCCAACTGCTCCAACTGCAACTCCCGTTCCGCCTCATCTGGAGAAGTAACCTACGGGCCCCAAGCGGCCTCCCTGTTCAAGATGCCAGTGGAGTAGGTGACTCAGGCCACCACTGGGCTGTTCTTCGGGACCATGCTCCCACCGATGAGCTTCAGCGCCCCTCTACCATTGCAAGAAGCTCAGAAGAAGTCGGTCTTTGATCGGCTTGCAACTACTGTGGCCCCTCTTAACGGGTCGCCCAAACCAAACGTCTCAGTTTTCAGCAGACTGGGCCGAAGTTCATGTGGGCCCGTGAAGAAGCCTGCGATACCAGAAAGGGTTATCCCTAAGCGGATAGCCATTCCTGCTCATGAAGTCGTCAGGGTGGCTTCTCCTGCCAAAGGGTCGGTCTTCACAAGACTGATTGTTTCAGCTCCTGTTTCAGGCGAAATCGTCAAGGCTGCTTCACCTGCTCGGAAGTGTGCTTTCGATAGGTTGGCCATCCCCACTCAGCGGACATCAGTCTTCAATAGGTTGACAACGACAGCTTCTGATCAAGACAGGGGGCATGAGGAAACCATCCCCGTAGCTGAGATAATTCCAACTGCAAGACATGCTCGATGTTGCCACTGGCGCCGAGTGAGGAAGGCTGGGGGCAATTCCCCTTCCGGACTGACTCCACCGGCTCCAACGGTGGAAGTTGATGCTGCTGTTCCAACTAGGAACAGCTTTGAACTGTTAAGGAGGGTGCGCAAAAACTCTCCGACTGCCGTGCCGAAGAGATCTCCTCCACACGTGGAGAACGCTACTAAGGTGAAGCTAGAGCAGCCCCCTCAGCGGCTGTCCTCTAAAATTTACAAAGTTTGGCGATAGGTTTAGGACTCCGTGCTAGATCAAGACTATCCCCGTCGACAGAAAAAGATGAAGGTTCGGCGAGAAGAGGACAATCCTGTCAAGCCACAAAAGGTGTCGTCTACTTGGGTGCCCGTTGCAACGGCCCCCTCAACTTCGACCGCCCACAAGAGGAGAAGGCCGGAGAAAATCACTGAGTCTGCGACGAATCGCAAGACCATTGAACCCAAACGCCCTAAGTCTGGGGGAATGGTGGTGCACACCATCTATATGGCATCCGGAAAAGAGGATAGCCGTATCTCCACAGGTCATCGACCGCTTACGCGATCAGTGACTAAGGCTCAG
This sequence comes from Agapanthus africanus, assembly GCA_030015575.1. Classification (NCBI taxonomy): domain Eukaryota; kingdom Viridiplantae; phylum Streptophyta; class Magnoliopsida; order Asparagales; family Amaryllidaceae; genus Agapanthus; species Agapanthus africanus. The sequence goes on along the minus strand of CM057339.1, from coordinate 374,135,190 downwards.
GAGCAACAACAACAAAAGCTCCAAGAAATGCTAACAGCTATGGCCGCACTTACGGGACCGAAAGCAAGCCCGGAGACATCCTCGGAGCAGCGCCGTGAGCAGGAAACTGATGCTGAATTCTTTCGGAGAATGCTTGAGAAGAAGGACAAAGATGCTGCGGAACAAGAGGTCAATATAAAACAAATGGCACTTCTATTCCAAGATATGGTGGGCATGATGATCCAGCCAGACCCTCCAGCCGAAGACCCTCCAGTAATAATTGAAGATGATAGAGGAGAGACATCAAACCCTTTGCTGGCTCTGTCAGCAGCCAAGGAGGAGACCATCTCAAAAACCGCCCTGGATGATTACATCGCTCAGCAGATACGAGTTCATCAGGCGAATGAAGCGGCTGGGAAAATTGTTAAAACTGGACGACCCTATCCGGATTGGTACGGCCAAATAAAGTACCCACCGGGATACACGATCCCCAAATTCCACGTATATAAGGGGACGGGAAATCCGCATCAACACGTCGCTCAATTCAGAGCCTTGTGCGGCAACACTGGAGGTAACGATAAGCTACTGCTTCGCCAATTCGTGGGCAGCTTGTCGGAGACAGCATTCGAGTGGTATTCCGAACTCCCAAATGGCTCTGTCAAAACATTTGCAGATATGGAGTTTCTATTCACCCAGCGTTTCGCGAGTGCTAGCGAACGCACCCCAATTACGACGCTGATCAATGCCAGGGTGAAGCCTGGAGAAACATGGGTTCAGTATGCAATACAGTGGTGGAATCTATGGTCGAAGTGCGAACAATACATCGAAGAAGCGCCTGCGGTAGGCATGTTCGTGGGTACTCTTGACTCTGAAGCGACCATTTCACAATTCATGATGTTCTTCAAGTCGACCACTTTCCAGGCCTTGATTAACAAACTGGCCCAAATGGACCAGATGGGTCATAGGCCGTCTTCTTCAAAGCTGGAATCTCGAAATGAAAAAGGGAAAGGAAAAGCGACCTTCGTCGCCAATGCTCAACAGTAGCCCAATGGCCCGAAGCTAACTGATCGCCAAGTCGAGAAACGACGATTCTTTAATGAAAGAATGAAGCGCCCTTATTCGTTTCCCCAGGATAAAATGAGGAGATTGTTCGAGCTGGTGGTGCGCAACATGCTCATTAATTTGCCGAATCCAAAACTCCCATTGCAACCTGGTGAGGCTAATAATCCCAATTATTGCCCCTATCACCAAGCGATAGGCCATCCAATTGAGGATTGCTTCGTCTTTAAAGGCTGGATTGAAGATCAATACCAACATGGAAAATTCGCCCTGTCCGAGAATTGGAAAGTAAGCCCGCCTCAACCGCACGCTCATAAAAGAGGGGACATACCGGGGGCATCGTGCTCTTTTGTCGAAGAAGCTCCATGGGAGGTCGCTCTTTCGGCTAAAATGAAAAGAATGCTGAAGGATCTCCAAACATATCCGGCGATTAAATGGAAAAGTCCGCTGGAACCCGAAGTCATCAAGGGAATGCTGAAACTGCGCCCAACTCCAAAAATTGGTAGTAATAGTCAAAGCGTCCACACCCATCCATCAAAGTCTTCAAAGAAGAAGAAGAAGTCCGTGAAGCCTGATGACAAGCCCATGAAACTGCAAAACCATATTGACGCGCTGGAATAATATAACCAGAAGACGCGGACCCTAGTCATACTACAAGAATTTCTCAGCCACGTCCTTGAGGAAGGAGATGATGACAATGGGGAAGACTCGTTGGATGAACCTGAGGATTACGTGGCAAGCTGCCACGTGATCTCTCACTCGTTAATAAACGGTGAAGAAGCTCTGGACGCAGAAAAACTAGGAGCAGATCCTGGGGCTGAAACTTCTAGGACCATCAGACGAAATGATTGATGCATTCCTGGACGAAACTCTTCTGAAAAGCAAAGCTGATCGAGAGCGCGAGATTGTCATATTTGAAAAGGCCAGATGCCAGCGACTGGACGAAAGGGTTGAAACACTCTCACCAGATCAAAGTACATCCGCCGCAAATAAAAGCAGGTTCAAGAAAAGGAAAATGTTCGCCAAATCCATGTCGATGGGAATGAAGTTGCCCTTGTTCAAAGGAAATTCTCCTGGCGGTATACATCTTGATGAAGTGGACGCACATCCTAACTTCTACTTAAATCATCAGAAGATCGTACACCCTACTGAGGAATGCAACGCCTTTAAAAATTGGTGGCAAGGGTACGTCACTCACAGGCAACACTTCAAGAGGATGAAGCGGGAAGCTCGTCGACAGTGGAAAAATGTGACAGACGAACGTGGAAAAGCTGCCGGCAATTGTTACATGGTTGATAGCAGGGGATCGCAAGTTTTCACCTTCGGGAGTGATTCTGAAGAAGAAATGGCTCTTGGCCCTCTCTTCAAAGAATCCACCTCAGGAAAAGAGGAAGAACGAAGAGCTGCGAGAACATTCAGCTGCACAATCCCACATTACCTGAAAAGAATCTCGGACCCGTAAAAAAGGGGTCGAACAAAAAGAATAAGGGAAAAGAAAAGGTCCCTGAGGATATCACCCACGATGATAAAGCCGTCGAAGAGCTGACAGCCAAGGATCCGCCAAAGAAAAACAAGATGGATTACAACGTTCTGGCACACCTGAGGAAGATATCCTCACAGTTAAGCATTCTCGACGCCCTTCTGCTATCCAAAGAGGCAAGAGATTCTTTGATTAAGGCACTACAAGAGCCCGAGCAATTACAGGCTTTCCTCGCCGAGGAAAAGATGAAGGACGAGCTGGAAGAAGTGCACACGGCCAATATCACTTTCAAGCGATGAAGATCTCCTCCTCGGGACGTGCGAGCATAACCGTCCCCTCTATGTCTCCAGGTACTGTCATGATATCAAGATAGGCAAAATCCTGGTCGATAATGGGTCCTCCGTCAACCTTCTCAATGTAAGAGTGTTGAAGTTAATCTGCATGAACGTTCAGCACCTCGCTCGTGATAAAATCACCATCTCCGGGTTTGACTCTCAGTCATCACGGACGCTCGGGTCTATGATATTGACATTACGCTTTGGGCTGCTCGTCACGGACATCAAGTTCCACGTCATTGACGCGAAGACTTGCTACAACGCTTTGCTCAGCAGACCTTGGTTACACGAGTACAACATCATCCCTTTTACACACCATCAGTGTATGAAGTATTTTAAGGATGGTCTCGAATACACCGTAACAGGGGAACTGAACCCATTCTCCATGAATGAAGTCCGAAAGTACGAAGATGCAAAATACTTCTTACCAGATTTCGAAGACACTGAAAGATGCCACAAACCGAAGAACAAAGCTATCACTACTATTCCGGTCTTTGGGAGTGATACCGAGGAGGAGGAAGAGATAGTCTATTCAGGGCCGCCCCAATGCAACAAGCCGGGACCGTCCACCCCAATGTTGATCTTCGGAAGCGACTCGGAAGATGAGGTCAATGCCGTATTTTCTGTTCGGCCATCAATACGAGCCTTCACTGGCGATGATCAGAGTTTGCAAATTGCCATGGTCCCGCAGGAGCATTACAAAGAACTCGACGCGCTTAATACCTACAGTGTGGAAGAACTGTAGACATTCTACGTCCCTTCCAGGCGAAAAGATTAAAAGGCGATCCTCTTTTATCAATCCACGGAAACAAAGTGGAGAAAGAAATTTGGCATGGTGCCGATTCTACACTTGACAAGTTTCAGCCCATCCGTCTGCCCAGATAGTACACAGAAGGATTAAAAAGGCTGTTAAAGTGCTAAGGCGTACCTTTCAAACAAACTGCTCGACAAGCTCAGTTCTACAACAGGATCTGGGACGTCCCCGGAACTCAGCGAAAATTGCCCAACGAGAGAATGGAAACGATCGGGCTTGGATATGTGCAATCCAAGAAACGGGAACGATTCCATGGCTGCTACGTTATACATGACCTTGACGAAGAAGGAGATGTTCTGTTAAAAGACGTTAACCCTGAACCAAAACAAGGTCCCGCCATGAAAATGCCAAGTCCGTCGTTTGAAGAACAGATGGACAAGCTAATAAGGGAAGCGGGTCAGAAGGTCCGGGATGACCATAGCCGCAAAATGGCCATTTACGAGAAAGCCAGGACGCAGCGCCTCCTTCAGCAGGCCGTGGAGAATGACAATGCTCTTTGTCCCAGCCCGTCATACAAAAGACCCGGCGCAGAGGCAAAAATAAACCAAAGAACAGGAAAAACGTTCGACAGCAGCGTAGCGGGTCTAAGAAGCCACACGATCAAGAATCGAGCAGCCGGGATCCGTCTCTTATAAAGAAGATGGGTCGAGAATATTCTTTTCCCCAAGACAAGACAAAGAAGATATTCAATCTTGTCGTAAAACATCAGATGACGACAATCCCGGAGTCTAAGCACCCCGAGCAAGCAGACAAGGTCTCTCACCCAGACTATTGCTCCTCTTACCGAGCAATAGGACATCCTCTCGAAGACTGCTTCACCTTCAAGAACTGGGTTGAAGACCAGTATCAACTCGGCAGATTCGCTCTATCCGACAGTTGGAGGGTAAGTCCGCCACAGAAACATGAATCAAAAGCCACTTATGCGATGAGAGTAGAACCAGATCAACATCAGTCTTGGAAACGATCTCATACCTGTCACGCGATAACGCTGTCAGAAGAAGAACCCGAGAATATGGATGACCTCTCTTGGTGCTTTGAAAATGATGAAGATGAGTTGATCTCAGAATTTCCACCGGCGCTAAAAGAGCTGGAAGATGGGATACATACTACTGCAGATGACCTTAGAAAAATCGACTTGGGAACGACAAACGACCCGCGGACGACGTTCGTCAGCGAACTATTGTCTGAAGAAAAGGAGGCTACGCTTAAAGACGTGCTCACGCAGTATAAAGAATGTTTCGCATGGAACTATTCCGAGATGCCCGGATTGGATCCAGAAATAGCCGTGCACAAATTGGCGATATCTCCGGACGTCAAGCCGATCAAACAAATACCGAGAAGAATGCGGCTCGAGCTTGAGATGAGCATCAACGCCGAGATCAAGAAGCTAATCGACTCCGGCTTCATCCAAGAGGTTTGGTATCCTGACTGGATCGCCAACATTGTCCCAGTGATGAAGAAAAATAGGACATTGCGTGTCTGCGTGGACTTTCGGGATCTCAACAAAGCTTGCCCAAAGGACGACTTTCCAGTACCGGTCACCGAGCTGATGATATATATTACGTCCACTCATGAAGTTTTCTTCTTCATGGACGGATCATCAGGGTACAATCAGATAAAAATGCATCCCGAAGACCAGAAGCATACCGCTTTCCGGACCCCTTTGGGCATATTCTGCTACAAGGTGATGCCTTTCGGTCTAAAGAACGCCGGTGCCACCTATTAGAGGGCCATGACGAAGATTTTCGATGACCTCATACATGAAATCGTCGAATGCTATATTGACGACCTTGTAGTTAAAAGCAAATCATACGAGAAATATTTAGAGCATCTGAAGATCTTGTTTCAGCGCCTTCGAAAATATAACTTGAAGATGAACCTTCTCAAATGCACGTTCGGAGTTTCCTCGTGCAAATTCCTAGGATTCGTCGTCCGACACCGGGGCATCGAGATAGACCCGTCGAAGATCAAGGCGATCATGGAAATGCCTCCGCCAAGGACTCTCAAGCAACTGCGGTCTCTCCAAGGGAAGCTCTCATATATCCGGCGATTCATAGCTAATCTCTCAGGAAAGTGACGTCCTTACAGTCACCTGATGAAGAAGGGAACCCCATTCGTCTGGGATCGCAAATGCCAAAGTGCACTGGACGAAATCAAGCAATACCTGCAGAATCCGCCAGTACTGGCCACTCCCGTTAAAGGAAAACCTCTCGTCCTGTATACAACAGCCCTCGAAGGTTCCTTAGGCGCGCTGTGGGCACAAGAGAATGACCAAGGGAAGGAGAGAGCCCTCTACTATTTGATTCGAGTTCTTCTAGGGGTAGAAAACAATTACTCCCCCATTGAAAAACACTGCCTGGCGTTGATCTTCGCGATAACGAAGCTCAGACACTATGCGCTGGCACATGAGGTCCATCTCATATCAAAGGTGGATCCTCTCAAATATTTGATGTCAAAGGCCATATTAACGGGACGGCTCGCTAAGTGGGCCCTACTCTTAATGGAATTCTTAGTGACATACCGACCCTTCAAGGCAGTGAAAAGCTAAGTCATCGCTGACTTCCTTGCTGAGTATCCGATACCTGCCGATTCTCCTTTGAACTGCGAATTGCCCGACGAGCACACGTTTGACACGATCGACGGGGAGAGAAGAAAGAATTATACCCAGTGGGAACTCTATTTCGATGGAGCATCTTCCATGAAGAAGTGCAAACAAAGCACCCCCATAATCAAATCAGGGATATGCCTCATCTTCGTGACTCCACAACGAGGGATAATACGCTTTGCCTTCTCCTTGACAGAGCCGAGGACGAACAATGAAGCCGAATAGGAAGCTTTAATAGCAGGTCTTGAGATCGCTGTCGACATGGGAATCGAGAACCTTCTTATATACGAAGCCTCTCAGCTGATCGTTAGTCAAGTAAACGGCGACTATCAAACGTGCAAGCCAGAGCTGGTAAAGTACGGCGAGAGAGTGCAACAATTACTGACTCAAATTCCTTCCTACATACTGGAAAGTATACCGCGTGACGAAAACAGCAAAGCAGATGCGTTAGCTAAGCTCGCTAAAGAATTGGCTGACGAGAACCTCGATGACGTGAGGATCGTCGTGCAAAGCCGTATTGACGGAGATAGAGTTACCCTCTCTACGAGTGGAAGTTCATTACGAGCTAACGGACGAAGAGAATGCTCACCTTCGGCTTGAGGAGCTCGACGCCCTTGATGAAACCCGGCTCATGGCGCAACAAAACCTGGAGGCTTACAAAGAAAAGATAACGCGCTCATACGAGAGATTGACTAGGCCGAGAACATTCCGACAAAGCGAACTCATGCTAGTGGTCAAAAGACCTATGATACCCAATCGTGCCAAGGGGGAAATTCAAGATGAACTATGAAGGCCCGTATATCATAGACAAAGTTTACTAGGGTGGTGCCTATCTACTCATGGACATGCATGGTGAAAGACCTTTCAGGCCAATAAACGGTTGCTTCCTGAAAAAATACTACGCCTGACGAGTCACGGCCTAGCTCAACGATAGATGACAACGCCTATGTCTGCTTGCTATCTTCCTAAGCCCAAACTCTTTAAGTAGTAACCGGCTACGGACTGAAACGTCCTTAAACTAACGATGGACCACTATGTCCTAAAACTGGCTGTTGACCGAGACGTCGATAAACTACCACGGACCGCAGCATCCCAAGGCTGACGAAAAAAATATAAAAAAGAAGAAAACGGTATGTCCGTAAGCAAAATGGGCATGGATGAAAACCCGAAAGGGCTCCATGAGTAAAAACAATAGGGCTACCGGCGAGTTTTGTGAAAACCCGAAAGGGCGCAATCTCATTAAAAGACACTTGCAAGGTCCTCTCGATCTTGTGAGGAGAAAACACCTGCGTGAGATCCTTACGACTCACAAGGGAGCAGCACACTTAGGGATCCCCACGATTCCTAAGAAGAAATTACACTTACGAGATCCTCACGACTCATAAGGAGAATTCCCCTTCGAGACCCTCATGGCTCATAGGATTCAAAAGCCTTAAGCTACAAGGATCTGAACTTGTTCTTAAGCCATCACAACCTCCAATGCTGCCCTACAAGTGGTTCAGTATTGACCTTTGTATACAATCCACGGGCGCGAATAAACAACTCTCTAACAAAGTCCCACCCGCGACTGGGGATATGCTCATATGGCGAACAACCCTTGTAATTCCTCTCGACTTATAAGGAGAAAATACTCTTGTAAGATCCTTATGACTTATAAGAGAACATACACTTAAGACTCCTCACGATTCTTAAGAAGAAAACGCGCCTACGAGATCCTCACGACTCGTGGGGAGAAATACTTTTATGAGACCCTTACGGCTCATGAAGTCAAAAGCCTTAGTCGACAGGATCCTAACCCTGTTTACTAAGCCACCTTTGTTCGACATCGACAAAGGCAAATGATGATTCACTCCTGGTAATATCCCAGTTGTAGCGATACTGATGCCTAAATCGGTATCAAATCCCAAACTCGCGTCAGCGAGCCACAAATGCATATGAAATAGCCGAAATGATAGGGCAACTTGCTACAAAATCAGCAAGTAAAAATGTATGCATACAAAATAGCCGAAATGGTTGGGCAACTCGCAATAAAAAGCAGCGAGTAAATAAAATAAATAGCCGAAAGATTGGGCACCGCGAAAAATAGCCGAAATAATTGGGCAATCGCGACTTTCGCGATATAAAAGCTGAAATGATAGAGTATCGCGGAAAAAAAATATATAAAATGAAACTTTTTGCCCTACATGTGAGATCACATCGATCCCTGTATACAATCCAGGGGCACAAACAAACAGGGAACCATACCTTCTCACCAAGCTCCATCAGAAAAAGAAGCCAAATCTCGACGGTTCACAGACAGCCTGGAGATCATCTCGACATTCGTCTCATTACAACAGATACAACATCAACAAATCGGAGCCGTGGAAAAGTGCCCAGTTCCATGACTCGACGATGCACAGAAAATCGAGAGTCAACCCATCCTGGTCTCGTGGAACACAGCTAATGTCAATCCTGACCCCGTGGGAAGCGCCCATAGCAAATCCTGGTCTCATGGAACACGGCTAATGTCAATCCTGATCCCGTGGGAAGCACCCAGAGCAAATCCTGGTCTTGTGGAACACGGCTTATATCAATCCTGACCCCGTGGGAAGCATCCAGAGCAAATCCTGGTCTCGTGGAACATGGCTTATGTCAATCCTGACCCCCGTGGGAAGCGTCCAGAGCAAATCTTGGTCTCGTGAAACACGACTAATGTCAATCCTGACCCCGTAGGAAGCGTCCATAGCAAATCCTGGTCTCGTGGAACACGGCTAATGTCAATCTTGACCCCGTGGGAAGCGTCCAGAGCGGATCCTGGTCATGTGGAACACGGCTAATGTCAATCCTGACCCCGTAGGAAGCGTCCAGAGCGGATCCTGGTCCTGTGGAACACGGCTAATGTCAATCCTGACCCCGTGGGAAGCGTCCAGAGCAAATCCTGGTCCTGTGGAACATGGCTAATGTCAATCCTGACCCTGTGGGAAGAATCCAGAGCAAATCCTGGTCTCGTGGAACACGGCTAATGTCAATCCCCGTAGAACACGGCTAATGTTAATCCCGACCCCGTGGGAAACGCCCAGAGCAACCCCTGACTCCGTGAAATGCGGATAAAGTCAACCCCTGACTTCGTGAAATGCGGATAAAGTCAACCCCTGACTTCCCCGTCAAAGCAATTTTTTGATTCGGGAGCAAGTCAACTCATCAATCACTTATAGGTCCTCTCGACTTGTAAGGAAGAAAATTCTCTTCTGAGATCCTTGCGACTTTCAAGAGAAGAACACACTTAGGAATCCTCACGATTCCTAAAGAGAAATTACACTTACGAGATCCTCACGACTCGTAAGTAGAAATACCTTTATGAGACCCTCACGGCTCATAAAGTTGGAAAGCCTTAGGAGGCAGATCTGAACCTGACTCCTAAGCCATCGCTGTCCTACAAGGAAATCAAAATAGATTATCCACAAAATGCATTTACTAAAAGGGACACATCACCATGAAGCAAATATGTCTTTTATTCATGAATCAAAATGAATACAAAGTACAATATATGAAAGAATCAAAAAAATACCCTCATTCAGGAGTATGTACAAAAGAAGAATAAAAAAAATATACAATTCTTCAAGCCGGCGGACGATTCAATAGATTTGCCAATTCATCCTTTTTCCGCTGGGCCTTGGCTTCATGATTCATTATCGCTAAGAGATGGGCCTCCGCTTGAGACTGTTGGGCCTAGTACGAGGCAAGCCGGCTTTCAAGCTCCTTTTCGGTAACTTTATAGGCTTTGACTATTTCGCGAGTGAAAATGACGGCTTTATCAATGGCTACCACCTCCCTAATTGCTTCTTGAAGCACCCACCAAAGTTCATATGCCCGAGTGGTCTTGGCCGTAAGATTAGCTTGAAGTTCTCCTAGCGCAGTTGAGGCCAGCTTCCTCTCTGAAAATTTTCGGCTGAGCCTCTTCTCGCATGACAGCATATTTACGGCGCACCGTTCGATCAGCCTCCGCAAGCTCACCTTTGCAGCCACAACCTCTGAAGGAAGACGTGAGCACTCAAGGCTATGCAAGCAAGCCTCTACCCGACGACAAAACTCAACTCAGACTTGCACCAATATTTCGCTATGATAAGCAGCAAGAAAGGGGAGAGAACTGTTGGCTTCGGCGGCAAACTCTTCGGCCGTGATCAAACTACCAGCACAAAGGTCTTCGATCAGAGCCGACAAGGAGTGAAGGCTTAGCTTTTCCATCTGTTCCGAGGCACATAGAGCATAGGGGCCGGGTGGCATGACGATGCGAGATTCCAGCGTGGTAAGAACTGGCAAAACTATTAAGATTTATAAACAGTCAGCGAGACTTGCAAGCAAAGAGCAGATGGAACAACGTTGAAACTTCACTTACCCACAATCATGCAAGAAGGGTCCAAAATATCCCCAGGCCCGTCAAGAATCTCAACTTCGTCGTTGGTTTCCAGAACTACAGAAGGCATCAATATCGTTATACAAAATAATAATAATGTCGTAAGAAGAAGGCAAATAACACTAACCTTGCCCGGAAGAGAGGATGATGCGTTGAGGGGATATTGCCTGCGGAGCGACCATCTCTAACAGACGCTGAAAAGACTTCCTGGGGGACAATTCCACGATGGACGCCGCCAATCCTCGTAGCTCTGAAAAGACAGAAAGGTTCAGATAATGAAGAAATCATTAAAACAAAAGATAGAAGAATACCTTCGATGCTCTTCCCACTCTGGATTGGAGGGATAGCAGCTTCGGTGGCCTCCTCCATGCCTCCAGGCACATCATCGGGGATGTGGTCCGGTATAACAACTTCCAATTGAGGAGCAGTGGTCATCGCTACAGGCTCCAATGAAAGGACGATGGCCTCGATTACCTGTCCCATAGTCTCCGGGCCGTCCCTAAAAAGATCCATTGAATCTGCGGCCAATGAAGATGCCTCTTCCGGGGGAGCAAGCACTGGGGGAACGGAAATCACCGATGGGAGCTCCGTGGCAGGAACAACAGTCGTATCGACCGACCCTCTCCACACATACTAGTGTCTTATCAGGAATATTTGCAGAGTCCATAGTCAAGACGCGCCTCGAACTCAGATCCTCTGCCATTGCCGAAGTCCCTGCAAAGTTTTCACGAAGATAAGGATATATATATGTGTGTGTGTGTGTGTGTGTGTGTGTGTGTGAGCAGTGCAAAATACTACAAAAATATATATAAGTATACCAATGCGCAAATGAGCTTATAGTATGGCTTTTTCAAGCCGGCGTTCCTTCTCAAGAATTCGTGCTCGCCGGGGCGCGAGGGTAGACTCGTGACCACCAGTCCACAACGACAGCGCATCTTCGGCATCGGCCAAGATAGGCTGCTTAAGGGCTATTTCGCCTCCCTCTTCTAAAGGACCTATAAATATCCGCCGTATCGATGGAGGATCTTCGTAGAAGATGACGGCAGGATAAGGCCTCTTCGGGACCCTTACATTCTCAGTTTCATCCTGGGAGCGTCTTATAGCCTCAGCCAATTGTGCGGCTTCCTCGGCAGATGAACCCGGGAAAAGAAGACCACCATCCGGCTCTTTCATAGCTATTGGCTCGTCCTGAAAGATAGGCTCTGATTCCACTAAAAAGTCGAGCAGATTGGTGACCGTCTTCTTTCGCCTCTTGGACCCAGAACTAACACCAAAAGACGATCGCTTCTTTCCCCTTGGTGCTTTAGTGCGACGTTGACCCACTTCGCCTTCAATATCTTCTCTCGGCAGTGCTACCGATGACGACACTGCCATTGCTGACGCCGCAGCTGATGTTACTGCCACTGGCGCCTTATTGGCCCTTTCTTGAGCTCTAGTGCGCAGCGGCATACCAGCTGTGGGAGTTAGATCCACTTCCGCCGCCTTAGGAATAAGCACGATACCAGTATCTCTCAGGGGAGGGCGAACCACCGCCCGCGGTCGCGGCGGGACTCCCGTAGCCTGGATCGGAGTGGGAGCCCTATATCTAAGGAGCATCCTCCTCTCCTCAGCAATAATAGGACTGACTCGGTGGAGGTACCGGCCCGTGAAAGCCCCCACACATCGAGGAATGTAGTCAGCCTCAGGAATCACGAAGCGAGAGCCGGTGTTCAGCCGCATGAAGTGATGAGCGGCGTCACGAACAACTTCCGATGACGGGCTGGGCTCCACTGTAAACGTCTCAAAGGGGACACCCTGGTCATATCCCAGTTGCCGAGCAAAGCGGTGTGGGTTGTACAGCATAAAAAGGGCCACACCGTTTTGACGAAACACCAGATAACCCAGTCTGATCGAATATAAGTGCATGGCTTCCTTGGGCTTCAGAGAGGGTGCTCCCTCTTTCGACGAGTCAAAAGGCTATTGAATCGGTCCTGTAGGAGCAGAGGGGACTCGATCGTTAAATACCATCCCGCCCACATTGGAATAGGGATTAAGCAACACACGAATAGCTCCAGACTGAGTCGGATCAGGAGCAGAAGCGTCCACCAACCTCATAAGCCGCGGAAAAGTGTAGGCATCATAAAAGCTGGGTCTCTGATGCGCGGCAAATGCCCCTAGCACATGCATCTCAATCCATGACGTAAAGTAATGAAGAGAGAAATTGACTACGTTCACACCTGGGGTTGAGGTATTGGCTACAGCGCATAGCCTATGATACAGATGCGCTAGCCCCGCAATGCCCACGGCTAGTCGCATCCTTCCGGCGATGCGATGAGCAGGGTAAATGACCGAAGCTCTCATGAATCGACGGTGCGTTGAAATAATGAACCAACTGAGCCAGATGCTGATAAAACCCACGAAGAAAGTCTCTTCATCTATGCCAGGAGCTGCAATCGACTCAAAAGGTACAACCGACAGGATTAGAATGTAGAACTGCGGCAAATCCTCTTCTCTAGCCGGTAGCTTATTTAAACCAAACCCGAAGGGGTCGTTGATATTCGAAAACTTCAGAGCCGTCGTTGATAAAACGTCTCCGCGAAAGAAGCAGGCGATAAAGCTTTTGAAAGTGACGCCCTGTTTCTCTGACTCTGTGAACAGCTTCTCAAAAATGCCCAGAGCCTTTATTAGACTTGGGTGCTTGTGGCGGACGGAATTTTCAGTCGACAAGCCGTCAAGCATAGCAGGCTCAGCTTCGAAAACATACTCATCAGGAGGCATCAGTTCTTCATAGGGCGTCCCCCAGATCGGCAACCCCGAGATCTCGCAAAACTCTTCCAGAGAAATTGAAACTTCGCGGTCCCCTAGCAAGAAGGTGTTGGTGGGAAGATTCCATTAATTTAGGAAAGCCTTAACCCACCAGATATGGGGGGACTGATAGTGGAAGAGAGACGCGTACACCGCCTGATAGAGCTCGACCCTCTGCAGTCGTGCACGATGGGCAGACAGGATATAACGAGCCCAGAGAAGGTAGCCCGTGGGATGTCGAGGAGTAAGCCTTATTTTGTAAACCTGTCCTCAGGGCTGGGCTTCACCTTGGCAGATATGACGCCCTAAGATGTCTATAGCCGGAACAGGGTGGTTTGGAATCCCAGTTGTCGATGGCTCAAGCCGTCCCGTGGGGGTCTAATTCAACATCTCCACAGCAAAGGCGGTCCGTGGACGCTCCATCGGCAAAAATGGGTAGGTAGGCTCTGTTGGTATCTCGCAAAGAAAGCCGCGGCGGTCCCGAATGATATGCCCGTACCAGGTCCCCCATAAAAGCAAGTTGGTGCAATTAGGGTCGTGAGCTCTAATCATCGCCATCACTTCTTCATCAGACGGTGACTGAGGAAAGGCAACCTTCGAGCGGGTGAAAAGGAAGTATGGAAGAGAAGCCATTGTTCCTGAAACAAAGGAAAGGAAATTGTTAATGAAGCCCACACATGTATATATATTTATAAATATATAAAAAATATAGTGGAAGAAAGCGACAAAAAAACTTATTTTATGGGACCATTGGTTACAAAATACAGAGGCCCCATAAAATCAAGATGGCGGCTCACTAATAATGAGACAGAGTAATCATTATGAGAACAAAAGGAAGATTTTCAATAAATGAACAATGGATTTCAAACAACTCTACATATTCCCCAAAGGGAAAACCCACTGCAGAACCTTATGCAAATCAAGAAGGATCTTTTTGGAAATTTTTTTTTGCAAAGAACAACTCAGGGCAAGAAAATCCCAAGAAGTTCTCTGTGAAGAACTAAGTTCTTTAGAGCAATTAAATTTCCAGAAAATCGGCAGAGCTAAGCTCTTGGAAATGGAATTAAATTCCAGAGAGAAACAAAGGCCGTCATCAAACCCCTAAGATCAAAAAAATGCCTAATAATGGGGTTTGCTACCCAGAGATTGTGCACTCCTAAAGATAAAAAAAAAGGGGTTCTTTGAAGGGAAAAACTCTTGGTGTGGATTTAAAATCCAAAAAGAGTTCTTTTTATATATGAAAGTTCTTCGGTTGTTCAAAACCGTTACCTGAAGAAAGGATTCTTTCTTGGACAGAGTTAAACTCTGAAAAAAAATTTGGAACAGAGAACTGAGCTCTGAGAGAGAGAATTAAATTCTCAAGGTAAGAACAAGGAAAGAAGAAGATGAGAAGTGGAGGAGTTTCTGAAAAGACCCCCTGCATTTATAGGATGTGAAGGGAAACGGTTCACCTACCCCCTTCCCTAGGCAGATCCAACGGCCACAAAAGGTGACAACGTTGCACTCATGTGTAAACGCGTGAGAACAACGCTGTGGGGGTATTTGTTCCCTCATAAAATATCAGGAAAAAATCCAATGGGGTATCACGTGCCCACACGTGACCAGGGGTCACGTGCTGACACGTGATGGTTTCCTAGGGATTCTGTTGAAATAAGAATTAAATTCTTATCAAACAGGTGTCACGTGTCCACATGTGATGGGCCTTTAAACCCCTTGAAAGGGATTAAAAGATATAATAAAACAGCAAGGAATACCCCAATGGGGCATCACATGTCCACACGTGACCAGAGGCAACGTGCAGACACGTGATGGGTTCCTAAGCTCTCTAATTAATAGAATTAAATTCTAATCGAACAGGAGTCACGTGCCCGCACGTGATGGGCCTTTAAACCCCTTGTAAGGAAATTAAAAAGCATAGTAAAACAGCAAGGAAGAACCCCAATGGGGCATCACGTGCTAACACGTGATAAGTTCCTGAGTTCTTTAAAAATAACAGAATTAAATTTTGGTTAAAATGTTTATCAGGGGTTCACGTGTCAACACGTGATGGGATCCTAAGATCTCTGAAATAATAGAATTAAATCCTAATTAAATCGTCAATCAGAAGGTCACGTGCCAACACGTGACAGGCTCGTAAGCCTTCTGAACTAATAGAATTAAATTTAATTAAGAGAGAATCGAGAACCCTAATCGGAAAGATATTTCTCAAAATCTTTCCAAACAAAAAAGATTGTGCTCTGTAAAGTGGAGCACCGCTGGATTAAAAATCCAATGGTGATTAAAAAATCACCAATTTATAAAAAGATTCTATACAAGGAAAGA
This sequence comes from Agapanthus africanus, assembly GCA_030015575.1. Lineage (NCBI taxonomy): Eukaryota > Viridiplantae > Streptophyta > Magnoliopsida > Asparagales > Amaryllidaceae > Agapanthus > Agapanthus africanus. The sequence goes on along the minus strand of CM057339.1, from coordinate 374,119,419 downwards.
TTTCCTTGAAATTTGCCAGGAATAACAGACAAAATATCTTTTGGATTAAAAATACAATGGTGAAAAAAATTCACCGAGTGATCTAAAAGATCATATTGGTTACAAAATCAATTAAAATCTTTCAATGAAAGATTGACTAAACAAACTGATTCTTTTTTTTCTCCTATAAATAAGAGCCAAGGGAGAGAACAAAAAAAGAAAAAGGGGAGACAACAACAACAGAGAGAAAAAAGAAGAGAATTTAATTCTCCAGAAAGAAAAGAAGATTTCCTCAGAAGAGAAAGAAACCCTAGGTGAGAAAGGGAAAGAGATCATAAGCTTCACAAAACAAAAAGAGAATTTAATTCTCAAACTAAGAGTTTAACTCTTCTGAATAAGAACATAGTTCTTCCTTTGGTTGAAGATCTGCAAAAGCAAATCTCCCCATAAGTTGAGGATTTAATTCTCATCGGGAAGATTCTGCCATGCAGATCCAAAACTTAGAGGGAGAATTGTGTTTGAAGAATTTAATTCTTCCAAATATTTAGGAATTTAATTCCTCCAAATACTTAGGAATTTAATTCCTCCAACAGAGACATGGTTTAACTCTTAAAACAAGAACTTAGTTCTTCTTCATGGTTGAAGATCTGCAGAAGCAGATCTCCCCATAAGTTGAGAATTTAATTCTCATCGGGGAGATTCTGCCCTTCTGATCCAAAACTTAGAGGGAGAACTAGGGTTTAAAGAATTTAATTCTTCTAAAAACATAGGAATTTAATTCCTCTAAATAAATTAGGGTTCAACCCTACAAAACAATTTAATTCTTAAATAAGGGACTTAGACTTTTCATGCACGTAAAGAAGTCAGTATCCAACCTGATCACGTGGTAACACGTAACTGATTGAGAGAGGTTTTGTCGATCAAAAATATTTACCGCAATCAAGAACGACGTCGCACGAAGCTAGCCGGTGAATACGGGTCGGTCCACAGGGATTTTGTAATTTTCCTTAAAGTTCTTACGAGCTAATTCCAAATGGTGTTTGGTCTTTTTATATTAAATCTAAAACGAAGTTGTGTTATACTAGGATTAGAAACTTGCTAGGATTAGGTTTAGGGAAAGTTTGGTAAAAAATCTTCACCTCTTTTCAATGCCTTAATTTAGATTTGATTTTAGGGGTTATGGTAAATTTTAATAAAGGGGATTAGGATGATTGGAAAGATGTTCTTTCTCTAGATCCTTGTTCTTCCTTTCTTAACCTTTACCCTAACCTCCATGGAAAACTCACAACTCCGGTCTTTTATACTACGGATCACCGTTACCTCAAGGGTAGAGTGCCGTAGGGAGCGGAAGATGAGAGTATGCATGGAGTCCTAATGTTCATTATAGATTGACAAAGAAAAGAGATGAGAGATCTTCATCTCTCAAACCCTTCCCTATTCCTAACCCCAACAAGCGAGGAAACTACTCGCTCATTGAGGGAATTAAAAAAGACATAATTTTTGTTTTGTTTTTATTAAAAAGAAGAAACATCTATTGCAAGTTAATAAAATTCTAAACTAAATTAAACTAGGGCAAGTAGAGAATTTACCTAAGGCAGATATAAAAAAACTAGGACTAGGGCAAGAAAAATAACTACTTACGATTGATGCACTCCAAATTTCAAAGAAAACAGAATTTTATTATTAAAAGGAGGCATGAGAAAACACAAGGGTTTGGGTTCTATTTATAGGACATAGAAACCCTAGGGCTACAGCTGATCCGCATGTCTACAATTACAAATATACCCCTAGAAAATCTTTTCAGAGCCGCAACAACATTTTGGTAAAATTTCTCCGCATACGGGCACTAGACGGCCGCGGAACCGCGGCATGGGTAGGCCTTGGGCCGCGGTTCCGCGGCCCTTTGATGAGCTTGGATGCTGAGATTTTTTGTGCTTGTTTGTGGCTTCCTGGGCTTATATATTCTTTGGTTCATTTCTCTGTTGGACTTCTACATTGGTTCCAGATTTTCAGTGAACAATTTGTAGTGGTCTTTTAACCGTTTTGCCTTGACGTTTTTGGACCTTGCATTGCCTTGTCTAGGTTTGACTAGGATCCTTCTATTTGTTGGTCAAAAGTCCCTTTTTCTGTCGTCTTTTGTCCTTTTCACTGTTTTCGCTCCAAAAACCTGTAACCTGTAACATGTAGCAGACATGGGTCAAAAGTACCTGTTTTTATTGTAAAATGCGTAAGAATGGGGATTGTAAAATGCAATATTATGATATGAACAAATACCCCCAAACTTATATTTTGCTCGTCCTCGAGCAAACTTATTCTCGATAAAAATTTAACCTAACCGCACTTTCGCAGGGAAACGCGATTGCACTGAGCTCGTGCAATAAGCCGTTAAACCTCTAGGTGTCCCTAGTAGGAGGAGTGTTGTCTCCTGAGGGTTTTCAGCGGATACTACCCACAAAATCCTATCAATTTTGCTTTTCGACTTTTGTTTTCCAATTAGTTTTTCTAACAAGGAATTCTATTATTTCAACCCGTAAATTATCCACCCATATTCTTCACACTTCCTCATCATTTAACTTAAGATTATATATGTTCTATAGACTTACTTAGCTTTCGGCATTTCCTAAGCTTTCCTTCTAAAGTTCCATCTTCACTTGGGAATTTCTATCAACTTTACTAAAGATACAAGTTCTATTCTTCATTCCTTTCTCTTATTTAAACTCTAATCACATATCCCCACGTGTGTGTAAATATCACCCCTACACTTGGAAATTCAAATCAAGCAATCGTACTCTTGTCCATTGTCCAAAGCACTTATTAATTGTTGAATTTCGCTTACACATCCTTCATGCGACCGTTAATACTTCTTGAGGTACCAACAACCGATTACAAGCTACGTTAGCGCTTTAAAGCGTACTTCCTAGTCTTGTAACACCCAAGGTTTTAGCAGGGACTCCCAAACCAGTTGGTCTAAGGCACTAGGTGATGAAGCACCCTCGCTAAATATTTTTCTATTTTTTTAGCCTTAAGTAATCACAAAAACCAGTGTCCATTTTTTTCCTTTATTCACTTTTTTCTTCATATTTTATTATGCTAAGGACTTTAGACAAGAGCATTTCAAGGTCTCCTATACTATTCCAAGTTTCAAGGTACGTGATTGTGCAAATTGTAGGGTATACGTTTTCAGAATCTGGACTTAAACTAGGAATTATCTTTCAAACTTGTACTCTAATAAAAGTTTCAATACTTTTCCTTCGTTTCGACTTAGCCCAAGAAGTGAACCCAAAATTTGTCTATTTCTAAATAAACTACAAAGACATATACTTTCTACCGTTAGACTTTAAGGAAGGTTATTTTTAGGGTTTTTAATTTACTAAGTCTAAGATCTAGTTGTTCCTAGCCAGTTAACCCATTCATCAAACTCAAGTTAATTAGCCAAAATTGAATACATTAATTTTTATAATTTTGAAAATTTTCAATTTTTATGGGTTTTTCATTTTCTAATTTTTTTTATTTTTCAATTTTTTCAAATTTTTATGATTTTTATATAAAGGTGCAATGCAGAAATTAAATATGCATAAAGAAAAGAAAAATATATAAAAAATGAAAATATGCCATGCAAAAGATAACTATATACACCACCATTTCCCCCAAACTCAAGCAAAGCAGTGCCCTCACTGCCCGGCCCCACGTCGTGCCCTTGAGCGTGAACGTGATCGCTCCCCTCTAGCCAATAGGGTTTGAATACCCCTCTCAATCTCCGTTAGCCGATGGTCATGCTCTCGTGCTGTTGCCCTAAACTCATCCCTCAAAGAATCAATTCCCCTCATTAAGCGTGCATGCTCTTGAGGGGTCATCTCGCCCTCGCTCGATGTTGAGCTAGAACTAGGGGTCTGTGCGGGAACATTCTCGGCCGGTTCGGTTCGCGACCAAATCTCAGTCAGTCTAGAATAGGACGAAGTAACGCCCTCTACAAGTGGTCGAACCGGAACTCCTCCTATCATGTAATAGTCAAATTCTTCTGCGGGGAGGAAATAACGGCAGAGTTGGGTGACTAGCATAGGATATGGGTAGATGGTACCCTTTTTTCCCGCACCTAAAGAGTGGAGCAAAACAGTGCACATGTCGAACCATGGATTCTTCGTCATTATTGTGTGTACGTACGACATGTAAGGAGGGGGTGAAAAAGGTAGTGTTGTGAGAGCTGCCAAAGATGTTGTTTTGTGCCCACCGACACATAGTAAAAACGTTCGCGAAAAGGGTTCGTGCTTGGATACCCTTTCGTGGCTCTCTCGCGCAGTCATTTCCCATCAAGGGCATATAATCCTCAAAGTGTAGGGGGTGGTCATATGCGGGCAAACGAGGTATAAGTGTGACCTCGTGGATCATATCCCTATCAATGTGAATTACGCGATCTCCCCAATTTAATTTAATGTAGCCTAAGTCATCGAGACTTCTATCCTCCATAGATTCATAAAACAGGGTAACTAGTTCAGGTAGAGCAAACGCAGAGGGATGATTGTAGGTCAGGAAATTCCAGTCCCTCTGCTCTATTTCGTGTGCAAAATAGCTACCGTACAATTCGTGCGTGAAAACTGGGGAGAAATCCCTCTCAAATTGCATTTTGGGTGCCATATAGCTTTTACAGAAAATCAAATGCTAAAAACAGAGAGAAAAAGTTCAGTTTTACCTCCCCTGAAATTTTCAGGGGGCGACGACAGAAGGCAGCGGCGGAAGCGCGGCGGTAGGCGGCTCTTGCGGCGGTCTGGCGGCGGCGCTGCGGGATTTTTCTGGAGGTGATAGGAGGCGGCGGCTAGGGTTTTATGAAGATGAAAGATTTAGGGTTAAAAGACCTGGGGCTCGGTTCTCTTTAAATAGAGGGGAAAGATGGTTATGTGTAGAAAACACCCTCAAATATGAGGGTTTTATTTGTAAATTAAAAAATCAGTTATACTGTAATTCTGAAAATTTTTAATTAGGTCCAAAAATATATATATTTTTATTTTTTCCATTTTTTTAAATTTTTTATGGTATTTTGGAATTATGTATTTACAAATTATATACTGTTAGTTATATGTATGCCCTAGAGGCCATTACTGTACATTGGATGTATATTGTAGTGGATGCTGGGACATATATGGGTAGGACTTTCTTGCTCGACATGATAGTACGCTATCTGGTTGCTCTTTATCTTAACATGTATACTTTCTGTCTCTCTGATTACATGTTGATAAAGCCCTTAGGATGTGTACTCGACTTCCAGGACTATGATGTAGATCATACTAGTGGGGCCTGGGTAATCCATGAGTACATCCTTGAATTGTTCCTAGTCGAGAGAATATCGAGACGGGGCATCGATATTCCAGAGTAGACTAGCGCATATCTTCTCGACCCATGCGATGGGCGATGGATGATCCCATATCCATTGGTGTTTGACATCGGAGATGGTATGCGGGTGCTCAGTGGAGACTGGGTACACTGAACGGACTCGCCGAGAACTCCCAGATGGTATTATACCTCACGTCAGATGGCAGTTCTCTGGTGACACTGGTACAGCTTAGTCTGTAGACCCGAGATCGTCATAGAGTCTTGTGTGTCTCCCACTGTGCTTTGATTTCCACCCTACCACGGCTCTACTGAGTTGTGCAAACAGGTGGTTTTTGGGTACAGTCCCGATTCACATGGAGGCAATGAGCGATAGGAGGGGATTCGTCTCTCCCGGTATTGGGGGTTGATGTTGTGCTATGCTCGACTGGCCATAACAGGAAATCCCTGGCCAGGGTTGCAGTGATATACTGGTAAGAGTTATCAGTAGTTTCACGAATGTTATGGACCTCAAGTCGGCATGACTTATCGAGCTATTGGGGTCTGACGTTTGCCACCCCTAGGCGAGATATGCGACATATCAGACGAACAGACCGGACTATACGGTAGTGTTACTGGTCGGATTCACTGGAGTGTGAGCGGGCTTGCTCGTCGATCTTCAGATCGCTCAATACCCGGGTGGCCGTTACGTTTAGCAGACCGCTTGCGGCTTGTGGGTGTTTGATATGATCATCATCTGCTGCCGGCGTATTGACGAGTCTTTAGAGTCCTACACAGAGGTTTCCTGGCTCAAGCGAAACGAAATAGGAGCGCATATGAGATATGTGCGGGACCGAGAATAATGCGTGTATGTGATACCGTATTCTATTCTCGCGATAAATGTATCGAATGGTTATATGCGATATAACCTAGTTATCGATTCAAGCGTTGATTCGATAAGCCGATATATTGTATACTAGTCGGTTGTGTGCGACATAACCGGATCGTTAAATCAAGTGTTGATTTAATGATTTAATGCATATTTATATATTTGATATATTACTTTGCATCAACTAGTACCGGTTTACTTAAGATGGATTTTCTCACTCGGTATGTGCGCATTACATATGCGATATGATTTTGTGCACTTGATTGTATCATGTTTGATGATACATGATTACTTGGTTAAGTACAAAGAATAAACCATGGTTAAAAGAATGGTTAGGGTTTCATTTCCTTTATTTATTCATTTATTTATTTGTTTATTTATTTTGGAAAAGAGGAGAAAAGAATGGTGGCTTAATTTGGATTGTAGTTGAAGATTCATGAACCTTTGACTTTGTCCACCATTCTTATCTCATGCTTAACCTAACCATTTGTTTTAACCCTAGTTTAATCTCTACACCTAACCATGGTTCACTTATGATAAGAATTCATTTTCTTTTCTTATTCTTTTAACTTATCATAACAATTTCCTTCTTCTTCTTCCTTGCTTCAAGTGAAGAAGCTTGAGGTCATCAATGGTGGATTGATGTTTTGAGTGAGAAATCCATTTCCAAAGTTTACCCACATCCTATTTCTTCATCCTCTACCTCTTGCCAAGAAGTAGAGTGTGTTTCCTTCACAAGATTTTAGGGTTTGGTGAAGGTCGAGCTTGATTTAGCGATGCCTCGACGTAGATCATCTTCGGCATGGACATCGACGACCTAGCTTGCTTTCTCTCCGACGAAGCCGACTTTAGAGCCCGGATTTCTTTTGGACAGCGGAGACGACTTCGTTGCGGAGCTATGGAGGTGGAGCACCGGATCTACAAAGGTTGTATTTCCGTATTCTCATTAGCTAAGTTGTTAGCTAGTTCGTTTTTCGCCTAGACATCTAGTTATAGATCCGTACACTAGGGTTTGTAGGCACTATAATTTTTGAAATTGCCATGGTTGATGGCTTGGGAGACCTCACTAGTGTGCCTAGGAACCCTACAGTGGTATCAGAGCCTAGCTAGAGCCTTAGGCGATCCCCGGACGGAATTAGAAACCCGATCGAACCGAAATCCCATTAGAAAATTGCTCTCTGTACTTTTTTCAAAACTGTTGATTTTTGGCAATTAAAAATATCCAGAAAAACAAGCAGGCTTTTTTAAGAATTACCGTGAAATTTGGTACCCTAATTCCACAAAAGCGCGGCGGAAGCGCCGCACAAAGGGGGTTTGCGCGGCGGAAGGGCCGCCAATAAGAAGCCGACACGTGTCAAATTTCACAGTAACTCGTAAAATTCAATGCTCATTTTCCTGGAATATTTAAACTGAACTCAAGAGTTGAGTTGTTCTGAGTTGTTTTGGGAATCATTGTTTCGATCGGAAAGTCTAATTCTGTCCATGTGTTTTCCGGATAAATTTTAGAATATGTTAAAAACTTCGACCGGATATAAATACCCGATTTTTCCCCTGTCGGGAAATTTCCAAGTGTTGGATTTTTCCGTAGTTTAACGACGTTCTAAGTAGTGCAAGTAACGCGATGGACCCTCTAGAAGACAACAAACCTTAACTCGATTATGTGACCGTCTTGAACTGCCCTTTGAACCTTCGGGTTTGGGGCAGTACGGCGTGCCACATGTGAGGCGTTGGCTTGACCCTTCTACGGCTGGACCGTTGGTACTGAGGCACGAACGGAATGTTGTTAGACTTGTTTCATGTGTTGATCTGTATCGGGAAAACTTGGGTGTTCGATTGTTCGATCGAAAAGTTTAACATTTTCTGTTTATCTGGAATGGGATACAATAATTGGAATTCACAATAGTTATATGATAACTGAATGAATGTTATAAACGTAGCAGTTTAGTCTCACTTGATCGGTTGCCACGGAATTTTGATGTGATCAGAAGTCCGTCGCAATCACGTAGCGTACGCGGATACTCGCTGGGTAAACTTAATAGACAGCCTCACTCCATAGCCCCACCAAGTGACTGTAGGAGAACCCCGTCGCCGAAAGCATCCGTTCGGGTGCTCGCGGTAGCGGTGTTCTGCCTTGGTGCACTTCGTCGACAGTGTTAGGGGTGTGGCCGTCTACTAAAGTTTGCGACGAGCATTCGATCAGTGTGTCGGGAATCTTGCTGAATTACCCGACTTGGTATTGAAAAGTGTTTTCGATTTTGAGACTAAAATGCGGGGTTTATAATTGTTAGGCATGTGATGTCTAAGGTATTCATTTGATCAGGCATGCGATGTCTGAGGAGATTGCGGATTCCAACTGTTGTAGTTTTACACTTTCTTTTCTGTGACCGTAAGTGTAATATGTGATATCGCCGGTTTCGTTGCTATATGTCAACGATAATTGGGATGGGCATATTTACTTACGTTGATGACATGAGATGTTATGTGTTGCTGGATATGTTATATTGGATCGTCGTGTTTGAATAGCCGGGGTTTTTTATGTGAGATGAGTGTTTTTCATTTTCATTCATGTAAAAACTTGTATGTAATATTCTTTTATTGGGGCACTTCCAGGTTGCGGAAGTTGTCACCGTTGATGTATATTATTTTCTTTTCTTCACTAGGATAGACCCAAGGAGGGGAGCACAAGTAACCGGGTTCTGGGGTCCAGTGGGAGACCAACTCGAGGAGTCGAGTCCGGGTCTCCTAACCCTAGAATTGGCAGGGTTGCTTGCCGCTCTCGTAGGGGTCTAGGGGTGTGGGATTGGCTATTCATCACGACCGTGGAATCCGTGTTTTATACTGGCTCGTATTGAAAACACGGACGTCCTAGTATATCCAATATTTCATATGTTTCTTCTGCTGTGTTTTATCTGTGATCATGTGATGTTCTGAGACAGGTATTATATATAGTATATATGATATATTATATAGACGTTGCTTATGTTTTACACCCGCGCTAGCCCTGCCTCGCTCTGGCGTTAGTTACCTAACCTAACGGTGCAGACGGGACATCGAGGCGAACGCGGATGGCATAAGCGTACGTTATATTTATCTGTGATGGTTAGGTGGACTTAAATGATGGGATATTCATTAATGAGATTAATGAAAGAAAATAAACCTAATTGATGTTGTGGAATCGAATTTCAAAATAAAAAAAAAAAACAGGTAGCTACAGTTCTTGCTTTGCATCGTGGTGTTCCTTGTAGAACATCCTGCACCTTATTCGATAAGGAAAGGACCGAGATCCCTTCACCGGGAGTGACTCCTTTAGCAATAACTGGCAGATGCTACAACCCTCGGTTTGTCATTTGATCGCTTCTATAGTTTTCGCTTTGCACAGTGATATATATGATATATCCCGCACCTCATTCGACGAGGAAAGGGCCGACGATCTCTTCACCGGGAGTGACCCCTTTAGCAAAACTAGAAGAGCTTCGAAAAACATTCCATTTAAAATACCATTTGATTCCGCAACGAGATCAAGTTCAAAGCGTTAAAGGTTTTCACAAAAAACCATTCGCAACCCTCCGTCATTTTAGGAAGTAGAGTACTTAGTATTCGTGCTACGTTTGTCGACCATAGCCGAGGCGTAGTGTGCGGTAGCTAAGTGATGTCTTCCTACACCGCATATGATGCGATTAGTTAGGACAGTCATGTGGCTTTGTTGACCTTAGCCAAGGGTCATGTGGGTGGGTCTAATTAATCACGAAATGACGGGTAGAACTTGACTAGTACCTATGATTTGTTGACCTTAGCCAAGGTCATAGGTGCTAGGGGTAAAAACCTTTATCGGGAGTTTCAAGTGTTGAAATTTGCAATGAGATTGCATACCTTCTATATGATAGTTGGATCCCGATACCCACTGCGAGTAATTGTTACTCCTGGGAGAGTTTTGCACTTTGCAATTAGCCGATCAAGTAGGTGTCTAGAAAGGTGTCAACGGGGTTACGCCTCTGGGAAAACGAGGTTTACTGTAATTAGGTCCGTGCGAAAGCACGGGGAACCTCCCTCAAAGTACCGACACTGGCCTGGCTGAAAGATTGGCGAACTTGTAGAGTGTAATTAATCCCGGCTAGTCTTTCCTTTTAAGGTTTGAAGGAAGATTTGATAAAAGCAGTGGGAGCCATCCTGATTAGATAAAATAATAACCAATCTATTCTTGCAAGAGCGCACGCTGAGTGTTTTCTTCTCTCTCTCTCCTGGTAGCGACCATATCACGCCTTAATCAAGATAATAACACGGATTATTGACCGAACCCGCTTGTTATACTGACCTGGGGAACGTTGGTCCCGCTCCAACTTATAATTGTTATAAGACAGAGCAGGAAATTGGGGAATACCAGATTTCCCGTGCCGCCCAAACGAAGAGAGTGCATGCTGATGCATCATCTTCGGGTGTGTTCATTATACAGAACTATTTCTCAGTATCCTCCGCATCCTGGTATATGATACCGGATCAGGATCCCAGATATGTAAGATGTTACATAGGGCTACAAAAGGGTAGAAAAACTGAGAACGGGTGATAAGTTTCATGAGGCAGAAAACGGGGCAAGTGTTGCAACCAAGTCTGTCGGTCACTGTCACCCTGTATTACCGATACATTGATTCTGAACGAATGTTATTAGATACCGAACCTGATATACAAAATCATATCTGTCTCTTTATTAGAAAAAGAAATGATATAATTTTGTATTGTTGGATAATGTTTTGAACATTTCCTATATCAAAAGTTGATCGGTTCAGGCACGTTGTCTAAAAGCATTGACGTTCTAAATCAAACTACAGTTCTTAATATATGAAACACACACAAAAGGAAGAGTTCAGAATTGAACTATTCCTTCTTGAGGTATTGTAGACTAGGTCAGATCAATGTGACCCGACTAGCTAGAGTTACATATAGATGCATATTTAAATTAGTTTGAATTTACATCTTGTGAAACTCGCCAGTCATGTCACCAAGATATAATGACCACAACTCTGTTTATTGGAAACAGAGAAAGAGTTAATGAACTCTTGGGATGATACATGTTGATGTATGTGGGTCCCCTGTCTACACATGCCAAGATCGGTTCTTTGTACTTCATTACATTCTCTGATAATCTTTCGAGATTCAGACCTATGTTCCTGTTGAAACACAAGTCCGAATCTTTTGAGATATTCGCGGAATATAAGCGAGAAGTAGAGAACCAAAATACGGGTATAAGTATTATGTCCTATGATGAGATCAAGGAGGAGAATACTTGAGCACGGAAATCCTGGACTATTCTAAAGGAGAATGAGATTCTCTCTCAGAATAACTCCTCCGTATACACCATAGCACGATGGTATATCGGGGCGGAGCAGATACACCCTATTTGATATGGTGTGCTCTATGATGAGTACTACTGAGTTACCTTTTTCCTTAAAGGGGTTATGCACTTGAGAAGTTGCATACCTATTGAATAGGGTTCGAATCAAATCATTGCCTACCGCTTCATATGTGATATGGAAAGGGAAGAGCCCATATCTTAAGTTAGTTAAGATTTGGGGTTGTCCGGCCTATGTCTGAAAAGCGAAATCCGGACAAGCTCGAGGCAATGTCAGTTATGTAGAACTGGAAATGTTCCAGCTATACAAACTGCAACTGATGATTTGACAGAACCAAAGGATTCAGTAGATGCCAACGAACCTCAGCCTCTCCGCCGATCTAGTAGGGTTCCTCACCCACCTGAGAGATACTTCCGTTTCTCTATGACAGTGGGAGCGAGGATTGCATCATGAGATGATGACCCAACTAGTTTCGAGCTGGCCATCAGGAGTAAGACTCTGTAAGAATGGCTGGATGTTTAGCGATCTGAGATGGAATCCTTATACACCAACAAAGTATGGACTTTGGTTGCTATATCTGAATGGTTAAATCCCCATCAGGAGCAAGTGTATCTTGAGAAGATTACTTGGTGTACATGGAAAAGTTGAGACTTTCAAAGCTAGATTTGTTAAAGGTTTTCGTCATTGACCAAGCGTGGATAATGATGAAACCTTTTCCAGTACCTATGCTTAAGTCCATCCAGATCCTACTTGCCACGGCTACATACCATGACTACGATATCTGGCGGTTGGGTGCCATGACTGCTTTTTTAAATACCGATTTAGAAGAGAACGTCTATAAGTACACAGCCAGAGGGCCTCGTAGACAGTGGGAGCAGCGGAAACGTGTGCAAGATGCTTTATAGGATAAAGCAGGCATCGCGGAGTTGGAACGTCTGTTTTGATGTGATAGTCAAAGTGTTTGACTTCATCAAAATGGTAGACGAACCTTGTATATACAAAAGGGTAGTAGAGAGTAAGGTGGTCATCTTCGTATTGTACGTAGACAACATACTCTTGATAGGAAAAGAGTTTCCTATACTACGATCGGTCAATCTCCTATTATCACTAGAATTCTCCAAATAGGATCAGAGTGATACCTCCTAAATCCTGAGTTTTGGACCTATGAGATAGATCTAAAGGGATATTAGGGTTCTCACTAGGTATAGTGAGACTGTATCAATCGATCCTGGGGAGAATCACTGGAAGTGTTCCAGGGTGATAAAGACGACTGAATGTCAGTCACAGGCACTGTCTTTACCCTCAGTAAAGGGACGGTATGTTGGAAGAGTTCCAAGCTCGATACCGTGGCAAACTAGATGATAAAGGCTGGTAACATCGCTATTAAAGATACTACCAAAGAGGCTGTTTGGGTGTATATTGGTTCATAAGATGAACTAGGTTCCTGCCATTGTATGACAATGGAAGTGTGGCTTTGGCCCTGGAACCCTGGTCCCATCAGTGACCCAGACATATTCTGAGGCAGCATCACCTGATCAAGGAGATAGTTGATCTCCAGGGTGATCGAGGTTAGGAGAGTAGACTTAGAGGACAACACGGCGGATCCACTCACGAAGGCCTTATCCCAGAGAGAGACTTATATGGGATGGTTGAGTATGTGATACTGCAACCACTGCTACAGATGGCCCTAGTGCAAGTGGGAGATTGTTAGTTATATGTATGCCCTAGAGGCCATTACTGTACATTGGATGTATATTGTAGTGGATGCTGGGACATATATGGGTAGGACTTTCTTGCTCGACATGATAGTACGCTATCTGGTTGCTCTTTATCTTAACATGTATACTTTCTGTCTCTCTGATTACATGTTGATAAAGCCCTTAGGATGTGTACTCGACTTCCAGGACTATGATGTAGATCATACTAGTGGGGCCTGGGTAATCCATGAGTACATCCTTGAATTGTTCCTAGTCGAGGGAATATCGAGACGGGGCATCGATATTCCAGAGTAGACTAGCGCATATCTTCTCGACCCATGCGATGGGCGATGGATGATCCCATATCCATTGGTGTTTGACATCGGAGATGGTATGCGGGTGCTCAGTGGAGACTGGGTACACTGAACGGACTCGCCGAGAACTCCCAGATGGTATTATACCTCACGTCAGATGGCAGTTCTCTGGTGACACTGGTACAGCTTAGTCTGTAGACCCGAGATCGTCATAGAGTCTTGTGTGTCTCCCACTGTGCTTTGATTTCCATCCTACCACGGCTCTACTGAGTTGTGCAAACAGGTGGTTTTTGGGTACAGTCCCGATTCACATGGAGGCAATGAGCGATAGGAGGGGATTCGTCTCTCCCGGTATTGGGGGTTGATGTTGTGCTATGCTCGACTGGCCATAACAGGAAATCCCTGGCCAGGGTTGCAGTGATATACTGGTAAGAGTTATCAGTAGTTTCACGAATGTTATGGACCTCAAGTCGGCATGACTTATCGAGCTATTGGGGTCTGACGTTTGCCACCCCTAGGCGAGATATGCGACATATCAGACGAACAGACCGGACTATACGGTAGTGTTACTGGTCGGATTCACTGGAGTGTGAGCGGGCTTGCTCGTCGATCTTCAGATCGCTCAATACCCGGGTGGCCGTTACGTTTAGCAGACCGCTTGCGGCTTATGGGTGTTTGATATGATCATCATCTGCTGCCGGCGTATTGACGAGTCTTTAGAGTCCTACACAGAGGTTTCCTGGCTCAAGCGAAACGAAATAGGAGCGCATATGAGATATGTGCGGGACCGAGAATAATGCGTGTATGTGATACCGTATTCTATTCTCGCGATAAATGTATCGAATGGTTATATGCGATATAACCTAGTTATCGATTCAAGCGTTGATTCGATAAGCCGATATATTGTATACTAGTCGGTTGTGTGCGACATAACCGGATCGTTAAATCAAGTGTTGATTTAATGATTTAATGCATATTTATATATTTGATATATTACTTTGCATCAACTAGTACCGGTTTACTTAAGATGGATTTTCTCACTCGGTATGTGCGCATTACATATGCGATATGATTTTGTGCACTTGATTGTATCATGTTTGATGATACATGATTACTTGGTTAAGTACAAAGAATAAACCATGGTTAAAAGAATGGTTAGGGTTTCATTTCCTTTATTTATTCATTTATTTATTTGTTTATTTATTTTGGAAAAGAGGAGAAAAGAATGGTGGCTTAATTTGGATTGTAGTTGAAGATTCATGAACCTTTGACTTTGTCCACCATTCTTATCTCATGCTTAACCTAACCATTTGTTTTAACCCTAGTTTAATCTCTACACCTAACCATGGTTCACTTATGATAAGAATTCATTTTCTTTTCTTATTCTTTTAACTTATCATAACAATTTCCTTCTTCTTCTTCCTTGCTTCAAGTGAAGAAGCTTGAGGTCATCAATGGTGGATTGATGTTTTGAGTGAGAAATCCATTTCCAAAGTTTACCCACATCCTATTTCTTCATCCTCTACCTCTTGCCAAGAAGTAGAGTGTGTTTCCTTCACAAGATTTTAGGGTTTGGTGAAGGTCGAGCTTGATTTAGCGATGCCTCGACGTAGATCATCTTCGGCATGGACATCGACGACCTAGCTTGCTTTCTCTCCGACGAAGCCGACTTTAGAGCCCGGATTTCTTTTGGACAGCGGAGACGACTTCGTTGCGGAGCTATGGAGGTGGAGCACCGGATCTATAAAGGTTGTATTTCCGTATTCTCATTAGCTAAGTTGTTAGCTAGTTCGTTTTTCGCCTAGACATCTAGTTATAGATCCGTACACTAGGGTTTGTAGGCACTATAATTTTTGAAATTGCCATGGTTGATGGCTTGGGAGACCTCACTAGTGTGCCTAGGAACCCTACATATACACCCTCCCAAACTTATTTTAAATAATGTTTAGGAAAAATGGAAATTCGGGGGTGAAAGTGGAGGAAAATTAATCAATGTAGATCGACTCCTGCAAAAACAGGAGCTCCTCCGATGGGTCCGCTGTGAGGAACGGTTTCAATCGATGCCCATTCACTTTGAATAGCGTACCGTCCTCCGGATTTTCAAGATCGACCGCACCGTGCGGATAAACGGTGCGGACTATAAACGGTCCTTTCCATCTAGAACGGAGCTTGCCGGGGTGATAATGTAACCGAGTATCATAGAGTAAAACCTGTTGACCAGGTTTAAATGTTTTACGCAAAAGGTGTTTATCGTGGAACACCTTAGCTCGGTTTTTAGCAATTATGGCATTATCATATGCCTCATCCCGCAGCTCTTCTAGTTCATTCAACTGCAGCTTTCGGTTGCTGCCCGCATCTCCTAAAGATAAATTCAGCTCTTCGATAGCCCAAAATGTCTTGTGCTCAATTTCTACTGAGAGGTGGCAAGCCTTCCCGTAAACAAGCCGGTATGGAGACATGCCAAGATCGGTCTTGTATGCAGCACGAAAAGCCCATAGTGCATCGATCGATTTGAGTGACCAATCTTTACGGTTTTTAGAAACCGTTTTCTCCAAGATTTGCTTAATTTGCCGATTAGAGATATCGGCTTGCCCACATGTTTGGGGATGGTATGGCGTTGACAGCTTATGGGTGATAGAATATTTGCGCATTAAGGACTCAAAATTCCTATTGCAAAAGTGAGAACCATTATCACTTATTATCGTGCGAGGGTGCCCAAATCGAGAAAAGATATGTTCTTTAAGAAATCGAACGACAACCTTGTTGTCATTCGTTTGACTAGGCACAGCCTCGACCCACTTTGAAACGTAGTCAACAGCCAAAAGAATATACACATTTTCAAAAGAGTTAGGAAATGGTCCCATGAAGTCGATACCCCAAACATCAACAATATCCACAACCAAAATTGGTTGGAGCGGCATTTCGTTTCTCCGCGATATCCGGCCCAAGTGTTGGCACCAGGAGCAAGTCTTGCAGTATTCGTATGCATCCTTGAAGAGTCGTGGCCAATAGAAACCACACTGCAAAACTTTCTCGGCTGTCTTCTTTGGGCCAAAGTGCCCGCCACATGCTTGATCGTGGAAAAAAGACAGCACACTCTTAACCTCATTTTCCGGTACACACCGACGAATGATTTGGTCGGAACAGTATTTAAAAAGATAAGGTTCATCCCAGTAAAAATGCTTTACTTGGGACAAGAATCGAAGTTTATCCTGTTTCGACCAATCGTTAGGTATCAAGCCGGTGGCTAAGTAGTTTACAATATCGGCGAACCATGGTTCGCAAGAAACGGTCAAGAGTTGCTCATCGGGGAAAGCATCAGTGATAGGAAGTTCAAGTGTAGGCGAAGAAGGAAGTCGTGAAAGGTGATCGACCACTACGTTTTCACATCCTTTTTTGTCCCTTATGACAAGGTCAAATTCTTGTAGCAAGAGGATCCAACGTATTAGCCTCGATTTAGCATCCTTCTTCGCAAAAAGGTGGCGAAGAGCTGAATGGTCCGTGTACACAATAACTGGAGAGCCGATTAAATAAGGCCGAAATTTTTCAAGTGTAAACACAACCGCTAAAAACTCTTTTTCTGTTGTTGTGTAGTTTAATTGGGCCTCATTTAATGTTCG
Organism: Agapanthus africanus; assembly: GCA_030015575.1. Taxonomy (NCBI): domain Eukaryota; kingdom Viridiplantae; phylum Streptophyta; class Magnoliopsida; order Asparagales; family Amaryllidaceae; genus Agapanthus; species Agapanthus africanus. The sequence continues at coordinate 374,102,274 of CM057339.1, read as the reverse complement.
GCTAGCGTAATAAATCACGTGAGGCATCTTATTAATGTGCTGTCCAAGAACAGCACCAATGGCAAAATCTGATGCGTTGCACATGATTTCGAAAGGGTGCGTCCAGTCTGGAGATGAAAGAATGGGCGCAGAAATGAGAGAGTGTTTCAAAGACTCGAACGCTTTTATGCAAGTTGAGTCGAAATCAAATGTTGTGTCCTTGGCCAATAAGAGAGTCAAGGGTCTAGCAATCTTGCTAAAATCCTTGATGAACCGTCTATAAAAACCGGCATGGCCAAGGAAAGCTCGGATATCTTTGACGCATTTAGGAGGAGGAAGATTAGAAATGACTTCAAATTTTGCTCTATCAACCTCTATGCCGTTTTGCGAGATGACATGTCCTAAGACAATGCCTTCTTGTACCATAAAGTGGCACTTCTCCCAATTTAACGTTAGGTTCTTATCCCTACAGCGGGTAAGAACTGCGTCAAGATGTCGCAAACACTCGTCGAAGGAGTCACCGAAAATGGAGAAATCATCCATAAAGATTTCCAAAAACTTCTCCACCATGTCCGAAAAGATCCCCATCATACACCGCTGAAATGTAGCGGGTGCATTGCATAACCCAAAGGGCATGCGACGATAAGCAAAAGTGCCAAAGGGACAAGTAAATGTGGTCTTGTCTTGATCCTCTTTGGCGATGGGGACTTGGTTATAACCAGAATAACCATCTAAAAAGTAGTAGAACTCATGCCCCGCCAATCGTTCTAGCATTTGGTCAATGAAAGGTAAAGGAAAGTGGTCCTTCCTTGTCGCGGCATTGAGTTTTCTATAGTCGATACAAACTCGCCACCCAGTTTGGGTGCGAGTAGGAATTAACTCATTTGTCTCATTGGTAATGACCGTGATGCCCGATTTCTTTGGCACGACATGAATGGGGCTAACCCATTGGCTATCCGAGATAGGGTAAATGATACCGCTATCAAGACATTTAACAATCTCCTTCTTGACCGCCTCTTTCATAATGGGGTTGAGGCGTCTTTGTGGATCCCTTGCCGGCTTGGCATCATCCATCAAGTGTATATGATGTTCGACTATGAGGGGACTAATCCCCTTGATGTCCGCCATAGACCAGCCGAAAGCTTGCTGATTATTGTGTAAGACCATTAAAAGAGTCTTCTCTTGCTCGAGAGATAGAGAGGCAGATATGATAATGGGTAAGGTCTCATTCTCACTTAAATAAGCATATTTTAGGTGCGACGGCAAAAGCTTTAGTTCGAGTTTAGGTGGTGAAACAATAGATGGTAACAATGGAGTAATTGTTTCAAACTCGAAGGATTCCATCAAAGTTTCAAATTGAGTGTACGCTACCGACTCGGATGGTTTAACTAACTCATCCGGAAAAGCAAAAGACTCAAACTCGAGTGGAGAGTCTTCAAGATCGTCAACAAAGGTGAAATACTCATAATCTTTGTCCGTCGTGAAAGCTGTGTCGGATTCTAGGAGGAACGAACTAGTGGCGTCTTCATTGCTGTGATCAAACATAAAATTTTCGAACTCACAGTCCTCCTCCGCGATCTCATTGATCGAGAAAACATAAAGTACGCTAGAATTAGGCTCGCAAGGCTGGCTTCCTAACTTGAAAATGTTGAGTTCAACTGTCATATTGCCAAAAGATAAATTCATTGAACCGTTATGACAGTTGATTACCGCGTTAGAAGTCGCAAGGAATGGTCGACCAAGTATCACCGGAATTTGATTACGGGGGTTAGCGACAGGTTGTGTATCCATAACAATAAAGTCAACGGGGAAAATGAAATCCCCTACTCTAATTAACACATCCTCCAACTCTCCCCTAGGATGGGTGATTGATCGGTCGGCCATTTGGAGAGTACAATGAGTGGGCTTAAGCTCTCCAACGCCTAATTGTTCGTACACCTAATAAAGTAGCAAATTGACACTAGCACCAAGATCTAATAGTGCTCTATTGATGGTTTTGTCCCCAATTGTGATCGAAATAGTAGGACAACCGGGGTCCTTGTGCTTTGGGGGTAAAGAATTGACAAGAGCATCACTAACAGCACTAGCCACAAAAACTTTGTTTGGTACTTGTGACTTCCTCTTTTTGGTGCATAAATCCTTTAAGATTTTTGCATATGACGGAACTTGTTGGATTGCATCCAAAAGAGGGATATTTATGCTAACCTGCTTGAACAACTCTACAATCTTCTCCATCTGTGGAGTTGGTTTATTGGATCTCAACCGATTTGGAAAATGAACATTTTGAAAAGTTGTTGAGTCCAAATTCTGCGGATCAGATTGTTGAGTTGGAACGGAACCCCGTGTAGATGTGTTCGTGTTGTGAGAAGTGGGTCCGTTCGAGCTAGAAGAAGTAGAGCCATATGAAGGATGGAGAATAGGCTCTAACGAAGAAGAAGAAAAAGAAGGTGAAGAAGAAGAAGAAGGACCACCGGCAGGGGTGTCATGGTTAATACTCACATTGTTTTGCAGCACTTTTTCGGATCTCAACGTGGTCACAGCATTTACGTTATGATTCTGCTGTTCATGTGCAACATGTGCGTGACCGGGATTTGGGAGTGGTTGAGACGGGAGCTTTCTTTTCTCTCGCTCTTTCAATGCTGCGTTGAGTTGTGCAATTTGTGCCTCAATAGATTTGATGCTTTGATCGTGTGAGGCACTGTTTTGCACCAAAGATTGAACAGAAGTCTCTATCCTAGCTGTGGACTGTGCAGATTGCTTTAGGAATGCTTCTAGACTTCTTTCGAGCGAGCTAACAGCATTTTGAAGGGGAACAAAATTGTTGGGTACAAAATTATTCATTTGATTAGGGTAAGGTTGCTGTTGGAGAGGTTGCTGAAATTGAGTTTGTGGAGGTGCTTGTTGTTGTGGAGGAGGAGCCCTTTGAAAATTGTTGTTTCCTTGGGATTGTTGATTTTGATTCCAAGCGAAATTTGGGTGACTCTTCCAACCCGGATTGTATGTCGAAGAGTATGGATCATTTCTTTGTCGTTACTGAAAGGCAGCATTGAGTTGATCTTGTCCTTGAGTAGAAGCTGTGTGAGGACACTCTTCGGTAAGATGTGATGGATCCGAACAACAAGCACAAACAGTTCGTGGAGGCACAACAGGGGCAGGAGAAGGCGATGAGATTTTGGTCTCAAGCGCTTCTAGCTTTTTCGTAAGAGCAGCCATCTTGGCCTTCATAGCAATCGACATATCTAATTGATGTATGCCTGCCCTAGATTGACCACTAGAAGAAGATGATGTGGTTTTGGTGCTCTCCCATTGAATTGTTTGTTCACTAAGGTCCTCAAGAAACTGCCACGCTTCCTCACTTGATTTGGTTAGAAAGTGACCTTGACAGATGGTTTCTAGCAACTGCTTCATTGCCGGGTTCAATCCCTCGTATAATGTTTGGCAGAGTTGCCAACTTCCGATCCCATGATGAGGGCATTGAACGAGTAGGTCTTTGAATCTTTCAAAACACTTCCAAAATGGTTCCGAAGGAAGCTGAGAAAATTGTATAATCTCCTTATGGATTCTAGCAGTTTTGTGATGAGGATAGAACTTTTTAAGAAAAGCTTTCACAAACTCGTCCCAATTTCTAATTGAATGTGATGCTGTGCTGTATAGCCACTTCTCGGCTAAGTCACATAAGGTGAAAGGAATGACCCTTAGTCTTATAATTGGGTTGTTTTCATCATAGCACACATGTTTTGGAATTTATTGATAAAGATATATGCATCTTCGGATTCCAAACCATGAAACTTGGGCAGCATATTGATGAAGTGGGGTTTGATCTCAAAATTGTCCCCATTAGCCGGTGGGAGGGAAAGACAAGTAGGAAGGGCGGTGCGGACGGGGTAGAAAAGATCCTGGAGCGCGACTCGTGCGGGCGCTTCAACAGGCGGAAGATTCGGGTTATTCGCACCTGGAGGCGGAATCATTCCCGTCGGTAAGGTGTTGTTAGGATTGTATCCCTACATACCTTCGGAGGAAGAATGTGATGGTGAAAGTGAAGAAGTGGACAGGATTTCGACTTCGGAGTCGAAAGGTTCGTCGGTCGGTACCAACGAAACGCGGACTAATCGGGCGCTAGTGTCCCTAGTCCAACTGGACATATACTAAGAGGGTTAGTGTAGTCGAAAGATGAAAGACAGAATGTGGAGTGGAGGTAAGAAAACGTCAATAAGAAGAAGTGGGTGCAAAGATTTCTTTAGCGGCAAGTTGCAAGTTTTGAAAAGATTTTTTTTTCCTTTTTTTTTATGTGAGCTTTTGCAAAAAGATTTTTGAAAAGACTTTTGACACAAATGCAATCAACCACAAATGCACAATCAGGCCTAGGTCTAGGGTCACCTAGGTCAGCTAGACAGCTCCTAACTGTTCCAAAGAGCTAGAGATAGGACCTTAAACCGCCTCTTCACCGTCAGTTGCGGACAGGTAAGTGCCAGGTAAGTGGGAAGGAACCACACTGTGGGCCTAATTAAAAACCACTAGCCTTGACACACTTGCCTAGGCATCGCAAAGACAGGTTAGGATAAACGGCCGATGCCTATACTAGTCCTCTGTCCTATTGAGCGCGACGTCCTTAGGGCTGAGTCTAATATTTTTTAATTAAAAGTGGTCAAATGCAAATGCTTTAAGTGATTTCTGGGTTTCTGAGAAGGGTGATGAAATCCCCACCCAATCTGAATTGGTCAATAGCCCCTTAAAATCAGATTAAAATATGCAAAGCAGTAAATCACTTGCAATCAATTTGCTATTTAGCGCGGCGCAAAGAATCCTGCAGAAAATCAATTATTGGGAGGGGGAAGAAGGTTTTTAGCGCAAAGAATCCTGCAGAAGATTTGACAGAAGATATATGGGGATTTGCAGAGGGGAGAATGAGGAAACAAACAGCGCAAAATTTTTGCAGAGAACACCACAGAGGGCCGCGGAATCGCGGTTTTGACCGTCTTAATGCCTCGGAAACGCGGTTGGATGGGGGATTTAGGTCTCCAAAAAGTTGCTGCAGTTCTGTGGTTCCAATCCCTCTCTGTTTTGATGTATCTTTTTCTGTTTCGCCTTCTGTGTTGTTTCAGATCCGTCAATCCTGCAAAGATCCACAAAGAAAAACCCTTCAAACAATAAAAGATGATAGAATTTTTTTATTTTTGATTTTTTTAATTTTTTATGATTTTTTATATTTTATATTAACCCGAAATTACAAAAAGAAAATTTTACGCCATCCCCGGCAACGGCGCCATTTGATTGAGAGAGGTTTTGTCGATCAAAAATATTTACCGCAATCAAGAACGGCGTCGCACGAAGCTAGCAGGTGAATACGGGTCGGTCCACAGGGATTTTGTAATTTTCCTTAAAGTTCTTACGAGCTAATTCCAAATGGTGTTTGGTCTTTTTATATTAAATCTAAAACGAAGTTGTGTTATACTAGGATTAGAAACTTGCTAGGATTAGGTTTAGGGAGAGTTTGGTAAAAAATCTTCACCTCTTTTCAATGCCTTAATTTAGATTTGATTTTAGGGGTTATGGTAAATTTTAATAAAGGGGATTAGGATCATTGGGAAGATGTTCTTCCTCTAGATTCTTGTCCTTCCTTTCTTAACCTTTACCCTAACCTCCATGGAAAACTCACAACTCCGGTCTTTTATACTACGGATCACCGTTACCTCAAGGGTAGAGTGCCGTAGGGAGCGGAAGATGAGAGTATGCATGGAGTCCTAATGTTCATTATAGATTGGCAAAGAAAAGAGATGAGAGATCTTCATCTCTCAAACCCTTCCCTATTCCTAACCCCAACAAGCGAGGAAACAACTCGCTCATTGAGAGAATTAAGAAAGACATAATTTTTGTTTTGTTTTTATTAAAGAGAAGAAACATCTATTGCAAGTTAATAAAATTCTAAACTAAATTAAACTAGGGCAAGTAGAGAATTTACCTAAGGCAGATATAAAAAAACTAGGACTAGGGCAAGAAAAATAACTACTTACGATTGATGCACTCCAAACTTCAAAGAAAACAGAATTTTATTATTAAAAGGAGGCATGAGAAAATACAAGGGTTTGGGTTCTATTTATAGGACATAGAAACCCTAGGGCTACAGCTGATCCGCATGTCTACAATTACAAATATACCCATAGAAAATCTTTTCAGAGCCGCAACAACATTTTGGTAAAATTTCTCCGCATACGGGCACTAGACGGCCGCGGAATCGCGGCATGGGTAGGCCTTGGGCCGCGGTTCCGTGGCCCTTTGATGAGCTTGGATGCTGAGATTTTTTGTGCTTGTTTGTGGCTTCCTGGGCTTATATATTCTTTGGTTCATTTCTCTGTTGGGCTTCTACATTGGTTCCAGATCTTCAGTGAACAATTTGTAGTGGTCTTTTAACCGTTTTGCCTTGACGTTTTTGGACCTTGCATTGCCTTGTCTAGGTTTGACTAGGATCCTTCTATTTGTTGGTCAAAAGTCCCTTTTTCTGTCGTCTTTTGTCCTTTTCACTGTTTTCGCTCCAAAAACCTGTAACCTGTAACATGTAGCAGACATGGGTCAAAAGCACCTATTTTTATTGTAAAATGCGTAAGATTGGGGATTGTAAAATGCAATATTATGATATGAACAGTGACCCTCCCTTCAATGGTCAGAAAAGAATGAATGAGATGGGGTCACGTGCTCCCACATGACCCTTGGATAAATTCCTCAAAATAAAGAGAACAAAACCAAGGCAGAACAGACTACGGGCGCCCTCACGTGTCCCCACGTGACCCCTGACAAACACCTCTTTAAAAAAGAGAAGATGGAAAGAACTGAAGAATTAAAATCCAATGCATGGGCGCCCTCACGTGTCCCCACGTGACCCCTAGTAAATCCTTTTAATATCCAGTGCATAACTGCCCATCACGTGCCCACACGTGATGGCCATGAAGACTAAAAGTGTTTAACACTTATTCTGAGAATAAAATAAGGGAAACTTAACTCAATCCTAGGGTGCCTCACGTGAGTGCTTCATATTTTTTTAGTGTTTAACACTATTTTAAGCACTGCATCCTTAGTGTTTAACACTATTTTATGTGCATCACGTGGGAACACATGATCGCCAGATATGTGCTAGTGTTTAACACTATTTTCAAATAGTCTTTGCTCAAATTGGCTAAGTCTCCTAGAGGCAAGACTCCCCTTTTGACTGAGCCTCAAACACATTCTTGTCTTCCAAGATTGATTATCTCATATGGTATATGAGTTCTCAACACTCAATAAAAGACAAAATATGGTCAGAACCCAGACCCATGCTTAACATTGCTAAATAATGGGGAGCTGAACCCAGACAAATGTTCAACAGTCCAAACAAAGGTCCAACATTTTAAACCTAATTAAACTTAGCCCAAGTTGGCCATAAGTCTTCAATTCAGATTTAACTGAGCCCATGTGCTCATAATCTAATTAATTGATCTTAGTCCCAAATTGGACTACAGATTTCCCGATCAACTTTGGTTCAAGGGTACATCTCTTCACTCCTTTGATATTTGTCGTTGTAATCCTTCAACGTCTTCAGAGAGGTGACGGGTCCCGATAACCAATCATTCCATGGACTGTGGGGTCCTTAAACTCATGGACTATGATGTCCTTAACCTTGGACCGTGGGGTCTTTAAGCCCATGGACTATGATGTCCTTAACCTTTACAGACTCTGATGTATTTAAACTGGACCGTAATATCCTTAAACTAACATTGGACCATCTTGTTCTTAAACCGGTAATCGACCGCAATGTCCCTAAACTAAACAACAACGGCCAAATGCTCTTTTGTTGGATCTAAACGATCCCGTTAAGTTGATCATAGTCTGAAATTAGAATAACGTATCCTTAACATACGTTTAAGTTGATCTTAGTCTCAAATAAGACTAACGTATTCTTAAACCCAACCCCAAACCCAAATCTAAGAAAATAAGATTTGGACTAATCTACGCCCTACGGGCGACAACATAAATTAGTCTCCGTATACAATCCACGGGCAACCAAAAACAAAATAAAAATCCATGACATGAAGTGACCATCTGGAGAAGGAGAAACTGGTTACCGCGATGCGGTAGCGTAATTAACTGCAGGGACTTACGCCTGCAGGGAAGAGCGTTCCCACAATCAAAAACCCTTCAAATGAGGGGGAATCTGACGAAGTCTGCTACATCGGCCGCATCTGTTTAAACCTTCGTTATACGGTGCCATAAATCAACTTGGCATCTTCGGAGAGGTGGACGGATAGCACCAATTAGCATCTACCCCCAAATTCAGGCAAGTCGGACCTACGCGGTCGCGTCTCTGTGTTCGGCGGGGAACAGTGCCGTCGGTCGGTCGATGAGACTGAGGAAGATGAGCTCGGCGGGAGAGCTCGGGAATGAGCGGGAGGCCGAGCTATCTTTGTTCTGCTAGAGCTCGGAGGCGAGCTGAGGGAGCCGAGGCGGCCAAATGTGCAGGATCCTTGGAGACGAGCCAAAGGTCGTCTGTAGGACGGGCCCAGGAGCGGCCTGGTCGGCCACTGCGGGTCCTTTCTTGCATGCTTTAGGACACGTCATCTGCCACGAGTCATGATACGGGAGATCATCGATATCGAGCATCATCATTAACTCCCCACTCTCGTCCCGACCAGTTGATGGGTCGGGTCAAGAGTGGTCTGCCAGGTCACCTGAGGTGAGCTCCTTTTTGAGGATGTCGTGGCGTGTTCCCGGGCAATCTGTCGTATTCTTTTGGTGGCGTCAGCGGATCAGGGGCCAGATCTCGCATTAAAGAGGATGCGCCGGATCGTGCGTACGATCCCCGAAGCGACAACCCACGTGTCGGGTGCTGGTTAGCTGATGCGACGGGCTGCAGGTTTCCTGCCCCCGATGGGTGCGGCCAATGTGCGCATGACAGGTGGAGTGATGGCGAGTCGTTTTGGCGGGAGACGACTGTCATCGTTGGATTTGTCACGCCTGCTGCTATAAATAGAGGTGGGTCCACATGAGAGCCCATTCTTCTTTACAATTTCCTTGTCTTTGGTCTTGTTAGCTCGGCGCTATCATTTTTAGGTCGGATCTCCGCGTTTCCCTTTCCGAGGACCCATCCTCTTAATTAGGTTAGGTGTTTTCTTCCGAGGAGTCCGCAGAAATAGTTCGGGTAGAGTCTAGAGAGCACCACGTAGATTCTTCCTTTTCTTTCTTCTGCTTCTTCTCCTTCTGAGTCGAGCTTGCTTCTCCATTTGTCAGGACAAATAGATCGATCCAGGACTCTTGGTGCCCTCGGTGCTCTGTCCCGGAGGGGGGCCGGCGGTGCGGCCGTGCCTCTGGTTGACCCGGGCCCCGCACCAAATGCGCCACCGACGGCGGGGCCATTTGCCTCGTCACGAGCTCCTGATGATTGCCCTGGCAGCAGCCAAAGGTGTCCATGGGTTCCCGAGTCCCGGACGAGGGATACAGGAGAGGAAGAAGACGGTGTTCCTCTTAAGAGGAAGAGGACGGTCTCTCGCGTTCCACCGACGAAGATTCCTAAGGGGATTCCTGTGCAGGAGGGAGACGTTCGTCTTGTAGCCCCGTCTGGGCTTTCCATTACTGCCAGCCTGCTTGCTGGTATGGAAGAGTCGGCCGGGGGCAAGATTCTACGGGGGACCCTGAGAGCCCAAATGGCGGCTATAGCTCAGGAGGCCGTGCAGGTATGTACTCCCTCATGTGTTATTTCGAGCGTCCTTTCTTTAATTCGAGCGTCTCTAAGTTTCTTTGGTGTTTTTCGTCAGGTCCTTCAGCACTGCGCCCTCGTTACTCGCATGGAGGCCGAGGGGGCTATCCATGCTATGAGGCCGGTGGGAGAGTCTTCTTCGGAGGCCGAGGATTTGCGATTGGAGCTGCGTCTGGAGAGGGAGAGGATGGCCATCTTTGAAGCCCGATCGGCCACTATGGAGCTCGCCATCTCAAAGTGCCGGGAGTCCTATCACCGCCTAAATGATTCCCACCGAGTCATCGAGGCAAAGTTGGTGGAACTGGCTGATCGCTTTGCAACCATGAAGAGGGCGATGGATGCCAGCTGGCGGGATGCCGAGGCGGCGCGTCAGGCGGCGAAGGTTGCCGAGATTCGGGCTAGGAAGGCGATGACTGATTACAAGGGGTCGGACCAGTTTTACGTCGACCTCGGCGAGGCCTCCGCCATTACATGGAACAAAGCTCTTGATGTCGTCAAGGATCAGTTTCCGGGGTTTGCCGACGGTGAGCTCCGTGCTCGGGTCCCACTTTCGGTGGTCATGCCTCCGGCCAATGGTGATGAGGGAGGTAAGGTCTAGGCGGGGCTTGCGGCCCGAACTTTTTGTCTTTTCCTCCTCTCTTTTGTAAGACTCCGGGTAATTTGATAAGGCTGGGGAGCCTACAATACCCTTGTAAAGACTTTTGGCTTTGTGAAAAAAAACTTTTTGCAGTAGTATTTTGCGCGCGTATTTTCCCTTGTCGGTAAACTCTTGTATTTGCACCGTACTTCCTTCGTGTTATGCCTGTTTTTCGTCTAGCGATCACACGTCGAGTTGAATCAGTTTACTTGCCAAGTATGCAAAGACCGGTGGGGAGACGGTTGCAGGTTGTTTTTCATCACCTCATTGAGATGGGAATATGCGCACGCTTGTCAGGCGTACTACAGATTCCCCCTGCCTAAGGTAGGTGGGGGTTTATTGATTGTGAGGATCAAAATCTCCGGCAGCCGCGGACTAAGCTGCCGTTAATTACGCCTCGCCTTTGGAGCGAAGGAACCCCCGATTGACGGGTTAAACTGGTCATGCGAACTCAATGTGCAGTGTTGTGTTTTGAAGGGGTTTTGGATATATCGGGGGCTCCGCATAATTTTTACGGGGGTCCCGCTACCCGGATAGCGGACTGGGGGTCAAGGGGGCTAGCAGCCCCCTTGCGGGGTGCGGGGCAGCGTCCCGTTAGAAATTTTTTCTAACGGAAACAGTGTGGTGGAGTATGTGTGTGTGTGTGTGCATATATGTATACATGCATACATACATATATATACATATACATATATATATAGATATACATATATATATATATATACATATATATACATATATACATATATATACATATATACATATATATATACATATATACATATATATACATATATATATATATATACATATATATATATATATATAAAGGAAAGGGCATCTATAGGATGCGTGGGAGAAGGCGCCAGCGCCTCATGTGAGCGGCAGACGAGCGCTTAGGTGCTTGGGCGCTGGCGCGAGCGCTTTGGACACTGGCGCTAGCGCCCCTGCGTGCCCGGTACGCGGGCGCTCAGGTGCTGGCACTAGCGCTTTAGGCGCTAGCGCCCCACGTGCCCGGCACGTTGGCGCTCGGGCGCTGGCGCTAGCGCCCCACGTGCCCGGCATGCTGGCGCTCGGGTGCTAGCGCTAGTGCCCCACGTGCCCGACACACGGGCGCTCGGGCGCTAGCGCCTCATGTGCCAAGCACGTGGGCGCTCGGGCACTGGGCGGCAAAAAAGGACTGGGTCTCTGCACTGGGAGTTGTACTCCTAAAAAGAAATACTTATTATTTTGTGTGTGTGTGTGTGTGTGTGTATTTGAGGAGTTAAACTCCTAAGATATTTTTGGCGCTGATAAAGGGGCATCTCCCTTAAGCCCTGAATCTCCTCCAAAGTGGGATTTTCGGAGATGGGTCTCCTTCTTCCTCCTCTGTTGGCCGGATCTTGAAGAACAAGAGGTATGGGATTTAAAAATCTCCCATTTTTGAGATCTAATGGAAAATCTGGGCTCTCCTTTGTGGGTTTTATGGTGAAAAACTATTTAGTTTTGGAAAAGGAAGAGTAAAACTCTTGATTTAATTCAAAAGAAGGGAAGAAGGTTTTAGAACTTTTTGGAAGGAGAAGGAGGCACAGGAACCCTAGTTTTTAGGGAGAATGAAAAGGTTTTACATATTTCCATCATGTTGCCTCTTATAGGCTTACAAATTTACACATAACCCCTTGGGCTTTACAAAATGGCATTTTGCCTATGTCTCACGTGCTATTTTTTTTGCACATAAGCCATGGGTTTTACAAAAATTTGGCTTTATGCCTATTTTGCTTACATTCATGCACAAAAAATTACATCAAAATTATTTGTTATATGATTTTTATTTTGGCATGGGGAGGCCGGCCGCGGGGCTCGACTTGGGCATGGGCCCACTTGCTTGGACTTGGGCCCGCTTACTTGGGGTTGATCTTGACTTTGATTCGGTCAACTGGGGTGCAAATTTTGACCCTAACAAAGTGCCCCCATTAATAAATGCACACCGCGCATATGAGTTGTGTACATGAAATTGATAGATCTTGAAGCTGGACTTCGAGATGGAACATCATTCCGGGGACGGAGCATCCCTCGGGAAGCATGATTCCCGGGGATCGGAGCATCATTCCGATTTGCGAAGCATAATTCCAGGGTCGGAGTATCATTTCGAAGAGTCGGAGCATAATTCTGAGGATCATAACTTCGGGGATCAGAGCATAATTCCGAGGATCGGAGCATAATTCCGAAGAGTAGAGGCATGATTCCAGAGATCGGAGCATGATTCCGATGAGCATAATTTCGGGGATTGGAGCATCATTCCGAAGAGCGAAGCATGATTCCAAGGATCAGAGCATAATTTCGATGAGCGGAGCATGATTCCAAAGGGTCGGAGCATAATTCCGATGTGTGGAACATGATTCCAAAGGGGTTGGAGCGTAATTCCGACGGGCGGCAGACATTCTGACCGAAGCATAATTTTGATGCAGAGGTTGATTCCCAGACGAAACATAATTCCGACAGGAAAAGCAGATACTCCGAGGCGAAGCATGATTTCGACATGGGGTACATTCTGAGACGAAACATGATTTCGACGCAGAGCTTGTTAGTCAACTTGATTCCGAGGCAGAGCTTAATTCCGACGGGGAGGTCGCTGGTTGATTCCGAGCCGAAGAATAATTCTGACAGGGAAGGCAGATACACTGAGGCGAAGCTTGATTCCAGGGCAGGGGACACTCTGAGACGAAGCATGATTCCGACGCAGAGCTTGTTGGTTGACCTGATTTCGGGACGGAGCCTAATTCCGACGAGGAGGTTGCTTGTTGACTTGATTCTAGGGCGGAGCATAATCCCGACGAGGAGGTCGCTGATTGACTTGTTTCCAGGATGGAGCATAATTCCGACGAGGAGGTTGCTGGTTGACTTGATTCCAGGACGGAGCATAATTCCGACGAGGAGGTCGCTTGTTGACTTGATTCCAGGGCGGAGCATAATTTCGACGAGGAGGTCGCTGGTTGACTTGTCCCTGGCACGGAGTGTCTGTGGTCGACGTTTTCCCGGCACGGAGTGTCACTGGTTTTGATGTAGAGGATGATTCCCAGGCGAAGCATAATTCTGACAGGGCAAGGGGGATACTCCGAGGTGAAGCATGATTTCGACACGGGGTACATTCTGAGACGAAGCATGATTCCGCCGAAGAGGTTGTTGGTTTGATTTGATTTGGGTTGACATCAGCATCGCTACACTAGAATATGGTACCAGGAGAGAATCGACATCTGTCTTTAAGAGGATTTGGGGATTTTGGTTTTGGTCGGCATCTGCATTGCTGCACTGGAATAATGCCAGGAGCAACTCATCATTTGCCTCGGGAGGATTTAGGAATTGGTTTTTGGGTCGGCATCTGCACCGCTATACTAGAATATGGTACCAGGAGCGAATCATCATTTGCCTTTCCCTGTTGGAAAGCGATGGCTTAGGAGACAGGTTTGGATCCCTATCACCTAAGGCTTTTCAATTTCATGGGCCATAAGGGTTCCATAAAAGCATTTTCTCCCTACGAATCGAAAGGATCTCGTAGGTGTATTTTCTCCTTTGGAGTCGTGAGGACTCCCAAGTGTGTTGCTCCTTTGTGAGTTGTAAGGATCCCACGAAAGTGTTTTCTTACGAGTCGTGAGGATCCCGTAAGTTTGTTCTCCTCATGTATAGTGAGGACACATGACTGGGTCTTCCCAAATGGAGCATAATCCCAAAGACGGAGACCAGCCGCGTAACTGGTGATTGCGGTGGGGCATGGGTATGCTGAGAATTATTTGAGCCCGTGGATTGTATACTGTAGTCAACTTGGGGACCAACCGTAGGGCCGAGAGAATTTTGAGAAATTGGATTTTGGTTGGCATCCGCATCGCTGTACTGGAATATGGTATCAGGAGTGACTCATCATTCGCCGTTTGGGGACTTGGAATTTGGATCTTGTTTGGCATCAGCATTGCTACACTGGAATAATGCCAGGAGCAACTCATCATTTGCCTCGGGAGGACTTGGGATTTGGTTTTTGGTTCGGCATCAGCACCGCTAACACTGAAGCAATGCCAGGAGCGACTCATCATTTGCCGTTCGAAAAACTTGGGATTTGGGTTTTTGGTCGGCATCAGCACCGCTAACACTGAAGCGAAATGCCAGGAGCGACTCATCATTTTCCGTTGCCCATTGGGGAGCGATGGCTCAGGAGACAGGTTTATATCCCTATCACCTAAGGCTTTTCAATTTATGAGCCATAAGGGTCTCATAAAAGCATTTTCTCCCTACGAGTCGAGAGGATCTTGCAGGTGTATGTTCTCCTTAGGAATCGTAGGGATTCCTAAGTGTGTTGCTCCTTTGTGAGTTGTAAGGATCTCAAGCAGGGGTTTTCTCCTCACAAGGTCGAGAGGACTTTGCGAGTGTATTTTATCTCTTTTCACGAGTTTGCGCCCTTTTGGATTTTTACAAACTCGCCGGCAGTCCTGCTGTTTTTACTCACGGAGCCCTTTCGGGTTTTCATCCGTTCCCGTTTTGCTTGTAGACATACCATTTTTTTTGTCGCTGGTGGGGCTTTAAAAGTAGTCTCACCGGCAGGACTTGGGAGAGACAGGGTTCGTTTACGCCCGTGGATTGTATACGGTTTTGCAGGATATATGATCCAGACCGTAGGGCCAGAAAAATTTCGGGACTTTGTTGGCGTCTGCATCGCTGCACTGGAATATGGTACCAGGGGCGACTCATCATTCGCCGTTGGGTTATGGGATTTGGAATTTGGTTGGCGTCTGCATCGCTGCACTGGAATATGGTACCAGGAGCGACTCATCATTCGCCGTTGGGACACTCAGAAATTTGAAATTTTGGTTGGCGTCTGCATCGCTGCACTGGAATATGGTACTAGGAGCGACTCATCATTCGCCGTTGGGACATTCAGAAATTTGAAATTTTGGTTGGCGTCTGCATCGCTGCACTGGAATATGGTACCAGGAGCGACTCATCATTCTCCATTTGGGATTTGAGTTTGGATTTTGGTTGGCGTCTGCATCGCTGCACTAGAATATGGTACCAGGAGCGACTCATCATTCGCCATTTGGGATTTGAGTTTGGAATTTGGTTGGCATCTGCATCGCTGCACCAGAATATGGTACCAGGAGCGACTCATCATTCGCCATTTGGAGGATTTTTTTTACCACGACTGCTCTATCATTTCAGCTTTTCTTATCGCGAAGGTCGCGATTGCCCTATCATTTCGGCTATTTATTCGCGGTTGCCCCATCATTTCGGCTTTATTTTTACTCGCTGATTTTTATCGCGAGTTGCCCCATCATTTCGGCTTTTTATTATTATTATTTCTTTTGTTTTATTTACACATTTTTACATTCCCAGTTTAACGACTTAGAGGTCGACTGTTCCCAGTTTAATGACGTGGTGGTCGACTGTTTTTATAGAAAGACAGATGTTTGAGAGAATCGGTTTCACGAAAGACTTCGGTCTCCGTTTGTATGAAATTGACGTTCGCAGCTTGACTGTTTGTTAACACGCCTTTAGACAGTTTTATCTCTCCTGCCTTGTATTGCTTTTCGACCCAATCTTTGAAGACGAAGCAGTCCTCAATGGCATGACCTATCACTCTGTGATAGGGGCAGTATTTGGGGTTGTCGGTCATATTCGCTTCTTGCGGTCTTTTTGATTCTGGCAATTGTAGACCGTTTCTTAGAGCATCTTTGAATATTTTATGGACTTTGTCCCTTCTGAAGGAATAGACCTTATCCAGCTTCTCTTTTAGTGGAGCTTCTCTTCCCTCTCCAAACACTGGCTTCCGAGGCCGGTTTGCATTAGGCCCGCTCATCCCTTGCTTATTTCGGTTAGCCGAGGTGTTGAAAGATTCAGAATCGTCGGAATTTTCTCCTTTGCGGTTTTTGTCCTTTCGGTTTCTCCAGGACCTATTTTTATTTTAGGAGCCAGAGGAGGACTCCTGTTTTGAGCGTTTCAACATCTGAACTTTCCTGTTCAGCTCTTGGAATGTTTTGAGACCCGCGGTGCATAGAAACGGGGCCATCCAATTGCTGAGATTTCCGATGAGGAGGCTGACAGATTGGTCCTGCTTTATCAATGGTTCACATTTGACGGAGAGATTGCGCCATTGGGTTACGAAATCCGTGCTGCTTTCGTTGTTCTTTGTCTTTATCCTTACGAGGTCGGCAATGGTGATCTTGTCACTGACACTCATGAACCTTTGTCGGAACAGAGATTCCATTTGGACGAAAGTAGTAACGGAGCCATCCGGTATGCTCGCGTACCAGTCGAAAGCGACATTGTTTAAGATATTAACGAACTGGTGGAGGAAAAGCGCATCATTGCCCCCAGTATTCCTGTATGAGGCTTTAAAATGGGCGATGTGCCGATTCGCATTTCCCGTCCCATCAAATATTCCGAATTTGGGAATGACATAGTCGCTAGGAAATTCTACCAGATCATACTGAGCAGGATATGGTCTTCCACTGCTGCTAATATCCTTTTGCGCTTCGGTTACCAATGTTTTGACTTTGTTGGCAACCAAATCCATGATTTGGTCTTGAGTTAGCGGGCTACTGTCATCGGTAGCCAAGACATTCCCCGAGATAGGATGCGACTGACTTTCATGCGGCCCGCCCACCTTTGGATTTGAGGGAATAGGCGTCGGCTATCTCGGGACACCGCTTCCCGGTTCATGAGCAGAGCCCTGCGTTTGATTGGGTGGCTGAGAGAAAACTTGGGCCGTGAGCCGTAAGACGTAGAGCTTGGCTATCTCCTTGTCTTTACTTCTGAGCTGTTTTCGGAGCTCCTGGAGAAGTTGCTGCTCTACGGTCTTGGGACGGAAGATTGGCTCCTCTTCGCTTTCCGAGCCCGACTCCTCATGAACCGAGGGATCTTTCTGCTTATCAGCCTCACTGGAAGGGTCTTCATTACCTTTCAGAGGAGGCCGGTCTTGGAATGTGGCAGCCATATTCACACCAGATTGGATTTGAGATGTGGTGGCCCCATCCTTGCTGCGAAAGTTGTCGCTGGGACGTGTGCCCACCATGTAGACTGTGTGGATAACATATTCAGCCATCCT
Source organism: Agapanthus africanus (assembly GCA_030015575.1). NCBI lineage: Eukaryota > Viridiplantae > Streptophyta > Magnoliopsida > Asparagales > Amaryllidaceae > Agapanthus > Agapanthus africanus. The sequence continues at coordinate 374,084,868 of CM057339.1, read as the reverse complement.
TTCATCACTGACAGCTGGTTTCGCGGAGCGGTCCGGGCTTTGGAAACTCATAAATTTTAACATGGCCAGAGCCCTAGGCCTTTTGTTCGCTCTATATCTGAGCCGCTTCTGCCTCAGCTTCTCTGCCTTGAGCGGTTGGCAGGCTTCTGCTCTTCGGGAAGTAGCAATAGACCGAGTGATGGGGAGGCTTGAGAAAACATCCGCCCGCATGTCCGTCGAAGGTATCGCTTAGGCTTTCCCGTGACTTCTGGCAAGTTCTTTTGTTCTGATGGTTTTGCCCCTAGCTGGAGCCATGGAGAGCCGTTTGAACACCGAATCGCGTTTGGGTTGGGGCGCCCTCGAGACCACCACATTTGGCCTCTTGCCTTTCGAGGTCGATTTGTCAGTTACCGGATCTTGAAGAGCAGGGACGGCGTTAGCTGACACGAACAAAATAGAGCCAAATGGTAGCGGCGGCTCCTCCCATTGTCGCCCGAGACTGGCCGGGAGGACTGTCCTGACGTCCATCTTCATCGTGTAGGAGATGGAAGCTGAATTTATCTTTGGAGACATTGTTGAAAAGTGATTGCTTGAAAACCTGCATGAAAGAGCATTATTTTAGTATAAATATAGATATGTATATTGATTGAGTTCGCATTAACGTTTAACCCGAAATATGGGAGGAGAGAAAAGTCCCACCGGGTGTGCCAGAATTTGTAGGGTGTTTTTCGTCACCCCATTGAGATGGGAATACGTGCATGCTTGTCAAGCGTACTACAGATTCCTCCTGCCTAGGGTAGGCAGGGGTTTATTGATTATAGGGATTCGAATATCCGGCAGCCGCGGACTAAGCTGCCGTTAATTACCTCTCGCCTTTAGAGCGAAGGAACCTCCGATTGACGGGTTAAACTGGTCATGCGAACTCAATGTGAACTGTTGTGTTTTGAAGGGGTTTTGGATATATCGAAGGCCTCGCAGAGTTTTTACGGGGGTCCCACTACCCGGATAGCGGGCTGGGGGTTAAGAGGGCTAGCAACCCCTTTGCGGGGTCGGGGCAGCGCCCGGTTAGAAATTTTTTCTAACGGGAACAGTGTGGTGGAGTATGTGTGTGCGTGCATATATATATATATATATATATATATATATATATATATATATATATGGAGGTAAGAAGCCATAGGAGGGGATTTCCTCCTATGGCGTGGAAAAAATACAACCTCCACCATTTTTTCCGACGATCGGCACCCATCATCATCATCGTTATCATCTAAGATATGCATACACCAAATTTCATGTGATTCCACAACTTTTTCACCGTTGATTTAGTGGGTTCAAAATTAACGGTTTACCTACAATAGAACATTTTACATTGCTAAATCAACGGTGGAAAAGGTTGTAGAATCACATGAAATTTGGTGTACCCACGTCTTAGATGATAACGATGAAGATGATGGGGGCCGATCGTCAAAAAAATTGGTGGAGGTTGTATTTTTTCCACGCCATAGGAGGAAATTTCCTCCTATGGCCTCTTTTCTCCATTATTCTCTCTCTCTCTCTCTCTCTATATATATATATATATAAAGGAAAGATGCCTGGGAGAAGGCGCCAACGCCTTACGTGAGCGGCACGCGAGCGCTTAGGTGCTTGGGCGCTGGCGCGAGCGCTTTGGGTGCTGGCGCGAGCGCGCTGGCGTCATCTCTTTAGGCGCCGGCGCCCCACGTGCCCGGCATGCGGGCGCTCAGGCGCTGGGCGGCAAAAAAGGACTTGGTCCCTACACCGGGAGTTGTACTCCCAAAAAGAAATACTTATTATTTTGTGTGTGTGTGTGTGTGTGTGTGTGTGTGTGAGGAGTTAAACTCCTAAGATATTTTTGGAGCTGATGAAGGGGCTTCTCCTTTAAGTCCTAGATCTCCTCCAGAGTGGGATTTTCGGAGATGGGTCTCCTTCTTTCTCCTCTGTTGGCCGGATCTTGAAGAACAAGAGATATGAGATTTAAAAATCTCTCCTTTTTGAGATCTAATGGAAGATCTGGGCTCCCCTTTGTGGGTTTTGTGGTGAAAAACTATTTAGTTTTGAAAAAAGAAGAGTAAAACTCTTGATTTAATTCAAAAGAAGGGAAGAAGGTTTTAGAACCTTTTGGAAGGAGAAGGAGGCACAGGAACCCTAGTTTTTGTGGAGAATGAAAAGTTTTTAGATATTTTCATCATGTTGTCTCTTATTTGCTTATAAATTTACACATAGCCCCTTGAGCTTTACAAAATGACATTTTGCCCATCCCATGTCTCACGTGCTATTTCTTTTTGCACATAAGTCATTGGATTTACAAAAATTTAGCTTTATCACAAAAAATTACATCAAAATTATTTGTTACATGATTTTTATTTTGGCATGGGGAGGCCGGTCGCGGGGCTCGACTTGGGCATGGGCCTACTTGCTTGGGCTTGGGCCCGCTTACTTGGGGTTGATCTTGACTTTGATTCGGTCAACTGGGGTGCAAATTTTGACCCTAACAACGGTATCTCCATGTCCCCGAAGTCGAGGTGGAGATCGCTCGGACGCAGATAGACTGGATATCTCTCGGTGAGGGCTTTGTTCCTTAGTTAAGGGCCGAGCAGGGTAGCTGCGCGGTGCATCTTGGCGAGGGCTTTGGTCCCTGGAATTGTGGGTAGGAAGCTACTAGCCAGGGATAGCCGAGCAGGGTAGCCGCTCGGCTGCCTCTTGGTGAGGGCTTTGATCCCTGGCGTTGCGGGTAAGGAGCTACCGGCCAGGGATAGCCGAGCAGGGTGGCTGCTCGGCTGCTTCTTGGTGAGGGCTTTGATCCCTGGCGCCGTGGGGTAGGGATCTATCGGCTAGGGATAGCTGAGAAGGGTGGCCGCTCGACTACCTCTGGGTGAGGGCTTTGATCCCTGGCACCGTGGTTAAGGAGTTACCAGCCAGGGATAGAGGGCTTTGATCCCTGGTGTCGTGGGGGCAGGGAACTACCAGCCAGGGATAGCCGAACAGGGTAGCCGCTTAGCTGCCTCTTGGTGAGGGCTTTGATCTCTGGCGACATGGGGTAGGGAGCTACCAGCCAGGGATAACCGAGTAAGGGCGGGCCCGGTTGCCTGTTGATGAAGGCTTTTGATCCTTAGCACGGGAGGGGCCGTAAGAGGCTTACTAAGGACGGGCCGAGCAGGATTATTGCCCGGTGCCTCTTGGTGAGGGCTTTGATCCTTAAGGACGGGCCGAGCAGGGTTACTGCCCGGTGCCTCTTGGCGAGGGCTTTGATCTCTGGCGTTATGGGGTAGGAAACTACCAGCCAGGGATAACTGAGCAAGGGCGGGCCCAGTTGTCTCTTGCGGGGGCTTTTGATCCTTAGCGCGGAAGGGGCCGTAAGAGGCCTACTAAGGACAAGCCGAGCAAGGTTATTGCCCGGTGCCTCTTGGCGAGGGCTTTGATTCTTAAGGACGAGGCCGAGCAGGGTTACTGCCCGGTGCCTCTTGGCTAGGGCTTTTGATCCCTGGCGTCGTGGGGTAGGGAACTACCAGCCAGGGATAGCCGAGCAGGGTATCTATAACACCCTAGTTCATTTATACCAGTTCTATTTTGGGTATTTCTTTATTTATGGCCATTTCTTGATTTATTGCTGTTTGGGTGCAAATAGCATAATTGGTATCCGTATTTGCATCCGACCCGACCCGCTTGCTGGAAACTCGTCTTGATTTCTGTTTATGATTTATTTCGGCTAGTAATGATGATCCATGCACTTTCATGTTTTATATTCTGCATACTTTATTATATTGGGCATTTGCATTTTTTAATAAAACAAATAAAGTCAAATAAAATATTTTAAAAATATCTAGCTTGGCCTGCATGATACCCCTGACCCTGTGGTAACATACGCACCTCGTGTTCTCGTCCCGTTCAGTGAAACGGACCTGTTTGGATCGCTATGTGTATCCGTTCTTGGGGGTATGCATTTTCGTTACTTGGCTACCCTATTTTGGTTTTGGTTGATATCTATATTATCCGTATTTTCAAACAGTAATTTTAGACCCGACCCGGACATGTTTTAGACTATTTTTGTATTAACCAATATCTCAAATTTAACTAATATAATATTCTTATTATATTCTACGGTTATATATATAAGTTTTATATTTATTTTAAACTAAAAATATTTTTTAAAAACAGTAAATCCTAACTCACTGATCTCTCTCCTCTGCATATATATATATATATTTTATATTATATTTAATATTACTTTAACCCTATTTTAACCCCCACAACTCCCTCACGTCACTGTTCTCTTCCTCCCGTCCTCTTCTTTCTCATTTTTTCCCGCGTGAACCCACGCCCGTCGCTCGCCCTCGTCGCCGTAGCCACCCTTCTCGACCACCTCCTCGTCGTCGCCTCCACTCCTCTCCCCTGCACACCCACCGCGATGAACCCAACCTATGCCCAACGCCTTAGCCTCGCCGTCTCACGTCGTCGCCGCCTAATCTATGACGCCGCCTCCTCTCATCGCCGACCTCAGCTCTCCACGACTCTCCCCCACTACAACCCATCTTCCCCGTCCCCGACTGCACGAACCCGCAACCCCATTGCCTCGCTGGAAAACCATCGCCTGCACCTCGCCGTCGATAGCCCGTCATCGTCGTCGTCTCCCCTGCCTCGCCTGTGACCCCAGAGCACTAAAACCCCAGAAGCAACCCACCTCCTCCTCCTTCTTCCTCTTCTTTCTTCTCTTGCTTTCTTGATTTCTTGGGTTCCGATCGTCGCCAGAGTCGTGCCGCCGCCGACGTTCCGGGCAACCCAGTGGGCATCCCCAGCCAGCGTGGTCGTGTTCTTTCTTTGCTTAGTTCAGTTCTATACGCCGTGTGTGCATTGCGATGTTTACCCGACGTCGGACGCAGCGTATGCACCCGTCGTAAGATCCGTTCAGGCAAGTTTATCTTGCTACATGCTATACTACTATATTTTGCATTCATGCGAATAATAATATTACATATTGTTTAGTTATGTATCCAATGTTACAGTTTTACAGTTTTACAATATCCGTTCGCATCCGTACAGTTTATTACATATCTAGTCGCATGCAAGTTTATCTTGCTACATGCTATGATATATATTTTGCATCTATATGAATAAAAATATCATATGTTGACTGCATTGTACATCCATGTTACTGTTTTACAGTTTTTCGATACCCGTACACATCCATATCATTAATTATATATCTAGCTGCATGCCATGTCACATTATTTCATGTTTCTGTTATATTAACACCCCATACTTGCTATTGTGCATCCTACATAGTCATGAAGCTGTAGATGTAATCCCTGATAGATATGTGTGCATCCGTGTTTTACCGTGCATCCGTACAATTTATTATATGTCTAGTTGCATGCCATACTATTTAATATTACTGTTACCTTGGCACCCCATGCTTGATAATGTGCATCCTACGTAGTCATGGAGTTGTAGATGTAACCCCCGATAGATATTTATGCATCCGTATTTTATTGTACATCTGTACTTTTATTGTGCATCCGTACTTGCTACAGTTTTGTTATGAGCATCTGTTTGATACATGTGCACTACCTGGCATGACCTGATACACCACTGCTTGACCTGTTACTTGATCCTGTTACTAATGTCGACAATCCTGACTTGTTGTCCCGACGGACATATCCTGTTGTCTATTAAGACAAAACATGTACCTGCTTAATCCTGTGTTGGCATTAGCTCCAGATTTATCAATACCTGACTTGAACACATAACCTTGGGGGTAAGGGAAAATCAATGATGAAACCTGACTTGTTATTCAACAGTTCGACGCTTATACTGATCAATTTTAAGGGTTAGGCCAGCCCTGAGATGCTGCTGCTGACATCATTCATCTGTACATGTTTCCTGTTTAATGCCTAGCGGCATGTCTCGGATTTCAGCCCGAGAATCTGGGCCATGGTCCCAGGCATGCACGGGATACTATTGAGTTACATCGACGATTCATTAAATTTATTTCAAAGACTTGAGAGTAATTAACTCAGTAATTTAGTTCAGATTACTCACCGCACGTCACATGTGCTTATACACTTCACTGTTCCTTATTCATATTACTGTTATACTCTTATTACTGTTCATACTCATGCCTGCATATCTTGTTACCTCTTGATTATATTTTATTGTTTGATATTATGACGCACTGACGTATGGGTTTTGCATGGCCCAGATCCTCTATCTTTGTTGCAGGCCGATCAGGAGTATTTCAGCTGACAGGCCGAGCAGTGAGGATCCTGTTAGTATCTAGTTAGTTTATTTTTATTTCCGTACTTTCATTTCCTGATGTAAGCCCGTATTTTGGGACGTACTTTCCAGATTGTTACTGTTTATTGGATTTATTGCTTCCTGATGGAGCTCCTTTTCGGGCCTCCGTCAGATGTTGTCTTCCGTAGATCTCGCGGTGAACTTAGCTGATTATCCTTCGTCGCGTGTTGGTCTCAATGGGTTTTTGGAAGGAGAGGTGAGGTGTGGGAGCTGTCGCCGAGTACCTGCAAAGAAGTCCCGGGGTGGTTTGGTACCACCGAGGACCCTCCGACGCTCAAGTTAGTGATGAGATCTGAGCAGAGTAACGGCGTAAAGTGTCCAGAAAATGGCTTACTTGACCCCTCTGTGATAGGGGTTTATATAGCGGTGGTGGCATGCAACAGCAAGCGCGAAAATCTCGCCGGCAGTTACGCTCCCGACGTCACGCCCGCGTAAAGAGAGGATCGCCCGTTAATGGGGATCGCGATGGCCTAGAACGTGGGATGTTGCCGGTGGAGAATCTGCGCATGGAGAGATTTACGGAGTGGCGGTTACGCCTGTGAGTGGTGGAGTTGGTCCGTTGGAGGGATTGAGGAAGATGGTCTCGGCGGGAGAGCTCGGGAACGAGCGAGAGGGCCGAGGTATCTCAGTCCTGCGGTAGCTTGGAGGCGAGCTGAGAGACCGAGGAGGCCAATTTGCAAGGGCCCTGAGGTAAGCCAGCTTTGTGCTTGTAGGTCGGGCCTGATCGGCCCCTGTGGGCTCTCTCTTCTGAGTTCTGGGATATGTCATCTGCCACGTGTCCTGATCTGAAAGGTCGCCAATATTGAGCATCATCACTTCCGCATATTATTTCTTGACTCGTTTATTCTGGCAAATGGACATGTACTAGATAGTTTATTTTATTTCTACTATTCTTGATATCTTATAGACAGCCGCAATGTGACTGTGGAGGGATGTTTCCTAACCACAGGTAGCATGGTTGGCTCTATCACGTGCCGATCTTAGCGCACTCTAGGAAGCGGGGCGTGACAGGGTTTGTTTGGTATCAGAGACATAAAATTTAGGTTAATCGGGTTTGATTCTTTTGTAGTTGGGTATTAGACCCAATACACGAGTCAGAAAACCCGTAATTAGGAACATATCCTGCCATATTGTTATCGTGATTCTTGAATCATATCTTTCTCTTGACCCTATGTCTTGACGATATGCAAACAACTTTGCATCTCGGCTTGAAATATTTTGGTTCTCTATTGTTTCTCCCTTCCTATTTCTTTCATTCTGATATTAGGATTTGAGCGACTTGAACGGAGTTACGTGATTGTAACTATGAACTGCAGCATGGTTACAATGCGGTACTCTATTTAAGTAACTTGGAGTCCTAGTCTTGATTCATTTCCTTGTTGTATGATCGTTATTTTACTTTGCTTCTCTTGTTTACCAGTTCATGTTTTATCACAAGCTTGAATCCTGTTTACCGTGCTAATCTTCTTCAGTATCTTGGTTTCAGATGAAGTTGTTTCCGGTATCCTACTTGTTCATGATTTTCCCATATTAGTATTATTCGATTCTGGCACATCCCATTGTTTTATGTCATCCAAGTTTTTTGCTGCACATTCGATTTCTTGCACGACCCTGTCTAGTTGTTGGGACATACACACTGGGAATGGGAGGATCATATCTAGTAGCGAGTGCAAAGATTGTTCTGTTGTTATTTGCGGACGAGAGTTATTTGCAGATTTCATGGTGATCGATACTGGCAGTTATGATGTTGTCTTGGGAATGGAATTTCTCGGCACTTTCCATGCTCACGTTGATTGTAGCGCAAAGAAAGTGATTTTTCAGATTCCCGGACATCCGGAGTTTGTTTTTGCTGGAGGTAGCAGTTCTGTCGGGCCAGTCGAGTTTAGGGCTAGGCCGATAGGCGCCGTTCTTTCGTCGATGGAAGTTGATAGGGAGGAAGCGCCAGCTGTAGTTCGAGGGTTCATGGACGTGTTCGAGGATATCTCAGGTTTACCACCAAAATGAGATGTGGAGTTCGCGATCGATCTTGTTCCTGGTGCAGTACCAATCTCAAAGGCGTACTATCCGATGGCACCAGTGGAGTTGGAAGAAGTCAAGAAACATGTTACCGAATTGCTAGAGAAGAGTTGGATTCACAGCAGTAATTCATCTTAGGGAGCTCCAGTTCTTTTAGTCAAGAAGAAAGATGGCACAAAGAGGATGTGCATCGATTATCGAGAATTAAACCGGGTGACTATTAAGAACAAGTACTCGATCCCTCGCATTGGCGAATTATTCGAGCAACTCAGTGGCGCGAGGGTATTCTCAAAGTTGGATTTGCGATCCGAATATCATCAAGTTCGAGTTAAATCAGAAGATATCTGCAAGACTGTGTTCCGAACTCGATATGGGCATTTCGACTACTTAGTGATGCCATTCGGAGTCACGAATGCACCGGCGATATTCATGGACTTGATGAACCGAATATTTTCACCATTCTTGGACCAGTTTATAGTGGTGTTTATCGATGATATTCTGGTGTATTCAAAGAGCCAGGAAGAGCATGCCGAACACTTGAAAATTGCACTGCATGTTAGTGTATATACCCTAGAGGCCATTACTGTATCATACTAGTTTGTATATTACTTAATGGAAGCTTGGGATATTCACCTTGTATAAACAATCTTGCTTAATATAGTAGTATGCTACTTGGTTTGTTTCTACTTCAATGTGTACATGTGTTTATTTTAGTATATCACCTATACACATTAGTGGAGCCCTTAGGATCTTTGCTTGATTACCAGCGTTGTGATGACAGTCACACTAGTGGGGGCTGGGTAATCTATAAGCACATCCTTACGCAGGTTCCTAGTCACAGGACTATCGAGACAGGGTATCGATACTCCGGAGTAGACTAGCTTATGCGCTTCTCATCCCAGTGTGGGAGACGGTCTGTCCCACAGCCGTCAGTACGTCGTACTTGAGATAGTATGCGGGTGCTCGTTGGGTTACGAGTACACTGGACAGGACTCGTCGGGAACTGTTGGTTGGTACTATACCTATCGTCAGTTATCAGTTCCCAGGTGACATGAGTACAGCTTAGTCCGCTGACTTGACATTGTCACTTCGCCTCGAGTGTGTTCCCACTGTACTTAGATTACTACCCTACCATGGCTCAAAGGAGTCGTGCAAACAGGTAGTAGTTGGGTGCAGTCCCGAAGCACTTGGAGGCAGTGACGGTTAGACAGGATTCGTCTCTCCCGGTATTGGGGGTTGACATCGCGCTGTGTCTAGGAGAGCCATTACACGAGTAGTCCCTGGCCAGGGCAAGCGAGATATACTGGTAGGTTTCCAGTGTTATCTCAGGGTGTTCTGGGCTTCACTCCGACACGACTTGTACCGCTATTAGGGGACTTGCATTTACCGCCCCCTAGGCCCGCCATGCGATGTATCAGACGGACAGACCGGACTGTATGGAGATTGTCACAGTCAGACTCAGTAGGAGTTCAGATGGGTTTCACCTCGTCAGTCTTCTTGTCGGCATCTACCTGGGTACCGTTACGCACAGCTAGTGCCGCTTGCGGTCTGTGGTTAAACCCACTGCCAGTATAGTGTCGAGTCTTTAGAGTCCCGCACAGAAAGCTATTCGCTTTTAGGCAAAAGAGTAGAGGTCGCATGGTTTTGCGACAGGGTTTGGTCACATCCGTGCACTTGTGCACGTATAGTGTCCGGACAGTTAACACTAGCGGGCTTTGGTTTAAGCCAGATCCTAGTGTACGTTTTAGGATTGGTTTTATCTCGTTTGTATTCATGTTCCTCGGAACGCGGATGCGGGTGTGTATGTACAGTTGACAGAGAGATAGAGGCGGAGTATTCTCATTGGGGTTGTTGACTGTTGACTGTTGACAGTTGACTGTTGACCATTGACTTTTGCTTAACCCTAATGAGAATAATATATATGATTAACATTAATATTAATTAAGTATTATAGTGACATGGTTGTTGAGGAGTTGACTTTGTTGACTTTGTTGACCGGTTGACTAGGTTGGACTAGTTGACCATCATCATGACAATGGCTATCATTTCATGGCAAAGACTTTTGCTTGCTTGTTTATTTATGCAAAATGAGTGCATGAAATGATATAGCCATTTTGACTTAAACCATCACACAATACTTGATTACTATTTTTGTTATGATGGCTTTTGGATTATGAGAGGTTGGATGAGAAAAGAGAGGCTCATTCTTTCATTTGCTTTCTCTCTCTTGAGCTCTCTCATTCTCAAGCTCTCCCTTTTTCCTCTTGCTCTCTCTAGCTGAAGGCAAACCATTCTCATGTGTTGAGACTCATTGCCTTAGAGATAAAAAGACTCCAAAACATTCCTCCACTCATTCTAGTTCACAAGGCCTAGCAAGCCAAGTGATCTAGTTTCTTCAAAGTTCGAAGAAGAAGCCAAAGGTAGAAGCTTTCGGGTGGATCCATCTTCGGCCAAGGAGATGACGAGGTGAGGCCGATCCGAACACCGGGAGGAGTTGAAGACGAAGGAGTTCAAGAAAGGTATAACCTCCTAACCGAGTAGGTAAACTCTTGTTAGGTTGTTAGTTAGTCGTTTAACAAAGATCCGTATTGGTAGTCCATGTTACCACCCTCTTGAAAATCGTTTTTCATCAATTCTGCAACCCCGTAAGTACCGGGGAAGAGTAGCATGGACTTACAGTGGTATCAGAGCCTAGTTATACACTATTTAACATGTTAGCAAAGTAAGTAGAAGTTTGATCGAAGAAAAAGTCGCGAAACAAACCCGGAAAATGAAGTTTCTGCCGAATTTTTTTTCTGTCCAAAAATTGATAAATCTTATCTTAAAAATCGGCTCAGGCTTTTTGTTAAACACCCAAGAAATTTCGTCCAACGAATCGGTCAAAGCGCCGCAGAAACGCGGCGGGAGCATGCTCCCGCCGCGGTTCCGCGGCCGAGTTGACTCGGTCGAGGAAACTATTTCTTACAGAGTGTTTCTGGGGTTATTTTAGGATTTTTGGGATATGTCTTTTCAGCCCAGATTTTCCAGAAAGAAAAATTAGTTTTTGGGGCTTGAAAATCCGTATTTTTATCGAACTTCTAAAGACTTAAACTGACGGGTAAATATCTGTGATGTGTTATATGTATTGAACGTCCGCTAATCGCTATACGTCGATTAGTGGGGGTTATACATCTGTGATCTGTAATGATTGATGGTATGTGTATATGATTTCTTTGGATTGTCGCGGATGAACAGCCGGGGGTTGTGAGATGAGAGTTTTTCCTTTTATCTTTCAATTCATGTAATATGTAAATTGATGTAATATTATTTTTGGCCGCACAACCGGGTCGGGGTTGTAGCCGTCATTGTATAATATCTTTTTACTGTTTTTGCTCTTAGGATAGACCCAAGGTGGGGTGCACAAACTACCGGGTATCTCGAAGTGCCGAGTGGCCTACTCACGTCGTTGAGGGAGGTTGCTCCACTTCGGATATTTGGCGGGTAGTTTGCCGCACTCGTAGGGGTCTAGAGTGGGGTATTGGCTATTCATCGCGACCGTGTAATCCGCCTTTCATTACAGGCTCGTACGAATTGCGGATTCCTAGTATATCCAATGTGTTATTCTGTGATCTGAAATGGCTATCATTGCAATATATCTATATATGATATTATTTAGGCATTGCTTATGTTTTGCAGCCGCGGTAGCCCAGCTCCCACTCTGTCGTTAGTTAAGTAACCTAACGGGTAATGACGGGGCCCCGTGGCGAATGCGAATGGCATAAGCGTACGTCATAATTTGGTTGTTTTCTGCAATGGTAGGATTAAATAATGGGACGCATTAAAAGAACTAATGCAAGAAAAATACGCATTAAAATAACTAATGCAAGAAAAATAAACCAAGTAAAAGTCGTTGGAACACTTTCAAAAACCACTCGGTTTCTTTTCAAAAGAACTTTTAAACGCGGAGCTTAAGCCACTCCTTTTAAAAGCTATCTCGTTCCATCGATCATATCAAGTTCACTACGTTCACGGTTTTGCCAAAACCATCCGTAGCCCTCCATCATTTCAGTTAAATATTCGGTAGTATTCAAGCTATGTATTTTGACCTCACGCCAAGGCATAGTGATTGGTAGCTGCCGGATATTTATCTGTTGTATAGATAGAATGCGTTGGTTTGAGACAGTCGTACTGCCATTTTGGCCTACGTCAAGGGTAGGTACGGGTGGGTTCAAATTAACCTGGATAATGATGGGAAGAACTTGACATGTGACTTATGACATTTTGACCTCACGCCAAGGTCATAAGAGCATGGGGAAAAATCCACATCGGGAGTTTCAAAAGAACTGAAACTTGCTAGCACTGCATACCATTTGGAGTGTGATGATTCTGGTAGAATTCCTTCCGTTTTGTCACGCGATAATATTTGGATCCCGATCCTACTGTGAGTATATGCTACTCCTCGGGAAATTTCTCACTTAACGATCAATGCTATAAACCAAGTAGGTGTCTAGAAAGGTGTTAGCGGGGCTACGCCCCCAGGGAAAAGAGGTTCTTAAATTAAGGAACTTCGCGAAAGCGTTGGAAAACCTCTCTCGAAGTACCGACACCAGCCTGGCCGAACGGTTAAGCAAGTATTGTACGGTGAGATTGATCCTGACTAAATCTTCCTTTTTGGTTTGAGGAGGGATTCGAGAGACAGTGGGAGCCATCCTGTTTAAACAAATTAAAAACCACTCTAAACTTGCAAGAGCATCATGCTAAAGTGTTTCCTCTCTCTCTCCTAATTGCAGCGACCAAACATCATGACCGGACTTAAGTTATTACTAGATAAAAATATACTGACAGGGCCAAACTACAAAGATTGGCTCAGGAATGTCAAAATGGCAATCACTTATGACAAGTTGGGGTATCTCCTTACCACCAAAGCTTCCCCTTTCCCAGGTCCCACCTCCAGCATCGCGGATAAGGAAATCCGTAAGACTTGGGAGATCGATAGCGCGAAGGCCAAGTGCCTCGTGCTTGCCTCTATGGACAACGAACATCAGAGGAGGCACGAGAATATGGACCTCGAATCCATATTTCTCCATACAAAAGAACTGTATGGAGAGCAATCTCGTATCGCAAGATACGAAGTGTCGAAGAAGTTATTTTCGGCAAGGTTGGCCATCGGATCATCAGTAGCGGAACACGTGCTTAAGATGATTGGCTTCATTGAGGAGCTCACGGAACTTAGGACCACGTTAGAGAACGGGCTCTATACGGACTTGATTCTCCAGTCCCTTCCTTCCACTTACGCCCAGTTTATCCTAAACTTTAACTTATAAGAAAAAGAAGTTGAACTTTCAGAACTCCTCAACATGCTGAGGAGTGCAGAGGGCACCCTACAGAAAGGTAGGGAAACATCCACTTTGTTTGTAGGAGGATCTTCCTCTTCTAGGTCCAAGGCGAAAGCCAAGGGAAAGAAGAAGAAAACCCCTGCCAAACCAAGGGGCGGTGTTAGTAAAGTGGATACGAAGGAAAAAGCAAAAGCAACAAAGATAGCGGGGAAGCTTATAGGGAATGAAGAGTGCTTTTTCTGTCATAAGAGTGGTCACTGGAAGAAAGATTGCAGGGCTTGGAAAGCCAGGACACAGGATCTGAAGCAAGTTGCGGCTTCAGCTTCAGGTGTGTATGTTATTGAAAACTGTCTATCAATAAACTCTACTTCCTGGGTATTGGATACCGGATCAGGATCTCATATCTATAATTCTTTGCAGGCGTTGAGAAATCGTAGGGTTTTGAAGGCAGGTGACATGACCCTCAAAGTTGTAAACGGAGCTAGCATGGATGCTAAGGCCGTGGGGGACTATCACCTGGGGTTGTCAGATGGACACGTTTTGGTTTTGCGTAATTGCTATTTTGTACCCAATGCAACTTGTAATATCATTTCTCTATCTTTGACTTCTAAAGAAGGTTATGAATTTGCGTTTGTAAGTAATGTTGTAAACATTCACCTTAATCAAGTTCTGATTGGGTCAGGTACATTAAGCAATGGTATATATGTATTAAACCAACCACAGATTTTCAATGTCCAGAATACACACAAAAGAAAGTCTCCGGAAATAAATCAGATTTTCTTATGGCATTGTAGACTGGGTCACATCAATGAGAGAAGGTTGACGAAGTTACATGCAGAAGGATATTTGAATCCGTTCGAATATCAATCGTATGCCACTTGTTAATCCTGTCTCAAAGGAAAGATGACAAAGACTCCGTTCACTGGACACGGAGTAAGGGCGAGTGAGCTCTTGGGACTCGTACACAGCGACGTGTGCGGTCCAATGTCTACACATGCGCGAAGCGGTTATTCTTACTTCATTACTTTTACGGATGACTTTTCAAGGTACAGTTATGTCTTCTTAACGAAACATAAGTCCGAAGCCTTTGGAAAATTCCAGGAATATAAGAATGAAGTTGAAAAACGAACCGACAAAAGTATCAAGACAATAAGATCGGATCGAGGTGGTGAATACTTGAGTGCCGAGTTCCTGGATTATTTAAAAGAGAACGGAATTCTCTCTCAGCTTACTCCTCCATACACTCCGCAACATAACGGTGTATCGGAGAGACAGAACCGAACCCTATTGGATATGGTACGGTCCATGATGAGTAACGCTGAGTTACCGCGATCATTCTGGGGATATGCACTAGAATCAGCTGCATACCTTTTGAACCGAGTTCCAACTAAGACTGTGCCTACTACACCATATCAGATGTGGTGTGGGAAGAGACCCTATCTTAATCACATTAAGACATGGGGATGTCCAGCTTTTGTCAAAAAGCAGCATGCGGACAAGCTCGAGGCACGCTCAGTACAGTGCAAGTTTATGGGATATCCAAAGAACTCCAAGGGATATCTCTTCTATTGCGAAGAGGAACAAAAGATTTATGTTTCTCGTCATGCCCACTTCTTGGAAACTGAATTTTTGGAAAATCAGATAAGTGGGAACGCAATAGAACTGGAAGAAATTCCAGAACCACGAGCTATTACTGAAAGCTTAGTAGAACCAGAGGGTTCGAAAGATCAGGACATTCCTACGCCGCTCCGCAGAAGTAGTAGGCAGTCTCATCCGCCTGAGAGATACTACGGTTTTCTCATAGACGGGGATAGAGAGGATTGCATCATAGATTATGATGAGCTAACTAGCTTCCAGCAGGCCATTCAGAGCGTTGACTCGGTAAAATGGCTAGATGCAATGCGGACCGAAATGGAGTCCATGTACACCAACAAAGTATGGACGTTAGACGTTGCTCCAGATGGGGTAAACCCCATAGGATGCAAGTGGATCTTCAAAAGGAAGATTGGTGTAGATGGACAGGTTGAGACCTATAAAGCTAGACTGGTTGCAAAGGGTTTTCGTCAAAGACCTGGTTTGGACTATGACGAGACCTTTTCTCCAGTAGCTATGCTGAAATCCATTCGGATCCTTCTTGCCATTGCTTCCTTCCACGATTATGAGATTTGGCAGATGGACGTAAAGACCGCTTTTCTAAATGGAAATTTAGAGGAGTGTGTTTATATGGACCAGCCAGAAGGTTTCATTCAGAGTGGGAGCAGCGGAAAGGTGTGCAAGTTGCTTAAGTCCATCTACGGACTGAAGCAGGCATCGCGGAGTTGGAACATCTGTTTTGATGAGACGGTCAAGGAATTTGGCTTTATCAAAAATCCAGATGAACCATGCATCTATAGTAGATTTGTAGCGAGAACTGTAGTATTCCTCGTTTTGTACGTGGATGACATTCTCTTAATAGGAAATGATATTCCTATGCTACAATCTGTCAAGGGGTTCTTGTCACACAGGTTCTCCATGAAAGACCTGGGTGATGCCTCATACATTCTGGGGATCCGGATCTATCGTGACAGATCCAAGAGGATACTGGGACTCTCACAGTCCAGGTACATCGACACCATACTGAAAAGATTCAGTATGGAAGATTCCAAGCGCGGTAATCTACCGGCTTGTCACGGGATCACCCTCTCTAAAGAGATGTCTCCCAAGACTAATTTGGAAAGGGATCGCATGTCTATTATACCCTACGCTTCTGCGGTAGGCTCTATAATGTATGCGATGTTGTGTACCAGACCAGATGTAGCTTATGCACTGAGTGTGGTAAGCCGGTATCAGTCAAACCCTGGGGAGAAGCATTGGATAGCAGTAAAGAACATTCTCAAGTACCTGAGAAGGACTAAGGAGATGTTCTTGGTGTATGGCGGAAAAGACCTCCAGATCGAGGCCTTTGCTGACTCCAGCTTCCAGAGTGACAAGGATGATTCCAAGTCCATGTCGGGTTATGTCTTTACCCTCAATGGAGGGGCGGTGTGTTGGAAGAGTTCCAAATAGGAAACCGTTGCTGACTCGACGATGGAAGCGGAATATATCGCTGCTGCAGATGCCGCAAAAGAAGCTGTCTGGGTAAGGAAGTTCTTAACTGAACTTCAGGTGGTTCCCTCCATTGTTGATCCAATACCTCTGTATTGCGACAACAACGGGGTTATAGCTTTAGCGAAGGAACCAAGGTCCCATCAGAAGTCCAGACACATCTTAAGGCGGTATCACCTGATCAGGGAGATCGTGGGTCGCCAGGAGATCGAGGTTCGGAGAGTTTCTACGGAAGACAACACTGCTGATCCACTCACAAAGGCCTTACCCCAGAATCAGTTCGAACGGCTGATCGAGATGATAAGTCTTCGATACGCCAGTACATGGCCTTAGTGCAAGTGGGAGATTGTTAGTGTATATGCCCTAGAAGCCATTACTGTATCATACTAGTTTGTATATTACTTAATGGAAGCTTGGGATATTCACCTTGTATAAACAATCTTGCTCAATATAGTAGTATGTTACTTGGTTTGTTTCTACTTCAATGTGTACATGTGTTTATTTTAGTATATCACCTATACACATTAGTGGAGCCCTTAGGATCTTTGCTTGATTACCAGCGTTGTGATGGCAGTCACACTAGTGGAGGCTGGGTAATCTATAAGCACATCCTTACGCAGGTCCCTAGTCGCAGGACTATCGAGACAGGGCATCGATACTCCGGAGTAGACTAGCGTATGCGCTTCTCATCCCAGTGTGGGAGACGGTCTGTCCCACAGCCGTCAGTACGTCGTACTTGAGATAGTATGCGGGTGCTCATTGGGTTACGAGTACACTGGACAGGACTCGTCGGGAACTGTTGGTTGGTACTATACCTATCGTCAGTTATCAGTTCCCAGGTGACATGAGTACAGCTTAGTCCGCTGACTTGACACTGTCACTTCGCTTCGAGTGTGTTCCCACTGTACTTAGATTACTACCCTACCACGGCTCAAAGGAGTCGTGCAAACAGGTAGTAGTTGGGTGCAGTCCCGAAGCACTTGGAGGCAGTGACGGTTAGACATGATTCGTCTCTCCCGGTATTGGGGGTTGACACCGCGCTGTATTTAGGTGAGCCATTACACGAGTAGTCCCTGACCAGAGCAAGCGAGATATACTGGTAGGTTTCCGGTGTTATCTCATGGTGTTCTGGACTTCACTCCGACACGACTTGTACCGCTATTAGGGGACTGGAGTTTACCGCCCCCTAGGCCCGCCATGCGATGTATCAGACGGACAGACCGGACTGTATGGAGATTGTCACAGTCAGACTCAGTAGGAGTTCAGATGGGTTTCACCTTGTCAGTCTTCTTGTCGGCATCTACCTGGGGACCGTTACGCACAACTAGTACCGCTTGCGGTCTGTGGTTAAACCCACTGCCAGCGTAGTGTCGAGTCTTTAGAGTCCCACACAGAAAGCTATTCACCTTTAGGCAAAAGAGTATAGGTCGCATGGTTTTGCGACAGGTCGCATGGTTTTGCTACAGGGTTCGGTCATATCCGTGCACTTGTGCACGTACAGTGTCCGGACAGTTAACACTAGCGGGCTTTGGTTTAAGCTAGATCCTAGTGTACGTTTTGGGATTGGTTTTATCTCGTTTGTATTCGTGTTCCTCGGAACGCGGATGCGGGTGTGTATGCACAGTTGACAGAGAGACAGAGGCGGAGTATTCTCATTAGGGTTGTTGACTGTTGACCATTGACTTTTGCTTAACCCTAATGAGAATAAGATATATGATTAACATTAATATTAATTAAGTATTATAGTGACATGGTTGTTGAGGGGTTGACTTGTTGACTTTGTTGACCGGTTGACTAGGTTGGACTAGTTGACCAACATCATGACAATGGCTATCATTCCATGGCAAAGAATTTTGCTTGCTTGTTTATTTATGCAAAATGAGTGCATGAAATGATATAGCCATTTTGACTTATACCATCACACAATACTTGATTACTATTTTTGTTATGATGGCTTTTGGATTATGAGAGGTTGGATGAGAAAAGAGAGGCTCATTCTTTCATTTGCTTTCTCTCTCTTGAGCTCTCTCATTCTCAAGCTCTCCCTCTTCCTCTTGCTCTCTCTAGCTCAAGGCAAATCATTCTCATGTGTTGAGACTCATTGCCTTAGAGATAAAAAGACTCCAAAACATTCCTCAACTCATTCTAGTTCACAAGGCCTAGCAAGCCAAGTGATCTAGTTTCTTCAAAGTTCGAAGAAGAAGCCAAAGGTAGAAGCTTTCGGGTGGATCCATCTTCGGCGCAAGGAGACGACGAGGTGAGGCCGATCCGAACACTGGGAGGAGTTGAAGACGAAGGAGTTCAAGAAAGGTATAGCCCCCTAACCGAGTAGGTAAACTCTTGTTAGTTTGTTAGTTAGTCGTTTAACAAAGATCCGTATTGGTAGTCCATGTTACCACCCTCTTGAAAATCGTTTTTCACCAATTCCGCAACCCCGTAAATACCGGGGAAGGGTAGCATGGACTTACACTGCAAACGTTGATGCAAGAAAAATTGTATACGAAAATGAGCAAGTGCGAGTTTTGGCTTGAAGAAGTGAAGTTTTTGGGGCATGTCGTATCCGGAGATGGAATCGCCATTGACCCTGAGAAGATTGCAGCAGTTCAAGATTAGCCGATTCCGAGGAATATAGCGGAGATCAGAAGTTTTCTGGGACTTGCAGGATACTACAGAAGATTCATTGAAAATTTTGCTCGATTGGTTGAGCCTTTGACCAAGCTTACACCGAGGGAGGTACCGTTCATTTGCATGGATAGATGTGCGTCGGCTTTTGAAGCGTTGAAACAAAGATTGATAACCGCTCCTATTTTGACCATGCCAGATGGTTCCGGAGGAATGGTTATTCATAGCGATGCATCTGGGAAAGGTTTGGGTTGTGTTTTGATGCAGCATGGGAGGGTTATAGCCTACGCATCGAGACAGTTAAAGATCCATGAGAAGAATTACCCAACTCATGATTTGGAGCTTGCAGCAGTGATTTTCGCTTTGAAGATTTGGAGATACTACTTACTGGGTGAAAGGGTCGAAATATTCACCGATCACAAAAGCCTAAAGTACGTGTTCACGCAGAAAGAGCTCAACATGAGGCAGCGTAGATGGTTGGAGCTGATGGCTGACGATGATCTTGATCTCAAGTACCATCCGGGGAAAGTTAACGTAGTGCCGATCTTAGCGCACTCTGGGAAGCGGGGCGTGACATGGTTTGTTTGGTATCAAAAATGGAAATCCATGGTTATATGTTCTTCTGGGAAGCTGTCACGAAATCCATGGTTATATGTTCTCACTTCCACTGAGGAATCGGAAGTGGTTGCAATAAACCAGCCACTCTTTGATGTTCAGCCTTAACTTGCTGACACACTAAGCACTTCGCTTCAAAGTGGGCGATCTCCCTTTTCATGCCTTCCCACCAGAAATATTGTCGTAGATCATGATACATCTTCGTGCCTCCTGGATGTACGGAATATGCGGAACTGTATGCCTCCTTCATAACTTCTTCGCGAATATCTCCCTTCGGCACACAAAAACGGCTACCATATTGCAACGAACCATCTTCATGAATCAACAAGTCCGTTCGAAGTCCGGCTTCTACCTGTTCTCGAAACTTCTGCAATCTTGGATCGTGCGACTGCGCTGCTTTAATATTATCAATCAATGACGACTGTACTTACAGTTGCATCAACTGTCCCGAAGAATGCGGTAGCACGATCTCCAATTCAAATCTCCGAAAATCTTCGATAATCTCCTTCTGTGCAGTCAACAACCGAATTGCTGGCAACCGACTAAATGCATCCGGCACTACATTACATATCTAGTCGCAGGCAAGTTTATCTTGCTACATGCTATGATATATATTTTGCATCCATATGAATAAAAATATCACATGTTGATTGCATTGTACATCCATGTTACTGTTTTACAGTTTTTCGATACCCGTACGCATCTATATCATTACTTATATATCTAGCTGGATGCCATGTCACATTATTTCATGTTACTGTTATATTAACACCCTATGCTTGCTAATGTGCATCCTACATAGTCATGAAGTTGTAGATGTAATCCCTGATAGATATGTGTGCATCCGTGTTTTACTGTGCATCCGTACAATTTATTATATGTCTAGTTGCATGCCATACTATTTTATATTACTGTTACCTTGGCACCCTATGCTTGATAATGTGCATCCTACGTAGTCATGGAGTTGTAGATGTAATCTCTGATAGATATTTGTGCATCCGTATTTTATTGTACATCCGTACTTTTATCGTGCATCCGTACTTGCTATAGTTTTATTTGTAGGGTTAGCTTAGCACCTTGTGAAGGTTTTGGCAAGAATCAATCATGCTACTTTAAAATTTTGGGGTGCTAAACAAACCCTAACCAAGATCTTAACTAGAGAATTAGGGTTAAACATGATATGTAAACTCTTTACATCTAAGTGAATAAGAAATACAACCTTTATAGACCGGTCCTTCACTTCAATAGCTCTGTGTAGTAGTCTCTTCACTGCGATCACGAACTTCCAGACTCTGGAGAGGCTCCCATGAAGAAACGAACATGCTTGCTTCGAAGTCTTCGAGGTCGAAGATGATCTACGTCGAGGAGACACTAGCTCATGCTATCTCTTCACTAATCGTGTAGATTAGTGAAGCAAACACCCTAAACTAAATGGCTAATAGTAGAGAATGATGAAGTAGGAAAAAGGCTCATTTTAGATATATTTTTCTCACAAGTTATCATCACTTAGAAAAAACTGGCAAGCTTTTTCAAGCGAGGAAGAAGAAGTGATGAAGAGATGAATGAACTCATGAGCTTAGAAATGCAACCATGGTTTGTGTATGTCATCCACTAACCATTGTAGAGACTTAACCATAGCTATGAGTTAAGGGTTGGGTTGAAAAATATCTTAAGCTAGACAAACAAGTGGACTAAGTCAATGTTTTCCACAAGCTTCTCCAAGCTTCTACCATGACTCATTATCCAAGTGTTTGAATTACTTAAAACAAATAAAATCCTAACTTAACCCTAACATGGTGTGAGTCTCATACATATATGTTGCATGTGTAACCTAGCATGACACAACAATATATATCACATATATATTTTGTGCAAAAAGAAAACAATACATTTAATATATATCACATATATATCAATGTATCATAAAGTGAGAAAAGAAATCTTAAGTGAGCTAATATTAGTCAATGCAATTTAATATATCAAATATATAATTATACATTAAATTATTAAATCAACTCTTGATTCAATAATCCGGCTATAATACATATAACCGACTAATATCAAATGAATCAACTTATCGAATCAACACTTGATCCAATAATTCGGCTATATCACATATACCCGAACGATATCATATATCGCGAGAATAGAATATGGTATCACATACTCGTATTAATCTCGGTCCCGCACATATCATATATGTGCTCCTACTCCGTTTCGCATGAACCAGGAAACCTCTGTGTAGGACTCTAAAGACTCGTCAATACGCCGGCAGTAGGTGATGATCATATCAAACACCCACAAGCCGCAAGCGGTCTGCTAAACGTAATGGCCATTCGGGTATTGAGCGATCAGAAGATTAACAAGCAAGCCTGCTATAACTCCTGCGAATCCAATCAGTAACACTACCATACAGTCTGGTCTCTTCGTATGATATGTCGCATATCTACTCTAGGGGTGGTAAACGTCAGACCCCAGTAACCGATAAGTCGTACTGATGTGAGGTCCATAACGTTTCGAGAAACTACTGATAACACTTACCAGTAAATCTCAGCAACCCTGGCCAGGGATTTCGTGTTATGGCCAATCGAGCACAACGCAACATCAACCCCCAATACCGGGAGAGACAAAACCCCTCCTATCGCTCATTGTCTCCATGTGACTCGGGACTGTACCCAAACACCACCTTTTTGCACGATCTCTTGACCATGGTATGGTGGAAATCAAAGCACAGTGGGAATCACAAGACTCTATGACGATCTCGGGTCTATAGACTAACCTGTACCAGTGTCACCAGAGAACTGCTATCCGAAAATAGGTATAATACCATCTAGGAGTTCTCGGCGAGTCCGTCCAGTGTACCCAGTCTCTACTGAGCACCCGTATACCTTCTCTGATGTCAAACACCAATGGATGTGGGATCATCTATCGCCCATCATATGGGTCAAGAAGCGCATACGCTAGTCTACTCTGGAGTATCGATGCCCTGTCTCGATACTCCCACGACTAAGAACATTTGAAGGATGTACTTATCGACTACCCTGTCCCCACTAGTATGATCTGCATCATAATCTTGGTAGTCAAGTAATCATCCTAAGAGCTTTATCAACATGTGATCACAAAACAGTATTTGTTAACATGTTAAGATAAAGTGCAACCAGATAGCATACTATCATGTCGAGCAAGAAAGTCCTCCCTATATATGTCCAAGTATCTACTACAATATACATTGCATGTACAGAAATGGCCTCTAGGGCATACATATAACTAACAATTATGAGCATCCGTTTGATACCTGTGCACTACCTGGCATGACCTGATACACCGCTGCTTGACCTGTTACTTGATCCTGTTACTAATGCCGACAATCTTGACTTGTTGTCCCGACGGACATATCCTGTTGTCTATTCAGAAAAAACCTGTAGCTGCTTGATCCTGTGTTGGCATTAGCTCCAGATTTATCAATACCTGACTTGAACACATAACCTTGGGAGTAAGCGGAAATCAATGATGAAACCTGACTTTTAACTCAACAGTTCGACGTTTATACTGATCAGTTTTACGGGCTAGGCCAGCCTCGGGATGCTGTTGCTGACATCATTCATCTGTACATGTTTCCTGTTTAATGCCTAGCGGCATGTCTCGGATTTCAGCCCGAGAATCTGGACCGTGGTCCTGGGCACGCACGAGATACTATTGAGTTACATCGACGATTCATTAAATTGATTTCAAATACTTGAGAGTAATTAACCCAGTAATTTAGTTCAGATTACTCACTGCACATCACATGTGCTTATACACTTCACTGTTCCTTATTCGTGTTACCGTTATACTCTTATTACTGTTCATACTCATGCCTGCATATCTTGTTACCTCCTGATTATATTTTATTGTTTGATATTATGACATACTGGAGTCTGTGTTTTGCATGGCCCAGATCCTCTATCTTTGTCGCAGGCCGATCAAGAGTATTTCAGCCGACAGGCTGAGCAGTGAGGATCCTGTTAGTATCTAGTTAGTTTAGTTTTATTTTCGTACTTTCATTTCTTGATGTGAGCCCGTATTTTGGGACGTACTTTCCAGATTGTTACTGTTTATTGGATTTATTGCTTCCGCATATTATTTCTTGACTCGTTTATTCTGGCAAATGGACATGTACTATATAGTTTATTTTATTTCTACTGTTCTTGATATCTTATAGACAGCCGTAATGTGACTGTGGAGGGATGTTTCTTAACCACAGGTAGCATGGTTGGCTCTGTCACGTGTCGATCTTAGCACACTCTGGGAAGCGGGGCGTGACAGTAATCGCTCGGCTGCCTCTTGATGAGGGCTTTGATCCCTGACGTTGCGGGTAAGGAGTTACCAGGCAGGGTAGCCGCTCGATTGCCTCTTGGTGAGGGCTTTGATCCCTGGCGTTGCGGGTAAGGAGTTACCAGCCAGGGATAGCCGAGCAGGGTAGCCACTCGGCTGCCTCTTGATGAAGGGTTTGATCCCTGGCATTGAGGGTAAGAAGTTACCAGCCAGGGATGGCCAAGCAGGGTAGCTGCTCGGCTGCGTCTTGATGAGGGCTTTGATCCCTGGCATTGAGGGTAAGAAGTTACCAGCCAGGGATGGCTGAGCAGGGTAGCCCCCCGGTCGCCTCTTGATGAGGGCTTTGATCCCTGGCGTTGAGGGTAAGGAGTTACCGGCCAGGGATGGCCGAGCAGGGTAGCTGCTCGGTCGCCTCTTGAGGAGGGCTTCGATCCTTAGCGCGAGAGGGACGTAAGAGGCCTGCTAAGGATGGTCTGAGCAGTGAAGCTGCTCGGTGCTTCTTGGCGAGGAATTTGATGGTGTTCCAGGTCCGCATGCAGCGTCGGCAGGAGCGGGCTGCAAGGGCTAGGGCCTGGCTGACTGAAATCTACTCTGAGCGCCATCAGGAATACTTCCTTGATCCCGTTCCACCTCTGTTGTAACCTCTTTTTTATAGGGACGAGGAGCTCACAGTACTTTTTGAATGAATAGAATTCTTCTTTCCGCAACGTTCTAGCGTTCCCTTCGTATTATTAAGTAGAAAAGACTTTAGATGAGTTTACATTGTTCTTGTGAAAGAAGAAATACACGCCCGCGGATATTCCTTTCACTGGTATAGCTTGAGTTTCTCAGCGTTTTAAGGCCGTGGAAACTTGCGTCCGTCCGCGTCTTACAATCGTTAGGCTCCGCTTGGGAGGACCTCGGAGACGAGGAAGGGGCCGTCCCATTTAGGGGAAAACATATGCAGCTTGTCTTTATCGACGAACTCGTTTTGCCTCAGGACTATGTCTCCGGTCTTGAAGTGTTGGATATAGTGCCCTCTAAGTCAATTATTGGATCGTAGGTACGTGATTGCAATGATTGAGGGAGGACCTATACCGATAGAACAGTCTTACTCGAGATGATAGTAAGCTATCTGGTCTGTCTTTATCATCATGTAGATGTTGATAGAGCCCATAGGATTCTTGCTTGACTACCAGCAGTATGATGGCGATCATATATGTGGGAGCTGGAGTCTATAAGCACCTCCTTAAAGTGTCCCTAGTCGTGGGAGTTTCGAGACAGGGCATCGATACTCTGGAGTAGACTAGTGTATACATTGGAGACCCCGACGAGGGGCGGTAGCCGGTCTCACAAGCCATTGGTGTTAGTTGATTCACCTAAGATGTATACAGGTGCTCATTGGGTTATGAGTACACCGGACATGACTCGCCGGGAACATGCTGGTTGGTATTATACATATCGTCAGATAGCAGTTCCCTGGTGACATGTGTACATGTTAGTTCATCGACCTGAGGTCGTCATTTGTCTCGTGTGAGCTCCCACTGTACTTTGATTTATACCCTACCACGGGTCAAAGGAGTCGTGCAAACAGGTATTTTTTGGGTACAGTCCGGAGACACATGGAGGCAGTGAGCAGATCATCGGGGATTCGTCTCTCCCGGTATTGGGGATGAGATCGCGCTGTGTTTAGGAGAGCCATTACACGAAATCCCTGGCCAAGGTAATCGAGATTTACTGGAAGGTATTCCAGTAGTATCTCAGGGTGTTCTGGGCTGCTCTCTGACATGACTTATACAGCTATAGGGGGTCTGACGTTTACCGGCCCCTTAGGCCCTATATGCGATACTCATAGACGAATGGACCGGACTGTACGGATATTGTCACTGTCAGGCTTAGTGGGTTTCTAGATGAGTTCGCTCGTCAGCTTCCCTTCCAATCAATACATAGGCAACCGTTACGTACATATAGTACCTCTGACGTGCTAGTGGTTATACCCAGTGCCAGTGTATTGATGAGTCATTAGAGTCCCCCACAGACACTTTCCCAAGTTCGGGCGAAACGTTGTAGATGCTGTATGGTTTTATGGCGGAGTTCGGAAAATGCACGTGCGTTTTCGCACATGTCATATTTCGAGCAGATAATACCGGTAGGCTTTGGTTTAAGCCGGATCCAAGTATTATACTGTGTAGATATAATATCTTTGTCTCAGTTGCATTTTTATTCGGTCGTAATACAAATGCGGGTATTTTTATTCTGTTACGGGGTTATCCTGAAATTAGTTTCAGGATCACTTTTGGAAGTTGCCAGTTTCCAGTTTTCTATCACCCGTCTTTAACATTCGGTTAAACACGGATTTATCTTTTCTTGGGTGAGTCATGATTCTAGAAGGTTCTAGATTAGGTGACTCATGGTTAGCATTTAATGATATGATGATTCATTGTTAAGCATTAATTGTTGTGGTGATGTGTTATGGTGACTCTTGTTTTGCATTAATTCTTGCATTAATTGTTAAGCAAGGTGTTCATTTGACTCATGCTTTTCATTTTGTGCTTATGGTAACCTCTTCCACTCCTACACTCACCTCCCTCCCTCTTCATATAGGCCGGCCCCTCTTTGTGAGAAGGATCATGGTTGTTGGAAAAAGAATAAGGAATTTGGTTCATGAAAAGTTAGATACTCATTTCTCATTTCACCGGATCCAATTGGCAACTTCATTAACCGTTCGTCCATAGCCTTAGACGTAACGAGACAAAGTGTTCTACTCATTCTCTACATCAATCTTGATCATCTCTTTTGGCAAAATTGATGATCGAGTTGCCTCGGTTCAGAGGCGGGAGCCCGTTTAAAGATCCGTCGACGTGGTGCCACCTGGACGACGAGACCGGAGATTGATCGAGTTCGGAGCAGCCGCAACAAAGCGCGGGATGATGGTTGATCGAAGGACTCGGATCGTTCGGTATAACATTTCTACCCACTTTGTAGTTTGTTAGTTTAGCTTTAATGGCAGATCCGGGTTATAGTACGCGATAGTGGCAGTTGTATAAAAGTTTTTGTTCCGCATTTGGCGTCTGTTAGACGGCCGGGGCGCTACCGTGGACTTACATTGGTATCAGAGCCTCACCATTAAGCTTTACTAACTTGTGCTAACGCGTTTAAAATATCGATCGAGCGGAATTTTCAAAATCGCAATTTCCATGTGTTAAAGTTTCTGTTGATTTTAAATCTGTTCTAAAAATTATTTTGACCATATCAGAAAATCAAGCAGGCTTTTTAATGGAAACAGCAGAAAAACGATCCACCAATTCGACCGTACGACCGCGGATCTGCGGTCAATGCCTAGCTTTGACCGCGGAAGCGCGGCCGTCTTGGTGAATTGGTGGGCCATTTTTCTTCTGGGCTTTCATCTTAGGACATTATGGTTTTTGGTACTGTTCTTTTGGGCCCAGTTTTTATTACTAAACAACAGATGTTTGTGGGGCCCACTTTGGGAAATTTTGTCGATCGAAATTTAAACGTGTTAGTTTACAGTACTTACTTTATATCTCCGACAGTGAATGTCATTCGAGCGGTAAACCGCGTCTATTTGCTATAGTTCTTTTAGACTGGTTTGCGAACGTGATATTCGCGTTGATGTTCTGTGTTGTGCTGTGATGTTGCGGATATGTCGTGGTGGATAGCAGAGTGCAATGGTAGTGCTGTTTGGATTTATTTGTACTTTTGATATTGCGGGGTGAGCGTCCGACTTGTGGACTGCCGTCACTGCCTGTTTATATATTATTCTTTTGGGGCACGACCTGGATGAGGTCGATGTACCCGTTGTATATATTTTCATTTCTATACTAGGTTTATCCCGCGATGGAGTGCACGGATAGCCGGGTTCTGGAGGGAAACGGGTTCGTATCTCATGACTATGAGAGGCAAAAGGGCCTCACTCTAGAATTGGCAGACTATTCGCCGCACTCGTAGGGGGTACAGGTTGACCCAAGGAGGGGAGCTCAAGTTACCAGATTCCGTGAAGTGCCGGGTGGTCCATTCATTTTGATGTAGGGGGCTGCCTCGCTTCAGGTTTTGGCGGGTAACTTGCCGCACCCGTAGGGGTCTAGGTTTCATTGCACATGCTATCCACACGACCAGGGGAACGTCGGGTTTCAGTAGCGGCTCTGTGAAACCCAGAGATCCTAGATTATCTGTATTGTTCTGTGATACTTATTAATTTTCTGTAATGTTACATTTATCACGCTTGGAGCGATTATTGTGTATTAGTTTATATACTATTAGATGTTGTATATGTTTTACACCCGCGCTAGTCCAGTCCCCGCTCTGGCGTTAGTTAAGTAACCTAACGGGTAATGATGGGACCCAGTGACGAATGCGGATGGCATATACGTACATTTTATTTTCGTTCTTTTCTGGTGTGATTTATTGATGGGACTGCATTGATTCTTATCAATGCAAGGATAAAACAAACCTATATTTGATGTTGTTGTAACAAATTTTAAAAAGAGTTATTACAAAGATGTTTCCTTTTGTTTTGCATAGCGGTATTCAGTTAGAATATCCTGCACCTCATTCGACGAGGCAAGGGCCGAGATCCCTTCACCGGGATTGACCCCTTGGGAAGTAGTTTGCGTCAGGGTAATAACTTCAATATAGTCGATTACAAGTTGCTTTGCATCACGGTATTCAGTTGGAATATCCTGCACCTCATTCTACGAGGAAAGAGCCGAGATCCCTTCACCGGGAATGACTTCTTTAGCAAAAGGTTTTCGCCACTATATTTTTTATAAAATTCTATCAGGTTCCTTCAACGAGATCAAGTTCATTACATTAAAGGTTTTTCGCCAAAAACCAGCCGTAATCCTCCGTCATTTCTTATGGATGGTCAGTAGTATTCAAGCTATGTTTGTTGGCCTACGTCAAGGCATATTGTTTGGTAGCTGCTGGGTATTCATTTTTTGCATAGATAAATGCATTGGTTTAGGACAGACGTACAGCCTTGTTGGCCTTCGTCAAGGGCATGTACGATGACCAAAATTAATCAGGACAACGATGGGTAGAACTTGACATGTGGCTTATGATTTGTTGGCCTACGTCAAGGTCATAAGGGTATGGGATAAAAATTATATCGGGAGTTTCAAACATACAGGAAACTTGCAAAACTTGAGCATACCTTATGGAGTATGATAACAAGAGTGGATTCCTTCACGTTATCATGCGATGAAAGTTGGATCCCGATTCTCACTGATGAGTTGGTTTACTCTTCGGGTGATCCCGACTAATTCTTCATTCAGGTTTGGAGGAGAATTTGAGATTACAGTGGGAGGTTTCCTAATTAGATAAAGTGATAACCATTCTGATCTAGATTAGAGTGCACGCAGAGTGTTTCTTTTCTCTCTTTCTTTGGCAGCGACCTTTGACCGACCCTAGACTATAACTCAGTGACCAAGTTGACCGAACCTTCTTAATATACTGGCTTTTGGATTGTCTATAGTTGCATAAGTCATTGTCGCTCTTTCTTTTACCCTTAGTATTTCTCAGAACACCCCGTATTACTATGGACATCCACTTCCATTGGATAGATCCATTATATGGTTATATACGAACTCGAAGGGACTTCTTCGAGGATGGATCCAGGTTCAGGAGAAATAGAATTGGTTTATTCAGTTGTCTTCTATTATCACCTTCTCTCAGGTTGCGAGGGCTCCTTGGTTTAGGAGAGTACACCTATTACACTTATTGGATAATCTTATTCCAAACCATAGGCAGGTGCCGAAAGGTAGGGAATGAAGAAAACCAATTAGCCTAAGTAGGGTGTGCAGAAGGTAATATGTAAAGACAAATAAAGGAATTAGAAAGAGGGCAAAGTAAATTGCGACTACTAACATTCATGACCAAACCACGTATTTCATCGCCACTCCTACTTCACCTTTAATTTCTCCTGAACAACCCGTATCACTACGAACATCCAATTCCATTGGATAAATCCATCGTATGGTTATATACGAACTCGAAGGATATTTTTTCGAGGATGGATTCTGGTTCAGGAGAAATAGGAATAATAGGAATAATGATTATTCAGTTGTCTTTTATCATCACCTTCTCTCAAGTTGCGAGTACTCCTAGGTTTAGGAGGGTACACCTATTATGCTTACAGGATATTCTTCTTCCAAACCATAGGCTGGTGCCGAACCGTAGGGAAGGAAGAAAACCATTTAGCCTAACGAAGGTATACAGAAGGTAACGACTAAAGACAAAATAAAGGAAATTGGAGAGATGGCAGGGAAATATACGGTTATAGTCATGAATTTGAATAATGGAAAAATGCATTACTATGAATACCCAGATACCCTTTTGAAACATGTTTTAATTACACTGTGCATTGTTAATTGTAAAATGATTCCTAATTAAACGCTTGCTCCAGGGTATGTGTTTACCAAGTATGATTCTCACATCTGTATGGTTTTACAGATGATGAGTGGGAGTAAGTCATTGGAAATTAGGTGATCATCCTCATTATATCGGAATTTGTTGTAATTGGTGATATTTGAGGAAATCGCCTGGGTACAGTTTTCAACCTACGACGCACAGGTTTTGAGTTATTAAACTCAGCGGACTTATACAAAATATTGTATGGTGTCCAGTGTCCATCAGGACAAAGGGGTTGGTCCTCGTACTATATTCTGTTTACTTATGACTTCTCTAGATTTTAGACAAGTGTTTCGTAGAAATAAAAGGTCTAAGTTTTGAGAAGTTGTAGGTATAAGAATAAAGTAGAGAACCAGGTGTCACAAGTATCGGGATTCTTCAAAGAGATCGAAGATGTAGATTCTTGTGATTGGCATTCAGATGATAGTGATGGTTTTGAGAAACTTGTTTCTCTTTCAGGTTACTCATAATTGGATGCATTCCTAAGTTGAGTAATGCTGATTAGCCTCTCTCCATTAAGTTGATATGCACTGGAGACAGCTGCATGATTAAAATCTGGTTCCAATTAAATAAGTTCCAATGTTTCTATATTGGATATAGAATGGATCATATCTTAACGATGTTAAGGTACGGGGAGTTGTCCGGCTTATGCTTAAAACCAGACACTGGATAACTCAAGGCACGTTTCTGTAATGGTTGTTTGTGGGTTGACCCTGGCTTTGACGAGGGTTGATTTTCTACCATCATGAAGATCAATAGTGATATTGTTCTAGACTCGTCACATTTTTGGTAAAATATATTTTTTCAGAAAACAATAGTGGGAGTATGGTAGAACTGGAAGTGATTCCAGAACCGCAAATGATTACGGAAAGTTTTAATAGGACCTACATATTCAATCAGGTTTGACATTCCAATAGCTACTCCACAGATATGGTGGGTAATCTCAGACACCCGAGAGGTACTTCGGTAGCCTCAAGGAAGGTGACAGGGAGGTTCTTGTTTACCCAGACTTGACACTACTGTTGTTCCAGACTATGAGATCCGGCAGGAGGATAAGTATAACGTCGTTCTAAACTAGTTTTAGAAGTGCATGTATATATTATTCTACCTAGGGTTATCGTAGTCAGTGGGAGCAGCGGAAGTATAGTGGACAAGTAGCTTATGTCTATTTATAGGCTTGAACAAATATAGCGGAGATAAGATCATCTAATTTTTGATGTGACAAGTCATGGGTTTGACTTCATCAGAATAGGGGATGGATCTATTAAGAAGGTAGTAGGGTGTAATGTCCTGGTATTTGGATGACATACACAGAGTAGGAAGTAAAATTCCTATACTACGATCGGTTGTACTGTGGTTGTCACACAGTTGTTTCTCCACAAAGGATATGGATATAATATCTGACATTCTGGTTACTAGATCTATAGTTTTAGATCTAGATTTGGGTAGTTTCCCAATATGGGTACTTTGACAATATTCTAATAGTATTTTAGAATAGATCACTCCTGGCAAGGTGGTGTACCTGCAGGTGATGGAGTCACTCTCTCTAAAGGTGTCTTACAGACTAAAGAGGAGAGGGACGTGCATGATTGGCAGATCGCTTGCTTAGGCAATTGAGTCAATCGTGAGATGTCAAGTACCGCACCAGATGTTGTTTTTGCACTAGATGCGATAAGTTTATATTAATCCAATCCTGAAGAAACATAAGGAAGGAGTTTTACGGATTTGATGACAGCAGCCTCCTTCGGGTGACGGTTATCATTCCAGGCTTCAAAGGTGACATAGATGACAGAGTGATTGTCAGAGTTATAGTTTTCCCTCAGACGAGGGATAGTATTATGGACAGGTTGTCCAAGAGGATACTGTGGGAGGCATAGTGCTGGACATTGATTAGTTTCAGTGATCGATACAGTCTAAGAAGTTTGGATTTGGAGTTCATTTATGAACTAGGTCCCATCAGATATCCAGACATATTCTAAGACATGTATTACTCAATTCGGGAGATGGCTTTCTCTGCGAGTTTGAGATTAAGAGAGACATAGAAAGAAACATCAGGGCGGATCCATTCACTGAGGCTATTTCTCGAATACAATGGTTTTGCAAATGAGCTTTGTGAAACTGACCAGTAGAGGAGTTGGATGTTCGGTATCACACGAGCTGTGAGTACGCGACATCACAATAATTAGCCTTAAGTGCAAGTGGGAGATTGTTGGATATAGTGCCCTCTAAGTCAATTATTGGATCGCAGGTACGTGATTGCAATGATTGAGGGAGGACCTATACAGATAGAACAATCTTACTCGAGATGATAATATGCTATCTGGTCTGTCTTTATCATCATGTAGATGTTGATAGAGCCTATAGGATTCTTGCTTGACTACCAGCAGTATGATGGCGATCATATATGTGGGAGCTGGGGTCTATAAGCACCTCCTTAAAGTGTCCCTAGTCGTGGGAGTTTCGAGACAGGGCATCGATACTCCGGAGTAGACTAGTGTATACATTCGAGACCCCGACGAGGGGCGGTGGCCGGTCTCACAAGCCATTGGTGTTAGTTGATTCACCTAAGATGTATACAGGTGCTCATTGGGTTATGAGTACACCGGACATGACTCGCCGGGAATATGCTGGTTGGTATTATACATATCGT
Organism: Agapanthus africanus; assembly: GCA_030015575.1. NCBI lineage: Eukaryota > Viridiplantae > Streptophyta > Magnoliopsida > Asparagales > Amaryllidaceae > Agapanthus > Agapanthus africanus. The sequence continues at coordinate 374,051,556 of CM057339.1, read as the reverse complement.
CAGATAGCAGTTCCTTGGTGACATGTGTACAGGTTAGTTCATCGACCTGAGGTCGTCATTTGTCTCGTGTGAGTTCCCACTGTACTTTGATTTATACCTTACCACGGGTTAAATGAGTTGTGCAAACAGGTATTTTTTGGGTACAGTCCCGAGCCATATGGAGGCAGTGAGCAGATCATCGGGGATTCGTCTCTCCCGGTATTGGGAGTGAGACCGCGCTGTGTTTAGGAGAGCCATTACACGAAATCCCTGGCCAGGGTAATCGAGATTTACTGGAAGGTATTCCAGTAGTATCTCAGGGTGTTCTGAGCTGCTCTCTGACACGACTTATACAGCTATTGGGGGTCTGACGTTTACCGGCCCCTTAGGCCCTATATGCGATACTCATAGACGAATGGACCGGACTGTACAGATATTGTCACTGTCAGGCTCAGTAGGGTTTCTAGATGAGTTCGCTCGTCAGCTTCCCTTCCAATCAATACATAGGCAACCGTTACGTACAGATAGTACCTCTGACGTGCTAGTGGTTATACCCAGTGCCAGTGTATTGATGAGTCATTAGAGTCCCCCACATACATTTTTCCAAGTTCGGGCGAAACGTTGTAGATTCCGTATGGTTTTATGGCGGAGTTCGGAAAATGCACGTGCGTTTTCGCACGTGTCATATTTCGGGCAGATAATACCAGTAGGTTTTGGTTTAAGCCGGATCCGAGTATTATACTGTGTAGATATAATATCTTTGTCTCAGTTGCATTTGTATTCGGTCGTAATACAAATGCGGGTATGTTTATACTGTTACGGGGTTATCCTGAAATTCGTTTCAGGATCACTTTTGGAAGTTACCAGTTTCCAGTTTTCTATCACCCGTCCTTAGCATTCGGTTAAAGACGGATTTATCTTTTCTTGGGTGAGTCATGATTCTAGAAGGTTCTAGATTAGGTGACTCATGGTTAGCATTTAATGATATGATGATTCATTGTTAAGCATTAATTGTTGTGGTGATGTGTTATGGTGACTCTTATTTTGCATTAATTCTTGCATTAATTGTTAAGCAAGGTGTTCATTTGACTCATGCTTTTCATTTTGTGCTTATAGTAACCTCTTCCACTCCTACACTCACCTTCCTCCCTCTTCATATAGGCCGGCCCCTATTTGTGAGAAGGATCATGGTTGTTGGAAAAAGAATAAGGAATTTGGTTCATGAAAAGTTAGATACTCATTTCTCATTTCACCCGATCCAATTGGCAACTTCATTAACCGTTCATCCATAGCCTTAGACGTAACGAGACAAAGTGTTCTACTTATTCTCTACATCAATCTTGGTCATCTCTTTTGGCAAACTTGATGATCGAGTTTCCTCGGTTCAGAGGCGGGAGCCCGTTTAAAGATCCGTCGACGTGGTGCCACCTGGACGACGAGACCGGAGATTGATCGAGTTCGGAGCAGCCGCAACAAAGCGCGGGATGATGGTTGAAGACCGAAGGACTCGGATCGTTCGGTATAACATTTCTACCCACTTTGTAGTTTGTTAGTTTAGCTTTAATGGCAGATCCGGGTTATAGTACGCGATAGCGCCAGTTGTATAAAAGTTTTTGTTCCGCATTTGTCGTCTGTTAGACGGTCGGGGAGCTACCGTGGACTTACATGAAGAAGCGGCGCTTGAGTCGCGCGTTGTAGTATCGGACGGTTTGCTGCTGATAAGCGGCAGCCCTGATCTGAGCTCGGTCTCTCTTCTCCAACAAGATATCTAGGTTGGTCCAGATGTCCGTGGTGTTGGCTTCGTCGTCGAAGTGTTCGACCCGGTGGCTGGGTAGCCCGATCTCCGCTGGGACATTGCCTCAGTCCGTAGCAGAGGCTGAAAGGGGTTTCCCCGGTGGGGGTCTTCTTTGACGTGCGCAGGGCCCATAAGACCCGGGGTAATTTCTCGACCCAACTACTTTGGCGTCCTTCTAGGCCGGTCCGGAGACCTCGGAGGATTTCCCGATTAGCGGCTTCGGCTTGGAGACGGCGGGCTGCTTTCCGATCTTCTGGGAGCGTGCCTTCCCTCAGGAATTCTACGAGGGGCTTCCTCCAGTCTGGGTCCTCTTCCTGGGCAGCGTACACATGAAGCATCGTCGCCCCGTCTTCCACGCTGGGCCATAGCAGGGTCTCGAAGAGGATAGATCGTTTGTTGTTGGCCGAATAGGATGAAGCCAGCTTACTCAGGGCGTCGGCTTGGGTATTGAGCTGCCTGGGTATTTTCTCTACCTGGACCTCGTCGAAGTTCTTCCGAAGTCTTCTTACCTCGGCGAGATACTTCACCATTAGCGGTTCCTGGGCTTCGAAATGGCCGGTCACTTGGCCAACGACTAGGGCCGAGTCACTGCGAATCCGAAACGTTTTCAGCCTCAACCCGGAGGCCATGCGAAGTCCGGCCTGCAGGGCCTTGTATTCTGCTGCCTTGTTTGAGGCCTTGAACCCGAGCTTCAGAGAATACTCCATTTCTGCCTCGTTCGGTCCTCGAATGATGAGGCCGGCTCCACATCCTTCCTGGGTCGAGGACCCGTCAACGTAAATAATCCACTTAGGGACTGAGTCAGGTCCCCCCTCGATCGAGCGTTGAGCCGCGAGGGTCGGCGCAGACTCCGGTTCCTTACTGGGAATGGTACACTCGACGATAAAATCGACCAGGGCATGTGCTCTGATGGCCTGCCTCGGGCGGTATTTTATGTCGAATTGTGACAGTTCCCATCTCTACTTCTCTAAGCGGCCCGAGGATTCGGGTGACGCGAGGATAGCCCCCAGCGGGCGCTCGGTAAGAACGAGGATGGTGTGCGCCTGAAAGTAGTGTCGTAGCTTCCTTGAGGCCACAACGAGTGCCAGAACGATCTTCTCTATGGCTGGGTACCTCGTTTCAGCGTGTTTGAAGACATGGCTCACGTAGTACACCGGCTTCTTCACTCCGTCGACCTCCCGGACGAGAACTGAGCCGGCTGCTTGGTCAGATACCGCTAGATATAGTGATAGCTTGTCTCCTTCAACTGGTCGGGTGAGTAGCGGCGGCGACACAAGGTGCCTCTTTAATTGGTCAAAGGCCGTCTGGCACTCTTCTGACCACTCGAATCTCGGGATCTTCCTTAGAGCTTTAAAGAATGGGAGGCACTTCTCTCCAGACCTCGACATGAAATGGCCCCGAGCGGCTACCCGCCCTGTTAGTCGCATGATCTCGACATTGGTTCTGGGCACGGTCACGTTGAGGATAGCTTCGATTTTTTCTGGGTTAGCTTCGATTCCACGGTGGGTGACCATGAAACTGAGGAACTTTCCCCCGGTGACCCCAAATGCGCATTTCGCGGGGTTCAGCTTCATTTTGAACTTGCAGAGTACTCCGAAGGCCTCGCCTAGGTCCTTGGCATGGTCGGTCGACGAGATTGATTTGACGAGCATGTCGTCGATGTAAACTTCCTTGTTCCTGCCGATCTGCGGCTTGAACATGCGGTTGACCAATCGTTGGTACGTAGCTTCGACGTTCTTGAGGCCGAAGGGCATCACCTTGTAACAGTAAACCCCTCGGTCCGTTATGAATGCGGTAAGATTTTCGTCTTCCGGATTCATACGGATCTGATTATAGCCGGAGAAGGCTTCCATGAAGCTCAATAGCTCGTGGCCAGCTGAGCTGTCGACGAGCTGATCTATCCTCGAGAGGGGATAGTTGTCTTTAGGGCAGGCCTTATTGAGGTCGGTGAAGTCGGCGCACATGCGCCACTTCCTACTTGATTTCTTGACCAGAACTACGTTCGCCAGCCACTCCGAATAAAGTGCATTCCGAATGAAGTTGGCGGCAATGAGCCAATCCACCTCATCTTTAATAGCCTTTTGTTTGACTGGGGCGAAGCTTCGCTTTTTCTTCCTGATGGGTCGGACCGTAGGATCAACCCCGAGCTTGTGAGATATGATTTTGGGGTCGATCCCAGGCATGTCAGCAGGCGCCCAGGCGAAAACGTCGGAGTTGCTCCTGAGGAAATTGACCAGGTCATCTCGTTGAGTTCCTATCAGAAGCGATCCGATTTGGATGATCTTTTCGTCGTTCCCTTCTATCAGGAGGATCTCAATCAGCGGTTCAACCGGGGTTCCTCGGACCTCTTTTTGCTTGTTTCGAGTGTCCAGAGAACCCCTGTTGTTGCTTTCACCCTCGACATCGTCGGCTGGCTGCTCGGACGAAGATGTTGCGGTGAAGCATACCTTTGCAATCCGCTGGTCTCTATAGACCCGACTTATCCCGCCTTGATCAAGAGGGAACTTCATCGCCGGGTGGTAGGTCAATATCTGGGCCCGGAGGGAGTTCAGCGTTGGGCGGCCGAGGAGGATGTTGTAGGCCGATGGGATTCTCGCTACGATGAATTCCATGGGCAATGTTCACGTGCGGTCGGCTTCCCAGACGTTAAACTGCAGAGTGACTACCCCTTCCCCCGGGATGGAGTGGTTAGTGAACCCTGAAAGGACGTGGGAAGTCATCCTTAGGTCTGCTGGGGTGAGCCCCATGCGCAAAAAGCAGTCGTAGAAGAGAATGTCCGCCGAGCTACCCGAGTCGACTAGTATCCTGTGCACCTCGTATTGGTGGACACGAGCCGTGATCACCAGAGGGTCGTTGTGGGGGAGGGATATGCCGTGGAAGTCCCTGTCATAAAAAATGACTGTCTCGTTATCCCTGGCCTTCTTTTTCAGGCGGCTGTCGGCCTCCGCTGTCGGCGCGGGGTGCCGAGTCTCGTGGGTACTCGACGGACCCCATGCTGACATGACCATGATTCTTTATGAGCCTCGGTTCCTCTCGGCGAGGTCCCTTAGGCCTAATGGTGAGGTCGTTTTTGAGCTGCCATGGCGAGTCTCGCGTGCGCGATCCCGTTGAGGGAAGGGGTGCCGGTCGTGCCTGGGAGCAGGCGAGCTGACCGCCACCGCCTTGGGAGGGACAGGGGTGCGACGAGACTCGGGGTGAAGCTTTCGGACGTGAGACCTCGAAGTCAAATAGGTCGGCCCGAGGGACTTGCGACTGTTGGATACGGCGAGGCGGTGGCCGGAGGTGCCGACGCGGGAAGAGTCCTCTCTCCCTCTGTAGGGATCCCGTTCCCGAGGTGGGGAGCGGCGACCTGGGGAGCTTGCCCCGCCGTTTGGACATGGACGAGCGCGTCCACGACGGACGCGAGTCGATCTATCTAGGCGGCTAGGGCGTTGATGGCGTTCGGAGGAGGAGATTCATCCGCGCTTCCGTTGTGGGGGAGGCGGCGGCTGGTGCTTGGATCGTCGTGGTGACCGCTCGCCATTGGGTTGAGATCGGAAGATGAACTTTTTTTTGCGGAATCAAGGGTTTCCCACAGACGGCGTCAGCTGACGCGGGTTGGATTGCGTCAAGATGTTACCTTCCGTTGATCTGCTGGCGGCGGCGATGGACGGTTGAGATTGGATCTGGAGGCTGGCTCATGAATCGTGTGGATCTCAATGGGTTTGAAGCTGTTGTCGCCGAGCTAGCTGCAAGGAAGTCCCGGGGTAGTTGTACCACCGAGGACCCTCCGACGGTCAAGTTAGAGAGGAAATCCGAGCAGAGTAACGGTTTAGTGAGTGGAAAATGACTTACTTGAACCGTCTAAAGGAAGGGTTTAAATAGTGGTAGCAGTAGGCAGTCGAGCGCGAGAATCACGCCGGCCGTTATGCTCCCGACGTCACGCCCGCGCAATGGGCGGGATCTCCCTTTAATGGCGAGACATGCTCGTTAATGGGGGATCGTGATGGCGTGGAACGCGGGACATGGCCGGCAGATATCTTGCGCATGGCGAGATTCGGGGGATGGCAGTTGCGCCTGCGATTGGTGCCGTTGGTTGGTCGATGAGACCAAGGAAGACGGGCTCGGCGGGAGAGCTCGGAAACGAGCGGGAGGCCGAGCTATCTTTGTTCTGCTAGAGCTCTGAGGCGAGCTGAGGGGGCCGAGGCGGCCAAATGTGCAGGAGGCTTGGAGACGAGCCAAAGGTCGTCTGTAGGACGGGCCTAAGAGCGGTCTGGTCGGCCACTGCGCGTCCTTTCTTGCATGCTCTGAGACACGTCATCTGCCACGTATCATGATCCGAGAGATCACCGATATCGAGCATCATCAGGAGCGGATATTGCTTTAAAGAAAGCGTCAAACATGCCTTGTCCCAATCTATCGTGTTGTGTTTTCTTGCCATCGATTTCTCCCCACCAATAACTCCTAGTTGGTAGGTTAAGTATTTTCATACTAGGTTAGTACATTCTTTTTCAATATTGGAGTCTGACAAAACCATTGATGCTTGAGTTAGCGCGCGGGGCGCGCACAAGCTGTCGATGGATCGAAATTCTTGGTAAGTGCTTCAGCTGGGCAATTAACAAATTAAAGAGTAAATAATGTGCTTCCATTTCACCAAATAATTGTTTACCCTACGTACTACACCCTTGGTTCATTTAGGAAGAAGAAGAAAAAAGATTTTTCTTTTATTATTAGGAAGCATATAAAAGTCAACCATGTATGAAAGAGGTTCATTTGACAAAACAACAATAGACAGTTTAAGATTAAATCCTTAGGTTTATTTTTTCTTATTTTATTTACTTACTCTAATCTGATATAATTTCAGCGCTTCAAATAAAATGTTCATAATTTTTGTTAATCAGAAGATGTATTTTCTTATACAATATTATATGGTTTTGTTTACGGGAATTTCTACTTCACACTTCAATTTCTTTTTTCTTTTTGCAATAAGATAGACGGTTCTCTACATTATTCCAAAAGGAAAAAAAATAAGTTTTTTTTAATATAATACACAAAAATCAAAATTTTCTTAGGAATTCAGTGTCTTTGGTTTTTATATGGATTATGTAATTTTCCCAAAATTTATGATTGTTATCTCTTGAAGATGAAGACAGACACTGATAACCTCCTATTTTTTTTTATTTTTTAGTTTCTTTTACCAAACCATTGGTCTTATATATCAACACTTAGTTTTAATAAAGAATTTAGTCAAGAAATATCTCTTTAGAGATTTAGCAGTAATGTCTACAAGTTAATCTGTAAAACTCGGACGTGTATGCAAAGTGAAGATTTTTATCATCTTTGCTTCAATGTAAATACTCATTATCAGTCTAAGGAGTTGGGTAGATTAATTATGAGTTTAAACACAACAAACAACAACAACAACTGAGCCTTTTATCCCAAACATATGGGGTAGGCTACATGAACCAACATGAGAATCACATCGGGTCCAGCACATGAATCCTCTGTCTCCACTCACTTCTATCGAACAATATACTTTCATTGAGTCCTTTGGCAACCATATCGTTTCGTATCACTTCCATCCATGTTTTCTTCGGTCTCCCTTTTGCCCTTTTGCCATTGCCCATATCGAGAGTATCTATTCGTCGAACCGGTGCTTCCATAGGTCTGCGTCGTACATGACCAAACCATCTTAGCCGGTTTTCCCGCATCTTCTCCTCCACGGGTGCTACACCAACTTTTGCACGAATATCCTCATTTCGCACCTTATCTTTTCTAGTGTTACCGCACATCCAACGAAGCATGCGCATCTCCGCTACGTGCATCTTCTGTGTATGATGCTTCTTAGGAGCCCAGCATTCTGTACCATATAATAAGACGGGCCGAATAGCGCTCCGATAAAACTTCCCTTTCAATTTTAACGGAAAGTTACGATCACACAAAATCCCTGTTGCACTCCTCCATTTCAACCAACCAGCTTGGATCCTTTGATTAATATCACTATCGATCTCCCCATTTCTTTGGATGATGGAATCTAGATATCTAAACTGGTCGCTCGGTGATATCTCTTGCCCTTCCAATGTTATACCAATATGGTTTTGACTTCTCTGGCTACTAAATTTGCAGTGCATATATGCTGTCTTGGACCTGCTCAATCTGAATCCCCGAGATTCCAATGTTTGCCTCCATAATTCCAATTTGGCATTAACCCCTGCTTTCGTCTCATTTACTAGAACAATATCATCAGCGAATAGCATACACCAAGGGACCTCATCTTGGATAGTTCTAGTAAGCTCATCTATCACGATGGTAAACAGGAATGGACTTAATGCAGATCCTTGATGTAAACCAATAGTAATCGGAAAATCACTTGTTAAGCCGCCGCAAGTTCTGACATTTGCCACTACTCCGTCGTACATATCCTTGATTATGTCAATATACTTGACGGGGACCCCCTTCTTCATCATTGTCCTCCATAATACCTCTCTAGGTATCTTGTCGTACGCTTTTTCTAAATCAATAAATATCATATGCAAATCTCTTCTCCTCTCTCGAAGGCGCTCGACAAGTTGACGAAGCAAATGAATCGCCTCTATCGTCGATCGTCCAGGCATGAACCCAAATTGGTTCTCTGTTATCTTAATATCCTTCCTTAGCCTGTGTTCAATCACTCTCTCCCAAAGTTTCATGGTGTGACACATCAGTTTTATTCCACGGTAGTTTGAGCAACTTTGAATGTCACCCTTATTCTTGTAGATAGGTACAAGGATACTTTTCCTCCATTCATTTGGCATCTTTTTTGTCTGCCAAATCTTATTAAACAGATCTGTCAGCCATTTTAATGCCTATTTCTCCTAAGCATCTCCAAATCTCGATAGGAATCCCGTCAGGACCAACCGCTTTTCTTAAACCCATTCTGTTCAAAGCTTCTTTAACCTCAGGAAGTCTTATTTTACGCATGAAATCACGATTTATATCTTGAGATTGAATGACAAGTCCATCCAAATTCTTAGTAAAGCTCTCATTGAACAATTTGTCAAAATAATCTCTCCATCTTTCCTTGATATCCTCATCTCGGACTAAAACCTTCTGATTTTCATTTTTGACACACTTCACCGCACATAAGTCTCTAGTCTTCCTTTCCCGCATTCGAGCAATCCGGTATATATCATTTGCAGCCTCTTTAGTGTCTAATTTCTCGTACACCTCCTTGTAGACCTTAGATTTAGCTTCCCGAACAGCTTTCTTAACTTCCTTTTTAGCCATTTTGTACTTCTCAAATCTTTCCACATCTCTACTTTTTTTTCAAATCTTTATAAGAATCCTTTTTAATTTTAATAGCAGCCTTTACATTTTCATTCCACCATGATATGTTCTTAGATGGTGGAGCACCACCTCTCGACTCACCAAGTAGATCTCTAGCTACTTTCTTGATACAACTAGCCATTTTGTTCCATGTTTTGTCTGGATCATCTTTCGACTGCCAATCCACTTCTTGTACTACACGATCTATAAAAGCCTTTTGGTTACCTTTTTTCAATCGCCACCATTTAATTTTAGGCTCTACCTTACGTCTAATCTTACTAGGTTCTCTTCTAAATCGAAAATCTAGAACTAAAATTCTATGTTGAGTGGTTACACTCTCACCTGGCACTACCTTACAGTCGATACAACAAGCTCTATCTATTCTTCTCGTCAGAAAAAAGTCTATTTGACTAGCACTTGATCCGCTCCTAAAAGTGATAAGGTGGGACTCTCTTTTCCTAAACCAGGTGTTTGCTAAGATCAAGTCATAAGATAAAGCAAAATCTAGAATCGAGTCACCTACTTCATTCCTTTGTCCGAAACCAAAACCTCCATGGATAGTATCAAACCCACTACGACTAGTACCTACATGTCCATTAAGATCACCACCAATAAATAACTTCTCTCCACTAGGTATACTTTGCACCACCTCGTCTAAATCCTCCCAGAATAGACGCTTACTAGCGTCATCAAGACCTATCTGTGGTGCATAAGCACTAATAACATTAAGGATCTCTCCATCTAGAATAAGCTTAACCAGTAAAATTCTATCACCTTTTCTCCTAATCTCAACTACATCCTCAACCAACCGTCTATCTATGATTATGCCTACCCCATTACGATTTTTATCTCTACCCGTATACCAAAGCTTATAATCCCAAGGCTCTATGACTCTACTCTTTTCACCTACCCACTTAGTTTCTTGCAAACACATAATACCAACTCTCCTCCTAATCATCACCTCCACTAATTCTATTAGTCTATCCGTAAGGGAACCTATGTTCCAGGAAGCTAGACGGATCCTATGAAACCTTTGCTTATTTGTCACTACACCTGGGGTCCGATGTAGCACGCCGTCTCTGGACGAGGACCCTTGCTTATTTGTCACTACACCCGGGGTCCGATGTAGCGCGCCGTCTGTAGACGACGACCCTTGCTTATTTGTCACTACACCCGGGGTCCGATGTAACGCGCCGTCTCTGGACGACGACCCTTGCTTATTTGTCACTACACCCGGGGTCCGATATAGCGCGCCGCATCTGGACGACGACCTAGAAGCCCTTGCATATTTAACACTACATCCGGGATCCGATGTAGCGCGTCGCTGAGTAGGAGACGCCCCAACGATATTCTTATTATGGTTCATGTCATAGAATGTGACAAAGTTTTACATTGGCTGTCACAAGCCTACCACAACTCTCACCATTTCTCATCCGGACTTGGGACCAGCAACCGTGGGTTTTAATTATGAGTTTAAACAACCTTTGAAATTCAGAAAGGATTTCATTTTATATTATTAATTGTATATCTTAGTCATTTTCAAAGGATTAATTGGTCATAAGGCTCATGTAATTGTCCTGTATGACACTTATACCCACTCACAGCGGCGAATCTATACAAAAAATGTTGATACAAAAAAAGTTACAAAGCCCTTCAATAATTTGGTGTTTTTTTTAATTTCAAAGCCTTAGCATCTCTATTTACAAAGTTATTATCATCATATACATTCCTAATAAAAACTTCTACCATACCTTCACCTCACATGCCAAGCAAATGCCCTCACCAATCTCCCACCAACTTCAAAAAAACCATTCCTAATAATTCATACCAACAGATTATTCTTACTATCAAATTCTGGTCCTCGCAGCATATTCAAATCGAGTATCATATCTTTTTTAAAAATTTATTTAGCATCTTTTATTAAAATTTCTTTTCATATATTTTTTTAAAAGTTTTATCATAATTTTCTAATTTAAATTTTATGGAAATCAATTTTTTTTAATCTTTTTTTATTTATATATTTAGCACTTTCTCTATAGTATCAAAAAGATTTTATGCCAAAATTATTTTTGGATTTCATTAAAAAGTTTGATTTGATTTTATATCACAAATTTGATTTTTGCAACCATCCTAAAAACAAATTAAAAAAATTAGCTAATATATAGAGAGAGAATTATGATAAAAACTTTATAAAAAGATATGAAAATGTTTTTTTAATAAAAGAAGCTAAATATTTATTTAAAAAAATTAAAACATATGATTTCCATAAAACTTAAATTAGTAAATTAGTTAATATATATAAACTCTTTGTATGGTATATGAAAAAGATTTTATGTCAAAATTATATTTAGATTTTATGCCAAAATAATATCCTGGTTCCCCAACATATTTAAATCCAGTATCATATCTTTTTTTTTATATACATATTTAGCATATTTTATTAAAAATATTTTCATATCTTATTTTAAGTTTTTATCATAATTTGCTAATTTAAGTTTTATGAAAATCAAGTTTTTTTTAATCTTTTATTTATACATTTAGCACTCTCTCTATAGCATCAAAAAAATTATCTTTTTTTAATTTTTATATTTAACACTCTCTCTATAATATATGAAAAAGAATTTATGCCAAAATTATAATTTGGATTTCATACAAATAAGTTGATTTGATTTTATATCACAAACTTGATTTTTATAACCATCCTAAAAATAAATTTAAACAATTAGAGAATTATGATAAAAACTTAAAAAAAGATATGGCCTAAAAGCAAATTAAAAAAATTAGTTAATATATACAGACTCTCTTTATAGTATATGAAAAAGATTTTATTGTAAAATTATATTTAGATTTTATAAAAAAAGGTTGATTTAATTTTATATCACAAATCTCTTACTGTAGAATGGGTTGTACTGCAAAAACCTAGTGTGTGTGTGTGTGTGTGTGTGTGTCTCTCTCTCTCTATATATATAATTGTATTTGTGTAGCATGCGCAAAAATTGTAAAAATTTTCATACCACCAAATCCCGATCTCTCTAGTACTTTAAAATCATGTCGAGTATTAAGAAAGATATGTTAGAAACAGATCAGAGATTAAGTAAGTTTATAACAAGTTAAAAATACTAAACAAATTTTAAAGTAATAGAAAGTAAGAGCATGCATAGAAAAAATTAGTTTTTAAAATTACTTTTGACCTAATTTTGTGACTAAAATTTTAACCTAATCTAATTATTTTATGAAATAATTAAATTATGGTCATGCATGATTATTTAGTTTTTAAATTTTATGAAAATCAAATTTATGATTAAAATCAAATCTTGTTATATCAGTATTTTTGTAATGAAAGAAAATCTTTTAGTAATAAATAAATCATGCATATACTATTTAAATTTTATGGAAATCAGATGATAGAAAACAAAATCAATTTTTTAAATAAACTCCATATCAAATTTTGGTATAAACTAATGTTTCATAACAATAAACTTCACAAATCTTTAACTGTAACATTTTTTAATGCAAAAATAATATTTCAAAAAGAAAATTAAATCATTGTATCTGTTAGGATATTTTATAATTCACATTGTTATTGTACTTATTTTTTAATAAATATTTTAAAAGTCTAATTTAAATGAAATTGCTATATGTATTCAAGATTATGATTCATTGGAATGAAATTGATTAAGGGGTCTACTCCATGGTTAGATCATTCAAAATTGTGAAAATGACAAATCTTAGATATATTTCCCTTTTAATGGGTAAATAAAACTCATAGTTTTTTTTATTATTTCTGGACGACATATCTCCGTCATTAATGCTAAGTGAAGTGGAGTTTTCAAATTGAAATCCTTTTAATTATCAGCATAACACGCTGTCACGATCCGGAAATGGCACGTGACCGGCACTTAGATCACATGAAATCTATAAGACCCCACCGTAACCCAAGTAAACCAAAAATCCAGAAATCTAATTTTTTTAGGAAAATAGTGTAGGTGAAGTTTAAAAAAGGTATAAATGAAATCAAGTGCTTCTTTTAAAGTATATGTAAATTTTTATACAGATGTAAGTAGATGTATACTAAAGTTTGAAAATGTTTTCGTCATTTAAAATTTGGGCAGCGTCTCCTTTGTAAATTTTAATCCGAAACCAGTACAGAACAAAAATAATATAAGCATTCCCAAGCGGGAGCCAGCTCTTCGCCAATTGGCGGAATCACAACCATGCAATATGAAATATACGACGTCTAAAACAAAGATCAACACAGAAAAAGAGTATATAAAGAATAATACAAGTCTCGACAGTAAGTCTAAAGAATATACAACGGGTATCTAAGTCTACCAAATATAAATAGTCTGATTGATGGAGGTTTTAACTAGATTACAACTGAATAAATAATATACAACCGGTGGTCACGATCAGAAGTGTACCCCACTTACCAAGCAAACCGTCAAAAAGAAGCAATGTGCCAGCAAGCCGCTACTGATCCGAGCGGTCGATCCTGCAAGAAAACTATGGCACAACGGAGGTAAGTTACCAACTCGTAAGTAGAAGATATCATTAGATAGAAATTGAATGTATAACAATTTCCTAGGTCATACTGTAATATAATAATATATCATACCGTGTGGTATCGAAGGTGATCTTGTATACATATGTATATAATATAATAATATCGTGCATGCGAATAAGTAGTACCATGACATCCATGTCATATATATGTATAATCCAATGTGTGTCCATCAACAACACATCAAAACCATCAAAAAATCCTGAATGCCCAGCATTGACACTCGAAATCATCATAAAACCCGTGTCCAGTATCGACACGTAAATCCTCATATCTAAGACGCCGTCTCATCGGATCGGCTCTCATATATCAGGCACCGTCTCATCAGATTGGTCATCATATCTATCTATCTCATATCACTCTGGTCGGTATCCTCCGGATATCCGCCGAGTCCAGTACTGTCACCGGTAGGTAGTGTTCCCTTACCAGGCTCAATGTTTTTCTATACGATTTTCTTGTCCCGGGGTACTGTACCGGGTCCACCATGTACCTGCAGACGGTAACTCCTCACTTCTCGAATCGGGTAATCATCATAGCTCAGCACCGAGAAATCTCATGGTGGACATCGAAATATCATATTAAAAGAAAACCGCGTTTTTAAAACATTCATAAGTTTTAAAATAATTTCTACGATTTCTCAAATCCAGAAATCTCATGAAAGCAGAATCTCAAAGAAAATGGCAATCATGAAATGATATGTACAGACACAAAACAATACTGTAATACATAGCAAGTGTGTTCATATGAGCGTGTCGTGTAGCAATGTAAAGAAAGTGTGATATTTACAATAATATAGGGTACTGTGGATTAATCAGTAACTAAAATACTAATAGGTTTTAAGGTGATACGGTAACATAACGGTTTCTAATATGTGCGTTGCATGGCAATTACCGATGATGTGTGTGTGAGCCGGCAAGTAGGTGTACGTGCAACATGTGCATCATCGGTAATGGTGTGTGTGTCCTAGTAAACGAAGTCACGTATAGATAAGGTATAAAATGTAATATATATATATATATATATATATATATATATATATATATATATATATATCATAAACGAAAATAATGCGAGCGTATGCAGAAATAAGAAATCGTAGCGCGAGCGTAAATAGAATAAAAAAATCGTAAACGTGAACAAGTATTAAAAGATACGCAACTACGTATGAGCCATACGGTTATAATTTTAAATAATATGAATCATTGTTTTTAGAAAATAGGGGGTTACGATATTTTTGAAAAAGACACCATTTGAAAAGTCGTAGCGTCCCTTAAAATTATCATTCAAAAGTGTGTAACGATTCGTTAGTTTTGAAAACATGTATGACTCTAAACATATCATAATATCTACTATGTGAATTTAAATAAGCTTTTCTTGAGTCGATATATACGTCGGCGATCCATCCTCATCATATCACGTACGGAATATCTATCGTACGATATCATCACATCAATAGTACGGATCTATAGTCACATACATCATCTCATCTCATATCATCATATATCATTTCATGTCATCATATATCATCTCATGTCGTCATATATCATATCATATAACGTCACATCATATCATCATATCCAATCATATCGACTCGTATCATCAATTCGGATTATATCCTTTTCTCATCATATCATATCGTAAACATCCTCATATATATATATGTATTTACATAAGTAGATATAGTTCATAGATGAAGGAATAATACTAGGGGATATATTTCTACTAAGTGTACTACTAATTATAGAAAACTTATTAGCTAAGTATACATATCTAATGTATATACACATAACTATATATCTAGTATCCTAGTACTACGGTTGCGGGAGTGTTATACGCCATCCACCCGACTTCCACAGTAGATATATATCTACTCACTTACAATGCCCCGCTCTAGTCTATTTCGACGGATGCCTTACTCTCCTTCGTCGTCCCGGAAGTCCACTCGCTTGTACCTACAAATCAAAGTATATCGTATCGCATCAAAATCAAATTCAAAAACCGATACGACAAGCGAAGTGCACATAGGTTAGAACCTATGATCAACGTGTGCTAGAACAACAAAACAACCACCGACGTCGACGTACGAATGTCGAACGACCGAGTCAAAACTCAATATCAAAAACAATGTTTTTAAATATTGTAAAATATTGACAGAAACTTAGTAAAATGACTCTAGATTTTACTTCAGGTGATTTTAGACTTTTTAGCGTATAGGGTAGTCTTAGTTACCTAATGAGAGAGCTACACACCAAGTTTCGGAGCCTAATTCAAAAATCGACCCGCAATTTGCGGTAAAATCGAATATTTCGGCGGCCAAAACTTGAGAGATTGGGCTCAGGCTTCTACGGTGGCTTTCTACCGGTCTATAAACCTCTCTGTATCTGCTAATAAATTTCAGAGTTCTCTAGTTATCCCAGATTCCAATTGATCATCAATAATCATCCAAAACCGATATCGGAAAAATTCTAAACTCAAATTTGAAACTTCTAAACTCATTTAGGTCAAGGATTCTGTCACTAATTAAGATTGTAATCACTAACTAAATCTCTACTACACCACTTTTACTTATTTGATCCACTAAATCTCATCCTAGAATTTTCCAAGTTCACTAAACACGCACTTTTGAGCTCTAAACTAATTTGTGAGGTTAAGAAACTTGAAAACTAATCTAAAGATAGAAATTTTACCTCATGAAGCAACCCAAGAAAGTTCCTAGATGGCTACAGCTCCCCAAAACGAAGACTTGAACATGCCATGATGTGTAGGATGGGGTGAAGAATATTTTTTGTGAAAGTTTAGTGCGGTTTTGAGTGGATTTTGGTGATGAATTGGTGGTGGTAGAGAGGGTGGAGGAGGTGGAGAATATGAAAGAGGAGGAGATGAAGAAAGAGGGAGGTGAAGAAATGAAAATGATGAAGGGAAAGTGATGGTTAAATGCTACTCTCATGTCCCCTTGTCCTTCTCTCACTCATAATTATTCTCTTCTTTTCTTTTCTTTTAAAAAGAAAATATCAAACCATAATACAATTCATAAATAACATGTTACATGTCATGCACAAAAACCTTGTCTAACAAAATAAACTTAGTTTAATGCACAATTAGTGAAATACTAATTAAGTTTAACATTAAAGTTATATGTAAACAATTATATATTAATTTATAAAAAGCCCATATTAAATAAATGTTTCCATAAACAATAACTCTTTTAAATTTCTAATTATTTTCCAAAATATTGGTATATAATTATACCATTCTACAAAAACTCAATTATATATTCGTTTAATATTCGTGAAATTTATTATTTTATTATTTAAATTCCAAAATAATATTTTCTATTTTTCTGAAATGTTACAGTTTCCCCCCTTAAATAAATCCTGTCTCCTAATTTAAATTTAAAACCCTAAATCTTAAAATATTTCAGTAAATTAAATCAAATTCATGGGGCTCCGAAGTCATGGATGTTAGTTGTATGTATGCCCTAGAGGCCAGTATTGTACAGATATTGTATATTATATTGGATGCTTGGACATATATAGAGATGACTTTCTTGCTCGATATGATAGTATGCTATCTGGTTACTCTTTATCTTAACATGTACAGTTGTCTATTTGAACTGTCTTATAGTTACATGTTGGTAAAGCCCTTAGGATGTGTACTTGACTACCTGGACTATGATGCAGATCATACTAGTGGGGACATGGTAGTCCATAAGTACATCCTTCAAGGTCCCTAGTCGTAGGTGTATCGAGACGGGGCATCGATATACCAGAGTAGACTAGCGTATACGCTTCTCGACCCATGAGATGGGCGATGGATGATCCCATATCCATTGGTGTTTGACATCAGAGATGGTATACGGGTGCTCAGTGGAGACTGGGTACACAGGACGGACTCGCCGAGAACTCCCAGATGGTATTATACCTCACGTCAGATGGCAGTTCTCAGGTGACACTTGTGCAGGTTAGTCTGTAGACCCGAGATCGTCATAGAGTCTTGTGTGATTCCCACTGTGCTTTGATCTCCACCTTACCACGTCCATGAGGGCGTGCAAAACGGTGGTCTTTGGGTACAGTCCCGAGTCACATGGAGACAATGAGCGATATGAGGGGTTTCGTCTCTCCCGGTATTGGGGGTTGATGTTGCGCTGTGCTCGATTGGCCGTGACAGGGAAGTCCCTGGCCAGGGCTGATCAGAGATTTGCTGGTAAGTGTTACCAGTAGTTTCTCGACCCGTTATGAGCCTCATATCGGCACGACTTATCGATTATTGGGGTCTGACGTTTACCACCCCTAGACTTGATATGCGACGTATCAGACGAACAGACCGGACTGTACAGTAAGTGTTACTGGTTGGATTCACAGGAGTGTGAGCGGGCTAGCTCGTCGATCTTCTGATCGCTCAATACCCGGATGGCCGTTACGTTTAGCAGACCGCTTGCGGCTTATGGATGCTTGATATGATCATCATCTGCTACCGGCGTATTGACGAGTCTTTAGAGTCCTACACAGAGGTTTTCTGGCTCAAGCGAAACGAAATAGGAGCGCATATGAGATATGTGCGGGAGCGAGAATAATGCGTGTATGTGATACCGCATTTCATTCTCGCGTCAAATGTTTCGATTGGTTATATTCGATATGACCTAGTTATCGAATCATTGATTCGATAAATCGATACATTGGATACTAGTCGGTCATGTGTGACATGGCCGGATCATTGAATCAAATGTTGATTTAATGATTTAATGTATAATTATATATTTGATATATTACTTTGCATTAATTAGTATTGGTTCACTTTATATGGATTTTCTCACTTAATGTACACATTGTATATGTGATATACTTTTGTACACTAGTTTGTATCATGTTTGATGATACTTGCTCACTTGGGTTTGTGTAAAGATTAGACCATGGTTATGTGAATGGTTAGGGTTTTGTTTATTCACTTATTTATTTATTTATTCATTTTGGATATTAGTAAGGATGGTGGCTTATTTTGTTTTTATGTTGAAGCTTCTTGAAGTTTTGATTAAGTCAACCATTCTTATCTCATCCTTAACCCTAACCATTCCCACTAACTTTAGTTTAATCTCTACACTTGACCATGGTCAAGAGATGATAAGTATTCATATTAGTTTCATTTTTAAAATATCTTATCATATATTCTTTTTCTCCTTGATCATCTTCTTCTTCAAGAAAAGCTTAAGGTCCATCAATGGCATCTTGAGCTAAAGTGAGATAAATCCAATTCTAAAGTGAACCCACCTCCTATTTCTTCACCCTCTACCTCTTGCCAAGTTGTTTTGGGTGTTTTCTTCACAAGTTTCACAACTTGGTGAAGTTGGAGCTTGAACTTGTGATGCCTCGACGTAGATCGTCTTTGACACGAAGCCGACGACCTATTCCGCTCGCTTTCCCGATGAAGCCGATGAACGAGTCTAGGATTGGAAAAGGACAGCGAGAGGACCACTACGTGGAGCTAAGGAAGTGGATATCCGGATCTACAAAGGTTGTAGCATCTAACTTTTAGTTAAGTAGTTAACTAGTTTTGTTTTTCGCCTAGACATCTAGCCGACGATCCGTAGTCTAGGGTTTCTCGGCACCATATTTTTGAAATTGGCATGTTCGATGCCTTATGAGATCTCTATAGGGTGCCTAGAAGCCTTTCACTGGTATCAGAGCCTAGCTAGAGCCTTAGGCGAAGTCTAGACGCGATTTGAAGCCCGAACGAACCCGAAACCCTAAACCAAACATGCTCTCTGTACATTTTCTAAATTCTGGGATTTTTCAATATTAAAAATGCTTAAAAAATTCAGCAGGGAATTCTAAGAATTACGTTGCAAATTTTTTCCAATGAACAGTGATAAGCACGGCGGAACCGCGGCCTAAGCCAGCTTAGGCGGCGGTTCCGCGGCGGCTTGATGACGTCATCCATCCTTCTATGCACAGTAATTCATAGTTTCTGCAGCTGAGTTTTATGGGTATTTTTAATAATTATTCCAGAGTTTAATTTTCTGGGGTGTTTTAGAGCTTCGGTTTTTCGACCGGATTATCAAATTTCGTCTTTGTGTACTTCCGGATAATTTATAGAATATGTTAAAAAGTTCGACCGGATATAAATACCCAACGTTTCCCCTGTCGGGAAATTTCCAAGTGTTGGATTTTTCCGTAGTTTAACGACATTCTAAGTAGTGCAAATAATGCGATGGACCCTCTAGAAGACAACAAACCTTAACTCAATTATGTGACCGTCTTGAACTGCCCTTTGAACCTTCGGGTTTGGGGCAGTACGGCGTGCCACATGTGAGGCGTTGGCTTGACCCTTCTACGGCTGGACCGTTGGTACTGAGGCACGAACTGAATGTTGTTAGACTTATTTCATGTGTTGGACTGTATCGGGAAAACTTGGGTGTTCGAATGTTCGATCGGAAAATTTAACATTTTCTGTTTATCTGGAATGTGATACAATAATTGGAATTCACAAACAGTTATGTGATAGCTGAATGAATGTTATAAATCTAGCAGTTTAGTCCCACATGATATTGAAAAGAGTTTTCGATAATGAGACTAAAATGCGGGATTTATATCTGTTAGGCATGTGATGTCTAAGTATTTCATTTGATTAGGCATGCGATGTCTAAAGAAGTTGCGGATTCCAATTGTTGTAGTTTTACACTTTCTTTTCTGTGACCATAAGTGTAATATGTGATATCGCCGGTTTCGTTGCTATATGTCAACGACAATTGGGATGCGCATATTTACTTACGTTGATGACATGTGATGTTATGTGTTGCTGGATATGTTATATTGGATCGTTGTGTTCGAATAGCCGGGGGTTTTTATGTGAGATGAGTGTTTTTCATTTTCATTCATGTAAAAACTTGTATGTAATATTCTTTTATTTGGGGCACTTCCAGGTAGCGGAAGATGTCACCTCTTGTATATTATTTACTTTTCCGCATTAGGATAGACCCAAGGAGGGGAGCACAAGTAACCGGGTTCTGGGGTCCAGTGGGAGACCAACTCGAGGAGTCGAGTCCGGGTCTCCTAACCCTAGAATTGGCAGGGTTGCTTGCCGCTCTCGTAGGGGTCTAGGGGTGTGGGATTGGCTATTCATCACGACCGTGGAATCCGTGTTTTATACTGGCTCGTATTGAAAACACGGATGTCCTAGTATATCCAATATTTCATATGTTTATTCTGCTGCGATATCTGTGTTGTGACTCTGTGATGGATATAGTATATAGTATACATGATATATTATATAGACGTTACTTATGTTTTACACCCGCGCTAGCCCTGCCCTGCTCTGTCGTTAGTTACCTAACCTAACGGTGCACGAGGGGACATCGAGGCGAATGCGGATGGCATAAGTGTACGTCATATCTATCTGTGATGTTTAGGTATTTAATTGATGGGACTTCATTAATGTGATTAATGAAAGATAAGAAACCTAAGATGTTGTGGAATCAAATTTTAAATAAAAAAGGTAGCTACAGTTCTTGCTTTGCACAGTGGTATGTGTGATATATCCTGCACCTTATTCGATGAGGAAAGGACCGAGATCCCTTCACCGGGAGTGACTCCTTTAGCAATAACTGGCAGATGCTATACACTCGGTTTGGTTTTTGATTGCTTTTAAGAGTTTTTGCTTTGCACAGCGATATATATGATATATCCCGCACCTCATTCGACGAGGAAAGGACTGAGATCCCTTCACCGGGAGTGACTCCTTTAGCAAAACTAGAAAAGCCTCAAAATCACTCCATTTCAAAACTTCATTTGATTCTACAACGATATCAAGTTCATTACGCAATAGGTTTTCGGAAAAACCTGCCGTAGCCCTCCGTCATTTCAGATTAGAACTGTTTAGTATTCGTGCTGTGTTTGTTGGCCTTTGTCAAGGCGTAGTGTGCGGTAGCTGAATAGTGCTTATCTGCTTATGCATGTGATGCAGATTGTTTCAGGGTAGTCGTCCGACCTTGTTGGCCTTTGTCAAGGGTCGTGTGGGTGGGTTTGATTCAATCAAGAAATGACGGGTTGAACTTGACTAGCATCCTGTGATTTGTTGGCCTTTGTCAAGGTCATAGGACACTAGGGGCAAAATATTATCGGGAATTTCAAGTGTTGAAATTTGCAATGAGATTGCATACCTTCTATGAGATAGTTGGATCCCGATACCCACTGCGAGTAAGAGTTACTCCTGGGAGAGTTTTACACATTGCAATTAGCTGATCAAGTAGGTGTCTAGAAAGGTGTTAACGAGGTTACGCCTCTGGGAAAACGAGGTTTACATTAATTAGGTTCGTGCGAAAGCACGGGGGACCTCCCTCAAAGTACCGACACTGGCCTGGCTGAAAGATTAGCGAACTTGTAGTGTGTAATTAATCCCGGCTAATCTTTCCTTTTAGGGTTTGGAGGAAGATTTGATAAAAAGCAGTGGGAGCCATCCTGATTAGATAAGATAATAACCAATCTGATCTTGCACGAGCATACGCTAAAGTGTTTTCTTCTCTCTCTCTCCAGGTAGCGACCAGTTCATGCCTTAATGAAGATAATAATATGGATGTATTGACCGAACCCGCATGTTATACTGTGCTGGGGAACGTTGGTTCCGTTCTTTCTTATAAGAGTTATAGGAATGAACAGGATATAGGGGAATACCAGGATTCCCATGCCACCCGAATGAAGAAAGTACATGTTGATGCATTTTCTTCGGGTGTGTTCGTTACTGAGAACTGTTTCTCCATTTGCTCTACGTCCTGGGTATTAGATACCGGGTCAGGATCCCATATATGTAATCAGTTACATGGGCTTAGGAAAGGTAGAGAACTTGGAGAAGGTGATAAAGACATTAGAGTTGGAAATGGTGCAATTGTTGCAGCCAAGACTGTTGGGAATATCACCTTGTATTACCAACTGGTAATACATTGGTTCTGAACGAATGCTATTACATGCCGAACCTGATATGCAACATTATATCGGTTTCTTTATTAAGTAAAGAGGGATATAATTTTGCATTACAGGACAATGTTATGAACATTTTCCATAACCAAAAGTTGGTTGGATCAGGCACGTTGTGCAATGGCATTTATGTTCTAAATCAATCAACAGTTCTGAGCATAACAAACACACACAAGAGGAAGAGTTCAGAACTGAACGAATCCTTCTTGTGGCATTGTAGACTGGGTCACATCAATGTGACACGACTAGCTAAGTTGCATAAAGATGGATATTTAAATCCGTTTGAATTTTCATCTTATGACACTTGCCAGTCATGTCTCAAAGGCAAGATGACCAAAACTCCGTTTACGGGACACGGAGAAAGAGTTACCGAACTCTTGGGACTGATACATAGTGATGTATGCGGTCCCATGTCTACACATGCCAGGGATGGTTCTTCATACTTCATTACATTCACTGACGATCTCTCTAGGTTCGGGTATGTGTTCCTGATGAAACACAAATCAGAAGCTTTTAAGAAATTTAGGGAATATAAGCAAGAAGTTGAGAACCAAACCGGAAAAAGTATTAAAATCCTACGATCTGATCGAGGAGGAGAATACTTAAGCAATGAATTCCTGGACTTCCTAAAAGAGAATGGGATTCTCTCTCAGCTGACTCCTCCATATACACCACAGCACAACGGTGTATCAGAACGGAGGAACCGCACCCTATTAGATATGGTGCGCTCTATGATGAGTACAGCCGAGTTACCTATTTCCTTCTGGAGTTATGCGCTGGAGACAGCAGCATACCTATTGAATCAAGTTCCATCTAAATCTGTACCTACCACACCATATGAGATATGGAGTGGGAAGAGACCATGTCTTAAACGAGTTAAGATATGGGGTTGCCCGGCCTATGTCAAAAGGCAAAATCCGGACAAACTCGAGGCACGGTCAGTTCTATGCAAGTTTGTGGGATATCCCAAACATTCACATGGATATCTTTTCTACCATACAGAGGAACAAAAAGTGATTGTTTCTCGACATGCCACCTTTTTGGAAAAGGAATTTCTTGCAAAAGAAATTAGTGGCGATGAGGTAGAACTGGAAGAAATTCCGGCTACACAAACTCAAACTGGAGATTTAGTGGAACCAGAGGATTCAGTAGCTCCCGACGAACCTCAGCCTCTCCGCCGATCTAGTAGGGTTCCTCGCCAACCTGAGAGATACTATGGTTTTCTCATGGACGGTGGGAGCGAGGATTGCATCATGGAGGATGATGACCCGACTAGTTTCGAGCAGGCCATCACGAGTGGTGACTCAGTGAAATGGCTGGATGCTATGCGGTCCGAGATGGAATCCATGTCCACCAACAAAGTATGGACTTTGGACGTTGCTCCTGAAGGGGTAAAACCCATTGGGAGCAAGTGGATCTTCAAGAAGAAACTTGGTGTAGATGGGAAAGTGGAGACTTTCAAGGCTAGACTTGTAGCAAAGGGTTTTCGTCAAAGACCAGGTGTGGACTATGATGAAACCTTTTCTCCAGTGGCTATGCTTAAATCCATCCGGATCATGCTTGCCATCGCTGCATATCATGATTACGAAATATGGCAAATGGATGTTAAGACCGCCTTTCTAAATGGCGATTTAGAAGAGTGCGTGTACATGACTCAGCCAGAGGGCTTCGTAGACAGTGGGAGCAGCGGGAAGGTGTGCAAGCTGCTTAAATCCATTTATGGATTAAAGCAAGCATCGCGGAGTTGGAACATCTTCTTTGACGTCGTTATCAAAGAGTTTGATTTCGTCAAAAACCCAGATGAACCTTGTATCTACAAGAAGGTGGCAGAGAGTAAGGTTGTCTTCCTTATATTGTACGTGGACGACATACTCTTGATAGGAAATAATATTCCTATGCTGCAATCGGTCAAGCTCTTCTTATCACAAAGATTCTCAATGAAAGATCTTGGTGATGCCTCCTGCATATTGGGAATAAGGATCTATAGAGATAGATCCAAACGGATTTTGGGATTGTCCCAATCCAGGTACATTGACACCATACTAAAGAGGTTTAGTATGGAAGAGTCCAAGCGTGGGAACTTACCCACGATCTCTGGAGTCACTCTTTCCAAAGAGATGTCTCCCAAGACTGATTTGGAGAGAGCTCGCATGCAAGGGATACCCTATGCTTCGGCAGTAGGCTCTATCATATATGCGATGCTATGTACCAGACCCGATGTAGCATACTCACTAAGTATAGTGAGTAGGTATCAAGCTGATCTTGGAGAGAGTCACTGGACAGCTGTGAAGAGCATTCTCAAGTACTTACGAAGGACTAGAGATATGTTCTTGGTGTATGGTAACGGAGAGCTCCAAGTGGAGTCCTTTACCGATTCGAGCTTCCAGAGTGATAAGGACGACTCTAAGTCGCAGTCGGGCTTTGTCTTTACCCTTTACGGAGGGGCGGTTAGCTGGAAGAGTTCCAAGCAGGAAACCGTGGCAGACTCGACAATGGAGGCTGAATACATCGCTGCCAACGATGCTGCCAAAGAGGCTGTCTGGATCAAGAAGTTCATTACTGAACTTGGTGTGGTTCCATCCATTGAGCGTCCAATACCTTTGTATTGCGATAACAATGGAGCGGTGGCTTTGGCCAAGGAACTCAGGTCCCATCAGCGGTCCAGACATATTCTGAGGCGGTATCACCTGATCCGGGAGATAGTTGATCGCCGGGAGATCGAGGTCAGGAGGGTTGACACGAAGAAAAACACGGCGGATCCACTCACGAAGGCCATTCCCCAGATACAGTTTGAGAGACTCTTCGGAATGCTCGGTATGCGATACTACAGCAGCTGGCCCTAGTGCAAGTGGGAGATTGTTAGTTGTATGTATGTCCTAGAGGCCAGTATTGTACAGATATTGTATATTATATTGGATGCTTGGACATATATAGAGATGACTTTCTTGCTCGATATGATAGTATGCTATCTGGTTACTCTTTATCTTAACATGTACACTTGTCTCTTTGAACTGTCTTATAGTTACATGTTGGTAAAGCCCTTAGGATGTGTACTTGACTACCTGGACTATGATGCAGATCATACTAGTGGGGACATGGTAGTCCATAAGTACATCCTTCAAGGTCCCTAGTCGTAGGTGTATCGAGACGGGGCATCGATATACCAGAGTAGACTAGCGTATACGCTTCTCGACCCATGAGATGGGCGATGGATGATCCCATATCCATTGGTGTTTGACATCAGAGATGGCATACAGGTGCTCAGTGGAGACTAGGTACACTGGACGGACTCGCCGAGAACTCCCAGATGGTATTATACCTCACGTCAGATGGCAGTTCTCAGGTGACACTTATGCAGGTTAGTTTGTAGACCCGAGATCGTCATAGAGTCTTGTGTGATTCCCACTGTGCTTTGATCTCCACCTTACCACGTCCATGAGGGCGTGCAAAACGGTGGTCTTTGGGTACAGTCCCGAGTCACATGGAGACAATGAGCGATATGAGGGGTTTCGTCTCTCCCGGTATTGGGGTTGATATTGCGCTGTGCTCGATTGGCCGTGACAGGGAAGTCCCTGGCCAGGGCTGATCAGAGATTTGCTGGTAAGTGTTACCAGTAGTTTCTCGACCCGTTATGAGCCTCATATCGGCACGACTTATCGGTTATTGGGGTCTGACGTTTACCACCCCTAGACTTGATATGAGACGTATCAGACGAACAGACCGGACTGTACGGTAAGTGTTACTGGTTGGATTCACAGGAGTGTGAGCGGGCTAGCTCGTCGATCTTCTGATCGCTCAATACCCGGATGGCCGTTACGTTTAGCAGACCGCTTGCGGCTTATGGATGCTTGATATGATCATCATCTGCTACCGGCGTATTGACGAGTCTTTAGAGTCCTACACAGAGGTTTCCTGGCTCAAGCGAAATGAAATAGGAGCGCATATGAGATATGAGCGGGAGCGAGAATAATGCGTGTATGTGATACCGCATTTCATTCTCGCGTCAAATGTTTCGATTGGTTATATTCGATATGACCTAGTTATCGAATCATTGATTCGATAAATCGATATATTGGATACTAGTCGGTTATGTGTGATATGACCGGATCATTGAATCAAATATTGATTTAATGATTTAATGTATAATTATATATTTGATATATTACTTTGCATTAACTAGTATTGGTTCACTTTATATGGATTTTCTCACTTAATGTACACATTGTATATGTGATATACTTTTGTACACTAGTTTGTATCATGTTTGATGATACTTGCTCACTTGGGTTTGTGTAAAGATTAGACCATGGTTATGTGAATGGTTAGGGTTTTGTTTATTCACTTATTTATTTATTTATTTATTCATTTTGGATATTAGTAAGGATGGTGGCTTATTTTGTTTTTATGTTGAAGCTTCTTGAAGCTTTGATTAAGTCAACCATTCTTATCTCATCCTTAACCCTAACCATTCCCACTAACTTTAGTTTAATCTCTACACTTGACCATGGTCAAGAGATGATAAGTATTCATATTAGTTTCATTTTTAAAATATCTTATCATATATTCTTTTTCTCCTTGATCATCTTCTTCTTCAAGAAAAGCTTAAGGTCCATCAATGGCATCTTGAGCTAAAGTGAGATAAATCCAATTCTAAAGTGAACCCACCTCCTATTTCTTCACCCTCTACCTCTTGCCAGGTTGTTTTGGGTGTTTTCTTCACAAGTTTCACAACTTGGTGAAGTTGGAGCTTGAACTTGTGATGCCTCGACATAGATCGTCTTTGACACGAAGCCGACGACCTATTCCGCTCGCTTTCCCGATGAAGCCGATGAACGAGTCTAGGATTGAAAAAGGACAGCGAGAGGACCACTACGTGGAGCTAAGGAAGTGGATATCCGGATCTACAAAGGTTGTAGCATCTAACTTTTAGTTAAGTAGTTAACTAGTTTTGTTTTTCGCCTAGACATCTAGCCGACGATCCGTAGTCTAGGGTTTCTCGGCACCATATTTTTGAAATTGGCATGTTCGATGCCTAGTGAGACCTCTATAGGATGCCTAGGAACCTTTCAATGGATAAGCTAAAAATATCATAGCGCAACGTGTGCGCATGAAAACGAGTGCAAAACTCAATAATCAAAACTCCGTCAGTGTCTTGCAAATCATACAAGTTATGATGAATATGCAAGTTTCGAAATCTACGGTTTAAATCAAGTATAATATAATCAAGACTATAATACGTATATAGTACACATCCTTGTAAAATCGTTTAAGTAACTAGAAATGCATGCATGAAAATCCATTTTCAAATTGCCGTGTGATGCGTATATTACGGCACAAGTAGTGGACGATCACTTGTAATGAAATATGTAAATATGTGTGTGTGTGTGTGTGTGTGTGTGTGTGTGTGTGTGTGTGTGTGTGTGTGTGTGTGTGTGTGTTGGGATTCTTTAGCACCATGCTTAGTGTTTGCTAGCATCACACATGCCACAATAAAAATTTGGGGAGGTGCTAAACAATCTAACCATGATTCTTAACTAGAATATTTAGGGTAACAACAATAGTATCACTTACAATAAACTATTTATCACTAAGTGAAGAGAACACAACCTTTGTAGTCCTCTTCTCTTGACTCCTTGTATCTTTAAGAGTTTGAAACGGCTCGCTAGCGATCTTCCAAATCCACGATGATCCACCCGAAGTCCTTTTGCACCAAGCTTCTTGCTTCTCTTGATCAAGGATGAAGATTATGCAAACACTTTACACTAATGGGCTAGAGTAGTGTAGAATGGTGATGTGGTTTGTTTTCTCTATTCAAAACCCTTTCTTTTTTACTATCTCACTCAAAGGAAAAACTCAAGAGAGAAAGGAAGAAGAAGATGGTTTTGCTTTGAGCTTAAGAGTTATGATAAAGATCAAATGGAAAATGAGAATAGAAAATACATATATTTTCTCATTCTCATCTAACCAAGGGTTAATAAATATCTAGATATTTATTTTGTGGTTAAAAGCTAAATGAAAACTAATCCATGGTTAATAGTTAGGTCAAGTGTAGTCAAGTTTAGAAGAAGTAGATAAATATCAACCATGAGTCAATTTTCATTTTCTTTAACTCAAAAATAAATATATATACATATTTACAACCATGTGAGTCATGCATTGCCATCTTTAGTGTATCAACAACCATGATACAATGTATGCATGTATGTGTCCATACACATCCACATGTGCATACATCAATATAGAAAAGGGTTTGATAAAGAAGTGAGCTAAAAGTCAATGATAAATCAACACTTGATTTAACAAACCGGTCATATCTCATATGACCCGACCAATAGAAAAATGTCCAATTAATATACGGTATCATTTACACGCATTTAATCAGGTCCCCGCGCATATCTTATATGCACACCACATCGTTTTGCCTGAGCTGGGAAACTCCTGTGTGGGACTCTAAGACTTGTCAATACGCCAACAGTAGGTGATGATCATATCAAACACCCAAAAGCCGCAAGCGGTCAGCTAAACGTAACGGCTACCCGGGTATTGAGCGATCAGAACAAAACAAGCGAAGCTGTCAAAAACTCCCGTCGAGCCAACTGGCAACACTTACCGTACAGTCCGGTCTCTTCATTAGATATGCTGCATATCAAGTCTAAGGATGGAATTGTCGACCCCAATAACTCAATAAGTCATGCCAGTGTATGGCTCATAACAGATCGAGAAACTACTGATAACACTTATCAGTAAATCTTAGCAGCCCTGGCCAGGGACTTTCCGTTATATCCAATCAAGCATAGCACAACATCTACCCCCAATACGGAGAGAGACGAAACCCCTCCTACCGCTCATTGCCTCCATGTGCCTCGGGACTGTATCCAATATTGGAGATAGTGCCCCCAGAGTCAATTATTGGATCGCAGGTACGTGATTGCAATGATTGCGGAGGACCTATACCGGTAGGACAGTCTTACTCGAGATGATAGTATGCTATCCGGTTTGCCTTTATCAGTCGTGTACATGTTCAGGTGACTGATTACATGTTACACTTTGATAGAGCCCTTAGGATCTTGCTTTACTACCAACAGTATAATGGCGATCATATACGTGAGAGTTGGGTAGTTTATATGCATATCCTTAATTGTTGTCCCTAGTCGTGGGAGTTTCGAGACAGGGCATCGATACTCCGGAGTAGACTAGTGTATACAGTCGAGACCCCGACGAGGGGCGGTGGCCGGTCTCACAAGCCACTGGTGTCAGTTGGATCACCTAAGATGTATACAGGTGCTCATTGGGTTATGAGTACACCGGACAGGACTCGCCGGGAACCTGCTAGTTGGTATTATACATATCGTCAGATAGCAGTTCCCTGGTGACATGTGTACAGGTTAGTTCATCGACCTGAGGTCGTCATTTGTCTCGTGTGAGTTCCCACTGTGCTTTGATTTCTACCCTACCACGGCTTAAAGGAGTCGTGCAAACATGTAGTTTTTGGGTACAGTCTCGAGCCACATGGAGGCACGTGAGCGGATCGGCAGGGGATTCTTCTCTCCCGGTATTGGGGGCGAGATCGTGCTGTGTCTAGGAGAGCCATTACACAAAGCCCACGGCCGTGGCAGGAGATTTACTGGTAGGTACTCCAGTAGTATCTCAGGGTGTTATTGGGCTACACTCCGACACGACTTATACTGCTATTGGGGGTCTGACGTTACTAGCCCCCTAGGCAGATATGCGATACTCATAGACGAACGGACCGGACTGTATATACATTGTCACTGTTAGGCTCGGTAGGGTTTCCGGATGCGTTCGCTCATCGGCTTCCTTTGAGGTCAGTCCATAGGCAGCCGTTATGCATAGCTAGTGCCGCTGACGGTTTGTGGTTAAACCCACTGCCAGGGTACTGACGAGTCATTGGAGTCCCCCACAGACAGTTTCCCAAGTTCGGGCAAAACGTTGTAGAGGCCGTATGGTTTTATAGCAGGGTTCGGAAAATGCACGTGCGTTTACGCACGTGTCGAATTTCGGGCAGATGATACTGATCGGCTTTGGTTTAAGCCGGATCCGAGTATTATATTGAGTAGATATAATATCTTTGTCTCAGTTGCATTTGTATTCGGTCATAATACAAGTGCGGGTATATTTATACAGTTACGGGGTTATCCTGAAATTCGTTTCAGGATCGCTTTTGGAAGTTGCCAGTTTCCAGTTTTCTATCGCCCGTCTTTTGACATTCGGTTAAAGACGGATTTATCTTTCCGTCACTCGGGTGAGTCATGAGGGTGAGTCGTGCTTCTAGAAGCTTCTAGATTGGTGACTAGATTCATGCATTTTTCTTTGCATTAAATGAATGGATGACTCGGTTTAGTGAGTCATTCATTACATTAATGTGGTTTTGTTCTTGCTTAGATATTTCTTCATGATCTTTTCTTGTGGTCACCCTCTCCCTCCTCCTACACTCACCCCCCACTCCTATATCATGGCTGGCCCCTCCCCTCCTCTCAACTCACTCTCACTTGCTAGTGAAAAGATTACGATAGTTTTGGGGTGTATGGAAATTTCATAGCTCATTTCATTCCATTACCCGAATCAATTGGTAACTTCATTAACCGTTCGTCCATAGCTTTGGACGGAACGAGACAAAGTCTTCTACTCATTCTCTACATCAATCTTGGTCGTCTCTTTTAGCAAACTTGACGATCGAGTTGCCTCGAGTCAGAGGCGGGAGCCCGTTTAAAGAATCGTTGACGTGGTGCTATCTGGACGAGGAGATTGAAGATCGACGAGAACGGAGCAGCCGCAACGGAGCGTGGGATGATGGTTAAAGAACTAAGGATTCGGATCGTTCGGTATAACCTTTCTACACTCTTTACAGTTTGTTAGTTTAGCAATAATGGAAGATCCGGGTTAAAGTATACGATAGCGCCGGTTAAAAAGTTTTTGTTCCGCATTTGGCGTCTGTAGACGGCCGGGGCGCTACCGTTGACTTACAGTGGTATCAGAGCCTCACCATTTTGCTATACTAACTTGTGCTAACACGTTTAAAATATCGATCGAACCGGATATCGAAAACTGCAAAATTTCCATTCACAGTTTCTGTTGATTTTTAAAGGGTTCCAAAAATTATTCTACATATCACAGAAATCTGTGCAGGGTTTTCTAAGAACACCGTACAAATTTGGGCACATGATTCGACAAGACTGCCGCGAAATCGCGGTCAAACCTATGGTTTGACCGCGCATCCGCGGCCATTCTGTGTGATCATGCCCCCAAATTTGCACAGTGTCTTCTTCTCTGGAAATTGGGGTTTTTGGTATATATCTTTTGGGCCCAGATTTTGTTACTGTTCAACAGATGTTCGTGGGGCCCACTTCGTGATATTTAGTCGATCGAAATTTAAACATGTTAGTTTACAGTGCTTACATTATATCTCCGACCGGGAATGTCATTTGATCGGTAAACCGCGTCTGATTGCTATAGTTCTTTTAGACGGGTTTGCGAACGTGACATTCGCGTTGTTGTTCTGTGTTGTGCTATGATATTGTGGATTTGTCGTGGTGGATAGCAGTGTGCAATGGTAGTGCAGTTTGGATTTATTTGTACATTTGATATTGCGGGACGAGCGTCCAACATGTGGACTGCCGTCACTGCCTGTTATATAATATTCTTTTGGGGCACGACCAGGTTGCGGTCGATGTACCTGTTGTACTATTTTTCATTTCTGTACTAGTATTACCCCGTGATGGAGTTCACGGATAGCCGGGTTCTGGAGGGCAACGGGTCCGTATCTCATAGCTTTGAGAGGCAGAGGGGCCTCACTCTAGAATTGGCAGACTATTCGCCGCACTCGTAGGGGGTACAGGTTGACCCAAGGAGGGGTGCTCAAGCTACTGGATTCCGTGAAGTGCAGGGTGGTCCATTCACTTTGCTGTAGGGGGCTGCATCGCTTCAGGTTTTGGCGGGTAACTTGCCGCACCCGTAGGGGTCTAGGTTTCATTGCACAGGCTATCCACACGACCAGGGGAACGTCGGGTTTCAGCAGCGGCTCTGTGAAACCCGGAGATCCCAGATTATCTGTATTGTTCTGTGATGCTTATTACTTTTCTGTAATGTTGCATATTATCACGCCTGGAGCGATTATTGTATATTGGTTTATATACTATTAGATGTTGTATATGTTTTACACCCGTGCTAGTCCAGTCCCCGCTCTGTCGTTAGTTAAGTAACCTAACGGGTGATGACGGGACCTAGTGACGAATGCGGATGGCATATACGTACATTTTATTTTCGTTCTTTTCTGGTGTGATTGATTGATGGGACTGAGTTGATTCTGATCAATGCAAAGTAAAACAAACCTATTTGGCAGTTGTTGGAACAAATTTAAAAAGTGTTATTACAAAGACGTTTCCTTTTGTTTTGCATAGCGGTATTCAGTGGAATATCCCGCACCTCATTCGACGGGGCAAGGGCCGATATCCCTTCACCGGGACTGACCCCTTGGGCAGAAGTTTGCGTCAGGGTAATAACTTCACTATAGTCGATTACAAGTAGCTTTGCATCGCGGTATTCAATGGAATATCCTGCACCTCATTCCACGAGGAAAGAGCCGAGATCCCTTCACCGGGACTGACCTCTTTAGCAAAAGGTTTTCGCCACTATATTTTAAAAAGCTATCAGGTTCCTTCAGCGATATCAAGTTCACTACGTTAAAGGTTTTTCGCCAAAAACCAGCCGTAGCCCTCCGTCATTTCTTTTGGGTATTCAGTAGTATTCAAGCTATGCATTTTAGCCAAAGTTAAGGCATAGTGTTTGGTAGCTGCTGGGTATTCATTTGTTGCATAGATAGATGAGTTGGTTTGAGACAGTCGTTCTGCCGATTGGCCAAAGTCAGGGGCATGTGCGGGTGGGTTCAAATTGACAAGATAGTGATGGGTAGAACTTGGCATGTGACTTATGACATTTTGACTAAAGCCAAGGTTATAAGAGCATGGGGCAAAAAATAATATCGGGAGTTTTTAAAGAAACTGAAACTTGCCAAGTATGCGCATACCTTCTGGAGTATGAGTAACGTGGATGCATTCCGTCACGTTATCATGCGATGAGAGTTGGATCCTGATTCCCACTGATGAGTTGGTTTACTCTTCGGGTGATCCCGATTGATTCTTCTTTCAGGTTTGGAGGAGAATTTGACAGGACAGTGGGAGGTTTCCGGATTAGATAAAGTGATAACCATTCTGATCTAGGTTAGAGTGCACGCAGAATGTTTCTTTTCTCTCTCTCTTTGGCAGTGACCTTTGACCGACCCTAGACTATGACTCAGTGACCAAGTTGACCGAACCTTCTTAAAATACCGGCTTTTGGATTTTCTGAGTTGCATAAGTCATTGCCACTCCTTCTTTTACCCTTTGAATTTCTCAGAACACCCCATATTACTACGGACATCCACTTCCATTGGATAGATCCATCGTATGGTTATATACGAACTCGGAGGGATTTCTTCGAGGATGGATCAAGGTTCAGGAGAAATAGAATTGGTTTATTCAGTTGTCTTTTATTATCACCTTCTCTCAGGTTGCGAGGGCTCCTTGGTTTAGGAGAGTACACCTATTACGCTTATTGGATAGTCTTATTCCAAACCATAGGCAGGTGCCGAAAGGTAGGGAATGAAGAAAACCAATTAGCCTAAGTAGGGTGTGCAGAAGGTAATATGTAAAGACAAAATAAAGGGATTAGAAAGAGGGCAAAGTAAATTGCGACTGATATCATTCACAACCAAACCGCGTACATCGTCGCCACTCCTATTTTACCTTTAAAAGAATAAGGTATTATTCAATTGTCTTTTATCATCACCTTCTCTCAAGATGCGAGTATTCCTTGGTTTAGGAGGGTACACCTATTATGCTTACTGGATAGTCTTCTTCCAAACCATAGGCTGGTGCCGAACGGTAGGGAAGGAAGAAAACCATTTAGCCTAACGATGGTGTACAGAAGGTAATGACTAAAGACAAATAAAGGGATTTGGAGAGAAGGCAAAGAAATATACGGTTAAAGTCATGAATTGGATTATGGAAGAGGCATTGCTTTGAATACCAGGATACCCCTACGAAACATTTTCATGTTTCAGTGCATTGTTAAAAGAAAACTGTTCTCCCGATTAGATACTTACTCCAGGGTGTGTATTCACCACGTTTCATTCTCATATCTGTATGGTTTTACAGATGATGAGTGGGAGGAAGTTATTGGGAATTAGGTGATCATCCTCATTATATCGGAATTCGTTGTAATTGGTGATATTTGAGGAAATCGCCTGGGTACAGTTTTCAACCTACGACACACAGGTTTTGAGTTATTCAACCCAGCGGACTTATACAGAGTATTGTATGTTGTCCAGTGTCCTTCAGGACAAAGGGGTAGGTCCTCGTACTATGTTCTGTTTACTTATGACTTCTCTAGTTTTTAGAAAAGTGTTTCGTAGAAATACAAGGTCTAAGTTTTGAGAAGTTGTGGGTATAAGAATAAAGTAGAGAACCAAGTATCACAAGTATCGGGATTCTTCAAAGAGATCGAAAATGTAGATTCTTGTGATTGGTATTCAGATGATAGTAATAGTATTGAGAAACGTGTTTCTCTTTCAGGTTACTCATAATTGGATGGATTCCTAAATTGAGTAATGCTGATTAGCCCTTTTCCATTAAGTTGATATGCACTGGAGACAGCTGCATGTTTTGAATCTGGTTCCAATTAAATAAGTGCCAAAGTTTCTATATTGGATATAGAATGATTCATACCTTAAAAGATGTTAAGGTACGGGAAGTTGTCCAGCTTATACTTAAAACCAGACTCTGAATAACTCAGGGCACGTTTCTGTAATGGCTGTTTGTGGGTTGACCTTGGCTATGACGAGGGCTGATATTCTACCATTTAGAAGATCAATAGTGATATTATTCTTGACTCGCCACAGTTTTAGTAAAATGGATTTTTTCAGAAAACAGTAGTGCGAGTATGGTAGAACCGGAAGTGATTCCAGAACCGCAAACGATTACGGAAAATTTAATAGGACCTAAATATTCAATCAGGTTTGACATTCCATTAGCCACTCCGCAGATATGGTGGGTAACCTCAGACACCCGAGAGGTACTTCGGTAGCCTCAAGGACGGTGACAGGGAGGTTCTTGTTTACCCAGACTTGACACTACTGTTGTTCCAGACTATGAGACCCGGCAGGAGGTTAAGTATAGCGTCGTTCTAAACTAGCTTTAGAAGTGCACGTATATATTATTCTGCCAGAGGGTTGTCGTAGTCAGTGGGAGCAGCGGAAGCATAGTGGGCAAGTAGCTTATGTCTATTTATAGACTTGAGCAGATATAGCGGAGATAGATCATCTAATTTTGATGTGATAGTCATGGATTTGACTTCATCAGAATAGGGGATGGATCTGTTAAGAAGGTAGTAGGGTGTGATGTCCTGGTATTTGGATGACATACACAGAGTAGGAAATAAAATTCCTATACTACTATCGGTTGTAATATGGTCGTCACACAGTTGTTTCTCCAGACAGGATATGGATATAATATTTGACATTCTGGTTTCTAGATCTATGGTTTTGGATCTGGATTTGGGTAGTTTCCCAATGTGGGTACTTTGACAGTATTCTAATGGTATTTAGAATAAATGATTCCTGGCATGGTGGTGTACGTGCAGGTGATGGAGTCACCCTCTCTAAAGGTGTCTTACAGACTAAAGGTGAGAGGGATGTGCATGATTGGCAGATCACTTGCTTAGGCAACTGAGTCAATCATGAGATGTCAAGTACCACACCAGATGTTGTTTTTGCACTAGATGCAAT
The DNA here is from genome assembly GCA_030015575.1 of Agapanthus africanus. Lineage (NCBI taxonomy): Eukaryota > Viridiplantae > Streptophyta > Magnoliopsida > Asparagales > Amaryllidaceae > Agapanthus > Agapanthus africanus. Next base: position 374,015,134 of record CM057339.1, on the reverse strand, counting down.
AAGTTTGTATTAATCCAATCCTGGAGAAACATAAGGAAGCAGTTTTAGAACATAAGTACATGTTCTACGGATTTGATGACGGCAGCCTCCTTCGGGAGACGGTTATCATTCCAGGCTTCAAAGGTGACATGGATGACAGAGTGATTGTCAGAGTTATAGTTTTCCCTCTGACGAAGGGGGCAGTATTATGGACAGGTGGTCCAAGTGGATACTGTGGGAGGCTTGGTGCCGGATACTGATTAGGTTCAATGATCGATACAGTCTAAGAAGTTTGGATTTGGAGTTCATTTATGAACTAGGTCCCATCAGATATCCAGATATATTCTAAGACAGGTATTACTTAATTCGGGAGATGGCTTTCTCCGCGAACTTGAGATTAAGAGAGATATAGAAGGAAACATCTAGGCGGATCCACTCACTGAGGCTATTTCTCGAACACAATAGTTTTACAAACGGGCTTTGTGAAACTGATTAGTAGAGGAGTTGGATGTTTGGTTTCACACGGGCTGTGAGTAGTCGACATCGCAATAATTAGCCTTAAGTGCAAGTGGGAGATTGTTGGAGATAGTGCCCTCAGAGTCAATTATTTGATCGCAGGTACGTGATTGCAATGATTGCGGAGGACCTATACCGGTAGGACAGTCTTACTCGAGATGATGGTATGCTATCTAGTTTGCCTTTATCAGTCGTGTACATGTTCAGGTGACTGATTACAAGTTACACTTTGATAGAGCCCTTAGAATCTTTCTTTACTACCAACAGTATGATGGCGATCATATACGTGAGAGTTGGGTAGTTTATATGCATATCCTTAATTGTTGTCCCTAGTCGTGGGAGTTTCGAGACAGGGCATCGATACTCCGGAGTAGACTAGTGTATACAGTCGAGACCCCGACGAGGGGCGGTGGCCGGTCTCACAAGCCACTGGTGTCAGTTGGATCACCTAAGATGTATACAGGTGCTCATTGGGTTATGAGTACACCGGACAGGACTCGCCGGGAACCTGCTAGTTGGTATTATACATATCGTCAGATAGCAGTTCCCTGGTGACTGTAAGTCCGTGTTGCCCACCCCGGTACTTACGGGGAGGCGGAAAACATAATAAAAAAACGAATTTTTAATGACTTAGGCAACATGGACCAAGCTTGTGAGGATCTTTGCTAAACTAAAACTTGCTAACCCTAACTACAAAGTAGCTAAGTGATGGAAAGGTTATACCTTTGGTCTTTAGTCCTTCTCTCCTTGCTCGTCGGAATGGTAGAAGGGCCTCACCTTGCTAGTCTTCTTCCGTCAAAGAAAGATCCACTTGAAAGCCACCACCTTTAGCTTCAACTCCAAGCTAGGAGTAACTAGAGTGCAAGAAATGCTAAGACTTGAACCCTAGAAGTGAGTAGAGAAGATCAAGTGAAGGTTTTTCTCAAGCTTTTTGTTTCTCAACACATGAGAGGGAGAGAGCTTGAGGGAGAGGATGAGCAAGAGAGAGAAAAGATATGATAGAATGATAAATTAGTGAGCCATTCTCACTAATATGTGTGAGTTATTTTAATTGTATAATTAGCTTGAAAATTGTCATGGTAAATCATGAGGTGACCATTATCATTTCATTATTAATGCAAATTGCAAGAATCAAAGAGCATCTTCCAAATGAAATGATCATGGTCAAATTGTCAACTTGGTCAACAAGTCAACAAAGTCAAAGTGTCAACAACAACAACCATGCACAATAATTAAGCTAATTATCAATTAACAATAATACACACAAAAACAATAGGGTTAATAAAATGACAAAAGTCATTAACCCTAAACAAGGTCCTCTCCCTCAATCTCAAGCAACTGTGCATACGCACCCGCGTTCGTGATCCGAGGAACACGAACACAATGAGAAAAACCAATCTCAAATCATATACTAGGATCCGGCTTAAACCAAAGCCCGCTAGTATAAACTGTCCGGACAGCAACCGTGCACAAGTGCGCGGATGCGAACGAACCCTGTCGCAAAACCATGCGACCTCTACTCGTTTTGCCTAAAGGCGAATAGCTCTCTGTGTGGGACTCTAAAGACTCGACACTACGCTGGCAGTGGGTTTAACCACAGACCGCAAGCGGCACTAGCTGTACGTAACGGTCCCCAGGTAGATGTCGATAAGAAGACTGACGAGGTGAACCCCATCTGCACTCCTACTGAGCCTGTATGTGACAATCTCCGTACAGTCCGGTCTGTTCGTCTGATACATCGCATGGCGGGCCTAGGGGGGCGGTGAACGTCAGTCCCCTAATAGCGGTACAAGTCGTGTCGGAGTGTAGCCCAGAACACCCTGAGATAACACTGGAAACCTACCAGTATATCTTGCTTGCCCTGGCCAGGGACTACTCGTGTAATGGCTCTCCTAGACACAGCGCGATGTCAACCCCCAATACCGGGAGAGACGAATCCTGTCTAACCGTCACTGCCTCCAAGTGCTTCGGGACTGCACCCAAAAACTACCTGTTTGCACGACTCCTCTGAGCCGTGGTAGGGTAGTAATCAAAGTGCAGTGGGAACACACTCGAGGCGAAGTGACAGTGTCAAGTCAGCGGACTAAGCTGTACTCATGTCACCTGGGAACTGATAACTGACGATAGGTATATTACCAACCAACAGTTCCCGACGAGTCCTGTCCAGTGTACTCGTAACCTAACGAGCACCCGCATACTATCCCAAGTACGACGTACTAACGGCTGTGGGACAGACCGTCTCCCACACTGGGATGAGAAGCGCATACGCTAGTCTACTCCGGAGTATCGATGCCCTGTCTCGATAGTCCAACGACCAGGGACCAGTATAAGGATGTGCTTATAGATTACCCAGCTCCCACGAGTGCGAGCGCCATCACAACGCTGGTAATCAAGCAAAGATCCTAAGGGCTCTACTAATATGTATATCTGCAATATGCTAAAAGAAACACATGCACATATTAAAGCAGAGACAAACCAAGTAGCATACTACCATTTCGAGCAAGATTGTATATACAACTGTGAATATCCCAAGCTTCCATTAAGTAATATACAAACTAGTATGATACAGTAATGGCCTCTAGGGCATATACACTAACAATCTCCCACTTGCACTAAGGCCATGTACTGGCGTATCGAAGACCTATCATCTCGATCAGCCGCTCGAACTGAGTCTGGGGCAAGGCCTTGGTGAATGGATCTGCTGTGTTATCCTCTGATGCAACTCTCCGGACCTCGATCTCCTGGCGATCTACGATCTCCCTGATCAGGTGATACCGCCTTAAGATGTGTCTGGATTTCTGATGGGACCTGGGTTCCTTCGCTAAAGCTATAGCCCCGTTGTTGTCGCAATACAGAGGTATTGGGTCAACAATGGACGGAACCACCTGAAGTTCTTTCAAGAACTTCCTCATCCAGACAGCTTCTTTTGCGGCATCAGATGCAGCGATGTATTCCGCTTCCATAGTCGAGTCAGCAACGGTTTCCTGTTTGGAGCTCTTCCAACACACCGCCCCTCCATTGAGGGTAAAGACAAAACCCGACATGGACTTGGAATCATCCTTGTCACTCTGGAAGCTGGAGTCAGCAAAGGCCTCAATCTGCAGGTCTTTTCCGCCATACACCAAGAACATCTCCTTAGTCCTTCTCAGGTACTTGAGAATGTTCTTTACTGCTATCCAATGTTTCTCCCCTGGGTTTGACTGATACCTGCTTACCACACTCAGTGCATAAGCCACATCCGGTCTGGTACACAACATCGCATACATTATGGAGCCTACCGCAGAAGCGTAGGGTATAATAGACATGCGATCCCTCTCCAAATCAGTCTTGGGAGACATCTCTTTGGAGAGAGTGATCCCGTGACAAGCCGGTAGATTACCGCGCTTGGAATCTTCCATACTGAATCTCTTCAGTATGGTGTCGATGTACCTGGACTGTGAGAGTCCTAATATCCTCTTGGATCTGTCACGGTAGATCCGGATACCCAGAATGTATGAGGCATCACCCAGGTCTTTCATGGAGAACCTTTGTGACAAGAACCCCTTGACAGATTGTAGCATAGGAATGTCATTTCCTATTAAGAGAATGTCATCCACGTATAAAACGAGGAATACTACAGTTCTCGCTACAAATCTACAATAGATGCATGGTTCATCTGGATTTTTGATAAAGCCAAATTCTTTGACCGTCTCATCAAAGCAGATGTTCCAACTCCGCGATGCCTGCTTGAGTCCATAAATGGACTTGAGCAACTTGCACACCTTTCCGCTGCTCCCACCTTGAATGAAACCCTCTGGCTGATCCATATAGACACACTCCTCTAAATGACCATTTAGAAAAGCTGTTTTTACGTCCATCTGCCAGATCTCATAATCGTGGAAAGCAGCGATGGCAAGAAGGATTCGAATGGATTTCAGCATAGCTACTGGAGAAAAGGTTTCGTCATAGTCCAAACCAGGTCGCTGACGAAAACCCTTTGCTACCAGTCTAGCTTTATAGGTCTCAACCTGTCCATCTACACCAATCTTCCTTTTGAAGATCCACTTGCATCCTACGGGTTTTACCCCGTCTGGAGCAATGTCCAACGTCCATACTTTGTTGGTGTACATGGACTCCATCTCGGTCCGCATTGCATCCAGCCATTTTACCGAGTCGACGCTCTGAATGGCTTGCTGGAAGCTAGTAGGCTCATCACAATCTAGGATGCAGTCCTCTCTATCCCCGTCAATGAGAAAACCGTAGTACCTCTCGGGCGGATGAGACTGCCTACTACTTCTGCGGAGTGGCATAGGAATGTCCTGTTCTTTTGAACCCTCTGGTTCCTCTAAGCTTTCAGTAATAGTTTGTGGTTCTGGAATTTCTTCCAGTTCTATCGCGCTCCCACTTAATTCTTTTTCTAAAAACTGATGTTCCAGAAAATGGGCATTACGAGAAACAAGGACTTTTTGTTCCTCTGCGTAATAGAAAAGATACCCCCTGGAGTTCTTTGGGTATCCCACAAACTTGCACAGTACTGAGCGTGCCTCGAGCTTGTCCGTATGCTGCTTTTTGACATAAGCTGGACATCCCCAAATCTTCAAGTATTGAAGATAGGGTTTCTTCCCACTCCATAACTCATATGGTGTGGTAGGCACAGTCTTAGTGGGAACACGGTTCAAAAGATATGCAGCTGTTTCTAGTGCATATCCCCAGAACGATCGTGGTAACTCAGCGTTACTCATCATGGACCGTACCATATCCAATAGGGTCCGGTTCCGTCTCTCCGATACACCGTTATGTTGCGGAGTGTATGGAGGAGTAAGCTGAGAGAGAATTCCATTCTCTTTTAAGTAATTCAGGAATTCGGCACTTAAGTATTCTCCTCCTCGATCCGATCTTAGGATCTTGATACTTTTGCCGGTCTGGTTTTCTACTTCATTCTTATATTCCTGGAACTTATCAAAAGCTTCGGATTTATGCTTCATTAAGAAGATGTGTCCGAATCTTGAGAAATCATCCGTAAAAGTAATGAAGTAAGAAAAACCGCTTCGCGCATGTGTAGACATTGGACCGCACACGTCGCTGTGTACGAGTCCCAAGAGCTCGCTCGCTCTTTCTCCGTGTCCAGAAAACGGAGCCTTTGTCATCTTTCCTTTGAGACAGGATTGACAAGTTGCATACGATTGATATTCGAACGGATCCAAATATCCTTCAGTATGTAACTTAGTCAATCTTCTCTCATTGATGTGACCCAGTCTACAATGCCATAAGAAAGTTTTATTAATTTCTGGAGACTTTCTTTTGTGTGTATTCTGGATATTGAAAACCTGTGGTTGGTTTAAAACGTAAATACCGTTGTTTAATGTACCTGACCCAATCAAAACTTGATTAAGGTGAATGTTCACTACATTACTTACAAATGCAAATTCATAACCTTCTTTAGATAATAAAGATACAGATATGATATTACAGGTTGCATTTGGTACATAATAACAACTACGCAAAACCAAAAAGTGTCCATCAGATAATCCCAGGTGATAGTCCCCCACGGCCTCTGCATCCATGCTAGCACCGTTCGCAACTCTGAGGGTCATGTCACCTGCCTTCAAAACTCTACGCTTTCTCAACGCCTGCAAAGAATTACAGATATGAGATCCTGATCCGGTATCCAATACCCAGGATGCAGAGTTTATTGATAGACAGTTTTCAATAACATACACACCTGAAGCTGAAGCTGCAACCTGCTTCAATTCCTGTGTTCTGGCCTTCCAGGCCCTGCAATCACTCTTCCAGTGTCCTTTCTTATGACAAAAGAAGCATTCCTCCTTATCCACAAGCTTCCCCGCTACCTTTGTTGCTTTACCCTTTCCCTTCGTATCCACTTTACCGACACCGCCTCTTGGTTTGGCGGGGGCTTTCTTCTTCTTGCCCTTGGCTTTCGCCCTGGACCTAGAAGAGGAAGATCCTCCTACAAACAAAGTGGATGTCTCCCTACCTTTCTGTAGGGTGCCCTCTGCGCTCCTCAGCATGTTGAGGAGCTCTGAAAGTTCAACCTCTTTTTCTTGTAGGTTGAAGTTCAGTATGAACTGGGCGTAAGTGGAAGGAAGGGACTGGAGAACTATATCCGTATATAGCTCACTCTCCAATGTGATCCCTAGGTCAGCGAGCTCCTCAATGTAGCCGATCATCTTTAGCACATGCTCGGCTACTGATGATCCGACGGCCATTCTTGTCGAAAATAACTTTTTCGAAACTTCGTATCTCGCGATACGTGATTGCTCTCCATACAGTTCTTTTGTATGGAGCAATATGGATTCCATGTCCATATTCTCATGCCTCCTCTGATGTTCGTTGTCCATCGAGGCAAGCAGGAGGCACTTGGCCTTCGCGCTATCAATCTCCCAAGTCTTGCGGATTTCCTTATCCGCGATACTGGAAGTTGGACCAGGGACAGGGGGAGCTTTGGTGGTAAGAAGATACCCCAGCTTGTCATAGGTGATTGCAATCTTGACATTCCTGAGCCAATCTTTGTAGTTTGGCCCTGTCAATTTATTTTTATCTAACAGTAACTTAAGTCCGGTCATGTTGAATGGTCGCTGCAATTAGGAGAGAGAAAAGAAACACTTTAGCATGATGCTCTTGCAAGTTTAGAGTGGTTTTTAGTTTGTCTAAACTGGATGGCTCCCACTGTTTCTCGAATCCCTTCTCAAACCGTAAAGAAAAGGATTAGCCGGGATCATTCTCACCGTACAATACTTGCTTAACCGTTCAGCCAGGCCAGTGTCGGTACTTCGAGGGAGGTTTTCCAACGCTTTCGCGAAGTTCCTTAATTAAGTAACCTCTTTTCCCTGGGGGCGTAACCCCGCTAACACCTTTCTAGGCACCTACTAGGTTTATAGCATTGATCGTTAAGTGAGAGTTTTCCCGAGGAGTAGCATATACTCACAGTAGGATCGGGATCCAAATATCATCGTGTGATAAAACCGAAGGAATCCTACCAGAATCATCACACTCCAAATGGTATGCAACGCTAGCAAGTTTCAGTGCTTATGAAACTCCCGATGTGGATTTTTGCCCCATGCTCTTATGACCTTGGCGTGAGGTCAAAATGTCATAAGTCACATGTCAAGTTCTTCCCATCATTATCCTGGTTAATTTGAACCCACCCGTACCTACCCTTGACGTAGGCCAAAATGGCAGTACGACTGTCTCAAATCAACCCATTCTATCTATGCAACGGATAAATATCCGGCAGCTACCAATCACTATGCCTTGGCGTGAGGTCAAAATACATAGCTTGAATACTACCGAATATTTAACCGAAATGATGGAGGGCTACGGATGGTTTTGGCGAAACCGTGAACGTAGTGAACTTGATATAATCGATGGAACGAGATAGCTTTTAAAAGGAGTGGTTCAAGCTCCGCGTTTAAAAGTTCAGTTTTGAAAAGAACCGAGTGTTTTTCAAAGTGTTCCAATCGACTTTTACTTGGTTTATTTCTTGCATTAGTTCTTTTAATGCGTCCCATCATTTAATCCTACCATTGCAGAAAACAACCAAAATATGACGTACGCTTATGCCATTCGCATTCGCCACGGGGCCCCGTCATCACCCGTTAGGTTACTTAACTAACGACAGAGCGGGGGCTGGGCTAGCGCGGCTGTAAAACATAAGCAACGCCTAAATAGTTATTTATATATATATATATACAGCAATGATAGACATTACAGATCACAGATGAATACATTCGATATACTAGGAATCCGCAATGCGTTCGAGCCTACAACGCAAAGCGGATTACACGGTCGCGGTGAATAGCCAAACCCCACCCAAGACCCCTACGGGTGCGGCAAACTACCCGCCAAGCACCCGAAGCGAAGCAACCTCCCTCACCACCGTGAGTAGGCCACTCGGCACTTCGAGTACCCGGTAGTTTGTGCACCCCCTCCATGGGTCTATCCTAGGAGCAAAAACAGTAAAAAGAATAATACAATGACGGCTACAACCCCGACCCGGTTGTGCGGCCATACAAAGAATATTATTACATCAATTTACATGTTACAAATGAATGAAAGAAAAACAACGCTCATCTCACATCCACCCCGGCCATTCACCCGCGACAATCCAATCCATTCATATCCACAAACCAATAGCAATCACAGATCATGTATAACCCCGACTAATCGTCTTATAGCGATTAGCCGACGTTCAATACATGCAAGCATTACAGATATAACCGATGTAGTTAAAGCGTAGTGAAGTTCCGAAAAATACGGATTTATAGGCCCACAAAAGCAAATTTTAGTTCTGGAAAATCTGGGCATATAATATATATCCTAAAAATCCCAAAATCAACACAGTAAGACACTGCACGAAAAACGATGCAGTGACGTCATCAAACCGCGGCGCTTCCGCGGCACGAGCCTACCTCGTGCGGCGGAAGCGCGGCGGTTTGGATGATTCTCTGTCTCGTTTTTCATGGGTGTTTTTTAAAAACCCTGAGATGAATTTACAGATATAAAGTTTTCTATTTTGAGCAGAAAAAATTTCAACAGAAACTAGGGTTTTTCAAAGTTCGGTTTTTGGATTTTCGGTTTCGAAACTTCGCTATACTTCACTACTTAGCTAGTTTGAGTTTAGTTAGGCTCTGATACCACTGTAAGTCCGTGTTGCCCACCCCGGTACTTACGGGGAGGCGGAAAACATAATAAAAAAACGAATTTTTAATGACTTAGGCAACATGGACCAAGCTTGTGAGGATCTTTGCTAAACTAAAACTTGCTAACCCTAACTACAAAGTAGCTAAGTGATGGAAAGGTTATACCTTTGGTCTTTAGTCCTTCTCTCCTTGCTCGTCGGAATGGTAGAAGGGCCTCACCTTGCTAGTCTTCTTCCGTCAAAGAAAGATCCACTTGAAAGCCACCACCTTTAGCTTCAACTCCAAGCTAGGAGTAACTAGAGTGCAAGAAATGCTAAGACTTGAACCCTAGAAGTGAGTAGAGAAGATCAAGTGAAGGTTTTTCTCAAGCTTTTTGTTTCTCAACACATGAGAGGGAGAGAGCTTGAGGGAGAGGATGAGCAAGAGAGAGAAAAGATATGATAGAATGATAAATTAGTGAGCCATTCTCACTAATATGTGTGAGTTATTTTAATTGTATAATTAGCTTGAAAATTGTCATGGTAAATCATGAGGTGACCATTATCATTTCATTATTAATGCAAATTGCAAGAATCAAAGAGCATCTTCCAAATGAAATGATCATGGTCAAATTGTCAACTTGGTCAACAAGTCAACAAAGTCAAAGTGTCAACAACAACAACCATGCACAATAATTAAGCTAATTATCAATTAACAATAATACACACAAAAACAATAGGGTTAATAAAATGACAAAAGTCATTAACCCTAAACAAGGTCCTCTCCCTCAATCTCAAGCAACTGTGCATACGCACCCGCGTTCGTGATCCGAGGAACACGAACACAATGAGAAAAACCAATCTCAAATCATATACTAGGATCCGGCTTAAACCAAAGCCCGCTAGTATAAACTGTCCGGACAGCAACCGTGCACAAGTGCGCGGATGCGAACGAACCCTGTCGCAAAACCATGCGACCTCTACTCGTTTTGCCTAAAGGCGAATAGCTCTCTGTGTGGGACTCTAAAGACTCGACACTACGCTGGCAGTGGGTTTAACCACAGACCGCAAGCGGCACTAGCTGTACGTAACGGTCCCCAGGTAGATGTCGATAAGAAGACTGACGAGGTGAACCCCATCTGCACTCCTACTGAGCCTGTATGTGACAATCTCCGTACAGTCCGGTCTGTTCGTCTGATACATCGCATGGCGGGCCTAGGGGGGCGGTGAACGTCAGTCCCCTAATAGCGGTACAAGTCGTGTCGGAGTGTAGCCCAGAACACCCTGAGATAACACTGGAAACCTACCAGTATATCTTGCTTGCCCTGGCCAGGGACTACTCGTGTAATGGCTCTCCTAGACACAGCGCGATGTCAACCCCCAATACCGGGAGAGACGAATCCTGTCTAACCGTCACTGCCTCCAAGTGCTTCGGGACTGCACCCAAAAACTACCTGTTTGCACGACTCCTCTGAGCCGTGGTAGGGTAGTAATCAAAGTGCAGTGGGAACACACTCGAGGCGAAGTGACAGTGTCAAGTCAGCGGACTAAGCTGTACTCATGTCACCTGGGAACTGATAACTGACGATAGGTATATTACCAACCAACAGTTCCCGACGAGTCCTGTCCACTGTACTCGTAACCTAACGAGCACCCGCATACTATCCCAAGTACGACGTACTAACGGCTGTGGGACAGACCGTCTCCCACACTGGGATGAGAAGCGCATACGCTAGTCTACTCCGGAGTATCGATGCCCTGTCTCGATAGTCCAACGACCAGGGACCAGTATAAGGATGTGCTTATAGATTACCCAGCTCCCACGAGTGCGAGCGCCATCACAACGCTGGTAATCAAGCAAAGATCCTAAGGGCTCTACTAATATGTATATCTGCAATATGCTAAAAGAAACACATGCACATATTAAAGCAGAGACAAACCAAGTAGCATACTACCATTTCGAGCAAGATTGTATATACAACTGTGAATATCCCAAGCTTCCATTAAGTAATATACAAACTAGTATGATACAGTAATGGCCTCTAGGGCATATACACTAACAGTGACATGTGTACAGGTTAGTTCATCGACCTGAGGTCGTCATTTGTCTCGTGTGAGTTCCCACTGTGCTTTGATTTCTACCCTACCACGGCTCAAAGGAGTCGTGCAAACATGTAGTTTTTGGGTACAGTCCCGAGCCACATGGAGGCACGTGAGCGGATCGGCAGGGGATTCGTCTCTCTCGGTATTGGGGGCGAGATCGTGCTGTGTCTAGGAGAGCCATTACACAAAGCCCACGGCCGTGGCAGGAGATTTACTGGTAGGTACTCCAGTAGTATCTCAGGGTGTTATTGGGCTACACTCCGACACGACTTATACTGCTATTGGGGGTCTGACGTTACTAGCCCCCTAGGCAGATATGCGATACTCATAGACGAACGGACCGGACTGTATATACATTGTCACTGTTAGGCTCGGTAGGGTTTTCGGATGAGTTCGCTCATCGGCCTCCCTTGAGGTCAGTCCATGGGCAGCCGTTACGCATAGCTAGTGCCGCTGACGGTTTATGGTTAAACCCACTGCCAGGGTACTGACGAGTCATTAGAGTCCCCCACAGATAGTTTTCCAAGTTCGGGCGAAACGTTGTAGAGGCCGTATGGTTTTATGGCAGGGTTCGGAAAATGCACGTGCGTTTACGCACGTGTCGAATTTCGGGCAGATGATACTGATCGGCTTTGGTTTAAGCCGGATCCGAGTATTATATTGAGTAGATTAATATCTATGTCTCAGTTGCATTTGTATTCGGTCGTAATACAAGTGCGGGTATATTTATACAGTTACGGGGTTATCCTGAAATTCGTTTCGGGATCGCTTTTGGAAGTTGCCAGTTGCCAGTTTTCTATCGCCCGTCTTTTGACATTCGTTTAAAGACGGATTTATCTTTCCGTCACTCGGGTGAGTCATGAGGGTGAGTCGTGCTTCTAGAAGCTTCTAGATTGGTGACTAGATTCATGCACTTTCTTTGCATTAAATGAATGGATGACTAGGTTTAGTGAGTTATTCATTGCATTAATGTGGTTTTGTTCTTGCTTAGATATTTCTTCATGATCTTTTCTTGTGGTCACCCTCTCCCTCCTCCTACACTCACCCCCCCACTCCTATATCATGGCCGGCCCCTCCCCTCCTCTCAACTCACTCTCACTTGCTAGTGAAAAGATTATGATAGTTTTGGGGTGTATGGAAATTTTATAGCTCATTTCATTCCATTACCCGAATCAATTGGTAACTTCATTAACCGTTCGTCCATAGCTTTGGACGGAACGAGACAAAGTCTTCTACTCATTCTCTACATCAATCTTGGTCGTCTCTTTTAGCAAACTTGACGATCGAGTTGCCTCGAGTCAGAGGCGGGAGCCCGTTTAAAGAATCGTTGACGTGGTGCCATCTGGACGAGGAGATTGAAGATCGACGAGAACGGAGCAGCCGCAACGGAGCGTGGGACGATGGTTAAAGAACTAAGGACTTGGATCGTTCGGTATAACCTTTCTACACTCTTTACAGTTTGTTAGTTTAGCAATAATGGAAGATCCGGGTTAAAGTATACGATAGCGCCAGTTAAAAAGTTTTTGTTCCGCATTTGGCGTCTGTAGACGGTCGGGGCGCTACCGTAGACTTACATCCAAAATCCACCTGTTTGCACGACTCAGTAGAGCCATGGTAGGGTGGAGATCAAAGTACAGTAGGAGGACACACAAGACTCTATGGCGATCTCGGGTCTACAGACTAACCTGTACCAGTGTCACCTGAGAACTGCTATCCGACGATAGATATAATACCACATAGGAGTTCTCGGTGAGTCCGTTCAGTGTACCCAGTCTCCACTGAGCACCCGCATACAATCTTTGGTGTCACCACACCAGATAGATATGGGATCATCCATCGCCCATCATATGGGACAAGACTGGTATACGCTAGTCTACTCTGGAATATCGATGCCCCGTCTCGATACACCCATGACTAGGAACAGTTCAAGGATATGCTCATAAACTACACGTATCCCACTAGTATGATCCGCATCATAGTCACAGTAGTCAAGCAAATATCCCGAGGGCTTTATCAATATATACCAAATGAGTAAGATGCATGATCAACTGAACATGTCAAGATAAAGTAAACCAGATAGCATACTATCATGTCGGGCAAGAAAGTCATCTATATACATATATACATGTCCAAGCATGCACTATACATATAATAGCCTCTAAGGCATACATATATCCAACAATCTCCCACTTGCACTAAGGCCAATTATTGGCGTATCTCATACCCAACATCTCAAAAAGACGCTCATGTTGCGGCTGTGAAAGGGCCTTGGTGAGTGGATCCGCGGTGTTATTCTTTGTATCTACTCTCCGAATCTCGATCTCGTGGCGATCTACTATCTCCTGGATCAAATGATATCGCCTCAGGATGTGTCCGGACTTCTGATGGGACCTGGGTTTTTGGCCAATGCCATAGCCCTATTATTATCACAATACAATGGTATTGGATCAACAATGGTTGGAACTACTCCTAGTTCAGCGATGAACTTCCTCATCCAGACGGCTTCCTTGGCAGCATCATTTGCAGCAATATACCCAGCTTCTATCATGGAGTCTGCAACGGTATCCTGTTTGGAACTTTTTTAACTAACCGCCCCTCCATTGAGGGTAAATACAAACCCTGAGATAGATTTGCTGTCATCCTTATCACTTTGGAAGCTGGAATCGGTAAAAGCCTCCATTTGGAGATCTCCATTACCATACACCAAGAACAATTCTTTAGTCTTTCGCAAGTACATAAGAATGTTCTTCACTGCTATCCAATGTTTCTCCCCTGGGTTGGATTGATACCTTCTTACAACAGCTAGTGCATAAGCTACATTAGGGCGAGTATATAATATCACATACATTATAGATCCTACGGAAGAAGCGTAGGGTATAATGCTCATGCGAGCTCCCTCTTCATCTGCCTTCGGACAGAAGTCCTTAGAGAGAGTGATTCCATGACAAGCGGGCAAGGCACCACGCTTAGAATCTTCCATACTAAACCTTTTTAGGATGGTGTCTATGTACTTCGATTGGGACAATCCCAATAACCTTTTGGATCTATCTCTATAGATCCTTATGCCCAAAATGCACGAGGCATCACCCAGGTCCATCATGGAGAACCTTTGCGATAAGAATAGTTTGACCGATTGTAGCATAGGAATATCATTTCCCATCAAGAGAATGTCATCCACGTACAATACGAGGAATGCGACAGTACTCCCTACAATCTTCTTATAAATGCATTTTTGACAAAATCAAACTCTTTGATTGTATCATCAAAACAGATGTTCAGCTCCGTGTGGCTTGCTTTAATTCATAAATAGATTTAAGCAACCTACATGCCTTCCCGCTGCTCCCACTATCAATGAAGCCCTCTGGCTGATCTATATAAACGCATTCTTCTAAATCACCATTTAGAAATGCAGTTTTAACGTCCATCTGCCAGATTTCATAGTCGTAGTGAGCAGCAATAGCAAGTACGATCCGAATGGATTTAAGCATTGCTACTGGAGAGAAAGTTTTATCATAGTCCAATCCTGGTCTTTGACGATAACCTTTCGCTACAAACCTTGCTTTATAGGTCTCTATCTGTCCATCTACACCAATCTTTCTCTTAAAGATCCATTTGCACCCTACGGGTTTTATCCCAGGAGGTGCAACGTCCAAAGTCCATACTTTGTTGGTGTACATGGACTCCATTTCGGATCTCATGGCATCCAGCCACTTCACTGAGTCACCACTCGTGATAGCTTGCTGAAAACTAGTAGGGTCATCATCATTTATGATGCAATCTTCTTTATCTCCATCAATGATAAACCCATAGTATCTCTCTGGTGGGCGAGAAGTTCTACTAGATCTCCGGAGTGGCTGAGGTTCTTGAAGTTCTACTGCAACATCAGTTTCAACCAATTCGTCATGAGTAATTTGTGTCTCTAGAACCTCTTCTAGTTCTACCGCATTGCCATCAGTGCTATTTGTAAAAATTTCATTTTCTAAAAATGTGGCATGTTGAAAAACAAACACCTTTTGTTCCTCCTTGTAATAGAATAGATATCCATATGAATGTTTTGGATATCCCACAAATTTACAAATGACCGATCGTGTCTCGAGTTTGTCTGGATTCTGCTTTTTGACAAATGCCGGACAACCATATATCCTAACTCTTTTAAGAGATGGTCTCTTTCCACACCATATCTCATATGGAGTGGTAGACACGGTCTTGGTTGGAACTCTATTTAACAAATATATTGCTGTCTCTAATGCATGTCCCCAAAAGGAAAGCGATAACTCAGCATCACTCATCATGGACCGTACCATATCTAATAGGGTACGATTCCTCCGTTCTGACACACCGTTGTGCTGTGGTGTGTAAGGGGGAGTGAGCTTAGAGAGAATCCCATTCTCTTTTAAGAAATCTGAAAACTCTGTACTCAAATACCCTCCACCTCGATCCGATCGAAGTTTCTTGATGCTCAAGCCTGTTTGTTTTTCTACTTCAAGTTTATACTCCTTGAATTTCTCAAAAGTTTCGGATTTATGCTTTAATAAAAACACGTGTCCGAATCTTGAGAAATCATCAGTAAAAATAATGAAGTATGAAAAACCGCCTCTAGCATGTGTAGACATTGGTCCGCGTACATCACTATATATGAGACTTAAGAGTTCCACAGCTCTTTCTCCGTGTCCAGTAAACGGAGTTTTGGTCATTTTACCTTTGATACAGGACTGACAACTCGCATAAGATTTATATTGAAAAGGATTTAAATATCCATCTTTATGTAGCTTGTTTAGTCTTGTTTCATTAATATGACCAAGTCTACAATGCCAAAGAAAAGCTTCATTTATATCTGAAAATTTTCTTTTATTAGTATGTTGTATATTGAAAACTGTGTGTTGGTTTAGGACGTAAATACCATTATTTAGTGTATCATACCCAATCAACTGTTGATTCAAGTTAATGTTCATAACATTATTCTGCAACACAAAATGATATCCGTCATTGTCTAACAAAGAAATGGATATTATATTACATAGCATACTAGGTACATAATAACAAATGTTCAAAACCAAAATACATCCCGAAGGCAACCCCAGATGATACTCTCCTACGGATACAACATGTACATTGGAACCATTTCCAACCCGCAGAGTATGGTCATCAGTCTTCAAAACTCTACTGTTTCTCAATCCCTACATACAATTGCAGATGTGAGAACCAGAACCGGTATCTAATACCCAAGATGCGGAGTTTATAGAAAAACATTTTTCAAATACAAACACACCTGAAGCGGAAGCATCAATATACTTCTTCTTCTTGAGATCAACAAGATACAGAGCACAGTTGCGTTTCCAATGTCCCGACTTGTGGCAGTAAAAACATTCTTCTTTTCCACTTCCCACGTCCCCGGATTTGTCTTTCCCCTTCGCCTTTACAACTCCACCTCTCGGTTTGGTGGGTTTCTTATTCTTCTTTCCCTTGGCCTTGGCTTTTGAGATGGAAGAGGAAGATGGCCCAGCAAGCAAAGCGGGAGTCTTCGATGTCTTAAGCGTGCTCTCTGCACTTCTCAACATATTGAGAAGTTCAGGTAGTGATTTCTCCAAATCGTTCATATTAAAATTCACAATGAACGGAGCAAAGGCCGGGGGAAAAAACTGTAGAACAATATCAGTATATTGCTCGTTGTCCATGGTCCATCCCAGGTCCTCAAGTTCTTCTATAAGACCAATCATCTTCAAGACATGTTCTCCTACTGATGTGCCAGGGGCCATCCGCATCCGAAACAACTTTCGAGATGCCTCGTATCGTAAAGTCCGAGATTGCTCTCCATACATATCCTGTGTATGAAGAAAGATGGACTGAACATCCATTCTCGTGTTGCTTCTGATGTATACTGTCCATAGAAGCAAGCGCGAGGCACTTGGCTGTGTCACAATCAATATCCCATATTTTTCAGATCTCCTTATCCGAAACAGATGATTCAGGACCTGGGACGGGTGGGGCTTTGGCAGTGAGGACATATGATACTTTATCATATGTGAGTGCAATGTTCAGGTTCCTCAACTATTCTTTATAATTCAGTCCTGTCAGTTTGTTTTTCTCTAAAAGAATCTTAAGTCCCGTCATCAGGTATCTGCCATTAGGAGAGAGAAAAGAATACACTCAGCGAAATACCCTTGCAAAGATTTAGATTGGTTATTATCTTATCTAATCGATGTTTCATACTGCTTTTATCAAATTTTCTTTCAAAACCTAAAAAGAAACTAGCCAGGATTAATTACATTCTACAGTTTCGCTAACCGGTCAGCCAGGCCAGTGTCGGTACTTTGAGGGAGGTTCCCCGTGCTTTCGCATGGACCTAATTAAAATAAACTTCATTTTCCCAGAAGTGAAACCCCATTGACACCTTTCTAGACACCTACTGGATTAGCTAATTGTAAAGTGCAAAACTCTCCTGAGAGTAACTCTTACTCACAGTGGGATCGGGATCCAACTATCATATAGATGGTATGCAATCTCATTGCAAATTTCAATTCTTGAAACTCCCGATATGGGTTTTACCCCTAACTGCTTATGACCTTGGTTATTGTCAACATATCATAAGCACTAAGTAAGTTCTATCCGTCATTTCGTGATTAACCAGACCCACCCATATGACCCTTGACTATGATCAACATAATCACATGAATGTCCTAACTGATCGCATCATATGCTTTGTAGGAAGACATCACTTAGCTACCGTACACTACGTCTTGACTATAATCAACATACGTAGCACGAGTACTAAGTATTCTGCTTCCTAAAATGACGGAGGGTTGCAGATGGTTTTTATGAAAACCTTTAACGCTTTGAACTTGATCTCATTGTAGAATCAAAATAGTTTAGAAAACGAGTGGATTAAGCTCCGCATATTTTGAAACTTGCATTTTTCATAAAAAGACCGAGTGGGTTCCAAATCTGATTCTACAACATCTTTAGGTTTCATTTTCTTTACATTAATTTTATTAATGTAGTACCATCATTTAAGTTCCTAAGCCATCACATAAAAGAAACGAAAATAGAACGTATACTTATGCCATCCGCATTCACCACAGTGTCCCGTTATGCACCGTTAGGTTACTTAACTAACGGCATAGCGGGACGGGACTAGCGCGGGTATAAAACATAAGTAACGTTTATTATATATCATATATATAATAATAATCCATTCGTCTCAGATAGTAAGTAATCTCATCACAGAATATCAACAGCAGAAGCACATATGAAAAATAGGATATCCAGGAGGTCTATATTTTATATTTAGCCAACAATAAAAAATACGGATTCCACGGTCGCGATGAATAGCCAAGCCCACACCCCTAGACCCTTACGAGAGCGGCAAGTGACCCTACCAATTCTAGAGTTTAGGAGACCCGGTTTCGACTCCTCGAGATTGCCTCCCACTGAACCCTAGAACCCGGTTACTTGTGCTCCCCTCCTTGGGTCTATCCTAATGCGGAAAAGTAAATAATATACAATAATAGTAACATCATCCTCAACCCGGAAGTACCCCAAATAAAAGAATATTACATACAATTAATTTTTACATGAATGAAAATAAAGACTCTCATCTCACATAAAACCCCCGGCTATTCAATCGCGACAATCCTGCATATCATATCTCAACAACACATAATATCACATATCATCAACGTAAGTAAGTATGCATACACCGATTTTTGTTGATATATAGCAACGAAACCGGCGATACACCACATACTACACTTACGGTCGCAGAAAAGAAAGTGAAAAACAACAACAAGTGCAATTATCACATTCACATATATCAAGACGATGTTAAGCATTTCGATCGAATCAACTAACACCCACAAATTACCCCGAGAGCTCAACATTTGAGCAAACTTAAAATACCAAAAAACGTGCCACAGTGTCTATGGACCAGCCGTAGAAGGGGTTAACCAATGCCTCACCTATGGCACCACGGAACTACGGCAAACCCCAGGGTTCGATCGCGGTTCTGTGGGCATAGAATCGAGTTAAGGTTTTGTGTTCTTCTAGAGGGTCCATAGGGATACTTGCACAATTTTCCGAATACACTCAACCTGGGAATATTACAACTCTTTGAAAATTTCAGCGAGGTTCTAGATGTGGGTTTTGAAGTTCGTTCGAACTGTTAAACATTATCTAGGTTACCAGTACTGTGTTAAAATATACGACTAAAAAACACTACGAATTAGCCCCTAATCAAAATAAATATCACATGAAAATTTGAGCTAAACAAACAATACATAAAACCCCAAATTCTACAGACCAGAGCACAGTAGAAATACGAGGCACATTGGAGCAAGAATGGCCGAGCAGGCCGGTCAAACATGGGTTCTGGCCGGTTTTTTGGTGGTGAAATTGCCCCGTATTTCTCCAGTGTTCTCAGTACATCTCATGTAAACTTCTGCAGTTGCTAAAATAATTTTTAAACGAATTTTTAAAAAATTTCCAGAGAGCAAATTTAGGGTTTCAAATGTCGTATTTTTTTCGGAGTTGTTTTCGTTTTCGTAATAGTTATAACACCGTGTCTAAAATTCTAGCTTGCCTCTGATACCACTGTTGGTATTCTTTAGCACCATGCTTAAGGTTTGCTAGCATCACACATGCCAAAATAAAAATTTGGGGAGGTGCTAAACAATCTAACCATGAATCTTAACTAGAATATTTTGGGTAACAACAATAGTATCACTTACAATAAACTATTTATCACTAAGTGAAGAGAACACAACCTTTGTAGTCCTCTTCTCTTGACTCCTTATATCTTTAAGAGTTTGAAACGGCTCGCTAGCGATCTTCCAAATCCACGATGATCCACCCGAAGTCCTTTTGCACCAAGCTCCTTGCTTCTTTTGATCAATGATGAAGATGAAGCAAACACTTTACACTAATAGGCTAGAGTAGTGTAGAATGGTGATATGGTTTGTTTTCTCTATTCAAAACCCTTTCTTTTTTACTACCTCACTCAAAGGAAAAACTCAAGAGAGAGAGGAAGAAGAAGATGGTTTTGCTTTGAGCTCAAGAGTTATGATAAAGATAAAGATCAAATGGAAAATGAGAATAGAAAATACATATATTTTCTCACTTTCATCTAACCAAGGGTTAATAAATATCTAGATATTTATTTTGTGGTTAAAAGCTAAATGAAAACTAATCCATGGTTAATAGTTAGGTCAAGTGCAGTCAAGTTTAGAAGAAGTAGATAAATATCAACCATGAGTCAATTTTCATTTTCTTTAACTCAAAAATAAATAAACACACACACACACACACACACACACACACACACACACACACACACACATATTTACAACCATGTGAGTCTTGCATTGCCACCTTTAGTGTATCAACAACCATGATACAATGTATGCATGTATGTGTCTATACACATCAACATGTGCATACATGCATGCATACATCAATATAGAAAAGGGTTTGATAAAGAAGTGAGCTAAAATTCATTGATAAATCAACACTTGATTTAACAAACCAGTCATAACTCATATGACCCGACCAATAGAAAAATGTCCGATTAATATACAGTATCATATACACGCTTTTAATCGGGTCCCCGCGCATATCTCATATGCACACCACATCGTTTTGCCTGAGCTGGGAAATTCCTGTGTGGGACTCTAAGACTCGTCAATACGTCGGCAGTAGGTGATGATCATATCAAACACCCACAAGCCGCAAGCGGTCAGCTAAACGTAACAGCTACCCGGGTATTGAGCAATCAGAAGAAAACAAGCGAAACTGTCAAAAACTCCCGTCGAGCCAACTGGCAACACTTATCGTACAGTCCGGTCTCTTCGTCAGATATGCTGCATATCAAGTCTAGGGATGGAATCGTCGACCCCAATAACTCAATAAGTAATGCCAGTGTATGGCTCATAACAGATCGAGAAACTACTGATAACACTTATCTGTAAATCTCAGTAGCCCTAGTCAGGGACTTCCCGTTATATCCAATCAAGCAAAGCACAACATCTACCCCCAATACCGAGAGAGACGAAACCCCTCCTACCGCTCATTGCCTCCATGTGCCTCGGGACTGTATCCAAAATCCACCTGTTTGCACAACTCAGTAGAGCCGTGGTAGGGTGGAGATCAAAGTACAGTGGTAGGACACATAAGACTCTATGACGATCTCGGGTCTACAGACTAACCTGTACCAGTGTCACCTGAGAACTGCTATCCGACGATAGATATAATACAACATAGGAGTTCTCGGCGAGTCCATTCAGTGTACCCAGTCTCCACTGAGCACCCGCATACAATCTTTGGTGTCACCACACCAAATGGATATGAGATCATCCATCGCCCATCATATAGGACAAGAATGATATACTCTAGTCTACTTTGGAATATCGATGCCCCGTCTCGATACACCCACGACTAGGAACAATTTAAGAATATGCTCATGAACTACATGTGTCCCACTAGTATGATGTAACATTTCAGAAAATATAAAATATTATTTTTGAAATTTAATATTAAAATAATATATTTCCCGAAAACTGTCCGATTTGCGAAATTGGGGTTTTCGAAAAAGGGTATAAATATATACCAATAATTGTGAAATAAATGGAAATTAAAATGATTTATTCATTTAAAAATATATTTAAAGGATTTGGCATTTTAATATTATATGCAGTTTGGATAAAAACCCGATTAGTGCACTGTTAATCGCGATTAAGCCAAATCCGTATTTCTACAGTTTTCATGGTTAGTGCACCATGACATGTTTCATTTGGTTACTTGTTCATTGTGTTGATTTATGTTATGGTTTTATTGTGGTGAGAAAAGAAAAGAAAAGGGAAAAAGATGTCATGATGACTTGAGGAGAGAGAGAGGGGACATCATGATAAGAGTGAGCATGCTAGGAAAGAGAATGGGTGTGAGAAAGAGAGAGAGAGGGAGAGTGCTGCCCATATCTTTTCCCCCACCATTTCTTTCATCCTCAAGCCCTCATTCTACCCTCATGACCTATCTTTAATCTTTTATCAAAACCCCATACCCCCTTCACAAAAGATGATCACCTCCTCACCCTCATCGCAATGGACCAAGCAAAGTGGGATTTTGACAACATTGGGACTTCTAGGGTTTTGCTTGGGTGTAACCATGAGGTATATCTCTTTTCATTTAGGGTAGTTTTGATTTCCTAGCTTTTTGTTTAAGTTTAGAAGTCGTTTAGTGATGGATTGTGAGCTTTGAAATTCTAGAGAAGGGCTTGGGAGATTGATGATGTTTAGTGGCTGCCAATTAGACTTTAGAGGCGATTCTCGACCTGGACCAGTGACCAAAAGCCCAAAATATGAACTTTCGATATCGGGTTTTTGTGGATTTAGTGATGGTATATAGGAATCTGGGATGACCTGAGACCACCATAAAATAAGTTCCCTTGGCAGAGATGTGTGCAGGTGATTATGAAGCAACCCCTGAAACCCGAGACCAAAATTCCTTAATCCGGCCGCAAATTTTTTCATTGTGGCCGCAATTTGCGGCCACATTTTGGTGGAAATTATTGATTTTTGGTTGGCGGGTCCCTTAGGTGATATCTAAAGCAACCCCATATGCAAAATTGGCTAGTTTGACCTGAGTCAAAATCTGGGAGCACATTAGGGTGTTTTTGGCTATGTTTTCCGTATTTTGAAATGTTTGATTTTGCTATTTGGATTTTTTTTGGGTTGTTGGATGTTTGTACATCGACAACAAGAGTTGTTTGATTGTTTTTGCACGTGTAGGCCATAAGTTCTAACCTATGAGCGCGCTGTGTGCCGTATCGGTTTTCCGGATTCGATTTTAATAGCGATTGCGATTGTGTATTATTGTAGGTGCCTTCATGTGGATTCCGAGACGACGGAGCGTGGCGTCATCGACTTCGGCAAGCAAGGAGCAAGGTGAGTGGATCTATATCCATGGAGGAAGTCGGATGGATGGCGTATAGCACCCCCGCAAGTTTTTGATGGAAACCGATTCATAGTAAATGGTTAAGGAAACCTTTAGTAGAAAACCATAGATAGAGTTAAAAGATAGTTAGAGAAACTATATTAGAAACTAAAGGATAGTTAGAAGTGATATGATATGGCTAATATGTGATGACGGAATTTGAGGATGATGTTTGACAATATTGCCGTTTAGGGTACTATAGGACTAGATAGCCGACGTAAATGTGTCATCCGAACATACCTATTTCCAAACTGAAGAATCGTATGCATCTTTTAAACAGATACCTGGAGGGGCGTTACGGATTTTCAAATGATATCCTTTCCTTAAAAACACCGTAACCCCGACTTTCAAAAACTACGATTCGCACCTTTTAAAAACTGATTGTATAGTTCGGGTGTGTATGTTAGATTAGGTACGTATGCTCATAGTAAAGGTAGAATGTATATATAGAATTGACTTGATTTAGGAGATAAATGCGATGAAGGAAAATACGATTTGACATGTGATATGATGATATGCTGGTCTACGGATGCGAGTCGATTGAGATGATTGATACCTTGCCGATCCCCTGATACGAGATTGTTATGGATGTGACCTGGGACATAGGTATATAGATATATATAGAATTTCGTGAATCATGTATGATATGTCGTACGAGACGTTAGGTCCGTACCCCTCATTGTCGCATAGGTTGCTAGGATCCCTGATAGCTTAATGCTGCTGTATGGATTATACCGTACGTGATGTTGTGTGGCTAGATGCCGATTGATAGATTCGCCGACTCGGTCATGATAGATACGTATACCCGTCAGCATTTGCATATGATTTACCTTATGCTGCATTCATGTTATTCGCATTGCATTACTTATACCTGTGCTAGTACACCTGCACCATTATCGATGATGCGTATGTTACACTTACACAGATTTGCCGGATCACACACTTCATCATCGATAATTTCCATGTCACTACACAGTAGGATTGTTGCATCAGGATATGACTCCTTGCATGACATACTTGCGTACATACATATTGTACACCCATACTTGCGTATATACATATTGTACACCCATACTTGCGTACATACACATTGTACACTCATACTTGCATACATACACATTGTATACCCTTACTTGCGTACATATATATTGTACACCCATACTTGAGTACATACATATTGTACATCCATACTTGCGTACATACATATTTGCATATACATAGATGATGCTGACTTGATTTTGGAGATTTGGGAACCGCATGATATATTTTAAAACTGTATACATTTAAAAAGAGTGGTTTTTCCTCGATATGTGCATATTACTGTTTTATGTTGCATGATATACGGATATGCTTAAATTTCTATTATATGTCGCATACATTATGCTTTATGATTATACGCATTGAGATATGTTGTTTTCATGAGATTTCTGGATTTGAGAACTGTGGGTATTTCAAAAGAAAGTATATACTGTTTTAAAAACCCAATTTCTCTTGATATGATATTTCAGTACATCCACCATGCGTTTTCTCGGTTCTGGGACGTGTGACATGTGAAACCTGATTCGAGGAGCTTGATGAGACCGATTGCGGGTACATGGTGGGCCCGGTATGGTACCCCGAGGCGAGAACCGATTGCTGTGCAGTTGACGGTGAGCCTGGCAGAGGGACCACTATCTACCGGTGATAGTATTTAGGCTCGGCGGATATCCGGAGAATACCGACCGGAGTCGAGAGATGGGAGGGCCGATCCGGACTGACGGAGCCCGAGATATGAGGATTTACGTATCGATGCTGGACATGGGTTTCATGATATTTCGAGTGTCGATACTGGACACTCAGCTTCTCTGATTTTGATGTGTCATGAGGGACACACGTTGATTTATATCCTCATACTTTCATACATCTGCCTTTATGATATTTATATGCATGATGATGTTGTGTCAGTGGATGACACGTGGACGAGATCTACATACATACATACATTGATTATATGGTTGGACGAGATCCACATGCATACATATATTGATTATATTGTTGGATGATATCCACATGCTGATTGACATTGATATTAGTATTGGCACATATACAGACCCGGTCGCCCTAGATATCCTAGTATTACCTTTATGATACAGTTGACCTAGGAGCCGTTATTTATTCGATTTCTACTTGATATTTTTCTACTCACGAGTTGGCAAGTCACCCCCGTTGTGCCACAGTTCTTGCAGGTTGACCGCATGGATCAGTAGCGGCATCGCTAGCACACAGTTGCTTTCGGGTGATTGCCTTGATAGGTGGGACATTTGTATCGTACCCACTATTGTATTTATATTTCATTTTGTATCTAGTCAACTCCATCAATCAAATTTAGTAATTGTATAAGTAATGAGACTTAGCAAGACTTGTTGTTGCAAGACTTGAGCGATGAGTTTTATGTTCGCATTTTGGGTTGATGTCTTTCTTATTTATTTATCTTTGGTGGTGAACTTCGTCGTTGGGCGTCGTATACTTATATATACTGTCTTGCGTGGTTGTGATCCGCCATTTGGCGAAGAGCTAGCTCCCGCTTGGGGATGCCTTTATCATTTTCTTGTATATGTGGTTTTGGATCAAAAAAATACAAAGGAGGTGCTGCCCAAATTTTTAAAAGACGAAACACGTTTCCAAACTAGTAAATTTCACTTGCATTTTTATGTTCCTTTTTTATGCATTAAGAAAACTTGATTTCATTATACCTTTATTTCAAAACTTCACTTCCTTTATTTTCTTAAAAAGATTTAGATTTCTGGGTTTCAGCTTACTTGAATTTCATTACGCGTTTAGACGTTGCGTGATTTAAGTGCTGGTCATGAGCTAATATTTCGGGTCGTGACAAAGTTGGTATTAGAGCGCTAGGTTTAACCTTGGTTCGAGTCTATATTTGACTATGCGTAGTCTAGGGCAGGTATGTATTTCGGAACCTAAGCTTAACCTTACGGAACTTAGACTTGAACGGGGGGTATTAGACCCGAACTTTCGTTACATAAGCTGACCCTGATTGATGGAGTATGTAGCTTGAGTAGAGTGACGTACCGTACGTATGTTCCGCGGCATATTTACGATACAATACTACACTTAAGAAACCTTAGGATGTACATTTTTTGAGACTTATGATTCTCTTCATACCAATGATTATACATCCATTTGAGATCCTTGATTATATTTGTTTCCATGATCATACTCTCATTGATGTTGTTCCTTCTTGTGATCATGTATCCATTTTGGATCTGTCGTTTCCTTTCATGCCTTTGATCTGTTTTCATCGATACTCGATTGAGGTTCCTGTCACCATGGTCAGAGCACAATTTGAGCTGCTGCTGGTGTTGTGGTCAGGACGAGCTCATCTGGTATGAGGACTGACCATTGTGTTTTCTGATGACATGGGAACGTCTCGGTATAGTGTTTGTGTTGTGACCTCTTGTTGGGGCGGGTGGTTGGTTTTGCACCAGATGATCGGGCCATTGATAGAGCTGCCAGTTGCTAGAGGACTGTTGATGTACAGCATACCTCAGAGATTGTGATGTAGTCTACCGTACAGACAGATGACCCAGCTGTTGCTGAGATTGATGAGATGTCGCCTCCAGACTTTACGGGCAAAGATCGCTGGAGCTTTCTGGCAGAGATACGACAGGTGATAGCTAGTCTATCCTGAGTTGAGAGACGAAGGTGATTCGTCAGATTGATGTGCCAACGCAGGCCCAGTTGAGTTAAAGATTTCCAGCATAGAGAGTCTTACTCAGATCTAGAGTTGACCGATCCAGAGACGACTGTTGATGTATCGCCTTTCCAGGAGGATTGAGCCATTGTTTAGCATGCGGGCGAAGAGTATTCACATGTTGTATATGTAAGTCCACGTTACTCACCCCGGTTCTTACGGGGAGGCGGAAACGGCAAAAAACAATAATTTGGCGCAAAGCAACATGGACTAAAAGTCGGATCTTTGCTAAACTAGAAACTAGTAAACACTAAGAGGTTTAACTACTATGCTTGTAGAAAATATACCTCACGGAACCGGTCCTTCGGGTCTTCATTCCGCTGTCCCACTCGTCCATCCAAGCTCCAATCGTCGATCCGGACCTTGGGCACCTCCGCGGCCGTCTTGAGTCGAAGACGATCCATCCGAGAGATGTACACTAAGCTCCGCCTCAAGCCGAGGCAACTAGGGCAAAGTGATTGCTAGTTAAGAAGCCCTAGAATGTATAGAGGAGATGTATGGATGTATTTGTCTTTGTGGGATCTTTTTCTCTCAACACATGAGATCAAAAGATGAGATCAAGAGGAGGAAGAAGAAGGAGAAAGGTTAGCAACCATGGAGCTTCTCATTTCAAGAGAGAGAATGAGAATGAACAAATGAAAAGCTTAACCAAGAGAAAACCCAACCATGGTTGCAATGATACTCATTTTCATCATTACTAATCCTATCATGAAAAAGTTGATGGCTACAAATGACATGACCATTATCATAACAAAAAGAAAAAGAAAACCAAAGAATACTTTAGATCTTTCAAGAAGATCCTAGTCAACTTTGGTCAAACGGTCAACAAAGTCAAGATGGTCAATGCAATTAGCCATAACATAATTATTAATAAGAGGATTAGTAAATAATGTCCCCGGCTCATAATGGTTTGACCGAACCAACTGTCAAAACCCTAATGAGGCACCTCCTCCTTCACCGCTCCTCAAAACTGTGCATACACACCCGCATCCGCATTCCGTAGAATGCGAATGCACAGAAGACAAAACAAATCCATCTGTGCAATACTAGAATCCGGCTTAAACCAAAGCCCACTAGTATTGCCTGCCCGAACAACATACGCACACAAGTGTACGCAAGTGATCGCAGCCCTGCCGTAAAACCATACGGCCTCTACACGTTTCGCCCAGTGCAGGGAAACTCTCTGTGTGGGACTCTAAAGACTCGACACTACGCTGGCAGTGGGTTTAACCACAGACCGCAAGCGGCACTAGCTGTACGTAACGGTCCCCAGGTAGATGTCGACAAGAAGGCCGATGAGATAAACCCATCCGAACTCCTACCGAGCCTGTATGTGACAATCTCCGTACAGTCCGGTCTGTTCGTCTGATACATCGCATGGCGGGCCTAGGGGGCGGTAAACATCAGTCCCCTAATAGCAGTACAAGTCATGTCGGAGTGAAGCCTAGAACACACTGAGATAACACTGGAAACCTACCAGTATATCTCGCTTGCCCTGGCCAGG
The DNA here is from genome assembly GCA_030015575.1 of Agapanthus africanus. Classification (NCBI taxonomy): domain Eukaryota; kingdom Viridiplantae; phylum Streptophyta; class Magnoliopsida; order Asparagales; family Amaryllidaceae; genus Agapanthus; species Agapanthus africanus. Next base: position 373,986,685 of record CM057339.1, on the reverse strand, counting down.
GACTACTCGTGTAATGGCTCTCCTAGACACAGCGCGATGTCAACCCCTAATACCGGAAGAGACGAATCCTGTCTTACCGTCACTGCCTCCAAGTGCTTCGGGACTGCACCCAACTACTACCTGTTTGCACGACTCATTTGAGCCGTGGTAGGGTAGTAATCTAAGTACAGTGGGAACACACTCGAGGCGAAGTGACAGTGTCAAGTCAGCGGACTAAGCTGTACTCATGTCACCTGGGAACTGATAACTGACGATAGGTATAATACCATCCATCAGTTCCCGACGAGTCCTGTCCAGTGTACTCATAACCTAACGAGCACCCGCATACTATCTCCAGTACGACGTACTGATGGCTATGGGACAGACCACCTCCCGTGCTGGGATGAGAAGCGTACACGCTAGTCTACTCCGGAATATCGATGCCCTGTCTCGATAGTCCTACGACTAGGGACCTGTATAAGGATATGCTTACAGATTACCCAGCCCACACAAGTATGACTGCCATCACAACGCTGGTAATCAAGCAAAGATCCTAAGGGCTCTACTAATATGTATAAGCGATATGCTAAAAGATACACATGCACATATTGAAGTATAAACAAACCAAGTAGCATACTACCATTTTGAGAAAGATTGTCTATACAACTGTGAATATCCTAAGCTTCCATTAAGTAATATACAATCTAGTATGATACAGTAATGGCCTCTAGGGCATATACACTAACAATCTCCCACTTGCACTAAGGCCATGTACTGGCGTATCGAAGACCTATCATCTCGATCAGCCGCTCGAACTGAGTCTGGGATAGGGCCTTCGTGAGTGGATCTGCAGTGTTGTTCTCTGTATTTACTCGCTTCACCTCGATCTCCCGGCGATCTACGATCTCCCTGATCAGGTGGTACCGCCTCAAAATGTGCCTGGACTTTTGATGGGACCTGGGTTCCTTCGCTAAAGCTATAGCTCCGTTGTTGTCGCAATACAGCGGTATTGGATCAACAATGGTAGGAACCACCTGAAGTTCCGTGAGGAACTTCTTCATCCAGACAGCTTCCTTTGCGGCATCACAAACAGATATGTACTCTGCTTCCATAGTTGAGTCAGCAACGGTCTCCTGCTTGGAACTCTTCCAGCAAACCGCCCCTCCATTGAGGGCAAAGACATAACCCGACATGGACTTGGAGTCATCCTTGTCACTCTGGAAGCTGGAGTCAGCAAAGGCCTCGAGCTGGAGGTCTTTTCCGTCATACACTAAGAACATCTCCTTAGTCCTTCATAGGTACTTGAGAATGTTCTTTACCGCTATCCAGTGTTTCTTCCCTGGGTTCGACTGATACCGGCTTACAACGCTCAATGCGTATGCTACATCTGGTCTGGTACATAACATCGCATACATTATAGAGCCTACCGCAGAAGCGTAGGGTATAATAGACATGCGATCCCTTTCCAAATCAGTCTTGGGAGACATCTCTTTGGAGAGGGTGATCCCGTGACAAGCCGGTAAATTACCGCGCTTGGAATCTTCCATACTGAATCTTTTCAGTATGGTGTCAATGTACCTGGACTGTGAAAGTCCCAACATCCTCTTAGATCTATCACGATAGATCTGGATCCCCAGAATGTAGTTGGCATCGCCCAGGTCCTTCATGGAGAACCTCTGCGACAAGAATCCTTTGACTAACTGTAGCATAGGAATATCATTTCATATTAGGAGAATGTCATCCACGTACAAAATGAGGAATACCACAGTTCTCCCTACAATCTTACTGTAAATGCATGGTTCATCTGGGTTTTTGATAAAGTCGAATTCCTTGACAGTATCATCAAAGAAGATGTTCCAACTCCGCGATGCCTGCTTCAGTCCATAAATGGATTTGAGTAACTTGCACACTCTACCGCTGCTCCCACTCTGAATGAATCCCTCCAGCTGATCTATATAGACGCACTCTTCTAAATTTCCATTTAGGAAAGCCGTCTTAACGTCCATCTGCCAGATTTCATAATCGTGGAAGGCAGCAATGGCAAGAAGGATCCGAATGGATTTCAGCATAGCCACTGGAGAAAAGGTCTCGTCATAGTCCAAACCAGGTCTTTGACGAAAACCCTTTACTACAAGTCTAGCTTTATAGGTCTCAACCTGCCCATCTACACCAATCTTCTTTCTGAAGATCCATTTGTATCCTACGGGTTTTACCCCTTCTGGAGCAAAGTCCAAAGTCCAAACTTTGTTGGTGTACATAGACTCCATCTCGGCCCGCATTGCATCCAGCCATTTTACCGAGTCGCCGCTCTGAATGGCTTGCTGGAAGCTAGTAGGCTCACCATAATCCATAGTGCAATCCTCTCTATCCCCGTCTATGAGAAAACCGTAGTATCTCTCGGGCGGATGAGACTGCCTACTATTCCTGCGGAGTGGCGTAGGAATGTCCTGTTCTTTCGAACCCTCTGGTTCTACTAAGCTTTCAGTAATAGCTCATGGTTCTGGAATTTCTTCCGGTTCTGTTGCGCTCCCACTTATCTGATTTTCCAAAAACTCAGTTTCCAAGAAGCGGGCATGACGAGAAACAAAAACTTTTTGTTCCTCTGCGTAATAGAAAAGATACCCTTTGGAGTTCTTTGGGTATCCCACAAACTTACACTGTACTGAACGTGCCTCGAGCTTATACGCATGCTGCTTTTTTACAAAAGCTGGACATCCCCATGTCTTAATGTGATTAAGATAGGGTTTCTTCCCACACCACATCTGATATGGCGTGGTAGGCACAGTCTTAGTAGGAACTCGGTTCAAAAGGTATGCAGCTGATTCTAGTGCATAACCCCAGAAGGATTGCGGTAACTCAGCCTTACTCATCATGGAACGAACCATATCCAATAGGGTTCGATTCCTCCTTTCCGATATACCGTTGTGTTGTGGTGTGTATGGAGGAGTAAGCTGAGAGAGAATTCCATTCTCTTTTAAGTAGCCCAGAAACTCGGCACTCAAGTATTCACCACCTCGATCAGATCTCAGTGTCTTGATACTTTTGCCTGTTTGTTTTTCAACTTCATTCTTGTATTCCTGAAATTTCTCAAAGGCCTCGGATTTGTGCTTCATCAAGAAGACATATCCATACCTAGAGAAATCATCTATGAAAGTAATGAAGTATGAATAACCACTTCGCGCATGTGTAGACATTGGACCACACACATCACTGTGTATGAGTCCCAAGAGCTCACTTGCTCTTTCTCCGTGTCCAGTGAACGGAGTCTTTGTCATCTTTCCCATGAGACAAGATTCACAAGTGGCATAAGACTGATACTCGAACGGATCCAAGTATCCTTCTTTATGTAACTTTGTCAATCGTGTCTCATTAATGTGACCCAGTCTACAATGCCATAAGAAAGCCTGATTTAATTCCGGAGACTTTCTTTTAAGTGTGTTTTGGACACTGAATACCTGAGCTTGATTCAAAATGTATATACCGTTTTTCAATGTACCTGATCCAATCAGAACTTGATTTAGGTGGATGTTTACTACATCGCTTACAAAAGTAAAGTCATACCCTTCCTTAGAAAGTAAGGATAAAGATATGATATTACAAGTCGCACCTGGTACATAAAAACAGTCACGCAGAATCAATATCTGCCCAGTTGTCAGTCCTAGATGATATTCCCCTACGGATTCAGCATACATGCTCATTCCGTTAGCAACCCTGAGAGTCATATCACCTTTCCTGATAACCCTACGGTTTCTTAGAGCCTGTAATGAATTACAGATATGAGATTCTGATCCGGTATCCAATACCCAGGAAGTGGGGTTAACTGACATACAGTTCTCTATTACAAACACACCCGAAGCCGAAGCCACAACATAATTCGAATTCTGGCTACTGGCTATACTAGCCCTGCAATCCTTCTGCCAATGTTCATTCCTGTAACAATAGGAACGTCCCTCTTTTACTACATCTAGTCCCGAAACTTCTGCCCTTCCCTTTCTTTCTACTTCCTTGGTTTCCTTCAGGGTAGTAGGTAGGGACTGTTGAACTAAGTCAGCATCTGACTTGTTCTTCAACGTGGTCTTCAGGTCCGCGAGCTCAAAAGAGCTGGTCTCTGTAAGGACGTTGCCCCCTACAGATGACCCGATAGCCAACCTCGCTGGAAGCAATTCGTTCGAGGTCTCATATCTTGCGATACGAGATTGCTCTCTATATAAATCTTTGTTATGAAGGAAGATAGAAACTAAGTCCATCTTCTCGTGCTGCCTCTGGTATGCACCATCAACTGAGGCTCGTACGAGGCACTTGGCTTTCGCACAGTCTTTTTCCGATGAGTCACGGATATAAATATCCGTGACAGGGGAAACTGGACCTGAGACGGTAGGGGTTGGATTAGTTAAGAGGTGTCCCAGCTTGTCATGGGCAATGGACATCTGGACAGACCTTTGCCAGTCATAACAGTCAGATTCAGTCATTTTATTATCTAGATGTAACCTAGGTGCGGTCACTGGGTCGCTGCAATTAAGAGAGAGAGAAGAAAACACTCAGCATGATGCTCTTGCAAGAACAGGATGGCTCCCACTGTCTCTCGAATCCCTCCTCAAACCATAAAGGAAGAATTAGTCAGGATCAATCTCACCGTACAATACTTGCTTAACCGTTCAGCCAGGCCAGTGTCGGTACTTCGAGGGAGGTTTTCCAACGCTTTCGCGAAGTTCCTTAATTAAGTAACCTCTTTTCCCTGTGGGCGTAGTCCCGCTAACACCTTTCTAGACACCTACTTGGTTTATAGAATTGATCGTTAAGTGAGAAAGTTCCCGAGGAGTAGCATATACTCACAGTAGGATCGGGATCCAAATATCATCGCGTGACAAAACTGAAGGAATCCTACCAGAATTATCACACTCCAAATGGTATGCAGCGCTAGCATGTTTCAGTACTTTTGAAACTCCCGATGTGGATTTTTGCCCCATGCTCTTATGACCTTGACTTTGGCCAACAAATCATAAGTCACATGTCAAGTTCTACCCGTCATTATCCAGGTTAATTTGAACCCACCCGCACATACCCTTGACTTTGGCCAACAAGGCAGTACGACTGTCCCAAACCAACGCATTTATCTATGCTACATATGAATACCCAACAGCTACCAAACACCGTGCCTTGACTTTGGCCAACAAACACAGCTTGAATACTATTGACTATCCATACGAAACGACGGAGGGCTACAGATGGTTTTGGCGAAACCGTGAACGTAGTGAACTTGATATAATCGATGGAACGAGATAGCTTTTAAAAGGAGTGGTTCAAGTTCCGCGTTTAAAATACTAGTTTTTGAAAAGAACCGAATGGTTTTCAAAGTGTTCCAACGACTTTTACTTGGTTTATTTTCTTGCATTAGTTCTTTTAATGCGTCCCATCATTTAATCCTACCATTGCAGAAAACAACCAAAATATGACGTACGCTTATGCCATTCGCATTCGCCATGGGGCCCCGTCATCACCCGTTAGGTTACTTAACTAACGACAGAGCGAGGGCTGGGCTAGCGCGGCTGTAAAACATAAGCAACGCCTAAATAGTTATCATATATAAATATATAGCAATGATAGACATTACAGATCACAGATGAACACTTTGGATGTACTAGGAATCCGCGATTCGTTCGAGCCTGCAACGAAAAGCGGATTACACGGTTACGATGAATAGCCAAACCCCACCCTAGACCCCTACGGGTGCGGCAAACTACCCACCAAGTACCCGAAGCGAAGCAACCTCCCTCAACCCGTGAGTAGGCCACTCGGCATTTCGAGATACCCGGTAGTTTGTGCACCCCTCCTTGGATCTATCCTAGGAGCAAAAACAGTAAAAAGAATTATACAATGACGGCAACAACCCCGACCCGGTTGTGCGGCCATACAAATAATATTACATCAATTTACAAATTTTTACAATGAATGAAAGAAAAACAAACACTCATCTCACACCCATTCCCGGCTATTCATCCGCGACAATCCACCGAGTTCATATACACAAACCATCAACATTACAGATCACAGATATGTATAACCCCCACTAATCGACATATAGCGATTAGCGGACATTCAATACATATATCACATTACAGAAAATATCCATTAGCCAAAGTCTACGGAATATCGATCAAAATATGGATTTTTAACCACCCCAAAAGTCAATTTGCTCTCTGAAAAATCTGGGTGGAAAAAACATGCATTAAAAGTCCCAAAACATCCAAACTAAAACACTGCACAAAACCCGATCCAGTGACGAGTCAAAAACGCGGCGGAACCGCGGCAATGAGCATGTCATTGCCGCGGACCGCGGTCGTTTGATCGAATCACTGGATCGTTTTTCTGCAGTGTTTTCACAAAACCCTGAGACGATTTTTGAAGTATGATTTTTTATTTTTAGAGCAGAAAACAAAATCAACAGAAAGTTATGGTTTTGCGGATGTGTTTTGCGACTTCTTTCCGATCGATATTCTTAACACTTTGCTAAGTTACTAGTTCTAGTTTAGCTAGGCTTTGATACCACTGTAAGTCCACGTTACTCACCCCGGTTCTTACGGGGAGGCAGAAACGGCAAAAAACAATAATTTGGCGCAAGGCAACATGGACTAAAAGTCGGATCTTTGCTAAACTAGAAACTAGTAAACACCAAGAGGTTTAACTACTATGCTTGTAGAAAATATACCTCACGGAACCGGTCCTTCGGGTCTTCATTCCGCTGTCCCACTCGTCCATCCAAGCTCCAAGCGTCGATCCGGACCTTGGACACCTCCGCGGCTTTCTTGAGTCGAAGACGATCCATCCGAGAGATGTACACTAAGCTCCGCCTCAAGCTGAGGCAACTAGGGCAAAGTGATTGCTAGTCAAGAAGCCCTAGAATGTATAGAGGAGATGTATGGATGTATTTGTCTTTGTGGGATCTTTTTCTCTCAACACATGAGATCAAAAGATGAGATCAAGAGGAGGAAGAAGAAGGAAAAAGGTTAGCAACAATGGAGCTTCTCATTTCAAGAGAGAGAATGAGAATGAACAAATGAAAAGCTTAACCAAGAGAAAACCCAACCATGGTTGCAATAATACTCATTTTCATCATTACTAATCCTATCATGAAAAAGTTGATGGCTACAAATGACATGACCATTATCATAACAAAAAGAAAAAGAAAACCAAAGAATACTTTAGATCTTTCAAGAAGATCCTAGTCAACTTTGGTCAAACTGTCAACAAAGTCAAGATGGTCAATGCAATTAGCCACAACATAATTATCAATAAGAGGATTAGTAAATAATATCCCCGGCTCATAATGGTTTTGACCGAACCAACTGTCAAAACCCTAATGAGGCACCTCCTCCTTCACCGCTCCTCAAAACTGTGCATACACACCCGCATCCGCATTCCGTAGAATGCGAATGCACAGAAGACAAAACAAATCCATCTGTGCAATACTAGAATCCGGCTTAAACCAAAGCCCACTAGTATTGCCTGCCCGAACAACATACGCACACAAGTGTACGCAAGTGATCGCAGCCCTGCCGTAAAACCATACGGCCTCTACACGTTTCGCCCAGTGCAGGGAAACTCTCTGTGTGGGATTCTAAAGACTCGACACTACGCTGGCAGTGGGTTTAACCACAGACCGCAAGCGGCACTAGCTGTACGTAACGGTCCCCAGGTAGATGTCGACAAGAAGGCCGATGAGATAAACCCATCCGAACTCCTACTGAGCCTGTATGTGACAATCTCCGTACAGTCCGGTCTGTTCGTCTGATACATCGCATGGCGGGCCTAGGGGGCGGTAAACATCAGTCCCCTAATAGCGGTACAAGTCGTGTCGGAGTGAAGCCCAGAACACCCTGAGATAACACTGGAAACCTACCAGTATATCTAGCTTGCCCTGGCCAGGGACTACTCGTGTAATGGCTCTCCTAGACACAGCGCGATGTCAACCCCTAATACCGGGAGAGACGAATCCTGTCTAACCGTCACTGCCTCCAAGTGCTTCGGGACTGCACCCAACTACTACCTGTTTGCACGACTCCTTTGAGCCGTGGTAGGGTAGTAATCTAAGTACAGTGGGAACACACTCGAGGCGAAGTGACAGTGTCAAGTCAGCGGACTAAGCTGTACTCATGTCACCTGGGAACTGATAACTGACGATAGGTATAATACCATCCATCAGTTCCCGACGAGTCCTGTCCAGTGTACTCGTAACCTAACGAGCACCAGCATACTGTCTCCAGTACGACGTACTGATGGCTATGGGACAGACCACCTCCCGTGCTGGGATGAGAAGCGTATACGCTAGTCTACTCCGGAGTATCGATGCCCTGTCTCGATAGTCCTACGACTGGGGACCTGTATAAGGATGTGCTTACAGATTACCCAGCCCTCAAAAGTATGACTGCCATCACAACGCTGGTAATCAAGCAAAGATCCTAAGGGCTCTACTAATATGTATAAGCGATATGCTAAAAGAAACACATGCACATATTGAAGTAGAAACAAACCAAGTAGCATACTACCATTTTGAGCAAGATTGTCTATACAACTGTGAATATCCCAAGCTCCCATTAAGTAATATACAATCTAGTATGATACAGTAGTGGCCTCTAGGGCGTATACACTAACAGTATAGGCGAAGTTAAAGAGTTCGAACGAATGTCAGAAACCCATTTTTTCCGGTTTAAAGTATTCGGAGGAACATGCAAGTAATTCTGTGGTCCCTCTAGAAGAATGAAACCCTAACTCGACATGATGACCATGGAACCGCTTTTGAACCTTAGGGTTGCGGCAGTTTAGCGGTGCCATCAGTGAGGCTTGGGTTTGCCCTTCTACGGCTGGTCTAGAGGTACTGTGGTATGTACCAGATATTATTAAAATGTGCTCAGGTGTTGAGCTTTCGGAAAATTTTGGGGCCTTGATGACTCGATCGAAAAGTTTAGCGTCGTCCGGATATCATGTGGTAAGAGATCAGCAAGCTGACCAGTTTCGGATAGAGGACCTCACTCAGATGCGTTGTGAGTTGATCGAGAACGGACGAGTATAGAGTATTTCTCCGATGGTTAGGACGAGCTCCCGAGGACGTGTTTGGATAGATATCTTCTATAGAGTGATGAAGATACCGAGTTCGTGATTTCGAGTCCGTGTGAGAGACTTCGGATTGACCGTGGCCGAGAAAAGTTGCAGTGCGCAGATAGTATGACGTGATGTCAAAGTGGACGATGATAAAGACGAGTGGAACAAGACGTTAGTACGAGATGCTGACGAGCTGTTGTTACTCCCCGTTGAGATTAAAGATTGGATATGTCTACAGAGGCGTTGGGATGTGACCAGTTCCCGAGAAAATGCTGTGCTGAGGACGCAGATGTCCAGAGAGTGAGAAAAGATTATACAAGAGTACCCGCCTCTGTATAGTTCGGCATAGGTGAGATTGGAAGAGACCTTGAGCAGGATTCCTTCCAGGACACTGCTGCAATAAGATTTGCACCGAGGATCAGATGTGTCACGTATATTCAGAGAGCCAGAGGCCGACGCCATTGACGTGCTTCTTTACGAGTGGTCATGATAATTGGCCGAGAGATGACCAGAGAAGTTCTAGAGCGGAATTGTTCCCGTTAGCACGCCTGACCAGGCCGACGAGCCAATGGATTGCGAGATTGGTAATCCATAGTAAAAATAAGAACCCAGAGATAGATGACGTCAGACCGTGAGCAGGAGGCAAGCGGATGTTCTTGTTCTGCCAGTTTTAGGCGCACCGGTTTATTCTTCGACATTGTAGGAGGTGTATCTCAATGTCATTTATTGCGATTTGCGTTTATAATCCGAGTATCACGCTTATATCGTTTGGATTTAAGTTTTGATGATTAAGTTTCATGATATCGTTTTCGTGCACCATGGCTTTACTTACTGGGTATTTACATTTTGTGCATATCTATTGCACTTGATATTGATTTTGTGCCTTGGCTGCACATGTTTGTGATTTCGTGGATTTCATATAGTTGATTTGATTTTGTGCATGTAGTACGCACTCGATTTGATTTTGCACTCGGAATAGTTTATATATGCTTGCAGTGCATTAATACGTGATTTGTACACGCAGTTGCATGCGTTTACGATTTTATACACCCTGGTACACTCGGTATTGATTTTATACGCATTTGAGTTATGTATTCGTATTTCGCGCACTGGATGCACTGTATTCGTATTTCGCGCACTGGATGCACTGTATTCGTATTTCATGCACTGGATGCACTGTATTCGTATTTCGTGCACTGATTGCACTAGATTTGCATTTCATGCATTTGTTGCACCGGAAGGGTATTCGTGCATTAGTTGCACTAGATTATACTCCGTATATTAGTTGCACCTGATTTATGCCTTTGAGCATTCGTTTTACTAGATTTGTGTTTTCGTGCGCGTTGGCACTTGCCGTTCGTGCATGCTACTGCACTATATACTTTTACGGACCCGACGCGCTTGGATTGGATTTTGCGCATATTAGGCGCTTGATTTTGGATTTTTGTGCGCATCGGATGCACTTGAGTGAGATTTTACTCATGCATGTTGGATGCCCTTAATTTAGATTTTTATTCGTGCATGTGGGATGCACTTGATTTCGATTTTCATTTGTGCATGATGGATGCACTTGATTTGGATTTTCGCGCATGTTGGGCGTCTGATATGAGATGTGATTTGTGCACACCGGATGCACTTGATTGGGATTTTTATCCGTGCATGTTAGCTGCATCGGATTGATGTTTTCGTGCATTCTAGATGCACTTGATATTGTTGTCGTGCACACCCGTTGCACTGGACAGATACTTTCGTGCGCACCCGTTGCACTTAGTTTTGCTTTTGTGCACATTGGTAGCACTTGTATTTGGATTTGATTTCCGTGCGCACCAGACGCACGTGATTTGGATACGCCTTTTGAGGCTGATTTTGCTCTTGAGCACCTTGTTTTCACGATGGGCACTATATTATGTGGTAGCCGAACAGGACTGATCTAAGGACAGTACCTGAGTACCTTGCATGCATTAAAAATTTTGACAAGAGGTTTTCAAAAAGGAGCTATAGTCTCGCTATTTCCTACGTGTTCGTGAGCGACACGAACGTTTATAAGGAAAACCTTTTTGAGATATTTCAAAATGACGGGACATATAATTGAGCAAAACCTATATGAACATATGTTTATTACTTTACAAATGAGCGTCCGTCACTTATGCCATGAGCTACGCATCACATGGCGATTCAGAAAGGATTTTTGCATGTATTTTATTCAATTTTTGAAGATTTTTCAAGGATGCGTACTATATACATATTACAGTATTTGACTAGTGTACATTGGATTTCTGTAGTGGACTTCGAGATATGTATCTCCATTGTAACTCCAAGGATATGCGTGCAAATCCGATGATTTGCGTGACGCTTGATGGAGTTCGATTTTAAGTTTTATATTCGTTTTCAGGCGCACGCGATGCGCTGTGGTATTTCTGCATCTTCCATGATTTCGGAGCCCCGTTGATTTGAATTGAGTATTGAAATGTTTTAGTATTTGGGGGTTTAAATTTAAATTCGGGGACCGAATTTATTTAAGGAGGGAAGATTGTAACATTTCAGAAAATATAAAATATATTTTTGGAATTTAATATTAAAATAATATATTTCCCGAAAACTGCCCGATTTGTGGAATTGGGGTTTTCGAAAAAGGGTATAAATATATACCAATAATTGTGAAATAAATGGAAATTAAAATGATTTATTCATTTAAAAATATATTTAAAGGATTTGGCATTTTAAAAATTTATTATATGCAGTTTGGATAAAAACCCGATTAGTGCACTGCTAATCGCGATTAAACCAAATCCATGTTTCTACAGTTTTCATGGTTAGTACACCATGACATGTTTCATTTGGTTACTTGTTCATTGTGTTGTTTTATGTTATTGTTTTATTGTGGTGAGAAAAGAAAAGAAAAGGGAAAAATGTGTCATGATGACTTGAGGAGAGAGAGGGGGGACATCATGATGAGAGTGAGCATGCTAGGAGAGAGAATGAGGGTGAGAAAGAGAGAGGGGGGGGGGGGGGGAGAGTGCTGCCCATATCTTTTCCCCCACCATTTCTTTCATCTCCTTCTTCATCCTCAAGCCCTCATTCTACCCTCATGACCCATCTCCAATCTTTCATCAAAACCCCATACCCCTTCACAAAAGATGATCACCTCCTCACCCTCATCGCAATGGACCAAGCAAAGTGGGATTTTGACAACATTGTGACTTCTAGGGTTTTGCTTGGGAGTAACCATGAGGTATATCTCTTTTCATTTAGGGTAGTTTTGATTTCCTAACTTTTTGTTTAAGTTTAGAAGTCGTTTAGTGATGGATTTGTGAGCTTTGAAATTCTAGAGAAGGGTTTGTGAGATTGATGATGTTTAGTGGCTGCCAAATAGACTTTAGAGGCGCTTCTCGACCTGGACCAGTGACCAAAAGCCCTAAATACGAACTTTCGATATCGGGTTTTTGTGGATTTAGTGATGGTATATAGGAATCTGGGATGATCTGAGACCACCATAAAATAAGTTCCCTTGGCAGAGATGTGTGCAGGTGATTATGAAGCAACCCCTGAAACCCGAGACCAAAATTGCTTAATCCGGCCACAAATTTATTCATTGTGGCCGCAATTTGCGGCCACATTTTGGTGGAAATTGTTGATTTTTGGTTGGCGGGTCCCTTAGGTGATATCTAGAGCAACCCCATATGCAAAATTGGCTAGTTTGACCTGAGCCAAAATCTGGGAGCATATTGGGGTGTTTTTGGCTATGTTTTCCATATTTTGAAATGTTTGGTTTTGCTATTTGGATTTGTTTTGGGTTGTTGGATGTTTGTACATCGACAACAAGGGTTGTTTGATTGTTTTTGCACGCGTAGGCCATAGGTTCTAACCTATGAGCGCGCCGTGTGCCGTATCGGTTTTCCGGATTCGATTTTAATAGCAATTGCGATTGCGTATTATTGTAGGTGCCTTCATGTGGATTCCGAGGTGACGGAGTGTGGCGTCATCGACTTTGGCAAGCAAGGAGCTAGGTGAGTGGATCTATATCCATGGGGGAAGTCGGGTGGATGGCGTATAGCACCCCCGCAAGTCTTTGATGGAAACCGATTTATAGTAAATGGTTAAGGAAACCTTTAGTAGAAAACCATAGATAGAGCTAAAAGATAGTTAGAGAAACTATATTAGAAACTAAAGGATAGTTAGAAGTGATATGATACGGCTAATATGTGATGATGGAATTTGAGGATGATGTTTGACGATATTGCCGTTTAGGGTACTATATGACTAGATAGCCGACGTAAATGTGTCATTCGAACCATACTTATTTCCAAACTGAAGAATCGTATGCATCTTTTAAACAGATACCTGGAGGGGCGTTACGGATTTTCAAATGATATCCTTTCCTTAAAAACACCGTAACCCCGACTTTCAAAAACAACGATTCACACCTTTTAAAAACTGATTGTATAGTTCGGGTGTGTATGTTAGATTAGATACGTATACTCATAGTAAAGGTAGAATGTATATATAGAATTGAATTGATGTAGGAGATAAATGCGATGAAAGGAAAATACGATTTGACATGCGATATGATGATATGCTGGTATACGGATGCGAGTCGATTGAGATGATTGATACCTTGTCGGTCCCCTGATACGAGATTGTTATGGATGTGACATGGGACATAGGTATATAGATATATATAGAATGTCCTGAATCATGTATGATATGTCGTACGAGACGTTAGGTCCGTACCCCTCATTGTCGCATAGGTTGCTAGGATCCCTGATAGCTTAATGCTGCCGTACGATAGATTATACCGTACATGATGTTGTGTGGCTAGATGCCGATTGATAGATTCACCGACTCGGTCATGATAGATACGTATACCCGTCAGCATTTGCGTATGATTTACCTTATGCTGCATTCATGTTATTCGCATTGCATTACTTATACCTGTGCTAGTACACCTGCACCATTATCGATGATACGTATGTTACACTTATACAGATTTGCCGGCTCACACACTTCATCATCGATAATTGCCATGTCACTACACAGTAGGATTGTTGCATCAGGATATGACTCCCTGCATGACATACTTGCGTACATACATATTGTACACCCATACTTGCGTACATACACATTGTACACCCATACTTGCGTACATACACATTGTACATCCATACTTGCGTACATACATATTGTACACCCATACTTGCGAACATATATATTTGCACATACATCGATGATGCTGGCTTGATTTTGGAGATTTGGGAACCGCATGATATATTTTAAAACTGTATTCATTTAAAAAGAGCTGTTTTCCCTCGATATATGCATATTACTGTTTTATGTTGCATGATATACGGATATGCTTAAATTTCTATTATATGTCGCATACATCATGCTTTATGATTATACGCATTGAGATGTTTTCATGAGATTTCTGGATTTGAAAACCGTGTGTATTTCAAAAGAAAGTATGTACTATTTTAAGACCCCAGTTTTTCTTGATATAATATTTCAGTGCGTCCACCATGCGTTTTCTCGGTTCTGAGACGTGTGACATGTGAAACCCGATGCGAGGAGCTGGATGAGGCCGATTGCGGGTACATGGTGGACCCGGTATGGTACCCCGGGGTGAGAACGGATTGCTGTGCAGTAGACGGTGAGCCTGGTAGAGGGACCACTACCTACCGGTGATAGTATTTGGGCTCGGAGGAAATCCGGAGGATACCGACCGGAGTCGAGAGATGAGAAGGCCGATCCAGACTGACGGAGCCCGAGATATGAGGATTTACGTGTCGATGCTGGACACGGGTTTCATGATGTTTCGAGTGTCGATACTGGACACTCAGGTTCCCTGATTTTGATGTTTCGCGAGGGACACACGTTGATTAATATCCTCATGCTTTCATGCATCTGCCTTTATGATATTTACATGCATGATGATGTTGTGTCAGTGGATGACACGTGGACGAGATCCACATGCATACATACATTGATTATATGGTTGGACAAGATCCACATGCATATATACATTGATTATTGTTCATCTCATAAAACTGCATTTTATTACCTCTCATTCGTTATCTGTTTTGCTATATATCGGTACTTGTAATCAGTGTCTGCTCTGTTATTATAGTTTACAGGTATTCGTGATACAAAACTGGAAAACACATTCAAAATCACAGATATCACGTTTAGGAGCCGACATTGCAAACAGAACAGGAAACCGACCGATGTCCCAGGAGCTCCTTTGGAAATAATACAGGTGTACACATTTTTTGTGTAAAATTGGTCCAACACACATGTGGACACATGCCATGGACAAGGTAAGGGGCTGCCATAGACCATGTAGGCTGTCTTGGCATCATGAAGAAAACAAGTGCGCACACAAAGTGGGTGTGAATGCATTTATTGCTAAAAGTGTGGATGTGATGTAAAGACCAAGTTTCCCTCCAATTCTCTGCATACAAACCAGGTTAAATCAGACCAAGCAAATTGTGCTAGTGTTATTAGAAAGAGCACACAAGTCTACACTACAAGCCCGAGCCCACCTCCTCGGATTTTGGCCGGCGAGCCTCCTTGATAATCCGGCGAGCTCGGTTCCTGAGGCCCCAGTGGGTCCCATATTTTCACAGTACCCACCTTGATGCCACTTCAGATTATTTTTATTGTTTACTTAATTTTCTTTTGGGCCTATAAATAGCAGATAAGTGGCAAGGGAAAGGGTTACCATGGACCATGCATATACCATACTATAGTTTTTGTTAGTTTGTTTCTTTTTGGTTTAGCTTGAGGGGAGTGATCTTCAATCAGTTTCTTCTTCTTCTTCCTTCTTGAAGCTCTCTTTGGAGAGCTTCATTAAGGAGATTGAATAAGTCACTAAATCTTCTATCTTGTTCTCAAGTGTTTATATAATTGTTGCTTCTTTTTATTTACATGCCTTCTTTACTTGCTTTCTTTAATCATGCTTAGCTAATTCTTTTATTTGGTGGTGGTGTGTGTGAGGAAGTGAGATGAAAGGGTTTGCCTCCTCCACCTCTTGTTTATGTTTCATGCGCTAAATTTATGATTCTAACTTGAATATTGTTTATGTATTGATATGATACGGTATCTTGAATCATGGTTACTTGTAACCTCCTCATATACCGTATTCATTCCCTTCCCCATTTTCAATGTTTAAGTTAAGATCCATTTGGTGTTAAGTTTGCTAAGCTAGGATATGGTATGTGTGATAAGGGCTTAACACGCTCTTTGTTTCATATACTATATACCTTCACATACCTTTAGGAAACTCAACACCAAAATCATTTGCTCTCGCTAACCACTTTGTGTTTTTGTTGTTGCGGTACGCTTGCTAACCCTTGTACTTAGTGTTGTTACCCCAAGCACGAACATACAAACGGTAAGTGATCAAACAGACAACTCATGACCAAGGGAGTGTAGAGGTAAACGTCGCGATTCGAGCTTCCGAACCAACCCACAACCATTCTTCCTTAAACTCCTTTTCTTGCTTTTTATTGTTTCCGTATTCTTATAATTTTTGTAACAAAACCAATTCATTATTTTGTTAACCTTAAACAACGATACCTACTTCCCTGCGGATCTATCCGTGCTTGCCGGCTCGCTACAACGTGCCGTGCACTTGCGGTTTATAAATAGTAAAACGAGAACGATCTCGCGTGCGCAATCCGTTTTCCTAAAACCATATCTCATATTTCAAAACATACGCGTTTGCACGCGTGGGTGAATTCCCAAAATGTTTTTGGCGCCGTTGCCGGGGAGTTGTAATCATTAGGTGTTGTTATTTTTGGTTTTACTAATAAAATTAACTTTTAACACAAATTCTTTCAAAACTAACACTAATTGAATTCTTTGACTTTTTTTCTTTGTTCTGGAAACCTGCAATCATCCTGAAATTTAACTTAAAAATCTAGTAAGACCATTAGAACACTAATATAGCCTAGAGATTCCAACAAAAATCCCTGCACCTAACCCTTTGCAAAAGCCGGCGACAATAGGGAAATTTCCGGCGTCGCCGGCCGTATTGTGAGGGTTTTGATTTTTTCTTTTTTGGTGATCTCCATTTCTGTGTTTTAGTTCTTTTGGTCTTGTTTGATTTTTATAATTTTGTTTGTGCAGGAATTGGGGCACACGTATCACTTTTGACACTAAATATCGTATTTTTCCGACATTTCAGTTTTTCGCGGAATTACGACCAGCGAGCGTGCGGAGCGAGGTTCAAATTCAATTTCAAGACTTTAGGAAAGAATAGTTCCAAAGATCCAGATAGTTTGACCCGCGCAAGCGAACATTCAACAATTCGGATCACTTTTAAAGTGGTTTTTTTAAACCAAATCGTATCGGTACGTATTTCCTAACACCTTCGCTCGAATCCGACGCAATCCAACTTTCTATCTTCTGCAGGATTCTTTGCACAATTTTGCCGCCAATAGAACTAGAGAACAACCATATTTTTTGCAGCGCTTAACAAAAATTGAAAAAGAATTGCTTTAAATTGATTGATTTCTTAAACTTTTTTATTTGATTGCGCATTGCATTTTAAATACGAAATTAAGGGCATAAAGACCAAAACAAGATACAGTAAAGGATTTCATTACTTTTCCTCCGTAGCCCACAAATCACAAAAACTGCATTCTTGCATACCCTCAGTAAATTAAAATCAATTAGACTTTGACTTAAGGACATCGCGCTCATTAGGAGAAGTTAACTGTATTTAGAACACCGCTTAACGGTATATCGTTCATGGGGTGTCTAGGCAAGCGTTCAAGAGAAATGGTTATTTAATTAAGGAACTTCGCGAAAGCATTGTAAAACCTCCCTTTCTCTCTTGCACTTACCTGGCTTCGTGATCCGTATATCTTGAGCCCTTTTGTCGACACAGTTTTATTTCGACAATCAGGTTCTTGAGCAGGTCTAGTTGGCTAGCATACCGTAGCCTGCTAGGGGTGTGATATTCTTTATGTTTGTGATATTTGTGCATTCTTGTTAATATGGGTGATACAAGATTCAGTTCCATTTTTCACGATTCTTATTCATTTGTTTATACTCAGTCCCAATTCATTTGTTCAAATTGCAATGATTCTTCCCACATTCATGATGATTGTCCTTTTCTAGGGGGTGACCAACCGTTCCAAGTTCTTGATAACGGTCACCCACCTAACACTCCCGAACCCAGTACCACTTCAAACATTGACCAATTGATTGCAAATTTAGAGAAAGAGGTCGACAGAATGACTGCTTTAGCATCACCACCATCATAACCCCTCCAACCCAAAACCGTTGAACTATCTGTAGGTTATGATAGTGAGATGGATGCTAGGTTGACCGCTCTAGAAAAAGGTATTGAAGTGATGACTGCGGTCGAGAATCGGTCAGCTTCTACGTTAGCCCTATTCATACAGCAGTCTGAGCAATTATTTCTTGCTCAGGCCCAATCTTTGGCTAGTATAGAGGGACAAGTGAAACATTTTAAGATTCTAGGGAGTGAACACAACCAATCGGAACCCAATAGTGTAAACATCTGTCAGGTAGGAAGTCACCCGAGTGAAATAACTGAACTGATCAATTTGGATGATTTCATAGATGATGACACAACTAGATTGACTGAGTACTACCAGGACACACAAGAAAGTCCTCCGACTGATTTTTGTTTTCCAATTTTAGAGGAGGAACCTTGTGAATTTGACGGGTATGGTTGGGATAGATTAGAAAAAATTAATGATCAGGAACCTACAATTTTTGTATCACCTAGTGATATTGTTTCGGAAGAAACATTAGGGTGGGGACCTACTTTTTTAGATGAAATGAACCTACCCATTTGTGAATGTGATGAGGAAGAAATCGTTTTGGGAGAGAGTGTGAATAATGAGAGTAGGATTGTGAAAAATAATAGGGAAGAAGACAGCACTGAACACTATTCTTTCTTGTCAGTTTTGACGAAATTTTTGCTGATGAACTTGATATTCTTGGTGAGTTCGAGTTGGGATCATTTTGGGATCATCCTTTGGACCTTTCTTTTTCTGAATTTTTTGCGGATGAACTCCGGTTTTTAAACGAACATGACTTTGAAACTTCACTTGTAATTCTGGAAAATTCATTTCATTCGAACAATAATTCTTTTTCTTCGTCAAAACTTCGTCTTCACCTTCAGTGTCTTCTAACCCATTCCATCACGCACCCATGCCCTTTACTAACATCTAACCATTCTTTGTATATTTTCTTTTTAATATACCTATTCTTTTGCCAGCCATGGCACTATATTGACAAAATTTTCTTATGGCTGGTATTAACTTCTGCATTAACAATGTTGTTTAGATTGTGAATATTATGATTTTTTGTTTTCTTTGTTTTTTCCTTGGTTTTTAATAAAATCTCACCCATTAGGTGGTGAGTGCTGTGTTTCTTCTTAGCGGGACGAGACGGTTTTCAATTTTTGTTTGAGAAGAAGTATAATTAGGATGGGATTTCATTATGGGGGCTGTTTTTGCAAAATTCCTTTTTATATATAGAGCCTACTGCCCAACCCCGTGATCTCACTTCTTATTCTCATAAACAGATCTAGTTTTCTTCTTCCCTCTTCCCGCAGCCTCTTACCAAACCCTAGCCTCCCCCCTCGGATTCCGGCCGGCGAGACGACCACCAGGTCCGGCGACCTCGGCCCGTCTTCCTCCTTGCTCCGATCTTCTTCTCTCTGGCTGTAAGAAACTCCTTTTGCCTTTCTTCTACACTGTTTATTTCCTGCAATTCCCACAGACCTGAACAAATGTCCCCTTTTGAGTTGGAGAGAAATTTTGTCGTAATTTTTTCACATGAGGTCTTCGGACACTATTTTTACGACGCGATCCGACAACTTGGTTGGGAATTCTTGCTGTACGGGGTAGAGGGGTTGTGCGCCTGTGAACGCCTGGTTGATGAATTTTATGATGCAATTCGTGATGGGGAAATTTTCCAGGACAGGGTTAGGTTGCGTTTTCTGGGTCGACGTAGGGTGTTCTTAGCGGAAACCATTTCCCACGTCACGAATATCCCAATGCGATATAGTTCTCAGAAACCCCTAGAATTGACACAGTATATGACAGTTCTGGGAAATCATTGCGAGCTACGAGATGCTGGGTTGAATGCCCAGCAGATCTATAGGAACGCCTATACGGCATGCCGGTGGGTGTATCGAAATGTCAAGGGGATTGTGCGCGTACATCATTTCCAGTGATTGTAAGGCACATGGTCCAGTGTTTGATGACCAAGGACTACCAATTCTGCATGGTGAGCATGCTGTTTGCAACGATCAAGGAAAGTGTTGCGGCGCACAAATCTCTGCTTCCCGTCCTCATCACTCAAATTTTCCACAATTATATGGCGGAGGACGAGTTCACTGCCTATCTCACGATGTATCCTGCTGTACCGGTGGAAATAGAGAAGATGTCTCCAGGATACACGGATCCCAGGAGTGAACAACACATTTGGACCCCGACTGACCCTAGCGAGCATGCGGCGCCGCAGCCTTCGTCAGAAATATTCTTGGGAGATGACGTTTTGACGGATCCCGACGAGCTTCACAGAATGCATGTCAGCGGCCTCAAGACTATCATCCGGCAGAATAAGGAGATCAAGGAGCAGCTTAGCCAGCTCTTGGCAAAACAGGATGATGAAAGCGGAAGCAGCCGAAGCAAAGGCAAGGGCAAAGCAAAACGACGATGAGGACATCGTCTGGTTCAAGTTTGGGGGTGGAGCTGAAGCTTGGTGGTGATGGCATTTTGTATCTGCATATAGTTACATTTGCATATTTCCTGCATTTCAGCATTTACTTATTGTATTTTTCCTTTTCTTTCGCATGTAGCTGCATTTCATATCTGCTTTTGTACTGCATTGTATATTGAAAAATTTATAAAAATTGAAAAAAATTCTTGAAAAATTATAAAAAATTTGTCATGTTGGTTAGCAGGGGAATTGTGATTCAAAATCTGATGGTTCGGTTAATAAGTTGAAATAACTAAATTCTTGCTATGAAATTGACGACCTGAAAAATAACCCTACTGTGTGTTTAACTTCAGCTGATATACGTCTTTTATAACACTTTTTCACATGTCGTATGTTTTTTAGAATTTGATGAAAGTCTGACATGTCTATAACTTTTTGAGTTGATAAAAATCTTTAGGATTATACAGGTTTGTCTGAGTTAAGCAAAGTATCAAGAATAGTTCATACAGTGAAGTGGATATGAAGAATTGTATAGAGATTTTAACAGAAACTATAAGTATGAAAATAACTCATTGTTGGAGTAATTACACACCTTATCACATGTAACGTCTTCTGATTTAAAAGAAAAAGCTGGATATATCTCCGTTTTCACTAAAGTGCTAAATAATTTAAACAAAATGAGTCTTTTGTTTTGTGGCCTTGGTAATTTTGGTAATTAAGTTCTTGGGGTGTCTCCACACCTAATGCCCTAAAACCATCTGGTTTGGGAGTCACTAACCCAAAGCTCACTAAGTTTCCAATCGCCAGATAAAATAAGCTAACGAGTGTTCTCTCCGAGTTAAAAGTCCTAACGGTTCTTTGTGGGAGAATAATCTTAGCGGAGACAAATTTTCTAGTAAAACAGTTTTTCGCGGAGATATGAAAGTTTGGATTTATTAAGACGTTTTGCACGATAATGGAAGGTGTGTATGAACAAAAACAAGTGAAAGGCAGGAGTGAAAAATAAGACTTAGGTTCTCTGTTAAAATTGATATATATTCTGACTTGAAACCTAACTGGAGAATCATACTTGAGAAAATCTTAACTCCTTCCAAACTTGTGTGATCCTTTAGAAGTTTATCCTGGTCCGTAATTTTTGACATGATAACCCTAATCAAGTTCTTAAAACCCTGTCGACACTACCGCACAATAACGAAAAGACACGTATTATCTTATGTTAAACAAATTGCGAGGAGTGAAAAATAGGGTTTAATGTTTCTAACTTGGGTGATAGAACTTCTAACTTTGATATCCAACCGTAAGTTTTGAATCAACGGTTCCTCCGTTTTACTAACTTGACTGGATTTTATGGGTGTAATCCGCTGAATACCCTCAGGAGACAACACTCATCCTACTAGGGACACCTAGAGGTTTAACGGCTTGTTGCACATGCTCAGTGCAATCGCGTTCCCTGCGAAAGTGAGGTTAGGATTTTTTGTTTTGCTCGGGACAAGCAAAATATAAGTTTGGGGTATTTGTTCATCTCATAAAACTGCATTTTATTACCTCTCATTCGTTATCTGTTTTGCTATATATCGGTACTTGTAATCAGTGTCTGCTCAGTTATTACAGTTTACAGGTATTCGTGATACAATACTGGAAAACACATTCAAAATCACAGATATCACGTTTGGGAGCCGACACTGCAAACAGAATAGGACACCGACCGATGTCCCAGGAGCTCTTTTGGAAATAATACAAGTGTACACATTTTTTGTGTAAAATTGGTCCAACACACATGTGGACACATGCCATGGACCAGGTAGGGGCTTCCATAGACCATGTAGGCTGCCTTGGCATCATGAAGAAAATAAGTGGGCAAACAAAGTGGGTGTGAATGCATTTATTGCTAAAGGTGTGGATGTGATGTAAAGACCAAGTTTCCCTCCAATTCTCTACATATAAACCAGGTTAAATCAGACCAAGCAAACTGTGCCAGTGGGATTAGAAAGTGCACACAAGTCTATACCATAGTCACAAATTCGTCATTCGGGAATAATTCGGCGAGGTCGAAAATTCGGATTCGGAGAATTATTCGGAAAAAATCGGCAGGTATTCGGGAAAGATTCGGTAAGTGTTCGGGAAATGTTCGGGAAGGATTTCGAGCAATAAATTAATATATGAGACGCTAGGTTTTGATTTTGTGAATTATTTGCTGTTTTTTAAATTATTCGGTGTTTTATCACATAATTCGGGAATAATTCGCGAATTATTCGCGAATAATTCGTGAATAATTTGGCCAGTTCGGCAATCACGAATAATTCGGAGATTAATTCGTTTGATCAAGAATTCGCGAATTATTCGCGAATTCGGCGAATAATTCACGAATTATGTGACTATGGTCTATACTACAAGCCCGAGCCCACCTCCTTGGATTTTGGCCGGCGAGCCTCCTTGATAATCCGGCGAGCTCGATTCCCGAGGCCCCAGTGGGCCCCATATTTTCACAGTACCCACCTTGATGCCACATCAGATTATTTTTATTGTTTGCTTAATTTTCTTTTGGGCCTATAAATAGTAGATCAGTGGCAAGGGAAAGGGTTATCATGGACCATGCATATACCATACCATAGTTTTTGTTAGTTTGTTTCTTTTTGGTTTAGTTTGAGGGGAGTGATCTTCAATTGGTTTCTTCTTCTTTTTCCCTCTTGAAGCTCTCTTTGGAGAGCTTCATTAAGGAGGTTGAACAAGTCATCAAATCTTGTATCTTGTTCTCAAGTGTTTATATAATTGTTGCCTCCTTTTATTTACTTGCCCTCTTTACTTGCTTTCTTTAATCATGCTTAGCTAATTCTTTTATTTGGTGGTGGTGTGTGTGAGGAAGTGAGATGAAAGGGTTTGCCTCCTCCACCTCTTGTTTATGTTTCATGCGCTAAATTTATGATTCTAACTTGAATATTGTTTATGTATTGATATGATACGGTATCTTGAATTATGGTTACTTGTAACCTCCTCATATACCGTATTCATTCCCTTTCCCCATTTTCAATGTTTAAGTTAAGATCCATTTGGTGTTAAGTTTGCTAAGATAGGATATGGTATGTGTGATAAGGGCTTGACACGCTCTTTGTTTCATATACTATATACCTTCACATACCCTTAGGAAACTCAACACCAAAATCATTTGCTCTCGCTAACCACTTTGTGTTTTTGTTGTTGCGGTACGCTTGCTAACCCTTGTGCTAAGTGTTGTTACCCCAAGCGCGGACATACAAACGGTAAGTGATCAAATAGACATCTCATGACCAAGGGAGTGTAGAGGTAAACGTCGCGATTCGAGCTTCCGAACCAACCCACAACCATTCTTCCTTAAACTCCTTTTCTTGCTTTTTATTGTTTTCGTATTCTTATAATTTTTGTGACAAAACCAATTCATTATTTTGTTAACCTTAAACAACGATACCTAATACACAATTCCCTGCGGATCGACCCGTGCTTGCCGGCTCGCTACAACGCGCCGTGCACTTGCGTTTTATAAATAGTAAAACGAGAACGATCTCGCATGCGCAATCCGTTTTCCTAAAACAATATCTCATATTTCAAAACATACGCGTTTGCGCGCGCGGGTGAATTCCTAACAATTATATGGTTGGACGAGATCCACATGCATACATACATTGATTATATTGTTGGATAATATCCACATGCTGATTGACATTAATATAAGTGTCCACATATATACAGACCCGGTCACCCTAGATATCCTAGTATTAACTTTATGATACAGTTGACCTAGGAGTCGTTGTTTATTCGATTTCTACTTGTTGATGTTTTTCTACTCACGAGTTGGCAACTCACCCCCGTTGTGCCACGGTTCTTGTGTAGGGTTTCCTTAACACCTCTATTAGGGTTTAGAAGCATCATACATGCTATAACAATAAAATTTTGAGGTGCTAAGCAAACTATACTATGAATCGAACTAGAATATATGAAGTAACTATTAATAGTATCAACAATTAAGACTAAAGTTATACTAAGTGATGAGACTACAACCTTTGTAGACCTCTTTGGAAGACTCCTTGGCTTTGAAAGCGTTCGCTTGATCAACTCATCGTCCACGACGATCCACCCGAAGCACTTTGCCCTAAGCTTGATGCTTCCTTCGATATTTGAAAAACTTGAAGCACAACACCCTACACAAGATAGCTAAGGTTGTGTAGGATGATGAAGTGGTTTCTATTCTTATTTAATACCTTTTCTTTTCTTTCTCTAACTCTATTTTAACATTTAAAAGAGAGCTAGGGTTTTTAGGAAGAAGATGGCTCTCTCTTTTTCTTTTTGGTGTGAAAAATGATAATGATAAGAAAAGAAAAAATGAGAGAGAGAGAGAGAGATCTTATCATAACTATAACTATAGTTAAATATAATATCTAGATATTTCAATTTAGGTTAAAGGCAAAAGGAAAAGAAACCATGGTTGAGTTAAATTCTACCATGGAAATGTGTAGAAAAGTGTAGAAGAAATGACTCATTAATCTTTTCTTTTGCCTTTAATCTCTATTGAAAATATCCATATATTATTTTATCTACAATATGATTCTTATATTGCCATCCTCTTTGTATCATCAACCATGATACTTTTCATGTATGTATGTATGTATGCACATCATCATGTACATGAAAGGTTCCTAGGCACTCTAGTAAGGTCTCACAAGGCATCGGACATGCCAATTTAAAAAAATGGTGCCGAGAAACCCTAGACTACGGATCTTTAGACTAGATGTTTAAGCGAAACGGAAAACTAGTTAACTATTTAACTATAGGTTAGATGCTACAACCTTTGTAGATCCGGATTTCCACCTCCTTAGCTCCACGTGGTCATGCCCTCGCTGTCCATCACGAACCTCGGACTCTCGCGACGGCTTCATCGGAGAAGTGAGCGGAATAGTTCGTCGGCTTCGTGTCAAAGACGATCTACGTCGAGGTTGCACTAGTTCAAGCTCCGACTTCACCAAGTAGTGAAACTTGTGAAGAAAACATCCAAAATCACTTGGCAAGAGGTAGAGGATGAAGAAATAGGAGGTGGGTTCACTTTAGATTTGGATTTCTCTCACTAAAACTCAAGTTGCCATTGGAGTAGCAAGCTTGAAGAAGAAGAAGAAGAAGAGCTAGTATTATGATAAGTGTTTTTGAAATAAAAGAAAAAGCATATCTTATCATAATTCTAACATGGGTTAAGTGTAGAGAGCAAACCATGGTAAGTGGGAATAGTTAGGGTTTAGTATAAAGACAAAATGGTCTTTGAGTCAAACCTTCATGAAGCTTCATTAAGCTTCATGACAAAAGAAAACCATTTTGTTTTTATAAAACAATTTAAATAAAAGGAATGGATAAATAAATGTGTGATAAAATCAAAACCCTAATTATCCTCTTAACCATGGGTTTATTCTTTACACTTAACCAAATAAACATGCATCATCTAATATGATACAAATAAGTGTACAAAAGTATATCACATATACATCATGCACATCAAGTGAGAAAATCCGTATAAAGTGAACCAATACTAGTTAATGCAAAGTAATATATCAAATATATATTTATACATTAAATCATTAAATCAACACTTGATTTAATGACCCGGTCATATCGCATATAACCGACTAATATCAATAGTAACAACTTATCGAATCAACACTTGATCCGATAACCCGGCTATATTGCATATAACCGATCAATGTTACAAATCGTGAGAATCGAATACAGTATCACATACTGGTATTATTCTCGGTCCCGCACATATCTCATATGCGCTCCTATTTTGTTTCGCTTGAGCCAGGAAACCTCTGTGTAGGACTCTAAAGACTCGTCAATACGCCGGTAGCAGATGATGATCATATCAAGCATCCACAAGCCGCAAGCGGTCTGCTAAACGTAACGGCCATCCGGGTATTGAGCGATCAGAAGATCAACGAGCTAGCCCGCTCACACTCCTGCGAATCCGACCAGTAACACTTACCGTATAGTCCGGTCTCTTCGTCTGATATGTCGCATATCAAGTCTAGGGGTGGTAAACGTCAGACCCCAATAACCCGATAAGTCGTGCCGATATGAGGCTCATAACGGGTCGAGAAACTACTGGTAACACTTACCAGCAAATCTCTGATCAGCCCTGGCCAGGGACTTCCCTGCTACGGCCAATCGAGCACTGCGCATCATCAACCCCCAATACCGGGAGAGACGAAACCCCTCCTATCGCTCATTGCCTCCATGTGACTCGGGACTGCGCCCAAAGACCACCGTTTTGCACGCCCTCATGGACGTGGTAAGGTGGAGATCAAAGCACAGTGGGAATCACACAAGACTCTATGACGATCTCGGGTCTACAGACTAACCTGTACAAGTGTCACCTGAGAACTGCCATCTGACGTGAGGTATAATACCATCTGGGAGTTCTCAGCGAGTCCGTCCATTGTACCCAGTCTCCACTGAGCACCCGTATACCATCTCTGATGTCAAACACCAATGGATATGGGATCATCCATCGCCCATCACATGGGTCGAGAAGCGTATACGCTAGTCTACTCTGGTATATCGATGCCCCGTCTCGATACACCCACGACTAGGGACCTTGAAGGATGTACTTATGGACTACCATGTCCCCACTAGTATGATCTGCATCATAGTCCAGGTAGTCAAGTACACATCCTAAGGGCTTTACCAACATGTAACTATTAGACAATATAAAGAGACTAGTGTACATGTTAAGATAAAGAGTAACCAGATAGCATACTATCATATCGAGCAAGAAAGTCATCTCTATATATGTCCAAGCATCCAATATAATATACAACATCTGTACAATACTGGCCTCTAGGGCATACATACAACTAACAGTACATATACATGCATGTATCCATAAGAAGAAAAGGATTTAAATAAATAATATAAAAGCCAATATTAAATCAACACTTGATTTAATAAATTTGTCATATCTTATACGACCCGACTAATATTAAACGCCCGATTAAAATACAATATCATATACTAGTATTTAATCGAGGCTCCGCACATATCTCATATGTGCACCACTTCGTTTCGCCAGAGCCGAGAAACTTCTATGTGGGACTCTAAGACTCGTCAATACGCCAGCAGTAGATGATAATCATATCAAACACCTACAAGCTGCAAGCGGTCAGCTAAACGTAACGGCCACCCGGGTATTGAGCGATCAGAATAAGAACAAGCGAACTTGTCAAAACTCCTGTCAATCCATCCGGCAACACTAACCGTACAGTCCGGTCTCTTCGTCAGATATGCTGCATATCGAGTCTAGGGATGGAAACGTCGACCCCAATAACTCAATAAGTCATGCCGGTATATGGTCTATAACAGATCGAGAAACTTACTGATAACACTTATCAGTAATATCTCAGCAGCCCTGGCCAGGGACTTCCCGTTATAGCCAATCGTGCACAGCACAGCATCAACCCCTAATACCGGGAGAGACGAAACCCCTCCTATCGCTCACTGCCTCCATATGCCTCGAGACTATACCCAAAATCCACCTGTTTGTACGACTCAGTAGAGCCGCAGTAGGGTGGAGATCAAAGTTCAGTGGGAGGACACACAAGACTCTATGACGATCTCGGGTCCTGTACCAGTGTCACCTGAGAACTGCTATCCGACGTATGATATAATACCATATAGGAGTTCTCGGTGAGTCCGTTCAGTGTACCCAGTCTCACTGAGCACCCGTATACTATCTTCGGTGTCAACACACCAGACGGATATGGGATCATCCCTCGCCCATCATATGGAACAAGAATGGTATACGCTAGTCTAAACTGGAATATCGATGCCCTGTCTCGATATACCTACGACTAGGAACATTTCAAGGATATGCTTATAAACTACAGATGTCCCACTAGTATGATCCGCATCATAATTCCAGTAGTCAAGCCAATATCCTTAGGGCTTTATCAACATGCACCAAATGAATATAAACATGATCAAGTGAACATATGATAAAGTAAAACCAGATAGCATACTATCATATCGAGCAAGACTGTCCCCCGAATATATATATATATATATATATATATATATATATATATATATATATATACACACACACACATCAGTACATACACTATCTCATAATGGCCTCTAGGGCATACATATATCCAACAATCTCCCACTTGCACTAAGGCCAGTTATTGGCATATCTCATACCCAACATCTCGAAAATTCGCTCATGCTGCGGCTGAGGGAGGGCCTTGGTGAATGGATCCGCAGCGTTGTTCTTTGTGTCTACTCTCTTAATCTCGATCTCGCGGCGATCAACTATCTCCCGGATCACATGATATCGCCTCTGGATGTGTCTGGACTTCTGATGGGACCTGGGCTCTTTGACCAACGCCATAGCCCCATTATTGTCACAATACAGAGGTATTGGATCAATAATGGTTGGAACTACTCCTAGCTCCGCAATGAACTTTCTCATCCAGACGGCTTCTTTGGCAGCATCATTTGCAGCAATATATTCAGCTTCCATCGTTGAGTCTGCAACGGTATCCTGTTTGGAACTCTTCTAACTCACCGTCCCTCCATTGAGGGTAAATGCAAACCCTGAGATAGACTTGCTGTCATCCTTGTCACTCTGGAAGCTCGAATCGGTAAAGGCCTCCATTTGGAGATCCCCATTACCATATACCAAGAACAATTCTTTAGTCCTTCGCAAGTACTTAAGAATGTTCTTTACAGCAATCCAGTGATTCTCCCCTGGGTTTGATTGATACCTGCTTACTACACTAGGTGCATAAGCAACATCAGGGCGTGTACATAACATTGCATACATTATCGATCCTACTGCCGAAGCATAGGGAATAATGCTCATGCGACTTCTCTCTATATCAGACTTTGGGCAATCATCTTTTGAGAGAGTGACTCCGTGGCAAGCGGGTAAGGCACCCCGCTTTGAGTCTTCCATACTAAATCTCTTTAGGATGGTGTTTATGTACTTGGTTTGGGACAATCCCAATAACCGTTTGGATCTATCCCTATAGATCCGTATACCCAATATGTATATGGCATCTCCCAGGTCCTTCATGGAGAACCTTTGTGATAAGAATGATTTGACTGACTGTAGCATAGGAATGTCATTTCCTATCAGAAGTATGTCATCTACGTACAATACGAGGATTGCGACATTTCTTCCTACAGTCTTCTTATAAACAAAAGGTTCATCTGGATTTTTGATGAAATCAAACTCTTTAATAACATCATCAAAACAGATGTTCCAACTCCATGATGCCTGCTTTAATCCATAAATGGATTTAAGCAGCTTACATGCTTTACCGCTGCTCACACTATCAATGAATCCTTCTGGCTGATCCATATAAACGCATTCTTCTAAATCACCATTTAGGAATGCAGTTTTAACGTCCATCTGCCAGATTTCATAGTCGTAGTGAGCAACAATAGCAAGTAGGATCCGAATGGATTTAAGCATGGCTACCGGAGAGAAAGTCTCGTCATAGTCCAAACCTGGTCTTTGACGAAAACCTTTCGCTACCAACCTTGCCTTATAGGTCTCTACCTGTCCATCTACACCGATCTTTCTTTTAAAGATCCATTTGCATCCTACAGGTTTTATCCCGGAGGGTACATTTTCCAAAGTCCATACTTTGTTGGAGTACATGGACTCCATTTCGGATCTCATGGCATCCAGCCATTTTACAGAGTCACCACTCATGATAGCCTGATGAAAACTGGCAGGGTCATCATCATCCATGATGCAATCTTCTCTATCACCATCAACGAGAAAACCGTAGTATCTCTCCGGTGGGCGAGAAGTCCTTCCAGATCTACGGAGTGGCTGAGGTTCATTAGATTCTGTTATAACTTCAGGTTCAGCCAAGTTGTCATTTGTAACTTGTGTTTCTAGAACTTCTTCTAGATCTACCACATTGCCATTAGTATTGTTTGAAAAAATCTCATCTTCTAAAAAGGTGGCATACTGAGAAACAAATACTTTTTGTTCCTCTTTGTGGTAGAAAAGATACCCGAACGAATGTTTAGGATATCCTACAAATATACATTTGACTGATCGTGTCTCGAGTTTGTCTGGATTCTGCTTTTTAACAAAAGCCGGACAACCCCAAATCTTAACTCTTTTAAGAGATGGTTTCTTCCCATGCCATATCTCATATGGAGTGGTAGACACGGTCTTGGTAGGAACTTTGTTTAACAGAAAAGCTGTTGTTTCCAATGCATGCCCCCAAAACGAGAGAGGTAAATTAGAATCACTCATCATGGATCGTACCATATCTAATAAGGTACGGTTCCTTCGTTCTGACACACCATTGTGCTGTGGTGTGTAAGGTGGAGTGAGCTGAGAGAGAATCCCATTCTCTTTTAGGAAGTCTAAGAACTCAGTACTTAAGTACTCTCCACCTCGATCTGATCGAAGTATCTTGATACTCTTTCCTGTTTGGTTTTCTACTTCATGTTTATACTCCTTGAATTTCTCGAAAGCTTCAGATTTATGTTTTATCAAATACACATGACCAAATCTTGAGAAATCATCATTAAAAGTTATGAAGTATGAAAAACCGCCTCTAGCATGTGTAGACATAGGTCCGCATACATCACTATGTATGAGGCCTAGGAGCTCAGTAGCTCTTTCTCCGTGTCCTGTAAACGGGGTTTTGGTCATTTTACCTTTGATACAAGACTGGCAAGTTGCATAAGATTTATACTCAAATGAATTTAAATATCCATCTTTATGAAGCTTGTTTAGTCTTGTTTCATTAATATGACCAAGTCTACAATGCCAAAGAAAAGCTTCATTTATCTATGAAAATTTTCTTTTATTTTTGTGTTGTACGTTGAAAACTGTGTGTTGATTAAGGACGTATATCCCGTTATTTAATGTACCACAACCAATCAACTCTTGATTCAGTCTAATGTTCATAACATTGTGTTGCACAGCAAAATGATACCCTTCATTGTCTAACAAGAAAACAGATATAATATTACAAAGCATACTTGGTACAAAATAACATGGGTTCAAAACCAATATACAACCCGAAGGCAAACCTAGGTGATACTCTCCTACTGAAACTGCATTTACATTGGAACCATTTCCAACTTGGAGAGTATGATCACCTGTCTTCAGAACTTTGCTATTTCTCAACGCCTGCACAGAATTGCAAATATGAGAACCCGGACCGGTATCCAATACCCAGGAAGCAGAGTTAATAGAAAAACAGTTTTCAATTACGAACACACCTGAAGCTGAAGCATCACCATGCTTCTTCTTGAGTGCTAGGTACTCAATACAGTTCCTCTTCCAGTGTCTCGTCTTCTTGCAATGGAAACATTCACCTTTCTCTGATGCTCCAACCTTGGACTTGCCTTTTCCCTTCACCTTTTTGACTCCACCCTTAGGTTTGGTGGGTTTCTTCTTCATCTTTCCCTTGGCCTTAGCCTTTGGGTAAGAGGAGGAGAATTGCCCAACACTCATAACGGGAGTCTTCACTGACTTCAGTGTGCTCTCTGCACTCCTTAACATATTAAGGAGTTCAGGCAGTTCCTTCTCCATGTTGTGCATGTTGAAGTTAACGATGAACTGAGCAAAGGTGGAGGGGAGAGACTGCAGAATAATATCTGTATACTGTTCATTGTCCATTTTCCACCCAAGGTCCTCAAGCTCTTCTATGAGAGCTATCATTTTCAGAACATGGTCTCCTACTGCTGTGCCAGCGGTCATGCGCATCTGAAACAATTTCTTAGATGCTTCGTATCGTAATACGCGGGATTGCTCTCCATACAACTCTTTTGTATGGAGGAATATGGCTTGTACGTCCATATTCTCGTGCTGCTTTTGATGTGTGTTATCTATCGATGCAAGCGCAAGGCATTTTGCCGTGGCACAGTCAGCGTCCTATGTCTTGCGGATTTCCTTATCCGCAACTGAAGATTTAGGACCTAGGGGGGGCAAGGCTGGAGCTGTAAGGACATATGATACTTTATCATAAGTCAATGCTATGTTTAAATTTCTCAGCCAGTCTTTATAGTTGGTCCCATTCAGCTTGTTTTTATCTAATAAAAGCTTAAGTCCTGTCATGGGTATCTGCCATTAAGAGAGAGAAAAGAATACACTTAGCGAAAGCTCTTGCAAAGATTAGATTGGTTATTATCTTGTCTAATCGATGTCTCCCACTGTTTTTATCAAATTTTCTTTAAAACCTTTTAAAAAGAAAACTAGCCGGGATTAATTACATTCTACAATTTCGCCAACCTCTCAGCCAGGCCAGTGCCGGTACTCGAGGGAGGTTCCCAGTGCTTTCGCACGGACCTAATTAAAGTAAACCCCGTCTTCCCAGAGGCGTAGCCCCGTTTAGCACCTTTCTACACACCTACCGAGTCAGCTAATTGTAAAGTGCAAAATTCTCCCGGGAGCAACATTTGCTCGCAGTGGGATCGAGATCCTACTATCATATAGAAGATATACAATCTCATTGTAATTTTCAACTCTTGAAATTCCTGATATTATTTTTACCCCTAGTACTTATGACCTTAACTAAAGTCAACATATCATAAGTGCTAGTCAAGTTCTTCCCGTCATTTCGTGATCAACTAGACCCACTCATATGACCCTTAACTAAAGTCAACATAATCATATGAATGTCCCAACTAATCTTCATCATATGCAGTGTAGGAAGACATCACTCAGCTATCGTACACTGCGCCTTAACTAAAGTCAAAATACGCAGCACGAATACTAAGTACTCTACTTCCTAAAATGATGGAGGGTTGCGGATAGTTTTTAAGAAAACTTTTGACGCTTTGAACTTGATATCGTTGTAGAATCTAATGGGTTTAAAAGGAGTGGCTTAAGCTCCGCATTTTGAAACTTGCTTTTTTTACAAAAAGGCCGAGTGTGTTTCAAATCTGATTCTACAATATCTTTTTAGGTTCATTTATCTTTTACATTAATCTCATTAATGTAGTCCCATCATTTAAATCCTAAGCCATTACAGAAAGAAATGAAAATATAACGTACACTTATGCCACTCGCATTCGTCACAGTGTCCTGATATGCACCGTTAGGTTACTTAACTAACGGCATACCGGGACGGGGCTAGTGCGGGTGAAAAACATAAGTAACGTCTAATATATATCATATATATATGTAATATTACATTCGTCTCAGATATGCATTAAAAGATCACATCAGATAATAAAAGCAGCAGAAGCACATAAAGGATGTCTAGGAGGTCCGTATTTTATATTTAGCCAGCAATAAAAAATACGGATTCCACGGTCGCGATGAATAGCCAAGCCCACACTCCTAGACCCCTACGAGAGCGGCAAGCGACCCTACCAATTCTGGAGTTTAGGAGACCCGATCTCGACTCCTCGAGACGGCCTCCCACTGAACCCAAGAACCCGGTCACTTGTGCCCTCCATCTTGGGTCTATCCTAATGCGGAAAAGTAAATAATATACAACACTGGTGACAACAACCTCGTCCCGGAAGTGCCCCAAATAAAAGAATATTACATACAATTTAATTTTACATGAATTAAAAGAATACTCTCATCTCACATAAAAAAAAAAAAGAAAACCCCCGGCTATTCATTGCAACAATCCTGCATATCAAATCTCACCGACACATAATATCAAATATCATCAACGTAAGTAAGTATGCATACACCGATCGTCATTGATGTATAGCAACGAAAACCGGTAATACATACTACACTTACGGTCACAGAGAAATAAAATGAAAAAAAATACAACAATTGGAATCTTTAACTGCCTTTAGACAACACAAATCCGGAATATCACATATACAAGATTTCATGCCTAAATAATATAAAGCTCGCATTTGGGTCTCATTCAAGAAAACACCTTTTCAAAACAAACCGGATAATTCAACAAGATTTCCGTTTATCCCGAGACCGAACTGCTAGATTTACACGCAACAAACAAATTTATAGATTTCAATTATTGTATCACATACTATTAAACTAAGCGACGTTGAAACATCCGATCAAACGATTTAAACAACCACAGACTGCTCTGAAAACTCAACACCTGAGCAGATTCTAAAAATACCAGTAATATCAGAAAACACATACGGGCCAGCACAAGAAAATACGGCCCATGAATCACCTACATCACCGCGGAACCGCCGCAACAAGGCCACTTTGGCCGCGGTTCCGCGGTCGTATGGTCGATTTAGGGCATCGTTTTTCTGGTGGGCCCATATATTTTCCTGCTTAATTTTTTACATATTTTTAATTTGAAAAATTCCAGGTTTTGAAAAAATTTCCAGAGAGCACCCCCCGGGTGTCGTTTTTCGTCCGTTCGATATTTTCAACGTCGTCTAGGTTACTACAAAGCTCTAGCTTGGCTTTGATACCACTGTAGGGTTTTCTTAACACCTCTATTAGGGTTTAGAAGCATCATACATGCTATAACAATAAAATTTTGAGGTTCTAAGCAAACTATACTATGAATCGAACTAGAATATATGAAGTAACTATTAATAGTATCAACAATTAAGACTAAAGTTATACTAAGTGATGAGACTACAACCTTTGTAGACCTTTTTGGAAGACTCCTTGGCTTTGAAAGCGTTCGCTTGATCAACTCCTCGTCCACGACGATCCACCCGAAGCACTTTGCCCTAAGCTTGATGCTTCCTTCGATATTTGAAAAACTTGAAGCACAACACCCTACACAAGATAGCTAAGGTTGTGTAGGATGATGAAGTGGTTGCTATTCTTATTTAATACCTTTTCTTTTCTTTCTCTAACTCTATTTTAACATTTAAAAGAGAGCTAGGGTTTTTAGGAAGAAGATGGCTCTCTCTTTTTCTTTTTGGTGTGAAAAATGATAATGATAAGAAAAGAAAAAATGAGAGAGAGAGAGAGATCTTATCATAACCATAACTATAGTTAAATATAATATCTAGATATTTTAATTTAGGTTAAAGGCAAAAGGAAAAGAAACCATGGTTGAGTTAAATTCAACCATGGAAATATGTAGAAAAGTGTAGAAGAAATGACTCATTAATCTTTTCTTTGGCTTTTAATCTTTATTGAAAATATCCATATATTATTTTATCTACAATATGATTCTTATATTGCCATCCTCTTTGTATCATCAACCATGATACTTTTCATGTATGTATGTATGTATGCACATCATCATGTACATATACATGCATGTATCCATAAGAAGAAAAGGATTTAAATAAATAATATAAAAGCCAATATTAAATCAACACTTGATTTAATAAATTGGTCATATCTTATACGACCTGACTAATATTAAACGCCCGATTAAAATACAATATCATATACTAGTATTTAATCGAAGCTCCGCACATATCTCATATGTGCACCACTTCGTTTCGCCAGAGCCGAGAAACTTCTATGTGGGACTCTAAGACTCGTCAATACGCCAGCAGTAGATGATGATCATATCAAACACCTACAAGCCGCAAGCGGTCAGCTAAACGTAACGGCCACCCGGGTATTGAGCGATCAGAATAAGAACAAGCGAACCTGTCAAAACTCCTGTCAATCCATCCGGCAACACTAACCGTACAGTCCGGTCTCTTCGTCAGATATGCTGCATATCGAGTCTAGGGATGGAAACGTCGATCCCAATAACTCAATAAGTCATGCTGGTATATGGTCTATAACAGATCGAGAAACTTACTGATAACACTTATCAGTAATATCTCAGCAGCCCTGGCCAGGGACTTCCCGTTATAGCCAATCGTGCACAGCACAGCATCAACCCCTAATACCGGGAGAGACGAAACCCCTCCTATCGCTCACTGCCTCCATATGCCTCGAGACTATACCCAAAATCCACCTGTTTGTACGACTCAGTAGAGCCGCAGTAGGGTGGAGATCAAAGTTCAGTGGGAGGACACACAAGACTCTATGACGATCTCGGGTCTACAGACTAACCTGTACCAGTGTCACCTGAGAACTGCTATCCGACGTATGATATAATACCATATAGGAGTTCTCGGTGAGTCCGTTCAGTGTACCCAGTCTCACTGAGCACCCGTATACTATCTTCGGTGTCAACACACCAGACGGATATGGGATCATCCATCGCCCATCATATGGAACAAGAATGGTATACACTAGTCTAAACTGGAATATCGATGCCCTGTCTCGATATACCTACGACTAGGAACATTTCAAGGATATGCTTATAAACTACAGATGTCCCACTAGTATGATCCGCATCATAATGCCAGTAGTCAAGCCAATATCCTTAGGGCTTTATCAACATGCACCAAATGAATATAAATATGATCAAGTGAACATATGATAAAGTAAAACCAGATAGCATACTATCATATCGAGCAAGACTGTCCCCCGAATATATACACACACACACACACACACACACACACACACACACACACACATCAGTACATACACTATCTCATAATGGCCTCTAGGGCATACATATATCCAACATCTTGCAGGTTGACTGCATGGATCAGTAGCGGTATCACCGGCACACAGTTGCTTTCGGGTGATTGCCTTGTTAGGTGGGAAATTTGTATCGTACCCACTCTTGGATTTATATTTCATTTTGTATCTAGTCAACTCCATCAATTAAATTTAGTAATTGTATAAGTAATGAGATTTAGCAAGACTTTTAGTTGTGAGACTTGAGCGATGGGTTTTATATTTGCATTTTGGGTTGATGTCTTGCTTATTTATTTATCTTTGGTGGTGAACATCGCCGTTGGATATCGTATACTTATATATACTGTCTTGCGTGGTTGTGATCCGCCGTTTGGCGAAGAGCTAGCTCCCGCTTGGGGATGCCTTTATCATTATCTTGTATATCTGGTTTTGGATCAAAAAAATACAAAGGAGGTGCTGCCCAAATTTTTAAAAGACGAAACACGTTTCCAAACTAGTAAATTTCACTTGTATTTTTATGTTCTTTTTCTATGCATTAAGAAAACTTAATTTCATTATACCTTTATTTCAAAACTTCACTTCCTTTATTTTCTTAAAAAGGTTTAGATTTCTGGGTTTCAGCTTACTTGAATTTCGTTACGCCTTTAGACGTTGCGTGATTTAAGTGCTGGTCACGAGCTAATATTTCGGGTCATGACATATGATCCGCATCATAGTCACAGTAGTCAAGCAAATATCCTGAGGGCTTTATCAACATGTACCAAATGAGTAAGATGCATGATCAAATGAACATGTCAAGATAAAGTAAACCAGATAGCATACTATCATGTCGAGCAAGAAAGTCATCTATATACATATATAAATGTCCAAGCATCCACTGTACATATAATTTCCTCTAGGGCATACATATATCCAATAATATATATGTACACTTTGCTTAAGATATACGTCCCGCCTCATTGAAATTTGCTTAAAAGGGTTTCCTTTTTATAAAATTTCGTATCGCTCATGGACACGTGGGAAAATAGTGAGACTGTAGCTCTTTTTGAAAATCTCTTCACTAAATATCGATATATGTAAAAACACTCAGGTACTGTCCTCAGAGCAGTCCTGCTTGGGTACTATATAATATAGTGTATATCATAAAATGTGATGCTAAAAAAGAACCAATCCCAATAGGCGTACATGAAAATACCACGTGCGTCTGGTACGCACGGAAATCAAAGTCAAATCTAAGTGTCATGAATGTGCACGAAAAACAAAAACTGAGTGTAACGGGTGTGCACGAAATCATCTGTCGAGTGCATCGGGTGTGCACGAAAAAAATAATAAGTGCATCTAAAGTGCACGAAAAATCTCAATCAAGTGCATCAAATGTGCACAAAACCGTATCAAGTGCGTCGAGTGTGCGTGAAATCTAAATCAAGAGTATCAGGTTTGCACAAAAACAATCTAATGCCCTAAGATGCAAGAAAATCAAAATCAATGCGTCGTAAGTGCATGTAAACAATATCGAGCGCATGAACCAAAATCAGGTGCATACAATGTGCACGAAAATGAAATCGAGTGTATCGGAATACACAAAATCATAAATATGTGCAATTGGGTGCACAAAACAACATCGAGTGCAATGGATATGCATAAAAACACAAATCAAGTGTAATTGGTTTATAAAATTATAGATTAAGTGCAACTGCTGTGCACAAGGGAAAGTATCCATCAGGTGCAGTTATGGTGCACGAAAATCTCAATCATGAAACCCAATCATCAAAGTACAAAAATCAAAACAATGAAAACATGATATTCGAAACACCAAAACACAAATCGTAAATAAATAATATTGAGATACACATCCTTCAATGTCTAAAAGTGCCGGTGCACCCGAAGCTGGCAGAGCAAGAATTTCTATTTGCCTTCTGCCCACGGCTTGGCATCTTCTGTCTCTGAGTCCTTATTTTCTCTGTGGATCACCGATACCACGATCTCCCGTCTCGATATCCCGGTTAGGAGTAGCGACGGAAACAGTTCCGCTCTGACGCCTCTCTGACATCTCCTGGCCAATTATCTTGGCCATTTACAATATAGCACGTCACGACAGTGACCTCTGGCCCTCTGAATACGTGCGATACAATCCATCCTGGGTCCTGATTGATCTGTGAAAGTGTGTTTGTAGTAATAACCACAATCAATAACGGTGTCGCGTGTAGCTAGCCGAGATGAGTACGGGTCGTCGTTAGAGATGCGTAGAACTTTTAATCTTACTTTAGACGAGTTGATTGAAAGAAGGGAGATTGATTCTAGATCTTTGTTGAACACGGATATAGAATATATAATAAGAGGGCTTGCAGGGTTCGTTAGAATTTAGTAGTAATGGATGATTAATTAAAAATGTCTCCTTTTATCTTTTGATAGATTTAAAACTAGATCGATAGTGATGAATGAGGATTAGGGTTCTTGGAAGAAACTAGGGTTTCCCCACTATTGACCCTTGTCCCTTTATTGATCTCTATTCATGTATATCCCTTAACAAAACAATTGTTAATCTAATCTCAAATTGCGGTCGAGACTATCAATAAATTGGTAGCGCGCCCGATAAGGATGTTAACGATTATTTTGCTAAAGTTTATAAACTTCATAAGACGTACAAGAAACTAAAATATTTTTTCATCCATTGATCTACCCTAATTCTACGAACCCCATCAAGCTAGGAATTACTCACGCATGGCTGAGATAGAAGAAGAAGGGATAAAGATCATAATGTAAATACAGAAAATAATTGTGAAATAATTAAACTAATGATCTACCTTTATTAATCAACGTTACAAGTACAAATCCTTCGAATTTAGATTACAAGAGGAAGAAGTTTCTCTCGATCTCTACCTCGTAAGAAGTATTTACTCCGTCGATATTCATGTCGCTCTATCACGTCGAATCACGGACCTGTCGTGGATCTCTTGTTCTTTGATGGTGATTTGCTTTGTGTTAAAGGTGATGCCTTCTAACTTTAGCCTTCGGTCCTTTATATAGCCCTCAAATCAGAAACTCTAGATCTCATAAGTTAAGATATGCAATCACGATAACCCACCAAAAATCTCAGATCCAACGGCCACCAAAGGGCCGCGGATCGGCCGCAAATATGGCGCTTTGGCCGCGGTTGGGTGGCGCTTTGGAGGATTTAGGGTTCCAAACTTCTGGGGCCTTCTCATATTGACACGTGGAGATTTTTTTCATGCCTGTATTCTTCATATATTTACCGAGTCTCTTCCAGTATTGATTCTACGATTTTATTGGCAGATTTTTGATCCTGACATCTTGAAAAATCTCGATTTCTTGACCTGAGCTAAATCTGCACAATATCTCTATGAATAATGTTAGTAATATTTATTATATTAGAGATATAATCTTAATCATTTTATATGGTAATAAATCTTTTAAGAAATTTGATTAAAATTATTTGATATGATATGCATATTTTAATTACCAAAATATTATATAAATATTATATGCATATATTTTCCTTCATAATGTTAATTATAATATATAAACATATGGTAAATAGTATTTTGCAAATAAACCCATATATATTCTATATTTATAATAAACACCTTTAAATATTTACGAAAATTAAGGAAAATGTTATATCAAATATACAATATTTTCGACTGAACAAATTCCCCCAAACTTAACTTTGATCGTCCCGATCAAACTAGATATTCAAGAGAGGGAGAAAAAGAAAAAGAAAAACCTAACTAGCACATTTTCGTAGGCAATCACGATTATACTGAGCACGTGCAACAAGCCGTTAAACCTCTAGGTGTCCCTAGTAGGAGAAGTGTTGTCTCCTGAGGGTTTTCAGCGGATTACGGCCATAAAATCCCATAATAAAAGAAAGACGATGAAAGTTACATACAAAGATAAGAACTATAAAAGAAAGAACTTAAAAAGAAGAGTTTCCAACTATACAAGCTTTTTCAGTTGCCATGAGCCCTATCTTAATGGTCATGAAAAGATATTAGAAATTACATCATCCATCAATAAAACTTCGCCTTTAGTCTTCCTCTATATCTTTCTTCCAAAGATCGATCATATACCCCTACGTGTGTGTAAAAGACACCCCTACACTTAGAGAATTCAATTCAAACTATCATACTCTTGTTCATCTTCCTTAATACCTTTTTAGTCGGTGCATATTTTAGATGGAATTGCTCATACATTCTTCATGTGACCGTTAATACTTCTTGAGGTACTAACCGACCGATTACCAAATGTGCTCGCTTATTAAGGTGTAATTTCTCGTCCTGCAACACTTAAGGCTTAGAAGTGGCTCCCAAACCAGTTAGTCTAAGGCACTAGATGATAAAACACCCTTGCTATATTTTTTTATGCTGCCTTAAGCAATTACAAAACCAGTGTTCATTTTTTTCACCATTTTTTTCTTTATATATATATTTTTTCTTCATACCAAGGCTTTTTGGCAAGAGCATTTTAAGGTATCCTCTACTATCCTAAGTTTCAAGATGTGTGTAAGTGCGTATAGTAGGGTATCAATGTTCAAATGTTTGGCCTCAAGAATAGGAACTATTTTTTAGACTTATTTTTATCCTCAGATTAGTAATTTCCTTCATCTTACTAACCCATGGGACAACGGCTCATAACTACTTATTACTAGCTTCGTTTAAGAAAACATCTAACTTTCTTAATTTTCTCAAACTATTCCTATCTTTCTTATCTAATTTTTCACTTTCTAATATTTTATTATCAAAACATTTTATGCTTATATGTATGATAATGCATGAATAAGCACAAACCTCCCCCAAACCTGTTTGCAGCAGTGTCCTCACTGATATCATCTGTTAAGCTTAAAAAGCTGTAGACTTAAAAGGAAAAGTTAGTAATGGGGATATGAATTAATGACAGTGAAAAACTCTCCCAAATTTATTTTTGGCTCAAAATTTTGTAAAATTTTTATTTTCTTTCAAGAGACAAAATATTCCCCCCCCCCAAACTTGAGTAAAATAGTATTAAGCATTTAAAATTATGATGAGGGTTATAGTTATTGGTCTATGCAAAGCTTTACAAAGACCAAAAGTCAACACCAACCATTCAAAGAATTTATCAATATAACAATATAGTTGGTGGAAGAATAGAGATTTGAAGAAGTGGGAAGATAGGAGGCGGAATCGATTGGATTTACGTCTCGGTTGGTAAAGACAGAACAGTGATGGTGAACGAAAACGAGAATGTGAATGAGTAGGTATGGGAAGAATAGTCACATTCTCATATACGATAAGTGTCACGCCCCGCTTCCCAGAGTACGCTAGATTGGGCACGTGACATAGCCAACCATGCTACCTGTGGGTAGGAAGTATCCATCCACAGTCACATTACGGCTGTAGAGATATCAAGAACAAGATAAAACTATCTAAAACATGTCCATAATCCAGAATAACAGGAGTCAATAATAAATAAATGCGGAAGCAAATGATCCAATACAAATAACTGAAAAGTGTGTCCCATAATGCGGGCTCACATCAGGAAATAAATGCAGGAAATAAAACTAACTACTACTGAACTCACAGCTCAGCCTGCTGGCTGAAGTACTCCTGCTCGGACTGCAACAGCGGTACGGAATCTGGGCCATGCAAAACCCAGACGTCAGCGCGTCATGTCATCAAGTAATATAATATGAACAATGTAGCAGGCAATGCAAAATAAACATGAATAAAAACGAGAGTAGCAGTAATATGAATCAAGCAGTGCAGGGTAGTGTGCAGTGGGTAACTAAGCTGTTCTATCAGGTTTTCTATTCTAAAGTCTTTGAAATCAATTGATGAATCATCGATGTAACTCAATAGTGTCCCG
Source organism: Agapanthus africanus (assembly GCA_030015575.1). Taxonomy (NCBI): domain Eukaryota; kingdom Viridiplantae; phylum Streptophyta; class Magnoliopsida; order Asparagales; family Amaryllidaceae; genus Agapanthus; species Agapanthus africanus. Next base: position 373,943,583 of record CM057339.1, on the reverse strand, counting down.
TATATACCCGGGACCACGGCCACAATATTCTCGGCTGCAGCCGAGACATGCCGCTAGGCACAAAACAGGAATGTGTACACTCAATACAGGTAGTGAACTGTCGAGTTACAAGTCAGATTTCACCTTTGATTTCCCCATACCCCCAAGTTATATGTGTATGTCAAGTCAGGTATCCAATAATCAAGAAACTAATGCCAACACAGGATCAGGTAAACAGGTTTGTCTGGATAGACAACAGGAACGGTCCATGAGGACTATATGTTATGTTTGTTGGCATTAGACACAAGATCAGGTAACAGGTAAAGCCATGGTACATCAGGTCAAGCCAGGTAATGTATAAAGGTGTCATGTCATGTCAAGAGTGTACGGTACCATGTCATGTCAAGTAGGAAGTGTAACAGGTCATGTCAGGAAGCACAAGATGTCATGTGGGTGCTCATAATCAAACTAACATAAGCATGTGTATAAATAAACAAGCATGAGTACTATCAGAACAATAAACTGGAACATGTAATATGATATGCAAATAGATATAATTTCAAGGATATGGATGGACAGTTATCGATTAGGGTTACATTTATAGTTCCAATATTAATTCGGATGCAATTTATTAAACATGGAGTGTTAATATCACATTATTATGTAGTAATGTGATCTATGGATGCAATTATATGTATCTTAAATGCGATGGATGCAAAAGGGTATCCGAAAAGTTATAAAACTATAAAAATGGTAATGTGGGATGTACAACTGAGCAATATGTGATATAAATATTGATATAATAATATTAATATGGATAGCATATTCAAAGCGATTAATAACTATAAAAGTGGTATTGATTAACCATGCACAAGAAAGTTCCGTTCAGAAATTCAGCATCACCCTAATTTGTAAAATAGCTTAAAAATAACAAACGTTCTCCAAAAAGGACGTGTATTATACCAAAACAAAGATAATTCAATAAGGTTTTCAGTTTTATAAGTATAAGCATCTCAGGTTATCCCTACAAAAAGTTATGAACATTCAAAATTGAAAGTTTGCTGCTGGAATTTCCCTGGACAGCAGTTTGGAGACATTTTCATTTGCATTTTACGTTATTTAAACAATTTATTTTGCAAGTAAATATTTTATAGAATTATAGTATTCTGAGTTAGCTTCGTAACGAACTAAAGAACGTATACTAATGATTTTTCTATGATTTATAATGAATTTTATAAGGTAAGGTGTACAGTAAATTTCAGATTTGTCGTATCCGCTTTTTCAACGACGTTTCATGTGTAAACTATAATATTTTAAATATATAATATCATAAAATGCAGATTATAAACTAATTAAAGATAATAATAAGAAATATTACAACGATATATATTTTAATTGATATGGATGCAGTATAATGTAATCTAGTATGTCACAAGATAAGTTTTCATGATCTAGATTTAATATGATATAAACGAATGCAAACGGAATATCGAAACGTTATAAAATTAAACATGGGGCACTAGATTTAAACTATAGGTATGGTATTTATTTAAATAAGTATAAAATGAATTATATAGCATGCAGCAAGATTAACTTGCCTCGATGGGTCGCGAATCGGGAAAACGGAACGTTAACCGTCGGCGGGGAAAACTCGCGACAGACGCACGGTTCACGGAATGAACCCAAACAACGAACAAAGGAACCATACGGGTCGGGGTAGCTCGCTGGAACGTCGAGAAGCGTCACCGGTACAACGGAATTCCGGCAACAAAAGAACAGTTAAAAAAATGAGAAACGAGACATGAAGCAAGAAGAGAAAGAATGATAAAGAGAAGTACGAGAGAATATATGAGGGAGAGAGAGAGAAAAAGGTGGAGAGAGAGAGAAGAGGGAGAGAGAGAAAGTGGGGCCCACGGGGTTAAAGGGGAGGTTGCGATTGGCTAAGAGAATAAATTGAGAAGGATATAAAAGATTGTAAAAATATTATATGGTTAACTTAAAGATTTAAAAGATAGGTAATGAACAGTAAGATATCAGGTTAGTTAGAAAAATATATGCGATGGTTTTAATAATATTAAAATTTGGGATTTTGGCGCCAAATAAAACATTTCCAAATCGCGCCCGGGTCGAGTCCAAAAATTTGAAATTGAAAAAATAGGATTTTAAGCGGGATCCAAATTTTAAAATTAAGTGTTTTATGATTAAAAAGCATACCCCCAAAACGGACACATGTACGCTCGCGTAGCCGTCCAAACTCGCCCGTTTCACTGAACGGGACGAGAACACAATGCACGGACGCTACCACGAGGCTAGGGGTGTCAAGTAGGCCAAGATGAATATTTTCAATTTTATTTTAGATACCAAAATTTGTTATATGTAGAAATGACTTTGCCGGGTAAATTTTACAGTAAGCAATAAACAAGCAAGTTAAATGAAATGAGTACCACATTATGCTCAAACAGTAACTGAAAATAGTAGCATTGGGCTCGGGTGTTACATTATACCCAACTACAAAAAGAATTTCGTCCTCGAAATTCCAAGAATACAAAGATAGATAACTACAAGAAAAGGTGAGGAAACTTCTGCTAGATTTCATCTTCTCGTTCCTAAGTGGACTCTCTACGCGAGCGATTACCCCAAGAAACAAGCACAAGGGGGATAATCTTGTTCTTAAGAACCTTTTCCCTTCGATCCACGATTTCAATCGGTCGCTCCTCAAAAGTCAAGTCTTCTCGTACTGTTAGCTCCGAATGATCCAAAACGTGTGTTTCATCTCGAACATACTTACGGAGTTGAGATACGTGAAACACATCGTGCACATTTGCCAAGGACTGCGGTAACGCCAAACGATACGCTACCTCACCAACACGCTCCACGATCTCAAGGGTTCAACGAATCGAGGACTAAGCTTTCCTCGACTTCCAAAACGAATCACCCCTCTAGTCGGTGATATCTTCAAGAATACCAAATCACCCACGGTGAACTCTAGAGGTTTTCTTGACGTATCTGCCCAACTCTTCTGTCGGTCCTGTGCTGCCTTCATAAGATTTCTGATAGGGTTAACCTTCTCAACTGTCTGCACAACCAAATCTGGTCCCAATAATCTTCGTTCACCGACATCGTCCTAACAAACAGGTGAACGACATTTACGACCATACAAAGCTTCAAATGGAGCCATCTGAATAGTTGCCTGAAAACTGTTGTTGTAAGACAACTCCACCAAAAGTAGATGATCCTCCCAAGACCCCTTGAAGTCCAACCTGCATGTTCTCAACGTATCCTCAAGAGTTTAGATCGTTCTCTCCGACTGACCATCAGTTTGAGGATGATAAGCTGTGCTAAACTTCAATCGAGTCCCCAAACTTTCCTGTAAACTCCTCCAGAAGTGTGATAAGAACCGAGTGTCTCGATCGGACACGATGCTCACCGGTACTCATGCAATCTTACAATCTCCTGCATGTACCGCTCTGCCAAAGACTCTGTTGATTGACCAATCTGAAAAGGAATAAAGTGAGCTGCCTTGGTCAATCGGTCAACAATTACCCATACTGCATTATTACCTTTTAGACTCCGCGGTAAAGCCGTCATGAAATCCATGGTTATATGTTCCCACTTCCACTGAGGAATCGGAAGTGGTTGCAATAAACCAGCAACCCTTTGATGTTCAGCCTTAACTTGCCGACACACCAAGCACTTTGCCACAAAGCGAGCAATCTCCCGCTTCATGCCCTCCCACCAGAAATGCTGTCGAATATCTCGGTACATCTTTGTGCCTCCTGGATGTACAGAATAAGCTGAACTGTGTGCCTCCTACATAAGCTCTTCACGAACATCACCCTTTGGCACACACAAACGGCTACCATACCTCAACGAACCATCTTCGTGGATCAATAAATCTGTTCGTAGCCCGGCTTCAACCTGCTCTCGAAACTTTTGCAGTCTAGGATCCTGCGATTGAGCTGCTTTAATATTCTCGATCAAAGACGAATGTACTTGCAGCTGCAACAACTATCCCGTAGAACGCGGTAGCACAACTTCCAAGTCAAATCATCGAAAATCTGCGACGATCTCCTTCTGCGTAGTTAACACCTGAATTACTGGTAACCGACTAAGCGCATCCGGTACAACATTAACCTTCCCCGGATGGTACTTAAGATCAAGATCGTAGTCAGCCATCAGCTCCAACCTGTTTCCTGATTTAAAATCAGTAAAGCTTATGGGAAAAGCTTCAGAAGGGGGTCGCGTGCTTACACGTGACCAGCAGTCACGTGTTGGCACGTGACATATAAAAGCAGCGGCAAAGGCACATTGGTTCCCTGATCAAGTCAAGGAAAAGGCTTCAGAAGAGGTCACGTGCTCCCACGTGACCAGGGTCACGTGTTGGCACGTGACGCTCAAAACATCTGACTTGTTCTCCAGTTACATCAAGGAAAGAGGCTCCAGACAAGGGTCACGTGCTCACACATGACCAGTGGTCATGTGTTGGCACGTGATGACCAAGCAGCGGCAAAGGTATAGCGCAAAGGAAAGAAGAAGGCTCATTCCAAAGAGGGTCACGTGCCCACACGTGACCAAGGGTCACGTGGTCACACGTGACCGGCTTTCAAAGCCCGTTTTGTTAACAGAATTAAATTCTGAAAGAGATTCAAATCTTTCTAAAGGAAAGCGATTACCTGGAACCAATCGAATTAAAGATTCAGAGGTGATTAAATATCACCTATCTATGGAAAAATCTCGAACTTGGAAAGATTTCCCCTTTAAATCTAACAGAAATAACAAAGGAGAATCCCTGGATTTAAAATCCAATGGTGAATAAAATTCACCTAATAATCCAAAGGTCCAGAACGAATGATGGATGCAAATCAAATCTCTCAATGAAGATTCGTCAAAAAACTAATTTACTCGGCTGCTTCTCCTATAAATAGGAGCCAAGAGATACAAAAAAAAGATATATGCGCAGAGGGAAGAAAGGGAGAGAGAGCCTTGATACTTCGAGGAACTTGGATCTTCTGCAAAAGAAAACCCTAGGTAAGAAAGGGAAGGCTCCTTGAAAGAAAGGAGAATTTAATTCTCAACAGAGTTTAACTCTGATATATAAAACAGAAGAATATATTTCTTCTCTCTTTGATAGAGGATCTGCAAAGCGCACATCTCCCCTTGAATTTGAGAATTTAATTCTCAATGGGTTGAGATCCTGCCATGCAGATCCAAAACATAGAGAGGGAATGGAAGCACGAGAATTTAATTCTCACAGAACTATAGGAATTTAATTCCTTTAAAATAAAACTAGGGCTTGACCCTGTGTTATGGGAATTTAATTCCTTCAGAACACAAAGAAACAGGGTTTAACCCTAATTAAGAACCTAGTTCTGTTGGAACAGCGGGGATTTAATTCCCTTGATCATAATTTAACAGAGAATGGGAATTTAATTCCTTAAAAGCTTTTATTAGGGTTTAACCCTATTTAGTTCTTCACACGTATGAGGAATTTAATTCCTACAGAAAATTCAGAGTCCAACTCTATTCAGAATATAAATCTTCAAAAGGAAGTAGGAATTTAATTCCTCTGAAATTACTGTCAGGGTTTAACCTTACGAGGAATTTAATTCCTGGAAAAGATTAACAGATCCTCTAAACAACATACATAGAGGCAGGGTCACGTGTCACCACGTGACCCCCCCAAGAGATCTACAGAAAGCCCCTTTGAGGCAGCACCCCACGTGACCCACGTGACCCTCGGCAGAAGCTTTAACGTATAGGCATTTGAATGCCCGTCACGTGATGGCACGTGATGTTCTAAAAGATGCGATAATCTCAGCAGAATAAATGAAGGGAGGGCGCTCTCACGTGTTGCCACGTGACCCCTCTTGCCTTAGTGTTTAACACTAAATTGGAACTTTCGAATCCAGTATTGAAACACTGTTGGGCCTTAGTGTTCAACACTGATCAAAGAACTTTATTCGCAGTGTTCAACACTGATTACCTTAGTATTTAACACCAATCTGAGATCTCCATTGCCAGTGTTCAACACTGATCTGTTTTAGTGTTTATGATAATTTGAAAGCCTTGTTGCTGGTGTTTAACACCAATTATCTTTTAGTGTTAAACACTAACGTGTCAACCTCATTCCCAGTGTTCAACATTGATTGCTCTGTAGTGTTTAACACTAGGCTTTGGCCTAATTGGCTAAATGGATAGAGGCAAAGCCTCTCCTTCAATGGACCAACAAAAAGCCAATATTCCAGACATGATCGGACTTAGCCCAAGCTAGGCCATGAGTCTTCAATTCGTAATTAACTGGGCTAATGGGCTCATAACATAATTAATCGGTCTTGATCCCAAATTGGGCCAAGGACTATTTAAGCCATTCCGGTTCTAGGGTACATCTCTTCACTCCTTTGATACTTGGCATTGTAATCCCTCAATGTCTTCAAAGAGGTGACGGGTCCCAACGACCATACATTTATATGGACTGTGGGGTCCTTAAACCCGTGTCTAATGCAAAATTCCTGGTTACGTGGAACGCGGATAACGTCACTCTTTGACCCCGCGGAAAACGCCCAGAGCGGAGCCTAGTCCTCGCCGAGCACGGCAGTGAACCCGTATGAAGCATCTAGTGCAAAATTCCTGGTTACATAGAACGCGGATAACGTCACTCTTTGACCCCGCGGAAAACGCCCAGAGCGGAGCCTAGTCCTCGCCGAGCACGGCAGTGAACCCGTGTGAAGCATCTAGTGCAAAATTCCTGGTTACGTGGAACGCGGATAACGTCACTCTTTGACCCCGCGGAAAACGCCCAGAGCGGAGCCTGGTCCTCGCCAAGCACGGCAGTGAACCCGTGTGAAGCATCCAGAGCACATACCGGACTGTGGAGTCCTTAAACCCATGGACTACGACGTCCTTAACCTCGACCGAGATGTCTTAAAACTAACAATGGACCGCGATGTCCTTAAACTACCCGTGGACCGCAATGTCCTTAAACTACCCATGGACCGCAATGTCCTTAAACTAGAACAATAGAGCCCCGCATGCTCTTTTGTCGGATCTAAACGGTCCCGTTTAAGTTGATCTTAGCCTCAAAGATGGCTAACGTATCCTTAAACCTTCAAACAGACTGGACTATGAATCCCCCCAATTAACTCTGGCTCGAGGGTACATCCCTGAACTCCTCTGACATCCATCGTTGTAATCCTTCAACGTCGTCAGAGAGGTGACGGGTCCCGATGGCCATACATACGATGGACCACTATGTCCCTAAACTGGAACAATGGAGCCTAAAACGCTCCTTTATCAGATCTAAACGATCCCGTTAAGTTGATCTTAGTCTCAAAGTTAGACTAACGTATCCTTAACAAACGTTTGAGTTGATCTTAGCCTCAAGTATGGCTGACGTATCCTCAAACCAAACCCCCAAACCCAAATCTAAGATAAACACGGATTTGGACTAGTCCACGCCCTACGGGCGACGACATAAATCAGTCTCCGTATACAATCCACGGGCAACAAAACATAAAATAAATACACACGACACGAAGTGACCATCTGGAGAAGGAGAAAGTTGTTACCGCGATGCGGTAGCGTAATTAACTGCAGGGGCTTGCGCCTGCAGGGAAGAGCGTCCCCACAATCAAAACCCCTCAAACGAGGGGGAATCTTACGAAGTCTGCTACATCGGCCGCATCCGTCTAAGCCTCCGATGCACGGTGCCATAGATCAACTTGGCATCTTCGGAGAGGTGGACGGATAGCACCAATTAGCATCTGCCCTGAACCCGAGGCCAGACGCCCCACGCGTCCCGGCCGCCGTTCGGAGGGGAACAGATTCTGGCACGTCCGGTGGGACCTTTTCCTCTTTCCACTCCACACTTCGTGTGTCGTAATTCGCGAACCAATCGTGGTTCGCTAATGGTTGCCCTTGGGTTTCAAGATACTAAAGCTTGGCGTCTTGCTTGTTGCAGAAAGCAAAGGATCGATGGCTTCCACTTCTGCGAAATCCTCCAACCGCTCAGACTGCAATTGCGACCAACGCTTTACCTCGCCAGGAGGTATAGCCTACGGACCCCAAGCTGCTTCGTTATTCACAATGCCGGTGGACCAGGTGACTCAGGCCACTACCGGATTGTTCTTTAGGACTATACTCCCACCAACAAGCTTCGCGGCGCAGGTGCTGACAAAGGAAGCTCTCAAGAAGTCGGTCTTTGATCGTCTTACCCCTGCCACGGCTCCTCTCAACGAGTCGCCCAACGTCAGCGCCTCGGTCTTCTCTAGATTGGGCCAGAAATCCTGTAGACCCATCATGGGGCCTACAATCCCAGAGAAGGCTACTCCTAAGAAAGTGGCCGCTCCTGCTCCCGAAATCGCCAAGGCGGCTTCTTCGGCCAAAAAGTCGGTCTTTACAAGATTGACGGCTTTAGCTCCCGCTCCTGCTACCCAAAGGACGTCGGTCTTTGACAGGCTAACACCAACGGCGACCCCCCACCTACACAGGGGGCAAGACGAAGCCATTCTCACCGCTGAACCAATGCCGTCCGCTCGACACGCTCGACGTCGCCACTGGCGCCGAGTAAGGAAGGCTGGGGGCAACTCCCCCTCCTGGCTAACTCCATCAGCCCCAATGGCAGAAGTTAATGCTGTTGTTCCAACTGGGAACAGCTTTGAGATGCTAAATAAGGTGCGAAGGAATTCTCCTACCGCAGTGCTAAAGAGGTCTCCTCCCCCGTTAAAAAAGGTTGTGGAAATAAAATCAGAACAGCCCCGATCCCCTCAACGGCTGTCTTCCAAAATCTATAAGGTTTGGCGGCAGGCCCGAGACTCGATCATCGATCCAAACTTCTCCCGCCAGCAGAAGAAGCTAAAAATCTGACCGGAAGCTGGTCACCAGGCTAAACCCCAAAAGGCTGTCTGGACGCCCACCTCAACGGCCCCCTCAACCTCCATGACTCATAAAAGGAGGAGGTCAGAGAAGATCCCCCAGCTTGCAACGACGGTTAAAAGCACTGAGCCCAGACGCCCGAAGTCTGGGGGCATAGTGGTGCACACTGTTTACATGGCCTCTGGAAAGGAGGAAAGCCGCACTTCTACAGGCCACCGATCGCTTACCCGGTCCGTGACGAAAGCCCAGGAGCAGCAACAAAGGCTTCAGGAAATGATGAATGCTATGGCCGCACTTACTGGGCCAAAAGAAAGCCCAGAAACATCCTCGGACGCGCGTCAGGAGGAAGAAACCGACGCTGAATTCCTTCGCCGGATACTGGAGAAAAAGGACAAAGAGGCTGCTGAACAAGCGGCCGACATACAACGTATGGGCCTTCTCTTCCAAGATATGATAGGAATGATGATCCAGCAGGACTTACCCGCCGAGGATCCCCCAATCGTTCTTGAAGACGACCGAGGAGAAACGTCAAATCCACCACCAGCCCTCTCAATGGCCAAGGAGGAAGCAATCTCTAAGGCTGACTTGGTTGACTACATAGCCCAGCAAATCCGGGTTCATCACGCGACTGAGGCAGCTGGTCAAGTCGTGAAAACGGGGCGGCCGTATCCAAGCTGGTACGACCAAATCAAATACCCGCAAGGCTATACGATACAAAAATTCCACGTGTACAAGGGGACCGGCAACCCCCATCAACATGTCGCCCAGTTCTGGGCCCTCTGCGGTAACACCGGTGGTGATGATAAACTGTTGCTCCGCCAGTTCGTGGGCAGCTTATCAGAAACAGCGTTCGAATGGTATTCGGAACTCCCGAACGATTCTATCAAAACGTTCGCTGAAATGGAGTTGTTATTCACTCAGCGATTCGCAAGTGCCAGCGAACGCACTCCAATAACTGCATTGATTAACGCTAGGGTAAAACCAGGCGAAACCTGGGTCCAGTATGCTATACGCTGGCGGAACTTGTGGTCGAGATGTGAACAACGCATTGAGGAGGCACCCGCAGTGGGCATGTTCGTAGGAACCCTAGACCCCCACGCAACTATCTCCCAGTTTATGATGTTCTTTAAGCCAACCACATTCCAGGCTTTAAACGACAAGTTGGCTCAGATGGACCAGATGGGTCATAGACCACCTGCCCCGAAGTCGGAACCTCAGAATGACAAGGGTAAAGGAAGGGCAACCTTTGTCGCGAATGCCCAGCAGCAACCTAACGCCCCAAAACCAGCAGATCAACTGGAAGAAAGACGTCGGTATTATAATGAGAAGATGAAACGTCCCTACTCGTTCCCACGAGACAAGACGAAACGGTTATTCGAGCTGGCAGTATGCAACAGACTTATAAACCTACCAAATCCAAGGCGACCGCCGCAACCCACCGAGGTGAATAACCCTAACTATTGCCCTTACCATCAAACGGTAAGCCATCCGATTGAAGATTGCTTCGTCTTCAAAGGATGGATTGAAGATCAATACCTCCAGGGGAAGTTTGTACTGTCCGAAAAGTGGAAGGTGAATCCACCACAACCGCATACTCCTAAGAAAGCAGATACACCGGGGGCAACCTGCTCCTTTATTGAAGAAGCTCCATGGGAGGTCGTGCTATCAACTAAAACCAAAAGAATGCTGAGAGACCTTCATGCGTGCCCTGCGATCGAATGGAAGGACCCTCTTGAACCTCAAATTATCGAAGGGATGTTGAAGCCCCGCACAACTACGAAGGCTCGTGATAAGGGCCCAAATACTCACGCCCAACCGTCAAAATCATCGAAGAAAAAGAAGAAGAAATCCAAGAAGCCCGCGAAGCTTGGAGATGAGCACACGAACTTGCAGAAGCAAATCGACGTGCTGGAAGAATACAATCAAAAGGCGCGAACTCCTGTCACACTGCAAGAGTTTCTCAGCCACATCTTTCAAGAGAGAGATGATGGAGAGAGCTCGTCGGATGAATCCGAAGGGCATGTGGCGAGTTGTAACGTAATCTCCCACTCGTTTACCGATGATGAGAAAACTCCTGGCACTAAGAAGCTGGAGACAGAGCCTGAACCAGAGCGTGCGTGGCCGACAAATGAAGTGATCAATGCTTTTCTAGACGAGATTCGTCTAAAAAGTAAAGCGGATCAGGAGCGTGAGATGGCAGCGTCAGAAGGAACCAAATGCAGGCGACTGAACGGAAGGGTTGAACTACCTCTGCCAGAGCGAAAGGCATCCGAAGTAGACAAGAGGATATTCAAAACGAGGAAAAGGTTTGCCAAAGCCATGTCAATGGGGATGAGGCTACCGCCTTCGGAAGGAAACACGCTCGACGGGGTGGAGAGACACCCTGATTATTGCACATATCATCGGAAAATCTCACACCCAACGGAGGAGTGCGACGCCTTTAAGATATGGTGGCAAGGATATGTTGCTCGTCGACAACACGTTAAGCGCATGAAACGCAAGATCCGTTGGGAGCAAAGAGGCACTGCCTGTTGGGGTAAAAATTTACACCCCGGTTGACCAAGTCAAAATCCAAGTCAACCCCAAGCCAAGTGGGCCCAAGCCCAGACCCAGTGGGCCCATGCCCGGGTCGAGCCCGAACATGAAGCGGCCGACCTTCCCCCATGCCAAGATAAAAATTTTGTAATAAATAATTTTGTTGTGTTTCTTTTGTTTTGTTTTATGGTTAAATGTAAGAAAAATAGGCATAAAGCCAAATTTTTGTAAAGCCCATGGCTTATGTGCAAAAAGAAATGGCACATGAGCCATGGGATAGGCAAAATGCCATTTTTGTGAAGCCCAAGGGGCTATGTGTAAAGTGTATGGCCTATAAAGGCAAAGATAATGAAAATATCTAACAACTTTTTCTCTCTCCAGAAATTTTCTAGATCTGAGATCTCTTCCTCCTTCCTCAAGGTTCTAAAAACCTTCTTTTTCCTTTTGAATTAAATCAAGAGTTTAACTCTTCCTTTTCTAAAAATAAGTAGATTTCCACCACAAAACCTACGAAGGGGAGCTCGGATCTCCAATCAGATCTCGAAAAGGGGAGGCTTTTAAGACTCATCCCCTTTTCTCCAAGATCCCGCCGGTCAAGAGCAAGAAGAAGGAGACCCATCTCTAAAAATCTAACTTTGGACAGACCCAAGGCTCAAAAGAAGAGCAATAAATCCCCAGGAGTTTAACTCCTTTCTAAAGTTGCTGGAGTTTAACTCCATAAATTAATTTCTGTTGGAGTTTAACTCCATAAATTTGTTTCTGTTAGGAGTTCAACTCCAAAGATTCCCTTGGGAGTTCAACTCCCCAGCCTAGGGGCTAGGCTTCCCTTTCCGTGGGTTTTTCCCGCGGTCACGTGTGCCCACGTGACCCCAGGGCGCTAAGGCGCCCATCGGTCACGTGTGAGCACGTGACCCCGGGGCGCCAAAGCGCCCATCGGTCACGTGTGCGCACGTGACCCCTGGGGCGCCAAGACGCCCATCGGTCACGTGTGCCCACGTGACCCCTGGGGCGCCAAGACGCCCATCGGTCACGTGTGCCCACGTGACCCGGGGGGGCGCCAAAGTGCCCATTGGTCACGTGCGCGCACGTGACCCCGGGCATTAAAGCGCCCACCTGCCGTGCGGGCGTCCTTTAGACGCCATTTTGTTTTCTTTCCCCCCTCGTTTTATGTGCACTCCCCAACAAATCCTTTCTGGAGTTTAAACCCTTTAAAAAAAATATTCTTTGGAGTTTAACTCCACAATAAAGTTCTATTTTAGGAGTTTAACTCCATTTAAAATTCTTTGGAGTTTAACTCCATTTAAAATTCTTTGGAGTTTAACTCCACAATAAAATTCCTTTTGAAATTAAACTCCACTTTTAAAAAAAAGGGGGGGGAAGGAAAACATACACAGACTCCACGACAATGTCTCCCGTTAGAAAAAAATTTCTAACGGGACGCTGCCCCGCACCCCGCAAGGGGGCTGCTAGCCCCCTTGACCCCCAGCCCGCTATCCGGGTAGCGGGATCCCCGTAAAATCTCTGCGGGGCCCCCGATATTTCCAAAACCCCTTCAAAACACGATACTGCACATTGAGTTCGCATGACCAGTTTAACCCGTTAATCGGAGGTTCCTTCGCTCCAAATGCGAGGGGTAATTAACGGCAGCTTAGTCCGCGGTTGCCGGAGATTCGGATCCCCACAATCAATAAACCCCGGCCTACCCTAGGCAGGGGGAATCTGTAATGCGCCTGACAAGCGCGCGCGTATTCCCATCTCAATGGGGTGACGAAAAACACCCTACAGATTCTGGCACGCCCGGTGGGACCATCTCTCCTCCCATATCTCGGGTTAAGCGTTCATGCGAACTCATTTAACATATACGCCGATGTTTGTACTGAAATAATTTCTTTCTTTCGTGCAGCAATCAACTTTCAATGACGATGTCTCCCAAGACGAATTCGGCTTACGACGCGACCCCGATCTCGAACGTAGTCAAGATCAATGCCCGCGTGGTTCTCCCCGCAAGCCTCAGTCGACAGTGGGAGGAACCGCCCCGCCAGTTTGGCTCCGTCATCATCTACCCTGCCGGAAGCGCTCATCTGGCGGAGATCCCGGCGGAACAGGTGGCCAAGCCGGTCTCAAGGGGCAAGAGGCCAAATGTTGTGATCGCCAAGGCACCACAACCGAAACTTAAGACGGTATTTGAACGATTCTCTGGTGCTCCCGCGGGGGGTAAGAACTTCGGTACAAAGGGCAACATCAAATGTTGCGGACGAGCTCAGGAGATGACTCCAACAAATGCACAATCGAGCGTATCTCCAAGGCCTTTCACCGCCCGGTCTGCGGCGTCTTCCCAAAGAGCCGAAGTTGCCAGGTGCTTAGAACAGAAAAGTTAAGGCAGAAGCATCTCAGGTATCGAGCCAACAAGAGGGCCAAGGCTTCGGCCAAATGGAATTTTGTGAAGTTCCAAGTGCAGGGTTGCCCCGCGATGACAGCTGAGTCAGACGTAAGAATCAGCAATTCCTTCGAGCCTCTGAGGTGGGTTCAGAAAAATGCCATGACCGCCAGAATCAAGAAGACAGCGGTCCGAACAGTGCCACAAAGAGACGTGTCCCGGCCCCAACGGAAAAAGTATGACACTGTTTCATCAAGAGTCTATCAAGCACTCTGTGCCGCACGAAAGCAGCGGGGAAAACCCAGAAAAGATGCGCCAGCACCATTCAAGAACCTGGTTAGGCCAGCCGCCTTCAATCGACTACCAGCTACCGAAACAAGGGGGTCAAAACAGCGATCCGTGAAATCAGCTGCCAATGATAGAAAGACGGCCGGATATATCATCCATACGGTCTATATGGCGGGCGGGCGCCCCAGCGACAACCTTCGCAGCAAAAGCAAGGATGGGGCCACCACATCCCAAGCCCAATCTAGCCTGAATGTGGTTGCCGCCGCCCAAGAACAGCCGCCCTCGCTAGATGAAGAAAACCCTCTCGATGAGGATGATAGGCAGAAAGACCCCTCGGTCCATGCAGAGTCAAGCTCGGACAGCGAGGAAGAGCCGACTTTCCGCCCCAGGACTGCGGAGCAAGAGCTGCTTCAAGAGCTTCGAAAACAGCTCAGGAGCAAAGATAAAGAGATGGCTAAGCTCTATTCAAAGATTGACGACTTAACGAACGTGGTGATGCAGCTTACGGCTCAAATTGCTCGAGCGCCTCCCAATCAGGCACAAGCCGCTACTAATCAGCCGGGTGATGACAATCCGAGGCAACCAATGCCGGTTCCTTTGGGACCGAGACTGGTCGAGCCACATGAAAGCCGGCCACACTCCGCTTCTGGGGACGCCTTGGCCCCAGATAGCACTATCCCGCTAACACATGACCGGATAATGGATTTGGTCACCAGCAAGGTTAAAACATTGGTGGCCGAAGCTGAAGCTCAGAAATAAATCGGCAGTAGTGGGCGGCCATACCCCGCGCAGTACGATCTGATTGAGTTCCCAAGCGGCTACGTCATTCCTAAGTTCGGAAGATTTGATGGAACGGGGAATGCAAATCAGCACGTTGCCCACTTCAAAGCATCGTGCGGAAATACAGGGGGCAATGACGCGCTCCTTCTTCGTCAATTTGTCAATAGCCTGACCGGTGTCGCTTTCGACTGGTACGCGAGCATACCAGACGGGTCCGTCATTACCTTTGCCCAAATGGAGTCCCTGTTTCGGCAAAGGTTCATGAGTGTCAGTGATAAAATCTCCATCGCCGACCTTGTAAGGACCAAGCCGGGGAAGAATGAAAGCAACACCGACTTTATCGCCCGATGGCGTAATCTCACAGTCAAGTGCGAACCGCCGCTGGAGCAGGACCAGTCCGTCAGCCTTCTCATTGGGAACCTCAGCAATTGGATGGTCCCATTCTTGTGTACAGCGGGCCTCAAGACATTTCAGGAGCTAACCAAGAAAGTCCAAATGTTGGAACGCTCGAAACAAGAGTCCCCGCCGGATTCTCAGAGAGACAAAACTTGGAAAAGCAAGCGGGACGACAACCGTAGAAGCGGGAGTTCCAGCAGTACCAATGTCTTCAATGCGTCCGACAATGAAGAAAAGCGAAGGGCGTCCGAATCCAAAACTAACCGGTCTCGAAAGCCATTGCTGGGAGGAGATGGGCCCACCCTAGAGGAGAAAAAGAACAAGGTTTACTCTTTCAGAAGGGACAAGGTCCGCAAGATATTTAAAGATGCCTTGAACAACGGACTACAATTGCCGGAGTCGAAAAGACCCCAAGAAGCAAAAATGACCGACAATCCCCTGTATTGCCCGTACCACCGAGTAGTGAGCCATGCGATCGAGGATTGCTATATCTTCAAGGACTGGGTCGAGAAGCAGTACAAAGCTGGAGAGATCAAGCTATCCAAAAGCGTGTTGGTAAACAATCAAGTTGCAACCGCCAACTTTATACAGATAGAAGCTGAAGCCTTCTGGGAGCAGACAGCCGAACCCGCTGCCCTGACAAACGAAACCGACTCATTGCGGCCTCCGTGGAGTACACACACATCTATTAAGACGAAGAAGATGCTAAAGATGCTTCAGAAAGAGCCCAGGATGGAATGGGAAGGACAGAAGAGGCCTACCAGTCCAGCTGCCAATGCGGCTCCATCAGGCTCAAAATCCAAGAAGCTGAAGAAGAAGAAAAGTGCAGCTCGGTGCGGGAAAAGAGTCTGCAGGGAGATCGACCATTCAAAAATATATCGATTCCCTCGAAGAATATAAGCAAAAGGAAAGAACATTGATTCAATTGAAGGAATTCTTCCCTGTACAAGCGGCTGAAATTCTGGAGGAGTTAGAAGAAGACTCTAATGAAGAGATCCCAGTAGTGACCTGCTACGCCATCCATCTTGGCAGCGACTCCGAGGATGATCTTTGTTTTCCCGAAGAGGATGAGGAGCTCGCCACAACGACCAATCAAATCCAGCTCAGAAGCGGCAGGGCTCTACCGCCAAATCAGGGCAACGCCCCAAAAGGGAAGGAAAAACAAGTCGCCAATGAAGAAGATGGCAGAGAACCGGCTGATGAGAACATAAGTCCTTCCTCGGTGGACTATAATGTCTTGGCGCATCTCCGGAAGCTTCCGTCTCTCCTGAGCATCTACGACGCCTTGGTCCTATCTAAGGAGCTTAGAGATGTTCTCATCCACGCTCTACAAAACCCCGAGCGGTATCAGGCTCACTTGGCGGAAATTAATATGAAAGAAGCCCAGCATGCTTTGCATGACGCCGCAGTCACATTTAAGGATGAAGACTTGCTACTGGGAACGGCTGAGCATAATCGGCCGCTTTACGTGACCGGGTACAGCGACGGAGATCGAATTAATCGCATATTGATTGATCCGGGGTCCTCAGTGAACATCATGAACTTGCGAACTCTGAAGAGTTTGTCAATGGACGTCCGACACCTGTCAAGGGAAAGGATTGTCATTCAAGGGTTCAACCAAAATTGCCAGCAAGTTCTAGGGTCTATAGCTTTGCCAATCAAATTCGGGGATCTGCAAACTGAAGCTAAGATATACGTGATCGACGCCGACACGTCTTATAAGATTCTCTTGGGGCGGCCATGGATCCACGATTACGGCATCATTCCGTCAACTCTCCATCAATGCATGAAGTATACTAAAAATGGCGAAGAAAGACGCATTGACGGAGACATCCAGCCGTTCGGTGTGCATGAAGTCCGATATGAAGATTCTCGGTACTTTACGAACCACCAAAATGCTAAGCCACAACTGACTGAGGATAGAACGGCCCCAAGACTCAAAAGAAAATCTGCGCCGCCTGTCACTTTCAAAAGCAAAAATACCCAAGTGCGCCCGCATTTCGGCAGCGACACTGATGAGTCCGACGCTGGAAGCCCGCCCTTCGGCAAAACTCGCCCTCATTTCGGCAGCGATACAGACGAATCTGTTACTGAAGGCCCATCTAGCAGCAAAGTCCGCCCTCATCTTAGCAGTGACACTGAAGAGTCAAAAGAAGAGGACCTGCCGTGCAACAGCTGCGCAGATCGGCCCCCCATGCAGCAAGCGAAACTACGAGAGACCTTCGAAGTTGCAGAAGGGTCCCTGGCCATCACAAGGGTGCCGGAACGGATGTGCAAAGAGCTCGACGCATTGTCAGTCTCTACCGTGGACCAGCTGAAAACTTTCTACGTGCCCGGGAGGAAAAATGGACAGAAGGGCATCTTGTTTTACAGGTCAAACCCCGTTGTGCACCCAGACGACCTTTCTGTCGCATGCCTTCCCTATGAGAGAGGCATAAGAGCCGTCCTCAATCCCAGATACTATGCGCCCGAGATGCGGGAATACTTTAAGAAGTGCGGATGCCGGTTATATCAAACGGAGTCCGAAGCAAAGTTTTACGAAGGGCTATGGTATCCGCCCCAGGTCCGAGCACTCATCGATGGACGAATTCCAGATAGACGGGGCATAGGCTACATTCAACCTGACTCCAAAGCGTGCTACATGATCCATGTTGGTGAGGCCAGTGAAAGATCAAATGATGATGACGAGATAGCCGAGCTAGAAGAAGCTCCTTAAGAACTCGAAGATGGCGGACAAGCAACCTTTGATGAGCTAACCTAGATTGACTTAGGAACGTCCGATAATCCAAGGCCGACCTACATCAGCTCACTCTTGCCGGAGGAAATGAAAGAGCAGATAATTGCCTTGCTGCGCGAGTTCGTCGACTGCTTCGCGTGGACGTACAAAGAAATGCCTGGCCTTTCCCCTGAGGTAGCCGTGCATAAGCTGGCTATATCTCCTGATGCTAAGCCAGTCAAACAAGCTCCTCGAAGAATGAGAAGGGAGTTGGAAGAAAAGGTCATTGAGGAAACCAAGAAACTCATAGATGCCGGCTTCATCAGGGAAGAGAAATATGTGGACTGGATCGCATGCATAGTCCCAGTGAAGAAGAAAAATGGGCAGATCCGAGTTTGTGTCGATTTCAGGGACCTCAATAAGGCATGTCCTAAAGACGACTTCCCGCTACCGGTCATGGAAATGATGGTCGATGACACCTCAAATTACGAACTGTTCACCTTTATGGATGGCTCGTCTGGATATAATCAGATCAAGATGTCGCCTGAGGATGAGAAGCACACAGCATTTCGAACCCCGATCGGAATATATTGCTACAAAGTAATGCCATTCGGACTGAAGAACGCAGGTGCTACATATCAAAGGGCGATGACTAATATCTTTGATGACCTAATCCATAAAGTCGTCGAATGCTATGTTGATGATCTGGTCGTCAAGACTAAAGCCAAGGCCGATCATATCCAAGATCTCAAGACCGTTCTCACCAGACTGAGGGAATACGATCTGAAGATGAATCCTCTGAAGTGCGCTTTTGGCGTGTCATCAGGAAAATTCCTGGGCTTTATAGTCCGACATCGAGGGATCGAAGTTGACCCATCAAAGATAAAGGCCATCATGGAGATACCCCCTCCGAAGAGTCTGACGCAGCTAAGATCTTTTCAAGGCAAGCTTGCTTATATACGGAGGTTTATCTCAAATTTATCGGGGAGATGTAGGCCCTTCTCAAAGCTCATGAAGAAAGGAGCTCCTTTTATCTGGGATGCCGAATGTCAAGCAGCGTTCGAAAGCATCAAAGAATACTTGTTGCACCCTCCAGTGCTGGCCGCTCCCATTCTAAATAAACCGCTGATTCTCTACACTGCCGCGCTGGACGAGTCACTCGGTGCGCTCCTTGCCCAGAATAACGAGGAAGGAAAAGAAAATGCCCTCTACTACCTCAGTCGAACTTTAGTCGGGGCGGAACACAACTATTCCCTAATCGAAAAGCAATGCCTGGCTCTGATATTTGCTGTGAAAAAGCTGAGGCACTATCTGCTCGCTCATCGGGTTATGCTGATCTCCAAGGTCGACCCGCTCAAACACTTGATGACCAGAGCGAGCCTAGCCGGCAGAATGGCAAGTTGGGCTGTTATGCTACTTGAGTTTGACATAGTTTATACCCCTCAGAAAGCAGTAAAAGGGTAAGCTATTGCAGACTTTCTCGCCGCTCATCCCATACCAGAAGGGTCGCCGCTAAATTGTGAGTTACCCGATGAACAAGTGCTGCACCTCGAGGAAGATGAGCCATGTTGGGAGCTCTACTTCGATGGAGCCTTGTCAATGAGGACTCCAGTAAATCAAGCGTCCCGGAGATAAAAGCAGGGATAGGATTGGTGTTCATCACACCATCAATGGGAACCCTACGGCATTCTTTTGCTCTCACCGAGCCTCGGACAAACAATGAAGCCGAGTATGAAGCTCTAATAGCTGGTTTGGAGCTCGCCATAGAAATGGAAATCCTTCGGCTACGGGTTTACGGTGACTCCCAGCTTGTCGTCAACCAAGTAAGCGGCGACTATAAGATATACAAACCTGAGTTAGCTCGGTATAGAGGTCGAGTGGTGGAACTCATGAAACGGTTCACTCATATTGAACTAACGAGAGTCCCTAGAGCGTTGAACGGAAAGGCTGATGTACTCGCTCGCTTGGCCAAGGAGCTGGCTGATCCTGACATGGACGAAATTCTGATCACAGTCAGGAGCCAGTAAATTCTACCCCCAGTCTCTCTACGAGAAGAGGAAAGCGCGAAACAGAAGAGCAGTCCTGCCGAAGAAACCTCGATCATCCAAGACGAGCCCGATTGGAGAGAACCCTTCATAGAGTACCTCCGATACGGCAAGCTGCCTGAAGAAAAATCTACGAGAATTCAGCTGAAGAAAAGAGCTCTCCGATACGTGTTTGTAAATGACACGTTATACCGCAGGTCATACGACCAACTCTGGCTCAGGTGTCTGTCATTGGCCGAAGCCTAAAAGGTCATGCAAGATGTCCACTCGGGCGTTTGCGGTGCTCACCAATCTGGCCCCAAGATGCGACTTCAAATCAAACGGCTTGGGTATTACTGGCCCACCATGATACGAGATTGCGGAGAGCATGCAAAGAAATTTTATATCTTCCAAATTCACGGTGATTTTATTCACAAGCATCCCAATCCATTGCATCCTACGGTGGCATCGTGGCCTTTCGAAGTTTGGGGCACCGACATTGTTGGCCCAATTGATCCTCCGTCATCTAAAGGCCACCGGTTCATACTGGCCGCGACAGACTACTTCTCCAGATGGGCTGAAGCTGTCCCGCTAAAAGAAGTCAAGACAAAGGATATTCTGACATTCTTCCAGCATAATATTCTATACCGTTTCGGTACACCAAGAAGAATCATTTCTGACAACGGGCCTTCTTTCAAGAGCTTCAATGTCTCAAGGTTTGCTACTCAGCACAAGATAGACTGGAGATATTCCTCCATCTATAATCCAAGAGCCAATGGGCTAGCCGAAGCCTTCAATAAGACTCTATGCAAGCTCCTGAGGAAAAATGCTTCAGCCAACAAGAGAGACTGGAATCTCAAACTTCACGAGGCATTGTGGGCATATCGTACCACGCACCGTACTCCAACTCAGTCCACTCCATACGCATTGCTCTTCGGAGTGGAGGCGGTCCTCCCCCTCGAAATCGAGGTTCCAAGTTTAAGAATGGCCGTCCAACATGAGTTGACGGAGGAGGAAAACGTACTTCTTCGACTTGAAGAACTCGATGCCCTCGAAGAAAAGAGGCTCGCGGTGTAGCAAAATCTGGAGCTATACCGAGCCCAAATGTCACGGGCCTATGACAAGATAACCCGTCTCCGCGCTTTCAAGAAAGGTGAATTAGTGTTGGTCCTCAAAAGACCGATCATCCCCAATCGACATGCCAAGGGAAAATTCGAGCCGAACTGGGAGGGACCATACGTCGTCGAGAAAGTGTTTGACGGAGGATCCTACCAACTAATAAACGCCGAGGGAGAAAGGCCCATGCCACCCATCAATGGCCGATATCTCAAGAAATACTACGCGTGAATGCTCCAAGTCGCAGGCGAATTAAGCACATCAGCCCTACGGTCTGGATCAGACATCCTGCAAAACCGTATACAATCCACGGGCGTAAATGACCCCTATTTCTCCCAAATCCTGCCGGTGATACTACTTTAAAGTCCCACCAGCGGCCAAAAAAAAAGGGAAAAAGAAAAAAAAAAGAAAAAGAAAAAAAAGAAGAAGAAGAAATAAACGGTATGTCCACAAGCAAAATGGGCACGGATGAAAACCCGAAAGGGCTCCGTGAGTAAAAACAGCAGGACTACCGGCGAGTCTGTGAAAACCCGAAAGGGCGCAAACTCGTGAAAGGAGATGAAATACACTCGCAAAGTCCTCTCGACCTTGTGAGGAGAAACCCCCTGCGTGAGATCCTTACGACTCACAAAGGAGCAACACACTTAGGAATCCTCACGATTCCCAAGGAGAAAATGCACCTGCGGGATCCTTACGACTCGTAGGGAGAAAATGCTTTTATGGGACCCTCACGGCCCATAAAATTGAAAAGCCTTAGGTGATAGGGACCCAAACCTGTCTCCTAAGCCATCGTTCCTCAACGGGCAACGGCAAATGATGAGTCGCTCCTGGCATTTCGCTTCAGTGTTAGCGGTGCTGATGCCGACCAAAACCCAAATCCCAAGTCCTCCCATGGCAAATGATGAGTTGCTCCTGGCATTATTCCAGTGCAGCAATGCTGATGCCAAACAAGATCTAAATTCCAATCCCCAAATGGCGAATGATGAGTCGCTCCTGGTACCATATTCCAGTGCAGCGATGCAGACGCCAACCAAATTCCAAATCCCATACCCCATCGGCGAATGATGAGTCGCTCCTGGTACCATGCTCCAGTGCAGCGATGCCGACGCCGACAAAGCCCCGAAATTTTTCCGGCCCTACGGTCTGGATCATACATCCTGCAAAACCGTATACAATCCACGGGCGTAAAACAATTCCAATTTCTCCCAAATCCTCCCGGGGCAAATGATGAGTTGCTCCTGGCATTATTCCAGTGCAGCAATGCAGATGCCAAACAAAAACCCCAATTCCCAAATCCTCTCGGGGCACATGATGAGTTGCTCCTGGCATTATTCCAGTGCAGCAATGCAGATGCCAAACCAAAACCAATCCCAAATCCTCCCGGGGCAAATGATGAGTTGCTCCTGGCATTATTCCAGTGCAGCAATGCAGATGCCAAACAAACAAAAAAAAAACAAATCCAAATCCTCCCGGGGCACATGATGAGTTGCTCCTGGCATTATTCCAGTGCAGCAATGCAGATGCCAAACCAAAACCAATCCCAAATCCTCCCGGGGCAAATGATGAGTTGCTCCTGGCATTATTCCAGTGCAGCAATGCAGATGCCGACAAAAATACCAATCCCAGAATCCCCTCAATGACAGATGATGATTCGCTCCTGGTACCATATTCCAGTATAGCGATGCTGATGTCAACCCAAATCAAAATCAACAAGTCAACTTCCACTCCGACACCGCAGAAAGCGGAGCGAGTCAGAATCCAATCTCGACACCGCAAGAAGCGGAGCAAGTCAAGTCTACCTCTGACACTGCAAGAAGCAGAGCAAGTCAAATCAAGCACCGACCGTCCAAGTCGGTAAAAGGGCAGCAACGACCGTCCAAGTCGCTAAAAGGGCAGCACCGACCGTCCAAGTCGCTAAAAGGGCAGCAACGACCGTCCACGTCGCTAAAAGGGCAGCATCGACCGTCCACGTCGCTAAAAGGGCAGCACCGACCGTCCATGTCGCAAAAAGGGCAGTCCACGTCGCTAAAAGGGCAGCACCGACCGTCCATGTCGCAAAAAGGGCAGCACCGACCGTCCACATCGCTAAAAGGGCAGCACCGACTGTCCAAGTCGCTAAAAGGGCAGCATCGACCGTCCAAGTCGCTAAAAGGGCAGCATCGACCGTCTAAGTCGCAAAAAGGGCAGTATCGACCGTCCACGTCGCTAAAAGGGCAGCATCGACCGTCCATGTCGCAAAAAAGGGCAGAAACGACCGTCCACGTCGCTAAAAGGGCAGCACCGACCGTCCAAGTCGCTAAAAGGGCAGCATCGACCGTCCAAGTCGCTAAAAGGGCAGCACCGACCGTCCAAGTCGCAAAAAGGGCAGTATCGACCGTCCAAGTCGCTAAAAGGGCAGCATCGACCGTCCAAGTCGCAAAAAGGGCAGAATCGACCGTCCACGTCGCTAAAAGGGCAGCACCGACCGTCCACGTCGCTAAAATGGCAGCACCGACCATCCACGTCGCTAAAATGGCAGCACCGACCGTCCAAGTCGCAAAAATGGCAGCATCGACCGTCCACGTCGCTAAAATGGCAGCACCGACCGTCCAAGTCCCAAAAAGGGCAGAACCGACCGTCCACGTCGCTAAAAGGGCAGCACCGACCGTCCACGTCGCTAAAAGGGCAGCATCGATCGTCCAAGTCGCTAAAATGGCAGCACCGACCGTCCAAGTCGCTAAAATGGAAGCACCGACCGTCCAAGTCGCAAAAATGGCAGCATCGACCGTCCACGTCGCTAAAATGGCAGCACCGACCGTCCAAGTCGCAAAAAGGGCAGAACCGACCGTCCACGTCGCTAAAAGGGCAGCAACGACCGTCCAAGTCGCTAAAATGGCAGCACCGACCGTCCAAGTCGCAAAAATGGCAGCATCGACCGTCCACGTCGCTAAAAGAGCAGCAACGACCGTCCAAGTCGCAAAAATGGCAGCATCGACCGTCCACGTCGCTAAAAGGGCAGCAACGACCGTCCAAGTCGCAAAAAGGGTAGCACCGACCGTCCACGTCGTAAAAAAGGCAGCATAGGATTCCTACAAAGCGGGAACCAGATCACTCCAGGCCAGGGAAACGTCTATCACGGACACTCCGTCTCGGAGACGTGTCAAGCATTGACCGTCCATGTCGTAAAAAGGGCAGTGCCAGCTTCCCAAAAGGTGGGAACCGAATCAAGTCGCCTCCACGTGAAAGAAGCTCCATCAACTTCATGCACACGACCCACATATGTGGTGTGCATTTATTGATGGGGGGCAATTTGTTGGGGTAAAAATTTACACCCCGGTTGACCAAGTCAAAATCCAAGTCAACCCTAAGCCAAGTGGGCCCAAGCCCAGACCCAGTGGGCCCATGCCCGGGTCGAGCCCGAACATGAAGCGGCCGGCCTTCTCCCATGCCAAGATAAAAATTTTGTAATAAATAATTTTGTTGTGTTTCTTTTGTTTTGTTTTATGGATAAATGTAAGAAAAATAGGCATAAAGCCAAATTTTTGTAAAGCCCATGGCTTATGTGCAAAAAGAAATGGCACATGAGCCATGGGATAGGCAAAATGCCATTTTTGTGAAGCCCAAGGGGCTATGTGTAAAGTGTATGGCCTATAAAGGCAAAGATAATGAAAATATCTAACAACTTTTTCTCTCTCCAGAAATTTTCTAGATCTGAGATCTCTTCCTCCTTCCTCAAGGTTCTAAAAACCTTCTTTTTCCTTTTGAATTAAATCAAGAGTTTAACTCTTCCTTTTCTAAAAATAAGTAGATTTCCACCACAAAACCAACGAATGGGAGCTCGGATCTCCAATCAGATCTCGAAAAGGGGAGGCTTTTAAGACTCATCCCCTTTTCTCCAAGATCCCGCCGGTCAAGAGCAAGAAGAAGGAGACCCATCTCCAAAAATCTAACTTTGGACAGACCCAAGGCTCAAAAGAAGAGCAATAAATCCCCAGGAGTTTAACTCCTTTCTAAAGTTGCTGGAGTTTAACTCCATAAATTAATTTCTGTTGGAGTTTAACTCCATAAATTTGTTTCTGTTAGGAGTTCAACTCCAAAGATTCCCTTGGGAGTTCAACTCCCCAGCCTAGGGGCTAGGCTTCCCTTTCCGCGGGTTTTTCCCGCGGTCACGTGTGCCCACGTGACCCCAGGGCGCTAAGGCGCCCATCGGTCACGTGTGCCCACGTGACCCCGGGGCGCCAAAGCGCCCATCGGTCACGTGTGCGCACGTGACCCCTGGGGCGCCAAGACGCCCATCGGTCACGTATGCCCACGTGACCCCTGGGGCGCCAAGACGCCCATCGGTCACGTGTGCCCACGTGACCCCGGGGTGGCGCCAAAGTGCCCATTGGTCATGTGCGCGCATGTGACCTCGGGCATTAAAGCGCCCACCTGCCGTGCGGGCGTCCTTTAGACGCCATTTTGTTTTCTTTCCCCCCTCGTTTTACGTGCACTCCCCAACAAATCCCTTCTGGAGTTTAAACCCTTTAAAAAAAATATATTCTTTGGAGTTTAACTCCACAATAAAGTTCTATTTTAGGAGTTTAACTCCATTTAAAATTCTTTGGAGTTTAACTCCATTTAAAATTCTTTGGAGTTTAACTCCACAATAAAATTCCTTTTGAAATTAAACTCCACTTTTAAAAAAAAGGGGGGAAGGAAAACATACACAGACCCCCGTAAAATCTCTGCGGGGCCCCCGATATTTCCAAAACCCCTTCAAAACACGATACTGCACATTGAGTTCGCATGACCAGTTTAACCCGTTAATCGGAGGTTCCTTCGCTCCAAATGCGAGGGGTAATTAACGGCAGCTTAGTCCGCGGTTGCCGGAGATTCGGATCCCCACAATCAATAAACCCCGGCCTACCCTAGGCAGGGGGAATCTGTAATGCGCCTGAAAAGCGCGCGTGTATTCCCATCTCAATGGGGTGACGAAAAACACCCTACACTGCCGATGGGCACAACAGAACTACTGGCAACTGCTGCATGGTTAACGCCGGGGAGTTACAAGTTCTCACCTTTGGGAGCGACTCTGAAGAAGAAATGGCTCTGGGCCCTCTCTTTAAAGAATCCGTTCTAGGGAAAGAGGAGAAACCGGAGACCTGCGAGAACATTCAGCTGCGCAATCGCACACTCCCAGAAAAGAATCTCGGGCGCGTGAGTAGAAAAGATAAGGGAAAGGAAAAGGTCACTGAAGATATCACTTTAGACGACCAAGTCATGAGGGAGCTGGCCGCCAAAGACCCTCCTAGGAAGGATAAGGTGGACTGTAACATCCTAGCGCACCTAAGAAAACTACCTTCTCAGCTTAGCATTCTCGATGCCCTCCTATTATCAAAAGAAGCGCGAGACTCACTAATTAAGGCGTTACAAGAACCTGAGCAATTCCAAGCCTTCCTCGCCACTGAAAAGATGAAGGATGAACTGGAGGAAGTGCATACGGCCGACATCACTTTCGGTGATGAAGACCTCCTTCTTGGGACGTGCGACCACAACCGTCCCCTATATGTCTCCGGATACTGCCATGATATCAAGATAGGCAAGATCCTGGTGGATAATGGATCCTCCGTCAATCTCCTTAATGTTCGGGTGTTGAAGGAAATCTGCATGAGTGTGCAACACTTCGCTCGTGACAAAATTACTATCTCCGGTTTCGATTCACAATCGTCACGGACTCTCGGATCTGTGATACTAACATTACGCTTTGGACTTCTCGTCACAGACATCAAATTCCATGTCATCGACGCCAAGACCTGCTACAACGCCTTGCTCGGCCGTCCTTGGCTACACGAGTACAACATCATCCCTTCTACGCAACATCAATGTATGAAGTATTTTAAGGATGGTTTCGAGTATACTGTAACAGGAGAGTTAAACCCATTTTCCGTGAACGAAGTCCGCAAATACGAAGATGCGAAGTACTTTTTGCCAGGTTTCGAGGATACAGAAAGGTGTCGCAACCCGGAGAACAAAACCGCCGCCACCATTCCTGTTTTCGGGAGCGATACCGAAGAAGAAGAAGAGATAGTGTATGCCGGGCCATCTCAACGCAACAACCCAGGGACGTCCGCCCCGATGTTAGTCTTCGGAAGTGACTCGGAAGATGAGGTTAATGCCGTGTTCGCCAATCGGCTGTCAATACAAGCACCCCTTGGCGATGACCATAGTTTGCAAATCACCATGGTACCGCGAGAACACTACAAGGATCTCGACGCGCTTCAAGCTCACAATGTGCAGGATCTGCAAACGTTTTACGTCCCTCCCAGGCAAAGGGGTGAGAAGGTGATCCTATTCTACCGATCCTCAGAGTCGAAAATAGAGAAAGAGATCTGGCATGGCGCGGATGCTACACTTGACAGGCTCCAACCCATCCGTCTGCCCAAATACTATACAAATGGATTAAAGAAGCTATTGAAGCGCCAAGGAGTACCCTTAAAACAGACTGTTCAGCAGGCTCGGTTTTACAACAAGATTTGGGATGTCCCTGGGACTCAACGCAAATTGCCCAACGGGAAAATGGAAACACTCGGGCTTAGATATGCGAGAGCCGGAAAACGGGAACGGTCTCACAGTAGCTACGCCATATATACCTTTGATGAAGAAGAGGACGCCCTGTCAGGAGATGCCAACCCCTCATCAAAACTAGACCCTGCGATTAAGGCACCGAGTCCGTCATTTGAAGAACGAATGGGCAAGCCTATCAAGGAAGTGGGTCAGAAAGCCCGGGAAGACCACAACCGCGAAATGGTCATCTACGAGAAGGCCAGGACACAACGTCTATTTCAACAGGCTGCAAAAGACAAAGATGCTCATCCTTGTCAATCCGTTGTACGAAAGGCCCGACGCAGAGACGAAAATAAATCAAGAAGCGGAAAGAGGAGCCGACAACAACGATGCGGGATTAGAGAGTTATGTGGTCGGGTGTTGCGCGGCTCGGATTTGTCCCTCATGAAGAAGATGAGTCGAGCGTACTCCTTCCCCTGAGACAAGACGGAGAAGTTACTCAAGCTCGCTATAAAACATCAAATGATCGCGCTTCCAGAGTCTAGACATCCGGAGCAAGCTAACAAAGCTTCTCATCTGAGCTATTGCTCTTATCACCGAGCCATAGGACATCCTACCGAAGACTGCTTCACCTTTAAGAACTGGGTCGAGGACCAGTACCAACAGGGCAGATTCGCTTTATCCGACGGTTAGAGGGTAACGCCGCCGCAAAAGCACGAACCCAAGGCCGCAAGAGCAGAACCGGATCCACCTCAGTCCGGGGAGCGGGTTCGCACCTGTTATACGATTACGATATTAAAAGGAGAGCCCGAGAACGTAGATGACCTCCCCCGGTGCTTTGAGAACAGCGATGATGAGGTGATCTCAGAATTTCCGCCCGCTCCGAAAGAACTGGAAGATAGTATACATACTACCGCAGATAACCTCAAGAAGATTGAGTTGGGATCGGCAGAAGACCCGCGACCGACATTTGTCAGCGAGCTGCTATCTGAAGAAAGGGTGGCTGCGTTAAAGAACGTGCTTCTACGGCATAAAGACTGCTTCGCGTGGAACTACTCCGAGATGCCAGGATTAGATCCGGAGATTGCTGTGCATAAATTAGCAATATCCCCAGATATCAAGCCAGTCAAGTAGGCGCCAAGGAGGATGCGACTCGAGCTTGAGATGAGCATCAACGCCGAAGTCAAGAAGCTGATCGATTCTGGATTTATCCAAGAAGTCCAATATCCCGACTGGATCGCCAATATCGTCCCGGTAATGAAGAAGAATGGGACGGTACGCATATGCGTGGATTTCAGGGATCTCAATAAAGCCTGTCCAAAGGATGATTTCCC
Source organism: Agapanthus africanus (assembly GCA_030015575.1). NCBI lineage: Eukaryota > Viridiplantae > Streptophyta > Magnoliopsida > Asparagales > Amaryllidaceae > Agapanthus > Agapanthus africanus. The sequence goes on along the minus strand of CM057339.1, from coordinate 373,914,642 downwards.
AGTGCCAGTAACCGAGCTAATGATAGATAACACGTCCACTCACGAGGTTTTCTCCTTTATGGATGGTTCGTCAGGATACAATCAGATAAAGATGCATCCCGAAGACCAGAAGCACACCGCTTTCCGGACCCCTTTGGGTATATTCTGCTACAGGGTTATGCCCTTTGGTCTAAAGAACGCTGGCGCTACCTATCAAAGGGCCATTACAAAGATCTTTGACAACCTCATACACGACGTCGTCGAGTGCTATATCGACGACCTCGTAGTAAAGAGCATGTCATACGAAGATCATTTAAAACATCTGGAGACTGTATTTCAACGCCTTCGGCAATACAATTTGAAAATGAATCCCCTCAAATGCGCGTTTGGAGTCTCCTCGGGCAAATTCCTGGGATTCATCGTTCGACACCGAGGTATTGAAATAGACCCGTCAAAGATTAAAGCGATCATGGAAATGCCTCCGCCAAGAACCCTCAAATAGTTGCGGTCTCTCCAAGGGAAGCTCGCATACATCCGGCGGTTTATCGCTAATCTTTCAGGCAAATGCCGTCCTTACAGCCACCTGATGAAAAAGGGAACTCCATTCGTTTGGGATCACAAATGTCAAGGTGCACTAGACGAGATCAAGCAGTACTTGCAGAACCCTCCGGTGTTGGCTGCGCCGGTCAAGGGAAAACCCCTCATTCTTTATACGACCGCCCTCGAAGGATCCTTGGGCGCATTATGGGCACAAGAGAATGATCAGGGGAAAGAGAGGGCACTCTACTACTTAAGTCGAGTTCTACTGGGGGCAGAAAGCAACTACTCTCCCATTGAAAAACATTGCTTGGCGTTAATCTTCGCGATAACAAAGCTCAGGCACTATGCGTTGGCGCATGAAGTCCGTCTCATTTCAAAGGTGGATCCCCTTAAATACTTGATGTCGAAAGCCATATTGACGGGACGACTCGCTAAGTGGGCCCTGCTCTTGATGGAGTTCTCGATAACGTATCAACCTCTCAAGGCAATGAAAGGCCAGGCCATTGCCGATTTCCTCGCTGAGCACCCGATACCGGCCGATTCTCCTCTGAACTGTGATTTGCCGGACGAGCATGCATTTGATGCGATTGGCGGCGGTAGCACCCGATGGGAACTCTATTTCGATGGAGCGTCCTCCGTAAAGAAACAGAAACAAGGTATCCCAATGATCAAATCGGGGATAGGCCTCGTCTTTGCAACTCCATAAGGAGGGATAATGCGCTTCGCCTTCTCCTTAACAGAGCCGAGGACAAACAATGAAGCTAAATACGAAGCTCTGATAGCAGGCCTCGAAATCGCCATCGACCTGGGAGTTGAAGACCTCCTTATATACGGGGATTCTCAACTGGTCGTTAGTCAAGTAAATGGTGACTACCAAACGTGCAAACCGGAGTTGGTGAAGTACGGCGAAAAGGTGCAACAACTACTGACCCAAATTCCCTCCTATATTCTGGAGAACATACCGCGCGCAGAAAATAGCAAAGTAGACGCGTTGGCCAAACTTGCTAAAGAGCTGGCGGACGAGAACCTCGATGACGTCAGAATCGTGGTACAAAGCCGTCGAGTGCTTGCCCCGGCAGAAATACCTCCGGAATTATATAAAGAAAAGGGAGCGACTGAGCAGACGACCCTACAAATAAAAGACCATGAGAAGGCCGAGGACTGGAGGGAAGTCTTCATAGACTACTTTAAGTCCCACCGAATGCCCAAAGAAGCGCCCTCAAGACATCAGCTCATGAAACGAGCTCTATCTTTCGCTTTCGTCAACGATACTCTATACAAGAGATCGTTTGATTCTCTATGGATGAGATGCTTAGGACCTGACGAAGCAGAAAGAGTCATTCAGGAAGTTCACGACGGACTTTGCGGTTCTCACCAGGAAGGCCCAAAGATGAAGTTAAAAATTAAACGGATGGGTTACTACTGGCCCACGATGATCCAGGACTGCCTCGAGTATGCGAAGCAATGCCACTCATGCTAGATTCATGGAGACTTCATCCACCAACATCCGAATCCATTACACCCAACGGTGGCTAGCTGGCCGTTCGAAATATGGGGGACTGACATAGTCGGCCCCATTGAGCCAGCATCATCCCGCGGACATCGTTTTATCCTGGCGACAACTGATTACTTCTCCAAATGGGCAGAAGCAGTACCACTGAGGGAAGTGAAGATGGAGAATATCCTCCATTTCTTCAAGACGCACGTCATCTATCGGTTCGGAACTCCACGGCGGATTATCTCCGATAATGGGCCAGCCTACCGAAGCCATAAGATTAGCCGCTTCGCACAGCAGCACAATATAGACTAGAGATATTCTTCGGTTTACAACCCACGAGCTAACGGTTTGGCCGAGGCCTTCAATAAGACCTTGACGAAGATCATAAAAAAGACCGTTTCCAGGAATAAGAGAGACTGACACGAAAGGCTACAAGAAGCCCTTTGGGCTTATCGAACTACATTTAAGACGGCCACGAACAGAACGCCGTACGCGTTGGTATTTGGGACGGAAGCAGTGTTCCCCCTCGAGATAGAGTTACCCTCTCTACGAGTAGCAGTCCACCACGAGCTGACGGACGAAGAAAATGCTCACCTTCGGCTTGAGGAGCTTGATGCCCTCGACGAAACCCGGCTCATAGCGCAACAACATCTAGAAGCCTACAAAGCAAAGATGACGTGCTCGTACGAAAGATTGACCAGGCCGAGGACATTCCGCCAAGGCGAACTCGTACTAGTGGTCAAAAGACCTATGATCCCCAATCGTGCCAAGCGAGGAAAATTTGAGCCAAACCATGAAGGCCCGTACATCATAGACATGGTCTACCAGGGTGGAGCCTACCTACTCATGGACATGCACGGTGAAAGGCCTTTCAGGCCAATAAACGGCCGCTTCTTAAAGAAATACTACGCTTAATAAGCCACAGCCTGGGTCAATGATAGATGACGACGACTATGTCCGCTCGCTATCTTCCTAGGCTCAGACTTTACAAGCAGCAGCCGGCCTTCCCATATCGATGGACCGAAACGTCTTTAAACTAACGATGGACCGAAACGTCCTTAAACTAACAATGGACCGAAACATCCTTAAACTACCGATGGACCGAAACGTCCTTAAACTAACGATGGACCGAAACGTCCTTAAACTACCGATGGACCGAAACGTCCTTAAACTAACGATGGACCGAAACGTCCTTAAACTACCGATGGACCGAAACGTCCTTAAACTAACGACGGACCGAAACGTCCTTAAACTATCGATGGACCGAAATGTCTTTAAACTAACGACGGACCGAAACGTCCCTAAACTACTACCGCAGCATCCTTAGGCTGACGAGATAAAAAAAAAGAGAGAAAAAGAATAAAAAACGGTGTGTCCACAAGCAAAATGGGCACGGATGAAAACCCGAAAGGGCTCCGTGAGTAAAAACAGCAGGACTACCGGCGAGTGTTTGTGAAAACCCGAAAGGGCGCAACCTCGTTAAAAGACACTTGTAGGGTCCTCTCGACCTTGTAAGGAGAAACCACCTGCGTGAGATCCTTACGACTCACGAAGGAGCAACACACTTAGGGATCCTCACGATTCCTAAGGAGAAAATACACTTACGAGATCCTCACGACTCGTAAGGAGACCTCTCTTATGGGACCCTCACGGCTCATAAGATTTGAAAGTCTTAAGTTACAGAAACCTAAACCTGTTCTTGAGCAAATCCTGCACAACCTTCGATATTGCCCTACAAGGGACTCAATACTGACCCTTGTATACAATCCACGGGCGCGAATAAACATTTCCCCAGCAAAGTCCAACCCTTGTAGGTCCTCTCGATCCATAAGGAGAAAGCCCTCTTGTAGGATCCTTACGACTTACAGAGGAGCACACACTTAGGAATCCTCACGATCTCTAAGGAGAAAATACACCTGCAAGATCCTCACGACTTGTAGGGAGAAATACCTTTGTGAGACCCTTACGGCTCATGAAGTCAAAAGCCTTGGTCGACAGGACCCTTAACCCTGTTAGCTGAGCCACCTTTGTTCATCATCGACAAAGGAAAATGATGATTCGCTCCTGGAAACATTCCAGTTGTAGCGGTGCTGATGCCGAAATCGGTGCCTAAAATCCAAGCTTGCAGCGAAAAAGCTAGCAAGCCACACATGCCTACAAAATAGCCGAAATGATGGGGCAACTCGCAGTAAAAAGCAGCGAGTAGAGAATAAATAAATAGCCGAAATGATTGGGCACCGCGAAAAATAGCCGAAATGACAGGGCAATCGCGACCTTCGCGATATAAAAGCTGGAACGATAGAGCATCGCGGAAGAAGAAATAAAATAAAAATAAAATTTATGCCTTACAGGTGATGTTCCATCACACCCTGTTTTCACCAAAGAAAGAAGCTAAATCTCGACGGGCCACAAGCGACCTAGAGATCATCCCAACACTCGTCTTGTAACAACGGACACAACTTCAAGCTATGCGGAACAGCGGCAACTCCCAGTTCCATGGCTCGGTGGTATACATATCGCCAACAGTCAAACCTCCATTCCGTGAAATGCGGATATATTCAGCAAAATTCCTGGTTACGTGGAACGCGGATAATGTCACTCTTTGACCCCGTGGAAAACGTCCAGAGCGGATCCTGGTCCTCGCAGAGCACGGCAGTGAACCCGTGTGAAGCATCCAGAGCGGAGCCTAGTCCTTGCCGAGCATGGCAGTGAACCCGTGTGAAGCATCTAGTGCAAAATTCCTGGTCACGTGGAAAGCGGATAATGTCACTCTTTGACCCCATGGAAAACGTCCAGAGCGGATCCTGGTCCCAGCAGAGTACGGCAGTGAACCCGTGTGAAGCATCCAGAGCGGAGCCTAGTCCTCGCCGAGCACGACAGTGAACCCGTGTGAAGCATCTAGTGCAAGATTCCTGGTTACGTGGAACGCGGATAATGTCACTCTTTGACCCCGTGGAAAACGTCCAGAGCGGATCCTGGTCCTCGCAGAGCACGGCAGTGAACCCGTGTGAAGCATCCAGAGCGGAGCCTAGTCCTCGCCGAGCACGGCAGTGAACCCGTGTGAAGCATCTAGTGCAAAATTCATGGTTACGTGGAACGCGGATAACGTCACTCTTTGACCCCGTGGAAAACGTCCAGAGCGGATCCTGGTCCTCGCAGAGCACGGCAGTGAACCCGTGTGAAGCATCCAGAGCGGAGCCTAGTCCTCGCCAAGCACGGCAGTGAACCCGTGTGAAGCATCTAGTGCAAAATTCCTGGTTACGTGGAACGCGGATAATGTCACTCTTTGACCCCGTGGAAAACGTCCAGAGCGGATCCTGGTCCTCGCAGAGCACGGCAGTGAACCCGTGTGAAGCATCCAAAGCGGAGCCTAGTCCTCGCCGAGCACGGCAGTGAACCCGTGTGAAGCATCTAGTGCAAAATTCCTGGTTACGTGGAACGCGGATAATGTCACTCTTTGACCCCGTGGAAAACATCCAGAGCGGATCCTGGTCCTCGCAGAGCACGGCAGTGAACCCGTGTGAAGCATCCAGAGAGGAGCCTAGTCCTCGCCGAGCACGGCAGTGAACCCGTGTGAAGCATCTAGTGCAAAATTCCTGGTTACGTGGAACGCAGATAATGTCACTCTTTGACCCCGTGGAAAACGTCCAGAGCGGATCCTGGTCCTCGCAGAGCACGGCAGTGAACCTGTGTGAAGCATCCAGAGCGGAGCCTAGTCCTCGCCGAGCACGGTAGTGAACCCGTGTGAAGCATCTAGTGCAAAATTCCTGGTTACGTGGAACGCGGATAATGTCACTCTTTGACCCCGTGGAAAACGTCCAGAGCGGATCCTGGTCCTCGCAGAGCACGGCAGTGAACCCGTGTGAAGCATCCAGAGCGGAGCCTGGTCCTTGCCAAGAACGGCAGTGAACCCGTGTGAAGCATCCAGAGCAAATACCGGACTGTGGAGTCCTTAAAATCCACGGACTACGACGTCCTTAACCTCGACCGTGATGTCTTAAAACTAACGATCAACCACCCCGATTCCCTACGGATTCTGCCTTGGTTTAAGGGTACATCTCTTCACTCCTTTGATACCTGGCGTTGTAATTCCTCAACGTCTTCAAAGAGGTGACGGGTCCCTGCAACCAAACACCGGACTGTGGAGTCCCTAAATCCACGGACTATGAGGTCCTTAACCTTGACCGCGATGTCTTAAAACTAACATCGGACTGTGGAGTCCCTAAATCCACGGACTATGAGGTCCTTAACCTTGACCGTGATGTCTTAAAACTAACATTGGACTGTGATGTCCCTAAATCCACGGACTATGAGGTCCTTAACCTTGACCGTGATGTCTTAAAACTAACAGCGGACGGTGGAGTCCCTAAATCCACGGACTATGAGGTCCTTAACCTTGACCGCGACGTCTTTAAACTACGATACCTGGAGCAGCCTCCTGACCCCGTGAAACACGGATAAGGGTGACCACATCCAGCACTTGCAGGACCTCACGACCTGTAAGGAAGAAAAACTCTCTTGTGAGATCCTTACGACTCTCAAGGGAAAACCCGCTTAAGAATCCTCACGATTCTTAAGAAGGACTTACACCTATGGGATCCTCTCGACCTGTAGGGAGAAAAACTCTTTATGAGACCCTCGTGGCTCGTAAAATGCAAAAGTCTTAGGAAGCAGATCTTAACCCTGAATCCTGAGCCATCGCCGTCCTGCAAGGAGATCAAGATAGAATATCCGCAGAATACATTCAATAAAAAGGGGACACACCATTGAAGAGAAGAATATGTCTTCATTTATAAACCTCCCTTCGACAAACAATACTCGATCTAAAGCCAGCACAAACCACCCGATACGGGAGATAACGTGGCAAGTTTCTGATCTGTATCCTATCAGGCACGCATTTGCAACTGTACGAATGCTTAAAAGGAAATGTTGCCTGAGGCACTGATGTGCATGCAACGTAACGATGGTGGTCGTAATTAAAGAAAAATAGACGGCTCATTTACACAAGCAAGACACACGTACGACTATCTGACAAGCATGAAAATTCAACAGAAAGCATACAAACCACCAATGATTAAAGGAGTACATTGATTCAAACACACTACATTGGTGGGAAAAGATCACCAAACAAGGGATCAGAAATACAAGGGTTAACAAAACAAAGAACAAGGTTCTCCATCTCTCTCTCTGCTCTCTCCAACACATCAAAGCGACGGTTCTCACGAGAAGTCGCTCCCCATCGATTGGGGCCATGGCCATCTGCAAAAGCAGACATAACAGCCCGTCGGGCTCTTATTTCGCTCAAAAGATGAACTGAGCGATCTTTCAAAGCTTGAGTAATCAGGCACGCTTCATGAAAGCCCTCGAGCTTTTCTTCAGCCGCATCGAGCATCGCTAGGGTCATCTCCGCCGGGTGAGGAGGGACGTCGGCAAGCACAGCAGCAAAAATCATCCGGAGCCAGAGAGAGCCCATTGGAAGAGGGGACCCCCTACGAGTCGAGAGCTCGTATGCCGCTGAGTCACATTTGTCGTCGGTCAGGAGAGGGTCCACCAATCGTGCAGCAAAGCGAGGAATCATCTCCTCGATAGGCACTTCCCATGGCTGTCGACGGGCGTGTAAACGATTGCAGGCCATGGCACTTAGTTATTCTCGAATTGAATCGCGTCAAAATGGGAATAAAAGTTCTCTGTGAAGAGAAAAGGAAGGCCATTGCCTCAGCTATAAAGAGGTGCATTAAGTGCTATGCGCGGAAAATCTTGCATGCGAAAGCTGTTTCCAAGGCCCAAAAAAGGAAAGGCATCGAAAATCAAGGAGATGGAACTATTTCCAAGGCTCCTTTTCTGCATCTGATACTGCGCGCTAAAGATGCGGCATGGAAAATTTTGTGAATAGTCCCATCAAATGATCCCACATGCGGAACACGTGAGGCCCAAATTTGACCTGCACTAGAAAATAGAATAGCACCATGCATATTAAAAGCACCAGCAACAACAATAGTGAAATGATAAAATCCCATAAAAAAGCATGCAAACATACAAAAACACAATAGAACTTATCATCCAGACTTCAAGAAGGTCATACAAAATAAAAAGAAAACTTTTACAATGGCAAGGCTTCAGACGCGGGGCATGGGTTGAGAAACTCGAGATTAACTTTGTCCAAGATTCTCCAAGCACTTCGAACCTCCTGAGTATGCTTCCTCTCGCGGTCGCAAGCGTCGGGGTCCTCACGAATGTCCTCCACCCTCCGATAGGCGGCAAGTATGGCGGACTGCTGGAACGCCTGGTGCAAAAGATCGATGAGGTGATCTCGCCTCCTCTTTGAGATCAAGCCCATAAGGTACACCGAATGCACCTTATCCTCGGTAGTGTCCAAGGCCCCGAGCGGTATGCCGGTGCAAAAGAGAGGGAGTGCCTCCCGGATCGCCACCACGATCAGCCTCAGAAAAGAAGAGCGACGGGGGAGTAGCCGATGGTTGTACTCGTCAAAGCGGCTCATGATCTCGGCACACTGAGCATCGGTGAACTCCTGGTTCTGACTGCGGCCCAGCGCACGAATATTCCCGTAGGAAATGATCTCGTCAAGACTATACAGATGGGCATCCATGATACCTGAAATAAAGGTCACGAGAATCATTAGAAAACCCCTATTTCATTAATTGCAGAAGAACAACCTCGGGCCAAGAGACCCCAGGAAGCCTCTGTGTGAAGAAATCGAGTTCTTCATTGGAATTAAATTCCTTGTTAAGAAAAGGGAATTAAATTCCCAGAAAACATTTTTTTTGGATGGAATTAAATTCCATGGAGTTGAACCGCCATCATCATCTCCTCAAGGATCATCCAACCCTAAGAGATCTACTGATGGAAGTCAAAGAAATTGAAGAAAAAATGGGTTCTTTGTGAAATCCTTAATGTGGATTTAAAATCCAGAGAGTTCTTTTAAAATGAAGGCGTTTCAGCCGTTCAACATTATTACCTGAGGAAAAGGGATCCGTCAACAGAGTTAAACTCTGGAAAATGTCTGAAGCAGAGAACTAAGCTCTGGAAGCGAGAATTAAATTCTCAAGGGAAAAGTTCTCAGAAGAAGAAGATGAGCAAAGTGAAGGCCCCTCTGAAGAAACAGTGGTATTTATAGAAGGCGATGGAAACGCTTCATCTCCCCAAATCCCTAAAGGAATCCAACGGTCACAAAAGGTGACAGCGTTGCACTCACGAGCGGACACGTGAGAACAACGCTGTGGGGGCATTTGTTTCCTAATTTAAAATCAGTAAAGCATATGGGAAAAGCTTCAGAAGGGGGTCACGTGCTTACACGTGACCAGCAGTCACGTGTTGGCACGTGACATATAAAAGCAGCGGCAAAGGCACATTGGTTCCCTGATCAAGTCAAGGAAAAGGCTTCAGAAGAGGTCACGTGCTCCCACGTGACCAGGGTCACGTGTTGGCACGTGACGCTCAAAACATCTGACTTGTTCTCCAGTTACATCAAGGAAAGAGGCTCCAGACAAGGGTCACGTGCTCACACGTGACCAGTGGTCACGTGTTGGCACGTGATGACCAAGCAGCGGCACAGGTATAGCGCAAAGGAAAGAAGAAGGCTCATTCCAAAGAGGGTCACGTGCCCACACGTGACCAAGGGTCACGTGCCCACACGTGACCAAGGGTCACGTGGTCACACGTGACCGGCTTTCAAAGCCCGTTTTGTTAACAGAATTAAATTCTGAAAGAGATTCAAATCTTTCCAAAGGAAAGCGATTACCTGGAACCAATCGAATTAAAGATTCAGAGGTGATTAAATATCACCTATCTATGGAAAAATCTCGAACTTGGAAAGATTTCCCCTTTAAATCTAACAGAAATAACAAAGGAGAATCCCTGGATTTAAAATCCAATGGTGAATAAAATTCACCTAATAATCCAAAGGTCCAGAACGAATGATGGATGCAAATCAAATCTCTCAATGAAGATTCGTCAAAAAACTAATTGACTCGGCTGCTTCTCCTATAAATAGGAGCCAAGAGATACAAAAAAAAGATATATGCGCAGAGGGAAGAAAGGGAGAGAGAGCCTTGATACTTCGAGGAACTTGGATCTTCTGCAAAAGAAAACCCTAGGTAAGAAAGGGAAGGCTCCTTGAAAGAAAGGAGAATTTAATTCTCAACAGAGTTTAACTCTGATATATAAAACAGAAGAATATATTTCTTCTCTCTTTGATAGAGGATCTGCAAAGCGCACATCTCCCCTTGAATTTGAGAATTTAATTCTCAATGGGTTGAGATCCTGCCATGCAGATCCAAAACATAGAGAGGGAATGGAAGCACGAGAATTTAATTCTCACAGAACTATAGGAATTTAATTCCTTTAAAATAAAACTAGGGCTTGACCCTGTGTTATGGGAATTTAATTCCTTCAGAACAAAAAGAAACAGGGTTTAACCCTAATTAAGAACCTAGTTCTGTTGGAACAGCGGGGATTTAATTCCCTTGATCATAATTTAACAGAGAATGGGAATTTAATTCCTTAAAAGATTTTATTAGGGTTTAACCCTATTTAGTTCTTCACACGTATGAGGAATTTAATTCCTACAGAAAATTCAGAGTCCAACTCTATTCAGAATATAAATCTTCAAAAGGAAGTAGGAATTTAATTCCTCTGAAATTACTGTCAGGGTTTAACCCTATGAGGAATTTAATTCCTGGAAAAGATTAACAGATCCTCTAAACAACATACATAGAGGCATGGTCACGTGTCACCACGTGACCCCCCAAGAGATCTACAGAAAGCCCCTTTGAGGCAGCACCCCACGTGACCCACGTGACCCTCGGCAGAAGCTTTAACGTATAGGCATTTGAATGCCCGTCACGTGATGGCACGTGATGTTCTAAAAGATGCGATAATCTCAGCAGAATAAATGAAGGGAGGGCGCTCTCACGTGTTGCCACGTGACCCCTCTTGCCTTAGTGTTTAACACTAAATTGGAACTCTTGAATCCAGTATTGAAACACTGTTGGGCCTTAGTGTTCAACACTGATCAAAGAACTTTATTCGCAGTGTTCAACACTGATTACCTTAGTATTTAACACCAATCTGAGATCTCCATTGCCAGTGTTCAACACTGATCTGTTTTAGTGTTTATGATAATTTGAAAGCCTTGTTGCTGGTGTTTAACACCAATTATCTTTTAGTGTTAAACACTAACTTGTCAACCTCATTCCCAGTGTTCAACACTGATTGCTCTGTAGTGTTTAACACTAGGCTTTGGCCCAATTGGCTAAATGGATAGAGGCAAAGCCTCTCCTTCAATGGACCAACAAGAAGCCAATATTCCAGACATGATCGGACTTAGCCCAAGCTAGGCCATGAGTCTTCAATTCGTAATTAACTGGGCTAATGGGCTCATAACATAATTAATCGGTCTTGATCCCAAATTGGGCCAAGGACTATTTAAGCCATTCCGGTTCTAGGGTACATCTCTTCACTCCTTTGATACTTGGCATTGTAATCCCTCAATGTCTTCAAAGAAGTGACGGGTCCCGACGACCACACATTTATATGGACTGTGGGGTCCTTAAACCCGTGTCTAATGCAAAATTCCTGGTTACGTGGAACGCGGATAACGTCACTCTTTGACCCCACGGAAAACGCCCAGAGCGGAGCCTAGTCCTCGCCGAGCACGACAGTGAACCCGTGTGAAGCATCTAGTGCAAAATTCCTGGTTACGTGGAACGCGGATAACGTCACTCTTTGACCCCGCGGAAAACGCCCAGAGCGGAGCCTAGTCCTCGCCGAGCACGGCAGTGAACCCGTGTGAAGCATTTAGTGCAAAATTCCTGGTTACGTGGAACGCGGATAACGTCACTCTTTGACCCCGCGGAAAACGCCCAGAGCGGAGCCTGGTCCTCGCCAAGCACGGCAGTGAACCCGTGTGAAGCATCCAGAGCACATACCGGACTGTGGAGTCCTTAAACCCATGGACTACGACGTCCTTAACCTCGACCGAGATGTCTTAAAACTAACAATGGACCGCGATGTCCTTAAACTACCCATGGACCGCAATGTCCTTAAACTACCCATGGACCGCAATGTCCTTAAACTAGAACAATAGAGCCCCGCATGCTCTTTTGTCGGATCTAAACGGTCCCGTTTAAGTTGATCTTAGCCTCAAAGATGGCTAACGTATCCTTAAACCTTCAAACAGACTGGACTATGAATCCCCCCAATTAACTCTGGCTCGAGGGTACATCCCTGAACTCCTCTGACATTCGTCGTTGTAATCCTTCAACGTCGTCAGAGAGGTGACGGGTCCCGACGGCCATACATACGATGGACCACTATGTCCCTAAACTGGAACAATGGAGCCTAAAATGCTCCTTTGTCGGATCTAAACGATCCCGTTAAGTTGATCTTAGTCTCAAAGTTAGACTAACGTATCCTTAACAAACGTTTGAGTTGATCTTAGCCTCAAGTATGGCTGACGTATCCTCAAACCAAACCCCCAAACCCAAATCTAAGATAAACACGGATTTGGACTAGTCCACGCCCTACGGGCGACGACATAAATCAGTCTCCGTATACAATCCACGGGCAACAAAACATAAAATAAATACACACGACACGAAGTGACCATCTGGAGAAGGAGAAAGTTGTTACCGCGATGCGGTAGCGTAATTAACTGCAGGGGCTTGCGCCTGCATGGAAGAGCGTCCCCACAATCAAAAACCCCTCAAACGAGGGGGAATCTGACGAAGTCTGCTACATCGGCCGCATCCGTCTAAGCCTCCGATGCACGGTGCCATAGATCAACTTGGCATCTTCGGAGAGGTGGACGGATAGCACCAATTAGCATCTACCCCGAACCCGAGGCCAGACGCCCCACGCGTCCCGGCCGCCGTTCGGAGGGGAATACAACCATCTACGCTGCCTCATGTTAAGCTCCTTCTGTGTGAACACATACTTCAAGCTCTTATGATCTGTAAAAACTTTGATTTTTTCGCCCAAAAGGTAGTGTCTCCAAATCTTCAAAGCGAAAATCACAGCCGCAAGCTCCAAGTCATGAGTTGGATAATTCTTCTCATGGGTCTTCAACTGTCTCGATGCGTATGCTACAAGCTTCCCATGCTGCATCAAAACACATCCCAATCCTTTCCCAGATGCGTCGCTGTGAATCACCAATCCTCCGGAATTGTCTGGCATGGTCAGAATAGGGGCGGTTATCAACTTCTGCTTCAACGTCTCGAAAGCTAACGCACACTTATCCGTCCATACAAAAGGCACCTCCTTGTGCGTAAGCTTGGTCAACGGCTCTGCCAAACGAACAAAGTTCTCCACAAATCTCCTGTAGTATCCGGCTAATCCAAGAAAACTTCTTATCTCAGCAACATTCTTTGGAATAGGCCAATCTTGAACTGCTGCAATCTTTTCTGGATCGACGGCAATGCCATCGCCAGACACAACATGCCCCAAAAACCTTACTTCCTCCAGCCAAAACTCGCACTTACTCATCTTCGCATACAATTTCTCCTGTCTCAACGTCTGCAGTGCGATCTTCAAATGCTCAGCATGCTCTCCAAAACTCTTCGAGTAAACCAGAATATCGTCAATGAATACCACAATGAACTGATCCAAGAACGGTGAAAAGATTCGGTTCATCAAGTCCATGAATACTGCCGGCGCATTCGTTACTCCGAAGGGCATCACTAAGTACTCGTAACGTCCATACCGAGTTCGGAACGCCGTCTTGCAAATATCTTCTATTTTCACTCGGACCTGATGATATCTGGATCGTAAATCCAACTTCGAGAATACCTTCGCGCCATTAAGCTGCTCAAAAAGTTCTCCAATGCGAGAGATCGGGTACTTGTTCTTGATAGCCACCCGGTTTAATTCTCGATAGTCGATGCACATCCTTCTTGTGCCATCCTTCTTCTTTACTAGAAGAACTAGAGCTCCCCAAGGCGAGTTACTGCTTCGAATCCAACCATTTTCAAGCAATTCAGCAACCTGTTTCTTTACTTCTTCCAACTCTACTGGCGCCATTGGATAATACGCTTTAGATACTGGCGCTGCACCAGGAATAAGATCAATTGCGAACTCCACGTCTCTCCTCGGCGGTAAACCCGATATATCTTCAAACACGTCCATAGAATCACGAACAACAGCCGGCTCTTTACTTTCATCACTTCCATTGATGCAAGAATATTGTTTGTCGGCCTAGCCCTAAACTCGACCGGCCCGACCGAACTGCTTCCTTAACGCAACTGCTGTCTGCTGAAAACTCCCTTTCATCCTAGATAAACTCTGCTGCTCTTGGCTGCTGCAAGTATTTGTGAGAAAGTGGTCAAACCCAGGGAGACAATCTGCTTTTGGATGTCCATGTCCAGTCTGCGCATGAACCTCCGTGCCCTGTCTGCATCGTTGGCAACTAAAGGTCCAGCAAAACTACTGAGACTCGTCCATTCTGCTACATGCACATCTACGGGTGCTCCTTTCTGCTTTAGTCCGATGAACTTCTCTTCCATTTCCTCCCGTGCAGTCCGCGGGAAGAACTTCTCCAGAAAACTCTTAGAAAAATCCGCCCACTTGATCGGCTTAGGCAAGCGGGGCTCCTCAACAAGCCACCATTCTCGGGCGTAGTCCACTAGCTGAATGCGTACCACAACAACCTTTTTGTCATCTGGAATCTGTGCCGCAAAAAGCAAGTTCTCTGTGTCAACTAGCCACTGCTCCACTGGCAACAGCTCCTTTAAACCAGTAAATGTAGACGGACCCAACCGCCTGAAATCCGCTACGGTCCCTACTCGGTCAACTGGTCTAGCTCCAACATTGTTCACAGACTGCTGAACGATCTGCAAACCTTCCCGAAACGAGTCCGCTCGTTGCTGGATCAGTTCGGTCTATTTCTTTGATTCTCCAGCATTCCTCTTATCACTCCAAGCATGGCGGCTTCGTCCACACACTTCTGGTATGCCTTCAATTTCTTACCGGCCATAATCCTGAACTCAAAATACCCAACATTAGAATGATGATAGATTTTGAATATAGATCAAGGCTAGAACTCCAAGATACTTAAATAGAGTACCGCATTGTAACTATGCTGCGGTATCATAGCCACAATTACATAACTCCATCCAAGTCGCCTAAGTCCAAGAGATAACAAGGAATCAGGTTTTCGAATCGATATGCAAAGGAAGTTTGCACATCGTAAAAGATATAATCAGGAAGAATGTGATTCAAGAATGGTAAAACGGTCAAGGTGGCAGGACATGTTTCCTAAACACGGGTATTCTGATTCGTGTATTGGGTACAATACCCAACTACAAAAGAATCAACCCGACTATCCTATGGCTCTGATACCAAAAGAACCATGTCACGCCCCGCTTCCCAGAGTACGCTAGATTGGGCACGTGACATAGCCAACCATACTACCTGTGGGTAGGAAGTATCCATCCACAGTCACATTACGGCTGTAGAGATATCAAGAACAAGATAAAACTATCTAAAACATGTCCATAATCCAGAATAACAGGAGTCAATAATAAATAAATGCGGAAGCAAATGATCCAATACAAATAACTAAAAAGTGTGTCCCATAATGCGGGCTCACATCAGGAAATAAATGCAGGAAATAAAACTAACTGCTACTGAACTCACAGCTCAGCCTGCTGGCTGAAGTACTCCTGCTCGGACTGCAACAGCGGTACGGAATCTGGGCCATGCAAAACCCAGACGTCAGCGCGTCATGTCATCAAGTAATATAATATGAACAATGTAGCAGGCAATGCAAAATAAACATGAATAAAAACGAGAGTAGCAGTAATATGAATCAAGCAGTGCAGGGTAGTGTGCAGTGGGTAACTAAACTGTTCTATCAGGTTTTCTATTCTAAAGTCTTTGAAATCAATTGATGAATCATCGATATAACTCAACAGTGTCCCGTACATACCCGGGACCACGGCCACAATATTCTCGGCTGCAGCCGAGACATGCCGCTAGGCACAAAACAGGAATGTGTACACTCAATACAGGCAGTGAACTGTCGAGTTACAAGTCAGATTTCACCTTTGATTTCCCCATACCCCCAAATTATATGTGTATGTCAAGTCAGGTATCCAGTAATCAAGAAACTAATGCCAACACAGGATCAGGTAAACAGGTTTGTCTGGATAGACAACAGGAACGGTCCATGAGGACTACATGTTATGTTTGTTGGCATTAGACACAAGATCAGGTAACAGGTAAAGCCATGGTACATCAGGTCAAGCCAGGTAATGTATAAAGGTGTCATGTCATGTCAAGAGTGTACGGTACCATGTCATGTCAAGTAGGAAGTGTAACAGGTCATGTCAGGAAGCACAAGATGTCATGTGGGTGCTCATAATCAAACTATCATAAGCATGTGTATAAATAAATAAGCATGAGTACTATCAGAACAATAAACTGGAACATGTAATATGATATGCAAATAGATATAATTTCAAGGATATGGATGCACAGTTATCGATTAGGGTTAGATTTATAGTTCCAATATTAATTAGGATGCAATTTATTAAACATGGAGTGTTAATATCACATTATTATATAGTAATGTGATCTATAGATGCAATTATATGTATCTTAAATGCGATGGATGCAAACGGGTATCCGAAAAGTTATAAAACTATAAAAATGGTAATGTGGGATGTACAACTAAGCAATATGTGATATATATATTGATATAATAATATTAATATGGATAGCATATTCAAAACGATTAATAACTATAAAAGTGGTATTGATTAACCATGCACAAGAAAGTTCCGTTCAGAAATTCAGCGTCACCCTAATTTGTAAAATAGCTTAAAAATAACAAACGTTCTCCAAAAAGGACGTGTCTTATACCAAAACAAAGATAATTCAATAAGGTTTTCATTTTTATAAGTATAAGCATCTCAGGTTATCCCTACAAAAAGTTATGAATATTCGAAGTTGAAAATTTGCTGCTGGAATTTCCCTGGACAGCAGTTTGGAGACATTTTCATTTGCATATTACGTTATTTAAACAATTTATTTTGAAAGTAAATATTTCATAGAGTTATATTATTCTGAGTTATCTTCGTAACGAACTAAAGAACGTATACTAATGATTTTTCTATGATTTATAATGAATTTTATAAGGTAAGGTGTACAGTAAATTTCAGATTTGTCGTATCCGCTTTTTCAACGACGTTTCATGTGTAAACTATAATATTTTAAATATATAATATCATAAAATGCAGATTATAAACTAATTAAAGATAATAATAAGAAATATTACGACGATGTATATTTTAATTGATATGGATGCAGTATAATGTAATCTAGTATGTCACAAGATAAGTTTTCATGATCTAGATTTAATATGATATAAACGGATGCAAACGGAATATCGAAACGTTATAAAATTAAACATGGGGCACTAGATTTAAACTATAGGTATGGTATTTATTTAAATAGGTATAAAATGAATTATATAGCATGCAGCAAGATTAACTTGCCTCGATGGGTCGCGAATCGGGAAAACGGAACGTTAACCGTCGGCGGGGAAAACTCGCGACGGGCGAACGGTTCACGGAATGAATCCAAACGATGAACAAAGGAACCACACGGGTCGGGGTAGCTCGCTGGAACGTCGAGAAGCGTCACCGGCACGACGGAATTCCGGCAACAAAAGAACAGTTAAAAAAATGAGAAACGAGACATGAAGCAAGAAGTGAAAGAATGATAAAGAGAAGTACGAGAGAATATATGAGGAAGAGTGAGAGAGAAAAAGGTGGAGAGAGAGAGAAGAGGGGGAGAGAGAAAGTGGGGCCCATGGGGTTAAAGGGGAGGTTGCGATTTGCTGAGAGAATAAATTGAGAAGGATATAAAAGATTGTAAAAATATTATATGGTTAACTTAAAGATTTAAAAGATAGGTAATGAACAGTAAGATATCAGGTTAGTTAGAAAAATATATGCGATGGTTTTAATAATATTAAAATTTGGGATTTTGGCGCCAAATAAAACATTTCCAAATCGCGCCCGGGTCGAGTCCAAAAATTTGAAATTGAAAAAATAGGATTTTAAGCGGGATCCAAATTTTAAAATTAAGTGTTTTATGATTAAAAAGCATACCCCCAAAACGGACACATGTACGCACGCGTAGCCGTCCAAACTCGCCCGTTTCACTGAACGGGACAAGAACACAATGCACGGACGCTACCACGAGGCTAGGGGTGTCAAGTAGGCCAAGATGAATATTTTCAATTTTATTTTAGATGCCAAAATTTGTTATATGTAGAAATGACTTTGCCGGGCAAATTTTACAGTAAGCAATAAACAAGCAAGTTAAATGAAATGAGTACCATATTATGCTCAAACAGTAACTGAAAATAGTAGCATTGGGCTCGGGTGTTACAATAAGAAAAAATGGTGGTAGTTCAACTTCTTCGGTGGAGGTTAATTAATCGCAAAATCCGTGTCGTTTAGGAATACGAGTTCGTTGGCGAAAATATCTTCGAAACTTTCATCAATGGTCCGATTGAACCTTTCAATGTCAATCAGTGTCACGCCAGAATTCAATATACTTGATTTGTCAAAAAATATGGAGGTAGAAGCCTTGAAAAACTCATCTACCTCATTCTCAAAGGGGTCTAAATCAAACGGTCTTTCAAGAATCATAGAACTCGAAATATCGGAGTGTGATTCATCAACACTCGATAAAATTAAAGGAAGATTAGAAGAAAAACCAAAGAAAGTAGGTGATGAAATGGGTAAACAAATTTGGGTGTCGAGTATTGCTGAACCAGATGTGGGAAATGAAGGCTGAATATAGTTTTGCTTTTCGGTCATGCATTTATCATCAATTTCTAGACGCATATGGGGTTTAGGAAAAACTGTTAATGGTTCGAGATGATGTTCACACAGAAGTGAAAAGACATGATGAATTGGTGAGAAAAACTCATCTAAAATAGTGGGCTCATCATCCAGTGTCAATATCCTCAATCAAGTGAAAGTTAAAATTCTCAGACACCTCATTAAAAGCATGGTTTTCAATCAATTTTGGTTCTAGAGTGGAGGTGTAGAGATCACAAGGATTGAGTATGGTTTCACTTGAATGGACCCTTCATAATCGGGTAAATCAAACACTACAAAGTCACACAACTCATCAAACATTCTATCATCAATTGGTGAATAATTTGGTGTACTCGATAGATTTGTGAAACTGGAGTTATGGATTTCAATTTGGAATGGGGAGGTTTGATTTGGAAGGGTCTACTGCTCTCTTTCACTACTCAAATTCTCAATTTGTCCTATTGCTGTATCATATATTGAATTTTTTTGAGCTAGTTGGAAACTAGTTGCTCGTTTGTTGGGTTGTATGAGGGCGGCCATGGATGCATTTAATTCCTCTATCTGACGCGATACTACCCGAAATTCTTTTAATGACTGTTCAAGACTAGACATGGGTTGTGAAGGAGTTTTAGTAGAAGATTGAAATTCTTATGGATATGTGAAACTCCCAAATGACTGTTCAGAAGAAATGCCTAGAGAAGGTGTAAAAGTTGGGTAGGATTGATAGAAATCGAATAGTTGTGAAAAATGGACAGGAGTAGGAACAACATTGTGATAAGAAGAATAGTGAGTTGGGTTGGTTGGTTGGCGACTGGTAACATATATCATATACGCCGCAAAACGAGTTGCAATACTTTCTTCAGGAAATGAAGGTGTTTGTTGTCCTAACGGTTTGACCGGATTGAAACTTTGGGATTCGGTCTTCGCAATATACTCAGCAATGGACATGCGTTTAGAAGTACCCTCACTTGCTTTAAATGAATTATCAACATAAGCCGATGTTGAATTTTGGTGAGGAGTCCAACTGTTTCTTTCCGCTCTCAAAGATATGGTAGAGTCGGATGGTATACCGAAGCGATTACAAAAACAAGAAATATCTGATTCTGGATAGCAAAGCTTGGCAAGAGTTCGTCTGTAAGAAGGTGAAAAGAAAAGAGGAAGGGGAAAGATTTAAGCTCTATTTGGATTGTTTTGCTTTGAAAGAAGGACTTGAGGGTTGACTCAACAAATCACAAAATACACAAGCAAACCTAGAAGTAAGGCCCCCTAGGTCAACCACTAGACTGCTCATAGACTTCCAAAGGACAAGCTGCAGGATCAATCCTCTACCACCTCTTTATCACTCTTATGGCTAGGTAAGTGTCAGGTAAGTGGGAGGTATCCGCTATACGAATCACCGAAATAGCGGGCCTAATTAAATAACCACTTTCCTTAGTCACACTTGCCTTAGACACCACAAAAGTAATGTGGATAAGCGATAGATTACCCACGACCTTTCTCTGTCCTAATTGAGTGCGACGGTCCTTAGGGCTTGGTCTAGATAATTTTTTTAATTAATGTATGTGTTTAGTGATTTTTGGGGCCTAGGAAGGATGATGAAATCCCCACCTAATCTGAATTTGAATTATTGCCCCTTGAAGTTCGTTTTTAAAATATGCAGCAACAACCCGAAAATCAAAATACGCAAAAAGATTTTTGAGCGGCGATATGTTGCAAAGAATCCCGCAGAAAAATATATTTTTGGATTTCAAAGGAGAGAGAAGAATATGAGGAAGATACCAGAGGAGTTTGGGTGCATGATCCCTCAATACTGCTGCGGTTCCGCCGCCAAATCCACCTTGTTGCCGCGGTCCCGCCGCAGAAAAGAGGGTGCTTTTGACTATTTTTTCTACAATTTCTCCTTTGCTCCTCTGGTCCTCTCTGAAGGTCTCTGAATCTCAATTTTCTCGCTCAAGTGACTCCAGATTCTCTCGCAAAAATCGCACACTAATCGTTAAATATGCAAATTGCGATTTTGTTTTATTTTTATGATATGGATCGAATAAGAATTCAACCCGAATAGCAAGAAAAAAATAAATTACGCACGTATCCCCGGCAACGGCGCCATTTGATTGATCTGTGAAAGTGTGTTTGTAGTAATAACCGCAATCAATAATGGCGTCGCGTGTAGCTAGCCGAGATGAGTATGAGTCGTTCTCAGAGATGCGTGGAACTTTTAATCTTGTTTTAGACGAATTGATTGAAAGAAGGGAGATTGATTCTAGATCTATGTTGAACACGGATATAGAATATATAAGAAGAGAGCTTGTAGGGTTTGATAGAATTTAGTAGTAATGGATGATTAATTAAAGATGACTCCTTTTATCTTTTGATAGATTTAAAACTAGATCGATAGTGATGAATAGGGATTAGGGTTCTTGGAAGAAAATAGGGTTTCCCCACTATTGACCCTTGTCCATTCATTGATTTCTATTCATGTCTAGTCCTTAACAAAACAATTGTTAATCTAATCTCAAATCGCGGTTGAGACTATCAATAAATTGGTAGCGCGTCCGATAAGGATGTTAACGATTCTTTTGCTAAAATTTATAAACTTCATAAGACGT
This sequence comes from Agapanthus africanus, assembly GCA_030015575.1. Taxonomy (NCBI): domain Eukaryota; kingdom Viridiplantae; phylum Streptophyta; class Magnoliopsida; order Asparagales; family Amaryllidaceae; genus Agapanthus; species Agapanthus africanus. The sequence continues at coordinate 373,893,169 of CM057339.1, read as the reverse complement.
AAAAGAAGTTAAAATATTTTTTCATCTATTGATCTACCATAATCCTACGAACTATAGCAAGTTAGGAATTACTCACGCATGGTTGAGATAGAAGAAGAAGGGATAGAGATCATAATGTAAATACAGAAAATAAATGCGAAATAATTAAACCAATGATCTACCTTTATTAATCAACGGTACAAGTACAAATCCTTCAAATTTAGATTAAAAGAGGAAGAAGTTGCTTTCAAACTTTGCCTCGTAGAAAGTATTTGCTCCGTCGATATTCACGTCGCTCTATCATGTCGAATCGCGGACCTGTCATGGATCTCTTGATTTTTAACAATGATTTTCTTTGTGTTAAAAGTGACGCCTTCTAACTTTAGTCCTCAGTCCTTTATATAGCCCTCAAATCAAAAACCCTGGATGTCATAGGTTAGGATATGCAATCACGATCACCCACCAAAAATCTCAGATCCAACGGCCACCAAAGGGCCATGGCTCCGCCGCAAATATGGCGCTTTGGCCGCGGTTAGGTGGCGCTTTGGGGGATTTAGGGTTCTAAACTTCTGGGGCCTTCTCATGTTGACACGTGGAGATTTTTTCTATACCTAAATTCTTAATATATTTACTGAGTCTCTGCCAGTATTGATTCTACGATTTTATTGGCAGATTTTTGATCCTGACATCTAGAAAAATCTCGATTTCTTGACCTGAGCTAAATCTGCACAAGATCTCCATGAATAATGTTAGTAATATTTATTATATTAGAGATATAATTTTAATCATTTTATATGGTAATAAATTTTTTAAGAAATTTGATTAAGATTATTTGATATGAGATGCATATTTTAATTACCAAAATATTATATAAATATTATATGCATATATTTTCCTTCATAATATTAATTATAATATATAAACATATGGTAAATAGTATTTTGCAGATAAACCCATATATATTCTATATTTATAATAAACACCTTTAAATATTTACGAAAATTAAGGAAAATGCTATATCAAATGTGCAATATTTTCGAATAAACAGGTCCAAATCTTTATTGCTATAGTATTCTGGAAAGAATCTGCCATGGCTACTTCCAATGTCATCTCTGCCGAAATGCCCAGAAACCGGCACTCTTAATTTAATCCACTTCTGTAATGTCGTCAAGACGTCTGTCTGAAAGTGTGGCCGTATCCAACGCTTCTGCGTATGTATCAAACTTCTGGCATCAATGGAGAGGAGAAACTCATAGAGATCCCGCACGAATCTCTTACTCCACTTTTCTTCAGTATCGACCAAATCGGAATCGTATCTTGATAGCTGCGTAGATTGTAATCCATATTTGGCTATGGTCATATCCAGAGTCTCTCGTAAAGACTCGAAGTTACGAACTCGGGCATTTCAACACTCTATGGAAGACATCTGGCCGATTACATTCTCGGGAAGTCGTCCAAGTTATCAGAGGAATACACACTGTTCGTCCTCTCTTAATCGATTCACTCCAGGTCCGAGCAACAAACTGAAACTAGCCAACTCACTGATCTCGCATCGGAGCATCCAACCAAACGGAATGTCCTAATCATTTATCCAAAAATAACTAAGGATCTTCTGTCACTTACCTGCCTATAAACTCATATGGCTTCAGCTTCATGAACTCTGGAGGCGACATCTCGTCAATCTCAGCAACAGTTGGTATATCGGTCTGCACGGTAGATGACATAACGATCTTTGGAGTAGGCTGTACGTCAACAGTCCTCTCAATTTGACTGGTCTCAAGCAATGGCTCGATCATCTGGTACAGATCCCGAATGCTCATCTTAAACGAGAATTCCTAGCATAAACGATAAAACAACATGTTTATGTGTCACCGGAATAACATCCTGGTCAGTTCTCGTCCCTGACGAGCTCGCTCTGACCTCATCTCTAGCCACGGCTCTCTCAGCTCGCATAGCCATGGTGACAGGAACCACAACAAACATCGATAAGGATAGATCATAAAAATGAGTAGAATAACGGATCTCAAGTTATGTACATCCTAAGGTTACTTTAGTGGAGCAGCGTATCGTAAGTATGCCGCAGAACATACACAAGGTTGTAGGGTGTTTTTTGTCACCCTATTGAGATGGGAATACATGTCTCTTATCAGGAATACTATAGATTCCCCCTACCTAAGGTGGGCGGGGGTTTATTGATTGTGGGGATCCGAATCTCCGACAACCGCGGACTAAGCTTCCGTTAATTACCCCTCGCCTTTAGGGCGAAGGAACCTCCGATTGACGAGTCAAACTGGTCATTCGAACTCAATGTGCAGTGTGCGTGTGTTGTGCAGTAAGGGGTTTTGGATATATTGGGGGCTCCGCAGAGTTTATGGGTGGCAGCGCCCCGTTAGAAAAAAATTTCTAGCGAGGGAGGTAAATTTAGTGTGGAGTGCAAATAAAATAAGGGGGAAGCGTCTTAAAGACGCGTGCATGGAGCTGGGCCAGCGCCTCACGTGCCGGGCGTGTGGACGCTGGGCGCCCGCAGAAGAGGGGACTTGGTCCCTGCATTAAGAGTTGTGCTCCTGATTTGACTTCTAAAGTTAAACTCCTAAAAATAGATTAATTTATGGAGTTAAACTCCAACAGATCTTGAATAGAGTTAAACTCCTAGAAATATTTGGAAATGATCAAAGGAACCCCTTTTTTTCTCTCCCCTTTGGCCCTGGATCTTCCCAAGATGGGATTTTTTAACATGGGTCTCCTTCTTCTTTCTTCTGTTGGCCGGATCTTAGAGAAAAGGGGGGTGAGATTTAAAAATCTTCACTTTTTGAGATCTGATGGAAGGTCTGAGTTCCCCTTCAAGGGTTTGATGGTGAAAAACTGTTTATTTTTGGAAAAGGAAGAGTTAAACTCTTGATTTAATTCAAAAAGGGAGGAGAATGTTTAGAACCTTGAGGAAAGAGGAATAGAAACCCTAGATTTTGAGGGGAATAAAAAGTTGTCCTTTATTTTATTATCATGTTGCCTTTTATAGGCTTACGAATTCACACATAGCCCATTGGGCTTTACAAAATGGCATTTTGCCCATCTCATGTCTCATGTGATCATTTCTTTTGCACATGAGCCATGGGCTTTACAAAAATTTGGCTTTATGCCCATTTTTCTTACATTCATGCATAAAAAAATTACATTAAATTATTTATTACATGATTTTATTTTGGCATGGGGAGGCCGGCCACGGGGCTCGACTTAGGCATGAGCCCACTTGATCTGGGCTTGGGCCCGCTTACTTAGGGTTGACTTTGACTTGGTCAACCGGGATGTAATTTTTGACCCCAACAATGGTACATTACACTACTTGAGTTACCTGCTCCATCAGCCAAGGTCAACCTACATAACGAATGTTCGGGTCTAATACCCTTTCAGTCAAGTATAAGTTCCTTTAGGTCAAGCCTAGGTTCCGAAATATACGCTCTAGACTCCGCATAATCAAATCTAGACTCGAATAAAGGTTAAACCTAATGCTCTGATATCAACTTTGTCACGACCTGGAAATGGCACGTGACCGGAACTTGGATTACATGAAATCTATAGGACCCCACCGTAACCCAAGTAAGCTGAAAACCCAGAAATCTAAACCTTTTTTAGGAAAATAGTGGAGGTCAAGTATAAAAGAATGTATAAATGAAATCAAGTGCTTCTTTTAAAGTATAATAAATTTTTATAGAGATGAAAGTGGATGTATACTAAAGTTTGAAAACGTTTTCGTCATTTAAAATTTGGGCAGCACCTCTTTTGTAAATTTTAATCCAAAACCAGTACAGAACAAGAATAATATAAACATCCCCAAATGGGAGCTAGCTCTTCGCCAATTGGCGGAATCACATCTACGCAATATGAAATATACGATACACAAGACGAAGATCGACACAGAAAAAGAGTAAAGAAAACCAAAACATTATCAAACTCAATATAAAGAATAATACAAGTCTCGATACTAAGTCCAAAGAATATACAACGGGTATCTAAGTCTACCAAATATACAAAGTCTGGTTGATGAAGTTTATAACTAGATACTGAATAAATAATATACAACCGGTGGTCACGATCTAAAGTGTAATCCACCTACCAAGAAAATCACCCAAAAGAAGTAATGTGCCAGCAAACCACTACTGATCCGAGCGGTCGATTCTGGAAGAAAACTATGGCACAACCGGGGTGAGTAGCCATCTGGTGAGTAGAAGACATCATCAGATAGAAATCGAATGTATAACGATTTCCTAGGTCATATTGTAATATAATAATATATCATACCATGTGGTATCGAAGGTGATCGTGTATACATATGTATATAATATAATAATATCATTCCTGTCAATAAGTGGTACCATGTTATCCATGTCATATATATGTATCATCCAATATGTGTCCATCAAAAACACATCAAAACCATCAAAAAATCCTGAGTGCCCGTATCGAACTCGAAATCATCATAAAACCCATGTCCAGTGTTGGAGATAGTGCCCTCAGAGTCAATTATTGGATCACAGGCACGTGATTACAATGATTTAGAGAAGACCTATACCGTTAGAACAGTCTTACTCAAGATGATAGTATGCTATCTGGTTTATCTTTATCATCGTGTACTGCTTTAAGTGACCTTACAGGTCACTATTGCGCGTTGATAGAGCTCTTAGGATTCTTGCTTGACGGCCAGCAGTATGATGGCGATCATATACGTGGGAGCTGGGGTCTATAAGCACATCCTTAAAAGGTCCCTAGTCGTGGGAGTTTTCGAGACAGGGCAGCGATACTCCAAAGTAGACTAGTGTATACAGTCGAGACCCCGACGAGGGACGGTGGGCGGTCTCACAAGCCACTGACGTCAGTTGGTTCACCTAAGATGTATACAGGTTCTCATTGGGTTATGAGTACACCGGACAGGACTCTCCGGGAACATGCTAGTTGGTCTTATACCTGACGTCAAATAGCAGTTCTCTGGTGACATGTGTACAGGTTAGTTCATCGACCTGAGATCGTCATTTGTCTCGTGTGAGTTCCCACTGTACTTTGATTACTACCCTACCACGGCTCAAAGGAGTCGTGCAAACAGGTTTTAGTTGGGTACAGTCCCGAGCCACATAGAGGCAGTGAGCGGATCTGCAGGGGTTCATCTCTCCCGGTATTGGGGGTGAGGTCGCGCTGTGTCTAGGAGAGCCATTACACGAAGTCCTTGGCCAAGGCAGGAGATTTACTACTAGGTATTCTAGTAGTATCTTAGGGTGTTCTGGGCTACACTCCGACACGACTTGTACCGCTTTTGGGGGTCTGAGTTTTACCAACCCCTAGGCCTGCCATGCGATGCTCATAGAAGAACGGACCAGACTGTACGGATATTGTCACTGACAGGCTCAGTAGGGTGTCAGGATGAGTTCGCTCATCGACGTCCCTTTTGGTCAATACCTGGTAGCCCGTTACGTATGGATAATACCTCTGACGTGCTAGTGGTTAAATCCACAGCCAAAGTATTGACGTGTCTTTAGAGTCCCCCACAGACAGTTTCTCAAGTTTCGGGCGAAACGCTGTAGAGGCTGTATGGAGATATGGCAGGGTTTGGTCATATACGTGCGGTATTGCACGGATCATGATCGGACGGATAATACTAGCGGGCTTTGGTTTAAGCTGGATCCTGGTATTGTACAGTGTAGATTTTGTCTCATTGCATTTGTATTCGGTCAGAATACAAATACGGGTATGTATATACAGTCGTGGGGTTTTCCTGTAATTTATTACGGGATCGTTTTTCTGAAGTTGCCAGTTTGCTTTCCGTTTCGGCCATTTTTCCTTTGTTCTTTCTTTGGCTGAAAATTGGTGTGGAGGGGCTTATTTGCAAATGTGCAAATTAGCATTGTGGAGGGTGTTTCTTATAATTGGTAGTTTCATGATGGTTCCACCATTCATTGACTTCTTGGTTCATGATTGCTTGACTTTTGACTTGATGATGATGAATGGTTATGATGATGGAGTGAGGATTGCATTTTGTTGATGATCACCCATTTCCCTTTACTACACTCTTCTCCCTTCATTGTTTTTTTCCATTCTCCCATTTTAGCATGGCCGGCCATTCTTGGATGGGGCTGCCCCAATTTTTTGGTGTGGGATTTCATCTCATTGGCTTACTCAAAACACTTACCTCATCTCCCAAGTTCATTCCTCCACCTTGATATCTAAAAGGGCAACTTCAACAACCCCTAGAGACAAAACCACTCTGCACTTAGCCTACAGCACTCTTGGACACGTCGACTCGCCAACTTCATGCCCGAGTTGCCTCGGTCCAGAGGTGGGAGCCCGTAAAAGAACTCGGCGATGTGGTGCCCTTCCGACGATGAGATGAAGACCGGAGATTCCGCGAGGAGATCGGGATGACGACGAGAAGACCGAAGGACACGGATCGCTCGGTATATCTCTCTACCCTTTCTCTAGTTTGCTAGCATTAGGTTAATTGCCCGATCTGGGTTTTTAGTACGCGGTAGCGCCATTTTTAAAAGTAAAAGAAAAGTATCGTTTCCGTATTTTGGCTTCGTTCAGACGGCCGGGGCACCGCCGTGCACTTACATCCAGCATCGACACGTAAATCCTCATATCTCAGGTGCCGTCTCATCAGATCAGCCCTCATATCTCAGGCACCGTCCCATCAGATCGGTCTTCATATTCATCTGTCTCATATCACTCCAGTAGGTATCCTCCGGATATCCGCCGAGTCCAGTATTGTCACCGGTAGGTAGTGTTCTCCTGCCAGGCTCAACGCCTTTCTATACGATCTTCTTGCCCCGGGGTACCGTACCGGGTCCACCATGTACCCGCAGACGATGACTCATCTCTTCGAATTGGGTAATCATCATAGCTCAGCACCGAGAAATCTTATGGTGGACGCCGAAATATCATATCAATAGAAAATTGCGTTTTAAAAACATTCATAAGTTTTTAAATAATATTTACGGTTTCTCAAATCCAGAAATCTCATGAAAGCAGAATCTCAAAGAAAATGACAATCATGAAATGATATGTATAGGCACAGAACAATACTGTAATGTATAGCAAGTATGTTCATATGAGCGTGTCGTGTAGCAATATAAAGAAAGTGCGATATCTACAATAATATGGGGTACTATGTACTAATGAGTGACTAAAATACTAATAGGTTTTAAGGTGATACGGTGACATAGCGATTTCTAATGTGTACGTGGTGTAACGACTCTGAAATCACTGTACATAATTTTCTTGTTATTGTACAGAAAAGAGTATTACGGCCTGTGTTAGAGTTAAAAGTTATTTTTGTTAAATAAATGTAAGAAGCAACTTGTAGCTCACTGGTAAAGCCTCTGCACTGCTATGACGTAGCCTGTGTGTTCGAATCCAATCAGACCCAATTATTTTTAGATTATTTTTCTTTTTAATTTTTGGAAGCCCAAGAGTTGCACGTGCAATACACGGAGAAATGAAAAATTTCAGAAAAATCAAACAGGCGCAATGAGGTGTACACACCCAAGTACCCACGTGGCACGAATCTCGAGGCAAGAGCTCGAGATCCGACCGCCCGTTTCCTAAAAGGACCGGCGCCGACGGTTGGGATGAAGCCAAATCCCTCCATGCTTTGCACACTTGTCCCTTTAGCTCCCCTTAACTCCCCTGCATTGATTGATTTTCCTGCAATCAAACAGAGACCCTTAAATTCACCATTTAACACCTTTTTAATCCTAAATTTTAATTCTCAAACCCTAATTCTCCACTATAAATATCACCCCATGCCCTAGCTCCCCTCTGTTCTGAAAATTTCTATCAAAATCATCTCAAAAGATTCTAAGTGTAAGTGGAGTCAAGTGGAGTTAGCAACCATACTCCTTCCATCGAAATCGAAGCCATTTCTGGAGCTTCCGCGACGCCACGAAACCCCTCCCTTTTTCCTTACTCTCTTCTCGGTATTACCAAGCCATAAGTTCCTCTCATCTCTCTTTCTTTTCATCTCATTTCATTCCCTAAACGTATATCGGTAAAGTGGAGTTACTTCCGATACATTTCTTTTAAAAACATAGAACTCACTTTTCCTTTATACATAAGTCACACTAATTTTACCGTCCAACTTGTAACTTTAATTACAATTTTTTTAGCTCCGAGTTTAATCAAAATTTTCATATGAAACAAACAAAAACCAACTTTTTCATTAAAATATCTTGAATTTTAGTATAAACCTCTTTTCGATAATTGTTAAAACAATACCTTTAGGAAAACTTCATGGGGTAACAACCTACCACAAACACACACTTTAGTTTCATAGCACGATATATATATATATATATATATATATATATATATATATATATATGGTTGGTTCAAAGAATAACTTTTACAATAAAATATCACCTCTTTTCAAAACGGTTTTTTTTAAAGCGGTATTTTGTAATCCTTGGGGAATATGTCTCTACAACTCTCGTTAGGAGACCCGCTAATGGATGGTGCAGATTATCGCGCATCCTTAGGACAGTAGAGCGAGATGCAGAATTTCTCACGGAGTATTCGATCTCGAAAAGAAATAAAATACGGTTTTTAAGAAACACGACTTTTCTAAACAAAACTAAATTTTTGAAAATTATATAAAAATTATAAATCTGTATTTTCAATATATTATGAAACAATATTTTCTAAAATGAAAGATTAAAATGTTAATAAAATATCATCAAGTTACCCAACAGGACTAGTTTTCAATAAAATAGTATAAAGTTTTAAAATTTAAGTTTTTATCATTAAAATACCCAATAATTAAAATGCATGCCCACGAAAACCCTAAAGCTTGTAAATCACCCTCTATGTTATTTTTAAAATAATATTAATATATATTTTTCATAAAACCCCTTCGAGATATACAAACAATAATTAAGGACTCTGGATTGATATAGATTTAAGCGGGATCAATTCTCTTGAGCACCAGAGAGCCGGAAAAAGTGAGTGGTTACCTATTCAGGTTAGACAACTTAACGGAGTTATCAATGGCAATTTTTTTAAAAATGTTACAAATGCGGTAATTTTTTTATCATCGTGGAAATATTTTTTTACTTACTAACTACATATTTTTGAATCTTTAAATTCTTGATTAAACTAATTAAAGATTCATATAACAAAAAGGAGAATGTTATTGTCAATAAGAATTAAATTGTAAACCACGATTAACATTTTTTAAACATGTTTACCAAATCTTTTTATATGAAGATGATGAATAAAACATGAATACACGTCAAGGGTCAGATAAACATGGAATTTACACAATTTTTAATAAACATAACCCATTTTTATATAGATATTTAGATAACATAATTCCTTGTGTGTGGCACGTGCAAAAACTAGTTAATTGCATATGGTAAACAAAATATAATAAACTATAAGAAAGACATAGTGATGGAGCACAGGATCTCCTTCAGATATTGTCTTCCGTTGCTCCGCAGCGAGCGGTGATGGATGGCTGAGATTGGATTTGAGGGTTGCTTCTCAATGAGTGTGGATCTCAGTGGGCTTGATTTGAGGATGAAGCCGAGCTACCTGCAAAGAAGTCCCGGGTGGTGTACCACCGTGGAACCTCTGACGATCAAGTTAGTCGAGATATTTTGGCAGAGTAACAGCCTATTGGGGTAAAATCGCCTCACCTGAGTCGTCTGAGAGAGGGGTTTATATAGTGGCAGCCAAGGGCTAGCGAGCGCGAGATTCACGCCCCCGAGCGTTACGCCTGCGTGAAAGGCGGGATCCCCCATTAATGATGAGATATGCTCGTAAATGGGGGAAACGCGATGGCGTGGAACGCGGGATCGTGGGCGGAGGATATCTCTCGTCTGGCGAGATTCGCGGAGCCGTGGCGGAGACGCCTGCGATCTATGCTGTGGGTCGGTTGGTGATACCGAGGAAGCTAAGCTTGGCGGGAGGCTTGGGGACAAGCGGGAGGCCGAGGGAGCTTGATTCTGTGATAGCTTAGAGGTGAGCTAGGAGGGCTGACGGAACTCGGCGTGGGGGAGGTCTCGGAGGCAAGCCAGTGGTTGTTTGTAAGACGAGCCTAGGAGTGGTCTGGAAGGTCACCGAAGGTCGAGAACATCCTCGGGAGGAAGGCCCAGGGTACACCTTCAATGTACCATTTTTGCTCCTTTCTCGTAAGCCACATGACACGTCATTTGCCACGTGTCGTGATCTAGGGAGTTCTCAGTACCGAGCATCATTATTAGCCCCCCACTCTCGTCTCGACCTATTTATGGGTCGGGTCGAGAGTGGTCTAATCGGTCACCCGGGCTAAGCTCTTATTTGAAGACATCGTCGGTGCGGATTCCCGGGCAATTAGTTGTATTTTCTTGATAACGTCAGCGGATCAAAAAAGAGATCTTGCATTAAAAAGGAAGCACCGATTCAGGCGTACGTTCGTCGAAGTTCCAGGGCATGTGTCCTGCGCTGGTTGGCTAACGTGACAGGCCGCCGGTGTCCTTCACGCTCGACGGGACGCACCCAATGCGTGTGCGACAGGTGGAACATTGACGGCCGTAGAATGCGGAGTGTCGTTTTAGCGGGAGACGATCGGCGCTGTAGGATGTGTTCGCCGACTGCTATAAATAGATATGGGATCCCCTCAGGGTCTACACTTCGCTATAATTTCCTCAGCCCTTCGTGTGTTAGCTCGGCATTCTTCCTTTTAGGTCGGATTTATTGCGTTCTTTCCTTCGAGGACTCCTTCCTTTACTCAGGTCAGATGTCTTCCTCTTGGGAGTCTGTAGAAATAGTTTGGGTAGAGTCTAGGGAGACTACTGCAGCTTCCTCTTCTGCTTCTTCCTCTTCCTTGTCCAAGTCGGAATCCCCCCGGGAAGTTACGGTTAGTCATGCTCCCAAGGGCCGTGTGACGGGGAAAGTCCCCAAAGCGCGTGTCAAGAGTGTACGAGACGCGCCTTCCCTCCTGAGGCATGTGGACGAGCTCACCACAATCCGGGCTCTCTTCCACATTCCACCGGCGACTCGCTTCACTTAGCCGGGGAGGGAGAGAGGGCATACCAGGTACGGGGCAAGAAGATCGCCTTATACTTGGAAGCCTTTTAGGCCGGAATGCATTTGCCCTTCTCCCCCGAGGTGAGTACGGCACTGCATTGCTTTCAATTAGCCCCGGGCCGTTAGTGCCGAACTCGTAGAGGATTCTCCTTGGGTTCCTGGTCCGGTTGAGACTGCAGGAGATCCATTTTAGCCTGAACCTTCTCCTTTCCTCCCTCTGCTATAAAAATCACCCCAGCACTCGTAGGGACGAGCCTACTGGGTATACATTTCTTTTAGAAAACATAGAGGAGGGGCGGCAGGGTTTGGGGTTGTAGCAGTACCTTCTTCCATTCATGAATGGAATGAGAAGTTCTTGATCGTCGGGCCACCCGAGTGTGAGGATTGGCCTGTGCCTGTCCAATGGCACAGGGCCAACTGCCCGTGGGTGAGGCAGTCATCCGATCCCGATGCAGTGGCGGTGTCGGAGTAGGAGCCCGTCTATCAGGCCGATGTATTGCTGTCTGAGAAGGCCCTCAGTTGGGCCAGGCTCAGCCCCGCTCAGTTTGCGGGTAAGTTGGGAGCTTAGGTGACCTGTTTAGACTTGTGTATTCTTCTATTCTTTCCGGCATTGCTAACCCCTTCTTTGTATTTTCACTTTTTTTGCAGAGCCGATGGACCGATCAAAATTCCGGGCTGCCATGGCCGAGAAGCAAGGGAGTAAGGTCAGAGGCACCGGCTCGTCACGCCCCGCTGCGAACCCGGCTTTGTCGGCGGCCGCTCCTGCCAGGCGTTCCAGCACGCCCTGGGCCTCGGAAGTCGGACGTACGCAGAGCCACAAATACGCTCGGGAGCCGGAACCCTGGGTTTTGGAGGTGGGAGACGAGGCCAATGTTCCCGCGCCCCTCCTCAAGAGGCACCACAGGACGGTGCCCCGTTCCCCATCTACCCCGATCTTCGTGGATGAAGGGGATCTTCACTTCGAGGTGCCCTCGGGGATTTCTGTTGCCGACAACTTGCTCTCGGAAATGGAAAGGTCGGCAGGGGGCAAAATCCCCTGGGGGACCTTCAAGGCCCAAATGGCGGCCATAGCCCAGGAGGCCGTGCAGGTCAGTGTCTGCCTCCCGCTCGGGTTTTTATTAAGTACTTTTTGTTCGCAGGATCGGGTGCCTTTTTTAACCCCTCCTTTTGTTTTCCTCAGGTCCTCCAGCACCACTCCCTCGTTGTCAACATGGAGGATGAGAAAATTGCTCCGGCGATGCAGATCGCTGGCGAGTATACCTCGCGGGAGGAGGTCTTGAGCCGGGAGCTTCGTGAGGCGAAGGAGAGGATCGCCGCCCTCGAAGATTGGGTGGCAGCCGAGGATCGGGCAAACGCCAACTGCCGGAAGACCATCCGGGTTTTGATAAAGTCCAACAAGGCCGTCGAAGCCAAGTTGGAGGATGCTAGGGTGCTTTCCGCCACTCAGAAGAAGACGCGGGACACCTCCAAGAGGGAGAACGAGGCGATGAAGGAGGCGATGAGGCGTGCCGACCTCCGGGCTGCGAAGGCGGTGGAGAGCTACAGGACGTCGAACCAATTCTACGCCGACCTTGCCAAAGCCTCGGCCCTCGTCTGGCATGATGCCCTCGACGCCGTCAAGGTGTTGATGCCGAAGTTTCCCGACGTCAAGCTCCGGCTCGAGTACCCACTCGAGGGTGAGGTGCAGAGGGATACCACCAGAAGCGTCTCCGGGGGGAAGGCTCCTGGTGGGGGCGTCGGGGAGAAGGCGGTCACCCCGGCTCCCAGTACTGATGCTCCTGTGGTGGGCGCCGACCCTCAAGAAATCGCTTCGGCTCCCGAGGTGGCCGCGGAGCACGTTGTGGTCCTTCCCGGCCCTGAGTCCTGAGTCTCCCTGCCCTTTGTTTTGTATATATCGAATTTTCGTCTGGAATTTTGTAAGCCTACGGGCGATTTTGTAAGGATGAGGAGCCCACAATACCATTGTAAAAACTTCCGAGTTGTAAATAAAGCCCTTTTTTCAGAAATTTGTGTTGCAACCTTTTCATTTTGTGGCAACGTCTCATTTTGCTCGCCTGATGAACGTTAGGTCAGCGACAGGCCCTTTAGTTGGCGATCGCGCGTCGAGTTAAATCCAATTATCTGAAGTGTATAAAGGCCTGTGTAAGATCGGCGTACTTGTGGCCCTAGAAGTCGAGGTGGCAATCGCTTGTTGAAGATAAGTCGAGTTGAACCGGCGACCGCCGCTCTTAGGATCGGTCGGCGTCGCCAAGGTTGAGGACTTCTGACCCTTAACATAGATGGGTAAGGGAGTTACCCGCTAAGGATGGACCGAGCAGGGAAGCTGCTCGATAGCCTCTTGACGAGGGCTTAGATCCTTGGCGTCGGTAGGTAATGAACCACCAGCCATGGATGGACCGAGCAGGGCAACTGCTCGGTTGCCTCTTGGCGAGGGCTTTGATCCTTGATGTCGGTGGGTAGTGAACTACCAGCCATGGATGGACCGAGCAGGGCAGCTGCTCGGTTGCCTCTTGGCGAGGGCTTTGATCCTAAGCATAGATGGGTAAGAAGTTACCCGCTAAGGAAAAACTGAGCAGGGTAGCTGCTCGGTTGCCTCTTGATGAGGGTTTTGATCTTTGGCGTTGGTGGGTAGTGAACTACCAGCCATGGATGGACCGAGCAGGGCAGCTGCTCGGCCTCTTGGCGATGGCTTTGATCCTTAGCGCAGATGGGTAAGAAGTTACCTGCTAAGGATGGACCGAGCAAGGAAGCTGCTCGGTTGCCTTTCGGCGAAGGCTTTGATCCTTGGCGTCGGTGGGTAGTGAACTACCAGCCATGGATGGACCGAGCAGGGTAGCTGCTCGGTTGCCTCTTGGCGAGGGCTTTGATCCTTAGCGTAGATGAGTAAGAAGTTACCCGCTAAGGATGGACCGAGCGGGGAAGCTGCTCGGTTGCCTCTTGGCGAGGGCTTTGACCCTTGGCGTCGGTGGGTAGTGAACTGCCAGCCATGGATGGAACGAGTAGGTCAGCTGCTTGGTTGCTTCTTGGCGAAGGCTTTGATCCTTAGCGTAGATGGGTAGTGAACTACCAGCCATGGATGGACCGAGTAGGTCAGCTGCTCGGTTGCCTCTTGGCGAGGGCTTTGATCCTTAGTGTAGATGGGTAAGAAGTTACCCGCTAAGAATGGACCGAGCATGGTAGCTGCTCGGTTTCCTCTTGGCGAGGGCTTTGATCCTTAGCGTAGATGGGTAAGAAGTTACCCGCTAAGGATAGACCGAGCATGGAAGCTACTCGGTTGCCTCTTGGCGAGGGCTTTGATCGTTGGCGTCTGTGGATAGTGAACTACCAGCCATGGATGGACCGAGCAGAGTAGCTGCTTGGTTGCCTCTTGGCGAGAGCTTTGATCCTTAGCGCAGATGTGTAAGAAGTTACCCTCTAAGGATTGACCGAGCAGTGAAGCTGCTCAGTTTTACAAAGCTCTGCCCGACCTTCCGTGATGTGTGAATATCGAGAAGAGTGACCGTCGTGGGCGGCACGTGGCAGAAACGCATAGGGGAAGCGAAGCGTTCGAAGATCTGCGTCGCTCCGACTTCGATTCGCCGAGAAATACGGGATATCCGCCGCGTGGCGGTACAGTATTTGAAGAATCGAGCGAATCCTTGGATTCGCGCCCATGCGCGTGCAAATTTGGACTCTTTAGGGCGCCGTGGAGGCTATAAAATAGAGAGGGTGTGTTGCTCATTCCTATCTTTCCACCCCGAAATATAAGAATGGAAGAATTCCCTTTCTCCATCCCCGATATCATTTCCTTCGAAGATGTATACTTGTACGACTAGCTGAGCTCCGAGGAGATGCTTCAGGCGGTGGTTCAGCATGTGGAGGACCATTTCGGCCGCCTTCTCCCCCGGCGATCACCCTTACTCCAGCTGTTGATGTACTCGATTTGGAGGGCGTCGCCAGGGCTGCACAACCCCTTGTCCGAGCAACTGAAGGACGAGGAGGTTGGCAAGCTGAGATCACTATGTCGTTTCGGCCTGATTTCGAAGAGTCGGCGCGATCGCTCGGTGGCCCTCGTCCTCGAGTGTTACCAACTGAGGTATCTCGCCGATGGGTGCCCGGCTGGAGAGTCCTCCGGTCCGTCCGTGCCGTCGAGGGTTCACGGGCAACATCAGAGACAGAGGTCTGAGGTGGCAAGGGCTCGGCTGGCGGCAATTTCTTCAGAGTACCACGAGCAATACTTCCTGCACTCCCTTCCCCCGTTGTTGTAATTTCGAATTTTATGTAAGGCTGAGGAGCCCGCAATACCTTTTGATAAATAAATAAAGTTCTCCTTTTTGCGAAGTTCTACTGTTTCCTTTTGTCTTTTGGGTTCAATTGAGTATTTAAGCGAAACGGAATTCGTGAGCTTTGAATCGAGGAAGGGTGAAACATATAGGGGAAGTTCCTTCTTATTATAAAAAAAACTTAGCAAAATTTACATCGCTTCGTAAATGGAGAAACATGTATTCATAGATATACTTTTTAAAGGTACAACTTGAGCTTCTCGGCGTTGTAAGGCCATGGAAATTTATGACCCGTTGCATCTTGTAAGCGATAAGCCACACCGGGCAGGATCTCGGAGACAAGGAATGGGCCGTTCCACTTTGGAGAACACTTGTGCAGCTTGTCCTGATCAACGAATTCGTTCCGCCTTAGGACCAAGTCCCCGGCCCTAAAGGCGCGATGCTTGACTCGTGCGTTGTAGTAGCGGGCAGTTTGCTGTTGGTAAGCGGCGGCTCTAATCTATGCCCGGTCCTGATTTTCCAACAAGACGTCTAAATTTGTCCGGAGTGCTGAGGTGTTTGCTTCGTCACCGAAATGCTCGACCCTGTGACTGGGTAGCCCGATCTCTGCTGGGACCATTGCCTCGGTATCGTAGCAGAGACTGAAGGGGGTCTCTTCGGTGGGGGTCTTCTTCGACGTGCGCAAGGCCCATAAGACCCGAGGTAATTCATTGACCCAACTGCCCTGTCGTCCTTCAAGGAGAGTTCGAAGTCCACGAATGACGTCCCTGTTAGCAACCTCGGCTTGCCTGTTGCACTGGGGGTGCGCGACGGCGGCGAACTTCATCAGTATATGGTATTCGCTGCAGAATTCTTTAACTCTTTCGTTCTTAAAATTCGTCCTGTGGTCGGTGATGATACACCTCGGGATCCCCAACCGGAATATTACGTTGTTCTGCAGGAACTTGATGTTCATGGTAGTGTCCAGTTTTCTGATGGGGACAGCCTCGATCCACTTCGTAAAGTAGTCCACTGCGACAAGGATGTATTTGTGCCCGCCCGTATCTGTAGAGAGTTGGCCTATCATGTCCATTCCCCACTGGGAAAACGGCCATTGGGAGGTCAGGGTAGTCAGCTCGGTAGCAGGAAGGCAGGGTACGTTGCCGTGGAATTGGTAACTCTTGCACCTTCTGACGAGCTTCTAAGCGTCATGATAGATGGTCGGCCAATAATACCCTTAGAGAAGCATCTTATGGACTAAGGTGCGGGCCCCTTGATGTGCTCCGCCGACCTCTTCATGGACCTCACGGAGGACATAGTAGGTTTCGTGGGGGTCGACGCACTGAATCAGGGGTTGAATGAAGGATTTCTTATAGAGGTTCCCATTGCTCCAGACGAAATGGTGGGGTTTGGCTCGAAGGCGGTGGGCCTTCCTACGATCTCCGAGGAACGTACCCTCCTTCAGGAATTCCACGAAGGGCTTCCTCCAATCTTGATCCTCTTCTCAGGCTGTGTAAACTTGGAGCGATGTCGCTCTGTCTTCCACGCTGGGCCGCAGCAAGATCTCGAAGAGGATATTTCTCTTGTTGTTGGTCGTGTAGGAGGAAGCTAGCTTGCTTAGGGCATCGGCCTGGGTGTTTAGGTGTTGGGGAATCTGCTCCACTTGAAATTCGTCGAAGTCCTTTCGTAGACTTCTTACCTCATCTAAGTACTTCACCATCAGGGGCTCCCGTGCATCAAAACGGACGGTCACTTGGCCGACGACCAGAGCGGAGTCGCTACGGATTCAGATCGTCTTCAGCCCCACTCCAGAGGCGATCCGCAGTCCAGCGAGCCAGGCCTCGTACTCCGCTGCGTTGTTTGAGGCTTTGAACCCGAGCTTTAAAGAATACTCCATCTCTGCCTCGTTCGGGCCCCGAATGATGAGGCCGGCACCACAGCCTTCCTCGGTCGATGACCCGTCGACGTAAAGGACCCAATCGGGGACGGAGTCGGGCCTCTCTTCGATCGAGGGTTAAGATCCGGGGACCGGCACGGGCGCTGCCTCCTTGTTAGGTATAGTGCATTCGACGACAAAAATCGGCCAGGATTTGTGCCTTGATAGCTTGCCTCGGGCGATATTTGATGTCGAATTGGGACAACTCCCACCTCCACTTCTCCAAATGACCAGAAGACTCGGGGGAGGCGAAAATAGTCCCTAAGGGGCGTTCGGTGAGGACGAGGATGGTATGCGCCTGGAAATAGTGCCGTAGTTTCTTCGAGGCTACGATGAGTGCCAAGACAATTTTCTCTATGGCCGGGTACCTTGTCTCCACGTCCTTGAAGACGTGGCTTACATAGTAGACCGGCTTTTGGACTCCCTCGACTTCTCGGATGAGCATCAAACCTGCAGATTGATCGGACACCGCCAGATACAGCGATAGCCCATCTCCTTCAACTGGCCGGGTGAGTAGTGGGGAAGTCGCCAGGTGCACTTTCAATTGCTCGAAGGCGATCTGACAATCCTCCGACCATTCGAACCTTGGGATCTTTCTTAAAGCTTTGAAGAACGGGAGGCACTTTTCCCCGGATCTTGACATGAAACGACTCAGAGCGACTACCCGCCCTGTGAGCTGCATGATTTCGATGTTGGTCATAGGCGCTGTCATGTTGAGGATGGCGCTGATATTCTCTGGGTTAGCCTCGATCCCTCGATAGGTGACCATGAACCCGAGGAACTTTCCACTAGTGACCCCGAACGCGCACTTGGCGGGGTTCAGTTTCATCTTATATTTGCGGAGGACGTCGAAAGCCTCGCCTAGATCTTTGGCGTGCTAATCTGACGAGGTCGATTTGACGAGCATGTCGTCGACGTAAAACTCCATGTTCCTGCCGATCTGAGGCTTAAACATCCGGTTGACCAAGCATTGGTATGTAGCCCTGGTGTTTTTTAGGCCAAAGGGCATCACTTTGTAGCAGTATACCCCCGGTCCGTTGTGAATGCGGTGAGCTCTTCGTCTGCCAGATTCATACGGACCTTGTTGTAGCCGGAGAAGGCGTCCATAAAGCTGAGTAGCTTGTGGCCTGCCGAACTATCAACGAGCTAATTTATTCGAGGGAGGGGATAGTTTTCTTTCAGGCATGCCTTGTTGAGGTCAGTGAAGTCGACGCACACGTGCTACTTCCCGCTTGGCTTTTTAACCATGTCCACATTCACCAACCACTCCGAGTAAGCCACGTTCCGAATGAAGTTGATTACGAGCAGCCTGCCAATCTCGTCCTCGATCGCTTTTTGCTTGATCGGGGCAAAGCTTCGTTTCTTCTGTCTGACGGGTCGGACCGCCGGGTCGACCCCGAGTTTATGTGATATTATTTTAGGGTCTATCCCGAGCATGTCGGCGGGCACCCAGGCGAATATGTCTGAGTTTCCTCGGAGGAAGTGGACCAGGTGTCGCACCGAGCCCCCGTTAATATTGACTCGATTTGGACGGTTCGTTCATTGTCCCTATCGATAAGGGGGACCTCTGTAGCGGCTCCACCGGGGCTCCTCGGATCTCTTTATGCTCGTCCCGAGTATCCAAAGATCCCTTGAAATCATCCGTGCTCTCAAGATCATCGATGCTCTCCTCAGGCATAGACGTCGCTGTGAAGCAAATCTTCGCGGATTGCTGGTTCCCGTAGGCCCGACCTATCACGCCTTGGTCGAGGGGAAATTTGATTGCTAGGTGGTAGGTCGATATCTGGGCCCGGAGGGAGTTCAGCGTTGGGCGTCCCAGGAAGATATTGTGGGCCGATGGAATTCTGGCGACGATGAACTCCACAGACACGGTACGCGTATGGCCTGTCTCCCCGATGTTAAGCAGGAGGGTGACCACCCCTTCTGCCGGGATGGAGTGGTTAGTGAACCCCGACAGGATGTGGGCGGTCGGCCTCAGGTCCGATGGGATAAGTCCCATACGCAGGAAACAGTCGTAGAAGAGAATGTCTACCGAGCTTCCCGAGTCGACCAATATTCTTTGCACTTTGTAACGGTAGACCCGTGCTATAATCACCAGTGGGTCGTTGTGAGGTGGGGATATCCCGTGGAGGTCCTCGTCCCCTCTTCGTGGGTTGGATGCTAGTCCCTTTGACCGGCAAGGGGCGCCGTGTCTTGTCGGCCCCAGGCGCACCCCCGCTAATAGACCATGATTTGGCCGATCATTAACTCGTCGGGAGGGGTGGTGCTCTTACTCTCGGTCGGCTTGTCGCTTGTCCCGCAAGTATCTTGCCAGGTGCCGCGAGCGGATTAACTTCTCGATGTAGTCTCGGAGCTGTTTGTAGTTCTCGGTGGGGTCTCCCTGCGACCTGTGGAAAGCGCAATAGGGGCCTCATGTCCGTTTGGCCGCCTTATGGTTGACCGGGGGGAGTTTGAAGAATCTCTCGCCCTTCGCCTCCTCCAACAACTCGGTCTGGGAGATGTTGAGCGGGGTGTACTCCTGGAATTTTGGGGAGTGGGGCTTTGGCCGCTCAATCTTTATTTTATCCTCTCCAGCCCTTTTCTTCTGATCGGTCTGGTCTGTCCGAGGTAGGTTCGCGTTTACCTCGGACTCGAGCTGGATCTCTCACTCGGTCCAGGCTTTTACCTCGGCCATGGTCTTAGGTTGCGCTAATGCAAAGGAGTGGAGCCACTCCTTGTGCCTAAGACCCGACCTAAGGGCAGTGATGACCGTCTCGTCCCGGTACTCTGGGACCTCAAGGAAGGCGTTGTAGAAGCGGGTGGCGTATCCTTTGAAGGATTCCTTGTCCCCGCTCTTTATAGTGAAAAGATGATCGACGGTCCGCTTCTGCTATCTGTTCCTGACGAAATGGCCGAGGAACTGGGTGAACAGCTCATCGAAGGTAGAGATTGAGCGTGGCATAAGTCCTCGGAACCATTCTCATACAGAGCGGATGGGAGTGGCGGGGAAAGCACGGCATTGCGCAGTGTCGGAGTTGTCCTAGAAACTCATCCCTACTGTGAACGCGTCCAAATGGTCTTTCGGGCCGAACTTCCCGTCGAAGAGAGAGACCTTTGGGGGCTTGTTCCTAGAGGAGACGTGGACAGCGAGCAACTCTTCGGTGAAGGGCCTCGTAAGCGAGTCGACAGCATATCTAGCCCCGTCGCTCGATGGGGGACTCTCCCGATGTATACCCTCGATCTTCTTTTCGAGGGCATTGAGTCGGTCATGGTATCCCGAGGATTCGGCATATTCGGATTTATGGCCTCGGCAGCTGGCAACCTGCGCCTGGCCGCGGTTCCGGTTTTGGTTCCGTTCTATGAGGTTCCTCAGGTCCCCTGGCGAGGACGTCTCCGAACTACCGTAGTGAGTCCCGTTTGCGAGATCCTATCGAGGGAGAGGGCGCCGGCCATGCTTGGGAGCAGGTGAGCTGACTGACACCTCCTCGGGAGGGACAGGAGCACGATAGGCCTCAGGGCGGGGCGCTCTTTCATAAGACCTCGGCGTCGAGCTGTGAGGTGCCCGTCGGGTCATCGAATTGGTCGCCATGGGGGATCTGTGGCCGCCGGAGATAGTGTAGCAGTGCTCGGATGCGCCGGCGCGGGCAGTGTCTTGTCTCCCCATGTGTCGCTCCTGAGGTGGGGGAGTGACGACTTGGGGAGCTTGTCCCGCCGTTTGGACACGAACAAGCGCATCCACGACGGATGCGAGCCGATCTATTCGCGCAGACAGGGAGTGAATGGCATTCGGGGGTGGAGGGGATCTACCCGCGTCTCCGTTGTGGGGAGGACGGCGGTTGGAGCTTGGATCGTCGCGATGATCACTCGCCATGAGTTCGAGATCAGAAGATCAACTTTCGTTGAGCGGAATTTTTGCTTCCCACAGACTGCGCCAATTGATGGAGCACAGGATCTCCTTCAGATGTTGTCTTCCGTTGATCTGCAGCGAGCGGTAATGGATGGCTGAGATTGGATTTGAGGGTTACTTCTCAATGCGTGTGGATCTCAGTGGGCTTGATTTGAGGATGAAGCCGAGCTACCTGCAAAGAAGTCCTGGGGTGGTGTACCACCGTGGACCCTCCGACGATCAAGTTAGTCGAGGTATTTTGGCAGAGTAACGGCCTATTAGGGTAAAATTGTCTCATCTGAGTCGTCTGAGAGAGGGGTTTATATAGTGGCAGCTAAGGGCTGGCGGGCGCGAGATTCACGCCGGCCGTTACGCCTGCGTGAATGGTGGGATCCCCCATTAATGACGAGATACGCTCGTTAATGGGGGAAATGCGATGGCGTGGAACGCGGGATCGTGGGCGGCGGATATCTCGCGTCTGACGAGATTCACAGAGCCATGATGGAGACGCCTGTGATCTGTGCTGTGGGTTGGTTGGTGATACCGAGAAAGCTAAGCTCGGCGGGAGGCTCGGGGATGAGCGGGAAGCCGAGGGAGCTTGGTTCTGTGATAGCTCAGAGGTGAGCTAGGAGGGCTGAGGGAACCCAGCGTACGGGAGGGCTCGGAGGTGAGCCAGTGGTTGTTTGTAAGACGAGCCTAGGAGTGGTCTAGAAGGTCACCGAAGGTCAGGAACATCCTCAGGAGGAAGGCCCGGGGTACACCTTTAATGTTCGTTCTTGCTCTTTTCCCGTAAGCCACATGACACGTCATCTGCCACGTATCGTGATCTGGGAAGTTCTCAGTACCGAACATCATCACATAGTATAACAATAAAAGCACAATATAAAATAAAATCAAGTTATTAATTTTAATGCAAAACGGATATTTCGAAGTCAACACAAAATAATAAATATATGCAACTTGAATTAAAACACACAAGAATCACAATTTATAAGAGTAAAGGAAAGCAATATATTAGCCCTTCTTAGTTGGATCTAATTTCAGATCCACTGACTTCATCATTTAATCTGATCCGAAATTTTACCTATCGTAGCTCTAGTCCTTAGGAGATAAATTTGGCATTGAAGTATTGGAGACGCCTAATTTGGATGGATACTCTAATTGTGTTAGACATGGTGTCGTACGGTGTGTCAGAGTGGTGGTGTGTTCGATATGTGTAGGACATGTATACATCAAGCAAACAGAAATGTGGACGCCTTCTAGATTGCTTGTAAATACTTAATTTATAAAGAAAATTAAGATGATTATCGTATACGTTGCTTTTTAAAACTTGCTTATAGCATCTTATATCACTTAGGGTCCACATTGTAAATACTTTGTTTTTTATGAATTATTTTTTCTTTTAATATTTAGTATCATGGCTAATTAATTATTCATATATTTCATAACTTAACCCATAAATTATATATAAGAAACATATAAAGCAACATCAATTGCAATATGTAGAAGTTAAGATAATTTAAACCATGAAAACTCTGCATTTAGACCTTGCTTTCACTTAGGCTCAATGCATGATGTTAAGATTTTTTCTGTTTGCGATTTTGTCGAACTTTGGCAGAAAAAATGTGTTATGAACAGGGTCGATACGTAACATTAGTAATAAGATATATATAAATCTCAGCATATCTTATTTATTCCCGCAATACCACAGACATAAAGGGGATATGGGTGATCATTAATGGTTTTTTGGGTGGTATTTTAACTTCATTCATTTTTATTTGAACTTCCATTTCAAGGAAATAAATTAAAAGATATAAGATAAAAAAAAGGATAAAAATGTAAATTTTTATTGATATGACTTATTGTAAAGAAAGTAAATTTTTATCACAATAAAAATGGGCCCAATTTCGACGGCGAATTTATTGAGCTTTATTTGGACGGAAAATTTCCGTCAAAATAAGTCACATCCCGTCGCAATAAATTGAAATTTTGTTGACTACAGCCAACAGTTATTTCAACGGCTAATTTTCGTCGAAAAAATTGTGTAGACCGAAGTCAACAATTACCCGTGACCCTCCTCTTTTCCTTTTTGTTAATTTTTCCCCATTCCTCCTATTTTTTTCCTCCCTCCCTCTCAAAAAATCCCCGGTCTCCCCTCCCCTCCCCTCCCCTCCCCTCCCCCTCTCACCCTCCACCGACCATCAAACAAAGTCCCCCGGCTGTCCTGTCTATACTCCGCCGCCTCCGGTCTTAGCCCTCCACCCGTCTCCTCCCCTTTTCCCCTCCATCCGATCTTAACCCTCTTCGAGACTCCACCCGTCTCCTTCTCTCCAAGCACGCCTCCTGGCCGATTCCTCCTGCTCCGAACCCTGGCCGCCTCCTCTCCAAGCACCTCCGACGCCAATATCGATGAGTTTGTTTATTAATTTATATAGGTTGTTTGAATTTTTTTAAAAATTTAAGTAATTTTAGGGTTAGTGTTAAGACTAATTTTAGGGTTTGTGTTAATTTTAAGAATAATTTTAGTCAGGGTTAATTTTAGATTTAGAATAAGGATTAATTTTAGGGTCAGGTCAGGGTTACGTTTAGGCTTAGGTTAATTTTATGGTTAGTGTTGGGACTAATTTTGGGGTTAGTATTAGGGTTAATAATTTTGGGGTTAGGGTTAGGGTTAATTTGTTAGTGGATGTTGCACACCCTCACAACACTTGTGAGGAGGCAGAAGTGGCAAACGAAAATCAAACATGGAAAAATAATATGGCTCATGGAAATTATTGAAGTGTGTATTATTTTATCTCCAAAATAATGCACCGTACTTCAATAGTAATATCAAATGAATAAAAAATAATATGAGCCATTCCTGCATCCATGCTTTGACAATTCTCCAAATTCCACCTCATATTTTTATTTTCACAAAATAAAAAATCCTATTATGAGGTGTCTCCTTCTAGAAGGTGCTCTTGTACAATTACAAGAATATCCCTCACTGTATACCGTATAAGTATGCCCGTATTCGTATTCCGAAAAATACGAATACAAATAATCCAATAAAATAATACCGGTATCCGGCTTAAACAAAATCCTACCAGTATTATCCTTCCGATCATCATTCCTGTAGCCAGTACCCAAACATGATCGAAACCTTGCCGTAACAACGTACGGCCTCTACATCTTTTGCCTGAATCAGAGAACCCTCTGTGTGGAACTCTAAAGACTCGACAGTACGGTGGCGGTGGGTTTAACCACAAGCACGTCAGCGGCACTAGCTGTGCGTAACGGCTACTCAGATACATGACGAAAAGGTGGCCGACGAGCGAACTCATCCCAACCCTAACAAATATGTAAGCAACACTTACCGTACAGTTCGGTCTCTGTTGGATGTATATGCCCTAGAGGCCAGTATTGTATATGTGTACATATGGATACTAGGGATATGTATGTACAGAACAATCTTGCTCAGTTTTATAGTATATTATTTGACTTGTCTTTGTCGGGATATGTGTATTTATTGTTATTATATCTGGTTTGCACATATTGATAAAGACTCGATACGGTAGTATACTATTGTTGTTTGTCTTTATCTTAACATGGCATATGTCATACTCGTTATTACATATTACAGTTACATATTGATAAAGCCCATAGGATTTTGCTTGACTACCAGCGTTGTGATGGCGATCATACTCGTGGGAGTAGGGTAGTCCATAAGCACATCCTTAAATGGTCCCTGGTCGCGTGAGTATCGAGACTGGGCACTGATACTCTAGAGTAGACTGGTGTGTATGTTTCTAGCCCCGTCGGGGGATGGTTGGTCCCGCAGCCATTAGTCTGATGCACCTAAGATCGTATACAGGTGCTCACTGGGTGTGAGTACACTGGACGGACTCGCCAAGAACTTCCATATGGTACTATACCAATCGTCAAATGGAAGTTCTCAGGTGACATGTGTATAGGTTAGTCTTTGGACCCGAGATCGGCATTTGTCTCGTGTGAATTCCCACTGAACTTTGATCACTACCCTACCACGGCTCTACTGAGTCGTGCAAACAGGTTTTGGTTGGGTTCAGTCCCGAGCCACATGGAGGCAGTGAGCGATTGTCGAGGATTCGTCTCTCCCGGTATAGGGAGTCGATATCGCACTGTGATTCGATTGGTCAGGACCATAAGACCTTGGCCAAGGCAGTTGGGATCTACTGATAGGCTGATCAGTAGTTTCCCGGATTGGTTATGAGCCACATTGGCACGACTTATCATGTTGTTAGGGTCTGACGTTCACCATCCCCTAAACCCGGTATGCGATACTCTTTGACGAAGAGACCGGACTGTACGGATATTGTCACGGATAGGCTCAGTAGGAGTTCGAACGAGCTTGCTCGTCGGCCTTCCTTTTTGACAGGTATCTGGACAGCCGTTACGTACAGCTAGTGCCGCTGATGTGCTTGTGGTTAAACCCACTGCCAGAGTACTGTCGAGTCTTTAGAGTCCCATATAGAGGGTTTCCCTGATCCAGGTAAAATGATGTAGTAGCCGTATTGGATACGTGCAGGGTTCGATCGATTGATGTACTTGGTACTCGGATTTTCGATCGGACAGTTTGTAATACTAGCCGGCTCGGGTTTGAGCCGGATTATTAAATCAGGTATTGATTTAATAATTTGCATATATGTATTTCGAAATATATATTCTAGTATTACGTTCTTCGTGTTATTCTATCTCTTTTGGGCGTTCGGATTTTTTATCTGATTGCCGGTATATTTGTACAGTAGTTGGAAATCCGTATTTATTACAGTTTTCCTTCTAGAAGGTGGCCACCTCATTTTGTATTTTCCATTTATTTCATAAATGGAAATGAGGTGTAAAGTAAGAGTATGGGAGGAAAAGAGGTGACCATGCTTCAATAGTAGTCAAATGAATTTATAATTCATTTTGGGTTTACTATTGAAGCATGGTTGCTAATTGTTTAATGAAAGAATTGATATACAAAACCATTGTGTATATTTTCTCTTTCATGGTTGATTCATTATTTTCCTTGAGCTCTCTTTTGCTCGCATCTCCTCTTTGCTCTCTAGCTTCCTCCACCTTCATTTTCTTCCTCTTCAGTACCTTCTCATGTGTTGAGAATCAAGTGAAGAGGCAAGAAAGAGATAGCTATACACTAAGATACCCTCCACTACATCCTAGACTACTTGGTTTAGCAAACCAAGTTCTCTAGTTGCTCCTTTAGTTATATAGTTAGGAGCTAGAGCCATGGATCATACTCCCCGGGTGGATCATCTACGACAAAAGGAGGCCGGAGAACAAGCTCAATCCCGGAGGACCGTTGGAGCCGGAGTTGGAGTTCAAGCATGTTCAAGGTGGATGCAAGGAGCTAAGGATGAAGAAAGAAGACCGAAGGACTTGGTTCGTTTGGTGAGATTTCTATCATAGTAAATAGCTCTCTTAGTATAACTAGTTAGTTTTATGGAAAGATCCGGTTTTAGGGTTTAGTCTAGCGCCAAGTTTTAATCGTAAGAAAAAATTTTGTTCCACATTTGGCCATGTGAGATGGCCGAGGTGCTAGGGTAACCCTTAATGGTATCAGAGCCACCCATAAAACTTATACTAGCTAGTTCAAACGTGTTTAGAATAACGATCGACCGAAAATTTCAAAAACCGCATTTCCTCACTTAGGTTTTCTGTCGATTTTAAAAGTGCTCGAAAAATCAATTTTTTGTTCTCAGAAAATCATGCAGGCTTTTTTAAGAACCCACAAGAAATTTGGGCCCCTGAACCCATATTTCCACCGCTGAACCGCCGCGGAAAGCCCCACTTGGCCGCGGTTCCGCGGCAGAATATGGGCCTCTGGGCCACAAATTTCTTCTGGGCCTTTAAAATTTTGGGATTGTGGTTTCTGGATAATTATTCTTTGGGCCCAGATTTGTTACAGTGTTGGTTTAATACTTGGGCCCACTTGGATAATTTAGTCGATCGTAATTTTAAAATACGTATTTTTATTATCAATACATTCACTTTTATCTGCGACCAGGAATGTCACTCGATCGGTAAAACTCGTCTGATTGCTATATGTTCTTTTAGACGGGTTTTGCGAACGTGACATTCGCGTTGATGTTTTGTGCTTGTGCTGTGATTGTGGTTGGATTGTCATGGTGGATAGCATGTGGTGCAATACTAGAAATACAGTTTATAATTCAATTGTACATTTGTTATTGCGGGGCGAGCGTCCGACATGTGGACTACCGTCTTTGCCGTTTGTATATTTTTTTGGGGCACGACCGGGCTGAGGTCAATGTCACCGGTTGTATATATTTTTTTAATATTCTGTACTAGGATTGCCCCATGGAGGAGTGCACGGATAGCCGGGTTCTGGAAGGCAACAAGCACGCATCTCATGGCGCTGAGACGGAGGGGGTTCGTTCTAGAACTGGCAGGCTATTCGCCGCACTCGTAGGGGTACAGGTTTTCATTGCACAGACTATCCACACGACAGGGAACGTCGGGTTTTATTTGCGCTCAAATGAAACCTAGGGCTCCAAGATTATCCGCCATTCTGTAATGTTACCTGTGATGTTGTTTATTATCATGCCCGGGACGAATGCTATATATACTTATATATATACTAGTAGATGTTGTATATGTTTTGCACCCGCGTTAGTCCAACCCCCGCTCTGTCGTTAGTTAAGTAAGCTAACGGGTGATAACGGGGCCCCGTGACGAATGCGGATGGCATATACGTACATTTTATTTTCGTTCTTTTCTGGTGTGATAGGTTACAAATTTGATGGGACCGTATTAATTTTAATTAATGCAAGATAATAAACCAAAAGGATGTTGTTGGAACCAGATTTTTAAAAAAAACTGAAATTACAGACGTTCTCTTTTGCTTTGCATAGTGGTATTCAGTTTGGAATATCCTGCACCCCATTCTATGAGGCTAGGGCCGAGATCCCTTCACCGGGAGTGACCCCTTGAGTAAAAGTTTGCGTCAGGGTAATAACTTTAATATAGTCGACTATTTTTGCTTTGCATCGAGGTATTCAGTTTGGAATATCCTGCACCTCATTCGACGAGGAAAGAGCCAAGATCCCTTCATAGGGAGTGACCTCTTTAGCAGAAGTTTTCGCCACTATATATTTACAAAACTACCCAGGTTCCTTCAATGATATCAAGTTCATTACGTTAACGGGTTTTTTGCCAAAAACCCAGCCGTAGCCCTCCATCATTTCTTACAAGTATTGCTTAGTATTCATGTTGTGTATGTTGACCTCTGTCAAGGCATAGTGAATGGTAGCAGTAATGCTTGTTTGTTGCATAGATATGCGATTATTTAGGACAGTCGCACGGTCATTTTGACCTCTGTCAAGGGCTTGTGCGGGTAGGTCTAAATTAATCCAGGACAATGACGGGTTGAACTTGACTTGCGACTTATGACATGTTGACCTCTGTCAAGGTCATGAAGCTGCTTGGGGTAAAACCACATCGGGAGTTTCAAACATAAAGGAAACTTGCAGATTTTAACATACCTTCTGGAGTATGGTGACTAGAGTGGATTCCATCTAGTGCATCACACAATGATAGTTGGATCCCGATCCCACTGATGAGTAGGATTACTCTCGGAAGATCATTTCACTTAACAATCAATGCTATAAACCAAGTAGGTGTCTAGAACGGTGTTAGTGGGGCTACGCCTCGTGGGAAAAGAGGTTATTTAATTAAGGAACTTCGCGAAAGCGTTGGAAAACCTCCCTCGAAGTACCGACACCAGCCTGGCTGAAAGGTTAAGCAAGTATTGTGACGTGCAATTAATCCTGACCAGTTCTTCTTTTAGGGTTTGAAGAAGAATTTGAGGAAACAGTGGGAGCCATCCTGGTTAGATAAATTAATAACCAATCTAATCTTGCAAGAGCGCACGCTGAGTGTTTTCCCTCTCTCTCTAGGTAGCAACCATTTCACACTCTAATCAAGATAATAAAATGTATCGCTTGACCGATCCGAATTCTTATTCGGGGCTGGGGAATGTCGGTTCGGCTCTAACTTATGACAACGGTCATGAGTATGAGCAAGGGAAAGAGGAAAGTTTGAATTCCTTGATTACCCCATCGAAGAAGAAACAAACTGTTGCGTCTTCTTCAGGTGTTCTTGTTATTGAGAACTGTTTTTCGGTCAGTCCTACCTCCTGGGTACTCGATACCAGATCAGGATCTCATATCTGTAATTTATTGCAGGGACTGAGAAAAAGTAGGATAGTTGTACCTGGTGATATGTCCCTCAGAGTAGGGAACAGAGCATAAGTTAATGCTGCAGCCGTCGGTGAATATCACCTAGTGTTGCCAAATGGCAATATTATGATTTTGAACAATTGCTACTATGTACCTTCCATGCTTTGCAACATCATATCAGTTTCTTTACTTGATAAAGATGGATATAACTTTGTTCTTGATAGAAATATCATGAACATTTACCTTGATAAGGTACTGGTTGCAGAAGGTACACTGTGTAATGGTATCTATATTCTAAATCAGAACACAGTTCTCAATGTACAAAACACACGCAAGAGGAAGAGTTCAGAAACGAATGAATCCTACTTGTGGCATTGTAGACTTGGTCATATCGGAAAGAAAGACTAAGTAAGTTGCATAAAGATGGACTCTTGAATACGTTCGAATTTTCATCTTATGAAACTTGTCAGCCTTGTCTCAAAGGAAAGATGACCAAATCTCCATTCACCGGACATGGAGAAAGAGCAGCAGAGCTCTTAGGACTCATACACAGTGATGTGTGTGGTCTGATGTCTATACATACAAGGGGTGAGTTCTTGTACTTCATCACATTCACTGACGATCTCTCTAGGTTCGGATATGTGTATCTCATGAAACACAAATCTGAAGATTTTGAGAAATTCAAAGAATTCAGAAAAGAAGTAGAGAACCAGATTGGCAAAAGTATTAAGATCCTCCGATCTGATAGAGGGGGGAGTACTTAAGTATGGAATTCAGGGACTTTCTAAAAGAGAATGGTATTCTCTCTCAGCTTACTCCTCCGTATACTCCACAACACAACGGTGTGTCGGAGCGGAGGAATCGTACCCTATTGGATATGGTTCGCTCCATGATGAGTAATGCTGAGTTACCTTTTTCATTCTGGGGACTTGCGCTCGAGACAGCAGCTTACCTATTGAATCAAGTCCCATCCGAATCTGTGTCTAAGACTCCATATGAAATATGGAGTGGAAAGAAACCATGTCTTAAAAGTGTTAAGATATGGGGTTGTCCGGTCTATGTGAAAAACCAGAATCCGGACAAACTTAAGGCACGATCAGTTCTATGTAAGTTTGTAGGATTCCCAGGCATTCAAATGGATATCTGTTCTACCACACCGAGGAACAGAAGGTGTTTGTTGCTCAGCACGCCACATTCTTAGAGTGGCAGTTTCTTGCAAAAGAAATTAGTGGGAGCACGGTAGAACTGGAAGAAATTCCAGAGGGACAAACTACAACTGAAGATTTGGTGGAACCTCAGGATTCAATAACCCTTGACGAACCTCAGCCACTCCGCAGATCTAGTAGGATTTCTCATCCGCCCGAGATATACTAAGGTTTTCTCATAGATGAGGATCGAGAGGATTGCATCTTGGAAGAAGTGATCCTACTAGTTTCAGGAAGGCCATTATCAGTAGGGACTCTGATAAGTGGCTGGATGCTATGTAATCTGAAATGGAGTCCATGTACAACAATAAAGTGTGGAACCTGGAAGTTGCTCCACCTGGGGTAAAACCCGTTGGATGCAAATGGATCTACAAGAAGAAACTTGGTGTAGATGGGCAGGTGGAAAATTATAAGGCTAGACTCGTTGCAAAAGGTTTTCGTCAAAGACCAGGAGTGGACTATGACGAAACCTTTTCTCCAGTAGCTGTGCTCAAATCCATTAGGATCCTGCTTTCCATTGCTGCCTTCCATGACTATGAGATCTGGCAGATGGACGTAAAAACAGCTTTTCTAAACGGAAGTTTAGAAAAGTGCGTTTATATGGATCAGCCAGAAGGTTTTGTAGACAGTGGGAGCAGCGGGAAGGTGTGTAAGCTGCTCAAATCCATTTATGGATTGAAGCAAGCATCGCGGAGCTGGAACATCTGTTTTGATGAAACAGTCAAGAACTTTGACTTCATCAAGAACGAAGATGAGCCATATATTTATAAGAAGATTGCAGGACGAACTGTCGTGTTCCTAATCTTGTACGTGGACGGCATTCTTCTGATAGGAAATGATATTCCTATGTTACAATCGGTCAAGCTATTCTTATCACAAAGGTTCTCTATGAAAGACCTAGGTGATGCCTCGTACATTCTGGGGATCAAGATCTACAGAGATAGATCCAAGAGACTACTGGGACTTTCACAGTCCAGGTACATAGAGACCGTACTAAGGAGATTTAGTATAGAAGATTCCAAGCGCGGTAACATACCCGCATTGCACGGAATCACCCTCTCTAAGGAGATGTCTCCCAAGACTGACGAGGAGAGGGTTCGCATGAGCACTATACCCTACGCTTCGGCGGTAGGATCTATAATGTATGTGATGCTATGTACAAGACCAGATGTAGCTTACGCACTAAGCGTGGTGAGCCGGTATCAGTCGGACCCAGGTGAGGACCACTGGACAACAGTAAAGAACATTCTCAAGTACCTGAGAAGGACTAAGGAGATGTTCCTGATTTACGGTAATGGAGACCTCAGGGTCGAGTCCTTTACCGACTCAAGCTTCCAGAGTGACAAGGATGACAGCAAGTCTGTCTCGGGTTTTCTGTTTACCCTCAACGGAGGGGCGGTATGTTGGAAAAGTTCCAAACAAGATACCGTCGCAGACTCGACGATGGAAGCTGAATACATTGCTGCAAGTAATGCCGCAAAAGATGCAGTCTGGATGAAGAAGTTCATAGCTGAACTTCAGGTAGTTCCGTCCATTGTTGATCCAATACCAGTGTATTGTGATAACAATGGGGCTATAGCTTTAGCGAAGGAACCACGGTCCCATCAGAAATCCAGGTACATCTTAAGGCGGTATCACCTGATCAGGGAGATCGTAGATCGCCGGGAGATCGAGGTCCGGAGAGTAGATACGAAGGACAACACGGCGGATCCATTTACAAAGGCCCTCCCTCAAGCACAGTTCGAGCGACTTTTTGGGATGTTGGGTATGCGGTACGCCAGCAGCTGGCCTTAGAGCAGACGTTGGGTATTCGGTACGCCAATCACTGGCCTTTAGTGCAAGTGGGAGATTGTTGGATGTATATTCCCTAGAGGCTAGTATTGTATATGTGTACATATGGATACTGGAGATATGTATGTTCAGAACAATCTTGCTCAGTTTTATAGTATATTATTTGACTTGTCTTTATCGGGATATGTGTATTTATTGTTATTATATCTGGTTTGCACATATTGATAAAGACTCGATACGGTAGTATACTATTATGGTTTGTCTTTATCTTAATATGGCATATGTCATACTCGTTATTACATATTACGGTTACATGTTGATAAAGCCCATAGGATTTTGCTTGACTGCGTTGTGATGGCGATCATACGCGTGGGAGCACGGTAGTCCATAAGCACATCCTTAAATGGTCCCTGGTCGCGTGAGTATCGAGACTTGGCACTGATACTCCAGAGTAGACTGGTGTGTACGTTTCTAGCCCCGTCGGGGGATGGTTGGTCCCGCAGCCATTGGTCTGATGCACGTAAGATCGTATACAGGTGCTCACTGGGTGTGAGTACACTGGACGGACTCGCCGAGAACTTCCATATGGTACTATACCTATCGTCAAATGGAAGTTCTCAGGTGACATGTGTACAGGTTAGTCTTTGGACCTGAAATCGGCATTTGTCTCATGTGAGTTCCCACTGAACTTTGATCACTACCCTACCACGGCTCTACTGAGTCGTGCAAACAGGTTTTGGTTGGGTTCAGTCCCGAGCCACATGGAGGCAGTGAGCGATTGTCGGTGTAACACTTTGAAATTTTCGTTTGATTGTTGGTGATAATTAGTAGTCATGCATGTTTTATCTCGGTGTGTTCATAGGATTTATAGTTATTATGGGTAGTGTTAGCATATTGGAAATTTTCCCTTGTTGTGCACACTTGCACACTTAGACTTTTCTTGTGACTTGTTAACCATTCTTGTGCATGGTTGCAAACTCTTTTCCCCACCATTTAATCCTTTCCTAAACCCTTTTTATAAATTCAAAAGGGAAACAACAAAAGAAAAAGAAAATTCAAATACCATTAAACAAATGAGCATGGTGGTTAGGTAAACCTTGACTTTTGAACTCTCTTTCTCCTCTCTCTTCTCTCTCTTTCCCTCATTCTGAGATCCCACAGGATTTCCAGCAGCAAAAACTTCATTCTTTCCTCCATTTACTCTTCTCTTTTCATTCCCCTTTGATCCATACACAAAACCCTATGCATATCAACTCATTTTCTTCACAAAAGCTTGGAAAAAGTGAGTTTTTGAGGTGTTCTAAGGCAATTCTGCACACTTAAGGGAGAAGCTGGAACTTTTGGGGTTTTGTAAGGTTCTTAGAAGGTATTAACTCATATTAGCACTTCTTTTTCATAGATTTGTTGTATTCCGTAGTAAAAATCTCTTTTTTGTGCATTTTTAGTGATATTAAGGGATAATTGTGATTCACATGTTAGATTGGTGTTCACATAGTTTAGTTAGCTCCTTTAGGTGTTATTAGAGCTATCTTAACTAGGTTATACCTCGGGTTGCACAAAAATACCCTAAAGTTCCATTTTTAGTGCAAAGTGTGGATTTTAACTAGAATTTGGGCACTGTAGGATCTGCTGTTACCCGAGACTTTTCAGTTTAAATCTAGATGTTACTGTAGCATGTATGGGGAGAATTGAGTGCACCAACCAAACCTGGGAACCCAATTCCCAAGTCTGGCCGCCAAAATTGGCATTCTGGCCGCAAATTGAGCCAGATAGGGGAGATTTGGGTTGGGGTTTGGTGTGTAGGTCTCTGCTTGTATGTGGGTTATTTTGGTGTATATAGTTTTGAATTATCTTTCCTGTATCAAAATCTGGGGTAGAATACCTATTTTTCCGTATTTTCAACCTTTCGCGACACGCGTGATACGTGTGTGTAGGTTTTGGGTTTCTGCGTATCGCGACGCGTCGGGGTGTGTTCAGGCGCGTAACCACGCGTTTTAGCGTATCGCGCACACGCGCGTTTGGTTCGCGACACGAGTTACTGGTTCGGCTTTAATGTCGCGTTTCTGTGATTTCAAGCTTACGTGGGATATATTGTGTAATTATAGGTTCGCAGGCGAGTACAGCGGACGCCGCACAGGAGGGGAACCCAGGTTGTTGGCTATACCTAGTGGGAGGCTACGGTGAGTAGATTTCACATCTACGGGGATATCGCCCGCATGGCGTTCTACGTCAGGGCTGATAGGACCTTATAGTGTTCTATATATATATTGCATGTTCATAGTTACTAGCTAGTGCATTGCATACCTACTACATACATCACATTGGATCATTGCATTGTAGCTCATTTATATGTGACATGACTTGATACTCATACTTGATACCAACATCACATTGGATCATTGCATTGTAGCTCATTTATATGTGACATGACTTGATACTCATACTTGATACCTACATCACATTGGATCATTGCATTGTAGCTCATTTATATGTGACATGACTTGATACTCATACTTGATACCTACATCACATTGGATCATTGCATTGTAGCTCATTTATATGTGACATGACTTGATACTCATACTTGATACCTACATCACATTGGATCATTGCATTGTAGCTCATTTATATGTGACATGACTTGATACTCATACTTGATACCTACATCACATTGGATCATTGCATTGTAGCTCATTTATATGTGACATGACCTGATACTCATACTTGATACCTACATCACATTGGATCATTGCATTGTAGCTCATTTATATGTGACATGACCTGATACTCATACTTGATACCTACATCACATTGGATCATTGCATTGTAGCTCATTTATATGTGACATGACCTGATACTCATACTTGATACCTACATCACATTGGATCATTGCATTGTAGCTCATTTATATGTGACATGACTTGATACTCATACTTGATACCTACATCACATTGGATCATTGCATTGTAGCTCATTTATATGTGACATGACTTGATACTCATACTTGATACCTACATCGCATTGGATCATTGCATTGTAGCTCATTTATATGTGACATGACTTGATACTCATACTTGATACCTATATCACATTAGATCATTGCATTGCAGCTCATTTATATATGACATGACTTGATATACATACTTGATGCACATATCACATCGCAATTACTTATATTATTGGTTGAGATTTCATGTGATTTCTGGATTTGGGAACCGTGGCCTTTTCAAATAAGTAATCATCTAAAAACCCGGTTCCCTTGATATGATATTTGGGGCGCCGCCCCGTGTTTTCTCGGTGCCAGAGGCATGTACTGAGAGAGGCCTGACCCGGAATGACGGATGCCCGATGGATTGATATAGGGCTGACCCGGAATGACGGATGCCCGATGTATTGAGAGAGGGATGACCCGGACTGACGGATTCCCGATATATACTTTGAGAGAGGGCTGACCCGGAATGACGGATGCCCGAGGTATTGATATAGGGCTGACCCGGAATGACGGATGCCCGATGTATTGAGAGAGGGATGACCCGGACTGACGGATTCCCGATATATACTTTGAGAGAGGGCTGACCCGGAATGACGGATGCCCGAGGTATTGATATAGGGCTGACCCGGAATGACGGATGCCCGATGTATTGAGAGAGGGATGACCCGGAATGACGGATTCCCGATATATATATATACATTGAGAGAGGGCTGACCCGGACTGACGGATGCCCGATACAGGATGTTTTGCGTGTCGATGCTAGACACGAGTATTTATGATATTTGGGTGCCGATGTTGGGCACTCGGGATTCTCAGAGATGTACAGGATTTGAGGGCCGAGGAGAGTGCCGGCGCATGAGCTATTTTTGGGAGATCTGGGTGCATTGAGAAGCCGATTGTATATGTTCCACGTTGACATTCCGTGTAGATATTATATTGCCCCTGCTCAGCATTACTTTTGTACCTCATCCTGTAGATGCATTACCTGTTAGAGCCTTTATACCTTATCTGGTGGTACAGTACCCTATAGAGCACTTGCATGATTATTGCACATACTGCTCATCTCATATTGATATCATCTGTTGGCATATGATAGAGTAGTGTAGTACGTACATGCTCGCGATTACATTTATATGTTATCTCTATTCACGAGTTGGCAACTCACCCCCGTTGTGCCAGTGTTTGCAGGTTGCCCTTCGGAGTAGTCGCGGCAGGCTGCTTGCATCTTTTGACACAGATACCCCCACAGTTGGTGTACTTGCTCTTTTGCTGATAGGTGGGTTTTGTGCGGTATCTGTTTATCTTTCAGTATGTACATTGTTGTATCTAGTATTCTCCATCTACCATGTATGTATTTGACTTAGAAACAGTGTGAGGACGATGTTGTATTATTTTGTATTCTGGTGTCGAGCTCATTGTGAGCCGGCTGTACTTGTAGTTATTCTATCTGTGTTGTTCCCACTTGTGGATCTTGATCTTCGCTACGGCTTCTTATATTGTTTTCTTAGAGATTGTTACTTAGTTCTCTTATCATGTTTTAGTTAGTGCTTTTTTTTAAAAACTTCTATCACTCTATACTTTCACTGGTTTGATTTCTGGGTTTTCGGTTCACTTAGTCGCGTTACGCCTGTAGACGTTACGTGATTAAGTGCCGGTCACGGGCCAAACTTCGGGTCGTGACAAAGTTGGTATCAGAGCGTAGGTTTTACCTTTCGGAGTGTAGGACGACCCTGGTATGATGGAGTAGGTAGCTGCGGCAGGGTAGCGTAGCGTGTGTATGTTCCGCGGCATACTCACGACACGGTACTTCGCCTACGCGACCTTAGGACTTGTTGATTTAAATTCCTCCTTGAGTATATACATTCTTTCGATTCGATTTCCGTATCCTTATCGAATCCTGTTGTTTTGATAGCCAATATGCCGCCAAGGACTACGAGGGCACAGAGAGCGGCCGCGAGGGCCGAGGTTCGAGTTGATTCATCTGAGACAAGGACTAATTCGAGTAGTATTCCTGTTGCACCAGGACAGATTGTTTCCCCTACGGCAGCTCAGGTCGCTAGACTAGTGGTAGAGATGCAGGGCCTATGCCAGGCGATGAGCTCATTGGTAGAGGTCGTTCGAGCGCAGCGACAGATGGTCGCCACCCCTGTTACCCAGTTGTTCCTTGCGATCATCATGCAGTATTCCGTTCCCTACATAGCACCGGTGGAGGCAGCTCCCGTGTACGAGACACGTCTTCCAGAGGCCGTGAGAATTCCGGAACAGTTGAGGAATCATACTGGTATACTAGCCCAGAGCAGAGGCTTAGGACGAGGACAGCCGTTTGGCTTTCATCCCCAGGCAGGACGGCATTCAGTGCGTAGGTGTTTACGATGCGGAAGCCTTCAACACCTCATCAGGCAGTGTTTCTTCACAGCACGTCAGGGTCGTGTTCTGAGACGTCGTGGACGTGGAGGGTTTGCACAGAGGGGTCAGGCTAGTAGAGGAGGAGTTCGGTCAGTCGCAAATGAAGGACAGGCACAAGTTTTCGCTTCGACTCATCGGGACGCGCGAGTATCCGATGCTGTGGTTTCAGGTACTCTTTTAGTTGTCCTTTGTTGCACACGTATTGTTTGATCCGGATCCTTGTGCTCACATGTTTCCACGTACCCGTATGTATCCACACACCTTGTGCTGAGTTTGAGTAGAGAGTCCGGTTTGCTTGGTCAACCGATAGTTATGACTACTCCTACGGGAGAGTCGTTTGTTGCTAGGCACGTGTCCCGATCCTGTACCGTCCGTATCGGCGTGAGAGAGGGTTGCCGGTCGATTTGATCCTTCATGAGATGTTGGACTTCGACGTTCTTTGGGTATGGATTGGTTAGCCACGTGCTATGCTTCTGTCGTCGGCCGTGAGGAGACAGTTCGATTTTTGTTTTTCCGGCAAGTCGGTTGTTGTTGTGTTGGGGGACCGTAGTGCCACCCCTCACGGTGTGATTTCTTCTGTTCGCGCTTGACAGCTTTTGCGGAAGGGATGTCAGGGATTTCTCGCATATGTTTGCGATACTAGGGCTATAGAGGTTCTTTTGGATCAGGTTCCGGTTGGTAGCGAGTTTCCTGATGTGTTCCCTGACGAGCTTCCTGGACGACCGCCCGAGCGTGATAATTCTTTCTGCGTTGATTTGGTTCCTGGCACGGGACCTATTTCGGTACCGCCTTTTCGGATGACCCCGGCGGAACTTAGAGAGTTGAAGGGTCAGTTGCAGGACTTGCTGGATAAAGGACTTATTCGACCCAGTGTTTCTCCTTGGGGTGCTCCAGTCCTGTTCGTCAAGAAGAAAGACGGCTGTTGCGTTTGTGTATTGACTGCCGCCAGCTGAATAAGGTGACAGTGCGGAATCAATATCCTTTGCCACGCATCGACGATTTGTTCGACCAGCTTCAAGGGGCAGGATACTTTTCGAGGATCGATTTGCGATCGGGCTACCATCAGCTGTGAGTTCGACAGGAGAACATTCCTAGGACAGCTTCAGTACTCATTACGGCCATTATGAGTTTTTGGTGATGCCGTCCGGACTCACCAACGCGCCAGCAGCAGTTTTGGACATGATGAACCGTATTCTTCGGCCGTATCTTGATCTGTTCAGTATAGTGTCTATTGACGATATCTTGGTGTTTTCTCAGAGTAGAGAGGTGCACGAGCAGCACCTGTGGATTTCACTGCAGACCTTGAGGGAGCGTCGGCGTTTCGCCAAATTCTCCAAGTGTGCCTTTTGGCTAAACGGCGTGGACTTCTTGAGGCACGTGATTTCACGAGAGGGTATGTGTATTGACTCGAGGAAGATAGAGGCAGTTCGGAGTTGGCCTAGACCCACGTCAGTGACGGAGATTCGCAGCTTTCTAGGGCTGACAGGCTATTACCGGCGATTTGTGCAGGACTTCTCTCGCATTTCTGCACCTTTGACCGGGTTGACCCGGAAGGGAGTTCGCTTCGATTGGATGGAGGAGCGTGAGCACAGTTTCCAGCAGCTACGGGCTCTACTGACTACGACACCCGTGTTATCATTGCCTTCGGGATCAGACGGATTTGTGGCCTACTGCGATGCTTCACGAGTAGGGTTGGGGTGCGTCTTGATGCAGCATGACAGGGGGATTGCGTATGCTTCACGGCAATTAAAGAGACATGAGCAGAATTACCCTACTCATGATCTAGAAATGGCTACAGTGGTCTTTGCACTCAAGATCTGGCGACATTATCTGTATGGAGAGTCGTGCCAGATATTCACCGACCACAAGAGCTTAAAGTACAAATTTCAGTAGCGAGACCTGAACCTTAGACAGCGCCGATGGATGGAGTTAGTGAAGGACTACGATTGTGAGATCTTGTATCACCCGGGCAGGACTAACGTTGTGGTTGATGCTTTGAGCAGGAGGCCCGGGGGTAGTCTATCCTGCTTGAGCACAGTGCAGAGGCAGTCGTCGGCAGATTGGCAGATCTTATGCGACAGCCAGGTACAGTCCAAGTTTACGCCGATCGGAGGACGGATTACGCATGTTCGTGCATGCCCACAGTTGCTTGACCGTATATAAGAGGCACAGCACAGTGTTGACCGCTGTTCAGAGATCAGGACACAGATGGGACATGGCAGATTTTCCGAGTTCATGATCGATGATCAGGAGATACTACGATTTGGAGCTAGACTGTGTGTACCAGATGCTGAGGGATGGCGGCGCGAGGTTATCGAGGAGGTACATCGATCGGTATATAGTGTTCATCCCGGTTTCACCAAGATGTACCATGACTTGAGAGATGTTTACTGGTGGGACGGTGCGAAGAGGGACATTGCAGATTTTGTATCGAGATGCCTGACTTGTCAACAAGTCGAGGCTGAGCATCAGAGGCCAGCGGGAGAGCTACAGCCGTTACCCATCCCGGAGTGGAAATAAGAACAGATATCTATGGATTTCATTGTAAGTCTACCCAGGACTAGTCAAGGGTATAACTCCATCTGGGTGATCGTGGATCGTTTGACGGGAGCGGCTCACTTCCTACCGGCAAAGACGCCATCCGGATTTGCCCAGTATGCCAGATTTACATTGATGAGATTGTACGACTGCACAGAGTTCCGGCATGCATCGTGTCCGATAGAGGCACCCAGTTTATCAGCCGGCTATGGCAGAGGCTTTAGGAGGCTTTGGGCACTCGTTTGAGTTTCAGCACAGCGTTCCATCCGCAGACCGACGGACAGTCAGAGCGGACTATTCAGACTCTCGAGGACATGCTCAGGGCCTGCGTACTAGATTTCGGAGGTAGCTGGGATCATCATTTGCCCTTGGTAGGGTTCTCCTACAACAACAGCTACCAGGAGACCATTCAGATGGCACCGTTTGAGGCTCTTTATGGGAGGAGATGCAGATCACCCACCTGTTGGACGGAACTCAGTGAGAGCAGTATCTTAGGGCCACAGATAGTAGAGGAGACGACAGTAAGGATCCCGTTGATTCGCGATAGGATGAGAGCAGCCCAGAGTAGGCAGAGATCTTATACGGACCGTCGTCGGCGCAGGCTTGAGTTTTCTGGGGTGACCCCGTTTTCTTGAGGGTCTCCCCAGGGTAGGGCGTAATGAGGTTTGGAAAGAAGAGGAAGCTTAGTCCCAGATATGTGGGCCCCATTGGAGATCCTTGGGCGTGTTGGTGCAGTTGCGTATCGATTAGCCCTTCCGCCCAGTTTTCCAGACGTGCATCCCGCATTTCACGTTTCGATGCTCCGCAGATATCTTCATGATCCTTCGCATGCGATTCAGCACCCGACGATCCAGCTTGAGCGCGACCTTTCCTATGCGGAGCAGCCGATGGTGATCTTAGATCGACAAGTGAAGGGATTGAGGTCGAAAGAGATACCGTCCGTAGAGATACTTTGGCGTGGCTAGAGCGGCGAGGAAGTCACTTGGGAGACCGAAAGCGAGATGATGAAGAGGTATCCCCACCTTTTTGAAGGTGCGTATAGTTAGATTTTTAAATTCGGGGACCGAATTTCTTTAAGGGGGGTAGATTGTAACACTTTGAAATTTTCGTTTGATTGTTGGTGATAATTAGTAGTCATGCATGTTTTATCTCGGTGTGTTCATAGGATTTATAGTTATTATGGGTAGTGTTAGCATATTGGAAATTTTCCCTTGTTGTGCACACTTGCACACTTAGACTTTTCTTGTGACTTGTTAACCATTCTTGTGCATGGTTGCAAACTCTTTTCCCCACCATTTAATCCTTTCCTAAACCCTTTTTATAAATTCAAAAGGGAAACAAAAAAAGAAAAAGAAAATTCAAATACCATTAAACAAATGAGCATGGTGGTTAGGTAAACCTTGACTTTTGAACTCTCTTTCTCCTCTCTCTTCTCTCTCTTTCCCTCATTCTGAGATCCCACAGGATTTCCAGCAGCAAAAACTTCATTCTTTCCTCCATTTACTCTTCTCTTTTCATTCCCCTTTGATCCATACACAAAACCCTATGCATATCAACTCATTTTCTTCACAAAAGCTTGGAAAAAGTGAGTTTTTGAGGTGTTCTAAGGCAATTCTGCACACTTAAGGGAGAAGCTGGAACTTTTGGGGTTTTGTAAGGTTCTTAGAAGGTATTAACTCATATTAGCACTTCTTTTTCATAGATTTGTTGTATTCCGTAGTAAAAATCTCTTTTTTGTGCATTTTTAGTGATATTAAGGGATAATTGTGATTCACATGTTAGATTGGTGTTCACATAGTTTAGTTAGCTCCTTTAGGTGTTATTAGAGCTATCTTAACTAGGTTATACCTCGGGTTGCACAAAAATACCCTAAAGTTCCATTTTTAGTGCAAAGTGTGGATTTTAACTAGAATTTGGGCACTGTAGGATCTGCTGTTACCCGAGACTTTTCAGTTTAAATCTAGATGTTACTGTAGCATGTATGGGGAGAATTGAGTGCACCAACCAAACCTGGGAACCCAATTCCCAAGTCTGGCCGCCAAAATTGGCATTCTGGCCGCCAAAATTGGCATTCTGGCCGCAAATTGCGGCCAGATAGGGGAGATTTGGGTTGGGGTTTGGTGTGTAGGTCTCTGCTTGTATGTGGGTTATTTTGGTGTATATAGTTTTGAATTATCTTTCCTGTATCAAAATCTGGGGTAGAATACCTATTTTTCCGTATTTTCAACCTTTCGCGACACGCGTGATACGTGTGTGTAGGTTTTGGGTTTCTGCGTATCGCGACGCGTCGGGGTGTGTTCAGGCGCGTAACCACGCGTTTTAGCGTATCGCGCACACGCGCGCTTGGTTCGCGACACGAGTTACTGGTTCGGCTTTAATGTCGCGTTTCTGTGATTTCAAGCTTACGTGGGATATATTGTGTAATTATAGGTTCGCAGGCGAGTACAGCGGACGCCGCGCAGGAGGGGACCCAGGTTGTTGGCTATACCTAGTGGGAGGCTACGGTGAGTAGATTTCACATCTACGGGGATATCGCCCGCATGGCGTTCTACGTCAGGGCTGATAGGACCTTATAGTGTTCTATATATATATTGCATGTTCATAGTTACTAGCTAGTGCATTGCATACTTGATACCTACATCACATTGGATCATTGCATTGTAGCTTATTTATATGTGACATGACTTGATACTCATACTTGATACCTACATCACATTGGATCATTGCATTGTAGCTCATTTATATGTGACATGAC
This sequence comes from Agapanthus africanus, assembly GCA_030015575.1. Taxonomy (NCBI): domain Eukaryota; kingdom Viridiplantae; phylum Streptophyta; class Magnoliopsida; order Asparagales; family Amaryllidaceae; genus Agapanthus; species Agapanthus africanus. Next base: position 373,850,196 of record CM057339.1, on the reverse strand, counting down.
TTGATACTCATACTTGATACCTACATCACATTGGATCATTTCATTGTAGCTCATTTATATGTGACATGACTTGATACTCATACTTGATACCTACATCACATTGGATCATTGCATTGTAGCTCATTTATATGTGACATGACTTGATACTCATACTTGATACCTACATCACATTGGATCATTGCATTGTAGCTCATTTATATGTGACATGACTTGATACTCATACTTGATACCTACATCACATTGGATCATTGCATTGTAGCTCATTTATATGTGACATGACTTGATACTCATACTTGATACCTATATCACATTGGATCATTGCATTGCAGCTCATTTATATATGACATGACTTGATATACATACTTGATGCACATATCACATCGCAATTACTTATATTATTGGTTGAGATTTCATGTGATTTCTGGATTTGGGAACTGTGGCCTTTTCAAATAAGTAATCATCTAAAAACCCGGTTCCCTTGATATGATATTTGGGGCGCCGCCCCGTGTTTTCTCGGTGCTAGAGGCATGTACTGAGAGAGGGCTGACCCGGAATGACGGATGCCCGATGGATTGATATAGGGCTGACCCGGAATGACGGATGCCCGATGTATTGAGAGAGGGATGACCCGGACTGACGGATTCCCGATATATACTTTGAGAGAGGGCTGACCCGGAATGACGGATGCCCGAGGTATTGATATAGGGCTGACCCGGAATGACGGATGCCCGATGTATTGAGAGAGGGATGACCCGGACCGACGGATTCCCGATATATACTTTGAGAGAGGGCTGACCCGGAATGACGGATGCCCGAGGTATTGATATAGGGCTGACCCGGAATGACGGATGCCCGATGTATTGAGAGAGGGATGACCCGGAATGACGGATTCCCGATATATATATATATATACATTGAGAGAGGGCTGACCCGGACTGACGGATGCCCGATACAGGATGTTTTGCGTGTCGATGCTAGACACGAGTATTTATGATATTTGGGTGCCGATGTTGGGCACTCGGGATTCTCAGAGATGTACAGGATTTGAGGGCCGAGGAGAGTGCCGGCGCATGAGCTATTTTTGGGAGATCTGGGTGCATTGAGAAGCCGATTGTATATGTTCCACGTTGACATTCCGTGTAGATATTATATTGCCCCTGCTCAGCATTACTTTTGTACCTCATCCTGTAGATGCATTACCTGTTAGAGCCTTTATACCTTATCTGGTAGTACAGTACCCTATAGAGCACTTGCATGATTATTGCACATACTGCTCATCTCATATTGATATCATCTGTTGGCATATGATAGAGTAGTGTAGTACGTACATGCTCGCGATTACCTTTATATGTTATCTCTATTCACGAGTTGGCAACTCACCCCCGTTGTGCCACAGTGTTTGCAGGTTGCCCTTCGGAGTAGTCGCGGCAGGCTGCTTGCATCTTTTGACACAGATACCCCCACAGTTGGTGTACTAGCTCTTTTACTGATAGGTGGGTTTTGTGCGGTATCTGTTTATCTTTCAGTATGTACATTGTTGTATCTAGTATTCTCCATCTACCATGTATGTATTTGACTTAGAAACAGTGTGAGGACGATGTTGTATTATTTTGTATTCTGGTGTCGAGCTCATTGTGAGCCGGCTGTACTTGTAGTTATTCTATCTGTGTTGTTCCCACTTGTGGATCTTGATCTTCGCTACGGCGTCTTATATTGTTTTCTTAGAGATTGTTACTTAGTTCTCTTATCATGTTTTAGTTAGTGCTTTTTTTTAAAAACTTCTATCACTCTATACTTTCACTGGTTTGATTTCTGGGTTTTCGGTTCACTTAGTCGCGTTACGCCTGTAGACGTTACGTGATTAAGTGCCGGTCACGGGCCAAACTTCGGGTCGTGACAGTCGGGGATTCGTCTCTCCCGGTATAGGGAGTCGATATCGCACTGTGATTCGATTGGTCAGGACCATAAGACCTTGGCCAAGGCAGTTGGGATCTACTGATAGGCTGATCAGTAGTTTCCCAGATTGGTCCTGAGCCACATCGGCACGACTTATCAGGTTGTTAGGGTCTGACGTTCACCATCCCCTAAACCCGGTATGCGATACTCTTTGACGAAGAGACCGGACTGTACGGATATTGTCATGGATAGGCTCAGTAGGAGTTCGGACGAGCTTGATCGTCGTCCTTCCTTTTCGACAGGTACCTGGACAGCCGTTACGTACAGCTAGTGTCGCTGACGTGCTTGTGGTTAAACCCACTGCCAGAGTACTGTCGAGTTTTTAGAGTCCCACACAGAAGGTTTCCCTGATCCAGGCAAAACGATGTATTAGCCGTATTGGATACGTGCAGGATTCGATCGATTGATGTACTTGGTACTCGGATTTCAATCGGACAGTTTGTAATACTAGCCGGCTCGGGTTTGAGCCGGATTATTAAATCAGGTATTGATTTAATAATTTGCGTATATGTATTTCGATATATATATTCTAGTATTACGTTCTTCGTGTTATTCTATCTCTTTTGGGCGTTCGGATTTTTTATCTGATTGCCGGTATATTTGTACAGTAGTTGGAAATCCGTATTTATTACAGTTTTCCTTCTAGAAAGTGGCCACCTCATTTTGTATTTTCTATTTATTTCATAAATGGAAATGAGGTGTAAAGTAAGAGTATGGGAGGAAAAGAGGTGACCATGCTTCAATAGTAGTCAAATGAATTTATAATTCATTTTGGGTTTACTATTGAAGCATGGTTGCTAATTGTTTAATGAAAGAATTGATATACAAAACCATTGTGTATATTTTCTCTTTCATGGTTGATTCATTATTTTCCTTGAGCTCTCTTTTGCTCGCATCTCCTCTTTGCTCTCTAGCTTCCTCCACCTTCATTTTCTTCCTCTTCAATGCCTTCTCATGTGTTGAGAATCAAGTGATAAGGCAAGAAAGAGATAGATATACACTAAGACACCCTCCACTACATCCTAGACTACTTGGTTTAGCAAACCAAGTTCTCTAGTTGCTCCTTTAGTTACATAGTTAGGAGCTAGAGCCATGGATCATACTCCCCGGGTGGATCATCTACGACAAAAGGAGGCCGGAGAACAAGCTCGATCCCGGAGGACCGTTAGAGCCGGAGTTGGAGTTCAAGCATGTTCAAGGTGGATGCAAGGAGCTAAGGATGAAGAAAGAAGACCGAAGGACTTGGTTCGTTTGGTGAGGTTTCTATGATAGTAGATAGCTCTCTTAGTATAGCTAGTTAGTTTTATGGAAAGATCCGGTTTTAGGGTTTAGTCTAGCGCCAAGTTTTAATCGTAAGAAAAAATTTTGTTCCGCATTTGGCCACATGAGATGGCCGGGGCGCTAGGGTGACCCTTCAGTCTCTTCGTCTGATACGTCGCATATGAATTCTACGGGTGGTAAATGTCAGACCCCAGTAACTTTATAAGTCATGCTGATTTATGGCTCATAACGGTTCGAAAAACTACTGATAACTTTTATCAGTAAATCTCGACAACCCTGACCAGAGATTTGCTGTTATGGCCGATCAAGCATAGAGCGATATCAACTCCCTATACCGGGAGAGACGAAACCCCTCCTATCGCTCACCGCCTCCATGTGACTCGGGACTGTACCCAAAATCCACCTGTTTGCATGACTCGGTAGAGCCATGGTAGGGAGGAAATCAAAGCACATCGGAAATCACACAAGACACTATGACGATCTCGGGTCTACAAACTAATCTCTACAAGTGTCACCAGAGAACTGCTATCTGACAATAGGTATATATACCATCTAGAAGTTCTCGGTAAGTCCTGTTCGGTGTACCATTCTCAATGAGCACCTGTATACAATCTTTGATGTCAAACACCAATGGTTGTAGGATCAACCATCGCCCCTAGGGTCAAGAAACGTACACACTAGTCTACTCTGGTAATATCGATGCGGTGTATCGATATACCCTCGAGTAGGAACTATTAAAGGATATGCTTTTAGACTGCCCAGGACCCACTAGTATGATCGACATCATAATCCTGGTAGTCAAGCATAATCCTAAGGGCTTCATCAACATGTATATAAGATATGAAAAACAACACATCACATGTTAAGATGAAGATAAACAAGATAGCATACTATCATTTCGAGTAAAGATTATTTCTGTACATATACATACCTAGCATCCTATGCAATTCAGGCCTCTAAGGCATATATATCTATTTCCCCAAATCAGAGCAAATCTCTGTTGAAAATTTAAATTTTGAAATGAAGCAACGCTTCATAGCAGCGCCAAGTGCGCTGCGCCCTAAACAGCGCACCACGTGCAAAGCACGTGTGCGCTAGCGCTAAGAGCGCTGCACTATAACCAGCACACCATGTGCAAAGCACGTGAGCGCTAGCGCCGAAAGCATCCCATTCTCGCAAAAGCTATCTGCGCCTATTTTATACCAGTTTCAGTTTTAACAGCGCACATGCATACATTAAGAGAAGAATAGGAATTAAAAGGGAGCACTTGGCGGTTAATGACAAAAAGCAGAAAACATTTAATTAAACATTTATTCTACACGAAATAGATCGCCAAACATGGGATCGAAAGTACAGGGATTTATAAACATATAGATAAAATTATCTAGTTCCCTCTCTTTCTTTTCCACCATGTCAAAGCGACAATCTTAACGAGGAGTAGCTACCCATCGGTTAGCACCGCATTCATCAGCGAAAGCAGAAATGACGGCCCGATGAGCCCGTATTTGGCTCAGCAACTGAACAGAGCAATCCCTCAGAGCTTTGGTGATCAAATGCGCCTTGTGGAAACACTCGATCTTGTCTTCTGTGGCGCTGAGCATCGCCGAGGTCATTTCCGCCGGAGGAGGGGGGATATCATCGAGCACGGACAAAAGGATCATCCGGAGCCAGATAGAACCGACGGGGAGAGGAGATCCTACACGAGTCAAGAGCTCGTGCTGCGCTGTGTCACATTGGTCATTTGTTAAAGTAGGATTCACCAAGCGCGCAGCAAAACGAGAAACGATGTCCTCAATAGGCACCTCCCACGGCTGCCGGCGAGCATGGGGACAGTTACAGGCCATAACTCTTCTTCAACAAGAATGATTCTCTAAAAAAGTAAGAGAGAAGAGAAGCACTGCTTCAGATTATAAATGAAGAACATTTAAGTCTAGGTACAGAAAATGCTGTGCATGATGGAACTATTTCCAAGATATGGGAAAGGGAAAGTTTGACTCAGAAAGAAGGTGAAAAGACACCTTCAGCGTGAAACAACGCTAGCAGCGCCAGCGCTAAGAAGTAAAGACTCTAACGCAGCGCGCCACGTCCAAAGCACGTGTGCGCTAGCGCTAGATGCGCTGCACTCTAAGCAGCGCACCGCGTGCAAAGCACGGGTGCGCTAGCGCTGGAACTAAAAGCTCCCCACCGTCAGATCAAAGATCCAATAATAATGATAAATCATTAATTAATCAGAATTAAATTTTGTTAAGGAAAAATTCCTCAAAATCTTTCCAAATAACAAGATTGTGCTCGGTAAATCAGAGCACCATTGAATCAATGATCCAATGGTGATTAAAAATTACCAAAAGTACAGAATAAATTCTGTATGAAAAGATTTCCCAATCTTGTTAAAAATAAGAAGATTGTCTTCTGTAAATCAAAAGCTCTTGGATCAAAGATCCAACGGTGGGGAAATCCCTAAATCAATTGGAGAAAAGATCTCCTTAACTGATTGAACAAATCAGCTTGCCCTATATAAAGGCCCCCAGACTTCAAGTCTGGAGATATACAAAAACAAATAGAGGAATTCCTCCATACGCCTCGAGAGATCTCAGAAAGAAAAGCCAAGCTCTTAGAAAAAGAAGAGTTCCTTCAAGGTAAAAAAAAATGATGATGAATAGAGAGATGAAATCATCTTATAATTAAAAAGAAGAATTCACTTCTTTAAAGATCATAGATCTACAAGACCAAAGTCTTTCACAAAGAGATCAAAAGATCTCATCCTAAAACAAGAAGAAGAACACAATTCTTCTCACAGATCATAGATCTATAAGACTAAGGTCTTTCTCAAAGAGATCATAGTATCTCATTATAAGAGGGGGGAGAATAATTCAATTCTCTTAGGATCATAGATCGATAAAGGCAAAGCCTTTCACCAACATAAGAGATTAAAACATCTCCTACAAAGTAAGAACTTTTGTTCTTAGAATCTTGAGACAGAGTCTCTCATAAACGAGAATTTAATTCTCAGATTATAAAGTAGGTCAGATAGCACTCTGCGCTCATAAATTAGCGCTCTGCGCTCTTGGACTAGCGCTTTGCGCTCATGGAATGACGCTCAGCGCCAAGCACACCACGTGTCCCTCACGTGTGCGCCACTTAACAGTTAGCGCTTTGCGCTTATGGACTGGCGCTCAGCGCCAAGCGTACCATGTGTCCCTCACGTGTGCGCCACTGAACAAATAGCGCTTTGCGCTCACAAACTAACTCTATGCGCTCATGGACTGGCACAAAGCGCCAAGCGCACCACGTGCTCTTCACGTGTGCGCTATCCAGCAGAAGCCCAATGCGCTCATAAACTAGCGCTCTGCGCTCTTTGATTGGCGCAAAGCGCCAAGCGCACCACGTGCTTCTCACATGTGCGCTGATAGAACATAAATTGTTCTTTAATAAGCCCCAGAGCTATGATGAATGCTCAGTATTCAATAAAAGACAAAAATATTGTCATAATTCAAATCAATGCTCAGCATTGTCAAATGTTTAAACATTTTAACTGAGTGGGCCGAGCCCAAATTGGCTATAAACCCCTCATTCAGATTAATTGAGCCCATATGCTCATAAATCTTTTAACAGATCTTAGCCCCGAATTGGACTACAGATCTTTCAACCAAAATTGGTTCAAGGGTACATCTCCTTACTCCTCTGATATTTGTCGTTGTAATCCTTCAACGTCTTCAGAGAGGTGACGGGTCCCGACAACCAAACATTCCATGGACTGTGGGGTCCTTAAACTCATGGACTATGATGTTCTTAAACTTTATAGACTATGACGTCTTTAAACTGGACTGTGGGGTCCCTAAACCCATATACTATGATGTCCTTGACCTTGGACTGTAGGGTCCTTAAACTCATGGACTATGATGTTCTTAAACTTTATAGACTATGACGTCTTTAAACTGAACCGTGGGGTCCCTAAACCCATGGACTATGATGTCCTTAACCTTGGACTGTGGGGTCCTTAAGCCCATGGACTATGATGTCCTTAACCTTGGACCTAATGTCCCTAAACTAATCGACCGCAATGTCCCTAAACTAAACAATAGAGCCCAAATGCTCTTTTGTTGGATCTAAACGATCCTGTTGAGTTGATCTTAGTCAAAAATTAGACTAACGTATCCTCAACGAATGTTTAAGTTGATCTTAATCTCAAATGAGACTAACGTATCCTTAAACACAACCCAAAACCCAAATCTAAGAAAATACGAATTTGGACTAATCCACGCCCTACGGGCGACAACATAAATTAGTCTCCGTATACAATTCATGGGTAACTAAAAATAAAACAAACACCTACGACATGAAATGGCCATTTGGAGAAGCAGAAAGTGGTTACCGTGATGCGGTAGTGCAATTAACTGCAAGGGCTTGCGCCTGCAGGGAAGAGCGTCCCCACAATCAAAAACCCCTCAAATGAGGGGGAATCTGACGAAGTCTGCTACATCGGCCGCATCCATTTAAACCTTCGATATACGGTTTCATAAATCAACTTGGCATCTTCTGAGAGGTGGACGGATATCACCAATTATCATCTGCCCTTGAAATTCAGGCAAGACGGACCAACACGGCCGCGTCTCTGTTTTCGGCGGAGAACAGATTCTGGCACGCCCTGTGGGACCTTTTCCTCTTTCCATTCCATAATTCGTGTGTCGTGTTTCGCGAACGAATCGCGGTTTGTTATGGTTGCCCCTGGATTCGAGGTACTAAGATTTAGTGTCTTGCTCTGTACAGAAAAACAGAAGATCAAATAGCTTTCAACTGTACAAGCTGCAACAATGGCAATAACTCTCACTCCGTCCCCGCAGGAGGAGTGACCTACGGGCCTCAGGCGGCCTCCATTTTTACAATACCGGTGGACCAGGTGACTCAGGCCACCACTGGGCTATTCTTCGGGACTATGCTCCCACACATGAACTTCAATGCCCTAATGCCGTTGCAGGAAGCTTCAAAGAAGTCGGTCTTTAATCGGTTTACAACTACTGCGGCTCCTCTTAACGGGTCGCCCAACTCCACTGCCTCAGTTTTCAACAAACTGGGCCAAAACGCCAACAAGCCCGCGATACCTGAAGCAGCCATCCCAAAACGGATAGCCATCCCGGCTCAAGCGGACGAAATTATCAGAGAAGCTTCTTCTGCCATGAAGTCAGTCTTTACAAGGCTAGCCGTTCCGGCTCCCGCTCCAGGCGAAGTCCTCAAAGCTGCTTCCCCTGCCCAAAGGTCTGTCTTTGACAGATTGGACATTACTTCTCAACGGACATCGGTCTTCAAGAGGCTGACGCCGGCGACAACCCTTCGCCAAAATAGGGGGCATGATGAAGCTAGCCCCATAGCTGAACCAACTCCATCCGCACGACATGCTCGCCGTCGTCACTGGCGCCGAGTAAGGAAGGCTGGGGGTAGCTCCCCTTCTGGACTGACTCCGCCAGCTCCCATGGTGGAAATCAATGCTGCTGTTCCGACTGCGAACAGCTTTGAACCACTTAGGAGGGTTCGCAAGAACTCTCCAACTGCCATGCTGAAAAGATCTCCTCCACCTGTGGAGAATGCTACAGAAAAGAAACCGGAGCAGCCCCCTCAGCGGCTGTCCTCCAAAATTTACAAAGTCTGGCAAAGGTCCAGGAATCGATGATTGACCAGGACTACTCTCGCCGACCAAAGAAGATTAAAGCTTGGCAAGAAAAAAGCCATTCCGTGGTACCACAGAAGATATCATCCGTCTGGGTACCCGCTGCAACGGCTCCCTCAACTTCAACCGCTCACAAAAGAAGGAGGCCGGAGAAAGCCCCTGTGACCGCAGCGAACCGCAAGGACGCTGAATCTAAACGCCCTAAGTCTGGGGGCATGGTAACACATACCGTTTATATGGCTTCCGAAAAAGAGAAAACCCGTGCTTCTATGGGTCATCGACCGCTTACCCGATCGATAACAAAGGCTCAGGAACAACAGCAGCAAAACCTTCTGGAGATGCTGACTGCAATGGCCGCACTTACTGGGCCGAAAGAAAATCCAGAGACCTCAGAGCAGCCTCAGGAACAAGAAACTGATGCTGAATTCCTCCGAAGAATGCTTGAGAGGAAAGAAAAAGAGGCCGCAGAACAGGAGGCCAAAATAAAACGAATGGCTCTTTTGTTCCAAGACACGGCCGGGATGTTACAGCCGGAACCTCCAGCTGAAGACCCCCCCATTATCATTGAAGACGACAGAGGGGAGACATTGAACCCTCTTCCGGCTCTTTCAGCAGCCAAGGAGGAGACCATCTCCAAGGCCGCTCTAGATGATTACATCGCTCAGCAAATACGAGCTCATTACACGAGCGAAACGGTCGGGCAGATCGTTAAGACTGGACGACCCTATCCAGGCTGGTATGACCAAATAAGGTACCCGCCGGGATATACGATCCCTAAATTCCATGTATATAAAGGGACGGGCAATCCCCACCAGCATGTCGCCCAGTTCAGGGCTCTATGTAGCAACACTGGAGGTGACGATAAACTGCTACTTCGCCAGTTCGTCGGCAGCTTGTCAGAGACAGCGTTCGAATGGTACTCTGAACTCCCGAACCACTCTGTCAAGACATTTGCAGAGATAGAGCTGTTGATCACACAAAGATTCGCAAGCGCTAGCGAGCGTACCCCAATCACAGCACTGATCAATGCCAGGGTAAAGCCTGGAGAGACATGGGTGCAGTATGCGATACGATAGTGGAATTTGTGGTCGATTGCGAGCAGCGCATCGAAGAGGTGCCTGCGGTAGGCATGTTCATGGGTACTCTTGACCCTCAAGCGACTATTTCCCAATTTATGATGTTTTTCAAGCCGACCACTTTCCAGGCCTTGATCGACAAGCTAGCCCAAATGGACCAGATAGGCCACAGGCCTTCCTCTTCAAAGCCGGAGCCACGGAATGAAAAAGGGAAAAGGAAAGAGACCTTCATCACCAATTCCCAACAGCAGCCCAGTGGCCCGAAACTAACTGATCACCTAGACGAAAGACGGCGATTCTCTAATGAGAAATGAAGCGTCCTTATTCGTTTCCCCGGGACAAAACGAGGAGATTGTTCGAGTTGGTGGTGCGCAACAGGCTCATCAATTTGCCGAATCCAAAACGCCCATTGCAACCCGGTGAGGCTAATAATCCCAATTATTGCCCCTATCACCAAGTGACAGGCCATCCAATCGAAGATTGATTCATCTTCAAAGGCTGGATTGAAGATCAATACCAACAGGGCAAATTCGTCCTGTCCGAGAATTGGAAAATGAGCCCGCCTCAACCGCACGCTCTTAAAAAGGGGGACACACTGGGGGCATCATGCTCTTTTATAGAAGAAGCTCCATGGGAGGTCGTTCTTTCAGCCAAGACGAAAAGAATGCTGAAGGATCTCCAAACATGTCCGGCAATAAGGTAGAAAAATCCAATGGAGCCCGAGATCATTGAGGGAATGTTGAAACCGTGCCCAACTCCAAAAATTTATGGTGATAGTCAAAGCGCTCACACCCAGCCGTCAAAGTCTTCAAAGAAGAAGAAGAAGACCAAAAAGCCCGTGAAGCCTGGTGACAAGCGCATGGACCTACAAAAATATATTGACGAGCTGGAAGAATATAATCAGAAGGCGCGGAACCTAGTCACACTCCAAGAATTCCTCAGCCGCGTCCTTATAGACGGAGATGATGACAATGGAGAAGACTCGTCAGATGAACTTGAGGATTATGTGGAAAGCTGTCATGTGATCTCTCATTCGTTGATAGACGGTGAAGAAACTCCTGAAGCAGAGAAACTGGGAGCAAATCCTGAGCCAGGACTTTTAGGACCATCAGACGAAATGATTGATGCATTCCTGAACAAAGCTATTCTTAAAAGCAAAGCTGATCGTGAGCGCGAGATGACCATATTTGAAAAGGCCAAATGCTGGTGACTGGACGAAAGGGTCGAGACATTCCCGCCAGATCAAAGTGCATCCGCCGCAAATAAAAGAAGATTCAAGACAAAGAAAAGGTTCGCCAAATCCATATCGATAGGAATGAAGCTACCACCCTCCGAAGGAAACACTTCTGATGAAATACACCTTAATGAAGAGGATGTGCATCCTAATTACTGTTTATATCATCGAAGGATTGCGCACCCTACTGAAGAATGCAACGCCTTTAAAAATTGGGGCAAGGGTATGCCCCTCACAGGCAGCGCTTCAAGAGGATGAAGCGTGAAGCTCGTCGACAGCGGAAGAATGCGGCAGACGAACGTGGAAGAGCTGCCAGCAACTGTCACATGGTTGATAGCAGGGGATCGCAAGTTCTCATCTTCGGGAGCGACTTTGACTAAGAAATAGCTCTTGGCCCTCTCTTTAAAGAATCCACCTCGGGAAAAGAGGAAGAACCGAAGAGCTGCGTGAACATTCAGCTGCGCAATCGCACATTACCTGAAAAGAATCTCGGACCCGTAAACAAGGGGTCGAATAGAAAGGATAAGGGAAAAGAAAAGGTCCCTGGGGATATTACCCTCAATGACCAAGCCGTCGAAGAGCTGACAGCCAAGGATCCGCCCAAGAAAACAAGGTGGATTACAACATTTTGGCACACCTGAGGAAGATACCCTCACAACTAAGCATTTTCGACGCCCTTCTGCTATCCAAAGAGGCGTGAGATTCTTTGATCAAGGCACTACAAGAGCCCGAGCAGTTCCAGGCTTTCCTCGCCAAAGAAAAGATGAAGGACGAGCTGGAAAAAGTACACACAGCCGATATCACCTTCGGCGATGAAGATCTCCTCCTCGGGACGTGCGAGCATAACCGTCCCCTTTATGTCTCTGGATACTGTCATGACATTAAGATAGGCAAGATCCTGGTTGACAATGGGTCCTCCGTCAATCTCCTCAATGTAAGAGTGTTGAAGGAAATCTGCATGAGCATTCAGCACCTCGCTCGTGATAAAATCACCATTTCCGGGTTCGACTCCCGGTCATCATGGATGCTCAGGTCTGTGATATTGACGTTACGCTTTGGGCTGCTCGTCACGGACATCAAATTTCACGCCATTGATGCTAAGACATGTTACAATGCTTTGCTCGGCAGGCCTTGGTTACACGAGTACAACATCATCCCTTCTACACAACATCAGTGTATGAAGTATTTTAAGGATGGTCTCGAGTACACCGTGACAGAGGAACTGAACCCGTTCTCCGTAAATGAATTTCGCAAATATGAGGCTGCAAAGTACTTCCTGCCAGATTTCGATGACATAGAAAGATGTCGCAAACCGGAGGACAAGAACAAAGCTATCACTACTATTCCGGTCTTCGAGAGTGATACCGAGGAGGAAGAAGAAATAGTTTATTTAGGGCTGCCCTAACGCAACAAGCCGGGACCGTCCACCCCTATTCTGGTCTTCGGCAGCGACTCGGAAGATGAGGTCAATGCCGTATTCTCTGCTCGGCCATTGATACAATCCTTCGCTGAAGAAGATAAAAGTTTGCAAGTTTCCATGGTTCCACAAGAGCATTACAAAGAGCTCGATGCACTTGAAACTTATAGTGTGCAAGAAATGCAGACATTCTATGTCCCCCTAGGCGAAAAGGTGAAAAGGCGATCCTATTCTACCGATCCGGGGAAACCAAAGTGGAGAAAGAAATCTGGCATGGCGCGGATTCTACACTTGACAGGCTCCAGCCCATCCGTTTGCCCAGATACTACACAGACGGATTAAAAAGACTGTTGAGGCGCCAAGGCGTACCCTTCAAACAGACTGCTCAACAAGCCCAGTTCTATAACAGGATCTGGAACGTCCCCGGAACTCAACAAAAGTTGCCCAATGAGAAAATGGAAACGATCGGGCTTGGATATGTTCAATCCAAGAAACGAGAGCGATTCCGCGGCTGCTACGTCATACATGACTTTGATGAAGAAGGAGATGCTTTGTGGGAAGATGCTAACCCTGAACCGAAACGAGCTCCCGTCGTGAAAATGCCAAGCCCGTCGTTCGAAGAACAAATGGACAAGCTTATAAGGGAAGCGGGTCAAAAGGTTCGAAACGACCTTAATCACGAAATGGCCATCTACGAGAAAGCCAGAACGCAGCGCCTCTTTCATCAGGCTGCAGAAAGTGATGATGCCCTTCGTCGCCAATCCGTCATACAAAAGACCTGACGCAGAGGTAGAAATAAACCCAAGAACGAAAAAAGCGTTCAACAGCGACAAAGAGAGACTAAGAAGCCACGCGAGAGAGAATCGAGCAACCAGGATTCGTCTCTTATAAGGAAGATGGGTCGAGCGTATTCTTTTTCCCAAGACAAGACAAGAAAGATACTTGATCTTGTCATAAAATATCAGATGATTACCCTCCCGGAGTCCAAGCACCCCGAGCAAGAAGGCGAGGTCTCTCACCCAGATTATTGCTCCTATATCTGGGCAATAGGACATCACCTCGAAGACTGCTTCACATTCAAAGACTGGGTAGAAAACCAGTATCAGCAAGGCCGGTTCGCTCTATCCAGCAGCTGGAAGGTAACCCCGCCGCAGAAGCATGAACCGAAAGGCGTGCATGCAGCGAGAGTAGAACCAAACCAACATCGGTCTTGGAAGCGATCTCGTACCTGTCATATGATAACGCTGTCAGAAGAAGAACCCGAGAATATGGATGACCTCCCATGGTGCTTCGAAAACAATGATGACGAGGTGATCTCAGAATTTCAACCGGCGCCAAAAGAGCTAGAATATGGGATACATACTACTGCAGATAACCTCAAGAAAATTGACTTGGGAATGGTAAGTGACCCACGGCCGATATTCGTCAGTGAGCTTTTGTCTGAAGAAAGGGTGGCTACGCTAAAAAACGTGCTCATACAGTATAAAGATTGCTTCGCATGGAACTATTCCGAGATGTCGGGACTAAATCCAGAGATTGCGGTGCACAAATTAGCGATATCTCCGGACGTCAAGACGATCAAACAAGCACCAAGAAGAATGCGGCTCGAGCTTTAAATGAGCATCAATGCCGAGGTCAAGAAGCTGATCGACTCCGGCTTTATCCAAGAGGTTCAGTATCCTGACTGGATCACCAACATCATCCCAGTGATGAAGAAAAATAGGACGGTGCGCATATGCGTAGACTTCCGGGATCTCAAAAAAGCTTGTCCTAAGGATGACTTTCCAGTACCGGTCACCGAGCTGATGATAGACAATACGTCCACTCATGAAGTTTTCTCCTTCATGGACGGCTCATCGGGGTACAATCAAATAAAAATGCATCCCGACGATAAAAAACATACAGCTTTCCGGACTCCCCTGGGAATATTCTGCTACAAGGTGATGCCCTTCGGTCTAAAGAACGCCGGTGCCTCCTATCAGAGGGCCATGACAAAGATTTTCGATGACCTCATACATGAAATCGTCGAATGCTATATCGACGACCTCGTAGTTAAAAGCAAATCATACGAAGAACATTTAGAGCATCTGAAGATCGTGTTTCAGCGCCTTCGGAAATACAATTTGAAGATGAACCCTCTCAAATGCGCGTTTGGAGTTTCCTCGGGCGATCCGACACCGAGGCATCGAGATAAACCCGTCGAAGATCAAGGCGATCATGGAAATGCCTCCGCCAAGGACTCTCAAGCAACTACGGTCTCTCCAAGGAAAGCTCGCATATATCCGGCGATTCATATCCAATCTTTCCGGCAAGTGCCGTCCATACAGCCACCTAATGAAGAAAGGAACTCCGTTCGTCTGGGATCGCACATGCCAAAACGCACTGGAAGAAATTAAGCAATCCCAACAGAATCCGCCGGTGCTGACTGCTCCCGTCAAGGGAAAGCCTCTCATTCTGTATACAACCGCCCTTGAGGGTTCTCTAAACGCATTATGGGCACAAGAAAATGACCAAGGGAAAGAAAGAGCTCTCTACTATCTGAGTAGAGTTCTCCTGAGGGCAGAAAACAATTATTCTCCCATCGAAAAACACTGTCTGCCGTTGATCTTCGCGATAACGAAGCTCAGACACTTGATTTGGCACATGAAGTCCACCTCATATCAAAGGTGGATCATCTTAAATACTTGATGTCAAAAGCCATATTAACGGGACGGCTCACTAAATGGGCCCTACTATTAATGGAATTCTCGGTGACATACCGACCCCTCAAGGCAGTGAACGGCCAGGCCGTCGCCGACTTCCTCACTGAGCATCCAATACCTGCTGATTCTCCTTTGAACTGCGAACTGCCCGACGAATACGCGTTTGACACGATCGACGGGGAGAGAAGAGAGAATGATACCCAGTGGGAACTCTACTTCGATAGAGCATCTTCCATGAAGAAGCGCAAACAAAGCACCCCCATAATCAAATCTGGGGTAGGCCTCATCTTCATAACTCCACAAAGGGGGATAACGCGCTTCGCCTTCTCCTTAACATAGCCAAGGACGAACAATGAGGCCGAATATGAAGCTTTGATAGCAGGTCTTGAGATCGCCGCCGATATGGGAATTGAAAACCTCCTCATATACGGAGACTTCCAGCGGGTCGTTAGCCAAGTAAACGGTGACTATCAAACGTGCAAACCAGAGTTGGTAAAGTACGGTGAGAGAGTGCAACAACTGCTGACTCGAATCCCTTCCTACACCCTGGAAAGTATACCGCATGCGGAAAATAGCAAGGCGGATGCATTAGCCAAGCTCGCTACAGAACTGGCCGACGAGAACCTCGATGACGTGAGGATCGTTGTGCAAAGTCGTCGGGTTCTTGCAGCGGCAGAAATATCCCCGGAGTCGTCTGAAGAAAAGGGAGCGACCGAGCAAACGGCCCTGCAAATAAAAGACCAGGAAAAGGCTATGGATTGGAAAGAAGTCTTTATAGACTACTTCAAATCCCGTCGAACACCTGAAGATGCGTCTTCAAGACATCAGCTCATGAAACGAGCTCTATCTTTTGCCTTCGTCAATAATACGCTGTATAAGAGATCATTTGATTCTCGGTGGATAAGATGCCTGGGACTGTTACCTTCCGAAAGACGGCGACAACGTGAGGACGTCTAGCCTGAGATTCGGGGCAGATGCTATATGGTTTTATCCGTCTACCTCTCCGAAGATGCCAAGTTGATTTATGACACCGTATATCGGAGGTTTAGACGGATGCGGCCGATGTAGCACACTTTGTCAGATTCCCCCACGTTTGAGGGGTTTTTTGACTGTGGGGACGCTCTTCCCTGCAGGCGCAAGCCCCTGCAGTTAATTACGCTACCGCATTGCGGTAACCACTTTCTCCTTCTCCAGAAATTTCACTTCGTG
Organism: Agapanthus africanus; assembly: GCA_030015575.1. Taxonomy (NCBI): domain Eukaryota; kingdom Viridiplantae; phylum Streptophyta; class Magnoliopsida; order Asparagales; family Amaryllidaceae; genus Agapanthus; species Agapanthus africanus. Next base: position 373,833,659 of record CM057339.1, on the reverse strand, counting down.
TCGTGTGTGTTTGTTTTGTTTGTGGTTGCGCATGGATTGTATACGGAGACTATTTATTTCATCGCCCGTAGGACGTGGATTAGTCCAAATCCGTATTTTCTTAGATTTGGGTTTTGGGTTTTGGTTTAAAGATACGTTAGCCATTTTTGAGGCTAAGATCAACTTAAACGTTTGTTAAGGATACGTTAGTCTAATTTCCAGACTAAGATCAACTTAACGGGATCGTCTAGATCCATTTCCAGTTTAGGGACATGGTGGTCCATTGCATGTATGGCCGTCGGCACCCATCACCTCTCTGACGACGTTGAAAGATTACAACGACAGATGTCAGAGGGGTTCAGAGATGTACCCTTGAACCAAAGTTGATTGGGGGATCTATAGTCCAATTTGGGACTAAAACCTGTTTGAAGGTTTAAGGATACGTTAGCCATATTTGAGGCTAAGATCAACTTAAACGGGATCGTTTAGATCCGACAAAAGAGCATTTAGAGGCTCTATTGTTCCAGTTTAGGGACATAGTGGTCCATAGGTAGTTTAAGGACATTGCAGTCCATTGCCAGTTTAGGGACATGGGGGCCCATATTCCAGTTTAGGGACATGGTGGTCCATTAAAATGTATAGCTGTCGGGACCCATCACCTCTCTGAAGACGTTGAAGGATTACAACGACAAATATCAGAGGAGTTCAGAGATGTACTTTTGAACCGGATGTAAATTGATTTAAGAGAGCAATCGTGCTCAATCAATTTAATTTGAGGACTTACGGCCATGATTGGGCTAAGTCCAGTTGAAAATGTTCAACGTTTTTTTTTGTGGTTGGCCTGTTGGACCTTGGCTTGGGCTTTGCCCTTTGTTTAATAATGCAGTGCATTTTGTATGGCCTATTAGGCCCCCTTTTAATTGGGCTATGCCCTTTTTAAATGATGCACAGCGTCTATTTTGAGCCTGACAGACCTTTGTTTGGGCTTTATCCCTTTTAATAGTGCATAGCACTTTGATTGGTCTGATAGACCTTTCTTTATTGGGCTCTGCCCTTGATAATGCATTGCATTAATTAGTCTAACAGAGTGCCACATGGCTTGTCAGGCGCTTTGCGCTGATTGAGGAGTGCAAGGCGCAAGTCCATATGGAGGTGACACGTGTCACGCTCTGGTGAGCGCAACCGCAGTGCGCTGCGCTGTTGTGCTTCTGACACGTGGCGCGCTCTGGTGGGTTGCGCCTATTCATGATAGCAGTGCTCTATTTTAACAGCGCATAGCGCAGATCACTCTGGAGCTAACACGTGGAGCTCCCTGGTGGCTTGCGCCAACCCAGGAGCGCAACAGTGCAGATTTACAAGTGCAGGGCACTGTTTTATTATTTTGATTAATTTTAGATCAAAGAAAACAAATTTTCTTGTTTTCAAAGAACCAGTAGTTCATCAAAAGGCCATGCCTTTGTTGTTTATTATATTTTTTATTGAAGATCCTTGATCTTGTTCTTAGATCAATGATCTTATCAGAAGAAATTCTTCTTTTTTATTCAAAAGGTTTACCTTTTTCTCTGTTTGAATTCTTCTCAAAATTTTCTTTAGAAGAGTTCTCTATGTGTTGTTGATGATTTTGAGTTGGGGTCTAGGGGCCTTTTTATAGTGCCATTTGGTTTGTTAAATTAGTTAAAGAGATCTTTCTCTGAGTAATTTGGGGATTTTTCCCCACCGTTGGATCTTTGATCCAAGGGCTTCTGTTTTACAGAAGGCAATCTTCTTGTTTTTAACAAGATTGAGAAAGATCTTTCCAGAATTTTTCTGTTTGGCGCAAGTACACCTACGCTTGACACGTGTCGCGCAGCGCAGAGCGTAGCGCAACTGCGCTAGCGCATCTGCGCTGCCACGTGGCGCGCAGCGCAGAGCGCAGTGCAACTCTGCTAACGCAACTGCGCTGCCACGTGACGCGCAGCGCAACTGCGCTGCCACATGTCGCGCAGCGCAGAGCGCAAGTCATCTGAAGCGTTGCTTCTTTATTTTAAGATTTGATTTTTTTATTATCTTTTAAAACAAATCTTTGCTCTGATTGGGGGAAACAGAAGCATTGCTTCATTTCCCGCTTTGGGATTTGAACAGAGCTTTGCTATGAAAGGGAGATTTTCTCCTTTATTATTATTATTTATTTATTTATTTATTGTTATTTTATTGGAACGGGTTTTGAGCCAAAATTTTGGCGGGAACAGGGACCTGAAGAAGCAAAGAGAGTCGTCCAAGAAACTCACGACGGACTCTGCGGTTCTCACGAAGCCGGGCCGAAGATGAAGCTGAAGATCAAAAGGATGGGCTATTATTAGCCCACAATGATCCAAGACTTTCTCGAATACGTGAAGCAGTGCCACTCGTGCCAGATTCACGGGGACTTTATCCACCAGCATCCAAATACGTTACATCCAACGGTGGCTAGCTGTCCATTCGAAATGTGGGGAACCGACATAATCGGGCCCATCGAACCAGCATCGTCCAGAGGACATCAGTTCATACTGGCAACAACCGATTACTTCTCTATGATCCCCAATCGTGCCAAGCGGGGGAAATTCGAGCCGAACTATGAAGGCCCGTACATCATAGACAAAGTTTATCTACTCATGGACATGCGTGGTGAAAGACCTTTCCGGCCAATAAACAGTCGATTCCTGAAAAAATACTACGCCTGACGAGTCATGGCTTAGGTCAACGATAGATGACGACGCCTATGTCCGCTCGCTATCTTCCTAAGCCCAAACTCTATAAGTAGTAACCGGCCATGGACCGAAACGTCCTTAAACTAACAATGGACCACTATGTCCTAAAACTGGCTGTTGACCGAGACGTCGATAAACTACTACGGACCGCAGCATCCCAAAGCTGACACACAAAAATAAAAAAATAAAAATAAAAAAAGAGAAGAAAACGGTATGTCCATAAGCAAAATGGGCACGGATGAAAACCCGAAAGGGCTCCGTGAGTAAAAACAGCAGGGCTACCGGCGAGTTTTGTGAAAACCTGAAAGGGCGCAATCTCGTTAAAAGACACTTGTAAGGCCCTCTCGACTTTGTGAGGAGAAACCACCTGCATGAGATCCTTATGACTCACAATGGACCAACACACTTAGGGATCCCCACGATTCCTAAGGAGAAATTACACTTACGAGATCCTCACGACTCGTAAGCAGAATTCCCCTTTGAGACCCTCATGGCTCATAGGATTCAAAAGCCTTAAGCTACAGGGATCTGAACCTGTTCTTAAGCCAGCACAACCTCCAATGTTTCCCTACAAGCGTCTCGACCCTTGTATACAATCCACGGGCACGAATAAACATCTCCCTGACAAAGTCCCACCTGCGACTGGGGATATGCTGATATGGCGAACAACCTTTATAAGTCCTCTCGACTTATAAGGAGAAAACACTCTTGTAAGATCCTTACGACTTATAAGAGACCATACACTTAGGAATCCTCATGATCTCTAAGGAGAAAACGCACCAACGAGATCCTCACGACTTGTAGGGAGAAATACTTTTATGAGACCCTTACGGCTCATGAAGTCAAAAACCTTAGTCGACAGGATCCTAACCCTGTTTTCTAAGCCACCTTTGTTCGACATCGACAAAGGCAAATGATGATTCGCTCCTGGTAATATTCCAGTTGTAGCGATGCTGATGCCTAAATCGGTGTCCAATCCCAAACTCGCAGCGAAAAGCCAGCGAGCCACAAATGCATACGAAATAGCCGAAATGATGGGGCAACTTGCAACAAAATCAGCAAGTAAAAATGTATGCATACAAAATAGCCGAAATGGTTGGGCAACTCGCAATAAAAAGCAGCGAGTAAATAAAACAAATAGCCGAAATGATTGGGCAATCGCGACTTTCGCGATATAAAAAGCTGAAATGATAGAGCATCGCGGAAAGAAAAATATATAAAATGAAACTTTTTGCCCTACATGTGAGATCACATCAATCCCTGTATACAATCCAGAGGCACAAACAAAGAAGGAACCATATCTTCCCCCCAGGCTTCATCCGAAAGAAAGCCAAGTCTCGACGGTTCACAATCAGCCTGGAGGTCATCTCAACATTCATCTCATTACAGCAGACGCAGTATCAGCAAAGCGGAACCATGGCAATTCCCAGTTCCATAACTCGGCGGTGCATAGACAACCAAGAGTCAACCCCCGACTCCGTGAAATGCGGATAAATTCAACCTTTCCTGGTCTTGTGGAACACGGCTAATGTCAATCCTGACCCCGTGGGAAGCATCCAGAGCAAATCCTAGTCTAGTAGAATACGACTAATGTCAATCCTGACCCCATGGGAAGCGTCCAGAGTGGATCCTGGTCTTTACGGAACACGGCTAATGTCAATCCTGACCCCGTGGGAAGAATCCAGAGCAAATCCTGGTCTAGTGGAACACAGTTAATATCAATCCTGACCCCATGGGAAGCGTCCATAGCGGATCCTGGTCCTTATGAAACACGGCTAATGTCAATCCTGACCCCGTGGGAAGCATCCAGAGCAAATCCTGGTCTAGTGGAGCACATCTAATGTCAATCCTGACCCCGTGGGAAGCATTCAGAGCGGATCCCGGTCCTTGCGGAACACGGCTAATGTCAATCCCGACCCCGTGGGAAGCATCCAGAGCAAATCCTGGTCTAATGGAACACGGCTAATGTCAATCCTGACCCCGTGGGAAGCGTCCAGAGCGGATCCTGGTCCTTATAGAACACGGCTAATGTCAATCCTGACCCCGTGGGAAGCATCCAGAGAAAATCCTGATCTAGTGGAACACGGCTAATGTCAATTCTGACCCCGTGGGAAGCGTCCAGAGCGGATCCTAATCCTTGCGGAGCACGGCTAATGTCAATCCTGACCCCGTGGGAAGCGTCAAGAGCAAATCCTGGTCTAGTGGAACACGGCTAATGTCAATTCTGACCCCGTGGGAAGCGTCCAGAGCGGATCCTGGTCCTTACGGAACACGGCTAATGTCAATCCTGACCCCATGGGAAGCGTCTAGAGAAAATCCTGGTCCTGTGGAACACGGCTAAAGTCAATCCTGACCCCGTGGGAAACAGCCATAGCGAATTCTGGTTCCGTAGAACACTGCTAAAGTCAATCCTGACCCCGTGGGAAACGCCCAGAGCAACTTCTGACTTCGTGAAATATGGATAATGTCGATCTCATCAATCACTTACGGGTCCTATCAACCCATAAGGAAGAAAACTCTCTTGTGAGATCCTTACGACTCCCAAGAGAAAACACACTTAGGAATCCTGACGATTCCTAAGGAGAAAATACTCCTACGAGATCCTTTCGACTCGTAGGGAGAAAAGTCTTTATGAGACCCTCACGGCTCATAAAGTTGAAAAGCCTTAGGCAGCAGATCTTAACCTGCTTCCTAATCCATCACTACCTCTCGAAGAGTTCAAGACGGAATGCTCTCTATCATCTACAGGCTACGCTTACTATGGTAACATGCCGGCAACAAAGAAAAGAGAAGAAAGCAACGGTAGAACAAACAAAAAATGTGTATATTTTATTCATGAATTCAATCAAATACAAGTTGAATCATATGAAAGAATAAAAAAAAAGATACATGTTATTCAAAGATTACAAGTGTTCAATCTATACAAAACAGCTACTGAGAAGGAAGCATTTTCATTTAGTTAGCAAGTTGCTCGCGCACTCCTTTCGGTGCTTTTTCGTGATCTGCCGTCGCGGCCAGCTCCGCTTCAATTCGAGCCCTTTACTGCAAGCACGATGAAATCTTCTCATCGATCTCCCGTTCGGCGGCTTCGCGACTCTGCATAACCCGCTCAATAGAGTCGAGCTTCCGCCTCAATACAAGCCCGTCCGAGATATATTGCTGCAAGGTGTCAAAAGCAGCTTTCAGTTGCGCGGCATTCATTTTAACTTGGGCGCGTAGCCGGGTAGATTCATCTGAAGCCACCTCGCGTTCCTTCCACCTCAAGGTCGCTTCTTGTTCAAAATGACAGAGGAAGGAAACGCTCTGCTCAACCCATGCAGCCCGTTGGGAGTTCAAAGCTTGAATTTCAGGAGCAGGACGTCTAAACTCAAGCTCATGCAGGCAGGCCTCAATCTTCCTGCAGTGGTTAACCCAAGACTCAACGACGCCTTCATTATAAAACTTCACAAGTGTCGCCAGCATTGGATTAATCTCGGCAGCAAAATCTGCAGCGAATGTAGGAGCCTCCGCGTTAAGCTCTTCGATGTAATCACTCAACATACGCAGACTGGTCACAGCGCCTTTTGAAGATAGACGTCTGGAAAAGGAGCCTGCTGGCATTATAATTCGAGACTCGAACGGAGCTGAAGTCGGTATCACCGCTGCAAAACAAATCATAGTCAAATGACGGTTCAAGAAATAGAGAAGGTACATGAACAATGGAGTTTACTATACCGGCTGCGGCAGGTGGCAAGGCCGGGAGTACCGGTGGTGCAGCTATTCTTTCATCTCCTCCTTCAATCTGTAGTGCTGCAGTTAAAACAAAGAAGAATTAACGACTTGGCTGCCCGTAAAAGAAAAGAGAAGATATTAGCTAGAGGCTGTACTCACCAACGCCACTAGATGAAGCAATCTCCGACTGGAAGGAGAAATGCGGGTGCAGCACCTGATACAGATGATCAAAAAGAACTCCTGCAAGGTTGTAATAATGCAATGTCAGCACATAAAGTATATCACATACAATGAAACCGATAAGTCACAAACCCGTACCTTCCAGCATTTGGGAGGACACGGGAGAAGGCAAAGGGACGGCCACTGTCAAAGCAGCAACTGGTGATGCTTTCTCGGGTGGCACAACCTCAATTCTCACCACACCTGCATTAGAAACGAGAGAAATACTGTCAGAAGAGATTGAAAGGGATTATAGAATGAAAAAGAAAGCAATGACCCAAAATCTACCTGATGAGTCATTGGTCGAAACCGCGAAAAGCACGTCACTGGGTGCAACGACTACTTCACCCTCCTTCATCGGAATGGTTTCGCCTCCCGTAGCTTCATCTCCCGACTCCACGAGAACCATCTTGATGCTCGCAGCGCCCGGCAACGGCAAGGAACCGCAAGAGGAAAGAGTGGCAATTGGGGCAGTGCCATACTCTTGAGAAAGAGTGGCCATTTCAGTCTTGGTGGTTGCCGCCATCTCACCTACCACTTCCTCATCAAGACTCAGCCCTTCAGGATGGGATATATGTGAATCTGAAGATTAAAACTTTGACAAAAGGACTCAATGATATGTTACCTTGAGATGGCCTTTCAGCCGCCTCCCGAGCCACGCGTATCGGCTGTCTATGAGCGATAGACAGGGCAACCGGAGCACCCTCTGAAGAAGCAGGGATAGGAGAAGCAGCGCTCGAGCCTGCACCTACGGCCAAGGCGACGTTACGTTCTCTTGCCGCACGCCTCCTGCGCTTCCTTTCCACCCGGGCAGTTAGAGCTGATCTTCTCAAGACCTCCGTCAAGGGGACGCTATCTTCCACGCCAGGAGCTACCAAGGGAGCCGTTATGGCGTCCGTTATCGGTTGCTTAAGTAAAGCCTCTGTTGGCAATGCTGAGAAGGCCGGGACTTCGATAGCTGGCCCTGGAAGCATCTCCGCATCACCCTGCGGGATTGGCACTGTACTGGGCATGACCTGAGTCGAGGTAGTCCCTGCGATAAGATGAAAAAGGGGTCAGATTATCCATAAGAAAGGCGAATGAAGGCACAATGAGTCGAAATATACCAACACCCAGCGAAGCGCGAAGCCTCTCTCCTCCTCAAAAGTCTTGAGGGAAGCCGCGAGAGCTTCTTCAGTGGATCAGTGGAAATACCTGTAAAAGAATGAATGTCAGTCAAAACATGATAGCAAAAACATGACAGCAAAAAGATACGGTTGAAGTTTACCTGATTGTGCGAGGATGACCAGGCCCGCTTTGCGGCTTGCTAATCGCTCGGAAGCTGCAATAGCAGCTTCAAGGTCGGTGTCATCCGGCGCCATAAATAGACCCTCGTTGGTCCCATGTTCGCTCAGGCCCTCGCTATAAAGAGCATGAGGCTCCTGGCCGAGTACAACGTCTGCAGAAAGAATTGAATTCTTCTTCTTCTTCTGCGAGCGAGCACTGGTCGCCGCTAGCATAAGCTTACGCTTGGTAGGCACCTTGGGACGACGAGTCCCGATACCTAAACCCACGCCAGACTCGGGAGACGCCACGGTCACCACTTCGACAGGAGCACGGGGTAGCGGTAACTCAGGCCTATCATGCGGGACCTCGACCGCAGCAACTTCTCTCAAGGGAGGATGAATAATGGTCTGTAGCTTTAAAGGAACAGCGGGGTTACCAGCCATAGTGGTGCCCTTGCGATCAAGTAGCAATCGCTTCTCCTCCCTAATGACGGCGCCTATCGAATATTGATACCACGCCACATACACATTCAGGGCCTTCGGAACACAGCTTGGTTCACTAATGAAGAAGTTGGACCCCGTGTTCAAGCGCATAAAATGATGCAGCGCGCTTCGTATACCCTCTTCGGTAGCAGCAGGTTCTGCCAAGAAAGCCTCAAGCGGGATGCCCTGATTATAGCTTAGATGCTGGGCGAAACGATGCGGGTTGTATCTCATGAACAACGCCGCATCATTCTGCCTAAATACGAGAAAGCCCGACCTGATGGAGTACAGATGAAGAATCTCCCGAGCTTTCAACACAGAGGCCCCGTCTTTAAAACTGTCCTGCAATGGCAGCACCGTTTTTGTAGATTCCTGGCCGACAGTCAAAATTTTATCGGTAAAGGACATACCATCTCCAACCATGCATTGACGAAGGAGCAAGCCCCTAGCTTCCCGCGGTGTCAGACTTACGATGGATGCGTCGACCAGCCGCATTATCCGAGGGAACTTACATCTGTCATAAAAAGGAAGGTCTTCTGTGGATACCGAAGATCCCAAGCACGTGCAACTCGAGCCATGAGGTGAAATAGTGCATTGAGAAGTTGGCAGGCTGCACCCCTGGCTCGGTAGTATCCGCTGCCAAGCTGAGGCCGTGATACAGGTGGGCTAACCCAGCGATCCCGACGGCCACTTGTATCCCGGCAACTATTCGATGTGCTGGGTAGAAGACGGACGGCCTCATATAGTGAGGGTGCATGGGAAGCGCGAACCAGCTTAACCATAAGTCAAGGAACCCTAGAAAGAACGCTTCCTCATCGATGCCCGGAGCAGCAATTTCCGAGAAGGGGACGATCGCGATGTTTGGAAGAAAGAAATCCTTTCGATCGGCTTCCAATATTGGCCGGCGACCCAAGCTAAAGCCGAAAGGATCATAAATTTTGGCAAACTTTTCACCTTGTCGCGATAAAACTTCCGTACGGAGAAAACGAGCGATAAAATCCGTAAAAGTAACCCCGCGGCCTCCGGATTCGAGAAAGAGGCTCTCATACATATTCAACACCTTTATCAAACTCGAGAACTAATGTTGAATGGCGTTCTCTCGGATAAGACCCATTACCACTGATTTGGTGGCAAAAATATACTCATCCGGAGGAAGCAACTCCTCGTAATGCTCTCCCCTAACGGGTAAACCAGAGACCTCGGCAAATTCCTCCGAGGAAATGGAGACTTCTTGATCCAATAAGAGGAAGGTGTGGGTCGGAATGTTCCATTGCTCTAGAAACGCCTTGATCCACCATGTAGGAGGTGCAGAATACTGGAACAAGGAAGCGTAGATCGCAGGGTACAATCCGAGCTTCAACAGCTGCGACTTTTTCGCCGATAAAATATATCGGGCCCACTGTAAGTATCCGGCCGGATGACAGAGAGTTAGTCCTATGTTGTAGGGCTGTCCCCAAGGGCACGACTCGCCCTGACATATGTGCCGCCCTAGAGTGTCCAAAACCACCGGCGGCTGCACGGGTACTGCGGCAATAGAAGGCCGAAGGAGACCTTCTGAAGTCCAATTCACCTCCTCCACAGTATAGCTTATCGGGGGTGCATCTGCATAATGTTAGTTGTATGTATGCCCTATAGGCCAGTATTGTACAGATTATGTATATTATATTGGATGCTTGGACATATATAGAGATGACTTTCTTGCTCGACATGATAGTATGCTATCTGGTTACCATTTATCTTAACATGTACACTAGTCACTTTATACTGTCTTATAGTTACATGTTGGTAAAGCCCTTAGGATTTGTACTTGACTACCTGGACTATGATGCAGATCATACTAGTAGGGACATGGTAGTCCATAAGTACATCCTTCAAGGTCCCTAGTCGTGGGTGTAATCGAGACGGGGCATCGATATACCAGAGTAGACTAGCGTATACGCTTCTCGATCCATGTGATGGGCGATGGATGATCCCATATCCATTGGTGTTTGACATCAGAGATGGTATACGGGTGCTCAGTGGAGACTGGGTACACTGGACGGACTCGCCGAGAACTCCCAGATGGTATTATACCTCACGTCAGATGGCAGTTCTCAGGTGACACTTGTACAGGTTAGTCTGTAGACCCGAGATCGTCATAGAGTCTTGTGTGATTCCCACTGTGCTTTGATCTCCACCTTACCACGTCCATGAGGGCGTGCAAAACGGTGGTCTTTGGGTACAGTCCCGAGTCACATGGAGGCAATGAGCGATAGGAGGGGTTTCGTCTCTCCCGGTATTGGGAGTTGATGTTGCGCAGTGCTCGATTGGCCGTAACAGGGAAGTCCCTGGCCAGGGCTGATCAGAGATTTGCTGGTAAGTGTTACCAGTAGTTTCTCGACCCGTTACGAGCCTCACATCGGCACGACTTATCGGGTTATTGGGGTCTGACGTATACCACCCCTAGACTTGATATTCGACGTATCAGACGAAGAGACTTGACTGTATGGTAAGTGTTACTGGTCGGATTCGCAGGAGTGTGAGCGGGCTAGCTCGTCGATCTTCTGATCGCTCAATACCCGGGTGGCCGTTACGTTTAGCAGACCGCTTGCGGCTTGTGGGTGCTTGATATGATCATCATCTGCTACCGGCGTATTGACGAGTCTTTAGAGTCCTACACAGAGGTTTCCTGGCTCAAGCGAAACGAAATAGGAGCGCATATGAGATATGTGCAGGACCGAGAATAATGCGTGTATGTGATACCGCATTTCATTCTCGGGATAAATGTTTCGAATGGTTATATTCGATATGACCTAGTTATCGAATCATTGATTCGATAAATCGATGCATTGAATACTAGTCGGTTATGTGCGACATGACCGGATCATTGAATCAAGTGTTGATTTAATGATTTAATGCATAATTATATATTTGATATATTGCATTGCATTGACTAGTATTGGTTCACTTTAAATGGATTTTTCTCACTTGATTGCACATTGTATATGTGATATACTTTTGTGCACTTTATGTATCATGTTTGATGATACTTGATCATATGGTTAAGTGAATAGAATTAAACCATGGTTATTATGATAATTAGGGTTTTGCATATTTATTTATTCATTTATTTGTTTATTCATTTATTTGGATAAGTTTAATGAGAATGGTGGATTTCTTTTGTCATTAGTTGAAGCTTCATGAAGCTTTGACTTCCTTGACCATTCTTGTCTTCTTGCTTAACCCTAACCCATCAATTAACCATGGTACATTCTCTACACTTAACCCTAGTAAGAATTATGATAAGTATTCCATTTTCTTTTTATTTTAAAAAGACTTATCATTATTCTAGCTCATCTTCTCCTTCTTCTTCAAGTGAGCAACCTTCATGCCATCAATGGCAACTTATGATCTAGTGAGCAAAATCCAAATCTAAAGAGAACCCATCTCCTATTTCTTCACCCTCTACCTCTAGCCAAGTTGTAGAGTGTGTTTACTTCACAAATTTCACAAGTTTGTGAAGTCGGAGCTTGAGTTTGTGCAACCTCGACGTAGATCGTCTTTGACACAAAGCCGACGAGCTGTTCCGCTTGCTTTCCCGATGAAGCCGTTGATCGAGTCAAGGATTCATGATGGACAGCGAGGATATCACCACGTGGAGCTAAGGAGGCGGAAATCCGGATCTACAAAGGTTGTATATCCGTATCTTAGTAGTTAACTGTTAACTAGTTATCTATTTCGCCTAAACATCTAGTTAAGATCCGTAGTCTAGGGTTTCTCGGCACAAAAAATTTAAATTTGGCATGTTCGATGCTTCATGAGACCTTACTAGAGTGCCTAGGAACCTTTCACTGGTATCAGAGCCTAGCTAGAGCCTTAGGCGAAGTCCCGACGATGTTTGAAACCCGATCGAACCGAAATCCAAAACCGTAAAATGCTCTCTGGACTTTTTCTAAAAATTCGGATTTTTGTCAATTAAAAATATGTAGAAAATCGAGCAGGGTGCTATGAGAATTACTGTGAAATACGGGGACCTGAATCCACTTTTCCACCGCGGAAGCGCGGCACATGCTAGGCATGTGCGGCTCTTCCGCGGCAGTACTGTTCCCTTAAAAAATTATTTTTACACAGTAACTCATATAATTCAATGCTTTGTTTTCTGGGATATTTTATTGTGACTTTACAGAAGAGTATTTTGGGGTTGCTTTGGGGATTCGTTTATTCAATCGGGTTATCAAATAATTGTCTAAGTGTTTTTCCAGATAACTGTAGAATATGTTAAAGAGTTCGACCGGATATAAATACCCAGGTTTTCCCCCTGCCGGAATATCCAAGTGTTGGATTATTGTATGGTTTAAGGACGTTCTCAGTAGTGCAAGTAACGCGATGGTCCCTCTAGAAGACAACAAACCTTAACTCGATTATGTGACCGTCTTGAACTGCCCTTTGAACCTTCGGGTTTGGGGCAGTACGGCGTGCCACATGTGAGGCGTTGGCTTGACCCTTCTACGGCTGGACCGTTGGTACTGAGGTATGAAGTGAATGTCTTTGAACCTATTTCATGTGTTGATCGGTGTCGGGAAAACTTGGGTGTTCGAATGTTCGATCGGAAAGTTTAATATATTCTATTTATCCGGAATTGGATACAATAATTGGAATTCACAAAAGGTTATGAGATAACTGGATGGATGTTGCAAATCTAGCGGTTTAGTTTCATTGGATATTGAAAAGAGTTTTCGATAATGAGACTAAAATGCGGGGTTTGTAACTGTTAGGCATGTGATGTCTAAAGTAGTTGCGGATTCCAATTGTTGTAGTTTTACACTTTCTTTTCTGTGACCGTAAGTGTAGTATGTACATATCGCCGGTTTCGTTGCTATACGTCAAGGACAATTGGGGTATGCATACTTACTTACGTTGATGACATGTGGTGTTATGTGTTGCTGGATATGTTATATTGGATCGTCGTAATCGAATAGCCGGGGGTTTTTATGTGAGATGAGTGTTTTTTCATTTTCATTCATGTAAAAACTTGTATGTAATATTCTTTTATTCGGGGCACTTCCAGGATGCGGGAGTTGTCACCCTTTGTATATTATTTACTTTTCCGCATTAGGATAGACCCAAGGAGGGGAGCACAAGTAACCGGGTTCTGGGGTCCAGTGGGAGACTAACTCGAGGAGTCGAGTCCGGGTCTCCTAACCCTAGAATTGGCAGGGTTGCTTGCCGCTCTCGTAGGGGTCTAGGGGTGTGGGATTGGCTATTCGTTATGACCGTGGAATCCGTGTTTTATACTGGCTCGTATTGAAAACACGGACGTCCTAGTATATCCAATATTTCATATGTTTATTCTGCTGCGATATCTGTGATGCGATTCTGTGATAGATTTAGTATATGATATATATGATATATTATATAGACGTTACTTATGTTTTACACCCGCGCTAGCCCTGCCCTGCTCTGTCGTTAGTTACCTAACCTAACGGTGCACGAGGGGACATCGAGGCGAATGCGGATGGCATAAGTGTACGTCATATCTATCTGTGATGTTTAGGTGTTTAAATGATGGGACTTCATTAATGTGATTGATGAAAGAAAAGAAACCTATGATGTTGTAGAATCAGATTTTAAAATAAAACAGGTAGCTACAGTTTTTGCTTTGCACAGCGGTATATATGATATACCCCGCACCTTATTCGATGAGGAAAGGACCGAGATCCCTTCACCGGGAGTGACTCCTTTAGCAATAACTGGCAGATGCTACACACTCGGTTTGATTTTGACTGCTTTTGCGTTTTTGCTTTGCACAGCGATATATATGATATATCCCGCACCTCATTCGACGAGGAAAGGACCGAGATCCCTTCACCGGGAGTGACTCCTTTAGCAAAACTAGAAAAGCCTCAAAATCACTCCATTTCAAAACTTCATTTGATTCTACAACGATATCAAGTTCATTACGCTCATGGTTTTTATGAAAAACCTGCGTAGCCCTCCGTCATTTCAGATAAGTAGTAGTTAGTATTCGTGCTGCGTTTGTTGGCCTTTGTCAAGGCGCAGTGTGCGGTAGCTAACTGGTGCTTATCTGTTTATGCATATGATGCAGATTGGATTAGGGTAGTCGTGCGACCTTGTTGGCCTTTGTCAAGGGCCGTGCGGGTGGGTTTATTTCGATCAAGAAATGACGGGTTGAACTTGACTAGCATCCTATGGTTTGTTGGCCTTTGTCAAGGTCATAGGAGGTTAGGGGCAAAATATTATCGGGAATTTCAAGTGTTGAAATTTGCAATGAGATTGCATACCTTCTATGAGATAGTTGGATCCCGATACCCGCTGCGAGTAAGAGTTACTCCTGGGAGAGTTTTACACATTGCAATTAGCCGATCAAGTAGGTGTCTAGAAAGGTGTTAACGAGGTTACGCCTCTGGGAAAACGAGGTTTACAGTAATTAGGTTCGTGCGAAAGCACGGGGGACCTCCCTCAAAGTACCGACACTGGCCTGGCTGAAAGATTGGCGAACCTGTAGTGTGTAATTAATCCCGGCTAGTCTTTCCTTTTAGGGTTTGAAGGAAGATTTGATAAAAAGCAGTGGGAGCCATCCTGATTAGATAAGATAATAACCAATCTGATCTTGCACGAGCATACGCTAAAGTGTTTTCTTCTCTCTCTCTCCAGGTAGCGACCATTTCATGCCTTAATAAAGATAATAAAATGGATGTATTGACCGAACCCGCATGTTATACTGTGCTGGGGAACGTTGGTTCCGTTCTTTCTTATAAGAGTTATAGGAATGAACAGGATATAGGGGAATACCAGGATTCCCATGCCACCCGAATGAAGAAAGTACATGCTGATGCATTTTCTTCGGGTGTGTTCGTTACTGAGAACTGTTTCTCCATTTGCTCTACGTCCTGGGTATTGGATACCGGGTCAGGATCCCATATATGTAATCAGTTACATGGGCTTAGGAAAGGTAGAGAACTTGGAGAAGGTGATAAAGACATTAGAGTCGGAAATGGTGCAATTGTTGCAGCTAAGACTGTCGGGGAATATCACCTTGTATTACCAACTGGTAATACATTGGTTCTGAACGAATGCTATTACATGCCGAACCTGATATGCAACATTATATCGGTCTCTTTATTGAGTAAAGAGGGATATAATTTTGTATTACAGGACAATGTTATGAACATTTTCCATAACCAAAAGTTGGTTGGATCAGGCACGTTGTGCAATGGCATATATGTTCTAAACCAATCAACAGTTCTGAGCATAACAAGCACACACAAGAGGAAGAGTTCTGAACTCAACGAATCCTTCTTATGGCATTGTAGACTGGGTCACATCAATGCGACATGACTAGCTAAGTTGCATAGAGATGGATATTTAAATCCGTTTGAATTTTCATCCTATGACACTTGCCAGTCATGTCTCAAAGGCAAGATGACCAAGACTCCGTTTACGGGACACGGAGAAAGAGTTACCGAACTCTTAGGACTGATACATAGTGATGTATGCGGTCCCATGTCTACACATGCCAGGGATGGTTCTTCGTACTTCATTACATTCACTGACGATCTCTCTAGATTCGGATATGTGTTCCTGATGAAACACAAATCAGAAGCTTTTGAGAAATTTAGGGAATATAAACAAGAAGTTGAGAACCAAACCGGAAAAAGTATTAAAATCCTACGATCTGATCGAGGAGGGGAATACTTGAGCAATGAATTCCTGGACTTCCTAAAAGAGAATGGGATTCTCTCTCAGCTGACTCCTCCATATACACCACAGCACAACGGTGTATCTGAACGGAGAAACCGCACCCTATTAGATATGGTGCGCTCAATGATGAGTACAGCTGAGTTACCTATTTCCTTCTGGGGTTATGCGCTGGAGACAGCAGCATACCTTTTGAATCAAGTTCCATCTAAATCTGTACCTACCACACCATATGAGATATGGAGTGGGAAGAGACCATGTCTTAAACGAGTTAAGATATGGGGTTGCCCGGCCTATGTCAAAAGACAAAATCCGGACAAACTCGAGGCACGGTCAGTTCTATGTAAGTTTGTGGGATATCCCAAACATTCACATGGATATCTTTTCTACCATACAGAGGAACAAAAAGTATTTGTTTCTCGACATGCCACCTTTTTGGAAAAGGAATTTCTTGCAAAAGAAATTAGTGGCGGTGAGGTAGAACTGGAAGAAATTCCGGCTACACAAACTCAAACTGAAGATTTAGTGGAACCAGAGGATTCGGTAGTACCCGACGAACCCCAGCCGCTCCGCCGGTCTAGTAGGGTTCCTCGCCAACCTGAGAGATACTACGGTTTTCTCATGGACGGTGGGAGCGAGGATTGCATCATGGAGGATGATGACCCAACTAGCTTCGAGCAGGCCATCACGAGTGGGGACTCAGTGAAATGGCTGGATGCTATGCGGTCTGAGATGGATTCCATGTGCACCAACAAAGTATGGACTTTGGAAGTTGCTCCTGAAGGGGTAAAACCCATTGGGAGCAAGTGGATCTTCAAGAAAAAACTTGGTGTAGATGGGAAAGTGGAGACTTTCAAAGCTAGACTTGTAGCAAAGGGTTTTCGTCAAAGACCAGGTGTGGACTATGACGAGACCTTTTCTCCAGTGGCTATGCTTAAATCCATCCGAATCATGCTTGCCATTGCTGCCTTTCATGACTACGAAATCTGGCAAATGGATGTTAAGACCGCCTTTCTAAATGGAGATTTAGAAGAGTGCGTGTACATGACTCAGCCAGAGGGCTTCGTAGACAGTGGGAGCAGCGGGAAGGTGTGCAAGCTGCTTAAATCCATTTATGGATTAAAGCAAGCATCGCGGAGTTGGAACATCTGCTTTGACGTCGTTATCAAAGAGTTTGATTTCGTCAAAAATCCAGATGAACCTTGTATCTACAGGAAGGTGGCAGAGAGTAAGGTTGTCTTCCTCGTATTGTACGTGGATGACATACTCTTGATAGGAAATGATATTCCTATGCTGCAATCGGTCAAGCTCTTCTTATCACATAGATTCTCAATGAAAGATCTTGGTGATGCCTCCTGCATATTGGGAATAAGGATCTATAGAGATAGATCCAAACGGATTTTGGGATTGTCCCAATCCAGGTACATTGACACCATACTAAAGAGGTTTAGTATGGAAGAGTCCAAGCGTGGGAACTTACCCACGATCTCTGGAGTCACTCTCTCCAAAGAGATGTCTCCCAAGACTGATTTGGAGAGAGCTCGCATGCAAGGGATACCCTATGCTTCGGCAGTAGGCTCTATCATGTATGCGATGCTATGTACCAGACCCGATATAGCATACTCACTAAGTGTAGTGAGCAGGTATCAAGCTGATCCTGGAGAGAGTCACTGGACAGCTGTGAAGAGCATTCTCAAGTACTTGCGAAGGACTAGAGATATGTTCTTGGTGTATGGTAACGGAGAACTCCAAATGGAGTCCTTTACCGATTCGAGCTTCCAGAGTGATAAGGACGACTCTAAGTCGCAGTCGGGGTTTGTCTTTACCCTTTACGGAGGGGCGGTTAGCTGGAAGAGTTCCAAGCAGGAAACCATGGCAGACTCGACGATGGAGGCTGAATACATCGCTGCCAACGATGCTGCTAAAGAAGCTGTCTGGATCAAGAAGTTCATTACTGAACTTGGAGTGGTTCCATCCATTGAGCATCCAATACCTTTGTATTGTGATAACAATGGAGCGGTGGCTTTGGCCAAGGAACCCAGGTCCCATCAGCGGTCCAGGCATATTCTGAGGCGGTATCACCTGATCCGGGAGATAGTTGATCGCCGGGAGATCGAGGTCAGGAGAGTTGACACGAAGAACAACACGGCGGATCCACTCACGAAGGCCATTCCCCAGATACAGTTTGAGAGACTCTTCGGGATGCTCGGTATGAGATACTACAGCAGCTGGCCCTAGTGCAAGTGGGAGATTGTTAGTTGTATGTATGCCCTAGAGGCCAGTATTGTACAGATTATGTATATTATATTGGATGCTTGGACATATATAGAGATGACTTTCTTGCTCGACATGATAGTATGCTATCTGGTTACCATTTATCTTAACATGTACACTAGTCTCTTTATACTGTCTTATAGTTACATGTTGGTAAAGCCCTTAGGATTTGTACTTGACTACCTGGACTATGATGCAGATCATACTAGTGGGGACATGGTAGTCCATAAGTACATCCTTCAAGGTCCCTAGTCGTGGGTGTAATCGAGACGGGGCATCGATATACCAGAGTAGACTAGCGTATACGCTTCTCGATCCATGTGATGGGCGATGGATGATCCCATATCCATTGGTGTTTGACATCAGAGATGGTATACGGGTGCTCAGTGGAGACTGGGTACACTGGACGGACTCGCCGAGAACTCCCAGATGGTATTATACCTCACGTCAGATGGCAGTTCTCAGGTGACACTTGTACAGGTTAGTCTGTAGACCCGAGATCGTCATAGAGTCTTGTGTGATTCCCACTGTGCTTTGATCTCCACCTTACCACGTCCATGAGGGCATGCAAAACGGTGGTCTTTGGGTACAGTCCCGAGTCACATGGAGGCAATGAGCGATAGGAGGGGTTTCGTCTCTCCCGGTATTGGGAGTTGATGTTGCGCAGTGCTCGATTGGCCGTAACAGGGAAGTCCCTGGCCAGGGCTGATCAGAGATTTGCTGGTAAGTGTTACCAGTAGTTTCTCGACCCGTTACGAGCCTCACATCGGCACGACTTATCGGGTTATTGGGGTCTGACGTATACCACCCCTAGACTTGATATTCGACGTATCAGACGAAGAGACTTGACTGTATGGTAAGTGTTACTGGTCGGATTCGCAGGAGTGTGAGCGGGCTAGCTCGTCGATCTTCTGATCGCTCAATACCCGGGTGGCCGTTACGTTTAGCAGACCGCTTGCGGCTTGTGGGTGCTTGATATGATCATCATCTGCTACCGGCGTATTGACGAGTCTTTAGAGTCCTACACAGAGGTTTCCTGGCTCAAGCGAAACGAAATAGGAGCGCATATGAGATATGTGCAGGACCGAGAATAATGCGTGTATGTGATACCGCATTTCATTCTCGGGATAAATGTTTCGAATGGTTATATTCGATATGACCTAGTTATCGAATCATTGATTCGATAAATCGATGCATTGAATACTAGTCGGTTATGTGCGACATGACCGGATCATTGAATCAAGTGTTGATTTAATGATTTAATGCATAATTATATATTTGATATATTGCATTGCATTGACTAGTATTGGTTCACTTTAAACGGATTTTTCTCACTTGATTGCACATTGTATATGTGATATACTTTTGTGCACTTTATGTATCATGTTTGATGATACTTGATCATATGGTTAAGTGAATAGAATTAAACCATGGTTATTATGATAATTAGGGTTTTGCATATTTATTTATTCATTTATTTGTTTATTCATTTATTTGGATAAGTTTAATGAGAATGGTGGATTTCTTTTGTCATTAGTTGAAGCTTCATGAAGCTTTGACTTCCTTGACCATTCTTGTCTTCTTGCTTAACCCTAACCCATCAATTAACCATGGTACATTCTCTACACTTAACCCTAGTAAGAATTATGATAAGTATTCCATTTTCTTTTTATTTTAAAAAGACTTATCATTATTCTAGCTCATCTTCTCCTTCTTCTTCAAGTGAGCAACCTTCATGCCATCAATGGCAACTTATGATCTAGTGAGCAAAATCCAAATCTAAAGAGAACCCATCTCCTATTTCTTCACCCTCTACCTCTAGCCAAGTTGTAGAGTGTGTTTACTTCACAAATTTCACAAGTTTGTGAAGTCGGAGCTTGAGTTTGTGCAACCTCGACGTAGATCGTCTTTGACACAAAGCCGACGAGCTGTTCCGCTTGCTTTCCCGATGAAGCCGTTGATCGAGTCAAGGATTCATGATGGACAGCGAGGATATCACCACGTGGAGCTAAGGAGGCGGAAATCCGGATCTACAAAGGTTGTATATCCGTATCTTAGTAGTTAACTGTTAACTAGTTATCTATTTCGCCTAAACATCTAGTTAAGATCCGTAGTCTAGGGTTTCTCGGCACAAAAAATTTAAATTTGGCATGTTCGATGCTTCATGAGACCTTACTAGAGTGCCTAGGAACCTTTCACATAAAGGATCGCAGAGATAGGCTCCGAGGGTGTCGCACAAGAAAAGCTCCGGCGGCCTCTGATAATTTGATTGTACCATCTACCCCATAGATGAAGATTCTTGTGCTCTAGGTCATGGTCTTTGATCAGCGCAAGAACCTCTCGGTCTACGGGCGCTTCGAGGAATCCGCCTTCTGAGCGGACGAACGGGAAGGAAGTGTCGAAAGACATAGTACCTGCGCGGAAAAAAACAAATTTTTAGCCGCCAATGCTACAATTTAAGTTCTGTCACTAGATACTTTAAATCGGTACCACACTGCAATGCAGTGAAAAGGGACCCAAGGGGGACCCACATAATCAAGATGACCTTGCATCATTAATAAAACAGCCTCATCATTTGATGAGACTGTCAATTGAATGAGGAAATCCTTAATTTATTCTCATTTAATGAGAATTCCTCGGGCCAGGGAGTAGATCTCCCCTTGAGAGCGGTGCTCTACGGCAGAATGACACCTGTCAGATGCTAATGATGAAGGAATAAAATTCCTTAAGAAAATTCTAAGAGCCTTGCTCTGTAAAAATGATGGAATAACCAATCAGAGAACTTAAAGTAAAGTTTTAATGGAATAAAATTCTATGATCTTTAAGATCCATGAACAAACTCTTAAAAGTTCTTTATGAAAGATTAATAAATCTATGTGATTTGAAAAGAGCAAAGCTCTGTTAAAGGGTTAAGAAACCCTGAAAAGGATCTATTAAGATCTAAGATCTAACAAGAGCAAAGCTCCGTTAATGGGTTAAGGAACCCTAAGAAAGATCCTTTTAGATCTATGGGTTCAAGAGAGCAAAGCTCTGTCAACAAAACCCAAAAAAAAAAGGTTTTTTTTAGATCGAAGATCTATGAAGAGCAAAGCTCTGTTAATGGGTAAAACTGTAGATTATTAAATGATCTACTCAAAGATTTAATCTTTACCTAAGATTTTAACAGAGTTTTATCCTTAAGAAAGTTCTTAAGCCAAAGAGCTATGCTCTGCAAGAGAATAAAATTCTAAGAACGAAGAAGTTGAACAGAAATCATCTCAAGGGCTAAAGGTCCTATTTATAGGCACTGAGATGCCGTTTCAACTTCTGAGTTGATCCAAGGGTGCAGATGCTGCTACCGCTGCACTCACGTGTGGGCCACGTGAGCGCAACGGTGGGGGGCATTTGTTTCCCCCAATCAAAGTAAAGCTCTGTTCAAAATTCAAATTTTGAAATGAAGCAACGCTTCATAGCAGCGCCAAGTGCGCTGCACCCTAAACAGCGCACCATGTGTAAAGCACGTGTGCGCTAGCGCTAAGTGTGCTGCACTATAACCAGCGCACCACGTGCAAAGCACGTGAGCGCTAGCGCCGAAAGCATCCCATTCTCGCAAAAGCTATCTGCGCCTATTTTATACCAGTTTCAGTTTTAACAGCGCACATGCATACATTAAGAGAAGAATAGGAATTAAAAGGGAGCACTTGGCAGTTAATGACAAAAAGTAGAAAGCATTTAATTAAACATTTATTCTACACGAAATAGATCGCCAAACATGAGATCGAAAGTACAGGGATTTATAAACATATAGATAAAATTATCTAGTTCCCTCTCTGTGTTTTCCACCATGTCAAAGCGACGATCTTCGTGAGGAGTAACTACCCATCGATTAGGACCGCATTCACTAGCGAAAGCAGAAATGACGGCCCGATGAGCCCGTATTTAGCTCAGCAACTGAACAGAGCAATCCCTCAGAGCTTTGGTGATCAAATGCGCCTCGTGGAAACACTCGATCTTGTCTTCTGCGGCGCTGAGCATCGCCGAGGTCATTTCCGCCGGAGGAGGGGGGATATCATCGAGCACGGACAAAAGGATCATCCGGAGCCACGGGGAGAGGAGATCCTACACTAGTCAAGATCTCGTGCCGCGTTGCGTCACATTGGTCATCCGTTAAAGTAGGATTCGCCAAGCGCGCAGCGAAACGAGAAATGATGTCCCCAATAGGCACCTCCCACGGCTGCCGGCGAGCATGGGGATGGTTACAGGCCATAACTCTTCTTCAACGAGAATGATTCTCTAAAAAAGTAAGAGAGAAGAGAAGTACTGTTTTAGATTATAAATGAAGAACATTTAAGTCTAGGTACAGAAAATACTGTGCATGATGGAACTATTTCCAAGATCTGGGAAAGGGTAAGTTTGACTCAGAAGGAAGGTGAAAAGACACCTTCAGCATGAAGCAACGCTTCATAGCAGCGCCAGCGCTGAGAAGTAAAGACTCTAATGCAGAGCGCCACGTGCAAAGCACGTGTGCGCTAGCACTAGGTGCGCTGCGCTTTAAGCAGCGCACCGCGTGCAAAGCACGGGTGCGCTAGCGCTAAGTGCGCTGCACTCTAAGCAGCGCAGCGCGTGCAAAGCACGGGTGCGCTACCGCTGGAAATAAAAGCTCCCCACCGTCAGATCAAATATCCAATAATAATGATAAATCATTAATTAATCAGAATTAAATTCTATTAAGGAAAGATTTCTCAAAATCTTTCCAAACAACAAGATTGTGCTCTGTAAATCAGAGCACTGTTGGATCAATGATCCAATGGTGATTAAAAATCAACAAAAGTACAGAATAAATTCTGTATGAAAAGATTTCCCAATCTTGTTAAAAACAAGAAGATTGCCTTCTGTAAATCAGAAGTCCTTGGATCAAAGATCCAATGGTGAGGAAATCCCTAAATCAATTGGAGAAAAGATCTCCATAACTGATTGAACAAATCAGCTTGCTCTATATAAAGGCCCCCACACTTCAAGTCTGGACATATACAAAAACAAATAGAGAAATTCCCCTATAAGCTTCGAGAGATCTCAGAAAGAAGAGCCAAGCTCTCAGAAAAAGAAGAGTTCCTTCACGGTAAAAAAAATGATGATGAACAGAGAGATGAAATCATCTCATAATTAAAAAGAAGAATTCACTTCTTTAAAGATCATAGATCTACAAGACCAAAATCTTTCACAAAGAGATCAAAAGATCTCATCCTAAAACAAGAAGAAGAACACAATTCTTCTCACAGATCATAGATCTCTAAGACTAAGGTCTTTCTCAAAGAGATCATAGTATCTTATTATAAGAGGGGGGAGAATAATTCAATTCTCTTAGGATCACAGATCCATAAAAGCAAAGCCTTTCACCAACATAAGAGATTAAAACATCTCCTACAAAGTAAGAACTTTTGTTCTTAGAATCTTGAGACAGAGTCTCTCATAAACGAGAATTTATTTCTCAGATTATAAAGTTGGTCAGATAGTGCTTTCCGCTCATAAATTAGCGCTCTGCGCTCTTGGACTAGTGCTTTGCGCTCATGGAATGGCGCTCAGTGCCAAGCGCACCACGTGTCCCTAACATGTGCGCCACTTAACAGTTAGTGTTTGGCGCTCTTGAACTAGCGCTTTGCGCTCATGGACTGGCGCTCAGCGCTAAGCGCACCACGTATCCCTCCCGTGTGCGCCTCTGAACAAATAGCGCTTTGTGCTCACAAACTAGCGCTATGCGCTCATGGACTGGCGCAAAGCGCCAAGCGCACCACGTGCTCTTCACGTGTGCGCTATCCAGCAGAAGTGCAATGCGCTCATAAACTAGCGCTCTGCGCTCTTTGATTGGCGCCAAGCGCACCACGTGCCCCTCACGTGTGCGCTGATAGAACATAAATTGTTCTTTAATAAGCCCCAGAGTTATGATGAATGCTCAGCATTCAATAAAAGACAAAAATATTGTCAGAACTCAAATCAATGCTCAGCATTGTCAAATGTTTAAACATTTTAACTGAGTGGGCCGAGCCCAAATTGGTTATAAACCCCTCATTCAGATTAATTAAGCCCATATGCTCATAAATCTTTTAACAGATCTTAGCCCTAAATTGGACTAGAGATCTTTCAACCAAAATTGGTTCGAGGGCATATCTCTTTACTCCTCTGATATTTGTCGTTGTAAACCTTCAACGTCTTCAGAGAGGTGACGGGTCCCGACAACCAAACATTCCATGGACTGTGGGTTCCTTAAACTCATGGACTATGATGTTCTTAAACTTTATAGACTATGACGTCTTTAAACTGGACTGAGGGGTCCCTAAACCCATGGACTATGATGTCCTTGACCTTGGACTGAGGGGTCCTTAAACTCATGGACTATGATTTCCTTAAACTTTATAGACTATGACGTCTTTAAACTGGACTGTGGAGTCCTAAACCCATGGACTATGATGTCCTTAACCTTGGACTGTGGGGTCCTTAAGCCCATTGACTATGATGTCCTTAACCTTGGACCATAATGTCCTTAAACTAATTGACCGCAAAGTCCCTAAACTAAACAATAGAGCCAAAATGCTCTTTTGTTGGATCTAAACGATCATGTTGAGTTGATCTTAGTCTAAAATTAGACTAACGTATCCTCAACGAACGTTTAAGTTGATCTTAGTCTTAATTGAGACTAACGTATCCTTAAACCCAACCCAAAACCCAAATCTAAGAAAATACGGATTTGGACTAATTCACGCCCTACGGGCGACAACATAAATTAGTCTTCGTATACAATCCCCGGGCAACCAAAAACAAAACAAACACCCATGACACAAAGTGACCATCAGGAGAAGGAGAAAGTGGTTACCGCGATGCAGTAGCGAAATTAACTGCAAGGGCTTGTGCCTGCAGGGAAAAGCGTCCCCACAATCAAAAACCCCTCAAATGAGGGGGAATATGACGAAGTCTGCTACATCGACCGCATCCGTTTAAACTTTCGATATACGGTGTCATAAATCAACTTGGCATCTTCGGAGAGGTGGACGGATAGCACCAATTAGCATCTGCCCTCGAAATTCAAGCAAGACGGACCTACACGGTCGCGTCTCTGTTTTCGGCGGAGAACAATATCTAACAATCTCTCACTTTCACTAAGGCCTGTAGTTGGTGCAATAAGTACCCACTGTCTATACTAGAACCAGTTGCCGGTGTACCGCATGCCCAACATCTCGAACAGTTTCTCAAACTCGACTTGAGGGATGGCCGTGGTGAATAAATCTTCTTTGTTGTCTTTTGTGTCTACTCTCCGTATCTCGATGTCCTGGAAATCCACTATGTCCCTGATGAGGTGATACCGCCTCAAGATATTTCTGGATTTCTGATGGGACCTCGGTTTCTTTGCCAAAGCCATGGTTCCATTGTTATCGCAATACAAAGGTATTAGATTAGCAATGGATAGAACCACCTGAAGTTCAAAAATGAACTTCCTCATCCAGACTGCCTCTTTTGCGGCATCATTAGCAGCAATATACTCAGCTTCCATCATGGAGTCAGCGATGGTATCTTTCTTGGAACTCTTCTAATATACCGCCCCTCCATTTAGGATAAATACAAACCCCGAGTTGGACTTACCATCATCCTTATCGCTCTGGAAGCTGGAATCGGTAAAGGCCTCCATTTGGAGATCTCCATTACCATATTCCAAGAACAGTTCTTTAGTCCTTCGCAAGTACTTCAGAATGTTCTTCACAGCAGTCCAGTGTTTCTCCCCAAGATTGGATTGATTCCTGCTTACTGCACTCAATGCATAAGCTATATCTGGGCGAGTAGTACACAACATCGCATGCATTATTAATCCCACCGCCGAAGCGTAGGGTATAATGCTTATGCTAGCCCTCTCCTCATTAGTCTTTGGAAACATCTCTTTGGAGAGGGTGAGCCCGTGACAAGCGGGTAAATTACCTCGTTTAGAATCTTCCATACTAAATCTCTTTAGTATGGTGTCTATGTATCTCGATTGGGAAAATCCCAACAATCTCTTAGATCTATCTCTATAGATCTTAATTCCTAGAATGTACGAGGCATCACCCAGGTCCTTCATGGAGAACCTCTGCGATAAGAATAGTTTGACCGATTGTAGCATAGGAACATCATTTCCTATCAAGAGAACGTCGTCTACGTACAATATGAGAAATATGACAGTACTCTCTACAATGTTTTTATAAATATAAGGTTCATCTACATTTTTTATAAAACCAAACTCTTTGATTGTATCATCAAAGAAGATGTTCCAACTCCGTGATGCCTGCTTTAATCCATAGATGGATTTAAGCAACATGCATACTTTTCCGCTGCTCCCACTGTCAATGAAGCCTTCTGGCTGATCCATGAAAACACATTCTTCTAAATCACCATTTAGAAATACCGTTTTAACATCCATCTGCCAGATTTCATAGTCGTAGTGAGCAGCTATAGCAAGCAGGATCCGAATGGATTTAAGCATTGCGACTGGTGAAAAGGTCTCATCATAGTCAATTATTGGCCTTTGACGAATTCCTTTTGCTATCAGCCTAGCTTTATAGGTCTCCACCTGACCATCCACACCAATCTTTCTCTTAAAGATCCATTTGCACCCTATGGGTTTTACTCCAGAAGGTGCAACCTCCAAAGTCAATACTTTATTGGTGTGCATGGATTCCATTTCGGATCTCATGCAATCTAGCCACTTCAATGAGTCACCACTCGTGATAGGTTGCTGAAAACTAGTAGGATCATCATCATCTATAATGCAATCTTCTCTATCACCATCAATTAAAAAACCGTAGTATCTATCAGGTAGACGAGAAGTCCTACTAGATCTACAGAGTGGCTGAGGTTCGCTTGGTTCTATTGAAACCTCAGGTTCAACCAAATCATCGGTATTTGTTTGTGGTTCTGTAATTTCTTCCAGTTCTACCGTATTGCCAACAGTGTCATTTGTAAAAAAAATCATTTTCTAAAAATGTGGCATACTGAGAAACAAACACCCTTTGTTCCTCCTTGTGGTAGAAAAGATATCCATACGAATGTTTTGGATATCCCACAAATTTACACAAAACCGATTGTATCTCGAGTTTGTCCGGATTCTGCTTTTTCACATAAGCCGGAAAACCCCATATCCTAACCCATTTAAGATATGGACTCTTCCCATATGATATCTCATATGGAGTGGTAGACACGGTTTTGGTTGGAACCTTATTTACTAGATATATTGCAGTGTCCGATGCATGCCCCCTGAATGAAAGTGGTAACTCAGTATCACTCATCATTGACCGTACCATATCTAATAGGGTACGATTTCTCCGTTCCGACACACCGTTGTGCTGTGGTATGTACGAAGGAGTAAGCTAAGAGAGAATCTCATTCTCTTTTAAGAAATTTAGAAACTCTGTACTTGGTACTCACCTCCTCAATCCGATCGAAGTCTCTTGATACTCAAGCCTGTTTGTTTTTCTACTTCAGATTTATAGTCCTTGAACTTTTCGAAGGCTTCGGATTTATATTTCAACAAGAACACGTGTCCGAATCTCGAGAAATTATCAGTAAAAGTTATGAAGTATGAACAACCACCTCTCGCATGTGTAGACATTGGTCCATATACATCACTATGTATGAGGTCTAAGAGTTCAGTTGCTCTCTCTCCGTGTCCAGTAAACGGAGTTTTAGTCATTTTACCTTTGATACAAGACTGGCAAGTCGCATAAAATTTATATTCAAACGGGTTTAAATATCCATCTTTATGTAACTTGGTTAGTCTTGTTTCATTAATATGACCAAGTCTACAATGCCAAATGAAAGCTTCATTTATGTCTGAAATCTTTCTTTTGTTTGTGTGTTGTATATTGAAAACTGTTTGTTGATTCAGGATGTATATCCCGTTATTTAATTTACCAGACCCAATCAACTGTTGATTAAGATTAATGTTCATAACATTACTTTGTAATACAAAATCATATTCTTCATTGTCCAACAATGATATAGATATAATATTACACAACATCGAAGGTATAAAATAATATGGGTTCAAAACCAATATACAACCCGACGACAAACCAAGGTGATACTCTCCAACTGATACAGTATGTACAGAGGAACCATTCCCAACTCGAAGAGTGTGATCACCTTTCTTCAGCACCTTGCTATTTCTCAGCCCCTGCACACAATTGCAGATGTGAGATCCTGACCCGGTATCTAATACCCAGGAAGCAGAGTTAATTGAAAAATGGTTTTCTATTACAAACACACCTGAAGTGGAAGCATTATCATGCTTCTTCTTCTTGAGGTCGGCAAGATATCCAACGCAGTTTCTCTTCCAGTGTCCAGTCTTGTGGCAGTAGAAGCATTTCCCTTTCCCTAACGCAGCAGCCCCAATCTTATCTTTCCCCGGTGCCTTTTTCACTCCTCTTCTCGGCTTGATGAGATTCTTCTTCTTCTTTCTCTTGGCCTTAGCTTTCGGGACGGAAGAGAAAGATGGCCCAGCAATTAGAGCAGGAGTTTTCGCTACCTTTAGCGTGCTCTCTGCACTCCTGAACATATTGAGAAGTTCAGGAAGTGACTTCTCCAGATTGTGCATGTTGAAGTTCACTATGAATGGAGCAAAGACAAGGGGGAGAGACTGTAGAACAATATCAATATACTGTTCGTTCTCCATTTTCCATCCCAGGTCCTCTAGTTCTTCGATAAGTCCTATCATCTTCAATACATGGTCACCCACAGACGTGCCAGCAACCATCCGCATCTGAAATAACTTTCGAGATGCCTCGTATCGGAGAGTGCGAGATTGCTCTCCATACAACTCCTTTGTATGGAGAAAGATGGAATGTACATCCATCTTCTCATGCTGCTTCTGATGTTCATTGTCCATAGAAGCAAGCGCGAAGCATTTTGCTGATGCACAGTCTATATCTTATGTCTTACGGATTTCCTTATCAGCAACTGAAGAATCAGGGCCTGGGCTAGGAGGGACTGGAGTAGTCAGGACGTATCTAACATTATCATAGGTCAGGGCAATATTTACGTTCCTCAGCTATTCTTTGTAATTCGGTCCCGTGAGTTTATTCTTGTCTAATAAAAGCTTAAGTCCCGTCATAGGTATCTGCCATTAGGAGAGAGAAAAGAAGACACCCAGCGATTGCTCTTGCATAATTAGATTGGTTATTAATCTTATCTAATTGATGTCTCCCACTGCTTTTTATCAAATTTCCTTCAAAACTTAAAAAGAAAATAAGCCAGGATTAATTGCAATCTACAAGTTCGCTAACCGGTCGGCCAGGCCAGCGTCGGTACTCCGAATGAGGTTCCCCGTGCTTTCGCACGGACCTAATTAAAATAAATCTCGTTTCCCTAGAGGCATAACCTCGTTGACACCTTTCTAGACACCTACTGGATTAGCTAATTGTAAAGTGCAAAACTCTCCCGGGAGTAACTTTTACTCACAGTGGGATCAGGATCCAACTAACAAATAGTTGGTATGCAATCTCATTGCAAATTTCAACTCTTGAAATTCCCGATATGGTTTTTACCCCTAGTGTCTTACGACCTTAACTATGGTCAACAAATCATAAGCACTAGTCAAGTTCTAACCGCCATTTTGTGATTGATTTAGACCCACCCGTATGACCCTTAACTATGGTCAACAAAGTCATACGAATGTCCTAATCGATCGTATCATATGCTTTGTAGGAAGACATCACATAGCTACCGTACACCACGCCTTAACTCTGGTTAACAAACGTGGTATGAATACTAAGTACTCTGCTTCCTAAAATGGTGGAGGGCAACGGATGGTTTTGATGAAAACCTTTAACGTTTGAACTTGAAATCATTGTAGAATCGAGTGAAAGGAGTGGTTTAAGCTCCAGTTTTAAAAATCGAATGGTTTTGTAGTATATTTCTAATTTTGCTAATGAGGTCACTCCCGGTGAAGGGATCTCGTCTTTTTCCTCATCAAATGAGGTGCTGGATATTCATCAAGGAATACCACGATACAAAGCAAAAATTAGATCAACTATAAAAACAAATCAAGTGCTTTGTAACATTTGCTAGTTTCGCTAAAGGGGTCACTCCCGGTGAAGGGATCCCGGCCCTTTCCTCATCGAATGAGATGCTGGATATTCATCAAGGAATATCACTATGCAAAGCAAAAACCAGAGTTAATCGTTTTAAAAAGTTTTATTCTACAACATCTTTAGATTTCTTTTCCTTAACATTAATCACATTAATGTTGTCCCATCATCTACGTTTCCTAAACATCACAGAAAAGAAACAAAAATAGAACGTATGCTTATGTCATCCGCATTCGCCACGAGGCCCCGTCATGCACCGTAAGGTTACTTAACTAACGGCGGAGCGGGGGCTGGACTAGCGCGGGTGCAAAATATAAGCAACGTTTATTATATATTTCATATATAAATAGACATTCGTCACACGCATTTAAAAACATTGCAAATCACAGATGAATACATTGGATATACTAGGAATTCCGTATTTCGTTTAAGCCCTTAACGAAAGACGGATTCCACGGTCGTGATGAATAGCCAAACCCCACCTTAGACCCCTACGGGTGCGGCAAACTACCCGCCAAATTCCCGAAGTGAAGCAACCTCCCTCAATAAAATGAGTAGGCCATTCGGCACTTCGAGAACCCGGTAGTTTGTGCACCCCACCTTAGGTCTATCTTAGGAACAAAAACAGTAAAAAGAAATAATATATCGGTGGCTACAACCTCAACCCGGATGTGCCCCGCAAAATAATATTACATCAATTTTACAAATTACATGAATGAAAGAAAAGAAAAACACTCTTCTTATATCCCCCGGCTATTCATCCACGATGATCCAACATATTCATACACACACACCATCACATGATATACATATGTGCAATCACTACTAATCGTCGTATATCAATTAGTGGACGTTTCGTACACATATCAAACTGAAAAGCGGATAAACAACGTTAAAAATTCGATTTCGAAACACTCCGATTTCCCCTAACACATAGGTTACATCACATGTAATCTGGAAATAATCAAACAATACCATAAAACCAAAAACCCAGAATACAATGACCCCTAAAAAACCCAGGCCCAAACCTCATTCTTCACCCAACGACGCCGGGAAAAAATATTCTCGCCGGTCGAAAAAGGGTGGTTTGGGCTCGTTTTTCTAGAGTTGTTTAGTTATCTCATAACAAGTATTCTGCACATGTTCAAAAAAAATTTAGAACAACTTTTAAAAATTTCCAGAGAGCAGGTTTTGGTTTTACAGTATCGAGGTTGTTTCGTGTTTCAAGGTTTTAAACATCGTCTAAAAATCTAGTTTTGGTCTAGATAGGCTCTGATACCATATTAGTGGATGTTGCACAACCTCACAACACTTGTGAGGAGACGGAAGTGACAAATAAAAATTTTCTTGCATGCAACACCCACTTTAAACCTAGTTCTTGTGCTAAACCATAACTAGAAACCCTATCTAGAGATCATATCTACTATGATAGGGGGTTATACATAGAAAATCGGTCGGGTCTTCATTTGGATGCGACTCCTACGTTCCTTGGATGGTTGCAACGACCTCGATCTCCGGTCACCTTTAAGACGTAGATGATCCACCCGAGAGCTTTGGAACAAGCTTCAAACTCTTCACAAGAGTTAACTAAGAAGTCAAGTGTGTTAGAAATGACTACTTAGATAATGTAGATATGAACTAATGGATTATTTTATCTCTTAAGCTTTTAATTCACAACTCATGTGAAGGGTAAAGCTTTAGAGGCTGAAGAAGGAGATAACTTGGAGAGAGAAGATGAATGTGATAATGAGAGAAAATCAACCATGGAAAAATGATATGGCTCATGGAAATTATTGAAGTGTGTATTATTTTATCTCCAATAATAATGCACCATACTTCAATAGTAATCCCAAATGAATAAAAAATAATATGAGCCATTCCTTCATCCATGCTTTGACAATTCTCCAAATTCCACCTCATATTTTTATTTTCACAAAATAAAAAATCCTATTATGAGGTGTCTCATTCTAGAAAGTGCTCTTGTACAATTACAAGAATACCCCTCACCGTATACTGTATAAGTATACCCGTATTCGTATTCTGAAAAATACGAATACAAATAATCCAATAATATAATACCGGTATCCGGCTTAAACCAAAGCCTACCAATATTATCCTTCCGATCATCATTCCTATAGCAATACACGAACATGATCGAAACCCTGTCGTAACAACTAACGGCCTCTACATCTTCTGTCTGAACCAGGGAACCATCTGTGTGGGACTCTAAAGACTCGACAGTACGCTGGCAGTGGGTTTAACCACAAGCATGTCAGCGGCACCAGCTGTGCGAAATGGCTACCCAGGTGCATGACGAAAAGGTGGCAGACGAGCAAACTCATCCCAACCCTAACGAGCCTGTAAGCAACACTTACCGTACAGTCCGATTTTTTCGTCTGATACGTCGCATATGAAGTTTAGGGGTGGTAAATGTCAGACCCCAGTAGCTTTATAAGTCATGCTGATTTATGGCTCATAACGGTTCGAGAAACTACTGATAACTCTTATCAGTAAATCTCAACAACCCTGACTAAAGATTTGCTGTTATGGACGATCAAGTATAGCGCGACATCAACTCCCTATACCGGGAGAGATGAAACCCCTCCTATCGCTCACCGCCTCTATGTGACTAGAGACTGTACCCAAAATCCACCTGTTTGCACGACTCAGTAGAGCCGTGGTAGGGAGAAAATCAAAGCACATTGGGAATCACACAAGACACTATGACGATCTCGGGTCTACAGTCTAACCTGTACAAGTGTCACCAGAGAACTGCTATCTGACAATAAGTATATATACCATCTAGGAGTTCTCGGCAAGTCCTGTTCGGTGTACCCATTCTCCAATGAGCACCTGTGTACAATATTTGATGTCAAATACTAATGGTTGTGGGATCAACCATCGCCTCCAAGGTCAAAAAGCGTACACACTAGTATACTCTGGTAATATCGATGCCCTGTCTCGATAGACCCTCGACTATGAACCATTAAAGGATATGCTTTTAGACTGTCCATGCCCCACTAGTATGATCTACATCATAATCCTGATAGTCAAGCATAATCATAAGGGCTTCATCAACATGTATATAAGATATGAAAAACAATACATCACACGTTAAGATGAAGATAAACCAGATAGCATACTGTCATTTTGAGCAAAGATTGTTTTTGTACATATACATGCCTAGCATCCTATACAAACAGGTCTCTAAGGCATACATATCTAACATAATTTTGGGGGTTGGGTTAGGATTAATTTTGGGGTTAGGGTTAAGTTAGTTTATTTGTTGAAAATTTTAGATTTAGAGCTTGGGTTAGGTTGTTAATTTTAGTTAATTATAGTTAGGAGTGTGTGTGTGTATTGTTGTTGTTATTGATAGAAAATGGAAACATATGTAACTAATAATTTGTGTGGATTGTAGGGTTGACGTGGGTGTGATTGTTCATGTTTCTTCGCTTTCTATATACGTCAGTCTCCGATACACAACTTTATCACTTTTAATTCTTAAGTATTAAAGTTAGCCTAAGTCACCATACCTAGATTAAGTCACCAATTAAATATTAATTAAACCGAAAATATAGATACGTGACATGTCATAAACCAATTAGCTATATACATGCTTTCTTTCTCGAGTTTAAAATCAATTAATCATCATTCCTTAAGCAAATAGTCAATATCGGTATCTAATGTGGATGTGTGTGTACTATGTGTGTAATATATTGTTTATGGAAATGTGGTTGTGTGAGAGAGAGTGCGTGAGACTTACCTTTATGTAATTTTCGTTGTATGGATGCGTGTTTATTTTAATGAATGCAGATGTTTCGTTAATAATATCAATTGTTTGAGAACTTACCATTCAAACTGAAAATTCCAAAACCTTAAACAAAATCGTTAAATAACAAATGATACTGAAACGATAACCATCAAAACCAATCTAATTAAGTGCATGATACTCGATGATGAAAAAGAGTAAACCGATACATATCGTAATCGGGTATCTCACATTGAAAAAATATCGCTATTTAGAACCCGTCTATCAGTTATACGCGTACGGTTATTTTAGTGACAAAAACTACGCGTGCGTTGTCAATCTCGAACGTTAATCGTTCTTCATTGACAACCATCTCGTAGTTTATGCGACGAGAATACTAGTCGTACTATAACCAATAGATTTGTCCCGTTTTGGACAAGTTAAGAATGTATAACATATACACTTCTCTGCATACTTATGCTTTTCATTCGTTTCGAGATGAGTTTCGTCAGTACCTTTCCGTTGGTTCTCCGTGTACAAATATAGTTGAGATGATCATCTCAATACTAATAGTATTGAGATATTTATCTCTTCCATTGCAGTGTACTCCGAGAACAGCGGGGAGGTGCTGCCGAAATTTTCTCGAAGCGAATGAAAGCATAAGTTCAGAGAGGGTGTATGCGTTATACATTCTTGATGGGATAGAAGCCTTACCCCCGACAGCCATTACCCATTGACATCTAAGATAGAAGCGTTAATATTATTTTCAGTCATGATAAATCACTCAAATATATTTTCGAGACACTGTTGTCATTATCTTCTTTGTTTATAACCATCTCGTTCTTAGCTTTCTCACTGAAGGTCAGAATTGTTAATATCGTGTATAATTTTAAAATGTTTTTTTATGATATAATAACTAATTATGAACTGTATTAGGTTACACTATCTGAATTTATAAGAATGGATAAGACTTGGATAAAGAAGAACAAGTTTGGCTCTGAATTTAAAATCGGTGTAGAAGAGTTTATACAATTCTCGTCAAGAGTGGGTGGCAGTCGGATCCCCTGTCCCTGTAGGAAATGTTGTAATGGTAGAAGTGATAGTCGAGGGGCAGTTCGACTGCATATACTTGCTAACGGTTTCTGTGAAGGTTACACTATCTGGCATTTGCATGGAGAGGTCGTGGACTATAGAATCGGTGCACATCGTATGTTACCGCCACCTATTTGAATCCCATCAACCACCGGTTTAAATGATATGATGGACGAGTTATATGATGGCATGAACGATGATACACCTACGGATGATGCGGTTCCAGATTTCGAATCTGCTGGGTTTTTTTTAAGTATATGGAGGATGCTAAGAAACCTCTTTACGAGGGTGCGACAATGACGAAGTTAGATTGGATGGTTCGCATGTTTCATCTTAAATGCAAAAGTTTATGGAGCAACAAGTCGGTCGATGACTTTCTAAAGATAGAGAAGAAGGCTTACCCGAATTTCGATCTCCGTGCAAATTTTCAAGAGATGAAGAAAATTATTGCCGACATCGGTTTAAGTTATCAAAAAATTGATGCATGTCCAAATGACTGCATGTTATTCATGATAGATGATGACAGGAACATAAATAAGTGTAGAACTTGTGGGAAATCGAGGTGGATATTACCTAAAAGGCCGCCGAAGGACGAGGAGTCAATTCCGAAAATTCCTGTGAAGGTGTTGCGCTTTTTTCTATTAAGAAAAGACTACAGAGATTATTTCTGTCGTCTAAAACCGCCGAACATATGACATGGAATACAGATGGTCACGGGAAGGATGGAGTCTAACGGCATCCCACTGATGGTAAAGAGAGGCAAAGATTTGACTCTCAATTTCCCGCGTTCGATGCAGAAGCGTGTAATGTGAGACTTGGATTATCGGATGATGGATTTGAACCGTTTAAAAGAGGTTCATCTCACAGTGTATGACCCGTTACACCAGTAGTTTATAACCTCCCGCCGTGGATGGGTATGAAATAATCTTACATGCAAATGCCTCTGTTGATCCCTGGAAGCAACTCTCCTGGTATTGATATTGATGTTTGTTTGAAACCGTTGATCGATAAGTTGAATGAGTTGTGGGAGACCGGTATCGTTGCTTATGATGTCCACAGAAAGAAAAGATTCACACTGCGCGCGACATTGTTTTGGACAATAAATGATTTCCCAACATATACCATGTTGTCGGGATGAAGTACGAAAAGTCATCGTGCTTGCTTCTGTTGTCAAAAGAATACCGTCTGTGAAACGCCAGTAAATAGGATTTTCTATCACACTGGATATCATCATTGGCTAGATGTTGATCATCTTTATCGACGCAACAGAATCAAATTCAATGGTGAGCAGGAGAATCGGCCCCCTCCTCCTGAGCCAAATGGGATAAAGGCATTTGTGGACGTAGAGCACATCAATATTGTTTTTGGTAAGAAACATAAGTATACTATTCCGAATGAGATATCAAATAACTGAAGAAAGAGATCTATATTTTATGATATGCCGTATTGGTGTTTTCTTAATCTTCGCCATAACTTGGACGTCATGCACATCGAGAAGAATATCTGTGAGCTCTTACTGGGTACCTTGTTGAATACCAAATTCAAGAACAGAGACACATTAGCAATACGACAATGGTTTGCTACAAAGAATTTGCGGCCAGAATTGCATCCAACACTGAAAGAGAATGGTAAATGGGTTATTCCACCAGCAAAGCACTCGATATCCGATAATGAGAAGCTGAGTTTCCTTAAGGTACTTAAACAAGTAAGGGTACCGGATGCATATTCTGCGAATATTAGTAAATGCGTAAACTAGAAAAAAAACTCTCGTCGGCCTGAAAAGTCACGACTGTTATATGATCATGCAGCAATTGCTTCCCATTGCTGTTAGGGCATTATTAGATAACGACATTGTATCAATTGTGACTGATTTTTGTCATTTCTTCAGAGAGTTATACTCCAAAAATTACTCGGCAAACGATTTTAGAACCATGGAGAATAAAATACTTCGCATATTTTGTAGAATGGAGATGCTGTTTCCGCCTTCTATTTTCACCATAATGTTACATCTCACGGTTCACCTTGCTCAAAAGGCACGTTTAAGTGGTCCCGTGAATTATTGGTGGATATATCCGTTCGAGAGGTAAAATTCATATAACTCTTTATTGTTCATAATAAAACGAATTAAATTTGTTTGCTTCCGTCAGGATCATGTGCAAAATAAAACGGTACATCCATAACATGAGTCAGCCTTAAGGGTCGATCGCTTAAGGGTTTCTCGTGGAGGAATATATGACATTCTGTTCTATGTATCTAGAAGGTGTTGAGACTGCATTTAATAGGCTGAGACGTAATGAGGACATGGTTGACAATAGACTTGTAATATCTGTCTTCCGGGCCCAAGGAAAGGAACTGGGTAAAATGAAGTCGGATCACACTGCATCTTAGCAATACGGTATAATGCATCATTACATTTTATTTAACTGTTCAGATGTGAACAGTTTTATCGGGTAAATATTTATTACTTTTTTCTTAACATAATTATAGAATATCTTCAAATCAAAATTAAATGTTTATTTGCGATATATACAGCGTTTGGAATGCTCAATACCGTCCACCTACTAAACGAACTCGGCAATGGGATATCGAT
This sequence comes from Agapanthus africanus, assembly GCA_030015575.1. NCBI lineage: Eukaryota > Viridiplantae > Streptophyta > Magnoliopsida > Asparagales > Amaryllidaceae > Agapanthus > Agapanthus africanus. The sequence continues at coordinate 373,795,788 of CM057339.1, read as the reverse complement.
AAGGAGCGACAAAAACACTTTCCCATTTGGTTGAAAGCACGTGTAAGTTGTAAACTATAAAAACTAAACTACAACTCATGTTGATATTTGTGTGTGTGTACGTACGTACGTATACGCATAAGTTAATCCGTTTTACACTAATAGGTTGAAAGAAATCGCAATGATAAATATGTTTTAGAAGATATAAAAGCGCTAGCGTATGGTCTAGATGAACAAGCTGAGTATCTCTCCGATTACGTTGTTAACAGGTTTAGATTTCATATCAGAAAAAGAGATCAAAATAAAAAGTTTTAGAATTGCGGCGTTTTTGTCACATCCACCGTTACTGGATATTCATCTTCTAGAGATTCAAATCCAACCACGGGAAAATTGGACTATTACGGGGTGCTTAAAAAAATAATTCGGGTGCGTTATCATGAACAGACGGTTGTCATGTTCAAATATCTATGGTACGATGTCCATCATGAACATACTAGGTTCAAAGTTGAAAATGGCCTACTTTTACTCAATTCATCGAAACTAGCTTTTGGTAAAGAGCTTTATATTCTCGCTAGCTAAGCCCATCAATACTTTTTTGTCGCAGGCTCTAAAGATGCCTAGTGGAATGTTGCTGTTGTAACGAATCCACGAGACTATTACAACATGGGTGAAAGTGATATAAGCGAGACTAGTTGTCCTACAATCCCGGTTATATAAGATGATACTATTCCTATCGAATTCAACAGCGGTTTATCAAGAACAAATATAGAGCCCGAAATAGTCTCTGATGTGCCATCGACGGTTGTAGAACCAAAAGTCTAATTAAGACTTTAAATATCTTAATATATTAACCCGCTCTTGTATGATACTCATAACTTAAGTAATGTAAAATTTAAAATTTATTACATCTTTCTTTCCGTATTATTTCATACATTTTATCTTTTTCCGCATATTATCTCCTACAGTTTCGAATTCTAATGTACAGGGATTTTCAAGTTAATTTATATTATTTCCGCATTTCATTTTTTTCTCCCTGTATATTATTTCCACCATTTATTGCTCATGTATGATATTCTTTTCAGCAATAATTTTCACTATTATTTTTTTATCTAACATATTAAACTGTATTCCGTAAAGTTGTTTTAGATATGTCAGGTTCAGATAGCAGGACTGATCATTCTACCGGGGATGAGGGGCGGTCCTCTCAGAAAAAGAAACGGACTGGGAAAGGATCCACACGGGCCAGTGATATATTGAGGAGGATACCACATGCTCCTGACAAGCCGATTGTATACGTTGTGTTCACAGGGAGACGTTGTGACAAGAGCCAGTAAAAAAATTAAAAAATGATGTTGTCGATAGTGAACAGTGAAGACCGTATGTCTCATTTGTTGAAAGACGAAGATGACGAGTGGGAGGTCCTACATTGGGACAGTAAAGCGTTAGGTCTAAAAAAACAAGTCGCTATATGAGAGATGATTGTTAGATTTCTTTTTACAATTCAATACTGCACTTTTTTTTATATGCACACATGTACACACACATACGCATTTATCACAAACACACACACATATACATACACATTTACTAAATTACTATAAAATATCCATACAATGATGAATTATCCTGTTTCGCAGGCTCGGTTCGAGTTCTGGTGGGTTAGCATAGAAGGCCGTCAGGGGGTTTTCGATGAACGCACAGTTTATGATAAGATGTGTAGTCATATGGCGAAGAATTGTAGAGGCCATAACAACAAAATCTTTAGAAAGCTTGAAAACTGTGCCTCACCGAATGAGATATATTCGATTAAGCCGGATCCAGATTGGTCCGGTGAATACTGGCATGCCTTGGTCGATCATTTCTTGTCCGGAGAGTTTAAGGTATGTCTTTGACGATACTATTTTACTATTTTATAGCAACTCAGTAAACAATATTTGATATAATTGCAGGAGAAGAGCGAGCGAGGAAAAGCACCTCACGCTCAGCTGCACGATGTTTATAGGGGTGGGAGCAAGAGTTCCCAGCAGCTTGCCATCGAATACATAAGTATCGTATTTGATATTAATACGTTAAAATTATCTTACAAATTTATGTATGAACTTTCTAAATGTTATAAGCAGGAAGAAACTCATTGTAGAGAGTCCCTTGATCATTTCGAAATCTACCAGGCTCAATTTGTACGGGACGACAACGCGCCTGCATCAATTGAGGCACATAAAATATATGTAAGACTCTATATATGCCGAGCTTCTTAATTATTTCAAAATAATTATTGTGTAGCTTTTAGAATAGCAGTAATACATTTCTTCTACAAACAGGCGGTGATGGCGGCTGAGAGAAATCGGTTGATCCAGGCGATGGAGGCGGAGCAGGGACACCCGGTTGATGACGCGCAGAAAACATTCATCGTAGATAGAGATTTTAGGGTGTTTAGGCCGGATCGTCACGGGAGATTACAGTGCGTGTCCTCCAAGATCACTCCACGTCAGTATACCACTCCTTTCCAGCCGGCTGACGAATCGCCTTAGGAGATGCTGATACAGACCAAGGCCTCTAGGACTAGGACCCCTGTGTTTCATTGATCTCCCTAAGAGCGGACGCCGGAATCTGGCAGTTTCTCACGCCGATCGACTGCCGCTCCTGCTCCCGCTGCCGATCTATTTACTGGCTGGACTCTTGAGCAGAGGTTTAATTTTATCGACGCGTACGTCCAAACTGGGAGGCCCGTACCTCCGGTAAGTTTAATAATCCTTACATATACATACATACGCACATATCACAAACACACACAATCATGCATACACACATAAGCATACACACACATGCATACACACGCACATATCACATACACATATGCATACATATCACATGTCACACACACACAATCATACACACGTGCGCATACATACACGTGCATACATACACGCACAATCATACACACACATACACACACATGCATACATACGCACATATCACAGACACACATGTTACACACACACACGCATGCATACATACGCACATATCACATATAAACACACATGCATACATACGCACATATCACACACACACATACACAAACACATATACATACACACATAACATACACAGTGACACAAACAGGCACGCGCACAAGCATACATACACACACGCACACAAACAAGCGCACGCGCACACACATTTGATTAATACAAAATATCTATACTAATTCATGTATTTTAAACTTTTAATCGCAGGGGCTTAACCCGGGAAATCCATGAGCGCCTCCTTCACGATCGACTCTCCCACCTTTCGTCTTCCGTTGATTTTTCATTTTCCACTTTTGTAAATTTATGATGTTAAGATTGAAAAGGAACGCGTAGTATGTATTGCAATCGTATTTGGATAATCGATATTTGAATGGAATGGAATTTGTATTAGAATCGTTATTTGACTGGAATGGAATCGATATTAAATTGAAATAGATTGGATTGGAGATTTTTTTTTACTGTAATCCACTCTATTCGACGAGAAATTTCCGTCGAAATAGACTATTTCGACGCAACTTCCCGTCGAAATAGACTTATTTCGACGGCAATTTCCCATCGAAATATAGAAAAGGATTTTTAAATGATTCTTGAAACAATTTTTTTAACTTAAAAAACTTATATATTTCGACAGAAATTACCCGTCGAGAAAAAAAACCATTTCGACCAGAATTAGCCGTCAAAATAGTTTAGATTATTACGATGAATTTTAACCGTCGAAATAACATATTACGACACAACTTATTGCGTTGGCGTTCCTTCGTGGCTATTTAGTGTTACCCGACGAAATAGACCTATTTCGAACGTATATTGCCGTCGAAATAGATGCCTATTTACTGTAGTACATATATGTGCTTTCTAGTAGGATATCTACGTTTACAGTAATTAAAAAAGAAGAGTCCAGAAGAATATATTATGTATACGTGTATATATTATTTCGTATATGCTTTGTCTTCGAGTTTCAACATATTACTTTTGGTTCCTAGCTTAATAAGTTTCAACACATATTAACACTTTTAATTACTAAAATATCAAACATTCTTATAAAATCTAAAAGGTAAAAAACATAATTAGACAAAATTGTAAAATAAACAATATTTTGATGAGAAACTTTTTCCATGCCCGAATTTGAAAACCTATTTGTTTTTAAACTCATTAAGTTTTAAAATTATTTACAACTAAATACGAAAACGTATATGGCAGTTTCATACCCAAGTATGCTTCAAACGTATTCTACTGGGTTGCATATATCTGTATTCCAATTATACCCTTTCTACTAACTTTTATACTACTCATTATAAAGCAAACAAAAACCCGTTATTTTCAAAATTAATCAATATTAGGATTGAGATAATTTTATTCTTTATATTGGTTATTTAAAATTTTAAATTTTTGATGAGTTTGGGGAGAAAAGATAATAGAGACCTTAACTCTAATTATAATTATAAAAATCTAAACCGAAACAAAAAAAAGGTACATCTTAGCTGGCAAAAGTGTTTGAAATTTTTTTGTCTGACTATTCGAAATATTTCGAGAGTGAAAGAAAAAGGGCAAATTCAAGGATAGAGAGTAGCACCGGTAACAAGCAAGTGCGCAGATCAAGACATTATATCAACGATTGATGTCACGCTCCGCTTTCCGGTATACGGGCAGAGCGCGCGACTGACCGCTACGTATTTACTCAGAATTAAACACGCTAAGCGTAACTAAGCAATATAAAAGAAATATACACAAGAGACAAATGTAATGAACAACAACTTTATTTATTAACATTCTTTTATAGTACATGGAAAAGTAAATATATGGAATGGAAAGCAATGCATAAACAGTGGCAAAACAGAAAAGTAAAGGAAATGTACAAGTGTAATTACAGTTCGGGATATTCAGTAAACTGGTCCAAGTCTTCAATGCTAGGCTCGATCTCTGGAAGGTCTGAATCACCTGACGACATTCCAAAGAAGAAGAAAGAGAATGTCGTCAGCGAACAATCGCTCGATAAGTCTCGTAAATAGACAAGAAAGAAATAGACAGAATAGAGAGTATATTGTTATATTGTTATAATGTTGTTTTCAGTGTTAACGCTGTTGTTTGTACCTTGGTACAGAAGAGACCAGTGTATACGAGAGGAGTCTCAGTTGACCAGAGACTAAGGTGAACGGAATGTACAAGGAACCATTTATGCCACGGTACAACAGTAATGGAATACAGGTTGGGGGTCTTAATTCTTGCAGTCTCGTGCCACTTCTAACACCTTCCGTACCAATCTATCCCTTAAATCCCACAATGTCTTGATTGTATTGTTTGTATTGTATTGTCTTGTATTGTAGATGGAGAACTTACCGAAACCATGATATCGTATAAATGAAAATAGATGTACAGAATAATCATGTAAATGGAATATATCCATGGTTCGGTTCAGTCAAGTTGTATAGATTGATAGATTGAACAGATTGAATATATGGATTCATATTGAATTTTTATATATATACTTGAATCTCATTTAAATCAGATTGATTATATTGAGACCCAGTCTGAGTCAGACAATTAAAAAAGAAATTGAAATCATGAATTAAGTTTTGATATTATCGGTAACTGCTACATATGGACGGCAGGATTTGTCTTTTTCAAAGACGATTACCGTGTTAATAACACCGTTTGTTAAGTTGTCTACCTTAAATAGGCAAGCACCCACTTCTCCGGCTCCCTGAGGCTCAAGAGATTGGTCCCGCTTAAACCTATGTTTACCTGGGTCCTCAGTGTAATTTAGTATAACTTGAGGGAGTTTTATATAAAATTAATTTTGTATAATTTTTAAAATACACCTCAAGTATTTTATTATCGTTTTTAAAATTTTCATTGATGTATATTTTATCATTGTGACATTTCTAGTGAAATAAACCTATTTTTCATAATATAGGGTATTTATTTGCAATATTGAAGTTGTATGGAATTGCATGGTATTTTCTTGTAAATGGAATGTTTTTCTTGAAATTTGGAAATGTGGAATATTATAAATACTAAAATAGATATTTTGATATTAATTACATATATATATTTATTAAAAATATAATTTTTATTTATAATAGAAATCACATTTTCTAAAGAGAATTGTATTTTTAAATCTTTCGAGACCGAATGCTTCTTGCGGAGGTCTGCATCTCACACTAGTAAGCCCGAGGATGTGTGACAATCCGCACCATCCCGAACGGGTTCCCCAAATGGGTTGTAGCGGCGCTTTGCAAAGATTTTTCAAAAAATACATTTCTTATAGAAAACGGTTTTAATAGTAAAAGGTATTTATATGTAAAATTGCATTTTTCCGTATTCTATGTTCCCGAAAGTTATCATGCTATGTTACATATGAGTGTTGTGAGGAGGTAGGTCATTACCTTGTGAACTATCTAAAGGTATAGCATGGGTAATAATGTTTAATGTCGAAACTAAATTACATGGTATTTTTTTGTAAAAGTGCGATAAAAATTGAAATATGAATTCTTTTGATATGGAACTTGTTCAACATGTTTTGTCAATGATTAATAATCATGATGTGAAAGTTTGGTATGGTTGTATTTAAGAAAATTGGAACATTTTAAAGAAAACCGAATCGGAAGTCGGATTAACTCCGCTTCCGTCGGGTTTTAGAAATATAAGATTTTAGAATAGCAAAGTGAGGAGGGAGGAGGGACTTACTGGATTATAGATTAGGGAAGAGGAAGAGGGAGTGGTAGGAGGTGCCGGTGTATCGTTTCGTCGCCGGGAGCTCCTAGGGTCGTCGTCGTAAATTCACTGGAGCTTCGCCCTTCGCTAACTCCACTTATACACAAAAGTTCTAGAGAATTTTCTTGAGAGTTTGGACAAAGTTTGTGAGTGAGGGGGGTGTGAATTGGAGTGGTATTTATATGAAAAGATTAGGGTTAGGGTTTGATAGAAATTGCATTAAAAATTATGCATTAAAAAGATTTTAATTAGGTTTTTAATTTCTCTGGAATAATGCAGGGAAATTAAACATGACAGGGGTTATGGGGATACCAAAACGCACAATTTTCATAAGGAAGAATCGGATTTTGGCCGAGTTCGGCCGGCGGCGGCGGCCGAGTCAGGCGAGTCGCCGGCCGATCCGGGCCGAGTCGGGCCGATTCTTCCTGCCATGTGTCCCTTGTCTCTTGGTCTATCTCTTGGGCCAGTTTGTTTTATATGTGACTTTTGATTTTTACGATTTATGCACGTGTAGTCTCTTGGGCTTCTAAAAAGATTAAAAGAAATCAATATAAAAATAATGTGGCTGATGGGATTTGAACTCTGGTGCTTTGGTTCAGCAGTGCAAGGTCTTACCAATGAGCTACAAACTCCTTCTTGCTATTAAAAAGCAAATCAAATACTTATAGTACTCACAGGAAATGTAAATACCCCAAGTATACATTAATTTTAAATGAATTTTATGTACACTAAAATTGGAGTTGTTACAGTCTACCCTCCTTACAAAAATTTCGTTCTCGAAATTTACAATTTATTTTAAGTACTAATTTACAAATAAGTGAGGGTATCTTGCACGCATCTCATCTTTCCCATATCGATTCTCCTGGAGTGTCTTTTCTCCACATCACTCGAACCAAGTTGACTTTCTTGTTCCGAAGTGACTTCACTTTCCTGTCTAGAATCTCAATAGGTTGTTGCTCACAAAATAAGTCGGGTTGTACAGTGAGATCGGAATGATCGAGAATGTGGCTAGGGTCACTCACATACCTTCTGAGTTAGGATATGTGGAATACGTTATGCACTCCTTCCAATGAAGGTAGAAGTGCAAAGCGATATGCCACTTCACCGATCGTTCGAGTATGTCGAACGGTCCAATATATCTCGGACTGAGTTTACCCCGTCTTCCAAATCAGATCACTCCGCGGTTAGAAGATACCTTTAAGAATACGTAATCTCCCGGATGGAATTCCAAATGACGTCGCTTTGCATCAGCACAGTGCTTCTATCAATCTTGGGCTATGCGCATTCTTTCTCTGATAGTACGAACCACATCAACAGTTGCTACTATCATCTCAGGTCCAAGAAGTTCCCTATCTCCGATGTCGTCCCAACGTAATGGCGATCGACACTTCCTTCCATATTCGATTTTCTTTCCCTCTCTTTTCTTTTTATTCCCTTCCATCATTCCTTAAGTCCCATAGGTTTGTTGATCCTGTAGAATCTGACCCATTTTCTCATCGAGCGAGGGGTACGAAATAAATCAAATTGATTTTTCGATCAAAAATGTGAAATATCTCTATTTTATTCCTACGAATAGAACATGACCATATGAGATGATACGTTAACTATCTGTAGAAATATCCCAGATCAAATCTATGTTTCGATGTATCTACATGTATACTATATATATGTATGATATAGTATATCTGTTTATGAAGTAATTACAGTGCTGCAAAAGGTGTCATTCCTATACTTGCTTGGTAACTATTGTTGTATGAAAACTCCACAATATGTAGGTGATCTTCCCACGATCCTCCAAAGTCTAACATACATGCTCTGAGCATATCCTCCAAGATCTGAATAGTTCGCTCAGACTGACCATCTGTTTGTGGATGATAAGCCGTGCTGAAATTCAGACTTGTTCCCAAGTTTGCTTGCAGACTCGGCCAAAATTGCGATCGAAATCTAGTGTCACGATCGAAGACAATGCAGACCGGTACTCCATGAAGTCTCACGATTTCTTGTATGAGCTCATGGGTATCAGAGATAGTACATATTTGAAGAGTTTAAATCTTAAGTAGATTCTTACCTCCATGTACTTCTTTGCTAGTGTCTCGGTAGATTGGCCAACTCGAAATGGGATGAAGTGAGCCGACTTTGTGAGTTGATCCACAATAACTTATACTGCATCGTTACCCTTTGTGCTGCGAGGGAGTGCAGTCACAAAATCCATCGTGATGTGTTGCCACTTCCATTCTGGGATAGGTAACGGTTGAAGTAATCCAGCAGTCCTGTGATATTCAGCATTTACTTGCTGACACACCAAGCATTTAGCAATGCTTCTGGCTACTTCATACTTCATTCCATACCACTAGTAATTTTGACGTAGATCTTTGTACATTTTTGTACCTCCAGGGTGTACTGAGTAGGAAGAGTTGTGAGCTTCTTTCATTAACTCTTCCTAAACAGAAACTTTTGGTACACATAATCTGCTGCCGTATCTAAAGATCCGTCTTCATGGAAGATGAAGTCTGTTCTGAGTCCATTCTCTATTTGTTCTCTGATCTTTTGCAACTTAGCATCACTTGCTTGAGCTGCTTTGATCTGATTGACAATGGTAAATTGAACTTGTAAATTTATCAAACTTGAAGCGTTACCTGACATGACTACTTCAATCTCCATCTGATGCAAGTCTTAATGAAGTTTCTACTGAGCAGTGAAATTCATTGTTAATGGTTGGCGACTAAGGGCATCAGGTACCGCATTCACCTTTCCTGGGTGATATTGCAAGTTGATGTCAAAGTCCGCCATGAGTTCTAACCATCGTCTCTGCCACATATTAAGCTCCTTCTGAGTAAACACATATTTCAGACTGTTGTGATCTGTGTATATGTTCACTCGTTACCAAGAAGATAATGGCGCCAAATCTTGAGAGCAAATATTACGGCTGCCAACTCCAAATCATGTGTCGGATAATTGCGCTCATGAGTCTTCAGCTGTCTTGAAGCATAAGCCACAACCTTACCGTGCTGATGTAGAACACATCCTAATCCCTTACCGGATGCATCACAATGCACTTCGAAACATCCAGATTGGTCCGGTATAACGAGAATAGGCGCTGATGTCAACCTTGACTTGAGTTCTACGAAAGCTTGTTCGCATGCTTCTGACCACACAAATTCTTCATCTTTACGTGTGAGCTTGGTCAGGGATGTTGCTATCTTTGAAAAGCCTTCAATGAACCTTCTGTAATATCCTGTTAGACCCAAGAAACTTCGAATGTCCTTCACCGACTTTGGTGTCGGCCATTCGCTTACTGCTGAAACTTTCGCTGGATCCACAGAAATTCCTTCGCCTGATACAATATGTCCAAGAAAACCAACTTGAACTAACCAAAACTCGCACTTGCTGTACTTGGCGTAAAGTTGATGTTATCGTAGAGTTTCTAGGACAATTCGTAGGTGCTCAGCATATTCTTTCCGACTCTTAGAATAAACCAGGATGTTGTCGATGAAGATGACAGCGAACCTATCTAAGTACTCCCAGAAAACTTGATTCATCAGGTTTATGAATATTGCTAGTGTGTTGGTCACTCTAAATGGCATCACAAGAAATTCGTAATGTCCATACCAAGTTCTGAATGCTGTTTTATGGATATCAGATTTCTTGACCTTTACCTGATGATAACCTGAATGAAGATCTACCTTAGAGAAAACACAAGATCCACTTAGCTGATCGAATAAATCGTTGATACGCGGTAGCGGATACTTGTTCTTTATCATGACTTCGTTCAAGGCTCTATAATCGATCCACATTCTATATGAACCTTCCTTCTTCTTCACAAGCAGTACTGGTGATCCCCAACTTGAAGTGCTGGGACGAATCCATCCTTTCGCCAATAATTCGTCCAACTGAGTTCGGACTTCCTTCAAACCTTCTGGACTTAATTGATAAGGTGCTTTGATCACCGGTTGTGCTCCTGGTACTAAATAAATGCTGAATTCAAGAGCTCGATCGGGAGGCAAACCTGATATATCGTTAGGAAACATATCGTCGAACTCTCGAACCACTTCTGGCCTTGATTCTTCCTCCGCTTGAATTGCTACAATCATTACTTTCTTTGGTTTCGCTTTGTAAGTACTTTGCTCCAGGGTACGGTCTCCACTTTTAAAATAGAAGACCGGATGGTCTAGAATCTCGAATACTACCTTCCTTTGACGACAGTCGATGGTAGCATAGAAGGTTCCGAGCCAATCCATACCTAGAACCACATCGATGTTCGGAATGTCCAGCACTTTGAAGTCAGTATAGAATTCTCTGCTGCAGACGACTACTGGACACAAGTTGTATCCCATTGTTGCCTTTAGAACGCCATTTCCTGAACTGACATTCCAACTGGATACAAGCGGTGTGACTGGAATCGCATGAGTTCGGACGAACCGTTGCGACATAAAGCAGTGAGATGCTCTAGTATCGAAGAGTGCTAGTGCAGGAAGTGAGGCTACTAAGATTGTATCTAAGGTATGTGGGATATGTTTTAGGTATAGGAAAAATAGGCAGGTGTTAAGACTGAAAGAAAAGATTGAGAAGAAAGGGTTACCAGTGATGACTTGGCCAGTGGCCTCAGCTTCTTCCACGGTCATGGTAAAAGCCTGTCGTCGTGGTATATTCCTCCTGGCCTGAGAAGCATTCCTCAGAATGTTCCGTTAAGCTTGATGGAACTGGCAAGGAGGTGGTGCAGTCGGTGGTCCTCTAGGTGGTGGAGCAGGTAGGGAGAGTCTTGGAGCAGGTGCCTGAAGGGCTGGTCTCTGCTGATAAGTGATTGCTGGCCTTGGTGCAGCAATTGGGTTGTGTCTTTGGGGACAAGACCCAATATTATGAGTAGCTGAGCCGCAGACTAAGCAAAGATGGTTGGCTCGCCGGCAGTCTTTCATCATATGTCCAGCTCTCTTGCAGTAGGTACAAAAGGCTGGGCTGGGCCTGTTTTTCGGTACTCTCGGCCTCCTTGGCACAAATGGTGTCCTTGACGAGGCTCCTCCTGCTATCTGGGTGGCAGGACGCTTAACTCCGGCAGATTGAGGTCTGCCCCTCATCTTTACCACTGCTTCTTAACGTCGGGAAGCTTTCAGAGCGGATTCATGAGTCAGAAAATCTCCTGTGGCCAGTGCAGCCTGGATTTTCGAATCCAAACCTTGTTGAAATCGATGGGCTCTGATCTCATCCGTCGGTATCAGGTGTGCCACAAATCTGTTAAAGTATTGTGTTAGTTGTGTAGTATGTGATATATTGAAAAATCGAATTACTGAGACATATCTTACCGACTTAGCATGGTGAACTCATCATTGTATTCATCCACTGATTTGGTCCACATCGAACACTGTTGCAGATGGATGAACTGTTGTTCCATATCGAACCTGGAAGTCTCACGGAAGTACTTTGTGTCGAATATGTCTCGGAAAGTCTTCCATTCGATGGGTTTATCAAGACGGATTTCTTCCGCCTTCCACCAAACCCGTGCATTGTCCGTGAGCTGCAGTATCGCCACACGAACCCAAGCTATTTCTGGCACTTGTACCGCTAGAAAAAGCCGGTGTAAATCAATGACACCCCAAATCCCAAAATACTCAAATCGGCCCTCAAATCGGCCCTCAAATCCTGTAAGTCTCAGGAAACCTAAGTGTCAAACATCGACACTCTAAACTATCATGAAAAACCGTGCCTAACATCGACACGTAAATACTCATATCTATACGTTCCTCGAAACCCAGGTATCCCACCTCGACACTTGTGTTCCACGTATCGGTCTTTCTGATATCCATACGTTCCTCGAAACCCAAGTATCCCACCTCAACACTTGTGTTCCACGTATCGGTCTCCAAAATCCATGTATCTCTCGGAATGTAAGTGCCTAACCTCGACACTTGAAATTCCTCAAATCGCATGAAAACATATTTCAAATGCGTAAATCATGTAAATAACATATGCAACATAAAACATCAATATGAGCATATCACAGGTAAAGTCCGCTATTTAATTGTATCAAGTTATTAAATATATCTCGTGGTTCCCAAATATCCAAATCCAAAATACATATATATACAGCGTCCCATTCCACCGATATATACGTTATAAAAAGCTGATCATGTAACAATAGCAAAGTATATGTGCGAGCATGTAGGTATAGTATGGCATATGTATAGGCATGTAGGTATACAGGTATGCTATATGTCATATGCGCTATCACACAAGAATAACTGCCTCTATGTCGCTACTCACTAGCAAGGTATATCAATGAATATTTATGTTGTGCGTATCATGGCAATTACCGACGGTGTGTGTAGCATATCATTGATGCTCGTGCAACATGGACTGTCAATAATAGTGCAGTGTATAAAGAATACAAGTTCAGGCACAACAAGTAGCTATAAGCAATGAAATTCATGCATCATCTCTATATGAGCATATACATATGCGGCTAATATCATATCATATCTAGCCCTGACGCTTAACGCCATACGGGCGATTTCCCCGTAGATGTTAAATCTACTCACCATAGTCTCGAGCTATGAAAATCCGACCACCTGCTTCCCTTTGTTCGCAGCGTCCGAAGTCCCCTCTTACGACGCTATAATTTCACAAACACAAAGACAGTGCAAAAATCTTAGAAATCGACCAATATCACGTAAAACTACGTTTTAAACGACGCACTAACTCCAAACTAACACACAAGTGTCCGTCTAATGGCTAACGTGCGTGGAGACACTACGAAACTAACCCAAGTGCAGCAGCTGCACAAGATCACGATCCGTGTCGGATAACGTAACACGCGGACTCAAAACACTAGATTATTGCAAAATGATCCCAGATTTTGCATATTGTAAATACTAAAAAAGTAAACAGTACCAAACACCCCTAAACCACAGCAGACAACTACCCATAAAAAAAACAACACCCAACTCCCCTCCAAAACCGATGTCGCCGGATTTCAAGCTTAGGTCGTCGGCTAAAACCGGTGGGGTGGGTCTCGTGTCTCAGGTGGAATCTTAGGTTCACAAGTACATCACTACAATCTTGTTTGGTCACTCAGTAAAAATCCCAAGTCACAGCAGATCACAGAGGCTCTAAAAAGACACTAAAAATACGATTTTGCACTAATCGATACTTGAAGTGTTCTACACAATAACCAACGAGCTATACATCATAAAAACACCTATTTAACAGTTTAGGGATTATACTTATCAACCTTTGCTCACAAGATCCAAGCTTTCCTAGCTCCAAGTGATCAAATAAGCTAAAGCAATGCTTGAAGTGTTTTTGTGAGATTGTTTATGGAATTTTAGAGATTTATTGAGCTAGGAATTATTGAAATTGATGAAAGAAACACAAAGGGCAGAAGAAGGAGGAAGGAGCTCGGCCAATTGAGGGAGTGGGGGGATTTGTGAAGAGTTTTCTAGCTAAGTCTTTACAATAAATGCACATTAATGCACATACATGCACATGCCACCTCTCCCATTCTTTTCTTTTCTTTAAACTTTAAATCCTTTGCATAAACAAATATCTAGATATTAGTTGGAGAATTTGTTTAACTCAAACTTGATTAATTTTCCAAGATAAAATTTTAGGAGTAAATACACAAACCCCAAATGTAAATACCACATTAAAATAATATTTAAATAGGGAAAAATTCTATTTGAACCAAAACTTCCCATATACCCTCAAAGCTCGCGCACTAGGTTTATTTTAGCTAAACTAGGTGCTGGCATATCTATATGGACGTTTGATCACAGTCGGGTTAAAACGGAAAATACTGACAATTTTACCCTAAAACGGAAAAAATCGTGTAACGATTTCTAAAACGTTACAATCTCCCCCTTATAGAAATTCGGTCCCCGAATTAAAATTTCATACTAAGCATACCTTCAAAAAGATGAGGGAATTTCTTCCGCATCTCGCTCTCGGCCTCCCAAGTGATCTCCTCACTAGTAGGGCTACGCCAAAGAACCTTCACAGATGGTAAGACCTTTGACCGAAGTTTCTTCACCTGCCGATCCAAAATAACTACCGGCTGCTCGGTGAACGAAAGATCGCACTCAAGCTGAACGGTCTCGTGCTGAATCATGCGAGAAGGATCATGAAGGTATCTACGAAGTATCGACACATGGAAAACGGGATGAACATCCGAAAAACTAGGCGGGAGCGCCAAACGATAAGCAACGGAACCCACTCGCTCAAGGATCTCGAAAGGACCTATAAATCTGGAACTGAGCTTCCCCTTCTTCCCAAATCGCATAACGCCCTTCATCAGAGAAATCTTCAGGAATACATGATCCCCCACTGCGAACTCGAGTCTGCGACGACGACGGTCGGCATAAGACTTCTGCCTGCACTAGGCTAATCTCATCCTGTCCTGAATCAGCTGGATCTTCTTCGTAGTCTCCTAAACTAGCTGGGTCCCAAAACTATACTCTCACTGAGTTCGGTCCAACAGACTGGCGATTGACACTTCCTACCATATAAAGCCTCAAAAGGTGACATCTAAATAGTCTCCTGAAAACTGAGAACTCAATCAACGGCAAATGACGATCCCAGCTGCCACCAAAATCAAGCACACATGCACGGAGCATATCCTCCAGAGTCTGTATAGTCTGCTCCGACTGACCATCGGTCTGTGGATGAAAAGCAGTGCTAAAACTCAACCGGGTACCCAAAGCTTCCTGAAACTTCTGCCAAAGACGGCTAGTAAACTGGGTGCCTCTGTCGGATACTATGCATGTGGGAACCCCATGCAAATGCACAATCTCATCTATATACAACTGAGCATACTGAGCATAACCGAAAGTGGTCTTTACTGGAAGGAAGTGAGCCGCTTTCGTCAACCGGTCAACAATCACCCAAATGGAGTCATACCCTCTACTGGTCCTGGGTAGACCCACAATGAAGTCCATAGAAATCTGCTTCCATTTCCACTCCGGAACGGGTAAAGGCTGCAACTCTCCAGCCGGTCTCTGATGCTCAGCCTTGACTTGCTGACAAGTCAGGCACTTCGAAACAAAGTCCGAAATATCGCGTTTCATCCCTTCCCACCAGTAAAAGTCTTTCAAGTCACGGTACATCTTGGTGGAACCTGGATCAACGCTAAAGGCCGACTGATGTGCCTGCTCTAGGATCTCGCATCTCAACCCATCAGCATCTGATACACACAAGAGAGTCCCGTATCGTAGCACACCCTGGTCATCAATCATGAACTCTGAAAATGTACCCTGTCGAACAATGTCAAGAATCTCGGACAAACGGGCATCACTGGGTTGCGCCTCAAGGATATGATCAAGTAGTAGTGGACGGGCGCGGACATGAGCAAACTGTCCCCCAGCGGAAGTGAACTCGAACTGCACTCTACCATCACACAAGAGCTGCCAATCTGCAGAAGACTGACACTGAACTGCGCTCAACTGGGACAAGCTACTCCCGGGCCTACGACTCCAAGCATCAGCTACCGCATTCGCCTTGCCCGGGTGATAAAGGATCTCACAATCATAATCCTTCACTAGCACCATCCAACGGCGCTGTCTCAGATTCAGATCCCTCTGCTAGAAGATATACTTCAAGCTCTTGTGATCCGTGAAGATCTGACACGATTCCCCGTACAAGTAGTGTCTCCTAATCTTCAACGCAAAGACCACCGCGGCCATCTCAAGATCGTGAGTGGGGTAATTCTGCTCGTGCTTTTTCAGCTGCCTAGAAGCATAAACAATCACTCTATCATGCTGCATCAATACACAACCGAGCCCCACTCTAGAAGCATCACAGTAAATAACATAACCGCCCGATCCAGAGGTAAAAATAGAACTGGTGTTGTCGTCAACCGAGTCTTCAACTGCTGAAAACTCTGCTCGCACGCATCAGTCCAAAGAAAAGGAACTCCCTTCCGGGTCAGTCCAGTCTACGGTGCAACGATACTCGAGAAATCCTGCACAAAATGGCGATAATAACCAGCTAAGCCCAAAAGGCTGCGAACCTCAGTCACCGATACAGGTCTGGGCCAAAGCTGTACAGCCTCGATCTTCCTCGGGTTCACAAGAATACCATCACCAGTCAACACATGACCCAGGAAGTCAACTCTATCAAGCCAAATCGCGCACTTTGAGAATTTAGCATACAGCTAGTGCTCTCTCAATGTCTGCAAAGCAATCCTCAAGTGCTGCTCATGCTCCTCACGACTCCTAGAGTAGACCAGTATGTCATCAATAAACACAATAATAAACTGGTCAAAGAACGGCCTGAAAATACGGTTCATCAGATCCATGAACGTTGCTAGCGCATTGGTGAGTCCGAACGACATCACCAAAAACTCATAATGCCTATAGCGTGTACGAAAAGCAGTCTTCGTAATGTCATCATTCCGAACCCGCAACTGATGATAACCCGAACGCAAATCAATCTTAGAAAAATGTTTCGCACCCTGGAGCTGATCAAATAAATCGTCAATGCGAGGTGAAGGATACATGTTCCGCACCGTAACTTGGTTCAATTGACAATAATCCACACACAGCCTCAAACTGCCGTCCTTCTTCTTGACGAACAGAACAGGAGCTCCCCACGGCGAAACACTTGGACGCACAAGCCCCATATCAAGCAACTCTTGCAATTGATCTTTAAGCTCTTTAAGCTCTGCCGGAGCCATCCGATAAGGCGGTATAGAAATAGGCTCCATGCCAGGAATCAGATCAATGCAGAACTCAATATCGCGCTCTGGCGGCATCCCAGGTAACTCATCGGGAAAGACGTCGGGAAACTCTCGCACGGTAGGAACCTGGTCCAACGACTCCACTGTGGCTCCAGTATCATGAATGAAAACCAAGAATCCCCGACATCCCCTCCTCAAAAGCCGACTAGCGCAAAGGACAGCAATCAAACTGTGAGGGGCGGCACTACGGTCCTCCTGCACAACAAACACTGACTCGCCGGGAAAACAAAACCTAACTGTTTTCTCGCGGCAGTCCACGGACGCATAGAAAGTAGCTAACCAGTCCATGCCCAGCAAAACGTCGAAGTCCAACATCTCAAAAAGGATCAAGTCGACGGACAGATCTCTGTCTCCTATACGGACAGCACACGACCGGAACACGTGTCGCGCAACAAACGACTCTCCCACATGAGTAGTCACGACAAGCGGCTGATCTAGCAAACACGACTCTCGGCCTAACCTCGGCACGAAGTGTATCGAAACATACGAATGCGTAGATCCCGGATCGAAAAGAGCATGTGCATCATAAGAACATACAGAAATGGTACCTAAAACCATAGCATTGGACGCTTGCGCATCCTGATGAGTCAAGGCAAACACCCGAGCCTGGCCTCTACCGGCAACTGGCTGATCTCCGCCATTACCACCCCGCCCTCTCGGTACAAAACCACCGCGACCCCGACCTCTCTGCACAAGAATCTGACGCGGAGCAACAACCGGCATAAGGGGAAACGCCCTCTGAGGTGGAGAAGGTGGTAAGGTAACCTGTGGTATAGCTTCCTTGCTCACCCGTGGCTCAGCACAATCCCGAACCCGATAACCCATACTCCCGCACCAATAACATCCAGATGCAAACTGCTGACCCTCCTGAGGGTAAGAGCTAAAAAACCGACCTCGTCCCGAACCTCCACTACTTCCAGTATCTGAACGGGAACTGTCACGACGTCTAAACGCTCACCTCCTCGCCTGATCACCAGTACGAAACCTCTTCGGTTCTGGAGCAACTGACGACTCAGAAAGACGCTCCTCCACCAATAGGGCTCCTTCCACCGCTGCCGTATATGTGTCGCAATGCTGAGTGTTGATGGCTAGGAACAACTGGATAAGCAGGCCTCGAACAAACCTCTTCACCCTCATCTCCTCAGTCTCCACCAAGTACGGAGCATACACTGACAGCTCGGTAAACAGTATATCATACTCAGACATCGTCATCCCAGGAGTCTGGCGTAACGACTCAAATCTACGCGCTCGCGCATCCCTGACGCTCGGTGGAAGAAAACGGGCGAGAAATACAGTCACAAACTCAGCCCAGGTCATAGGAGCAAGACCCGCGGCTCTTCCCCTTTCCAACGACTCACACCACTTCTGGGCCATACCCTCCAGACGAAAGCTCGCAAACTCCACCCATTTCTCATCGGAGCATCGGAGCGAATGACAAATCCTGGCCATCCGGTCGATAAACGACTGCGGATCCTCAGTAATATATGTGCCAGTGAACACCGGAGACCTCAGCCTCATGAACTCGGTCAGTGACACTTTAATAACCTCCGGAGCTGTAACTGCGACTGCCGGAACTGTAGGTACCATCGTGGTCCCTGCAACGGGTGGAACAACTGCCTTCCCCTGCGCTCGAATGGCCTCTACTAAAGTCCCCATCATCTGGCGCAGGTCCTGCATACCAGCCCGAAACATAGCAATATGCTTCGGTACAACAGGCATATCGCCCTGGTCAGTCCTCGCCTCAGACGAGTCGACTCTGAACTCGGCCCTCGCGGCTGCTCTCTATGCCCTCGTAGTCTTCGGCAGCATATGGACTGGAAATTGAAACAAGATTCGATAAGGAAACAGGAATCGAATCACTAGGATGTATATCATCACGGAAGAAATTTCAATCAATAAGTCATAAGGTCACTTAGGCGGAGTACCGTGTCGTAAGTATGCCGCGGAACATACACATGCCACATTACTCTGCTTAAGCTAGCTACTCCATCATACCAAGGTCATCATACACTCCGAACGGTAAAACCTAGCGCTCTGATACCAACTTTGTCAAAACCCAAAATTTGGCCCGTAACCGGCACTTAAACTACGTAACGTCAACAGGCGTACGCAACTTAAGTAAGCCGAAACCCAGAAATCTAAACCACCCAAAACTGGATAAGCGGAGAAAAATATAGTTTAAAACATTCGGAAAACCACAAGTAAAATCTCTAACTCTAGTTTTCTTTCTTAAAAATTTCGGCAGCACCTCCTTTGTAAAAACTAGCCCCGAAAATGGGTACAACATATATAATATATAAAGCATCCCAAACGGGAGCAAATCACGCCCAACGGCGGAGACAACCACCACAAACATATATACGACGCCGAAGCGAAGAAATATAAAAGAAAATTGCATAAAGAAGTAAAACTTTTCAACAAAACCGGCTTCCACAAGCATGGCACCCAAGTCACCAAAATAATAATACAACACCGAATCCTCACAATTCATCTCTAAGTCAAATACAAGAAGTGGTAGATGGAGAATACTAGATCCAACAAAAAGATATCAATATACAAACAGATAACCACAAACCCACCTAAAAGCAAAGGCCTCACAGCCAAACGTAGCGGTATTCGCAAAAGTAGAGATGATAAGACTCCCTGCCGTGACTACTCAGAGGGTAAGTCCTGCAAAACACGGTGACACAACAGGGGTGAGTTGCCAACTCGTGAATAGTAAATATCATACTGAAATCGCAAGTATGCACTAACAGCAATGATCAATAGCATGCAAGCTGGTAGCATGAGTATTGATATATGAATATGCAACTATCATGATCGAGGTACACCACCAGGATACTATATCTACATGAATCAAATGTATATCAACTGAATACTGAGTGCGGGATAATAAATAATCTCATGCACAAATCATAAGCATGGAAAAACCCGGTGTAAATCAATGACACCCCAAATCCCAAAATACTTAGATCGGCCCTCAGATCGGCCCTCAAATCCTGTAAGTCTCAGGAAACCTGAGTGTCAAACATCGACACTCTAAAATATCATGAAAACCCGTGCCTAACATTAACACGTAAATACTCATATCCATACGTTCCTCGAAACCCAAGTATCCTACATCGACACTTGTGTTCTACGTATCGGTCTTTCTGATATCCATACGTTCCTCGAAACCCAAGTATCCCACCTCGACACTTGTGTTCCACGTATCGGTCTCCAAAATCCATGTATCTCTCAGAATATAAGTGCCTAACCTCGATACTTGAAATTCCCCAAATCGCATGAAAACATATCTCAAATGCGTAAATCCATGTAAATAATATATGCAACATAAAACATCAATATGAGCATATCACGGGTAAAGTCCGCTATTTAACTGCATCAAGTCATTAAATATATCTCGCGGTTCCCAAATATCCAAATCCAAAATACATATATATACAGCATCCCATTCCACCGATATATACGTTATAAAAAGCTGATCATGTAACAATAGCAAAGTATATGTGCGAGCATGTAGGTATAGTATGGCATATATATAGGCATGTAGGTATACAGGTATGCTATATGTCATATGCGCTATCACACAAGAATAACTGCCTCTATGTCGCTACTCACTAGCAAGGTATATCAATGAATATTTATGTTGTGTGTATCATGGCAATTACCGACGGTGTGTGTAGCATATCATTGATGCTCGTGCAACATGGACTGTCAATAATAGTGCAGTGTACAAAGAATACAGGTTCAGGCACAACAAATAGCTATAAGCAATGAAATGCATGCATCATCTCTATATGAGCATATAGATATGCGGCTAATATCATATCATGTCTAGCCCTGACGCTTAACACCATACGGGCGATTTCCCCGTAGATATTAAATCTACTCACCGATGGTCTCGAGCTATGAAAATCCGACCACCTGCTTCCCTTTGTTCGCAGCGTCCGAAATTCCCCCTTACGACGCTATAATTTCACAAACACAAAGACAGTGCAAAAATCTTAAAAATCGACCAATATCACGTAAAACTATGTTTTAAACGACGCACTAACTCCAAATTAACACACAAGTGTCCGTCTAGTGGCTAACGTGCATGGAGACACTACGAAACCAACCCAAGTGCAGTAGCTGCACAAGATCACGATCCATGTCAGATAACGTAACATGCGGACTCAAAATACTAGATTATAGGAAAATGATCCCAGATTTTGCATACTGTAAATACTAAAAAAGTAAACAGTACCAAACACCCCTAAACCATAGCAGACAACTACCCACAAAAAACCAATACCCAACTCCCCTCCAAAACCGATGTCGCCGAATTTCAAGCTTGGGTCGCCGGCCAAAACCGGTGGGGTGGGTCTCGTGTCTCAGGTGGAACCTTAGGTTCACAAGTATATCACTACAATCTTATTTGGTCACTCAGTAAAAATCCCAAGTCACAGCAGATCACAGAGGCTCTAAAAAGACACTAAAAATACGATTTTGCATTAATCGATACTTGAAGTGTTCTACACAATAACCAACGAGCTATACATCATAAAAACTCATATTTAACAGTTTAGGGATTATATCTATCAACCTTTGCTCACAAGATCCAAGCTTTCCTAGTTTCAAGTGATCAAATAAGCTAAAGCAATATTTGAAGTGTTTTTGTAAGATTATTTATGGAATTTTAGAGATTTATTGAGCTAGGAATTGTTGAAATTGATGAAAGAAACACAAAGGGCAGAAGAAGGAGGAAGGAGGAAGGCCAATTAAGGGAGTGGGGGATTTGTGAAGAGTTTTCTAGCTGTGTCTTTGCAATAAATGCACATTAATGCACATTAATGCACATACATGCACATGCCACCTCTCCCATTCTTTTCTTTTATTTAAACTTTAGTTGGAGGGTTTGTTTAACTCAAACTTGATTAATTTTCCAAGATAAAATTTTAGGAGTAAATACCCAAACCTAAAATGTAAATACCACATTAAAATAATATTTATATAGGGAAAAATTCTATTTGAACCAAAACTTTCCATATACCCACAAAGCTCGCGCACTAGTTTTATTTTAGCTAAACTATGTGATGGTAAGTCTATATGGACGTTTGATCACAGTCAGATTAAAACGGAAAATACCGACAATTTTACCCTAAAACGGAAAAAATCGCGTAACGATTTCTAAAACGTTACAATATTGTTATAATGTTGTTTTCAATGTTAACACTGTTGTTTGTACCTTGGTACAGAAGAGGCCAGTGTATACAAGAAGAGTCTCGGTAGATCAGAAACTAAGGTGAACGGAATGTACAAGGAACCGTTTATGCCACGGTACAACAGCAATGGAGTACAGGTTAGGTGTCTTAATTCTTGCAGTCTCGTGTCACTTCTAACACCTTCCGTGCCAATCTACCCATTAAACCCCGCAATATCTTGATTGTATTGTTTGTATTGTATTGTAAATTGTATTGTCTTGTATTGTAGATGGAGGACTTGCCGAAACCATGATATCGTATAAATGGAAATAGATATACTGGATAATCATGTAAATGGAATATATCCACGGTTCGGTTCGGTCAAGTTGTATAGATTGATAGATTGAACAGATTGAATATATGGATTCATATTGAATTGTTATATATATACTTGAATCTCATTCAAGTCAGATTGATTATATTGAGACTCGGTTGAGTCAGAAAATTAGAAAAGAAATTGAAATCCTGAATTAAGTTTTGATGTTATCGGTAACCGCTGCACATGGACGACAGGATTTGTGTATTTTTCAAAGACGATTGCCGTGTTGATAACACCGTTTGTTAAGTTGTCTACCTTAAATAGGCAAGCACCCACTTCTACGGCTCCATGAGGCTCAAGAGATTGGTCCGGTTAAACCTATGTCTACTAGGGTCCTTAATGTAATTTAGTATAACTTAAGGGGGTTTTATGTAAAAATAATTTTCAAAATACACCTCAAGTATTTTATTATCATCTTTAAAGTTTTCATTGATGTATATTTTATCATTGTGATATTTCTAGTGAAATAAACCTATTTTTCATAATATAGGGTATTTATTTGCAATATTGAACTTGTATGGAATTGCGTTGTATTTTCTTATAAATGGATTGTTTTTCTTGAAATTTGGAAATATGGAATATTATAAATACTAAAAATAGATGTTTTGATATTAATTACATATATATTTATTTATTAAAAATATAAGTTTTATTTATAATAGAAATCACATTTTCTAAAGAGAATTGTATTTTTAAATCTTTCGAGACCGAATGCTTTTTGCGGAGGTCCGCATCTCGCACTACTAAGCCCGAGGATGTATGATAATCTGCACCATCCCGAATGGGTTCCCAAAATGGGTTGTAGCGGCGCTTTGCAAATATTTGTCAAAAAATACATTTCTTGTAGAAAACGGTTTTAATAGTAAAACGTATTTATATGTAAAATTGCATTTTCCCTTATTCTATGTTCCCGAAAGGTATCATGTTATGTTACATATGAGTGTTGTGAGGAGGTAGGTCATTACCTCATGAACTATCTAAAAGTATATCAAGGGTAATGATATTTAATGTCGAAACTAAACTACATGGTATTTTTCTGTAAAAGTGCAATAAAAATTGAAATATGAATTCTTTTGATATGGAACTTGTTCAACATGTTTTGTCAATGATTAATAATCATGATGTGAGAGTTTGGTATGGTTGTATTTTATAAAATTGGAACTTTTTAAAAAAAACGAATCGGAAGTCGGATTAACTCCGCTTCCGTCGGGTTTTAGAAATACAAGTTTTTAGAATAGCAAAGTGAGGAGGGAGGATGGACTTACTGGATTGTAGATTAGGGAAGAGAAAGAGGGAGTGGTAGGAGGTGAAGGTTCGTCGTTTCGTCGCCGGAAGCTCCTAGAGTCGTCGTCGGAAGTTCGCCGGAGTTTCGCCCTTCGCTAACTCCACTTGTATACAAAAGTTCTAGAGAATTTTCTTGAGAGTTTGGACAGAGTTTGTGAATGAGGGGTATGTGAATTGGAGTGGTATTTATAGGAAAAGATTAAGGTTAGGGTTTGATAGAAATTGCATTAAAAATTATGCATTAGAAAGATTTTAATTAAGTTTTTAATTTCTCTGAAATAATGCAGGGAAATTAAACATGACAGGGGTCATGGGGATGCCAAAAGGCATAATTTTCGAGAAGAAAGAATCGGATTTTGGACGAGTTCGGTCGGCGGCGGCAGTCGAGTCGCCGGCCGATCCGGGCCGATTCTTCCTGCCATGTGTCCCTTGTTGCTTGGTCTATCTTCTGGGCCAGTATGTTTTATATGTGACTTTTGGTTTTTACGAGTTATGCACGTGTAGACTCTTGGGCTTCTAAAAAGATTAAAAGAAGTTAATATAAAAATAATGTGCCTAATAGGATTTGAACTCTGGTGTTTTGGTTCAGCAATGCAAGGTCTTACCAATGAGCTACAAGCTCCTTCTTATTATTAAAAAGCAAATCAAATACTTATAGTACTCACAGGAAATGTAAATACCCTAAGTATACATTAATTTTAAATGAATTTTATGTACACTAAAATTGAAGTTGTTACAATTGATGTATTCAGGTTTTAGGTATATTCTAAGTTGATGATAAGACGACTCTGGGTTGTGAAATTTCTAAGGATTGTTTTGATAGAGGACGCCCAAAACTTGGGTATTTTGAAAAAACAAGCCTTAAAATATGTATTTCTTAATACATTATCCAAAACATAAAATTAAACAAAATACAAATCTCCAATCAACTTTCATCAACAAAACTGTTTCCATGTATGTTAGAAATAACCAAATACAAATTTCCAATCAACTTTCATCAACAAAACTGTTTTCATGTATGTTAGAAATAACCAAATACAAATCTCCAATCAACTTTCATCAACAAAACTGTTTCCATATAAGCTAGAAATAGTCGTTAAGGGATGTGTAAAGACCAAAATACCGCTTTATTCTATGATCAATAACTCATCCCTGTTTCTCTCTAGGGCATATACAGTTTCTCTCTTGTCTCTAAATCTTCATCCTGCTACTTACACTTTAAGTTTTTCTCTTGGCAGCGAATTTTTAACTATCAACTTTAGCTCAGATACCAAATTCACTTACTTAATGTACACATCAAAACATAGACTTGGCAAATTATAGAGAACAATCCTCTTAATTGCAACTGTCAATTTCTCTAAAACGAACGACCAATTTTCATCATTTGAATTACTAAATTGACTAAGTTTATGTAGACATCAATATTTACACCAATTAAGATAGTCAATTTTCATTATAAGAGAAAGTTTGAAAGGAAAAAAAATTATAGATGCCTTAACCCAAAAATTTCACCAAAAATACCAATGTGCATAGAAATATGGCATAGATTAGAAAATTTAATTACTTTATAACATTGCATTAGGCATATGATACCAAATTTGGGTTGAAATCTTACATTTGTTGAGGCTACGAGTTTGGACCCGAGGACATGGTAAGAACCCGACTTGGGAGAGCTTCAAAGAGGAGAGCTTGACTGTTTGAGAGAGATGGGTAGGAGAGAGAAACAGGAGATAGGAGCTTGAGCATGAGAGAACTTAAGAAAGAAGTTGCACAAGTAGCTCGAGAAAGTAGATGAGAGATAGAAAGGGGATGAGTTAGAAAACAAAATATCTAAGGAATTACATCTTCTAACCTAACCCAAGTTAAGAGCTTAACCAACAACAGGATGATAGAATGTTGTTTATAGATAGCATTTATGTTAGGATTTTGAATTTAGAAATACCTTTAGCATGTGTTTCTTCAAAATATATATGTTTTGAGTGACTTATATCAAAATAACCCAATTTGTAAATAATAATAATATAGTATCTTTCAAATTCAATTACGGGTTTAAATAAATTATATAAAATGTCCTGGACTTTATAGTACTTTTTAAAGTAGATGGATTAAAAATAAATAAATCAATTTCGATATTGTCAGTAATTTTTCTTGATATCTCTCGATTTTCAGTTTCATGATGGTTCAACACCATCTTCAATCTCTTTTTATTTTAATAAACTTGCATAATGTTAATCCATGAACTATATTTGTCAGATTTTGTTTTTCCTTTTATCCACTAATGCTACAAAATATATTATCATACAAATATTTTATTTTTAGTTTCCACCAATATCAGCCAAATCAAGTGATCTGCAACATAATTGTTGTAAGGGATATATCATACTCAACATTTGGTTGATGCATTAACTTAAATAAGCCTGTGAAATTAATAGGCATAAGAGGAAAGTAAAAATGAAATAACTAAAAAGATAAAATATTCTATAATGAGTTGATTTATCTCAAAAGGTGAAAAGAATATATAGTTTATTAATTTGTTATTCAATCTAACATACAATTAATAGCTTGATTAGGTTAGGCATATATGGTATGTGTCACACATAATAGATGCATGACTATTTTTAGTTGATGTACTCCAACGATAAAAAGATTTAAATATATGTATAAAATTTCTGGTATCAGTAAAAATGACTGCTTTTGAGCTCACACAATGCATGTGAAATGAAAATTTGGGGTGTTCCTCATGCATCACCCCCAAAACCTACCTATTGCTGTATGCTTCACTCTCTATGCTTTGAAATTCAATATTCCACCCCCAAAACCTCATCTTTATCTCTGAAACCTTCTCATTAATTTCATCATCTCTGGTAACCGTAGTTGGGCTAACATATCCTAATAAATGCCATATAAAGTTAGAGAAATTCATTTTAACACCCATGTATGCATATTGAAGAAGAAGCTATGATACCATTTGATGATGCTCATAAGTGGGAACTCTCTAAATCATGACACGTTGCAGATGACGTGTGCTGAGGCACACGGAAACAAGACAAGAACCACACATTGGAGGCGTCCCCCAGGCTATCGTCCCACGGCTTGGACCCGACCTCCGAGAATTCCCTGAACATTCCTATTCTCGCCATGTAAATGACCCTTGGCTCGCCTCCGAGCCCTCCTACACACCGAGCTCCTCAGCCCTTCTCCTTCGAGCTATCACAGAACAAAACTAGCTCGGCCTCCCACCCTCTTTTAGGCCTCTCGCCGAGCTTGGCCTCTTCGGTTCCATCGGGCGACATAGAACGCGGGTCACAAGCGCCTCCGCCATGGCTCCGCGAATCTCGCCAGACGCGAGATATTCGCCGCCCCACGATCCCGCGTTCCACATCGTCGCATCCCCCATTAACGAGCGTATCTCATCATTAATGGGGGATCCCGCCATTCTCGCAGGCGTAACGCCAGGGACGTAACGGCCGGCAAGGATCTCGCGCCTGCTAGCCCATGGCAGCCGCTATATAAACCCCCCTCTCAGACGACTCAGGTAACGCAATTTTATCATAATAGGCCGCAATTCTGCCCAAATAACTCGGCTTTTGATCGTCGGAGGGTCCACGGTGGCACAACCACCCCAGAACTTCTTTGCAGGTGGCTCAGCCTCATTCCAAATCAAGCCTACTGAGATCCACATGCTCCAAGAGGCAACCCTCAAACCCAATTTTTGTCGTTCATCAACGCTCGCGCCAAATCGACGGAGGACAACAACTGAAGGAGATCCTGACCTCCATCAGTTGGCGCTGTCTGTGGGAACTTCGAAAATTCCACTCTTCAAAAGTTGATCTTCCGATCTCGAACCCATGGCGAGCGATCACCGTGACGATCCAAGCATAAGCCGCCGCCCTCCACATAATGGAGGCGCGGACGGATCCTCTCCTCCCCCTAACGCCGTTCACGTCCTGTCTGCACGGATCGACAAGCTCACGTCCATCGTCGATGCCCTTGTCCGCGTCCAAATAGCGGGACAAGCCCCCCAGATCGCTGTTCCCCCACCTCGGGATCGCAACCTCCGCGGAGGGGGAGATGAAACTGCCCACGCTGGAGCCACTGAACAGCGTCTCGCTATCTCCGGCGACCACATGTCCTCCGCGGCGACCAATTCAATGACCCGCTGGGGGCCTCACAGCTTCACGCCGAGGTCTCGTGAAAGAGTGCCCCGCCCTGAGGCCCATCGCGTGCCTTTCCCTCCCGAGGAGGTGTCGGTCAGCTCACCTACTCTCAGGCATGGCCGGCACCCTCTCCCTCGACGGGGTCACGCGAACGGCACTCACCGTGGTGACTCGAGAACGACCTCTCTAGGGGATCTGAGGAACCTCATAGAGCGGAACCGGAGTCGTAGCCAGGCACAGACCGCCAGCGGGAGGGGCCATAACTCCGAATACGCCGAATCCTCGTGGTACCATGACTATCTCGACGCCCTCGAAAAGAAAATCGAGAGTATACATCGGGAGAGTCGTCCTTCAAGCGAAGGGCCAGGTATGCCGCCGACTCGCTTACGAAGCCCTTCACTGAAGAGTTGCTCGTTGTCCGTGTCTCATCCAGAAACAAGCCTCCAAAGGTGGCCTTCTTTGACGGAAAGTCCGACACGAAAAACCACCTGGACGCGTTCACGGCGGGCATGTGCTTCCAGGAAAACTCTGACGCCGCCCAATGCCGAGCGTTCCCCGCCACTCTCATCTGCGCTGGACGAGACTGGTTCCGAGGACTCACGCCATGCTCCATCTCTACCTTTGATGAGCTGGCCGCCCAGTTCCTCGGGCATTTCGTCAAGAACAAATGGTAGAACCGAACCGTTGATTACCTCTTCACTATAAAGAGCGGAGACAAGGAATCCTTCAAACGATACGTCACCCACTTCTACAACGCTCTTCTTGAGGTTCCCGAGCATCGGGACGGGACGGTCATCACGACTCTAAGGTCGAGTCTTAGGCACAAGGAGTGGCTCCGCTCCTTTACATTACCGCAACCTAAGACCATGGCCGCGGTAAAGGCTTGGATCGAGCGAGAAATCCAGCTCGAGTCCGAGGTGAACGCGAACCTACCCTGGAGCGACTAGACCGATCAAAAGAAGAGGGGTTGGGAAGAGAAGAAGAAGGCTGACCGTCCAAATCCATACTCCCCGAAGTTTTAAGAGTATACTCCGCTCAACATCTCTCAGACTGAGCTGTCGGAAAGGCGAAGGGCGAGCGATTCTTCAAGCTCCCCCCGGTCACCAATAGAGTGGCCAAACGGACTCGAAACCCGTACTGCGCCTTTCACTGGTCGCAGGGACACCCCGCCGAGAACTATAAATAGCTCCACGACTACATCGAGTAGTTGATCCGCTCGGGGCACCTGGCAAAGTACTTGCGGGAAAAGCGACAAGCAGACCGGGAGCAGGAGAACCATCCCCCTCCCGGTGAATTAACGATCGGCCAAATCATGGTTGTGTCAACGGGGGGTGCACCTGGAGCCGGTAAGATTCACCGCCTCCTGCCGGTCGAGGGAACTAGCGGCCAGCCCCGGAAGAAAATCAAGGCCGCCGAGCCCATCACCTTCACCGACAAAGACCTCAACGGGATATCCTTGCCTCATAATGACCCCCTCGCGATTACAGCACAGGTCCACCGATACGAGGTTCAAAGGATACTGGTCGACTCGGGAAGCTCAGCGGACATCTTTTTCTATGACGGCTTCCTACGTATGGGGCTCGGCCCATCGGGCCTGAGGCCAACCGCCCACATTCTGTCGGAGTTTACTAACCACTCCCTCCCGGCAGAAAGAGTGGTTACCCTCCTTCTTAAGATTGGGGAGGCGGGTCTTATAAGAACCATACCGGTGGAGTTCATCGTCGCTAGAATTCCCTCGTCCTACAACATCCTCCTGGGACGTCCGACGCTAAACTCCCTTCGGGCCTAAATCTCGACCTACCACCTCGCGATCAAGTTTCCACTGGATTAAGTGGGAATAGGTCGAGCCTACGGGAACCAGCAAATCGCAAAGATTTTCTTCACATCGACATCCACCTCTTGTTGGAGATAGTGCCATCATAGTCAATTATTGGATCACAGGTACGTGATTGCAATGATTGCGGAGGACCTATACCGGTATGACAGTCTTACTCGAGATGATAGTATGCTATCTGGTTTGCCTTTATCAGTCCTGTACATGTTCAGGTGACTGATTACATGTTACACTTTGATAGAGCCCTTAGGATCTTGCTTTACCACCAACAGTATGATGGCGATCATATACGTGAGAGTTGGGTGGTTTATACGCATATCCTTAATTGTGGTCCCTAGTCGTGGGAGTTTCGAGACAGGGCATCGATACTCCGGAGTAGACTAGTGTATACAGTCGAGACCCCGACGAGGGGCGGTGGCCGGTCTCACAAGCCACTGGTGTCAGTTGGATCACCTAAGATGTATACAGGTGCTCATTGGGTTATGAGTACACCGGACAGGACTCGCCGGGAATCTGCTAGTTAGTATTATATCTACCGTCAGATAGTAGTTCCCTGGTGACATGTGTACAGGTTAGTTCATCGACCTGAGGTCGTCATTTGTCTCGTGTGAGTTCCCACTGTGCTTTGATTTCTACCCTACCACGGCTCAAAGGAGTCGTGCAAACAGGTAGTTTTTGGGTACAGTCCCGAGCCATATGGAGGCACGTGAGCGGATCGGCAGGGGATTCGTCTCTCCCGGTATTGAGGGCGAGATCGTGCTGTGTCTAGGAGAGCCATTACACAAAGCCCACGGCCGTGGCAGGAGATTTACTGGTAGGTACTGTTGGAGATAGTGCCCTCATAGTCAATTATTGGATCGCAGGTACGTGATTGCAATGATTGCGGAGGACCTATACCGGTAGGACAGTCTTACTCGAGATGATAGTATGCTATCTGGTTTGCCTTTATCAGTCGTGTACATGATCAGGTGACTGATTACATGTTACACTTTGATAGAGCCCTTAGGATCTTGCTTTACCACCAACAGTATGATGGCGATCATATACGTGAGAGTTGGGTGGTTTATACGCATATCCTTAATTGTGGTCCCTAGTCGTGGGAGTTTCGAGACAGGGCATCGATACTCCGGAGTAGACTAGTGTGTACAGTCGAGACCCCGACGAGGGGCGGTGGCCGGTCTCACAAGCCACTGGTGTCAGTTGGATCACCTAAGATGTATACAGGTGCTCATTGGGTTATGAGTACACCGGACAGGACTCGCCGGGAATCTGCTAGTTAGTATTATATCTACCGTCAGATAGCTGTTCCCTGGTGACATGTGTACAGGTTAGTTCATCGACCTGAGGTCGTCATTTTTCTCGTGTGAGTTCCCACTGTGCTTTGATTTCTACCCTACCACGGCTCAAAGGAGTCGTGCAAACAGGTAGTTTTTGGGTACAGTCCCGAGCCATATGGAGGCACGTGAGCGGATCGGCAGGGGATTCGTCTCTCCCGGTATTGGGGTCGAGGTCATGCTGTGTCTAGGAGAGCCATTACACAAAGTCCATGGCCATGGCAGGAGATTTACTGGTAGGTACTCCAGTAGTATCTCAGGGTGTTATTGGGCTTCACTCCGACACGACTTATACTGCTATTGGGGGTCTGACGTTACTAGCCCCCTAGGCATATATGCGATACTCATAGAAGAACGGACCGGACTGTATATACATTGTCACTGTTAGGCTCAGTAGGGTTTTCCGGATGAGTTCGCTCATCGGCATCCCTTGAGGTCAGTCCGTGGGCAGCCGTTACGCATTGCTAGTGCCGCCGACGGTTTGTGGTTAAACCCACTGCCAGGGTACTGACGAGTCATTAGAGTCCCCCACAGACAGTTTCCCAAGTTCGGGCGAAACGTTGTAGAGGCCGTATGGTTTTATGGCAGGGTTCGGAAAATGCACGTGCGTTTACGCACGTGTTATTTTTCGGGCAGATGATACTGGTCGGCTTTGGTTTAAGCCGGATCCGAGTATTATATTGAGTAGGTATAATATCTTTGTCTCAGTTGCATTTGTATTCGGTCGTAATACAAATGCGGGTATATTTATACAGTTTCGGGGTTATCCTGAAAGTCGTTTCAGGATCACTTTTGGAAGTTGCCAGTTTCCAGTTTTCTATCAGCCGTCTTTTAACATTTGGTTAAAGACGGATTTGTCTTTTCTTGAGATGAGTGTGGATTCTTCTAGAAGGTTCTAGAAGTGGTGAGGTGTTAAGTGACTCATTAGTTCCATTAATGATTCATTTAATGCAAGGGAGAGTTGTATTATGTTCATTGGTTTGCATTAATTACTCTTTGTGACTCATGCTTTGTTGAATGGTTATGATAAGCTTTAGGTTTATTATCACCCTCCTTCTTTGCTCCTACACTCACTCTCCTCCTTCTCTATATAAGGCCGGCCCCTCCCCTCTCTCATTTGGTTACTTGATTCATTGGAAAAAAGATTATGATAGATATTTGGGGTGTATGGAATTCACAGCTCATTTCATTCCATCACCCGATTCCCTCGGCAACTTCATTTACCGATCGTCCACGGACTTGGACGAAGTGAGACAAAGTCATCTACTCAATCTCTACATCATTCTTGGTCGTCTCTTTTAGCAAACTTGACGATCGAGTTGCCTCAAGTCAGAGGCGGGAGCCCGTTTAAAGAATCGGTGATGTGGTGCCACCTCGACGAGGATATCGGAGATCGACGAGATCAGAGCAGCCGCAACGGAGCGTGGGATGATGGTTAAAGAACGAAGGACTCGGATCGTTCGGTATAACCATTCTACACTCTTTACAGTTTGTTAGTTTAGCAATAATGGCAGATCCGGTTTAAAGTATACGATAGCGCCAGTTAAAAAGTTTTTGTTCCGCATTTGGCGTCTGTAGACGGCCGGGGCGCTAGCGTAGACTTACAGGTACTCCAGTAGTATCTCAGGGTGTTATTGGGCTTCACTCCGACACGACTTATACTGCTCTTGGGGGTCTGACGTTACTAGCCCCCTAGGAAGATATGCGATACTCATAGACGAACGGACCGGACTGTATATACATTGTCACTGTTAGGCTCAGTAGGGTTTTCCGGATGAGTGCGCTCATCGGCATCCCTTGAGGTCAGTCCATGGGCAGCCGTTACGCATTGCTAGTGCCGCTGACGGTTTGTGGTTAAACCCACTGCCAGGGTACTGACGAGTCATTAGAGTCCCCCCACAGACAGTTTCCCAAGTTCGGGCAAAACGTTGTAGAGGCCGTATGGTTTTATGGCAGGGTTCGGAAAATGCACGTGCGTTTACGCACGTGTCGATTTTCCGACAGGTGATACTCGTCGGCTTTGGTTTTAGCCGGATCCGAGTATTATATTGAGTAGGTATAATATCTTTGTCTCAGTTGCATTTGTATTCGGTCGTAATACAAATGCGGGTATATTTATACAGTTTCGGGGTTGTCCTGAAATTCGTTTCAGGATCACTTTTGGAAGTTGCCAGTTTCCAGTTTTCTATCAGCCGTCTTTTAACATTCGGTTAAAGACGGATTTATCTTTTCTTCAGATGAGGTGAGTCAGTGTTCTAGAAGGTTCTAGATGAGGTGACTAGGATTAATTGGTGTTGAGTTTTCATTGGATGCATTAAAGGCTTGATGAGGTGTTTAGTGATTCATGCATTATCATTAAAGCTTCTTGTTTTCCTTAGGATATTTAGTGAGAAGCTTTTTGCTTAAGGTTACAATCCCCTCTCCTACACTCACCTCCCTCCTTGCATAAATATGGCCGGCCCCCTCCTCTCTCCCACTTCACTTGATGCTTGATTCATTTTTGTAGAAAAGATTATGATAGTATTTGTGTGCATGGAAATTTCATTGCTTCTTTCATTTCCATCACCCGATAAAATGGCAACTTCATTAACCGATCGTCCACGGACTTGGACGAAGTGAGAAAAAGTCATCTACTCAATCTCTACATCATTCTTGGTCGTCTCTTTTAGCAAACTTGACGATCGAGTTGCCTCAAGTCAGAGGCGGGAGCCCGTCTAAAGAATCGTCGACGTGGTGCCACCTCGACGAAGGAATCGGAGATCGACGAGATCGGAGCAGCCGCAACGGAGCGTGGGATGATGGTTGAAGAACGAAGGACTCGGATCGTTCAGTATAACCTTTCTACACTCTTTACGGTTTGTTAGTTTAGCAATAATGGCAGATCCGGGTTAAAGTATACGATAGCGCCAGTTTAAAAGTTTTTGTTCCGCATTTGGCGTCTGTAGACTGCCGGGGCGCTAACGTAGACTTACAGTGGTATCAGAGCCTCACCATTTTGCTATGCTAACTTGTGCTAACGCGTTTAAAATATCGATCGAACCGAAAAACAAAAATTGCAAAATTCCAACTTGACAGTTTCTGTAAATTTTTAAACTGGTCAAAATGACATTTGGACCATACCAGAAAATCAAGCAGGCTTTTTTAGGAATACTGCAGAAATTCGACGAACTAATTCGACTGTTCCGCCGCGGATCCGCGGCCCAAGCATGGGTTTGGCCGCGGATCCGCCGCAGGAAAGTCAAATCAGTTTGCCAATTTTCTACAGTGCATTCTATATTGGAAATTGGGGTTTTTGGTATATATCGTTTGGGCCCAGGTTTTGTTACTGTTCACCAGTAAGTCGTGGGGCCCACTTCTTGATATTTGGTCGATCGAAATTTAAACATGTTAGTTTACAGTGCTTACATTATATCTCCGACCGGGAATGTCATTTGATCGGTAAACCGCGTCTGATTGCTATAGTTATTTTAGACGGGTTTACGAACGTGACATTCGCGTTGATGTTCTGTGTTGTGCTGTGATGTTGCGGATTTGTCGTGGTGGATAGCAGTGTGCAATGATAGTGCAGGTTGAGTTTATTTGTACATTTGATATTGCGGGGCGAGCGTCCAACTTGTGGACAGCCGTCACTGCCTGTTGTATAATATTCTTTTGGGGCACGACCAGGTTGCGGTCGATGTACCTATTGTACTATTTTTCATTACTGTACTAGGTTTTGCCCCGCGACGGAGTGCACGGATAGCCGGGTTCTGGGGGGCAACGGGTCCGCATCTCATGGCTTTGAGAGGCAAAGGGGTCCCACTCTAGAATTGGCAGACTATTCACCGCACTCGTAGGGGGTACAGGTTGACCCAAGGAGGGGTGCCCAAGATTACCGGATTCCGTGGAGTGCTGGGTGGTCCATTCACTATGCTGTAAGGGGCTGCCTCGCTTCAGGTTTTGGCGGGTAACTTGCCGCACCCGTAGGGGTCTAGATTTCATTGCACAGGCTATCCACACGACAGGGGAACGTCGAGTTTCAGCAGCGGCTCTGTGAAACTCGGGGATCCCAGATTATCTGTATTGTTCTGTGATGCTTATTACTTTTCTGTAATGTTGCATACTATCACGCCTGGAGCGATTATTGTATATTGGTTTATATACTATTAGATGTTGTATATGTTTTACACCCGCGCTGGTCCAGTCCCCGCTCTGTCGTTAGTTAAGTAACCTAACGAGTGATGACGGGACCCAGTGACGAATGCGGATGGTATATACGTACATTTTATTTTCGTTCTTTTCTGGTGTGATTAAATGATGGGACTGCGTTGATTCTGATCAATGCAAAGTAAAACAAACCTGTATACAGTTGTTGGAACAATTTAAAAAGTGTTATTGCAAAGACGTTTTCTTTTGTTATGCATAGCGGTATTCAGTGGAATATCCTGCACCTCATTCGACGGGGCAAGGGCCGATATCCCTTCACCGGGACTGACCCCTTGGGCAGAAGTTTGCGTCAGCATAATAACTTCACTATAGTCGATTACAAGTTGCTTTGTATAACGGTATTCAGTGGAATATCCTGCACCTCATTCCACGAGGAAAGAGCCGAGATCCCTTTACCGAGAGTGACCTCTTTAGCAAAAGGTTTTCGCCACTATATTTTAAAAAGCTATCAGGTTCCTTCAACGAGATCAAGTTCATTACGTTATAGGTTTTTCGCCAAAAACCAGCCGTAGCCCTCCGTCGTTTCTTATGGATGGTCAGTAATATTCAAGCTATGTTTGTTGGCTTTCGTCAAGGCATAGTGTTTGGTAGTTGCTGGGGTATTCATTTGTTGCATAGATAGATGTGTTGGTTTGGGACAGTCGTATTACCTTGTTGGCTTTCGTCAAGAGTATGTACGGGTGGGTTCAAAGTAACAAGATAATGACGGACAGAACTTGACATGTGACTTATGATTTGTTGACTTTCGCCAAGGTCATAAGAACATGGGGCAAAAATCATATCGGGAGTTTCTAAAGAAACTGAAACTTGCCAGGCATGCGCATACCTTCTGGAGTGTGATAACGCGAGTGGATTCCGTCACGTTATCATGCGATGAGAGTTGGATCCCGATTCCCACTGATGAGTTGGTTTACTCTTCGGATGATCCCGATTGATTCTTCTTTAGGTTTGGAGGAGAATTTGACAGGACAGTGGGAGGTTTCCGGATTAGATAAAGTGATAACCATTCTGATCTAGGTTAGAGTGCACGCAGAGTGTTTCTTTTCTCTCTCTCTTTGGCAGTGACCTTTGACCGACCCTAGACTATGACTCAGTGACCAGGTTGACCGAACCTTCTTAAAATACTGGCTTTTGGATTGTCTATGTTGCATAAGTCATTGCCACTCCTTCTTTTACCCTTTGCATTTCTCAGAACACCCGTATTGCTACGGATATCCACTTCCATTGGATAGATCCATCGTATGGTTATATACGAACTCGAAGGAACTTCTTCGAGGATGGATCCACGTTTAGGAGAAATAGAATTGGTTTATTCAGTTGTCTTTTATTATCACCTTCTCTCAGGTTGCGAGAGCTCCTTGATTTAGGAGAGTACACCTATTACGCTTATTGGATAGTCTTATTCCAAACCATAGGCTGGTGCCGAAAGGTAGGGAATGAAGAAAACCAATTAGCCTAAGTAGGGTGTGCAGAAGGTAATATGTAAAGACAAAATAAAGGGATTAGAAAGAGGGCAAAGTAAATTGCGACTGATATCATTCACGACCAAAACCGCGTACTTCATCGCCTCTCCTATTTCACCTTTAAAAAGAATAAGGTATTATTCAGTTGTCTTTTATCATCACCTTCTCTCGAGATGCGAGTACTCCTTGGTTTAGGAGGGTACACCTATTATGCTTACTGGATAGTCTTCTTCCAAACCATAGGCTGGTGCCGAATGGTAGGGAAGGAAGAAAACCATTTAGCCTAACGATGGTGTACAGAAGGTAACGACTAAAGACAAATAAAGGGATTTGGAGAGATGGCAATAAAATATACGGTTGAAGTCATGAATTGGATTATGGAAGAGGCATTACTATGAATACCAGGATACCCCTACGAAACATTTTCATATTTCAGTGCATTGTTAAAGGAAAAACTGTTTTCCCGATTAGATACTTACACCAAGGGTATGTATTTACCAGGTTTCATTCTCATATCTGTATGGTTTTACAGATGATGAGTGGGAGTAAGACATTGGGAATTAGGTGATCATCCTCATTATATCGGAATTCGTTGTAATTGGTGATATTTGAGGAAATAGCCAGGGTACAGTTTTCCACCTACAACGCACAGGTTTTGAGTTGTTTAACTCAGCGGACTTATACAGAGTATTGTATGTTGTCCAAGTGTCCATCAGGACAAAGGGGTAGGTCCTCGTACTATGTTCTGTTTACTTATAACTTCTCTAGTATTTAGACAAGTGCTTCGTAGAAATACAAGGTCTAAGTTTTGAGAAGTTGTGGGTATAAGAATAAAGTAGAGAACCAGGTATCACAAGTAATTCTTCAAAGAGATCGAAGATGTAGATTCTTGTGATTGGTATTCAGATGATAGTGATGGTTTTGAGAGACGTGTTTCTCTTTCAGGTTGCTCATAATTGGATGGATTCCTAAGTTGAGTAATGCCGATTAGCCTCTTTCCATTAAGTTGATATGCACTGGAGACAGCTGCATGGATTGAATCTTGGTTCCAATTAAATAAGTGCCAAAGTTTCTATATTGGATATAGAATAGTTCGTACCTTAAAAGATGTTAAGGTACAGGGAGTTGTCCAGCTTATGCTTAAAACCAGACTCTGGATAACTCAGGGAACGTTTCTGTAATGGCAGTTTATGGGTTGACCCTGGCTATGACGAGGGTTGATATTCTACCATTTGCAAGATCAA
Source organism: Agapanthus africanus (assembly GCA_030015575.1). Lineage (NCBI taxonomy): Eukaryota > Viridiplantae > Streptophyta > Magnoliopsida > Asparagales > Amaryllidaceae > Agapanthus > Agapanthus africanus. The sequence continues at coordinate 373,757,259 of CM057339.1, read as the reverse complement.
TAGTGATATTGTTCTTGACTCGCCACAGTTTTAGTAAAATGGATCTTTTTCAGAAAACAGTAGTGGGAGTATGGTAGAACTGGAAGTGATTCCAGAACCGCGAACGATTACGGAAAATTTAATAGGACCTATATATTCAATCAGATTTGACATTCCAATAGCCACTCCGCAGAGATGGTGGGTAACCTCAGACACCCGAGAGGTACTTCGGTAGCCTCAAGAACGGTGACAGGGAGGTTCTTATCTGCCCAGACTTAACACTACTGTTGTTCCAGGCTATGAGACCCGGTAGGAGGGTTGTTGTAGTCAGTGGGAGCATCGGAAGCATGGTGGGCAAGTAGCTTATGTCTATTTATAGACTAGAGCAGTTATAGCGGAGATAGATCATCTAATTTTGATATGACAGTCATGGGTTTGACTTCAATCAGAATAGGGGATGGATCTGTTAAGGAGGTAGTAGGGTGTGATGTCATGACATACACAGAGTAGGAAGTAAAATTCCTATACTACGATCGGTTGTACTGTGGTCGTCACACAGTTGTTTCTCCAGACAGGATATGGATATAATATTTGACATTCTGGTTTCTAGATCTATGGTTTTAGATCTGGATTTGGGTAGTTTCCCAATGTGGGTACTTTGACAAATATTCTAATGGTTTTTAGAATAGTTGACTCCTAGCATGGTGGTGTACCTGCAGGTGATGGAGTCACCCTCTCTAAAGGTGTCGTATAGACTAAAGGGGAGAGGGATGTGCATGATTGGCAGATCACTTGCTTAAGCAATTGAGTCAATCATGAGATGTCAAGTACCACACCAAATGTTGGTTTTTGCACTAGATGCAATAAGTTTGTATTAATCCAATCCTGGAGAAACATAAGGAAGCAGTTTTAGAACATAGGTGAATGTTCTACGGATTTGATGACGGCAGCCTCCTTCGGGAGACGGTTATCATTCCAGGCTTCAAAGGTGACATGGTTGACAAAGTGATTGTCAGAGTTATAGTTTTTCCCTCTGACGAAGAGGGACAGTATTATGGACAGGTGGTCCAAGAGGATACTGTGGGTGGCATGGTGCCGGATACTGATTAGGTTCAGTGATCGATACAGTCTAAGATGTTTGGATTAAGAGTTCATTTATGAACTAGGTCCCATCAGATATCCAGACATATTCTAAGACAGGTATTACTCAATTCGGGAGATGGCTTTCTCCGTGAACTTGAGATTTAGAGAAATATAGAAAGAAACTTCTAGGCGGATCCACTCACTAAGGCTATTTCTCGAACACAATAGTTTTACAAACGGGCTTTGTGATACTGCTTAGTAGAGAAGTTGGGTGTTGGTTTCACACGGGCTGTGAGTACGCAACATCGCAATAATTAGCCTTGAGTGCAAGTGGGAGATTGTTGGAGATAGTGCCCTCATAGTCAATTATTGGATCACAGGTACGTGATTGCAATGATTGCGGAGGACCTATACCGGTATGACAGTCTTACTCGAGATGATAGTATGCTATCTGGTTTGCCTTTATCAGTCGTGTACATGTTCAGGTGACTGATTACATGTTACACTTTGATAGAGCCCTTAGGATCTTGCTTTACCACCAACAGTATGATGGCGATCATATACGTGAGAGTTGGGTGGTTTATACGCATATCCTTAATTGTGGTCCCTAGTCGTGGGAGTTTCGAGACAGGGCATCGATACTCCGGAGTAGACTAGTGTATACAGTCGAGACCCCGACGAGGGGCGGTGGCCGGTCTCACAAGCCACTGGTGTCAGTTGGATCACCTAAGATGTATACAGGTGCTCATTGGGTTATGAGTACACCGGACAGGACTCGCCGGGAATCTGCTAGTTAGTATTATATCTACCGTCAGATAGCAGTTCCCTGGTGACATGTGTACAGGTTAGTTCATCGACCTGAGGTCGTCATTTGTCTCGTGTGAGTTCCCACTGTGCTTTGATTTCTACCCTACCACGGCTCAAAGGAGTCGTGCAAACAGGTAGTTTTTGGGTACAGTCCCGAGCCATATGGAGGCACGTGAGCGGATCGGCAGGGGATTCGTCTCTCCCGGTATTGGGGGTGAGATCGTGCTGTGTCTAGGAGAGCCATTACACAAAGCCCACGGCCGTGGCAGGAGATTTACTGGTAGGTACTCCAGTAGTATCTCAGGGTGTTATTGGGCTTCACTCCGACACGACTTATACTGCTCTTGGGGGTCTGACGTTACTAGCCCCCTAGGCAGATATGAGATACTCATAGACGAACGGACCGGACTGTATATACATTGTCACTGTTAGGCTCAGTAGGGTTTTCCGGATGAGTGCGCTCATCGGCATCCCTTGAGGTCAGTCCATGGGCAGCCGTTACGCATTGCTAGTGCCGCTGACGGTTTGTGGTTAAACCCACTGCCAGGGTACTGACGAGTCATTAGAGTCCCCCCACAGACAGTTTCCCAAGTTCGGGCAAAACGTTGTAGAGGCCGTATGGTTTTATGGCAGGGTTCGGAAAATGCACGTGCGTTTACGCACGTGTCGATTTTCGGACATGTGATACTCGTCGGCTTTGGTTTAAGCCGGATCCGAGTATTATATTGAGTAGGTATAATATCTTTGTCTCAGTTGCATTTGTATTCGGTCGTAATACAAATGCGGGTATATTTATACAGTTTCGGGGTTGTCCTGAAATTCGTTTCAGGATCACTTTTGGAAGTTGCCAGTTTCCAGTTTTCTATCAGCCGTCTTTTAACATTCGGTTAAAGACGGATTTATCTTTTCTTCAGATGAGGTGAGTCAGTGTTCTAGAAGGTTCTAGATGAGGTGACTAGGATTAATTGGTGTTGAGTTTTCATTGGATGCATTAAAGGCTTGATGAGGTGTTTAGTGATTCATGCATTATCATTAAAGCTTCTTGTTTTCCTTAGGATATTTAGTGAGAAGCTTTTTACTTAAGGTTACACTCCCCTCTCCTACACTCACCTCCCTCCTTGCATAAATATGGCCGGCCCCCTCCTCTCTCCCACTTCACTTGATGCTTGATTCATTTTTGTAGAAAAGATTATGATAGTATTTGTGTGCATGGAAATTTCATTGCTTCTTTCATTTCCATCACCCGATAAAATGGCAACTTCATTAACCGATCGTCCACGGACTTGGACGAAGTGAGACAAAGTCATCTACTCAATCTCTACATCATTCTTGGTCGTCTCTTTTAGCAAACTTGACGATCGAGTTGCCTCAAGTCAGAGGCGGGAGCCCGTTTAAAGAATCGTCGACGTGGTGCCACCTCGACGAAGGAATCGGAGATCGACGAGATCGGAGCAGCCGCAACGGAGCGTGGGATGATGGTTGAAGAACGAAGGACTCGGATCGTTCGGTATAACCTTTCTACACTCTTTACAGTTTGTTAGTTTAGCAATAATGGCAGATCCGGGTTAAAGTATACGATAGCGCCAGTTTAAAAGTTTTTGTTCCGCATTTGGCGTCTGTAGACTGCCGGGGCGCTAACGTAGACTTACACCTCTGAGGAGTGAAGCGACGACTGTTCCCCGCCGAAAGACGGGGGAAGACGCAGTGAACGTCTCGCCTGAATTTCGGGGCAGATGCTAATTGGTGCTATCCGTCCACCTCTCCGAAGATACCAAGTTGATTTATGACACCATTTATCGAAGGTTTAAATGGATGCGGCCGATATAGTAGACTTCATCAGATTCCCCCTCATTTGAGGGGTTTTGGATTGTGGGAACGCTCTTCCCTGCAGGCGCAAGCCCCTGCAGTTAATTACGCTACCGCGTCGCGGTAACAACTTTCTCCTTTTACAGATGGTCACTTCATGTCGTGGGTGTTTCTTTTTTTTTGGTTGCCTGTGGATTGTATACGGAGACTAATTTATGTTGTCGCCCGTAGGACGTGGATTAGTCCAAATCCGTATCTTCTTAGATTTGGGTTTGGGGGTTAGGTTTAAGGATACGTTAGCCTCATTCGAGACTAAGATCAACTTAAACGTATGTTAAGGATACGTTAGTCTAATTTTAGACTAAGATCAACTTAACGGGATCGTTTAGATCCAACAAAAGAGTATTTGGACTCTATTGTTTAGTTTAGGGACATTGCGGTCAATTAGTTTAAGGACATTACGGTCCATTGTTAGTTTAAGGACATTTCGGTCCTATGTTTAAAAACATCGCGGTCGAGGTTAAGGACATCATAGTCTGTGAGTTTAAAGACCTCACAATCAAGGTTAAGGACATTATAGTCCATGGGCTTAAGGACCCCACAGTCCGTAAAGTGTTTGGTTGTCGGGACCCGTCACCTCTCTGAAGACGTTGAAAGATTACAACGACAAATATCAGAGGAGTAAAGAGATGTACCCTCGAACCGGTATGAGTTGGTTGGAAGATCTGTAGTCTAACTTGGGACTAAAATCTGTTGAAATATTTATGAGCAAATGGGCTCAATTAAATATAAGTTGAGAACTTATGGCCAATATTGAGCTAAGTCCAATAAATGTTTAACATTTTTATTCTGGGTTATTGAGCCTTTATTTGGGCTTGGCCCTTTTTACAATGCATTGCTTTTAGCTTCTGATAATGTTTTTGTCTTTTACTGAATGCAGAGCATTTATCAGAGCTCTGGGCTCATTAAAGAACGATTTATGTTCTGTCAGCGCAACACGTGGCGCGTTAGGCGCTTTGCGCCAATCAAAAAGCGCAGTGCGCTACTGCCAAGTAGCGCACATGCAAGGGACACGTGTCGCACTCAGCGCTAGGCGCTAGATGATGAGCGCATGATACCAGTTTATGAGCGTTGAGCGCTAGTCCATGAGCGCATTGCGCTTTCAGTTTAGTGGCGCACACGTGAGTGACACGTGGTGCACTTGGATTTGAGCGCCAGCCCATGAGCGCAGTGTGCTATTTCAGAAGCGCAAAGCGCAAGTTATTAATTGGCGCATACGTGGTTGACACATGGCGCATTTTGGCGCTGAGCGCTGGTCCAGAGAGCGCAGAAGCGCAGTTCAAGAGCGTAAGACTCATTTGATCAATTTTATGATCTGGGAACAAATTTATGTTCTTTTAAAAAAGACTTTGTTTCAAGATTTAAGAACAACAGTTTGCAGGAGAGATTTTCAATCTCTTCTTTTGATGAAAGGTTTTGCCTTTATAGATCCATGATCTGTGAGAAGAAATACGTTCTTCTTTTATTTTATGATGAGATCTTTTGATCTCTTTTATGAAAGACTTTTTGTCTTGTAGATCTATGATCTTTTTTAAAGAAAAGAATTCTTCTTTTTATGAGATGATTTCATCTCTGTATTCATCATCCATCATCTTTACCTTGAAGAAGTATTTTCTTGCTAGAGCTTGCTCTTTATCTTTGAGGGGTTTTTTTCAAAGTTTATGGGCGGTTTCTCTATATCAGACTTGAAGTCTTGGGGCCTTTATATAGGGCAAGCTGATTTGTTGAATCAGTTAAAGAGATCTTTCTCTGATTGATTTGGGGATGTTTCCCCACCATTGGATCTTTGATCCTAGGGCTTCTGTTTTACAGAAGGCGGTCTTCTAATTTTTAGCAAGATTGAAAAATCTTTCCATAACAGAATTTAATTCTGATTAATTAATGATTTATCATTATTATTAGATCTTTTGATCTAACGGTGGGGAATTTTTTAATTCCAGTGCTAGCACACCCGGGCTTTGCACGTGGTGCGCTGCTCAGAGCATAGCGCACTTTGCGCTAGCGCATCTGTGTTTGACACGTGGTGCGCTGCTCAGAGCGCAGCGCGCCCTGCGCTAGCGCACCCGAGTTTGACACGTGGCGCGCAGTGCTCCTAGCGCTAGCGCACACATGGTGCGCTGCCTAGGGCGCAGCGCACTTGGCGCTGCATCTGAAGTGTTGTTTTAATTTTTTTTGAAATTCGAATTTCAAACAGAGCTTTGCTCTGATTGGGGGAAACAAATGCCCCCCCACCGTTGCGATCACGTGGCTCATATGTGAGTACAGCGGTAGCAGCATCTGCGCTCTTGGATCAACTCAGAAGTTGAAGAGGCATTTCAATACCTATAAATAGGACCTTTGGTCCTTTAGATGATTTTGTTCATCTTCTTCTTGTTTTCTGAGAATTTTATTCTCCCACAAAGCATAGCTCTTCATTTTAAGAAATTTCAAGAGTCAAAACTTTGCCAAAATTTTAGGTAAATTTTTTTAGATAATCTAGGGTTTTACCCATTAACAGAGCCTTGCTCTTCATAGATCTTTGATCTAAAGAAAACCCTTTTAGGGTTTCATTAACAGAGATTTGCTCTCCTTAACCCATAGATCTAAAGAGATCTTTGTTAGTGTATATACCCTAGGGGCCATTATTGTATCATACTATTTTGAATATTACTTAATGAAAGCTTGGGATATTCACAGTAATATTAACAGTCTCGCTCAACAAAGTAGTATGCTACTTAGTTTATATCTATCTTAATATGCGTATATATTAGCATATCAAGAATACATATTGATAGAGCCCTTAGGATCTTGCTTGACTACCAGCGTTGTGATGGCAGTCACACTAGTGGGGGTTGGGTAGTCTACAAGCACATCCTTTTTCAGGTCCCTAGTCGTAGAATTATCGAGACAGGGCATCGATACTCCGGAGTAGACTAGTGTGTACGCTTCTCATCCCAGTAGGGGAAATGGTCTGTCCCACAGCCATTAGTACGTTGTACTGGAGATAGTATACAGGTGCTCGTTGGGTTACGGGTACACCGGACAATACTCGCAGGGAACTGTTGGTTGGTATTATACCCGTCGTCAGTTAATAGTTCCCAGGTGACATGAGTACAACATAGTCCGCAGACTTGATGCCGCTGCTTCGTCTCGAGTGTGTTCCCACTGCTCTTAGATTGCTACCCTACCATGGCTCAAAGGAGTTGTGCAAACAGGTAGCAGTTGGGTGCAGTCCCGAAGCACTTGGAGGCAGTAGCAGTTAGATAGGATTCGTCTCTCCCGGTATTGGGAGTTGATATCGCGCTGTGTTTGGAGAGCCATTATGCAAAGTCCCTGGCCAGGGCAAACGAGATTTACTGGTAGGATTTCCAGTAGCTTCTCAAGGTGTAATGGGCTTCACTCCGACACGACTTATACCGCTTTTAGGGGACTGACGCTTGCCGCCCCTAGGCCTGATATGCGATAGTCCTAGACGAACAGAACGGACTGTACGGAGATTGTCACATCAGGCTCAGTAGGAGTTCGAATGGGTTTCCTCATCGGCCTTCTTATCAACATCTACCTGGGGACCGTTACGTACAGCTAGTACTGCTTGCGACCTGTGGTTAAACCCACTGCCAGCGTAGTATCGAGTCTTTAGAATCCCACACAGAGAGTTTCCCTGCTTCAGGCGAAACGATATAGAAGTCGTATAGTTTTACGACAGGGTTCGGACACATACGTGTATTTATGCACATACGATATTCGGACAGTTTTTACTAGCAGGCTTTAGTTTAAACCAGATTCTAGTATTGGATTATTGGATTTATACAGTCTCAGTATTTCCGTGTTTTCACGGATGGGAGGGGCGTTCTCGTAATTAGTCGAGAAGTTTCTAGAAGAAAAATGAGGTGGAGAACTTAGGTGGTATTTGCATTAAATGGATTAGTGACTCATGGAGTGATTCATCCAAATGAGTTAATGAAGCATTTATTGCTTAATGACTCATGAGATGATTCATCCAAAGTGAATTAATGAAGCATGATTGATATTATTATATGTTATTCATTTAGATAATTATCATGCTTCATATATTCACAAATGAATTATAATTCATTTCATTCTCACTTTCACATTCTCTCTCCTCAAGCTCTCTCTCTTCAAAGAACTAACCCTAATCCTCTCATGTGTTGAGATCCAAGGGTTAGCAAGACTAATAGATCCCTAATCCTCTTCTATATCCTCTAGGTTACTTTGATTAGCACTCATAACCACCTAGTTACCTCAAGTGAGAGGTTAAAGCTTGGAGAAGGATCTCTCGGGTGGATCATCTATTATATCGAGGAGGCCGACGAGGAGGTGAACTACAAGAACAAAAAGGATTTGAATCTTTAGGTATAATCATCTATCATAGTATCAAATCACTTCTATATAGTTGTTAGTTAGGGTTTAGCAAAAATCCGTAAAATTAGTCGATGTTAACTTAAACAAAATGATTGTTTTACCTATTCCGCCTTCCCGCATCATGTGGGGTGTCTAATGTCGACTTACAGTGGTATCAGAGCCTAGCTAAACCATAACTAACATGTTAGCAAAGTCGTTAGAAATTCAATCGCAAAACGAACCCGAAAAAACATCATTTTCACATAGTTTCTGTCGTTTTTAAAACGGGGTCTAAAATTTTTCAGGGACTCTTAAAAATACAAGCAGGGTTTTTTAAGAATTGTGAAGAAATTTGGGACTGTGAATCGACCAAACCGCCGCGGAACCGCGGCCGATCCAAGCGATCCGCCGCTGATCCACGGCCGAGTTGACTCCGAGTCAACCCAAATTTGCTCAGTTATTCTTCTGTGTTGATGTTGTGTTTTCTGGGATATTTTGTTTCTGCTCAGGTTTTATGTGCACAGAGAATTGTTTGGTGTAGATTCATATATGTTGCTTGATCGAAATTCTAATATGTTTGGCTAACTGGATTATATCTGTGTTGTGTTTAATGTGTTCGTAAACCTCCCCTAACTGCTAGTATGTCGGTTAGCAGGGGGTTGCACATTTCTGTAATGGTTTTTACTGGTTTATGAATGTGGACTTGTTAGATTGTCGTGAATGGATAGCCGGGGATGTGAGACGAGTGTTTCTTTCATTCAAATGTAAATTGTAATTTGTTGTAATATTCTTTTGCGGGGCACATCCGGGTTGAGGTTGTAGCCACCATTGTATTATTATTTCATTTACTGTTTTCTGCTCCTAGGATAGACCTAAGATGGGGTACACAAACTACCGGGTACTTTGAAGTGCTTAGTGGCCTACTCACGTTGTTGAGGGAGACCGCTTCATTTCGGGTACTAGGCGGGTAGTTTGCCGTACCCGTAGGGGTCTAGGGTGGGGTTTTGGCTATTCATCGCGACTGTGTAATCCGTCTTTCTTTGCAGGCTCAAAAGGAATGCGGATTCGTAGAAAATCTAATATGTTCATCTATGATCTGGAATGCCTATTATTGCGTCTGACGAATGTACAATATCTATATATGATATCTAATAGGCGTCACTTATGTTTTACACCCGCGCTAGCCCAGCCCCCGCTCTGTCGTTAGTTAAGTAACCTAACGGGTGAATGACGGGGCCCAGTAGCGAATGCGGATGGCATAAGAGAACGTTGTATTTTCGTTGTTTTCTGCAATGATAGGTTAATTGATGGGACGCATTATATTAATGCAAAGAAAATAAACCAAAGTTGAATCGTTGGAACAGTTTAAAAGAAACCACTTGGTTATTTTAAAACAGAAGATATTTTTTTAATTGCGGAGCTTAAGCCACTCCTTTTAAAAGCTATCAGGTTCCTTTGATCATATCAAGTTCATTACGTTCACGGTTTCGCCAAAACCATTCGTAGCCCTCCATCATTTCATTTGGGTATTCAGTAGTATTCAAGCTATATATTTTGACCAACGCCAAGGCATAGTGTTTGGTAGCTGCTGGGTATTCATTTGTTGCATAGATAGATGAGTTGGTTTGGGACAGTCGTATTACCATTTGGCCAATATCAGGGGTATGTACGGATAGGTTCAAATTAACAAGATAATGATGGGTAGAACTTGACATGTGACTTATGACATTTTGACCAACGCCAAGGTCATAAGAGCATGGGACAGAAATTTATATCGGGAATTTCTAAAGAAACTGAAATTTGCTAAGAGTTGCATACCATTTGGAGTGTGATAATTTTGGTAGGATTCCTTCAGCTTTATCATACGATGATATTTGGATCCCGATCCTACTGTGAGTATCCGCTACTCATCAGGAGATTCGTCACTTAACGATCAATGCTATAAACCAAGTAGATGTCGAGAAAGGTGTCAGCGGGGCTACGCCCCCAGAGAAAAGAGGTTATTTAATTAAGGAACTTCGCGAAAGCGTCGTAAAACCTCCCTCGAAGTACCGACACCGGCCTGGCTGAACGGTTAAGCAAGTATTGTACGGTGAGAATAGTCCTGACTAGTTCTTCCTTTTTAGTTTGAGGAGAGATTCGAGAAACAGTGGGAGCCATCCTGTTTAGATAAACAAAAAACCACTCTAAACTTGCAAGAGCATCATGCTAAAGTGTTCCCTCTCTCTCTCAATTGCAGCGACCCAGAACATGACAGGCCTTAAGTTACTATTAGATAAAAATATTTTGACAGGGCCAAACTATAAAGACTGGTTCCGGAATGTCAAGATGGCAATAACTTATGACAAATTGGGGTATGTCCTTACTACTAAGGCACCTGATGTCCCTGGTCCAGAATTCAGTGTCGCGGATAAGGAAATCCGCAAGACCTGGGAGATTGACTGCGCGAAGGCCAAATGCATCGTGCTTACCTCTATGAATAATGAACATCAGAGAAGGCACAAGAATATGGATCTTGAATCCATATTTCTCCACACCAAAGAACTGTATGGAGAGCAATCTCGTATAGCTAGATACGAGACCTCGAAAAACTTGCTTCAGTCGAGGCTGGCCGTCGGATCATCTGTAGGAGAACATGTCCTTAAGATGATTGGCTATATAGAAGAGCTCGCAGACCTCGGGACGATATTAGAGAACGAGCTATATACAGACTTGGTTCTTCAGTCCCTTCTTTCCACCTACGCCTAGTTTATTATGAATTTCAATATTCAAGGAAAAGAAGTTGAACTTCCAGAACTCCTTAATATGTTGAGGAGTGCAGAGGGCACCTTGCAGAAAGTAAGGGAAACACCCACTATATTTGTTCGTGGTACTTCCTCTTCCAGGTCCAAGGCAAGGGCCAAAGGAAGGAAGATGAAGGCTGCTACCAAACCAAGAGGTGGTGTTGGTAAGATGGGAGTCAAGGGAAACGCAAAGGTTGCGGTGCCAGTAGTGGCAAAGGACGAGTGCTTCCACCGTCGTAGGAAAGGCCATTCGAAGAAAAATTGCAAAGCTTAGATCGCCAAGAACCAGGACCCGAAGCAAGCTGTGGCTTCGACTTCAGGTGTGTTTGTAATTGAAAATTGTCTGTCAATCAACTCTACTTCCTGGGTATTGGATACCAGATCAGGATCTCATATATGCAATTCATTGCAGGCATTGAGAAACCATAGAGTGCTGAAGGTTGGTGATATGACCCTCCAGGTTGCTATCGGAGCTAGCGTGAGTGCTGTGTCCATAGGGGATTATCACCATGGATTGACGAGTGGACATATTTTGGTTTTGCACAACTGTTTTTGTGTACCCAGTTTAACGTGTAATATCATATCAGTATCGCGGTTATCAAAAGAAGGTTATGATTTCACGTTTGTAAGCGATGTTGTTAACATCCACCTTAATCATGGTTTGATTGGGTCCGGTACACTAGATAACGGTATATACGTGTTAAACCAATTACAGATTTTCAATGTCCAGAACACACTAAAAAGAAAGTCTCCAGATATAAATCAGGCTTTCTTATGGCATTGTAGACTAGGTCACATCAATGAGACAAGATTAACTAAGTTACATAGAGAAGGATATTTGGATCCGTTCGAATATCAATCTTATGCCACTTGTCAATCATGTCTCAAAGGAAAGATGACAAAGACTCCATTCACTGGACATGGAGTAAGAGCGAGCGAGCTCTTAGGACTTATACACAGCGATGTATGTAGTCCAATGTCTACACATGCAAGAGGTGTTTTTTCATATTTCATTACTTTTACGGATGATTACTCTAGGTATGGATTCATTTTCTTAATGAAACATAAATCCGAGGCCTTTGAGAAATTCCAAGAATATAAGAATGAAGTAGAAAACCAAACTGGCAAAAGTATTAAGGCACTGAGATCTGATCGAGGTGGTGAATACTTAAGTGCCAAGTTCTTGGGTTAACTAAAAGAGAAAAGAATTCTCTCTCAGCTTACTCATCCATACACTCCACAGCATAACGGTGTATCGGAAAGACGGAACCGAACCCTATTGGATATGGTACGTTCCATGATGAGTAGTGCTGAGTTACCGCGATCTTTCTGAGGCTATGCGCTAGAATCAACTGCATATCTTTTGAACAGGGTTCCTACCAAGACTGTGCCTACCACACCATATCAGATGTGGAGTGGGAAGAAACCCTATCTTCAGTATCTGAAGATATGGGGATGTCCGGCTTTTGTTAAAAAGCAGCATGCGGACAAACTCGAGGCACGATCGGTACAGTGTAAGTTTGTGGGATATCCAAAAAACTCCAAGGGGTATTTTTCTATAACGCAGAGGAACAAAAGGTTTTTGTTTCTCGTAATGCCTATTTTCTAGAACAGCAGTTTTTAGAAAAGGAAACAAGTGGGAGCGAAATAGAACTGGAAGAAATTCCAGAACCACAAACTACTACTGAAAGTTTGGTAGAACCAAAAGTTAAAGAAGAACAGGACATTCCCGCACCCCTCCGCAGGAGTAGTAGGCCGTTTCATCCGCCTGAGAGATACTACAGTTTTCTCATAGACGGGGATAGAGAAGATTGCGTCATTGATAATGATGAACCTACTAGCTTCCAGCAGGCCATCCAGAGCGGCGACTCGGTAAGATGGCTGGATGCAATGCGGACCGAGATGGAGTCTATGTACACCAACAAAGTATGGACTTTGGACTTTGCTCCAGATGGGGTAAAACCCATAGGATGCAAGTGGATCTTCAAGAAAAAGATTGGTGTAGATGGACAGGTGGAAACCTATAAGGCTAGACTTGTTGCAAAAGGTTTTCGTCAAAGACCTGGTTTAGACTATGACGAAATTTTTTCTCCAGCGGCTATGCTCAAATCCATTCGGATCCTTCTTGCCATTGCCGCCTTCCATGATTATGAGATCTGGTAGATGGACGTAAAGACGGCTTTTCTAAAAGGTAATTTAGAAGAATGCGTCTATATGAATCAGCCAGAAGGTTTCAATCAGAGTGGAAGCAGCGGAAAAGTATGCAAGTTGCTTAAGTCCATTTATGGACTAATGCAGGCATCGCGGAGTTGGAACATCTGTTTTGATGAAACGGTCAAAGAATATGACTTTATCAAAAATCCAGATGAACCATGTATATATAGTAAAATTGTAGCACGAACTGTCGTAGTCCTCGTCTTGTACGTGGATGGCATTCTCTTGAAAGGAAATGGCATTCCTATGCTACAATCTGTCAAAGGATTCTTGTCACACAGGTTCTCCATGAAAGACCTGGGTGATGTCTCTTACATTCTGGGGATTCAGATCTATCGTGATAGATCTAAGAGGATGTTGGGACTTTCGCAGTCCAGGTATATCAACACTATACTGAAAAGATTCAGTATGGAAGATTCTAAGCGCGGTAATTTACCGGCTTGTCACGGAATCACCCTCTCCAAAGAGATGTCTCCCAAGACTGATTTGGAAAGGGATCGCATGTCAGTTATACCCTACGCTTCTGCGGTGGGCTCTATAATGTATGCGATGTTGTGTACCAGACCAGATGTAGCTTGCGCAGTGAGCGTGGTAAGCCGGTATCAGTCAGACCTAGGGGAGAAGCACTGGATAGCAGTAAAGAACATTCTCAAGTACCTGAGAAGGACTAAGGATATATTCTTGGTTTACGGCAGAAAAGACCTCAAGATCGAGGCTTTTACTGACTCCAGCTTCCAGAGTGACAAGGATGACTCCAAGTCCATGTCAGGTTATGTCTTTACCCTCAATAGAGGAGCGGTGTGCTGGAAGAGTTCCAAGTAGGACACCGTTGCTGACTCGACGATAGAAGCGGAGTATATAGTTACTTGTGATGCCGCAAAAAAAGCAGTCTGGATGAAGAAGTTCCTCACAGAACTTCAGGTGGTTCCATCCATTGTTGATCCAATACCTCTGTATTGTGACAACAACGGGGCTATAGCTTTAGAAAAGGAACCCAGGTCCCATCAGAAGTCCAGACACATCTTGAGGCGGTATCACCTGATCAGGGAGATCATAGATGGCCAGGAGATCGAGGTCCGGAGAGTTGCGACAGAGGAGAACACTGCAGATCCATTCACAAAGGCCTTACCTCAGATTCAGTTCGAGAGGCTACTCGAGATGATAGGTCTTCGATATGCCAGCACATGGCCCTAGTGCAAGTGGGAGATTGTTAGTGTATATGCCCTAGGGGCCATTATTGTATCATACTAGTTTGTATATTACTTAATGAAAACTTGGGATATTCACAGTTATATTAACAGTCTCACTCAATATAGTAGTATGATACTTGGTTTATATCTATCTTAATATGTGTATATGTTAGCATATCGCGAATACATATTGATAGAGCCCTTAGGATCTTGCTTGACAACCAGCGTTGTGATGGTAGTCACACTAGTGGGGGCTGGGTAGTCTACAAGCACATCCTTTTTCAGTTCCCTAATCGTAGGATTATTGAGACAGGGAATCGATACTCCGGAGTAGACTAGTGTGTACGCTTCTTATCCCAGTAGGGGAAATGGTCTGTCCCACAGTCATTAGTACGTTGTACTGGAGATAGTATACAGGTGCTGTTGGGTTACGGGTACACCGGACAGGACTCGCAAGGAACTGTTAGTTGGTAGTATACCCATCGTCAGTTAACAGTTCCCAGGTGACAAGAGTACAGCATAGTCCGCAGACTTGACACTGCTGCTTCGTCTAGAGTGTGTTCCCATTGTTCTTAAATTGCTACCCTACCATGGCTCAAAGGAGTCGTGCAAACAGGTAGCAGTTGGGTGCAGTCCCGAAGCACTTGGAGGCAGTGGCGGTTAAATAGGATTCGTCTCTCCCGGTATTGGGAGTTGATATCGTGCTGTGTTTAAAGAGCCATTACGCAAAGTCCCTGGCCAGGGCAAACGAGATTTACTGGTAGGATTTCCAGTAGCTTCTCAAGGTGTAATGGGCTTCACTCCGACACGACTTATACCGCTTTTAGGGGACTGACGCTTGCCGCCCCCCTAGGCCCGATATGCGATATTCCTAGATGAACAGACCGGACTGTACGGAGATTGTCACATCAGGCTCAGTAGGAGTTCGGATGGGTTTCCTCATCGGCCTTCTTATCGACATCTACCTGAGGACCGTTACGTACAGCTAGTACCGCTTGCGGCCTGTGGTAAACCCACTGCCAGCGTAGTATCAAGTCTTTAGAGTCCCACACAGAGAGTTTCCCTGCTTCAGGCGAAACGATATAGAGGTCGTATGGTTTTACGACAGGATTCGGACACATACATGTATTTATGCACGTACGATGTTCGGACAGTTTTTACTAGCAGGCTTTAATTTAAGCCAGATTCTTGTATTGGATTATTGGATTTATACAGTCTCAGTATTTCCATGTTTTCACGGATGGGAGGGGCATTCACATAATTAGTCGAGAAGTTTCTAGAAGAAAGATGAGGTGGAGAGCTTAGGTGGTATTTGCATTAAATAGATTAGTGACTTATGGAGTGATTCATCCAAATGAGTTAATGAAGCATTTATTGCTTAATGACTCATGAGATGATTCATCCAAAGTGAATTAATGAAGTATGGTTGATATTATTATATGTTATACATTTAGATAATTATCATGCTTCATATATTCACAAATGAGTTATAATTCATTTCATTCTCACTTTCACATTCTCTCTCCTCAAGCTCTCTCTCTCTTCAAAGAACAAACCCTAATCCTCTCATGTGTTGAGATCCAAGGGTTAGCAAGACTAATAGATCCCTAATCCTCTTCTATATCCTCTAGGTTATTTTGATTAGCACTCATAGCCATCTAGTTACCTCAAGTGAGAGGTTAAAACTTGGAGAAGGATCTCTCGGGTGGATCTTCTATCACATCGAGGAAGCCAACGAGGAGGTGAACTAAAAGAACAAGAAGGACTTGAATGTTTAGGTATAATCATCTATCATAGTAGCTAATCACTTCTATATAGTTGTTAGTTATGGTTTAGCAAAGATCCGTAAAATTAGTCGATGTTAACTTAAACAAAATGATTGTTTTACCTATTCCGCCTCCCCGCATCATGTGGGGTGTCTAACGTCGACTTACAATCTTTTCTTAGGATTTCTTAGCCCATGAACAGAGCTTTGCTCTTTTGATAATCATGTAGATTTTTTAATCTCTTATGAAGAACTCTTAAGAGTTTGTTCATGGATCTTGAAGATCCCAGAATTTTTAATTCATAAAAATTGATTTTAATTTTTTTTTCTGATGGGTTTTTTCCATCATCTTTACAGAGCCAAGCTCTTGAGGAATTTTTATTCCTTCATGATTAGAATTTGACAAGTGTCACTCTGTCATAGAGCATTGCTCTCAATGGTAGATTTACTCCTCTTCCCGAGGGATCTCTCATTTAATGAGAATTTTCTTGAGGATCTCCTCATTTAAATAACAGTCTCATCAAATGATGAGGTTGATTTATTAATTGATGAATTGTCATCTAGATTTGGTGGGTCTCCCTTTGGTCCCCTTTCCACTGTATTGCAGTGCGGTACAAATTTTAAAGTACCAAATGTCGGTATTTAAATTATACCACTGACAATTGATTTTTGTCCCTTTTTGCGCAGGCGACATGTCTTTCGATCCTTTTTTCCCGTTTGTTCGTTCGGAAGGAGGATTCCCTGGAGCACCTGTAGACCGGGAAGTCCTAGCTTTGATCAAAGATCATGACCCGGAATATAAGAATCTTCACCTTTGGGGGACATGGTATAATCAGATTATTAAGGGTCGACAAAGCTTTTCGTGCGCGGTACCTGTTCAGTTGATAAAACTGCACATTTGTATTACATTTTTCCTACCATTTTCATATTTAAAAAGGACTTTATTATAATATATTATACATATGAGGGTTTATGTGTAAAAACACTATTTTCCATGTGTTAATATATTTTAATTAGTATTTGGTAGAAAAATATATGCAAATAAATTCATTGACCTAATCCTAGTAGAACTAAGTCTACTAAATATTATTTGAGATTATTGTGCAGAATTTTCCAAGTTGTTATGCAGAATTTATCAAACAAATCAAGTTGTTGAAGAAATCTTGCCAAATTAAGAAGCAAAACTTGGAGACCAAGTCTGGAAGCAACCGAGAAAAGATTTTCAGATTCTGAAGGTGCCTAGGATTGCCACATGTCCCAAAGACCAAGCCCCAGAAAAATGATGGAGGGATGAGATCAAATGGCCGCGGATCCGCGGCCATACCCCCCTTTGGCCGCGGATCCGCGGCAATCTAGAGGGATCATTTGCTAAGATTTTGTGGCTTAAATCTCTGCTATATTTTACCAACTTTTGAAGCAAAAGATTATGGCTTTGGACTATAAAAGGGCACCGAGAGCCTCTTGGAAAAATCATCAAGCCGAAGAGATCACGAAGCTCCAGACGCTCACGCATCCAGGCTGATCATCGACTGTTCGACTACCTCCTTAAGAAAGATCGAGAAGCAACTAGTTGTAATCATTTTCTATGGATTAAAAGTGTAGTTTGTTCAAGTCGATTAATAAAGGTAGTTATTTTATTTAATTATTTTTTGTATTTTATATTATGTTTTCCCTCTCTTTCTTTTCATCTTCTTCTCCCAACATGCGCGAGTAATTCTCTGCTTGTTAGGGTTCGTAGGATTAGGGTAGGCTAATGAACGATGAAAATAATTAAACCCTTTTTAAGTCCTATAAAGTTTAGGAACTTTATCAAAAGAATCATCAACATCCTAATCGGGCGCGCTAGCAATTCTTTGCTAGTTCCGACCGCGATTAGAGATTAGATTAATGATTGTTTTGGTAAAGGCTAGATATGAACGGAGTTCCGTGTCGAGATAAGGGTTACGAGTGGGATTCCTTTTCCCTCCAGAAACCCTAATCTACACGCATCACCGTCGTTCTAGTTCTAAATCTATTAATGGATAAAAAGGATAACTTTTAATTAATCGTCCATAACTACTAAATCCTAACGAACCCTACAAGCCCTCTTATTATATTAATTACATCTTTAAAATAATCTAGATCTATATTTTACATTCTTGTTTAACGTAGATCTAGAAACCATTCTATAAAATTCTGTATCCCTCCTCTCTTTCTCAACACATCTAAAGTAAAAGTAAAAGGTTCAACGTTTTCCTGAGGACGACCCGTACTCACCTCGGTCTAGCTACGCGTGACACCGTTCTGATTGCGGTTAACTACAAACACACTTTTTCGTATAAATCAAATGGCGCCGTTGCCGGGGATACGTGCGTAGTTTTTTATTTTTACTATTTGTGTTGAATTCTTAGACGAGCCATATCATTATTAAAACAAAACTGCAAATTGCATATTTAACGATTTGTGCGTGGATTTTTGCAAGGAGATCTGGAGTCACAGAATTGAGGAAAACAGGAAACAGAGACATTTTTAAAGATCCAGAGGAGCAAAGGAGATCACAGAAAAAATTTCATCAACTGTTCTCTCTACCACGCGGCGGAACCGCGGCATAAAGGCACATTTGGCGGCGGAAGCGCGGCAGGTTGGAGGAATTAGGGCTTCAATCTTCTCTGGTATCTTTCTTAACCCCTTCTCTCTCTCCCCAAATCCAATAAAATCTATTTTCTGCAGGATTCTTTGCAAAATTGCGCCGCTAAAAAATATTTTTGCAAAAGTTTTGTGATTGGTTTTGTTTTGCATATTTAATACGGACTTTAAGGGGCAAAGACCAAATCAAGATTAGGTAGGGATTTCATCACCCTTCCTAAGCCCCACAAATCACAAACCGAGCATCTGCATCAACCCTTCATTAATTTAAAAAATATCTAGACCAGACTCTAAGGACTGTCGCGTTCAATAAGGACAGAGGAAGGTCGTGGGTAATCTATCGTTTATCCGCATTACTTTTGTAGTGCCTAAGCAAGTGTGACAAAGGCTAGTGGTTTTTAATTAGGCCCACGACGTGGTTCCTTCCCACTTACCTGGCACTTATCTGGCTGCGAGGGTAGTACGGAGGCGGTAGAGGATTGATCCTACGGCTTGTCCTTTAGAAGTCTAGGAGCGGTCTAGAGACTGACCTAGGTAACCTTACTTCTAGGGTTGCTTGTGCATCTTAGGGGTGATTTGTCTTGAGTCCCACTTTTTCAAAACAAGCCAATTTTAAATCACACACACGCTGCCACTTGCACTAAACCCGCTTAGTGCATGCTCGGCTGGACACGGGATCCTAGTGCCCGTCTTATCCGCGTTCCTGCTATCAACGCCGAAGTCGGTACTTCTTCATCTTCTTTTCCTACACCACACACCACATCGACCGAGATGGACGATACTCCATCAGATTATAACACCACGCTGCCACCGCCCGAAGGTGCGCAGAATCCACCGCGCATCTCTCTCCAAGAGAGATGCTATCCTATCCGTGGTCCTCTTCCCACTTGTCTATCTCTTCCACCACCTAACGGGGATAATTTCGAAATTAAACCCCACTACATCAATCTGCTGCCCAAATTTCACGGGCTTGAGTCGGAAGACGCGTACGTTTTCATCACCAAATTCGAAAACGTATGCGCAATGATGGGTACTTCACAATTGACCTTAGATGCTATGCGCTTACGTCTTCTCCCATTCACACTGTGCGACTTGGCAGAAAAATGGCTTTATAATACTGCCGCACACTCTATCGCTAATTGGGATGAATTCATCGTAGCATTTCTTAAGAAGTTTTACCCAAATCATAAGACTGCACATGTTAGGAGCGAGATCAACCAGTTCACCCAGCTTCCCAATGAACCATTTTGGAAGTGCTTTGAACGTTTCAAAGATTTGCTTGTCCAATGCCCCCATCACGGAATACAAAGATGGGATTTATGTCGGATTATATATGAGGGCATTAATCCAGCGACAAAGCAGATGCTTGAAACAATGTGTCAATGCAATTTCATGTCTAACGATGACGGTGAAGCATGGAAATATCTGGAAGACCTTGCTGAACACACGTTGCAGTGGGAAAGCGTAAGACCACCTTCAACTAAGGGAGGTATTCACCAGCTCGATATTTCTATCGCAGTGAAAGCCGAAATGGCAGCGATACAGAAGAAACTCGATGCTATTGAAAACAAGTTCTCAACATTCTCCCTAAATCAGGTCACGCTTCCTAAGACTGTCTGTGGTTGCTGTTCGGATCCTTCACACTTAACGGAAGAATGTCCTATGAATGCATCGTTTCAAGCTAATGCTGCTTTTCAGCAACGACCTAGAAATGATCCTTATTCTTCCACATATAATCAAGGATGGAGGAATCATCCTAACTTTGCTTGGAATCAAAACCAACAAAGTAATTATCAAAGACCTCCTCCACAGCAACCACAACCACAGAATCAGCCCCCCTTTCAGTCACAAAATTTCCAAAATCCGACCAACATTTCTACACCACAAGTGGCCGGTACTGACAACTCACTTGCACAAACTTTGGATATGTTCATGAAACAATCCATGCAAAATTCGGCTGAGATAAGGTCTTCTATTGATACCCTAACGAAAAACTCCTCCTCCCATGGTGAGAGTATTAAATCAATAGAATACCAAATCGCACAGTTAAACGCCGCAATGAGTGCGAGAGAGAAAGGGAAACTCCCATCTCAACCCCTACCGAATCCTGGCCATTCACAAAGTCATAATGTGAATGCCATTACTACGTTGAGATCGGGGAGAGTGCTGAATAACCAAGTGGGTGAGCAATTTGATGATAGTGACACATTTGATACCCCTTCTTCTTCTTCTTCTTCTTCTTCCCCTAATTCGTCTAGTCCCCCACCTTCATCCGAGCCTATTCTCCGTTTTCCCCAAGGCTCGAACCCTTCGCCCATTCCGCCAAATCTATCTAAGTCGATTCCCACTCCAGTTTTGGGATCGAATCCGTCCCCACAGTCTTCTCCACAAACGTTGGACCCAAAACTTATTGATCAAGCACCTTATCCAAACAGGTTAAGGGGCAACAGACCAAGTCCACAAATGGAGAAGATTGTGGAAATTTTTAAGCAAGTTAACATAAACATTCCTCTCCTAGATGTTATTCAACAAGTTCCGTCATATGCGAAAATCCTAAAGGACTTGTGCACCAGGAAGAGAAAAGTTCAAGTACCTAAAAAAGTTTTCCTTACGAGTAATGTGAGCACTGCTTTTACACAACAACTGCCCAAGAAACGAAAGGATCCCGGAAGTCCTACAATTTCAATTTCTATTGGGGGTAAAAATATTAATCGTGCTCTACTCGATCTAGGTGCTAGTGCTAACTTGCTTCCGTATTCTGTTTATGAGCAATTAGGGATCGGAGAGTTAAAGCCGGCGCATTGCACTCTTCAGATGGCCGATCGATCTATCACCCAACCTAGGGGTGAGCTAGAGGATGTGTTAATCAAAGTCGGGGAATTCATATTTCCTGTGGACTTTATCGTTATTGATACACAGCCTGTGGCAAACCCACGCAATCAAATCCCGGTGATACTCGGTCGACCCTTTTTGGCCACTTCCAACGCGGTAATCAATTGTAGAAACGGCTCTATGACCCTATCCTTTGGGAAGAAGTCAATTGAGCTTAACATTTACAAGTTGGGAAGTGAACCCTCCGAACCCTATGC
Source organism: Agapanthus africanus (assembly GCA_030015575.1). Classification (NCBI taxonomy): domain Eukaryota; kingdom Viridiplantae; phylum Streptophyta; class Magnoliopsida; order Asparagales; family Amaryllidaceae; genus Agapanthus; species Agapanthus africanus. Next base: position 373,735,517 of record CM057339.1, on the reverse strand, counting down.
TCATGTGTGTTCTGTCGAATTAATGGATGTCGACAGCAGCGAATTTGATCAACATCATGATACAGACTCTTTTCATATGTTGTTGTTTGACCCAACCATTTACTCTTCCACCGAGTTGTCCGGGTCAACAACTAATGAGGAACCTTATATTGAGTCTGACGATCACCCCATTTTTTCTGATGACATTATTTTTCGGGGTATCGATGAAAGCTTTGAGGAAATTTTCGCTGATGAACTCGCATTTTTACAAGACACGGGTGTTGAGATGAATCAACTCCAAGATGAAGAAATTGGACCTCCACCCCCTCTTTTGGACAATCATGATAATACGAGTAATCCATCATTACTATCACTGTATCGTCTCTCCAAATTGAGACGCGATCTTTTTCCATTACACCTCTTGTCACCTCCCCACTTCTTCACGTCCATAGGTGACATGTTCTTCCACCAACCTTGGTGCTTCATCGATAAAATTTTTGAATGGTTGGTGTTGACTTTTGGTCTTTGTAAGGCTTTACTTTGACCAATAACCTTGACCCCCTCGTGTGATTTAAAAAAAAAAGATTAAAATTGTTTAACTCATGTTTGGGGGGGATATTTTGGCTCTTGAAAGAAAATAATTTTTACAAAATTATGAGCCTAAAATAAGTTTGGGGGAGGATTTTCACTTTCATATATTCTTGCCCCCATTAATAATTTCCTCCCAAGTCTACAGGTTTTTGAGCTTAACGGATAACATCAGTGAGGACACTGTTGTAAACAGGTTTGGGGGAAGTTTGTGCTTATTTACACATCAATTTGCATCATATTTTGCATAAGCACAACTTTTAAAAAATATAGAAAAAAAAATTTTGATAACAAAAGAGTAGAAAGTGAAAAATTACATCCAAAAGATAGCAATAGTTTAAGAAAACCAAGAAAATTAGAAGTTTTCTTAAACGAACTGGTAATAAGTAGTTATGAGCTGTTGTCCCAAGGGTTAGTAAGATAAAGGAAGTCACTAATCTGAGGATAAAAATAAGTCTGAAAAATAGTTTCTATTCTGGAAGCCAAACATTTGAATGTTGATACCCTACTATATGCACTTACACACGTCTTGAAACTCGGGATAGTAGAGGATACCTTGAAATGCTCTTGTCTAAAAGCCAAAGTATGAAGGAAGTGAAAAAATGAAGGAAATATAAAAATGGTGAAAAGAAAAAAAAATGAACACTGGTTTTTGTATCGCCAAGGCAGCAATAAAAAAATATAGCGAGGGTGCCTCTTCACCTAGTGCCCTAAGGCCAACTGGTCTGGGAGTCACTGCTAAGCCTTAAGTAGTGCAAGACGAGAAAAATACTATCACCTAATTAGCAAGCACATGAGTAATCGGTCGGTTAGTACCTCAAGAAGTATTAACGGTCGCATGAAAAGGTGTGAGCGAATCTTAATATTCATCAAATTAAAAAGTACTAAGGTAGATGGACAAGAGTATGATAGCTTGAATTGAATTCTCCGAGTGTAGGGATGTCCATTTCACACACGTGGGGTTATATGATCAATGTTTGGATGAAAGGTAGGAATGAAGAATAAAGACAATGTTTTATTGAGGGATGATGTGATTTCTAAAAATTTTTCATGACTATTAAGATAGGGCTCATGACAACTGAAAAGCTAGTATAGTTGAAAACTCTTCTTTTCAAGGCCTTTCTTTTATGGTTCTTATCTTTATATGTAAATTTCACCATCTCTCTTTTGTTATAGGATTTTGTGGGTGTAATCCGCTGAAAACCCTCAGGAGACAACACTCCTCCTACTAGGGACACCTAGAGTTTTAACGGCTTGTTGCACGTGCTCAGTGCAATCGTGTCTGCCTACGAAAGTGTGCTTAGTTTTCTCCTTTCTTTTTCTCCTCTTAAATAAACTAGTTTGCTCGGGACGATCAAAGATAAGTTTGGGGGTATTTGTTCAGTTGATAAAACTGCACATTTGTATTAGATTTTTCCTACCATTTTCATATTAAAAAAGGACTTTATTATAATATATTATATATATGAGGGTTTATGTGTAAAAACACTATTTTCCATGTGTTAATATATTTTAATTAGTATTTGGTAGAAAAATATATGCAAATAAATTCATTGACCTAATCCTAGTAGAACTAAGTCTACTAAATATTATTTGAGATTATTGTGCAGAATTTTCCAAGTTGTTATGCAGAATTTATCAAACAAATCAAGTTGTTGAAGAAATCTTGCCAAATTAAGAAGCAAAACTTGGAGACCAAGTCTGGAAGCAACCGAGAAAAGATTTTCAGATTCTGAAGGTGCCTAGGATTGCCACATGTCCCAAAGACCAATCCCCAGAAAAATGATGGAAGGATGAGATCAAATGGCCGCGGATCCGTGGCCATACCCCCCCTTTGGCCGCGGATCCGCGGCAATCTAGAGAGATCATTTGCTAAGATTTTGTGGCTTAAATCTCTGCTATATTTTACCAACTTTTGAAGCAAAAGATTGTGGCTTTGGACTATAAAAGGGCACCGAGAGCCTCTTGGAAAAATCATCAAGCCGAAGAGATCACGAAACTCCAGACGCTCACGCATCCAGGCTGATCATCGACTGTTCGACTACCTCCTTAGGAAAGATCAAGAAGCAACTAGTTGTAATCATTTTCTATGGATTAAAAGTGTAGTTTGTTCAAGTCGATTAATAAAGGTAGTTATTTTATTTAATTATTTTTTGTATTTTACATTATGTTTTCCCTCTCTTTCTTTTCATCTTCTTCTCCCAACATGCGCGAGTAATTCTCCGCTTGTTAGGGTTCGTAGGATTAGGGTAGGCTAATGAACGATGAAAATAATTAAACCCTTTTTAAGTCCTATAAAGTTTAGGAACTTTATCAAAAGAATCATCAACATCCTAATCGGGCGCGCTAGCAATTCTTTGCTAGTTCCGACCGCGATTAGAGATTAGATTAATGATTGTTTTGGTAAAGGCTAGATATGAACGGAGTTCCGTGTCGAGATAAAGGTTACGAGTGGGATTCCTTTTCCCTCCAGAAACCCTAATCTACACGCATCACCGTCGTTCTAGTTCTAAATCTATTAATGGATAAAAAGGGTAACTTTTAATTAATCGTCCATAACTACTAAATCCTAACGAACCCTACAAGCCCTCTTATTATATTAATTACATCTTTAAAATAATCTAGATCTATATTTTACATTCTTGTTTAACGTAGATCTAGAAACCATTCTATAAAATTCTTTATCCCTCCTCTCTTTCTCAACACATCTAAAGTAAAAGTAAAAGGTTCAACGTTTCCCTGAGGACGACCCGTACTCACCTCGGTCTAGCTACGCGCGATACCGTTCTGATTGCGGTTAACTACAAACACACTTTTTCGTATAAATCAGTACCCTCAGAGCCCATCATGGCGATCCATTACGCCGACCCACCCCCGGTGAACTATATCGTGGAAGAAGTCAACTGGACTTCGGGAGGTCTTCTTCAGCCTGCTATGCCTTCGATACCTGTTCAGCCTCCAATGGCTTTGGATACCCTGGGGCGACGTATTTGTCAAGGCGAAGCGCGACCGTGGGGACAACCATATATGATCGGTCTAATTCCTCGTCACCCAGCTGGTTATCTGCAATGGGCCCACTACATTCTGTCAGCGAAGAAGTCGCAGTTGTTGAGGCTTGGGTTGTATCCCGACATCTATGCTTCTCTTTTCCAGTATCCTACGCTTCCCGCCTGGTGGGTTAAGGCCTTTCTGGAGCAGTGGAATATTCCTACCCACACCTTCTTTTCGCTGGACCGAGAAGTATCGATCTCCTTAGAGGAATTTGCAAAAGTTTCTGGCTTACCGGTTATGGGGGAGCACTATGAGGAACTGCTTCCTACAGATGAATACATTTTTGGTGCCAAGCCAGTGATGACAGGCCTCAACCCGGAGAACACCATTCAACACCAGTTCCCTTGCTTAATCAAAGTGTTGAATATTTATGAGGGTCTTTTTCTCGAGTCTGGGAGCCGCGGGGTTACTTTCGAGGATTTCATTGCTCGTTTTCTCCATCCGGACGTCCTCTCGAAGGGTGCTTCTAAGTTCGCCAAACTTGACGACCCTTTCGGTTTAGGGTTAAAGAACTTCCCAACGGCGAAGGCAGATCAAAAGAGTTTCTTCCTTCCCAACACTCCAGTTGTTCCTTTTGCGGAGATCGCAGTCCCTGAGATTGATGAGGAAACGTTCTTCTTAAGGTTTCTTAGGCTATGGCTGAGCTGGTTTGCGCTCCCGATGCACCTTCGCTGTATGAGGCCGTCTGTCTTCTATCCGGCTCACCGGATGATTATTGGGGTGAAAGTGGCTGTTGGGGTCACCGGGTTAGCTCATCTGTATTACGATCTCAGCCAAGCGGTGGATACTACTGAACCCGGAGTGCAACATATGAACTTCTCGATGCATTACTTCATGTCATGTCTCGAGCTACATGCACTTGTCGTTTTCGGCATTCATAAGAAACCGTCCTTCTACGACAGGTGCGGCTTTCCCCGGATCATGCGATTGGTCGATGCATCCATTGTAAATCTGTCACCGCGGGAAGCCAGAGGTTTGCTACTTCGTCCTCGCACTGTTGGAGATGGCATGACTTTCACCGACAAGATCCTGACTATCGGCAAAGAGTCCGCGACAGCGGTGCAGCCATTGCGGGACATTTTTAAAGATGGGGCCTCTGTTTTGAAAGCTCGGGAAATCATTCATTTAAATTCCATCAGACCGGGCTTTCTAGTGTTTAAGCAAAATGATGCGGCGTTATTCATGAGATACAATCCGCATCATTTTGCCCAACAATTGAGCTATAATCAGGGAGTTCCGCTAGAGGCTTTCTTGCTAGAACTTGCTGCCACCAAAGAGGGGATGCAAAACGCGCTGCATCATTTCATGCGCATGAACACGGGGTCCAATTTCTTTATCAGCGAACCGAGCTGTGTCCTGAAAGCCCTTAGTGTGTACGTGGCGTAGTACCGGCATTCAATGGGCTCCGTCATCAGGGAAGAGAAGCGACTGTTGCTCGATCGCAAAGGTGCACCCCCTGCTGGCGATCGGAACGTCCCCCTGAAGCGACGGACCATTGTCCCCCTCCGCTAAGAGAACCTGCCGTGATCGAAGTCCCGCACGAAAGGCCTGAGCAACCGGTGTCCCGTGCTACCATGGAGACGGTGAATGTACTACCGGTGCCCCGTGTTCCCGTGGAGATGGTGAATATAGCTTCCCCTGAGTCTGGCGTAGGTTCAGATATCGGGACTCGTCGCCCTAAGGCGCCTGCTAAACGTAAACTTGTGCTTGGAGCGACTGGAGCTCGCTCGCAGAAGAGGAAGAAGAAGTCGATCTTCTCTGCCGACGTCATATTTGGTCAGGAGCCTCATGCTCCTTATAGTGAGGGCCTGAGTGAATATGGGACTAATGAGGGTCTGTTCATAGCACCGGACGATACTGATCTGGAGGCTGCTATTGCGGCTTCTGTGCGATCAACAAGCCACAAAGCGGGACTGGCCACCCTTCCGCAATCAGGTAAATATCAGCCATACTTTCTGTCATTAAATTATATTTTTTTTATTATCACGTTTTGACTGACACTTTTCCTTCTTTAATAGGCATCTCCACCGAAGAAGCTCTCGCAGCTTCTCTCAAGACTTTTGAGGAAGAGGAAAGATTTCGAGCATCCTTAGGCATCGGTATATTTCGGCTCACCGCATCTTTATCCTCTTTTCTTGTGGACAATCTGACCCCTTCCTTATCTTATCGCAGGGACTACAATGCCAATCCTGCATGGTGATGCTGAGATGCTTCCAGGGCCAGCCATCGAAGTCCCGGCCTCCTCAGCACGGCCGAAAGAGGCCTTACTCAAACGACCGATGACGGATGCCGCAACGGCTCCAGAGGTAACCCTTGGCGCGGACGATGACGTCTTATTGATGGAGGCTTCTAGAAGATCCACTCTCACGGCCCGAGCGGAAAGGAAGCGTAGAATGCGCGCGGAAAGGGAGCGTAATGCCGCCTTGGCCGCGGGTGCAGGTTCGAGCACCGCTACTCCTGCCCCTACTCCTTAAGAGGATGCTCCGGCTGTCTTGTCCACCGCCCACAGACAGGCAGCACGTGCCGCTCGGGAAGCAATCGGAAAATCGACTCAAGGTAACGTGACATTGGGTTCTTCTGTCAAAGTTTTAACTTTCAGGTTCTCATATATCCCATCTTGCAGGGCTGAGTCTTGCCAAAGAGGTGGTGGGCGTCGTGGCGGCAACCACCGAGCCTGAGGTAGCGGCAGGTGAGGCAGCCATGATCACCGAGCCCGAGGTAGCGGTAAGTGAGATGGATACCATTGTCGAGCTCGAGGTAGCAGTGGGTGAGATGGCTACAGCCGCCGAGCCCGAGGTAGCCACTCTTTCTCAAGAGTCGGGCACTACTCCAATCGTCACTCTTTCTCCTTGCGGCTCCCTGCCGCTGTCGGGCACTGCGAATGTCACGACGATTCTAGTGGAATCGGGGGATGAGGCTACGGGTGGCGAGACTGTTCCGATGGAGGAAGGTGGAGCATTCGCTGCATCCAGTGACACTCTTGTCGCGGTCTCGACCGGCGACTCACCAGGTAGATTTTGGGTCATCGCTTTCCCCTTTATTCTGCAATCCCCTTTCAATCTCTCCTGACAGTATTTCTCTCGCTTCTAATGCAGGTGTGGCGAGCGTTGAGGTTGTGCCACCCGAGGAAGCATCGCCAGTTGTTGCTTTGACGGTGGTTGCCCCTCCGTCTTCTCTTATATCTTCTCAAATACTGGAAGGTATGGGTTTGTGATAAATTTAAATCGGGGACAGCATCTTTCGTGTACTGACCATGTATCATCGTGATCTCGCAGGAGTTCTTTTTGATCATTTGTATCAGGTGTTGAACCCGCACTTCTCTTTCCCGTCGGAGATTAGTCCGCCCGCTGGTGTCGGTGAGTATCTTTTCTAACCGACGTCCTTTCTTTTCTTTAACGGGCAGTCACGTTATTGCTAATTCTTTTTTGCATTGCTCGTAGCCTTACAAATTGAAGGGGGGTCAAGGGTACCACCGCGCCACCGGAACTCCCAGCTCTGTCCCCTGTTGCAGCCGGTATAATAGACTCTTTTGTTCATGTATATTTTTTTATTTCTTAAGCCGACATCTGATTGTGATTTGTTTTGTAGCGGTCACATAGACTCCAGCCCCGTTCGAGTCTCGCGTTATAATGCCGGCAGGGCCCTTTTCCAGATGTCCATCCTCAAAAGATGTTGTGACCAGTCTGCGTATGTTGAGCTATTATATCTAAGAGCTTGACGCGGAGGCCCCTACGTTTGCTGTAGATTTTGCTGCCGAAATTAATCCAATGCTGGCGACGCTTGTGAACTTCCATAACGAAGGCGTCGTTGAGTCTTGGGTTAAACACTGCAGGAAGATTGAGGCCTACCTGCATGAGCTTGAGCTTATGCGTCCTGCTCCTGAGATTCAGGCTTTGAACTTCCAGCAGGCTGCATGGGTCGAGCAGAGTGTGTCCTTCCTCCGCCATTTCGAACAAGAAGCGACCTTGAGGCGGAAGGAACGCGAAGAGACTTCGGGTGAATCTGCCCGGCTGCGCGCCCAAGTTAAAGCGAACGCCACGTAACTGAGAGCTGCTTTTGACACCTTGCAGCAATGTATCTCGGACGGGCTTGTATTGAGGCGGAAGCTCGACTCTATTGAGCGGGTTACGCAGAATCGCGAAGCTGCCCAACGGGAAATCGATGAGAATATTTCATCATGCTTGCAGTAAAAGGCTTAAATTGAAGCGAAGCTGGCCGCGGCGGCTGACCACGAGAAGGCACTGAAAGTAGTGCGAGAGTAGCTTGCGGACTTGTTGAAAACGCTTCCTTCTCAGTAGCTGTTTTGCTTGTAATTTTTGAATAACATGTATCCATTTTTGTTCTTTCATACGATTCAACTTGTACTCCATTAAATTCATGAATAAAAGATACATATATATTTTTTGTTCTATTACTGCTTTCTTCTCTTTTCTTTGTTGCCATCATGTTATCTTAGTAAGCGTAGCCTGTAGATGATAGAGAGCGTTCTGTTTTGAATTCTTTGAGAGGTAGTGATGGCTTAGGAAGCAGGTTCAGATCTGCTACCTAAGACTTTTCAACTTCATGAGCCGTGAGGGTCTCATAAAGACTTTTCTCCCTACGAGTAGAGAGGATCTCGTAGGTATATTTTCTCCTAAGGAATCATGAGGATTCCTAAGTGCATTTTCTCTTATAAGTCGTAAGGATCTTACAAGAGAGTTTTCTTCCTTACGAGTCGAGAGAACCCGTAAGTGATTGTTTCCCTCCTTATCGAGATTCGACTTCAGAGAGTATGGCCCGCGAATAGTATGCAAGAGTCCATCTTGGACTGACCTGCAGGGTCCCAGTGCTTAGGAAACAGGTCCTTATCCCCATTACCTAAGGCTTTTCCCTACGAGTCGAGACGGGTCGAGAAGTTCTCGCAGGAACATTATTTTCCCCACGAGTCGAGACAAATCGAGAAGTTCTCGCAAGGATTTCCTAACATCACAGTTAACTCCTGCTAATAGAAGTTCGTTAGGGCCTGTGGTACTAGGGTCCTTTTTTACCCGTCGCACCGTCGCGTTGGCTGGTGTATTCCTCGATGCATAATCTTGCTGTTCGAGTAGCCCTGCGACTGTCGTGCCTCTGATCCCATCGAGGGCTGGATAAGACGTCTTTAAGCAATCTTCCAGGTGATATTACCGTCGAAAGAGCAAGCGTTAAGGATATTCCATGTCGCTTTTTACTTGAGGTTAGGCTCAGTTTGGGAGCCCCGATGAGTTATAACCACTCCGCGCTGGTGTGGGATGATCTTCGATAGTCTTTCAGGTTTTATATAAGTTGCTGTCAAGACCCTGAAGCTAGGAATATTGCCTTCACTTCGTTTGCTGGCATTGCGTCTGCTGTATCGAGACGAATGTTGCGGTTTGTCTCTAGGTTGTTAGTGAACCGTCGGGACCTGGAACTAGAGACTTTGCCATGGCTCCGTTTTGCTAACGTGGTATATTCCTGTAGAGACACTGATTTCTCTGCGGGTCAACGCGAATTAAGATGCTCTCGTCAAGGACGCTAATTTCCTTGATTCGAGGTTTTCGCCAAGGACACTGATTTCTCCGGAGTTGAGACGAATCGAGAGATTCCTGCAAAGACACTGATTTCCTTGCGGGTCGACGCGAATCGAGGTATTCCTGCAAAGACGCTGATTTCTCTACGGGTCGACGCGAATCGAGATGCTTTCGTCAAGGAAGCTGATTTCTCTAAATCGAGGTTTTTTCCATGGACACTGATTTCCTTAGAGTTGAAACAAATCGAGGTATTCCTGCAAAGACGCTGATTTCTCTGTGGGTCAACGCGAATCGAGATGCTTTCGTCAAGGACGCTGATTTCCCAGAATCGAGGTTTTTTCCAAGGACACTGATTTCCTCGAAGTTGAGACGAATCGAGGTATTCCTGCAAAGACGCTGATTTCTCTGCGGGTCGATGCGAATCAAGATGCTCTCGTCAAGGACGCTGATTTTCCTGAATCGAGGTTTTTGCCAAGGACACTGATTTCCTCGGAGTTGAGACGAATCGAGGTATTCCTGCAAAGACGCTGATTTCTCTGCGGGTCGATGCGAATCGAGATGCTCTCATCAAGGACGCTGATTTCCCTGAATCGAGGTTTTTACCAAGGACACTGCTTTCCCTGGGGTTGAGACGAATCGAGGTATTCCTGCAAAGACGCTAATTTCTTTGCGGGTCGACGCGAATCGGGATGCTCTCATCAAAGACGTTGATTTCCCTGAATCGAGGAGGTTGCCAAGGACACTGATTTCCCTGGGGTTGGTTGACTTGTTTCCGAGACAGAGTCATTGGATAACGTATTTCCGAGACAGGGTCATTTGATGACATGTTTCCGCAGCAGGGTCATTTGCTGACGTGTATCCGAGACGGGGTCATTTGATGACATGTTTCTGCGGCGGGGTCATTTAATGACGTGTTTCCGCGACGGGGTCATTTGATGACGTGTATCCGAGACGGGGTCATTTGATGATGTGTTTCCGCGGCGGGGTCATTTGATGACGTGTTTCCGCGACGGGGTCATTTGATAACGCTGGGTTGTCTGTGAACCGTAGAGTCTTGGAACTGGGGACTTTGCCGTGGTTCCGATTGATGGTGTAACATCTGTGTCCTGCTGGAATGAGGAGGCACACCGTTGTTGGTCTCTAGGCTGTAGATGTGGACATTGAGATTTGTAACTAGGGACTTTGCTACGGCTCTGTTTCGTTGCGACTCTGAGGTCGGTTGTTGACGTCACGTCTGCATCTGGTTTGAGTGAGGAGAAACGCCGTTGGTGATCTCTAAGTTGTCGATGTTGACGTCGAGACCCTGAAGCTAGGGATCTTCCTTTGCTTCGTTTATTGACATTGTGTCTGCAATATTGCGACGAATGTCGAGATTGTCTCTAGGTTATTTATGAACCGTCGAGATTTGGCTTCTTTTTCTGATGGAGCCTGGGGAGGGAAAGTGTGATTCCCTCTTTGTTTGCGTCCCTGGATTGTATACAGGGATCGATGCGATCTCACCTCTAGGGCAAAAGGTTTATTCTTTCATTTTTTTATTTCTTTCCACGATGCTCTATCATTTCAGCTTTTCATATCGCGAAAGTCGCGATTGCCCAATTATTTCGGCTATTTTTCGATGTGCCCAATCATTTCGGCTATTTTTTTTCTTTTTACTCGCTTTTTTATTGTGAGTTGCCCAACCATTTCGGCTATTTGTATGCATATATTTTTACTTGCTAATTTTGTTGCAAGTTGCCCTATCATTTTGGCTATTTCATATGCATTTTTGGCTCGTCGACTTTTTGCCACGAGTATGGAATTTGGGATCTGGTGCCAATCTTAGTATCAGCATCGCTGCGACTGGAATATAACCAGGAGCGAATCATCATTTGCCGTGAAAGAGCTTAGAATTTGATACTGATTTAGGTATCAGCATCGCTACCACTGGGATATTGCCAGGAGCGAATTATCATTTGCTATTGTCGGTTCGAACAAAAGGTGGCTTAGCCAACAGGGTTAAGATCCTGTCGACTAAGGCTTTTAACTTTATGAGCCGTAAGGGTCTCATAAGGGTGTTTCTCCCTACGGATCATGAGGATCTCGTAGGTGCGTTTTCTCCTTAGGAATCGTGAGAATTCCTAAGTGTGTGTTGATCAGTCGAAAATATTGCATATTTTAACCGGCAATTTCCTTATCATATGCATACATATAGAAGTGTTCGGCATCAGTATTCTACATATTAGCAAATCTATCATAGAATATCAGATTACATGTATTCGACCTTAAAACCGGCATTTCTAGGGAAATTGACTGCATTTCATTACATGGCATATTTTCTATATCTTGCAAACCGTGTTTCGAAGTCTGTACAGGAAAAGAGAAGCTTGCTCGATCATTACATCGCTCAAAAGATACGTAAACTCACTAAATTCAGATCTGGTACTAATACAAAGGAGTAATCACAATTCAGAACATCAAAAGAAGCCCTAAACAGCAGTACAAGACCACTGCAGAAGACACAGATCCCAAGGACCCCACATGGCCGCGCATCAGCGGCCATAGCCTTCTTGTGCCGCCCTTCCGCGGCTCATTGATGACATCTCCTCCTAAATTTCAGTGCACAACTCCTACATCAGGGTCCACTGCTCAAAAATGCATGACATTTTCCAGAATATTCCAGATACTTCTACCAGTTCAGCAAACACTTTGTGCTTCATTAAACTAGCCAAATCATTCTAGAACTTTCCCTAAACCCTAGCTTAAACCCTAAGCTAGTTCCTAACAAACTCTTTCAACAAACTTTGGGGGGGAAAGTTCCAATTCAAACCTAGACCTAGGGTTTGAGAGTTCTATAAATAAGACCCTAGGCTCACTCATTATTCATGGTGGAAAAAATCTATTCAACCTTGGGAAAGCTTAGAAAAATCTATCTCTTTCTTCATCCCCTCTTCCTCAAGTTTAGTGAGAGAGCTTGTAGGAAACCCTAACCCTAATCCAAGCCAACATCAAAAATCCCGAGTACCCATTAAGCAAGAAGCCCGACAACCTTTACGAGCGAAGCCGATCTTCAACGGAGCAAGCGATCCGAAGCCGATCCACGACTCACGAAGCCGAGCGACGCCCTATCAACAATCTAGATTCTTCTTCTTGTAGTTCTTGAAGCAAATGTAATCAAAATTGTTGAGATAAATAAAGGTGATATTTCTTCTATCTTGTTTTCTTTAAATTTCGCATCATGTTATCTTTACAAATCTTTAATATTGTCTGTGTGGTGATGTGTGAATAAAACTCCGCTCGTCGAGGAGTCGAGACGGTTAATAGAATGATGATGTAACATAGCTTTAATCGATTCTTGAGTCCTACGAGTTTTGTAAACCCTAGCAAGTTCAAGAAACGACGACCCATTTTGTTTCGATGCTTTCTTGACTGACATCGTTCGAAATTGGGGAGTTTGGATCGTTTCTTGAATTTGGTAGAGGCTAGAAAAGGAATGATATCGATGAAAGAACAAGGGTTATGAGATGAAACACTAGTTTCACGAGGAAGCCCCAACTCTCATCGATCATCATCAATCTAGTATCGATTCTTCGAAGGACAAGAACACGATATCTTTAGATTACATCACGTCTATCAACCCGATCGATTCCTACGAGCCTCTCTGATATTCTTGATTGTTGATTGGAAATATTATCAAAACACCGATTCTTAATTGTTTATAGTTTCTTGATTCTTGATTAAAGAATAGTGACACTCGAATACAAATCATTCTTGAATCATGTTTTCGTTTATTGTTGCTTAACATTTCATTTCAAACGTATTAATATAAACGAATCGTGCAATCCCTGTGGACGATCCGCACTCATTCATTAACTACAGCCGACACCGTAGTTTGATTGCGGTCAATATAATTTTTTGATTGTCGATACTTTTTACATATACACATCAGAAAATAGTTCAATCAAAATGGCGCCGTTGCCGGGGATTACGCGCTAATTCGTTTACATTTTATAGTTTGAAGTGAAAGAATTATTACATTTTACTTCTTGAAATCAAAATTCGTTCAAACTCTTATACGTGTGTTGTGAATTGATTGCAAGGAGATCTGGAGCATTATGTGCTGTGGAAAAATTATTTGGGATATACCAGAGAGATGTAAATAGCAACAGGAAGCATATGTTGAAATCTTGTACAGTGATCTCACTGTTTGAGCGCTGAAGCGCGGCTAATACTCACCAAGTGCGGCGGTTCCGCGGCTTGGTGAAGGGTTCTCTGGAAAAATTTTGGTGCAGGTACTTTCTTGCTCTCTCCCCTCTCCTCTTTTAGCTCCAACTAATCTTTTCTGCAGGATTCTTTGCAAATAATCGCTGCGCCGCAAAAGCAAAATTAAAATTGTGCGTGATTTTGTTTTCTTGGTTGTTTTGCATTATAAATACGGAATCTAAGGGGCACGGCCAAATCCAAATTAGGTGGGGATTTCATTACCCTTCCTAGGCCCCGAAAACCACCAAACTTGCATCCGCATTGACCCACATTAACTAAAAGAAATCTAGAGATGACTCTAAGGACTGTCGCGCTCATTTAGGACAAGAGAGGGCCGTGGGTAATTCATTGCTTATCCGCGTTTTCTTGTGGTGCCTAAGGCGAGTGTGTCTAAGGCTAGTGGTTTTTAATTAGGCCCACTACTTACGTAGTGGAGTACCTTCCCACTTACCTGGCACTTATCCGGCCACAGGGGGACAAAGAGGCAGTGGAGGATTCTATCCTGCGACTTGTCTTTTGGCAGTTAGGAGCGGTCTAGAGCCGGACCTAGGGGACCATTAGATTCTAGGGTTGTGTTGCTGCATTTGGTTGTCGCATCATTTTTTTCAAAATCCGTCCCTTTTCAAAAGCAAACACCGCATTCATTTTACCCCTAATTATAAATTCACGCTGCCACTTGTACTAACCCTTTTTAGTACAAGATAGGCTGAACACAGGATTCTAGTGCCCGTTTAGTCCGCGTACCCTTTATCGACTCCGAAGTCGATAATTCTCCATTTACCTTTTCTTTACCTATTACCACACCAACACCGATGGACCCGAATCCATCAAACTTCTTTAACCCTAATCTGCCACCGTCCGTTGGTGCGCAGAATCCTCCCCACATTTCTCTCCAGGAAAGATGCTATCCACATAGAGGTCCTCTTTCGACCTGCTTATCTACACCACCAGCCAATGGGGATAACTTTGAGATTAAGCCCCAGTATATCAATCTTTTACCCAAATACCACGGACTCGAGACCGAGGACGCTTACGTTTTCATTACCAAATTTGAAAACGTATGCGCAATGATGGGTACGTCACAACTTTCAGTGGATGCGATGCGTCTACGACTTCTTCCATTTACCTTGTGCGATATAGCCGAGAAGTGGCTATATAACACTACCGCACACTCTATTACAAATTGGGAAGAATTCGTCGCTGCATTCCTTAAGAAATTTTACCCAATCCAAAAGACGGCTCGAATCCGTAGCGAACTAAACCAATTTGCCCAGCTCCCTACCGAACCATTTTCAAAATACTTTGAACGTTTCAAGGATCTATTGGTTCAATGTCCTCATCACGGCATCCCGAGATGGGAGCTTTGCCGAATCATATATGAGGGTAGTACCCCTAGCACTAAACAAAGCCTTGAAAACATGTGTCAAGGTACATTTATGACTAAGGATGATGGGGAAGCTTGGCGATACTTAGAAGAGTTCGCTGAAAAATCACTAATTTGGGAGAGTGGAACCCAACCATTGAATAGGGGTGGCGTACACCAAATAGATGTGTCCATAGGTGTTCGAGCTGAAATGGCAGCAATGCAAAAGAAGCTCGACGCTATGGAACACAAATTTGCAGCAACCTCCCTAAACCCGGTATCACTCCCCAAAACTGTTTGTGGGTGCTGTTCTGATCCGTCACATTTAACGGAAGAATGTCCATTAAACTCGGCGTTTCAAGGTCACGAGCATTCTAATGCCGCATTTCAACGACCTCGAAACGATCCATATTCTTCCACGTACAATCAGGGTTGGAGGAACCACCCGAATTTTGCTTGGAACCAAAATCAATCTCAAAACACGGTTCCAAACACGAATAATTTTCAAAGGGCTCTTCCTCCACCACAACAGCAACCCCTCCAACTCACTCAGCACCCCTACCAGTCACAAAATTTCCAAAACCAGGGCAACAATCCTGCACAGTCTAATCCTATGCAGTTGTCCTGTGCTGACGAATTCTCTCAAGTCACTCAAACCATGAAATCACTTTTATCAAATTTCATGGAGGTTTCGACTGAGGTTAGATCTTCCGTCAATGAGATAAAGAAAAACTCAGCGTCCCAAGCTGAGAGTATTAGAACGATGGAAGCTGAAATCGCACGCCTCAAAGCCGAAATGAGTGCGAGAGAAAAAGGGAAACTTCCCTCTCAACCCCTACAGAATCCTGGGCATTACAATGTAAATGCCATCACAATGTTGAGATCGGGAAGAGTGCTGAATAATAATGTCGGGGAAGATATTGATAATACTGAAAATCATATCAACACCCCGGCTGAGACCTTTCCACACACACACACTTATCCTTCTGATCCTTCTTCTTCTACCAAACCACCTTCTCACGAGCCTATTCTCCATTTTCCTTTAGGCTCAACACCTTCACCCAACCCTTATAGTTCTCCACAGACGGTCCCCACACCTCTTTTGGGATCTCGTCTACCCCCTTTTCCTTCTCCTATGATGGACCCTGCGCTTATTGCGAAAGCTCCTTACCCAAACCGGCTAAGGGCTAACAGAACGAGTCCTCATATGGAGAAAATTTTAGAAATGTTCAAACAGGTTAACATCAATATCCCTCTCCTAGATGCGATTCAACAAGTCCCCGCTTATGCGAAAATTCTAAAGGACTTGTGCACTAGGAAGAGGAAGACTCAAGTGCCGAAGAAGGTCTTTATGTCTAATAATATCAGCACTGCTTTTATTCCCCAGCTACCAAAGAAACGAAAGGACCCAGGATGTCCTACAATATCGATTTCTATTGGGGGTAAAAACATAAATCGTGCTCTTTTAGACCTTGGCGCGAGTGTTAACCTGCTCCCTTATTCTGTCTATGAGCAACTAGGGATTGGAGAGCTGAAACCTGCTCATTGCACTCTCCAGATGGCAGACCGATCTATCACCAAACCAAGGGGTGAATTAGAGGATGTGTTAATAAAGGTCGGGGAATTTGTTTTCCCTGTAGACTTCATTGTGCTCGACACACATCCTGTAGCAAACCCCCGGGGCCAAATTCCGGTGATTTTAGGTCGTCCTTTCCTTGCCACTTCCAACGCTGTTATAAACTGTAGAAATGGTTCAATGAATTTATCATTTGGAAATATGACCATTGAACTAAATATCTACAAAGTTGGAAGTCAGCCATCAGAACCTAGTGCTTATATTTTAGATGTGTGCTCTGTCCATGAGATCGCTCCCGATAGTTGTGGAGCTGAGGAACTTTGCTTTACTGATCTCGATGACATTACCACATCTCTACTTGATCTTACACCTGATCTTAGTGAGGACACTTTACCTGCACTTGAGTCCTGCACTTCTGACTTTTCTCCACCCGAGTCTGTATCTTTCACAGGCTCTGAGCTTCTTTGTAAATCCAAAAATCACTCAATGATCCTTCCTTCTATCATTTCTCCGCCTGAATTAGATCTCAAGGTTTTAACCTCTCACCTTAAATATGCATATCTTGGTGAGAAGGAGACTTTACCGGTTATAATTTCCACTTCTCTTGCATCAGAGCAAGAAAATGCACTTTTATCAGTATTGAGATCTAACAAAGAGGCGTTTGGTTGGAGTATGGCGGACATCAAAGGGATTAGTCCCTTGATAGTTGAACATCATATACATGTGATGGATGATGCCAGACCGACCCGAGAACCACAGAGACGGTTGAATCCCGTCATGAAGGAAGCTGTCATGAAAGAGATCGTCAAATGCTTAGATAGTGGTATTATATACCCCATCTCCGATAGCCAGTGGGTAAGTCCTATACACGTTGTTCCTAAGAAATCCGGCATCACAGTTATCACAAATGAAGCGAATGAGTTGATTCAGACACGCACCCAAACTGGGTGGCGTGTATGTATCGATTATAGAAAACTCAACGCTGCTACGAGGAAAGATCATTTTCCTCTACCATTTATTGATCAAATGCTGGAACGCTTAGCGGGACGACAGTACTATTGTTTCATGGACGGTTACTCAGGCTATAATCAGGTCCCCATCGCCAAAAAGGATCAAGATAAAACCACTTTTACTTGTCCTTTTGGTACTTTTGCTTACAGTCGCATGCCCTTCGGGCTATGCAATGCTCCCGCTACCTTTCAGCGGTGTTTGATGGGGATATTCTCTGATATGGTAGAGAATTTCCTGGAGATTTTTATGGAAGACTTTTCGATTTGTGGAGATTCTTTTTCCGAATGCCTAGCGAATCTTGACGCTGTTCTTACTCGTTGCAAAGAGAAGAACTTGACTTTGAACTGGGAAAAATGCCACTTTATGGTCCAAGAAGGAATTGTCCTTGGACATGTCATTTCACAGAAAGGCATTGAGGTTGACAGAGCTAAAATAGATGTCATTCAAAACCTCCCTCATCCCAAAAGCGTCAAAGATATTCGCTCTTTCCTTGGCCATGCGGGCTTTTATAGGAGATTCATAAAGGACTTTAGCAAAATTGCTAGACCTTTAACACTACTCCTGGCCAAGGATACGACCTTCCACTTTGACTCGGATTGCGAGACAGCTTTCGACTCACTTAAACACTCACTCACTTCAGCCCCCGTTTTATCATCACCAAACTGGGACTACCCCTTTGAGCTGATGTGTGACGCATCTGATTTTGCAGTAGGTGCTGTCCTAGGACAACACATTGAAAAGATGCCACACGTGATTTACTATGCTAGTAAGACCCTGAATGATGCGCAAATCAATTATACAACCACAGAGAAAGAACTATTAGCGGTTGTATTTGCATTAGAAAAATTCAGGCCTTACTTAATCGGCTCACCTATAGTTGTGTATACTGACCATTCCGCTTTAAAACATCTTCTGGCGAAGAAAGATGCAAAAGGTCGACTAATACGTTGGATCCTTCTGTTACAAGAATTCGATCTTGTTATCAAAGATAAGAAAGGATGTGAAAACGTAGTAGCTGACCACCTTTCACGCATCGTTTCTTCCCCTGTGACCCTGCCGATCAATGACCCGTTCCCTGACGAGCAACTCTTGAGCGTATCCACTGAACCATGGTTCAGGGATATTGTGAACTATCATGCCACGGGACTTATACCGAGCGATTGGTCAAAACAGGACAAATACCGCTTTCTTTCCTAAGTAAAACACTATTACTGGGACGAGCCCTATTTGTTTAAATATTGTCCTGATCAGATCATTCGCCGGTGCATCCCAAATGAAGAGTTCAAGAGTGTTCTTTCATTTTGTCATGATCAGGCCTGTGGGGGTCACTTTGGTCCTAGAAAAACAGCGGAAAAGGTTTTGCAATGTGGATTTTATTGGCCGACCTTATTCAAGGACGCATTTGAACATTGCAAAACCTGTACACAATGTCAGTATACGGGTAGAATATCCCAGAGGAATGAGATGCCTCAGCAACCCATCTTGGTTGTTGAAATGTTTGATGTTTGGGGTATAGATTTTATGGGTCCTTTTCCCAACTCCTTTGGGAATCTGTACATATTGCTGGCGGTTGATTATGTCTCCAAGTGGGTAGAAGCCATTCCAAGTCGCACTAATGACAAGAAAGTTGTCATTAAGTTCTTGAAAGAGAATATCTTCTCGCGATTTGGACACCCACGCGCTATTATTAGAAATAATGGGACACACTTCTGCAACAGATCTTTCGAGACTCTGATGCGGAAATACGGAATCAACCACCGACTTTCTATACCCTATCATCCCCAAACAAGCGGGCAGGCTGAAATCTCAAACAGACAAATCAAACTTATCTTGGAGAAAACTGTTGCTAAAAATAGAAAAGACTGGTCGACCAAATTGACGGATGCTCTTTGGGCATTCAGGACTGCATATAAGACCGACCTAGGAATGTCTCCATATAGGATAGTGTTTGGTAAAGCATGTCATCTACCTGTTGAGATAGAACATAAAGCATTGTGGGCTATAAAAGAAATAAATTTTGATTTAAACCTTGCTTGCAACTTTCGGAAGCTGCAACTTAACGAGCTAAGCGAACTCCGCGATGAAACTTATGATAATGCTGTAATCACAAAGAATAGGACTAAGGTTTTTCACGATAAAAACATTGTAAGGAAAACATTTTTACCTGGTCAACAAGTCCTCCTTTATGATTCACGATTACACCTTCATGCGGGTAAGCTCCGATCTCGTTGGAAGGGACCTTTTGTTGTGCGGACTGTATACTCGCACGGGGCAGTAGAAGTTGAAAATGTTAAAAACGGCACTGTTTTCAAAGTAAATGGACATAGATTAAAACCGTATTTTTCCACTGACCCCACGGAGGAGCTCTTGTTCTTACAAGAGCCAGTTTATTTTGATTAAAATTCCTCCGTCTCACCTTCATGTCCAGTATATCATTGCATCATTTTTTGAATGAAGGTGAGTAAAAGATAAGTTTGGGGGAAGTTCTTCACTTATATATTTTGCCCCCACTAATAATCCCCCCCAGTCTTACAGATTTTTGTAGGTATAGCTGTCGGCAACAGTGAGGACACTGTTGAAAACAAGTTTGGGGGAGGTTTGTGCTTATTTTTTGCATCATTTGCATATCATCTGCATAAGCACAAAACATTTCTTTTAAAAATCTATAAAAATTGAAAAATTTTCAAAACCCATAAAAATTTAAAAATTTTCAAATATAAAAATAATTTTAATATTTACACTTTTTGTATATAAATAAGATAATGAAAATTTAGATAGTGAACAATTACATCCATGAGATTAGAAAAATTTAAGAAAACTAAGAAAATTAGAAGTTTTCTTATACGAACTAGTAATAAGTAGTTATGAGCCGTTGTCCCAAGGGTTAGTAAGATGAAGGACGTCACTAATCTGAGGATAAAAATAAGTCTGAAAAATAGTTTCTATTCTGGAAGCCAAACATTTTGAACGTTGCTACCCTGCTATTCGCACTTACACACGTCTTGAAGCCTGGGATAGTAGAGGATACCTTGAAATGCTCTTGTCTTAAAGCCAAAAGTATGAAAAAAAAATGTTTTAAAGTGGTGAGAAAAATGGACACTGGTTTTGTTATCACCAAAGGCAATAAAAAAATATATAGCAAAAGGGTGCTTCTTCACCTAGTGCCGCAAGGTCAACTGGTCTGGGAGTCACTGCTATGCCTGAGGTGGTGCAAGACTAGGAAAATACACCAAGTTAGCAAGCACATCAGTAATCGGTCGGTTAGTACCTCAAGAAGTATTAACGGTCGCATGAAAGTGTGTGAGCAATCTCGTTTATCAAAAAGTACTGAGGCTGATGGGTAAGAGTATGATAGCTTGAATTGAATTCTCCGGGTGTAGGGATGTCTTTACACACACGCAGGGTGATATGATCAATGTTTGGAAGAAAGATAGGAATGAAGAATAAGACGATGTTTTATTGAGGGAGGACGTGATTTCTGACATCTTTTCATGACCATTAAGATAGGGCTCATGACAACCGAAAAGCTAGCTTAGTTGGAAACCCTAATTTTCAAGGCTTTTTTTTTACGATTCTTTTCTTTAAATGTAATATTCATTATCTTTCTTTTATTATTGGATTTTGTGGGTGCAATCCGCTGAAAACCCTCAGGAGACAACACTCCTCCTACTAGGGACACCTAGAGGTTTAAAGGCTTGTTACACGTGCTCAGTGCAATCGTGTTGCCTACGAAAGTGTGCTAGTTAGTTTTTCTCTTTCTTTATTTTCTCCTTCTCTTTTTAATAAAACATTCGCTCGAGACGATCGAAATTAAGTTTGGGGGTATTTGATCAGTCGAAAATATTGCATATTTTAACCGGCAATTTTCTTATCATATGCATACATATAGAAGTGTTCGGCATCAGTATTCTACATATTAGCAAATCTATCATAGAATATCAGATTACATGTATTCGACCTTAAAACCGGCATTTCTAGGGAAATTAACTGCATTTCATTACATGGCATATTTTCTATATCTTGCAAACCGTGTTTCGAAGTCTGTACAGGAAAAGAGAAGCTTGCTCGATCATTACATCGCTCAAAAGATACGTAAACTCACTAAATTCAGATCTGGTACTAATACAAAGGAGTAATCACAATTCAGAACATCAAAAGAAGCCCTAAACAGCAGTACAAGACCACTGCAGAAGACACAGATCCCAAGGACCCCACATGGCCGCGCATCAGCGGCCATAGCCTTCTTGTGCCGCCCTTCCGCGGCTCATTGATGACATCTCCTCCTAAATTTCAGTGCACAACTCCTACATCAGGGTCCACTGCTCAAAAATGCATGACATTTTCCAGAATATTCCAGATACTTCTACCAGTTCAGCAAACACTTTGTGCTTCATTAAACTAGCCTAATCATTCTAGAACTTTCCCTAAACCCTAGCTTAAACCCTAAGCTAGTTCCTAACAAACTCTTTCAACAAACTTTGGGGGGGAAAGTTCCAATTCAAACCTAGACCTAGGGTTTGAGAGTTCTATAAATAAGACCCTAGGCTCACTCATTATTCATGGTGGAAAAAATCTATTCAACCTTGGGAAAGCTTAGAAAAATCTATCTCTTTCTTCATCCCCTCTTCCTCAAATTTAGTGAGAGAGCTTGTAGGAAACCCTAACCCTAATCCAATCCAACATCAAGAATCCCGAGTACCCATTAAGCAAGAAGCCCGACAACCTTTACGAGCGAAGCCGATCTTCAATGGAGCAAGCGATCCGAAGCCGATCCACGACTCACGAAGCCGAGCGACGCCCTATCAACAATCTAGATTCTTCTTCTTGTAGTTCTTGAAGCAAATGTAATCAAATTTTTTGAGATAAATAAAGGTGATATTTCTTCTATCTTGTTTTCTTTAAATTCCGCATCATGTTATCTTTACAAATCTTTAATATTGTCTGTGTGGTGATGTGTGAATAAAACTCCGCTCGTCGAGGAGTCGAGACGGTTAATAGAATGATGATGTAACATAGCTTTAATTGATTCTTGAGTCCTACGAGTTTTGTAAACCCTAGCAAGTTCAAGAAACGACGACCCATTTTGTTTCGATGCTTTCTTGATTGACATCGTTCGAAATTGGGGAGTTTGGATCGTTTCTTGAATTTGGTAGAGGCTAAAAAAGGAATGATATCGATGAAAGAACAAGGGTTATGAGATGAAACACTAGTTTCACGAGGAAGCCCCAACTCTCATCGATCATCATCAATCTAGTATCGATTCTTCGAAGGACAAGAACACGATATCTTTAGATTACATCACGTCTATCAACCCGATCGATTCCTACGAGCCTCTCTGATATTCTTGATTGTTGATTGGAAATATTATCAAAACACCGATTCTTGATTGTTTATAGTTTCTTGATTCTTGATTAAAGAATAGTGACACTCGAATACAAATCATTCTTGAATCATGTTTTCGTTTATTGTTGCTTAACATTTCATTTCAAACGTATTAATATAAACGAATCGTGCAATCCCTGTGGACGATCCGCACTCATTCATTAACTACAGCCGACACCGTAGTTTGATTGCGGTCAATATAATTTTTTGATTGTCGATACTTTTTACATATACACATCAGAAAATAGTTCAATCATGTGTTCTCTTATAAGTCATAAGAATCTTACAAGAGTGTTTTCTCCTTACAAGTCGGGAGGACCTACAAGTGTTTGTTCACCGTGTGAGCATGTCCCTAGTTGCTGGTGGGACTCTGTTAGGGAAATGTTTATTCGTGCCCGTGGATTGTATATAAGGGTCAGCATTGAACCGCTTGTAGGGCAATGCTGGAGGTTGTGATGGCTCAAGAACATGTTCAGATCCCTGTAGCTTAAGGCTTTCGAATCCTATGAGTCGTGAGGGTCTCAAAGGGGAATTCTCCTAACGAGTCGAGAGGATCTCGTAAGTGTATTTTCTCCTTAGGAATCGTGAGGATTCCCAAGTGTGTTGCTCCCTTGTGAGTCGTAAGGATCTCACGCAGGTATTTTCTCTTTACAGGGTCGAGAGGACCTTGCAAGTGTCTTTTAACGAGATTGTGCCCTTTCGGGTTTTCACAAAACTCGGCGGTAGTCCCGCTGTTTTTACTCACGGAGCCCTTTCGGGTTTTCATCCGTGCCCATTTCGCTTATGGACGTACCTTTTTTTTTACCACGTCAGTCTGGGGATGTCGCGGGTTTGTAGTAGTTTAAAGACGTTTCGGTCATCAGCCAGTTTTAGGACATAGTGGTCCATCGTTAGTTTAAGGACGTTTCGGTCCTCTGCAAGTTTTAGGACATTGCGGTCCATCGTTAGTTTAACGACGTTTCGGTCACTTGTTCATAGGTCAGACATGTTTGAAGATCTTTCAGCATTCTTTTAGTTTTTACCGAAGGAACAATTTCTCATGGAGCTTCCCCTATAAAAGAGCATGATGCCCCCGGCGTGTCCATCTTTTTCTGAGCATGTGGTTGTGGCGGTTTCACCTTCCATTTGTCAGACAACGCGAATTTGCCCTGTTGGTATTCATCCTCAATCCAGCCTTTGAAGACGTAGCAATCTTCAAGTGGGTGACCCATTACTCTGTGGTAGGGACAATAGTTAGGATGGTTAACGTCACCCGGTTGCGATGGATGTTTTGGATCTGGCAGAGTGATGAGCCCATTGCGCACTGCCAGTTCGAACAGTTTCCTTGTTTTATCCCTGGGAAATGAGTAAGGACGTTTCAACTTTTCATCGAGGGATCGCGGCTTGTTGCTTTGACGAACAGATGGTCTCGGGTTACTCGGCTGTTGCTGAGCGTTGGCGACAAAGGTCGCTTTCCCGTTGCCTTTTTCATTCCGAAAACCCACTTTTGAAAGGAAAGGCCTATGGCCCATCTGGTCCATTTGGGCCAGCTTGTCGATCAAGGCCTAGAAGGTGGTCGGCTTGAAGAACATCATGAATTGGGAGATAGTTGACTGAGGGTCAAGGGTCCACATGAATATGCCCACGGCAGGAGCTTCTCCTATGCGTTGTTCGTATCTCGACCATAGGTTCCGCCACCGAATTGCATACTGCACCCACGTCTCTCCCGGATTTACTCTGGCGTTGATCAAGGCCGTGACTGGGGTGCGCTCGCTAGCGCTTGCGAACCGCTGAGTGAATAGCAACTCCATTTCTGTAAACGTTTTGACGGGGTCGTCGGGAAGCTCCGAGTACCATTCAAAAGCTGTCTCTGCTAAGCTACCAACGAACTGGCAAAGTAGAAGTTTATCATCACCTCCAGTATTGCCGCAAAGAGCCCTGAACTGAGCGACATGCTGATGTGGATTGCCCGTCCCTTTGTATACATGAAATTTAGGGATCGTATATCCCGGCGGGTACTTTATTTGGTCATACCAGCCTGGATATGGTCGCCCAGTTTTAACAACTTGGCCGACCGTTTCATTCTCCTGGTGAGCTCGTATTTGCTGGGCAATGTAGTCGTCCAGAGCGGCCTTGGAAATGGTTTCCTCTTTGGCTGCTGAAAGAGCCGGAGGAGGATTCGATGTCTCCCTTCTGTCGTCTTCAATGATGATCGGGGGGTCTTCAGCAGGAGGTTCTGGCTGTAACATCATCTCAGCAATGTCTTGGAATAAGAGAGCCATTCATTGTATATTGGCTGCCTGTTCCGCAGCCTCCTTTTCTTTCCTCTCAAGCATTCTTCGGAGGAACTTGGTGTCAGTTTCTTATTCCTGACGCTGCTCCGAGGTCTCTGGATTTTCTTTTGGCCCAGTGAGTGCGGCCATTACAGTCAGCATCTCCCGAAGCTTCTGTTGTTATTGCTCCCGAGCCTTTGTTATCGATCGGGTGAGCGGTCGATGACCCGTAGAAGCACAGCTTTCCTCTTTTCCAGAAGCCATATAAACAGTATGCACCATCATGCCCCCAGACTTAGGGCGTTTAGGTTCGGTATCTTTGCGGTTCATTGCGGACATAGGGGCTTTCTCTGGCCTCCTTCTTTTGTGAGCATTTGAAGTTGAGGGGGCCGTTGTAGCGGGCACCCAGACAGATAACATCTTCTGTGGTACCACGAGATGGCTCTTTTCTTGCTGAGCTTTGAGCTTCTTTGGCCGGCGAGAGTAGTCCTGGTTAATCACCGATTCCTGGACCTGTCGCCAGACTTTATAAATTTTGGAGGACAGCCGCTGAGGGGGCTGCTCCGGCTTCTTTTCTGTAGTAATCTCTATAGGTGGAGGAGATCTCTTCAGCACGGCAGTCGGAGAGTTCTTGTGAACCCTCCTAAGCGGTTCAAAGTTGTTCCCAGTTGGAACAGTATCATTGATTTCCACCATGGAAGCTGGCGGAGTCAGTCCAGAAGGGGAGTTGCCCCCAGCCTTCTTTACTCGGCGCCAGTAATGACGGCGAGCATGTCGTGCGATTGGAGTTGGTTCAGCTGTAGGGGTGACCTCCTCATGCCCCCTATCTTGACGGAGGGTTGTCGTCGGTGTCATCCTTTTGAAGACTGACGTTCGCTGAGAAGTAATGTCCAACCTATCAATTACAGACCTCTGGGCAGAGGTGACTTCGCCTGGAGCAGGAGCCGGAGTGGCCAGCCTTGTGAAAACTGACTTTTTGTCAGGAGAAGATACTTTGGTGACCTCGAGAGCAGGAATGGCTATCCGTTTCGGGATAACCCCTTCTGGTATTGCGGCTTTCTTCATGGGCCCATTGGAGCTTTGGCCCAGTCTGCTGAAAACTGAGACGCTTGGTTTGGGCGACCCGTTAAGAGGGGCCGCGGTAGTGGTAAGCCGATCAAAGACCGACTTCTTTGGGGTTTCCTGCAACGGCAGCGGGGCATTGAAGTTCATGGGTGGGAGCATGGTCCCGAAGGACAATCCAGTGGTGGCCTGAGTCACCTGTTCCACCAGCATAGCAAAGATGGAGGCCACTTGGGGCCCGTAAGTCACTCCTCCGGACGGGACGGAGCGAGAGTTGCAGTTGCAGTTAGTGCAGTTTGAAACCATTAATCTTCTGTTTTCTGCACGGAGCAAGACACCAAATCTAAATATCTCGAATCCACAGGCAACCATAGCAAACCGCGATTCGTTCGCGAACACGACACACGAAGTGTGGAGTGGAAAGAGGAAAAGGTCCCACCGGGCGTGCCAGAATCTGTTCCCCGCCGAAAGACGCGGGAAGACGCGGTGAACGTCTCGCCTGAATTTCGGGGCAGATGCTAATTTGTGCTATCCGTCCACCTCTCCGAAAATGCCAAGTTGATTTATGACACCGTATATCGAAGGTTTAAACGGATGCAGCCGATGTAGCAGACTTCATCAAATTCCCCCTCATTTGAGGGGTTTTGGATTGTGGGAACGCTCTTCTCTGCAGGCGCAAACCCCTGCAGTTAATTACGCTACCGCGTCGCAGTAACAACTTTCTCCTTCTTCAGATGGTCACTTCGCGTCGTAGGTGTTTGTTTTGTTTTTGGTTGCCCGTGGATTGTATACGGAGACTAATTTATGTTGTCGCCCGTAGGGCGTGGATTAGTCCAAATCTGTATCTTCTTAGATTTGGGTTTGGGGGTTGGGTTTAAGGATACGTTAGCCTCATTCAAGACTAAGATCAACTTAAACGTATGTTAAGGATACGTTAGTCTAATTTTAGACTAAGATCAACTTAACGGGATCGTTTAGATCCAACAAAAGAGTATTTGGACTCTATTGTTTAGTTTAGGGACATTGTGGTCGATTAGTTTAAGGACATTACGGTCCATTGTTAGTTTAAGGATATCTCGGTCCGATGTTAGTTTAAAGACATCGCGGTCGAGGTTAAGGACATCATAGTCCGTGAGTTTAAAGACCTCACAGTCAAGGTTAAGGACATCATAGTCCATGGGCTTAAGGACCCCACAGTCCGTAGAGTGTTTGGTTGTCGGGACCCGTCACCTCTCTGAAGACGTAGAAAGATTACAATGACAAATATCATAGGAGTAAAGAAATGTACCCTCGAACCGGTATGAGTTGGTTGGAATATCTGTAGTCCAATTTGGGACTAAGATCTGTTGAAATATTTATGAGCAGATGGGCTCAATTAAATATAAGTTGAGGACTTATGGCCAATATTGGGCTAAGTCTAATAAATGTTTAACATTTTTATTCTGGGCTGTTGAGCCTTTATTGGGGCTTGGCCCTTTTTACAATGCTGAGCATTGCTTTTAGCTTCTGACAATGTTTTTGTCTTTTACTGAATGCAGAGCATTTATCAGAGCCCTGGGCTCATTAAAGAATGATTTATGTTCTGTCAGCGCAATACGTGGCGCGCTAGGCGCTTTGCGCCAATCAAAAAGCGCAGTGCGCTACTGCTAAGTAGGGCACATGCAAGGGACACGTGTCGCACTCAGTGCTAGGCGCTAGATGATGAGCGCATGATGCCAGTTTATAAGCGCTGAGCGTTAGTCCATGAGCGCATTGCACTTTCAGTTTAGTGGCGCACACGTGAGTGACACGTGGTGCGCTTGGCGCTGAGCGCCAGCCCATTAGTGCAGTGTGCTATTTCAGAAGCGCAAAGCGCAAGTTATTAATTGGCACATACGTGGTTGACACGTGACTCATTTTGACGCTGAGCGCTGGTCCAGAGAGCGCAGAAGCGCAGTTCAAGAGCGTAAGACTCATTTGATCAATTTTATGATCTAGGAACAAATTTATGTTCTTTTAAAAGAGACTTTGTCTCAAGATTTAAGAACAACAGTTTGCAGGAGAGATTTTCAGTCTCTTATTTTGATGAAAGGCTTTGCTTTTATAGATCCATGATCTGTGAGAAGAAATACGTTCTTCTTTTATTTTATGATGAGATCTTTTGATCTCTTTTATGAAAGACTTTTTGTCTTGTAGATCTATGATCTTTTTTAAAGAAAAGAATTCTTCTTTTTATGAGATGATTTCATCTCTTTGCTCATCATCCATCATCTTTACCTTGAAGAAGTATCTTCTTGCAAGAGCTTGCTCTTTATCTTTGAGGTTTTTTTTTCAAAGTTTATGGGGGGGTTTCTATATCAGACTTGAAGTCTTGGGGCCTTTATATAGGGCAAGCTGATTTGTCGAATCAGTTAAAGAGATCTTTCTCTAATTGATTTGGGGATGTTTCCCCACCATTGGATCTTTGATCCTAGGGCTTCTGTTTTACAGAAGGCAATCTTCTTGTTTTTAGCAAGATTGAAAAATCTTTCCATAACAGAATTTAATTCTGATTAATTAATGATTTATCATTATTATTAGATCTTTTGATCTAACGGTGGGGAATTTTTTAATTCCAGCGCTAGCGCACCCATGCTTTGCACGTGGTGCGCTGCTCAGAGCGCAGCGCACTTTACGCTAGCGCACCCGTATTTGACACATGGTGCGCTGCTCAGAGCGCAGCGCGCCCTGCGCTAGCGCATCCGTGTTTGACACGTGGCGCGCGGCGCGCCTAGCGCTAGCGCACACATGGTGCGCTGCCTAGGGCGTAGCGCACTTGGCGCTGCATCTGAATCGTTATTTCAATTTTTTTGGAAATTCGAATTTCAAACAGAGTTTTGCTCTGATTGGGGGAAACAACGACCTTGAAAGCGCGAGTGATTTCCGGGGGTCCTTAGATACCCGTGACGAACAAAAAGTGATCCAATGAGCACTGGTGGAGGCGCTAACAGAAGTCCCCCTCATCTTGGAGAACAATGAACGAACTGTCCAGATCGGGTCACTCTTAACGGGAGCCCGGCGAGAAGACTTGATCCACTTTCTCCGAGGAAACTCGGACGCGTTCGCTTGGGCGCCCGCCAACAAGCCCGGGATCGACCCAAAGGTAATCTCGCATAAGCTCGGGGTTGACCCGATGGTACGACCCGTCAGGCAGAAGAAACGAAGTTTCGCTCCGATCAAACAAAAGGCGATCGAGGACGAAGTCGACAGATTGCTTGCAGCCAACTTCATTCGAAATGTGGCCTACTCAGAATAGCTGGCGAATATGGTAATGGTTAAGAAAGCAAGCGGGAAGTGGTACATATGCGTCGACTTCACAGATCTTAACAAGGCCTGCCCCAAAGACAACTATCCCCTCTCTCGGATAGATCAGCTTGTCGACAGCTTGGCAGGCCACGAATTGCTCAGCTTCATGGATCCTTTCTTCGGCTACAACCAGATCCGTATGAACCTGACAGACAAAGAGCTTACCGTATTCACAACGGACTGGGAGGTATACTGCTATAAAGTGATGCCCTTCGGCCTCAAAAACGCCTGAGCTACATACCAGCGCCCGGTCAACAGGATATTCAAACCGCAGATCGTGAGAAACATGGAGGTTTACGTCGACGACATGCTCGTCAAGTCGACCTCGTCGGACAAGCACGCCAAGGATCTTGGCGAGACATTCAACATCCTCCGCAAGTACAAAATGAAGCTGAATCCCGCCAAATGCGCGTTCGGGGTCACTAGTGGAAAATTTCTCGGGTTCATGGTTACCCACCGAGGAATCGAAGCTAACCCAGAGAAAATCAGCGCCATCCTCAACATGGTCGCGCCAAAGAGCAACGTCGAAATCATGCGATTCACGGGAAGAGTGGCCGCTCTAAGTCATTTCATGTCGAGGTCCGGAGAAAAGTGCCTCACATTCTTCAAAGCCCTGAGAAAGATCCTGTTGTTTGAATGGTCGGAAGACTGTCAGGTCGCTTTCGAGCAACTGAAAGTGCACCTGGCAACTCCTCACTGCTCACCCGACCGATTGAAGGAGACGAGCTATCACTGTTTCTAGCAGTGTTCGATCAGGCTGCCGGCTCGGTGCTCGTCCGAGAAGTCGAAGGAGTCCAAAATCCGGTCTACTACGTAAGCCACGTCTTTAAGGACGCGGAAACAAGGTACCCGACCATAGAAAAGATTATCTTGGCGCTTATCATGGCCTCATGGAAGCTCCGGCACTACTTCCAAGCACACACCATTCTCGTCCTCACCGAGCGTCCTCTAGGGGCTATTCTCACCTCCCCCGAGTCGTCTGGTCGTTTGGAGAAATGAAGGTGGGAGCTATCTCAATTCGACATCAAATCACGCCCAAGGAAAGCTATTAAAGCACAAGTCCTGGCAGACTTCATTGTGGAATGTACTATCCCCAACAAGGAGGCAGTGTCGGCGAATCACCCCAGGTCTCAAGCCTCGATCGAGGAGGGGCCCAACTCCGTCCCCGATTAGGTCCTTTACGTCGATGGATCCTCCACTGAGGATGGGAGCGGTGCCGAACTCATCATTCGAGGCCCTGATTGATATGGAATTGTGTGATCAAAGAATTAATTACCGCAATCAAGAACGGCGTCGCTTGGTAGCTAGCCGGTGAGTACGGGTCGGTCCACAGGGATTTTGTGTATTCTCAATTTGTTCTAACGAGTTAATTCCAATTGGTGTTGGATTGATTATCACTAAAAACTAAGGTTGATTTAGACTAGGATTAAAACCTTGCTAGGGTTAGGTTTAAATTAAGTTTGGAAATTAAGATTTCTCACCGCTTTCAATGCCCTAATTTAGATCTATTTAGGTGTTATGGTAATAATTAATAAAGGGGATTAGGACGATCGGGAAGAAACGATGTTTCTTCCTCTAGGTCCTTGTCCGTCCTTTCTTAATTCTTACCCTAATCTCCATGGAAAACATGCACAACCGGTCTTTTAAACTACGGTATCACCGTTACCTCATGGGGTAGGGTGCCGTAGTGAGCGGTGTGTGTATGTATGCATGGAGTCCTATAAAAAATATGCGATGGGCAAGAAAGGGGTGAGAGATTTTTATCTCTCAAACCTTTCCTATTCCTAACCCTAACAAGTGAGGAACTACTCACTCATTAGAGGATTGATAAAAGACATCTTTTTTATGAGTTTTCAATTCAATAACCTAATTATCTAAGCTACGGAAGATGAATAAAAAGTGCTAAGCTAATTAACTAGGGCAGATAATAAAATCTATACTAGGGCAGAAAAGAATTTAAGAACTAGGGCAAGTAAAAAAAAACTACTTACTTTATTCGATGCTCTCTTCAAAACATTACAATGAATTCTGAATTTTATTTGATAAAAAGAGGCATAGGAAGAGGCATAACCTAAAACAGGTTTTAGGGTTTCTATTTATAGAACATAGAAACCCTAGGGTTACAATCGAGTCATATCTGCAATTACAAGTATACCCCTAAGAAGACTAGTCAACGCACGCCACACCGTCACAGAAGTTTCCACCGACCCGGGCCCAACACGGCCGCGGAACCGCGGCCAAGTGCCATGTTTGGCCGCGGATCC
The DNA here is from genome assembly GCA_030015575.1 of Agapanthus africanus. NCBI lineage: Eukaryota > Viridiplantae > Streptophyta > Magnoliopsida > Asparagales > Amaryllidaceae > Agapanthus > Agapanthus africanus. The sequence goes on along the minus strand of CM057339.1, from coordinate 373,703,901 downwards.
GCGGCCATATAAGGGTCTTGTTGGATCAATATTTCATGTCTTGGTCTTCTTGCAGTTGTCCTCTGTTTTCTTCAGTTGGTTCTTCAGAATGTTTTCTGTTTTCTTCCAGTTTTTCACAGTGCATAATGTCGTGGACTTTTACCATTGCTTCGTGTCGAAATCTTGAACCTTGCGCTGTCTTTGTACTTTGTGAACTTGTTCATTGATCTTCATTGTCCCTCAAAATGTAGGCATGATCAAGATTCCACCATTTATCGGTCGTAGTCTCACTTTTGTATCGTCTTTTGTCGTTTTCACTGTTTTTGTTCCGAGAACCTGTAACCTGCAACTATGTAGCAGACATGGGTCAAAAACACCTGTTTATTTGTAAAATAACTAAAAATGGGGAATATAATAATGCAAAATTATGATATGAACAAATACCCCCAAACTTATCTTTTGCTCGTCCTCGAGCAAACCTTTATTCTTGAAAAAGATCTAGCCTCACTTTCGCAGGGAAACGCGATTGCACCGAGCTCGTGCAACAAGCCGTTAAACCTCTAGGTGTCCCTAGTAGGAGGAGTGTTGTCGCCTGAGGGTTTTCAGCGGATACTACCCACAAAATCCTATCAATTTGGCTTATGAACTTTTATTCTCCAATTAGGTTTTCCAATAAGGAATTCTATTATCTTCGACTCATAAATTATCCACCCGTATTCTTCACGCTTCCTTATCATTTAACTTAAGATTATATATATTCTTGTGAATTTACTTAGTTTTTGGCATCTTTTAAGTTTTCCTTCTAGGGTTCCATCTCAACGTAGGAATTTTTATCATCTCTATTAAAGATATAAGTCTTATCTTCCATTCCTATCTCTTATCTAAACCCCAATCATATACCCCTACGTGTGTGTATATATCACCCCTACACTTGGAAATTCAAATCAAGCTATTATACTCTTGTCCATCGTCCAAAGTACTTTTCAATTGGTGAATTTTTAGATGAAATTTGCTCACACATTCTTCATGCGACCGTTAATACTTCTTGAGGTACCAACGACCGATTACAAAATGTGTTTGCACATTAAGGCATAATTCCAAGTCTTGTAATAGCTAAGGCTTATAGCAGTGACTCCCAAACCAGTTGGTCTAAGGCACTAGGTGATAAAGCACCCTCGCTAAATATTTTTTCTATTAATGCATCCTTAAGTAATTATAAAAACCAGTGTTCATTTTTTTATCCTTTATTCACACTTTTTATTAATTTTTTTTATTTTCCTTCATACTAAGGACTTTAGACAAGAGCATTTCAAGGTCTCTTCTACTATTCCAAGTTTCAAGGTTCGTGTTTGTGCAATTTGTAGGGTATATATTTTCAGAATTTAAACTTAAGCTTAGGGATTATTTTTCAGACTTACACTTTAATAAAAATATCAATACTCTTCCTTTATCTTGACTTAGCCCAAGAAGTGAACTCGAAATTTGCCTATTTCTAAATAAACTACAAAGACATATACTTTCTACCGTTAAATTTTAAGAAATGTTATTTTTAGGGTTTTTAATTCACTAAATCTAAGATCTAGTTGTTCCTAACTAGTTAACCTATTTGTCAAACTCAAGTCAATTAAGGCCAAAATTGAATGTTTTAATTTTTATAATTTTTATAATTTTTTAATTTTTATGGGTTTTAAAATAAGTATGCAAATGCAAGAATATATATATGAATGCGAAGGAAGAAGGCTTACCGAGCATACCCCCAAACTTAAACTTGACAGTGTCCTCACTGTCATGCTACACCAAGAGGGTCAAAATTGTCGGCGCTCCCCTGTTTATTTATTTACAAAAAAAATTTATTGTTAAAAGAAAAACAAAATATATATACAAAAAGGTCTTCCCAAACTTAAGTGAAACAGTGTTTCCACTGTTTAAGCGTTAAAGTTCAAAGTTAGGGAGGAGGAAAATCAAACTATACAAGGCCTTACACAGGACAAAGGTTAGCACCAACCATTCAAAAATTCTATCGTGATAATGGTAGGGTTAGTAGAAGAATGGAGTGTAGAGAAAGGAGTTGAGAAACACACGAGACCGTATGGGAAGAAGGGTGGAATATGGTCTCGGTCTATTAGGAGAAGAATGGCGGAAGAGAGAAAGAAGTGTAGTACGAACTTGAGGGTGAAAATCGAGTGAATAAATTAGCGCAAATTGTGATTACCGATGTGTTAAAAGAGATTGTGCTAATTTATCAACCCGTCGAGAAATGGGGTCAAATCCCTCAAGATTCACGAGAAAACATGGGTACGTTGAACTTGGTAAACCATCCATTGAAAATGGAAGCGCGACGGATTCTTGCGCGGTCGAAACGATGGAAAGGACGAAGGAGAGTGATTTATAGATAGTTTTATTCTCACCTAAGTAAACTGTCTCGAACTCGAAGAATTCCATCAATGGTTCGAAATGAATGTAAGCAACCGAGTCTGATGGTTCAACTAACTCATCTGAAAATTCAAAAGACTCAAACTCGGGCGGTGAGTCTTCAAAATCGTCCGAAAAATTGAAACACACATAATCGTTATCAGCTGTGAGAACTGTGTCAAATTCAAAGATAAACGCACTAGTGGCGTCAAAACTGCTGTGATCGAACAAAAATTTTTCAAGCTCACTGTCCTCCTGCATGGTCGGAACGATGGAAAGGAGGGGGTTTGATTTAGGAATTATAACAGTTAAAGGTTCAGAAGGATGAATTGGAAAATCCGACACATCAAACAAATTCGGTTCATCCTCAACACTATCCTCAATACTCTCCTCAATACTATCCTCATAATTCTCCTCAACAGTTATCCCATCCACGCAATTACCATCAAAATCAAGATGCATATGAAGTTCGGGAGAAATATTTAATGACTCGGGATGATGAATTGGAGAGAAAAATTCGGTCAAATTTACAGGTTCATCATCCAAAATATTCCCTGCGTCAATATCCTCAATCAAGTGAAAATCAATTTTTTTAGACACCTCATCAAAAGGATAGATATTTATCAATTCAGGTTCTAGGTTGGAGGCGTAGAGGTCAAAAGGATTGGTGATGGTTTCACTCGAAAGGGACCCTTCACAATCTGGCAAATCAAGCACTACAAAGTCGCACAACTCATTAAACGTTTTATTTGGGACACTTGTTTGAAAACCGGAGTTGTGAAATTCAATTGGTGATGGGTAGGTTTGATTTGGAAGGGTGCACAGCTCACTCTCTCCACTCAAATTCTTAATCTGTCCAACCGTCTCATCATACATTGGAATTTTTGGAGCTAGTTGGAAACTAGCTACCGGTTCACTAGGTTGCATAAGGGCGGCAATGGACGCATCCAAATTCCTCATCTGTCGGTTTGTTGCTACAATGTACACTTCCAACGATTGTTCCAGATTAGACATGGGTTGTGAAGGGGTTTCAGTAAAAGATTCAAAGTTGTTTAAATACGTGAAACTCCCAATTGGCTGTGTAGAAGCAATGTCTAGGGAAGGTGTGAAAGTCGGGTGGGACTGGTAGGAATTGAATGGTTGGACGGGAGTAGGGTCAATATTTGGATAAAAAGGTGACTGGACTTGTTGATCACAAGAACTGGAAGTGTTAAAAGGAGTGAAAGATCGGTTACGAGATTGTTCTATATGTTCAGCAATAGACATGGTTTTCGGAGTTACAACAGGACTCAAAAAAGTAGTATCATAAGAAGGTGGTGAAGGTTGAAATGGTTGATACAAAGTAGATTGCGGAGTCGAACTGTTTCTCCTAGACGCTTCTATTCGATCTTTCAAAGAAATTTTGGGCATGGAGGGGTCGTCCGTAATTCGACCAAAACAATTCGCGTAGGAAGCAATGTTTGGATGAGGGTACCAAAGTTCGGCAAGAGTTTTGGGAGGTGGGGTACCCATGATGTAAGAAAGGAAAAGAAAAAGAATGTGGGGTGCACGGATTTCTTAGCAACAAGTTGCAAGTTTTTGTATTAAAAAAATCCCTTTTTTTCTTTTTGTGTTTTTTTTATGTGGAGCTTTTTGCAAAAATGATTTTCGATAAAAGGCTTAGACGCACGTTCAATCAATCACAAATGCACAATCAAGCTTAGATCTAGGGTCACCTAGGTCAGCTAGACATCTCCTAACTGTTCCAAAGGGCAAGAAGTAGGACCTCAAACCGCCTCTTCACAGCCAATTGTGTCCAGGTAAGCACAAGTAGAGAAAGGAGGGATCCACTCACGAATCACCGTGAGACGGACCTTTTAAAGTTATCTTTCACTACCTGTCTAGCCTAGGCACCACAAAGTCAGGTTAGGATCAACGGTCGATGCCTACAACTATTCCTTTGTCCTATTGAGCGCAAAGTCCTTAGGGCTGAGTCTAATCTTTTTTAATTAATTGACAGTCAATGCAATATGCCTTATGTGATTTTTGGGGTCCTGGGAAGGGTGATGCAATCCCCACCCAATCTGGATTGGTGTCAAGCCCCTTAAAGTCCAACTAAATATACAAAACAGTAAACAATCACTTGCAAATAATTTTAGCGCGGCGCAAAGAATCCTGCACAAGATCAATTATTAGAAGGGAGAGAGAATTTTAGCGCAAAGAATTCTGCAGGAAATTTTTACAAAGGAGATATCATGGGGTTCAAAAAAGAAGAAAAGAAGCTTACAGAGGTGTTTTGGTCAACTGCTGACGTCACCAGCCCGCGCTTCCGTCGCCAAAGGTGAGTTATGGCCGCGGTTCCACCGCGGGATCGTCGGTTCAGATCTCCAATCTTGTTCTGTTTCTCTGTTGTGGTACTCCTCTATTTGTTCTGATCTGCTGTTTGCTGTTTTTCTCTCTGGACTTTTCCAGATCTGAATTCGTTCGTCGATCCTGCACAATTCAAACAAAATACCCTTCACAAAATAACAAGATGATAAATTTTTTTTTTATATTTTTTTATTTTTCAGTTTTTATGATTTTTCAATTTTATATTAACCCGAATTACAAAAAGAAAATGACTACGCCATCCCCGGCAACGGCGCCATTTGATTGATATGGAATTGTGTGATCAAAGAATTAATTACCGCAATCAAGAACGGCATCGCTTGGTAGCTAACCGGTGAGTACGGGTCGGTCCACAGGGATTTTGTGTATTCTCAATTTGTTCTAACGAGTTAATTCCAATTGGTGTTGGAGTGATTATCACTAAAAACTAAGGTTGATTTAGACTAGGATTAAAACCTTGCTAGGGTTAGGTTTTGGTTAAGTTTGGAAATTTAAAATTTCTCACCGCTTTCAATGCCCTAATTTAGATCTATTTAGGTGTTATGGTAATAATTAATAAAGGGGATTAGGACGATCGGGAAGAAACGATGTTTCTTCCTCTAGGTCCTTGTCCGTCCTTTCTTAATTCTTACCCTAACCTCCATGGAAAACATGCACAACCAGTCTTTTAAACTATGGTATCACCGTTACCTTGTGGGGTAGGGTGCCGTAGTGAGCGATGTATGTATGTATGCATGGAGTCCTATAAAAAATATGCGATGGGCAAGAAAGGGGTGAGAGATTTTCATCTCTCAAACCTTTCCTATTCCTAACCCTAACAAGTGAGGAACTACTCACTCATTAGGGGATTGATAAAAGACATTTTTTTATGAGTTTTCAATTCAATAACCTAATTATCTAAGCTACGGCAGATGAATAAAAAGTGCTAAGCTAATTAACTAGGGCAGATAATAAAATCTATACTAGGGCAGAAAAGAATTTAAGAACTAGGGCAAGGTAAAATAACTACTTACTTTATTCGATACTCTCTTCAAAACATTACAATGAATTCTGAATTTTATTTGATAAAAAAAGGCATAGGAAGAGGCATAACCTAAAACAGGTTTTAGGGTTTCTATTTATAGAACATAAAAACCCCAGGGTTACAATCGAGTCATATCTGCAATTACAAGTATACCCCTAAGAAGACTAGTCAACGCGCGCCACCTCGTCACAGAAGTTTCCACCGACACGGGCTCAACACGGCCACGGAACCGTGGCCAAGTGCCATGTTTGGCCGCGGATCCGCGGCCATATAAGGGTCTTGTTGGCTCAATCTTTCATGTCTTGGTCTTCTTGCAATTGTCCTCTGTTTTCTTCAGTTGGTTTTTCAGAATGTCTTCTGGTTTTCTTCCAGTTTTTCACAGTGCATAATGTCGTGGACTTTTACCGTTGCTTCGTGTCTAATTCTTGAACCTGGCGCTGCCTTTGTACTTGTGAACTTGTTCATTGATCTTCATTGTCCCTCAAAATGTAGGCATGATCAAGATTCCACCATTTATCGGTCGTGGTCTCACTTTTGTATCGTCTTTTGTCTTTTTCACTGTTTTTGTTCCAAGAACCTGTAACCTGCAACTATGTAGCAGACATGGGTCAAAAGCACCTGTTTATTTGTAAAATGACTAAAAATGGGGAATATAATAATACAAAATTATGATATGAACAGGCCCGAACGAGGCAGAGATGGAGTACTCTTTGAAACTCGAGTTTAAAGCTTCAAACAACGCCGCGGAGTACGAGGCCTTGCTAGTTGGACTACGAATCGCCTTCAGAGTATGGCTGAAGATGATCTGAATTCGCAGCGACTCCGCCCTGGTCGTAGGACAAGTAACCGGCCGTTTCGAGGCCCGGGAGCCTCTGATGGTGAAATATTTAGCCGAGATAAAGAGACTACGAAAAGACTTCGACGAAGTTCAAGTGGAGCAGATTCCTCGGCACCTAAATGCCCAGGCCGACGCTCTAAGCAAGCTAGATTCCTCCTATACGGCTAACAATAAGAGGAATATCCTCTTTGAGGTCTTGCCACGGCCCAGCGTGGAAGAAAGGGAGACAACACTTCAAGTTTACGCTGCCCGGGAGGAGGGCCGGGATTGGAGGAAGCCCCTCATAGAGTTCCTGAAGGAGGGTACGCTCCCAGAAGATCGAGGGGAAGCACGCCGCCTCCGAGCCAAAGCCTGCCATTTGTTAGTTATGTATATGCCCTAGAGGCCATTGTTGTACATATGATGTATATTATAATGGATGCTTGGTTATATATAGAGAAGACTTTCTTGCTCGTCATGATAGTATGCTATTTGGTTTCACTTTATCTTAACATGTTGACTTGTACTGGTTTACTGTTTTACTCTCACATGTTGATAAAGCCCTTAGGACTTGTACTCGACTACTGGGACTATGATGAGATCATACTAGTGGGGCCGCGGTAGTCGATGAGTACATCCTATAACTGTTCCTAGTCGAGGGTATATCGAGACAGGGCATCGATACACCAGAGTAGACTAGCGTATACGCATCTTGACCCATATGATGGGCGATGGATGATCCCATATCCATCGGTGTTAGACATCAGAGATGGTGTACGGGTGCTCAGTAGAGACTGGGTACACTGGACGGACTCGCCGAGAACTCCCAGATGGTGATATACCACACGTCAGATGGCAGTTCTCCGGTGACACGGGTACAGGGTAGTCTGAAGACCCGAGATCGTCATAGAGTCTTGTGTGATTCCCACTGTGCTTTGATTTCCACCTTACCACGTCCAAGAGGGCGTGCAAAACGGTGGCTTTTGGGTACAGTCCCGAATCACATGGAGGCAATGAGCGATAGGAGGGGATTCGTCTCTCCCGGTATAGGGAGTTGATGTTGTGCTGTGTTCGATTGGCTATAACTGGAAGTCCCTGGCCAGGGCTGATATAGAGATTTACTGGTAAGTGTTACTAGTAGTTTCTCGACCCGTTATGAGCCATACATCGACACGACTTATCGGTTACTGGGGTCTGACGTATACCACCCCTAGACTTGATATGCGACATATCAGACGAACAGACCGGACTGTACGGGAGTGTTACTGATCGGATTCACAGGAGAACGCACAGGCTAGCTTGTTGATCTTCTGATCGCTCAATACCTGGGTGGCTGTTACGTTTAGCTGACCGCTTGCAGCTTGTGGGTGTTTGATATGATCATCACCTGCTACCGGCGTATTGACGATTCTTTAGAGTCCTACACAGAGGTTTCTTGGCTCAGGCGAAACAGAGTAGTGGCACATATGTGATATGCGCAGGAGCGAGAATAATGCGATATGGGATACCGTATTAGATTCTCGCGATAAATGGATATGAACCGGGTCATCGGATCAAGTGTTGATTCGATGAATCGGTACATGATATATTAGTCGGTTATATTCGATATAGCCGGATCGTCGGATCAAGTGTTGATTCGATGATTTAATATATAATAATATATATGATATATTATTATATTAACTAATATTGGCTTACTTTATTATTTCATTTTCTCAGTGGATGATACATTGATATATATGCGATATATGTTAATTGTATTATTTTCTTTTGTTGCAAATATATAATATATATGTGATATATATTATTGTGACATGATATGATTAATTGTTAAACATGTTTAAGGATGATTAATTGAGGTTAGGGTTTGATTGGGTTTAGTTGCTTCAAGTTCTTTCTAGAAGCAATTTTCTTTTGTCATTTGTAAAGATATTTTGGATGACACATTTTTAACTTAACCAAACCCTAACCCTAGTTGTTTCTCTACACATTCTCATCCATTCATCCTTGACCATGGTTAATAATTAAATCATATGTTTATATTTCTATTCATCACAAAAGAAAATGAATTATCATTATTCTTTTTCCATGATCATCTTCTTCTTCTCTCTTGAAGAAGCTCTCTTGAAAATTCTTATGTGATGAAAGATTATGAGAAAATGATATAAAAGGAAAGCTAAATTACTACTCTCTCATCCTCATCTCATCTAGCCCATGGGATTAGTGTGTTCACTTCTTTAAGAGTGAGATAGCTTGAGTTCTTTGAAACCTCGAGGTAGATCATCGGAGATTTGGAATACGACGAGCTAGAATGGATCGTTCGAGTCGTGGAGCCTCTCATGAGTCCGGGAGATCGTGGATCGCGGCAAAGGGACTTCTACTCGGAGCTTGTGAAGTGAAGGAGCGGACTACAAAGGTTGTAATCCCTCACACTTAGATAAAAGTTATCTTATTGCATGTTAAACCCTAATAATCTAGCAAAGATCCCGGCTTTGGGTTGTTCGGCACGTCTAAAATTTAATCCGGGCATGTTTGATGCCTTACGAACCTTCACAAGAGTGCCTAGGAACCCTACAGTGGTATCAGAGCCTAGCTAGAGCATTAGGCGATGTGTTTACGAAGTTAAAACTCCGATCGAACGCGAAACGACGGAAAAAACCCCCTCTCTGGAAATTTTTTAAAATTTGGGATTTTTCTGAATTAAAAATATGTAAAAAAATCAGCAGGCAATTATAAGAATTACCATAAAATCCGAGCCCATAATTCCACCAAACAGCGGCGGAAGCGCGGCACAAGCATGGCTTGAGCGGCGCTTCCGCGGCGGAACAGTAAGATCTTGACACGTGGCTTTGATGGTAATTCCCGTAGGTACTTTCTGACCATTCTGGATATTTTTATTCTGTTCCAGGTGTTTAAAATTCTGGGGTTTGTTTTGTAATAGTAGACTCGATCGGAATATTTAAGTTCGTATTTCTTTCCGGATATTTAGAAATTGTTAAACTAGTTGAACGGATATCATTAACTTACTGTTTCCCGGTACGGCAAACTTTCAAGTGTTGAAATTTATTCGGGTTTAAATCTTTCGGAAAATTGTACAAGTTAACTGGTGGACCCTCTAGAAGACAACAAACCTTAACTCGATTATGTGACCGTCTTGAACTGCCTTTTGAACCTTCGGGTTTGGGGCAGTACGGCGTGCCACATGTGAGGCGTTGGCTTGACCCTTCTACGGCTGGATCACTGGTACTGTGACATATTCTGGGATTATTTGAACTCCGCTCAAGAGTTGAGCACTTTGGGAAATTTTGGGTATTTGATTATCTGTTCGGAAAGTTTAGTTCTGTCTATTTATCTGGAATGTGATACAATATGTGAAATTCATAGAGTTAGGCATGAAATGCGGAATATGTGATATTTCGGATTTACGATGTCTAAAGTGATTGTGGATTCCAAATATTGTAGTTTTACACTTTCTTTTCTGTGACCGTAAGTGTAATATGTGATATCGCCGGTTTCGTTGCTATATGTCAACGACAATTGGGATGCGCATATTTACTTACGTTGATGATATGATATATTATGTGTTGCTGTGATATGTTATATTGGATCGTCGCGATCAGAATAGCCGGGGGTTTTATGTGAGATGAGGGTTTTTATTTTCATTCATGTAAAATTCATTTGTAATGTAATATTCTTTTATTTGGGGCACTTCCAGGATGCGGTTGCTGTCACCAGTGTATATTATTTACTTTTCCGCATTAGGTAGACCCAAGGTGGGGAGCACAAGTAACCGGGTTCTAGGGTCCAGTGGGAGGCCATCTCGAGGAGTCGAGACCGGGTCTCCTAACCCTAGAATTGGCAGTGTTACTTGCCGCTCTCGTAGGGGTCTTGGGATGTGGGTTTGGCTATTCGTCGCGACCGTGGAATCCGTGTTTTATACAGGCTCGTATTGAAAACACGGACGTCCTAGTATATCCAATATTTCATATATGTTCTTCTGCTGCAATGTTCTGTGATGAGATCATATTACTGCCTGAGACGATTGCTTATACTATATATATATGTTGATATATAAATATTACTGCTTTCGTTTCTTCTGTGATGCTTAGGAAGCATAAGCTGATGGGATTTTTATTAATGAGATTAATAAAAGAAAAGAAACCTAAAGATGTTGTAGAATCAAAAACTTTATAAAAAGGGTAGCTACAGTTTTGCTTTGCACAGTGATATATACGATATATCCTGCACCTTATTCGATAAGGAAAGGACCGAGATCCCTTCACCGGGAGTGACTCCTTTAGCGAAACTGGCATATGCTACAAAACGTGGTTTGTCTTTTGATTGCTTTAAGTGTTTTGCTTTGCACAGCGGTATATATGATATATCCTGCACCTTATTCGATGAGGAAAGGGCCGACGATCCCTTCACCGGGAGTGACCCCTTTAGCGAAATTAAGAAAAGCCTCAAAAACACTCCTTTTCAAAACTACACGATTCTACGACGATATCAAGTTCATTACGCTCAGGGTTTTCTGAAAAACCTGCGTAGCCCTCCGTCATTTCAGATAAAAACTATTTAGTATTCGTGCTGCGTTTGTTGGCCTTTGTCAAGGCGTAGTGTGCGGTAGCTAACTGGTACTTATCTGTTTAAACATATGATGTGATTGGATTAGGGTATTCGTACGACCTTGTTGGCCTTTGTCAAGGGTCGTGCGGGTGGGTTTAATTCAATCGGGAAATGACGGGTTGAACTTGACTAGCTCCCTATGGTTTGTTGGCCTTTGTCAAGGTCATAGGGGTTAGGGGCAAAAACATTATCGGGAATTTCAAGTGTTGAAATTTGCAATGAGATTGCATACCTCCTATGAGATAGTTGGATCCTGATACCCACTGCGAGTAAGAGTTACTCCTGGGAGAGTTTTACACAGGACAATTAGTCATTCAAGTAGGTGTCTAGAAAAGTGTTAACGAGGTTACGCCTCTGGGAAAACGAGGTTTACTTTAATTAGGTCCGTGCGAAAGCACGGGGAACCTCCCTCAAAGTACCGACACTGATCTGGCTGAAAGATTGACGAAGTTGTAGGGTGTAATTAATCCCGGCTAATCTTACCTTTTAGGGTTTTAAGGTAGATTTGATAAAAACAGTGGGAGACATCCTGATTAGATAAGATAATAACCAATCTAATCTTGCAAGAGCATACGCTAAAGTGTTTTCTTCTCTCTCTCTCCAGGTAGCGACCATTTCAGGCCATAATCAAGATAATAATATGGATGTATTGACTGAACCTGATTATTGTACTGTGCAAGGGAACGTCAGACCCGTTCTTTCTTATAAGAGTTATAAGACTGAACAGGAAACAGGAGAATATCTGGATTCTCACGCCGCCCAAAAGAACATGCATGTTGATGCATCTTCTTCAGGTGTGTTAGTTATTGAGAACTGTTTCTCAGTTCACCCTACGTCCTGGGTATTAGATACCGGATCAGGATCCCACATATGTAAACAGTTACATGGGATACGTAAAGGTAGAGAAGTGGGAAAAGGTGATCATTCCGTTCAAGTAGGGAACGGTGCAAGTATTGTAGCCAAAGCAGTTGGCGAATATCACCTTGTATTACCAAGTCGTAATACACTGATTCTAAATGAGTGCTATTATATACCGAACATGATGTGCAACATTATATCAGTTTCTTTATTGAGTAAAGAGGGATATAATTTTGTAGTACAGGATAATGTTATGAACATATTCCTAGATCAAAAGTTGATTGCATCAGGCTCGTTACATAATAGCATATTCATTCTAAATCAGAATACAGTCCTAAATATACAAAACACACACAAGAGGAAAAGTTCAGAAATGAACGAATCCTACTTGTGGCATTGTAGGCTTGGTCATATTAATGCGACACGACTGGCTAAGTTACATAGAGATGGTTATTTGAATCCGTTCGAATTATCATCTTATGATACTTGCCATTCATGTCTCAAAGGAAAAATGACCAAAGCTCCGTTTAGTGGACACGGAGAAAGAGTTGCTGAACTCTTAGGACTGGTACATAGTGATGTATGCGGTCCCATGTCTACGCATGCCAGGAACGGTTCTTCCTACTTCATTACATTCACTGACGATCTCTCAAGATTCGGATATGTGTTCCTGATGAAACACAAGTCAGAAGCTTTTGAGAAATTCAGAGAATATAAACACGAAGTAGAGAACCAAACGGGCAAAAGTATTAAGATTCTTCGATCTGATCGAGGAGGCGAATACTTAAGCGGTGAGTTCCTAGATTATCTAAAAGAGAATGGGATTCTCAGCTTACTCCTCCTTATACACCACAGCACAACGGTGTATCTGAGCGGAGAAATCGCACCCTATTAGATATGGTGCGCTCTATGATGAGTACAGATGAGTTACCTATTTCCTTCTGGGGGTATGCGCTTGAGACAGCAGCATACCTATTGAATCAAGTTTCAACTAAATCTGTACCTACCACACCATATGAGATATGGAGTAGGAAGAGACCATGTCTTAAACGAGTTAAGATATGGGGTTGTCTGGCCTATGTCAAAAGACAAAATCCAGAAAAACTCGAGGCACGGTCAGTTCTATGCAAGTTTGTGGGATATCCCAAACATTCACATGGATATTTTTTCTACCATCGCGAGGAACAAAAGGTGTTTGTTTCTCGACATGCCACCTTTTTAGAAAAGGAATTTCTTGAAAAAGAGATTAGTGGCTCTGAGGTAGAACTGGAAGAAGTTCCAGCAACACAAACTCCAACTGAAGATTTAGTGGAACCAGAGGATTCAGTAGTACCCGACGAACCCCAGCCTCTCCGCCGATCTAGTAGGGTTTCTCGTCCACCTGAGAGATACTACGGTTTTCTCATTGATGGTGGAAGCGAGGATTGCATCATGGATGATGATGAACCCACTAGTTTCGAGCAGGCCATCACGAGTGGTGACTCTGTGAAATGGCTGGATGCAATGCGATCTGAGATGGAATCCATGTACACCAACAAAGTATGGACTTTGGAAAATGCTCCTGAAGGGGTAAAACCCATTGGGAGCAAGTGGATCTTTAAAAAGAAATTTGGTGTAGATGGAAAAGTTGAGACTTTCAAAGCTAGACTTGTAGCAAAAGGTTTTCGTCAAAGACCAGGTGTGGACTATGACGAAACCTTTTCTCCAGTGGCTATGCTTAAGTCCATCCGGATTTTACTTGCCATTGCTGCATACCATGACTACGAAATCTGGCAAATGGATGTTAAGACCGCCTTTCTAAACGGTGATTTAGAAGAGTGCGTGTACATGACTCAGCCAGAGGGCTTCGTAGATAGTGGGAGCAGCGGAAAGGTGTGCAAACTGCTTAAATCCATTTATGGGTTGAAGCAAGCATCGCGGAGTTGGAACATCTGTTTTGATGTTGTAGTCAAAGAGTTTGACTTCATCAAAAATATAGATGAACCTTGTATCTATAAGAAGGTGGCAGAGGGTAAGGTAGTCTTCCTCGTATTGTACGTGGATGACATACTCTTGATAGGAAATGATATTCCTATGCTGCAATCAGTCAAGCTCTTCTTATCACAGAGATTCTCAATGAAAGATCTAGGTGATGCCTCCTGCATATTGGGAATCATGATCTACAGAGATAGATCTAAACGGATACTGGGATTGTCCCAATCCAGGTACATTGACACCATACTAAAGAGGTTTAGTATGGAAGAATCCAAGCGTGGGAACCAACCCACGATCTCTGGACTCACTCTCTCCAAAGAGATGTCTCCCAAGACTGATTTGGAGAGAGCTCGCATGCAAGGGATACCCTATGCTTCGGCAGTAGGCTCTATCATGTATGCGATGCTATGTACCAGACCCGATGTAGCATACTCACTAAGTGTAGTGAGTCGGTATCAAGCAGATCCTGGAGAGAGTCATTGGACAGCAGTGAAGAATATTCTCAAGTACTTACGAAGGACTAAGGAGATGTTCTTGGTGTATGGTAACGGAGAACTCCAGGTGGAGTCCTTTACCGATTCCAGCTTCCAAAGTGATAAGGACGACTCTAAGTCGCATTCGGGTTTTGTCTTTACCCTCAATGGAGGGGCGGTATGTTGGAAGAGTTCCAAACAGGATACCGTTGCAGACTCAACGATGGAGGCTGAATACATCGCTGCCAACGATGCTGCCAAAGAAGCTGTCTGGATCAAGAAGTTCATTAGTGAACTTGGTGTTGTTCCATCCATTGAGCATCCAATACCTCTGTATTGCGATAACAATGGAGCTGTGGCTTTGGCCAAGGAACCCAGGTCCCATCAGAAGTCCAGACATATTCTGAGGCGGTATCACCTGATCAGGGAGATAGTTGATCGCCGGGAGATCGAGGTCAGGAGAGTAGATACGAAGGACAACACTGCGGATCCATTCACGAAGGCTATTTCCCAGATACAGTTTGAGAGATTATTCGGGATGCTAGGTATGAGATACTACAGCAGCTGGCCTTAGTGCAAGTGGGAGATTGTTAGTTATGTATATGCCCTAGAGGCCATTGTTGTACATATGATGTATATTATAATGGATGCTTGGTTATATATAGAGAAGACTTTCTTGCTCGTCATGATAGTATGCTATTTGGTTTCACTTTATCTTAACATGTTGACTTGTACTGGTTTACTGTTTTACTCTCACATGTTGATAAAGCCCTTAGGACTTGTACTCGACTACTGGGACTATGATGAGATCATACTAGTGGGGCCGCGGTAGTCGATGAGTACATCCTATAACTGTTCCTAGTCGAGGGTATATCGAGACAGGGCATCGATACACCAGAGTAGACTAGCGTATACGCATCTTGACCCATATGATGGGCGATGGATGATCCCATATCCATCGGTGTTAGACATCAGAGATGGTGTACGGGTGCTCAGTAGAGACTGGGTACACTGGACGGACTCGCCGAGAACTCCCAGATGGTGATATACCACACGTCAGATGGCAGTTCTCCGGTGACACGGGTACAGGGTAGTCTGAAGACCCGAGATCGTCATAGAGTCTTGTGTGATTCCCACTGTGCTTTGATTTCCACCTTACCACGTCCAAGAGGGCGTGCAAAACGGTGGCTTTTGGGTACAGTCCCGAATCACATGGAGGCAATGAGCGATAGGAGGGGATTCGTCTCTCCCGGTATAGGGAGTTGATGTTGTGCTGTGTTCGATTGGCTATAACTGGAAGTCCCTGGCCAGGGCTGATATAGAGATTTACTGGTAAGTGTTACTAGTAGTTTCTCGACCCGTTATGAGCCATACATCGACACGACTTATCGGTTACTGGGGTCTGACGTATACCACCCCTAGACTTGATATGCGACATATCAGACGAACAGACCGGACTGTACGGGAGTGTTACTGATCGGATTCACAGGAGAACGCACAGGCTAGCTTGTTGATCTTCTGATCGCTCAATACCTGGGTGGCTGTTACGTTTAGCTGACCGCTTGCAGCTTGTGGGTGTTTGATATGATCATCACCTGCTACCGGCGTATTGACGATTCTTTAGAGTCCTACACAGAGGTTTCTTGGCTCAGGCGAAACAGAGTAGTGGCACATATGTGATATGCGCAGGAGCGAGAATAATGCGATATGGGATACCGTATTAGATTCTCGCGATAAATGGATATGAACCGGGTCATCGGATCAAGTGTTGATTCGATGAATCGGTACATGATATATTAGTCGGTTATATTCGATATAGCCGGATCGTCGGATCAAGTGTTGATTCGATGATTTAATATATAATAATATATATGATATATTATTATATTAACTAATATTGGCTTACTTTATTATTTCATTTTCTCAGTGGATGATACATTGATATATATGCGATATATGTTAATTGTATTATTTTCTTTTGTTGCAAATATATAATATATATGTGATATATATTATTGTGACATGATATGATTAATTGTTAAACATGTTTAAGGATGATTAATTGAGGTTAGGGTTTGATTGGGTTTAGTTGCTTCAAGTTCTTTCTAGAAGCAATTTTCTTTTGTCATTTGTAAAGATATTTTGGATGACACATTTTTAACTTAACCAAACCCTAACCCTAGTTGTTTCTCTACACATTCTCATCCATTCATCCTTGACCATGGTTAATAATTAAATCATATGTTTATATTTCTATTCATCACAAAAGAAAATGAATTATCATTATTCTTTTTCCATGATCATCTTCTTCTTCTCTCTTGAAGAAGCTCTCTTGAAAATTCTTATGTGATGAAAGATTATGAGAAAATGATATAAAAGGAAAGCTAAATTACTACTCTCTCATCCTCATCTCATCTAGCCCATGGGATTAGTGTGTTCACTTCTTTAAGAGTGAGATAGCTTGAGTTCTTTGAAACCTCGAGGTAGATCATCGGAGATTTGGAATACGACGAGCTAGAATGGATCGTTCGAGTCGTGGAGCCTCTCATGAGTCCGGGAGATCGTGGATCGCGGCAAAGGGACTTCTACTCGGAGCTTGTGAAGTGAAGGAGCGGACTACAAAGGTTGTAATCCCTCACACTTAGATAAAAGTTATCTTATTGCATGTTAAACCCTAATAATCTAGCAAAGATCCCGGCTTTGGGTTGTTCGGCACGTCTAAAATTTAATCCGGGCATGTTTGATGCCTTACGAACCTTCACAAGAGTGCCTAGGAACCCTACACCATTTCGTTTGGAGCAATGGGAACCTCTACAGGAAGTCGTACATGTAGCCTCTACTTCGGTGCGTCGTCCCCCACGAAGCCGACTATGTCCTGTGTGAGATCCACCAAAGGGTCGGTGGAGCTCATCAAGGGGCCGCACCTTAGTCCAGAAAACGCTGCTCCAAAGGTACTATTGGCCGACCATTCATCAGGACACTCAGAAGCTCATCAGAAAATGCAAGAGCTGTCAACTCCATGGCAGCATACCCCGCCTCCCGGCTACCGAGCTAACGACGCTGACCTCCCCATAGCCGTTTTCCCAGTGGGGAATGGACATGGTAGGCCAACTCCCAACTGGTACGGGCGGGCACAAATACATCCTCGTCGCGGTAGACTACTTTACGAAGTAGATCGAGGCCGTCCCCATTAGAAAACCGGACGCCGCCACAACCATCAAATTCCTGCAGAATAACATAATATCCCGGTTCGGGATCCCGAGGTGTATCGTTACCGACCATGGGACAAACTTTGAAAATGACAAAGTCAAGGGATTCTGCAACGAATACCACGTACTCATGAAGTTTGCTGCGGTTGCGCATCCTCAATGCAACGGGCAGGCCGAGGTCGCCAACCGCGATATTATCCGAGGTCTTCGAACTCGCTTAGAAGGAAGACAAGACAGCTGGGTCGAGGAACTACCCCGGGTCTTATAAGCCTTACGCACATCGAAGAAGACCCCCACTAGAGAGACCTGCTTCAGTCTCTGCTACGGTACCGAGGCGATGGTCCCAAAAGAGATCGGACTGCCCAGTTACAGAGTCGAGCACTTCGATGAAGAAGCTAATACCTTGGCATTCCGAACTAATTTGGACATCTTTCTAGAGAAGCGGGACCGGGCACTGATCAAAGCCGCCGCCTACCAACAGCAAACTGCTCGCTACTATAACGCACGAGTCAAGCATCACACCTTCAAGACTGGAGATCTGGTCCTAAGGCATAACGAGTTCATAGACCAAGGCAAGTTGCACAAGTTTTCCCCGAAGTGGGACGACCTATTCCTCGTCTCCGAGATATTGCCCGGTGAGGCATATCGCTTGCAAAATTCGTCGGGTCGTAAGTTTCCGCGACCTTACAACGCCGAGAAGCTCAAGTTGTACAAGTGAATTTAAAAATTGTATCTGTGAATATATGTTTCTTCTTTGCCAAAGCGATGTAAATTTTTCTAAGTCTTTTGAATTAGAAGAAACTTCTCTTATATGTTTCCCTCTTTCTCGGTTCAAAAGTCACGGATTTCGTTTTATGAACATACTCAAACACGCAAAGAAGACAAAAAGGAAACAATAGTACATCGCAAAAGGAGAATTTTATTAATCATGGGTATTATGGGTTCCTCAGCCGTACACGAATGCTAAAGTTACATCAGAGGGGTAAGGGGATCGAGAAAGCACTGCTGATGGTACTCCGTGGAGATCTCCGCCAGCCGAGTCCTAGCCTCTTCAGCCCACTCCTTCTGATACTTCTCATGTACCCGGGAAGCCACGGAAGCACCGGAACTTCCATCCGCCGGGCAAGGGTCCGCGATCTGCCTCTTTTGGAAACACTCTAAAAGAAGGGCAGCCGATCGATCATGCCTATTCTTCGAAATGAGGCCGAGGACGTAGAGTGTGTGCAGCTTATCGAGCGCCTCATCCTGCAGTTCCTCAGAGAGGGGGTTATACAGCCCCGGGGACCTCCTCCAAATTGCATACATCAGCAATTGGAGGAGGGACGACCGATGAGGAAGTAGACGACCGAAATGGTCCTCGATGCGCTGGACCATCCCCCGGTACGTCTCCTTGGAGAGGGACTAGTCATACAAATAGACGTCATCGAGAGTGATGATCTCTTCAATTGAGTAGATGTGCCCGGCCATCTCAGGAAAGCAATGCTGAAAGAAACCCACGCTCCTTCTCTATTTATAGCCTCAACAGAATCCCCAAAGGCCGAAATTTGCGCGTGCATGAGCGCGAATTTTGGGATATTTTCAGCCTTTCCAATACAGGACTGCCGCATGGCGGGCATCCTGGGTCTCATGGCCAACCGAAGTCGGAACGACGCGGATCATGGAACGCCTCGCCTCGTCTATGCGTTTTAGCCACGTGTCGCCCGCGACAGTCACTCTTCCAGATTTTTACATGTCAGGGGAGATCGAACGACGCCTCGTAAAACCGAACAGCTTTCCTGCTCGGTCCATCCTTAGCAGGTAACTTCTTACCCATCTATGCTAAGGATCGAAGCCCTCATCAAGAGGCCACCGAGCAGCTTCCCTGCTCGGTCAATCCCTGGCTGGTAGTTTACTACCCACCGACGCCAAGAATCAAAATCCCTCGTCAAGAGGCCACCGATCAGCTTCCATGCTCGGTCCATCCATGGCTGGTAGTTCACTACCCACCGACGCCAAGTATCCAAAGCCCTCATCAAGAGGCCACCGGGCATCTTCCCTGCTCAGTCAATCCCTGGCTAGTAGTTTACTACCCACCGACGCCACGGATCAAAAGCCCTCATCAAGAGGCCACAGAGCAGCTTCTCTGCTCAGTCAATCCTTAGCTGGTAACTTTTTACCCATCTACGCTAAGGATCGAAGCCCTCATCAAGAGGCCACCGGGCAGCTTCCCTGCCCGGTCAATCCCTGGCTGGTAGTTTACTACCCACCGACGCCAAGGATCAAAAGCCCTCATCAAGAGGCCACCGAGCAGCTTCTCTGCTCGGTTCATCCCTGGAGGGTAGCTCCCACCCATCGACGCTAAGGATCGAAACCCTCATCAAGAGGCCACCGAGCAGCTTCCCTGCTCGGTCAATCCCTGGCTGGTAGCTTACTACCCACCGACGCCAAGGATCAAAAGCCCTCATCAAGAGGCCACCGAGCAGCTTCTCTGTTCGGTCCATCCCTGGCAGTTAGCTCCTACCCATCGACGCCAAGGATCAAAAGCCCTCATCAAGAGGCCACCGAGTAGCTTCTCTGCTCAGACAATCCTTAGCGGGTAACTTCTTACCCATCTACACTAAGAATCTGAGGCCCTTGCTCAGGTGCCGCCGAACAGCCTTATTTCTCGGCCGACGCCGACCAATTCAAACTTGGCTACTGTCTAACTTACCCTAAGAGAAGTAATCGCCGGCCCAACTCAAAGGAATGAGCAAATCTATACCTTTCTACTCGAAGGAGCCAACCGACGTATCTTAAGTGAGCGATCGTCACCTCGACTTCGGGGGCACAAGGACACCGGCCTTTGTATACTTGAAAAATAATTGGATTTTACTCAACGCGCGATCGCCATCTAAAGGACCGGTCATCGACCTATGTCCTGACTCGCGAGACGAGGAAAACGTTAACAGGCTCACACAAGAAAACATAAAATCAAAATGGCTTTATTCACAATCTGAGAGTCTTTAGAAAAGGTATTATGGGCTTCTCAGCCTTACAAAATTGCCCGAAGGCTTACAAGATTCAAAAAAAAGACAAAAAAGAAGAAGGCAGAAAGGCTCAGGCCTCGGGACCGGGGAGGACCTCGATCTGCTCGGTGTCGGGAGCCGGGGCGGCGGCTTTAGGGTCGGCGCTCCCACCAGGAGCTTCGGCACTGGGATCCAGGGCCTTTTCTCCAGCACTCCCACCGGGAGCCTCTCCCCCGGCGGCACTTCCGGCGGCATCCCCCTGCGGCTCATCCTCGGAGAGGGGGTACTCGAGTCGAAGCTCGCCATCGGCGAACCCCGACATCAACGCCTTGACAGTGTCGAGGGCCTAGTGCCAAACAATGGTCGAGGCATCGGCAAGGTCGGCGTAGAACTGGTCCGACGTCTTATACCTTTCCACCAACCTCACAGCTCGGAGGTCGGCGATCTTCACCGCTTCCTTCGCCGCCTCGGTTTCCCTCTTGCAGGAGTTAAGCGACTTCTTCATCGTGGAGTTTAGCACCTTGGCATCCTCCAACTTAGCCTGGATAGCCTTGTTGGATTCCATCAAAAGGCGAATGGACTCCTTGCATTTGGAGTTCACCACCTCCTCGGCGGCCACCCGAGTTTCGAGGGTGGCGATCCTCTTCTTCGCCTGCCGCAGATCGTCCTCCCGTGAGGAAGACTCGCCCGCCTTCTGTATCGCCGGAGCAATCTCCTCGTGCTCTATGTTGGCGATGAGGACGCAGTGTTGGAGGACCTAAGAAAGATAAAAGAAGGGGTTAAAAAGCATCCGACCTGAAGAAAAAATGCTTGGCGAAAACCTAAACGGAAAGCAGATACTGACCTGAACATCCTCCTGAGCAATGGCGGCAACTTGGGCTTTGAGGGTCCCCCGGGGGATTTTGCCCCCGGCCGATCGTTTCATCTCCGAAAGCAAGCTATCGGCGACAGAAAGCACTGAGGGCACCTCGAAACAAACGTCCCCCTCCTGCACGAAGACCCGGGAGGACAGAGATCGAGATACCGTCCTCTTGTACCTCTTGAGGGGGACCTCAGGGGGTCGGCCTCATCCTCCACCTCCAAAGCCCAGGGCTCCGGCTCCCGAGCATGCTTATGACTTTCCCCGCGGCTGGTCTCCAAAGCACGGGGCATGGTGGAAGGCCTAGCCGGTGCGGTTGCCCTTGGAGCCGAGCTCGAAACGGGACGGGACGAGCTAGCGCCCTCGATCTTCCTCCCTTTCTTCACGACTATGGTAGCCAGGAATTTGGATCGGTCCATCGGTTCTCCAAAAAGGAAAATACACGAAGGGAGTTAGTGACGCCAGAAAAAACAAAAGAAAAATATGCAAGTCTAGACAGGTCGGCTAAGTTCCTAACTTACCCACGAATCGAGTGGGGCTGAGCCCAGCCCAACTGAGGGCCTGCTCGGAAAGCAAACATCGGCCTGTTGGATCGTCTCCCACATCGACACCGCCCTCGCATCGGGAGTGGACGATCACTTCACCCACGGGCAGTCGACTCTGTGCCACTATACAGGCACAGGTCAATCCTCGTCCTCGGGTGGCCCGACGAATACGAACTTCTCCTTCCATTCATGGATGGAAGAAGGAACTACTAGGACCCCCGACCAGGCCGCCCCTCCCCTGCATTTTCTAAAGGAAACGTACACCCGGCTCGGCTCGTCCTTACGGGTGCCGGGATGATTTTTATAACAAAGAGAGGAGAGGAGAAGGGTCAAGCTGAAGGGGATTTCATCAAGTCTCAACCGGACCAGGAACCCGAGGAGAATTATCCAAGAGTTCGGCACTAGCTAGCCCATGGCTAGTTGAAAGCAACGTAGCGCCCCGCATACCTCAGGGGGGAAGGGCAGACGCATTCCGGCCCAAAACGCATCCAGGTACAAGGCGATCTCCTTGCCCTGCATCCGATCCGCCCTCTCGTCCTCCCTAGCCATACGAAGCGAATAGCTAGGGAGAATGTGGAAACGAGCCCAGATCGTGGTGAGCTCATCCACATTCTTTAGGAGGGAGGGCGCATCGCAAGCATTCCCGATGCGCGCTTTGGGGACTCTTCCCGTCGTCCTACCACGAGCGGCGCGGGTAACCCTAACTCTACGAGGGGAATCCGACTCGGATGAGGCAGAGGAGGAAGCAGAAGAAGACTTCCTAGACTCTACCCTAACTATCTCAACAGACTCCTCAGAGGAAGACATCTAACCTGATTCAAAGGAGTCCTCCGAGGAAAGAGCGCGAGAGATCCGACCTAAAGGAAAAAGCGTCGAGCTATCTCTCGCGGCAATAAGGAAATGAAAGCAAAAGTGTGGATCCTAGGGGGATCCCACCTCTATTTATAGTACTCTGGCATCCCATCCAACGGCTCAAATCGTTTCCTGCCAAAACAACGCTTCGCGCTCGCCGTCCGTCGACGCTCCACGTGTCGCACGACTATTGGACACGTCCCTTCGAGCGCAGAAGACAGCGACGACCCGTTACGTCCGCCAACCGGCGTCGGACACGTGGCCTGTGCCTCAACGGACGTACGATTGAATCGGCGCTCCCTTTTTAAAGCATGATCTTCTCTCTGATCCACTGACGTCATCAAAGGATACGCCTAACCGCCTCGGAAATCCGCACTGATGAGGCCCTTAACTATGAGCCGAGCCTGGGAGACCGATCAGACCACTCTCGACCCGACCTATAAATAGGTCGGGATGAGACTGGGGGGCTAATGATGATGCTCATAAGTGGGAACTCCCCAGATCATGACATGTGGCAGATGACGTGTCCCGAGACACACGGAAACAGGGCAAAAACCACACATTGGAAGCGTCCCCGGGCTATCGTCCCACAGCTTGGACCCGACCTCCGAGAATTCCCTGAACATTCTTATGCTCGCCATGTAAATGACCCTTAGGTCGCCTTCGAGCCCTCCTACACGCCGAGCTCCTTGGCCCTTCATCTCCGAGCTATCATAGAACCGAACTAGCTTGGCCTCCCACCCTCTTTTAGGCCTCTCGCCGAGTTAGGCCTCTTCGGTTCCATCGGGCGACATAGAACGCGGGTCACAGACACCTCCGCCACGGCTCCGCGAATCTCACCAGACGCGAGATATCCGCCGCCCCACGATCCCGCGTTCCACGCCGTCGCATCCCCCCATTAACGAGCGTATCTCGTCATTAATGAGAGATCCCGTCATTCTCGCAGGCGTAACGCAAGGGACGTAACGGCCGGCGAGGATCTCACGCCAGCTAGCCCATGGAAGCCGCTATATAAACCCCTCTCTAAAACGACTTAGGTAACGCAATTTTATCCCAATAGGCCGTTACTCTGCCTAAATACCCCGGCTAACTTGATCGTCGGAGGGTCCACGGTGGCACAACCACCCCGGGACTTCTTTACAGGTAGCTCGGCCTCATTCCAAATCAAGCCCACTGAGATCCACACGCTCTAGGAGGCAACCCTCAAACCCAATCTCTGCCGTTCATCAACGCTCGCGACAAATCGACGGAGGACAACAACTGAAGGAGATCCTGACCTCCATCGCCATTTAACTTCAATTTTGAGATTTAGGAATTTTTCCTCTTTACATTTACTTCATCATTTATGTTCGCTATGTTGATTTTTGAAGATATTACATGGTTGAAAACTCCTAATTAAAGAGATTGAAAAACCCTAACCCATATGTAGCCCCATCTTGAGGTTGAAAACGACCAATTAGGGTCGTTATGGTAATTAAAATTACATTTGATGGAAGAAAAGGAATGTTACGTTATAAAAGTAACCCAGGGTAAATTTTTGATAACTTAAAAGCCTTGGGAGTGAAATATAGAAAAGCCCAAAACTTTAAGTTGTTTACTGTAAAATCATATTTATAAACAACATTTTTATCTACATAAAATGAATATGCAAAACTACATTTCTCCTAAGAACAAACATGGAAAAATATATATTGAAAGAATGGTTAAAATAAAATGTTGACTGGATGCAAAAATAAAATTACAGTAGAATGTAACTGGAATAAGAAAATGTTTGGTCTATATTCCATTATCTCATTGAAAATTTAGAAAAGAGAATAGAAGAGAGAGAGAGAGAGAGAGTGTGTGTGTTCAAAAAACAAAAATGCACTTCGTTTGTGGATCACAGCTCTCCTTTTGTTTTGGCAATATGTTACTTGAAATAAAGTTGAATTCTCAATTCACGACCCTTTGGGTTTGCGTTATCATAGCTAAAATGCAACGCATCATATATTACTTAAAGGTTCAGTTTTGTCTTCTTAGGTTGATGATGACCCACCGTACGCACCACTGGATGGTCCAACGCAATGGGTGTTGTGAAAGATGTCTTGTATTTGTTCAAGACTGCGAAGCAAAAGAAGGGCCAGACGTATGTAGCAATGCGTAATTAAGGTCCAGAATCCATAGCAAAAACGAGATGTCTGCCTCAGTGGGCAGCAGACGTCTGACCGAGCTCTGGCCAGACGCGACCAAAGGGCCAAACGCCTGCCAGCGCTATTGTTTTTCTGCCAAAATGCAGGCACATGTCTGCCCACAAAAGGACAGACGTTTGTTTAGATAACCGCGAATTTCAGGTTGAGAATTATCTCAAAAATTCAGTTATTTGGAGGCAGTTTTGTAATTTCTGATATCTTATTATAACTTAAATTATATAGGCTATATATAAGATTAGGTTTATTAATTAGGGTTAATGTTTTTTATCATAAAGTCCAAAACACTACTGCAATAAGGGGTTGCTCCTACGGATTTATCCGCAGGAGCTAAACGCCGCCCCTACGGATATATCCATAGGAGCAAAAAAAACTGTAGGTGCAAAGGCTGCAGGTGCAAGTCTTCGTCCTGAACATACTCCTATGGAGTAATAATTGTCTCTACGCCTTAATCCGTATGGACACTTATCCCTACGGAGTAATCCGTAGGGCCTGATAAATATTTTAATTTATTGGTTTATAAAATAAAACACTTGCCCTTACGGATGTATTTGTAGGGCCTGATTGGTGCCCCTACGGATATATCCGTAGGTCCAGATAAATACCCCTACGGATAAATTCGTAGGGGCAAGTTTTACTGAGTCCACAGAGACAAAATATCAGGTATCCTGATATTTTGTCACTACGGCTAACTGTGTAGGGGCAAACATTGCACATACGGATTAATCCGTAGGTGCAACAGTTGGCCATACGGATTGATCCGTAGAGACATAGTATCAGGGTTTTTTTTAAAAAGGCTTCCTATTTTTTCCCCGTCCTATGCACAATAATATATACATCATATAACCAAATACAAAAATATTCATAATCAACATCTCACGCATAATATATAAAAGAAATAGATAAACAGAATACGATATCAAACTAAATCATCGTGAACAAGCAAACAACCGCCAATATCATCCAAAATTTATACAATATGTATCAGATAAGTGTATGCATCCTCAAAAATATAAATAAAGCTATCCTAACTCGTTCCAGCTCCTCCACCTCTGATAATCGCCGTAATCCGGCGCATCTGCTCCTCGGTGCAGCCCTGAATCGTCAAAAACTCGACTAATGAAGGAGCGGACTGTGCGGGAGTCTGAGCAGGCTGTGGAGCTGCAGGAGTGGTCTGCGCAACCGCAGCCGAGGTAGTGTCTTGCGGAGCCGCAGCCGAAGAAGATGCATATGGAACCCCAGCCGAAGTAGCCTGTCGCACCTGTTAAATTTTGTGTGTAGTAAACGAGTAAGAACGGTATATTAGATTTTAGTCAAGTTCGTATCGTTATCAGATTATTGCGAAACCCTAATCTAATAATACTTAAGGACTTATGGCTCGTTTGGATATCTAGTTTGGAAAGCCGTAGTTTATTTTAATTAGATAGTTTTATGTAAGTATGATTAATCAAAGCTAAGTCTACAACCAAATAAGTTCAGGCTACTAATATTGCATATGTTACTATCTATAATGTGATATAAAATTTTACTTCTCCTGGAAAGAAATTACCGTCTTTTTCTTCTGCTGCATTACCGTCTTCTCCTTCTTCTTCTGTCGCATTACTGTCTTCTTCTTCTCCTTTCCCGTGATATAGCCAAGTTGTATATACTCTAGTAAAACCATGTTTAACGATATGAAGCTCTACGAATTCTACCTTCTTCCAGTACTTATTCCAACATCTATCGCACGGGCACTACTACAAAGAAGGGTTGCCCCTACGGATAAATCCGTAGGGGCAACCCACTGCCCCTACGGATATATACGTAGGGGCGAAAAAATACCCCGTAGGTGCAAAGGCCGCGGGTGCAAGTTGAGGCCCTGAACTTGCCCCTACGGTTAAATTATTGCCCCTACGGATATGTATGTAGGTCCCGTTTCCCCTACGGATTAAGCCGTAGGGTATAAGATTTTATATTATTTACGGTTTATTTTAATAAATTACTTGGCCCTACGGGTATATCCGTAGGGGCCTGTACTAACCCCTACGGATATATGCGTAGGTACTTTTCCGTAGGGGCACAAAATCAGGATTCCTGATATTTTGCCCCTACGGATAACGCCGTAGGGGAGAGTCAGTGGTCCCTACGGATATAGCCGTAGGGGCTTTCCCAACCACCTGGCACTGAGATCTGGGGGAAATATCAGTTACTGCTGATATTTATCCCCTACGGACATATCCGTAGGGGTAACATGAGTGCCTACGGATTAATCCGTAGGTACATATTGTCTGTAATTTTTTTTAAAAAATGGGCTGCTTGATTTTTTCCCGCCCTGTGCACAATAATATATACATCAATCAAATCATATATTGCAGTATTCATAATCACATCTCACGCATATATATAATATACAAAAGAAACACAAAAACTGAATATGATATAAATACAAACCAATATCAATATCGTTTCAAAATGTAGTACAATGTGTATGATATAAATAAATACATGTTTCAAAAAAAAAGAACCAAAAATCTACCCTAGCTCGGTCCAGCTCCATCTCTGAATAACGATAGAATAACGCGCGCCTGCTCCTCGGTCAATAAACTCTGCAATTCGTCGCGAGCGGGAGTCTGAGCGGCATGTGGAGCCGGCGATGTGGTCTGCGCAGCCGCCGTCGAGGTAGTCGCTTGCGGAGCCGCGGCTGCGGGAGTCTGAGTGGGCGGTGGAGCTACAGGAGCTGTCTGCGGAACCGCAGCCGATGTAGTGGCTTGCGGAGCAGCAGCCGAAGGAGATGCGTGTGGAGGCTCAGCCGATCTACCCTGTCGCGTCTGGATATAACGTGTGTAAGAAGTGTGTAAGAACTGTTTATTATTCGAATTCGTATCATTATTAAGTTATTTCGAAACCCTGTTTGGATATCTAGTTTGGAAAAGCGTTGTTTATTTCAATTACATATGTATGTATGATTAATCAAACTTAAGTCTAAAACCAAATAAGCTCAAGCTACGTACTAATTATGGATATGTTGATATGTATATAATATGAAATGATATTTTACTATAAAGTAGTATACATACCAGCATTTCCTTCAACTCCTAAACGCTGGCCCTCAAGCTATCCAGTTCATGATGGACATGCCGGTCACTGGAGACGGAGGAAGTAACCGCCGGGGTGGAGTCCAACCTCATATGGGCCCTGCTAGGGCCCAATCCCCGGCCTCTCCCAACCTCCGTGGTGCCCTCCGTGTGCGGCGTCCAGAACTGGGGTCAGCAGCCTCGGATCGTTCTGTCCGGTAAAATCGATCCCCGAGGCCTGGGCCTGCTCAACCACCCGCTCTTACACCCATATTCGAATTCTTATCATTATCGAGTTATTTCGAAACCCCATTTGGATATCTAGTTTGGAAAAATATAGTTTATTTTAATTAGATATGTACATGTATGATTAATAAAACATAAGTCTACAACCAAATAAGCTCAGGCTATGTACTGATATTGGATATGTTGATATCTATAATATGACATTATATTTTACTATTAAGTAGTATACATACCAGCATCTCATTCAACTCCTGAACGGTGGCCTTCAAGCTCTCCAGTTCCTGCTGGATACGTCGCTCACTGAACGGGGTCAGCAGCCTCGAATGTTGCCTTCCCCCTAGCAACTGTCAGAACATTATATTTAGCATATACTGGTCTATAAAATTGACAAGAAATACCAAAATCAACAAATTCAAAGCCTTACCTACAGAGATAGAAGATGTGCTCCTCTGGTATCTGCATGTATCAAAATTTGAATAATATTAATTAATTTCAGTACATACATACTAACAAGGTAAACTCGCATATAGCGCTGCTTACACATATGACAGGGAGTGAACAAGCTCTTGTAGATCATCAGGCGCAAATCTAATCTCATCAAGCAGCCCATGATAATGAGTTGGACGACTAAGAGCAAAAGGAATGTGTGTATATTTATGATATAGTATTCTAAATCAATATACATGCCCTATATAATATATAAACATACCTGGAGGAACGGGAGTGGCCTCTGTCCCTGATATGGACGCATCACCAACAACTAGACAATCAAACATTGACAATATAAGTAATTTTGACATAAACGGGCATGTATATCTATAATATTACATTCAAAATGGATATTAGAGAGCGCACCTGCAGTGAGAAGTGGTAAAAGTATCACCCAACTAGGGTGTAATTTACAGAATCAGTTGAGACTCTTGAAAGTCATAGAAGAACCTGACCTGCACAAATCTGATGTATGCTTTCCATTGGACACTAAGAAGTCTCTAAAGGGAAAAGCCTATGTGAAAGCCATCATTAGTTCATATCAGAAGATTGATGCTGAAACAGAGAACAAGGAATGTCATTTTTTTCTTCTTCTGCCACATTACCGTCTTCTCCTTCTTCTTCTGCCACATTACCGTCTTCTCCTTCTTATTATGTGCGCGTGCAAATTCAATGACTATATTGAGAATATGGATTAATAGTGGGTAGGAAAAGTATTTCTCAAATGGCTTTTGCGTCTTAAAACCATAAACTACTAAGTAATGGCATACATAATTTTTTTAGTATAAAGGTTGTTATTTTAAGTTTTCCCTTATAGAGATATGATCTAACTGCATCTATAAACTATAAGTGTGCAGAAAATTATGATAAGAAACCATAAGAAAGGGTCGTAGCCATGCATAACCTTGAATCTACATACCAAATCATGCAAAAGTATGCACTTATTGTCACCTTGCCTTGGAATATAAAATATCTTGGAAGACTATAAGCGAGCATTTAAATCTTGATAGCTTTTAACTTCAACATATATTTTTCTCAAGTACCATGAAATATACTTCCTCCG
Organism: Agapanthus africanus; assembly: GCA_030015575.1. NCBI lineage: Eukaryota > Viridiplantae > Streptophyta > Magnoliopsida > Asparagales > Amaryllidaceae > Agapanthus > Agapanthus africanus. The sequence goes on along the minus strand of CM057339.1, from coordinate 373,673,885 downwards.
TATAAACCGTTTTCAGGAAGATGAATTAATAATGACAAATTATCCATTGTGGCTCAATAGGTTAGCATTTTCTCTTCTATTGACCATCTTACTAATCTACTTGGTAAATTTATTCGGAACCGGCTGCGAATCATTAAAAGATATGCATAAGAAAGAAAGCTAAAATACAAATATATAGCATACCGATACATCGAAACTTCATAGTTGCGATGACAATCCAGAGATATTTATTTCTACACACATGGTGCGCGTGCAAATGCGTCAGGCATCATGGACAAATATTTCAGAATATGGAAAGTATTATTCGTATAAAGTAATTAAAACTTTTAAACACCTTGGGTAGATATTTTCTTAGTTGATGCAATCATATCATGAGGACTAAATTTAAGCTATTATACATATGCATATGTATTTTTCTAACCTAATATATCACACACACACACACACACAGAGAGAGAACACCAGGTAGGTAGAGAAATCAGGTAGCAGGATCCTGAAGAAATGGAGTCCATAGTATTGCTCATCATCATCATCTATGATCCCTTTGATAATATTTTTTCAAAGGGATCACGGATGATGATGATGAGCAATGCTATGGACTCCATTTCTTCAGGGTCCTGCTAGCTGATTTCTCTACCAAACTGGTGTTCTCTCTCTCTCTCTCTGTGTGTGTGTGTGTGAGATATATTAGGTTAGAAAAATACATATGCATATGTATAATAGCTTAAATTTAGTACTCATGATATGATTGCATCAACTAAGAAAATATCTACCCAAGGTGTTTAAAAGTTTTAATTACTTTATACGAATAATACTTTCCATGTTCTGAAATATTTGTCCATGATGCCTAACGCATTCGCACGCGCACCACGTGTGTAGAAATAAATATCTCTGGATTGCCATCGCAACTATGAAGTTTCGATGTATCGATATGCTATATATTTGTATTTTAGCTTTCTTTCTTATGCATATCTTTTAATGATTCGCAGCCGGTTCCGAATAAATTTACCAAGCAGATTAGTAAGATGGTCAATAGAAGAGAAAATGCTAACCTATTGAGCCACAATGGATAATTTGTCATTATTAATTCATCTTCCTGAAAACGGTTTATACGGAGGAAGTATATTTCATGGTACTTGAGAAAAATATATGTTGAAGTTAAAAGCTATCAAGATTTAAATGCTCGCTTATAGTCTTCCAAGATATTTTATATTCCAAGGCAAGGTGACAATAAGTGCATACTTTTGCATGATTTGGTATGTAGATTCAAGGTTATGCATGGCTACGACCCTTTCTTATGGTTTCTTATCATAATTTTCTGCACACTTATAGTTTATAGATGCAGTTAGATCATATCTCTATAAGGGAAAACTTAAAATAACAACCTTTATACTAAAAAAATTATGTATGCCATTACTTAGTAGTTTATGGTTTTAAGACGCAAAAGCCATATGAGAAATACTTTTCCTACCCACTATTAATCCATATTCTCAATATAGTCATTGAATTTGCACGCGCACATAATAAGAAGGAGAAGACGGTAATGTGGCAGAAGAAGAAGGAGAAGACGGTAATGTGGCAGAAGAAGAAAAAAATGACATTCCTTGTTCTCTGTTTCAGCATCAATCTTCTGATATGAACTAATGATGGCTTTCACATAGGCTTTTCCCTTTACAGACTTCTTAGTGTCCAATGGAAAGCATACATCAGATTTGCGCAGGTCGGGTTCTTCTATGACTTTTAAGAGTCTCAACTGATTCTGTAAATTACACCCTAGTTGGGTGATACTTTTACCACTTCTCACTGCAGGTGCGCTCTCTAATATCCATTTTGAATATCGATAATATTACATTCAAAATGGATATTAGAGAGCGCACCTGCAGTGAGAAGTGGTAAAATACCACCCAACTAGGGTGTAATTTACAGAATCAGTTGAGACTCTTGAAAGTCATAGAAGAACCTGACCTGCACAAATCTGATGTATGCTTTCCATTGGACACTAAGAAGTCTCTAAAGGGAAAACCCTATATGAAAACCATCATTAGTTCATATCAGAAGATTGATGCTGAAACAGAGAACAAGGAATGTCATTTTTTTCTTCTTCTGCCACATTACTGTCTTCTCCTTCTTCTTCTGCCACATTACTGTCTTCTCCTTCTTATTATGTACGCGTGCAAATTCAATGACTATATTGAGAATATGGATTAATAGTGGGTTGGAAAAGTATTTCTCAAATGGTTTTTGCGTCTAAAAACCATAAACTACTAAGTAATGGCATACATAATTTTTTAGTATAAAGGTTGTTACTTTAAGTGCGCGTGCAAATTCAATGAAAGTTAGATTTGAGGATACCCATGTATGAGTTGTATTCTATATATGTGTGTTTCGATTTATGATTTCGCTTAAGTGTAGGGTTGTTTTTACTTAAAGAAGTATCACCATCTACTATATATAAAAAAATGTAGCAAACTAGGATTGGTATTCAAATCCCAGTCCAGATTGGTATTCAAAATTTATTTAATTAGTTTGTGATCCACATCATTTGATTCGTTGCTTGAGGCATCAATGTAGGCACAAATATCACTGAAGCAGCCTAAATCACCATATGAACCGGTTATCGGTTTCAATTCCACCAGAATTAGAATTTCATCCGAACAACTTTCACACAGTAATCGGAACCTGGTCAACAAATTTGTCATGCCCGTTGTGGTTTTACTTATGTACAGTACTTCCACAAAATACGTGCTGTCATTTCTAAATGGAAGTTTCTCAGTGCCACCATAGTAGCAGAAGATGGAATTGTTTATCGCAACTAGATTATGCTAAGCCTCGGATAGATTAGGCAAACATGATCTAGAAGAATATAATTAGCAGAGGAAAAATATAATAAAACAAAACAAAGTGTAGCAAATAAGATAAAATAAAATAAAGATATATAAAATAAAAGAGAAATAAGTTTTCGAGAGGAGAGGTGCAAGATATCATGTGCCATGAAGAAAAGGAGGGCAAAAACAGTGTTGGCATTCATAAGAGGAAAGCTAGACTAACAAGAAGAAACATTACATATATTACTATGTTTATGAATTATCACAGAAAATCAACCCAGAATCTGCAAGAAAATCAAAAGTATGGCTCAAATATGAGACCGACAAATATCTTTTCCTCTCTTATCTTTTCTTTTTGAAAACAAATACCAGAAGATGTTGACTTTCTGGATAGATAGGAGTGGATATGATAAAAACATGTAAAGGGTGCATGGAAGTGCTAACAGAGACTCTTTGTTGCAACTTTATAGTAAACGGAACAATAACTGGCATATTCAAGTTAAAAGAATTGAAAGAATAATGAACATGGCTTAGAAACTTGGGTGAGAACGATGTGACACTCAGGAAAACATCTAAAAGACAAATTCATAAATGCGGTTAGGCCAAAACCGGACTAAATCCTGCCATGCGACTGATATTCCTTGATGTAGAAGTAAATATAACTGTGGCACACACGCACACATGCACACAAAAACTATGGCACAAACAAGTGGAAATATGCAAATAAACATGCATGCATGCAGACATTAAAAGATTAATATAACAGAGATGTCTACTGATGATTTGTAAGATGTTATCGCAGGTAGGACAACTGCCAATTCTATGGCTTGTGGCCACCAGCGACTGCTTTCTCACCACAGTAAAAATAATGAGGGACTATAACATATCATGAATTCGATATGCACCGTGATTTCATAGCATATGTCTATTAACCTATAATGTACAAGTTCTCGGCGTTGATTGCAGAGGTGCATACAGTCTGAACTAGTAAATATACGTAAGAAGGAAAAAGAAGAAACGATTCATAAATATGGTTGGGCCAGAAACAGATTTAGTCACTGGATGACATATAACTGATATTCCTTGATGTAGAAGTCAATACACCTTTGATAACAAACTCATTCTTTTTTGGAAGATATATGAATAACCGACTCTGACCCTCAGCATTCCATTGAACACATGGAAATCCATCGTATCTCATATCCAGCCACCTCACTTCAACGATCCTATGATCGCCCACTGGAGGACGCACAGCACTAGCCGCAGCCCCAGCCCCAACCCTAGCCCTAGCCGCAGCCCAGCCCTAGCCCCAGCCCGCAGCCCCAGCCGCACCCCCAATAAAAAATTTGATAAATTGACCCTTCCCCGACCCCGACCCCGACCCTAACCCTACCCCGACCCCGGAGCCCAGCCCCTGCCCCAACCCTAACCCGACCCCGACTGTGACCGCGACCCCAGCCCAACCCCAACTCGCACGCCATGAACCCTAAGCCCAAAATAATCCAATAAATTCTTTAACTTACCTCGAGATTTACTCACCTGAACGGCTGCTGGGGCTGGGGCGACGACCTGAACGGCGGTGGCGACGACCTGAACCGCGGTGGCGACGAGAACTGCAGTGGCGACGAAACCGGCGGTGGCGACGAGGAGAACAACCTTGGCTTGAAGCCCTAACTTGGGAAAAACTAAGATATTACAAATTACCATTTTTTTATCAAATCAATGTTTATCAAAACTCATAAATCCAATAATTCTACAATTTCTTGATATTCGGCTCACCTATAATATAACAATCCATATGCCTAATTAACTAATTAACCTGAAATTTATCGATACAAGGCATCAAGGTATTTCTAGGAGATTATATAAAATTTAGACACATTCATCAGATCACCATGCAGATCAACATGATAGTATGATAGTTCTAAGTTGATACTCTTTTTCATAATTATAAACATAGATCCATATATAATTAACCATGTTTGAAGCCAAACTCCTATTGTTAACATGAAACATATGCTTTTATATTTAAATAAAAGGGATTTCTTAATTTTTATATTAGAACATTGTACATACCTAATTTCCACTTGAAATCGGTTTTTTCTTTTATCGGTACTCGTTGACATACAGTAACAAACAATGTTTGATTAAGGACCCAAGATTTTCTCGATCAACAATAATTATAGTAATCAAACTAGGCTAAAATTGCTGGAAATTCTTCTCAGGTTTGCCAAATTCAGCAAACCCCAACCCCAACCTAATCCTAACCCCAGCCCCAGCCCAGCCCAGCCCCGCCCCAACCCCAACCTAATCCTAACCCCAGCCCCAGCCCAGCCCAGCCCCGCCCCAACCCCAACCCCAGCCCCAACCTAACCCTAACCCCAGACCCAGCCCCAGCTAAACCCCAACCCCAGCCCCAGCCCCAGCCGAGCCCCAACCCTAACCCTAACCCTAACCCTAACCCTAACATAAACTGAACCCGATGCCTAACCTTAACCCTCATCCCTACCCGAACCCTGAACACTAGCCCTAACATCATCACAATTATGTTTAATTGGAGATTTACTTACCTGTAGACAGTGGAGGAGACGACGGAGACGCTTGGCGGTTGACGACGCACGCAATCGGCGACGAGGAACTCGACGAGGAAGAACGAGGGCGGTGGTGGGCCGAGAACGGGAGGCGGTGGCGGGCTGAGAACGGAGGGCGCGCGGTGGCGACGAAGAGAAAATTGGAGACGCGGGAACGAGAGAAAATTTTGGGAACGAGAGGGAAAGAGATCGAGGCGTAGGGCATTTCTGTGCCTTTTTTTTTATTAAATTCCCATTTAGATGCCCCTACGGACATAACCGTAGGTTATTGGTTTGCGGCTCCGTAGGGCCAAACAACAAATTAAGATTTAATATTTTTAAATTAAAATGTCGGCCACCGTAGGGACAACCATTTGGCCCTACGGCTTAGTCCGTAGGGGCAAGAAAAATCTACCCCTACGGATTTCATCATCCGTAAAGGCAACCCCATATTGTAGTAGTGGGGCAGAGAATCTTCTCTAACACGATCTTATTATGTGCGCATGCAAATTCAATGAAAGCAGCAACTCCTGCGACAAACTTAGCTTGCATATGTTGTTGCCAATCCTCGTGCATCCAGTCCTTAACTCTGATGTACTCATGGGCCATGTTAGACTGTATAACATATAAATTGTAGGTTATGATGACTATATTGAAAAATCTAAGAACGGGATGGTTACTGACAAAGAAGAAAATCCGTAGATACAAGTTTGTTGTAGAAAAGAATAAATTATCGATAAACAAAGTTAGATTTGAAGATACCCGAATATGAGTTGTATTATGTGTATCTGTGTTTCAATTTGTGATTTCGCTTAAATTTAGGGTTGTTAGTATGTATGTGCTTTGTATAGGGTTGAAAAGAATAAATCATAATTTTTTTGAAGAACTAAGTTCTTTATATAGGGTTAAACCCTAATTTTTAGAGGAATTAAATTCCCATATGTTCATGTTATTTCTTTTTGTTCGTTTGAAGCACTCACGTGGAAAACACGTGAGGCTTCAAAATAGTGCTAAGCACTAACGAGTCACCAAGCTATTCTTGTGTTTTCTCAGAGATATTAATCTCCTGTTAATGACATTTTTAGTCATTGATGATCATCAAGATTTGGGTTTTGAGAATCTTGGATCATCATCATTTTTTTTGAATAACTAAGTTCTTTATACCCATATGTTCGTGTTATTTCTTTTTAAGTTAGTTCTTTTTTCCTAAGTTTTGAATCTACAGAACAAAATCTCCACGATGAGGATTAAATTCTCAACTTCTGGGAAGACTTGCTTCTACAAACTCAACCATAGGAAGAACTAAGTTCTTATATGAAGGGTTAAGTTTACAGTAAAGTTGTACATTTATATTATCATCGAGTATCCTACTGAAGGAACTAGTGCACCCTAAACCCTAACCCTAATTTTTGGAGAAATTAAATCCCCATATGTCCATGTTATTTCTTTTTAATCTAGTTCTTTTCCCCTAAGTTTTGAATCTGCAAAACAAAATCTCCCCGATGAGAATTAAATTCTCAACTTGTTGGGAGATTTGCTTCTGCAAATCTCAACCAGAGAAAGAACTAAGCTTTTATATGAAGGGTTAAGTTTACAATAAATTTATACGTTTACGTTATCATCGAGTATCCTACTGAAGGAACTAGTGCACCCTAAACCCTAACCCTAATTTTTGGACGAATTATATTCCCATATGTCCATGTTATTTCTTTTTAACTTAGTTCTTTTCCCCTAAGTTTTGAATCTGCAGAACAAAATCTTCCCGATAAGAATTAAATTCTCAACTTGTGGGGAGATTTGTTTCTGTAAATCTCAACCAAAGGAAGAACTAAGTTCTTATTTGAAGGGTTAAGTTTACGATAAAATTGTGCGTTTACATTATCATCGACTATCCTGCTGAAGGAATTAGTGCACCCTAAACCCTAACCCTAATTTTTGGAGGAATTAAATTCCCATATGTCCAGGTTATTTCTTTTTAATTTAGTTCGTTTCCCCTAAATTTTGAATCTGCAGAACAAAATCTCCCCGATGAGAATTAAATTCTCAACTTGTGGGGAGATTTGCTTCTGCAAATCTCAATGAGAGGAAGAATTAAGTTCTTATATGAAAGATTAAGTTTACGGTAAAGTTGTGCGTTTACATTATCATCGAGTATCTTACTGAAGTAACTAGTGCATCCTAAACCCTAACCCTAATTTTTGGAGGAATTAAATTCATATATATTCCTGTTATTTCTTTTTAATTTAGTTCTTTTCCCCTAAGTTTTGAATCTGCAGAACAAAATATCCCCGATGAGAATTAAATTTTCAATTTGTGGGGAGATTTACTTCTGTAAATCTCAACCAGAGGAAGAACTAAGTTCTTATATGAAGGGTTAAGTTTACGGTAAAGTTGTGCGTTTACGTTGTCATCGAGTATCCTACTGAAGGTACTAGTGCACCCTAAACTCTAACCTTAATTTTTGGAGGAATTAAATTCCCATGTGTCCCTGTTATTTCTTTTTAATTTAGTTCTTTTCCCCTAAGTTTTGAATCTGCAGAACAAAATCTCTCCAATGAGAATTAAATTATCAACTTATGAGAAGATTTGCTTCTGCAAATCTCAACCAGAGGAAGAACTAAGTTCTTATATGACAGGTTGAGTTTACGGTAAAATTGTGCGTTTACGTTATAATCGAGTATCCTACTGAAGGTACTGGTGCACCCTAAATTCTAACCCTAATTTTCGGAAGAATTAAATTCTCATATGTCCCTGTTATTTCATTTTAAATTAGTTCTTTTCCCCTAAGTTTTGAATCTGCAGAACAAAATCTCTCTGATAAGAATTAAATTCTCAACTTGTGGGGAGATTTACTTCTACAAATCTCAACCATAGGAAGAACTAAGTTCTTATATGAACGGTTAAATTTACGGTAAAGTTGTGCGTTTACGTTATCATCGAGTATTCTACTGAAGGAACTAGTGTACCCTAAACCCTAACCCTAATATTTGGAGGAATTGAAATTCCCATATGTCCTTATTATTTCTTTTTAGCTTAATTCTTTTCCCCTAAGTTTTGAATCTACAGAACAAAATCTCCCCGATGAGAATTAAATTCTCAACTTGTACGGAGATTTGCTTCTGCGAATCTCAACCAGAGGAAGAACTAAGTTCTTATATGAAGGGTTAAGTTTACGGTAAAAATGTGCGTTTACGTTATTATCGAGTATCCTACTGAAGGAACTAGTGCACCCTAAACCCCAACCCTAATTTTTGGAGAAATTAAATTCCCATATGTCCCTGTTATTTCTTTTTAACTTAGTTCTTTTTCCTTAAGTTTTGAATCTGCAGAACAAAATCTTCCTGATGAGAATTAAATTCTCAACTTGTAGGGAGATTTGCTTCTGCAAATCTCAACCAGAGAAAGAACTAAGTTCTTATATGAACGGTTGTGTTTACGGTAAAATTGTGCGTTTACATTATCAACGAGTGTCCTACTGAAGAAACAAGTACACCCTAAACCCTAACCCTAATTTTTGAAGAAATTAAATTCTCATATGTCTCTGTCATTTCTTTTTAACTTAGTTCTTTTCCCCTAAGTTTTGAATCTGCAGAACAAAATCTTCCCGTTGAGAATTAAATTCTCAACTTGTGGGGAGATTTGCTTCTGCAAATCTCAACCAGAGAAAGAACTAAGTTCTTATATGAAGAGTTAAGTTTACGGTAAAGTTGTAAGTTTACGGTAAAGTTGTGCGTTTACGTTATCATCGAGTATCCTACTGAAGGAACTAGTGCACCCTAAACCCCAACCCTAATTTTTAGAGAAATTAAATTCCCACATGTCCATGTTATTTCATTTTAACTTAGTTCTTTTCCCCTAAGTTTTGAATCTGCAGAACAAAATCTCTCCGATGAGAATTAAATTCTCAACTTGTTGGTAGATTTGCTTTTGCAAATCTCAACCATAGGAAGAACTAAGTTCTTATATGAAAGGTTAAGTTTACAGTAAAGTTGTGCGTTTACGTTATCATCGAGTATCCTACTGAAGAAACTAGTGCACCCTAAATCCTAACCCTAATTTTTGGAGAAATTAAATTCCCAAATGTCCATGTTATTTCTTTTTAATTTAGTTATTTTCCCCTAAATTTTGAATCTGCAGAACAAAATCTCTCCGATGAGAATTAAATTCTCAACTTGTGTGGATATTAGTTTCTGCAAATCTCAACGAGAGAAAGAACTAAGTTCTTATATGAAGGGTTTAGTTTACGGTAAAGTTGTTCGTTTACGTTATCATCAAGTATCCTACTGAAGAAACTAGTGCACCCTAAACCCTAACCCTAATTAACCGAAATTATCCATATTTAACCCAAAATTAAACCCTAATTATCACCCTAACTCAAATTATCTCTAATTAACCAAAAATTAACCAAAATTAACCCTAATCATCACCCTAACACAAAAAAATCCTAATCAACCCTAAATTAACCCAAATAAACCCTAATCAACACTCTAACACAAATACACTCTATTTTACCTAATTAATCCAGATTAATCCTAGCCCAAACCCTAACCCAAATCAACCTAACCCTAATCATCACCTAAACCCCAACCCAAATTAACTCTAGCCCAAACCAAAATTAACCCTAATTAATCTAATTAACCATAACCCTAATCATCACTAACCCAATTTTACCTAATTAACTCTGACTAACCCTAACCCTATCTAATTAACCCTAACCCTAACCCCAAACCAAACCCTAACCCTAACCCTAACCTACCTAATTAACCCTAACCCTCATCCTAACCTACCTAATTAATCCTAACCCTCACCCTAACCCTAATTAACCCCCAATTAACCCGGAACTAACCCTAACCCTAACCCTAAAATCAACAATAACATAAATTAAGAATAATTAATACTTCAAAATAGAAATTAACTCACCTCACTTGTAGTTTTGCCGGTGGATGGAGCTCGACGAGGTAGAGGAGGCCAGGGATGGAATTCGACGAGATGGCGGCGGCAAGATGGCGACGAGCGGGAAATTTTGAGACTGTGACGAGACTGAGGTGGAGGAGCTCGACGAACTGGTGGCGGAGACTGAGCTGACGGCGGCGAGAAGTTTTGGCGACGAGAAGTGGGTCCGGCGGGTGACGAGACTGAGGGGACGACGCACGCGTAGGGAAGTTGGTGGGAAAAATTGGGGGATATGAGAAAATTTCAGAGGCTTTTTTTTATAAATTACCCTTCTTTGCCTCTACGGATTAATCTGTAGAGCCAAATAAAAGATTGCATTTAAATATTTTTAAATTATCCGTAGGGACAACCAGATGGCCCTGCTGATTAATCCGTAGGGGCAATAAAAAATTGCCCCTACGGATTACTGTAGCCGTAGGGGCAAACCCTTATTGTAGTAGTGAAAAGGAGCCAGTGAAAAGGAGACGACGACGTTTCCATAAGGGATCAAAGAATGTCAACTAAAGAGAACTTGTAGAGAGAAAGAGAGCGCAAGATGATATCGTTGGAGATCACAGAGGGGGTTACTTGAACGCTCTTTTTTCTCCTCTCCAAATCGTAAAAATAAGGGGTATTATCACCAGAAAATTTACAAATTTAGATTTAATCTATGTAGCCGTTGCGACACTAGGAGGACCTGCAAGAAGAGCTCACAGCGGTAAGGTTTTCCACCAAAATTTATGTGCAATGATTAAAATTCTTCTATAGCTGGTTTGTTCCTTCCATTTTTCGTTTTTTCTCTCGCAGAGGGTTACCAAGGCCTTTCAAAATGGATCTCACACCATGTCATGTCATGATTAAGTGGAAATATGCATTCTCTCGCGTTATTATTGAAAATCTGAAAAAGCTGTGTTGTTTAGCCTATCAATCTCTATTGTTATGCTTCAAGCTTGATACTTATTGTTGGTTATTACCCTTTTTATATTTGTAATACTAACACATTTTTTGCCCATACTCATTTACAATAAAATCCATATCTTAAATCCGTGCTGTAATTGTGGTTTGTGTTCTCTGAATAATGTTGTTTATATGTACTATTGTCCGTATTCTCTCTGAAGCTTTGCTTGATAAGTGGGCCAAGGTAAATGCAACAACATCTTGTGTATGAATTTTCTGAAATGTTCAAGTCGTTTTGACACGCATGTTGGTGGCAATTTTTACAGTGGGTACAAGCTAATGACAAAAATTTTACCTCATATATTTATATGCATGTGTGTGCCTGACACATGTGCATGTCAAGCAGAAAATATTATGGAATATAAAATTTCAGCTGAATTGGAAGCACTTCTCTAACTTTTGTTCCAATAACAGAAAATACCCATAACTTGCTTACCTCTCTTAACCAAAAATGACCTCCCCAAGCAACAAAAAATGCTTGCTTCATGCTGTAAACTTGTAATACAGGAAATTACAGCGTAGTTAAATAATAACACAGTATTTAGGCATCCCATTTTCAATCAAAGGAAATGAAATGCTCATGAAGTATTTTGCTCACTTAAACACCTTCTAGCTAGAAGACTCAGTTTAATCTTTTGGTTCTTTTCCTCGTAGGTATTTTAGGTTCTGGCAATCGCTGTTTCTTCTTCTTGAAATCCTGACTCATATTGTAAACCTGAATCAGGTGAAATAAAAATTTAAAAAAATTATGCAGAGTAGAAAGGTTTTCTTAACGAGGGACATTAATGGAGTATGTTGAGCATCCAAACACAAAAGGATATCTAAAACCATTGTATCTATAATCTGTGAACCTACAATCGATAGAAAATAGGGGAATTTGCACAAAACACCCCAGTAGTTACCATATATATCACTTATTTTAGGAGAACAAACACAACTTCTGTTCATCAACAAAGCCCTCAAAACACTCAAGTTATGCTTTAAGTAACAAACACAGGTGCCTGCTATCAGATACTCATTGGAGTTGTTTGTTATTTGTGACAAACCTCAAATGATTGCACTGCATCATTTGAGAGGGTTATAAGTGCTACAAGGACTAAACTAGATGAGGGTTTTCTGCAATTAACCCTACAAAATTTATAATGTATAAAAATTTGCAGAAATTCAAAAAATGCAAGCACAATGCAACCATCTTCCGTACACTCGAGGTCAATCCCATTCTCTTGATAGAATCCTCATCCACACACTTCCATGTCGTCGCACTTTTATCGTCGTTATCAATAATACTGAATCCTCCAAAAAATAAACAAGACTACATAAGCATATTAGAAATCTTAATACTATCAGAAATGATGATGACAGAAGACAAGCTCAAACCTTTGAGACTCAGAATCAGAAGCTCAACATGCATGTGAAGCCGAATGTGAGAGAAACTATGAAAACATTCTCCCACATCCTCTCTCGTAATAACTTTGAAAGATTTTCCAATATAGATATTAAATTTCTTCTTCAGATACTTATCCATTTCACTTCTGCTTGTGCCCAATCAGTTTTCTCTTCTTTTACCAAAACTGAAGGAAACTCCCAAAGCCCAGCAAGCAATCCTTCTTCGGGTCTTTTAACTAAAAGATACCGATTCTTCAAATTGCTTTCTTCTACTATCTCGACAACAGAAACAGCAGTAAAATCTTTCCTTTGCTTGGCCTTTAATCTTCGTTGGGTAGTCTGTGACTTTGATTGATTTGGTTTTGGTGGAGAGCGAAAACACACGACACTGATCAGAAATTGGGCAGGAAGAGCAACTAGGGCTTTTTACAGTGCACAAGGTTGCACCGAGCTCCATTATAAGCAGTTTAGAAAGGCATATATTATTCATATCAGTATAAAGTTAATCAAGAACTCTGCCTACTAGTTTTCTAAGAATCGAATAAAATGCAATATTTAGATGAAGAGTTGAGACAGCAAAATACGAAGAGATGCTGGATTCACCAACATGGTTAGAAAGAGTGAAATGGTCTAAAATACAAAATTGACGAAAATTAAAAGCGCAATTTAAAAGTGCATCATGGCACAAATCCGACAATTAAATTGAATAGTTAGGAGCAAATAACCATAAATACAGTTCAAGATTATTGCACCAACTTTTAATGCTATGTTTGCCTTTCATAGCAAGGGTGAGTATGCATTGCTACTTTGTTCTTGGATTTATATTTTCGCTTTACCTTAAGGCTCTCTCTCAATCTAAGAGACTTTGAAGGACACCAACGACTTAATTAGGAACTTAGAATTAGTGACAAACCTCTTCTTTTTGTCTATAGCTTCCTTTGCATGTAATATTTTTAAGCAGAGGATTGCATCTTCCTTCAAAGGGGGGAAAAGATGAGAGAAGATGATGTCATCTAGTCACCCAATCAAAACATTGATAAATATTTCATTTAGTCTTTGCTTCATTAGCTGACTCCATTTTGATGGAAAAAGGCTTAAAGACGGTGAAGGCGAAAATGTGGGCTAATAAGTTGCAATATCATTGGTGCTTACCAAATGCTTTTCACAGTCTCTTTAGGTTTGGCAGATATTGCTCTAAGCCTGGTGATCACTCTCACCAAGTTACCATCAACAACAGGCACTACCTAAAAATAACAAAATGAATAAACATAAAAGAAAAAACACATCTAAAAATACCAAATAAACAGAAGAAAAGGATCAGAATCATCATGATACCTCATTCAAAGCAATAGAGGCGATAGCCCTGCAGTGTACTCCCCCATCCCTTTCACCTTGTGAAGCGCCTCAGCTGTTTGAGGAAATTCCCCTCCTTCCACAATTGCTTTTGCTCCCTGATATCACAACCTGTTAACGTAAATGTTCTCCCCTCAAAACTCACTAGAATTTCAATATTTTGGTGTAGATGAAGGGATGCTAAAATGGAACCATAGCGACATAACCAATACGGGTAGTATCGTGATAGACTACAAAAATCTATTCTCTTAAACCTATGAGAGCTACTCAGCTTCAAACCAGCAAAGCGCACAAATAAAGTGAATTTAAAAAGGGTTGATTGTATAAAACACTATCCATATTTCATCCAGAACCTGTAGCCCCTATATTCGCTCTTTCTCTTTGTTGGGATGCCTCACATTCGATCCATGAAGATTTCCCTATGATCCGAAGTTATCATGAAGCAACAAAGATTCGATGTTATCTGCAAACAGACGTCTGAAACTGAGAGCTTCAGATGTTTGTCGAAGGGCTGACATCTGACTTGTATAAGTTCAGACGTCTTCGAAGCGCTCTGGCAATTTTGGATGTGAAGGCCAGATGTCTGAACAAGGATGTTCAGATGTCTGGTCACGCTCTGGAATTTCGAAGATATTTGGGCAGACATCTGCCCATTCTCTATAGAGACGTCTGCCGTAATGAACCGGCTGTTATTTCCTTAGTTAGGAAATTCGTTATTTGGTAATTTTTTTGTATGCTATATATATGACAGCATGTTTTATCCCTATATATGATAGCCTTTAGGGTAGCTTTTGATAATTAAGAGAGAACCCATTGTTTTGAGAGAGATAGGATTTATTTGAGAGGGATTTGCATTACTCCATCGAATTGTACTTCTCCGAATTTGATATTAATAAAGGTTCGCCTTCGCTTAATTAGTAAGTTCTCATATTCTCTATATTGTCTGTGGTTTTGATTACTTCTCGTTATCGTTTGGTTTGTGCTTTGTGACCGTCTTTATCGTAACAAACCGGTATCAGAGTCTTTTGTTGTTGTTTGGAATCTTTTGGATTGAACCATTATGTTTTCGATCTTGCGATCTAGGTCAACGGTGAGTAACGACAACTACGTCGTCTTTCCCACTTTCTAAGATCGTGATTTTGAAGTTTAGGATTCGTTAGCAAATCGTGTTTTGTTGATCTCACATCATATCTCCGTCAATCATAAAGTTCGATATCAAGAAGTTTAATGGAAATATGAGTTTTAGTTTGTGGCAAGTCTATATGATTGTCGTTTTGACTCGAAACAATTTGAAGAAGGCGATTCTTTGGAAGGATAAAAAGCATTCCACTATGGTGGAGGAAGCTTGAGAGGAGATGGAAGAAAAGGCCATCACGGCTATCCATTTGTAACGAAGTTCTATAAGAAGTTTTGGTGGAGAAGACGGCGGCTGATTTATGGAATAAATTGAAGGAGTTATATTTAAAAAAATCTCTCACGAATCGAACCCTGTTGAAACAGCGTCTCTATACACTTCACATGTTTGAAAGCACTCCAATGAAATCTCACATTGGTGAGTTTAATACGATCATTACAGATCTGGATAAGATCGACATTAAGATATATGATGAAGATCAGTCTCGGTTCTTGTTGTGTTTGTTGCCACTCTCTTATAAGCACTTTCGTGACACCATGGTTTATAGACGAGATATGATCTCAATCAAAGATGTCAAGAAGAATTTGATGAACAAAGAGAAGATCGATAAGTTGACTTCCATCGAAGCGGATGGTCCATCATCTGACTTATTTGTTCGAAGGCGAGTGGAGAAGGAAGATCCGGAAACAAATAGAAGTCGAGGTCAAAATCCAAGGTTAAGAACGCGACCTCCAATTATTGTAAGAAGGAGCACTTCAAGGTCGATTGCTTTAAGTTGCCGAACAAACTGAAGCAGGAACATAAATCGAAGGAGTTTTCGGTTGAGGCGAGTATAGCGGAAGGAGAAAGAAATCTTCTTGTGGTTCTTGACAGCGCACATCGATCCCAGAACGAGTGGATTATAGATTCGGGTTGTTCTTACCACATGTGTCCCAATTGGGATTTGTTCACCATGTACGGGTCTGTTGATGGTGGAGTGGTTTTGATGGGAAACAATAGCTCGTGCCGAGTTATTGGCAAAGGGACAATCCAAATTATGATGTTCGATGGTATTGTGAGGACGTTAACGGAAGTCAGGCACATACTTGATTTGAAGAAGAATCTCATTTCTTTGGATGCACTCGACGACAAGAGTTACAAGTTTTCCGCTAAAGATGGAGTTTTGAAGGTAACCAAAGACGCTCTCGTTGTGATGAAGGGCTTGAAGAAAGGGTCCTTGTATTTATTACAGGGTTCGACGACTTCCAGATTGACGGCTATTTCATCATCCAAATTTATGACGGATTCGAAAACTACCCGATTATGGCACATGAGGCTCGGGAATATGAGTGAGAGAGGTATAACCGAGTTGTTGAAGCAGGGTCTACTTGGTAGGAAGAGTACGACGAACCTGGAGTTTTGTGAATATTGCGTCTTTGGGAAGCAAAAACGCGTTAGCTTCAGTTCGGCGGTGCACAACACAAAATGTACTTTAAATTATATCCATTCGGATCTTTGGGAACCTTCTCCGGTTGTTTCTAAAGGAAGCTGAGCCAAATATCTGCTTACCTTCATTGACGATTTTTCGAGGAAGCTTTGGGCCTACTTCTTGAAGCATAAAAGCAATGTGTTTACTACGTTCAAGCAATGGAAGACGTTGCTTGAAAAGCAGACAGGAAAGCGGATCAAGAAACCGAGGACAGACAACGGGTTAGAGTTTTAAGATGAAGATTTCAATGAATTCTGCAAAAATGAAGGGATTGTTCGGCATCATGCCGTTGTCTACACACCACTACAAAATGGAGTCGCGAAGCGTATGAATCAGACTCTTTTGGAGAAAACGCGGTGCATGTTGCCTAATGCACAACTCGGCAAGGAGTTTTGGATAGAAACGGTAAACACGGCGTGTTATATTGTGAATCGATCACCAATTATAACGCTAGATAGTAAGACACCGGAGAAGATATGGTCAGGGAAGCATACCGATTATTCAACATTTAAAGTGTTTGGTTGCCCCGCTTATGCACATTGCCGTGAAAGCAAGTTGAATTCTCGAGCAAAATGCAAATTTCTTGGTTATGCTACTGGCGTAAAGGATTATAAATTGTGGTGTTCGGATCCTAAGTCGTCTAAATTTATGATTAGCAGAGATATGACGTTTGATGAATCTACTATGTTGAAGTGAACAACAAGGAATCTCCATTTCAAGACGATTCGAAGAAGGATGAGTTGAGAGTTGATATTGAAGTCGGTAAGACATCGGGTTTGCAGGAGATCTTTTGCGAACCATCGTCTAAAGAAGCTCAAGATGACCAGTCCCATGATGAGGAGTATTTACTTGCTCGTGGCTGACAAAAAAGGGACATTAGACCGCCACAGAGATATGGTTACGATGATCTAGCGGCGTATGCGGTGTCTGTTGCAGAGACAGTTGATGGTAGCGAGTCGACAAGCTATAAAGAAGTCATCTCAAACGATGAAGCGGCTCATTAGCTAGTCGGTATGAATGAAAAGATTGAGTCTCTTCACAAGAACCAAACTTAGAAGCTCGTGAAATCCGAAAGAGGAGAGAAGATAGTTGGTTACAAGTGAATTTTTAAGAAGAAAGAAGGTGCCTAAGGGACGGTTGATACGAGATATAAGACGTGGTTGGTAGCTAAAGACTAATTGCAGGTGCGGGGAGTTGATTTCATTGAGATATTTTTTTCGATTGTTAAACACATCTATATACGTGTCTTGCTCGGTTTGGTAGCTATGCAAGATATGGAGCTTGAGCAGCTCGATGTGAAGACCGCATTCTTTCACGGTGAATTGGAAAAGAAGATGTATATGCAACAGCCGGAAGGTTTTTAAGTTGAAGGCAAAGAAGACCATGTTTGTTTACTAGAGAAGTCTCTCTATGGTTTGAATCAGTCATCTAGACGTTGGTATAAGAAGTTTGACCTTTCATAGTAGATATTGGGTTTATAAGAAGTAAGACCGATAGTTGTGTTTATTGTAAGAAGCTTACCGATGGTTCTTTCATATACTTGCTATTTTATGTTGATCATATATTGATAGCAGCAAAATATATGGTTGATATTCAGAATTTGAATAAACGGTTGAAAGGCAAGTTTGATACCAAACAATTGGGAGCGGCCAAGAAAATATTTGGTATGAAGATAAGGCGTGATAGCAAAAGAGGAAAGCTATACTTGTCTCAACAACGATATGTTGAGAAAATTTTGGAACGTTTCAGTATGAAAGACGCTAAATCTGTAAGTACTCCGTTAGCAGCTTATTTTAAACTTTCAGCTCGTTCGTCACCGCAAACAAAGAATGAGATTAAGTATATGTCGAATGTTCCATATGCGAATGCGGTGGGTAGCATTATGTATGCCATGGTTTGTACACGACCCGACATTTCACACGCCGTTAGTGTATTAGTCGCTATATGGTATCTCCTGGGAAAAGCCATTGGCAGGCAATGAAATGGATATTACGATACCTACAAGGCACGTATGACATAGGGTTGGTGTTTGGGAGAAACGAAGACAATTTAGTTGGATTTAGCATTCCGATTATGCAGGTGATCTTAACAGACGCAGATCAATCGCCGGTTACATGTTCTTCTTGGGAGGATGTGCCATCAGTTGACGTACTTCGTTACAGCCTATGGTTGCGTTGTCTACGACGGGGACGGAGTATATGGCCGTAGTTGTGGCCGTGAAGGAGGCAATCTGGTTGAAGAGATTATTTTCGAAACTTGGTATTCAAAAGGATACCATAATAGTCTACTGTGATAGCCAAAGCGTGATTCACTTGACGAAAAATCAGATGCATCATGAGAGGACAAAACATATTGATGTAAGGTACTGGTTCGTATAGAAAGTCGTTGAGAAAGAAAAGATTATTGTGAAGAAGGTTGGCACAACAGATAATCCCGCCGACATGTTGACGAAATCTTTCGGTTGCTAAGTTTGAGCACTGCTTAAACTTAATTGGAGTGAGTCGCACTCATTGAGCTCTTTAGGGGTTTTGTGGTGAATGTGAAGTTGTTATTACGTTGATGGAGGAGCTTGCGGAATGCGATGCAAGGTGGAGAATTGTTATGATGCCTCATATTCGATCCCTGAAGATTTCCTTATGATCTAGAGTTATCGCGAAGCAGCAGAGATTCGATATTATCTGCAAACAGATGTCTGAAGCTGAGAGCTTCAGACGTCTGTCGAAGGGCAGACGTCTGACTTATATAAGTTCAGACGTCTTCGAAGCGCTCTAGCAATTTTGGACGTGAAAACCATACGTCTGAACATCCTTGTTTAAACGTCTGGTTACACTCTGGAGTTTCGAAGATACTTAGACAGATATCTTCCCATTCCTTATACGGACGCCTGTCATATCAGGCCGGCTATTATTTCCTTAGTTAGGAAATTTGTTATTTGGGTAAATCTTTTGCATGCTATATATATATATATATATGGCCCTAGATCTAATAGCCTTTAGGACAACTTTTGATAATTTAAAGAGAACCCATTGTTTTGAGAGAGCTAGCGTTTATTTGATTGGGATTTGTATTACTTCATCGATTTGTACTTCTTCGAATTTGATATTAATAAAGTTTTATCTTCGCCTAATTAGTAAGTTCTCATATTCTCTATCTTGCATATGGTTTTGATTACTTCTCGTTATTGTTTGGTTTGTGCTTCATGATCGTCTTTGTCGCAACACTCTAATATATAATAAATGGTGTTAACTACACCAGAATTCATCGAGGATCAATAATGAAACGCAAAAGTTTCAATACAAGTTCGGCAGCCAACAAGTTTGGCTCTGAGTAACACGATCAAAATACAACAATAAGCACAAAAACAAGCGAAAAGACAAGGGCTCAGCATAACTACAATCAGCACCATGCCAAAGTTGGGATAGACTTATTAGCACTTGACACCCGTAAGGCTGATCTCAATATGAGGAGCAAATTTGACATGATTGTCAACCAAACTCAACAATGACACATGCTAATAAACTAGTTAACAGATGATAAATGTTGGATTATTCATAGATGAGCGTGTCTAATATGCAATTAACCCTTACAAAAGTGCCATTGTGTAAAAGCCCAAGTTTTTGCTAGCTAAATTAAAAAGCGCCAACCTCCACAAAATGTTAGAATATAAAGCTTTATCCGACAATTCTCATCACCGCAAATTCGAATTTCGGGTGCAATGAAAGGACTCTAAAACAATCTTAGCGTAACCTAGGTTCAAACCCCACCACGCCATGCATTTAAAAAAACACTCGGAATGAAAATTTTACAGCAATGCAAAAAACTACTTTTGACCCACAAAAGATTGGAGTTTTTGATGGAATGATGCGACAACGAGATACTAATTCTCAACTTATTTTTTTCACTTAACTACCATAAATTCCTCCATGCAATCAAAGTTTAATGGAGTTAAAAGAAGAAGAAAAATCTATACCTCCAGCAAGAACCTGGCTCGTCGGTAATACCCAAGCCAGACCACATCTCATTCACCAATCCTTCTGTTTTACCTCCATTTGGTTCTGTGGACCACAGCGAATTAAATATGGTACACCACGGATTCAGTAACCTCGTATTAGTAATGATGGGATTTGAACCTCCGATCTCTTGCTTTCTCTTTGCTCGAATGCAAGAGGCTTTCACGTTAGGCCATAGAGGGATTGAGACTGGACAGCAGAAGGTTATTATTGGCTAAAATTCTAAATGGAATATATATCAACAATTAGATAAGCTTACTGCTTTTATAATTTATAATTAGTTCCTAATGCAAGATTTCAACCCTGAACCTCTTGTTCTCTTGTTCTCTTGTTCAACTGCAAGAGACTTTTACTGCAAGACTGTAGGGGTACTTGCAAAGGGTACTGCTGTAAATGCAAACTCAGAACCTTCGATCCCGGCACCATTTCTACTATTACTATATCACAGCCAAGACCCCCCATTTTGTTCAAGAACATGTTGATTCGGAATTTTAGATAAATAATCCATCCATTAGTTGGGAAATGCTTACAAATTATAACATAACTGCCATTACATATACAATTTTAATAATTTGAAACAACAAAAAAATACAAAATCTAGCACGATGCATAATATGAACAACTCAACCCAACAAGACAAGATTAGAAAAGAAAGGAAGAAAAGGAAAAGAAAAAATGAGAGAAGAAAATTCAATCTCCCTTCAAACAAGTGCCTGAAACAAATATACAACATTTTTCAAACATCCCAATTAGTAAGAGGGTGATCGACTATAGCTTTAAGAGCATTCCGCGTTTATCTCAACTATGCAAACAGAAAAGAATATCACATTGTGTTTTCTGGAGTTCTCTGAAAGCAAACCAAGAACTCGGTGTTGCCCTCTGCGCCTTTAATAGGCGACTCTATCCACCCATTGCTGCAGAACCCAAATTCTTGCACACCGCTTATTATCCTTTCGAGAACCTAAAAATGAAGAAACCAAATTTGTTACTATAAATTTAAATGGTTAAATTACATTAAAATTCCCTTAAATATTTTTTCTTCTTTTCACTATAAATGCCTAAATAATTTACTTATAATAGTAAGTTCCATACGGGTGCTGTGTTTCAGGGTATTTTAGCAAAAAATCCAATACAAGCGAATTTTAGGGATTTTACTGTAATAAAAAAAAACTTCATGGTGTTTTAGTGAATCATGACGACAATAAGGGTATCCTAGTGTTACTTAGCCAATTTAAAACTGAATTATTTTAATGAATAAACAATTGCGGTCAAAAAGACATGTATCCATCAATATTTTAAATGATCAACATTGCACATCTTGATCTACATATGCCAAAATTGAATAAATTTATTTTTACATGATTTGTCTATTCTTGTCCATCCATCAAGAGTTGGAACAATTAATTTTGCAATCATCCGATGCTAGGACAAACGATATTCAAATCACATAAGAATTGGTATGTACAAAAGAAGAAGAAGAAGTCTTCATCCCAAATTTTTGGGGTTGGCTTTATGAATACTTCTTTTCCATTCCGCTCTTTTAAGGACCGTCTCCTCGGCCAAATTAACATGTCCAAACCATCTTAATCGATTCTCTCACATCTTATCCTTTATAGAAGCTGCATCTACCTTATTATGAATACACTCATATCTTATCCTATCCTTTTTAGTGTCTTACCACTCTTCCATCTTAACATTTTTATTTCAGCCACTCATTTTTTGGACAAGTTGTTTCTTAATTGCCCAATACTATAGGAAATTTGTCAACTTTGAAACCAAGGTGGACGATATCGATCATCAAAAAATGGAACTGGTTGACATTTTGGATTGTCACTCTCAGAAATATCCTTATCTATAGTGCCACTCCACATTCTGTTTTCTCTGTTTCATAATGACCATTTCTCACAAAAACAAAATGAATTACCAGAATTAGTAATGCTTATGATTTATAATCTACCAAACATTACATACTTCTTGATGCACTTGATGATCTCTCACAATGCCGCCACCTCCAACCTAGAAAAGACAAATAATAATTTAATTTTAACGTCCAGGGAACTTCATATTTCAACTACTTTATGCAACCTGAACATGGAAAAGGTTTCATGGACCATCAAATCTACCACAAAGGGAAGGCGATGGGCTCAGCAAGTTTGGATTTCTTTGGGTTATAATTCTATGAATTATAATAATTCAAGTGAAAATTACAAACCTGAGATCTACGAGCCTCAAACTGAGGCTTAACCAGTGTTACCAGTGTAGACTCAGGCTTCATCAAATTCACTACAGCAGGCATCACCTATAATTCATACCAGTAAACGTAAGGTAACTTGATTGAGGAAAAATGTAAAAATTCAGACAAAGAGCTCAGAGTCAAAGAAGTCAAGCCATCATTATATTAGTCTGAATCCAAAGTTTCCAATCTCACTCTAAGGATGTAATGTCATAGATCTAAGGCTAAAATGCATGATGCCTCCCTTACTTTTGGCCGAAAATCAGGAAACCTCCCTAAACTTCAGAAAACCTACACTTTACCCAAGAAATTTACCACTCATGTTTTTTTTAATATATCTTCCCAAAATGCCCTCCCAACCTTTCTTCCCCAAAATTTATTTCCTCTCTTTTATTCCTAAATGTGTATTTCTCCAAATTTCATGTTTTTTTCTTTCTTTTCCAACTCTAATTCAATTCTACACACAACTTGCTTCCTCTCCTTTCCTCCAACGAGTATGGATTAAAAATAATTTTGGGATGGAAGGAGATAAATGGAATTTGGATTAGTCAATTAGAATTGCTGGAGAGGCATTTTCGGTATAAAAAGTTCCATGGATGGAAAAAAACAAATGATGTTAGAGTTTTGAGGGTAAAGTGCAAAACTTTGAAGTTGAGGGGGTTTCTGCTTTGCGCGCAAAAGGGGGGTTTCCTGCATTTTAGCCTAAATTTAATGCCATCCGGCGAAACTTTTCTTCTTCTTTTTTGGGTGTTTTTTTCCCTTTCGGGGTGGGGGTGCAGCGGGGCTGGGGTGGAGCGATTAAAATAGACAAGTTCAGAAATAAACATCATCCAGGATAAGACATACGTTCTCCGCTATGGCTAATTTAAATTTATCTTAAGGCATTCAAGATTATTGGCTCTGACTACATTTGCATATTGCCAAATTGTATTTACTTTCTAGATTAATTAAATGACAATCATTTGCCAAAGACAAAGGTGGCCATGCAATTTAGACCCAATTTTAAATAGAACTCTCCAATAGATGAAATAAATAAATACAAAGTGAAGTTGGATGATCCGTTTCTTCTAAATATCAAATATGTAGGAGTACTTTCTCTCAATTTACAATGAACAAACACTGCCTCATGGTGCTAGAATGTAGCCTATACTGAACATTTATACTCTAAGAAAGTTAAAGGTAGAAACCATTATGTAAACAACTGTCCCAGACAAAACTTTTAAACATAAAACAATTCCAAGTTGCAAATATAAAATTGGTGTTTAATTACCGGAAAGAGATATCTGAACAAAAAAAATTACTACTTCGAGAAATTAATGTATAATTTAACATATCAAGTGGCACATGAGTAAAATTTCACTGAAGAAACCTTTGTTATTTCAAGTTCAAGAGGGAAAACCTGTTCAAGAAATCTTTTCGAGACGAGAATTAAACAGTGATCAACATAGTGGTATAATTTGCTATTAGCTAAAGAAAAAAAAGAACATACCGTAAGTATAGAAATGAATGATAGGTCTAGAGTCACCAAATCAACTTGCTGAGGAAGTTCAGAAAGATATCTAAGATTTGTTCGCTCAATTACAGAGACACGCTCATCTAGACGGATTTTATCAGACACCTGTAAATCATTGATCTCGGTTTGAAGAAGTTGTCCACATTTAGAAGTAAACTAGTAATTTGCATGCATATATTGTTCGACCTTATGAAAAGATTTGAGAAGATATTTAAATTTTTGAAGTTAAAATAGTAGAAATTTAACAAGATGTGAGAAGATTTCAACAATGAAAAATGAAGTTTATACTGATATTCTCAAGATTATGAGGATTCTTCTTGCCATATGTCATAGAAGATAAATATCGGGATTTCAATTTGAGACCCTCTCTCTCTTCCAGTTATAATAGTAGAGTTTCATAAAATAGCAAGCTACTATTAGCGCAGTTACTGTAATTAACAAGCTGTTCTATATCTTTATAAACTTCTTCGAAGGAAATATCCAAAGTACAAATTTTTAATAAGAAAGCAGGTTTGCTTGGGACAAGAAAGAAGGATTTTTTTTTATGGTTTTGAACTAAATCCAAACATGGGTAAGTTGTTGTGGCAGAAGGACAAGGGTAAGTTATCTTCGTACACAAACAACATAACCTGCCAATTCAGCAGATATTTTGGCCAATATTTAGATTTTGATCTGGTTAATTTAGATATGATGCCTGAGCTATCATATATTCAAAAATATTCCAAAGAAAGTTAGGGGTCTCTCAATATTAGTTATTCTCCAAGATGGATAGCATTTAAACTTGTGCATGCTCATAAATTATCAGAGAATAAACAGAAAGTAAAAATTTGCAATTACTTCTAAAAATTTACTTTAGCAACTGACAAAGAGAAAAGGATAATAATTGACTTTCCATGCAGCATGGCTTCAACAATCAGAATATAAGAATTTGAAGAAGCAATGATTTCTCCTTCATATAGATAAGCTCTCAAGTAAGCATGTCGCATGGAATATATATGCTCATCAGAAAATTGGAATTCTCAAGTCATGTAATAGTTTCTCTATATAATTCTTTTATTTAGATCCATCAAACTAGAATTTCATTGAGAAAAAAGATACCTGCCCATAACCCACATCGACGCCATAAACAAAAGATGCACCATGCTGGAGCAAGCAATCAGTAAATCCTCCAGTGGACAATCCTGAATCAAGTGCAACTTTTCCATCAACATCAATGCTCAGTTGTTCAACAGCAGCTTCTAACTTGTATCCTGCTCTGTAGTAACGACCATGAATCAGAAAATATGACACTTATTTTTAAACAAATCAATTACAGGGTACTAAATGCAGGTCATCAAGTATTCATAGAATATCACCTACATACATATTTTGGGACTTCAGCCTTAATCTCTACGGTTGATTTGTCAGATACAGGTGTCCCTGCTTTATTTACTACTCTTCCATCAACAAAAACTTTGCCTGTAAAGAACATAAATAAGAGATAAAATTAAAATGGGAAATATCATACATGCGGAAAATAGTTTTATGGTGAACTAGGAATTACATATAAAAAACAATATCTTACATCAATCTATGTAGACAGCAGTGCAATAACAGTAGCAAATCTATGCATTTAGTTCACCAGAAAAGTAATATAGAAATTCTACAGCTAAAAATACGAATAGAGAATACTATTTTTACAATGCTTTTATCCTCCAAGGGCCAACAGAAGTTCATATTTGAAACAATGAAACATGGATATAAGTTTCTTTGACCAAAATTATCTGCCATTCCGTCTTAGCTTTACAAGAATCAGTTAGAGAGGGCCGAAGTAGCAGTTCTAGCCAATAGAGCTAAGTTAGCATGACCCTCTGTGTACCATTCTTTTAAGTTGGAATATATTGGGTCCTTTCTCCAGCACAATTATACCCTAAAATGATCTCAAGAATGCTTGATAGTTACAATCAATTCATCAGAAGTTTAAGATTGCCATACAGATGGTTTGACATTGAACTAGTTCCTGCCTTATGTTGTAGAGGCATTCTTTTTGACAGGAAAGTTTGAGGACAAGTATGACTTCTATTTAAATAAGATACTGGATTCGAAATAGAACTAGAATGGTATTTTACTAGGAAGCATGGACACTTCAATTTGCTCATCGTGTCGTGTCCAACACGTATAGGGCACTCGGACACTCCACCCGACACGCGTCTGACACACTTGGGCCGTGTCCACCCATATTGGATGTGTCCGACACTTTTTAGATAGCATGGGAGGCTGAGAATTAGAATGTGGAATATATGTTTGGACAACTTGGATACCGTTAAGAATACAAGAATATTAATTATTTTAAATCTCTTTCATCACGGACTTCAACTAGGAGTAACCATCCAAATTGATGCAAATAATGAAGTCGAGTCTAAAGTCGGCTCCAATTAAAAAGGGTCAATATTTTGTTTGTTTAAATTTGTATGGAGTGAATTTTTGTGTGTTTTACTTTTGGTTTGATATATGTATTTATTTGTGCTCAAAATAACCTATGGCTTTGCGCGCGTGCGCGCACATATATATAATCTTGATTATATTTTTATTGTGCTTTCAAAGTTATACTAGTACATTTTGTCTCGTAGTTTATTATATTTTGTTTAATATATAGATAATGAGGATTCATGTGTTGGACCCGGCGTGATTCTCATGTTGGTTCATGTAGCCTACCCCTTATACTTGGGATAAAAGGCTCAGTTGTTGTTGTTGTTGTTGCCGTGTCCAGTATCCGTTTCTATGTCCGAGACCATGCCCGTGCCCGTGATTTATAGGTATTTTACGAGATCGCTAGAGATGCTAAATAGACCTAGGAACATACTGATTGCATATTCATTTTGTTTGTTTTAGTCTGATGTTACCTTGTGATACCATTACTTTCGATATGACATGAAGCATCACATCAGATATATGTGATAGTGTAATACTGCAATCTTGTTTGAGTCAAACAATAACAACCTTAATTCCAAAGCTGTACACATAGCAATGCAACTTTCTGGGTGCTTAAGATGTTAACTGATTGGCACATAAAACTGTCCTTTCTGTCATTTAGTACAAAAATATTATGTATGTTTCGCATAAGAAATAAGCAACAGCGCAGCTTACCTTGTAGAATCCATGACTGAATGAAGGTTCGGCTGTATTGTTGATATCTTTCAAGACATACCTCATCTAATCTCCGTTTTCTGAAAGAAGAAATGTTTTCAGTCAAAATTAGAGACATCCTAAAGCACATGGATGCTATTTTGAGCGACCATAAAAGTCAAGCCAGATAATGACTGGAGAATGATGGCTGCGCTTTTCAAGAATATGTATTAAATTTGTATTCTGTAGTGTGAGGATCCTAACTAAAATCGTGTTGAAGCTACATTATGGCTACTTCTTCATTGGGACAATAGATAAAGAAGTTAGAAAAACATCTAGAAAAACAGGCAGACTTAAAACAGAAGATAGTAAAGAGGCCTAAAAAGAATTACATGGTATATCATGAGAATACTGTAGCCTGCATGTAGCAAGGCATGCGCTGCCTAGTTATCAAGTGAAAAGGAGATCCATCAATCTCCCATGCGCATGTAACATAGGAGAGACTTAACCGTTAAACTAATGTTCTCTTGTAAATGTAAAAAAAAGATGATCTTTAACATGCCAAAACAAGGGCAAAAGATGGGGGAGGTATCATACACGGCTATGAGAAGTAGAGAAAATAAAAAAAAAGGCAAATGCTAAAATTTAAAATGATAGAGGTAAAAAAAGAGGTTTCAATGTTAGTCTGTATTTCAAATGCAAGTAATCTAGTTCTTTGCCTCTTTATTCATTATTGTAATCATTATGAACCAGCCTCAAGAAGTTGCAAGCTTCTTTAAAACACCGGAGACAAGGCATATCATGTGCAATTACTTCACGACTCAAGGCAAGGCATAGACATTTATGCTAATAAAGCACATAACGTCTACAGAGTAAAACCCATATGAATTTCCATAATTATAATAGCAGCAATCATCCTTCAGGTCTTTGCAATTCACTTCCCATAAAACAACAAATATACAATAAATCGGAACAGAAATAACAAAGGATTGAGCATGACAGAAAGACGGATCTTACTTCTTCGGCAGCTGAATCCTTTCAGGTTTTGCAACTGCAAAGGTTCTGATAGACCATTCACGCGGCTGGGCATTCGCCAATGGAACTGATCATCATACCAGAGAAGCATATGAGCAAATTCACTTACACAGAAAAAGATAGATTAATTCAAATACTTATGAAAATTAACAGAAGGAACTAAGCAAGATGGGACCTTTTTACTAAGAGAGGCAAAATAGAGGGATTGCAATAATGGGTACTCGTCAAAAAACGAATAATCTACAAATCTAAGTCCCTAAAGCCATGGCAGCTGAGCCTTCACACTAAAATAATGAAATGGGCAGATATAATTTCAATTTTTAGATGATATATTGAAGCTTTAAGCAAGTTGTTGGATCATAAGCAAGAGGATATTAACAAATTAGATTACTAATAAGTAATAAAGCAATGGCATCAAACAAAACAAAAGTTTTTATTCAAAAAAATGATTGAATCGATAATATAAGAGAAGAATTCATACGCTGAAGCCTGCGCTGTAGAAATGATTTGAAGGAGGATGAGGAGAATAAGGATGTTGCTGACGAGCGAGACATGGGAGAGCTTAAAGCCATCCCTAAATCTCTTCTCTCTCTCTCTTCTCTCTTCTCTCTTCAGAAAATGGGCTTGAGCATTTTGGGCTGTAGGGTATTTGCGCATTACATGATGGGCTTAGAATGGTTTTGATATATGCGGATGGATTTGTTCAGGTTTATATAAGCGGAAACCAAAACAAACTAGAGATAGAAAACAATGGTTTTGAGGAGGGAGGAAAGAACTTGCTCTCCAGAAAAAAAAATTTAGCAAGTGCATCCTAAAGAGCAGTTGTTTTAACTAAACTCCTAATTATATTAAAAGTACATGCCATAACGTAACAAATCATGGTCTAACACAAACTCCTAATCGAACTAATAGTACATTGGGAGATCCAACCGCTGATCAGATTTATATTCAACCTCTATCTTTTTCTTTGTTCCGATGTATTGCTACAATAAAATTGAACAATTTATCGTGCTTTAGGGCTTCAAGTAGGGTTTGCTGAGGAAGTAATCCTAGTGATGTGTGACTATCACAACAAACCACTCCAAGTCTCCTACCCCTGCCTTCATGCCATGGCATATGGCATAGATTATGACTAATTAATATTTCAATTACAAGAGAAAATATTGACAAAGGTTTCAATAACTATCATTTTTTTAACGAAAAAAGCTATTATATATATTAGCCAACTTATCACTATTGGAATTGGTACGTGAGCATCGGTATTTATATCCATCTTAATATCTTAAATTAACGCTTTTTGAAATTTATTGAATGGTTGGAAACTTAACTGTTCACCTGTCCTAAACATTTAAAAAAATTTGGAGCTGAAGGGTGGAATCTACTTCAGATATTGATTCTCGTTGATTTGCTGATGGCGGCGATGGGTGGCTGAGATTTGATCTGGAGGCTGTCGTTCCTGAAGCGTGTGGGTCTCAATGGGTTTGAAGTTGTTGAGCCGAACTACCTGCAAGGAAGTCCCGGGGTGGTTGGACCACCGAGGACCCTCCGACGATCAAATTAGTAGGGTAATCCGAGCAGAGTAACGGCTTAGTGGATTAGGATTGGCTTATCTTGACCGTCTGAAAGAGAGGTTTAAATAGAGGTGGCAGCAGGTGCAGTAGGCGCGAGAATCACGCCGGCCGTTATGCTCCCGACGTCATGCCCGCGCGATGAGCGGGACCTCCCATTAATGGCGAGACAGGCTCGTTAATAGGGGATCGTGGTGGCGTGGAACGTGGGATGTGGCCGGCGGAGATCTCGCGCATGGAGAGATTCGCGGGATGGCGGTTACGCCTGCAAGCGGTGTTGTTGGTCGGTCGATGGACCGAGAAAGATGACCTTGGCGGGAGAGCTCGCTGACGAGCGGGAGAGCCGAGGCATCTTGTTGCTGCGGTAGCTTGGGAACGAGCTGTGGGCCCGAGGAGGCCAATTGTGCTGGGGCTCGAGGCGAGCCAGCCTCGTCGGTAGGACGAGCATAGGAGCAGTCTGGTCGGCTCCCGCAGGTCCTTTCTTGCATGCTCTGGGACACGTCATCTGCCATGTGTCATGATCTGGGAGATCACCGATATCGAGCATCATCATTAGCCCCCCCACTCTCGTCCCGACCAGCTGACGGGTCGGATCGAGAGTGATCTGCTAGGTCATCCGAGGTGAACTCTCTTCCGAAGATATCGTCGGGCATATCCCCGGGCAATCCGTTGTCTTTTTCTGGATGACGCAGACGAATCAGGGCGAGATCTTCTGCATTAAAGAGGGGCGCCGGATCGTGCGCGCTTTTGATGAAGTGGCGGCCCACGTGTCGATCGTTGGTTGGCGGACGCGACGGGCCGCAGGCCTCTGACGTCTGATGGGATGTTGTCCAATGTGCGCGCCAGGTGGAGCGATCTGGGTCGTCGAATGTGAAGGGTTGTTTTTGGCGGGAGTCGACGGTCGCCGTTGGATGGGGGCGCCGGAGGCTATAGGTACAGGTGGGGCCCTCTTCAGGGCCCATCACTCTTCATATTTCCCTCATCTTTCATCTCGTAAGCTCGGCGCTCTCATTTTAGGTCGGATCTTCTGCTTTCCCGAGGGCTTCTCAATCAGGTTAGATGTTGTAACAACCTAGTTCATTTATATTAATTCCAGTCCTCGTATTTTTTCTTATTTGTGATATTTCTTGATTTATCGTATTTTGGGTGCGAATGGTATTTTACATTTTACTTTGCATTCGACCCGACCAGCTTGCTTGAACCTGTTTGATTCATATTTATGAATTACATTGACTTGTTACATAGACATGTGTATTTCATGTATACTGCATACTGGCATTTCATCTGGTATTGCATGTTTTACCATATAACATTTTAAGTCGCAGAAAGTATTTTAAAATTTCATAACATGGCTTGCATGATACCCTTAACCCCGTGGTAGCATCCGCGCATCTTGTTCTTGTCCCGTTCAGTGAAACAGACGTGTTTGGATGGCTGCGCGCACGTACGTGCATCCGTTCTTGGGGGTATGCATTTTCGTTACCTGAGCATTCATTTTGAATTTTGAAAGTCGTATATATTTTTCATATTATTAAATCTAAATTTTAGATCCGACCCGGAAGCGTTTTGGAATATTTTGTATCCCCGCCAAAATTCAAATTTATTTAACCTAATATCTTTATTTTAAAAATCAACCGATTAAAATTTAAATAACTTACAAATCTTTTTAAAATCTTAACCCTTTTAAAATCTTTCAAAATAAAATCCTGCTTAACTTTTAACGCAACCCAGCTCTCTCTCTCTCTCTTTCTCTTTTCTCTGGGCCCCACACCTCTCTCCCTCTTTTTCTCCCTTTCTCTCTTTCTCTCTCCTTCACGCGCTATCTCTTTCTCTTTCTCCCCCAAAAAACGACAATTTTATCTCTCATCACTATTCCTCTCTCTCTCCTCTCGATCTCTCTGTCTCTCCCCTCTCTCTCTCAGATCCTCTCTCTCCTCTCGATTTCCTATCTCTCTCTTTCTCTCCCTATATATTTTTAACTCCTTCTTCCTTTCTTCTCATTTCTTTTCTGCGCGAGAACCCTAGCTCCCGCCTCCCTCGCGCCCACCTCGTCGTCGACCTCTCCTTCTCTCCACCACCTCGTCTTCATCCTCTCCTTGCTCACCTTCCTCCCACTCCTCCTCTCCCTCTCCCCTTCTCCGAGCCCGAAACCCGAGCACCTCGGCCATCCCTGCACACCCGCTCCACCGCCGGCGAGATCACCGCAGTTGATCTCGTCGTCGCCCCCTCGTTTCCCTGACCACAGTGCAACCCAGTGAGCAATCCCTCTTCTTCTCATTCTTCTTCTTCCTCTTTCTTTTCTTCTCTTTCTTTCTTTTCTTTTCTTTTCTTTAATTCTTGATTTCTGTAGATCGCTGGAGCCGGACGTGACGCCGACGACGATTCAAACAACGTACTTGACCTTCGTGATCACCCTCGTGCGTTATTTGGACCCGTTCCGTGTACCGTGCGCGCGTCGCGGCATTTCGCCGACGTAGGACGTTCCGTACACATCCATTCTCGTTCTGTTTAGGCAAGTTAATCTTGCTACATGCTATATAACTCATTATATACCTATTTAAATAAATATCATACCTGTATTTTAAATCTAGCATCCCATGTTTTATATTACAGCTTTTCGATGTTCCGTTTGCATCCATTCATATCATTTCAGATCTAGGTCATGAAAACCTATCTTGTTACATACTAGATTACAATATACTGCATCCATATCAATATTTACATCACATATTGCTTAGTTGTACATCCCACAATACCATTTTACAGCTTTACTGTTTTTCGGATACCCGTTTGCATCCATCTCATTTAAAATATATATATTTGCATCCATAGATCACATTAATACATAACATTGTGATATTAACACCCCATGTTTAATAAAGTGCATCATAATTAGTATTGAAACTATAAATGTAACCCTAATCGATAATTGTGCATCCATATCATTGATTTTATATCTATTTGCATACCACATCACATTATTCCATTTTATTGTTATATTAGTACTCCATACTTGATTTTGTGTACCCATACTTATTTCAGTTTGATTATGAGCACCCACTCGACACTTGTGCACTACCTGACATGACCTGATACACTACTACTAACATGACTTGATACCTGTGCACTACTTGACATGACTTACTTGATACATGTACACCACCTGACATGACCTGATGTACCACAGCGTGATATATTACATGTTCTTGTTACTAATGCCGACAATCTTGACCTGTTGTCCCTACAGACATTTCCTGTTGTCTATACAGACAAATCTGTACCTGCTTGATCCTGTGTTGGCATTAGTCTCAGATTTATCAATACCTGACTTACACACATAACCTTGGGGGTATGGGGAAATCAAGAATGTATCCGAACGTAACTCAAAGGGCTATTATATCTTGTTACCGTGGTCCCGTGGGGTTGAACGGGACATAGACTCACAGTCTATTACATCGTGTTACCGTGGTCCCGTGGGGTTGAATGGGACATAGACTTACAGTCTATCATATCTTGTTACCGTGGTCCCGTGGGGTTGAACGGGGCATAGACCGATGGGTTACGATGAGGATTACATTAATTGATTTCGAATGACTTTAGAGTAGATAGCCCTATAGCACAGTTTAGACTACTCACTGCACTTCACCTATTTATATCATGTTTTCTGATCTATATTCATGTTACGTTTTACTTGTTACTGAGGACTTGTTACTGTTCATACTTCATGCCTGCATATTTCATTATATCCTGCTTGCCTTGAATTATTGATATTATGACGCACTAACGTCTGGGTTTTGAATGGCCCAGATCCCTTGTCCTTATCGCAGGCTGTCCAGGAGTACTTTGATCAACAGGCCGAGCGGTGATGACCTGTTATTAGTTTAGTTTAGTTTCCTTTCAGTATTTTTATTCCTGTTGTGAGCCCGTATTATAGGACGTACATTCCAGTTTATTATTGTATTGGATCTTTTGCTTCCGCATTATTTTATTCTTGACTCGTTATTCTGGCTCATGGACATGTATTAGATAGTTGTTTATTATTATTCTTGATATCACTACAGCCGTAATGTGACTGTGGAGGGATATTTCCTATTCACAGGTACAATGGTTGGCTCTGTCACGTGCCTATCTTAGCGTACTCTGGGAAGCGGGGCGTGACAGGGTTTGTTTGGTATCAGAGCCATAGGATCTAGGTTAATCGGGTTTGATTCTTTTGTAGTTGGGTATTGGACCCAATACACGAATCAGAATACTCGTGATTAGGAACATGTCCTGCCACTTTACCATCTTGCCATTTTTGAATCTTAACTTCCTCCTGATTCTTACCTTGACAGTATGCAAACCTCTTTGCATCTTGACTTGAAACTTTGGTTTCCTATTGTTTATCTCTAGAATTTAGGCGACTTGGGTAGAGTTATGTGATTGTAGGTATGTACCGCGGCATGGTTACAATGCGGTACTCTATTTAAGTAACTTGGAGTTCTAGTCTTGATCCCTATCCTTGATCTATAGTTTGAATCTTGTTATCATACTAATCCTTTCGGTATTTTGGTTTCAGGAACATGGCAGGCATAAATCTGAAAACGTACCAGAGGCGTGTTGATGAAGCCACTTTGCTTGGAGTAATTCGTGGGATGCTGGAGAACCAGAAACGGCAGACCGAGCTGAACCAGCAGCAAGCCGAAGCTTTTTAGGAAGGTTTGCGAACCGTCCAGCAGTCCGTAAACAATGTTGTGGCCAAACCAGTTGATCGTGTGGGTACCGTGGCGGATTTCAGGAGACTTGGTTCGTCCGTCTTTACTGGTCTGGAAGAGCCGTTGCCGGCGGAGCAGTGGCTAGTTGATACGGTGAATTTGCTCGTTGCGGCACAGATCCCAGAGGACAAGAGAGTGGATGTGGTACGCATCCAATTAGTAGACTATGCCCGTGAATGGTGGCTTGTGGAAGAGATCCGCTTGCCCAAGCCGATCAGTTGGGCGGATTTTTCGAAGAGTTTCTTGGGGAAGTTCTTCCCGCAGACCGCACGGGAGGAAATGGAAGAAAAGTTTATCAGTTTGAAGCAGAACGGCGTACCCGTATATGTACATGCGGCTGAGTGGACACGGCTCAGTAGATTCGCTGGACCTTTGGTTGCCAACGATGCTGATAGGGTAAGGAGGTTCATGCGCAGTTTGGACGTGGAAATCCAGAGGCACATCATATATCTGAGATTGACCACTTTCTCGCAAGTGCTTACAGCGGCCTGAGAGCAGCAGAGCCTATCTATGAAGACTGGGGGTATGCAGCAAGCAGTGGCAGTGCAGAAGCCAGCGTTTACACCAAACCGAGCGCATACACGCAGAGGTATTCCGGTGAATAGACGCGGTGTTGTACCTATGAAGAAGCCCGTCGCAACCGTGCAGAAAGGAAGAACAATGTGAGACTACTGCCAACGATCGGGACACTTATGGAAGGATTGTCGAAGAAGACTTGGACTTTGCCTTGTTTGTGGATCGACTGATCATGGCGTTGATACTTGTCCGTCGAAACTTCGATTGAAGGATGATTTTCAGAGACCACCGCAGAAGCAGTTTCAGGGGCAGAAGCAGTTGACTCAGGTACCCAATCAAGCTCGAGCATTTACCCTGACGGCTGAGGAAGCTAAGGCTTCAGAGGAAGTCGTTTCAGGTATTCTACTTGTTCATGGTTTCCCCGCATTAGCGTTATTCGATTCTGGTGCATCCCATTGTTTTATGTCGTCCAAGTTTATTGCTACACACTCGATTCCTTGCACGAACTTATCTAGTTGTTGGGACATTCACACCGGGAATGGGAAGATCATAGCTTGTAGAGAATGTAAGGATTGTTCAGTTGTTGTTTGCAGACGGGGGTTATTTGCAGATTTCTTGGTGTTTGATACCGGCAGTTATGAAGTTGTCTTGGGAATGGATTTTCTCGGCACATTCCATGCTCACATTGATTGTAGGGCAAAGAAAGTGATTTTCCAGATTCCCGGACATCCGGAGTTTATCTTTACTGGAGGAAGTTGTTCTGTCAGGCCAGTCGAGTTTAGGGCTAGGCCAACAAATATTGTTCTTTCGTTTATGGAAGTTGATAAGGAAGAAGCGCCAGCTGTAGTTCGAGAGTTCATGGACATGTTCGAGGACATCTCAGGTTTACCACCAAAATGAGATGTGGAGTTCGCAATCGATCTTATTCCTGGTGCAGCGCCAATTTCTAAGGCGTACTATCCAATGGCACCAGTGGAGTTAGAAGAAGTCAAGAAGCAGGTTACTGAATTACTTGAGAAGGGTTGGATTCGCAGCAGTAACTCACCTTGGGGAGCTCCAGTTCTTCTAGTCAAGAAGAAGGATGGCACAAGGAGGATGTGCATCGATTATCGAGAATTAAACCGGGTGACTATTAAGAACAAGTACCTGATCCCTCGTATTGGCGAATTATTCGAGCAGCTTAGTGGCGCGAGGGTATTCTTGAAGCTGGATTTGCGATCCGGATATCATCAGGTCCGAGTTAAATCAGAAGATATTTGCAAGACGGCGTTCCGAACTCGGTATGGACATTACGAGTATTTAATGATGCCCTTCGGAGTAACGAATGCACCGGCGATATTTATGGACTTGATGAACCGAATCTTTTCACCATTCTTGGACCGGTTTATAGTGGTGTTCATTGATGATATTCTGGTCTACTCAAAGAGTATTGAAGAGCATGCAGAACACTTAAAGATCGCACTGCAGACATTGGGGCAAGAAAGATTGTATGCAAAGATGAGCAAGTGCGAGTTTTGGCTTGAAGAAGTGAAGTTTTTGGGGCATATCGTGTCCGGAGATGGAATCGCCGTTGATCCCGAAAAGATTGCAGCAGTTCGAGATTAGCCGATTCCGAAGAACGTTGCAGAGATCAGAAGCTTTCTTGGACTTGCCGGATATTACAGAAGGTTCGTGGAGAATTTTGCTATTTTGGCTGAGCCTTTGACTAAGCTTACGCGCAAGGAAGTACTATTTGTGTGGACGAATTGTAAGTCTACGTTAGCGCCCCGGCCGTCTACAGACGCCAAATGCGGAACAAAAACTTTTTAACTGGCGCTATCGTATACTTTAACCCGGATATGCCATTATTGCTAAACTAACAAACTGTAAAGAGTGTAGAAAGGTTATACCGAACGATAAGAGTCCTTCGTTCTTTAACCATCATCCCACGCTCCGTTGCGGCTGCTCCGATCTCGTCGATCTCCGATCTGCTCGTCCAGGTGGCACCACGTCACTGATTCTTTAAACGGGCTCCCGCCTCTGACTTGAGGCAACTCGGTCGTCAAGTTTGCTAAAAGAGACGACCAAGATTGATGTAGAGAATGAGTAGATGACTTTGTCTCACTTCGTCCAAATCTGTGGACGATCGGTTAATGAAGTTGTCGAGGGAATCGGGTGATGGAATGAAATGAGCTGTGAATTCCATACACCGAAAACTATCATAATCTTTTGCAAATGAAAACTCAAGTGTGCAAATGAGAGAGGGGAGGGGCCGGCCATATATATGGAGAGGGGGTGAGTGTAGGAGAGAGGGGGTGACCACAAGAAATGATCCTTATCATAACAAAAGATCTTAAGCAATCCAAAAGACATTAATTAAAACCATGAGTCACAAAAACCTAGTCACCATATAATAAATGCAAAGATGAGTCATGAACCTAGTCACCATCCTTGTCATCACTTCCAGAAACTTCTAGAACACTGACTCACCTCATCCAAGAAAAGATAAATCCGTCTTTAACCCAATGTTAAAAGACGGCTGATAGAAAACTGGAAACTGGCAACTTCCAAAAGTGATCCTGAAACAACTTTCAGGATAACCCCGAAACTGTATAAAAATACCCGCATTTGTATTACGACCGAATACAAATGCAACTGAGACAAAGATATTATACCTACTCAATATAATACTCGGATCCGGCTTAAACCAAAGCCGACCAGTATCATCTGCCCAAAAAATAACACGTGCGTAAACGCACGTGCATTTTCCGAACCCTGCCATAAAACCATACGGCCTCTACAACGTTTCGCCCGAACTTGGGAAACTGTCTGTGGGGAACTCTAATGACTCGTCAGTACCCTGGCAGTGGGTTTAACCACAAACCGTCAGCGGCACTAGCAATGCGTAACGGCTGCCCATGGACTGACCTCAAGGGAGGCCGATGAGCGAACTCATCCGGAAACCCTACTGAGCCTAACAGTGACAATGTATATACAGTCCGGTCCGTTCGTCTATGAGTATCGCATATCTGCCTAGGGGGCTAGTAACGTCAGACCCCCAATAGCAGTATAAGTCGTGTCGGAGTGTAGCCCAATAACACCCTGAGATACTACTGGAGTACCTACCAGTAAATCTCCTGCCATGGCCATGGACTATGTGTAATGGCTCTCCTAGACACAGCACGACCTCGCCCCCAATACCGGGAGAGACGAATCCCCTGCCGATCCGCTCACGTGCCTCCATATGGCTCGGGACTGTACCCAAAAACTACCTGTTTGCACGACTCCTTTGAGCCGTGGTAGGGTAGAAATCAAAGCACAGTGGGAACTCACACGAGACAAATGACGACCTCAGGTCGATGAACTAACCTGTACACATGTCACCAGGGAACTGCTATCTGACGATAGATATAGTACTAACTAGCAGATTCCCGGCGAGTCCTGTCCGGTGTACTCATAACCCAATGAGCACCTGTATACATCTTAGGTGATCCAACTGACACCAGTGGCTTGTGAGACCGGCCACCGCCCCTCGTCGGGGTCTCGACTGTACACACTAGTTTACTCCGGAGTATCGATGCCCTGTCTCGAAACTCCCACGACTAGGGACTACAATTAAGGATATGCATATAAACTACCCAACTCTCACGTATATGATCGCCATCATACTGTTGGTAGTAAAGCAAGACCCTAAGGGCTCTATCAAAGTGTAACATGTAATCAGTCACCTGAACATGTACACGACTGATAAAGACAAACCAGATAGCATACTATCATCTTGAGTAAGACTGTCCTACCGGTATAGGTCCTCCGCAATCATTGCAATCACGTACCTGCGATCCAATAATTGACTATGAGGGCACTATCTCCAACACGAATAAGTGTGCGTCAGCTTTTGAGGCGTTGAAGCAGAGATTGATAAACGCTCCTATTTTGACCGTACCAGACAGTTCCGGAGGATTGGTGATTCACAGCGACGCATCTGGGAAATGATTGGGATGTGTTTTGATGTAGCATGGGAAGGTTATAGCTTACGCATCGAGACAGTTGAAGACACACGAGAAGAATTACCCAACTCATGATTTGGAGCTAGCAGCTGTGATTTTCGCTTTGAAGATTTGGAGATACTACTTATTGGGCGAAAGGGTCGAAGTATTCACTGATCACAAAAACATGAAATATGTGTTCACACAGAAGGAGCTTAATATGAGGCAGCGTAGATGGTTGGAGCTGATGGCTGACTACGATCTTGATCTAAGTACCATCCGGGAAAAGTTAATGTTGTGCCGGATGCGCTTGGTCGGTTGCCAGCAATTCAGATGTTGACTGCACAGAAGGAAATTATTGAAGACTTTCGGAGATTCGATTTGGAGATTGTGCTACCACATTCTTCGGGACAGTTGATGCAGCTGCAAGTACAGTCATCATTAATCAAGAATATTAAAGCAGCGCAATTGCAGAACCCAAAATTGCGGAAGTTTCGAGAACAAGTTGAAGCTGGACTTCGAACGGACTTGTTGATTCATGAAGATGGTTCGTTGCGATATGGTAGCCGTTTGTGTGTGCCAAAAGGAGATATTCGCGAAGAATTTATGAAGAAGGCGCACAGTTCCGCATATTCCGTACATCCAGGAGGCACGAAGATGTACCGAGATCTACTACAGCATTTCTGGTGGGAAGGCATGAAACAGGAGATTGCCCGCTTTGTAGCGAAGTGCTTGGTGTGTCAGCAAGTTAAGGCTGAACATCAAAGGGTTGCTGGTTTATTGCAACCACTTCCGATTCCTCAATGGAAGTGGGAACATATAACCATGGACTTCGTGACAGCTTTACCGCGGAGTCCAAAGGGCAACAATGCAGTTTGGGTGATTGTTGATCGATTGACCAAGGCAGTTCATTTCATATCATTCCGAGTTGGTCAGTCAACGGAAACGTTAGCAGAACGGTACATGCAGGAGATTGTAAGATTGCATGGAGTACCGGTGAGCATCGTGTCCGACCGTGACACCCGTTTCTTATCACACTTATGGAGGAGCTTACAGGAAAATTTGGGGACTCGATTAAAATTTAGCACAGCTTATCATCCTCAGACAGATGGCCAGTCGGAGAGAACGATCCAAACTCTTGAAGACATGTTGAGAGCTTGCATGTTAGACTTCAAGGGTTCATGAGAGGATCATCTACACTTGGTGGAGTTTTCTTACAATAACAGTTTTCAGGCGACTATTCAGATGGTTCCATTCGAAGCATTATATGGTCGCAAGTGTCGTTCACCTGTCTGTTGGGACGATGTTGGAGAACGAAGATTGTTGGGACCGGATTTGATCGTGCAAACAGTGGAGAAAGTTAACACTATCCGGAATTATATGAAGGCAACACAAGATCGGCAGAAGAGTTGGGCCGATACATCGAGAAGACCTCTAGAGTTCACGGTTGGTGATCTTGTGTTCTTGAAGATATCACCGACTAGAGGAGTTATTCGTTTTGGGAGTCGAGGAAAGCTCAGTCCTCGATTCGTAGGGCCTTTCGAAATTTTGGAGCGTGTTGGAGGAGTGGCGTATCGATTGGCGTTACCGCAATCTTTGGCGAATGTTCATGACGTGTTTCATGTATCTCAACTCCGTAAGTATGTTCGAGATGAAACACATGTGCTGGATCATTCGGAGCTGACTGTACGAGAAGATTTAACCTTTGAGGAACGACCGATGTCGATTGTGGATCGAAGAGAAAAGGATCTTAGGAACAAGGTTATCCCTCTCGTACTTGTTTCTTAAGGAAATCGCTCGCATGGAGAATCAACTTGGAAACGAGAAGATGAAATCCGACAGAAATTTCCACATCTATTCTTGTAGTTTCTTGATTGTTTATCCTTTCTTGTTCTTGGAATTTCGAGGACGAAATTCTTTTGTAGTTGGGTATAATGTAACAACCTAGTTCATTTATACCAATTCCAGTTCTCGTGTTTTTTCTTATTTTTTATATTTCTTGATTTATCGTATTTTGGGTGCGAATGGTATTTTACATTTTACTTTGCATTCGACCCGACCCGCTTGCTTGAACCTGTTTGATTCATATTTATGAATTACCTTGACTTGTTACATAGACATGTGCATTTCATGTATACTGCATACTGGCATTTCATCTGCCATTGCATCTTTTACCATATAACATTTTAAGTCACAGAAAATATTTTAAAATTTCATAACATGGCTTGCATGATTCCCCTAACCC
Source organism: Agapanthus africanus (assembly GCA_030015575.1). Classification (NCBI taxonomy): domain Eukaryota; kingdom Viridiplantae; phylum Streptophyta; class Magnoliopsida; order Asparagales; family Amaryllidaceae; genus Agapanthus; species Agapanthus africanus. Next base: position 373,632,315 of record CM057339.1, on the reverse strand, counting down.
CGTGGTAGCATCCGCGCATCTTGTTCTCGTCCCGTTCAGTGAAACAGACGTGTTTGGATGGCTGCGCGCACGTACGTGCATCCGTTCTTGGGGGTATGCATTTTCATTACCTGAGCATTCATATTGAATTTTGAAAGTCGCATATATTTTTCATATTTTTAAATCTAAATTTTAGACCCGACCCGGACGCGTTTTGGAATATTTTGTATCCCCGCCAAAATTCAAATTTATTTAACCTAATATCTTTATTTTAAAAATCAACCGATTAAAATTTAAATAACTTACAAATCTTTTTAAAATCTTAACCCTTTAAAATCTTTCAAAATAAAATCCTACTTACCTTTTAACGCAACTGTTTCCCCAATCAGAGCAGAGCTCTGTTTGAATTTCAAAAATTCAAAAAAAATTGAAGCAACGCTTCAGATCCCTTGCGCTGCGCGCAACGCGTCACGTGTCAAAAACTGACACGCCGGCGCTGTGCCCAAGGCAGCGCACCCAATCAGAGCAAGGCTCTATTTAAAATAAAAATAAAGGAAGCAACGCTTCGATGCTTTGCGCTCTGCGATGCACGACATGCGCTAGCGCAGTTGCGCTGCGCGACACGTGTCAAGCGCAGGTGCGCTTGCGCCAACTGTGCCAGCACTAAAACAGAATTAAAATTCCAGAAAGGTCTTTCCGATCTTGTTAAAACAAGAAGATTATCTTTTGTAAAACAGAAGCTCTTGGATCAAAGATCCAACGGTGGGGAAAAATCCCTAAATCACTCAGAGAAAGATCTCTTTAACTGGTTGAACAAATCAATTGGCACTATATAAAGGCCCCTAGACTCTAAGTCTAAAACACATTGACATTGAGATTGACACAGAGAGAACTCACAGAAATCTTCTGAAAACTTTGAGAAAGAACTTAGAAAAAAGATAAACCTTTAAAAAGAAGAATTTCTTCTAAAAAGATCAATGATCTAAAAACAAGATCAAGGTCTTGTTCCCCTCCGAATGGCGACCGACGACGTTAGGACGTTTTGCCTGAGATTCGGGGCAGATGCTATTTGGTTTTATCCGTCTACCTCTCCGAAGATGCCAAGTTGATTTATGGCACCGTGTATCGGAGGTTTAGACGGATGCGGCCGATGTAGCAGACTTCGTCAGATTCTCCCTCGCTTGAGGGGTTTTTGATTGTGGGGACGCTCTTCCCTGCAGGCGCAAGCCCCTGCAGTTAATTACGCTACCGCATCGCGGTAACAACTTTCTCCTTCTCCAGAATTTCACTTCGTGTCGTGTGTGTTTGTTTTGTTTGTGGTTGCCCATGGATTGTATACGGAGACTATTTATTTCGTCGCCCGTAGGACGTGGATTAGTCCAAATCCGTATTTACTTAGATTTGGTTTGGTGTTTTAGTTTAAGGATACGTTAGCCATATTTAGGCTAAGATCGACTTAAACGTTTGTTAAGGATACGTTAGTCTGATTTGAGACTAAGATCAACTTAACAGGATCGTTTGGATCCGACAAGAGAGCATTTGGGGGCTCTATTGTTCCAATTTAGGGACGTAGTGGTCCATTATATGCATGGCCATCGGGACCCGTACCTCTCTGACGTCGTTGAAGGATTACAACGATAGGTGTCAGAGGAGTTCGGAGATGTACCCTTGAACTAGAGTTGATTGGGGGTCTTATAGTCCAATTTGGGACTAAAGTCTATTTGAATGTTTAAGGATGCGTTAGCCATATTTTAGGCTAAGATCAACTTAAACGGGATTGTTTAGATCCGATAAAAGAGCATTTGGGAGCTCTATTGTTCCAGTTTAGGGACGTAGTGGTCCATCGCCAGTTTACGGACGTGATGGTCCATGTTCCAGTTTACGGACGTGATGGTCCATGTTCCAGTTTACGGACGTGGTGGTCCATTTTCCAGTTTAGGGACGTGGTGGTCCATGTTCCAGTTTAAGGACGTGGTGGTCTAATATTAGTTTAAGGACGTTTCGGTCCGACATTAGTTTAAGGACGTTTCGGTCCAATATTAGTTTAAGGACGTTTCGGTCCGACATTAGTTTAAGGATATTTCGGTCCGATATTAGTTTAAGGACGTTTCGGTCCGATATTAGTTTAAGGACATTTCGGTCCATTATTAGTTTAAGGACGTTTCGGTCCACGAGTTTAAAGACCCCGCAGTCCATATTGATGTGTGGTCGTCGGGACCCGTCACCTCTCTGACGTCCCGCAGTCCATATTGATGTGTGGTCGTCGGGACCCGTCACCTCTCTGACGTCGTTGAAGGATTACAACGATGGGTGTCAGAGGAGTTCGGAGATGTACCCTCGAACCGGTCGTAAATTGATTTAGGAAGCACCCGTGCTCAGTCAATTTAATTTGAGGACTTATGGCCATGATTGGGTTAAGTCCAGTTGAAAAATATCCAACGCTTTTATTTGTTTTTGGTCTGTTAGACCTGTGCTAGGGCTTGGCCCATTTTTAAATAATGCATTGCATTATTTTCTATTTTTTTGAATGGGCTCTGCCCATAAAAGATGCAGAGCATCAATTTATTCTGGGCTCTGCTCATTTATGAATGATGCAAGGCATCTATTTTACTTGGGCTCTGCCCTTTATAAATAATGCAGAGCATCAATCTTATTTGGGCTCTGCCCCTTTTATTGCTTTGCAGTTTATCTTGGCGTGCTAGGTCTTTTGATTTGGGCTTGGCCCTTTAAGAAATGCATTGCATTTGTCAGGCGCTTTGCGCCAATCAGAGAGCGCAAGCGCTTGTAATGTTGACACGTGTCGCGCAAGCGCGGTGCACTGCGCCTGCGCTGCTGACACGTGGCGCGCTCTGGTGGCCTGCGCCAATCCAGGAGCGCAACAGCGCAGTTTGCAAGTGCAAGGCACTATGATTTAAGAATCTTTTAGATTCAAGAACCAATGGTTCATAAAGGAAGTGCAAAGCACTTATTTGTTTCCTTGATCTAATTTAGATCAAAGAAAAACACGTTTTTCTTTTATTTCAGGAACCAAAGGTTCATAAAAGTACAGAGCACTATTCTTTATTTTGTTTTCCTTGTTTTAAAGAACCAGTGGTTCATAAGAAGTGCAAAGCACTGTTTATTATGTGAAGATCATTGATCTTGTTTTTAGATCAATGATCTATTAGAAGAAATTTCTTCTATTCTGTGAAGGTTTTTACCTTTTTCTTGAAAACTTTTTCAGAGTTCTCTCTGTTTGAAGCTCTTGATTTTTCAAGAATGTTGATGCCTTTGAATTGAGGTCTAGGGGCCTTTATATAGTGCCCATAAATTTGTTAAAGAGATCTTTCTCTGAGTGATTTGGGGAATTTTCCCCACCGTTGGATCTTTAATCCAAGGGCTTCTGTTTTACAGAAGAAAATCTTCTTGTTTTAACAAGAACAGAAAGATTTCTTTGAAATCTTAATTCTGTTTGGCGCAAACGCCCCAGCGCATGACACGTGTCAAGCAGCGCACAACGCAGCGCAACTGCGCAAGCGCATCTGCGCTGACATGTGTCGCGCAGCGCAGCGCTTGCGCAACTGAAGCGTTGCTTCCTTTAATTTTTCTTTAAATAGAGCTTTGCTCTGATTGGGTGCGCTGCTTTGGACGCTGCGCTGATGTGTCTGCGCCTGACACGTGGCGCGTTGCGCCCGGGATTTGAAGCGTTGCTTCAAAATTTGAATTTCGAATTTCCAGCAGAGCTTTGCTCTGATTGGGGGAAACAAATGCCCCCCCCACCGTTGCGCTCACGTGGCGCGCACGTGAGTGCAGCGGTAGCAAGCTCTTGACCGTTGGATCAAGGGGTGAGCTGAAAGGGCGCAAGCGCCTTATAAATAGGACCTATGGCCCTTAGGAAATCTTCACCATTTCAAGATTTTGATTTTCCAGAGCTTTGCTCTCACTCAAGAACTTCAGAATTTTGCTCATTTTCAAAGTTAGAAACTTTAGGTAAAAATTAATGTAAATCAAATTAATTTAAATTAATCTCAGCCAAAGAGCTTTGCTCTCACAGATCTTTTGATCTAAAGAGATCCCCATTGGGGTTTCATAAACAGAGCTTTGCTCTCAAAAAACTTATAGATCTGCAGAGATCTTGTTCATGGGTTCTAACCCATGAACAGAGCTTTGCTCTTGGATCAAGAGTGGATCTTTTAGATCTGCAAAATGAAGAACTTATTATAAGTTTTCATGGATTTTTCTAAGTCCCAAAATTTTTTAAAATTTTTAGGTGTTAAAGTTTTCTGATGGATCTTTTCATTATTATCACAGAGCTATGCTGTTTTAAGGAATTTTATTCCTTTGAGACCAGAATTTGACAAGTGTCATTCTGTGACAGAGCTTTGCTCTGAAAGAGGAGATTTTCTCCTTGTCTCTAGGGATTCCCTACTGATGATAATATTCTCTTGGGGATCTTTTCTTTAACTGACAATCTCACCCAATGATGAGGCTGCCTTATTAAAAGAGGCATTTTCATCCAGATTTTGTGGGTCCCCATTTGGTCCCCTACCCACTGCACTGCAGTGTGATTAATTTTAATCTAATTAATTTTTAAATTCATTTAATTGAAGATTTCTAAACGCCAAGCGTTGGAATTGTAGCACTGACGGCTATTTTGTTCTTTTGCAGCGATCATGTCTCTCGACACCTCGTTCCCGTTTGTTCGTTCAGAGGAGGGATTTCCCGAGGCGCCCTTGGACCGTGAAGTCCTGGCCATGATTAAGGAATACGACCCGGAATACAAGAGTCTCCACCTTTGGGGGTCGTGGTATAATCAGATCATCATGGGCCGACGGAGCTTCATATGCGCGGTGCCGTCAGAACCCATAACGGCGATTCATTATGCTACCCCACCCTCGGTGCAGTATGCCGTGGAGATGGTGGATTGGACCGCGAAGAGCTTTCTTCATCCCGCTATGGATGCGGTTCCGGTCCAGCGTCCTATAGTCTTGGATATCCTAGGACGCCGTATCTGTCAGGGCGAGGCGAGACCCTGGGGCCAATCATATAACATTGGTCTGATCCCCCGCCACCCGATTGGCTATCTGCCATGGGCAAGGTACATCCTGTCGACGAAGAAGTCGTAGTTGATAAGGTTAGGACTGTACACCGCGGTCTACGTCTCTCTCTTCCAGTATCCCACGCTCCCCACCTGGTGGTTCAAGGCTTTCTTGGAGCAGTGGAATATTCCTACCCACACTTTCCTTGCCATGGATCGGGAAGTGTCAATCTCTTTGGAGGAGTTCACAGAGGTATCCGGTTTACCAGTCATGGGGGCACATTATAAGGAGTTGCTTCCGACAGATGAGTACGTCTTTGGTGCTAAGCCGATGGTAAGGGGGCTCACGCCGGAGAATGCTGTTCAACACCAGTTCCCAAGCTTGATTAAAGTGTTGAACATATATGAGTCCCTTTTCGCCGAACATGGGAGTCGAGGAGTTAACTTTAAGGATTTCATTGCTCGGTTTCTTCGTCCAAGCGTCCTCTCATCAGAGGCTGCCAAGTTCGCTACTCTGGATGACCCTTTCGGTCTAGGTTTGGATAACCTACCGGAGAAGGAGATAGATCAAAAGGGTTTTTTCCTTCCGGACTTCCCTACTATGTCTTTTGCAGAAATTGCGGCCCCTGGAATGAATGAGGAGGCCTTTTTCTTAGGATTTCTCGGGTTATGGTTGAGTTGGTTTGCAATTCCAATGCACTCTCACTGCATGCGGCCCTCTGTTTTTTACCCAGCCCACCGGATGACTATCGGGGTAAAGGTGGCCGTTGGGATCGCCGGCTTGGCGCATTTATATCATAGCCTCAGCCGAGCAGCGGATGCAAATGAGCCTGGGGTACTGCACGTGGTCTTCCCGATGCACTACTTTGTATCGTGGCTCGAGCTACACACGGCGAGTGTCTTCGGCATGCACAAAAGGCCCTCATTTTTCGACAAGTGTGGTTTCCCTCGCATCATACAGCTGATTGGCGCATCAATTGTGACCCCATCACCACGGAACGCCAGGGGTTTACTCCTCCGCCCTCACACCGTTGGAGCCGGGATGTCCTTTGTTGAGAAGGTATTGACCATTGGAAAGGCGTCCACCATTGCGGTGCGACCATTACAAGACTCCTTTAAGGATGGAGCCTCAGTTTTGATGGCCCGGGAGACCCTCCACTTGTACTCTATTAGACCGGGCTTTCTAGTCTTCAGGCAGAACGGTGCGGCAATTTTTATGAGATATAACCCGCATCGTTTCGCCCAACAACTGGGCTACGATCAAGGGGTACCCTTGGAAGCTTTCCTACTGGAACCTGCTGCCACTGAAGAAGGGATGGAGAACGCGCTGCATCATTTCATGCGCCTGAACACGGGCTCTCATTTTTTTATCAGTGCGCCGACTTGCGCTCCGCGACTCCTCAACGTCTACAGAGACTGGTATAATCATGCAACAGGAGCCGTTATAAAGGAGGAAAGGCGACTGCTGGTCGACCGTAAGGGTACGCCTCCAGGCAGCGACCGCAACGCTCCTTTGGTTCCTAGGACTCCAGTAGTTGCTCCTCTAAAAGAGGTTAGAACCGGGCCATCGCGTGCGCAAAGTCCTCCACACGGACCACCGCTCCCTGATATTGCAGATGCACCTCTAGCGCCCCGTGCCACAGTGGAGATAGTGGTCGTGGCCTCGCCGGAGTCCGATGTAGGTGCAGACATCGGGACCCGCCGTCCCAAGGTGGCTGCTAAACGTAAGTCGATCCCGCGTGCACCTAGGGTTGGCGGGCAGAAGAAAAAGAAGTCGCTCTTCGCCGCAGATGTCGCGTTTGGTCAGGAACCCCATGCTCCCTATGCTGAGGGCCTAATCGAATACGGGACTAACGAGGGATTAGTCATGCCGCCGCCGGATGATACAGACTTGGAGGCCGCTCTTGAAACTTCAGCGTGGTTGGCAAGGCGTGACGCATGACTGGCTAAGCTTGCGGATTCAGGTAATCACTAGTCGCCTTTTCTATTGCATCATATCTTTATTACTACCTTTGACCAATATTTTTCCTTCTTTTCTTCTAACAGGCATCACCACTGAGGAAGCCATCGCCGCTTCCCTGAAGACTTTCCATGAGGAAGAACGTCTTAGAGCGTCCATGGGCCTTAGTAAGTTTCAATTCATCAAGATTTCATTTCTCTTGTGTTATGGTCGATCTAACCTCTCCCTTTTTATCACAGGAACCTCAACGCCGCTCCTGCCAAGTGACGCAGATGTTCTACCGGCTGCCGATGTTCCTGCTTCCTCAGGGTTACTGCAGGAGGTTCATCTTGAAGAGCCGATGAGAGACGCCTTAAAGGCTCTGGAGGCATCTTTAAATTAGGACGACGATGCTTCGATGAAGGAAGCGTCAAAGAGGTCCGTCGTGACAGCCCGGGAGGAACGGAAGCGGTCGAGGCGAGAAGCAAAGGCACGCAGGGCTGCCTTGGCTACGGGAGCGGGCCCCAGCACCATCCCTCGCGCTGATACTCCATCCGAAGAGGTCCCTGTCGCCCTATCCCCTGCTCGCAGACAAGTGGCGCGCGCAGTTCGGAGCGCAAATGATAAATCCACTTCAGGTAATATTTCTCTCAGAATTTTTGTTGTAAGAATTTTAATGCCATCGGTTCTTATATATTTTATCTTGTAGGGCCAAGCCCAACCGAGGGGGAGGGGGGGCGGAGACTGTCGATCCTGAGGGACTGAGGGGAGAGACATTGGTCGAGCCCGAGTCGGTGGCGTATGACACAGCTGGGATTGCTGGGCCCGAGGTAGTGGCTGACGAACTAGTCATGTCCACTATACCTGAGCAAACGGTTGTTGCTGAGCCCGAGGTAGCAGTGGGCGGAGTGCCTGAGGCCGATGACCTTGTGGTGACGGTGGACGAGACAACCGCGACTACTGAACCCGAGGGAGTAGCGGGTGAGGTGGCCATGATTCCCGAGGACGAGCCAACCGGTCCTTCTCAGGAATCTGGCAATGCTCCAGTCATAGCCCTCCCCGTCTATGGTCCTCCGCCGTCTCCAGGTCTCGCGAGCACAACAACGGTTCCCATTGAGTCGGGTGATGAGGCCACAGGCGGTGGCCTCATGTCAATAGAGGAGGGGATCGCCTCCGTTTCAGCCGGCAACTCATCAGGTAAATCCCAATTTGCTGTCTTTCTTTACCTTACAGTCCTTTCTGACAAGTTCACCTTTTTTCGTAACGCCGGTGCACCCAGCACCGATGCCCCACTGCTCGAGGGATCGCCTTCAACGACTGCCTTGGCGGTGGTCACCTCTCAACCCTCTCTCATGCCGTCGAAGATGTTGGAAGGTATGGGTTTGCAATTTATTAATTTTACCTTCCAGACGTATAATTTGTGTACTAAAGTCGCATTGTTATGTCTTTTCAGGAGTGCTCTTTGATCATCTATATCAAGTGTTGCTCCCACACTTCTCCTTTCCATCTGAACTCACTTCTCCCTCTGGCGGCGCTGGTGAGTATAGTCCCCGACTGATACCTTTCTTTTTCGGTGATAGGATTATTTCTAACTCTCTCTTGTCCTGATTGTAGTGTTACAAATCGAAGGGGGAGAAGAAAGATCGGTCGCGCCACCGGTCCTTCCGGCCTTGCCACCTGCTTCAACCGGTATAGTAAACTATCTTATCAATGACTTTTTCCATATCTATTGAATCATCATCTAATCGCCTTTTGTCTTTTCAGCTGTCGTTCCGATCTTGGCGCCTTTTGAGTCTCATATTACAATGCCGGTCGGCCCTTCCCAGAGACGTCCGTCCTCAAAAGGTGCGGCGAATAGTCTGTGCATGTTAAGCGACTACATCGAGGAACTCGACGTCGAGACACCTATGTCTGCTGCGGACTTCGCTACGACGGTTAACCAGATTTTGGTGATATTTGCCAACTTCCATGACGAGGGCATCGTCGCCTCTTGGGTTAATCACTGTCAGGCGATTGAGGCTCGCCTTCATCAGCTGGAGTCGATGCGTTTATCTTCCGAGACTTTGGCCGCGAGCAATGAAAGAGCAGCATGGATCAAGGAAAGCGCTTCTTACGTCCGCCACTTGGAACAAGAAGCAGCTTTAAAGCTACGGGAATGCCAAGAGACCTCGAGCGAGACGGTTCGTCTGCGTGCTGAGGTTGAGGCGAATGCTGCCCAAGTAAAGGCTATCTTTAAGGGTCTCCTAGAGCGCATCTCCCATGGGCTAAACTTGAAGCGAAAGTTTGATGTAGCCGAGCGTGATACCCCAGGCCGCGAAGCTGCTCATCAGGCCGTCAGGGATCAGCTTGCATCTGTCTTGCAGCAACGGGCCCAAGTGGAGGCGGAGCTGGCAGTGGTGGCCGATCAGGAGAAAGTGGGGAAGGAAGTACGCGAACAATTGCTAGAGCTATGCAAGACGCTTCCTTCTCAGTAACTCTCCTTGTATCGTTTGTACTTGTAAATAAAAAATGTATATATATATTTTTTATTCTTTAGCACAATGTATCCTGTACTCTATCAAGTTTATGAATAAAAGATATACATTTTCTGTAATGTCTTGTGTCATTTCTCTGCCTTTTCTTTCATTTATTATCAGTATGCCACCTTAGTGCACATGGTCAACAGATAATAGAGTACGCATCTCGACTTTCTTAAGAGATAGCGATGGCTTAGGCCGCAGGTTCAGATCTGCTGCCTAAGACTTTTCAACTCTATGAGCCGTGAGGGTCTCGTAGAGATTTTTCTCCCTACGGATCGAGAGGATCTCGTAGGTGGGTTTTTCTCCTTAGGAGTCGTGAGGATTCCTAAGTGTGTTTTCTTTTATAGGTCGTAAGGATCCTGTAAGAGAATTTTTCCCTCTTACGAGTCGAGAGGATTCGTAAGCGGTTGTTTCCCTCCTTGTCGAAACTCGACTTCGGAGAGTGAGACCCGTGGATAGTATGCAAGAGACCGTTCTAAATCGACTTGCAGGGTCCCATTGTTCAGGAAGCAAGCTTTTTAGTCCCTGCTGCCTGAGGCTTCATCTTGCAAGTTGAGACGAATCGGGAATTTTCCCGCGGAGACACTGGTTTCTCTGCGAGCCGACGCGAATCAGGAGGCTCTCGTTAAGGATTGTTTGTTTCCCTGAGTTGAGGTGTTTGCTAGGGATTATTTGTTTCCCTAGCGCCAAGGATTATTTGTTTCCTTGGTGTTGAAACGGATCGAGAATTTCCCACGGAGGCACTGGTTGCTCTGCGAGTCGACGCGAATCAGGAGGCTCTCGTCAAGGAGTGTTTGTTTCCTTGAGTTGAGGTATTTGCTAAGGATTATTTGTTTCCCTAGCGCCAAGGATTATTTGTTTCCTTGGTGTTGAAACGGATCGAGAATTTCCCACGGAGGCACTGGTTGCTCTGCGAGTCGACGCGAATCAGGAGGCTCTCGTCAAAGAGTGTTTGTTTCCTTGAGTTGAGGTGTTTGTTAGGGATTATTTGTTTCCGTAGCGCCAAGGATTATTTGTTTCCTTGGTGTTGAAACGGATCGAGAATTTCCCACAGAGGCACTGGTTGCTCTGCGAGTCGACGCGAATCAGGAGGCTCTCGTCAAAGAGTGTTTGTTTCCTTGAGTTGAGGTGTTTGCTAGGGATTATTTGTTTCCCTAGCGCCAAGGATTATTTGTTTCCTTGGTGTTCAAACGGATCGAGAATTTCCCACGAAGGCACTGGTTGCTCTGCGAGTCGACGCGAATCAGGAGGCTCTCGTTAAGGAGTGTATGTTTCCTTGAGTTGAGGTGTTTGCTAGGGATTATTTGTTTCCCTAGCGCCAAGGATTATTTGTTTCCTTGGTGTTGAAACGGATCGAGAATTTCCCACGGAGGCACTGGTTGCTCTGCGAGTCGACGCGAATCAGGATGCTCTCGTCAATGAGTGTTTGTTTCCTTGAGTTGAGGTATTTGCTAAGGATTATTTGTTTCCCTAGCGCCAAGGATTATTTGTTTCCTTGGTGTTGAAACGGATCGAGAATTTCCCACGGAGGCACTGGTTGCTCTGCGAGTCGACGCGAATCAGGAGGCTCTCGTCAAGGAGTGTTTGTTTCCTTGAGTTGAGGTGTTTGCTAGGGATTATTTGTTTCCCTAGCGCCAAGGATTATTTATTTCCTTGGTGTTGAAACGGATCGAGAATTTCCCACGGAGGCACTGATTGCTCTGCGAGTCGACGCGAATCAGGGAGGCTCTCGTCAAGGATTGTTTGTTTCCTTAAGTTGAGGTATTTGCTGAAGACACTGGTTTCTTCGGAGTTGGAGTGAACCGTCGAGATTTGGCTTCGTTTTCTGGCGGAGCCTGTTGGGAGAGTATGGTTCCCTTCTTTTTGAATACGCCCTTGGGTTGTATACAGGGATCGATGTGATCTTAACTGTAGAGCCAAAGTTTTATCCTCTTTTTTTTGTTTTATTTCCTCGATGCTCTATCATTTCAGCTTTTATATCGCGAAGGTCGCGATTGCCCAATCATTTCGGCTATTTTTCGCGGTGCCCAATCATTTCGGCTGTTTATTTTGTTTTCACTCGCTGCTTTTTTATTGCGAGTTGCCCAATCATTTCGTCTATTTTGCATGCACACATTTTTACTTGCTGCTTTTTATTGCAAGTTGCCCCATCATTTCGGCTATTTCGTATGCATGTGCGGCTTACTAGCTTTCCGCCGTAAATCTGAAATTAGACACCGATTTCGGCATCAGCACCGCTACAACTGGGATATTGCCAGGAGCGAATCATCATTTGCCTCCGTCGATGTCGAACAAAGGTGCTCAGCGAACAGGGTTAAGGTTCTGTCGACTAAGGCTTTTGACTTCATGAACCGTAAGGGTCTCACAAAGGTATTTCTCCCCACAAGTCGTGAGGATCTTGTAGGTGTATTTTCTCCTTGGGAATCGTGAGGATTCCTAAGTGTATGTTCCTCTGTAAGTCGTAAGGATCCTACAAGAGGGTTTTCTCTTTGTAAGTCGAGAGGACCTACAAGGGTCATGCAAACATATCCCTAGTTATGGGCGGGACTTGGTTAGGGAAATGTTTATTCGCGCCCGTGGATTGTATACAAGGGTCAGTATTGAGCCACTTGTAGGGCAATATCGAAGGTTGTGGGGGTTGCTTAAGCACAGGTTTAGGTCTCTGTAACTTAAGACTTTCAAATCTTATGAGCCGTGAGGGTCCCATAAGAGATTTCTCCTTACGAGTCGTGAGGATCTCGCAGGTGTATTTTCTCCTTAGGAATCGTGGGGATCCCTAAGTGTGTTGCTCCCTTATGAGTCGTAAGGATCTCACCTGGGTGGTTTCTCCTTATAAGGTCGAGAGGACCTTGTAAGTGTCTTTCAACGAGGTTGCGCCCTTTCGGGTTTTCACAAACACTCGCCGGTAGCCCTGCTGTTTTTACTCACGGAGCCCTTTCGGGTTTTCATCCGTGCCCTTTTTGCTTATGGACATACCGTTTTTCTTTATTCTTTTTTTTTCTTTTCCTCTTTTTTTTACAAGGTCGTGCCCTTTCGGGTTTTCACGAACACTCGCCGGTAGCCCTGCCGTTTTTACTCACGGCGTCTTTTCGGGTTTTCATCCGTGCCCTTTTTTGCTTATGGACATACCGTTTTTATTTATTTATATATATATATATATTTATATATTTTCTTTTTTGTCAGCCTACGGATGCTGCGGTATTAGTTTAAGGACGTTTCGGTCCGCTGTTAGTTTAAGGACGTTTCGGTCCGGCGTTAGTTTAAGGACGTTTCGGTCCGGCGTTAGTTTAAGGACGTTTCGGTCCGTCATGGAGAAGGCCGGCTACTGCTTATAAAGCTTGAGCTTAGGAAGATAGCGAGCGGACATAGTCGTCGTCATCTATCATTGACCTAGGCTGTGGCTCATTAAGCGTAGTATTTCTTTAGGAATCGGCCGTTTATTGGCCTGAAAGGCCTTTCACCGTGCATATCCATGAGTAGATAGGCTCCACCTTGGTAGACCTTGTCTATGATGTACGGGCCTTCATAGTTCGGCTCGAATTTTTCCCGCTTGGCGCGATTGGGGATCATAGGCCTCTTGACCACTAGCACGAGTTCGCCTTGGCGGAATGTCCTCGGCCGGGTCAATCTTTCATATGAGCGCGTCATCTTTACTTTATAGGCCTCCAGATTTTGTTGCGCTATGAGCCGGGTTTCATCAAGGGCATCGAGCTCCTCAAGCCAAAGGTGAGCATTTTCTTCATCTGTTAGCTCGTAGTGGACTGCCACTCGTAGAGAGGGTAACTCTATCTCGAGGGGGAGTACTGCTTCTGTACCGAATACCAACGCGTATGGCGTTGTATTCGTGGCTGTCTTGAACGTAGTTCGATATGCCCAGAGAGCTTCTTGCAATCTCTCGTGCCAGTCCTTCTTATTTCGGGACACTGTCTTCTTCATAATCTTTGTTAAGGTCTTATTGAAGGCATCAGCTAGACCGTTAGCTCGCGGATTATAAACCGAGGAATATCTCCAGTCTATATTGTGCTGTTGCGCAAAGCGACTGATCTTGTGGCTTCTGTAAGCTGGCCCGTTATCGGAGATGATTCGTCGTGGAGTTCCAAACCGATATATGACGTGAGTCTTGAAGAAGTGGAGGATATTCTCCGTCTTCAATTCCCTCAGCGGTACTGCCTCCGCCTATTTGGAGAAGTAATCAGTCGTCGCCAGGATGAAACGATGTCCCCTGGACGATGCTGGTTCGATGGGGCCGACTATATCAGTTCCCCACATTTCGAACGGCCAGCTAGCCACCGTTGGATGTAATGGATTTGGATGCTGGTGGATGAAGTCCCCATGAATTTGGCACGGGTGGCACTGCTTCGCATACTCAAGGCAGTCTTGGATCATCGTGGGCCAGTAGTAACCCATCCGTTTAATTTTTAGCTTCATCTTCGGGCCTGCTTGATGAGAACCACAGATTCCGTCATGAACTTCCTAGACGACCCTTTTCGCTTCGTCAGGTCCTAAGCATCTCAGCCACAGAGAATCAAATGACCTCTTTTACAGAGTATCATTGACGAAGGCGAAAGACAGAGCTCGTTTTATGAGCTGATGTCTTGTGGACGCTTCTTCAGGCATTCGGTGGGACTTAAAGTAGTCTATAAAGACTTCTCTCCAATCCTCAACCTTTTCCCGGTCTTCTATTTGCAAGGTCATCTGTTCAGTCGCTCCTTTTTCTTCGGATGATTCCGGAGATATTTCCGCTGGGGCAAGCACCCGACGGCTTTGTACCACGATTCTAACGTCATCGAGGTTCTCGTCAGCCAGTTCTTTAGCAAGTTCGGCCAACGCGTCTGCTTTGCTGTTTTCCGTGCGCGGTCTGTTCTCCAAAGTATATGAGGGAATTTGGGTCAACAATTGTTGTACTTTTTCTCCGTACTTCACCATCTCTGGCTTGCATGTTTGGTAGTCGCCGTTTACTTGACTAACGACTAGCTGGGAATCTCCGTATATGAGGAGGTTTTCAATTCCCATGTCAATGGCGATCTCGAGGCCTGCTATCAAAGCTTCGTATTCGGCTTCGTTATTTGTCCTCGGCTTTGTTAAGGAGAAAGCGAAGCACATTATCCCTCCTTGTGGAGTCACGAAGATGAGACCTACCCCCGATTTGATTATAGGGGTACTTTGTTTGCGCTTTTTCATGGAAGATGCTCCATCGAAATAAAGTTCCCATTGGGTATCACCACCGTCGATCGCGTCAAACGCATGTTCGTCTGGCAAATCGCAATCCAGAGGAGAATCAGCAGGTATTGGGTGCTCAGCAAGGAAGTCGGCGATGGCCTGGCCTTTCACCGCCTTGAGAGGCTGATACGTTATCGAGAATTCCATCAAGAGCAGGGCCCATTTAGCGAGTCGTCCCGTCAATATGGCCTTTGACATTAAATATTTAAGGGGGTCCACCTTCGAAATGAGACGGACTTCATGTGCCAACGCATAGTGTCTAAGTTTTGTTATCGCAAAGATCAACGCCAGGCAGTGTTTTTCAATGGGGGAGTAGTTGCTTTCTGCCCCCAGCAGAACTCGACTTAAGTAGTAGAGTGCTCTTTCCTTCCCTTGATCGTTCTCTTGTGCCCATACTGCGCCTAAGAAACCTTCGAGGGCAGTTGTATAAAGAATGAGGGGCTTTCCCTTGACCGAAGCAGCCAACACCGACGGGTTCTGCAGGTATTGCTTGATCTCATTTAGCGCGCTTTGGCATTTTTAGTCCCAGACGAACGGGGTCCCCTTCTTCATCAGGTGGCTGTAAGGACGGCACTTTCCTGAAAGGTTGGCTATAAATCGTCGTATGTATGCGAGCTTCCCTTGGAGAGACTGCAGCTGTTTGAGAGTCCTCGGCGGAGGCATTTCCATGATCGCCTTGATCTTTGATGGATCTATCTCGATACCCCGGTGTCGGACGATGAATCCCAGGAATTTTCTCGAGGAAACTCCGAATGCACACTTGAGAGGGTTCATCTTCAAGTTGTATTGCCGAAGGCGTTGAAATACGGTCTTCAGATGCTCGAGATGTTCCCCGTATGATTTGCTTTTAACCACGAGATCGTCGATATAGCATTCTACGATTTCATGTATAAGGTCATCGAAGATTTTCGCAATGGCCCTTTGGTAGGTGGCACTGGCATTCTTCAGACCGAAGGGCATCACCTTGTAGCAGAATATACCCAAAGGAGTCCTGAAGGCGGTGTGCTTCTGGTCTTCGGGATGCATTTTTATCTGATTATATCCTGACGAGCCGTCCATGAAGGAGAAAACCTCGTGAGTGGATGTATTGTCTATCATCAGTTCGGTAACTGGCACTGGAAAATCGTCCTTCGGGCAGGCTTTATTGAGATCCCGGAAGTCTACGCATATGCGTACTGTCCTATTTTTCTTCATCACCGGGACGATGTTGGCGATCCATTCAGGGTATTGAACTTCCTGGATGAAGCCAGAGTCGATCAGCTTCTTGACCTCGGCGTTGATACTCATCTCAAGCTCGAGCCGCATTCTTCTCAGCGCCTGTTTGACTGGCTTGACGTCCGGAGATATCGCCAATCTATGCACAGCAATTTCTGGATCTAGTCCCGGCATTTCGGAATAGTTCCATGCGAAGCAATCTCTATGCTGTAGAAGCACGTCCTTTAACGCAGCCACCCTTTCTTCAGATAGCAACTCGCTGATGAATGTCGGTCGTGGGTCATTCGCCGTTCCCAACTCAATTTTCTTAAGGTTATCTGCAGTGGTATGGATTCCATCTTCCAGTTCTTTTGGCGCTGGTGGGAATTCTGAGATTACCTCGTCGTTGCTGTTTTCGAAGCACCAGGGAAGGTCATCCATGTTCTCGGGCTCTTCTTTTGATATCGTGATCACGTGACAAGTACGAATTCGCTTCCAATCCCAATGTGGAACTGGTTTTTCTTCCGTGGACTTGGGCTCGTGCTTCTGTGGCGGCGCTACCCTCCAGTTATCGGACAGAGCGAACTTGCCAAGCTGATACTGATCTTCGACCCAATTCTTGAAGGTGAAGCAGTCTTCGAGAGGGTGCCCTATCACTCGGTGATAAAAGCAATAGTCCGGGTGTGAGACCTCGCCCGCTTGTTCGGGGTGTTTAGACTCCGGCAGTGTAAGCATTTGATATTTTAGAGCAAGATCCAGTATCTTCTTCGTCTTGTCCCGAGGAAACGAGTACGCTCGACCCATTTTCTTCATGAGGGATAGATCAATAACGCTCGACTCCCGTTTGCGTGGCTTCTTAGCCCTGCTTTGTTGTTGTTGAGCGCCTTTTTGGCCTTTCAACTTATTGCGTCGAGCCTTCTTTATAACAGGTTGACAAGGAGCGGCATTTTCATCTTTCACGGCCTGCTGGAGAAGGCGTTGCGTCTTGGCTCTCTCGTAGATGACCATTTCGCGGTTATGGTCGTCTCGGACTTTTTGGCCCGCTTCCCTTATAAGCTTGTCCATTTGTTCTTCGAACGACGCACTGGGCTCTTTTGCATCTGGAACTTTCACTGGCTCAGGATTAGCGTCCTCCCATTGAGCATCCGCTTCTTCATCGAAGTCATACATGACATAGCAGCTGTTTAGTAGCTCTCGTTTCTTTGACCGGATGTATCCAAGTCCTTTTGTCTCCATTCTCCCATTAGGCAGTTTGCGTTGAGTCCCGGGAACGTTCCAGACTTTGTCATAGAACTTGGCTTTTTGAACGGTCTGCTTGAAGGGTATCCCCTGGCGTTTCAGTAGCTTTTTCAGACCTTCCGTATAGTATCTGGGAAGACGGATAGGCTGAAACCTGTCGAGCGTAGGATCCGCGCCATGCCAGATTTCTTTTTCCACCTTGGTTTCTTCAGAGCGGTAGAATAGAATTACTTTTTCGCTTTTTCGCCTGGGAGGGATATAGAACATTTGCAGCTCTTCTACATTGTAAATATTAAGTGCATCCAGTTCTTTATGGTGTTTAAGCTGCACTATGGCGACTTGTAGACTCTGCTCTTCGTCAGCGGACGTTCGTATTGAAGGTCAAGCAGAGAATACAGCATGGATCTCATCTTCCGAGTCGCTACTAAAGATCAACGTAGGAGCGGACGGCCATGGCCTGTTGTGTTGGGATGGACCCGAATAAACTATCTCCTCTTCCTCCTCGGTATCACTGCCGAAGATAGGGATGGTGGCGTTAGCTTTGTTCTCCGGGTTGTGACACTTCTCCGTGTCTTCGAAATCCGGTAAGAAGTATTTGGCATCTTCATATTTGCGGACCTCGTTCACAGAGAACGGGTTCAGTTCTCCCGTCACGGTATACTCGAAACCATCCTTAAAATACTTCATACACTGATGTTGCGTAGAAGGGATGATGTTGTACTCATGTAACCATGGTCAGCCGAGCAAAGCGTTGTAGCATGTCTTGGCGTCTATGACGTGGAACTTAATGTCCGTGACGAGTAGCCCGAAGCGTAGCGTCAGTATTACAGACCCAAGAGTTCTTGATGACTGGGAGTCAAACCCGGAGATGGTGATCTTGTCCCGAGCAAGGTGCTGGACACTCATGCAGATTTCTTTTAACACCCGCACGTTGAGGAGATTAACGGAGGATCCATTGTCGATCAGGATTTTGCCTATCTTTATATCATGGCAGTATCCTGAAACATAGAGGGGGCGATTGTGTTCGCATGTCCCAAGGAGAAGGTCCTCGTCGCCGAAAGTGACATCGGCCGTGTGCACTTCCTCCAATTCATCCTTCATCTTTTCCTCGGCCAGGCAAGCTTAGAATTGTTCCGGATCCTGTAGTGCCTTGATTAATGAATCTCTCGCCTCTTTTGATAGCAAAAGGGCGTCAAGAATGCTGAGCTATGACGGTAGCTTCCTCAGATGCGCTAAGACGTTGTAATCCACCTTATTCTTCTTCGGCGGGTCCTTGGCACTTAGCTCCTCCACCACTTGGTCATCTAAGACGATATCTTCGGAGACCTTTTCTTTTCCTTTATCTTTTCTGTTTGAGGGTCCAAGTTTCTTTTCGGGCAGCGTGCGATTACGTAGCCGGATATTTTCGCAGACCTTCGGCTCTTCTTCTTTTCTCGAAGTGGACTCTTTAAAGAGAGGGGCAAGTTCTAGCTCCTCATCAGAATCGCTCCCGAATGTGGGAACTTGTGACCCGCCGGTGTTAACCATGAGACAATCGCCGGTAGTTCTTTTAAGCCCTTCGGTCGTATTTCTTTGCTCCCGACGAGTTTTACGCTTTTCCCGCTTAAAGTGTTGCCGATGAGCAACGTATCCTTGCCACCATCTATCGAAAGCTTTGCACTCTTGAATGGGGTGCGAAACCTTCTGATGATATAAGCAATAGGACGGGTGCATTTCTATTTCACCGGTGATGCTTCCTTCAGAGGATGGTAGTTTCATTCCCATTGATATGGCCTTAGCAAACCTTTTCCTCATCTTGAATTGGCTTTTGTCGATAGTGGGAGTATTTTGCTCCAGCGGGATCGTCTCATCTCTTTCATCAAGTCGCCGGCGCTTGGCCCTTTCAAATATGACCGCCTCACGTTCTCGATCAGCTTTACTTTTCAACCGAGCTTCATTAAGGGATGCGTCAATTACTTCATCTGATGGCCCCAGAATTTTTTGTTCAGGATCTGCCCCCAGCGTTTCAGTACAAGGAGTTTCCTTATCGTCCATGAACGAATGGGAAATCACATGACAGCTCGCCACGCATTCTTCAGATTCATCAGATGAACTTTCTCCCTCATCTTCCTCTTGAAAGACGTGATTGAGGAACTCTTGGAATGTAATGGGAGTCCGTGCCTTTTGGTTGTATTCCTCCAGCGCGTCAATTTGTTTTTGCAAGTCCGTGCGCTTGTCGCCAGGCTTCACGGGCTTCTTTGACTTCTTTTTCTTCTTCTTCGAAGATTTTGACGGCTGGTTGCGAGTGCTTGAGCCACCACCATTGGTCTTTGGAGTTGGACGTGGCTTCAACATCCCTTCAATGACCCGTGGTTCCAACGGGTTCTTCCACCTAATCGCTGGACATGTCTGAAGATCGTTTAGCATCCTCTTTGTCTTGGCTGATAATACAACCTCCCAAGGAGCTTCTTCAACGACGGAGCATGTTGCCCCTGGCGTATTCGTCCCCTTAGAGGTGTGGGGCTGCGGGGGATTGACCTTCCATTTGTCAGATAACGCGAATTTGTCCTGTCGGTACTGGTTTTCAAGCCAATTTTTGAAAACATAGCAATCTTCAATCGGATGGCCCAGTACTCGATGATAAGGACAGTAGTTGGGCTCATTGACATCACTTGGTTGCAGCGGACGTTTCGAATCCGGCAAATTTATGAGTCGGTTGCGCAATGCCAGCTCGAATAACCTTTTCGTTTTATCTCGGGGAAACGAGTAAGGACGCTCTAACCTCTCCTCAAGGTCTATGTACGGGCGCATATTATTTTGACGCACAACCGGCTTCGAGTTGCTCGGTTGTTGTTGAGCATTAGCGACGACGATCACTTTTCCCTTCCCTTTGTCATTTCGGGAGTCCGGCTTTGGAAGAGGGGGTTTATGGCCCATCTGATCCATTTGTGCTAGTTTGTCAATCAAGGCCTGGAAGGTAGTCGGCTTGAAAAACATCATAAATTGCGAGATGGTTGCTTGCGGATCAAGGGTTCCCACAAACATACCCACTGCGGGAGCTTCTTCAATGCGCTGCTCGCACTTCGACCATAAGTTCCGCCATCGTATAGCATATTGAACCCATGTCTCGCCTGGTTTTACCCTGGCGTTAATCAGTGCCGTCATCGGGGTGCGTTCACTGGCGCTTGCAAAACGCTGAGTGAACAGCAGCTCCATCTCCGCGAAGGTTTTGATAGAGTCGTTTGGGAGCTCAGAGTACCACTCGAACGCCGTATCTGACAAACTTCCAACAAACTGGAGAAGCAACAGTTTGTCGTCACCGCCGGTGTTGCCGCAGAGTGCTCTGAACTGGGCAACATGCTGGTGAGGATTGCCCGTCCCCTTGTAGACATGGAACTTGGGAATTGTATAACCCGGCGGGTACTTGATTTGATCGTACCAACTTGGATATGGCCGACCCGTTTTTACGACCTGGCCGGCTGCTTCGGTCGCACGATGAACCCGTATTTGTTGGGCGATGTACTCGTCCAAATTAGCTTTGGAGATTGTATCCTCTTTAGCCGTCGACAGAGCAAGTAGAGGATTTGATGTCTCTCCCCTATCGTCTCCAAGGACGATCGGGGGCTCTTCAGCCGGAGGATCTTGTTGTATCATCATCCCTATCATGTCTTGGAAGAGGAGGCCCATACGCTGTATGTTGGCTGCTTGTTCAGCAGCCTCTTTGTCCTTCTTCTCTAATATTCGACGAAGGAATTCGGCGTCGGTTTCTTCCTCCTGGCATTCATCCGAGGACGTTTCGGGGTTTTCTTTTGGCCCAGTAAGTGCGGCCATAGCGTTCATCATCTCTTGAAGCTTCTGTTGCTGCTCCTGCGCCTTGGTCACTGATCGCGTAGGCGGTCGATGACCCGTAGATAAGCGACGGTCCTCTTTACCAGACGCCACATAGACGGTATGAACTACAATGCCCCCTGACTTAGGGCGTTTGGGTTCACCACCTCTGATATTTGTCGCCGACGCGGGGTTTTCTCCGGCCTCCTTTTTTTGTGGGTCGTTGAAGTTGAAGGGGCCGTTGCAGTGGGCACCCTAGCGATCGTTGTCCCCTACTGTTTAATAGGACGGTCTTTTTCTTTTTGCACCTTCGTCTTCTTTTGTTGACGAGAGTGATCTGGGTCGATCACGGAGTCTTAAACCCTTCGCCAAACCTTGTATATTTTTGAGGACAGCCGTTGAGGGGGCTGTTCTTGCTTTGTTTCTGGAACTCTCTCCGCAGGTGGAGGAGATCTTTTCATTGTAGCGGTCGGAGAGTTCTTATGTACCCTCCTCAGCAGTTCAAAGCTGTTCCCAGTTGGAACAGCAGCGTTGACTTCTACCACTGGAGCCGGTGGAGTTAGCCCTGAGGGGGAGTTGCCCCCTGCCTTCCTCACTCGTCGCCAATGGCGACGTCGAGCATGAAGAGCCGTTGGGACTGGCTCGGAGATTGAGACAGCTTCTTCTTACCCCCTGTCTGAATGAGGCGCCGCTGGTGTTAACCTCTTAAAGAATGAAGTTGTCTTTTGAGGGATGATATTCAACCTGTCGAAGACAGAACCTCGAGCAGGGGCAGGAGCAGGAATCGTCAGTCTTGAAAAGACTGACTCTTTGACAGGGGAAGCCGCCTTGACGACTTCTGGAGCAGCAGTTATTGCCTTCCTTAGGACAGCCAATTTTTAGTTCTGATCCAGCCTGGCGAAAACAGAGGCTGTTGGTTTGGTAGTGGGCGACCCGTTGACAGGGACCGTCGTAGCAGTGAGCCAGTCGAAGACCGACTTCTTGTTCACTTCCAATGCAGCTATTGGCATAGAGAAGCTTGTAGGTGGGATCATGGTCTCGAAAAACAGGCCGGTGGTGGCCTAGGTCACCTGTTTTACCGGCAGAGCGAGGAAGGAAGCCGCTTGGGGCCCATATGCTACACCTCCAGGGGAGGTGGAGCGTCCGTTGCAGTGGCACTTCGAGCAGTTGGTGCAGTTAGAGGCCATTGATGCTTAAGTTCTGCGCCAGGCAAAAGACCAAATCTTAGTAACTTAAAATCCAAAGGCAACCATTTAACAAACCGCGATTGGTTCGCGAGGACGACACATGAAGTGTGGAGTGGAAAGTGGAAAAGGTCCCACCGGGCATGCCAGAATCTGTTCCCCTCCGAATGGCGGCCGACGACGTTAGGACGTCTTGCTTGAGATTCGGGGCAGATGCTATTTGGTTTTATCTGTCTACCTCTCCGAAGATGCCAAGTTGATTTATGGCACCGTGTATCGGAGGTTTAGACGGATGCGGCCGATGTAGCAGACTTCGTCAGATTCCCCCTCGCTTGAGGGTTTTTTGATTGTGGGGACGCTCTTCCCTGCAGGCCAAGCCCCTGCAGTTAATTACGCTACCGCATCGCGGTAACAACTTTCTCCTTCTCCAGAATTTCACTTCGTGTCATGTGTGTTTGTTTTGTTTGTGGTTGCCCGTGGATTATATACGGAGACTATTTATTTCGTCGCCCGTAGGACGTGGATTAGTCCAAATCCGTATTTACTTAGATTTGGGTTTGGTGTTTTAGTTTAAGAATATGTTAGCCATATTTAGGCTAAGATCGACTTAAACGTTTGTTAAGGATACGTTAGTCTGATTTGAGACTAAGATCAACTTAACGGGATCGTTTGGATCCGACAAGAGAGCATTTGGGGGCTCTATTGTTCCAGTTTAGGGACATAGTGGTCCATTATATGCATGGCCATCGGGACCCGTCACCTCTCTGACGTCGTTGAAGGATTACAACGATAGGTGTCAGAGGAGTTCGGAGATGTACCCTTGAACTAGAGTTGATTGGGGGTCTTATAGTCCAATTTGGGACTAAAGTCTATTTGAATGTTTAAGGATGCGTTAGCCATATTTGAGGCTAAGATCAACTTAAACGGGATCGTTTAGATCCGACAAAAGAGCATTTGGGAGCTCTATTGTTCCAGTTTAGGGACGTAGTGGTCAATCGCCAGTTTACGGACGTGATGGTCCATATTCCAGTTTACGGATGTGGTGGTCCATTTTCCAGTTTAGGGACGTGGTGGTCCATGTTCCAGTTTACGGACGTGGTGGTCCATTTTCCAGTTTAGGGACGTGGTGGTCCATATTCCAGTTTAAGGACGTGGTGGTCTAATATTAGTTTAAGGACGTTTCGGTCCGACATTAGTTTAAGGACGTTTCGGTCCGACATTAGTTTAAGGACGTTTCGGTCCATTATTAGTTTAAGGACGTTTCGGTCCAATCATTAGTTTAAGGACGTTTCGGTCCATTATTAGTTTAAGGACGTTTCGGTCCACGAGTTTAAAGACCTCGCAGTCCATATTGATGTGTGGTCGTCGGGACCCGTCACCTCTCTGACGTCGTTGAAGGATTACAACGATGGGTGTCAGAGGAGTTCGGAGATGTACCCTCGAACCGGTCGTAAATTGATTTAGGGAGCACCCGTGCTCAGTCAATTTAATTTGAGGACTTACGGCCATGATTGGGCTAAGTCCAGTTGAAAAATATCCAACGCTTTTATTTGTTTTTGGTCTGTTAGACCTGTGCTAGGGCTTGGCCCATTTTTAAACAATGCATTGCATTATTTTCTATTTTTTTGTTTGGGCTCTGCCCATAAAAGATGCAGAGCATCAATTTATTCTGGGCTCTGCTCATTTATGAATGATGTAAGGCATCTATTTTACTTGGGCTCTGCCCTTTATAAATAATGCAGAACATCAATCTTATTTGGGCTCTGCCCCTTTTATTGCTTTGCAATTTATCTTGGCCTGCTAGGTCTTTTGATTTGGGCTTGGCCCTTTAAGAAATGCATTGCATTTGTCAGGCGCTTTGCGCCAATCAGAGAGCGCAAGCGCTTGTAATGTTGACACGTGTCGCGCAAGCGCAGTGCGCTGCGCTAGTGCACTGCGCCTGCGCTGCTGACACGTGGCGCGCTCTGGTGGCCTGCGCTAATCCAGGAGCGCAACAGCGCAGTTTGCAAGTGCAAAGCACTATGATTTAAGAATTTTTTTGATTTAAGAACCAATGGTTCATAAAGGAAGTGCAAAGCACTTATTTGTTTCCTTGATCTAATTTAGATCAAAGAAAAACAAGTTTTTCTTTTATTTCAGGAACCAAAGGTTCATAAAAGTGCAGAGCACTATTCCTTATTTTGTTTTCCTTGTTTTAAAGAACCAGTGGTTCATAAGAAGTGCAAAGCACTGTTTATTATGTGAAGATCATTGATCTTGTTTTTAGATCAATGATCTATTAGAAGAAATTTCTTCTATTCTGTGAAGGTTTTTACCTTTTTCTTGAAAAATTTTTCAGAGCTCTCTCTGTTTGAAGCTCTTGATTTTTCAAGAATGTTGATGCCTTTGAATTGAGGTCTAGGGGCCTTTATATAGTGCCCATAAATTTGTTAAAGAGATCTTTCTCTGAGTGATTTGGGGAATTTTCCCCACCGTTGGATCTTTGATCCAAGGGCTTCTGTTTTACAGAAGAAAATCTTCTTGTTTTAACAAGAACAAAAAGATTTCTTTGAAATCTTAATTCTGTTTGGCGCAAACGCCCCAGCGCATGACACGTGTCAAGCAGCGCAACTGCGCTAGCGCATCTGCGCTGACACGCGTCTCGCAGCGCAAAGCGCAGCGCATCTGCGCTGACACTCGTCGCGCAGCGCAAAGCGCAGCGCACCTGCGCTGACACGCGTCGCGCAGCGCAGCGCTTGCGCAACTGAAGCATTGCTTCCTTTAATTTTTCTTTAAATAGAGCTTTGCTCTGATTGGGTGCGCTGCTTTGGGCGCTGCGCTGATGTGTCTGCGCCTGACACATGGCGCGTTGCGCCCGGGATTTGAAGCGTTGCTTCAAAATTTGAATTTCGAATTTCCAGCAGAGCTTTGCTCTGATTGGGGGAAACATGTCCTAAATAAAAAAGAAAAGAAAAGATCAAATAATAAGAATAAAAAAAGAAGTAATATACTTCTTTATTAGATCTTTTGATCTACATATAAAGGCACAGCCTTTTGATGAACCATTGGTTCTTTAAATCATGAGGTAAAACCTCTTGTAACAAGAAAAAACTTATTTTCTTAATCTAAATTTGATCAAGAGATTAAACAGTGCCCTGCACTTGTAAAATTTGTACTGTTGCGCTCTTGGGTTGGCGCAAGCCACCAGAGAGCGCCACGTGTCAGCCCCAGAACAAACTGCGCTTTGCGCTTTACAAAATGAGCATTGCGCTCTTGGATTGGCGCAACTCACCAGAGCGCGCCAAGTGTCAGCAGCACACTAGCGCAGCGCAATGGCGCTTGCGCTCACCAGAGCGTGACACGTGTCACCATCATATGAGTTTGCGCCTTGCGCTCCTCAATTGGCGCAAAGCGCCTGACAAGCCACGTGGCGCACTGTCAGAATATTAAATGCAGCGCATTATTAAAGGGCAGAGCCCAATTAAGAGGTCCAATGGACCAAAACAAATGCTCTGCATTATAAAAAATGGGTAGAGCCCAAACAAAGGTCTGTCAGACCAAAACAGATGCTGTGCATCATTTAAAAAAAGGGCAGAGCCCAATTAAAAGGGCCTAATAGGCCAGAAAAAATGCACTGCATTATTAAACAAGGGGCAGAGCCCTAGTAAAGGCCTAACAGGCCAAATACAAATAAAACGTTGAACATTTTCAACTGGACTTAGCCCAATTCTGGCCGTAAGTCCTCAAATTAAATTGAACTGAGCACAAATGCTCTCTCAAATCAATTTACACCCGGTTCAAGGGTACATCTCCGAACTCCTCTGATATTTGTCGTTGTAATCCTTCAACGTCGTTAGAGAGGTGACGGGTCCCGACAACCACACATCGATACGGACTGTGGGGTCCTTAAACTCGTGGACTAATGCGTCCTTAAACTAATATCCCTCCCCAAATGGGAATCATGGACCACTATGTCCCTAAACTGGTAATATGGACTGTGGGGTCCTTAAACTCATGGACTTATGCGTCCTTAAACCGACAATACGGACTGTGGGGTCCCTAAACCCATGGACTTATGCGTCCTTAAACCGACAATACGGACTGTGGGGTCCCTAAACCCATGGACTTATGCATCCTTAAACCAACATTCGTCCCCAAAACGGGAATGTTGGACCACCATGTCCCTAAACTGGAAATGGACCACCATGTCCCTAAACTGGTAATGGACCGCTATGTCCCTAAACTAAAACAATAGAGCCCCCAAATGCTCTTTTGTCGGATCTAAACGATCCCGTTAAGTTGATCTTAGTCCCAAATTGGACTAACGTATTCTTAACAAACGTTTGAGTTGATCTTAGCCTCAAATATGGATAACGTATCCTCGAACCAAAACCCCAAACCTAAATCTAAGAAAATACGGATTTGGACTAATCCACGTCCTACGGGCGACGACATAAATTAGTCTCCGTATACAATCCATGGGCAACCACAAACAAAACAAACACCCACGACATGAAGTGAAATTCTGGAGAAGGAGAAAGTTGTTACCGCGATGCGGTAGCGTAATTAACTGCAGGGGCTTGCGCTTGCAGGGAAGAGCGTCCCCACAATCAAAAACCCCTCAAGCGAGGGGGAATCTGACGAAGTCTGCTACATCGGCCGCATCCGTCTAAACCTCCGATATACGGTGCCATAAATCAACTTGGCATCTTCGGAGAGGTGGACGGATAAAACCAAATAGCATCTGCCCCGAATCTCAGGCAAGACGTCCGTGTCTTGGCCGCCATTCGGAGGGGAACAAATTCTGGCACGCCCGGTGGGACCTTTTCCTCTTTCCACTCCACACTTCGTGCGTCGTGTTTCACGAACGAATCACGGTTTGTTAATGGTTGCCCTCGGGTTTCAGGTTACTAAGATTTGGTCTCTTGCTTGGCGCAGAATCAAACAGCAATGGCGTCCAACTGCTCAAACTGCTCCAAATGCAAATGCAACCAACGCTCCGCCTCACCTGGAGGTGTAGCCTATGGACCGCAGGCCGCTTCCGTGTTCACTATGCCTATGGAGCAAGTGACTCAGGCTACCACCGGTCTGTTCTTCGGGACCATGCTCCCGCCGGTGAACATTAATGTCCCGCTGCCGAAGGAAGCGCAAAAGAAGTCGGTCTTCGATCGACTTGCTACTACCACGGCCCCTCCCAACGGGTCGTCCAATTCTTCAGTCTTCACCAGGCTGAGCTCGAGCACCAAAGGGCCTATCAAGAAGCCCATAACACCTGAAGTGGCCATTCCAAAAAAGATAGCTGCTCCTGAAGTCGTCAAGGCGGCTTCTCCTCCCAGAGGGTCGGTCTTCACGAGACTGACTGCTCCCGTTCCCGCTCCCGCTCAGAAATCTGTTTTTGACCGGTTGGACGTAGCTTCTCAACGGACGTCAGTCTTCAAGAGGCTGACACCAACAACCACCCACTTGAACGAGGGGCAAGACAAAGCCGTCGCTGAACCAATCCCAACAACCCATCACGCCCGACGTCGCCACTGGTGCCGGATAAGGAAGACTGGGGGCAACTCCCCCTCAGGGCTAACTCCACCAGCTCCAACAGTGGAAGTTAATGCTGTCGTTCCAACCGGGAACAGTTTTGAGCTGCTAAACAGGGTACGCAGAAATTTGCCAACTGCGGTGCTCAAAAGATCTCCTCCACCGGTAGAGATCGCCGTGGAAGCAGAACCAGAAAAACCGGAGCAGTCTCCTCAACGGCTGTCCTCCAGAATCTACAAGACTTGGCAACGAGTCCGAGAATCGGTGATTGATCCGAATTCTCTCACCAGCATAAGAAGTCGAAAGTTCGGCGGGAAGAAAATCCCCCTGTCAAGCAAAGAAAGACGACGACCACCTGGGTGCCCAAAGCAACGGCCCCCTCAACTTCGACGGCCCACAAGAGAAGAAGGCCGGAGAAAATCCCCACGCCTGCGGCGAACGTCAAAGGCAGTGAACCCAAACGCCCTAAGTCCGGGTGCATTGTGGTACACACCATCTACATGGCATCCGGGAAAGAGGACAGCCGTATATCCACAGGTCATAGACCGCTTACGCGATCGGTGACTAAAGCTTAGAAACAGCAGCAGAAGCTCCAAGAAATGATGACTGCGATGGCCGCGCTCACCGGGCCAAAAGAAAGCCCAGAAGCATCCTCGGATCAGCGACAGGAGCAAGAAACCGACGCCGAATTCCTTCGCAGGATACTTGAAAAGAAGGACAAAGAGGCTGCAGAACAAGCAGCCAATATAAAACGAATGACCCTTCTGTTCCAGGACATGGTGGGTATGATGATCCAGCAAGATCCTCCTGCTGAAGATCCTCCGATCGTCCTTGAAGATGACAGAGGAGAAACGTCGAATCCTCCACCAGCTCTGTCAACAGCCAAGGAGGAAACCATCTCCAAAGCTGCCATGGATGAATATATAGCTCAGCAGATACGAGTTCACCAGGCAACTGAGGCAGCCGGTCAGGTCGTTAAAACGGGACGACCATATCCGAGCTGGTATGATCAGATCAAGTACCCGCCGGGCTACACGATCCCAAAATTCCATGTCTACAAGGGGACAGGCAATCCCCATCAACATGTTTCCCAGTTCAAGGCTCTTTGTGGCAATACCGGTGGCGATGATAAGCTCCTGCTTCGCCAGTTCGTCGGCAGCTTGTCGGAGACGGCGTTTGAATGGTATTCCGAGCTTCCGAACGACTCCGTCAAAACTTTCGCTGAAATGTAGTTGTTGTTTACCCAGCGTTTCGCAAGCGCCAGCGAGCGTACTCCGATAACAGCTTTGATCAACGTCAGAGTAAAGCCGGGCGAAACCTGGGTTCAATATGCAATCCGGTGGCGGAACTTGTGGTCGAAGTGCGAACAGCGCATCGAAGAAGCGCCAGCGGTGGGCATGTTCGTGGGCACCTTAGATCCTCATGCAACTATTTCACAGTTCATGATGTTCTTTAAACCAACCACGTTCCAGGCCCTGATTGACAAGCTAGCTCAAATGGACCAGATGGGCCATAGACCGTCTCCTCCAAAACCGGACTCTCGAAATGAGAAGGGGAAAGGAAAAGCGATCGTCGTCGCCAATGCTCAACAACAGCCGAGCAACTTGAAGCCGATTGTCCGTCAAAACAATTTGCGTCCACGCGTACCCCTCGAGGAGAGGCTAGGACGTCCTTACTCGTTTCCTCAAGATAAAACGAGAAGACTGTTCGAGCTGGCATTGTGCAACAGACTTATCAATCTGCCGGATTCAAGACGCCCGTTGCAGCCAAACGACGTCAATGACCCAATTACTGTCCCTATCACCGAGTATTGGGTCATCCGATCGAAGATTGCTACGTCTTCAAAAACTGGATTGAAGACCAATACCAACATGGCAAGTTCGCGTTGTCCGAAAGATGGAAGGTGAACCCGCCGCAACCTCATACCCCTAAAAAGGTGAATATGCCGGGGGCAACGTGCTCCCTTGTTGAAGAAGCTCCGTGGGAGGTCGTGCTATCAGCCAAAACCAAAAGGATGCTCAATGATCTCAAGACATGCCCGGGGATCAGGTGGAAGAACCCGCTAGAACCCCAGATCATCGAAGGGATGCTGAAACCGCACCCAACTCCAAAGATCGGTGGTGATGGCCCAAGCACTTGTACTCAGCCGTCGAAATCTTCAAAGAAGAAGAAGAAGAGATCCAAAAAGCCCGTGAAACCTGGCGACAAGCGCACGGACTTACAGAAACAGATCGACGCGCTGGAGGAGTATAATCAGAAGGCACGGACTCCCATCACGCTCCAAGAGTTCCCCAGCCATGTCTTTCAGGAGGAAGATGATGGAGAAAGCTCGTCAGATGAATCTGAGGGTTACGTGGCGAGTTGTTATATGGTCTCCCACTCGTTTACAGATGATGAGAAAACTCTTTGCACTGAGAAGCTGGGGGCAGATCCTAAACCAGAACTTCTGGGTCCATCAGATGAAACATTTGATGCATTCCTCAATGAAGCTCTTTTGAAAAGTAAAGCAGATCGGGAACGCGAGACGGTCATATTTGAAAGGGCCAAGCGCCGGCGACTAGACGAAAGAGTTGAGACACTCCCGTCAAATCAAAAGATGTCTGTTGCGGATAAAAACAAATTCAAAACGAGAAAAAGGTTTGCTAAAGCCATATCGATGGGGATGAAGCTACAACCCTCTGAAGGAGACATTGCCGGCAAAGCAGAAATGCACCCTTCCTATTGCTTGTATCATCGGAAGGTTTCGCACCCCACCGAAGAGTGCAAAGCTTTCAATAGATGGTGGCAGGGGTATGTTGTTCACCGGCGGGAGAAGCGCAAAACTCGTCGGGAGCGGAAAAGTACGACCGAGGAGCTTATAAGAACTACCGGCGATTGTCGCATAGTTAACGCCGGGGAAGCGCAAATTCTCACATTCGGGAGTGACTCTGACGAGGAAATGGCTCTTAGCCCTCTCTTTAAAGAGTCCACCTCAGGAAAAGAGGAAGAGTCGAAGGCCTGCGAAAATATCCGGCTGCGTAATCGTACGCTACCCGAAAAGAATCTCGGACCCTCAAATAAAAAAGATAAAGGAAAAGAAAAGGTCTCGGAGGATATCACCTGTTCATACCATAATATTGCATTATTATATTCTCCATTCTTGTTCTTTTTACAAATAAACATGTGCTTTTGACCCATGTCTGCTACATAGTACAGGTTACAGGTTCTTGGATCTAAAATAGTGAAAAAGATAAAAGACGATGCAAAAGTGAAACTACAACCAACAAATATAAGGATCTTGATCAAGCCTACATAAAAGATAAAGTTCACAAAGTACAAGGCAGCGCAAGGTCCAAGATCGCGAAGCCACGGTTAAAATCCACCATAATTATTCACTGGAAAATCTGGAAGAGAACCAGAAGCTATTTTAAAGAAATAACCAAAGAAACAGGAAGCCCAAGAACCCCAGAAGCAGCCCACAAAGAATCAACAGAGCGGCCGCGGTTCAGCGGCCATCTAGAGCCCAAAGATAAATATGTTTTTACCTAAATGCAAAGCGGCGCAGACTAGTCAACCTAGGGGTATTTTGGTAAATGCAGACATGCGGCAATTGTAAACCTAGGGTTTTCTATGTCCTATAAATAGATACCCAAACTCTTGTATTAGGTCATGCCTCCTTTCATTAATAAAATTCAGATTTCTTTTGGAGAGCATCGGTGCCTCTTTTCATTTCATCTATTCAGATCTGACAAGTCTTGTGTAAATGTTTGGAGAGAGCCATCTGTAAAGTAAGTAGTTTTATTTAATTGCCTTAATATAGATCTTTAATTCCTTGCCCTAGATAGATAGATAACATGTTCTTCAATTCCCTAATGAGCGAGTAGTCTCCTCGCTTGTTAGGATTAGCTTTGGGGAAGGCTTTTGAGAGATGAGATCTCTCATCCCTTTCTTGCCCATCACATTTTTTTAATAGGACTCCATGCATACATGCACACACCGCTCCCTACGGCACCCTATCCCTCGAGGTAGCGGTGATACCGTAGTATAAAGGCCCGGTTGAGCCTGTTTTCCATGGAGGTTAGGGTAAGGATTGATAAAGGAAGGACAAGAACCTAAAGGAAGAAACATCTTCTCGAATGGTTCTAATCCCCTTTATTAATAATTACCATAATACCTCATAGATCTTAATTTGGGTATAGAAAGCGGTGAGATTTATTTACATTTCCAAACCTACCCTAAATCTAACCCTAGCAAGATTTAGATCTAGATAGATTTAGTTTTTAGATTTAAATAATCCGACACCCATCGGAATTAACTCGTTAGAGCCATTAGGAAATTCACAACATCCCTGTGGACCGACCCGTACTCACCGCCTAGCTACCAAGCGACGCCGTTCTTGATTGCGGTTTAGAAATATTTTTGACATACGAATCAAATGGCGACGTTGCCGGGGATGGCGTGTTATTTCCTTTTTGCAATTTCGGGTTAATATAAATTAAAAAATCATAAAAACTGAAAAATCACAAAAATATAAAAATATATCATCTGTTATTTTTGGAAGGGTATTTTTGTGAATCTTTGCAGGATCGACGGATCTGGAAAAATCCAGAGTGCGAAATAGAAAAAGGTAGATCAGAACAGAAGGGAATTGGACCAACATAACACCAGAATTTTTTCAAAGACCTGAAGCCTCAACGCTGCCGCCTTTCCGCTGCGCAAGCCGCCTCCCGCCGCTAATCCGCGGTCCTTCTGGCTCTTCATCGCGCGAAAATTTCACTGTTTGTTTCCTTTTTCCCCCCTGCAACCTAAAATATATCTTTTGTCAAATCTCCTGCAGGATTCTTTGCGCTTAAAAATTTCCCCCCTTCCAATAACAAATCTTGTGCAGGATTCTTTGCACCGCGCTTAAAATAAAAAATTGATTGCAAGTGATTTTTTTTCTGTTTTGCATATCTTTAATCGGACTTTAAGGGGCTTGAGACCAATCCAGATTGGGTGGGGATTTCATCATCCTTCCCAGGACCCCAGAAATCACATACGGCATTTGCATTGACCAATCTTTAATTAAAAAAAATACTAGACTCGGCCCTAAGGACGTCGCGCTCAATAGGACAGAGGACTAGTTATAGGCATCGACCGTTTATCCTAACCTGACTTTCGGTGTCTAGGCAAGTGTGTCCAAGGCGAGTGGTTACTTAATTAGGACCACTACTTGTAGTGGGGAGCCTCCCACTCACCTGGCACTTACCTGGCCGCAATTGGCGGTGAAGAGGCGGTTTGAGGTCCTATTTCTAGTCCTTTGGAACAGTTAGGAGCTGTCTAGCTGACCTAGGTGACCCTAGATCTAGGCCTGATTGTGCATTTGTGGTTAATTGAAAGTGTGTCTAAGCCCTTTATCGAAAATTTTTGCAAAACGTTCCAAATAAAAAAAAAAAGAAAAAAGGAAATTTTTTTATAGAAACTTGCAAAATTTTTTGTCGCTAAGAAATCCTTGCACCCCACTACCACCCACCTTCTTTCTCTTCTCTTTCTTACATCATGGGTACCCCACCTCACAAATCTCTTGCCGAACTTTGGTATCCTGAATCTAACTTTGCCTCTTACGCGAATTGTTTCAGTCGATTTAAGGATGACCCCTCCATGCCTAAAATTTCTTTGAAAGATCAAATAGAAGCGTCTAGGAGAAACAGTTCGACTTTGCAATCCACTTTGTATCAACCATCTCAACCTTCACCATCTTCGTACGTTGATACCACTTTTTCGAGTCCTGTTGTAACTCCTAAACCCATGTCTATCGCTGAGCATATTGCACAATCTCGTAGCCGATCTTTCACTTCTCTCCACACATCCAATTCTAGGGGTCAACAAGTCCATTCACCTTCTTATCCAAATGTTGATCTTACTCCTGTCCAACCATCCAATTCCTACCAGTCCTACCCGACTTTCCCACCTTCACTAGACATTGCTTCTCCACAGCCATTAGGGAGTTTCACGTATCCAAACAAATTTGAATCTTTTACCGAAACCCCTTCACAACCCATGTCTAGTCTAGAACAGTCGTTGGAGGCGTGCATTGCAGCAACAAACAAAAATGATGAGGAATGTGGATGCGTCTATAGCCGCCCTTATACGACCTAATGAACCGGTAGCTAGTTTCCAATTAGCTCCAAATATTCCAATGTATGAGGAGGCGGTTGGACAGAGTGAGAATTTGAGAGGAGAGTTCTACACCTTTCCAAATCACACCTACCCATACCCAATTGAATCCCACAACTCCGGTTTTCCATCGATTATCCCAAATGCTTCATCAGTTGATAATAAAAATGAGTTGTGCGACTTTGTAGTACTTGATTTGCCAGATTGTGAAGAGTCCCTTTCGAGTGAAACCACACCTAATCCTTTTGAATCTTACACCTCCACTCTAGAGCCTAAAAATCAATTGGGTCGAAAAAATAGTTGGTTTAGTAAATACTGCATAAAAATCAATAATATTGCCCATAGGCGTTTTATATACAGAGAGAGGATAATGGAGGAAAGAGGCCATAGGAGAGAATTTCCTCATATGGCGTCGAAAAAATATACCCCCTCTCGTTTTTTTTGACGATCGGCATTCATCGTTATCATCTAAAACGTGGGTACACCAAATTTCATGTGATTTTATACCTTTTTCGCACCGTTAAATTAGTTGGTTCAAAATTAACGGTTTACCGACAATAGGACTTTTTATATTGCTAAATCAACGGCGAAAAATGTGTAGAATCACATGAAATTTGGTATACCCACGTCTTAGATGAAAAAGATGAAGATGGTGGATGCCGATCGTCGGAAAAAATGAAGGGGTATATTTTTTCGACGCCATAGAAAGAAATCCCCTCCTATGGCCTCTTTTCTCCATTATTCTCATATATAATAGAGACACACATATATATGAGAATAATGGAGGAAAGAGGCCATAGAAGGGAATTTCCTCCTACGGCGTCGAGAAAATACATCCTCTCTTATTTTTTCCGACGATCGGCATCCACCAACTTCATCGTTATTATCTAAGATGTGGGTATACCAAATTTCATGTGATTCTACAACTTTTTCACCGTTGATTTAGCAATGTAAAAAGTTCTATTGTCGGTAAACCGTTAATTTTAAGCCCACTAAATCAACGGTGAAAAGTTGTAGAATCACATGAAATTTGGTGTACCCACACCTTAGATGATAACGATGAAGATGGTGGGTGCCGATCATCGGAAAAAATAAGAGAGGGTGTATTTTTTCGATGCTATAGAAGGAAATTTCCTCCAATAATATCTTTCCTCTATTATTCTCTCTCTCTCTCTCTATATATATATATATATATGATAATAATGGAGGCAAGAGGCCCTAGAAGACTTTTTGCGTTGGGTGGCGGCAAAAATTACACTCTCCACCATTTTATTCGACTATCGGTATCTTCCAACTTGATATGCATTCTCTAATTTGTCGACACATAAAATTTCATATGATTACAACACCATTTCACCGTTGACTCAGCAATGTAAAAAGTTCTATTTTCGGTAAACCGTTAATTTTGCACCCATGAAATCAAACGTGGAAAAACGGTAAAATCGTATGAAATTTGGTGTATCCACATCTTAGACGATAAAGATAAAAATGATGGGTGCCGATCGTCGAAAAAATGATCGTCGAAAAAATGATAAGAGGATGCATTTTGACGACATAAGAGAAAATACCCTCACATGGCTATACCCTACATTATTCTCTCCCGAGGGCCCTAAAAG
This sequence comes from Agapanthus africanus, assembly GCA_030015575.1. Classification (NCBI taxonomy): domain Eukaryota; kingdom Viridiplantae; phylum Streptophyta; class Magnoliopsida; order Asparagales; family Amaryllidaceae; genus Agapanthus; species Agapanthus africanus. The sequence continues at coordinate 373,596,955 of CM057339.1, read as the reverse complement.
GCTTTTTCTTCTTAGATGGCGTCAACAAAATATATCCCCATCATTTTATTCGACGATCGGCGCCCATCATCTTGATGTCCATCGTCTAAGACGGGCATACACCAAACACCTTTTCCCCGTTGATTTAGCAACGTAAAATGTTCCATTGTTGGTAAACCGTTAATTTTGCACCCACTAAATCAATGGTGAAAAAACGGTAGAATCACATGAAATTTGGTATATCCATATCTTAAATGATGGAGATCAAGATGATGGATACCGATCGTCGAATAAAATGATGAAGAGTTTATTCTTTTGACGCCGCCAAAGGAAAAAGCCTCCGTCGTTCACTTCGGCATTCAAGATGCTCCATCTAGTTTCAAACAAGTCTTCTCTCAACTCAAAAATGGAAGGGCTCATTCCTTTGGTGTTTCGAACGATAAAGCGACGAAAGAGCAGAAGAAGCTATAGGTGTCTCTCTGAAGGCACGGTAAGCATGAAGGACGTACAGCTGCAAACAAGCAGCCATAATTTTCTCACTCCGCAGCCGGAGAAGAAACAGGGTGGCCTGAGAAGGCAATTCTCGTCGCAGCCCGAAACTCGAGTCCTCCAAATTTTCTCACCTGAGAGAAAGGAGACGCGATTTCCCCATGCAAAATGAGTTCTTGTATATAATCCTCAAGTGTGTGCCTTTTATTATGATTTGTTTGATTTCGTGTTTATTTTCTTTTAGATGCAAAGTCTGGAACTCTGTTGGTATTTGGAATGATTTTTTCCGAGTGGTTCAGATGCTGCATGTATAAAAATCCCTATTGAGAGAAGATTCAAACTTTTTTTGGCCTTTAGTGCAGAAAATTAACGCTGCCCTTCGGATTTTAAGGTAATGCGCGTTTAGCCCCTCCAAATTAGAATACCCTTTTCTGGCCTCTCTAAATTCCGAGAAATTTGGTCGGCTCCCTATATTTTAGAAAAGTTCTCACGTTGATATGTATGATTGATATGTATGACGCACGTTGATATGTATTAGCATTAAACTGTCAAGATTTAAAAAGATTTTTAATGACTTTTAGTTAAGATAATAGATGTTTTGAAAACTTTTTCTTAAAATTAGGGAAAATATATTTCCACATCGATCCTTAAAAAAAATGAGTAAAAAATATTTTAAAACTTTCTATACTTCTGGAAAAAATATTCACATAATGCTTTTATTTTAATAAAGACGCATCACACGTCCCAAATACTAGTTCAGCCATAAGGCTATGATTGTATTGATGTCAATGGAACAAAAATCAACAAAGCATGCAGCTGAAGCATAAAAAACCTTGAACTTTGATTGCTTGCATTCAGATCTTGCTTGTTTGGGTTTTTTGACCATAAATGAAGAGTAAAATGACTCCCCTTTTCATTAAAATAAAATTTTACCGAACAAGTACAATAATAAAACAAAATCAACGAAAAAGAAAAACAAAACTCCAAATCCCAATCGGACACCAATCCTCTTCGCCGATCGGACTCCTCATCATTGAATGGGCATCTTCCTCTTCGCCGGATCAAACCCCGCATCCTCAATCAATCGTGCATTCATCCTTTTGCTGCATCGGACTCCGTGTCCTCGCTCGGGCATCATTCCCTTACTCGGATCAGACTCCACATCCTCAATCAGATATCCGTTCTCTTCCCCGGATCGGACTCCGCTCAATCGGGCATCCTCCTCTTCTCCCACCTAACCATCAGGTTTGGCTATCTCATCCCCGAAGCCCCCAATCCTAATCAGATCACTCACCGTTGACCGGATCCACCCACCACACTACCGGATCCGCCTATCTTATCGCCGTAGCTAGCCATTCCTAATCAGATCCATTCATCATTGAATGGATCCGCTCTCCCTCGACCGGATCCAACCACCTCGATCTTCATATAATCAATCTTCAACTCCCAAAAATAAATAATAAAATAGAAAGAGACCAGGGATGAGAAAGATCAAGCTTCCCCATACTAGGAAAAGCTCCGGCTGCAGCGATGCTCTAGCTGTATGGATTCAAAAAAATCGCCAGACAAATTGCTTGTTAAAGTTAGACCTATACTAACAAGTACAAGTCATACAATTTTATAGGAAAAAAGAAAAGGAAAGGATACAACAGTGCAAATTATTATAAAAAATCTAAACGACACAACATAATTACATCACACTCGCATAGAAATCCCATTGATGATAAAATCAATGATATTAAGAAAATATAACAGATTTTAACCAACAAGCAAAAAGGAAACAAGATACATTCTTACAATCACCAAAATGTCATACATGTGTATTTAAGGGGGAAAAAGAAACCAAAAAAGGAGCTGGATGAATAGAGTAGCAATGACAAATTTTCCCTCAAAAAGAAGTAAAATGGCTTTGCTTCCTTGTATCCCCCACTGCCGTCTTTCGTATATCTCTATACCTCAAAATTTTACAAAAAGTCGGCTCCTACTTACACCAACTCTCACGACTAAGTAAATGTAATATAGACGAACCCTCTCTCGGTTTTTCTTATCTACATTTGGTTAGGAAAAGACCTTTCTTCATTTCCTTTCAACTCCAAAAGTATATGGTTAAATCTGTAAGTGATTAAGAGAATAAGTCACGAGAGTCGAAGGGCCATTTGTTGAAGAAGCAGTTTCTTTTGAGCTGCGCTAATAATGCCATTGCACTCGGCATTGACTAGGACCTCTGTCATGATTGCGGCAGCATGTCCCGTGGGCTCCTCAGATGCCCTCCTCAGCATGAACATCTGCAACCACAAATTTTAGGCAAAGACTCAGTTTATGAATTATGATCCTGATTTTGATTGCTCAAAATTTGGAGAAACAGTACAAAGTAAAAATATGAAAAGAATATATAGAACATCTCTAATACTTTAACTCAAAAGTCTCTTAAAATCTGAAGTCGTTTTCCACACGTTTAACATGTGTACGAGTGCTGCACGTGCAAAATACTAGTATTTATATATTGAATACAATCTCTTCGGCCACTTTATCAAGCTTGGGCATACAGCGTATCACATATCTACACAGTTCAAAGGTTACGAGGTTTTGATATCATCTTGCAAACCTTGGGCATGAGAGTATGTTGGCTTGTTAAAGCAGTATGTACAGACTCCAGTGGGAATTCATTAAAACATACAGTCAAAGACAAATAGCCTGCATTCCTTAGAGCCACACAAGTTTGTTCGTAGATACATGACTATATCTTTCTTCACGTGGGTTCACAGTTCAAACAGGATAGATATATTTGTTTAATAATAAAGCTGTGGGCGGGTATGAATTATAACCCCTTGACCAGCCTGTTGCTAGGAGGGGGCTGCCAAGACAGGGCAATTGGGATCAACTATGGCACAGCAGCTGGATTCAAATGTGGAGTTAACAAGTTGACTCCCAAAAAGAATCTAAATGCTTATATAGTATTTAGCCATGATAAAGGTCAAATGATCAGGAATTTGATCACTTAAAACCAAAAGTTGATACAAAGAACAAAATTTGATCAGGAATATGATACAAAGAACAAGTTAAATACTAGTTCATCCTAAGTGGGCCCCCCATGTCTTGGGCAATCCACTTAAAACAATTCAAAATGAATTGTTTTTTAGGCATCCCGCCGTCAGGATCCCCCTCCCACCGTCGGGAGGTCTCAAAAGGGGGTGTTCCGACTTGCTTAATAAAGCAGTGTTAGGACCCTTCCCGGATAGACGGTTTTGCCTATCTCCCAGAGAGATATTGGGGTGATTCTCTCCCCCCAAATCACCCTGAGATCAAGAGAGTAGCTATACGCTACTACCATTCACAAAGGGGCATATATACCCCTCTATCACCACAGAAAAGAGGATCTCATTTTCTAAAGGATAGAATTTCTTTTGAAATTCTCGAAGAGTGAAGACTTTGACAAAAGAAGAAGGTAGGAGGTGCCCATAGGAATGGATATCCATTCTTTGCTCTCTCTCTCTCTCTCACACACACACCCCTCTCTTTTCAATCCGGAAGGGGATAAGATGAAAACTTCTACAAGTTTTCATCCTCAAAGGAGGAATTCGAAAGCCATGACCATGGCTCTCTTTTGAACGAGATGAAGGACAGAATATGAAACTTTCATAATCAGAACATCAAAATTCATGTTCTTGACCCTTTGATGGAATATGGTAGTAAAATACTGCATTCTTCCTATAGAACATGGCATCAAAACTATGTTCTCTCTATAACACAATCCATGTGTTCATCTTGCATAAGAATTATTGAAAATGATGACATCCATTTTCATTTCTTGTGTTGAAAGCTCAATCAAGCGAGCTTTCTCCATTATTCATACAAACTTGAAAATGGCAAGTTTTGATGATACTTTATACAAAGTGTCCATTAAAAACACAAACATACCTTTTTTGCTTTAAGTGGGAATTCCTAAAAAATGGACATCCCGTCGACGGTAAGCTCCAAAAAGAGCTTCCCCAAGTATCGTCGAAGGCCTCAAAATGAGACCTCCCACTATCGGGGCCCCTTACCAACAGCGGGAGGCCCCAAAATAGGCCTCCCACCGATGAATCACCATTGTTTCTTAACAGAATGTAGACCCCACATAGAGTGGTCTATGTTCACTTAAAATAAAATGACCACATAGGGTCAATCCATATATGTCAAAATCCACATTAAAATACACTTAAGTATACAATTAAACTCTTAAATTAGAGTTTTCTCATTATTCTTGTAATTTTTGCAATATTGATGTAATTTACTTTCAAATTATACACAAATATAAATGAAATACAATAAAGTTTCTCATATTTTTCTGTTTGCGAATATTTTTCTTATATGATCACCGTGATGTGTACTTAACCATAAGTGCTTGTGCTTATGGGAAATCTCGAACTCAGGATCTTCTGGTCAAATTTTAAAACTCAAATTTATTTTTGTTCAAACTATACCTATTTCAAACGTTCAATTGCTGGAGTAAACAAAATGTAGTGTCTCGATTTGACCGGAACGATAATCCAATTGTTTACAAAGTGGCAGAGTACCCAATGTCGATAAACTATCTTACCTCAGGAGTTGACATAGAAGCTATTTTACCTATCATGGAAAGGAATTGATTTACTGACAAGCTCTGTATTCAACCACAATTTTTCGAAAAAAACCCGTTCAAAGCGATAAACCGATATCTATTGAAATTCTACTACCTTTGGAGATTTCAAAGCCAGAAGTTGAGAAGCAAAGAATAAAGAAAATATGCAGTGAGCCATAGGCAAGTAAGGGGATAACCCTGTTGTTTATATCTATATCTATATGTAACTTGACTCTTTTAGTTGGAAAGCCATAATATCAATAAAAAATAATCGTTTGTATTATCATATTCCAAGTTGTTTAAAGCGTAGTTTTAAGTAATTTATACAATTTAATAATTTATAGAATGGTTTATGGTTTTAATTTTTCCTAAACTGATTGAGTGATATATACTCTGCTTTATAATTTTAGCATCAAAATACATAAGTAATAAGAACCGAAGTTTGGCTCTAAATCAATCATCAAGGAGTCGCCTCAAGTCCTAACTTCCACAAATTTGTCATGTCTTGTACCTGGGTTGTGTGTCCCATATGCTCATACCCTATATTTGGGTTTATGCTTCACAGGTCATGATGTTGACTAGCAATTAGGCAGGGCACTATTGAAAGATAATCTCCGATGGGTGGTCATTTTTTATCCACGTTTGTTTAATATAAAACGTATAATATCAATCAAGACTTACCAAATAAAAATATGTTCAGATAACAATTTCTTGCTAATGGCAGATCAAAGAAATAATGGAGCAACCTTTTTACATAAACAATTAATAAGGAGGCCATGATATGCTAATTTAGTCATGAACAAAACCTTTGCTTTTCATGACAAACTTACGTACGACCTCCAACTCAGGAATATTCTCACGACAAAACAAAACTTTAGATTTTCAAGACAAAAGTCCAATTGGACCAAGAAGAAAACTCCAACTTTTATAATCGGATGTAATCTTATGCAGTGTCCTAAATGTAGCAGATACATCGAAAAGAGAGAAACGATATGATTTATCAGCTTAGTATCATTTTGTTGTTTTGGAGAAATGTCGGCCGATATAACCGAAATTTGATATCGGTTAATATATCACAACCTTTTCTATTAAAATTTTCTTGGAGTTTCTGGGTTTTAAGGAAATATTCAAACCCGACACGCAATTATGGAACCAAATACTTAAGTTACAACGCCCAACAAACCCGATAGTTTTCAAAACCTTTCATCATCAATAAACCCTAAATCCAAGTTTCCTTCTTGTCTATGACAAACCTTAACAAAACCTTAGATTCAAGCTTTCTTTAACAAAGGTATCATTTTAATAGTAAATTTAGGATTTCTATCTACCTTTGATAATAAATTTCTGAAACCCTAGATCTGATTCTCTTATCTTCGTTTAAGAAAGATTATTTATATTAAGTTACATTAACGATATTAATAATATTTACTATATATGTGTCTACATCAGAAAACAAAAATTTATAGTTCAGCATTTACAAAGTATCTCCTGATATATCGCAACTTCCAACTTGAAATTTTTTATGTCGACTTGACATCTAACATTTAGAACATTGTATGCATAGTAAGAAAGTGAATATTGAATGATGACAAAAAGTTGCTTTATATATTATATATCTATTTAATTATAAGCAAATAAAATATGATTTATTTTTATCTAGTCCCATTAGATGAACTATACCAGTTATGTTCCGTAATCCTAACATATAATAAAAATTTATTAAAGAGACAATAATTAATTGAACCATTATATAATCTATTAATCTTTTCTTGTTTTGAAGGAAACTATTAACCTATTATTGGAGCCATTATATAATCTATCAATCTTTTTTTAAGAATATCTCTTACATTTTAATATATTAACCTTCAACGCAAAATCAATAATCTAGTTGGGACTAAAATGAGACCTTATTAATTAGTAATAGTAATCTGATTCACTCATGAATTTATTACATAATTACACATATTTAATACTTCTTTATATGATTCCATTCAATTTCAATCATTCTTCCACTTCTTTTAACCCTTAGTATTAACTATTGTCACTGCACAAACTACAATCAACATCAAACCATTATAAAAGCTTAATTGGTTTCTTGAAAATTTTGCTTTGCAATTATCCCTAGCCATAACTTAATCAACTTAATTGTTCAACGTTTCTTCAACCAAATTAATGACCATTATTTTTTCATTTTTATTTATTTTTGTCGATAATTTTATAAGACAATAATATCATAATATACCCAATATTGATGAAACAATGCTGTTCTGATTTCTGAGCGGCCGTTTAAGCGCTTAAACGTTTTGGGTCCTTAACCGCTCAGCTTTTCTTTTTCGTTTTTTGTCAATAAATAATGATTCTCATTACATTCCAACTATTTTTATGTTGCTTTTGTACAAGCAAATGCCTAAATTTAACCCAAAATTTAACAAATTTGCTTACACAATATATTTTTTGTTAAAATATACTCAAATAATACAGTACAAAATTGAAATTTTCTTAGAATTTATTAGCTTATATAGTGCTTATAAGTTTTTCGATACCCAGCATCAAGCATCATAGCTCAAATCGGTAAAAATACTTACCAAATTATTAAAAAATAAATAAAATATTGTAGCTCAAAACCGGACGGAGTCAAAGTCGAATTGAAATTTCAAGATCGAAATTCAAAAACTACTCGAAATCGAAATAGAAAACTCAAGGATTGCTCGAAATCGATTTAGATCTCGACTTCATGAAGTTGATAAACCCAAAATTTTGGAGTTTTGAAACCCAAATCTTGAAGTGTCTCAAAAGTCGGCTCGACAACTGTAGGATTTATCCAGTCGGGAACGAAGAATAGAAACGTGGAAAAAGAGAAAAAGAAATATATGGAATGTTGTATTAATTGGTATTTGTTTATTCTTACTCCAATAACAATACTTATATACCCTTTATAACACTTATGAGATGTATACATCAATAAAATAAGTTATGCAATATCACCCACTTAAGCGGGATAAAGCGGAGCGGTGAAACCCGAGTCATCCATCTTAAACAAAGTGTACTAGTTGATCATAAGATTTATACCTCTAGATACAAAGATGAAATGTATTACATGCAGATTACTCGTCTTGCTCAAGAGCATTGGTGTTTGATATGATAGGATTTCCAATGTTGGCCCCATTTACATATTACAAATGCACTCAATATATTAGTTCAAGATTCCATGTTGTATCGCAAGTAAAACAATAGTCATCAGACCACTATGTACATTCAATAGCTAATCAGATCAAACTCTCCTTTGTTATGATGATATGTAAAGTGAAAATAAGTTTCCACAATTTTATCAAAAAAAAAAATTGCAAATAAGTTATACATCTAGGTACAATCCATCATCATGATCTTCAAATATCCGTATAAGAATTATGACTTTAACGGTAAGGAAATTAGGAATAATAAAAATCCTAGTCTAGGTATAATTGCAAAGTAGATTTGTAATAACACAAATGAGCCTATTATCCTAAACGTTGTTGAGTGTTAACTACATTAAAGAACATATTTTTTTCCAAATATCACATCTAGATGAAAGGAAGTAATGAAATCATCTAAAGGATTATATATGAATTACAGTAATCTAATAACTAAGTGAATTACTAATTTATCAGGTCAAGTTTTTAGCCTATCTAAATGCGATGATGACTTTTAATTGTTGGCAAACTAAAATATAGGGTCAATTGATTAAATTATGTTTAAAAAGTAACCATACTATTTTAGGATATGGGGTTGGACTGTAGGACTCATAGATAAAATGCTAAATGAATTCTTTTTAATTTACTAGAATTCCAGGGGAAAAGATAGATCTTGATTGATGCGATTATATAAATACAAATTCTATTATGTTTGCTTATGATAAAAAGATGACAAAACAATTATAGAAGTTTTATGGCATCTTCTTTTTTCATTCTCTATGTTGCTAGAGAGACAAGCCCTGAATTATAAGAGATGAAGACTTCACCTTGATAGATTAGAGGAAAAGTTTTGCATGAAAAGCAAACCTTCTTCCTCTATCAGACTTGCGATTCAAGATTCAAAGATTCACAGTTCAAGATTCAAAGGCTAGATACCAATGCACGAATGCAAGATTTCCATACTAATCTTTTCAGCAATAAAGGCTTATGGATGAATATCTTCTTCTGCCGCACCAACAGAATCCATTTTCTCAATTTACACACGGCCACTACCCTTGAAGTGGAGAGCTAGACACCTTATTTGCCAACTATGAAAAGAAGATAAAACTACGAAGTCTACTTATAAAAACTACAAAGTCTATTGATCATGGCAAGGTCAGATTCTAAGAGGTTGATTACTTGGTTCGTTTGTTGCCAAGATAAATGCAATCGTTGCTAGTAACCCGTGCTAAACTTTTATTTGGCATATTGAATTCTCCTTCTGAAAAGCTTGCTTAAAAATTGATTGTATTATGTGTCATACATCGCAAATCTTTTTAAAGCAGTTTCGAGCACCTTTATAATGTGGAATAATATTAGTTACAATTTTTCTGCTATTTTGACTGCATCGTTTGCTGCATTTAATTTGTTGCAGCAAAGGCTGCATTTTGCTACATTAGTAGCAGTCTTGCATCAAAACGAACACCAAAGATTTAAGCCACCTGGAACTGCTACAGCTAATGCTCCACTTCTGGTGACCTAAATAGCCTCTAAGTGGAAAGGGGAAAAGTTTGGAAATTGCTTTCTTGTTTGTTGGATATCATACAAATGTTGATAATCACCCTAGGATCTCTGAATTTTTTCTTTTCTTATTTTTCCTTTTCGCTTCCTACACCACTACTTCTAGACCCTATGGGAACAAAAAGAACCTAAAGCATATCCATGTTTGCCTCTCTATACATGTTAACTAGGAGAACGCTAGAAACCCATAGTGCATCAAGGACAAAGAAAAGGTGAGCAAAATACCTGCCCATGATGTGTTATTTCCAAACAACCAGGTTGCTGGATCCATGGTTCCCCATCAACCTGAACAGGGTACGGACTGTTAATGTGCAGTCTAATCACTTTCCCTTGGGCCAGCCTTTGAGCCTGTGAGAGTCCTACCTGCAAACATAAAAAAACGCATACCACTGTGAATATATATGAATTTAAGAGTAATATCCACCAATTGTTATGGAAATCTGGATTTGCTGTCTTATAGCTTAAGCAGTATCTTGTCATTCCACATCATTGGCATTAACATGATACTGTATCAAAAGAAAACGCAAGTTGGAGATAGACATACTTGAAGCTTCCCAAGATGCCATGTTCCTGATATGCAAACAACTTCAAGCGCTTTATCATGCATAGATTGTAAATCAAAATCATCGTCATGGTCATACTCGTTTTGCCAAAGGTCTACCCCTCCCATGTAGCTTCCAATGTTGAGCACGATCACACCTTCAGCATCCTGATAAAACAGGGAGAGATATAAGTAGTGAGAAGCAAAAGAGGGGGATTTTTATTTTTATGTTTTAGGGGAGGGGTGGGGGTGGGAGTGGGATGGGGTTACCTCCGGGATTTCAATATTTTTCCCATCAACTTCAAGACTCACTTGCCATGGCAAGTCAGAACAAGTCCTATCCACAATATCCTTCGCGCCTTCTTTGGCATACCGTAATTTGTTTACAAACTGTAAGTTTAAAAGTTAAAACATCGGTCAGTTCCACAATTGTACTAATTTTTGCCACGATACACGTTGTGGCAAGCTTGAGACAGAATAACTAATCTCATTTCTTGACGCCCAGGGTTTAAGGGTTTCAGTGCACCAGAAGGTATATTTCTAAACATCTCATGCTTATATGAAATATAATTGCATATAGGAAATGGCTTGAATATTTCTCAGTTTTGTAATTTGCATGAATTGTTAGTATTATAGAAAAAATATATAAAAATAAAAATCGCTTCCCATATCATTGCCAGCACTACTGGACAACTATTAATTACTAACCAAACATCCTGAGCCGGACAAACCCGAACTAATCATAACACAAATCGCTCGAAACGATATTAGAACTAGGGGATTACCATGGCTAGAACAAGAAGGGCAAGCATATGATAAAGGCTAGTTCCAGAAAGTTAAAGAATTGCCATGGCATGAAGTGAAAGGCTAATTACAAGTTGGTGTCAGGCAATAACACTATAATTGCACGGCAAATATACATGATCCATCAGGATTAAAAAAAATTACCCTTTTTTATAAATTTATTTTATCATGGGAATTAAGAAATACTGTTCAGGTACAAAGAACTGATGATTAAATAATGGGTAAAGTTTGTCCTGTACCCCTCCCTACTCTGGCTCTTATTTTATTAAACCCTCCATACCTTTCTTGGATAGGCTAAGGTAAATTTTCAGGGGCTGCAAAAAATTGGTAGGGTAAATTATTTGTTCGATGGGTTTTCCAGAAAAACCCGTGGCAAATATGAAGGGTTCTGGAACCATCTTTTCCAACCATTTAATGATCAGATATTTAGCTTCCAAAAAAGAAAACAAAAAGGACATATTCGACGTCTTAGGAACATCAACAATCTATTGATGGGAGAAGTTCCGGATACTATGCCTTCATGGTTCATTCCATACAGGACCAAGCATTTAGTGCTAAACCCATGGCATATATTCAAACTTTACCAAAAACTGTAATTATCATGGCTAGGCAGTAAGATAAAATGTCATCTATTACAAAAAAGATTTCACCTGGCTATAAAACTTATCAGGTCTTTCTTCACGCATTGTATGAAAGTCGTAGGCAACCTTTGCATCACATCCGACACCTATGCAAAGCAATAAAGTTATTATGTAATAAAAAGAAAAAAGAATAAAAAATAACCATTAGGCATCAACATCAGCTAGCACACCTAGATAGTTTGTCATAAACTTCGCTTGTTTTTTATCTTGACCCGGGTCTGTATTATCTTCCTTGATAGCAACTGTCCAACGATCTAGCATTGTCACTGCAGCTTGGTCAATATCATGCACAAGTCCCCTTAAACCACCTTGTCCTTCCACAGAAGACAAACCACCTCCCCAGTGCAAAACTCTAGAAAGGTCGTTCCCTGTTCCAAGAGGAAGAATGGCAACAGATGGTGGAGATACAAAGTTTGCCCTTTCAATTGCATCAAGAACCCAAGCTACAGTACCATCCCCACCACAAACAAGAACCCTAAAGTATTTCACATTACGGAACATTTCAAGTCCAATCTCTGGCCCTTGAGAAGCACCGAGCTCAAAAATCTGCAGAGAAACAAAACAACTGAGCCTAAGGATCAATCACACATATCAATTCTCTTTGCATTTGACTGAATGGAATTACTAACCATTTTGTAACAAGAGTGATAAATAACACACAAACAAGTGTGTGTATATGCATGCACTCATAAACACAAACATGACTGAGGAAACACTTAATGATGTCAACTCACTTAAAAGGAAACAACTGTTTCTCCGAGAGAGTACTAGCAGAACCATGACAGACTTGAGTTCTTCAATGGAAACTAAATGATAGAAATTTGACTTAGAATATTTCAAAAGCAAAGTAATATATACTATAAAATTTTACAATGATGTTGACAACAAACCAGAGCTAACTTATAAGATAAGTGTCCATTTATTAAAGATAAATTTAGATGAGCTTGCTCTCCTAATTATTTGGCAAGTGTAAACAGAAAATGGAGCAAATAAACATATACCAAAAATATTCATGAATAATTAAAAGGGGAAGGGTTGAATAAATTTCTCTCGGTGAGTTCCCTGCTTGAGTTTCATAGAGTATCATTGTTGACATGCTCACAATATGGCCTTATTTACTTCAGGTTTCTTCCCACATTCTGCACCGCCTATATTAACAAACTTCCATATGATATCAGGCAAAAGGTCACTAGGATGAATGCTCAACTGAGAATGGTCAAACACATCATCTGCTTTGGTTTCTAAATTCTCCAAAACATTTAGTCATGCATGCATGTTCCATTCGTCGTCTTAAACCTTGTATATTCATCAAATTTTCCATTAGGAAATATTCGACCAATTTAACTTGGATGAGTACACAAATTATTAGCTAGCATTCCTATGCATCTATTACGCGTACAGTAACGAACTTCCATAAAATCTCTGGCTGAAGGTCACTAGGATGAATGCTCGACTGAGAATGGTCAAACACATCTACTTTAGTCGCTAAATTCTACATGACATTTGGTCATGTATGCATGCATGTTCCACTCAGTCATCTTAAACTTGTATATTCAACCGTTTTTCCATTAGGCGAATTGCAACTATTTTAACTTGGATGAATTCACAAATTAATAGCTGGCATTCCTATGAATCTATTAAGTCAATCTAAGCTGAACATAAATTTTCTGCTTCCAACTAAACTTGATATTGTTATTATTTTGTGCAAACAACCCCCCCCCCCCTCACAAAATTGGAATTCACTTAAACAGGAAGGCTTTAGTATGCCCAATCCAAAAAATCAACGTTTTACCAAGTGTATGTAGCAAAATATTCAATATAATAGAAATTATGCAATTTGATAGTCGTTGCACATAATGATCATAAGTAGGGACGGAGCCAGGAATTTTCATTTGGGGGGACCAGTAAAACCCATCTCAAATATAAAACTATACCGATATATTAAAAGATACTATTAAATCTATTTTTAAAGCCACAATAAGTAATGTACTTATCGTGTTTATAATTATATTATATTATATTAATGTAAACTGTAAGGGTTTAAATACAAAGAAACTACTTTATTTTAATAGATGTTCTTACAAATAAATGCTGCTTTCACAAATAAGCAATTTACTTGCATCTAAATTAAATACCTACTTGAATTGATATAGTATTCTTGATAGTTTATGTATACAATATTATGTTATTTATTATTTTTGCTTGTAAAATATATTATTTATATTTGAAATAAAAAGAATGCATCTATAGAAACCAAAATATATCTTATAAAATTTATACCTCATACTAATTATTAAACATTTGAGTTTTCAAGAGATCATGGGCTAATAGAAAGGTACAAGGATAATTTTTTTTGAAAAATCTTGGGGTTTTTTGTAAAATTTTCTTTTATGACTTCCAAAATATAGGGGGGGGATGAGGAATGAGGGGATTGAACCAAAAGATCAACTAGCTCAAAATGCAATGCCCTTCCAATGGACTAACTTCACTTGATGTTGTGTAAATCACTTAGCTATTATATGTAGTAAACATATATAGAAATTGAATGTCCAATATAGATATATATAGAGGTACCTGGAGCCTTGGGGGGAGCCTGGGCCCCAGCCCGCCCCCCTTGGCTCCGCCCCTGGAATCATAAGATCAGAGAACTTTCATTGACACTAGTAGCATAGTGGGACATAACATCAAAGCAAAGGTCATTGTACCACATATAAAATACCATATCTGGTCAAAAGTAGCTAAATTATCCTAGCATTAGCATCTAATAACATATATGAAGAAAACAAAAAGAAAAAATTACATTAAATCAATCGTTAAGTATGATCTACCCTTAAAGAGGTATAACACTCACCTGTGCAGGATTCAGCAGCATGTTTAATCTTCGTCGAAGCAAAGGTCCACTTTGAGCACCACTCTTTGCATTGATGAAGACGAGCAGAGGTCTTGCATCCGATGGAACATTAACCACCTCGTATTTCTTTCTCTCACAAGTATGAGCAAGACCACCCTCGTTCTTCTGGTTAAGGCACCCACCAGTCTTGTCATTTGATGACTTCTCCAAGGCAACAAGCTTACTAAGCACCGATTGGACCATTGTGCTCTTGTCTGAACCATTATGCACTTTACCATTAGGTGGAGAAATTTGGTTGCTTCCATTTTTAGTCCGACTACGCCGTTTTCTAATACGACTCCTAACCGTGGATGCAATGATCCCTTCCTTAATAGAGCTCAGCATTCCACCGGTCTCACCCCCACCGTTTACTTCTTTCACAGAGAACGGAGATAAAATAAGTCTTCTAAGCGACCCTAGATCACAAACATTACCGGTCTCTTTCAATAATTTGGCATGGCAATCCACATGTATGAGGCACTGACACCACAAGCATCGCCATATAGGTGTAGGTGAAGCACCAATAAAAGGAATACCACACATTTCATCGCAGTAGTAGCAAAAGGAAGAGGTCTCAGGATTCTCATCCAATTCAACCCATCTTTCTGACCAATGATGCAACAATTCAGAAGAGCCTGCTTGTGCTACACACTTGCAATCCTTTGTGGCAAATGGAGAACATTGGAAATGAGCCGCGACACCACAGACTGAGCAACGATGAAGACGAACATTGCAGTTTCCCTTTGTACCTCCAGCTTGTGGCGAGACTAAAGAAGATAAGCAAACACAGCACATTGAAGGTTGCCCACTACAACACTCATCTTCGATCCACGTGTGATGAGAAATGGGGCATTTTAATTTCTTCCACGCCTTCCTCTTTTCTGTTGCTGCAGCTTTAAGCCAGTTCAAGGATGCCTCCCTCTGCAGCCTAAGGAACGTATAGATGAGGGCAAACAGCCCAAATGACCCGGTGACAAGCCATCCAAAGATTTGGGGACCAGAGAAACCAAATTCATTAACAAGGCCAAAAAATTTAAGTTCTAAAACCATCATGGGTATCCAAGTTCCTTCCTTATCTGTGTACGACACTTTGCATCAAAGTCGATATGGCCACAAGCAACACCTGAAAAAATATTGCTAGAGTAGTTATATGTATAGTTGAACATCCATTACAATTCATGTAATATTAGTTGAATATTAATAAAGTTCTATAGTTGCACTTAATGAATTATAATGTGGGTATTCTTATTTATCTATAATTGTTATAATATCCTTAGACATTATATTGGTAGATCATGCACTGTGATGTGTCACTTGCATGGAGATATGATTAACTTTAATAATTTCTTAAATCGAGTACTTAACCTACAACTAGCATAGGATAGCTTGAGTTGTGACGGGTTATCATGCATGATACACACATGTGAGATATGGTGGTGTGTCTCAATCACAGAGAATGGAGATTCTCTAGACGTATGCCATGAGCGCATATAATAATGTGTGGTACATGACCTTATTTGAATTCTTTAGGATATGTCACCTATAAAGATGGAGAATTCAAACTGTTACATAATCCCTTTGACTTGATAATATTGTAGTTTTCGATTTGTTGACAAGTAAGCTTTGATATGATGGTAAATCTTGTCGTTTTGACAAGAACAAGAAACCCGAAATATTGGGCTGCTTGAATGCATTTAGGAAAACTGTGGATGTCTAGATAGAATCTGACATTCTCATATTGATGAGAATAAGTTTACCGTTCAATCCCATGAAAGCGTCAAATCCTGCAGCTATTTTGGAAATTGTTATTTTTCAAAATTATATTATTATTATATTTAATTTCGAAATGAATTTATTGTGTTTATGGATAATTGAAGATTTAGGTTTTGAGCGATTAGATGATTTTATCATGCTCGGTTAAAAGACCTAAAGAAAATTATCTTGATGTTGAAAGGGGTTGCATGTAAATTAATACTAATTATTCTTTCGCATTAGGAATAACGTTTATGAACAATTGACTTGATAGGTGCTTGATTGTTAAATTAAAATTGTCAATTGATTAATTACGAATTAATTGAGATAGACAATTAGTTCTCAATGTGAGAACCACTTGGTCCCACTGCAAAATCTTAAGGTAGAAAAGCAAATAAAAACAAATAAGAAAAGAAATAATATAACACAATATATTATGTCATAATGTTAAGAAGTTTAGTCTCACATCAATAAAATAGGAAAATGTATTGTACCACAACCCTATAAAATGATGGCTATAGTAGTTCATAAAGAATAAGGAAAAATAAGAAAAAAATAATTGAGAATTATTTAAAATCTTCTCCTCTTAAAAAGAAGGGTTTCTATCGCCTTAGTTTTTTATATGCCTCCTACGTAAGGTGGTGGACTTGATTGGAGATTTCTGCAATTGTGGTAGCTACAAGAGAGAGTTCTTTTGCTAACAAATGTTCAGATCTGCAAAGATATGTATTTATGATTCATATTGATGAATGATCGGAGATCATATACACCACTTCCGCTGCTTTATGCGTGTAAATTCCTTCAATTGGTATCAGAGCACACAGTTGCTCTTATAGAATTAGGATTTTTAATTAAAAAAATAGATCTTATAATAATTGTAATTTCTTAGATCTAAAATTATTAGATCTAAACTATTTGATAAAGATTAAAAAATTTAGATTAGATAAAAAAATATGTTTTTGTTAGATCTATCAAGATTATAATTATTATGCGTGTAATCCAAAGAATAGATTTCTTGATTAAGTTTTTGAAACCAAGTTCTGATTTTTTAAATCAAATCAAGAATATAATTGTTATGCATGAAATTTATATTGATGGATTTTTAATTAGATTTTTGAAAATAATTAAAACCCTATGTTCATAATAATTATATTTTCATAGATCTATATTATTTAATAAGATTAGATAAATAGATTAGAAAAAAATATGTTTTTTGTTGGATCTATGAAGACCATAATTGCTATGCGTGAAATCAAGATTTTGATTTTTGAAATCAAAATTATTTTTTCTGTTAAAGTTTTGATTTTTGAAATCAAATCAAAATTATAATGAAATCTATAAAGATAGATTTTTATTAAGTTTTTGAAATCTAGGTTTTGATGAAAAAAATTATTTTACTGTTCACCGGCGGCCGACGGCGAACCCGCCAGCGCTCAAGCCGGCGGTGGGGCCCAGAGTCGACCCTACTAACGGAAGCAGCAATAGTTGCTGCCTCCCCAATATTAAAACTGAAGCGGGCAGGCTTTTAATTAAACCCAATAACCCATTATTCTAAGTCTAAGGAGAATATTAAGACTCTCGTGACTGCTCGCTATGCTTCTAAAAGAGGGTCTGGAAAATTATTTTAAGGTCCTTGGAAATTTAAAAACGCGTTTCAGAACCTTTATTTAATAGGATTAAATATTTAGATACCCCTGGATAATTATTAAATTGATTCAAGACCTTTATTATGTGAATATGGGATTGGATAATTATCTGTAAGCCCCTGTAATTTTCTGAAATTATATGTTAGTCACTATATGGTATAAATTATATTTATATGCGGTTCTTTTATGGAAAATACTAGAACTAATATTATGATTAGTTTCTTACGATGCTTTATATAATATTGCATCGGTTTCATAAAATTTATATTTGAAAAATTGTGTATGAAATAAGTTTCAAAACTCCATAAATAATTATGGATTATTTTGCGGATTGTCATTTGTTTAATTATGAATTAAAATGAGGACAATATAATAGTAATTAAAATTGTTTTATAAATTAAATATTTTCTCAATTAATTTTACAATAGTTGTATGCAAGTGTAGATAGATTTATAATTTATGAAATTTAAATCTAAAGGCTTTCCATCGTAGAGATGTATTTAAGACAGATATTTTAACTTATTCGAAACCAGACAGGATACGATTTGTTAAAGTATTTGCCTTACTATATCTTGTATAAAGATACTAGATTCGTCGTGATTAATAAGATCACTTAGCTACAATAAAAGGTGCAACCTATTTTACATACGAAGTTGAAAATGGTGGATCCACACTTGATTGATGTAGTAATCTTGCTACAACAGTGAAGCAATGCTACATATCAATAAGCCGAAAACAAAAGAAAAGTTATATAGATAATTGGATATGTTGCACCCTCCCTTATTTATTCTTGCTTTATCTTGACAATCTGAAAATGTACGAATAAACTTGGATTTCCTGTTCGCTAATAGATACATGAGAGAAGCACTGATAATAATAACATTACTTAAAATAAACCCCAGTAATAATTATGCAACTATAAATATATGAATTGAGTTACTTATAATGTTGTCCTCCTTTGTGTGTAGATATCCTCTTTTGTGTGTAGATGGCTAAGTATGGTCCGTTTGGGAAATTGCTTGATGACTATAAACTGGTAGAACCAAGATATATCGATTGGAAAAGGAATTTGATGATTGTCCTTACTGCTGAAAAATTGGCTAAATTGTTAAAGAAAATGCACCACAAAAACCTGCTCCTGAAGCAACTGCAGAAGAGATCAACAGCTATCAAAATTGATTTGATAAGGATGAGCTTTCCTAAATGCTATATAGTAGGTTCTTTGGATCCTACCGTTCAAAGGCAGGTTGAAGGAAAAGAAACCGGTAAGCAAATCTTGGATTGCCTGAAAGAATTGTACGAAGAAAGAAAGCATACAGCTCGTCAAAATGCTATGAGCAATTTGATGAACACTGGATGGCTGAAGATACTCCAGTTCATACACATGTTCATAAGATGATAGGGTATATCAATGAATTGGAGAGCTTGGGAGCTAAGATTGACCATGAAACCAAAATTGATGCCATTCTCGTTTCATTATCCTCTTTGTTTAGTCAGTTCAAAATGCACTTTAGAATGCAAGAACCAGATGTTAGCTTGCCTGAACTGAGCAATATGTTGCAAAGAGTTGAGAATATTATGAAGTGGAATAAGACCATAATGATGGTCACTGACTCGGCCGGATCGTCCGACAAGAAGAAAAGAAAGTTTCCTTTAAAGAAAAAAATTGCTAAAGGAAAACAGATTTCTAAGAATGCAAAAAGAGATCAATCTGGTGATGAATGTCGTTACTGTCATAAGAAAGGACATTGGAAGAGGAATTGCAAAGTTATATTACCTCCGTGAAGAAGAATCCTTCGGAAGGTATATCTCACTATTTAATATAGACTAATATTGTGAGTTATTCCTTAAATACTTGGTGTATTGACTCATATTCTTCTTTCCATGTTTGTAATTCCTTGCAGGGGTACAAGGAAACACAAAAGCTTAAACAATTGTGAGATTATTTTGACAATGGAAAATGGAACCGTGGTTTCAGCAGTGTCTTTAGGAACTTATTATTTGCATATAAATAAAAGCCATGTAATAGAATTTAAAGATTGTCTTTATATTCCTCAAGTTAGATGAAATTTGATTTATGTTTTGAAACTTTATAGTAGTGGTTACTCTATTTTAAATTAGCAGTAAAACTTCTATTTAGTTTAGTAATTCTATTATTGCCCATTGCGTGATTGATAATGGAATATATTGTTTTGAAGCTGTGCATTATTCTTATGTAAACGAGTCTGATAAATCTTCAAAATGTAAGATGGGGTCAGAACGATCCAACTTATCTTTGGCATATGGGATTGGGTCATGTTAATATTGATAGGATCAAGAGGTTGGTAAAGGATAGTCCTTTAGATTTTCTAAAAGTGGAAAATCTTTCAACTTGTGAGCATTGCCTTTGAGACAAAATGACCTAATTACCTTTCACAGGAAAACATGCTAGAACATTATGTGCCATTGATATCATACATATAGATATATGTGGTCCTTTTAAGTGTAAAAGTGGAGTGGATATTCATATTTTGACATTTACAGATGATATATCTAGATATGGTTATATTTACTTAATATGGCACAAATCTGAATGCTTTGAAAAGTTCAATGAATATAAAACCAAAGTTGAGAAAGAGCTTGATAGAAATATTAAGACCATCCGATCAGATCGTAATGGAGAGTATTTATCAAATGGGTTTAAAAGTTTTTTAAAAAGAAAATGGAAGTGTTTATAACTTGACACCACCCGGCACCACACAACCTAACGGTGTTTCTGAAAGAAGAAACCGAATCTTATTAGATATAGTTAGATCGATGATTAATCGTTCAAAGGTTTCTTTATTCTTATGAGTTTTTTCAGTAGAGACTGCGAATTATCTGTTAAATAGAATTCCTACAAAATCTGTTTTTCTACTCGATATGAGATGGAAAGAAAAAGAACTAAGTGTAAGACACTTGAAAATTTGGAGTTGTCGAACTAATGTAAGAAAACAGATGATGGGCAAATAGGAATTTAGGACAGATAGATACTTATTTGTAAACTACCGTAAGAATAGCACTGGGTATTATATTTATAATCCTAATGATAAGAAAAAACATGTTCTTTATGGAAGACCAAATTATTGTTCAAGAAGGTGTAGCTCAATGAAGAGTCGTCTTTTCCATTACAAGAATCCTCTTTCCCAATTGGAGAAAATCCTAATTTGTTAGGAGATTCTACAAATTCAGTGAGAGGTACAAGTGTTAGTGGAGATAGCAATCCACCACTAGAAACTATTGTTGATGCACCGTTGCAACAAGAAGATCAACTAGGATTATTCGTCTTCCTATAAAGTACAGACCTGACAATGAAACGATTAAGGAATATGACTTCGTCCAAAATCCTTAAGAACCTTGAGTGTACTAAAAGCAATGAAATGATTTTATTGTGTACCTAATACTCTGTATAGATGCCATACTACTCATTGAGAATGATATAGGTTTGATGACATCTGTTAAATTTTAGCTTTTAGACAAGCTATCTATGAAAGATCTCGGTCAATCTTCATATATCTTGGGTCTCAAAATTTATAGAGATAAAGTAAAAAGATATATATGATTGTCACAATCTACTTACGTTGATAAGATCCTTAAAAGGTTCAATATGCAAGAATCCAAAAAAGAAATGCTCCCTGCTAGATATGGAATCTCACTCTCTAAGGAAATGTGTCTTAAAACTGAGAATGAGGTTGAGCGCTTCAAAAGTATATCATATGCTTTGGCAGTTGGTAGTTGGATACATGTTATGTTGTGTACCAGACCCAACATAGCCTAAGTAGTGGACCTTAAAAGTAGTTTTCAGTCCAATCCTGTTGAGAAACATTGGACTGCTTTAAAAGCCATATTTAAGTAATTGCATCGAACTAAAAATTAATGTTTAGTTAATGATGCAAATAATTTGCGTATTGGGGGTATACAGATTCCAATTTCCAACCCGATCCCGATGATAGAAAGTCTACATCAGAGGAATAAGTGGAAATTCAGAAAGTGAATACCATGATAATATAACTGGCCCATTCACTAAATCGTTTCTCAAAAGGTTTTGACATACGCTTGAACAAAATGGGAGTTAAAATTATAGCTGAATGGATGTGAGGTTGCTAGAGTAGTTATATGTGTCATTGAACATCCATTACATACATATAATATTGGTTGAATATTAATAAAGTTTTATAGTTGCACTTAATGAATTGTAATGTGGGTATTCTTATTTATCTATAATTGTTATAATATCCTTAGAAATTATATTTTTAGATCATGCACTGTGATGTGTCGCTTGCATGGAGATATGATTTAATTTAGTAATTTCTTAAATCGGGTACGTAAGCTACAACTAGCATAGGATAGCTAGAGCTGTGACAGGTTATCATGACACTGACATGTGAGATGTGGCGGAGTGTCTCAATCACAGAGAATGGAGATTCTCCATGTGTATGTACATGGTCTTGTTTGAATTCTCTTTGATATGTCACCTATAGAGATGGAGAATTCAAACTGTTACATAATCCCTTTGACTTGATGATATTGTAGTTTTCGATTTGTTAACAAGTAAACTTTGATATGATGATAAATCTTGTCATTTAGACAAGAACAAGAAACCTAAAATATTGGGCTGCTTGAATGCATTTAGAAACTATGGATGTCGATCTGACATTCTTATATTGATGAGGATAAGTTTACTGTTCAATCCCATAAAAGCATCAAATCCTGCAGGTATTTTGGAAATTGTTATTTTTCAAAATTATATTTATTTTCGAAATAAATTTATTGTGTTCATAGGTAATTGAAGATTTGGGTTTTGAACGACTAGGTAATTTTATCCTGCTCAGTTAAAAGACCTAAAGAAAAGTAACATAATGTTGGAAGGGGTTGCATATAAATTAATACTAATTATTCTCACATTAGGGAGAACTTTTATGAACAATTAGCTTGATAGGAGTTTGATTGTTAAATTAAAATTGTCGATTGATTAATTACGAATTAATTGAGACTGACAATTGATTCTCGATGTGAGACTCAATCGGCCCCACAGCAAAATCTTAAGGTAGAAGAGCAAATAAAAACAAATAAGAGAAGAAATAATATAACACAATATGTTGTGTTATCATGTTTGGGAGTTCAGTCCCACATCGGTAAAATAGGAAAAATGTATTGTACCACAACCCTATAAAAGGATGGCTATAGTAGTTCATAAAGAATAAGGAAAAATAAGAGGAAATAATTGAGAATTATTTAAAATCTTCCCCGCTTAAAAAGAAGGCTTTCTATCAGCCTAGTTTTTTATTTGCCTCCTACACACACAAGGTGATGGGCTTAATTGGAGGCTTCTACGATTGTGGTATCTACAAGAGAAAGTTCTCTTGCTAACCGGTATTCCGCTTCTTTATGCGTGTGATTTCCTTCAAATATAACAAGCAAAACTGATGTAAACATGGTAATAAAGCTATCTAAGCAAGATAATGATGAAGAAACAAGTCTTCACACTAACAATGTGGTAAAATGGAAACCGTCAAGTGGGAAAAAGGAAAGAGTGTCAAATTCTCATGAGCAAATTTTGGTAGGGTGGTATTATTTTAGTTTCAAAATTAAATGTTGAATATGAAACTGCTGACATTTCTAGTAGCAAACGAATATCTATTAAAACCCGATAGCTTTAATCTCAGAAAATTTAACAAAATTGGGCCTTCAGATTGAATCAATCAAGTTCGATGGTCAAATTATTAAGACAAGGTATCCAGACAAAATCATTGCTTTCTCAACACTGATCAAAGTTTTTCCCACAAATTGCAAGATTCATGACATCATCTATAACCTAATAAAGCAAAAATTATAGCAATACAAGCATATGCACAGATAAAATCGCACAAAATAGCTCAAGTTAAAGATAATTTAACTCGCAACCAACATCAACTACAAAATCGAATCAATCTCAGAAAATCACACAGAAAACTGAATCAATAACAAGAACCAACTACGAATCCCACAATTTCCACTATCCAAAGGCCCCAAATCAACGATTTTCCCACACAAAAAAAACAACGACAATCCTAAATCCATTAAAAAAATTCATAAAAAATAAGTCAAAAACGAGATCAAAGATCAGGATCAAGCACCGACCGGCACCAGATCTCAACATTTCGAAAGAGAAAGGATCGATACCTAGAGATCATCGACGACGACGACGACGACGACGCGTTTCCAAGCCCTAAAAGCTCCAATCTTGCTCTCTCCTCAAAGCTGCTCTCATTCTCTCGCGCCCAAAAAGAGAAGAGAGAGAGAGAGAAAGCGAGGAGAGAGGGGAAAAAAAGAATGAGGGATTCTTTAGGATTCTTTGATTTTCTCTACGACCAAAAAAGAAAGGACGCGCCTTTTATAATAGACGCGGGCATACAACGGGGACAGGATTCGACGGTTTCGCCGATGGAAAACGAATTCATCGATGTTTGAAATCCTTGCTTGCTTTTTACCATCTTACCCGTCTCTATAATACGTTAGGGTATGAATAGCAGGGGTACTTTGGGTGTTTTCATAATTTCCTTGGTCTAGCTAAGGTATGGGTCTAAATTAAGAAGTTATATATATATATTATCCCAAAACTTTGATATTTTCATGTTTTAACTCTAAAACCTTTTGATTAAAAAGGTTCACTTGGTTAGAAATCCAAGGGATTCATGTTCTTTACAGAGAGAGATTCTAATCCACTTTAAAGATTTCCTATGAAAGTTAAAAAAAAACATAGATATCGGTATCTTTTTATTTAGGTTTCTTGGAAGTTTGCATCAAAGGTTGGAGTATGGCAATTTAGGAAATTTGATTTTAATATTTTAGCATTTGTTATTTTGGGTTTGAATGCTTGGGGATATTTTTGGTGTTTTAATAGTCTTAGTTTGGCTAGGCATGGGTCTAACAAATTTGTAATTCCCTAAAAGGTTGTTAGAAGTTTGCATTAAATTTCAATTATGGTAATTTAATAAGTTTGACTTTAATATATTAAATTGATTTGCTTTAAAATTATCGGTTATATTTCTTAGTCACGTTTTAGTTTTCGTTTTCAGTTTATTTGAATTTCACAACGTTAATCATGCAGCATATCTTGACCGAAACATAGTGGGTTAATGAAATGATTTTAACTGGATTTCATATGGGCAGCTCTAGATTAACCTACCCATATATTCTTCAAGGAAAACATAGGGTTGACTAAAAAACACTATTTTAGTTACTTTTCAGTTGTTTACAATATAACTGGATACAATTACTTTGCTCACGTACCGACCACTAAGGTATTCGGACATGTCTATAGCTGAGGCCGTTCTTCATGCCGTTTTAATTGTGTACGTAACATGTGCCATGTTTAAGAAGAGAAGATGAAAGTAATCATTTACTCTTGAATTACTTTCCCACGGAGACCGGCCTTCGGTAGATGGTATGAGAAAACGGAGCATATCCAAACTGCTGTGGCCTTTCACATGGACTAGTGAGGCAACTAACCATTTTACAGTTAGGTCTCTAGGCCTTACTGGCCTATGTGAGAGGTCACTGCACTTTTGGACATACAATGTCACTACAATCTCTGTTTCCGCAAAGAGCATATTCATTTCATGGGTAAAGTAGGTTACTTGATTTTTTTTTCAAAATTATAGGTTCTTTTTCTTTTAACTACTAACATTCTTAAGATTTACTAAATAATATGCACTTCTATAATCAGCGATCCTCTTCATGTCATGCATACACATTTCTTACAAATAAATATGATAATATTTATTTGTCATGCATGCACATACGCTTAAATTAGGATTGAAGCAAACATGTGATCTTTTCACATGGGTTTTGGAATTATGAACTCCTTGGGAAAATCATACATGAAGAAGTACTACCAGAGCTGGGGTGTTGGTCTGGTTAGACCCGTTATCCGTCTGAACCTGTTCGTTTTTTATGGATAAAATGGTCGTGCAAAATCCGTCTGAAATTGACTGGTTCAAAACCCGAACCCACCCGCATTTGAATAGGACGAGTTTTAAATTTTTTATTGCATGTCCGGACCCGCTCCCACCTGCTACCCTTATCGGCCCGCAACCGACCCTAATTTGCTAGCTTCATTAACATTTGAGCCATTGATGGGTTTAATTTTAGGCTCATACTAAACCCTTATTTAAACTCTATTTTCACTTCTCATATCTAAAATTTAATTGAGCCGCATCATTTTTTAATCTCCTCTTTCTTCTCATCTCCTTCCATCTTCTTAAATTATTAAATCTTATTAGTTCTCGGTCATAAGTTTTAGTGGAGAAACCTACGATTTCAATTTCTAAAATCAAAAAATTATAGAAAACTATAATTTCACGATCAAAAGATGAGAGAAAATTAGGGTTTTATGGCTCGTTGCTTTATTTCATATAAATTATATATTAAATTTGGTATGTTAAATCGGTTATTATCCGAAACCGTGTTTAACCCGTCCGATTCGGATTTATCTATCCATTGCAACGTACGGGTTTAAAGTGGCTAGAAAACCCATCCGACACAGCGGGTTCAGGTTCATTTATGATCAAAAACCCCGTCCAGCCCAACCGTACACACTCCTAACTAGTGTAACCTCGTACAGAACCAAACCCACAAGATTTGCATGACATGAATTTCAACAGTACAGAACTTTGATGTTGATACCCACCCTTCTCACTCTCTGTCTATATATATATATAGCGGCGCGCACGAATAATGGAGGAAATAGACCTTAGAAGGTTTTTTGTATCATATGGCGGTAAAAAATGCACCCTCCATTATTTTATTTGACGATTGGCAACTTCCAACTTGATATACATTCTCTAATTTGTCGACACACCAAATTTCATATGATTACAACACCATTTCACCGTTAATTTAGTGGGTGCAAAATTAACGGTTTACCAACAATAGAACTTTTTACATTGCTAAATCAACGGTGAAATGGTCTTGTAATCATATGTCATTTGGTGTATCGACAAATTAGAGAGTGGATATCAAGTTGGAAGATACCGATCGTCGAATAAAATGGTGGAAGATGTACATTTTGCCGCCACGTAACGCAAAAAGCCTCCTAGGGCCTCTTTCTTCTATTATTCTCCCCCCTCCTTCTCTGTGTGTGTGTGGATAATGGAGGAAAGATACCACGGGAAAGGAATATTTTTCTATGACGTTGAAAAAATACACTTTTTACGATTTTTTTCGATGATCGGTACTAATCATCATCTTTATCATGTAAGACAATGGAGGAAAAGTGCCACGAGGGGAGAATTTTCTCCTATGGCATAAAAAATACACCATTTACGATTTTTTTCGACAATCCGTACCAATCATCATCTTTATCATGTAAGATATCGATACACCAATTTTTATGTGATTTCACCAATTTTTCACCGTTGATTTAGTGGATGCAAAATTAACGGTTTATCAACAATAAAACTTTTTATATTGTTAATTCAACAGTGAAAAAGTGGTGGAATCACATGAAATTTGGTATATTCACATCTTACATGATAAAGATGATGATGATGATGATAGGTGCAGATTGTCGAGAAAAATCTAGATTTTTAACATTGCCTAAGAGAAAAACCTCTTGTGCCTCTTTTCTTTATATATATATATATAGAGTGTGTGTGAGAGATGTAATAGGAGAGAATTTTCTCCTATGACGTTGAGAAAATATACCCTTCACGATTTTATTTGATGACCGGCATCCATCATCTTCATCTTTATCATGTAAGAAATTGATACACCAAATTTTATTTAATTCCAACACTTTTTCACGGTTGAACTAGTAATGTAAGAAGTTCTATAGTGGGTAAACCGTTAATTTTTCACCAACTAAATCAACGGTGAGAAAATGATAAAATCATATGAAATTTGGTATATCCACACCTTAGACGATAAAGATGAAAATGATGAGAGCCGGCCGTCGTAAAAAATGGAGCGTGTATTTTTTCGACGCCATAGGAGGAAATTCCCTCTCAAGACACCTTTCCTCCATTATTCTCATCCATTCATTCATATATATATATATATATATATATATATATATATCAGAATAATGGAGGAAAGAGGCCTAGGAGGCTTTTTGCGTTAGGTGGCGGCACAAATCATGTCCTCCACCATTTTATTTGACGATCGACACCGGCCATCTTGATTTTCATCGTCTAATATGTCGATACACCAAATTTCATGTGATTCCAACACCTTTTCACCGTTGATTTAGTGAGTGCAAAATTAACGGTTTACCGAAAATAGAACTTTTTACATTGCTAAATCAACGGTGAAATGATGTTGTAATCACATAAAATTTGGTGTATCGACAAATTCGAGGATGGAGATCAAATTGGAAGGTGTCGATCGTCGAATAAAATGGTGGAAGACGTACATTTTGTCGCCGCCTAACGCAAAAAGCCTCCTAGGGCCTCTTTACTCCATTATTCTCTCTCTCTCTATATATATAGAGAGAGAGACACACACACACACACACATGCCGTCGCAAAAATACACTTTCCACGATTTTATTCGACGATCGGCACCTTTCATCTTTATCTTTAACATCTAAGATGTTGATATACTAAATTTCATTTGATTCCAACACCTTTTCATCGTTGATTTAATTGGTGCAAAATTAACGGTTTACCGACAATAAGACTTTTTACATTGCTAATTCCACGGCGAAAAAGTGGTGGAATCATATGAAATTTGGTGTATTCACATCTTACATGATAAAGATGATGATGATGGATGCCGATCATCAAAAAAGTTGCGGATGATATATATTTTAGACGCCACCTAACGAAAAAGCCTCTTAGGGCCTCTTCCCCCTCTATACACATATAATATGGAGGAAAAGTGTCATAGGAGGGATGCCGAAAAAATACGCCATGGATTTTTTCGACGATCGGCACTCATCATTATCATTTTTATCATGTAAGATGTGGATACACCAAATTTTATGTTATTCCATCATTTTTTCATCGTCGATTTAGCGGATGTAAAATCAACAGTTTATCGATAATAGAACTTCT
The DNA here is from genome assembly GCA_030015575.1 of Agapanthus africanus. Taxonomy (NCBI): domain Eukaryota; kingdom Viridiplantae; phylum Streptophyta; class Magnoliopsida; order Asparagales; family Amaryllidaceae; genus Agapanthus; species Agapanthus africanus. The sequence continues at coordinate 373,567,829 of CM057339.1, read as the reverse complement.
TGCATTACTAATTCAACGGTGAAAAAGAGGTGGAATCACATGAAATTTGGTATATTCACATCTTACCAAATAAAGATGATGATGATAAGTACCGATCGTCAAAAAGAAACCGTGGATGCTATAAATATCCGATGCCACCTAAAGAAAAAACCTCCTAAGACCTCTTTTCTTCCTTGTTCTCGTATGTTTATATATATAAGAGTAATTTTAGCATGTTGCGTGATGCTTCAATGGGAATTCAGTGTTATTGGTTGCATTACTAACAAAACAAAAAGGTTGCTTACTATTTTCCTCAACAAAAAAAAAAATTTAGGCTCTCAATAATACATCATGATATGAATATAATTGAGTTTCAGTTGGATACAGATGTTGCTATTGTGAGAATCCTATGCCCATTCAATAATATATAGTTTTATGTCGATATGCATGATATCTTAACTATTTGAATAATTGAGTTTCAGTGGGATACAGATGTTGCTATTGTGAGGATCCTATGGCCATTCAATAATATATAGTTTTATGTCGATATGCATGATATCTTAACTATTTGAATAAGACGGTATTCGACACAAGCGGTCGTAAAGCTTTTTGCAATTAAGCAAAATATCCGGGGCCGAATCCCGCTTGCATCATGTTACGATCTATAAACATCCAAAAAAAAAAAAAAATATCAGCACTTGGTAGATCAAAAGTTTTTTTTTAAAAGTTTATGCACGTCATTCAGGAGTAGAAACCTCAGTTGTGAACGCTGGGAAAGAAGATAAATGTAGCCATCATTTTCAATTAGATAATAATTATCAACGAAGAAAATATATCGATTAATGGTCTATGTCTAATGTACTACCACAAGAAAAAGAAAATAAAATTAGTGAAGTGAGTCCTGCTTAATAAAATCTCAAGACCATTTCAAGTCAAAGAAATGGGCAAAATATGCTTGGAAAAAAAAACTACGACTTTATGAATTTGGGCAATGATTTTTCTAAAACACTAAAACCCTTGAAATGTGAATCAGCTTGCTAAATGAGAAATATACAACATCTCAGCCTATTTTATAAGAACCAGTTTCATGTGCAAAAAACAATTGAATATAACTTTTTTTGCCTCAATATAGTCTATAATTTAAACCATTTTGACTAAATCTCATTGGCAGTGAACGTAGACTCAAGACCATTCACCGAATTGATGTAATATTTGTGAGTGGATGCCGGGTGTTGTAGGTATATGAAATTTGCTAGCTTCTTTCTCACAAATATAATTTATCACACAAAACTTAGTTGCTGATATTGTTAGTTAAAAGAGAAGCTTTTGTATTGACTTGAATTTTCATTCTCATATGAGACCCTTTATATAGGTCTTGCACAAATAGGAGTTGCAACAAGTAAATAAAAGAAAACTTCTTGAGTTGATCAAACATTATGTATATTTGCAACTCTTAAAGGTTATTCTAAACATCCTTTTATTTTAGGCAAGGGTGCGGCGTAGGCTTGCTACTTATTTATTTATAAATATTATTTCTTCTGGTTTGTGTAACTCCAACACGCTCCCTCAAACCTGAAGCGTCTTCATTCCAAGCGTATCTCTCAACCTTTTGAAAGTATCAGTTGGTAGTGGCTTGGTGAATATATCAGCGACTTGCTCTGTGGTACTGCAGTACCCGAGTGTGATCGTCTTTTACTTCACGTGGTCCCTAAGGAAATGGAACCTCGTGTCAATATGCTTGCTTCTTCCATGTTGCACTAGGTTCTTAGCTAGCTTGATAACTGATTTGTTGTCTACATATATCACCGTTGGCTCTTCTTCTAGATGTTCTAGCTCTTGCAAAAGATTCCGACAGTAAATTATACAGCTATGTACTCAGCCTCGCATGTCGATAATGCGACAACTTCCTGTTTCTTCGAGTTCTAAGTAAAACCTGTCGAGCCGAGATAAAAGAAATACCCTGCGCGACATCGACTTACACATCAAGTATACAATTTTTAAAAATCTAGAGGTCTAAGCTACACTAACCTAGAATCGAACTAGAGAATTAGGATTTTAGTATAAGCAAACAAGTTCTACACTAAGTGAAACGAGAATACAACATTTGTAGACCGGTCCTTCACTTCTAAAGCTCCAAGTAGTAGTCCCTAGAACTTTTCTTAGACTCCACTTGGTGAAAAGAATGAGCTTGCTTCGTGTCTTCGATGCCGAAGATGATCCACCTTGAAGTCTCTCTCACTCAAGCTCACCCTTCACTAATCAAAGTATTAATGAAGCAAACAACCTAAACTAAAGGGCTAGTAAAGTGTAGGTTGATGAAGTAGGAATTTTGCTCACAATATTTTCTTCTTTTTCCTTTTCACCTCAAGAAAATTCAAGAGAAGTTGTGAAAAAGAAGATGAGAGATGAACTTAGAAGAGAGAGAATGAACCATGAAGTGAAGTGATGGGATAGTAGGAAATATCTATTAATAAAAACAAGGAAATAGTGGTGAGTCATGGCTTCTCAAAGCTTCCACAAGCATCTTGAATAAATGACTCATTTCCCATTTTCTTTAATTCATAAATAAATCCTTTATCCACTCATCTTATATCTCATGTGATTCTCATACATCCTAGTTCTATGTATCATCAACCATGATACAATAATATATATATATATATATATATATATATATATATGCATATATATGTATATGGATATATATGTATATGTATATATTAATATGTATAATGAGAAGAAAATGTTTAATGAGCTAATATTAGTTTATATATATACATATATCAAATATATTAATATATATTAAATTATTAAATCAACACTTGATTCAAAAATCCGGCCATATCATATACAACCGACTAATATCTCATATATATGTATATCACATTATCAAATCAACACTTGATTCAATAATCCGTTATATCACATAAAACCGACAACATGCAACATTTAATATCAAATCAACACTTAATTCAATAATCCGGTCTATCATATATAACCGGCCAATATAAAATATATATACATATAACAAATTATTGAATCAACACTTGATTCAAAAATCCAGTTATATCGCATATAAGCTAATCGATATCAAATATCACAAGATTAGAATACGGTATCACATACTCGTATTTAATCAAGCTCTCGCACATATCAGCATATGTGCCCTACTTCGTTTCGCTTGAGCTAGGAAATCTCTGTGTGGGACTCTAAAGACTCGTCAATACGCCAACAGTAGGTATTGATCATATCAGATACCCACAAGCCGTCAGCGGTACTAGCTGGACGTAACGACTACCCAGGTATTGAACGAATAGAAGATCAACAAGCAAGCTTGTCCAAACCCTCGTGAAGCCTATAAGCAACACTTACCGTACAGTCCGGTCTCTTCGTCTGATATGTCGCATATCGAGTCTAAGGATGGAATCGTCAGACCTCAGTAACTTGATAAGTCATGCCGATGTGTGGCCTATAACCTTTCGAGAAACTACTGATAACACTTACCAGTAAATCTCATCAGCCCTGGCCAGGGACTTACTGTTATAGCCAATCGAGCATAGCGCAACATCAACTCCCTATACCGGGAGAGACGAAACCCCTCATATCTCTCACTTCCTTCATGTGACTCGGGACTGTACCCAAAATCCACAGTTTGCACGACTCGTTTGAGCTGTGGAAGGGAGGAAATCAAAGCACAGTGGGAACCACACAAGATACTATGACGATTTCGGGTCTACAGACTAACATGTACAAGTGTCACCAGAAAACTGCTATCTGACGATAGGTATGGTACCATCTAGGAGTTCTCGGCAAGTCCTGTTCGGTGTACCCATTCTCTAATGAGCACCTGTGCACAATCTTTGATGTCAAACAACAATGATTGTGGGATCAATCATCGCATTATACAGGGTCAAAAAACGTACACACTAGTCTACTCTGGAATATCGATGCCCTGTCTCGATACTCCCTCGATTAGGTGTTGGCTATAGTTCCATCAAGTCAATTATTGTAATCGCAGGCACGCGATTATGATGATTGAGAGAGGACCTATACGGGTAGAATAGTCTTACTCAAAATGATAATATGCTATCTAGTTTGCCTTTATCATCATGTACATGCATTATGTGGTATTACAGATCACTATTACATGTTGATAGAGCCCATAGGATTCTTGCTTGATTACGAGCATTATGATGGCGATCATATACGTGAGAGCTGGGAAGTCTATAAGCACATTCTTAAATGTCCCTAGTCGAGAGACTGTCGAGACTGGGCAACGATACTCCGGAGTAAACTAGTGTATACTTTTCGAGACCCTGAGGAGGGATGGTGGCCGGTCTCACAAGCTATTGGTGTTGGTTAGTTACCTAAGATAGTATACAGGTGCTCATTGGGTTATGAGTTACACTGGACGGACTTGTCGGGAACATGCTAATTGGTATTATACCTATTGTCAGATAGCAGTTCTCAGGTGACATGAGTACAGGTTAGTCTGTCGACCTGAGATCGTCATTTGTCCCGTGTGAGTTCCTACTGTGCTTTGATTACTACCCTACCACGGCTCAAAGGAGTCGTGCATGTTCGGGTAAAAAATTACGCCCCGATTGACCAAGTCAAAGTCAAAGTCAACCCCAAGCTAGGTAGGCCCAAGCCCAGGTCAAGTGGGCCCATGCCCAAGTCGAGCCCCGCGGCCAGCCTCCCCCATGCCAAAATGAAAATTATGTAATAAATAATTTTAATGTAATTTTCATACATGAATGTAAGAAAAACGGGTATAAAGCCAAATTTTTGTAAAGCCCATAGCTCATGTGCAAAAAAAATGAGCACATTAGACATGGGATGGGCAAAATACCATTTTGCAAAGCCCAATGAGCTATATGTAAATATGTAAGCCTATATAATGCAACATGATAATGAAATAAAGAATACAATTCATTCTCCCAAAAATTAGGGTTTATGTGCCTCCTTCTACTTGCTCAAGGTTCTAAACCTTCTTCCTTTTTTGAATTAAATCAAGAGTTCCACTCTTCCTTTTCCAAAAAGAAATAGTTTTTCACCACAAAACTCTTGAAGGGGAACGCGGATCTTCCATCAAATCTCTAAAAGGGGAGATTTTTAAAATCTCACTCTCTTTTCTCCAAGATCCAGCCAATAGAAAGGAAGAAGGCGACCTCCAAAAATCCCACTTTGGGGAAGATCCATAGCTCAAGGGAGAAGAAAGGGGTCCCCTTTCATCAGCTCCAAAAATATCCCGTCAATCGGAGGTTCTCTCGCTCCAAAGGAGAGGGGTAATTAACGGCAGCTTAGTCCGCGGCTGTCGGGGATTCGGATCCCCACAATCAATAAATCTCAGCCTACCCTAGGCAGGGGGAATATGTAATGCGCCTGACAAGTGACGTGTATTCCCATCTCAATGGAGTGACGAAAAACACCCTACAGTGCAAACATGATTTAGTTGGGTACAGTCCCGAGCCGCATGGAGGCAGTGAGCGGATTGTTGGGGATTCGTCTCTCTCGGTATTGGGGTTGATGTCGCGCGGTGCACGGATGGCCATCACCAGAAATCCTTAGCCAAGGTAGACGAGAATTACTGATTTGGATTAGTAGTTTCTCAGTTGGTGATGGGCTTCATATCGACACGAAATATCGCGTTATTAGGGGTCTGACTTTATCCACCCCTAGATCCGATATGCGATACACTTAGACGAACAGATCAGACTGTATGGAGATTGTCACTGACAGACACAGTAGGGGTTTGGATGAGTTTGCTTGTCGGTTTTCCTTTCGCTCAATACCTGGGTGTTCTCTTATAAAAAAGGGGCGGGGGAAAGTTCCCCACTAAAACAGCCCCACGTGTTTAACACGTGAGTGCCTATATGCAACGCATATAGGCACTGCAGTTAAAACAACTGCTAGGCTAATGGAGCCTCATGTGCTCACACGTGAGCACCTATATGCAAAGCTTATAGGCGCTGCATTTAAGCAATCGATAGGCTAAAATTGAGCCTCACGTGTAAGCATGTGAGCGCCTATATGCAAAGCATATAGGCGCTGCATTCGAACAGATGGCAAGCCAAAAAAAAGCTCACATGTTAACACGTGATACACTTATATGCTGTTGCATATAAGCGAACAAGCTTAATCCCATTGGGATCACGCGCCACACGTAAGTACTCTTAATACCTTCGAAACTGACAGAATTAAATTCTAAACAACATGATTAAAACTCTATTTGGAAAATATTTCCTTAAATCTTTCTAATATGGAAAGATCCTTCTCTAACAAAGAATCTTGGATGAACTATCTGATAGAATTAAATTCTATATGGGAAATATTTTCCCGATCTTTCTTAAACTAGGAAGATCCTCTCTATTAAACAGAGAGCATTTGGATTAAAATCCAATGGTGAATAAAACTCACCGTTTGATCTAAAGATCATTCTTGATCTCTCAATCAGAGATTTGCTAAACAAGATTGATCTTTTCTCCTCTCCTATAAATAGGAGCAAACAAAGAAAAGAAAAAAAAAAGAAAAAGAGAGAGAGAGAGAGACGACTGCAGAGAGAGAGAGAACTCCCCAGAAACTTGAAGAATATACAGTGAGAGAATTTAATTCTCAAGAAAAAAGACTTGTTCCCTTGAAACACTAGGTAAAGAAAAGAAAACAAAAAGACTGTTCTTTGCATCTTTATAAGGGTTTAACCTTTCATAGAAGAACTTAGTTTTTCCTCTGGTTGAGATCTGCAGAAGTAGATCTCCCCACAAGTTGAGAATTTAATTCTCATCGGGGAGATTCTGCCATGCAGATTCAAAACTTAGGAGAAAGAATTGAGTTCAAAGAATTTGACTCTTACAAAACGTATGAAAACTAGGGTTTAACCCTATAAAAAAAGAATTTAATTCTTTAAAAACAAGATGCATGAGATCCTCCAAACCCTAGGGTCATTAACATGAGATCGAAATCTCCAAAACACAAAGAAGGAAAGATTGACGATTCATTATTGTTTAAACACTATAACGAGGACCACGGTCACGTGTTCTGCATGCGATCTCCAATCAAGTGCTCAGCACTTATAAAAAAAAGAAGGGGGAATAAAACCCAGAGAACAGCTCCCACTTTGGGGCGCCTCACGTGCTCACACGTGGGTGTCTCCAAAGTTCAGTGTTTAACACTGATTCAGAGCCTCACGTGGGAACACGTGAGTGTTGAACATAACCAAGTGCTTAGCACTTATAAAAGAAAGGGGGAACAGAACCCAGAGAACAGCTCCCACTTTGGGGCGCCTCACATCCCCACACGTGAGCACCTCCAACGTGCAGTGTTTAACACTGATTCAGAGGCTCACGTGGGAACACGTGAGTGCTGAACATAACCAAGTGCTTAGCAGTTATAAAAGAAAGGGGGAACATAACCCAGAGAACAGCTCCCACTTTGGGGCGCCTCATGTGCCCACACGTGAGCGCCTCCAAAGTGCAATGTTTAACACTGATTTAGAGCCTCGCGTGGGAACACGTGAGTACTGAACATACACCAGTGCTTAGCATTATGGGAAATCAACTTCAGCCCCAAATGGGCTAAGTCTTCATGAGGTCAAAACCTTTTTGATCTCCAAATCGACCGAGTCTCTGTGGTCATGTTTTCCCAAACCAATCTCAGTCTCAAATATGACTGATGACCCTTCAACTGATGATATCCAAACCGATATTCATCCCACATTCTTCTAAGTTAATCTTAGTCTCCATAAATGGCTAATGATTCTTAGATAATCCACCATGATCTTTTCCCTCAAATACGGGAATTGGTTCAAGGGTACATCTCTCTACACCTTTGATATATGTCGTTGTAATTCCTCAACGTTTTTAGAGAGGTGGGGGGTCCCGAAAACCAACTGCTTTTGGGTGCACTTCCCAAGCTGACGTGCACACCTTAAACTAAAACCTCACCTCAAAAATGGTGATCTACAGACTGAAACATTCTCAAACTAAACGTTGCCTCCAAAACGGAGATAATGGACCGTAACGTCCTTAAACTAAAACCTCACCTCAAAAATGGTGATCTACAGACCGAAACGTTCTCAAACTAAAACTTCGCCTCTAAAACGGCGACAACGGACCGAAACGTCCTTAAATTAAAACAACAGAGCCCAAATGCTCTCTTGTTGGATCTGAAACAAAAATGATCCTAACACCCTGTTAAGTAGATTTTAGTCTCAAATTGGACTGTTTCCCCAATCAGAGCAAAGCTCTGTTTTGAATTTCAAAATTCAAAAATTGAAGCAACGCTTCAGATCATGCGCGCTGTGCGCTGCGCGCCACGTGTCAAAAGCAGACACGCCAGCGCCAGGAGCGCTGAACCCTAGGCAGCGCACCCCAATCAGAGCAAAGCTCTGTTTTCAAAATTCAAAAAATTAAAAATTTGAAGCAACGCTTCAGATCCAGCGCTCTGCGCTGCGTGCCACGTGTCTAACAAAGGTGCGCTAGCGCATTTGTGCTGCGCTCCGCACCACGTGTCTAACACAGGTGTGCTGTGCTAGCACAGTTGCGCTGCGCGCCACGTGTCAAGCACGAGTGCGCTAGCGCAGTTGCGCTGCACGCCCGTATCAAACGTAGGTGCGCTGGCGCAAGGTGCGCCAGCGCTGGAATTAAAAATTTTTCCCACCGTAATATCAAAGGATCTAATGATAATGATAAATCATTAATTAACCAGAATTAAATTCTGTTAAGGAAAGATTCCTCAAAATCTTTCCAAACAACAAGATTGTGCTTTAAGCACCGCTGGATCAACGATCCAATGGTAAATAATAAATTACCAAAGACAGAACAAATTCTGCATGGAAAGATTTTTCAATCTTATTAAAACAAGAAGATTATCTTCTGTAAAACAGAAGCCTTAGGATCAAAGATCCAACGATGGGAAATACTCCCAAATCAATCAGAGAAAGATCTCTTCAACTGATTTAACAAATCATTTGGCCCTATATAAAGGATCCTAGACTTCAAGTCTAAAATATACAGAACAGAAAGAGAAAAACCCTCTGCCAAAAAAAAGAGCGAGCTTTTAAGAAAAGAAGAGTTTTCTTCATACTCAAGGTAAAAAAGAACAATATTCTTAAAAAAAAACAGAGATGAAAACATCTCAAAAAAAAAGAAGAACTCTCTTCTAAAAAGATCTTAGATCTATAAAAAAAAAAGACCAAGGTCTTTGAATAAAAAGAAAGGATCAAGATCTAATCATAAAAAGAAGTATTTTTACTTCAACAGATCTTCTGATCTATAAAGGCAGACCCTTTTATAAGAATGAGAACTTAGTTCTTGAATCTTGAGGTAAAGCCTCTTTTAAGAAGAACATAAACTTGTTCTTTAATCTTAAATTGATCAAAATACGCTTTGCGCTATTGGACAGTGCTTTGCACTTTTGAACTGCGCTTTTGCGCTCCTTGGACCGGCGCTCAGTGCCAAAACATGCCACGTGTCAACCGCAGACACAGCTTGCGCTTCGCGCTCCTGAAAACAACGCACTGTGCTCTTGGGTTGGCGCTCAGCGTCAAGCGCGCCACGTGTCACTCGCTGGCGCGCCAACAGACTAGCGCAACGCGCTCATAAATTAAAAGCGCAGTGCGCTAACAAACTAGCGCTTAGCGCTAAGCGACACGTGTCACCCTCATGTGCGCTAGCGTAATGCGCTCTTTAATTGGCGCAAAGCGCCTGACGCGCCACGTGGCGCACTATCAGAACATCACTTTGTTCCTGATAAATGATATGCATTCAATACCAGACAAAATGTCAGAGCCCAATGCTTGGCATTGTTAAAAGGGTAGAGCCCAAATAAAGGCCTAACAGACAGAACAACAATGAAATGTTAAACATTTTTTCAACTGGACTTAGCCCAATTCTGGCCATAAGTCCTCAATTTAAATTGAACTGAGCTTATCTGCTCTTCCAATCAATTTACACCCGGTTCGAGGGTACATCTCTTCGCTCCTTTGATATTTGTCGTTGTAATTCCTCAACGTCTTCAAAGAGGTGACGGGTCCCGACAACCATACATTCTACGGACTGTGGGGTCCTTAAACTCATGGACTATGATGTCCTTAACCTCGACCGTGATGTCTTAAAACTAACACCGGACTGTGGGGTCCTTAAACTCACGGACTATGATGTCCTTAACCTTGACCGTGATGTCTTAAAACTAACGTCGGACTGTGGAGTCCTTAAATCCACGGACTATGATGTCCTTAATCTCGACCGTGATGTCTTAAAACTAACACCAGACTGTGAGGTCCTTAAACTCACGGACTATGATGTCCTTAACTTCGACCATGATGTCTTAAAACTAATAACGGACTATGATGTCCTTAACCTCGACCGCGATGTCTTAAAACTAACAATGGACCCCAATGTCCTTAAACTAATTATCGACCGCAACGTCATTAAACTAAACAATAGAGCCCGATTGCTCTTTTGTTGGATCTAAACGATCCCGTTAAGTTGATCTTAGTCTAAAATTAGACTAACGTATCCTTAACAAACGTTTAAGTTGATCTTAGTCTCAAATGAGACTAACGTATCTTTAAACCCAAACCCCCTAAACCCAAATCTAAGAAAGATACGGATTTGGACTAGTCCACGCCCTACGGGCGACAACATAACTTAGTCTCCGTATACAATCCACGGGCAACCACAAACAAAACAAACACCCACGATACGAAGTGACCATCTGGAGAAGGAGAAAGTTATTCCGCGATGCGGTAGCGTAATTAACTGCAGGGGCTTGCGCCTGCAGAGAAGAGCGTCCCCACAATCAAAAACCCCTCAGAAGAGGGGCAATCTGACGAAGTCTGCTACATCGGCCGCATCCGTTTAAACCTTCGATACATGGTGCCATAAATCAACTTGGCATCTTCGGAGAGGTGGACGGATAGTACTAATTAGCATCTGCCCCGATTTTCAGGAAAGACGGACCTGCGCGGTCGCGTCTCTGTGTTCGGCGGGGAACAGATTCTGGCATGCCCGGTGGGACCTTTTCCTCTTTCCACTCCACACTTCGTGTGTCGTGTTCGCGAACCAATCGTGGTTTGCTAATGGTTGCCCTTGGGTTTCGAGATACTATGATTTGGCGTTTTGCTTGGTGCAAGAAAGCAAAGGATCAATGGCGTTCACTTGCTCAAAGTGTTCCACATGCAATTGCAACCCACGCTCTGCCTCATCTGGAGGCATAGCCTACGGTCCCCAAGCAGCCTCCCTGTTCACGATGCCCGTGGAACAGGTCACTCAAGCCACCACAGGGTTATTTTTCGGGACCATACTCCCGCCAACGAGCTTCACCGTTCCTGTGCCAACGCCGGAAGTTCCCAAGAAGTCGGTCTTCGATCGGCTTACAGCTACTACGGCTCCTCTCAACGGGTCGTCTAGCACCGGCGCCTCGGTCTTCTCCAGATTGGGCCAAAGTTCAGGTGGGTCCATGATGAAGCCTGCACCTCCAGAGAATGTTATTCCGAAGAGAGTAACCAACCCTGCTCCTGAAGTCGTCAAGACGGCTTCTCCTACCAAAGGGTCGGTCTTTACAAGACTGACTGTCCCAACTCCCGCTCCTACTACTCAAAGGACATCAGTCTTCAACAGGCTGACGCCAGCAGCAGCCCCTCACCTGAACAGGGGGTAAGACAAAGCCATTCTCGTCACCGAACCAACTCCATCAGCTCGACATGTTCGACGTCGTCACTGGCGCCGAGTAAGGAAGGCCGGGGGCAACTCCTCTTCTGGGCTAACTCCACCAGCCCCAACGGCGGAAATTAATGCTGTTGTTCCAACCGAGAACAGCTTCGAGCTGCTGAATAAGGTGCGTAGGAATTCTCCAACCGCTGTACTGAAAAGATCTCCTTCTCCGGTGGAGAATGTTGAGGAAACAAAACCAGAACAGTCCCCTCAGCGGCTGTCCTCCAAGATCTACAACGTTTGGCGACAGGCTCGGAACTCAGTAGTTGATCAAGATTACCCTCGCCGACAGAAAAGGGCGAAGGTTCAACAAGAAGAAAGCCATCCTGCCAAGCCACGGAAAGCTATCTGGGTGCCCACTGCGACGCCCCCCTCAACTTTAACCTCTCATAAGAAGAGAAGACCGGAGAAGATCCCCATGCCTGCGATAAATGTCAAAGGCACTGAGCCCAAATGCCCTAAGTCTGGGGGCATGGTGGTGCATACCGTCTACATAGCATCCGGGAAGGAGGATAGCCGCGCTTCTACGGGCCACCGACCACTCAGCCGATCCATCACAAAAGCTCAGGAACAGCAACGGCAGAAGCTTCAGGAGATGCTGACTGCAATGGCCGCACTCACCGGACCAAAAGAAAGCCCGGAGGCGTCATCGGAGCATCGTTATAAACAAGAAACCGATGCTGACTTCCTTCGCAGAATGCTCGAAAAGAAGGACAAGGAGGTTGCGGAACAAGCGGCCAATATAAAGCAAATGGCTCTTCTCTTCCAAGACATGGTCGGGATGATGATACAGCCGGATCCTCCAGCCGAAGACCCTCCGATCATCTCTGAAGATGACAGAGGAGAAACATCGAATCCCCTGTCGGCTCTTTCAGCAGCCAAGGAGGAAACCATTTCTAAGGCCGCCCTGGATGATTATATTGCTCAACAAATACGAGTTCACCAGGCAAATGAAGCGGCCGGTCAAGTTGTCAAAACTGGGCGACCGTATCCAGGCTGGTATGATCAGATAAAGTACCCACCGGGCTACATGATCCCCAAATTCCACGTATACAAGGGGACATGCAATCCTCATCAATACGTCGCCCAGTTTAGAGCTCTGTGCGGCAACACCGGGGGCGATGATAAGCTTCTGCTCCGCCAATTCGTCGGCAGCTTGTCGGAGACGGCGTTTGAGTGGTACTCCGAACTTCCAAACGACTCCGTCAAAACTTTCGCAGAAATAGAGTTATTGTTCACCCAGCGATTCACAAGCGCTAGTGAACGCACCCCAATAACCGCAATGATCAATGCCAGGGTGAAGTCGGACGAGACGTGGGTTCAATACGTAATCCGATGGCGAAATCTGTGGTCAAAGTGCGAACACCGCATCGAAGAAGCACCAGCAGTGGGCATGTTCGTGGGCACCCTAGACCCTCATGCAACTATTTCACAGTTCATGATATTCTTCAAACCGACCACATTCCAGGCTCTAATCGATAAGCTGGCTCAAATGGACCAGATGGGTCATAGACCATCTCCCCCGAAACCGGAACCGCGGAACGAAAAGGGTAAAAGGAAGGCGATCTTTGTTGCGAACACCCAACAACAGCCCAGTGTTCCAAGACTAGCGGATCGGTTGGAGGAAAGACGACGTTATTACAATGAGAAAATGAAGCGCCCTTACTCATTCCCGTGGGATAAAACGAAGAGGCTGTTCGAGCTGGCGATACGCAACATGCTTATCAATTTGCCGAATCCAAGGCGACCACCGCAACCCCGCAAAGTGAATAATCCCAATTATTGCCCTTACCACCAAACGGTAAGCCATCCGATCGAAGATTGCTTCGTCTTTAAGGGATGGATCAAGGATCAGTACCTACAAGGCAAGTTTGCGCTGTCTGAAAAGTGGAAAGTGAGCCCACCACAACCGCACACTCCTAAGAAGATGGACACACCGGGGGCAACGTGCTCTTTTGTTGAAGAAGCTCCATGGGAGGTCGTTCTTTCGGCCAAAACCAAAAGGATGCTGAATGATCTCCAGACATGCCCAGCAATCAGGTGGAACCCCAGATCATCGAAGGGATGATGAAGCCGCGCCCAACTCCAAAGATTTATGGTGATAGCCAAAGTGTTCACACCCAGCCGTCAAAATCTTCGAAAAAGAAGAAGAAATCCAAGAAGTCCGTGAAGCCCGGCGACAAGCGCACGGACTTACAGAAGCAGATTGACGCGCTAGAAAAGTATAACCAGAAGGCGCGGACTCCAATCACGCTCCAAGAGTTCCTTAGCCACGTCCTTGAGGACGAAGATGATGGAGAAGAATCGTCGGATGGATCTGAGGATTATGTAGCAAGCTGCCATGTGATCTCTCATTCATCGCTAGACAATGAAGAGGCTCCCTGCACAGAGAGACTGGGGGCAGGCCCCGAGTCAGAACTTCTATGGCCGTCAGACGAAATGATCGACGCCTTCCTGAATGAGATTCATCTGAAAAGTAAAGCCAATCGGGAGCGTGAGATGGCCATATTTGAAAGATCCAAACGCTGACGACTAGACGAAAGAGCCGAGACACTCCCTCCGAATCAAGGGACATCCGTCACGGATAAAAACAAGTTCAAGACGAGGAAAAGGTTTGCTAAAGCCATATCAATGGGAATGAAGCTACCACCCTCTGAAGGAAACACTCCTGGTGAAACAGAAACACATCCTAGCTACTGCTTATATCATCGAAAGATTTCACACCCTACCGAAGAGTGCGACGCTTTTAAAAGATGGTGGCAGGGATATGTTGCTCACCGGCAACATTTTAAGCGGATGAAACGCAAAACTCGTCGGGAGCAGAGAAGTACGACTGAGGAGCATAAAAGAACCACCGGTAACTGTCACATGATCAACACCGGGGGATCGCAGGTTCTCACCTTCGGAAGCGACTCTGACGAAGAGATGGCTCTTGGCCCTCTCTTTACAGAATCCACATTGGGGAAGGAGGAAGAACCGAAGGCCTGTGAAAACATTCAGCTGCACAATCACACGCTTCCAGAAAAGAATCTCGGATCAACGAGTAGAAAAGATAAGGGAAAAGAAAAGGTCTCTGATGATATCGTCCTGAATGACCAAGTCATGAAAGAGCTGACTGCCAAGGACCTGCCAAAGAAGAACAAGATGGACTACAATGTTCTGGCACACTTGAGAAAGTTACCTTCGCAACTCAGCATTCTCGACGCCCTTTTACTATCCAAAGAAACGAGAGATTCATTGATCAAGGCGCTACAAGAGCCAGAGCAATTCCAAGCTTTTCTCGCCGAAGAAAAGATGAAGGACGAGCTAGAGGAAGTACACACAGCCGATATCACCTTCGGCGACGAAGACCTCCTCCTTGGGACGTGCGAGCACAACCGTCCCCTCTATGTCTCAGGATACTGCCACGATATAAAGATAGGCAAAATCCTGGTCGACAATGGGTCTTCCGTCAATCTTCTCAACGTGCGAGTGTTGAAGGAAATCTGTATGAGCATTCAACACCTCGCTCGTGATAAAATCACCATCTCTGGTTTTGACTCCCAGTCATCGCGGACTCTCGGGGCTGTGATATTAACATTACGATTCGGGCTACTTGTCATGGATATTAAATTTCACATCATTGACGCCAAGACATGCTACAATGCTTTGCTCGGCAGGCCTTGGTTACACGAGTACAACATCATCCCTTCTACACAACATCAGTGTATGGAATACTTTAAGGATGGTCTCGAATATACCGTAACGGGAGAGCTGAACCCATTCTCTGTGAACGAAGTCCCCAAGTACGAAGATGTAAAATACTTCTTGCCAGATTTCGAGGACACAGAGAGATGCCACAAACCGGAGAACAAAGCTATCACCACCATCCCAGTTTTCGGGAGTGATACCGAAGAAGAGGAAGAGATAGTTTACTCTGGTCCACCCCAGTACAACAAGCCAGGACCGTCCGCTCCTATGTTGATCTTTGGCAGCGACTCGGAGGATGAGGTCCATGCTATATTCTCTGCTCGGCCTTCAATACAAACATTCGCTGATGAAGAGCAAAGTCTGCAAGTTGCCATGGTGCCACCCAAGCATCATAAAGAATTAGACGCGCTTGATACCTACAGTGTGGAAGAGCTGCAGACGTTCTATGTCCCTCCCAGGCGAGAAGGTGAAAAGGTGATCCTATTCTACCAATCCACGGAAACAAAAGTGGAGAAAGAAATCTGGCACGCCGCGGATTCTATACTTGACAGGCTCCATCCCATCCGTCTGCCTAGATATTATACAGAGGGCTTGAAAAGGCTGTTGAAGCGCCAAGGGATACCCTTCAAACAGACCGCTCGAAAAGCTAAGTTCTATGACAGGATCTGGAACGTTCCCGGAACTCAGCGCAAGTTACCCAATGGGAGAATGAAAACGATCGGGCTTGGATATGTTCGGTCCAAGAAACGGGAGCTACTCCACGACTGCTATGTCGTACATGACTTTGATGAAGAAGGAGATGCTCAATAGGAGAATGCTAACCCTGAACCGGAAAGAGCCCCCGACGTGAAAGTGCCCAGTCCGTCGTTCGAAGAACAAATGGACAAGCTTATAAGGGAAGCTGGTCAAAAAGTTCGAGACGATCATAATCGCGAAATGACCATTTACGAGAAAGCCAGGACGCAGCGCCTCCTTTAGCAGGTCACGGAGAATGACAATGCTCTTCCTTGTCAACCCGTCGTATAAAAGGCTCGACGCACAAGCAAAAATAAATCAAAGAGCGGGAAAGGCGTTCGACAGCGACAAAGCGGGACTAAGAAGTCACGCAAGCATGAATCGAGCGGTCTGGATTTGTCCCTTATGAAGAAGATGAGTCGAGCATACTCTTTTCCTCAAGACAAGACAAAGAAGATACTTGACCTCGCTATAAAACATCAAATGATTACACTTCCGGAGTCTAAACATCCCGAGCAAGCAGGCGAAGTCTCTCACCCAGACTATTGCTCTTATCACCGAGCAATAGGATACCCTCTCGAAGATTGCTTCACCTTCAAGAACTGGGTCGAAGATCAATATCAGCTCGGCAAGTTCGCTCTATCCGACAGTTGGAGGATAACTCCGCCGCAGAAGCATGAACCCAAAGCTACGAGAGTAGAACCAGATCCACATCGGTCTTGGAAGCGAGCTCGTACTTGTCACATGATAACGCTATCAGAAGAAGAGCCTGAGGATAGGGATGACCTCCCCTGGTGCTTCGAAAATAATGATGAAAAAGTGATCTCAGAGTTTCCACCGGCGCCAAAAGAGCTGGAAGATGGAATACACACCACTGCAGATAACCTCAAGAAGATTGATTTGGGGATGGCAAATGATCCGCGACCGACATTCGTCAGTGAGCTGCTATCTGAAAAAAGGGTGGCTGCGCTAAAAGACGTGCTTATGCAGCATAGAGATTGCTTCGCATGGAACTATTCCGAAATGCCAGGATTAGATCCAGAGATTGTTGTCCACAAATTGGCAATATCCCCGGACGTCAAGCCAATCAAACAAGCACCAAGGAGAATGCGGCTTGAGCTTGAGATGAGTATCAACGCCGAGGTCAAGAAGCTAATCGACTCTGGCTTCATCCAAGAAGTTCAGTATCCTGACTGGATCGCCAACATCGTCCCAGTGATGAAGAAAAATGGAACGATGCGCATATGTGTGGACTTTCGGGATCTCAATAAAGCTTGCCCGAAGGACGATTTCCCAGTACCGGTCACCGAGCTGATGATAGATAACACGTCCACTCACGAAGTCTTCTCCTTCATGGACGGCTCATCAGGATATAATCAAATAAAGATGCATCTCGAAGACCAGAAGCACACCGCTTTCCGGACCCCTTTGGGTATATTCTGCTACAAGGTGATGCCCTTCGGTCTAAAGAACGCTGGTGCGACCTATCAGAGGGCCATGACGAAGATCTTCGACGACCTCATATATGAAATCGTCGAATGCTATATCGAAGACCTCGTGGTTAAAAGCAAATTATACGAGGAACATCTAGAGCATCTGAAGACCATCTTTCAACGCCTTCGGCAATACAACTTGAAGATGAACCCTCTCAAATGCGCATTCGGGGTGTCCTCAGGCAAATTCTTAGGATTCATCGTCCGACATCGAGGTATCGAGATAGATCTGTCAAAGATCAAGACGATCATGGAAATGCCTCCGCCAAGGACTCTTAAGCAATTGCGGTCTCTCCAAGGGAAGCTCGCGTATATTCGGCGATTTATAGCCAATCTCTCAGGCAAGTGCCGCCCTTACAGTCACCTGATGAAGAAGGGAACCCCGTTCGTCTGGGATCACAAATGTCAAGGCGCGTTGGACGAAATCAAGCAATACCTGCAGAATCCACCAGTGCTGGCCGCTCCGGTCAAGGGAAAGCCTCTCATCCTTTATACAACAGCCCTCGAAGGTTCCTTAGGTGCATTATGGGCATAAGAGAACGACCAAGGGAAAGAAAGAGCTCTCTATTACTTGAGTCGAGTTCTCCTTGGGGCAGAAAGCAATTATTCTCCCATCGAAAAACACTGCCTGGCATTGATCTTCGCGATAACGAAACTCAGGCACTATGCATTGGCGCATGAAATCCATCTCATATCAAAAGTGGACCCTCTCAAGTATTTGATGTCAAATGCCATATTGACGGGGCAGCTTGCTAAATGGGCCTTGCTCTTGATGGAGTTCTCAATAACTTATCATCCTCTTAAGGCAGTGAAAGGCCAGGCCATCGCCAACTTCCTCGCTGAACATCCGATACTGGCCGATTCTCCCTTGAATTGCGAACTGCCAGACGAACATGCGTTTGATGCGATCGACGGTGGTGATACCCGATGGGAACTTTATTTTGATGGAGCGTCTTCCATGAAGAAGCGCAAACAGAACACGCCCATAATCAAATTAGGGATAGGCCTCATCTTCGTGACCCCACAAGGAGGGATAATGTGCTTCGCCTTCTCCTTGACAGAGCCGAGGACAAACAATGAAGCCGAATACGAAGCTTTGATAGCAGGTCTCGAGATCGCTATCGACATGGGAATTGAAAACCTCCTCATATACGGAGATTCCCAGCTGATTGTTAGTCAAGTAAATGGCGACTATCAGACGTGCAAACCAGAGTTGGTGAAATACGGCGAAAGGGTACAGCAACTCCTAACCCAAATACCTTCCTACATCTTGGAAAGCATACCGCGTGCAGAAAATAGCAAAGTGGATGCAATATCTAAGCTCACTAAAGAACTGGCCGACGAGAACCTCGATGACGGGAGAATCGTTGTGCAAAGTCGTCGGGTTCTTGCACCGGCAGAAATATCTCCAGACTCATCCGAAGAAAAAGGATCAACCGAGCAAACGGCCCTACAAATAAAAGACCAGGAAAATGTGGGGGACTGACATAATCGGCCCTATCGAACCGGTATCGTCCAGAGGACATCGGTTCATTTTGGCGACAACTGATTACTTCTCCAAATGGGCAAAAGCAGTACCACTGAGGGAAGTGAAGACGGAGAATATCCTCCATTTCTTCAAGACACACGTCATTTATCGGTTTGGAACTCCACGACGGATCATCTCCGATAATGGGCCAGCCTATAGAAGCCACAAGATCAGCCGCTTCGCACAACAGCATAACATAGACCGGAGATACTCCTTAGTCTATAATCCCCGAGCTAACGGTCTAGCTGAGGCTTTTAACAAGACCTTGACGAAGATAGTGAAAAAAACGGTGTCCCGGAATAAGAAGGACTGGCACGAGAGACTGCATGAAGCTCTCTGGGCGTATCGAACTACGTTCAAGACGGCCACGAACACAACGCCCTACGCGTTGGTATTCGGTACAGAAGCGGTACTCCCCCTCGAGATAGAGTTACCCTCTCTATGAGTGGCATTCCATTATGAGCTAACGGACGAAGAGAATGCTCACCTTTGGCTTGAGGAGCTCGATGCCCTTGATGAAACCCGGCTCATGGCGCAACAAAATCTGGAGGCTTATAAAGCAAAGATGGTGCGCTCTTACGAAAGATTGACTAGGCCGAGGGCATTCCGCCAAGGCGAACTCGCTAGTGGTCAAAAGACCTATGATCCCCAATCACGCCAAGCGGGGAAAATTCGAGCCGAACTATGAAGGCCCGTACATCATAGACAAGGTCTACTAGGGTGGAGCCTATCTACTCATGGACATGCATGGTGAAAGACCTTTCAAGCCAATAAACGGTCGCTTCCTGAAGAAGTACTACGCTTGACGAGTCACGGCCTAGGTCAATGATAGATGATGACCCTTATGTCCGCTCGCTATCTTCCTAAGCCTAAACTCCATAGGTAATAGCCGGCTTCCTTTACAACGGACCGAAACTTCCTTAAACTAACAGCGGACCGAAACGTCCTTAAACTAACGACGGACCACTATATCCTAAAACTAGCTGTTGACCGAGATGTCGATAAACTACGGTGGATTGCAGCATCCCAAAGCTGATACTAAAATTAAAAAAAAGAGAATAAACAAAAAAAAGAAAGAAAACGGTATGTCCATAAGCAAAATGGGCACGGATGAAAACCCGAAAGGGCTCCGTGAGTAAAAACAGCAGGGCTACCGGCGAGTGTTTACGAAAACCCGAAAGGGCGCAACCTCGTTAAAAGACACTTGCAGGGTCCTCTCGACTTTGTAAGGAGAAACCACCTGCGTGAGATCCTTACGACTCACAAGAGAGCAGCACACTTGGGGATCCTCACGATTCCTAAGGAGAAATTACACTTGCGAGATCCTCACGACTCATAAGGAGAATCCTCTTATGAAACCCTTACGGCTCATAAGATTTGAAAGTCTTAAACTACAGGGACCTGAACCTGTTCTTAACCAACCCCCACAACCTCCGATACTGCCCTACAAGCGGTGCAACATTGACCCTTATATATAATCCACGGGCGCGAATAAACATTTCCCTAACCAAGTCCCCCCCCCCCCCGTGACTAGAGATATGTTCGCACGGTGAACAACCCTTGTGAGTCCTCTCGACTTATAAGGGGAAAACTCTCTTGTAAAATCCTTACGACTTACGAGAAGCCATACACTTAGGAGTCCTCACGATTCCTAAGGAGAAAACACACCTAAGAGATCCTCATGACTTGTAGGGAGAAATATCTTTGTGAGACCCTTACGGCTCATGAAGTCAAAAGCCTTAGTCGACAGAATCCTAACCCTGTTTACTAAGCCACATTTATTCGACATCAACAGAGACAAATGATGATTCGCTCCTGGCAATATCCCATTTGTAGCGCTGCTGATGCCGAAATCGGTGTCTGATTCCAAGCTTGCAGCGAAAAGCCAGCAAGCCACACATGCATACGAAATAGCCGAAATGATGGGGCAACTTGCGACAAAATCAGCAAGTAAAAATGTATGCATGCGAAATAGCCGAAATGATTGGGCAACTCGCAATAAAAAGCAGCGAGTAAAAATAAAACAAATAGCCGAAATGATTGGGCACCGCGAAAAATAGCCGAAATGATGGGGCAATCGCGACATTCGCGATATAAAAGCTGAAATGATAGAACATCGCAGAAAGAATTGAAAAATAAAAATGAAATTTATGCCCTACAGGTGATCTCACATCGATCCCTGTATTCAATTCAGGGACGCAAACGAAGAGGGAGTCACACTCCTCCTCCCCAGGTTTCATCATAAGAAGAAGCCAAATCTCGACGGTTCACAAATAGCCTGGAGATCATTTCAACATTCATCTCATTACAACAGACACAACATCAAGCAACGCGGAACAGCGGCAACCCTCAGTTCCATGACTCGGCAGCGCACAGATGACCGAGAGTCAAACCCCGACTCCGTGAAATGCGGATAAAGCAAAATTCCTGGCCACGTGGAACGCGGATAACGTCACTTTTGACGCCGTGGAAAACGTCCAGAGCGGATCCTGGTCCTCGCAGAGCACGGCAGTGAGCCCGTGTGAAGCATCCAGAGCGGAGCCTGGTCCTCGCCGAACACGGCAGTGAACCCGTGGGAAGCATCCAGAGCAAAATTCCTGGTCACGTGGAATGCGGATAACGTCACTTCTGACCCCGTGGAAAACGTCCAGAGCGGAGCCTAGTCCTCGCCGAACACGGCAGTGAACCCATGGGAAGCATCTAGAGCAAAATTCCTGGCTACGTGGAACGCGGATTATGCCACTTCTGACCCCATGGAAAATGTCTAGAGCGGATCCTGGTCCTCGCAGAGCACGGCAGTGAACCCGTGTGAAGCGTCCAGAGCGGAACCTAGTCCTCGCCGAACACGGCAGTGAACCCGTGGGAAGCATCTAGAGCAAAATTCCTGGCTACGTGGAACGCGGATTATATCACTTCTGACCCTGTGGAAAACGTCCAGAGCGGATCCTGGTCCTCGCAGAGCACGGCAGTGAACCCGTGTGAAGCATCTAGAGCGGAGCCTAGTCCTCGCCGAACACGGCAGTGAACCCGTGGGAAGCATCTAGAGCAAAATTCCTAGCTACGTGGAACGCGGATTATGTCACTTCTGACCCCGTGGAAAACGTCCAGAGCGGATCCTGGTCCTCGCAGAGCACGGCAGTGAACCCGTGTGAAGCATCTTAGTCCTCGCCGAACACGGCAGTGAACCCGTGAGAAGCATCTAGAGCAAAATTCCTGGCTACGTGGAACACGGATTATGTCACTTCTGACCCCGTGGAAAACGTCCAGAGCGGATCCTGGTCCTCGCAGAGCACGGCAGTGAACCCGTGTGAAGCACCCAGAGCGGAGCCTGGTCCTCGCCAAATACGGCAGTGAACCCGTGGGAAGCATCCAGAGCAAACATCAGACTGTGGAGTCCTTAAATCCACGGACTATGACGTCCTTAACCTCGACCGTGATGTCTTAAAACTAACATTGGACTGTGGAGTCTTTAAATCCACGGACTATGACGTCCTTAACCTCAACCGTGATGTCTTAAAACTAACAATGGACCGTAATGTCCTTAAACTAATTTTACCTTGGTTCAAGGGTACATCTCTTCACTCCTTTGATATTTGTCGTTGTAATTCTTCAACGTCTTCAAAGAGGTGGCGGGTCCCGACGACCACACATAACATTGGACTGTGGAGTCCTTAAATCCACGGACTATGATGCCCTTAACCTCGACCGTGATGTCTTAAAACTAACATTGGACTGTGGAGTCCTTAAATCCTCGGACTATGATGTCCTTAACCTCGACCGTGATGTCTTAAAACTAACATCGGACTGTGAGGTCCTTAAACTCATGGACTATGACGTCCTTAACCTCGACCGTGATGTCTTAAAACTAACATTGGACTGTGGAGTCCTTAAATCCACGGACTATGATGTCCTTAACCTCAACCGTGATGTCTTAAAACTAACATCGGACCGTGGAGTCCTTAAATCCACGGACTATGATGTCCTTATCCTGGACCGTGATGTCTTAAAACTAACATCGGAATGTAGAGTCCTTAAATCCACGGACTATGATGTCCTTAACCTCGACCGTGATGTCTTTTAACTACGGTATCCTGGAAAACGTCCAGAGCGGAGCCTGGTCCTTGCCAAACACGGCAGTGAACCCGTGGGAAGCATCCAGAGCAACCCTTAACTCCGTGAAATGAGGATAAGGACAACCTCACCCATCACTTGCGGGTCCTTACGACTCGTAAGGAAGTAAATTCTCTTGTGAGATCTTTACGACTTTCAAGAGAAAACGCACTTAGGAATCCTTACGATTCTTAAGGAGAAATTACACCTACGGGATCCTCTCGACCGGTAGGGAGAAAATTCTTTATGAGACCCTCACGGCTCATAAAGTCGAAAAGTCTTAGGTGACAGATTCTAACCCTGTCTTCTAAGCCACCACCGCCCTACAAAGAATCCAAGACTGACAGCTACATACTATCTACAAACCGTACTTTCTAAAATCACATGACAACAATACAGCAGAGAGAAGAAAACGACAGGGAGAACAGCTGATCTGCATTTAATTAAGCATTTGAGGAACACCCATTCATGCATGTGCAAAAGATTCATAACATGAAGTAAAACACGCTAAAATGAGAAATTTGCCATTCATATTGCAAAAGGTTCTTACAATTATAAAAACAACAAACAAAGACATTATCAAAATAATTACAACGGAAAAACCTCAGATCCAGGACATGGATTGAGGAACTCAAAAGTGACTTTGTCCAGAATTTTCCAGGCATGGTGAACCATCCTGGTGTGCTTTCTTTCGCGATCGCAAGCGTCGGGATCCCCACGGATGTCCTCCACCCTCCGATAGGCAACAAGTATGGCAGACTGTTGAAAAGCCTGGTGCAGGAGATCGACAAGATTGTCTCACCGTCTCTTCGAGATTAGGTTCATCAGATACACCGAGTGCACCTTATCCTCAGTGCCATCCAATGCTCTAAGCGGCACGCCGGTACAGAATAGAGGGAGCGCTTCCCAGATCGCTCCCACAACAAGCTTCAGAAGAGGGGAACGCCGAGGAAGCAGTTGACCATTGTATGTGTCAAAGCGACTCATAATTTCGGCACACTCGGCGTTTGTGAATTCTCGATCCTGAAAACGGCCGAGTCGGCGGATGTCTCCGTAAGAGATAATCTCTTCGAGATCATACATGTGAGCGTCCATTACTCCTGTAAGAGAAAATCAGCAAAGATCAGCAGACAGAA
This sequence comes from Agapanthus africanus, assembly GCA_030015575.1. Classification (NCBI taxonomy): domain Eukaryota; kingdom Viridiplantae; phylum Streptophyta; class Magnoliopsida; order Asparagales; family Amaryllidaceae; genus Agapanthus; species Agapanthus africanus. The sequence continues at coordinate 373,543,444 of CM057339.1, read as the reverse complement.
TGAATAAGCAAATCAGTTATGAAGGGAAGTTAAAGAAAGCCCCCGAGAACATCGAGAGCTTTGCTCTAAGAAGATGATATAATTCATCAAAAATAAAATTCCATCTTAAATCTTCAAGATCCATGAAAAACTCTCAAGAGTTCGTCCATATGATTTGAAAGGAGCAAAGCTCCATTAATGAATTAAGAAATCACAAGACAAATCCTTTTAGAGAGCAGAGCTCTATCAATGGAACCCTAATAGGGTTCTCTTTAGTTCTCTTTAGATCTCTTTAGACCTATGGAGAAAAGCTCTGCTAATAAAACCCTAAAAGAGTTTTCTTTAGATCAAAGATCTATGAAGAGCAAGGCTCTGTTAATGGGTAAGAACCCTAATTTGTTAAAATCAAAATTTCTAAATTTTACTTAAGAGTTTTGACTCTTGAAAGTTCTTAACAAAGGAGCTGCGCTCTGAATGAAAATTCTCAAAGAAGATGATAATCATCTAAAGGACTAGAGGTCCTATTTATAGGCGCTGAGCTGCCTCTTCAACTTCTGAGTTGATCCAAGGGCTCAGATGTTGCCACCGCTGCACTCACGTGTGCGCCACGTGAGCGCAACGGTGGGGGGGGATTTGTTTCCCCAATCAGAGCAAAGCTCTGTTTTGAATTTTAAAATTCAAAAATTGAAGCTACGCTTCAGATCCTGCGCGCTGTGCGCTATGCGCCACGTGTCAAAAGCAGACACGCCAGCGCCAGGAGTGCTGAGCCCTAGGCAGCGCACCCCAATCAGAGCAAAGCTCTGTTTTCAAAATTCAAAAAATTAAAAAGTTGAAGCAACGCTTCAGATCCATCGCTCTGCGCTGCATGCCACGTGTCTAACACAGGTGCGCTAGCGCAGTTGCGCTGCGCTCCACGTGTCTAACACAGGTGCGCTAGAGCAGTTGCGCTGCGCGCTACGTATCGAACGTAGGTGCGCCAGCGCCGGAATTAAAAAATTTTCCCACCGTTATATCAAAGGATCTAATGATAATGATAAATCATTAATTAACCAGAATTAAATTCTGTTAAGGAAAGATTCCTCAAAATCTTTCCAAACAACAAGATTGTGCTTTAAGCACCGCTGGATCAACGATCCAATGGTAAATAATAAATTACCAAAGACAGAACAAATTCTGCATGGAAAGATTTTTCAATCTTATTAAAACAAGAAGATTATTTTCTGTAAAATAGAAGCCTTAAGATCAAAGATCCAACGATGGGAAATACTCCCAAATCAATCAGAGAAAGATCTCTTCAACTGATTTAACAAATCATTTGGCCCTATATAAAGGACCCTAGACTTCAAGTCTAAAATATACAGAACAGAAAGAGAAAAACCCTCTGCCAAAAAAAAGAGCGAGCTCTTAAGAAAAGAAGAGTTTTCTTCATACTCAAGGTAAAAAAGAACTATATTCTTAAAAAAAAATAGAGATAAATACATCTCAAAAAAGAAGAAGAACCCTCTTCTAAAAAGATCTTAGATCTATAAAAAAAAAAGACCAAGGTCTTTGAATAAAAAGAAAGGATCAAGATCTAATCATAAAAAGAAGTATTTTTACTTCAACAGATTTTCTGATCTATAAAGGCAGAGCCTTTTATCAGAATGAGAACTTAGTTCTTGAATCTTGAGGCAAAGCCTCTTTTAAGAAGAACATAAACTTGTTCTTTAATCTTAAATTGATCAAAATGCACTTTGCGCTAATGGACAGTGCTTTGCACTTTTGAACTACGCTTTTGCGCTCCTTGGACCGGCGCTCAGCGCCAAAACATGCCACGTGTCAACCGCAGACACAGCTTGCGCTTCGCGCTCCTGAAAACAGCGCACTGCGCTCTTGGGTTGGCTCTCAGCGCCAAGCGCGCTACGTGTCACTCGCTGGCGCACCAACAGACTAGCGCAACGCGCTCATAAATTAAAAGCGCAGTACGCTAACAAACTAGCGCTTAGCGCTAAGCGACACGCGCCACCCTCATGTGTGCTAGCGCAATGCGCTCTTTAATTGGCGCAAAGCGCCTGACGCGCCACGTGGCGCACTATCAGAACATCACTTTGTTCCTGATAAATGCTATGCATTCAATACAAGACAAAATGTCAGAGCCCAATGCTTGGCATTATTAAAAGGGCAGAGCCCAAATAAAGGCCTAACAGGCAGAACAATAATGAAATGTTAAACATTTTTTCAAATGGACTTAGCCCAATTTTGGCCATAAGTCCTCAATTTAAATTGAACTGAGCTTATCTGCTCTTCTAATCAATTTACCTCCGGTTCGAGGGTACATCTCTTCACTCCTTTGATATTTGTCGTTGTAATTTCTCAACGTCTTCAAAGAGGTGACGGGTCCCGACAACCATACATTCTACGGACTGTGGGGTCCTTAAACTCATGGACTATGATGTCCTTAACCTCGACCGTGATGTCTTAAAACTAACACCGGACTGTGGGGTCCTTAAACTCACGGACTATGATGTCTTTAACCTTGACCGTGATGTCTTAAAACTAACGTCGGACTGTGGAGTCCTTAAATCCACGGACTATGATGTCCTTAACCTCAACCGTGATGTCTTAAAACTAACACCGGACTGTGAGGTCCTTAAACTCACGGACTATGATGTCCTTAACCTTGACCGTGATGTCTTAAAACTAATAACGGACTATGATGTCCTTAACCTCGACCGCGATGTCTTAAAACTAATAATGGACCGCAATGTCCTTAAACTAATTATCGACCGCAACGTCATTAAACTAAACAATAGAGCCCGATTGCTCTTTTGTTGGATCTTAACGATCCCGTTAAGTTGATCTTAGTCTAAAATTAGATTAACGCATCCTTAACAAACGTAAGTTGATCTTAGTCTCAAATGAGACTAACGTATCCTTAAACCCAAACCCCCCAAACCCAAATCTAAGAAAGATACGGATTTGGACTAGTCCATGCCCTACGGGCGACAACATAACTTAGTCTCCGTTTACAATCCACGGGCAACCACAAACAAAAAAAATACACACGATACGAAGTGACCATCTGGAGAAGGAGAAAGTTGTTACCGCGATGCGGTAGCGTAATTAACTGCAGGGGCTTGCGCCTGCAGGGAAGAGTGTCCCCACAATCAAAACCCCCTCAGACGAGGGGGAATCTGACGAAGTCTGCTACATCGGCTGCATCCGTTTAAACCTTCGATATATGGTGCCATAAATCAACTTGGCATCTTCGGAGAGGTGGACGGATAGCACCAATTAGCATCTGCCCCGAATTTCAGGCAAGACGGAGCTGCGCAGTCGCGTCTCTATGTTCGGCGGGGAACATGGACTAACATACCCTTAACAAAAAACCAATCGAGCCCTAACTACTCACAAACATTTAAGTCGATCTTGATCTCAAAACAGATTGACGATCCTTAAATCGAACCAAACCCAAATCTAAGATATACGAATTTGGACTAATCCATGCCCTATGGACGACAACATAAATTAGTCTCCGTATACAATCCACGGGCAACCTAAACAAATAAAAAACACACACGACACGAAGTGAACTTCTGGAGCCGGAGAAAGTGGTTATCGCGATGCGGTAATGTAATTAACTGCAGGGGCTTGCGCCTGCATGGAAGAGCGTCCCTACAATAAAAAAACCCTCACAAACGAGGGGGAATCTGACGAAGTTTGCTACAACGTCCGCATCCGTCCAAACCTCCGATACACGGTGCTATAAATCAACTTGGCATCTTCGGAGAGGTGGACGGATAAATCCAAGTAGTATCTTCCCCCAAACTCAGGCAAGACGATCCATCCCAGTTCGTCTCTGTCTTTCGGCGGTGAACACTGGGTAGCCGTTACGTACAACTAGTGCCGCTGACGTGCTTCTGGTTAAGCCCACTGCCAGCGTATTGACGAGTATTTAGAGTCCCACACAGAGGGGTTCTCTAGTTCTGGCAAAATGATGTGTAGCCGTATTGGATACGTGCAGGGTTCCGATCAAATGATTGTACTAGTTACCTAGACTTTCGATCGGACGGTTGATAATACTAGCCGGCTCAGGTTTGAGCCGAATTATTAAATCAGGTATTGATTTAATAATTTTCGTATATGTATTTCGATATGTATATTCTAGTATTATGTTCTTTGTGTTATTCTATCTCTTTGGGTATTCGTATTTTAGTATGAATACAGCTATGTATATACTGTAGAGTGTAATCCGTATTTATACGGAAAATATTCTAGAAGATGGACACCTCATTTTAGATTTATTCATTTATTATAATTGAAAAATGAGGTGTAAAGTAAGAGAGAGGGGAGTATGGAGAGAACCATGCTTCAATAGTGTTGCACAAATGAATTAACAATTCATTTGTGCAAACTATCTAAGCATGGTTGGATTTTTAAAATGAAAGATATGTTTTACAAAACCTTGCTTGAGATTTTTCTCTCACTTGATGGATGGTTCATTATTTTTGAGATGAGAAAACACCATCACCATTAGCTTCACTCTCCTCACTAGCTTTCTTGAGTTCCTCCACCTTCATCTTCAACCTCCTCTCTACAATCCCATGTGTTGAGAATCAAGAGAGGAAGTGAGGTAGAAAAACACTTTGAACACTTCACTACATTATAGGCACTCTAGATTAGCAACCTAGAGTCCCTAGTTGCTTCATTTGATCTTTTGTGTAGAGCTAGAGCCATGAGCTACATCCTTCGCATGGATCATCTTCAACGGAGGAAGATCGGCGGCCAAGTTCAATCGAGGATGCCTCAAGGAGCTAAGGAAGATGGTAGAAGACCAAAGGACACGGTTCATTCGATATAACCTTCTATCTCAGTAGTTAGAACATCTTGTAGTTAGTTAGTGTAGGTTTATGGTTTCGATTCTAGACGGGTTCGTTAGCGCCAAGTTTTTAAACGCCAATTTTTGTTTCGCACCGGCCACGGTAGATGGCCAGGGCGGTAGCAAACCCAACACTAGGAACTGTTAAAGGATGTGCTTATGGACTACACAAGCCCCATTAGTATGATCTGTATCACAATCCTGGTAGTCAAGCCTACATCCTAAGGGCTTTATAACATGTAACAGAGGGACAGTATAATAATACAAGTGTACATGTTAAGATAAAGAGCAACCAGATAGCATACTATCATGTCGAGCAAGAAAGTCCTCTGTATATATGTCCAAGCATCCACTATATCATACAATAATGGCCTCTAGGGCATACATATTCCTAACAATCTCCTACTTGCACTAGGGCCAGCTGTTATAGCATCTCATACCCATCATCCCAAAAAGTCTCTCAAACTGCGTCTGGGGAAGGACCTTCGTGAATGGATCCGCTGTGTTGTCCTTCGTATCAACTCTCCTGACCTCGATTTCCCGGCGACCAACTATCTCCCAGATTAGGTGATACCGTCTCAGAATATGTCTGGATCGCTGATGGGACCGGGGTTCCTTGTCCAAAGCCACAGCTCCATTGTTATCACAATACAAGGGTATTGGATGCTCAATGGATGGAACCACACAAAGTTCAGCAATGAACTTCTTCATCCAGACAACCTTTTTGGCAGTATCGTGGCAGCGATGTATTCAGCCTCCATCGTCGAGTCTGCTACGGTATCTTGCTTGGAGCTCTTCTAACATACCGCCTCTCTATTGAGGGTGAAGACAAAACCCGAGACCGACTTGTTGTCATCTTTTTCATTCTGGAAGCCCGAATCGGTAAAGGACTCCACCTCGAGTTCTCCGTTACCATACACCAAGAAAATTTCTTTAGTCCTTCTTAAGTACTTAAGAATGTTTTTCACAGCTGTCCAGTGCTTCTCTCCCGCGTCTTATTGATACCTGCTTACCACACTAAGTGCATAAGCTACATCCGGTCTGGTGCATAATATCACATACATGATAGATCCAGCTGCGGAAGTATAGGGTATCCCTTGCATGCGAGCCCTCTCCAAATCAGTCTTGGGAGACATCTCTTTAGAGAGGGTGATTTCTGAACAAGCGGGTAAATTACCACGCTTGGAATCTTCCATACTAAACCTCTTTAGTATGGTGTCAATGTACCTGGATTGGGACAGTCCCAACATCCTTTTAGATTTATCTCTATACATTTTTATCCCCAGGATGTATGAGGCATCACCCAGATCTTTCATGGAGAACTTTTGTGATAGGAAGAGTTTGACCGAGTGCAGCATAGGAACATCATTTCCTATCAAGAGTATGTCATCCACGTACAATACGAGGAAGAAAACCTTACTCTTTACAACCTTTTTATATATACAAGGTTCATCTACGTTTTTGATGAAGTCAAACTCTTTGACTGCTACATCAAAACAGATGTTCCAGCTCCGCTATGCCTGCTTTAATCCGTAAATTGATTTAAGCAGCTTGCACACCTTTCCGCTGCTCCCACTGTCTATGAAGCCCTCTGGCTGTGTCATGTACACGCTCTCTTCTAAATCACCATTTAGAAAAGCGGTCTTGACGTCCATCTGCCAGATTTCATAGTCATGGTATGCAGCAATGGCAAGTAGGATCCTGATGGACTTAAGCATAACCACTGGAGAAAAGGTTTCATCATAGTCGAAACCTGGTCGTTGACGAAAATCTTTTGCTACAAGTCTAGCTTTGAAGGTCTCAACCATTCCATCTACACCAAGTTTCTTCTTAAAGATACACTTGCTCCCGATGGGTTTTACCCCTTCAGGAGCAACTTCCAAAGTCCATACTTTGTTGGTGTACATGGATTCCATCTCAGATCGCATAACATCAAGTCATTTCACAAAGTCTCCACTTGTGATGGCCTATTCGAAACTAGTAGGGTCATCATCTTCCATGATGCAATCTTCACTCCCACTGTCTATGAGAAAACCGTAGTATCTCTCTGGTGGATGAGAAACCCTACTAGATCTGCGGAGTGGCTGGGGTTTGTCAGGGACTATTGAATCCTCCGGTTCTACCAAATCATCAGTTGTAGTTTGTGTAGCTGGAACTTCTTTCAGTTCTACCTCATTACCACTAATTTCTTTCACAAAAAATTCCTTCTCTAAAAAGATGGCATGTTGAGCTACAAACACTTTTTGTTCCTTAGTGTGGTAGAAGATATATCCATATGAATTCTTTGGATAACCCACAAATTTGCACAGAATAGACCTTGCCTCGAGCTTGTCCGGATTTTGCTTTTTAACATAGGCCGGACAACCCCATATCTTAACTCGTTTAAGAGATGATCTCTTCCCATACCATATATCATATGGAGTGGTAGGCACAGATTTGGTCAGAACCCTATTCAATAGGTATGCAGATGTTTCAAGTGCATAACCCTAAAAGAAAATAGGTAACTCAGCAACACTCATCATAGAGCGCACCATATCTAATAGGGTGCGATTCCTCCGCTCCGATACTCCATTGTGTTGTGGTGTATACGGAGGAGTAAGCTGAGAGAGAATTCCATTCTCTTGTAGATAGTCTCGGAATTCCGTGCTTAAGTATTCTCCTCCTCGATCAGATCGAAGGATTTTAATACTTTTACCCGTATGGTTCTCTACTTCGTTCTTATATTCCTTGAATCTCTCAAAAGTTTCAGATTTGTGTTTCAACAGAAACACATGTCCGAATCTTGAGAGATCATCGGTGAATGTAATGAAGTACAAGAAACCATTCCTCACATGTGTAGACACATGACCGCACACATCACTATGTATCAGTGTTCAGTATCTCTTTCTCCGTGTCCAGTAAACGGAGTTTTGGTCATTTTGCCTTTGAGACAGACCGACAAGTTTCATAAGATGTAAATTCAAACGGATTCAAATATCCATCTTTATGCAACTTAGCTAGTCTTGTCTCATTGATATGACCAAGTCTATAATGCCACAAGAAGGCTTCATTTATTTCTGAACTTTTCCTCTTTTGTGTGTTCTGTATGTTCAGAACTATAGTTTGATTTAGAACGTATATACTGTTACACAACGTACTAAACCCAATCAATACTTGATTTAGAAAAATGTTCATAACATTTTCCTCCGATACAAAGTTATATCCTTCCTCATGTAATAATGAAACTGATATAATATTGCACATCATTTTTGGTACGAAATAACAGTCGTTCAGAATCAATGTATTACTATTTGGTAATACTAGGTGATATTCGCCAAGTGCCTTAGCCGCAACAATTGCACTATTCCCTACTACTAGAGACTTATCACCCTTTCCCAGCTCTCTACTTCTTCTTAACCCATGTAACAAATTACAAATGTGGGATCCTGATCCGGTATCTAATATTCAGGACGTAGAGCAAACTGAGAAACAGTCCTGAGTAACTAACACACCCGAAGAAGATGTATCAGTATGCTCTTTCTTCGTTTGGGTTGCATGGAAATCCGGGTATTTTCCTATTCCTTGCTCAGACTTATGACAATCATAAGATAGAGCGGAACCAACGTTCCCCAGCTCAGTATAATAAGCGAGTTTGGTCAATACATTCATATTATTATCTTGATTAAGACATGTCATGGTCGCTACCTGGAGAGAGAGAGAGAAGAAAACACTTTAGCATGCGCTCTTGCAAGATTAGATTGGTTATTATCTTATCTAATCAGGATGGCTCTCACCGTTTTATCAAATCTTCCTTCAAACCCTAAAAGGTAAAATTAGCCGGGATTAATTACACCCTACAAGTTCGCCAATCGGTCAGCCAGGCAGGTATTGGTACTTCGAGGGTGTCTCCCCATGCTTTCGCATGGAACTAATTCAATAATCTCGTTTCCGCAGGGGCATAACCCCGTTAACACATTTCTTAGACACCTATCGAATTAGCTAATTGTAAAGTGGAAAACTCTCCCAGAAGTAATATTTACTCACAGTGGGTATCGAGATCCAACTATCATATAGAAGGTATACAATCTCATTGCAAATTTCAACACTTGAAATTCCCAATATCTATTTTTACCTCTAGCGACTCATGACCTTGGCTATGGTCAACAAATCATAAATGCTAGTCAAGTTCAACCCGTCATTTCTTGATTGAATTAAACCCACCTGTACGACCCTTGGCTATGGTCAACAAAGCCGTACGACTAGCTTAATCCAATTGCATCATATACTACAGATAAGCACCAATGAGCCACCGTACACTATGCCTTAGCTATGGTCAACAAACGCAGCACGAATACTAAATAGTACTTATCTGAAATGACGGAGGGCTACGACTGGTTTTGTAGAAAAACCTTTAACGTAATGAACTTGATATCGTTGTAGAATCTATTGATTTGAAAATTAAGCTCCGCTTTTAAAATCTATTAGTTTTCAAAACAAACAGAGTGGGTTATAGCATTTGCTAAAGAGGTCACTCCCGGTGAAGGGATCTAGGCTCTTTCCTCATCGAATGAGATGCTGGATATTCATAATAGAATACCGCTATGCAAAGCAAAAACTAGAGCTACCTTTTTGAAAAAATTGATTCTACAACATCTTTAGTTTTTTTCCTTTTCATTAATCTCATTAATGATGTCCTATCATTTATGTTTCCTAAACATCACAGAAGAAACCAAAATAAAACACACATATATGCCATCTGCATTCGCCACAGGGATCCGGGTCTTCACCGTAATGTTACTTAATTTACGGCAGGGTGGGGTTAGGACTAGCGCGGATGCAAAACATATATAGTGTCTACTAATATATCATATATATAACTAGCATTCGTCTCACGCAGTTATATGATCACATCATATACAGAATCGGCAGAAGCAAGATATATGAAATATAGGATATACTGGGAGGTCTGTGTTTTAGATTAAGCCAGTAATGAAAAACACGGATTCCACGATCATGATGAATAGCCAAACCCATATCCCTAGACCCCTGCGAGAGCGACAAGCAACCCTGCCAATTCTAGAGTTAGGCGACCCGGTCTCGACTCCTCGAGATGGCCTCCTACTGGACTCTAGAACCCGGTTACTTGTGCTTCTCGCCTTGGGTCTATCCTAATGCGGAAAAGTAAATAATATACATCAAAGAAGATAACCACCTCAACTCGGAAGTGTCCCAATAAAAGAATATTACATACACATATTACACAAATGAAAATTGAAAAACTCTCAATCTCAAGTAAAAAAACCCAGCTATTCAATCACGACGATCCAATGTAACATATCACATAGTAACACAAAAACATCACATGTCATCAACGTAAGTAAATATGTGTGTCCCTAATGTCGTTGACGTATAGCAACGAGATCGGGGATACACCACATATTACACTTACGGTCGTAGAAAAGAAATGAAAAATACAATAATTAGAATCCGCATATACCTTAGACATCATAAACCCGGAATATCACATATTCCAGATTTCATGCCCAACCCTATAAATTTTGCATTTAAGTCTCGAATTGAAAACACTTTTCAATAATAAGTCGGGTAATTCAACAAGATTCCCGATAAAATGATCTAATGCTCGTCGAGAACTTTAGTAGATTGCCGCACCCCCGATGCCGTCAACGAAGTGTACTTGGACGGAACACCCGGCCGCGAGCACCCGAGCGGATGCTTTTGGCCTCGAGGTTCTCCTATAGTCACTTCGTCGGGGCTATGGGGCGTGGCTATCTAGTAGTGTTTCCCGGCGACTATTAACGTATGATACGAGATTGCGACGTAGTTTTGATCCGAATCGAAACTCCGTGGCAATCGATCAAATGAGACTAAAATGCTAGATTCACAAATTGCAAACTAGTTTTTACAAAACTAATTAATGTGGGTTCCAAAAATTGTATCACATATCAAAACTATCTAGACGATGTTAAACATTTCGATCGATATTTCAAACACCCACAAATCATAGAGACCTCAACTACTTGAGCCTCACTAAAAATACCCAGAAAATCCAAAAATATTACTATGGAGCAGCACAAGAAACAAAAGTCCCAAACTCACTTAACTTGCGGCGAAACCATGGCTAAACCCTAGGTTATGCTGCAGTTCCGCGGCCATTTAGTTGAGTTGGGCCCTCATATTTCTTGGGGCTCCATATAATAACCTACATGATTTTATGAATATATTTAATCTGAAAAGTATCAACTTTTGAAAAAATGGTCAGAAACTTGAAAAATGTCGGGTTTTGAACTTTGATTGAACACTTTAACGTCGTCTAGACCTTACCTAATGCTCTAGCTTGGCTTTGATACCATGAAAGTGTGTTTTAGCACCTCTACCAGGTTTCCACATGCATCATGTTAGTGAAATATGCCCTAGAGGCCATTATTGTATCATACTGGATTGTATATTACATATTGAAAGCTTGGGATATTCACAGTTATGATAACAGTCTTGCTCAAAATGGTAGTATGCTACTTGGTTTGATTCTACCTCAATATGTGCATGTGTTTCTTGTGGCATATCGCTTATACATATTGGTAGAGCCCTTAGGATCTTTGCTTGACTACCAGCGTTGTGATGACAGTCGCACTAGTGGGGGCTGGGTAGTCTATAAGCACATCCTTATACAGGTCCTTAGTCGTAGGATTATCGAGACGGGGTATCGATACTCCAGAGTCGACTAGTGTATACGCTTCTCATCCTAGCATGGGAGATAGTCTGTCCCACAGCCATTAGTACGTCGTACCGGAGATAGTATGCAGGTGCTCATTAGATTATGAATTACACTGTACATGACTAATTGGGAATTGCTGGTTGGTATTATACCTATCGTCAGGTAGCAGTTCCCAGGTGACATGGGTACAGCTTAGTCCATTGACTTGACATCGCACTTTGTCTCGAGTGTGTTCCCACTGTTCTTTGATTACTACCTTACCACGGCTCAAAAGAGTCATGCAAACAGGTAGTAGTTGGATGCAGTCCCGAAGCACTTGGAGGCAGTAGTGGTTAGATAGGATTCATCTCTCCCGGTATTGGGGGTTGATATCGCGCTGTGTTCGGAAAGCCATTACACAAAGTCCATGGCCAGGGCAAGCGAGATTTACTGGTAGATACTCCAGTAGTTTCTCAAGGTGTTTTGGACTCTGTCTCGGCACGACTTATTGCGCTATTAGGGGTCTGACGTTTACCATCCCCCTAGGCATGATATGCGAGGATCTCAAACGAACATGCCGAACTGTACGGAGATTGTCACAGACAAGCTCAGTAGGAGTTCGGATGGGTTTGCTCATCGGCCTTCTTATCGACAGATACCTGGGAAGCCGTTACGTGCAGCTAGTACCGCTGACATGCTTGTGGTTAAACCTACTGCCAGCGTACTGTTGAGTCTTTAGAGTCCCATACAGAGGGTTTCCCTACTTCGGGCGAAACGATGTAGAGACTGTATGGTTTTACGATAGGGTACAATCACATACGTGTACTTGTACACGGATGATGTTCGGGCGGATAATACTAGTGGGCTTTGGTTTAAGCCAGATCCTAGTATTGTATTATTGGAATGTTACCATCTCATTGTATTCGTATTTTTTGGAATACGAATACGGGTATGTATATACGGTGAGGGCATTCTTGTAATTTGGCAAGACATGCTTCTAGAAGGGGACACCTCATTATTGATTTATCTATTTTCTTAAATGGATTAATGGGGTGGAATTGTGGAGATTTTTGTGGCATGGTGTGAGGAATGGCTTATGCATTATTTTATTGGTTTGGATGCACTATTGAAGTATGGCTATTATTTTCTATGTGAAAATAACAGTTACTTCATTATTGAAAGTCTTGAGATATTCTCTACACTTCATAAACCTAGCTCAATCCTCATTTGGCTTTCTCTCTCTAAGTTTTCTCATTCTTCCTCAATGAGATCCTTACCCCCACATGTGTTGTAAAACAAAGGATCTCAAGAGATAATACACTCCATTAGCTACTCTACATCGCCTAGGCTACTTAGCTTAGCGATCTAAGTACCCTAGTTATCTCGGTTTAGAGGTAGGAGCTCAAAGCACATACTCTCGGGTGGATCATCTTTGACGCGAGGAGGCCAACAATGCAACCTTCATCCATTCTTCGAGGAGCTAAGGAGAGGATGAAAAGAAGACCCGAAGGACTTGGTCACGGAGGTATAACTATCTATCATAGTAGTTAAACCTCCTAGTTACTTTAGCTAGTTAAGGTTCCGTAAAGATCCTGGAATTTAGTCGGTGTTGCGAAGCTCATCAAAATCGTTTTTTGAAAATTCCACCTCCCCGCGAACCCGCAGGGTGCGTGACATCGACTTACACATCAAGTATACAATTTTTAAAAATTTAGAGGTCTAAGCTACACTAACCTATAATCGAACTAGAGAATTAGGGTTTTAGTCTAAGCAAACACGTTCTACACTAAGTGAAACGAGAATACAGCCTTTGTAGACCGGTCCTTCACTTCTAAAGCTCCAAGTAGTAGTCCCTAGAACTCTTCTTAGACTCCACTTGGTGAAAAGAACGAGCTTGCTTCGTGTCTTCGAGGCCGAAGATGATCCACCTTGAAGTCTCTCTCACTCAAGCTCACTCTTCACTAATCAAAGTATTAATGAAGCAAACAACCTAAACTAAATGGCTAGTAAAGTGTAGGTCGATGAAGTAGGAATTTTGCACACAATATTTTCTTCTTTTTCTTTTTCACCTCAAGAAAATTCAAGAGAAGATGTGAAGAAGAAGATGAGAGATGAACTTGGAAGAGAAAGAATGAACCATGAAGTGAAGTGATAAGATAGTGGGAAATATCTATGAATAAAAACAAGGAAATGGTGGTGAGTCATGGCTTCTCAAATCTTCCACAAGCATCTTAAATAAATGACTCATTTCCTATTTTCTTTAATTCATAAATAAATCCTTTTTCCACCCATCTCATATCTCATGTGATTCTCATACATCCTAGTTCTGTAAGTCCACGTTACCTCTCCCGGTTCTTTCGGGCTTGCGGAAATGATGAAAAACGATTTTTCGGGTCATGGTAACATGGACTATAAAACACGGATCTTTGCTAAACTACGCACTAGCAACTAACAAGAGCTATTGCTACTCGGTTAGGGGTTATACCTCAACTTGAACTCCTTCTCTTGGGCTCTTTGTGGTGGTCGGATGGTTCGTTCCTCGTCGCCTTCTCTTGCCGAAGATGGATCCACCTGAGGGTCTCTACCTTGAGCTTCTTTCTAGAACTTGAGAGAACCAAAGTGTCCGGCTTGCTAGACCTTCAACCTTAGGATGAATAGAGAGTGGCTTTGGTGTTTTATCTCCAAGGAAATGTTTCTCAACACATGAGATGAATTTTCCTTGAGCTAGAGTAAGAGGAAGAAGAAAGGATGAGAGAGAATCAATATGATAAAATGAGAATAGTTTTACAACCACAACAATATATGTGAATTATCTAATTAATAATATTAATCCAAAATGAAAAAGGTGATGGTTGGTTTGATAAGACCATTATCATTTCACATTAAATGTTTTTGCAAAGATCAAAGAGCATCTTTGGAAAGAAATGATGATGGTCAATGTTTCAACCTTGGTCAACAAGTCAACAAACCCTAACCATAACCCAATTTCATTTAAATAACATTATCAATTGATATTTCACATAATCATTAGGGTTTGGAAAACGACAACCGTCAACTGTGCATACACACCCGTACCAAAACCCTAATGAGAATTCTCTTCCTCTGCCTCAGTCAACTGTGCATACACACCCGCATTCGTGTTCCGAGGAGCACGAATACAATGAGATAAAACTAACCCCAAAGCATATACTAGGATCTGGCTCAAACCATAGCCTGCTAGTAACAACTGTCCGGACACCAAACGTGCACAAGTGCGCGGATGTGAACGATCCCTGTCGCAAAACCATGCGACCTCTACTCTGTTTTGCCCAAAGGAGAATAACCCTCCGTGTGGGACTTTAAAGACTCGACACTACGCTGGCAGTGGGTTTAACCACAGACCGCAAGCGGCACTAGCTGTACGTAACGGTCCCTAGGTAGATGCCGATAAGAAGACGGACGAGGTGAAACCCATCTGAACTCCTACTGAGCCTGAATGTGACAATCTCCGTACAGTCCGGTCTGTTCGTCTGAGAATATCGCATGGCGGGCCTAGGGGGGCGGTAAACGTCAGTCCCCTACTAGCGGTACAAGTCGTGTCGGAGTGTAGCCCAGAACACCTGAGATAACACTGGAAACCTACCAGTCTATCTCGCTTGCCCTGGTCAGGGACTTTGTGTAATGGCTCTCCTAGACACAGCGCGATATCAACCCCCAATACCGGGAGAGACGAATCCTGTCTAACCGTCACTGCCTCCAAGTGCTTCGGGACTGCACCCAAAAACTACCTGTTTGCACGACTCCTTTGAGCCGTGGTAGGGTAGTAATCAAAGTACAGTGGGAACACACTCGAGGCGAAGTGACAGTGTCAAGTCAACGGACTAAGCTGTACTCATGTCACCTGGGAACTGATAACTGACGATAGGTATAGTACCAACCAACAGTTTCCGACGAGTCCTGTCCAGTGTACTCGTAACCTAACGAGCACCCGCATACTATCTCAAGTACGGTGTACTGACTGCTGTGGGATAGACCATCTCCCAAGCTGGGATGAGAAGCGCATACGCTAGTCTACTCTGGAGTATCGATGCCCTGTCTCGATAGTCCTACGACTAGGGACCTGCATAAGGATGTGCTTGTGGATTACCCAGCCCCCACGAGTGTGACTGCCATCACAACGCTGGTAATCAAGCAAAGATCCTAAGGGCTCCACTAATGTGTAAAGGCGATATGCTATAAGAAACACATGCACACATTAAAGTAGAAACAAACCAAGTAGCATACTACTATATGGAGCAAGATTGTCTATACAAGGTGAATATCCCAAGCTTCCATCAAGTAATATACAAACTAGTATGATACAGTAATGGCCTCTAGGGCATATACACTAACAATCTCCCACTTGCACTAAGGCCATGTATTGGCGTATCGAATACCTATCATCTCGATCAGCCGCTCGAACTGAGTCTAGGGTAAGGCCTTTGTGAGTGGATCAGCAATGTTATCTTCCGTAGCAACTCTCCGAACCTCGATCTCCTGGCGACCCACGATCTCCCTGATCAAGTGATACCGCCTCAAGATGTGCCTGGACTTCTGATGGGACCTGGGTTCCTTCGCTAAAGCTATAGCCCCGTTGTTGCCGCAATACAGAGGTATTGGATCAACAATGGACGGAACCACCTGAAGTTCTATCAAGAACTTTCTCATCCAGACGGCTTCTTTTGCGGCATCAGATGCAGCGATATATTCCGCTTCCATCGTCGAGTCAGCAACGGTTTCCTGTTTGGAACTCTTCCAACACACCGCCCCTCCATTGAGGGTAAAGACATAACCCGACATGGACTTGGAATCATCCTTGTCACTTTGGAAGCTGGAGTCAGCAAAGGCCTCGATCTGGAGGTCTTTTCCGCCATACACCAAGAACATCTCCTTAGTCCTTCTCAGGTACTTGAGAATGTTCTTTACCGCTATCCAGTGTTTCTCCCCAGGGTTTGACTGATACCGGCTTACCACACTCAGTGCATAAGCTACATCTGGTCTGGTACACAACATCGCATACATTATAGAGCCTACCACAGAAGCGTAGGGTATAATAGACATGCGATCCCTTTCTAAATCAGTCTTGGGAGACATCTCTTTGGAGAGGGTGATCCCGTGACAAGCCGGTAGATTACCGCGCTTGGAATCTTCCATACTGAATCTTTTCAGTATGGTGTCGATGTACCTGGACTGTGAAAGTCCTAATATCCTCTTGGATCTGTCACGATAGATCCGGATCCCCAGAATGTAAGAGGCATCACCCAGGTCTTTCATGGAGAACCTGTGTGACAAGAACCCTTTGACAGATTGTAGCATAGGAATGTCATTTCCTATCAAGAGAATGTCATCCACGTATAAAACGAGGAATACGACAGTTCGTGCTACAAATCTACTATAGATGCATGGTTCATCTGGATTTTTGATAAAGCCAAAATATTTGACCGTCTCATCAAAACAGATGTTCCAACTCCGCGATGCCTGCTTCAGTCCATAGATGGACTTGAGCAACTTGCACACCTTTTCACTGCTCCCACTCTGAATGAAACCCTCTGGCTGGTCCATATAGACACACTCCTCTTAATTTCCATTCAGAAAAGCGGTCTTTACGTTCATCTGCCAAATCTCATAATCGTGGAAGGCAGCAATGGCAAGAATGATCCGAATGGATTTCAGAATAGCCACTGGAGAAAAGGTTTCGTCATAGTCCAAATCAGGTCTTTGACGAAAACCCTTTGCAACAAGTCTAGCTTTATAGGTCTCAACCTGTCCATCTACACCAATCTTCCTTTTGAAGATCCACTTGCATCCTACAGGTTTTACCCCATCTAAAGCAACGTCCAACGTCCATACTTTGTTGGTGTACATGGACTCCATTTCGGTTCGCATTGCATCCAGCCATTTTACCGAGTCAACGCTCTGAATGGCCTGCTAGAAGCTAGTCGGCTCATCACCATCAATGATGCAATCCTCTCTATCCCCGTCTATGAGAAAACTGTAGTATCTCTCGGGCGGATGAGACTGCCTACTACTCCTGCGGAGCGGCGCAGGAATGTCCTGATCTTTCGAACCCTCTGGTTCTACTAAGCTTTCAGTAATAGCTCGTGGTTCTGGAATTTCTTCTAGTTCTATTGCGCTCTGATTAATCCAAAAATTTGTAGTTTACCGTAATCAGAAACGGCGTCGCTTCGCAGCTAGCCGGTGAATACGGGTCGATCCGCAGGGATGTGTTAATTTCTAATTTTGTGTTATAACGAGTTGATTCAAATCGTGGTTGGTTTTTTATCGATTGAGTTTAAGATGAATTTATGTGATAAGAAAGGACTCGTTAGGGTTAGGTCGAAGGTAGGGGTGTTGAGATCTATGTTTTCACCTCTTTCAATGCCATGATTTAAGCTTTTTAGAAATATCACAACAATTATTAGCAAAGGGGATTAGGATGATCGAGAAGAAACAAAGTTTCTTCCTCTAGATCCTTGTCCGTCCTTTCCTATTAATTGATGTGATCTTCATGGATGTCATATAAGTCCGGCCTTTTATACTAAGGTTCACCGTTACCTTGTAGGTAGGGTGCCGTAGGGGGCGGATCGTATATGAATGCATGAAGATTTCGTTTTAAAAATAAGTTGGCATTGAAGGAGGTGAGAGACATCCATCTCTCACTTACTCCCTTGTTCCTAACCCTAACGAGCGAGGATTTTATTCGCTCATTAGGGAATTGTTGCAAAGAGACATTTTTATGTTTATGTTTTAAAGGTTAACTACTTGGTGCAGATTAAGGAGGATTACACTAGAGCAAGAATTAAATAACTAGGGCCAGTAAAAGATTATACTAAGGCAAGAATTAAATAAAACTAAAGACTTACAAGAAAAGATGATGCTCCGAATTCTTCAACAAATCTCACTTTTATTGATTATCAAGAGGCATCCTTTTTTATAGATCTAGATTACAATTTATAAGTAACTAGTGAAGCTAGGGTTACAGACTCTCGTAGACATGAATTTAATGATTTACCCCCTAAAAATCACAACACCAGAACCGTCTCAGCAACAGAAGAATTTTCCACCGACCCGGGCACTAGACAGCCGCGGATCCGCGACATATACTGGCTTGGGCCGCGGATCCGCGGCCCTATGGTGGTGTTGGGCCTCCAACTTTCTGTGCATGGTTTATCTTGTCTTGGGCTCTCTGTTTGTACTGTGGTTTTCTCTGTTGGACTTTTTGTTTATTCTTCAGATTCCCAGTGAAACTCGTAAGGATCTTTTTGACCGTTTCACTTGACGTTCGTCTCGGCTTGAGTAGGATCAGTGTGCTGGTTGGTCAAAAGTCCATTTCCTGTATCATCTTTGTCTTTTTCACTGCATTAGCTTCAAAAGTCTGTATCCTGTATCATGTAACAAACGATCGTCAAAAGCCCCTGTTTACTTATAAATTGCACAAAAAATGGGGCGTATGAATTGCAATATTATGATGTGAACAAATACCCCCAAACTTACCTTTTGCTCGTCCTCGAGCAAATTTATTAGTTTATTCTAACCTAGCCACATTTTCGCAGGGAAACGCGATTGCACTGAGCACGTGCAACAAGCCGTTAAACCTCTAGGTGTCCCTAGTAGGAGGAGTGTTGTCTCCTGAGGGTTTTCAGCGGATTACACCCACAAAATCCTATCAACTTGGTTTTTCGACTTTTGTTTTCTAATCAGGTTTTCTAATAAGGAATTCTATTATCTTTTAACTCGCAAATTATCCACCCGTATTCTTCACACTTTCTCATTATTTAACTTAAGATTACATATATCCTGTAGAATTACCTAGCTTTCGGCATTTCTTAAGTTTTCCTTCTATAGTTCCATCTCCACTTAGGAATTTCTATCAACTCTATTAAAGACACAAGTTCTATTCTTCATTCCTTTCTCTTATCTAAAACTCCAATCACATATCCCCACGTGTGTGTAAGTATCACCCCTACACTTGGAAATTCAAATCAAGCAATCGTACTCCCGTCCATCGTCCAAAGCACTTGTGAGACTTCTCTTTCACATCCTTCATGCGACTGTTAATACTTCTTGAGGTACCAACAACCGATTACAAGATGCGTTAGCACTTTAAGGCGTACTTCCTAGTTTTGCAACACCCAAGGCTTTTAGCAGTAGCACCTTTGCTAAATATTTTTCTATTTTTTTTTTTTTTTGCCTTAAGTAATCACAAAAACCAGTGTCCATTTTTTTTTTATCCACTTTTTTTTCTTTTTCATTGTGCTAAGGACGTTAGACACGAGTATTTCAAGGTCTCTTCTACTAATCCAAATTTCAAGGTGCGTGTTTGTGCATTTTGTAGGGTACATGTTTTCAGAATTTAGACTTAAGCTAGGAACTATTTTTCAAACTTATACTCTAATAAAAGTTTTAATACTTTTCCTTCGTTTCGACTTAGCCCAAGAACTGAACCCAAAATTTGCCTATTTCTAGATAACCTACAAAGACATATACTTTCTACCGTTAAACTTTAAGAAAGGTTATTTTTAGGGTTTTTAATTTACTAAGTCTAAGATCTAGTTGTTCCTAACCAGTTAACCTTTTTATCAACTCAAGTCAATTAACCAAAATTGAATACAATAATTTTTATAATTTTTGAAAGTTTTCTCAATTTTTATGGGTTTTTCAGTTTTCTAAATTTTTTTTATTTTTTCAAATTTTTAAATTTTTATGATTTTTATAAAAATGCAATGCAGAAATAACTATGCAAAAGGAAAACAAGGATATATACAATATGCAATGCAAGGATAACTATATACATCACCTCTAATACCCCCAAACTTGAACAAAGCAGTGCCCTCACTGCCCGGCCCCACGTCGCGCTCGTGAGCGTGAACGTGATCTCTCCCCCCTAGCCAACAGTATCTGTATCCCCCTCTCAATCTCCGTCAACCGACGGTCGTGTTCTCGTGCCGTTGCCCGAAACTCATCCCTCAAAGAGTCTAATCTCCTCACCGTTCTTCTCATTAATCGTGCATGTTCTTGGGGAGTTAGCTCTTCCCCGCTCGAAGTCGAGCTCGAGCTGGGGGTGTGTGCAAGTATGTTTTCTCCCGGCTCTGTCCGTGTCCAAATATCCGTTAGTCTAGAGTAGGACGACGAGACGCCCTCTAAAAGTGGTCGGACCGGGGTACCGTCTATCAAATGTGAGTCAAATTCCTCGGCTGGGAGGAAATAACGGCAGAGCTGGGTAACTAGCATGGGGCATGGGTACACAGGACCTCGTTTACCCGAACCTATGGAGTGAAGCAAAACTGTGCACATGTCGAATCTAGGGTTTTTCGTCATTAAAGTATGAACGACATGTAAGGAAGGGGTGAAAAAGGTTGTGTTGTGAGAACTTCCAAAAATATTGTTTTGTGCCCACCGGCACACAGTTAAAACATTTGCGAAGAGGGTCCGTGCTTGGATCCCCTTGCGCGGTTCTCGCGCACAGTCATTACCCATTAAAGGAATATAATCTTCAAAGCGACGGGGTTGTTCGTGTGCCGGGACACGAGGTATGAGTGTAACCTCGTGTATCATGCCCCTGTCGATGCGAATTTCTTGAGTTCCCCAATTCAATTTAATATAACCTAAGTTGTCTAGGCTATTCTCTTCCATTGACTCATAAAATTGGGTGACTAAGCTAGGGACAGCAAATGCAGATCCATGGTTATATAGGAGGAAATTCCATCCCCTCTGTGCAATTTCCTGTGGGAAGTATGATCCATAGATCTCATGTGCAAACACAGGGGAAAAGTCCCTTTCAAATTGGAATTTATGAGCCATAAAGATGTGTGCAGGAAAATGTATGTAATAACAGAGAGGAAAGGAACAGATGTACCTCCCCCGAAAATTTCAGGGGGTGAAGCTTATGATGCGCAGCGGGTTAGCGGCTGGAGGCGGCGGATGCGGCGGTTGCGCGGCGGGTTGACGGCGGCACAGCGAAATTCTTCTGGAACAGATCGGTGGCGGCGCTAGGGTTTTAAGGAGAATGAAAGAATTAGGGTAAAATGACAGGGGGGGTCGGGTTCCATTATATAGGGGGAAAAGGGTGTTTTACAAAAAACACCCTCAAGGGTGAGGGTTTTATTCGTAAAAACAGCGTGTAATCTCCAAATTTGCTATTTGGTCCAAAAGATTATTTTTATTATTTATGTTTTTTTTTTATGTAATTTTTATGGTATTTTGGGAATATACATACAAGTGATATACACACCCCCAAACTTATTTGAAATAGTGTCATTGGGAAACAAAGTTTGGGGGTGAAAGCGGAGGAAGATCAATCAGTGTAAATCGGCTCCTGCAAAAACAGGAGCTCCTCCGAAGGATCCGCAGTGAAGAACGGTTTTAGTCGATGCCCATTTACCTTAAATAAGGTACCGTCTTCAGGGTTCTCAAGATCAACCGCACCGTGCGGATAAACGGTGCGGACCACAAAAGGTCCTCTCCATCTGGACCTGAGCTTACCAGGATGCAAGTGTAACCGAGTGTCATAAAGTAGAACCTGTTGACCAGGTTCAAAAGTTTTTCGTAAAAGGTGTTTATCGTGGAACACCTTGGCTCGGTTTTTAGCAGTTATGGCATTGTCATATGCCTCATCCCTTAGCTCCTCCAACTCATTCAATTGCAGCTTTCTGTTGCTGCCCGCATCTCCTAAAGACAAATTTAGCTCTTTGATAGCCCAGAAAGCTTTGTGCTCGATCTCCACTGGGAGATGGCAAGCCTTCCCATACACAAGCCGGTATGGAGACATACCCAGATCGGTTTTATATGCAGTACGGAAAGCCCATAGTGCATCTATCAATTTAAGCGACCAATCCTTACGGTTTTTAGAAACCGTTTTCTCCAAAATTTGCTTTATCTGCCGATTTGAAATCTCGGCTTGCCCACATGTTTGGGAGTGATATGGCGTTGACAATTTGTGGGTGATAGAATATTTACGCATCAAGGACTCGAAAGTCCTATTGCAGAAGTGAGAACCATTATCACTTATAATTGCCCGAGGGTGCCCGAATCGAGAAAATATGTGTTCTTTAAGGAATCGAACGACAACTTTATTATCGTTCGTTCGATTGGGCACAGCCTCGACCCACTTAGAAACGTAGTCAACCGCCAACAGAATATACACATTTCCAAAAGAGTTAGGAAATGGTCCCATAAAATCTATACCCCAAACATCAAAAATGTCCACCACCAAAATGGGTTGGAGTGGCATTTCGTTTCTCCGCGAAATCCGGCCCAAATGTTGGCACCGGGAGCAAGTTTTGCAGTATTCAAATGCATCCTTGAAGAGTCGTGGCCAATAGAAACCACACTGCAAAACTTTTTCGGCTGTCTTCTTTGGGCCAAAGTGCCCGCCACATGCTTGATCATGGCAGAAAGACAGCACGCTCTTGACCTCACTCTCGGGCACACACCGACGAATGATTTGGTCGGAACAGTATTTGAAAAGATAGGGTTCATTCCAGTAAAAATGCTTTACTTGGGACAAAAATCGAAGCTTATCCTGTTTCGACCAATCTTTAGGAATCAGGACGGTGGCTAAATAATTTACAATATCGGCGAACCATGGTTCGCAAGAAACAGTCAAGAGCTGCTCGTCGGGAAAAACGTCAGAGATGGGAAGATCGAGCGTGGGCGAAGAAGGGAGTCGTGATAGGTGATCAGCTACTACGTTTTCACATCCCTTTTTGTCCTTAATGACAAGATCAAATTCTTGCAATAAAAGGATCCAACGTATTAGCCTTGACTTAGCATCCTTCTTCGCAAAAAGGTGGCGAAGAGCCGAGTGATCAGTATAAACAATGACTGGAGAGCCGATTAAATAAGGCCGAAATTTTTCAAGTGCAAACACAACAGCTAAAAATTCTTTCTCTGTTGTTGTGTAATTAAGTTGGGCCTCATTTAGTGTTCGGCTGGCATAATAAATCACGTGCGGCATCTTATTAATGTGCTGTCCAAGAACAGCACCAATTGCAAAGTCTGATGCGTCACACATGATTTCAAAAGGGTGCGTCCAGTCAGGAGATGAGAGGATGGGCGCAGTGATGAGTGAATGTTTTAAAGACTCGAATGCTTCAGTGCATGTGGAGTCAAAAGCGAAGGTCGTATCCTTGGCCAGTAAGAGAGTCAAGGGTCTAGCAATCTTGCTAAAGTCCTTGATAAACCGTCTGTAAAAACCGGCGTGGCCAAGGAAGGCTCTGATATCTTTGACGCACTTTGGGGGAGGTAGGTTAGAAATCACTTCGATTTTAGCCCTGTCTACCTCGATGCCGTTTTGCGAAATGACATGTCCTAGAACAATGCCCTCTTGCACCATGAAATGGCACTTCTCCCAATTTAATGTTAGGTTCTTATCCCTGCAGCGGGTAAGAACAGCGTCAAGATGGCGTAAACACTCGTCGAAGGAGTCGCCAAAGATGGAGAAATCGTCCATAAAAATCTCCAAGAACTTTTCAACCATGTCTGAAAAGATCCCCATCATACACCGCTGAAATGTCGCGGGTGCGTTGCATAACCCAAAGGGCATGCGACGATAAGCAAAGGTGCCAAAGGGACAAGTGAATGTTGTCTTGTCTTGGTCCTCTTTGGCGATGGGGACTTGATTGTAACCGGAATAGCCATCAAGAAAACAATAGAACTCGTGCCCTGCCAATCGCTCGAGCATTTGGTCAATGAAAGGTAAGGGAAAATGGTCCTTCCTTGTTGCGGCATTGAGTTTCCTATAGTCTATGCAGACTCGCCACCCAGTTTGGGTGCGAGTGGGAATCAACTCATTTGCCTCGTTTGTAATGACCGTAATGCCCGATTTCTTGGGCACGACGTGGATTGGGCTAACCCATTGGCTATCCGAGATAGGGTAAATGATACCGCTATCCAGACATTTGACAATTTCCTTCTTAACCGCCTCTTTCATGATGGGGTTGAGGCGCCTTTGTGGATCTCGTGCTGGCTTGGCATCATCCATTAAGTGTATATGATGTTCGACTATGAGGGGACTAATCCCCTTAATGTCCGCCATAGACCAGCCGAAAGCTTGCCGATTATTAAGTAAGACCATCAAGAGAGCCTTCTCTTGCTCAAGAGCTAGAGAGGCTGATATAATGACAGGTAAGGTCTCATTATCACCTAGATATGCATATTTTAGGTGTGTCGGCAAAAGCTTTAATTCGAGTTTAGGAGGTGAAACAATAGATGGTAGCAAAGGGGTAATTGTTTCAAACTCGAATGATTCCATCAAAGGTTCGTACCGAGTGTACGCAACAGTGTCGGATGGTTCTACTAACTCATCCGCAAAAGCAAAAGACTCCAAATCAGGTGATGAGTCTTCGAAGTCGTCGACGAATGTAAAACATTCAAAATCGTTATCCGCCGCGAAAGCTGAGTCGGATTCTAGGAGGAACGCACTAGTGGCGTTAACAGTGCTGTGGTCGAATAAAAAATTCTCGAACTCACAGTCCTCCTCCGCGATCTCATTGATCGAGCAAACGTCAAGTACGCTAGCATTGGGCTCAGCAGGCTGACTTCCTAACTTGAAAATATTGAGCTCAATTGTCATATTGCCGAAAGATAGGTTCATTGAACCATTACGACAATTGATCACTGCGTTGGAAGTAGCCAAAAATGGTCGACCTAGAATTACCGGAATTTGGTTCCGGGGGTTTGCAACAGGTTGTGTATCCATCACTATAAAGTCAACGGGGAAAATGAAATCCCCTACTCTTATTAACACATCCTCCAGCTCTCCCCTAGGATGGGTTATTGACCGGTCGGCCATTTGGAGAGTACAGTGAGTGGGCTTAAGCTCTCCAACGCCCAATTGCTCGTACACAGAATAGGGTAGCAAATTGACGCTCGCGCCAAGATCTAAGAGTGCTCTATTGATATTCTTGTCCCCAATTGTTATCGAAATGGTAGGACACCCGGGGTCCTTTTGTTTTGGGGGAAGGGAAATTACAAGAGCATCACTAATAGCACTGGCCACAAAAACTTTCTTTGGCACTTGCGACTTCCTCTTTTTGGTGCACAAGTCCTTTAAAATTTTGGCATATGAAGGAACTTGCTGAATTGCATCCAAAAGAGGGATGTTTATGCTAACCTGTTTGAACAACTCGACAATCTTTTCCATTTGAGGAGTTGGTTTATTTGATCTCAACCGATTAGGAAAAGGAACATTTTGAAAGGTGGTTGAGTCCAATTTTTGTGGATCAGATTGTCGAGTTGGAACGGTACCTCGTGTAGATGTGTTCATGTCGTGAGAATTAGGTCCGTTCAAGCTAGAAGAGGTAGAGCCATGTGAAGGGTGGAGAATAGGCTCTAAAGAAGAAGATGGTGAAGAAGATGAAGAAGACCCACCGGCAGGGGTGTCATTGTTAATGCCCACATTGTTCCGCAACACTTTTCCCGATCTCAACGTGGTCACCGCATTTACGTTATGATTTTGCTGATTGTGTGCAGCATGTGCGTGACCGGGATTGGGTAACGGTTGAGACGGGAGTTTTCCTTTTTCGCGCTCGCTCAAAGCTGCGTTGAGTTGTGCAATTTGTGCCTCTATAGATTTGATACTCTGATCATGGAAGGCACTATTTTGCACTAAAGTTTGAATAGAAGTCTCAAGTCTTGCTGTAGACTGTGTAGATTGCTTAAGGAACGCATCTAGACTTCTTTCGAGCGAGCTAACCTTATCATTATTAGGTTGAACATAATTGTTTGGCTGGTACGCATTGTTCGGCACAAAGTTGTTCACCTGATTAGGGTAAGGTTGTTGTTGAAATTGTTGCGGTTGATATTGAGTTTGCGAGGGTGCTTGTTGTTGTTGTGGTGGAGGAGGTCTTTGAAAATTATTATTATTTCCTTGGAATTGTTGATTTTGGTTCCAAGCGAAATTTGGGTGACTCCTCCACCCCGGATTATACGTTGAAGAATACGGATCGTTCCTTTGTCGTTGCTGGAATGCAGCATTGACTTGATCCTGTCCTTGTGTAGATGCATTATAAGGACATTCTTCAGTCAGGTGCGATGGATCCGCACAACAAGCACAGACAGTACGTGGGGGCATAGCAGGGGCAGGAGAAGACGACGAGATTTTGGTCTCGATCGCTTCTAGCTTTTTCGTAAGAGCGGCCATCTCGGCCTTCATAGCAATCGACATCTCTATTTGATGTATGCCTCCCCTAGATTGACCACTAGGAGCTGATGTGGTCTTTGTGCTCTCCCACTGTATTGTCTGCTCACTAAGATCCTCGAGAAACTGCCACGCCTCATCATTAGACTTAGAGAGAAAATGACCTTGACAGATTGTTTCTAGCAACTGCTTCGTTGCTGAGTTCAATCCCTCATATAATGTTTGGCAAAGTTGCCAACTTTCTATACCATGGTGAGGGCATTGAACTAATAGGTCCTTGAATCTCTCGAAGCACTTCCAGAAAGGTTCGGAAGGCAGTTGTGAGAATTGAATTATTTCATTTCGAATTCTTGCAGTTTTATGGTGAGGATAGAACTTTTTCAGAAAAGCCTTCACAAACTCATCCCAATTTCTTATGGAATGTGATGCGGTGCTATATAGCCACTTCTCGGCTAGGTCACATAAGGTGAAAGGAATGACCCTTAGCCTTATAGCGTCATCACTCAATTGGGTTGTTTTCATCATAGCGCACACATTTTGGAATTTATTAATAAAGATATAAGCGTCTTCAGTTTCCAAACCGTGAAATTTCGGCAGCATATTGATGAAATGTGGTTTAATCTCAAAATTGTCCCCATTTGCCGGTGGGGGTGAAAGACAAGTGGGTAAAGAAGTGCGGATGGGGTAGAAGAGGTCCTGGAGCGCAACTCGTGCGGGCGCTTCAACAGGCGGCTGGTTCGGGTTATTCGCACCTGGTGGAGGTGGAATCATTCCCGTCTGCAAGGTATTATTGGGGTTGAATCCCGACATACCTTCGGTGGAAGAAATTAAAGGTGAAGGTAAGAAAGTGGACGGATTTTCGACTTCGGTGTCGAAGGGTTCGTTGGTCGGAACCAACGAAACGCGGACTAATCGGGCGTCTGTATCCCTAGTCCAAAGTGGCATACACTAAAAGGGATAGTGCAGTCAGAAAAAAGAAAAACAGAATGTGGGGGTAAGATAACGTCAATGAAGGAGAGATGGTGGAAATGAGGTGCAAGTTTTCTTAGCGGCAAGTTGCAAGTTTTGAAAAGATTTTTCTTTATTTTTCGTTTTATTTGTGTGTGAGTTTTGCAAAGAGGTTTTTGAAAACGGACTCGTAACACAACTGTATCAACCACACATGCACAATCAGGCCTAGATCTAGGGTCGCCTAGGTCTACTAGACAGCTCCTAACTAGGGCTAGAAATAGAACTCAAACCGCCTCTTCACGGACAAATACGGCCAGGTAAGTGGGAAGGAACCACCACTACAGTGGGCCTAATTAATAACCACTAGCCTAGACACCGCAATGTCGGTTAGGATAAACGGCCGATGCCTACCCTAGTCCTTTTCCTATTGAGCTCGCTGTCCTTAGGTCTGAGTCTAATCTTTTTTAATTAAAGGTGGTCGATGCAAAATGCTTTAGGTGTTTTCTGGGGTCCTGGGAAGGGTGATGAAATCCCCACCCAATCTGAGTTTGGTCAAATAGCCCCTTAAGTCCAATTAAATTATGCAAAACAAATAAAATCACTTGCAATCAATTTTAGCGCGGCGCAAAGAAACCTGCAGAAATCTGTTATTTAGAAGGGGGAGAAAGACTCTATACGCAAAGAAATCCTGCAGAAAAGTTTCACAGACAGAGATATGGAGGTTGCAGAGGAGATAGAGAGAAAACAAACCACACAAATTTTAGGGCTGACGTGGCACCTCAAGCGCGGAACCGCGGCAGATGGCCTCCTTTGGCGGCGGAAGCGCGGCACTTTAGTGGTTTCAGCCTCTGGAAAATTTTGTGCTGTTCTGTGCTTGCACTTCCTCTCTGTTTTGATGTTATCTTTACTGTTTTGACCCTCTGTAAAATTCCAGATCCAAAAGTTCTTGTCGTTCCTGCAAGATTCAAACGAGAAACCCTTCAAACAGATAAAAATAATGAAAAGCTAATTTTTGTATTTTGTATTTTCTGATTTTTATAATTTTTTCAAAGTTTATATCAACCCGAAATCATACAAAAAGAGAAAATTACGCGATCCCCGGCAACGGCGCCATTTGATTAATCCAAAAATTTGTAGTTTACCGTAATCAGAAACGGCGTCGCTTCGCAGCTAGCCGGTGAATACGGGTCGATCCGCAGGGATGTGTTAATTTCTAATTTTGTGTTATAACGAGTTGATTCAAATCGTGGTTGGTTTTTTATCGATTGAGTTTAAGATGAATTTATGTGATAAGAAAGGACTCGTTAGGGTTAGGTCGAAGGTAGGGGTGTTGAGATCTATGTTTTCACCTCTTTCAATGCCATGATTTAAGCTTTTTAGAAATATCACAACAATTATTAGCAAAGGGGATTAGGATGATCGGGAAGAAACAAAGTTTCTTCCTCTAGATCCTTGTCCGTCCTTTCCTATTAATTGATGTGATCTTCATGGATGTCATATAAGTCCGGCCTTTTATACTAAGGTTCACCGTTACCTTGTAGGTAGGGTGCCGTAGGGGGCGGATCGTATATGAATGCATGAAGATTTCGTTTTAAAAATAAGTTGGCATTGAAGGAGGTGAGAGACATCCATCTCTCACTTACTCCCTTGTTCCTAACCCTAACGAGCGAGGATTTTATTCGCTCATTAGGGAATTGTTGCAAAGAGACATTTTTATGTTTATGTTTTAAAGGTTAACTACTTGGTGCAGATTAAGGAGGATTACACTAGAGCAAGAATTAAATAACTAGGGCCAGTAAAAGATTATACTAAGGCAAGAATTAAATAAAACTAAAGACTTACAAGAAAAGATGATGCTCCGAATTCTTCAACAAATCTCACTTTTATTGATTATCAAGAGGCATCCTTTTTTACAGATCTAGATTACAATTTATAAGTAACTAGTGAAGCTAGGGTTACAGACTCTCGTAGACATGAATTTACTGATTTACCCCCTAAAAATCACAACACCAGAACCGTCTCAGCAACAGAAGAATTTTCCACCGACCCGGGCACTAGACGGCCGCGGATCCGCGGTCCTATGGTGGTGTTGGGCCTCCAACTTTCTGTGCATGGTTTATCTTGTCTTGGGCTCTCTGTTTGTACTGTGGTTTTCTCTGTTGGACTTTTTGTTTATTCTTCAGATTCCCAGTGAAACTCGTAAGGATCTTTTTGACCGTTTCACTTGACGTTCGTCTCGGCTTGAGTAGGATCAGTGTGCTGGTTGGTCAAAAGTCCATTTCCTGTATCATCTTTGTCTTTTTCACTGCATTAGCTTCAAAAGTCTGTATCCTGTATCATGTAACAAACGATCGTCAAAAGCACCTGTTTACTTATAAATTGCACAAAAAATGGGGCTTATGAATTGCAATATTATGATGTGAACACGCTCCCACTTATCTGATTTTCCAAAAACTCAGTTTCCAAGAAGTGGGCATGACGAGAAACAAAAACTTTTTGTTCCTCTTCGCAATAGAAGAAATATCCCTTGGAGTTCTTTGGATATCCCACAAACTTGCACTGTACTGAGCGTGCCTCGAGTTTGTCCGCATGCTGCTTTTTGACAAAAGCTGGACATCCCCATGTCTTAATATGCTTAAGATAGGGTTTCTTCCCACACCACATCTGATATGGTGTGGTAGGCACAGTCTTAGTTGGAACTTGGTTCAAAAGGTATGCAGCTGATTCTAGTGCATATCCCCAGAATGATCGCGGTAACTCCGCGTTACTCATCATGGAACGTACCATATCCAATAGGGTCCGGTTCCGTCTCTCCGATACACCGTTATGTTGCGGAGTGTATAGAGGAGTAAGCTGAGAGAGAATTCCATTCTCTTTTAAGTAATCCAGGAACTCGGCACTTAAGTATTCACCACCTCGATCAGATCTCAGTGTCTTGATACTTTTGCCTGTTTGTTTTTCTACTTCATTCTTATATTCCTGGAATTTTCCAAAGGCTTCGGATTTATGTTTCATTAAGAAGACATATCTGTACCTTGAAAAGTCATCCGTAAAAGTAATAAAGTAAGAATAACCGCTTCGCGCATGTGTAGACATTGGACCGCACACGTCGCTGTGTACGAGTCCCAAGAGCTCGCTCGCTCTTACTCCGTGTCCAGTGAACGGAGTCTTTGCCATCTTTCCTTTGAGACAGGATTGACAAGTTGCATATGATTGATATTCGAACGAATCCAAATATCCTTCTGTATGTAACTTCGTCAACCTTCTCTCATTGATGTGACCCAGTCTACAACGCCATAAGAAAGCCTGATTTGATTCCGGAGACTTTCTTTTGTGTGTATTCTGGACATTGAAAATCTGTGGTTGGTTCAATACGTATATTCCATTGTTTAATGTACCTGACCCAATCAGAACTTGATTAAGGCGAATGTTTACAACATTGCTTACAAATGCAAATTCATAACCTTCCTTAGATATTAAAGATACAGAAATGATATTACAAATTGCATTGGGTACAAAATAACAATTACGCAAAACCAAAACGTGTCCATCTGACAACCCCAGGTGATAGTCCCCCACGGACTCAGCATCCATGCCAGCTCCGTTTGCAACTCTGAGGGTCATATCACCTGCCTTCAAAACCCTACGGTTTCTCAACGCCTGCAAAGAATTACAGATATGAGATCCTGATCCGGTATCCAATACCCAGGAAGTAGAGTTTATTGATAGACAATTTTCAATAACATACACACCTGAAGCTGAAGCCGCAACTTGCTTCAGATCCTGTGTTCTGGCCTTCCAAGCCCTGCAATCTTTCTTCCAGTGTCCACTCTTGTGATAGTAAAAGCATTCTTCCTTTCCCACAAGCTTTCCCGCTTCCTTTGTTGCTTTTGCCTTTCCCTTCGTATCCACTTTACTAACACCGCCCCTTGGTTTGGCGGGGGTTTTCTTCTTCTTTCCCTTGGCTTTCGCCTTGGAACTAGAAGAGGAAGATCCTCCTACAAACAAAATGGATGTTTCCCTACCTTTCTGTAGGGTGCCCTCTGCACTCCTCAGCATGTTGAGGAGTTCTGAAAGTTCAACTTCCTTTTCCTGTATGTTGAAGTTCAGGATGAACTGGGCGTAAGTGGAAGGAAGAGACTGGAGAATCAAGTCCGTATAGAGCTCATTCTCCAATGTGGTTCCAAGGTCCGCGAGCTCCTCAATGAAGCCAATCATCTTAAGCACGTGTTCCGCTACCGATGATCCGACGGCCAATCTCGCCGAAAACAGCTTTTTCGAGACTTTGTATCTGGCGATACGGGATTGCTCTCCATACAGTTCTTTTGTATGAAGAAATATGGATTCAAGGTCCATATTCTCGTGCCTCCTCTGGTGTTCATTGTCCATAGAGGCAAGCACGAGGCACTTGGCCTTCGCGCAATCAATCTCCCAAGTCTTACGGATTTCCTTATCCACGACGCTGGAGGTGGGACCTGAGGCAGGGGGAGCTTTGGTGGTAAGGAGATACCCCAACTTGTCGTAAGTGATTGCCATTTTGACATTTCTGAGCCAATCTTTGTAGTTTGGCCCTGTCAGTATGTTTTTATCTAGTAGTAACTTAAGTCCAGTCATGATGTTTGGTCGCTGCAATTAGGAGAGAGAGAAGAAACACTTTAGCATGATGCTCTTGCAAGTTTAGAGTGGTTTTTAATTTGTCTAAACAGGATGGCTCCCACTGTCAGAATTAGTCAGGATCAATCTCACCGTACAATACTTGCTTAACCGTTCAGCCAGGCTAGTGTCGGTACTTCGAGGGAGGTTTTCCAACGCTTTCGCGAAGTTCCTTAATTAAATAACCTCTTTTCCCTGGGGGCGCAGCCCCGCTAACACCTTTCTAGACACCTACTAGGTTTATAGCATTGATCGTTAAGTGAGAATTTTCCCGAGGAGTAGCATATACTCACAGTAGGATCGGGATCCAAATATCATTGCGTGACAAAACTGAAGGAGTCCTACCAGAGTCATTACACTCCAAATGGTATGCAGCGCTAGCAAGTTTCAGTTCTTTTGAAACTCCCGATGTGGATTTTTGCCCCATGCTCTTATGACCTTGACTTTGGCCAACAAATCATAAGTCACATGTCAAGTTCTACCCGTCATTCTCCAGGTTAATTTGAACCCACCCGTACCTACCCTTGACTTTGGCCAACAAGACAGTACGACTGTCCCAAACCAACACATCTATCTATGCTGCACATGAATACCCAATAGCTACCAATCACTATGCCTTGACTTTGGCCAACAAACATAGCTTGAATACTATTGACCATCCATGTGAAACGACGGAGGGCTACGAATGGTTTTGGCGAAACCGTGAACATAGTGAACTTGATATAATCGATGGAACGAGATAGCTTTTAAAAGGAGTGGTTTAAGTTCCGCGTTTAAAAGTTATTTTGAAAAGAAACCGAGTGGTTTTTGAAAGTGTTCCAACGACTTTTACTTTGGTTTATTTTTCTTGCATTAATTTTAATGCGTCCCATCAATTAATCCTACCATTGTAGAAAACAACGAAAATATGACGTACGCTTATGCCATCCGCATTCGCTACGGGGTCCCATCATCACCCGTTAGGTTACTTAACTAACGACAGAGCGGGGGCTGGACTAGCGCGGATGCAAAACATAAGCAACGCCTAAATAGATATCTAAATATAGATATATACATTCGTCAGATGCAATGATAGCCATTCCAGATCACAGATGAATACATTGGATATACTAGGAATCCGCATTCCATTCAAGCCTGTAACGAAAAGCGGATTACACGGTCGTGATGAATAGCCAATACCCCACCCTAGACCCCTACGGGTGCGGCAAACTACCCGCCAAGTATCCGAAGCGAAGCAACCTCCCTCAACGACGTGAGTAGGCCACTCGGCACTTCGAGATACCCGGTAGTTTGTGCACCCCACCTTGGGTCTATCCTAGGAGCAAAAACAGTAAAAAGAAATTATGCAATGACGGCTACAACCCCATCCCGGTTGTGCGGCCATATAAATAATATTACATCAATTTACATATTACATGAATTGAAAGACAAAGAAAACTCTCATCTCACAACCCCCCGGCTATTCATCCGCGACAATCCAACGAATTCATATACACAAACCATCAACAATACAGATCACAGATATGTATAACCCCCACTAATCGACGTATAGCGATTAGCAGACGTTCAATACATATATAACATTACAGATACAACCCATTAGCCAAAGTCTACAGAAAATCGATCAAAATACGGATTTGTAACCACCCCAAAAACAAACTTGTTCTCTGGAAATTCTGGGCAGAAACAAACCATTTGAAAAATCACAAAACACCAACAGGAGAAAACTGCAGGAGAAACGATCCACGGCCGAGTCAACTCGGCCGCGGATCCGCGGCGGGAGCAAGCTCCTGCCGCGGATCCGCGGTGAGTTGATCGACTCACTGGATCATTTTTCTTTCCTGTTCTTTAAAAAGCCTGAGCCGATTTTTAATACAAGATTTATTATTTTTTTGAGCAGAAATAAAAATCGGCAGAAACTTGATATTTTTAACGTGTTTTGCGGTTTTTCGTCCGATCGAAATTCTAGATACTTTGCTAACATGCTAGGGTGTGTTTAGCTAGGCTCTGATACCACTGTAAGTCCACGTTACCTCTCCCGGTTCTTTCGGGCTTGCGGAAATGATGAAAAACGATTTTTCGGGTCATGGTAACATGGACTATAAAACACGGATCTTTGCTAAACTACACACTAGCAACTAACAAGAGCTATTGCTACTCGGTTAGGGGTTATACCTCAACTTGAACTCCTTCTCTTGGGCTCTTTGTGGTGGTCGGATGGTTCGTTCCTCGTCGCCTTCTCTTGCCGAAGATGGATCCACCTGAAGGTCTCTATCTTGAGCTTCTTTCTCGAACTTGAGAGAACTAAAGTGTACGGCTTGCTAGACCTTCAACCTTAGGATGAGTAGAGAGTGGCTTTGGTGTTTTATCTCCAAGGAAATGTTTCTCAACACATGAGATGAATTTTCCTTGAGCTAGAGGAAGAGGAAGAAGAAAGGATGAGAGAGAATAAATATGATAAAATGAGAATAGTTTTACAACCATAACAATATATGTGAATTATCTAATTAATAATATTAATCCAAAATGAAAAAGATGATGGTTGGTTTGATAAGACCATTATCATTTCACATTAAATGTTTTTGCAAAGATCAAAGAGCATCTTTAGAAAGAAATGATGATGGTCAATGTTTCAACCTTGGTCAACAAGTCAACAAACCCTAACAATAACCCAATTTCATTTAAATAACATTATCAATTGATATTTCACATAATCATTAGGGTTTGGTAAACGACAACCGTCAACTGTGCATACACACCCGTACCAAAACCCTAATGAGAATTCTCTTCCTCTGCCTCAGTCAACTGTGCATACACACCCGCATTTGTGTTCCGAGGAGCACGAATACTATGAGATAAAACTAACCCCAAAGCATATACTAGGATCTGGCTCAAACCAGAGCCCGCTAGTAACAACTGTCCGGACACCAAACGTGCACAAGTGCGCGGATGTGAACGAACCCTGTCGCAAAACCATGCGACCTCTACTCTGTTTTGCCCAAAGGCGAATAACTCTCTGTGTGGGACTCTAAAGACTCGACACTACGCTGGCAGTGGGTTTAACCACAGACCGCAAGCGGCACTAGCTGTACGTAACGGTCCCCAGGTAGATGCCGATAAGAAGACGGACGAGGTGAAACCCATCTGAACTCCTACTGAGCCTGAATGTGACAATCTCCGTACAGTCCGGTCTGTTCGTCTGAGAATATCGCATGGCGGGCCTAGGGGGACGGTAAACGTCAGTCCCCTACTAGCGGTACAAGTCGTGTCGGAGTGTAGCCCAGAACACCTGAGATAACACTGGAAACCTACCAGTCTATCTCGCTTGCCCTAGCCAGGGACTTTGTGTAATGGCTCTCCTAGACACAGCGCGATATCAACCCCCAATACCGGGAGAGACGAATCCTGTCTAACCGTCACTGCCTCCAAGTGCTTCGGGACTGCACCCAAAAACTACCTGTTTGTACGACTCCTTTGAGCCGTGGTAGGGTAGTAATCAAAGTACAGTGGGAACACACTCGAGGCGAAGTGACAGTGTCAAGTCAACGGACTAAGCTGTACTCATGTCACCTGGGAACTGATAACTGACGATAGGTATAGTACCAACCAATAGTTCCCGACCAGTCCTGTCCAGTGTACTTGTAACCTAACGAGCACCCGCATACTATCTGAAGTACGACGTACTGATGGCTGTGGGACATACCGTCTCCCAAGCTGGGATGAGAAGCGCATACGCTAGTCTACTCTGAAGTATCGATGCCCTGTCTCGATAGTCCTACGACTAGGGACCTGCATAAGGATGTGCTTGTGGATTACCCAGCCCCCATGAGTGTGACTGCCATCATAACGCTGGTAATCAAGCAAAGATCCCAAGGGCTCCACTAATGTGTAAAGGCGATATGCTATAAGAAACACATGCACACATTAAAGTAGAAACAAACCAAGTAGCATACTACTATATTTAGTAAGATTGTCTATACAAGGTGAATATCCCAAGCTTCTATCAAGTAATATACAAACTAGTATGATACAGTAATGGCCTCTAGGGCATATACACTAACAAGTTCTATGTATCATCAACCATGATACAATAATCTATACATATATTTATATATATCATATATCTATTAATATGTATAATGAGAAGAAAATATTTAGTGAGCTAATATTAGTTAATATATATACATATATCAAATATATTAATATATATTAAATTATTAAATCAACACTTGATTCAATATTCCGGCCATATCATATATAACCGACCAATATCTCATATATATGTATATCACATTATCAAATCAACACTTGATTCAATAATCCGGTTATAACACATATAACCGACAACATTCAATATTCAATATCAAATCAACACTTGATTCAATAATCCGGTCATATCATATATAACCGGCCAATATCAAATATATATACATATAAAAAATTATTGAATCAACACTTGATTCAAAAATCCGGTTATATCACATATAACCTAACCGATATCAAATATCGCAAGATTAGAATACGGTATCACATACTCGTATTTAATCAAGCTCCCGCACATATCAGCATATGTGCCCTACTTCGTTTTGCTTGAGATAGGAAACCTCTGTGTGGGACTCTAAAGACTCGTCAATACGCCAACAATAAGTATTGATCATATCAGATACCCACAAGCCGTCAGCGGTACTAGCTGGAGGTAACGGCTACCCAGGTATTGAACGAATAGAAGATCAACAAGCAAGCTTGTCCAAACCCTCGTGAAGCCTATAAGCAACACTTACCGTACAGTCCGGTCTCTTCGTCTGATATGTCGCATATCGAGTCTAAGGGTGGAATTGTCAGACCCCAGTAACTTGATAAGTCATGCCGATGTGTGGCCTATAACTTTTCGAGAAACTACTGATAACACTTACCAGTAAATCTCATCATCCTTGGCCAGGAACTTGCTGTTATAGCCAATCGAGCATAGCGCAATATCAACTCCCGATACCGGGAGAGACGAAACCCCTCCTATCACTCACTGCCTCCATGTGACTCGGGACTGTATCCAAAATCCACCAGTTTGCATGACTCCTTTGAGCCGTGGTAGGGAGGAAATCAAAGCACGGTGGGAACCACACAAGGCACTATGACGATTTCGGGTCTACAGACTAAACTGTACAAGTGTCACCAGAGAACTGCTATCCGATGATAGGTATGGTACCATCTAGGAGTACTCGGCGAGTCCTGTTCGGTGTACCCATTCTCTAATGAGCACTTGTGCACAATATTTGATGCCAAACACCAATGGTTGTGGGATCAACCATCGCCTTATACAGGGTTAAGAAACGTACACACTAGTCTACTCTGGAATATCGATGCCATGTCTCGATACTCTCTCGACTAGTAACTGTTAAAGGATGTGCTTGTGGACTATACAAGCCCCACTAGTATGATATGTATCACAGTCCTGGTAGTCATGCCTACATCCTAAGGGATTTATCAACATGTAACAGAGAGACAGTATAATAATACAAGTGTACATGTTAAGATAAAGAGCAACCGGATAGCATACTATCATGTCGAGCAAGAAAGTCCTCTATATATATGTCCAAGCATCCACTATGTCATACAATAATGGCCTCTAGGGCATACATATTCCTAACACCAAGAACATCTGCTCGTCGTTT
Organism: Agapanthus africanus; assembly: GCA_030015575.1. NCBI lineage: Eukaryota > Viridiplantae > Streptophyta > Magnoliopsida > Asparagales > Amaryllidaceae > Agapanthus > Agapanthus africanus. The sequence continues at coordinate 373,505,486 of CM057339.1, read as the reverse complement.
CCTGTAAATAACAAGCCATTGACATTAAAGCATATGATAAGGATACGTCCATCATCACCTTTCTTCATATAATGTGCATGCTCAAATGGGCATTTGGTAAACCCATTGGCATGTAGATAGTTGTCGGTGCGTGCATTCCATGCTCGTAGTGCCTGGTTTAAGTCGTACAGTGCCTTTCAGACGGTAAACCTTATCTTCTTTACCTTCAACCTTGAAGCCATCAGGTTGTTCGACGTAAACTTCTTCCTCAAGCACACCATTGAGGAAAGCCGACTTGACATCTAGTTGGTATATCTTCCAACTATGATGTGCAAAAAGCAAGATTAGCATTCTTACCATATCAAGAAGGGCAACTAGGGCAAAAACTTCTTTATGGTCAACCCCGTGCTACTTCTTGTAACCTTTCGCTACTTGCATTGCTTTATATCGATCAACTTCTACATCGGCTGTACGCTTGATCTTGTATACCCATTTGACACCAATTGTATGCTGTCCAGGAGGAAGTGGAACTAGCTCTTAGGTCTCATTATTTTGAATTGCATGAATCTTTTCTTCCATAGCAAATCCAGCTGACTTCTTCTACTGCTTCTTGATATGTGAGAGGTTTATAATCAACATAGAGACAAAAGAGGTCCGTCTCTCCATCTTCTTCAATCTGCTCATAAATCTCCCTCAAACTCTATATTTTAATTGGGGTTCGGCTTGTAGATGATCCACTGATGCTGCTACCTTCTCTTGCTGAGGAATTTTGCTGAGGTTGTGGTGTTTGTACGATTGGAGGTGCGTCTTCATGCTGCTGGTTTCGCCGATTGGGATAGTTTGGTGCTCTTTCTCAGGTTCATCTCCAAGAGCTATTTGGCCTTTGCTCTTATCATCATCATCCCACATCCATGCTTCTCCTTCACTAAATATTATAGAGTTTGTAAGCTTTGGATTCTCCAATATAACCGATAAAGATGCACTTTTCACCACGATCGTCGAGCTTCTTTCGTTTTACTTCAAGTACTTGGGTATATGCTATACACCCAAAAATGCGTAGGTGCTCCATGCTTGGATTTTCTCCGCTCCATGCTTCTTGAGGAATCATATTCTTCAAGCTTTTGGTCGGACAGCGGTTGAGTAAATAGGCTGTGCATGCGACAGCCTCAGCCCAGAAATTCTTCGGCGGGTTTTTCTCTTTGAGCATGGTCCTCGTCATATCGAGGATGGTACGGTTCTTACTTTTGGCGACTCCATTTCTTATGAAGTATAGGAGGTCGTGAACTTGTAATACCCTAGAACGTTTATACGATATTTTCCTAAATAAAACTATTTTACTGGGTTTATTATTTTATTGTTTATTTATTATGTTGGGTTTATAAATATTTATTATTCTATGAGAATAAAAGAGATATGGTTTTAAGTTTTGAAAAATATATGCAAATATTTAAAACAATTTAAATAAAAGAGGGTTAAGTGCAAAAGGATACATAATAATTCTCATGCAAATTCCATCCCTCATATTATTTTCTTTTCTTTTTCTAAAAACAAAACCCTAACCTTAACCGAGCGAACTCTAATCGAGATCCCACAATCCTTTATCATTGTCGTCTCGCGGCCGAGCACATAGCATCATCGTCGTTATCATCATCGTCGACTTCTTCTTCTTGCTTACTTCTTGGATGAGCACCATTTAGGTCGTGTTTTAGCCGAGGGTTCAAAGTCCGTCATCCTCATCAACGTTGCGTGATATTCATCTTTGAGGCAAGTATTCAGATACTTGTTACATGCTAGTTATGACGAATTCAAAACTTGTTGTAACAAAATATAATTATCTATTCATATAGTGACCTTAAACCTAATTGACGATACATCGAGATTTGGATCACGATGTATCATCAAACCCTAAAAAATACGATTGTTATGTTTAACTAGTTGTAACATGTTGGAATCGAGAAACTCGAATGATTATATTATGTTTATTTCATATATTTGGTTTCAAGAATAGAAGCCTAAATTCTAATAGTCTTAAATTTTTCCTGTGGAGACGTTTGCCACCAGGGACCGGACGTCTCTGATATATATATTACAAAAACATTTTTGAACCACAGACGTCTTCTATGAGGACAAGACATCTCCGAGTCTTTTTTCCGGAAACACAAATGCACCCGAGACGTCTGCTCCATACGTCTGCCATACACATAAATAAAGACTAGACGTCTCCTACAGACGTCTGGAGTAGGAATTAGTGCAGACCAGGCGTCTGCTGTATAAAGTATTGTGACCCAGACGTCTGCCACAGACGTCTCATGGTGAAAGCAGATATTGATATGTATTCTGTTATGATTCTGTTATGTTATTCATCGCTATCTAATATGACTATGTTTTTTCTGATCATGCATGTGTTTCTATGCTGGACTTGCTATTTGTTACCATGTCAAAACATATTTGCAATGTAATATTTACCCAAATGCCAACGAATTCATGATACCACTCGACTTGATTGTATTGATTGACACGACATGTACCTGCTTGTTCCAGTATTGGAATTAGGTAATAATTAGATTGACATGTGACATGAAACATAAAATTGGGAAAATGGGGAAATCAAGAAATATAACCCAATTAGGACAATGTCCTAATTAAGAGGAAAATTCTTGAGGACGGTATTTTCCTAATTAAGAGGAAAATTGCATTTACTAATTTCAAATACTTTTAGGATAGACAATATATAGTGACATTAACATCTAGATTTCACTTGATATGATATGATACCATGTTCTGTTTGTTATATCACTGGAAGTTATTGACATTGGTCATTGTTATCTACATGACACAAACTCATGTTATATTAACCTATCACGTCACATTCATGTTTTATTCATTATTATACTATTTATAATGCTCCGACATCTGGGTTTTGTATCGCCCAGATTACTTGTCTCTAGAACCACAGGATAAGGAGTACCTCAAGAAGGTAGCTGAGAAGTAAGATGTATCTTCGTTTATCCAGTTATTAAATGTTTTTTTATTCTCGTGTCTGAACTTTATTCATTTAGATTTCTTTTGTGAGCCCATAAGGGACTAGACTTTGTGTATCTTGTTGTCTTATTATTTGGATCAGTTGAACTTGACATTTCCGTTATTCCAGTTTGATTTCTATTATTCTTGTTTGTTGTGGCAATGGACATGTTTTAGATATATTGTTATTCTTATATTGCTTGATTACTACAAGAATTTTTAATATGACTATGGAAGGATAATTCCTTACCGTAAGTAGTATGGCTGGCCGAGTCATGTTCCCGTATTTAGGTATATTGGGAAGCGGGACGCGATAAAGTTTTGTTGGTGTAACGCTTTGAAAATCGTTTCGGTGAAATTTCGAAAAATCAGTAAGATAAGGGGGTTTTCTGTAAAAAAGTCAAAATGCAAATATCTTATTATAAAAATTAAATATACATATTCTAGCTATGTAATTGCTATTATTTGGTGTTTATTGAGCCGCTGGTGAAATTTCAAATTTTCTGAAAAAATATTATTTTATTATTATTTTAAGCCGTCACTAATACATTTAATTAGGGAAAATTACAAATTGGAATGAGTTGAAACAAATTTTGTGCATCATAAAACATTAAATAGAATTTTATCATATGGTTTTTGGAACGAAATCATTTGCCAAAACGGTTTAGAAATTATTGAAGAAAAAAGGCTTTTTTTTAGCGTAAATGGATGTTTGGGGTATTGTATTTATCATTTTTCATCACCCCACACCCGTACCCACACCCACACACCCCCATTCACTTATCCCCTTGAAGAATTCAGCAGCCCCCTCTTTTGTCCCAACTTGGATTTCAAGGAAAAGAAATGAAAGAAAAGAAAAGAAAATGGATAAATGAGTTGGACTTTTGACTTTGTGTTGACTTGGACTTCCTTACTTGTTATTTTCTCCACCTCACTCTCTCTCCTCCCTCACCCAACCCCCCCCCCCCACAACTGGCCGAAATCAGCAACCCCCCCAACAGCCCCATTTTCCTCTTCTCCTCTCTTTGTTCCATCAAAGAAAATCCAAAGAAAAATACACAAAAAATCAAGTAAAAATCCAAATCAAAATCCGACTCCTGCCCATTTTAGCTTAGCCCGTATAGCATGGATTTTGGTGGCAAGGGAGCATTTTGGAGGGCTATGTGTGCTTGTGGATCTTCATATGTTTTGGGTATAATTCTAAACATTTTTGTTGCTTAATTTGTTACTAATTTCTTAAGCTAATTTAATTAAGTGATAATTTGGATATGTGAGTTTAATTGCAAGTTTTGGAATTCAAGTTATGAATTTGAATGCAAGTTAGGGTTTTGTAGAATTGGTGTATGGTTGTGTGTTATATTTAGGCTTTTTGTCATGTTAATACAAGATTAGTAGCTAGTGCTAATGGTTAGTTTAAAAAAAATTGTGTTAATGTGCTAATTTGCCTACTAGATTTTTGAATTTGGTTAATTACTTGGGATTAAAAATGTGTTTAGGTTTTTCATGACTTCATTAACTTTATTAAGTGTGGTTTAATGCTTTAGATCATGCAAATCTAAGCTAGATTGTAGTTTGTGCATTTTTGCTTTGAAATTGTTAAAAAGGGTATTTTTGTAAACTAGAATATTAGGGTTTTTGGAATTTAATGAGATTAAATTCCGGAAATTGTTTCTATGACTTATTTAAGATATTTAATAAGTATATTGGCCGCTACATTCATTTAAACATCATGTTTTGTACAAAAACGGCGAATTGTGCTTGCTAGATTTTCGGAAAAATGACTTTTTAAGTGAAATTGGGGTTTTTGTGAGTTTTAACCTAGTTTATATTAAAATTAGTGTTTGTGAATGTGCAAATGAGTGTGATTGGATTTTTCTCGATGGTTTGACGTTTGTACATCGACATCGAGAGTTGGTTTGACTATTCTTGCATGCGTAGGCGATAGGTTTGGACCTATGCGTGATACGCGTGCCGATTTGATTTTCGTATGCCGTTTCGATTTCGAATTTAGTTTTAATGCGACACGGTGCGTTATGATATGTAGGTACCCCATGCGGACTTCGAGACGACAAGCAAGCGTGTGGCGACGTCGGCACCGGCGAGCGAGGACCAGGTGAGTAGATTTATATCTACGGGGAGAAGTCGGGTGGATGGCGTATAGCACCCCCGCAGTCCGTGGTGGTGTATACCGATGCGTATACACACCAACATTTATTATATCTTATTTGGGATTAATAACGATGTTTAGGATGGATATTGGTGTGTTGGATTACTTTAGTGTTGCGAACCCTAGGGTAGTGTTGCACTACACATACACACATACATACTTGCATACATTCCTATTGATATGTGCTCATGGGATTCTTTATAGTTATGGGTTCATATGGGTATGGGACTATGTGTTCACATACGGATTTGAGGATGATACTTGGGATTGAGCTGAGTCGATGAGATTTGATTTGAGGCCGTGAGATCGGCGATATAGCAGGGTTCGTATTTGAGATACGATATGACGTTGTAGCGGGTCCTTGACGTAGTGTTTCACACACGTCCATGCATACGTAGGCGGTATCAGTATGGTACTAGACGTCGATCAGTACCCCGATCATGATAATTGATAAAGAGGATACCAGGTGAATAGTATGATGAATGTGATATTGACCCGTACCCAGATTTGGGATGCCGTACGACGGATTTACGTACGAGCTATATTTTGATGATTGATCCGCACTCTTGACTTGGGATGTCTGATTATAGATATGGTATCGGATATGATATTATTGAGGCGGGATCACCGACTATACATATACAGGTAGGTATATGTATCGACTCAGATGATAGGCGGTTTCCTTACCTGTAGTTCAGCTTGTTAGTTCAGCCGTATAGTTTAGTGTAGTTGTTAGATTAGATTAGACTCCTACCTATTTCAAAAACTAACGAATCGTGGGCATTCTTAAAGACAGCCCAAGGGATCCTACGGATATTTCAAAAGACGTATCTTTTCATAAAAAACACCGTAGCCCCTATTTTCAAAACCCATGATTCGTGTTATTTCAAAAGGCACCATTTGTAGGACTTATATTAGATTATTACAGATTAGTTATCGTTATGTCTAGTATTCAGCTCCCGCACATTATTGCTGTTCGCTCTGCCTCGTATACTTATTTTGCTGCATATTCCATTATTGATAGCATGCTGTTAGGACACCAGCACCATTACCGATGATGCGTATGTACCACGTACACCTACTTGCCGGCTCATACACATCTTCATCGGTAATTGCCATGTCACGTACACTTTAGAGAATATATTTACTTGGCTTAGCTTGTTAGTTAGTAGGTTGATATGATATTGGTGTACCTGGGTTATATGCCAGTTTAGACATGGTAGTTATTACTTGTCACTTCATGCATACTGTTATTCCATTGTTCATGCCTAGTTATTAATCATACATTGCAACTTAGTTATTGACACCATATACATTCATTAGCATTGACATATGCACTTGTGATGACTTCTTGAGATTTATGATATTTCTGGATTTCGGGGGAAAGCCGCAAAATTTCTAAACTTATTAACCCTTTAAAATATGTAAATTGCGGTTTTCTAGTGACGTAAGTGTCGTCCACCATGAGTTTGCTGTGGTTTTCGAGATCCGTGTCGAGGAGTGGAGGAACCGTCACGGGTACATGGTGGGCCCGGTATGGTACCCGGGGCAAGATGAATGTGGTGTTGACGTTGAGCCTGGCAGGGGACAGATTACCTACCGGTGATATTACCCGACGCGTCGGATATCCGGAGGATACCGTCGTGGTCTTGAGATGGATGGTAGGGGCCGGTCTGGACTGACAACGTCCTAGATATTGAGATTGAGACATTGATATTTCGAGACAGTGAGATTTATGTTTTGTGTCGATGCTAGACACTGTTGATACTGATTTCATTTATGATACCTCAGTTTAAAAATACGAAGGAAATCTCACTAAATTATGAAAACAGTTTCTTCATTTACATGTATTCTGTTTCATGCATGCATACCTCATTCATATGATATATTGCTACCTGAGGCACAGACACGGCCACATGAGATTACACTCGGGTTAGATATTTACCCTAGCCTTGTTATAGGCTGCATGTTATATACATTTTTGAGGATATATTATGATCATTGACCTAGGTTGCGTTATTTATGCGATTTCTGTGCGTAGATGTTTTTCTATTCACGAGTTGGCAACTCACCCCCGTTGTGCCCCAGTTTCTTGCAGGTTTTGCCGTACAGGTTTAATTACGGCTTTGCGGGCTCAGTTTCATTCTGGTGACTTGCTAGTAGGTGGGTTTTTCTTGTATCGTACCCATCATATTACCTTGTATGATATTATTCCGTTGTATCTAGTAAATTCCATCAACCAAACATGTATTTTTGAGATAGAGACCAGTGTTGTTTATTCTTTCGACCTTAAAGTCGCTCGTTATATTTCTGGTGGTTTTGAGTTTCCTTTTGAGTTTTGATCCTCGCCGTTGGCGTTGTATATTATATTGCTTGTGTGGTTGTGACCGTCGATTGACGAAGAGCTAGCTCCCGCTTGGGGATGCCTTTTTAGTGATTTCGTATACTATTCATGTTGTATTCCGTTTGGGAGCCAGTATTTACAAAGGAGACTCTGCCGAAATTTTCAGTAAATTTTGATGTTCTTAAAAACCGCATAATTCGGCTTATGCTATTAAAACTACTTGTTTTAAATAGGTTTTCCTTCACTCTACTACTTTTCTTGGTTTGGATTTCTGGGTTTTCGGTTTACTTAGATTACGTACGCCTCGAGACGTTCGCAGTTTAAGTGCCGGTCATGTTCCGTACTTTCGGGTCGTGACAGTTGGTATCAGAGCTTAAGTTTAGATTAGTTAGGGAATAGGTTCAATCTGTAGTTGGGTATCATACCTGATTCAATGACCTTAAATCTCTTGAACTTTAGAAACATGTCTTGCCACCGTTACTGCTTGATCATTCAATTCTTGAATCCTTTGCTTTCATTGAATCTTGTTTCCGTTGCTAACCTTGTCTTTTCGTCTTTAACTTCAGAATGGCGAGAAGACCTAATCTCACTACACCTACTGACAATACCGCGCTCCACATGAGGGTACAATTGCTGATTTCCGGAAGCTTAGCCTAACGACCTTTACAGGAATGGAGGAACCGCTTCAGGCTAAACAGTGGCTCGTTGATACCGAGAATCTTTTGATAGCTGCTCAGATTTCCGATGAGAAGAGAGTGGATGTGGTACGCATTCAACTTATTGATTACTGTAACGACTCTGAATTTCCTGTACAGAAATTTCTTGTTTTCACAGTAAAGGGTATTACAATCTGTGTAAGAGTTAAAAGTTATTTTTATTAAATAAAAGCAAGAAGCAACTTGTAGCTCACTAGTAAAGCCTCTGCACTATTGTGACATAGCCTATGCGTTCGAATCCTATCAGACCAAATTATTTTTAGGATTTTTCTTTTTAATTTTTTGAAAACCCAAGAGTTGCACGTGCAATACACGGGCAAATGAAAAGTTTTAGAAAAAAATCAAGCAGGCGCAATGAGGTGTACACACCCAACTTGACACGTGACACAAATCTCGAGATGGGTCATCAAGATCCGACTGCCCATTTCCCCTCTTTGGCCTCCGCCGACGATCAGGATGAAGGCAAACCCCTCCGTGCTTTGCACACACACCCCTTCAGCCCCCTTTAACTTATCTGCACTGTTTGATTTTCCTGCAATCATATAGAAACTCTTCAATTCATCATTTAACACTATATAAATCTTTTTAATCCACATTTTTAATTCCCAAATCCTAATTCTTCACTATAAATACCACCCCATGCTCTAGCTCTTCCCCATTCTAAAATTTCTAGCAAAAATTCCCTCAAACTCTCTAAGTACCAAGTGGAGTAGCAAGCTAAACTCGACGACCGGAGAAATTCCGACGATGCCACGACACCCGAAATCTTTCTTTCTCTCTTGCTAACCACCTAAACACGTAAGTTCCTTCCCCTCTCCTTCTTTTCAACTAAAATCACATTCTTAAAACATATCGATAAAAGTGGAGTTATCTCCGATGTAATCTTCTTTTTAATTTTTGTTTCCACTTGATAAGCAAATTAGATCAAATTAACATCTTATATTAATTTTAACCTTATTTCCCATCATTTAGTTTTTAGTTTAACAAAAATTTCATGTGAAACAAACATATAACGAATTTTTCATTAAAATACCATGACTTTAGTATAAACCTCATTTCAATAATTGTTAAAAATATCTTGAGGAAAATATCACGGGGTAAAGACCTACCCTACATGCACACCATGGTTTCATAGCACGGTATTCTAGATTTATGGTTCATTTAAAAAATAACTTTTTCATTAAAATACCACACCTTTTCAAAACGGGTTTCTTTTAATCGGTATTTTGAAAATCTTGACAATTACGCCTCTACAACTCTCGTTAGGGGACTCGCTAATGGATGGTGTAGATTATCGCACATCTTTGAGACAGTAGAGCGAGATGCAGAACTCCTCACGAAGTATTCGGTTTCGAAAGGAAATAAAAATACGGTATTTAAGAAATAAGACTTTTCTAAGTAAAAACTAAATTTTGGAAAACTATATAAAACTATGAATTCGTATTTTCAATAAAGATATATTATGAAGCTATACTTTTAAAAAGAAAGATTAAAATTTTTAATAAAATACCATAAAGTTTCCAAAAGTAGTAGTTTCATAAAAGTACCATAAACTTTCAAAAAGCAAGGTTTTATCACCAAAATACTACAGAAACTAAAATACATGTTCATGAAAACCCTAAATATTACAAATCACCCTCGAGATTTATTTTTAAATAATATTAATATATATTTTCATAAAAACCCCTCGAGATATGCAAACAATATTTTAAGGACTCTAAAATTAATATAGGTTTAAGCGGTATCATTTCTTTTGAGCCTCAGGGAGCCGGAGAAAGTGAGTGTTTGCATATTCAGGTTAGACAACTTAACAGAGTTATCAATGGCAATTGACTTGGAAAAAGACGCAAATCCTGCCGTCCATGTGCAGCAGTTGCCGATTTCTCCTGAACATAAGATTTTTAACAGTTTAAATCAATTCCTATGAAACAGACATGAACTTGAATCTAAACTTGAACTCGAACTCGAATACAAACTCGAACCCAAACTACTCGAACCAACTTGACTCGAAACAAGATTGCAATTGTCATGACTCGCATATTACTCGATTACATTCCACCCCTTTTGCAATCTATGGTTTCGATCAAGACATGTTAATCAATCAATCAATCAAATCAATTAAGTATATTAACCAGTTATAATATATTATACTCGGGATGTTTAGGATAGTTTCTTGTGTGAATCCAACGGAGCTTCAGGAGTCCCGTATTAACCTCTCTTTTTTACTCGAATATCATTCGGGTTGACTCATCTACAGCCTAGAGCCCCGATGCTAACACATGAAATGGGCCCGTGTTTTCTTGCTCCTGGGGCCCCACTCTTAAGCCCGTGAATATTTCTACGGCTGCGTTGATATTCACACTTGAAACTTAACGTTAACATAGTGACCCTATAGAGACCTATAGAATATATTTACCCATGATCATATACTCTTACTCGTCATATATATTCTACACTTGTCTTTTTCTTTACTCTTACCTATCGTTGGGACTTACCGAGCGCTAGTTCGCTGACGGGCATTCCACCCACTTTTCTTCTCTTGGAATGTTCGTCAGATACGGTCGAGACGGAGGAAGTTGAAGCCACGGAGGAGGACTACAACTAGATCGCTACTCAAGGCTAGTTCAGCTTCACTTTTCTTCAGTTTATGTATGTCACTTGTTTAGGCATTTTTCTTATTGTACTTACTTTCCAGCATAAACTCATTTATTTGTAAATATTGGAAGTTGAATGTAAATAAAGATATTTGTTGAAAAATTTTACAGTCTCCATTTATTCATGTATTGTGTATTATTGTTTCAGTACGCTTAGTATATTTATTTAGGAAATGACCTTCTCTGGATAAATATGCCGCGGGCTTGCCACATCACCGTTTCCGTCTACTGGGAAGCGGGGCATGACAATTACACTCGTGAATAGTGGCTTGTCGAAGGGATTCATCTGACAAAGACGATCAGCTGGGCGGCTTTTACCCATAGTTTCTTGGAGAAGTTTTTCTCGTAGTCTGTTAGGAAGGAGATGGAAGAAAAGTTTATCAGTTTACGGCAGAACGACGAGTCAGTGGATGTGCACGCGGCTGAGCAAACTCGACTCAGTCAATTTGCAGAGCCTTTAGTGGCTAATGAGGCAGACAGAGCAAGGCGTTTCCTGTGTAGTCTCGATGTAGAAATCCAGCGACATATTACTTCTTTGGGGTTGACTACCTTTTCTCAAGTTCTTACGGCGGCTAGAGAGCAACAAAGGCTCACAGATAAAGAGAAAGGTACTCATCAGTAGGATGTTCCGGCACGTAAGGCGGTTCCAACGCCAACCAAAGTTCCAGTACGTGGGGTATTCCAGTTCGGAGACATGGAGCTGTTTCTATGAAGCGTCCTTTTGTTTCAGCACATAAGAAGAATGTAGTCTGTGACTATTGCCAGCGGCCAGGCCATCTTCGGAAAGATTGTCGGAGGAGGAACGAACATTGTTTGGTTTGTGGAGCTGCTGACCACCAGATCAACACCTGTCCATCTAGGATTCAGCTGAGAGATGATGTTCCGAGGGTACAGCTGGTACTGCAAAAACATGCATATGAGCAGAGGCAGAGTACACAAGGGCCAAATCAGGGACGAGCTTTCACCCTGACACCCAAAGAGGCGGAGGCTTATGAGGATGTGGTTTCAGGTACTCTTCTTGTTTGTATTTTCTCAGCTATGGCATTATTTGATTCCAGGGCATCTTATTGCTTTATGTAATGCCCCATGCGATCAACACCTGTCCATCTAGGATTCAGCTGAGAGATGATGTTCCAAGGGCACCGCTGGTACCGCAAAAATAGGCATATGAGCAGAGGCAGAGTACACAAGGGCCAAATCAGGGACGGGCTTTCACCCTGACACCCGAAGAGGCGGAGGCTTATGTAGATGTGGTTTCAGGTACTCTTCTTGTTTGTACACAAGGGCCAAATCAGGGACGGGCTTTCACCCTGACACCCGAAGAGGCGGAGGCTTATGAGGATGTGGTTTAAGGTACTCTTCTTGTTTGTACTTTCCCAGCTGTGGCATTATTTGATTCTGGGGCATCCTATTGCTTTATATAACGCCCCAGTACAGATGGCATTGTCCGCTCTGGCCGAAACCGCATGGTTTTTTTTCCTTTAGAGCGAACCGGACCCGACCAGGGGCCACTTCCCAGGAGGCCACCCATTCCAAAACTTCCCTGACCCGAGCACGCTTAACTACGGAGTTCTCAATCTCCTGTAGTGCCGATTCACTTAAAATGCGCCTCTGTAATTGAGGGTGGTATCATTACATTTATAATATAGTTCGGTTCTCTTTCGGAATGTGTTCCGAAAATTCCACATTGTTCTACAGTGGGTCCCACAGACTCAAAAGGTGGCCCCCACCCTCTTGGCATGATAATTGGCGTAGCACTTTGTTCCGTGTGACATTTTGTTCCGTGAGCACGAAACGGGTCCCGACATTCTCCCTACGCCTTTGAACAATGGTTCGTCCCCGAATCACAGACCTAATACTGAGGGACCTGCATGGGCCACCATAAATGTAACGCCCCACGCCCCAGTACAGATAGTATTGTCCGCTCTGGCCGAAACCGCACGGTTTTTTCCATTAGAGTGGACCGGACCTGACCAGGGGCCACTTCCCAGGAGGTCACCCGTCCCAAGACTTCCTTGGCCCGAGCACGCTTAACTACAGAGTTTTCAAGCTCCTGTAGTGCCGATTCACTTAAAAGGCGCCTCTCTAATTGAGAATGGTATCATTACATTTATAATGCAGATCGGTCCTCTTTCGGAATGTGTTCCGATGATTCCACTTGTTCTACAGTGGGTCCCACGGACTCAAGAGGTGGCCCCCGCCCCCTTGTGTCCCCTTGGCATGACAATTGGCGTGACACTTTGTTCCGTGAGTAAGAACCGGGTCCCGACACTTTATATCTTCTAAGTTTGTTAGTGCACATTTTATTCCAAATGAGATTTTATCTAGAAGTTGGGATACACACACTGGGAATGGGAAGATTATTTCCAGCAGTACATGTAAGGAGTGTCCCGTTGTAGTCTGTGGTAGAGAATTGTTTGAGAATTTCCTAGTCATTGATACCGGTAGCTACGATGTAGTGTTGGGCATGGATTTTCTTGGCACTTTTCACGCCCAAATAGACTGTAGAGCAAAGATGTGACTTTTCAGATTTCTAGTCATCCGGAATTTGAATTTTTTGGAGGCAGCAAATCCGTCGGGCCAGTTGAAATTAGAGCCAAGCCGACCAATGTTGTTTTATCGGTGATTGAGGTGAACAAAGAAGAAACACCGTTGGTAGGTCGGGAGTTCATGGATGTTTCCTCCGAAGATATTTCGGGTTTGCCGCCAAAATGAGATGTGGAGTTTTCGATCAACCTAATTTGTGGAGCAGCACCGATTTCTAAGTCTTATTATCCAATAGCATCGGTGGATTTAGAATAAGTAAAGAAGCAAGTTAAGGACCTCTTGAAGAAGGGTTTCATTTGTACTGGTGGCTCATCTTTGGGAGCTCCAGTTCTATTGGTCAAGAAGAAGGATGGCACTCGGCAAATGTGCATCGATTATCGAGGGTTGAATCGGGTGACCATTAAGAACAAGTACCCCATTTCTCGTATCGGCAAGTTGTTTGATCAACTTAGTGGTGCAAGGGTATTTTCGAAGCTTGATCTTCGATCGAGATATCATCAGGTTGGAATAAAACCAGAAGATATTTGCAAGATGGCATTTCGAACCCGATACGAACATTATGAATTCTTAGTTATGCCGTTTGGGGTTACGAATGCTCCTGCTGTATTCATGGATTTAATGAACCGAGTCTTTTCTCAGTATTTGGATCGGTTCGTGGTAGTGTTCAGTGATGACATTCTGGTGTATTCCAATAGTAAGGAGGAGCACAAAGAACATTTAAGGATTGCACTTCAGACATTGAGACAAGAGAAAATGTATGCCAAGTTGAGCAAGTGCGGGTTTTGGCTCAATGAAGTGAAATTCTTGGGTCACGTCATATCAGGAGACGACTTAGCAGTGAATTTGGAAAAGATTGCAGCAGTTCGAGATTGGCCAATTCCGAGGACAATGGTGGAGGTTCGAAGTTTTCTCGGACTCACAGGGTATTACCAAAGATTCGTGTAAGACTTTGCTCGGATAGCAAAACCATTGACAAAGTTGACTCAAAAAGAAGAACCGTTTGTATGGTCCGAGCAGCGTAATCAAGCATTTGACCTGTTGGAGTAGAAGTTAATGACCGCTCCAATCTTAACTGTGTCGAATGGTTCCGGAGGGTTGGTGATTCATAGTGACGCATTGGGAAAAGATTTGGGATGTGTGTTGATGCAGCATGGGTGTATGATAGCATATGTGTCGCGATAGCTGAAGACGCATGAGAAGAATTATCCGACGCACGATTTAGAGTTAGTTGCAGTGATATTCACGCTAAAGCAATGGATGTACTATCTGTTAGGCGAGAAGGTTGAGGTTTTCACCCATCATAAGAGCCAAAAATATGTGTTTATTCAAAAGGAGCTCAATATGAAACAACGAAGATGGTTAGAGTCGATGGCCGACTATGATTTAGATTTGAAGTACCATCCGAGAAGGGTGAATGTAGTACCGGATGCTTTGAATCGATTGCCAACAGTAATGATGTTAACTTTGCAGAATGAGCTTATAGCAGATTTTCAGAGGCTTGAGTTGGAGCTAGTCTTACCGGACTTTTCAGGGTAGTTGATGCAGCTTCAAGTACAGTCATCCTTGATAGACAACATTAAGGCCGCGCAATTGCATGATGATTGATTGCAGAAGTTTCCAGGCCAAGTTGAGGCAGGTTTTAGAACGGACTTGCTAATTCATGAAGATGGAAATTTGAGATATGGGAGTCGCTTGTGTGTACCGAAAGGTGAGATTCGTGAAGAAGTCATGAAGGAAGCATACAGTCCTGTGTATTCGGTACTTCCAGGAGATACAGAGATGTACAGAGATATGCGACAACACTTCTGATGGGAAGGCATAAAGAGAGAGATTGCTCGCTTTGTGTCTAAATACTTGGTGTGTCAGCATGTGAAGACTGAACATTAGAGGGATTCCAATTTATTGCAACCACTTCTGATTCCTTAGTGAAAGTGATAGTATATCACCATGGATTTCATGATCGCTCTACCATATAGTCCAAAGGGTAACAATGCAGTTTGAGTTATTGTTGATCGTCTGACCAAGCCAACTCATTTTATACATTTTCGGGTTGGTCAATTGACAGAGGCTCTAGCGGAGAGGTATATGCAAAAGATAGTAAGACTGCATGCAGTATCAGTTAGTATTTTATCCGACCGTGACACACGTTTTCTATCACATTTCTGGAAGAGTATGCAGGAAAGTTTGGGCACTCGACTGATGTTTAGCACATCATATCATCCATAGACAGATGGTCAATTCGAGTGGACTATTCAGACTTTTGAAGATATACTGAGAGCATGTATGCTAGATTTCAAGGGCTCATGGAAAGATCGTTTGCACTTAGTTGAGTTTTCCTATAACAACAGTTTCCAGGCTAGTATTCAGATGGCTCCATTTGAAACGTTGTATGATCACAAGTGTCGTTCACCTGTATGTTGGGACGATATTGGAGAAAGGAAACTGTTGGGACCGGAGTTGATCGTTCAGACAGTAGATAAAGTCCGATTGATTCGTGAGCATATGAAGGTGGCTCAAGACCGTTATAAGAGTTGGGCTGATACCGGAAGGAGACCTCAACAGTTCGCTGTTGGTGACCATGTGTTCTTAAAGATATCACCAACAAGAGGTGTGATTCTATTTGGTAGTCGAGACAAGCTTAGTCCTCGATTCGATTCGTTTGACCATTTGATATCATCGAGCGATTTGGGGAAGTGGCGTATCGTTTGGCATTACCAATGTCTTTGGCAGGTGTGCATGACATGTTCCATGTGTCTCAACTTCGCCGATATGTTCGAGATGAGACTCGTGTATTGGATCACTCGGAACTGACGTTGGGTAATGATCTATCGTATGAAGAAAGACCGACTGCTATATTAGATCATCGAGAGAAGGTTCTAAAGAATAAAGTTATTCCATTAGTTCTTGTTTTTTGGGATGGTCGTTCGCGTGGAGACTCTACTTGGGAACGTGAAGATGAAATTCGACATAAATTCTCATACTTGTTTTCTTGAATCCGAGATTTCTTGTTCTTGTTCTTTTCCGTTGTCCGTCAATTTCGAGGACGAAATTCTTTTTGTAGTTGGGTATAATGTAACACCCTAGAACATTTATACGGTATTTTCCTGAATAAAACTATTTTAATTGGTTTATTATTTTATTGTTTATTTATTATGTTGGGTTTATAAATATTTATTATTCTATGGGAATAAAAGATATATGGTTTTAAGTTTGGTAAGATATATGCAAAATTTTAAAACAATTAAAATAAAAGGGGCTTAAGTGCAAAAGTATACATCCAATTTAAACACCAATAATCCTCATGCAAATTCCATCCCTCATATTATTTTCTTTTCTTTTTCTAAAAACAAAACCCTAACCCTAACCGAGTGAACCCTAGTCGAGATCCCACAATCCTTCGCCGTCTCGCGGCCGAGCACATCAACATCATCGTCATTATCATCATCATCGACTTCTTCTTCTTCTTGCTTCTTGGACGAGCACCATCTAGGTCGAGTTTTAGCCGAGGGTTCAAAGTTCGTCGTCCTCATCAACGCTGCGTGATATTCATCTCTGAGGCAAGTACTCAGATACCTGTTACATGCTAGTTATGGCGAGTTTAAAACTTGCTGTAACAAAATATAACTATCTATTCATGTAGTGACCTTAAACCTAATTGACGATATATCGAGATTTGGATCACGATGTACCATCAAACCCTAAAAAAATGCGATTGTTATGTTTTACTAGTTTTAACATGTTGGAATCGAGAAACTCAAACGATTGTATTCAATTTATTTCATATATTTGGTTTAAAGAATAGAAACCATAAATTCTAACAGTCTAAAAATTTTCCCGTGGAGACGTCTGACACCAGGGACCGGACGTCTCTTATATATATATATATATATATATATATATATATATATATATATATATATATATTACAGAAACATATTTGAACCACAGACGTCTGCCATGAGGACAAGACATCTCCGTGTCTCTTTTCCAGAAACACAAATGAACTGGAGACGTCTGCCCCAGACGTCTGCCATACACATAAATAAAGACCGGGCGTCTTCCACAGACGTCTGGAGTAGGAATTACTGCAGACCAGACGTCTGCCGCAGACGTCTGCTGTATAACGTATTGTGACCCAGACGTCTGCCGCAGACGTATGATGGTGAAAGCTGAAACTGATATGTATTCTATTATGATTCTGTTATGTTATTCATCGTTATATAGTATGACTGTTATTTCAGATTATGCCCGTATATTAATTGATCACATGTTTCTATGCTGGACTTATTATTTGTTACTATGTCAAAACATATTTACAATATAATGTTTACACAAATGCCAATGAATTCAAGATACCACTTGACTTGACTTGATTGTATTGATTGACACGATATGTACCTACTTGTTCCAGTATTGGCATTAGATAATAATTAGATTGACATGTGATATGAAACATAAAATTGGGAAAATGAAGAAATTAAGAAATGGAACCCAAATCGTAACGCAAGAGAAATCAACATCTAGAAACTGATCAGTCGAAATAGGGCATTTGTGTCCTGAGATGTTGAGCTAACATCATTCATCTCTATAATGAAGACGGGTATTTGTCCTAGAATGATGACATTGTCATTGTTCTTCCAGACTCTTGGGGACAGTATTTGTCTTAATACATTCTCGAGGACGGTATTGTCCTAATACTATTGAGTTACGAGAAAGATTGCATTTACTGATTTCAAATACCTTTAGGATAAACAATATTTAGTGACATTGACATCTAGGTTTCACTTGATATGATACCATTAACTGTTTGTTATATCACTGGATGTTATTGATATTGGTCATTCTTATCTACACTGTTCCCGCCAAAATTTTCGGCCAAAAGCTATTTGTTCTCTTATAACCTTTAAAAAAAAGGGAGAGAAGAAAGAGGAAAAGAATTCACGGTTGGACATCACGTGCTAAACACGTGGGCGCTTATATGCAAAGCATGTAAGCGCTGAAAGAAAATAACTAAGGGCCAAACAGGCCTCACGTGTAAAACACGTGAGCGCTCATATGCAAGGCATAAGAGCGCTGAAAATAAATCACCAATGGCCAAATAGGCCTCACGTGTAAAACACGTCAGCGCTCATATGCAAAGCATATGAGCGCTGAACATAAACAGACTAAAACCCACAATAGGGGTCACGTGTTAAATACGTGAGTTCTCTTGCCTCTCACATGCAAAGCATGTGAGCGCCCCAATTTAAAATGGTCCCATTGAATTCTATCTGATAGAATTAAATTCCATTTGGGAAATATTTTCCTGAACTTCTTCAAACTAGAAAGATCTTCTCTGTTAAATAGAGAAACTTTGGATCAAAGATCCAACAGTGATCATCTGGCAGAATAAAATTCTATATTAAAAAAATATATTTCTGGTCTTGTTAAACTAAAAAGATATGATAGAATAAAATTATAATCTTGTTAAAACTAACAAGATATTCATAATCTTGTTAAACAAACAAGAAATCTTCTCTGAGCCTTTGGATTAAAAATCCAACGATGAATAAAATTCACCGATTGATCTAAAAGATCATGGAATCAATCATGATCTCTCAATGAGGGATTTTCTTAACAAATTGATTCTTGTTCTTCTTATATAAAAAGGAGCAAGGAGAAGAAAGAGATATACACAGGGGGAGAGGGGAAGAAAAATAGAGAGAGAATTTAATTCTCTAAAGAGAGAGGAGACCACCCTATAAGCTTCTAAAAAATATACAGAAGCCTCCCAAAAGCTCCCACAAAACAAAAGAGAATTTAATTCTCAAACCAAGAGTTTAACTCTTCTCAAAGAACTTAGTTCTTCCTCTGGTTGAAGTCTGCAGAAGCAGACCCCCCACAAGTTGAGAATTTAATTCTCATTGGGGAGATTCTGTTATGCAGATTCAAAACTTACGGGAAAGAACTAAGTCCAAAGAATTTAATTCTTCCAAAAATATTTAGGAATTTAATTTCTCTGATAAAACTAGGGTTTAATCCTGTAAAAGAATTTAATTCTTATAAAACAAGGGACTTGAAATTCTTAAAACTCATATCAGAATCTCTATGCGTATAAAAAAAAAGACTGGTCATGTGTTCCCACGTGAGCACCTCTGAGGAATAAAAAGGAAGGACTGAGATCAAATCACGTGTTCCCACGTGACCCGTTAAAACGAGCGCTCAACAATTACATGAAAAATGGAATAAATCCAAAGACAGTTCCCATTTTGGGGCGCCTCACGTATTCCCACGTGATCCTTAAACAGTTGCCTAACACTTACATGGAAAAGGGGAAAACTCCAAAGACATCGCTTATATTTTGAGCACCTCATGTGTTCGCACGCGAGCATTATATGAGTTAAGTGCTTAGCACTTATAAAAGGAAAAGGGAATAAACCCAAAGAAGCTATACCCGACTCTTGGGCGCCTCACGTGCCCACACGTGATGGCCATAAGACTTAAGTGTTTAACACTTGCATATATAGACGGGGATTTGGACCCAAAGGCATAGCACCAACTTTTAGACGTCTCACGTGCCACACGTGAGCGCCCCAAGTTTCAGTGTTTAACACTGCTGTAGAGACTCACGTGAGAGCACGTGAGCACCGATCATGTATTAGTGTTTAGCACTATAAGAAGCCAACTTCAGCCCCAAAACTGGCTAAGTCCTCCTGAGATTAAAACGTATTGGATCTCCAAATAGACTGAGCCTCTATGCTCATGACTTCCCAAACTAATTGACCAAAATGATGTCCATCACACATCTCCTAAGTTAATCTTAGTCTTCCAAAAATGACTAATGATTCTCAGATGGTCCACCATGATCTCTCCCCTCAATCTGGAATTTGGTTCAAGGGTACATCTCTCCACACCTCCGATACATGTCGTTGTAATTATTCAATGTATTCAGAGAGGTGGAGGGTCTCGACAACCAACAACTCCTGGTGCACTCCCAAACCGATGAGCACATCCCAACGGACCGCAACGTCCTTAAACTAGCTACGGACCGCAACGTCCTTAAACTAACTACAGACCGCAACGTCCTTAAACTACAACGAACCGCAATGTCCTTAAAATAGCTACGGACCGCAACGTTCTTAAACCATCTATGGACCAAAAACGTCCTTAAACTAAAACAATAGAGCCCAAATGCTCTTTTGTTGGGTCTGGATGATCCCAAGATCATGTTGAGTAGATCTTAGTCTAAAAATTAGACCAACATATTCTCAATAGACATTTAAGTTGATCTTAATCCCAAATGAGATTAACGATCCTTAAATCAAACCAAACCCAAATCTAAGAGAATACGGATTTGGACTAATCCACGCCCTACGGGAGACAACACAAATTAGTCTCCGTATACAATCCATGGGCAACCAAAAATAAAACAAACACACATGACACGAAGTGACCTTCTGGAGCAGGAGAAAGTGGTTACCGCGATGCGGTAACGTAATTAACTGCAGGGGCTTGCGCCTGCAGCGAAGAGCGTCTCCACAATCAGAAACCCCTCACAACGAGGGGGAATCTAACGAAGTCTGCTACAACGGCCGCATCCGTCCAAACCTCCGATACCTGGTGCCACAAATCAACTTGGCATCTTCAGAGAGATGGACGGATAAATCCAAATAGCATCTGCCCCCAAATGCAGGCAAGACGTTTGTCTTCCCGGTTTTCGGCGGTAAACAGATTCTGGCACGCCCGGTGGGACCTTTTCCTCTTTCCACTCCACACTTCGTGTGTCGTGTTCGTGAACGAATCGCGGTTTAATATGGTTGCCCCTGGATTCGAGGTGTTAAGATTTGGTGTCTTGCTCCATGCAGAAAAGGAGATATCAATGGCTTCCAGCCGCGCTAACTGCAACAGCAACTCTCGCTCTTCCCCGACTGCAGGAGTGACTTACAGGCCCCAAGCGGCCTCCATCTTTGCAATGCCAGTGGAGCAGGTGACTCAGGCCACCACTGGATTGTTCTTCGGGACCATGCTCCCGCCAATGAGCTTCAATACCATCACAAGAGGCTCCAAAGAAGTCGGTCTTCGATCGGCTTGCAACTACCACGACCCCTCTCAACGGGTCGTCCAATTCCAACGCCTCAGTCTTTAAAAAGCTGAGCTACAGCTCCAGTGGGCCCACAAAGAGGCCCGCAATACCTGAAGGAGTTATCCCGAAGCGGATAGCCATTCCTGTTCCGACAGACGAAGTCGTCAAAGGGGCTTCTCCTGCTAAGGGATCGGTCCTCGCAAGACAGGCCGTTCCAACTCCTGTTGCAGGCGAGGTTGTTAAAAATGTTTCCCCTGCCAGAAAGTCTTCCTTCGATAGATTGACCGTTCCCTCTCAGCGGACGTCAATCTTCGACAGGCTGACACCGACAACAGCCTCTCATCAAAGTAGGGGGCATAACGAGGTCGCTTCCACAACAGAGGTTGTCCCATTTGCACGACGTGCTCGACGTCGCCACTGGCGCCGAGTGAGGAAAGCTGGGGGCAGTTCTCCCGCTGGACTTACCCCACCAGCTCCAACGGTGGAAATTGACGCTGTTGTTCCAACTGGGAACAACTTTGAGCTGCTCAAGAGGGTGCGCAAGAACTCTCCAACCGCTGTACTGAAGAAGTCTCCACCGCCTATTGAAAACACGACGCAGGCAAAACCGGAACATCCTCCTCAGTGGCTGTCCTCCAAGATCCACAGAGTCTGGCGGAAAGTCCAAGACTCTGTAATTGACAAAGATTACTCTCGCCGGTTGAAAAATACGAAGGCTCGGCAAGAGGAAGACCATCCCTCCATCGTACCACGGAAGGTATCATCTGCGTGGGTGCCTGCTGCAACGGCCCCCTCAAGTTCGATCTCCCACAAGAGGAGAAGGACGGAGAAGATCCCCATGCCGGCAGCAAATATCAAAGGCAGTGGACCCGAACGCCCTAAGTATGGGGGCATGGGAGTGCACACGGTGTACATGGCTTCCAGCAAAGAGGAAAGCCGTACTTCCGCGGGTCATCGACCACTTACACGGTTTGTGACAAAAGCTCAGGAGCAACAACAAAAGCTCTGGGAGATGTTGAAAAGGATGGCCGCACTCACTGGGCAGAAAGAAAGCCTGGAAGCATCGTCTGAGCAGTGCCAGGATCAGTTAACCGATACGGAGTTCCTGCGGAGGGTACTAGAAAGAAAGAATAAAGAAGCCACGGAGCAAGCCGCTAACATGAAGCAGATGGCGCTCCTGTTCCAAGATATGGTCGGGATGATGATCCACCCGGACCCTCCAGCCGAAGACCCTCCAATAATCGTTGAAGAAGACAGAGGGAAGACGTTAAACCCTCTTCCGGCTCTATCAGCAGCCAGAGAAGAGACGATCTCTAAAGCTGCCCTTGACGACTACATAGCTCAACAAATACGATCTCATCAGGCAAGCGAAGCGGCTAGCCAAGTCATCAGGACTGGACGACCTTATCCAGGATAGTATGATCAAATTAAGTACCCGCCAGGATATACGATCCCCAAATTCCATGTGTATAAGGGGACGGGCAATCCACACCAACACGCTGCTCAATTCAGAGCTTTGTATGGTAATACCGGAGGCGACAAAAAACTACTGCTTCGCCAATTCGTCGGCAGTTTGGCGGAGACAACATTTGAATGGTACTCTGAGCTCCCAAATGATTCTATCAAAACATTCACGGAGATTGAATTATTATTCATACAGCGGTTCGCGAGCGCATGCGAGCGTACCCCGATCACGGCGTTAATCAATGCCAGAGTGAAGCCAGGAGAGACCTGGGTTCAATACACAATTCGATGGCGTAACCTATGGTCAAGATGCGAACAATGCATAGAAGAAGCGTCTGCCATGGGCATGTTCGTGGGAACCCTTGATCCCCAGGCAACTATATCCCAGTTTATGATATTCTTCAAGCCGACTACCTTCCAGGCCTTGATTGACAAACTGGCCTAAATGGACCAGATGGGTCATAGGCCGTCCCCTTCAAAGACATATCTTCGGAATGAAAAGGGCACAGTGAAAGCGACCTTCATCGCCAACGCTCAACAACAACCGAGTGACCCGAAACCGGTAGCTCGCCAAAACAACAAACCAAGATCCCTCGAAGAAAGGTTGAGACGTCCTTACTCGTTCCCCCGGGATAAAACTAGGAGACTATTCGAACTGGCGGTGCGCAACGGGCTCATCACTCTGCCGGATCCGAGACGCCAACTGCAACCGGGCGACGTCAACAATCCCAATCCCTACCACCGTATAGAGGGCCACCCAATCAAAGATTGCTACGTCTTCAAAAACTGGGTTGAACACCAGTACCAACAGGGATACGCCGGGGGTATCATGCTCATTTATAGAAGTAGCTCCGTGGTAAGTTGTCCTCTCGGTTAAAACTAAAAGAATGCTGAAGGATCTTCAAGCGTATCCGGCCATCAAATGGAAAAGCCCACTGGAGCCCGAGATTATTGACGGGTTGCTGAAACCGTGCCCAACGCCGAAAGTTGGTAACAATGGGCAAAACCTCTAGTCCGAGCTTTCGAAGTCTTCAAAGAAAAAGAAGAGGACCAAGAAGCCCGTGCAGCTTGACGACAATCGTACGGATATGCAAAAATACATCGACGCACTGGAGGAATACAACCAAAAGGCGCGGACCTCGGTCACATTGGAAGAGTTCCTTAAGCATATTCTTGAGAATGGAGACAACGATATTGATGAAGGAGACGGCTCGTCAGAAGAACCCGATGATTACGGGGCAAGTTTCCACATGATCTCTCATTCGCCGGTAAATAGCAAAGAAGCTCCTGACGTAGAGAAACTGGGGGCAGAACCAGAACCAAAATCCCTGGAACCATCAGACGACCTGATCGATAGGCTGCTGAGCGAAGCTCTTCAAAAGAGCAAAACTGATCGAGAACGTGAAGCGGCCATATACGAAAAGGCCAAGCGTCGGTGTCAGGCTGAAAAAGCTCCGGTAATGAGAAGCCATAAAGTACCTCAACCGGACCGAAGCGCCCTTGCCACCAGCAAGAGCAGAATCAAGATAAGGAAGCAGTTCGCCAAAGCTCTGTCAGTGGGAATGAAGCTGCCACCTTTCAAAGAAAATACTTCCGGGAATACGTTCCCCGACGAACCGGATGTACATCCGAAATACTGCTTGTATCATCGGAGGGTCACACACCCTACCGAAGAGTGCAATGCCTTCCAGAAGTGGTGGCAGGGATACGTTGCCTACCGACAACATTTCAAGCGAATAA
The DNA here is from genome assembly GCA_030015575.1 of Agapanthus africanus. NCBI lineage: Eukaryota > Viridiplantae > Streptophyta > Magnoliopsida > Asparagales > Amaryllidaceae > Agapanthus > Agapanthus africanus. Next base: position 373,480,792 of record CM057339.1, on the reverse strand, counting down.
AGCGCAAAGCCCGTTGGGAGCAGAGAAGCACGACAGATGAGCATAAAGGAACAGTCGGTAACTGTCATATGGTTAATGCCATTTTGACAAAAGGAAAATCTCAAGTTCTTACCTTCGGGAGAGACTCTGACGAAGAAATAGCCCTTGGCCCTCTCTTCAAGGAATCCACCTCCGGAAAAGAAGAAGAGACGAAGAACTGCGAGAACATCCAGCTGCGTAACCGTACGTTGCCTGAAAGGAACCTCAGGCTTACAAACAAAGGTTCGACCAAAAGCGACAATGGGAAAGAAAAAGTCCATGAGGAGATTGCCCTCGATGATAGAGTCGTCGAAGAGCTCACAGCCAAGGACCTGCCTAAGAAGAACAAGGTGGATTATAATGTCCTGACGTACCTGAGGAAGATACCCTCGCAATTGAGCATTTTGGATGCCCTTCTCCTGTCTAAAGAGGCACGAGATTCCCTGATCAAGGCGTTACAAGAGCCCGATCAGTTCCAAGCGTTCCTTGCAGAAGAAAAAATGAAAGAAGAGTTAGAAGAAGTTCACACAGCTGACATCACATTCGGCGATGAAGATCTCCTCCTTGGAACGTGTGAGCACAACCGTCCCCTGTATGTCACTGGATATTGCCACGACATCAAGATAGGAAAGATCCTGGTTGACAACGGGTCCTCCGTCAACCTTCTTAATGCGCGAGTGTTGAAGAAGATTTGTATGATCGTTCAACACCTGGCGCGTGACAAAATTACTATCTCCGGGTTCGACTCGCAGTCATCACGGACGCTTGGATCTGTAATATTGACATTACGCTTCGGGATGCTCGTCACTGACATCAAGTTCCACGTCATCGATGCTAAGACTTGCTACAATGCTTTGCTCGGTAGGCCTTGGTTACATGAGTACAACATCATCCCTTCTACACAATATCAGTGTATGAAGTACTTCAAAGACGGCCTTGAGTACACAGTTACAGGGGAGCTAAACCCTTTCTCCGTAAATAAAGTTCGCAAGTCTGAAGACGCTAAGTACTTCCTACCAGACTTCGAAGACACGGAAAGATGTCGTAAACCAGAGAATAAACAAAAAGCCGTCGCCACCATCCCGATCTTTGGGAGCGATACCGAGGAGGATGAAGAGATAGTCTTCTCGGGGCAACCCCAAAGTAGCAGGCCCGGCCCATCTACTCCTATTTTGGTCTTTGGCAGCGACTCTGAAGATGAAGTCAACACAGTATTCTCTGTTCGTCCATCAATGCAAACCTTCACTGGAGCTAATCAGAGTTTACAAATTACCATGGTTTCGCAGCGGCGTTATAAAGAATTTGATGCGCTTGGTACATACAGCGTGCAAGAGCTGCAGACCTTTTACGTCCTTCCTAGGCGGAAAGATGAAAAGGCGATCCTCTTCTACCATTCCACGGAGATCAAAGTGGAAAGAGAAGTCTGGCATGGCGCCGAACCTGTGCTCGACAGGCTTCAACCAATCCGTCTGCCCAGATACTACGCAGAAGGACTGAAAAGGCTATTGAGATGCCAAGGCATACCCTTCAAACGGACTGCTCGACAAGCCCAGTTCTATAACAAGATTTGGGACGTTCCCGGGACTCGGCGAAAGATGCCCAATGGGAGGATGGAGATGACCGGGCTGGGATACGTCCAGTCCAAAAAACGAGAGCGATTCCATTGCTGCCATGTTATAAACGACTCCGGTGGAGAAGGGAATGCTCGTGCAGATAGCGTTGGTATTGAACCAGAGCGAAATCCCGCCGTAAGAATACCGAGTCCATCATTCGAAGAATAGATCGAAAAGATAATAAGGGAAGCAGGTTAAAAGATTCGGGATGACCACAGCCGCGAAATGGCCATTTACGAGAAAGCCAGAACGCAACGTTACATTCAGCAGACTACGGAGGATGACGATGCCCTACACCCCCAGCCCGCTGTGCACTCTCGTGGCAAGAAAAAAGCCCAACATAGAAGCAACAACAAGGTGAAGAACGGGAATGGTGTCCAAAAACAACGAAGCGAATCTAAGAAGCCGCGCGATCGAGAAAAGATCCGCTAGAATTCATCGCTGATGAAGAAGATGGTTCGGGAATACTCTTTCCCTCAAGACAAGACAAGGAAAATCTTCGACCTTGTCATGAAACATCAAATAATGATGCTCCCAGAGTCTCGACACCCTGAGCAAATAAACGAGGTCCATCATCTGGCTTATTGCGCCTATCACCGAGCAATAGGACATCCTCTTGAAGACTGCTTCACCTTCAAAAACTGGGTTGAAGACCAGTATCAGCAAGGCAAGTTTGCTCTATCTGACAGTTGGAGGCTAACCGCGCCACAAAAGCATGAGCCAAAATCAATCTATAGGGCGAGAATGGAACCAGAGCAACCTCGGTCTTGGAAACGGGCCCGTACCTGCCACGTGATAACGTTCTCAAAGGAAAGAGAGCATGAGAATATGGATGACCTCTCCCAATGCTTCGCAAATGAAGATGAAGACGAGGCGATCTCAGAATTTCCACCAGCACCAAAGGAGTAGGAAGACGGGATACATACCACAACAAACAATCTGAGGAAAATCAACTTGGGGACGGCAAACGAGCCAAGGCCAACGTTCGTTAGCGAGCTGCTGTCCGAAGAGCAGGTGACTACACTAAAAGATGTGCTTATGCAGTATAAAGACTTCTTCGCGTGGAACTACTCCAAGATGCCAGGACTAGATCCAGAAATAGCTGTGCATAAATTGGCTATATCGCCGGACGTCAAGCCAGTCAAACAGGCGCCCAGAAGAATGCGGCTCGAACTCGAGATGAGCATCAATGCCGAAGTCAAGAAGCTAATTGACTCTGGCTTTATCCAAGAAGTTCAATACCCCGACCGGATCGCCAACATCGTCCCAGTGATGAAGAAAAATAGGACAGTGCGCATCTGCGTGGATTTCCGGGACCTCAACAAAGCTTGCCCGAAGGATGACTTCCCAGTACCGGTTACCGAGCTGATGATAGATAACACGTCCACTCATGAAGTCTTCTCCTTCATGGATGGATCTTCAGGATACAATCAAATAAAAATGCATCCCGAAGACCGAAAGCATATCGCCTTCCGGACTCCGCGGGGCATATTTTGCTATAAAGTGATGCCCTTCGATCTGAAGAACGCTGGCGCTACTACTAGAGTGCCATGACGAAGATCTTTGATGACCTCATATACAAGATTGTCGAATGTTATATCGATGACCTCGTGGTGAAAAGCAAATCGTACGAGGAGCACTGGGAACATTTAAAAATAGTGTTCCAGCGCCTTCGGAAGTACAACCTGAAGATGAATCCTCTGAAATGCGCGTTTGGAGTATCCTCAGGCAAATTCCTAGGATTTATCATCCGACACCGAGGCATCGAAATAGACCCATTGAAGATTAAGGCGATCATGGAAATGCCCACGCCAAGAACTCTCAAACAACCGCGGTCTCTCCAAGGAAAGCTCGCGTATATCCGACGGTTCATAGCTAAACTTTCCGGAAAATGCCGCCCCTACAGCTATCTAATGAAGAAGGGGACCCCGTTCGTTTGGGATCGTAAATGCCAAAGTGAGCTGGACGAAATCAAGCAATACTTGCAGAACCCGCCGGTACTGACCGCTCCGGTCAAGGGAAAGCCCCTCATCCTGTACACAATAACCCTTGAAGGTTCTTTAGGCACGCTTTGGGCACAGGAGAACGACCAGGGGAAGGAGAGAGCTCTCTACTATTTGAATCGAGTCCTTTTGGGCGCAGAAAACAACTATTCCTTTATTAAAAAGCATTTCCTAGCACTGATCTTCGCGATAACGAAGCTTCGACATTATGCCTTGGCACATGAGGTCTATCTCATATCAAAAGTGGATCCTCTCAAGTATTTGATGTCAAGAGCCATAATAACGGGAAGGCTTGCCAAATGGTCCCTCCTCTTGATGGAGTTCTCGATAGTATATCGACCCCTCAAGGCAATAAAAGGCCAGGCCATCGCCGACTTTCTCGCTGAGCACCCGATACCGGCTGATTCTCCCTTAAATTGCGAATTGCTAGATGAATATACGTTCGACACAATCGACGGGGAGAAAGAAGGGAGTGATACCCGATGGGAACTTTATTTCGATGGAGCATCGTCTATGAAGAAGCGAAAGCAAAATACCCCCATAATCAAAGCCGGGGCAGGCCTTATCTTCGTGACTCCGCAAGGAGGGATAATGCGTTTCGCCCTTTCCTTAACAAAGCCAAGGACGAACAACGAGGCTGAATACGAGGCTCTAATAGCAGGTCTCGAGATCGCCATTGACATGGGAATCGAGAACCTCCTCATATATGGAGACTCCCAGCTGGTCGTTAGCCAAGTAAAGGGCGACTATCAGACATGCAAGCCAGAGTTGGTAAAATATGGCGAAAGAGTGCGGCAACTGCTGACTCAAATCCCCTCCTGCGTCCTGGAAAGCATACCACGGACGGAAAATAGCAAGGCAGATGCGTTAGCCAAGCTCGCTAAAGAACTGGCCGATGAAAACCTCGATGACGTAAGAATCATTGTGCAAAGCCACCGGATTCTCGCGCCAACAGAAATATCTCCTGAGTCGTCCGAAGAAGAGGAAGCGACCAAACAAGCGGCCTTCCAAGTAGAGGACGAAGAAAAGGTTAAGGATTGGAGAGAAGTCTTCATAGACTACTTCAAATCCCATCGAGTGCCCAAAAACGCATCTTCAAGATATCAGCTCACGAAACAAGCTCTGTCTTTTGCCTTTGTCAATGATACTCTATATAAGAGATCATTCGACTGTCTGTGGTTGAGATGCTTGGGACCAGAAGAGGCAAGGAGAGTCGTCCAAGAAACTCACGACGGACTCTGTGGTTCCCATCAAGCTGGGCCAAAGATGAAGTTAAAGATCAAGAGAATGGGTTACTATTGGCCCACAATGATTCAGGACTGTCTTAAATATGCAAAACAGTGTCACCCGTGCCATATTCACGAGGACTTCATCCATCAGCATCCGAATCCGTTACACCCAACACTGGCGAGATGGCCGTTCGAGATGTGGGGAACCGATATAATCGGGCCTATCGAACCAATATCATCCAAGGGACAACGGTTCATATTGGCGACAATCGATTACTTCTCTAAATGGGCCGAAGCAGTACCGCTAAGAGAGGTGAAGACGGAGAACATCCTCCATTTCTTCAGGACACATGTGATTTACCGGTTGGGCACTCCGCGACGGATCATCTCGGATAATGGGTCGGCCTACAGAAGCCATAAGATCAGCCGCTTCGCGTAGCAACATAATATAGATTGGAGATACTCTTCAGTCTATAACCTCCGAGCTAATGGTCTAGCTGAGTCTTTCAACAAAACTTTGACGAAAGTCATAAAGAAGACGGTGTCCAGAAACAGAAAGGACTGGCACGAGAGATTGCATGAAGCTCTATGGGCTTATCGAACCACGTTCAAAACAGCCACGAATACCACGCCATTTGCGTTGGTATTCGGCACGGAAGCGGTATTTCACTTGGAGATAGAGTCACCCTCACTACGAGTAGCGGTCCGACATGAGCTGACGGATGAAGAAAATGCCCACCTTCGGCTTGAGGAGCTCGATGCCCTCGATGAAACTCGTCTCATGGTGCAGCAAAACCTAGAAGCTTACAAAGCAAGGATGACGCGCTCATACGAAAGACTAACTAGGCCGAGAGCATTCCGCCAAGGCAAACTCGTGCTAGTTATCAAAAGACCTATGATCCCCAACCGTGCCAAACGGGGGAAATTCGAGCCGAACTATGAGGGCCCATACGTCATAGACAAAGTTTATCAAGGTGGTGCTTATTTGCTCATGGATATGCATGGCGAAAGACCCTTCCGGCCAATAAACGGCCGCTTCCTTAAGAAATACTACTCCTGACAAGTCACAACTCAGGTTAACGATAGATGACGACGCTTGTGTCCGCTCGCTATCTTCCTAACTCAGCACTCTGTAAGTAGTATCCGGCAAAACTTCACCTCGAAGCTACGGACCGAGATGTCCCTAAACTAACAATGGACCGTGATGTCCTTAAACTAAATACATCGCTTCAAACATGGCGATAGTGGAATTCAAGTCCACAGGTCCCTACGGCAAAGACTGCAACTCAAATCCCGCTTCATACACAGCTACCCTGGCGGCGAAGTCCCACCGCGATCGTAAAAAAAACGGTACGTTTAAAAGCAAAATGGGCACGGATGAAAACCCGAAAGGGCTCTATGAGTAAAAACAGCAGGTCTACCGGCGAGTTTGTGAAAACCCGGAAGGGCGCGATCTCGTTAAAATAAAAAAAACACCTGCAAGGTCCTCTCAACCTTGTGAGGAGAAAATACCTGTGTGAGATCCTTACGACTCACAAGGGAGCAACACACTTAGGGATACCCACGCTTCTTAAGGAGAAATTACGCTTACGAGATCCTTACGACTCGTAAAGAGAATTCCCCCTGTGAGACCCTCACGGCTCACAGGATTCAAAAGCCTTAAGCTACAGGGATCTGTACCTGTTCTTAAGCCTTCACACTCCCCAAGTTGCTCTACAAGCGGTTCAATATTGACCCTTGTATACAATCCACGGGCACAAATAAACGTTTCCCCCACTAAGTCCCACCAAAGACGGGGAATGTCCTCATGTGGTGAACGACACTTATAAGTCCTCTCGACTTATAAGGAGAAAACACTCTTGTAAGATCCTTACGACTTATAAGAGAACACACACATAAGAATCCCCGCGATTCCTAAGGAGAAAATTCACCTACAAGATCCTCACGACTCATAGGGAGAAACACCTTTATGAGACCCTTATGGCTCGTAAAGTCGAAAAGCCTTAGTCAACAGCATCCTAACCCTGTTTGCTAAACCACCTTTGTTCAAATTGACAAAGGCAAATGATGATTCGCTCCTGGAAATATTCCAGTGGCAGCGATGCTGATGCCTAAATTAGTATCAAATTCCAATTCCTTTCAAAGCAAATGATGATTCGCTCCTGGCCATATTCCAGTCGCAGCGATGCTGATGCTAAGATTGGTATCAGATCTCAAGTTCCAAACCCGCAATAAAAAATCAGCGAGCCAAATATGCATATAAAAATAGCCGAAATGTTTGGGCAACTAGCAATAAAAAGCAGCGAGTAAAAAGAAAAAACAGCCGAAATGATTGAGTAATCGCGACTTTCGCGATATAAAAAGCTGAAATGATAAAGCATCGCGGAAAGAAAAAAAATGAAATTTTTGCCCTACAGGTGAGATCACATTGACCCCTGTATACAATCCATGGGCACAAACGGAAAGGGAACCATATTACCCCACCGAGCTTCATCAAAAGGAAGACAGATCTCGATGGCTACATCTACAGCCTAGAAATCAACAACGACGTTCCTTCTCGTTCCAACCAGAAGCAGATACGACGTCAGCAAAATGGAGCCACGGAAAAGTCCCCTAGTTCCAAATCTCGACGGTTCACAGACAACCTAAAGACTACCTCGGAGCCACGGCGAAGTCGCCTAGTTCCAAATCTCGATGGTTCACAGACAGCCTAGAGACTACCTTGGAGCCACGGCAAAGTCCCCTAGTTCCAAATCTCGACGATTCACAGACAGCCTAAAGACTACCTCGGAGCCACAGCAAAATCCCCTAGTTCCAAATCTCGACGGTTCACAGACAACCTAGAGACTACCTCGGAGCCACGGCAAACTCCCCTAGTTCCAAATCGCGACGGTACACAGACAACCTAGAGACTACCTCGGAGCCACGGCCAAGTCCCCTAGTTCCAAATCGCGACGGTTCACAGACAACCTAGAAACTACCTCGGAGCCATGACAGGGTCCCTAGTTCCAAGTCTCGACGGCAGCATCCACAGCCTAGAGATCAACAACAACATTCTTCTTCTTTCCAGCAGGATACAGACGCGACATCAACAAACGGAGCCATGGCAAAGTCCCCTAGTTCCAAATCTCGACGGTTCACAGACAACTCAGAGACAACCTCGACATTCGTCGCAATATTGCAGACACAATGTCAGCAAACGAAGCAAAGGAAGATACCTAGCTTCAGGGTCTTGACGGCAACTCAAATGAGACCTGAAAGACTATCGGAGATCATCCCACTCCAGCGCGGAGTGGTCATGACTCATCGGGGCTCCCAAACTGAGCTTAACCTCAAGTAAAAAGCGACATAGAATATCCCTAATGCTTGCTCTTTCGACGGTAATATAACCTGGAAGATTACTTGAAGACGTCTTGTCCAGCCCCCGAAGGGATTAGAGACACGACAGTCGCAGGACTACTCGAACAACAAGAGTACGTATCGATGAATACACCGGCCAACATGACGGTATGACGGGTGAAAAACCCTAGTACCACAAACCCTAACGGACTTCTATTAGCAGAAGTTAACTGTGACGTTAGGACATCCTTGCGAGAACTTCTCGATTCGTCTCGACTCGTGGGGAAAATAATGTTCCTGCGAGAACTTCTCGACTCGTCTCGACTCGTAGGGAAAAGCCTTAGGTAATGGAGATAATGACCTGTTTCCTAAGCACTGGGGCCCTGCAAGTCGGTCCAAGATGGACTATTGCATACTATTCATGGGCCACACTCTCCAAAGTCGAATATTGATGAGGAGGGAAATAACCACTTACAAGTCCTCTCGACTTGTAAGGGGAAAAATTCTCTTGTGAGATCCTTACGACTCTCAGGAGAAAACGCACTTAGAAGTCCTCACGACTCCTAAGGAGAAAACACACCTGCGGGATCCTCACGACTCGTATGGAGAAAAGTCTTTATGAGACCCTCACGACCCATAAAGTTGAAAAGTCTTAGATGGCAGATCTGAACCTGTTTCCTAATCCATCGCTGCCCTGCAAGGAGATCCAAGATGGACTATTGTATACTATCCACGAGCCACACTCTCCAAAGTCGAATATCTACAAGGAGGGAAAAAACCACTTACGAGTCCTCTCGACTTGTAAGGGGAAAAATTCTCTTGCGAGATCCTTACGACTCTCAAGAGAAAACGCACTTAGGAGTCCTCGCGACTCCTAAGAAGAAAATACACCTACGGGATCCTCTCGACTCGTAGGGAGACAAGTCTTTATGAGACCCCCACGGCTCATGAAGTTGAAAAGTCTTAGGCGGCAGATCCAAACCTCTTTCCTAAGCCATCACTCTCTACAAAGAGGTCATGGACTATCTGCGGGCCACATTTTCCAAAGCCGCATTCACCAATGAAATAAAGAAGCTACTTACGGGTCCTCACGATTCGCAAGGAAAAATACCCGAGTGAGATCCTTACGACTCACGGAGGCGACGAACACTTAGAAATCCTCACGATTTCTATGGAGAAAATACACCTATGAGATCCTCACGACTCGCAGGGAAAATAATGTCCTTGCGAGAACTTCTCGACTCGTCTCAACTCGTAGGAAAAATAATGTTCCTGCGAGAACCTCTCGACTCTTAGGAGGAAAAAACCTTCTTGAGACCCTTACGACTCATGAAGATGAAAATAAAAAAAATTTAGGCTACAAGGACCCTAAACTTGTCTCCTAAGCCATCAATTCTATGGTCACGCATTACTTTGCACTACTTCACCCACGTATATACTTACATGGGCAAAGTAGGGGGGGCATTTGTTCCCGCCAAAATTTTTGGCCAAAAGCTATTTGTTCCCTTATAATCCTTAAAAAAAAGGGGAGAGAAGAAAGAAGAAAAGAATTCACGGTTGAACATCACGTGTTAAACACATGAGCGCTTATATGCAAAGCATGTAAGCGCTGAAAAAAATAATTAAGGGCCAAACATGCCTCACGTGTAAAACACATGAACGCTCATAAACCACCAATGGCCAAACAAGCCTCAGGTGTAAAACACGTGAGCGCTCATATGCAAAGCATATGAGTGCTGAACATAAACATGCTAAAACCCCACATCAGGGGTCACGTGTTAAACATGTGAGTTCTCCTGCCTCTCACATGCGAAGCATATGAGCGCCCCAAATTAAAATGTTCCCATTAAATTCTATTTGATAGAATTAAATTCTATTTGGGAAATATTTTCCTGATCTTCCTCAAACTAGAAAGATCTTCTCTGTTAGACAGAGAACCTTTGGATCAAAAATCCAACGGTGATCATCTGGCAGAATAAAATTCTATATTAAAAAAAAATATTTCTGGTCTTGTTAAACTAAAAAGATATGATAGAATAAAATTCTAATTTTGTTAAAACTAACAAGATATTCATAATCTTGTTAAACAAACAAGAAATCTTCTCTGAGCCTTTGGATTAAAAATCCAACGATGAATAAAATTCACCGATTGATCTAAAAGATAATGAAATCAATCATGATCTCTCAATGAGATGTTTTCTTAATAAATTGATTCTTGTTCTTCTCATATAAATAGGAGCAAGGAGAAGAGAGATATACACAGGGGGAGAGGGGAAGAAAAATAGAGAGAGAATTTAATTCTCTAAAGAGAGAGGAGACCACCCCATAAGCTTCTAAAAAATATACAGAAGCCTCCCAAAAGCTCCCACAAAACAAAAGAGATTTTAATTCTCAAACCAAGAGTTTAACTCTTCTCAAAGAACTTAGTTCTTCTTCTGGTTGAGGTCTGCAGAAGCAGATCTCCCCACAAGTTGAGAATTTAATTCTCATCGGGGAGATTTTGTTATGCAAATTCAAAACTTAGGGGAAAGAACTAAGTCCAAAAAATTTAATTCTTCCAAAAGTATATAGGAATTTAATTTCTCTGATAAAACTAGGGTTTAATCCTGTAAAAGAATTTAATTCTTATAAAACAAGGGACTTGAAATTCTTAAAACTCAGATCGGAATCTCTATGCGTATAAAAGAAAAGACTGGTCACGTGTTCCCACGTGAGCACCTCTGAGAAATAAAAAGGAAGGACTGAGATCAAATCACGTGTTCCCACGTGACCCCTTAAAACGAGCGCTCAACAATTACATGAAAAATGGAATAAATCTAAAGACAGTTCCCATTTTAGGGCGCCTCGCGTGTTCTCACGTGACCCCCAAACAGTTGCCTAACACTTACATGGAAAAGTGGAAAACTCCAAAGACAGCGCTCACATTTTGAGCACCTCATGTGTTCGCACGTGAGCATTATATGAGTTAAGTGCTTATCACATATAAAAGGAAGAGGGAATAAACCCAAAGAAGTAGTGCCCGACTCTGGGGCGCCTCACGTGCCCACACGTGATGGCCATAAGACTTAAGTGTTTGACACTTGCATATATAGACGGGGATTTGGACCCAAGGGCATAGCACCAACTTTTAGATGTCTCACGTGCCACACGTGAGCGCCCCAAGTTTCGGTGTTTAACACTGCTGTAGAGACTCATGTGAGCACCGAGCATGTATTAGTGTTTAACACTATAAGAAGCCAACTTCAGCCCCAAAACTGGCTAAGTCCTCCTGAGATTAAAACGTCTCGGACCTCCAAATAGACTGAGCCTCTATTCTCATGCCTTCCCAAACTAATTGACCAGAATGATGTCCATCACACATCTCCTAAGTTGATCTTAGTCTTCCAAAAATGACTAATGATTCTCAGATGGTCCACCATGATCTCTCCCCTCAATCTGGAATTTGGTTCAAGGGTACATCTCTCCACACCTCCGATACATGTCGTTGTAATTATTCAACGTCTTCAGAGAGGTGGAGGGTCACGACAACCAACAACTCCTGGTGCACTCCCAAACCGATGAGCACATCCCAACGGACCGCAACGCCCTTAAACTAGCTACGGACCGCAACGTCCTTAAACTACAACGGACCGCAACGTCCTTAAACTAGCTACGGACCGCAACGTCCTTAAACCAGCTATGGACCAAAAACGTCCTTAAACTAAAACAATAGAGCCAAAATGCTCTTTTGTTGGGTCTGGATGATCTCAAGATCATGTTGAGTAGATTTTAGTCTAAAAATTAGACTAACGTATTCTCAACAAATATTTAAGTTGATCTTAATCTCAAATGAGATTAACGATCCTTAAATCAAACCAAACCCAAATCTAGGAGAATACGGATTTGGACTAATCCACGCCCTATAGGCGACAATACAAATTAGTCTCCATATACAATCCACGGACAACCAAAAATAAAACAAACACACATGACACGAAGTGACCTTCTGAAGCAGAAGAAAGTGGTTACAGCGATGCGGTAACGTAATTAACTGCAGGGGCTTGCACCTGCAGCGAAGAGCGTCCCCACAATCAAAAACCCCTCACAACGAGGAGGAATCTGACGAAGTCTACTACAACGGCCGCATCCGTCCAAACCTCCGATACCCGGTGCCACAAATCAACTTGGCATCTTCGGAGAGGTGGACGGATAAATCCAAATAGCATCTACCCCCAAATGCAGGCAAGACGTTTGTCTTCCCGGTTTTCGGCGGTAAACATACACGACACAAACTCATGTTTTATTAACCTTTCACGTCGCATTCATGTTTTATTTATTATTATACTACCTATGACGCTCTAACGTCTGGATTTTGCATGGCTTAGATTTCTTATCTTTAAAACCACAGGATAAGATGTACTTCGAGAAGGTAGTTGAGCGGTGAGACGTATCTTCGTTTATTCAGTTATTAGATGTTTATTTATTCCTGTGTCTGAACTTTATTCATTTAGATTTCTTTTGTGAGCCCATAAGAGACTGGACTTTATGTACCTTGCTGTCTTATTATTTGGATCGGTTGAACTTGACGTTTCCATTATTCCAGTTTGATTTCTATTATTCTTGTTTGTTGTATCAATGGACACGTTTTAGATATATTGTTATTCCTGTATTGCTTGATTACTGCAAGAAACCTTAATGTGACTATGGAAAGATAATTCCTCACCGTAGGTAGCATGGATGACCGAGTTACGTTTCCGTATTCAGATATTTTGGAAAGCAGGGCATGACAGAACTGTTGCCAGATGCCAACATGTTAACAGTAGTTTCTAAATACCTTTGAGGTGTACTCTCCACCTCGGTCAGATTTAAGTGTTTGTAGTTTACGACCGCTCTGTGTTTCTATACGGGTTTTAAATTCTTTGAATACATAAATGCAGCTGATTTTTCTTTCAATAAATACGCCCATAACTTCCTACTAAAGTCATCGATAAATGTAATAAAATACCGATTACCTCCGAGAGAAGTTGGTTATAATGGCCCGCAAATACAGTATGTACCAGCTGTAATGGTGCTTTCGCTCTCCATGCTCCACCTTTAGGAAATGGTAGCCTTTGTTGCTTTCCGATTGCGCATACATCGCAGACATGGTTCGGACGCTCAATAGACGGTAAGCCTTCTACTATCTTTGCTTTAGACAAGAGATTCAGACCGTTGAAGTTTAAATGCCCGAAGCGAAGGTGCCAGTTCCATGACTCATTATTGACAAGTCCATAGAAGCAATTTCGAACTTGCGGACTAAGGTGGAGTGGAAACATGCGATTCTTCACGATTTTCACCTTCGAAACTGGCTTTCCAGTTGCTTCTTTAAAATTAAGCAAATTATTCTCCATATGTACTACATAACCCTTTTCAAGGAGTTGCCTAAGACTTAATATATTATTTTTCATTTTAGGCACGTAATAGACATTGGAGATATAATTTGGCTGGTCATCTTTTTGAAAAATTTGAATTTTTCCTTTACCTTGCACTTGAAATTTGGACGAATCTCCCAATCTAACATCAACTTGAATATTTTCGACAAGATCCACAAAGATCTTTCTTTCCACACATGTGATTGCTCACTCCTAAATCAAGAAACCACAAATCTTGATCATCAGAAGCCTTCTCTTGCGTCAGAAGTGTGGGTTCCTCATGTTCAACATATGCATAATTAGATTGTTGATCATGATTTGCTTGCTTATCCCAGCATTCTGATTTGAAGTGTCCAAATTTGATACAATTGTAACATTAAACACCACTTCAATTGCCTCAACCTCGAGCGGATCGTCCTTGGATATCTCTACCACGGTTGCCACCAGTGTTTTCTCCTTGATTTTGTTAGTGTTGGCGACCTCCTTGACCTCGGCCTCTGCCACGATCATTATGATGTTGAGATGGATGCCCACGACTATCTCTTTGATCTCTAATGCTTGCTCTATACTCGAGGATTGAGTATTCTTATGCATGCTATGTTCGTAGCTTTGTAAAGAACCGATTAGCTCATGTACTAATATCGTCTCGAAGTCGTTTGACTCTTCGATTGCTGGAATCATGTAATTAAATTTTGAAGGTAGAGAGCGTATTATTTTCTCTATCACACAAACATCGGTTACTTTTTCACCATTTCTTCTAAGTTGATTTACAACCACCATAACTCGAGAAAAATAGTCTTGGATAAATTCGGATTCTTTCATTTGTAAAGATTCGAACTCATCTCATAAAGTTTGGAGGCAAACCTTCTTTACATTTTCAGCACCTTTATATGATTTAAAAATAACCGCCCACACTTCTTTTGATGTCATCGATGCTGCGATCATCTCGAATACGTTCTCATCTATGCCTTGATTAATGGTGAAGAGGGCTTTGTTGTCTTTTTTGCGCGAACTTCTGAGTTGACCCTTCAATTCCTTTGACAAGCTAGCTTCCGCTTCTGCGGATTTAGGTTCATCGTAACCGTTCTATACAACCTCCCACGCATCCATCTGAGACGGGTAATGCCTTCATTTGAATGCACCAATTATCAAAATTATCTTTGCATAATTTTGGAACTTGCGGTTGATATGTACTGAAGGAGGCCATTTGAGTGGAGAACCATTTAGGCTCTGATACCAATTTGTAGGTGGATGCGGAGTGTTGTAGGTATTTGAAATTTGCTAACTTCTTTCTCACAAATATAATTTATCACACAAAACTTAGCCGCTATTGTTGATAGTTAAAAGAGAAGCTTTTGTATTGGCTTTCAATTGGGTTAATTTTTCATTCTCATATGAGACCCTTTATATAGGTATGGTACAAATAGGAGTTGCATATAAAGAAAACTTCTTGAGTCACTCGAATATTATATTTGTAACTCTTAAAAGGTTATTCCAAACATCCTTTTATTTTAGGCAAAAGTGCAATATTGATTTGTTACTTATTTATTTCTGGATATTAATTCTTGAGTTACTCTACATTATATTTGCAACTCTCATTTCTCTCTTGTTTGCTATATTCCATCCAAAACCGGCGTTTCCGCCAACAAGATGAACATAAAAACCAGGAAGATATAGTCATCTTGACAATTGCTCGACTGACTCAGTAAAGATTTTGCTAAAGTAACCGCCAAATGGCATTTTCGTACGACAAATGGGAAAGTTCATGGTACTGTGATGTAATTTATAAAGTTCAGGATATGTATCTTAAAAATAGTGAAAGTTTATACTACTTCAGCATAATTTACACTTTATCTAATCAACTGTTTGGGATTTGGGTTCCCTTTTTTTAATTGTTAATTTACCTATTTGCCTCTAATCCCTCACCGCTCCTTGAAGAAAGAGACACCTTGCCACCAGCTGCAGCTAAAAGCTTTGACCTCTTTTTATAGAAAAATTCTGAATCATAAACAACATAAGAAGATAGGTGAGTTAGTAAGAGGCTGTAGGGTACAAAAATCAGAATAATACCGATAATTATTTAATATAAGGTTAGACGATCTACTGTATTCACAGTTTCAAAGTTTTACCCTCTGCTTCAAATGATTTATTTGGCAATTACATCCATTCTTAGATCTGAGGTCTAGATCTACATGCAAATGAATATAACTTCACTTAACAGTAATATAAATATATGTAACATAGATAACGAGAGTTGGAAAGAAGATGTGAATTTTCGGTAAATAACTTAACCAATGGAATATAGTCAAGTCAGCAGTACACTAATGTTCATTTTACGCACTTGTGAAGAACAAAAATAATACTACCTTTTCAATTAAAAAACAACTGTGAAATGTGACTAGAAGAAAATTCTCAGTCATCTCTTATTATCACAAGAATAGAGAGTTCAATTAAAGGTTTGAGCGCGATGGTCCGATTTTAATCCATTAATATATCATTTCATGTCAGGGAAATGTTCAATATTTGCTGGAAAAAATTAATATTTTGAAGATTTTCTAAATCACAAAATCTAGAACAAAATGTGAAGCAGCTGACTAAGAAATAACATACAAAACAAATCAATTGAATTTATATGCCTCAGAATAGTCATTGAATCCATCATACTTGACAAAATCTCAGTAATCATTTGACTAAGATCGTAAGGTGAACTTAGAGACTGTTCACCAAATTGATGTAATATTGAGGCTAAGATTTTGACCAGGTCCTTCTAAGAATTTTACAAATGAGAATGCAAGTAAAGAAAACACACTCACTCTGATCTCTTACAAAATACAAAACAAAAGCATTATAACGGCCTAGCCCTTGTATTGGATCCAGGTTCAAATCCAAGAACTAGGTTTCGGACACTAACAGGTCGGTTAGTGTCGTTTAGGTTATCAAAAGCAGGGTTTTTCACATTTTACACTTCAGTTCAACAATAAATTTTCAATTTCTTCACTTGAATAAATCTTTTCATTTTTAGCATGTCGGTTTTATTGAATTCCTAACAAAATACCCTCGTAATCCTAAAAAGCCTTTCTTACATGCCAAAAGTTAATGAGTTTAAAACTGAATCATCGACATCAGAGAACATATTAGGGTTGATTTTCTCTATGCAACAAGGAGCACACAAAAAAAAATTACAAATGCAAATTGCATGCACATGCAATACAGTGAATTTCTCTAAGATCACATGCAATGAATCAAATAGTTAACTTGAATTGGAAACAAATTTTATTAGCTCAGCTGTTAAAACAAGTTATTGATTTGAATGCAATATTTTATTGTATATATAATTATCTGCTCAGAATACGATCCATTAGGTTCAGTTAAGATTATATATGTATCGGATATCAGATGCAAGATTATTTGACTGCATCCCAGGACTTTGATGAGAATATGACAGTCTGCCCAACACATGATTTGCATTATAAGTGTGGAAAAGTTGATTATTTTGCCAACAAATGTTATACAAAAAGAGGATAAATGAAATAGAAGATGAAGAATTAAGAAAGCCATTATATAAAATAATGATTAATTCTTCAAAATCCTCTGAATCTTCTGAATCTGAATTAACAAATTCCTCTTTAGATAATGAAGAAAAAATTTGTACAAAAGAATGTTCCAGTAAATGTTGTAATATCAACAAAAATGAATATTACTAGAAATCCATAGTAGAAATGAATGGTTTAAGTAATGTTCCAGTAAATGTTGTAATATCAACAAAAATGAAAATTACTGAAAATCTATAGTAGAAATGAATGGTTTAAGTATCAATGTTATAAGCAAAGATGACAAAAAGACCATTATTAAAATTATTGAAGATGAACATATCCAGCCAGAACTTAAATCTAAGTTGGTTGAAGTTCTTCTTAAAGAAGAAAATGAGAAATCTCCTGTAATTGATAATGTTCATAGATTATCAAAAGTCTTTAAAAGACATCAATTAAAAGAAGATAAGCCTTTAACAATTGCAGCCTTACAAAAGAAGGTTAATAACCTAAAAACAGAAATAATAGAATTAAAACTTCAAAATAAAGATATTTTACAAAGAATCTCTATTTTTGAAGGAATCACTATTATACAAGGTGAATCTTCAAATGGTGAAGAAGAATTTATTGAGGAGATTACTAGAGAAAGAGAAGTAATACCAGATAAATTCTTACAGACCATTAATTTAGTATTAAATCAAAAATGGTATATTAGAATTAATCTTATAATAAACAATGATTTGGTTATACCTCTTGTTGATAGTGGTGCAGATTTAAACTGCATAAAAGAAGGAATTATTCCGATTAAATATTGTGAGAGAACTACTCAAACTTTAAGTACAGCTGATAATAGTACTTTAACTACACCATATAAGGTGTCTAATGCAAACATTTGCAACGAAGATATATGTTTTTCAATTTCTTCACTTGAATAAATCTTTTCATTTTTAGCATGTCAGTTTTATTGAATTCCTAACAAAATACCCTCCTAATCCTAAAAAGCCTTTCTTACATGCCAAAAGTTAATGAGTTTAAAACTGAATCATCAACATCAGAGAACATATTAGGGTTGATTTTCTCTATGCAACAAGGAGCACACAAAAAAAAAATTACAAATGCAAATTGCATGCACATGCAATTTGCATGCACATGCAATACAGTGAATTTCTCTAAGATCACATGCAATGAATCAAATAGTTAACTTGAATTGGAAACAAATTTTATTAGCTCAGCTGTTAAAACAAGTTATTGATTTGAATGCAATATTTTATTGTATATATAATTATCTGCTCAGAATACGATCCATTAGGTTCAGTTAAGATTATATATGTATCGGATATCAGATGCAAGATTATTTGACTGCATCCCAGGACTTTGATGAGAATATGACAGTCTGCCCAACACATGATTTGCACTATTTGCATGTTGGTACTTTGTACAGAGTACAGACAGAACGTTTTTTAAAGGGTAATATATACACTAAAATACCATGAACTTTCTCTATTTGGTGATAAGTACCATGATCTAAATCATTAAATTACCATGAACTTCCATGTTTGTTGTCTTTATGAAGTCACTAATGTAGCAGCCACATGACCACCACATGACCCATATATCCCAAGTTTAGCCTCGTACATTCTTTTTCTTTTTAGAAAATAGAATCATCTCTCTCTCTCTCTCTCTCTCTCTCTCTCTCTCTCTCTAGATCTAATTCTTCTTTCAGCAAATACAGATAGATTTTTCCAATATATAGAGCATGAATTAAATAAGCGCTATCAGAAGAAAACAGACGGAAATGTGTGTAAAAAAGCTCTAACGGAAAATGAGGGTATTGCAGTCATGTGACTAATATAGTAATGATTTAGGAAAGATAACAACAAACAGGATAACTTGATGTGTTTTAACCTACTTTACAAATTTTTTGGTACGCAAAAGAAAAGGGGTGAAAGTTCATGGTATTTTAGTGTAATTTACCCTCTCTAATCAAATATTTGCGATTTGAGATGAGATTAGCGATTCATTTTTCTGGGAAGCATAGAAATTGATCTGACCTGCAGGTGGCCATAATCAAGCAAGAGACTCCTTCAACCTGCAATAAAAGTTTTGACCACTTCTTCTTTTTCCAGCTAAATTCTGAATTAACAAACATCGATACTTATAAGATATTTGAGTTAGTAAGAGGCTTTAGAGTACTAAATCAGAATAATACTGATAATTATTTAAAGGTTTCAGTACTACTATTCATAGTTTTTTAAAGTCTTACCTTTCTACAGCATATGAATTATATTTCAATTTCATCCATCCTTGAAGAAAATTTTATAAATTTCATTCTGTTCTGTCTTGTTCACACTCCTACCAGTCAAAATTATAATAGAGTAACTTGTGAACGAAAGCAGTTGATATTCAAATCAGAGCCACTTTAGAATTTGGATCTCATTTACTGAAATTTTTTATCGAAAAATTAGTCAGGGCCAATTCAACAGTTTACAAATGGTTGGCAAGGTAGTAAGCCGCTAGTTTATTTTATAATAAATTTCATCTGTTAAATTTAATTGAAGTCATCAAAAGATTCAAAACAGATTCAAAGAATTAATAAAGCATAGAAAATGATAAAAGTTGGTAGTTAATAATAGAAAAAATACATCTACATGTGTTAAAAGTGATCAGAATTGAATAACATGAACCTTTCTTTTCTATTTACCTCATATATCAAGTTCAAATTTCACCATATTCAGATCAATAATCAAGTCCTAGCAAATAAAGAGAATTATTTGGATTTAATTTACCCAGAAACTAAGGGCGAAACTGAATCGGTTCAGGTGGGGTTTTCATCAATTTTGTACCCGACCGGAAAATTTAACCCTAAAAACCAACCCGTCCAAACCCGACAGGTTTACAATATTATATACCCAAACCCTCATGTATGGGTTCTGGTTGGTTTCGGGTTTCAAAGGGCTTTATCTGGATTCGGGTTCTACCCGTTGATTAGATGTAAATTAATAACACATTTATTAGATAAAATACAAAAAGGTTCATATTACATTATAAAAAGTTATTAAAAAAGTATAGAAGTTGCTACATTTCGTAACTTACAGCATTTAGTAACTTTTATACAGCCTCAAATTATTGGGAAGGAACTTGCGGTTTTTGCATTGGGATAGTAGCTTAATCGAAACGAGTTCGGGTTATACGGGCGTGGGTATAGGCAGGTATAAGTATGGGTTTGGACAGGCAAGTTTTGAGCCAAACCCGGCCCGATTTTAATGAAAGTTAAACCGGCCCAAACTGGTTCGAGCGGATATATGTGATAAAAAATACCTGGAAAAACGGGTTGGTTCAGATTGGGTTGTATTTGGGTCAAACTCGACCCCGCTTACACCCCTACCAGAATCTTATTTCTCTACTCATGCTTCATATAACATACAGAATACAGAATGCAAAAGAATCAAGATAAATCTCTTTGATAAAGCGCATTGTGAGTGCCTTCAGAATGATAATCATTACCGACTAATCACCCTCAGCCAGCCGTGATAATTATTTGTTAAACCGAAGACCTGGAAAGTAATCATTAAAGATGGAATTACCACAATCAGTTGTCCTCAAAAACAGAAAAAGCTCAATACTCACACGAATATGAATATTTCTACAGAATTTCCATTTCGGGTCTATCCTATGCACTTTCAAAATTCAGAAATAAATGAAGATTCAGAAAAACACACACAGACAAACAAATAATCTAAACTTTCAAAACAAATTTGATGCACTAAACTTTCTGAAGTAATGCATTATTAAGAAGCGTAGGGGCTAGAGAGCTAGAGAGGCATATTTATGTCAAATTTACTGATCATAATTGAATTAGTGCATCACCTGCACAGTTAAATTACCAAATAGAATACAGTTAGCACTACTTATACAATTGGGATGTGTCTACTTGTAATCATATGTTATAACAGCAACAATAAATAGTAAATAAAATCATATGCTATATTAATTTAGGGTTAAACGCGCTATAGTTTACCCCGCGTATCACTTAATATTCCATTATCCCCTCAAAAGATTTATGAATGCAAACACTCCCTCTGTTCATTGACCAAGGCCCTTAAACCACTTAAATTTTTCGACCTCAAACAACTCCCTTAATTGTATAAATTAACTCTAGACTTGTTTCTATTGTTTAGAGTAGAATTTGAGGGGGGTGTTTGTGCTGATAAATCACTTGACGGGGTATGAGTGCCATACGGAGCGAACCAATTAACCCAATATTTTATTCACAATGCCCTGTCAGGATTCTGAGATATGGAAGGTCCTACATTATCAATATGTCCTACACTCGTATGGAGGGCACTTAATATCCCATTATCCCCTCAAAAGATTTATGAATGCAAACACCCCATCTGTTCAATGACCAAGGCCCTTGCACCACTTAAATTTTTCGACTTTAAACAACTCTCTTAATTGTATACATTAACTCTTGACTTGTTCGTGTTGTTTAGAGTAGAATTTGAGGGGGTGTTTGTGCTAATAAATCACCTGACGCGGAGTAAACCAATTAACCCAATATTTTATTCAGAATTCTCTGCCAGGATTCTAAGATATGGAGGGTCCTACATTATCAATTTGTCCAACACTTACAAAACTTGACAATCACACAAGTAAAACACAAACTAGTGTATCAATGATGACAATAAAAACGTAAAGAAGCAAGCAAACAATTGTAATAAAGAATAATACTTTATGTTTGCAAGTCAAATGATAGCAAAAGTTGTAAAACCAAGCACGTACAGAAACACGTAATCATTGTAATTGGACATGCATAGAGAAAGAAAGTATACCTTGGTAGCTGAAACAACTTCCAATATATCTGCATACAATAAGAGAAACCCTTTTGGCAGTGTTATCTATATCAGGAAACTCCTAAACATTATATTTGCATACAAAAGGAAGCCTCGTATTAGCATTTAGTAAGTCAATAGCATCGTTTAAAATCTCGACCGATAATCTCCACCGATCCCAATCCAAGATGGCCGATTCTGATCCAAGAAATGATTGTTCGAGGTAAGATACCGTTCGATACATAGTTACATTAGGTTTAAAGTTTGATTAGTATCATGTGTATTAATGGGTTAGTAGGATTATTGATAGGTTAGTTTACGATTTATTTGGCATCATTAATTACTAAAAAATAAATTAAAAATATTATAGCTATCTTTACTAAGCATTAAAACAACCATTTTACACATCATCAATTGTTAAAGAGCTTGCTGTTATTACTAATTATTTAAAGAATTTCAATTTTTAAAACAAAACTTGTCATACGATATAAAAAACGATATTTTTTTTATCAGAGTGGGCCGATACGGATGAGATGTGTTCCCAAAAGGGACCGCATGATACGGATACCAGTCCCAAGATTTTATACCTTGGACTATTAGCATGATAACTTTGATAATTTGAAAAATATGAATCAGTTCAAGGTATGGGCTTAACTATTTAAAAGAGGGCTAAACAAATTCCACTTTAAATTAAAGCGAGCCTCCACTTGTTGATAATCCAATTTTTCATCTGTATCACTTTGTACCAATTATTGTTTATATTTCGTACGAATTGCAAAAAAAAAAAATTAATTCTGTATAGACCAACATATACCAATATAATGGATATTAGGTTCGTGCACAGAAAATTAATCAACAATAATCATTGAAACAGAACTGAAAATGAATTCTAAATCTACAACCTACAAATACAAGTTTCGGAGACGCTCACTGCTCAGGAAATTCTAATCAAACATTTGAGAAAAATTGGAGTAGAAAAGAGTTCGTGTAGAGCAGGTCATACTTCAAACAATTGGTTCTTGTAGAAAAGAGTCCAATCTGAATCTTCAGAAGAAACCAAACCACCATTGGTGCTTATAGACTCAGCGCATAAATTGGATTTCTGAAGACTAATTCCACCAACAGGAAATTCAAAAGACCCAAAACTACAAATGTGTTCATCATTTTCTTCGTTCAATACTGAACTCTTGTTTTTTGCATCAAACTTATTGACCTCGTCTTTCTCTTCCTCTTCATCTGAGAGATATTTGCAGCAATCAAGCTCGCCCATCTCAAAAATCCTACTCACAAGTCCATCACGCCATGATACCCTTAACTCTGAAGCATATAAATCCTTATCATTAGAACATAATTCTCTTTCCGGGGAATTTTTCTCACAATTGGGCTTTTTGAAACAAGTTAGATCTATGGAGTTTGAAGGTGTTTGGGGAGAAAGATACTGGAAACTTAGATTAAATGGAGGTAAAATATCACTTGCACCATTTTTGGGGGACAATTGCATGTTTCCAAAAGAATCGGCCGGAGAGTCCAAGTTAAATAGATTCAAGATCTCTTTTTCCCTTGAATTATACGAGGATAACGAATCCTCAGAGATAGGGGTACAATCTATAGCATTACCATATCGATATTCTCGTCTCTCTTGGTCAGGTTTAAGAACCTTAAACCCAGATGCCGATTCTTCTGTTCTTCGAACTATAGCTGAAAACGGACTAATGCTACTATTAGAGGTAGGAGTTCTTCTATTGTCATTGCCCGAAGAAGGTGTTGTCTCAAAATCAAGAGACTTGGTTCCCAATAAACCTTCAAATTTAGGCGATCTCAAATTATTAAAATTTTCGGGTGAAAACCTCCAAAACCCATGATCAGAAGAATCTCTAATTCTGAAAGGTGTAGCCTTTGGGCCTACATGTTTACTAAACTTAGAACTGTTCCCGCTCATCTGCTCCGAAGGAGAAGAAAGCCATTGAATCGAAGCATCCGCATTATCTCCCACTGTTAGAATTCCTCGTGGCCGGCATTTTCGCCTATCCTGGACACCGGTAATCAAATGCCCGGCTGCGAAACAAACCGGCGTTGGATCTACACTAGACCCGCAAGCCATTTCGGGCGAAATCGACGCTTGAATCGGAGGAGTGTTGTTTGAATTTGGTGTATTTGAGAGAAGTCTCTCTCTGTCCTTGGTATTCAAATCCATTTCATGGCTAAATCCCATGAAAGTTTTCTCAGGAGTAGAATTTAAACAAGACCCAGATGGCATTTCTACCCAACCCACTTCAAATTTGATGGTAGGGTTAGAGTTCTCATTTTTCGAACTCGAGTCAATATTAGACCCTAAAAGTTCATTTTTCTTCAAATTATCCCCAAAATTAAGGCTAGGGTTAGGGCTTTTACCTTCAGACGTATGCCCACTTCCCAAAATCGGATCTTTTGAATTTGGTCTGCTTCGGTTCCTCTTCGGCTTCAACGAGATGCTTGATGCCTGGAATCTTGGGTTCTCCAAGCTGGGATTTGAGGATCGTTTAGGGTTTTTGGCCGGAATGGCCCTGAAATTGTGAGGAACGGTTCTGGGGGTTCTCGATTGAGGCTTGGATGACGAGGAATTCGAAGTGAAGAAGCTGAAGCAACGTCCTCCTTCTCTTCGAGCTTCGGCTGAGATGCGAGCATCGACGCAAGTGGAGTTGAGGTCCTTCAATGGTTTTCTTGGGCTTGACTTCTTCTTCCTCTTCGCCTCCTTCGTCAGAGACGACGACGACGACGACGAC
Source organism: Agapanthus africanus (assembly GCA_030015575.1). NCBI lineage: Eukaryota > Viridiplantae > Streptophyta > Magnoliopsida > Asparagales > Amaryllidaceae > Agapanthus > Agapanthus africanus. The sequence goes on along the minus strand of CM057339.1, from coordinate 373,456,076 downwards.
GAACCATGCGAAATTTTACGGTCGAGTTTGTTCATGGCTGCTGGCTTATTTTCTCTCTCTCACTCTCTCTTCATTCAAAAGTTCAAACGAGCGCATTTTGCATTTTTGAAATGGGAGAAAAAAGAGAAAGATCTCGAGTAAAGATGCATTTAAATTGTTTCTATATTCAGAAATTTCAAATTGCCGGTAGCAATCCCCATGTGACTTTAGGGGCTGTTTGTTTGTATGATTAGAAAATTTGGATGCGAAAACAGTACAATTGAAAATTTTTGGAAGACCTAATTACTTGCATAGTTGATATTGTATTCTTGCTATTGGATTTGTAAATTTTTGTAATCATTTTTTGATTTGTGAAAAAAAGTAGGATTTGAATCTGAGAATTAAGGAGATGGATAAAGAGAGGAGATTTTTTAATGCTTAAAAATACAGGGACCCACCGTTAAGTACAATGAACAGTGGGAATACTTGCAAATCTCTCTTTTTTAAGGATTCATGAAGCCTCTTTTTTGGGTGGGTCACTCATAAAAACCAAGAGAATTCTTATTTTGCAAATCCCCCAACCAAACGCAAACTTAGCCGATCTTTGTATTTTTTTGGATCCATGAATCCAAATAGTGTCATATCCTCTCCAAATCCTACAATCAAACATATCCTTGATGACCTTGCAGATCATGTCCTAAAAAATTCATATCTTTGCATTTCTTTTTGGCTTATTTCATGGAAACCCCTTGAAGTTAGGGGTAATATCCAAAACCCCTATGTAGTTCTGCTGTTAGTCGAAAACCCATGAGGTTTACAACCGTTACCCTGCAGCCTCCTGGACCGTTAAATCCCACTTATGGTCATCACGTGACCAATTAAAGCTTTTTAATCCCCATTTTATCCATCTTCTTCATTATAACAGCAACCTCCCCCAATTCTTATCCAAATTTTATAGGGTTTCTTGATCGAAGCGCGTGCCCAGCGGAGAATTGTCAGGGAGCTCATCTAGAAGAAGATCCAGCCCCCCAGCGGAGAGCTCGAACATCATGACTAAGGACGATGTGTTCTACTGCCTATGAGGCTTTAGATCACCGGTCAGAATTGCAACCACTGTAGAAAATATAGGTAAGAAATTCTTTGGTTGCTACTACCACCCTAAGATGTGTCCCTTCTTTAAGTGGATAATTTCTTATACGAGTCCAAGAGACAATCGACCACTTTATGATCACGTCTTGGAGCTAGAGAGACAATTGATGATGGCTACAGCCTACATTGAAGTGCATAAGGAAGCCACAGAAGCACCGGATGCACCAAATATAAGAGGAATTTCAACTATCCCAAGTATAGCCGATCAAACTTGGTTGGTTAGAATATTGCTTGTAAGTTGTAGTTGAAAAGTGTCCTAGAGAGGGGGTTGAATAAGACAAATGGCTAACAACTAAAACTTTATTGCTCAAATCAATAAAAGCTGCGGAATAATAATATATAACAACAATTTCAACAACAATAGAAATACTATGAGTCAGAAAGTTCAAACTTTGAGTGACACTGGCAATTGATTACGGAATTCGATACAACCCGTATCTACGTCTCCGCTTAGGTCTTTGTTCCCTCATGAAAGAGAAGAAAGGGGAGAAAATTCCCCACGACTCAAGCCTCACGCGTTAAGCACGTGAGCGCCTATATGCTAAGCATATAGGCGCGGCAATCAAACAACTAATAGGCTAAATAAGCATCACGTGTTAAACACGTGAGCGCCTATATGCAAAATATATAGACGCTGCAATCAAATAATTAATAGGCTAACTAAGCCTAATGTGTTAAACATGTGAGCGCCTATATGCAAAGCATATAGGCGCCACAATCAAATAACTGATAGGCTAAATAAGCCTTACGTGTGAAACGCATAAGCGCTTATAAACCATATAGGCGCTGCAATCAAACAACTAATAGGCTAAATAAGCCTCACGTGAGACAACTAATAGGCTAAATAAGCCTCACGTGTTAAACACGTAAGCGCCTATATGCAAAGCATATAGGCGCCGCAATCAAACAACTAATAGGCTAAATAAACCTCGCGTGTTAAACACGTGGGCGTCTATATGCAAAGCATATAGGCGCTGCAGTCAAACAACTAAAGGCCAAATCAGCCTCACGTGTAAAACACGTGAGCGCCCATATGCCTTCAGAGAAGCTAAATAAGCCTCACGTGTTAAACACGTGAGGGCACCTCCTTACGTAGAGTTAAATTCTACTCTTTCGAAGTACTTTCATGGATTTTTCTAAAAGAGAAAGATCCTCTCTGTTAAATAAAGAACCGCTGGATCAAAAATCCAATGGTGATTAAGTATAGAATTAAATTCTATTAGGAAGGATATTTTCTGTTAAACAGAAAGTTAGTGGATCAAAAATCCAATGAGATGAAAAATATTTCCCATAGTTTTCTAAATGGAGAAAGATTATGCTCTGCTAAACCGAGCACCCTTGGATTAAAAATCCAACAGTGATAAAAATATCACCGTTCAATAGAATTTTATTCTATATATGGGAGAATATTCCCCCAATTTCGTTAAAACAAGAAAACATATTCTGTGAGACAGAAACACTTAGATCAAAGATCCAACGGTGGGTAAAATTCCCCAAACAGATTTTGAGACCAATAAAATCAATTGGAATCTCTCAATGAGAGATTTTAATTAACAAGCTTGCCTTCACTATATAAAGGACCCGAGACTTCAAATCTCACAAACCTACAGACAGAGAGACGAACAGAAGCTTCTGCAAAAAAAAAATATAATGAGCTCCTAAGAGAACAAAGAATTTAATTCTCAAAAAAGAAAGAAGGCCTTCCTTCTTCAAAAATTCTAGGTAAATAAAAAAGGAGAGATTAAAAAGTATCCCTTTTGTCTAGTATAATAGATATAAGGGTTTAACCCTTCATACAAGAACTTAATTCTTTCTCTGGTTTGAGATTTGCGAAAGCAAATCTCCCCACAAGTTGAGAATTTAATTCTCATCGGGGTGTTAGTTATATGTATGCCCTAGAGGCCATTACTGTACATACGATGTATATTGTAGTGGATGCTTGGACATATATAGGGAGGACTTTCTTGCTCGACATGATAACATGCTATCTGGTTGCTCTTTATCTTAACATGTACTATGATAGTCTCTATGTTACATGTTGATAAAGCCCTTAGGATATGTACTCGACTACTGAGACTATGATGAGATCATACTAGTGGGGCCACGGTAGTCGACGAGTACATCCTATAACTGTTCCTAGTCGAGGGTGCATCGAGACAGGGCATCGATACACCAGAGTAGACTAGCGTATACGCATCTTGACCCATATGATGGGCGATGGATGATCCTATATCCATCAGTGTTTGACATCAAGGATGGTGTACGGGTGCTCAGTGGAGACTGGGTACACTGGACGGACTCGCCGAGAACTCCCAGATGGTATTATACCTCACGTCAGATGGCAGTTCTCTGGTGACACTGGTACATAGTAGTTTGTAGACCCGAGATCGTCATAGAGTCTTGGGTGATTCCCACTGTGCTCTGATTTCCATCATACCACGTCCAAGAGGGCGTCCAAAAAGGTGGCTTTTGGATACAGTCCCGAATCACAAGGAGTCAATGAGCGATAGGAGGGGATTCGTCTCTCCCGGTATAGGGAGTTGATGTTGCGCTGTGTTCGATTGGCTATAGCTGGAAATCCCTGGCCAAGGTTGCTGAGATTTACTGGTAAGTGTTATTAGTAGTTTCTCGAACTGTTATAGACCTCATATCGACACGACTTATCAAGCTACTGTGGTCTGACGTTACCACCCCTAGGCGAGATATGCGACATATCAGACGAAGAGACCGGACTGTACGGGAGTGTTACTGATTGGATTCGCAGGAGAAAGTACATGCTTGCTTGTTGATCTTCTGATCGCTCAATACCTGGGTGGCTGTTACGTGTAGCTGCCGCTTACAGCTTGTGGGTGTTTGATATGATCATCACCTACTGCCGGCGTATTAACGATTCTTTAGAGTCCTACACAGAGGTTTCCTGGCTCAGGCAAAATGGAGTAGGAGCACATATGTGATATGTGCGGGACCGAGAACAATACGTGTATGTGATACTGTATTAGATTCTCGCGATATGAGATATCAGCCGGGTATATGTGATATAGCCGGGTCATCGCATCAAGTGTTGATTCGATGAACTGATACAGATTATATTAGTCGGTTATTTGTGAAATGGCCGGATTATCGGATCAAGTGTTGATTCGATAATTTAATGTATAATTATATATTTGATATATTAAATTACATTAACTAATATAAGCTCACTAAAAGATTCTTTTTCTCACTCGGGTAATACATTGATATATATGCGACATATGTTAATTGTATTATTTTATTTTGTTACAATAAATATTGTATATATGATATATAATATTGTAACATGTTAGGGTTATAAATGCAACATGTTTTGTGGAGAATAAATGTGGTTAGGGTTTGGATTAGGATTAAGCTTTCATGAAGCTTCTTGAAACTTTGACTTTGACCTTGATATTTTGTGATATTTCCTTAACCCAATCCAACCCTTTAACCATAGTTGATTCTCTACATGGGTTAAGTCTTCATACTTAACCCATGGTTGCATTTCTAACCTCACTTGAGTCATTGTCCATCACAAAAGAGTTAACTTCTTCTTCTTCTTCCTTCTTGAGAAAAGCTTTCTAGCTTTTTTTCATGTGATGAAAATGAGTGAGAATAAGAAAACAAATGAGAGCTAAAATCCTACTTCATCATCCTAATCTATCCTTGCCATTTAGATTAGGGTGTTCGCTTCATTTAGTGAGTGAGAGCTTGTGTTAAAGAAACTTCAAGGTAGATCATCTTAGTTATCGATGATCGGAAGAAAGTTTGCATCTTTCTCTTCGTGGAGCCTTTCTAGAGTCGGGATACTCGATGATCGCAGCGAAGAGACCTCAACACGGAGCTTATGAAGTGAAGGACCGGACTACAACGGTTGTAATCCCAAACTCTTAGATGTTAAAGTGTTTAACATGCTTTGTTTCGCCTAATCTCTAGTTTAAAGATCTTGGTTAGGGTTGTTCGGCACGTCTAAATTTTAAATCGGGCATGATTGATGCCTTATAGACCTTTGTGAGAGTGTCTAGTAACCCTACACGGGGAGATTCTATTCTTCAGACTCAAAACTTAGGGAAAAGAACTAGATTAAAAAGAAAAAGAAAGAAAGAACAAGTGTTCTGGGAATTTAATTCCTCCAAAATTAAGATTTAACCCTACATAAAGAACTTAGTTCTTATAAAAGTAAAAGAAGAACTTGGTTCTCCAATAAAATCAATGATGATAATCCAAGATCTTCGAAATAGAAATCATGGTGATCATCAATGACTAAAATGTCATTATGTAACACCTTAGAATGTGTTTTGTAGCTAATTATATTTTAATGTGTGGTTTTTAAATAAAAGTTTACCAAACTAAGTTTTAAATATTTTATCCTATTTATTGAGTATTTTATTAGATTTTTCCTAGGCTTGCACACACTTGTGCATGTTAACTAGAGTGTTAATTTGGGGTTTAACCATTTCTTAATCTAGTTTTATCTTTGTTTAGGTGTTTTGGGTTAAATAGTTATGGTGGTTTTAAAATGAAAAAAATGAATTTAAATGGAATTTTAAATGGTTGAATGGTTGACTTGAGAGAGAAATGGGCATGGGGCAACATGGCTTGTGCTATGCCCATTTAATGAAGAGAGAGAGAGTGAGAATGGGAGGGGTCTTTGTGTTTACTCTCACTCTCACTCATTTCTCTCATTTCCTCTCTTTTCTCTTGTTCTCACAAACACACACACTCATCCATCAGAAGCAGCAGCAGCAACACCATCATCAGTTCCATCATCATCATCATCACAGCAACAACAACAACCCCAGCAGCAACAACAACAACAGAAGCAGCAGCAGTGGCACCAGCATCAGCAACAACTGCAGAAGCAAGCAGCAGTAGCAGCAACTGTAGCAGCAGGAGCCCCAGCAGCAGTAGCAACCCCTCACACACTTCTTCTCCTGCTCTCTAGGGTCCTTTTGGGTATATTTCCTTAACCCAATTTCCTAGTTTGCTAGCTTGTGCGTAGTTTGGTGTCGATTAGTGTTAATTAGCTAGTTTAGTGCTAATTATGATGTTTTGTGTGGACTTTTGGATAATTGGTGATTGTGTTAGATAACCTAGCCTATTTTAGTGTAAATAGGGTCACTTCAACTGAGAAATACCCCAGATTACACTAAAATACCCTAAGGTTTCTAAATTGTGCAAATTATCGTTTTTATACGATATATTGGATATCTGGAATCTGCTTTTGACCCGGACCCTACAGAATAAAATTGAGAAGACTAGAGCATGTACACTAGGTATAGATACCGCCACCAGAGCACGAGCCCCTATCTCCCTACCCAGGCCGCCAATTTCTTCATTCTGGCCGCAAATTGCGGCCAGGAAGGGGAGTGGGGTGCTGGGTTTTTGGAAATGGTAGTCTGCTGTGTAGTGTAGTGTTTTGGCATGTCTAGTTTTGTAAGTTTTGGCCTGTAGGAAAATCTGGGACTATATATCGTATTTGGTGTCCGTTGTGTTTGCGCGATACGCGCGATACGCGCGATACGTGAGTGGGTTCTGTGATCCAGCGTATCGCGGCGTGTCGTGATGGTTTTAGACGCGTACACACACGATTCAGCGTATCGTGCACACGCGCGTTTAGTTCGCGACACGAGTTTCTCGTTTTGGTTCTATATCGCGTTTCGCGGAATATTTTGGCTTATATATGATTTTTATGTCGTATTTGCAGGTTTGCAGGAAGGAACTACGAACACGGCTACAGGGGGGAGCAGATGGTAGGATTCACCTAGCGTGGAGTGTAGGTGAGTAGATTTAACATCTACAGGGGAATCGCCCGCATGGCGTTATGCGTCTGGGCTAGGATTCAAATACCTGTCGCACATTCTACGTCATTGTAGAATTGCGCCTTTACTTTATTTCCTTGATATAGTTATACTGTGACTAGCAGCCGTAGGACACTGCACCTATTATTGACGGTTTATGTTGCACGAGCACGGATTATATGCTACACACACACCGTCAATAATTGCGCGCAGCGCAGCACTAGCGCAACTGAAGCGTTGCTTCCTTTAATAGAGCTTTTCTCTGATTGGGCGCGCCTTCTTGGGCGCTGCGCTGACGTATCAGCGCCGGACACGTGGCGCGTTGCGCCCGGGATTTGAAGCGTTGCTTCAAAATTTGAATTTTGAATTTCCAGCAGAGCTTTGCTCTGATTGGGGAAAACAAATGCCCCCCACCGTTGCGCTCACGTGGCGCGCACGTGAGTGCAGCGGTGGCAAGCCCCTGACCGTTGGATCAAGGGGTGAGCTGAAGGGGCGCAAGCGCCTTATAAATATGACTCTTTGCCCTTAGAAAATTTTCACCATCTTCAAGATTTTAATTACCAGAGCTTTGCTCTTGCTTGAGAATTTCAGAGCTTTGCTCATTTCTAAAGTTAGAAACTTTAGGTAAAATTAATTTAAATCAAATTAACTTAAATTAACCTTAACCAAAGAGCTTTACTCTTACAGATCTTTTTGATCTAAAGAGATCCCCATTGGGGTTTCATAAACAGAGCTTTGCTCTCAAAAACTTATAGATCTGCAGAGATCTTGTTCATGGGTTCTAATCCATGGACAGAGCTTTGCTCTTTGAATCATCTGTGGATCTTTTAGATCTGAAAAATGAAGAAATTTTCATAAGTTTTTCATGGATTTTTCAAGATTCCAAATTTTTTAATTCTTTTAGGTGTAAACATTTTCTGATGGACCTTTCCATTATTACCATAGAGCTATACTCTTTTAAGGAATCTTATTTCTCTGAGACCAGAGTTTGACAAGTGTCACTCTGTGACAGGGCTTTGCTCTGAAAGAGGAGATTTTCTCCTTGTCTCTAGGGATTCTTCCCCTTTTTTATTAATGGGAAGGTTTTCCTGGGGGACCAACTGACAATCTCATCCAATGATGAGCTTGTCTTATTAACTGACGTATTGTCATCCAGATTTTGTGGGTCCCCCCTCGGTCTCCTACCCACTGCACTGCTGTGTGGTGTAATTAATTAATTTTAATTTATTTAATTTTCAATTTAATTAATTAATTAACGCATTTTTTTTAATGCCAAGCGTTGGAATTACAACACTAACGGCTAAATTGTTCTTTTGCAGCGATCATGTCTCTAGGCACTTCATTCCTGTTCGTCCGCTCGGAGGAGGGATTTCCCGAGGCGCCCTTGGACCGTGAAGTCCTGGCCATGATTAAAGAGTACGACCCGGAGTACAAGAGTCTCCATCTTTGGGGGTCGTGGTATAACCAGATCATTATGGGTCGACGCAGCTTCACATGCGCGGTGCCATCAGAACCCATCACGGCGATTCATTACGCTACCCCACCCTCGGTGCAGTACGCCGTGGAGATGGTGGATTGGACCGCAAACAGCTTTCTTCATCCTGCTATGGATGCGGTTCCGGTCCAACGTCCTATGGTGTTGGATATCCTAGGACGGCGTATTTGTCAAGGCGAGGCAAGACCCTGGGGGCAATCATATAACCTTGGTTTGATTCCCCGTCACCCGATTGGCTATCTACCATGGGCCCGGTACATCTTGTCGACGAAGAAGTCGCAGTTGATAAGACTAGGACTGTACACCGCGGTCTACGTCTCTCTCTTCCAATATCCTACGCTCCCCACCTGGTGGTTCAAGGCTTTCTTGGAGCAATGGAATATTCCCACCCACACTTTCTTTGCCATGGATCGGGAAGTGTCCATTTCTTTGGAGGAATTCGCAGAGGTATCCGGCCTACCGGTTATGGGGGAACACTATGAAGAGCTGCTCCCGACAGATGAGTACGTCTTCGGTGCTAAGCCGATGGTAAGGGGGATCACGCCGGAAAATGCCGTTCAACATCAATTCCCGAGCTTGATCAAGGTGTTGAACATCTACGAGTCCCTTTTTATCGAACACGGGAGTCGGGGGGTTAACTTTGAGGACTTCATTGCTCGTTTCCTTCGTCCAAGCGTCATTTCAGCGGGATCTGCCAAGTTTGCCACCCTGAATGACCCTTTCGGTTTAGGTTTGGATGACCTGTCGGCGAAAGACATAGACCAAAAGGACTTTTTTCTTCCTAACTCCCTAACCATGTCTTTTGCAGAAATTGCGGCCCCTGGAATGGATGAGGAGGTTTTCTTCTTAGGATTTCTCGGACTGTGGCTGAGTTGGTTCGCGATCCCAATGCACTCTCATCGCATGCGGCCTTCCGTCTTCTACCCAGCCCACCGAATGGTCATCGGGATAAAGGTGGCCGTGGGGATCGCTGGCCTGGCGCACCTATATCATGGCCTCAGTCGAGCAGCGGATGCCAACGAGCCCGGGGTACTGCACGTGGTCTTCCCGATGCACTACTTTGCATCGTGGCTCGAGCTACACACGGCTGGTGTCTTCGGCATGCATAAAAGGCCTTTATTCTTTGACAAGTGTGGTTTTCCTCGCATTTTACAGTTGATTGGCTCATCAATCGTGACCCCTTCACCACGGGACGCCAGAGGTTTACTGCTTCGCCCTCACACCGTTGGAGTCGGGATGTCCTTCATTGATAAGGTATTGACCATTGGAAAAGCGTCCACCTTTGCGGTGCGACCATTACAGGACTCCTTCAAGGATGGAGCTTCAGTGTTAACGGCCCGGGAGATCCTTCATTTGTATTCTATTAGACCGGGTTTCCTAGTCTTTAGGCAGGGCGGTGCAGCAGTCTTTATGAGATATAACCCGCATCGTTTTGCCCAACAACTGGGTTACGATCAAGGGATACCCTTGGAAGCTTTCTTACTGGAACCTGATGTCAATGAAGAAGGGATGGAGAACGCGTTATATCACTTCATGCGCCTGAACATGGGTTCTCATTTTTTTATCAGCACGCCGGCCTGTGCTCCACAACTCCTCAATATATATATAGAGTGGTACAATCATGCGACGGGGGTCGTTATAAAGGAAGAGAGGCGAGTGTTGATCGACCGTAAAGAAGTACCCCCCGGCACCAATCGTAACGCTCCCTTAGCGCCAAGGATCCTGGTGGTTCCTCCTCTAAAAGATGCTGGGGGCAGACCATCACGTGCGCAAAGCCCTCCACGTGAGCTGCCGCTCCCTGATATCACAGACGCACCTCCCGCACCCTATGCTCCAGTAGAGACAGTGGTTGTACCCTCACCGGAGTCTGGCGTGGGTGCGGACATCGGGACCTGTCGTCCCAAAGTGGCTGCTAAGCGGAAGTCGATTCCCCGCGAGCCTAGGGTCGGGGGTCAAAAGAAAAAGAAGTTGCTCTTCGCTGCGGACATCGTGTTCGGCCAGGAACCCCATGCTCCCTATGCTGAAGGTTTGCTCGAATACGGGACTAACGCAGGATTAGTAATGCCTTCGCCGGACGATACAGACTTGGAGGCTGCTCTCAGAGCTTCGGCAGGGTTGGCGAGGCGTGACGCGTGGTTAGCTAAGCTTGCGTAGTCAGGTAACTACTAGTCACATTTTCCTTATTACAACATATCTTCCTCATCGCCCTTGATTAACGCCTTTCTCTCCTTTCTTTCAACAGGCATCACTGATGAAGAAGCCATTGCCGCTTCTTTGAAGACTTTCCAAGAGGAGGAACGTCTTAGAACGTCTATGGGCCTTAGTAAGTTTTAATTCATCAATTCTCCATTTCCCTCGTGTTATGGTCGATCTAACCTTCTCTCTTTTTATTGCAGAAACCTCAATGCCGTTCCCACCAAGCGACACAAATGTTCCGCTAGCCGCCGATATTCCTGCTTCCTCTGGGCCACCGCAGGAGGTTCGTCTTGAAGAGCCGATGAGAGATGCCTTAAAAGCTCTGGAGGCATCCCTGAACGAGAATGACGACGCCTTGAAGGAGGCGTCTCAAAGGTCTATCGCGACAGCCCGGGAGGAAAGGAAGAGGCTGAGGTGTGAGGCGAAGGCACGCAGGGCTGCCTTGTCTATGGGAGCGGGTCCCAGCACTGTTCCTCGCGCTGATACTCCATCCGAAGAGGCCCCTGTCGCCCTATCCACTGCCCGCAGAGAGGTGGCGGGCGCAGTTCGGAACGCAAACGGTAAATCTACTTCAGGTAATGTTTCTCTCAGAGTTTTTGTTATAAGGATTTTAATGTCGTTGGTCCTTATATCTCTTATCTTGCAGGGTCAAGTCCGATTGAAGGGGAAGCGGAAACCGTTGATCCCAAAGAAACAGAGGAGGCGGTACCTGCCGAACTCGAGTCGACGGTGGGCAATGTCGTTGTGGCTTTAGAGCCTGAAGTGGAGGTCGAGGGGCCTACCGTCGAGAAGGTCATTGATGCCGAACCTGAAGTGGTGGCAGATGATATGATTATTATAACTGAGTCCAGGGTGGTGGCGGATGAGGTGCTCGAGGCCGGCGATCCCCCGGCGACGGTGGACGATACAATCGCAACTACTGAACCCGAGAGAGTAGTGGGTGAGGTGGCCATGATTCCCGAGGACGAGCCAACCGCTCCTTCTCTGGAATCTGGCAATACTCCAATCATAGCCCTTCCCATCTACGGCCCTCCGCCGTCTCCAGGTCTTGCGAGCACGACGACGGTCCCCATCGAGTCGGGTGACGAGGCCACGGGAGGTGGTCTCATGTCGATAGAGGAGGGAGTTGCCTCCGTTTCAGCCGGGAGTTCCTCAGGTAAACCTTAAGTGGCTGCTTTTCTTTACTTTACAATCTTTTCTGACAAGTTCACCTTTTCGTAATGTAGGTGCAGCTAGTGCCGATGCCCCACTGCTCGAGGGAGCGCCTTCAACGACTGCTTTGGCGGTGGTCACCTCTCAACCCTCTCTCATACCCTCGAAGATGTTGGAAAGTATGTGTTTACGATTTATTAATCTTGTTTTCCAGACATATAATTCGTGTACTAAAGTCACACTGTTGTGTTTTCAGGAGTGCTTTTTGATCATGTATATCAGATGTTGCTCCCACACTTTTCCTTCCCATCTGAGCTTGCTTCTTCCTCTGGTGGCGTTGGTGAGTATGATTTCCGTTGACATCCTTCCTCTCTTTTTTCTTATTGATGGAATTACCTCTAACCTCTTTTTCTCATCTCAACTGCAGTGCTACAGATTGAAGGAGGGGATAAAAGATCAGCTGCGCCACCAGCCCTTCCGACCTCACCACCTGTCTCAACTGGTGCAATGACCATCATATTGGTAACTTTCCTCTCTTTATTTTCTGTACTGTTATCTGATCGCATCCTGTTTCTTTCAGCTGTCGTTCTGGCTTCGGCGTCCTTCGAACCTCGCATCACAATGCCGGCAGGTCCTTATCTGAGGAGTCTGTCTTCAAAAGGCGCCGCGAATAGTCTGCGCATGTTGAGTGACTATGTCGAGGAACTCGACGTTGAAACTCCTACATCTGCCGCAGACTTCGCTATGGTGGTTAACCCGATGCTAGCAATACTCGTGAACTTTCATGATGAGGGCATCATTGCATCCTGGGTTAACCATTATAAGGAGATCGAGGGTTGCCTATATCAGTTAGAGTCGCTGCGTCCCGCTCCCGAGACCGTGGCCGCCAGTAATCAAAGGACAGCGTGGATTGAGCAGAGCGCTCCTTACTTCCGCCATCTCGAACAAGAAGTCCTTTCAAGGCGTAAGGAGCGTGGTGAGACTTCGAGCAAGTCTGCTCAACTGCATGCTCGGGTGGAGGCCAATGCCGCACGGCTGAAGGTTATCTTTGAGGGCCTCCTGCAATGCCTCTCCGAAGGGTTATCATTGAGGCAAAAACTTGGCGTTGTCGAGCGAGCTGCACCCAGCCAGGAAGCAGCCCAGAAGGCGGCGGAGGAGCAACTTTCATCCTTCTTGCAGCAGCGGGCTCAGGTGGAGGCGGAGGTGGCCGCGGCTGTCACTCGAGAGGAAGCGCTGAAGGAAGTGCGAGAGCAGCTTGTGAACTTACTAAAGACACTTCCTCCTCAGTAGCTATCCATTTTTGTATCGTTTGTACTTATAGATAAAAGAATGTATATGTATATTTTTTATCCTTTGACATAATGTATCCTGTATCCGATCAAGTTTATGAATAAAAGATACACCTTTTTTGTAATGTGTCATTTCTTGGTCTTTTCCTTCTTTTATTATCAGTATATCATCTTAGCGAACATGGTTGACGGATAGTAGGGCACGCATCTTGACTTTCCTAATAATCAGCGATGGCTTAGGCCGCAGGTTCAGATCTGCTGCCTAAGATTTTTCAACTCCATAAGCCGTGAGGGTCTCATAGAGACTTTTCTCCCTACGGATCGAGAGGATCTCGTAGGTGGGTTTTCTCCTTAGGAATCGCGAGGATTCCTAAGTGTGGTTTTCTCTTATAAGTCGTAAGGATCCTATAAGAGAATTTTTCCCTCTTACGAGTCGAGAGGACCCACAAGCGGTTGTTTCCCTCCTCGTCGAAATTCGACTTTGGAGAGTGAGACCCGTGAATAGTATGCAAGAGACCATTTTGGATTGACTTGCAGGGTCCCATTGTTTCAGGAAGCAAGTTTTTTTTATTCCCTGCTGCCTGAGGCTTCATTTGCAGGTTAAGACGAATCGGGAGTTTCCCGCGGAGACAATGGTTTCTCTGCGAGCCGACGCGAATCAGGAGGCTCTCGTCAAGAAGTGTTTGTATCCGTGAGTCGAGGAGTTTGGTAGGGATTATTTGTTTCCCAAGGGCCAAGGATTATTTATTTCCTTGGGGTTTGAAATGAGTCGAAGGTTCCCACGGAGGCACTGGTGGCTCTGCGAGTCGACGCGGATCAGGAGGCTCTCGTCAAGGAGTGTTTGTATCCGTGAGTCGAGGAGTTTGCTAGGGATTATTTATTTCCCAAGCGCCAAGGATTATTTGTTTCCTTGGGGTTTGAAACGAGTCGAGGATTCCCACGGAGGCGCTGGTGGCTCTGCGAGTCGACGCGGATCAGGAGGCTCTCGTCAAGGAGTGTTTGTATCCATGAGTCGAGGAATTTGATAAAGATACTGGTTTCTTCGGAGTTGGACTGAACCGTCGAGATTTAGCTTCGTCTTCTGGCGGAGCCTGCTGGGAAAGTATGGTTCCCTCTTTGTTTACGCCCTTGGATTGTATACAGGGATCGATGTGATCTTAACTGTAGGGCCAAAGTTTTATCATCTCTTCTTTTTATTTTATTTTATTTCCGCGATGCTCTATCATTTCAGCTTTTTTTATCGCGAAGGTCGCGACCGCCCAATCATTTCGGCTATTTTTCACGGTGCCCAATCATTTCGGCTATTTATTTTATTTTCACTCGCTGCTTTTTATTGCGAGTTGCCCAATCATTTCGTCCATTCAGCATGCATAAATTTTTACTTGTTGCTTTTTATTGCAAGTTGCCCCATCATTTCGGCTATTTCATATGCATGTGCGGCCTATTGGCTTTCTACTATAAGCCTGAAATTAAACACCGATTTCGGCGTCAGCACCGCTACAACTGGGATATTGCCAGGAGCGAATCATCATCTGCCTCTGTCAATGTCGAACAAAGGTGGCTTAGCGACCAGGGTTAGGGTCCTGTCGACTAAGGCTTTTGACTTCATAAGCCGTAAGGGTCTTGCGAAGTTATTTCTCCCTACAAGTCATGAGGATCTTGTAAGTGCATTTTCTCTTTAGGAATCGTGAGGATTCCTGAGTGTTTGTTTCCTCTGTAAGTCGTAATGATCCTACAGGAGGGTCTTCTCCTCATAAATCGAGAGGATTTACAAGGGTTGTCTGTCATGCGAACATATCCCCAGTCACGGATGAGACTTGGTTAGGGAAATGTTTATTCGCGCCCGTGGATTGTATACAAGGGTCAGTATTGAGCTGCTTGTAGGGCAGTATTGGAAGTTGTGGGGGTTGCTCAAGCACAGGTTTAGGTCTCTGTAACTTAAGACTTTCAAATCTTATGAGCCGTGAGGGTCCCATAAGAGAGTTTTCCTTACGAGTCGTGAGGATCTCGCAAGTGTATTTTCTCCCTAGGAATCGTGAGGATCCCTAAGTGTGTTGCTCCCTTGTGAGTCGTAAGGATCTCACGCGGGTGGTTTCTCCTTACAAGGTCGAGAGGGCCTTATAAGTGTCTTTTAACGAGGTTGCGCCCTTTCGGGTTTTCACAAACACTCGCCGGTAGTCCTGCTGTTTTTACTCACAGAGCTCTTTCGGGTTTTCATCCGTGCCCATTTTGCTTATGGACATACCGTTTTTATTTTATTATTTTATTTATTTATTTTCTTCTTCTCTTTTTTTTACGAGGTCGCGCCCTTTCGGGTTTTCACGAACACTCGCCGGTAGCCCTGCTGTTTTTAGTCACGGAGCCCTTTCGGGTTTTCATCCGTGCCCTTTTTGCTTATGGACATACCGTTTCTATGTATATATTTTTTTATTTTTTTTATTTTTTTTTATTCATCACGTCAGCCTAAAGATGCTGCGGTAGTAGTTTAAAGACGTTTCGGTTTGCTATTAGTTTAAGGACATTTCGGTCTGACTTTGAGAAGGCTGGTTACTGCTGATAGAGTTTGAGCTTAGGAAGATAGCGAGCGGACATAGTCGTCGTCATCTATCATTGACCTAGGCTGTGGCTTATTAAGCGTAGTATCTCTTTAGGAAGCGACCGTTTATCTGCCTGAAAGGCCTTTCACCGTGCATATCCATGAGTAGATAGGCCCCACCCTGGTAGATCTTATCTATGATGTACGGGCCTTCATAGTTTGGCTCGAATTTTCCCCGCTTGGCGCGATTGGGGATCATAGGCCTTTTGACCACTAGCACGAGTTCGCCTTGGCGGAATGTCCTCGATCGGGTCAATCTTTCGTATGAGCGCGTCATCTTTGCTTTATAAGCTTCTAGATTTTGCTGCGCTATGAGCCGGGTTTCATCAAGGGCGTCAAGCTCCTCAAGCCGAAGGTGAGCATTTTCTTCGTCCGTCAGCTCGTAGTGGACTGCCACTCGTAGAGAGGGTAACTCTATCTCGAGGGGGAGTACTGCTTCTGTACCGAACACCAACGCGTACGGCGTTGTGTTCGTGGACGTCTTGAATGTAGTTCGATATGCCCAAAGAGCTTCTTGCAGTATTTCGTGCCAATCTTTCTTATTTCGGGACACCGTTTTCTTTATGATTTTTGTCAATGTCTTGTTGAAGGCTTCAGCTAGTCCATTGGCTCGCGGGTTATAAACCGAGGAATATCTCCAGTCTATATTATGCTGTTGCGCAAAGCGACTGATCTTGTGGCTTCTGTAAGCTGGCCCGTTATCGGAGATGATCCGTCGCGGAGTTCCAAATCGATATATGACATGCGTCTTGAAGAAGTGGAGGATATTTTCCGTCTTCACCTCTCTTAACGGTATTGCTTCTGCCCATTTAGAGAAGTAGTCAGTTGTCGCCAAGATGAAACGATGTCCCCTAGAAGATGCTGGTTCGATAGGGCCAACTATGTCAGTCCCCCACATTTCGAATGGCCAGCTAGCCACCGTTGGATGTAGTGGATTTGGGTGCTGGTGGATGAAGTCCCCATGAATTTGGCATGAGTGGCATTGCTTCGCATATTCGATGCAGTCCTGAATCATCGTAGGCCAGTAGTAGCCCATCCGTTTTATCTTCAACTTCTTCTTAGGGCCTGCTTGATGAGAACCGCAGAGTCCGTCGTGAACTTCCTGGACGACTCTTTTCGTTTCGTCAGGTCCTAAGCATCTCAGCCACAAAGAATCAAATGACCTCTTGTACAAAGTATCGTTGACGAAGGCGAAAGACAGGGCTCGTTTCACGAGCTGATATCTTGTGGACGCTCCTTCAGGCATTCGGTGGGATTTGAAGTAATCTATGAAGATTTCTCTCCAATCCTTGGTATTTTCCCAATCTTTTACTTGCAGGGTTGTCTGCTCGTTCGCTCCTTTTTCTTCGGATGATTCCAGAGATATTTCTGCTGGGGCAAGCACTCGACGGCTTTGTACCACGATTCTAACGTCATCGAGGTTCTCGTCAGCCAATTCTTTAGCAAGTTTGGCCAGTGCGTCCGCTTTGCTTTCCGCGCGCGGTATGCTCTCCAAAGTATAGGAGGGAATTTGGGTTAGCAGTTGTTGCACTTTTTCACCGTATTTTACCAATTCCGGTTTGCATGTTTGGTAATCGCCGTTCACTTGACTGACGACTAGCTGGGAGTCCCCATATATGAGGAGGCTTTCAATTCCCATGTCAATGGCGATCTCGAGGCCTGCGATCAAAGCTTCATATTCAGCTTCATTATTCGTTCTCGGCTTTGTTAAGGAGAAGGCGAAGCGCATTATTCCTCCTTGTGGGGTCACGAAGATAAGGCCTACTCCCGATTTGATCATTGACGTACTTTGTTTGTGCTTTTTCATGGAAGATGCTCCATCGAAATTAAGCTCCCAACGGGTATCACCACCGTCGATTGCGTCAAACGCATGCTTGTCTGGCAAATCGCAATTCAGGGGAGAATCGGCAGGTATTGGGTGCTCAGCAAGGAAGTCGGCTATGGCCTGACCCTTCACTGCCTTGAGGGGTCGATACGTTATCGAGAACTCCATTAAGAGCAGGGCCCATTTAGCGAGTCGTCCCGTCAATATGGCCTTTGACATTAGATATTTGAGAGGGTCCACCTTTGAAATGAGATGGACTCATGCGCTAATGCGTAATGTCTAAGCTTTGTTATTGCGAAGATCAACGCCAGGCAGTGTTTTTCAATGGGGGAGTACTTGTTTTCTGCCCCCAGCAGAACCCGACTTAAGTAGTAGAGTGCTCTTTCTTTCCCCTGGCCATTCTCTTGTGCCCATAATGTGCCTAAAGAACCCTCAAGGGCGGCCGTGTAAAGAATGAGAAGCTTTCCCTTAACTGGAGCAGCCAACACTAGAGGGTTTTGCAGATACTGCTTGATCTCGTCCAGTGCGCCTTGGCATTTATGATCCCAAACGAATGGGGTTCCCTTCTTCATCAGGTGACTGTAAGGACGGCACTTTCCTGAAAGATTAGCGATAAACCGTCGAATGTATGCGAGCTTTCCTTGTAGAGATCGCAACTGTTTAAGAGTTCTCGGCGGAGGCATTTCCATGATCGCCTTGATTTTAGACGGATCTATCTCAATACCTCGGTGTCGGACGATGAATCTCAGGAATTTGCCTGAGGAAACCCCGAACGCACATTTAAAAGGATTCATCTTCAAATTGTATTGCCGAAGGCGTTGAAATACGGTCTTCAAATGCTCGAGATGTTCTTCGTATGATTTGCTTTTAACCACGAGATCGTCGATGTAGCATTCGACGATTTCGTGTATAAGGTCATCGAAGATCTTTGTCATGGCCCTTTGATAAGTGGCACCGGCATTCTTTAAACCGAAGGGCATCACTTTATAACATAATATACCTAGAGGGGTCCTGAAGGCGGTGTGTTTCTGGTCTTCGGGATGCATCTTTATCTGATTATACCCTGATGAGCCATCCATGAAGGAGAAAACCTCATGAGTGGATGTATTGTCTATCATCAGTTCGGTGACTGGCACTGGGAAATCATCCTTCGGGCAAGCTTTATTAAGATCCCGGAAGTCTATGCATATGCGCACTGTCCCATTTTTCTTCATCACTGGGATGATGTTGGCGATCCATTCAGGGTATTAAACTTCCTGGATGAAGCCAGAGTCGATTAACTTTTTGACCTCGGTATTGATGCTCATCTCAAGCTCGAGTCGCATTCTTCTCGGCGCCTGTTTGACTGGCTTGATGTTCGGGGATATTGCTAGTCTATGTACAGCAACTTCTGGATCTAGTCCCGGCATCTCGGAATAGTTCCATGCGAATCAATCTTTATGCTGCACAAGGACGTCCTTTAACGCAGCCGCCCTCTCTTCAGACAGCAGCTCGCCGACGAATGTCGGTCGCGGATCATTTACCGTCCCCAACTCGATTTTCTTGAGGTTATCTGCAGTGGTATGTATTCCATCCTCCAGTTCTTTCGGAGCTGGGGGAAATTCTGAGATTACCTCATCATTGCTGTTTTCAAGGCACCAAGGAAGGCTGTCCATGTTCTCGGGTTCTCCTTTCAGTATTGTTATCATGTGACAGGTACGAATTCGCTTCCCATCCCAATGTGGAACTGGTTTTTCTTTCGTGGCCTTGGGTTCGTGCTTTTGTGGTGGTGCTACCCTCCAGTTGTCGGACAGAGCGAATTTACCAAGCTGGTACTGATCTTCGACCCAATTCTTGAAGGTGAAGCAATCTTCAAGAGAATGACCTATCACTCGATGGTAAGAGCAATAGTCCGGGTGTGAGGCTTCGCCCGCTTGTTCGGGGTGTTTGGACTCCGGGAGTGTAAGCATCTGATGTTTTAGAGCGAGGTCAAGTATCTTCTTCGTCTTGTCCCGAGGAAACGAGTACGCTCGACCCATTTTCTTCATAAGGGATAGATCAATAGCGCTCGACTCTCGTTTGCGTGGCTTCTTAGCCCTGCTTTGTTGTTGTTGGGCACCTTTTTGGCCTTTCGACTTATTTCTGCTTTTGCGCTGAGCCTTTTTTATAACAGGTTGACAGGGAGCAGCCTTTTCATCTTTCACGGCTTGTTGGAGAAGGCGTTGCGTTCTGGCTTTCTCGTAGATGACCATTTCGCGGTTATGGTCGTCTTGGACCTTTTGACCCGCTTCTCTTATAAGCTTGTCCATTTGTTCTTCGAACGATGGACTGGATTCCTTTGCATCTGGCACTTTTATTGGCTCAGGATTAGCGTCCTCCCATTGAGCATCCGCTTCTTCATCGAAGTCATATATGACATAGCAGTTGTTTAATAGCTGTCGTTTCTTTGAACGGATGTATCCGAGCCCGATCGTCTCCATCCTCCCATTAGGTAGCTTGTGTTGAGTTCCGGGGACGTTCCAAATCCTGTCATAGAATTTGGCCTTCCTAACAGTCTGTTCGAAGGGTATCCCTTGGCGCTTCAGCAGCTTTTTCAAACCTTCCGTATAATATCTGGGTAGACGAATGGGTTGAAGTCTGTCCAGCGTTGGATCTGCTCCATACCAGATCTCTTTCTCCACTTTATTTTCTTCAGAGCGGTAAAGCAAAATTGCTTTCTCTCTCTTTCTCCTGGGAGGGATATAGAATGTCCGCAACTCTTCTACACTGTAGATATTAAGTGCATCCAGTTCTTTATGGTGTCTAGGCGGCACCATGGCTATCTGTAGACTTCGCTCTTCATCAGCAGAAGTTCGGATTGACAGCCGAGCAGGGAATACAGCATGAACTTCATCCTCCGAATCGCTACCGAAGATCAATGAAGGAACGGATGGTCCCAGCTTGGTGTATTGGGGCGGACCCGAATAAGTTATATCCTCTTCCTCCTCGGTATCGCTGCCGAAGACAAGGATGGTGGCGTTAGTTTTGTTCTCAGGCTTGTGACATCTTTCCGTGTCTTCGAAACTCGGCAAGAAGTATTTGGCATCTTCATACTTACGAACTTCATTCACGGAAAACGGATTCAATTCTCCTGCCACAGTGTACTCGAGACCATCCTTACAATATTTCATACACTGATGCTGTGTAGAAGGGATAATATTATACTCGTGTAACCATGGTCGTCCGAGCAGAGCATTGTAACATGTCTTGGCGTCTATGACATGGAATTTAATATCTGTGACGAGCAACCCGAAGCGTAACGTCAATATCACAGATCCAAGAGTCTTTGATGATTGGGAGTCGAACCCGGAGATGGTGATCTTGTCCCGCGCAAGGTGCTGGACGCTCATGCAGATTTCCTTCAACACCCGCATGTTGAGGAGGTTAACAGACGATCCATTATCGATCAGGATTTTGCCTATCTTTATATCATGGCAGTATCCTGAGACATAGAGAGGGCGATTGTGTTCGCTCGTCCCAAGGAGAAGGTCTTCATCGCCAAAAGCAACGTCGGCCGTGTGCACCTCTTCCAACTCATCCTTCATTTTTTCTTCGGCCAGGGAGGCTTGGAACTGGTCCGGATCTTGTAGCGCTTTAAATCAAAGAATCCCTCGCCTCTTTTGATAGTAACAGGGCATCAAGAATGCTGAGTTGTAAGGGCAGCTTCCTCAGATGCGCCAAGACATTGTAATCCACCTTATTTCTTTTCGGCGGATTCTTGGCGGTTAGCTCTTCCGCAACTTGGTCATCTAGAGTAATATCCTCAGAAACCTTTTCTTTCCCTTTATCTTTCTTGTTTAAGGGTCCGAGATTCTTTTCAGGTAACGTCCAATTGCGTAGCTGGATATTTTCGCAAACCTTTGGCTCTTCTTCTTTTCCCGAAGTTGACTCTTTAAAGAGAGGGGCGAGTTCCAGCTCTTCATCAGAATCGCTCCCGAATGTAGGCACTTGTGACCCGGCAGTGTTAACCATGCGACAATCGTCGGTAGTTCTTTTAAGCTCTTCGGTCGTATCTCTTTGCTCTCGACGAGTTTTACGCTTTTCCCGCTTGAAGCGTTGTAGACGAGCAACATATCCTTGCCACCATTTATCGAAAGCTTTGCATTCTTGAGTGGGGTGCGAAACCTTCTGATGATATAAGCAAAAGGAGGGGTGCATTTCTATTTCACCAGTAATTTTTCCTTTAGAGGATGGTAGCTTCATGCCCATTGATATGGCCTTAGCGAACCTTTTCCTCATCTTGAATTGTCTTTTGTCAACGGCGGAGGCATTTCGCTCCAGCGGGATTATCTCAGCTCTTTCATCAAGTCGCCGGCGCTTGGCCCTTTCAAATATAGCCATTTCGCATTCTCGATCAGCTTTTCTTTTCAGTCGAGCTTCGTTAAGGAACGCGTCAATCATTTCGACTGATAGCTCCGGAATTTTTGATTCAATACCTGCCCCCTGCGTTTTAGTGCCAGAAGTCTCTTCATCGTTCGTGATCGAATGGGAGATCATATGACAGCTCGCTGCATATTCCTCGGATTCATCTGATGAACTCTCTCCCTCATCTTCTTCTTGAAAGACGTGATCGAGGAACTCTTGGAGCGTAATGGGAGTCCGCGCCTTTTGGTTGTATTCATCCAGCGCGTCAATTTGCTTTTGTAAGTCCGTGCGCTTGTCGTCAGGCTTCACGGGCTTCTTAGATTTCATCCTCTTCTTTTTCGAAGATTTTGACGGCTGGTTGCGAGTGTTTGAGCCACCACCATCAGTCTTTGGAGTTGTATGCAGTTTCAACATCCCTTCAATGACCTGCGGTTCCAAAGGGTTCTTCCACTTGATGGCTGGACATGCCTGAAGATCGTTTAGCATTCTCTTTGTCTTGGCTGATAATACAACCTCCCAAGGAGCTTCTTCAATGACGGAGCATGTTGCCCCCGGCGTATTCGTCCCCTTAGAGGTGTGGGGCTGCGGGGGATTCACCTTCCATTTATCAGATAACGCGAACTTGCCCTGTCGGTACTGGTTTTCAATCCAATTCTTGAAAACGTAGCAATCTTCGATCGGATGGCCTAGTACTCGATGATAAGGACAGTAGTTGGGCTCGTTGACGTCACTTGGTTGCAACGGACGTTTTGGATCCGGCAGATTTATGAGTCTGTTGCGCAACGCCAGCTCGAATAACCTCTTCGTTTTATCGCGGGGAAAGGAATAAGGACGTCCAATCCTATCCTCAAGGGGTACGTACGGGCGCATATTATTTTGACGAGCCGCTGGCTTTGGGTCGCTTGGTTGTTGTTGAGCATTAGCGACGACGATCGCTTTTCCCTTCCCTTTGTCATTTCGGGAGTCCGGCCTTGGAAGAGGGGGTTTATGGCCCATTTGATCCATTTGCGCTAGTTTGTCAATCAACGCCTGGAAGGTAGTTGGCTTGAAAAACATCATAAATTGTGAGATGGTTGCTTGTGGATCGAGGGTTCCCACAAACATACCAACTGCGGAAGCTTCTTCAATACGCTGCTCACACTTTGACCATAAATTCTGCCATCGTATAGCGTACTGAACCCACGTCTCGCCGGGTTTTACCCTGGCGTTAATCAGTGGCGTCATCGGGGTACGCTCACTGGCACTTGCAAAACGCTGAGTGAACAGCAGCTCCATCTCCGCGAAGGTTTTAATAGAGTCATTTAGGAGTTCAGAATACCATTCGAACGCCGTATCTGATAAACTTCCAACAAACTGGCGAAGCAACAGCTTGTCGTCACCGCCGGTGTTGCCGCAGAGCGCCCTGAACTGGGCAACATGCTGATGGGGATTGCCCGTCCCCTTGTAGACATGGAACTTAGGAATTGTATAACCCGGCGGGTACTTAATCTGATCGTACCAACCCGGATATGGCCGCCCCGTCTTACGACCTGACCGGCTGGTTCAGTCGCCTGATGCACCCGTATTTGCTGGGCGATGTATTCATCCAAATCAGCTTTTGATATGGTATCCTCTTTAGCTGCGGATAGAGCCGGTGGAGGATTCGATGTCTCTCCCCTATCGTCTTCAAGAATGATCGGGGGATCTCCAACAGGTGGATCTTGTTGAATCATCATACCCACCATATCCTGGAACAGGAGGGCCATTTTCTTTATGTTGGTTGTCTGCTCTGCAGCTTCTTTATCTTTCTTTTCTAGCACGCGCCGAAGGAATTCGGCGTCCGTTTCTTGTTCTTGACGTTCTTCTGAGGATGTTTCCGGGGTTTCTTTCGGCCCTGTAAGTGCAGCCATAGCGTTCATCATTTCCTGGAGCTTCTGTTGCTGCTCCTGAGCCTTGGTCACTGACCGTGTAAGCGGTCTATGAACCGTGGATGTACGGCTGTCCTCTTTTCCCGATGCCATGTAAATCGTATGAACTGTTATGCCCCCTGACTTGGGGCGTTTAGGTTCACCATTTTTAACTTTTGCCGCTGACGCGGGGGTTTTCTCTGGCCTCCTTCTTTTGTGGGCCGTTGAGGTTGAAGGAACCATTGAAAGGGGCACCCTAGCAGCTGCTGTCCCCTGCTGTTTAATGGGACAATCCTTGTCTTTTTCCACCTTCGCCTTTTTCTGGCGACGAAAGTGACCTGGGTCAATCACAGAGTCTTGAACCCTTCGCCAAACTTTATAAATCCTTAAAGACAGCCGTTGAGGGGGCTGTTCTCGCTTCGTTTTTGGAACTCTCTCCGCAGGTGGAGGAGATCTCTTCAATGTAGCGATTGGAGAGTTCTTCCATACCCTCCTCAGCAGTTCAAAGCTGTTCCCAGTTGGAACAGCAGCGTCGATTTCCACTGCTGGAGCCAGTGGAGTTAGCCTTGAGGGGGAGTTGCCCCCTGCCTTTCTTACTCGTTGCCAATGGCGACGTCGAGCACGACGAGCCGTTGGGATTGGCTCAGCGATAGAGATAACTTCTTCTTGCCCCCTGTCTGAATGAGGCGCCGCCGGTGTTAACCTCTTAAAGACTGAGGTTGTTCCTTGCGGGGTAATATCCAATCTGTCAAAGACAGATCTTCGTGCAGGGGCTGGAGCAGGAATCATCAGTCTTGAAAAGACTGACTCTTTGGCGGGAGAAGCCGCCTTAACGACTTCCGGAACAACGGCCGTTGCCCTCTTTGGGACAGCCAATTTAGAGTTCTGATTTAGCCTGGTGAAAACAGAGGCTGTCGGTTTGGTAGCGGGCGACCCGTTGAAAGGGGTCGTAGTAGCAGTGAGCCGGTCGAACACCGACTTCTCGTTCACTTCCGGTGCAGGTATCGGCATAGAGAAGCTTGTAGGTGGGACCATGGTCCCGAAAAACAGGCCAATGGTGGCCTGGGTCACCTGGTCTACCGGCAGAGCGAGGAAGGAAGCTGCTTGGGGCCCATATGCTACACCTCCCGGTGAGGTGGAGCGTCCGTTGCAGTGGCATTTCGCGCAGTTGGTGCAGTTAGAATCCATGGATGCTTGAGTTCTGCGCCAGACAAAAGACCAAATCTTAGTAATTCGAAAATCCAAAGGCAACCATTTAACAAACCGCGATTGGTTCGCGAAGATGACACACGAAGTGTGGAGTGGAAAGAGGAAAAGGTCCCACCGGGCGTGCCAGAATCTGTTCCCCTCCGAACGGCGGCGCGGACTTCGCGCCTTGCCTGAGATTCGGGGCAGATGCTATTTGGTTTTATCCGTCCACCTCTCCAAAGATGCCAAGTTGATTTATGGCACCGTGTATCGGAGGTTTAGACGGATGCGGCCGATGTAGCAGACTTCGTCAGATTCCCCCTCAGGGTGAGGGGTTTTTGATTGTGGGGACGCTCTTCCCTGCAGGCGCAAGCCCCTGCAGTTAATTACGCTACCGCATCGCGGTAACAACTTTCTCCTTCTCCAGAATTTCACTTCGTGTCGTGTGTGTTTGTTTTGTTTGTGGTTGCCCGTGGATTGTATACGGAGACTGGGTAATGCCGTCGCCCGTAGGACGTGGATTACTCCAAATCCGTATTTACTTAGATTTGGGTTTGGTGTTTTTAGTTTAAGGATGCATTAGTCGCGTTGCGACTAAGATCAACTTAAACGTTCGTTAAGGATACGTTAGTCCTGTTTTAGACTAAGATCAACTTAACGTAGTGATTCATCTAATATATGGCCGTCAGGACTCGTCACCTCTCTGACGTCGTTGAAGGATTACAACGACAGGTGTCAGAGGAGTTCAGAGATGTACCCTTGAGCCGAAGTTGATTTGGAGTTTTATCATTCATTTTAAATGTCTAAGGATACGTTAGCCGTATTTGGGGCTAAGATCAACTTAAACGGGACCGTTTAGATCCGGCAAAAGAGAATTTGGAGGCTCTATTGTTCCAGTTTAGGGATGTAGTGGTCCATTTTCCAGTTTTGGGACGTGGTGGTCCATCGCCAGTTTAGGGACGTGGTGGTCCATATTCCAGTTTAGGGACATGGTGGTCCGATATTAGTTTAAGGACGTTTCGGTCCGATATTAGTTTAGGGACGTTTCGGTCCGATATTAGTTTAAGGACGTCTCGGTCCAATATTAGTTTTAAGGACGTCTCGGTCCACGATTTTAAGGACCCCGCGGTCCATATTGACATATGTGGTCGTCGGGACCCGTCACCTCTCTGACGTCGTTGAAGGATTACAACGATAGGTGTCAGAGGAGCTCGGAGATGTACCCTCGAACCAGATATAAATTGATTTAGGGAGCAGGCGTGCTCAGTCAATTTAATTTGAGGACTTACGGCCAAAATTGGGCTAAGTCCAGTTGAAAATGTTCAACACCCTTATTTATTTTTGGTCTATTAGACCTGCGCTAGGGCTTTGCCCACACTTAAATAATGCATTGCATTACTTCAGGCCACTTATGCCCATTTTGACTGGGCTCTGCCCTTTTTATTATGATGCAGATCATTTATTTTGGTCCATTGGACCTTTCAATTGGGCTCTGCCCTTTCAAATAATGCACAGCATTTTATTTATTAGGTCTGTTAAGCCTTTTAATTGGGCCTGGCCCTTCAGGAAGTGAAATGCATTGCATTTGTCAGGCGCTTTGCGCCAATCACTGAGCGCAAGCGCTTGTGGTGAGGACACGTGTCATGCTCTGGGGAGCGCAAGCGCAACAATGCAGTGCGCTGCGCAGTTGCGCTGCTGACACGTGGCGCGCTCTGGTGAGTTGCGCCAATTCCAGAGAGCAAAGCTCTATTTCAAGAGCGCGTAGCGCAAGTTCTGTAGCTGACACGTGGCGCTCTCTTAAGAGCGCAACGGCGCAGTTTGGAAGTGCAAAGCACTAAGAATCTCTTAGATTCAAGAACAGAAGTGCAAAGCACTATTTGATTTCTTGATCTAATTTAGATCAAAGAAAAATAAGTTTTTTCTTTTTTTTTGAAGAACCAGAGGTTCATAAAAGTGCAAAGCACTATTTTTAATTTAGTTGTTTTCTTGTTTTCAAGAACCAGAGGTTCATAAGAAGTGCAAAGCACTATTTTCATTTATGTAAAGATCATTGATCTTGTTTTAAGATCAATGATCTATTAGAAGAAATTTCTTCTATTTTATGAAGGTTCTTTACCTTTTTCTTGGAATTTTCTCAGAGTTCTCTCTGTTTGAAGCTCTTGACTTTTTTTTTAAAGAAAATGTTGATGCCTTCGAATTGAGGCCTAGGGTCCTTTTTATTGTGCCCATAAATTAGTTAAATTTGTTAAAGAGATCCTTCTCTGAGTGATTTGGGGAATTTCCCCCACCGTTGGATGTTTGATCCAAGGGCTTCTGCTTTACAGAAGAAAATCTTCTTGTTTTAACAAGAACAGAAAAGATTTCTTAGAAATTTAATTCTGTTTGGCGCAGATCCCCCTGCGCGTGACACGTGTCGCGCAGCGCACAGCGCAGCGCAACTGCGCTGACACGTGTCGCGCAGCGCAACTGCGCGAGCGCATCTGCGCTGACACGTGTCGCGCAGCGTAAAGCGCAGCGCAACTGTGCTAGCGCATCTGCGCTGACACGTGTCGCGCAGCGCAGCACTAGCGCAACTGAAGCGTTGCTTCCTTTAATAGAGCTTTGCTCTGATTGGGCGCGCCTTCTTGGGCGCTGCGCTGACGTATCAGCGCCGGACACGTGGCGCGTTGCGCCCGGGATTTGAAGCGTTGCTTCAAAATTTGAATTTTGAATTTCCAGCAGAGCTTTGCTCTGATTGGGGGAAACACACTCCTCGATTCACGTCACCTCCCTTCATCTGCTACGGTCACCTCCCTCCTCTATTTCTTTTTCTTCTTCTTTAAATTGTTGCATCACCACAAGAAAACCCTAACCCTAACTCCTCTGCCACCTCTTCCCTCGACCTTGAT
This sequence comes from Agapanthus africanus, assembly GCA_030015575.1. NCBI lineage: Eukaryota > Viridiplantae > Streptophyta > Magnoliopsida > Asparagales > Amaryllidaceae > Agapanthus > Agapanthus africanus. The sequence continues at coordinate 373,428,237 of CM057339.1, read as the reverse complement.
CCTCAACCCTCGTCATCTCTCCTTCCTCTCCTCTCCTCCCCCTCCAAACCCAGGAACTCCCTGCAGAAGCTAACCCTACACCCAAGCTTATCCCTGCAACTAAAACCCCGAGCCCTCACCCAAGAACCTTTCACCAACCGAGCTACGCCCTGCACACCCGAAACCCTAACCCTTTGCCTTTGACGTCGACGGATGCCCTTCGTCACCGTCGTCACCCTCTCGTCTCCTCTGTCCCAGAAACCCCAAGTCAGGTTACCCCACTCTCCTTCTTTTCTCTTCTTTTCTTTCTTTCTCTCTTTTCTTTTCTTGATTCTTGGTTTTCCAGCCATCACCGGAGTCGTGTCGCCGCTGTCGATCCAAGTGATCCAGTGAACGTACCTTGCCTGCGTGATTATCCATTTGCCTTGCCTGGACCCATCCCGCGTGCCGTGTGTGCATTGCGATGATTACCCGACGTCGGACGTGCCGTACGCAACCGTCGTGTGTTCCGTTCAGGCAAGTTTATCTTGCTACATGCTATAATACCTATCTTGCGTCCATATGAATAAAAATGTTACATGTTTATCACATTATACATCCATATTAAAGTTTTACCGTTTTCGGATACCCGTATGCATCCATATCATTTAATATACATGTAGTTTCATTTACAGATCATATTGTAGGGTGTTTTTCGTCGCCCCATTGAGATGGGAATACACGCGCGATTGTCAGGCGTACTACAGATTCCCCCTGTCTAGGGTAGGCGGGGGTTTAATGATTGTGGGGATCCGAATCTCCGGCAGCCGCGGACTAAGCTGCCGTTAATTACCCCTCGCCTTTGGAGCGAGGGAACCTCCGATTGACGGGTTAAACTGGTCATGCGAACTCAATGTGCAATGTACGTGTGTTTTGTTTTGGAGGGGGGCTTGGATATATCGGGGGGCCCGCAGAGTTTTTACGGGGGTCCCGCTACCCGGATAGCGGGCTGGGGGTCAAGGGAGCTAGCAGCCCCCTTGTGGGGTGCGGGGCAGCACCCCGGCACAAAACTTTTTTGAGGGGGATAGTGCTGTAGAGTATGTGTGTGTGTATATATGTATATATATATATATATATATATATATATATATATATATATATATAAAAGGGGGGAAGGGCATCCAAAGGATGCGTGGGGCCAGCGCCAGCGCTTTGAGTGCAAGAGCGCTAGCGCTTTGAGCGCTAGCGCACCACGTGTCAGCACGTAGGCGCTCGGGCGCTCGCGCTTTGAGTGCAAGAGCGCTAGCGCGCCACGTGTCAACACGTGGGCGCTCGGGTGCTAGCGCTCTGAGCGCAAGAGCGCTAGCGCACCACGTGTCAGCACGTAGGCGCTCGGGCGCTACGCTTTGGACGCTAGCGCTTTGAGCGCTAGCGCACCACGTGTCAGCACGTGGGCGCTCGAGCGCTAGCGCTTTAGACGCTAGAGCACCACGTGTCAGCACGTGGGCGCTCGGGCGCTAGCGCTCCGAGCACAAGAGCGCTAGCGCGCCACGTGTCAGCATGTGGGCGCTTGAGCAGCAAAAGGGACCAAGTCCCTGCAATGGGAGTTGTACTCCCAGAAAGGAGCACTTATTATTCTCTCTCTCTCTATGTGTGTGTGTGTGTGTGTGTGTGTGTGTGAGGAGTTAAACTCCTAGGATGTTTTGAAGCTGATGAAGAGCTTCTCCCCTTGAGCCCCAGTTCTTCCCCAAAGTGGGGTTTCTGGAGATGGGTCTCCTTCTTCTTCCTTTGTTGGCCGGATCTTGAATATCAAGAAGTGGGAGATTTTAAAAATCTCTCCTTTTTGAGATCTGATGGGAGATCTGAGTTCCCCTTTATGGGTTTTGTGGTGGAAAACTACTTAGTTTTGGAAAAGAAAGAGTAAAACTCTTGATTTAATTCAAAAGAAATGAGAAGATTTAGAACCTTGGAGAAGGAGCAGGAGGCACAAAGAACCCTAGTTTTTTGGGGGAATGAAAAAGTATCTTAGATATTTTCATTATGTTGCCTTATATAGGCTTACATATTTACATATAGCCCCTTGGGCTTTACAAAATGATATTTTGTCCATCCCATGGCTCATGTGCCATTTCTTTTTGCACATAAGCCATGGGCTTACAAAAAATTGGCTTTATGCCCATTTTGCATACATTCATGCACAAAAATTACATCAAAATTATTTGTTACATGATTTTTTATTTTGGTGTGGCGGAAGGCCGGACGCTTCGTGTTCGGGCTCGACCTGGGCATTGGCCCACTTGACCTGGGCTTGGGCCCACTTGGCTTGGGGTTGACCTTGACTTTGACTTGGTCAACCGGGTTGCAAATTTTGACTTCAACAAAGTGCCCCCCATCAATAAATGCACACCACACATGTGAGTAGTGTGCATGAAATTAATGGATCTTCTTTCGCATAGAGGCGACTTGCTTTGGTTGCCACTTTTTGGGATGCATTGCCCTTTTTACGACATGGACGGTCGACGTTTCCCTGAGGCGGAGTGTCTGTTGGTTGATGTGTCCCCAGCAAGGAGTGTCTGTAGTCGACGTGCCCCCGGCATGGAGTGTCTGCTTGACGTTTCCCCGAGGCGGAGTGTCGGTGATCGACTTTTCCCCGGCATGGAGTGTCGCTGATCGACTTGTCCCCGGCACGGAGTGTCGCTGTTCGACTTGTCCCCGGCACGGAGTGTCCCTGATCGACTTTTCCCCAGCACGGAGTGTCGCTGGTCGACTTATCCCCGGCACGGAGTCGCTTTTCGACTTGTCCCCGGCACGGAGTGTCGCTGGTCGACTTGTCCCTGGCACGGAGTGTCGCTGTTCGACTTATCCCCGGCACGGAGTGTCGCTTGTCGACTTATCCCCAGCATGGAGTGTCGCTGTTCGACTTGTCCCCGGCACGGAGTGTCGCTGTTCGACTTGTCCCCGGCACGGAGTGTCGCTGTTCGACTTGTTCCCGGCACGGAGTGTCGCTGATCGACTTTTCCCCGGCACGGAGTGTCGCTGTTCGACTTGTCCCCGGCACGGAGTGTCGCTGATGTTCGACTTGACCCCAGCACGAAGTGTCGCTGTTCGACTTGTCCCCGGTACGGAGTGTCGCTGATGTTCGACTTGTCCCCGGCACGGAGTGTCGCTGTTCGACTTATCCCCGGCACGGAGTGTCTTCTTGACGTTTCCTCGAGGCGGAGTGTCGGTGATCGACTTATCTCCGGCACGGAGTGTCGCTGGTCGACTTGTCCCCGGCACAGAGTGTCGCTGTTCAACTTGTCCCCGGTACGGAGTGTCGCTGTTTGACTTGTCCCCGGCACGGAGTGTCGCTGGTCGACTTGTCCCCGGCACGGAGTGTCGCTGGTCGACTTGTCCCCGGCACGGAGTTTCGCTATTTGACTTGTCCCCGGCACAGAGTGTCGCTGATCGACTTTTCCCCGGCATGGAGTGCCGCTGTTCAACTTGTCCCCGGCACGGAGTGTCACTGATGTTCGACTTGTCCCCGGCATGGAGTGTTGTTGTTCGACTTGTCCCCGGCACGGAGTGTCGTTGTTCGACTTTTCCCCGGCACGGAGTGTCGCTGTTCGACTTTTCCCCGGCACGGAGTGTCGCTGATCGACTTTTCCCCGGCATGGAGTGTCGCTGTTCGACTTGTCCCCGGCACGGAGTGTCGTTGATGTTCGACTTATCCCCGGCATGGAGTGTCGCTGGTTGATTCCGAGTCGAAGCATAATTCCGACAGGGAAGGCAGATACGCCGAGGCGAAGCATGAATTCGACACGGGGCATATTCTGGGACGAAGCATGGTTCCGCCGCAGAGATTGTTGGTTTGATTTGGGTTAGCATTATCATCGCCATACTGAAATATAGTACCAGAAGCGAATCATGAGAGGAATTGGGAATTGGTTTTTTTTTGTTTGGCATCAGTATCGCTACACTGAAATATGGTACCAGGAGCGAATCATCATTTGCGCTTGTTTATCAGGAAGTGATAGTTTAGGAGACAGGTTTTAGGTCCCTATCACCTAATACTTTTCAATTTCGTGAGCCGTAACGGTCTCACAAAGCATTTTCTCCCTACGGGTCGTAAGGATCCCGTAGGTGTATTTTCTCCTTAGAAGTCGTGAGGACCCCCAAGGGTGTTGCTCCTTTGTGAGTCGTAAGGATCTCACGCGGGAATTTTCTCCTCACAAAGTCGAGAGGACTTTGCGAGTGCATTTCATCTCTTTTTCACGAGTTTGCGCCCTTTCGGGTTTTCACAAACTCGCCGGCAGTTCTGCTGTTTTTACTCACGGAGCCCTTTCGGGTTTTCATCCGTGCCCGTTTTGCTTGTGGACATACCATTTTTTTTTTGAATGTGGTATCACCGGTAGGACTTGGGAGTGATTGGGATTGTTTTATGCCCGTGGATTGTAAACGGTTTTGCAGGATGTATGATCCAGACTGTAGGGCCGGAAAAATTTTAGGACTTTGTCGGCGTCTGCATCGCTGCACTGGAATATGGTACCAGGAGCGACTCATCATTCGCCATTGGGGTATGGGATTTGGAATTTGGTTGGTGTCTGCATCGTTGCACTGGAATATGGTACCAGGAGCGACTCATCATTCGCCATTTAGGGATTGGAATTTGGAATTTGGTTGGCGTCTTCATCGCTGCACTGGAATATGGTACCAAGAGCGACTCATCATTTGCCATTGTCCATTGGGAAGCGATGGCTTAGGAGACAGGTTTAAATCCCTATCACCTAAGACTTTTCAATTTTATGGGCCGTAAGGGTCCCATAAAAGCATTTTCTCCCTACGAGTCGTAAGGATCTCGTAGGAGTACTTTCTCCTTAGGAGTCGTGGGGACACCCAAGTGTGCTTTTCCATCGTGAGTCATAAGGATCCCACTGTAACATTTGGAATATTTAGAAATAAATAAAATTAATTAAATTAATAATAATTTGATAAATCACAAAACGGTTAAAATCAAATATGTCAATCTTCATAAGTTATATGTAGTACAAATTAAATTAGAATTTTTGAATGCAAATAAAATAAGTTATAAGGGTTTTAATGATAAATTTAGCTTCATTTTAACAAAATGTGTGTTTTATAATAAGATAGGTTGTGAGGGGTTTATATGTAAAAATTTAAGTTTTATGCAAAATAGTTGTTAAGGGTGTAAGTGAAAGTAGAAGAAATCATTTCAGTTCTGAAAATATAATTAAATTAAACAAAAATTTGAAGATAATGCAAAAACACCTCATGCTTGCATGCACACCTTCAACCCCCACCTCCTCCTTGCATGAAACATGCACACTCTAGCCTTTGACACCTCCACCTTCCTTTATCTCTTCATCCACTCACTTATATAACACATTTTTCAGTTCAAAACTCAGAATCAAAACTGAAAAGAATTAAAAGAAAAGAAAAGTAAAAGAGAAAAGAAAACAAGAGGAAGAAGAAGAAGAAGAATGGAGCTATGTTCTATGAGTTGATCATCATCAAGCTAGGAGGGACTTAGCAATTTGGAGGGTTATTCCTACATCAATATAGGAGGGTAAAACTCTTAAACACAGTAGGGATTGAATTCTGTAGTTTAGTTAGTTTAGAGTTAATCAAGTCACATAATATCGTATTTTAGTTAAAGTTAAGCTCTGTTAAAATCTGCTAATATTTAGAAGATAATTAATTGAACTAAACAGAGTTAAAATGATATAGGTAACAACTAGAGTAAACCACAAGACCACGACACCAAGGGGCCGGCTTTGGGCCGGCGGCTATAGGGGAAAATCCGGCGTCGCCGGCCATGGGGGAAGCTTTGTGGGTTTGCTCTGTTGGGTAGGTTCCAGTGTGTAATTTTGGCTATTTTGGTACTGTTTAATTAAATTAGTTTCACTGTAAAAAGAATCTGGAAACATATATCGGAAAGGGTAATTCAAAACACTATATACGATACGACTAAAACACGTCGCGTTTTAAATTCTATAACAGTACAGAATAAGGTTAAAATCCAGCAAGATTAAGTGTTTAATAACTTGATATAATCAGATAGTATGTAACTTGTAAGTGGGAAAGGGTGTTTTTCATTTCCGTCATATCGGAATAGCCGTTTTTCTTATATAAGTTAAATTTGTAAATTTAGATTCGGATACAAGAAATTCAGAAGCAGCGAGGAAAGGGAAAGGATTAGCAATTCCGGAATAGATTCGACCTTTCCGGTGAGTAGACTAAACATCTACCGGGGAATTTTGTAAAGATGGCGTGTTTCGCCCGTAGTTTTACTTAACTTAATACTTTATATCGTTATGTCAAATTGATAATATGCATTCATCATATATACACATAAATTGGTTAGATGATTAGAACACTTCACAATTATCGACGAGTCATGCCACGTGCACATCTTATATGCTACACACACCTCGTCGATATTGCTATGTCACTTTACACTTAAATATAATACTTGTTAACATGAAATTAGATTGTATTTCACATATCTTTAATAATAGTAAATTGCATCATTTATATCATGTTGATATAGGTGTATTTCTGGTTTATATAAGAGGTAATTATAGAATCATGGATTTATGGTTTTGAGTTTTGAATACTATTACATAAATCCAGTGTTTTCATGATTGATGTGTCATGTCCACCATGAGATGTTTTCTGCTTTGGTTTTATTCCGGACCGAGTGGGGGAGATATACGGTCGCGGATTTTACGTTATCCATACTGAGTGGGGGAGATATACAGTTGGATACATGGTGGACCCGGTCGAGACCGAGGGGCAGGATAGCCGTATTGAGACGGGGGAGCCTAGCGAGGTTACTCGATACCGGAGTTAGTGATAAATATACGGCGTGTATCTAGATGATAACGACCGGTATTATTGATTCAGGATCATTCGGGGAATGATGCCTAAATGAAATGGAAGTTTTGTGCCGTTGATGGACACTGAGAAATGATTTTATTGAGTTGAGATTTCCCTAGTATCATGAGATTTATTGTTGAACTTCACATATACTCATACCTCATATTGATTCATATTTTTAATAGTATGATTGTCATATTTACTTTATTCACCGTTATATGTTAGCCATATTCACTGAGTTGGCAACTCACCCCCGTTGTGCCACAGTTCCTTGCAGGGGTAGAGTGGACGGTTAGCTACGAGGCAGAGCTACTTTTGCAGTTGTATTTCATCTTTTGATAGGTAGGTTACATGTGTAGTAACCTTCCTTTTTGAATTGTATTTTGTATCTAGAAAGTCTCCATCAAACCTGTATTTTGACTTAGAATGAGAGATTTTATATATCTGGACAGTTGAGATCTGTTGGTCAGTATCATAGTTTCTTTCCTTATGAGATTCATAGTGATGTTCTATATGTTTATATTCATGTTCATTGTTAATATTGTTGATCCCAACTAGGGATACAACTAAACCCAACACTTTATACTTGTTAATAAATTAATTTCATAAATGGGGATTTTTACTTAAAAACTAAATTTTCATAAATAATTCCGCAATAAGGTATTTTGATCTTGGTTTTCGGCTTACTTGGACTTTGTGCATATCTTTAGATATGATACAATCTAAGTGCCGGTCACATCCACACTTGGGTCGTGACAAAATTGGTATCAGAGCTTTAGGAGTAACCTTACGGAATTCAGTAAGGGATTTCAATAGGTTGATGTAAGTCCGAGAGTTAGTATGACCTTTGGTTTGATGGAGTAGGAGAATTAGGATGAATGCAGTACCGTACGTATGTTCCGCGGCATATTTACGTTATCGTATTCAGCCTAACTAACCTTAGGATGTTTATCTTGATCTATTCTTCCGTTGATTCTCCGTTATTGATTGCTTCTGTTCCTGCACCTTATCAACTCTCGTTTGTGTTCCAGTTGCTATGGCTACGCGGGCTAGGCGAGCCGCAGCCAAAGATGCAGCTAGGGCGAGTCCGCCTGTGACGACGACTGGTACACCGGACGTTCCGGCGGTGCATGAACATGTTGATCCTCCTCCTCCAGATCGCATGACTAGGATTGAGGAGGGTATGTTGGGATTACAGCGAGTGGTAGGACAGTTAGCTGAGGCCACTCGAGTACTGAGATCAGATCCAGCACCGACCGTAGCAGAGTCCGAGGTACAGCCTACACAGACGGTGGCGCTTGTAGATACGAGAGTGATGGAGGTATCACTTGCAGAGTTTATGAGATTGAGACCCCCGGTATTTACAGGGACCGATGTGGCGGAAGATCCTTAGTCTTTTCTTGATAGGATGGCGAGGATTGGCAGATCATTGCGATGTGCTGATGTGAGATCAGTTGAGCTGACTAGCTTTCGTTTGGAGGGACTTGCACAGGAGTGGTGTGAGTCGATGGAGAGAGGGCGAGCTACGAATCTTCCTCCGATGACGTGGACCGAGTTTTCTACAGTCTTTCTTGCCAGATTTCTTCCCCAGAGTGTGAGGGATGCTAGAGCTAACAGTTTTGAAGCGTTGAGGAAATCAGCAAGTATGTCAGTAGCAGATTATGACTTACGGTTCACCCAGTTATCGCGATATGTCCCATACTTAGTATCTACGGAGGAGCTTCGGGTGAAGAGGATCTTAAGGAGTTTGGACACACAGTTGTATCTGGCGATAGGCTCCCAGCATTTTGATACATATGCACAGGCCATGGATGCGGCGATTCGAGTAGAGGAGCGGTTGAGCGAGTCAGTGGTCGTTCCGGAGCCAAAGAGGAGTAGACCGATCGTGCCGACGAATAGACAGTTTGGCAGAGGTAGAGGGTCATATCCAGGCAGATATACTCCAGGCCGCAGTGTCGGACGAGGATGGACACAGGGCCAGATGTTCAGTTCTTATCCTGATGATCAGAGACCACCATCTACCTGTTTTAGTTGTGGACTTCCCGGACACTTTGCGCGGGATTGTAGATCTCAGGGAGGGACCGTTGCTCCACAGGTTGCTTTACCCCTTCCACCTCCTACGCCGATGGCTTTACTTCCTTCCCCAGTTGGCGCTACACGCCAGGCAGTTGCACCACGAGGTCGAGGCTTTGCAGGACATGCTCAGAGAGGTCGAAGAGATAGAGGTAGAGGACGACAGGATGCGGGCAGGGGCCAGGCATGAGTATTTGCGCTGACTCCACAGGATGCCCAAGCATCAAATGCAGTCGTGACAGGTACTCTTACAGTATGCTCATTAGAGGCACATGTTTTATTTGATTCCGGTTCTACACATTCTTATGTATCTTCACGATTCGCACTTTTGTTGGGGAAAGAGTCGTCATTTTTAGAGTTACCATTGGTAGTGATTACTCCGGTTGGAGATTCTTTTATAGCTCGGCACGTATTCAGATCGTGTTCGGTGCGCATTGGTGATAGAGATTCGCTAGTTGATCTGATTCTCCTAGACATGTTAGATTTTGACATACTTCTTTGTATGGATTAGTTAGCCGCTTGTCATGCCATTGTAGATTGCCGAGGAAAAGCCGTTAGATTTTGTTTTCCAGGTGAACCGGTGTTTGTTGTGCAGGGGGATTGCAAGTTAACCCCTGTCAACATGATTTCTGCTCTTTGTACGGGGCGACTCTTGAAGAAGGGTTGTCATGGGTTCTTGGCTTTCGTTCAGGACTTAGGGGTCACGGAGGTTCCATTGGATCAAATTCCGATCATACGAGAATTTCCTGAGGTATTTTCTGCTGAGTTACCAGGATTGCCACCTGATCGAGACATCGAATTTTGTATCGACTTGATTCCAGGTGCGGGGCCTATTTCTATACCTCCCTATCGAATGGCACCAACGGAATTGAAAGAACTCAAAAGCCAGTTGCAAGATTTGTTAGATAGAGGACTTGTTCGTCCCAGTGTTTCACCATAGGGAGCTCCTGTCTTATTTGTTAAAAAGAAGGACGGTAGTATGAGAATGTGCATTGACTACCGACAGCTGAATCGCGTCACTGTACGAAACAGGTATCCATTACCACGTATAGATGACTTGTTCGATCAGTTGCAAGGAGCTGGGTTTTTCTCGAAGATTGACTTGAGGTCAGGGTATCATCAGTTGAGGGTTCGGAAGGACGATATTCCGAAGACGGCGTTTCGTACGAGATATGGGCATTATGAATTTCTGGTGATGTCGTTCGGACTCACCAACGCCCCAGCAGCGTTTATGGATATGATGAACCGTATCTTTAGACCATTTATCGATCGGTTTATTATAGTATTCATAGATGATATTCTTGTATATTCTCAGAGTCAGACGGAGCACGAGCAGCATTTACGTATCACATTGCAGACCTTGAAGGAGCATCAGCTGTATGCAAAATTTTCTAAGTGTGCTTTTTGGCTCGATAGTGTGGAGTTCTTGGGTCACATAGTTTTGAGAGAAGGTATATGTGTGGACCCAAAGAAGATTGAAGCAGTACAACACTGGCCCAGGCCTATGTCAGTTACGGAGGTTCGGAGTTTCTTAGGTCTGGCAGGTTATTACAGACGCTTCGTACAGGATTTTTCACGGATAGCGGCACCTTTGACAGGATTGACTAGGAAGGAAGTTCCATTTCAGTGGACAGATGCGTGTGAGCAGAGTTTCCAACAGTTGAAGACGCGTTTGACGACTGCACCTGTATTATCTTTACCTTCCGGGTCAGGGGGTTTCGTCGCGTATTGCGATGCTTCTAGAGCGGGTCTAGGCTGTGTGTTGATGCAACACGGCAGAGTTATAGCCTATGCTTCTCGACAGCTGAAGAGGCATGAACAAAACTACCCCACTCATGATCTAGAGATGGCTGCTGTAGTATTCGCATTGAAGATTTGGAGACATTACTTGTATGGAGAATCGTGTCAAATCTTCATAGATCATAAAAGCTTAAAGTATATCTTTCAGCAGAAAGATCTGAACCTAAGGCAGCGTAGGTGGATGGAACTGGTGAAAGATTACGATTGTGAGATCTTGTACCATCCAGGCAAGACGAATGTTGTAGCAGATGCCTTGAGTCGGAGGCCTGGAGGTAATTTATCTCATTTGAGCATTTTGCAGAGACAGTCTTCTACAGACTGGCAGATCTTATGTGATAGTCGTATACAGTTTGAGTTCATGTCAGCAGGAGGCCAGCTAGCACATGTTCGCACCAGACCTCAGTTATTAGATCGCATTCGAGAGGCGCGGCCTACAGATGCTCGTATGAAGGAGATTATGGGTCAGGTTAGGCAGGGCAGGGAGACGGAGTTCGTGATTGATGATCATGGAGTATTACGTTTTAGGACCCGTCTCTGTGTACCAGATTCTGACGGATTGAGGCGTGAGATTTTGGAGGATGCTCACAGATCAGCATACAGTATTCATCCTGGTTCCACCAAAATGTATCGTGATTTGAAAGATATTTATTGGTGGGAAGGAATGAAGAAGGAGGTTACAGATTATGTTTCACGATGCTTGACTTGTCAGCAAGTCAAAGCAGAACACCAGAGGCCAGCCGGGGAGCTGCAACCCTTACCCATTCCAGAGTGGAAATGGGAACAGATTTCCATGGATTTCGTGGTGGGTCTACCCAGGACTAGCAGAGGGTATGATTCCATTTGGATGATTGTAGATAGATTGACAAAGGCCGCTCATTTTCTTCCAGTAAAGATGACGTATGGTTTTGCTCAGTATGCACAGGTTTATATCGATGAGATTGTACGTCTACATAGAGTGCCGACATGCATAGTATCAGATCGAGGTACCCAGTTCACTAGCAGGCTATGGCAGAAACTTCAAGACGCTCTTGGTATACGGCTGAGTTTTAGTACGGCTTTCCACCCCCAGACAGATGGTCAGTCGGAGCGGACCATTCAGATACTAGAGGATATGCTTCATGCTTGTAGCCTAGATTTCGGTGGTAGTTGGGATCGTCACCTACCGTTGGTAGAATTCTCGTACAACAACAGTTTTCAGGAGACGATCCAGATGGCACCCTTTGAAGCTTTGTATGGGAGGAAATGTCGATCACCCATTTGCTGGACGGAACTTACCGAGAGTTGTATATTGGGACCGCAGATAGTACAGGAAACTACAGAGAAGATTCAATTGATACGAGATAGAATGAAGGCGGCTCAATGCAGACAGAAGTCATATGCAGATCGACGACGACGTAAACTCGAGTTTGATGTGGGAGATCATGTGTTCCTTCGAGTATCTCCAATGAAAGGTGTGATGCGCTTCGGGAAGAAAGGGAAGCTCAGCCCCAGATATGTTGGACCTTACGAGATTTTAGAGAGGGTGGGCGCTGTAGCTTATCGGTTAGCACTCCCACCTAATTTTCCCGACATGCATCCGGTGTTTCACGTTTCGATGCTTCGCAGATATCTTCACGATCCATCTCACGCGCTCCAGCATCAGACCTTACAGCTTGAGCCAGATTTATCCTACACAGTGCAGCCAGTCGCTATTCTTGACAGGCAGGCAAAGCAACTACGATCAAGGATAATTCCATCTGTAAAGGTTCTCTGGCAAGGAAAGAATCGCGAGGAGATTACTTGGGATACGGAGGACGCAATGCGAAAGAAATTTCCATATCTTTTCGTAGGTATGTCTAGTAATTATTTTAAATTCGGGGACCGAATTTCCTTAAGGGGGGATATTGTAACATTTGGAATATTTAGAAATAAATAAAATTAATTAAATTAATAATAATTTGATAAATCACAAAACGGTTAAAATCAAATATGTCAATCTTCATAAGTTATATGTAGTACAAATTAAATTAGAATTTTTGAATGCAAATAAAATAAGTTATAAGGGTTTTAATGATAAATTTAGCTTCATTTTAACAAAATGTGTGTTTTATAATAAGATAGGTTGTGAGGGGTTTATATGTAAAAATTTAAGTTTTATGCAAAATAGGATATTGTTAAGGGTGTAAGTGAAAGTAGAAGAAATCATTTCAGTTCTGAAAATATAATTAAATTAAACAAAAATTTGAAGATAATGCAAAAACACCTCATGCTTGCATGCACACCTTCAACCTCCACCTCCTCCTTGCATGAAACATGCACACTCTAGCCTTTGACACCTCCACCTTCCCTTATCTCTTCATCCACTCACTTATATAACACATTTTTCAGTTCAAAACTCAGAATCAAAACTGAAAAGAATTAAAAGAAAAGAAAAGTAAAAGAGAAAAGAAAACAAGAGGAAGAAGAAGAAGAAGAATGGAGCTATGTTCTATGAGTTGATCATCATCAAGCTAGGAGGGACTTAGCAATTTGGAGGGTTATTCCTACAGCAATATAGGAGGGTAAAACTCTTAAACACAGTAGGGATTAAATTCTGTAGTTTAGTTAGTTTAGAGTTAATCAAGTCACATAATATCGTATTTTAGTTAAAGTTAAGCTCTGTTAAAATCTGCTAATATTTAGAAGATAATTAATTGAACTAAACAGAGTTAAAATGATATAGGTAACAACTAGAGTAAACCACAAGACCACGACACCAAGGGGCCGGCTTTGGGCCGGCGGCTATAGGGGAAAATCCGGCGTCGCCGGCCATGGGGGAAGCTTTGTGGGTTTGCTCTGTTGGGTAGGTTCCAGTGTGTAATTTTGGCTATTTTGGTACTGTTTAATTAAATTAGTTTCACTGTAAAAAGAATCTGGAAACATATATCGGAAAGGGTAATTCAAAACACTATATACGATACGACTAAAACACGTCGCGTTTTAAATTCTATAACAGTACAGAATAAGGTTAAAATCCAGCAAGATTAAGTGTTTAATAACTTGATATAATCAGATAGTATGTAACTTGTAAGTGGGAAAGGGTGTTTTTCATTTCCGTCATATCGGAATAGCCGTTTTTCTTATATAAGTTAAATTTGTAAATTTAGATTCGGATACAAGAAATTCAGAAGCAGCGAGGAAAGGGAAAGGATTAGCAATTCCGGAATAGATTCGACCTTTCCGGTGAGTAGACTAAACATCTACCGGGGAATTTTGTAAAGATGGCGTGTTTCGCCCGTAGTTTTACTTAACTTAATACTTTATATCGTTATGTCAAATTGATAATATGCATTCATCATATATACACATAAATTGGTTAGATGATTAGAACACTTCACAATTATCGACGAGTCATGCCACGTGCACATCTTATATGCTACACACACCTCGTCGATATTGCTATGTCACTTTACACTTAAATATAATACTTGTTAACATGAAATTAGATTGTATTTCACATATCTTTAATAATAGTAAATTGCATCATTTATATCATGTTGATATAGGTGTATTTCTGGTTTATATAAGAGGTAATTATAGAATCATGGATTTATGGTTTTGAGTTTTGAATACTATTACATAAATCCAGTGTTTTCATGATTGATGTGTCATGTCCACCATGAGATGTTTTCTGCTTTGGTTTTATTCCGGACCGAGTGGGGGAGATATACGGTCGCGGATTTTACGTTATCCATACTGAGTGGGGGAGATATACAGTTGGATACATGGTGGACCCGGTCGAGACCGAGGGGCAGGATAGCCGTATTGAGACGGGGGAGCCTAGCGAGGTTACTCGATACCGGAGTTAGTGATAAATATACGGCGTGTATCTAGATGATAACGACCGGTATTATTGATTCAGGATCATTCGGGGAATGATGCCTAAATGAAATGGAAGTTTTGTGCCGTTGATGGACACTGAGAAATGATTTTATTGAGTTGAGATTTCCCTAGTATCATGAGATTTATTGTTGAACTTCACATATACTCATACCTCATATTGATTCATATTTTTAGTAGTATGATTGTCATATTTACTTTATTCACCGTTATATGTTAGTCATATTCACTGAGTTGGCAACTCACCCCCGTTGTGCCACAGTTCCTTGTAGGGGTAGAGTGGACGGTTAGCTACGAGGCAGAGCTACTTTTGCAGTTGTATTTCATCTTTTGATAGGTAGGTTACATGTGTAGTAACCTTCCTTTTTGAATTGTATTTTGTATCTAGAAAGTCTCCATCAAACCTGTATTTTGACTTAGAATGAGAGATTTTATATATCTGGACAGTTGAGATCTGTTGGTCAGTATCATAGTTTCTTTCCTTATGAGATTCATAGTGATGTTCTATATGTTTATATTCATGTTCATTGTTAATATTGTTGATCCCAACTAGGGAGACAACTAAACCCAACACTTTATACTTGTTAATAAATTAATTTCATAAATGGGGATTTTTACTTAAAAACTAAATTTTCATAAATAATTCCGCAATAAGGTATTTTGATCTTGGTTTTCGGCTTACTTGGACTTTGTGCATATCTTTAGATATGATACAATCTAAGTGCCGGTCACATCCACACTTGGGTCGTGACACCCACGAAGGTGTTTTCTCACGAGTCGTGAGGATCCCGTAAGGTTTGTTCTCCTCCTGCATCGTGAGGACACATAAGTGGATTCCCCTCGTTTCCAGTTTAATGACTTAGAGATCGACTGTTTCCAGTTTAACGACTTAGAGGTCATCTGTTTCCAGTTTAAAGACTTAGGGGTCTATTGTCTCCAATTTAACGACTTAGAGATCATCTTTTTCCAGTTTAACGACTTAGTGGTCATCTATTTCCAGTTTAAAGACTTAGAGGTCTACTGTTTCCAGTTTAACGACTTAGAGGTCATCTTTTTCCAGTTTAACGACTTAGTGGTCATCTATTTCCAGTTTAAAGACTTAGAGGTCTATTGTTTCCAGTTTAACGACTTAGAGGTCATCTTTTTCCAGTTTAACGACTTAGTGGTCATCTATTTCCAGTTTAAAGACTTAGAGGTCTACTGTTTCCAGTTTAACGATTTAGAGGTCATCTGTTTCGAGTTTAAAGACTTAGAGATCTACGGATGGCGAGCTTTGAATTTCGGGGTAGGGGCCGGCGTCAGCGTTGCTAACACTGAAGCACAGGTGCCAGGAGAAATTCATCATTTGCCCTTTCCTGTTGGGGAGCGATGGCTTAGGAGACAGATTTAGGTCCCTATCACCTAAGGCTTTTCAATTTTATGGGCCGTAAGGGTCCCATAAAAGCATTTTCTCCCTGCAAGTCGTAAGGATCCCGTAGGTGATTTTCTCCTTAGGAGTCGTGAGGACTCCTAAGTGTGTTTTTCCTTTATGAGCCGTAAGGATCCCACGAAGGATTGTTCTCCTCACGTATCGTGAGGACACATGAGTGGGTCTTCCCAATGGACCATAATTCCAAGGGCGGAAACCAGCCGCATAACTGGTGATTACGGTGGGGCATGGGTATGGTGAGAATTATTTGAGCCCGTGGATTGCATACGGCAGTCAATTTGGGGACCAACCGTAGGGCCGTAAGAATTTTGAGAAATTGGAATTTTTTTTACCGCGATTGCTCTATCATTTCAGCTTTTCTTATCGCGAAGGTCGCGATTGCCCCATCATTTCGGCTTTATTTTCATTTTTATTTACACATTTTTTTGTTTATTTACATATATATATATATATATATATATATATATATATATATATATATATTTTACATTCCCAGTTTAACGACTTAGAGGTCGATTATTCCCAGTTTAATGACATAGTGGTCAATTATTCCCAGTTTAATGACGTGGTGGTCGATCGTTCCCAGTTTAACGACGTGGTGGTCATCTGTCGCTTACCCCAGCTCCTTGAATTTTGATCTTGGCGGAGCTGTGTTGATGACCGTAGCTCTGTGGCTTGTCGGTATATCTGACGACTGTGGGGCTTTCCCAAGTTTGTATTAGTTCTCCACCCAATCTTTGAAAATATAGCAGTCTTCGATGGTATGACTCACCATTCTATGATATGGGCAGTATATGGGATTGCTGGTTATGTTTATTTCATGTGGCCTCTTTGGAACAGGCAGTTGCAGACCGTTGTTCAAGGCGTCCACGAATATTTTGCGGACTTCATCCCTCCTGAAGGAGTATACCTTCTTCTTTCTCTCCATTGGAGTAGGTGCCCTTACTGATGCTGGTCCTCGAGGCCGATCAGTCTTTGGTTCGCCCTTTTCAGATAACGGCAAATGTCTGGGAGGATTAGGTACCCGAAAGGCTTCGGTCTCCATTTGTATGAAATCGGCGGCCGTAGCTTGACTGTTTGCTAACACGCCTTTAGACAGTTCTATCTCTCCCGTCTTGTATTGCCTTTCGACCCAATCTTTGAAGACGAAGCAGTCCTCAATGGCATAACCTATCATCTATGATAGGGGCAATGTCTTGGGTCGTCGTTCATATTCGCTTCTTGCGGTCTCTTTGATTCTGGCAGTTGTAGACCGTTTCTTAGGGCGTCCTTGAATATCTTGTGGACTTTGTCCCTTTTGAAGGAATATACCTTATCCAGTTTCTCTTTCAAAGGCGATTCCCCTTCGGTGTATGTATCGGAGGGACTAGAGGCTGATCGCGGCCATTTTTCGCGAAGGCGCTCCGATCTTAGGTTGAAGGGGGTATCAGTTGGCTGCATCCGGGTATCAGTCCCTGGCTCATGGACCAAAATTTGATTCTGCTGTAATTTCAATCGGGCGACTTGGGTCGCGAGATCTGCCGCGACGTTTGCCAATTAGTCGACCTTGGACTATACCTTGGCTAACTTCTCATCCCTATCCTGAAGCTGCCTCTGAAGCCATCGGAATAACGCTTGTTGTATAGTTCCGGCTATGACAACCGGGTCATCTTTATTGCCTGAGCTCAATTCCGCAGGAACCACGGGCTCCTCTGGCTTATCGGCCTGAGCGGGCTCTTCATCACTTAGATCGAGCCTATGCTGGGTAGCGTCAATCATATCATCACCATGGCTGTGAAGAAGAGGAGGATTCGTTTCTTCATGTCCGACCATGTAGACAGTGTGGACCACATACCCAGCCATCTCTTTATCTTTGGCGACTGATTTCGCGGAGCGGTCCGGGTTTTGGAAATTCATAAATTTTAACATGGTAACAGCCTTAGCCCTTTTGTTGGCTCTGTATCTGAGCCGCTTCTGCCTCAGCTTCTCTGCCTTGAGCGCTTGGCAGGCTTCTGCCCTTCGGAAAGCCGCCATAGGCTGAGCGATAGGGAGCTTAGAGAAGATACCCAATTGAGTAGTTGTCAGGGGCACCGCCGGAGCTTGCATGAGATGCCTTATTACTTTGTCGGTGTTGATGGCCTTGCCCCCAGCTGGGGCCAAGGAGAGCCGTTCAAACACCGACTTGCGTTTGAGTTGGGGCGCTTTCGAGACCACCACATTCGGCCTCTTGCCTTTTGAGACCGGTTTGTCCGTTACCGGAGCTTGAGGAGCTGGGACGGCGTTAGCCGACACGAACATAATAGAGCCAAATGGTAGCGGAGGCTCTTCCCATTGTCGCCCTAGACTGGCCGGGAGGACTATCCTGGCGTCCATCTTCATCGTATAGGAGATGGGAGCCATGCTGAGAGCTGAGATCGTCCTTGGAGACATTGTTGAAAATTGATTGCTTGGAAAACCTGCAAGAAAGAGCATTATTTTAGTATAAATATAGATATGTATATTGATTGAGTTCGCATGATAGTTTAACCAGAAATATGGGAGGATAGATTGGTCCCACCGGGCGTGTCAGGATCTGTAGGGTGTTTTTCGTCACCCCATTGAGATGGGAATACGCGCACGCTTGTCAGGCGTACTACAGATTCTCCCTGCCTAGGGTAGGCGGGGGTTTAATGATTGTGGGGATCCGAATCTCCGGCAGCCGCGGACTAAGCTGTCGTTAATTACCCCTCGCCTTTGGAGCGAGGGAACCTCTGATTGACGGGTTAAACTAGTCATGCGAACTCAATGTGCAGTGTACGTGTGTTTTGTTTTGGAGGGGGGCTTGGATATATTGGGGGGCCTGTAGAGTTTTTACGGGGGTCCCGCTACCAGGATAGCGGGCTGGGGGTCAAGGGAGCTAGCAGCCCCCTTGCGGGGTGCGGGGCAGCGCCCCGGCCCAAAACAAATTTGAGGGGGATAGTATTGTAGAGTATGTGTGTGTGTATATATGTATACATATGTATATATATATATATAAAAGGGGAAAAGGCATCCAAAGGATGCGTGGGGCCAGCGCCAGCGCTTTGAGTGCAAGAGCGCTAGCGCACTACGTGTCAGCACGTGGGCGCAGCAAAAGCACTAGCGCGCCACGTGTCAGCACGTGGGCGCTCGGGAGCTAGCGCTTTGGGCGCTAGCGCTCTCAGCGCAAGAGCGCTAGCGCTTTGAGCGCTAGCGCACCACGTGTCAGCACGTAGGCGCTCGGGCGCTACGCTTTGGGCGCTAGAGCTCTGAGCGCAAGAGTGCTAGCTCTTTGAGCGCTAGAGCACTACGTGTCAGCATGTGGGCGCTCGGGCGCTAGCGCTTTGGGCGCTAGCGCACCACGTGTCAGCACGTGGGCGTTCGGGCGCTAGCGCTCCGAGCGCTAGCACGCCATGTGTCAGCACGTGGGCGTTCGAGCAGCAAAAGGGACTTGGTCCCTGCAATGGGAGTTGTACTCCCAGAAAGGAGCACTTATTATTCTCTCTGTGTGTGTGTGTTTGTGTGTGTGTGTGTGTGTGTGTATATATATATATATATATATATATAAGGAGTTAAACTCCTATGATGTTTTGAAGCTGATGAAGGGCTTCTCCCATTGAGCCCTAGTTCTTCCCCAAAGTGGGGTTTCTGGAGATGGGTCTCCTTCTTCTTCCTTTGTTTGCCGGATCTTGAAGATCAAGAAGTAGGAGATTTTAAAAATCTCTCCATTTTGAGATCTGATGGGAGATCTGAGTTCCCCTTTGTGGGTTTTGTGGTGGAAAACTACTTAGTTTTGGAAAAGAAAAAGTAAAACTCTTGATTTAATTTAAAAGAAATGAGAAGGTTTAGAACCTTGGAGAAGTTGCAGGAGGCACAAAGAACCCTAGTTTTTTGGGGGAATGAAAAAGCATCAGGAGGCACAAAGAACCCTAGTTTTTTGGGGGAATGAAAAAGTATCTTAGATATTTTCATTATGTTGCCTTATATAGGTTTACATATTTACATATAGCCCCTTAGGCTTTACAAAATGGTATTTTGCCCATCCCATGGCTCATGTGCCGTTTCTTTTTGCACATAAGCCATGGGCTTACAAAAAATTGGCTGTATGCCCATTTTGCATACATTCATGCACAAAAATTACATCAAAATTATTTGTTACATGATTTTTTATTTTGGTATGGCTGAAGGCCGGACGCTTCGTGTTCGGGCTCGACCTGGGTATTGGCCCACTTGGCTTGGGGTTGACCGTGACTTTGACTTGGTCAACCGGGGTGCAAATTTTGACTTCAACACATATTAATTCATGTTATTATTATAGTAGCACCCCATGCTTAATAGTTGCATCCCACTTAGTCTCGGAGCTGTAAATGTAACCCCTGATCGATATTTGTGCTTCCATACCATTAATTATATATCTAGTTGCATGCCATGTCACGTTATTTCATATTACTGCTATATTAACACCCCATGCTTGATAATGTGCATCCTAAATAGTAATGGAACTATAGTTGCAACCCCTGATAGTTATTTATGCATCCATATTTTATTGTGTATCCATACCATTAATTCTGCATACCTAGCTGCATGCCATATTACATTAACTCATATTATTATTACTTTAGTCCCCCATACTTGATAATATGCATCCTACATAGTCATGATGTAACCCCTGATAAATATTTGTGCATCCATACTTTTATCGTGCATCCGTACTTGTGACAGTTTGTTATAAGCACCATTTTGGTACACTGTGCACCCTTGACATGACCTGTTACACCACTGCTTGACTTGATACATGATCCTGTTTCTAATGCCAACAATCCCGACATGTTGTCCCGATGGACATATCCTGTTGTCTGTATAGACAAACTTGTTCCTGTGTTGGTATTAGCTTCAGATCTATCAATACCTGACTTGAACACATAACTTAGGGGTATGGAGAAATCAATGATGAAACCTGACTTGTAACTCGACAGTTCGATGCTTATACTGATCAGTTTTACGGGCTAGGCCAGACCCGGGATGATGCTGCTGACATCATTCGTCTGTACATGTTACCTGTTTACTGCCTAGCTGCACGTCTCGGATTCAGCCCGAGAGTCTTGACCGCGGTCCCAGGCATGCACGGGATACTATTGAGTTACATCAACGATTCATTAAATTAATTTCACAGACTTGAGAGTAGTTAACCCAGAAGCACGGTTTAGTTTTATCGCTGCACTTCACTTATACTGTTACACTTCACTGTTCGATATCCCTGCTTACTTATTACATTCATGTTATCATTTATAATTCATGCCTGCATATCCTGTTACCCTGATTATATTATTGTTGATATTGTAACGCGCTGACGTCTGGGTTTTGTATGGCCCAGATCCACTACTCTTGTCGCAAGCCGAGCAGGAGTACTTCAGCCGACAGGCCGAGCAGTGAGGACCTGTTAGTATTCTAGTTTATTTTCCTTTCAGCATTTTTTTATTTCCTGATGTGAGCCCGTATTTGGGACGTACCTTCCAGATTATTATTGTTTTGGATTTATTGCTTCCGCATATTATTTCTTGACTCTTTTATTCTAGCATATGGACATGTACTAGATAGTTTAATTCATTTCTATTGTTCTTGATATCTCTAGACAGCCGTAATGTGACTGTGGAGGGATGTTTCCTAGCCACAGGTAGCATGGTTGGCTCTGTCATCTACCGATCTTAGCGCACTCTAGGAAGCGGGGCGTGACAGGGTTTGTTTGGTATCAAAGCCATAGGTTAGGTTATCGGGTTGATTCTTTTGTAGTTGGGTATTATACCCAATACACGAATCAGAAAACCTGTAATTAGGAACATGTCCTGCCGCATTGTTATCGTAATTCTTGAATCACATCATTCTCTTGACTCTTGTGTCTTGACGATATGCAAACAACTTTGCATCTCGGCTTGAAAACCTTTTGGTTCCCTATTGTTTCTCCCTATTCTGATACTAGGATTTAGGCGACTTGAGTGGAGTTATGTGATTGTAACTATGTACCGCGGCATGGTTACAATGCGATACTCTATTTAAATAACTTGGAGTCCTGGTCTTGATTCCTTTCCTTGATTTATGGTCGTGATATTACCTTGCCTCTCTCGGTTTCATTGCTTACCAGTTCATGTTTTATCGTCAGCTTGAATCCTGTTTACCGTGCTTATCTTCTTCAGTGTTTGGCTTCAGGAGAAGTTGTTTTTGGTATCCTACTTGTTCATGATTTTCCTGCATTAGCATTATTCGATTTTGGTGCATCCCATTGTTTTATGTCGTCCAAGTTTATTGTTGCACGCTTGATTGCTTGCACGACCCTGCCTAGTTGTTGGGACATACACACTGGGAATGGGAAGATCATAGATAGTAGTGAATGTAAGGATTGTTCAGTTGTTATTTGCGGATGGGAGTTATTTGCAGATTTCTTGGTGATCGATACCGGCAGCTATGATGTTGTCTTGGGAATGGATTTTCTCGGCACTTTCCACGCTCACATTGATTGTAGGGCAAAGGAAGTGATTTTCCAGAAACCCGGACATCCGGAGTTTGTTTTTTCTGGAGGAAGCAGTTCTGTCGGGCCAGTCGAATTTAGGGCTAAGCCGACAAGCAGTGTTCTTTCGTCAATGGAAGTTGATAAGGAGGAAGCACCAGTGGTAGTTCGAGAGTTCATAGACGTGTTCGAGGACATCTCGGGTTTACCACCAAAACGAGATGTAGAGTTCACGGTCGATCTTGTTCCTGGTGCAGCGTCAATCTCAAAGGCATACTATCCGATGGCACCAGTAGAGTTGGAGGAAATAAAGAAGCAGGTTACTGAATTGCTAGAGAAGGGTTGGATTCGAAGCAGTAATTCACCTTGGGGAGCTCCAGTTCTTCTAGTCAAGAAGAAAGATGGCACAAGGAGGATGTGCATCGATTATCGAGAATTAAACCGGTTGACTATTAAGAACAAGTATCCGATCCCTCGAATTGGCGAATTATTCGAGCAACTCAGTGACGCGAGGGTATTCTCGAAGCTAGATTTGCAATCCGGATATCATCAACTTCGAGTTAAATCAGAGGATATTTGCAAGACTGCGTTCCGAACTCGATATGGACATTACGAGTATTTAGTGATGCCATTCGGAGTCACGAATGCACCTGCGATATTTATGGACTTGATGAACCGAATCTTTTCACCGTTATTGGACCAGTTTATTGTGGTGTTTATTGATGATATTCTGGTGTATTCGAGGAGCCTAGAAGAACATGCAGAACACTTGAGGATCGCACTGCAGACATTGAGGCAAGAAAGATTATATGCAAAGATGAGCAAGTGCGAGTTTTGTCTTGAAGAAGTGAAGTTTTTGGGGCATGTCGTATCCGGAGATGGAATCGCAGTTGACCCTAAGAAGATTGTAGCAGTTCAAG
Source organism: Agapanthus africanus (assembly GCA_030015575.1). Lineage (NCBI taxonomy): Eukaryota > Viridiplantae > Streptophyta > Magnoliopsida > Asparagales > Amaryllidaceae > Agapanthus > Agapanthus africanus. The sequence goes on along the minus strand of CM057339.1, from coordinate 373,404,842 downwards.
ATTGGCCGATTCCGAAGAACGTAGCAGAGATCAGAAGTTTTCTTGGACTTGCCGGATATTACAGAAGGTTCGTGGAGAATTTTGCTCGTTTGGCTGAGCCTTTGACCAAGCTTACACGAAAAGAAGTACCGTTCGTATGGATGGATAGATGTGCGTCAGCTTTTGAGGTGTTGAAGCAAAGGTTGATAACCACTCATATTTTGACCGTACCATACAGTTCCGAAGGATTAGTGATTCACAGCGACGCATCTGGGAAAGGTTTAGGATGTGTTTTGATGCAGCATGGGAAGGTTATAGCTTACGCATCAAGACAATTGAAGACCCATGAGAAGAATTACCCAACTCATGATTTGGAGCTTGCAGAAGTGATTTTCGCTTTGAAGATTTGGAGACACTACTTATTGAGCGAAAGGGTCGAAGTATTCACCGATCACAAAAGCCTAAAGTATGTGTTCACGCAGAAAGAGCTTAACATGAGGCGGCGGCGATGGTTGGAGCTGATGGCTGACTACGATCTTGATCTTAAGTACCATCCGAGGAAAGTTAATGTAGTGCCGGATGCGCTTAGTCGGTTGCCAACAATTCGGATGTTGACTGCACAGAAGGAGCTTATCGAAGACTTTCGGAGATTCGAGTTGGAGATCGTGTTACCGCATTCTTCGGGACAGTTGATGCAGCTGCAAGTACAGTCATCGTTGATCGATAGTATTAAAGCAGCGCAGTCACAGGACCCAAGATTGTAGAAGTTTCAAGAACAGGTTGAAGCGGGACTTCGAACAGACTTGTTGATTCATGAAGATGGTTCGTTGCGATATGGTAGCCGTTTGTGTGTGCCGAAAGGAGACATTCGTGAAGAAGTTATGAAGGAGGCGCACAGTTCCGCGTATTCCGTACATCCAGGAGGCACGAAGATGTACCGTGATCTACGACAGTATTTCTGGTGGGAAGGCATGAAAAGGGAGATCGCCCGCTTTATAGCGAAGTGCTTGGTGTGTCAGCAAGTTAAGGCTGAACATCAAAGGGTAGCTGGTTTATTGCAACTACTTCCTATTCCTCAGTAGAAGTGGGAACATATAACCATGGATTTCGTGACAGCTTTACCGCGGAGTCCGAAGGGCAGCAATGCAGTTTGGGTGATTGGACCAAGGCAGCTCATTTCATACCATTTCGAGTTGGTCAGTCAACGGAAGCATTAGCAGAGCGGTACATGCAAGAGATTGTGAGATTGCATGGAGTACCTGTGAGCATCATTTCTGACCGTGATACCCGATTCTTATCGCACTTCTGGAGGATTTTACAGGAAAGTTTGGGAACGCGATTGAAGTTCAACACAGCTTATCACCCTCAGACAGATGGCCAGTCGGAGAGAACGATCCAAACTCTTGAAGACATGTTGAGAGCTTGCATGTTAGACTTCAAGGGTTTGTGGGAGGATCATCTACACTTGGTGGAGTTTTCTTACAATAACAGGTTCCAGGCGACTATTCAGATGGCTCCATTCGAAGTATTATATGGTCGCAAGTTTTGTTCACCTTTTCTTGGGACGATGTTGGAGAACGAAAATTGTTGGGACCGGATTTGATCGTGCAAACAATAGAGAAGGTTAATACTATCCGGAATCACATGAAAGCAGCACAGGATCGGCAGAAGAGTTGGGCCGATACATCGAGAAGACCTCTAGAGTTCGCTGTTGGTGATCTGGTATTCTTGAAGATATCACCGACTAGAGGAGTGATTCGTTTTGGGAGTCGATGCAAGCTTAGTCCTCGATTAGTGGGGCCTTTCGAGATTATGGAGCGTGTCGGAGAATCGGCTTATCGATTGGCGTTACCACAATCATTGGCGAATGTTCATGACGTGTTTCATGTATCTCAACTCCGTAAGTATGTTCGAAATGAAACACATGTGCTAGATCATTCAGAGCTGACTGTAAGGGAGGATTTTACCTTTGAGGAACGACCGATGTCGATTGTTGATCGAAGAGAAAAGGTCCTCAAGAACAAGGTTATCCCTCTCATACTTGTTTCTTGGGGGAATCGCTCGCACGGAGAATCGACTTGGGAACGTGAAGATGAGATTCGATAGAAGTTTCCACACCTATTCTTGTAGATTCTTGATTGTTTATCTTTTCTTTTTTTGGGAATTTCGAGCACGAAATTCTTTTGTAGTTGGGTATAATGTAACACCCTAGTTCATTTATACCAGTTCTATTTTTGGGTATTTCTTTATTTATGGCTATTTCTTGATTTATTGTGTTTTGGGTGCGAATAGTGTATTTGACATTTGTATTTGCATCCGACCCGACCCGCTTGGTGGAAACCCGTCTTGATTCCTGTTTATGATTTATCCCGACTTGTTATAAGGATCCGTGCACTTTCATGTTGTTTATTTTGCATACTTGCATTATATCAAGCATCTGCATTTTTTATATATAACATTTAAAGTCACATAAAATATTTTAAAAATACATTGCATGGCCTGCATGATACCCCTAACCCTGTCGTAGCATCCGTGCATCTTGTTCTCGTCCCGTTCAGTGAAACGGACCTGTTTGGATTGCTACGTGCACATGCGTGCATCCATTCTTAGGGGTATGCTTTTCGTTACCCGGATATCCAATTTAAGTTTTGGTTGACACATATATTAACCGTATTTTCAAACCATAATTTTAGACCCGACCTGGGCATATTTTGGAGTAAGTTTGTAATTGCCGAAATCTCAAAATTTACTAATATTATATTCTAAATGATTTTTAACTGTTACTATAAATATAAATATAGGATTTAAAATTTATTATAACTAAAAAGATTTCTTCAGTAACAGAACTCTCTTTTCTCTCTCTCTCTCCCTCCCTTTCTTTCTCTCTCTCTCCCCCTCTCTCTCTCCTCTCGCATACACTGTGCACTCCTCGATTCACGTCACCTCCCTTCATCTGCTACGGTCACCTCCCTCCTCTATTTCTTTTTCTTCTTCTTTAAATTGCTGCCACGCCACGAGAAAACCCTAACCCTAACTCCTCCGCCTCCTCTTCCCTAGACCTCGCTCCTTAACCCTCGTCATCATCTCCTTCCTCTCCTCTCCTTCCCCTCCAAACCCAGGAACTCCCTGCAGAAGCTAACCCTACACCCGAGCTCATCCCTGCAACTAAAACCCCGAGCCCTCACCTAAGAACCTTTCACCAACCGAGCCACGACCTGCACACCCAAAACCCTAAACCTTCGCCTTTGACGTCGATGGCTGCCTTTCGTCACCGTCGTCACCCTCTCGTCTCCTCTGTCCTAGAAACCCCAAGTCAGGTTACCCCACTCTCCTTCTCTTCTCTTCTTTTCTTTCTTTCTCTCTTTTCTTTTCTTGATTCTTGGTTTTCCAGCCATCACCCGAGTCGTGTCGCCGCTACCGATCCGGGCGATCCAGTGAACGTACCTTTCCTGCGTGATTATCCTCTTACCTTGCATAGACCCGTCCCGCGTGCCGTGTGTGCGTTGCTATGATTACCCGACGTCGGACGTGTCGTACGCACCCGTCGTGTGTTCCGTTCGGGCAAGTTTATCTTGCTACATGCTATAATACCTATCTTGCATCCATATGAATAAAAATGTTACATGTTTATTGTTTCCCCAATTAGAGCAAAGCTCTGTTCAGAATTCAAAATTTGAATTAAAGCTACGCTTTTATAAAAGCGCTGCTCTACAACTAGCGCACCCCGTGCAAAGCGCATAGGCGCTAGCGTTAGATGCGCTACGCTCTAAGTAGCGCACCATGGGCAGAGCGCATAAGCGCTAGCGCTGGAACTAAATGTTCCTCACCGTTGGATCAAATATCCAACGGATATGATTAAATCATCAATTAACAAGAATGAAATTCTGTTGAATCTTTCCAAACAGAAAAGATTGTGCCCTAAATTTAGAACACCGTTGGATCAATGATCCAATGATGATTAAAAATCACTAAAATACAGAACAAATTATGTAAAGGGGAAAGATTTCTCAATCTTGTTAAAACAAGAAGATTATCTTCTGTAAACCAGAAGCCCTTAATTCAAAGATTCGACGGTGAGGAAATTCCCAAATCAATTAGAGAATAAATCTCTTTAACCGATTGAACAAATCAGCTTGCCCTATATAAAGGCCCCGAGACTTCAAGTCTCAAAAAGAGAAAAACCTCCCCAAAAAACTTAGAGAAATTCAAAAGAGCAAGAAGATTTTTCTTCAAGGTAAGAATGAATGATGATGAACACAGAGATGAAATCATCTCATGATTAAGAAAGAAGAATTCATTTCTTTTAAAAGATCATAGATCTATAAAGACAAAAAGTCTTTCGCAAAGAGATCAAAAGATCTCATCATAAAATAAAAGAAGAACTTACTTCTCACAGATCATAGATATATAAGACTAAAGTCTTTCTCAAAGAGATCATGAACATCTCATTATAAAAAGGAGGGGAGAATAATTCAATTCTCTTAAGGATCATAGATCCATAAAAGTAAAGCCTTTCATCAATATAAGAGATTGAAACAAAATAAGAACGGTTGTTCTTAGATTCTGAGACAAAGTCTCTTTTAAAAGAACATAAATTGTTTCTCAGGTCATAAAATTGATCAGATGCGCTTTGCGCTCTTGAACTGCGCTTATGCGCTCTCTGGACTGGCGCTCAGCACCAAATGCGCCACGTGTCAATCGCGTATGTACTACTTAACAACTAGCGTCTTGCGCTTCTGAAATAGCACACTGCGCTCATGGGCTGGTGCTCAACGCCAAGCGCACCACGTGTCACTCACGTGTGCACCACTAAACTGAAAGCGCAATGCGCTCATGAATTAGCGCTCATAAACTGGCGCAATGCGCCCCTCATCTGGCGCTTAGCGCCAAACGCGACACGTGTCCCTCACATGTGCGCTATTTGGCAGAAGCGCACTGCACTCTTTGACTGGCGCAAAGCGCACCACGTGCTCCTCACGTGTGCACTGACAGAACATAAATTATTCTTTAATAAGCCTCAGAGCTATTATGAGTGCTCAGCACTAAAAGACAGAAATGATGTCAGAATCCAAATCAATGCTCAGCATTGTTAAAAGGGCCAAGCCCAAACAAATGTTCAACAGCCCAAAAATAAATGTTAAACATTTTAACTTGATTGGACTTTTCCCAAGATTGGCCATAAGTCCTCAATTCATATTAACTGAGCCCATATGCTCACAAATCTTTTGATCTTAGCCCCAAATTGGACTATAGATCTTTCAACCAGAATTGGTTCAAGGGTACATCTCTGAACCCCTCTGATATATGTCGTTGTAATCCTTCAACGTCTTCAGAGAGGTGACAGGTCCCGACAACCATACGTTCCATAAACTATGACGTCTTTAAACTGGACTGTGGGGTCCTTAAACCCATTGACTATGATGTCCTTAACGTGGGACTGTGGGGTCCTTAAACCCATGGACTATGATGTCCTTAACCTCGAACTATGGGGTCTTTAAACCCATGGACTATGATGTCCTTAACCTCGGACTGTGGGGTCCTTAAGCCCATGGACTATGATGTCCTTAACCATGGACCATCATGTCCTTAAACTGGTAATCGATCGCAATATCCCTAAACTAAACAATAGAGCCCAAATGCTCTTTTATTGGATCTAGCGATCCCATTAAGTTGATCTTAGTCTAAAATTAGACTAACGTATCCTTAACAAACGTTTAAGTTGATCCTAGTCTCAAATGAGACTAACGTATCCTTAAACCCAACCCCAAACCCAATTCTAAGAGAATATGGATTTGGACTAATCCACGCCCTACGGGCGACAACATAAATTAGTCTCCGTACACAATCCACGGGCAACCAAAAATGAAACAAACACCCACGACACGAAGTGACCATCTGGAGAAGGAGAAAATTGTTACCGCGATGCGGTAGCGTAATTAACTGCAGGGGCTTGCGCCTACAGGGAAGAGCGTCCCCACAATTAAAAACCCCTCGACGAGGGGGAATCTGACGAAATCTGCTACATCGGCCGCATCTGTTTAAACCTTCGATATACGGTGCCATAAATCAACTTGGCATCTTCGGAGAGATGGCACCAATTAGCATCTGCCCCGAATTCAGGCAAGACGGACCCGCGCAGTCGCGTCTCCGTGTTCGGAGGGGAACAGATTCTGGCACGCCCGGTGGGACCTTTTCCTCTTTCCACTCCATACTTCATGTGTCATGTTTCGCGAACGAATCGCGGTTTGATATGGTTGCCTTTGGGTTCGAGGTACTAAGATTTGGTGTCTTGCTCCGTGCAGAAAACAGAACATCAAATGGCCTTTAACTGCTCCAGCTGCAACTGCAACTCCCGTTCCGCCTCATCTGGAGGTGTAACTTACGGGCCCCAAGCGGCCTCCCTATTTAAGATGTCGGTGGAGCAAGTAACTCAAGCCACCACGGGGCTATTCTTCGGGACCATGATCCCGCCGATGAGCTTTAACGCCCCTTTATCATCAGAAGCTCCTAAGAAATCGGTCTTTGATCGGCTCACTACTACCGCGGCTCCTCTCAACGGGTCGCCCAACTCCACTGCCTCAGTTTTTAACAGACTGGGCCAGAGCTCCAACGGGCCCATGAAGAAGCCCGTAATACCAGAAAGGGTTATTCCAAAATGGATAGCCATCCCTGCTCCCGAAGTCGTCAAAGCGACTTCTCCTGCCAAGGAGTCGGTCTTCGCTAGACTGACTGTTCCGGCTTTCGCCCCAAACGAAGTTGTCAAAACTTCTCCCCCTATGCGAAAGTCTGCTTTTGATAGGTTGGCTGTCCCCACTCAACGGACGTCGGTCTTCAAGAGACTAGTACCAGCAGCGCCTGACCAGAACAGGAGGCATGACGAAGCCATCCTCATAGCTGAACCAACACCATCCGTGCGACATGCTCGCCGTCGTCACTGGCGCGGAGTAAAGAAGGCTGGGGGCAGCTCTCCGTCTGGACTTACTCCACCAGCTCCAAAGGTGGAAATCAATGTTGCTGTTCTGACCAGGAACAGCTTTGAACTGCTTAACAAGGTGCGCAAGAACTCTCCTACTGCAATGCTGAAGAGATCTCCTCCACCTGTGGAGAATACACCAAAGGGGAAGCCGGAGCAGCCTCCTCAGCGGCTGTCCTCCAAAATTTACAAAGTCTAGCGACAGGTTCAAGAGTCGGTGATTGACCAAGACTATTCCCGCCAATCAAAGAAGATTAAGGCTCGGCAAGAAAAGGACCATCCAGTGATACCACAGAAGATGTCACCTGTCTGGGTGCTCGCTGCAACAGCTCCCTCAACTTCAACCGCTCATAAGCGAAAGAGGCCAGAGAAGGCCCCCGTGTCTGCGATGAACCACAAGGACACCGAGCCTAAACGCCCCAAGTCTGGGGGCATGGTGGTGCACACTATTTATATGGCTTCCAGAAAAGAGGAAAGTCGTGCTTCTACGGGTCATCGACCGCTTACCCGATCGATAACGAAGGCTCAGGAACAACAGCAGCAGAAACTTCAGGAGATGCTGACTGCAATGGCCGCACTCACTGGGCCGAAAGAAAATCCAGAGACCTCAGAGCAGCGTCAGGAATAAGAAACTGATGCTGAATTCCTCCGAAGAATGCTCGAGAGGAAAGAAAAGGAGGCCGTGGAGAAGGCATCCAACATAAAACGAATGGCTCTTTTGTTCTAAGACATGGCCGGGATGATGTTACAGCCGGAACCTCCAGCTGAAGACCCCCCGATTATCATTGCAGATGACAGAGGAGAGACATCGAACCCTCCTCCGGCCTTTTCAGTAGCCAAGGAGGAGACCATCTCCAAGGCCGCTCTAGATGATTACATTGCTCAGCAAATACGAGCTTACCAGGTGAATGAAGCGGCTGGGCAGATCGTTAAGACTGGACGACCCTATCCGGGCTGGTATGACCAAATAAGGTACCCGCCGGGATATACGATCCCTAAATTCTACGTATATAAGGGGACGGGAAATCCGCATCAGCACGTCGCTCAATTCAGAGCCTTGTACGGCAACATTGGAGGTGATGATAAACTTCTGCTTCGCCAGTTCGTCGGCAGCTTGGCAGAGACGGCGTTCGAATGGTATTCAGAGCTCCCCAATGAGTCCGTCAAAACCTTTACGGAGATGGAGTTGCTATTCACCCAGCGTTTCGCGAGTGCTAGTGAACGCACCCCAATCACGACATTGATCAACGCCAGAGTAAAGCCAGGCGAAACATGGGTGCAATACGCGATACGGTGGTGAAATCTATGGTCGAAGTGCGAACAACGCATCGAAGAGGCTCCTGCGGTAGGCATGTTCGTGGGTACTCTCGACCCTCAGGCGACCATTTTCCAATTCATGATGTTCTTCAAGCCAACTACCTTCCAGACCTTAATTGACAAGCTGGCCCAAATGGACCAGATGGGCCATAAGCCGTCCTCGTCGAAAACGGAGCTTCAAAACGAAAGGGGTAAAGAGAAAGCTATCTTCGTCGCCAATGCTCAACAACAACCGAGTGGCCCGAGACCGGTTGTTCGCCAAAGCAACAAGCGGCAATCCCTCGATGAGAAATTGAGACGTCCTTACTCATTTCCACGGGATAAAACAAGGAGACTGTTCGAACTAGCAGTGCACAACGGGCTCATCAATCTACCGGAGCCGAGACACCCACTACAACTGAACGATGTCAACGATCCCCGTTACTGCCCCTACCACCGAGTATTAGGCCATCCGATCGAAGATTGCTTCGTCTTCAAAAATTGGGTTGAAGACCAGTATCAACAGGACAAGTTCGCGCTGTCCGAAAATTGGAAGGTGAACCCGCCACAACCACATGCTCCGAAAAAGATGGACATGCCGAGGGCATCGTGCTCATTCATAGAGAAAGCCCCATGGACCGAAAAGTCCGTAACCTAGATATTTGCCTCAAATATGGCAACGACGGACCGAAACGTCCTTAAACTAACAATGGACCACTATGTCCTAAAACTGGCTGTTGACCGAGACATCGATAAACTACTGTGGACTGCAGCATCCCAAGGCTGACACAAAAAAAATAATAAAAGAAAAAAATCGATATGTCCATAAGCAAAATGGGCACGGATGAAAACCCGAAAGGGCTCCGTGAGTAAAAACAGCAGGGCTACAGGCGAGTTTTGTGAAAACCCGAAAGGGCGCAATCTCGTTAAAAGACACTTGCAAGGTCCTCTCGACCTTGTGAGGAGAAACCACCTGCGTGAGATCCTTACGACTCACAAGGGAGCAACACACTTAGGGATCCCCACGATTCCTAAGGAGAAATTACACTTATGAGATCCTCATGACTCGTAAGGAGAATTCCCCATATGAGACCCTCACGGCTCATAGGATTCAAAAGCCTTAAGCTACAGGGATCCGAACCTATTCTTAAGCAGCCATCACAACCTCCAATACTGCCCTACAAGTGGTTCAGTACTGACCCTTGTATACAATCCACGGGCACGAATAAACATTTCCCTAACAGAGTCCCACCACTGACGAGGGATATCTTCATATGACGAACGACCCTTATAAGTCCTCTCGACTTATAAGGAGAAAACACTCTTATAAGATCCTTACGACTTATAAGAGAACATGCACTTAGGAATCTTCACGATTCCTAAGGAGAAAATGCACCTATGAGATCTTCACGACTCGTGGGGAGAAATACCTTTATGAGACCCTTACGGCTCATAAAGTCGAAAGTCTTAGTCTACAGGATCCTAACCCTGTTTGCTAAGCCATCTTTGTTCGAATCAACAAAGGCAAAAGATAATTCGCTCCTGGAAATGTCCCAGTGGTAGCGATGTTGATGCCTAAATCGGTATCTGTCACGCCCCGCTTCCCAATGTACGGCGAAGTGGTCGTGACGAGGCCCGCTACGTATGTACTCAGAAGGACATGCGCTAAGCGTAACTAAGCAATATAAAATAATCACAAGAGACAAATGAGATTGAGATAACAGCAACTTTTATTAATAACATTCTTTATACAATGCATGAAATGAAAATACAACTGGAATGAAAAAAAGAAAGCAATGCCTAAACAGTGGCATAATAATAAAAGGAAATACTGGAAAGAACAAGTACAAAGTCTAGAGCTCTGGATCTTCTTGGAACTGCTCCAAATCTTCAGTTGTTGGCTCGGTCTCAACTTGGTCCAACGCACCTGACGACATTCAAAGAAGAAAGAAATAGAATGTCGTCAGCGAACAGGTCGCTCGGTAAGTCCCAAAGAAAAGTGGAGTGAGAATGGCAGAGTAACAGTATTTTCTAGAGTATTATGTTGTAGAATATTATGGAATATTGTTTAACGCAGTTGTTTGTAGCTTGGTACAGAAGAATGCCAGTGTATACGAGGGGGATCTCTATATGCTAGAGATCAGTGCAAACGGAGAGTACAAGGAACCGTTATGCCACGGTACAACAGCAACAGTATTCATGTTAGGTGTCTTAATCTGACCACCTCATTCCACTTTTAACATCTTCCGTACCAATCTACCCCTTTAAACCCCGTAATGTTTTAACAGTGTTGTAGTAATGGAATATGTAAATTGAGTGACTGACCAAAACCATGATATCAGTAAACATGTTGCAACTGTATAATCAGGTAAATGGAATATCAGGATAATGGAATGAATACCCATGGTTTGATTCAGTCAAAAAAAATGAATATATTGTTAACTGTATTCAGGGATTCATGATTTCAAGTTATGTTGGAATATGATTGAAATATAGATTGACTTGAATTATATTCAAGTCAGAATTAGTCAGACTCTAACCCGAGTCAGACTAAAAGAAAGATAATTTGAAGTTCAATATTAGCTAGGGGCCTTATTGTAATTTGTGAAACTTGAGGGGGTTTTATGTAAAAAGTACTTTTGTATAGTTTTCAAAATATACCTCAAGTATTTAATAATCGTCTTTATTATTGTAATGGATGTGAATTTTATTTGTGTTATTCTAGTGAATATATCCTAATAAAAGTATTAATTGTTTATTTGAAATTCGTGGTATTTTAATGTAACTTTTAATCTATGATTTTTAGGAAAAAGTGGAAACTTGATATTATAACAAAATAAGTGTTTAAATGATAATTATATATAATAAAACACTTAAATGATTTTTAAATGAATATTTTATTTACAAAAAAAAAATATTACTTTCCTTAAATATTGTATTTAAACCTTTCGAGACCGAATGCTCCTTGCGGAGGTCTGAATCTCGCACTACTAGCCTGCGGGTGCACGATGAACCTTGCTATCCCTAACAGGTTCCCCACGAATGGGTTGTAATGGCACTTTGCTCAGGTTTTATAAATACTTTTAATTTAGGGAAAAGATTTTCTAAATATAGGGTATTTATTTGTAAAAGTATATAGTTCTCCATATTTTAGTTGTTAGGGTTTCCTAGACCATCTAACCTATCTTCTATGGTCTAAACGATGAATCATTAGAGCCTCAAATCGCCTCTTCACCATCATGCAGCCAGGTAAGTGCCAGGTAAGTGGGAAGGAACCACGGTCGTGGGCCTAATTAAAAACCACTAGCCTTAGACACACTTGCCTAGACCCACAAGACAGTTTAGATAAACGATCGATGTCCATGACCAATCGTGCTTTCATTTTATATAAGTTTTATTTAGAAAAGTTTACAATTTAAGGGTTAAACTAAAAGTTATAAAGGTTATGGTATTTTAGTGAAAAAGTCCTATAATATCGTATTCTGTATTTTTGTTATTTATCAATTAGGGTTATAATGAGTGTGTGTAAGGATAGGTCATTACCCCGTGACTTATATTAAATTTTGGTGAAGTTTCAAGATGAAATAAGCTATGTTAAACTTAAGGGTATTAAGGTGCAAGAATACGGTATTCATAAACGTTATCATTTCATGTGTGAAATTTCATCCAAATTGAATGAAACAAGTTTTGTTATCAAAATAAACATGATTAGGAGTGGGGTATCTAAATAGAACATTAAAATTTAACTTGATGGTATTTTTATGCAAGAAATACGGTTTTCTAAAGAACTTATCATTTCATGTGGAAAAGTACAATTAAATTTGATTTAAGGGTGATTAATAGTCAACATGCAAGAGGGTTGATAATATGTATTAGGTGACAAGTGGAATTTTTAAGAAAAACCGAATCGGAAATCGGTTTGTCCAATTTCCGTCGGGTTTCAAAAAGTCTTATTTTGCAAATATAGAAAAGAGAGGTAGAAGGTTGGGACTTACGGGTTTGGACAAGCTAAGCGTTCTAAAAGGTGTGGTGGTTGCCGATTCGTTGGAAACGTCACGTAGGTCTTGATCCGGTCGCCGGAATCCGTCGTCGGTTTCGGCAGCGCTTCGCTTCTCGCTCTTTGCACCAAGTTCTCAAGAGTTTTAGAGAGTATGCTTAGAGTTGTGAGGGGAAAAGGTAGAGGGTAGGGGCCTTTATATAGGGCTAGGCTAGGGTTAGGGTTAGGGTAGATGAAAAGTTAAAAAATAAAAATGTGATAAAATGTAATAAAAATGTATTAAAAGTGGAGTAATTGGGGGTTTTAAAGATCTCTGGAAGTGGGATTGGGCTGAAACTTTGCAGGTGGGTAAGGAATACCAAAATACACAACTTTCATGTTGTGACCCTTGCCGGAATCGGCCTAAAAGGGGGTGACTCGGCCGTGACTCGGTCGGATCACTGAGTCGGCCGAGTCAAGGCCGAGTTGGCCGATTCCCGACCGAGTCCGGTGACCTGGATCTCCCCCGACGGTCCATCTACCCTCTGCAAATGTTACATCTTTGGGTGTAGTGGGGTTTTGTGAGATATGCACGTGTAAACTCTTGGTATTCTAAAGATTTTTTAAAAAATCAATAATAAAAATAATGTGGGGTATGGGATTCGAACTCTGGTGGCTTAGTTCAGCAGTGCAAGGTATTACCAATGAGCTACAAGCTCTTTCTTGTAATTATTGTAGAAAAATAGTTACTTAAAATGATATCAGCAGCATTAAATATCAAAGTACACTTTAAATTTAAAAACAATTTAATGTACACTAAAAATGAAATTATTTAAAAACAAAATAATTAATTATATATATCTTGTGCTCGGATTAAAATACTTCTTTATGGTTTTAAAAAAATTTTAAAATTTGTACAGAAAAGTGTATATGAAAATTAGGGTTGTTACATTCTACCCTCCTTATAAAAATTTCGTCCTCGAAATTTATAAAAGGAAAGTGTAACAGTTTCAAAACAATTTGGTAATTGTGAGTGAAAGAATAGGGTTGGGATAGATTCAGCGGATATGAAATGATAAGATTCAAGGAATATGAAATGGTAAGATTCAAGGAACATGATTGTAAAGAATGTTTTAGTTGCTGCGTCTTGTGTTATATTGCTTAGGTTGTTCACGCAGACCAGAACTGCATGATAGGGATTCATACAGCTCTGACCTGCATGGGCCACCAACAAAACCTGTCACGCCCCGCTTCCCAATGTACGGCGAAGTGGTCGTGACGAGGCCCGCTACGTATGTACTCAGAAGGACATACGCTAAGCGTAACTAAGCAATATAAAATAATCACAAGAGACAAATGAGATTGAGATAACAGCAACTTTTATTAATAACATTCTTTATACAATGCATGAAATGAAAATACAACTGGAATGAAAAAAAGAAAGCAATGCCTAAACAGTGGCATAATAATAAAAGGAAATACTGGAAAGAACAAGTACAAAGTCTAGAGCTCTGGATCTTCTTGGAACTGCTCCAAATCTTCAGTTGTTGGCTCGGTCTCAACTTGGTCCAACGCACCTGACGACATTCAAAGAAGAAAGAAATAGAATGTCGTCAGCGAACAGGTCGCTCGGTAAGTCCCAAAGAAAAGTGGAGTGAGAATGGCAGAGTAACAGTATTTTCTAGAGTATTATGTTCTAGAATATTATGGAATATTGTTTAACGCAGTTGTTTGTAGCTTGGTACAGAAGAATGCCAGTGTATACGAGGGGGATCTCTATATGCTAGAGATCAGTGCAAACGGAGAGTACAAGGAACCGTTATGCCACGGTACAACAGCAACAGTATTCATGTTAGGTGTCTTAATCTGACCACCTCATTCCACTTTTAACATCTTCCGTACCAATCTACCCCTTTAAACCCCGTAATGTTTTAACAGTGTTGTAGTAATGGAATATGTAAATTGAGTGACTGACCAAAACCATGATATCAGTAAACATGTTGCAACTGTATAATCAGGTAAATGGAATATCAGGATAATGGAATGAATATCCATGGTTTGATTCAGTCAAAAAAAATGAATATATTGTTAACTGTATTCAGGGATTCATGATTTCAAGTTATGTTGGAATATGATTGAAATATAGATTGACTTGAATTATATTCAAGTCAGAATTAGTCAGACTCTAACCCGAGTCAGACTAAAAGAAAGATAATTTGAAGTTCAATATTAGCTAGGGGCCTTATTGTAATTTGTGAAACTTGAGGGGGTTTTATGTAAAAAGTACTTTTGTATAGTTTTCAAAATATACCTCAAGTATTTAATAATCGTCTTTATTATTGTAATGGATGTGAATTTTATTTGTGTTATTCTAGTGAATATATCCTAATAAAAGTATTAATTGTTTATTTGAAATTCGTGGTATTTTAATGTAACTTTTAATCTATGATTTTTAGGAAAAAGTGGAAACTTGATATTATAACAAAATAAGTGTTTAAATGATAATTATATATAATAAAACACTTAAATAATTTTTAAATGAATATTTTATTTACAAAAAAAAAATATTACTTTCCTTAAATATTGTATTTAAACCTTTCGAGACCGAATGCTCCTTGCGGAGGTCTGAATCTCGCACTACTAGCCTGCGGGTGCACGATGAACCGTGCTATCCCTAACAGGTTCCCCACGAATGGGTTGTAATGGCACTTTGCTCAGGTTTTATAAATACTTTTAATTTAGGGAAAAGATTTTCTAAATATAGGGTATTTATTTGTAAAAGTATATAGTTCTCCATATTTTAGTTGTTAGGGTTTCCTAGACCATCTAACCTATCTTCTATGGTCTAAACGATGAATCATTAAAGCCTCAAATCGCCTCTTCACCATCATGCAGCCAGGTAAGTGCCAGGTAAGTGGGAAGGAACCACGGTCGTGGGCCTAATTAAAAACCACTAGCCTTAGACACACTTGCCTAGACCCACAAGACAGTTTAGATAAACGATCGATGTCCATGACCAATCGTGCTTTCATTTTATATAAGTTTTATTTAGAAAAGTTTACAATTTAAGGGTTAAACTAAAAGTTATAAAGGTTATGGTATTTTAGTGAAAAAGTCCTATAATATCGTATTCTGTATTTTTGTTATTTATCAATTAGGGTTATAATGAGTGTGTGTAAGGGTAGGTCATTACCCCGTGACTTATATTAAATTTTGGTGAAGTTTCAAGGTGAAATAAGCTATGTTAAACTTAAGGGTATTAAGGTGCAAGAATACGGTATTCATAAACGTTATCATTTCATGTGTGAAATTTCATCCAAATTGAATGAAACAAGTTTTGTTATCAAAATAAACATGATTAGGAGTGGGGTATCTAAATAGAACATTAAAATTTAACTTGATGGTATTTTTATGCAAGAAATACGGTTTTCTAAAGAACTTATCATTTCATGTGGAAAAGTACAATTAAATTTGATTTAAGGGTGATTAATAGTCAACATGCAAGAGGGTTGAAAATATGTATTAGGTGACAAGTGGAATTTTTAAGAAAAACCGAATCGGAAATCGGTTTGTCCAATTTCCGTCGGGTTTCAAAAAGTCGTATTTTGCAAATATAGAAAAGAGAGGTAGAAGGTTGGGACTTACGGGTTTGGACAAGCTAAGCGTTCTAAAAGGTGTGGTGGTTGCCGATTCGTTGGAAACGTCACGTAGGTCTTGATCCGGTCGCCGGAATCCGTCGTCGGTTTCGGCAGCGCTTCGCTTCTCGCTCTTTGCACCAAGTTCTCAAGAGTTTTAGAGAGTATGCTTAGAGTTGTGAGGGGAAAAGGTAGAGGGTAGGGGCCTTTATATAGGGCTAGGCTAGGGTTAGGGTTAGGGTAGATGAAAAGTTAAAAAATAAAAATGTGATAAAATGTAATAAAAATGTATTAAAAGTGGAGTAATTGGGGGTTTTAAAGATCTCTGGAAGTGGGATTGGGCTGAAACTTTGCAGGTGAGTAAGGAATACCAAAATACACAACTTTCATGTTGTGACCCTTGCCGGAATCGGCCTAAAAGGGGGTGACTCGGCCGTGACTCGGTCGGATCACTGAGTCGGCCGAGTCAAGGCCGAGTTGGCCGATTCCCGACCGAGTCCGGTGACCTGGATCTCCCCCGACGGTCCATCTACCCTCTGCAAGTGTTACATCTTTGGGTGTAGTGGGGTTTTGTGAGATATGCACGTGTAAACTCTTGGTATTCTAAAGATTTTTTAAAAAATCAATAATAAAAATAATGTGGGGTATGGGATTCGAACTCTGGTGGCTTAGTTCAGCAGTGCAAGGTATTACCAATGAGCTACAAGCTCTTTCTTGTAATTATTGTAGAAAAATAGTTACTTAAAATGATATCAGCAGCATTAAATATCAAAGTACACTTTAAATTTAAAAACAATTTAATGTACACTAAAAATGAAATTATTTAAAAACAAAATAATTAATTATATATATCTTGTGCTCGGATTAAAATACTTCTTTATGGTTTTAAAAAAATTTTAAAATTTGTACAGAAAAGTGTATATGAAAATTAGGGTTGTTACAGTATCAAATCCCAAACCCTTTCACGGCAAATAATGATTCGCTCCTGGGAATATTCCAGTCGTAGCGATGCTGATACTGAGATTGGCACCAGATTTCAGGTTCCACACTCGCGATAAAAAAAATCAGCGAGCCAAAAATGCATATGAAATGTAACACCCGAGCCCAATGCTACTAATTTCAGTTACCGTTCGAACGTAGTGTGGCACTTATTTCATTTATCTTGCTTGATGGTTAATTATTGTAAATTCTACCCGGAAATTAATTTCTGCATATAACAATTTTTGGCATCTAAAATAAAATTAAAAATATTCATCTTGACATGCTTGACACCCCTAACCTTGTTGTAGCGTCCGTGCATCGTGTTCTCGTCCCGTTCAGTGAAACGGGCGAGTTTGGACGGCTACGTGCACGTACGTGTGTCCGTTTTGAGGATATGCTTTTTGATCATAAAACACTTCATTTTAAATTTTGGATCCCGCCTAAAATTCTATTATTTCAATTTCAAATTTTTCGACCAGACCCGGGCGCGATTTGGAAATGTTTTATTTTGCGCCAAAATCCCAGATTTTAATATATTTAAACCATCATATATAATTTAGTTAACCATATAATATTTTTACAATCTTTTATATCCTTCTCAATTTATTCTCTCAGCCAATCGCAACCTCCCCTCTCTCTCTCTCCACTTTTTCTCTCTCTCTCGCTCTCTCCACTTTTTCTCTCTCTCTCTCTCATATATTCTCTCGTACTTCTCTTTATCATTCTTTCTCTTCTTGCTTCATGTCTCGTTTCTCATTTTTTTAACTGTTCTTTTGTTGCCGGAATTCCGTCGTGCCGGTGACGCTTCACGACGTTCCAGCGATGTACCCCGACCCGTGTGGTTCCTTTGTTCGTCGTTTGGGTTCATTCCGTGAACCGTGCGCCCGTCGCGAGTTTTCCCCGCCGACGGTTAACGTTCCGTTTTCCCGATTCGCGACCCATCGAGGCAAGTTAATCTTGCTACATGCTATATAATTCATTTTATACCTATTTAAATAAATACCATACCTATAGTTTAAATCTAGTGCCCCATGTTTAATTTTATAACGTTTCGATGTTCCGTTTGCATCCGTTTATATCATATTAAATCTAGATCATGAAAACTTATCTTGTGACATACTAGATTACATTATACTGCATCCATATCAATTAAAATATATATCGTCGTAATATTTCTTATTATTATCTTTAATTAGTTTATAATCTGCATTTTATAATATTATATATTTGAAAATATTATAGTTTACACATGAAACGTCGTTGAAAAAGCGGATACGAAAAATCTGAAATTTACTGTACACCTTACCTTATAAACTTCATTATAAATCATAGAAAAATCATTAGTATACGTTCTTTAGTTCGTTACGAATCTAACTCAGAATACTATAACTCTATGAAATATTTACTTGCAAAATAAATTGTTTAAATAACGTAAAATGCAAATGAAAATGTCTCCAAACTGCTGTCCAGGGAAATTCCAGCAGCAAACTTTCAACTTCGAATGTTCATAACTTTTTGTAGGGACAACCTGAGATGCTTATACTTATTAAACTGAAAACCTTATTGAATTATCTTTGTTTTGGTATAAGACGCTTCCCTTTTGGAGAACGTTTGTTATTTTTAAGCTATTTTACAAATTATGGTGACGCTGAATTTCTGAACGGGACTTTCTTGTGCATGGTTAATCAATACCACTTTTATAGTTATTAATCGCTTTGAGTATGCTATCCATATTAATATTATTATATCAATATTTATATCACATATTGCTTAGTTGTACATCCCACATTACCATTTTATAGTTTTATAACTTTTCAGATACCCGTTTGCATCCATCGCATTTAAGATACATATAATTGCATCCATAGATCACATTACTATATAATAATGTGATATTAACACTCCATATTTAATAAATTGCATCCTAATTAATATTGGAACTATAAATATAACCCTAATCGATAACTGTGCATCCATATTCTTGAAATTATATCTATTTGCATATCATATTACATGTTCCAGTTCATTGTTCTGATAGTACTCATGCTTGTTTATTTATACACATGCTTATGTTAGTTTGATTATGAGCACCCACATGACATCTTGTGCTTCCTGACATGACCTGTTACACTTCCTACTTGACATGACATGGTATCGTACACTCTTGACATGACATGACACCTTTATACATTACCTGGCTTGACCTGATGTACCATGGCTTTACCTGTTACCTGATCTTGTGTCTAATGCCAACAAACATAACATGTAGTCCTCATGGACCGTTCCTGTTGTCTATCCAGACAAACATGTTTATCTGATCCTGTGTTGGCATTAGTTTCTTGATTACTGGATACCCGACTTGA
This sequence comes from Agapanthus africanus, assembly GCA_030015575.1. NCBI lineage: Eukaryota > Viridiplantae > Streptophyta > Magnoliopsida > Asparagales > Amaryllidaceae > Agapanthus > Agapanthus africanus. Next base: position 373,385,639 of record CM057339.1, on the reverse strand, counting down.
CATACACATATAACTTGGGGGTATGGGGAAATCAAAGGTGAAATCTGACTTGTAACTCGACAGTTCACTACATGTATTTGTAAGTCCATGCTACCTCTCCCGGTACTTTCGGGCATGCGGAATTTGATGAAAAACAATTTTCTAGAGGCGGTAACATGGACTCAAAACCGGATCTTTGTTAAACTTAGCTACCTAACAACCTAACTAAGAGTTGTTAACTACTCGGTTAGGGGGTTATACCTTTCTTTCTTGAACTCCTTCGTCTTCTACACTTGATGGTTGTCCGGATCGGCTTCACCCCGTCGTCTCCTTGCGCCGAAGATCGATCCACCCGAAAGCTTCTACCTTTAGCTTCTTCTTCAAGCTTTGAAGAAACTAGTTCACTCGGTTTGCTAAACCTTGTGAACTAGAGTGAGCAGAGGATAGTGTGTTGGGATTTTTCTCTATGGTTCTTGGTTCTCAACACATGAGACAAGTGAACCATAGACTAAAGAGAGGGAGAGCAAGAGGAAGAGGATGAGAGCTCAAGCCAAGAGAGAGAAAGGAAATGAGAGAAAATGAGAAAAGACTTTTCTCTCTTGGCTCTCATAATCCAAAGCCATCATAACAAAACATAGCAATCAAGTATTAAGTGACGGTTTAAGCTACAATAGCCATATCATTTCATGCACTCATTTTTCACAAGAGAACAAGCAAGCAAAAAGTCTTTGCCATGAAATGATAGCCATTGTCATCATGATGGTCAACTAGTCCAACCTAGTCAACCGGTCAACAAAGTCAACAAGTCAACAAAGTCAACCCCTCAACAACCATGTCACCATAATACTTAATTAATAATATTATTAATCATATATCATATTCTCATTAGGGTTGAGCAAAAAGTCAATAGTCAACAGTCAACAACCCTAATGAGAATCCTCTGCCTCTGTCTCTCCGTCAACTGTGCATACACACCCGCATCCGCGTTCCGAGGAACACGAATACATACTGGGTAAAATCAATCCCAAAACGTACACTAGGATCTAGCTTAAACCAAAGCCCGCTAGTGTTAACTGTCCGGACACTAAACGTGCACAAGTGCACGGATGTGACCGAACCCTGTCGCAAAACCATGCGACCTGTCGCAAAACCATGCGACATCTACTCTTTTGCTTAAAGGCGAATATCTTTCTGTGTGGGACTCTAAAGACTCGACACTATGCTGGCAGTGGGTTTAACCACAGACCGCAAGCGGCACTAGCTGTGCGTAACGGTCCCCAGGTAGATGCCGACAAGAAGACTGACGAGGTGAAACCCATCTGAACTCCTACTGAGCCTGAATGTGACAGTCTCCGTACAGTCCGGTCTGTTCGTCTGATACATCGCATGGCGGGCCTAGGGGGGCGGTAAACGTCAGTCCCCTAATAGCGGTACAAGTCGTGTCGGAGTGAAGCCCAAAACACCCTGAGATAACACTGGAAGCCTACCAGTATATCTCGCTTGCCCTGGCCAGGGACTACTCGTGTAATGGCTATCCTAGACACAGCGCTATGTCAACCCCCAATACCGGGAGAGACAAATCCTGTCTAACCGTCACTGCCTCCAAGTGCTTCGGGACTGCACCCAACTGCTACCTGTTTGCACGACTCCTTTGAGCCGTGGTAGGGTAGTAATCAAAGTACAGTGGGAACACACTCGAGGAGAAGTGACAGTGTCAAGTCAGCGGACTAAGCTGTACTCATGTCACCTGTGAACTGATAACTGACGATAGGTATAATACCAACCGGTCAGTTCCCGACGAGTCATGTCCAGTGTACTCGTAACCTAACGAGCACCCGCATACTATCTCCAGTACGACGTACTGATGGCTGTGGGACAGACCATCTCCCACTCTGGGATGAGAAGCGCATGCGCTAGTCTACTCCGGAGTATCGATACCCTGTCTCGATAGTCCTGCGACTAGGGTCCTGCATAAGGATGTGCTTATAGATTACCCAGCCCCCACTTGTGTGACTGCCATCATAACGCTGGTAATCAAGCAAAGATCCTAAGGGCTCCACTAATGTGTATAGGTAATATAATAAAATAAACACATGTACACATTGAAGTAGAAACAAACCAAGTAGCATACTACTATTTTGAGCAAGATTGTATATACATCTGTGAATATCCCAAGCTTCCATTAAGTAATATACAAACTAGTATGATACAGTAATGGCCTCTAGGGCATATACACTAACAGTATTGAGTGTACACATTCCTATTTTGTACCTAGCGGCATGTCTCGGTTTCAGCCGAGAATATTGTGGCCGTGGTCCCGGGTATGTACGGGATACTATCGAGTGTACACATTCTTGTTTTGTGCCTAGCGGCATGTCTCGGCTGCAGCCGAGAATATTGTGGCCATGGTCCCGGGTATGTACGGGATACTATTGAGTTACATCGATGATTCATCAATTTGGTTTCAAAGATTTTATAACAGAGAACCTGATAGAATAATCCAGTTTACCCACTGCACACTACCCTGTACTGCTCTGATTTATATTATTGTTACCCTTGCTTTATTCATGTTTATATTCGCATTGCCTGTTTACTATGTTATTACTTGATGACTTGACACGCTGACGTCTGGGTTTTGCATTGCCCAGATTCATCTACCTTGCTGCAGACTGATTAGGAGTTTTGTCGCTGTTAGACGAGCGGAGAGGTTCCTGTCGGTACGTAGTTTCACTCCAGGTGTTTCATTTATTGTATCTTTTGGCTTCCGCATATTGTTATCTCTTGATTCTTTTACTCTGGCTTATGGACATGTACTTGGTAGTTAGTTTACTTTCCTGTTCTTGATATCTCCACAGCCGTAATGTGACTGTGGAAGGATTTTTCCTATCCACAGGTAGCATGGTTGGCTATGTCACGTTCCCACTTTAGCGTACTTTGGGAAGCGGGGCGTGACATGGTTTTTTTGGTATCAGAGCCATAGGATAGTCTGGTTGATTCTTTTGTAGTTGGGTGTTGTACCCAATACACGAATCAGAATACCCGTGTTTAGGAAACATGTCCTGCCACCTTACCGTTTACCATTCTTGAATCACATTCTTCCTGATTATATCTTTTACGATGTGCAAACTTTCTTTGCATATCGACTCGAAACCTGATTCCTTGTTATCTCTAGGACTTAGGCGACTTGGGTAGAGTTATGTAATTGTGGCTATGATACCGCGGCATAGTTACAATGCGGCACTCTATTTAAGTATCTTGGAGTTCTAGCCTTGATCTATATTCAGAATCTATCATCATGCTAATGTTGGGTGTTTTGAGATCAGGAATATGACCGGTAAGAATTTGAAGACGTACCAAGGCGTGTGGATGAAGCTGCCATGCTTGGAGTGATAAGGGGAAGGCTGGAGAATCAAAAGAAACAGACCGAGCTGATCCAGCAGCAAGCGGACTCGTTTCAGGAAGGTTTGCAGATCGTTCAGCAGTCTGTGAACAATGTTGGAGCTAAGCCAGTTGACCGAGTAGGGACAGTAGCAGATTTCAGACGTTTGGGTCTATATACATTTACTGGATTGGAGGAGCCGTTGCCAACAGAGCAGTGGCTAGTTGACACAGAGAATTTGCTTATTGCGGCACAGATTCCAGATGAGAAAGAGTTGATGTGGTACGCATTCAGTTAGTGGATTACGCCTGAGAATGGTGGGTTGTAGAAGAGAACCGTTTTCCTAAGCCGATCAAGTGGGCGGATTTTTCGAAGAGTTTTCTGGAGAAGTTCTTCCCGCGGACTGCACGGGAGGAAATGAAAGAGAAGTTCATCGGACTAAAGCAGAAGGGAGCACCCGTAGATGTGCATGCAGCAGAATGGACGAGACTCAGTAGTTTCGCTGGACCTTTAGTTGCCAACGATGCAGACAGGGCACGGAGGTTCATGCGTAGCCTGGACGTGGACATCCAGAGGCAGATTGTCTCCCTGGGTTTGACCACTTTCTCATAAGTACTTGCGGCAACCGAGAGCAGCAGAGTTTATCTGGGATGAAGGGGAGTTTTTCTGTCGGGCCAGTCGAGTTTAGGGCTAGGCCAACAAATAATATTCTTGCATCAATGGAAGTGATGAAAGTGAAGAGCCGGCTGTTGTTCATGATTTTATGGACGTGTTTGAAGATATATCGGGTTTACCACCAAAGCGAGACGTGGAGTTCGCAATTGATCTTATTCCTGGGGCAGCGCCAGTATCCGAAGCGTATTATCCAATGGCGCCAGTAGAATTGGAAGAAGTCAAGAAACAGGTTGCTGAATTGCTTGAGAAAGGTTGGATTCGAAGCAGTAACTCGCCTTGGGGAGCTCCAGTTCTTCTAGTAAAGAAGAAGGATGGCACAAGAAGGATGTGCATCGACTATCGAGAATTAAACCGGGTGACTATTAAGAACAAGTACCCGATCCCTCGCATTGGCGAACTTTTCGAGCAGCTTAGTGGCGCGAGGGTATTCTCGAAGCTGGATTTGCGATCCGGATATCATCAGGTCCGAGTGAAAACAGAAGATATTTGCAAGACGGCGTTCCGAACTCGGGATGGACATTACGAGTACTTAGTGATGCCCTTCGGAGTAACGAATGCGCCGGCAGTATTCAGGGACTTGATGAACCGAATCTTTTCACCGTTCTTGGACCAGTTTATCGTGGGTTTTTTTTGACGATATTCTGGTTTATTCGAAGAGTTTTGAGGAACATTCTGAGCATTTGAAGATCGCACTGCGGACGTTGAGACGGGAGAAGTTATATGCGAAGATGAGCAAGTGCGAGTTTTGGCTGGAGGAAGTAAAGTTTTGGGGCATGTTGTGTCTGGCGATGGAATTGCCATCGATCCAGAAAAGATTGCAGCAGTTCGTGATTGGCCGATTCCAAAGAATGTTGCGGAGATAAGAAGCTTTCTTGGACTCGCCGGGTATTACAGAAGATTTATGGAGAACTTTGCTCGTCTGGCGGAGCCGTTAACCAAGCTTACGCGCAAGGAGGTACCTTTTGTATGAACGGATAAGTGTGCGTTAGCTTTCGAGACGTTGAAGCATAAGTTGATAACCGCCCCTATTCTGACCGTGCCAGACAATTCCGAAGGATTGGTGATTCACAGCGACGCATCTGGGAAAGGATTGGGATGTGTTTTGATGCAGCATGGGAAGATTGTAGCATACGCATCGAGACAGTTGAAGACCTATGAGAAGAATTACCCAACTCATGACTTGGAACTTGCGGCTGTGACTTTCGCTTTGAAGGTTTGGAGACACTACCTTCTGGGCGAAAGGGTCGAAGTTTTTACTGATCATAAGAGCTTGAAGTATGTGTTCACACAGAAGGAGCTTAATATGAGGCAGCGTAGATGGTTGGAGCTGATGGCTGACTACGATCTTGATCTTAAGTACCATCCGGGGAAGGTTAACGTCGTGCCGGATGCGCTTAGTCGGTTACCAGCAATTCAGGTGTTAACTACGCAGAAGGAGATCGTTGAAAACTTTCGAAGATTTGACTTGGAGGTTGTGCTATCGCATTCTACGGGACAGTTGATGCAACTGCAAGCACAGTCATCATTGATCGAGAATATTAAAGCAGCACAATCGCAGGACCCTAGACTGCAAAAGTTTCGAGGACAGGTTGAAGCCGGACTACGAACAGATTTATTAATCCCCGAAGATGGTTCGTTGAGGTTTGGTACCCGTTTGTGTGTGCCAAAGGGAGATATTCGTGAAGAGCTTATGAAGGAGGCACACAGTTCAGCTTATTCTGTACATCCAGGAGGCACAAAGATGTACCGAGATATTCGACAGCATTTCTGGTGGGAAGGCATGAAACGGGAGATTTCTCGCTTTGTGGCAAAGTGCTTGGTGTGTCAGCAAGTTAAGGCTGAACATCAAAGGGTTGCTGGTTTATTGCAACCACTTCTGATTCCTCAGTGGAAGTGGGAACATATAACCATGGATTTCGTGACGGCTTTACCGCGAAGTCCAAAAGGCAACCATGCTATATGGGTGATTGTTGACCAATTGACCAAGGCAGCTCATTTTATTCCTTTTCGGGTTGGTCAATCAACAGAGACTTTGGCAGAGCGGTACATGCAAGAGATTGAAAGATTGCATGGAGTACCGGTGAGCATCGTGTCCGATCGGGACACTCGGTTCTTATCACACTTTTGGCGGAGTCTACAGGAAAGTTTGGGGACTCGATTGAAGTTTAGCACAGCTTATCATCCTCAAACTGATGGTCAGTCGGAGAGAATGATCCAAACTCTTGAGGATACGTTGAGAGCATGCAGGTTGGACTTCAAGGGGTCTTGGGAGGATCATCTACTTTTGGTGGAGTTATCTTACAACAACAGTTTTCAGGCAACTATTCAGATGGCTCCATTTGAAGCTTTGTATGGTCGTAAATGCCGTTCACCTGTTTGTTGGGACGATGTAGGTGAACGAAGATTATTGGGACCAGATTTGGTTGTGCAGACAGTTGAGAAGGTTAACCCTATCAGAAATCATATGAAGGCAGCACAGGATCGACAGAAGAGTTGGGCAGATACGTCAAGAAGACCTCTAGAGTTCGCCGTGGGTGATTTGGTATTCTTGAAGATATCACCGACTAGAGGGGTGATTCGTTTTGGAAGTCGGGGAAAGCTTAGTCCTCGATTCGTTGCACCCTTTGAGATCTTAGAGGGTGTTGGTGAGCTAGCGTATCGTTTGGCGTTACCGCAGTCCTTGGCGAATGTGCACGATCTGTTTCACGTATCTCAACTCCGTAGATATGTTCGAGATGAAACACACGTATTGGATCATTCGGAGCTAACAGTACGAGAAGACATGACTTTTGAGGAGCGACCGATTGGAATCGTGGATCGAAGGGAAAAGGTTCTTAAGAACAAGGTAATCCCTCGTGTGCTTGTTTCTTGGGGTAATCACTCGCATGGAGAGTCCACTTGGGAACGAGAAGATGAAATCCGGCAGAAGTTTCCTCACCTTTTCTTGTAGTTATCTATCTTTGTATTCTTGGAATTTCGAGAACGAAATTCTTTTTGTAGTTGGGTATAATGTAACACCCGAGCCCAATGCTACTAATTTCAGTTACCGTTCGAACGTAGTGTGACACTTATTTCATTTATCTTGCTTGATGGTTAATTATTGTAAATTCTACCCGGAAATTAATTTCTGCATATAACAATTTTTGGCATCTAAAATAAAATTAAAAATATTCATCTTGGCCTGCTTGACACCCCTAACCCTGTTGTAGCGTCCGTGCATCGTGTTCTCGTCCCGTTCAGTGAAACGGGCGAGTTTGGACGGCTACGTGCACGTACGTGTGTCCGTTTTGGGGGTATGCTTTTTGATCATAAAACACTTCATTTTAAATTTTGGATCCCGCCTAAAATTCTATTATTTCAATTTCAAATTTTTCGACCAGACCCGGGCGCGATTTGGAAATGTTTTATTTTGCGCCAAAATCCCAGATTTTAATATATTTAAACCATCATATATAATTTAGTTAACCATATAATATTTTTACAATCTTTTATATCCTTCTCAATTTATTCTCTCAGCCAATCGCAACCTCCCCCCTCTCTCTCTCTCTCCACTTTTTCTCTCTCTCTCGCTCTCTCTCTCTCTCCACTTTTTCTCTCTCTCTCTCATATATTCTCTCGTACTTCTCTTATCATTCTTTCTCTTCTTGCTTCATGTCTCGTTTCTCATTTTTTTTAACTGTTCTTTTGTTGCCGGAATTCCGTCGTGCCGGTGACGCTTCACGACGTTCCAGCGAGGTACCCCGACCCGTGTGGTTCCTTTTTCGTCGTTTGGGTTCATTCCGTGAACCGTGCGCCCGTCTCGAGTTTTCCCCGCCGACGGTTAACGTTCCGTTTTCCCGATTCGCGACCCATCGAGGCAAGTTAATCTTGCTACATGCTATATGATTCATTTTATACCTAATTAAATAAATACCATACCTATAGTTTAAATCTAGTGCCCCATGTTTAATTTTATAACATTTCGATGTTCCGTTTGCATCCGTTTATATCATATTAAATCTAGATCATGAAAACTTATCTTGTGACATACTAGATTACATTATACTGCATCCATATCAATTAAAATATATATCGTCGTAATATTTCTTATTATTATCTTTAATTAGTTTATAATCTGCATTTTATGATATTATATTTTTGAAAATATTATAGTTTACACATGAAACGTCGTTGAAAAAGCGGATACGACAAATCTGAAATTTACTGTACACCTTACCTTATAAACTTCATTATAAATCATAGAAAAATCATGAGTATACGTTCTTTAGTTCGTTACGAAGCTAACTAAGAATACTATAACTCTAAGAAATATTTACTTTCAAAATAAATTGTTTAAATAACGTAAAATGCAAATGAAAATGTCTCCAAACTGCTGTCCAGGGAAATTCCAGCAGCAAACTTTCAACTTCGAATGTTCATAACTTTTTGTAGGGACAACCTGAGATGCTTATACTTATAAAACTGAAAACCTTATTGAATTATCTTTGTTTTGGTATAAGACGCGTCCCTTTTGGAGAACGTTTGTTATTTTTAAGCTATTTTACAAATTAGGGTGACGCTGAATTTCTGAACGGAACTTTCTTCTGCATGGTTAATCAATACCACTTTTATAGTTATTAATCGCTTTGAATATGCTATCCATATTAATATTATTATATCAATATTTATATCACATATTGCTTAGTTGTACATCCCACATTACCATTTTATAGTTTTATAACTTTTCGGATACCCGTTTGCATCCATCGCATTTAAGATACATATAATTGCATCCATAGATCACATTACTACATAATAATGTGATATTAACACTCCATGTTTAATAAATTGCATCCTAATTAATATTGGAACTATAAATGTAACCCTAATCGATAACTGTGCATCCATATCCTTGAAATTATATCTATTTGCATATCATATTACATGTTCCAGTTCATTGTTCTGATAGTACTCATGCTTGTTTATTTATACACATGCTTATGTTAGTTTGATTATGAGCACCCACATGACATCTTGTGCTTCCTGACATGACCTGTTACACTTCCTACTTGACATGACATGGTACCGTACACTCTTGACATGACATGACACCTTTATACATTACCTGGCTTGACCTGATGTACCATGGCTTTACCTGTTACCTGATCTTGTGTCTAATGCCAACAAACATAACATGTAGTCCTCATGGACCGTTCCTGTTGTCTATCCAGACAAACCTGTTTACCTGATCCTGTGTTGGCATTAGTTTCTTGATTACTGGATACCCGACTTGACATACACATATAACTTGGGGGTATGGGGAAATCAAAGGTGAAATCTGACTTGTAACTCGACAGTTCACTACATGTATTGAGTGTACACATTCCTGTTTTGTGCCTAGCGGCATGTCTCAGTTTCAGCCAAGAATATTTTGACCGTGGTCCCGGGTATGTACGGGATACTATCGAGTGTACACATTCTTGTTTTGTGCCTAGCGGCATGTCTCGGCTGCAGCCGAGAATATTGTGGCCGTGGTCCCGGGTATGTACGGGATACTATTGAGTTACATCGATGATTCATCAATTTGGTTTCAAAGACTTTAGAACAGAGAACCTGATAGAACAATCCAGTTTACCCACTACACACTACTCTGTACTGCTCTGATTTATATTATTGTTACCCTTGCTTTATTCATGTTTATATTCGCATTGCCTGTTTACTATGTTATTACTTGATGACTTGACGTGCTGACGTCTGGGTTTTGCATGGCCCAGATTCTTCTACCTTGCTGCAGACTGATTAGGAGTTTTGCCGCTGTTAGACGAGCGGAGAGGTTCCTGTCGGTACGTAGTTTCACTCCAGGTGTTTCATTTATTATATCTTTTGGCTTCCGCATATTGTTATCTCTTGATTCTTTTACTCTGGCTTACGGACATGTACTAGGTAGTTAGTTTACTTTCCTGTTCTTGATATCTCCACAGCCGTAATGTGACTGTGGAAGAATTTTTACTATCCACAGGTAGCATGGTTGGCTATGTCACGTGCCCACTTTAGAGTACTTTGGGAAGCGGGGCGTGACGTGAAATAGACGAAATGATTGGGCAATCGCGACTTTCGCAATATAAAAGCTGAAATGATAGAGCATCGCGGAAAGAAAAATATATAAAATGAAAAATTTTGCCATGCAGGTGAGATCACATCGATCCCTGTATACAATCCAGGGGCGCAAACAAAGAGGGAATCATATCATCCCACCAGGCTCCATCAGAAAGATAGCCAAGTCTTGACGGTCACATCTGCATCCCAGAAGACCAACAACAGCGTTCCTCCTTATGCCAGCAGGGCACGGATGCGACACCAACAACGAAGCCATGGCATAGTCCCTAGTTCCAAGCCTCGATGGTTCATCGACAACCTAGAGACCACCTCGACATTCGTCTCGTTACATCAGACGCAATGTCAACAACGGAGTTCCTTCGCAGTCCAGCGGGATGCAAATGCCACGTCAATGAAAGACCTCACGGTCGAAACAAAGCGGAGTGACGGCAAAATCCCAGCTCCACCTCAGCATTCGTCTCGTTACAGCAGACGCAATGTCAACAACGACATTCCTTCGCAGTCCAACAGGATGCAGATGCAACGACAATGAAAGACCTCACGGTCGAAACAAAGTGGAGTGACGGCAAAATTCCAGCTGCACCTCGACATTTGTCTCGTTATAGCAGACGCAATGTCAACAACAGCGTTCCTTCGCAGTCCAGCGGGATGCAGATGCCACGTCAATGAAAGACCTCACGGTCAAAACAAAGCGGAGTGACGGCAAAATCCCAGCTCCACCTCAGTATTCGTCTCGTTACAGCAGACGTAATGTCAACAACGGCGTTCCTTCGCAGTCCAGCAGGATGCAGATGCAACGTCAATGAAAGACCTCACGGTCGAAACAAAGCGGAGTGACGGCAAAATCCCAGCTCCACCTCAGCATTCGTCTCATTACAGTAGACGCAGTTTCAACAACGGCGTTCCTTCGCAGTCCAGCAGGATGCAGATGCAACGTCAACAAAAGACCTTACGGTCAAAACAAAGCGGAGTAATGGCAAAATCCCAGCTCCACCTTAGCATTCGTCTCATTACAGCAGACACAATGTCAACAACGGCGTTCCTTCGCAGTCCAGCAGGATGCAGACGCAACGTCAACAAAAGACCTCACGGTCGAAACAAAGCGGAGTGACGGCAAAATCCCAGCTCCACCTCAACATTCGTCTCGTTACAGCAGACGTAATGTCAACAACGGCGTTCCTTCGCAGTCCAGCAGGATGCAGACGCAACGTCAACAAAAGACCTCACGGTCGAAACAAAGCGGAGTGACGGCAAATCCCAGCTCCACCTCAACATTCGTCTCATTACAGCAGATGCAATGTCAACAACGGTGTTCCTTCGCAGTACAGCAGGATGCAGACGCAACGTAAACAAAAGACTTCACGGTTGAAACAAAGCGGAGTGACGGCAAAATCCCAGCTCCACCTCAGCATTCGTCTTGTTACACCAGACAAGGTGTCACTACAGCATCCTTCCTCCAGCAGGATTCGGACGCGCAAAAACAACGAAGCAAAGGCAAAATTCCTAGCTTCAGGGTCTTGACAGGTAACACATATAAAACCTGAAAGACTATCGGAGATCATCCCACACCAGCACGGAGTGGTCACCACCTCGACGTTTGTCTCGATACAGTAGACGAGATGTCACCACAGCGTTCTTCCTCCAGCAGGATTCGGACACGCCAAAACAACGAAGCAAAGGCAAAATTCCTAGCTTCAAGGTCTTGAAGGTAACTCATATAAAACCTGAAAGACTATCGGAGATCATCCCACACCAGCGCGGAGTGGTCACCACCTCGACATTTGTCTCGATACAGTAGACGAGATGTCACCACAGCGTTCTTCCTCCAGCAGGATTCGGACGCGCCAAAACAACGAAGCAAAGGCAAAATTCCTAGCTTCAGGGTCTTGAAGGTAACTCATATAAAACCTGAAAGACTATCGGAGATCATCCCACACCAGCGCGGAGTGATCACCACCATGACATTCGTCTCGATACAGCAGACGCAATGCCAGCAAATGAAGCAAAGGCCAAATTCCTAGCTTCAGGGTCTTGACGGCAACTCATATAAAACCTGAAAGACTATCGGAGATCATCCCACACGGAGTGGTCACCACCTCGACGTTCGTCTTGATACAGCAGACAAGATGTCGCCACAGCGTTCTTCCTCCAGCAGGATTCAGACGCGACAATCAAACAACAGAGCCACGGCAAAATTCCTAGTTCCAAACCTCGACGGTTCACCAACAACCTAGAGACAACCGCGATATTCGTCTTGATACAGCAGACGCAATGCCAACAAATGAAGCAAAGGCCAAATTCCTAGCTTCAGAGTCTTGACAGCAACTCATATAAAACCTGAAAGACTATCGTAGATCATCCCACACCAGCGCGGAGTGGTTATGACTTATCGGGGCTCCCCAAACTGAGCTTAACCTCAAGTAAAGAGCGGCATGGCAAAATTCCTAACGCTTTCTCTTCCGGCGGTCAAACTGCCTAGGAAGATTGCTTGAAGACGTCTTGTCCAGCCCCCGAAGGGATCAGAGACATGACAGTCGCAAGGCTACTCGAACAGCAAGATCGCCTATCGATGAATACATCAGCCAATGCGACGGTACGACGGGCAAAACTCTAGTACCACAGACCCTAAAGGACCTCTGTCGTAAAGAGCAGAGGTTAATTGTGACATTAGGACATTCTTGCGAGAACATCTCGATTCGCGTCGACCCACAGAGAAATCAGCGTCTTTGCAGGAATATCTCGATTCGTCTCAACCCCAGGGAAATCAGTGTCCTTGGCAATACCTCGATTCAAGGAAATCAGCATCCTTGACGAGAGCATCTCGATTCGCATCGACCCGCAGAGAAATCAGCGTCTTTGCAGGAATACCTCGATTCGTTTCAACTCCGAGGAAATCAGTGTCCTTGGCGAAAACCTCGATTCAGGGAAATCAGCGTCCTTGACGAGAGCATCTCGATTCGCGTCGACCCGCAAAGAAATCAGTGTCTTTGCAGGAATACCTTGATTCGTCTCAACTCCGAGGAAATCAGCGTCCTTGGCAAAAACCTCGATTCAGGGAAATCAGCGTCCTTGATGAGAGCATCTCAATTTGCATCAACCTGCAAGGAAATCAATGTCTTTACAGGAATACCTCGATTCGTTTCGACTCCGAGGAAATCAGTGTCCTTGGAAAAAACCTCGATTCAGGGAAATCAGCGTCCTTGGCGAGAGCATCTCAATTTGCGTCGACCGGCAAAGAAATCAGTGTCTTTACAGGAATACCTCGATTCGTTTCAACTCCAAGGAAATCAGTGTCCTTGGCCAAAACTTCGATTCAGGGAAATCAGCGTCCTTGACGAGAGCACCTCGATTCGCGTCAACCCGCAGAGAAATCAGTGTCTTTGCAGGAATACATCGATTCGTCTCAACTCTAAGGAAATCAACGTCCTTGGCAAAAACCAATTCATGGAATCATCGTCCTTGACGAGAGCATCTCGACTCGTGTCGACCAGCAGAGAAATCAGCGTCTTTACAGAAATACCTCGATTCGTCTCAACTCCGAGGAAATCAGTGTCTTTGGCAAATACCACGATTCAGGGAAATCAGCGTCCTTGACGAGAACATCTCGATTCGCGCCGACCCGCAAAGAAATTAGTGTCTCTGCAGGAATATACAACGTCAGCAAAGCGGAGCCGCGGCAAAGTTCTCAGTTCCATGACTCGGCGGTGCACAGACAAACCAAAGTCAACCCTCGACCTCCCTGTTGAAGCAATGCTTTGACTCGGGAGTAGGTCAACTCATCAATCACTTACGAGTCCTCTCGACTTGTAAGGAAGAAAGTTCTCTTGTGAGATCCTTACGAATCTCAAGAGAAAACACACTTAGGAATCCTCACGATTCCTAAGGAGAAAATACACCTACGAGATTCTCTCGACTCGTAGGGAGAAAAAATCTTTATGAGACCGTCACAGCTCATAAAGTTGAAAAGTCTTAGGCAGCAGATCTGAACCTGTTTCTTAAGCCATCGCTTCTTATCTCGATTCAGGGAAATCAGCGTCCTTGGCGAGAACCTCTCGATTCATTTCGACCCGCAAGGAAATCAGTGTCTTTGCGAGAATCTCTCGATTCGTCTCAACTTGCAGGGAAATTAGTGTCCCTACGCATAAAGAAAATTTTCCTGTGGGATCCTTACGATTCTCAAGAGAAAACGCACTTAGGAGTCCTCACGACTCCTAAGGAGAAAAGACACCTACGAGATCCTCACGACTCGTAGGGAGAAAAGCCTTTGTGAGACCCTCACGGCTCATAAAGTTGGAAAGTCTTAGACAACAGATCCTAACCCTGTTTCTTAAGCCATCGCTACCATATAAAGAGTTAAAGATGAACTGTTATCTACCATCTATGGGCCACATTTGCCAAAGCTATATGCCACTGAAATGGGGAAGTTACTCATGAGCATATAAGCTACTTCACACCAGAGTAAAACATAAAGAAACAGAAGGGTGCAGCTCATGGACCTCAGGATTTGGAACTATATCCATTAAGAGTTGAGATTTGAGTCAATGATAGATGAGGACACTTGTGTCCGCTCGCTATCTTCTCAAACCAAGATTCTAAAGATTATATACCAACCCGAAACTGGTTATACGCTATGAAATACTTTGCACTACTTCACCCACGTATATACTTACGTGGGCAAAGTAGTGGGGGGCATTTGTTTCCCCAATTAAAGCAAAGCTCTGTTCAGAATTCAAAATTTGAATTAAAGTTGCGCTTTTATAAAAGCGCTGCCCTACAACTAGTGCATAGGCGCTAGCGCTAGATACGCTGTGCTCCAAGTAGCGCAATATGGGCAGAGCGCATAAGCGCTAGCGCTGGAACTAAATGTTTCTCACCGTTGGATCAAATATCCAACGTAAATGATTAAATCATCAATTAACAAGAATGAAATTCTGTTGAATCTTTCCAAACAGAAAAGATTGTGCCCTAAATTTGGAACACTGTTAGATCAATGATCCAATGATGATTAAAAATCACTAAAATACAGAAGAAATTCTGTAAAGGGGAAAGATTTCTCAATCTTGTTAAAACAAGAAGATTGTCTTCTGTAAACCAGAAGCCCTTAGATCAAAGATCCGACGGTGGGGAAATTCCCAAATCAATTAGAGAATAAATCTCTTTAACCGATTAAACAAATCAGCTTGCCCTATATAAAGGCCCCGAGACTTCAAGTCTCAAAAAGAGAAAAACCTCCCCAAAAAACTTAGAGAAATTCAAAAGAGCAATAAGACTTTTCTTCAAGGTAAGAATGAATGATGATGAACACAGAGATGAAATCATCTCATGATTAAGAAAGAAGAATTTATTTCTTTAAAAAGATCATAGATCTACAAAGACAAAAATTCTTTCACAAAGAGATCAAAAGATCTCATCATAAAATAAAAGAAGAACTTACTTCTCACAGATCATAGATCTATAAGACTAAAGTCTTTCTCAAAGAGATCATGAACATCTCATTATAAAAAGGAAGGGAGAATAATTCAATTCACTTAAAGATCATAGATCCATGAAGGCAAAGCCTTTCATCAATATAAGAGATTGAAACAAAATAAGAACGGTTGTTCTTAGATCCTGAGACAAAGTCTCTTTTAAAAGAACATAAATTGTTTCTCATATCATAAAATTGATCAGATGCGCTTTGCACTCTTGAACTGCGCTTCTGCGCTCTCTGGACTGGCGCTCAGCGCCAAATGCGCCACGTGTCAATCGTGCATGTACTGCTTAACAACTAGCGCCTTGCGCTTCTGAAATAGCGCACTGCGCTCATGGGCTAGCGCTCAGCGCCAAGCGCACCACTTGTCATTCACGTGTGCACCACTAAACTGAAAGCGCAATGCGCTCATAAACTGGCGCAATGCGTCCCTCATCTGGTGCTTAGCGCCAAACGCGACACGTGTCCCTCACATGTGCGCTATTTGGCAGAAGCGCACTGCGCTCTTTGACTGGCGCAAAGCACCAAGCGCACCACGTGCTCCTCACGTGTGCGCTGACAGAACATAAATTGTTCTTTAATAAGCCTCAGAGCTATTATTAGTGCTCGGCACTAAAAGACAGAAATGATGTCATAATCCAAATCAATGCTCAGCATTGTTAAAAGGGCCAAGCCCAAACAAATGTTCAACAGCCCAAAAATAAATGTTAAATATTTTAACTAGATTAGACTTAGCCCAAGATTGGCCATAAGTCCTCAATTTAGATTAACTGAGCCCATATGCTCACAAATCTTTTGATCTTAGCCCCAAATTGGACTATAGATCTTTCAACCAAAATTGGTTCAAGGGTACATCTCTGAACCCCTCTGATATATGTCGTTGTAATCCTTCAACGTCTTTAGAGAGGTGACAGGTCCCGACAACCATATGTTCCATAGACTATGACGTCTTTAAACTGGACTGTGGGGTCCTTAAACCCATGGACTATGATGGCCTTAACTTGGGACTGTGGGGTCCTTGAACCCATGGACTATGATGTCCTTAACCTCGGACTGTGGGGTCCTTAAACCCATGAACTATGATGTCCTTAACCATGGACCACCATGTCCTTAAACTGGTAATCGACCGCAAAGTCCCTAAACTAAACAATAGAACCCAAATGCTCTTTTGTTGGATCTAAACGATCCCGTTAAGTTAATCTTAGTCTAAAATTAGACTAACGTATTCTTAACAAAAGTTTAAGTGGATCTTAGTCTCAAATTTGTTGAAGTCAAAATTTGCACCCCGGTTGACCAAGTCAAAGTCAAGGTCAACCCCAAGCCAGGTGGGCCCAAGCCCAAGCAAAAGGGCCAATGCCCAGGTCGAGCCCGAACACGTAGCGTCCGGCCTTCCGCCATGCCAAAATAAAAAGTCATGTAATAAATAATTTTTATGTAATTTTTTATGCATGAATGTAAACAAAATGGGCATTAAAGCCAAATTTTTGTAAAGCCCATGGCTTATGTGCAAAAAGAAATGGCATATGAGCCATGGGATAGGCAAAAAGCCATTTTGTAAAGCCCAAGGGGCTATATGTAAACATGTAAGCCTATATAAGGCAACATGATGATGAATAAAATAACACTTTTCATTCCCCTCAAAAATCTTGGGCTTTTGCCTCTTTCCCTTCCCTGAAGGTTCCAAGCCTTCTTCTTTCTTTTGAATTAAATCAAGAGTTTTACTCTTCTTTTTTCAAAACCAAATAGTTTTTCACCATAAAACCCACAAAGGGGAAATTGGATCTACCATCAGATCTCAAAAAGAAGAGATTTTTAAAATCCCACATCTCTTGATCTTCAAGATCCAGCAACTAGAGGAGAAGAAGAACCATTTTCATCAACCCCAAAACATCTTAGGAGTCTATATATATATATATATATATATATAATAAATATTTCCTGTCTGAAGCATAGCTTCTAGTTCTGGGACTAAAAGCCCCCTTTTTTTCTCGCCGGCGCCCAAGCGCTCAAGCGCCAAGCGGCCACGTGCCGACACGTGGCGCGCTAGCGCTCGAGCGCAGAGCGCCCACGTGCCGACACGTGGCGCGCTGGCGCTCGAGCGCCCTGCGCTCAAGCGCAAAGCACCCACGTACCGACACGTGGCGCGCTTGCGCTCCAGCGCCCAGCGCTCAAGCGCAAAGCACCCACGTGCCGACACGTGGCGCGCTTGCGCTCAAGCGCAAAACGCCCACGTGCCGACACGTGGCGCGCTAGCGCTCAAGCGCCCTGAGCTCAAGCGCAAAGCGCCCACGTGCCGACACGTGGCGCGCTTGCGCTCCAGCGCCCAGCGCTCAAGCGCAAAGCGCCTACATGCCGACACGTGGCGCGCTAGCGCCTAAGCGCACAACACCTAAGAGCACAGCGCTCAAGGCGCTGACCCCACGCGTCCTTTGGGCGCTTTTCCCCTTATATATATATATATATGTGTGTGTGTGTGTGTACAGACACATACACATACTCCACGACACTGTCCCTGTTAGAAAAAATTTCTGATGGGGCGCTGTCCCGCACCCCGCAAGGGGGCTGCTAGCCCCCTTGACCCCCAGCCCGCTATCCGGGTAGCGGGACCCCCGTAAAAACTCTGCGTGGCTCCCGATATATCCAAGCTCCCTCCAAAACAAAACACATGTACACTACACATTGAGTTCACATGACCAGTTTAACCCGTCAATCGGAGGTTCCCTCGCTCCAAAGACGAGGGGTAATTAACGGCAGCTTAGTCCGCGGCTGCCGGAGATTCGAATCCCCGCAATCAATAAACCCCGGCCTACCCTAGGCAGGGGGAATCTGTAGTACGCCTGACAAGCGTGCGCGTATTCCCATCTCAATGGGGTGACGAAAAACACCCTACAGATTCTGGCACGCCCGGTGGGACCTATCTCTCCTCCCATATTTCGGGTTAAACGTTCATGCGAACTCAATCAATATACATATCTATATTTATACTAAAATGATGCTTTTTCATGCAGGTCTTCGAGCAATCACTTTTCAACAATGTCTCCAATGATGAACTCAGCTCTCAGCACGGCTCCCATCTCATACACGATGAAGATGGACTCCCGGACGGTCCTCCCGGCCAGTCTCGGGCGACAATAGGAGGAGTCGCCGCTACCATTTGGCTCTATTATGTTCGTGTCTGCTAACGCCGTCCCGGCTCCTCAAGCTCCGGTAGCAGACAAACCGGTCTCAAAAGGGAAAAGGCCGAATGTCATGGTTGCGAGGGCACCTCTGCCCAAGCACAAATCCGTTTCCAAACGACCCTCCATCGCTCCAGCTGGGGGCAGGGCCATCAACGTCAACGAAGCAACGGGGCATCTCGGGCAAGCTCCAGCGGTACCCCCGACAACTGCTCGATCGGGTGCCTCCTCTAAGCTCCCCGCTAATCAACTCACAATGGCTTCCCGGATAACGGATGCCCGCCAAGCCTTCAAAATCGAGAAGCTGAAGCAAAAGCGGCTCAGATATAGAGCCAACAAAAGGGCTAGGGCTCTGGCCATGTTAAAATTTATGAATTTCCAAACCCCGGACCGCTCTGCGAAACCAGCTGCCAGTGATGAAAGAATGGCTGAGTGTGTTATTCACACTATCTACATGGTCGGACATGAAGAAACAAATCCTCCTCTTCTTCACAGCCATGGTGTTGATATGATTGACGCTACCCAGCATCGGCTTGATCTAAGTGATGAAGAGCCCGCTCAGGCCGATAAGCCAGAGGAGCCCGTGGTTCCTGCGGAATTGAGCTCAGGAAATAAAGATGACCCGGTTGTCATAGCCGGAACTACAGAACAAGCATTATTCCAATGGCTTCAAAGGCAATTTCAGGACAGGGATAAGAAGATGGCCGAGGTCCATTCCAAAGTTGACGAGCTAGAAAACGTCGTGGCAGATCTCATGAACCAATTCGCCCGATTGCAATTACAGCAGAATCAAATGTTGGTTCACGAGCTAGGGGTTGATATCCGAAGGCAGCCAACTGATATCCCCTTCAACCTAAGAGCGGAGCGCCTTCATGAAAAACGGTCGCGATCAGCCTCCAGTCCTTCCGATACATACGCCGGGAGGGAATCGCCTCTGAAAGAGAAACTGGAAAAAGTCTATTCCTTCAAAAGGGAAAAAGTCCACAAGATATTCAGAGACGCCCTAAGAAACGGTCTACAACTGCCAGAATCAAAGAGACCGCAAGAAGCGAATATGACCGACGACCCAGAATATTGCCCCTATCACAGGGTGATAGGTCATGCCATTGAGGACTGCTTCGTCTTCAAAGATTGGGTCGAAAGGCAATACAAGACGGGAGAGATAGAACTGTCTAGAGGTGTGTTGGCGAACAGTCAAGCTACGACCGTCGATTCCATACAAATGGAGACCGAAGCCTTTCGGGAACCCAATCCTTCCAGACATGTGCCATTATCTGAAAAGGGCGAACCAAAGACTGATCGGCCTCAAGAACCAGCATCAATAAGGGCACCTACTCTAATGGAGAGAAAGAAGAAGGTGTACTCCTTTAGGAGGGATGAAGTCCGCAAAATATTCGTGGACGCCTTGAACAACGGTCTGCAACTGCCTGTTCCAAAGAGGCCACATGAAATGAACATGACCGGCAATCCCATATACTGCCCATATCATAGAATGGTGAGTCATACAATCGAAGACTGCTATATTTTCAAAAATTGGATGGAGAACCAATACAAGCTTGGAAAAACCTCACAGTCCTCGGATGTATCGGTAAGCCACAGGGCTGCGGTCATCAACACAGCTCCGCCAAGATCAAAGTTCAAGGGGCTAGGATAAGCAAAGAGGACCACCACGTCATTAAACTGGAAACAATCAACCACCACGTCATTAAACTGGGAACAATCGACCTCTAAGTCGTTAAATTAGGAATGTAAAAATATATGTATACATATATATGTAAATAAACAAAAAATGTGTAAATAAAAGAAAAATAAAATAAAGCCGAAATGATGGGGCAACTCGCAATAAAAATCAGCGAGTAAAATAAAGATGAAAATAAAGCCGAAATGATGGGGCAATCGCGAATAAAAGCTGAAATGATAGGGCAATCGCGATCTTCGCGATAAGAAAAGCTGAAATGATAGAGCAATCGCGGTAAAACAAAAACAAAAAAAACAAAAAAAGTGGCGAATGATGAGTCGCTCCTGGTATCATATTCCAGTGCAGCGATGCAGACGCCAACAAAAATTCAAATTTCCAAAATTCTCCCGGCCTTACGGTTAGTCCCCAAATTGACTGCCGTATACAATCCACGGGCTCAAAAAATTCTCATCACACTCATGCCCCACTGCAATCATCAGTTACGCGGCTGGTCTCCGCCTTTGGAATTATGCTCCATTGAGAAAACCCACTCATGTGTCCTCACGACACATGAGGAGAACAAACCTTTGTGGGATCCTTACGACTCACGAAGGAAAAACACACTTGGGAGTCCTCACGACTCCTAAGGAGAAAATACACCTGCGAGATCCTTACGACTCGCAGGGAGAAAATGCTTTCATGAGACCCTCACGGCCCATAAAATTGAAAAGCCTTAGGTGACAGGGACCTAAACCTGTCTCCTAAGCCACCGCTTCCCAATAAGCAACGGTGAATGATGAGTCGCTCCTGGTACCATATTCCAGTGCAGCGATGCAGACGCCGTCCAAAACTCAAATCCCCAAGTGGAGAATGATGAGTCACTCCTGGTACCATATTCCAGTGCAGCGTCGCAGACGCCAACCAAATTCCAAACTTAAATCCCAAACGGCGAATGATGAGTCGCTCCTGGTACTACATTCCAGTGCAGCGATGCAGATGCCAACCAAATTCCAACTCCCATACCCCAACGGCGAATGATGAGTCGCTCCTGGTACCATATTCCAGTGCAGCGATGCAGACGCCAACAAAGTCCCGAAATTTTTCTGGCCCTACGTTCTGGATCATACATCCTGCAAAACCGTATACAATCCACGGGCGTAAAACGATCCCAATCTCTCCCAAGTCCTACCGGTGAGACCACATTCAAAGTCCCACCAAAAATTAAAAAAAAATTATTAATTAAAAAATAATAATAAAAAAATAAAAAAAAAACGGTATGTCCACAAGCAAAATGGGCACGGATGAAAACCCGAAAGGGCTCCGTGAGTAAAAATAGCAGGACTGCCGGCGAGTTTGTGAAAACCCGAAAGGGCGCAAACTCGTAAAAAAAAGAGATAAAATGCACTCGCAAAGTCCTCTCGACTTTGTGAGGAGAAAATTCCCGCGTGAGATCCATACGACTCACAAAGGAGCCACACACTTAGGAGTCCCCACGACTCCTAAGGAAAAAAAATGCCTACGAGATCCTTTCGACTCGTAGGGAGAAAATGCTTTTATGGGACCTTTACGGCCCATAAAATCGAAAAGCCTTAGGTGATAGGGATCTAAACCTGTCTCCTAAGCCACCAATTCCCAAATTCTTCCGGGGCAAATGATGAGTTGCTCCTGGCATTATTCCAGTGCAGCAATGCAGATGCCGACAGAAAACTAATTCCCAAATCCTCTCAAGACAGATGACGATTCGCTCCCGGCACTATATTCCAGTGTAGCGATGCTGATATCAACTCAGATCAAACAAATCAAACCAACCAATTCCAACATCGACCTCTGCGTCAAACAACAGATACTCCATCTCAGGGACACGTCAACCATTCGATACTCCGTCTCGGGGAAACGTCAAGCAGACACTCCGTGCCGGGGGAACATCGACAACCAGACACTCCGTCTCGGGGACACGTCAACCAGTCGATACTCCGTCTCGGGGAAACGTCAAGCAGACACTCCGTGCCGGGGGCACATCGACAACAGACACTCCACCTCGGGGAAACGTCGACCAGCGACACTCCGTGCCGGGGGCACGTCTACCAAATCGCTCCGGATCAGAGCGTCGACCGTCTATGTCGCAAAAAGGGCAGTGCAGGCTCCCCAAAAATCGGGAACCCAAATCACTCCGGATCAGAGTGTCGACCGTCTACGTCGCAAAAAGGGCAGTGCAGGCTCCCACAAATTGGGAACCCAAATCGCTTCGTAACAGAGCGTCAACCGTCTATGTCGCAAAAAGGGCAGTGCAGGCTCCCCAAAAATCGGGAACCCAAATCGCTCCGGATTATAGCGTCGACCGTCTACGTCACAAAAAGGGCAGTGCAGGCTCCCCAAAAATCGGGAATCCAAATCGCTCCGGATCAGAGCGTCGACCGTCTATGTCGCAAAAAGGGCAGTGCAGGCTCCCCAAAAATCGGGAACCCAAATCGCTCCGGATCAGAGCGTCGACCGTCTATGTCGCAAAAAGGGCAGTGCAGGCTCCCCACAAATTGGGAACCCAAATCGCTCCGGATCAGAGCGTCGACCGTCTACGTCGCAAAAAGGGCAGTGCAGGCTCCCCACAAATTGGGAACCCAAATCGCTCCGGATCAGAGCGTCGACCGTCCACGTCGCAAAAAAGGGCAGTGCAGGCTTCCCACAAATTGGGAACCCAAATCGCTTCGTAACAGAGCGTCGACCGTCTATGTCGTAAAAAGGGCAGTGCAGGCTCCCCAAAAATCGGGAACCCAAATCGCTCCGGATTAGAGCGTCGACCGTCTACGTCGCAAAAAGGGCAGTGCAGGCTCCCCAAAAATCGGGAACCCAAATCGCTCCGGATCAGAGCGTCGACCGTCTACGTCGCAAAAAGGGCAGTGCAGTCTCCCACAAATTGGGAACCCAAATCGCTTCGTAACAGAGCGTCGACCGTCTATGTCACAAAAAGGGCAATGCAGGCTCCCCACAAATCGCTCCGGATCAGAGCGTCGACCGTCTACGTCGCAAAAAGGGCAGTGCAGGCTCCCTACAAATCGGGAACCTAAATCGCTCTGGATCAGAGCGTCGACCGTCCACGTCGAAAAAAAGGGCAGTGCAGGCTTCCTACAAATCGGGAACCCAAATCGCTCCGGATCAGAGCATCGACCGTCTATGTCGCAAAAAGGGCAGTGCAGGCTTCCCACAAATCGGGAACCTAAATCGCTCTGGATCAGAGCGTCGACCGTCTATGTCGCAAAAAGGGCAGTGCAGGCTCCCCACAAATCGGGAACCCAAATCTCTCCGGATCAGAGCGTCGACTGTCTATGTCGCAAAAAGGGCAGTGCAGGCTTCCCAAAAATCGGGAACCCAAATCGCTCCGTATCAGAGCGTCGACCGTCTATGTCGCAAAAAGGGCAGTGCAGGCTTCCTACAAATCGGGAACCCAAATCGCTCCGGATCAAAGCGTCGACCGTCTATGTCGCAAAAAGGGCAGTGCAGGCTTCCCACAAATCGGGAACCCAAATCGCTCCGGATCAGAGCGTCGACCGTCTATGTCGCAAAAAGGGCAGTGCAGGCTTCCTACAAATCGGGAACCCAAATCGCTCTGGATCAGAGCGTCGACCGTCTATGTCGCAAAAAGGACAGTGCAGGCTTCCCACAAATCGGGAACCCAAATCGCTCCGGATCAGAGCGTCGACCGTCTATGTCGCAAAAAGGGCAGTGAAGTCTCCCACAAATCGGGAACCCAAATCGCTCCGGATCAGAGCGTCGACCGTCTATGTTGCAAAAAGGGCAGTGCAAGCTTCCTATAAATCGGGAACCCAAATCGCTCCGGATCAGAGCGTCGACCGTCTATGTCGCAAAAAGGGCAGTGCAGGCTCCCCAAAAATCGGGAACCCAAATCGCTCCGGTTCAGAGTGTCGACCGTCCATGTCGCAAAACGGGTAGTGCAGGCTTCCCAAAAATCGGGAACCCAAATCGCTCCGGATCAGAGCGTCGACCGTCTATGTCGCAAAAAGGGCAGTGCAGGCTTCCTACAAATTGGGAATCCAAATCGCTCCGGATCAGAGCGTCGACCGTCTATGTCGCAAAAAGGGCAGTGCAGGCTTCCCACAAATCGGGAACCCAAATCGCTCCGGATCAGAGCGTCGACCGTCTATGTCGCAAAAAGGGCAGTGCAGGCTTCCCACAAATCGGGAACCCAAATCGCTCCGGATCAAAGCGTCGACCGTCTATGTCGCAAAAAGGGCAGTGCAGGCTTCCTACAGATCGGGAACCCAAATCGCTCCGGATCAGAGCGTCGACCGTCTATGTCGCAAAAAGGGTAGTGCAGGCTTCCCACAAATCGGGAACCCAAATCGCTCCGGATCATAGCGTCGACCGTCAATGTCGCAAAAAGGGCAGTGCAGGATTCCCACAAATAGGGAACCCAAATCGCTCCGGATCAGAGCGTCGACCGTCCATGTCGCAAAACGGGCAGTGCAGGCTCCCCACAAATCGGGAACCAAATCGCTCCGGATCAGAGCGTCGACCGTCCATGTCGCAAAAAGGGCAGTGCAGGCTTCCTACAAAGCAGGAACCATATCACTACGGGCCAGGGAAACGTCTACCACGGACACTCCGTCTCGGAGACGCATCAAGCGTCGACCGTCCACGTCATAAACAGGGCAGTGCATCCCAAAAAGTGGGAAACAAGGCAAGTCGCCTCCACGTGAAAGATGATCCATCAATTTCATGCACACGACTCACATATGTGGTGTGCATTTATTGATGGGGGACACTTTGTTGAAGTCAAAATTTGCACCCCGGTTGACCAAGTCAAAATCAAGGTCAACCCCAAGCCAGGTGGGCCCAAGCCCAAGCAAAAGGGCCAATGCCCAGGTCGAGCCCGAACACGAAGCGTCCGGCCTTCCGCCATGCCAAAATAAAAAGTCATGTAATAAATAATTTTTATGTAATTTTTTATGCATGAATGTAAACAAAACGGGCATTAAAGCCAAATTTTTGTAAAGCCCGTGGCTTATGTGCAAAAAGAAATGGCACATAAGCCATGGGATAGGCAAAAACCCATTTTGTAAAGCCCAAGGGGCTATATGTAAACATGTAAGCCTATATAAGGCAACATGATGATGAATAAAATAACACTTTTCATTCCCCTCAAAAATCTTGGGCTTTTGCCTCTTTCCCTTCCCTGAAGGTTCCAAGCCTTCTTCTTTCTTTTGAATTAAATCAAGAGTTTTACTCTTTTTTTTTTCAAAACCAAATAGTTTTTCACCATAAAACCCACAAAGGGGAATTTAGATCTACCATTAGATCTCAAAAAGAAGAGATTTTTAAAATCCCACATCTCTTGATCTTCAAGATCCAGCAACTAGAGGAGAAGAAGAACCCTTTTCATCAACCCCAAAACATCCTAGGAGTCTAACTCCATATATATATATATATATATATATATATATATATATATATATATATATATATATATATATAAAATAAATATTTCCTTTCTGAAGCATAGCTTCTGGTTCTGGGACTAAAAGCCCCATTTTTTCTCGCCGGCGCCCAAGCGCTCAAGCGCCAAGCGCCCACGTGCCGACACGTGGCGCACTGGCGCTCGAGCGCAGAGCGCCCAAGTGCCGACACGTGGCGTGCTGGCGCTCGAGCGCAGAGCGCCCACGTGCCGACACGTGGCGCGCTTGCGCTCCAGCGCCCCGCGCAAGCGCAAAGCGCCCACATGCCGACACGTGGCGCGCTTGCGCTCCAGCTCCCCGCGCAAGCGCAAAGCGCCCACATGCCGACACGTGGCGCGCTTACGCTCAAGCGCAAAACGCCCACGTGCCGACACGTGGCGCGCTTGCGCTCAAGCCCCCAGTGCTCAAGCGCAAAGCGCCCACATGCCGACACGTGGCGCGCTTGCGCTCCAGCGCCCTGCGCTCAAGCGCACAGCTCCCACATGCCAACACGTGGCGCGCTCGCGCTCAAGCGCCCAGCGCTCAAGCGCAAAGCGCCTACATGCCGACACGTGGCGCGCTAGCGCCTAAGCGCACAGTACCTAAGCGCACAGCGCTCAAGGCGCTGACCCCACGCGTCATTTGGGCGCTTTTCCCCTTTTTTTTATATATATACATGTATATATATGTACTAACACATACACATACTTTACGACATTGTCCCTGTTAGAAAAAATTTTCTAACGGGGCACTGCCCCGCACTCCGCAAGGGGGCTGCTAGCCCCCTTGACCCCCAGCCCTCTATCCGGGTAGCGGGACCCCCGTAAAAACTCTGCGTGGCTCCCGATATATCCAAGCCCCCTCCAAAACAAAACACACGTAAACTGCACATTGAGTTCGCATGACCAGTTTAACCCGTCAATCGGAGGTTCCCTCGCTCCAAAGACGAGGGATAATTAACGGCAGCTTAGTCCGCGGCTGCCGGAGATTCGGATCCCCATAATCAATAAACCCCGGCCTACCCTAGGCAGGGGGAATCTGTAGTACGCCTGACAAGCGTGCGCGTATTCCCATCTCAATGGGGTGACGAAAAACACCCTACAGAGACTAACGTATCCTTAAACCCAACCCCAAACCCAAATCTAAGAGAATATGGATTTGGACTAATCCACGCCCTACGGGCAACAACATAAATTAGTCTCCGTACACAATCCACGGGCAACAAAAAATGAAACAAACACCCACGACACGAAGTGACCATCTGGAGAAGGAGAAAGTTGTTACCGCGATGCGGTAGCGTAATTAACTGCAGGGGCTTACACCTGCAGGGAAGAGCGTCCCCACAATTAAAAACCCCTCAACGAGGGGGAATCTAATGAAGTCTGCTGCATCGGCCGCATCCGTTTAAACCTTCGATATACGGTGCCATAAATCAACTTGGTATCTTCGGAGAGGTGGACGGATAGCACCAATTAGCATATGCCCCGAATTCAGGCAAGACGGACCCGCGCGGTCGCGTCTCCGTGTTCGGAGGGGAACATTTATCACATTATACATCCATATTAAAGTTTTACCGTTTTCGGATACCCGTATGCATCCATATCATTTAATATACATGTAGCTGCATTTACAGATCATATTAATTCATGTTATTATTGTAGTAGCACCTCATGCTTAATAGTTGCATCCCACTTAGTCTCGGAGCTGTAAATGTAACCCCTGATCGATATTTGTGCATCCATACCATTAATTATATATCTAGTTGCATGCCATGTCACGTTATTTCATATTACTGCTACATTAACACCCCATGCTAGATAATGTGTATCCTACATAGTAATGGAACTATAGTTGCAACCCCTGATAGTTATTTATGCATCCATGTTTTATTGTGTATCCATACCATTAATTCTGCATACCTAACTGCATGTCATATTACATTAACTCATATTATTATTAATTTAGTCCCCCATACTTGATAATGTGCATCCTACATAGTCATGATGTAACCCCTGATAAATATTTGTGCATCCATGTTTTTATCGTGCATCCGCACTTGCGACAGTTTGTTATAAGCACCATTTTGGTATACTGTGCACCCCTGATATGACCTGTTACACTACTGCTTGACTTGATACCTGATCCTGTTTCTAATGCCAACAATCCCGACATGTTGTCCTGATGGATATATCTTGTTGTCTGTATAAACAAACTTGTTCCTGCTTGATCCTATGTTGGCATTAGCTTCAGATCTATCAATACCAGACTTGAACACATAACTTGGGGGTATGGGGAAATCAATGATGAAACCTGACTTGTAACTCGACAGTTTGATGCTTATACTGATCAGTTTTACGGGCTAGGCCAGCCCCGGGATGATGCTGCTGACATCACTCGTCTGTACATGTTACCTGTTTACTGTCTAGCTGCACGTCTCGGATTCAGCCCAAGAGTCTTGACCGTGGTCCCGGGCATGCATGGGATACTATTGAGTTACATCGGCGATTCATTAAAATGATTTCACAGACTTGAGAGTAGTTAACCCAGAAGCACAGTTTAGTTTTATCGCTGCACTTCACCTATACTGTTACACTTCACTGTTCGATATCCCTGCTTACTTATTACATTCATGTTATCATTTATAATTCATGCCTGCATATCCTGTTACCCCTGATTATATTAATGTTGATATTGTAACGCGCTGACGTCTGGGTTTTGCATGGCCCGGAACCGCTACCCTTGTCGCAAGCCGAGCAGGAGTACTTCAGCCGGCAGGCCGAGCAGTGAGGACCTGTTAGTATTCTAGTTTAGTTTCCTTTCAACATTTTTTTATTTCCTGATGTGAGCCCGTATTTGGGACGTACCTTCTAGATTGTTATTGTTTTGGATTTACTGCTTCCGCATATTATTTCTTGACTCTTTTATTCTGGCATATGGACATGTACTAGATAGTTTATTTCATTTCTACTGTTCTGGATATCTCTAGACAGCCGTAATGTGACTGTGGAGGGATGTTTCCTAGCCACAGGTAGCATGGTTGGCTCTGTCACGTGCCGATCTTAGCGCACTCTGGGAAGCGGAGCGTAACACCGCTTGAGGCCCATAAGTCACTCCTCCGACAGGGACGGAGTGGGAGTTGTTGCAGTTGAAAGCCATTGATCTTCTGTTTTCTGCACGGAGTAAGACACCAAATCTTAGTACCTCGAATTCAGGGGCAACCATAGCAAACCATGATTCGTTCGCGAAACACGACACACGAAGTGTGGAGTGGAAAGAGGAAAAGGTCCCACCAGGCGTAACAGAATCTGTTTACCGCCGAAAACGGGGACGAAACCGCGTAGGTCGTCTTGCCTGAATTTGGGGGCAGATACTATTTGGGTTTTATCTGTTCACCTCTCCGAAGATGCCAAGTTGATTTATGGCACCGTGCATCGGAGGTTTAGACGGATGCGGCCATTGTAGCAGACTTCGTCAGATTCCCTCTCATTTGAGGGGTTTTTGATTGTGAGGACGCTCTTCCCTGCATGCGCAAGCCCCTGCAGTTAATTACGCTACCGCATCGCGGTAACCAATTTCTCCTTCTCCAGATGGTCACTTCGTGTCGTGTATGTTTGTTTTATTTTTGATTGCCTGTGGATTGTATACGGAGACTAATTTATGTTGTTGCCCGGCCCGTAGGGCGTGGGATAGTCCAAATCCGTATTTTCTTAGATTTGGATTTGGGTTGGGTTTAAGGATCGTTAATCTCATTTGAGACTAAGATAAACTTAAACGTTTGTTAAGGATACACTAGTCTAATTTTTAGACTAAGATCTACTTAACAGGATCATTAGATCCAACAAAAGAGCATTTTAGGCTCTATTGTTTTAGTTTAGGGACATTGCGGTCCAGTTTAAAGACATCATAGTCTGTAAAGTTTAAGGACATCATAGTCCATGAGTTTAAGGACCTCACAGTCCGTGGTAGTTTAGAGAGATTATAGTCTGTAAAGTGTAAGGACATCATAGTCCATGAGTGTAAGGACCCCACAGTCCGTGGAATGTCTGGTTGTCGGGACCCTTCACCTCTCTGAAGACGTTGAAGGATTACAATGACAAATATCAGAGGATGAAGAGATGTACCCTTGAACCAATATTGGTTGAGAGATCTGTAGTCAAATTTGGGACTAAGATCAAAGATTTGTGAGCATATGGGCTCAATTAATCTGAATTGGAGATATGTGGCCAACTTGGGCTCGACCCATTCAGTCTAAATGTTGGACATTTAATTAGGCTCAGTCATTTTTCATTTAACAATGCTGAGCATTGGTCCTGACAACTTTTTGTCTTTTATTGAGTGCTGAGCACTCATTATAACTCTGGGGCTTTTTCATTTAAAGAATAATTTATGTTCTCTCAGCGCACACGTGAGGAGCACGTGGCGCGCTTGGCGCCGAGCGCCAGTAAATGAGCGCAGAGCGCTTCTTGTGATGTAGCGCACACGTGAGGAGCACGTGGCGCGCTTGGCGTTGTGCTCCAGTCAATGGGCGCAGAGCGCTAGTCAATGAGCGCAGAGCGCTTCTGATGAAATGGCGCACACGTGAGGAGCACGTGACGCGCTTGGCGTTGTACACCAGACAATGAGCGCTGAGGTGCTTCTTTAAATTTGGAGCGCTAAGGCTCTGCAGCGCTGTGCGCTGGATTTGGAGCGCTGAGGCGCTTCTTTAAACTTGGAGTGCTAAGGCTCTTTTTAGGCAGCTTTGCGCTCTGAGAATTAAATTCTATTTTATAAGAGACTTTGTCTCATGGATCTAAGAACAAAGTTCTTATTTTATAGGAGATGTTTCAATCTCTTATGTTTTTGGTGAAAGGCTTTGCCTTTATGGATCTGTGATCCTAAGAGAATTGAGTTATTCTCCCCTCTTTTTATAATGAGATGTTATGATCTCTTTTGTGAAAGACAATTTGTCTTAAAGATCTATGATCTGGCAAAAGAATTAAGTTCTTTTTCTGATGAGATTCTTTGATCTCTTTATTTTACCTTGAAGAAATTCTTCTTCTGCCAAGAGCTTGCTCTTCTCTCTGAACTTTCTCAAAGTTTGGGGGGGTTCCTCTCTCTAAGACTTGAAGTCTTCGGCCCTTTATATAGGGGAGGCTGATTTGTTGAATCAGTTGAAGAGATCTTTTCTCTAATTGATTTGGGAATGTTTCTCACTGTTGGATCTTTGATCCAAGGGCTTCTGTTTTACAGAAAGCAATTTTCTTGTTTTTAACAAGATTGGGAAAATCTTTTCTCATACAGAACTTATTCTGTATCTTGGTAATTTTTAATCACCATTGGATCTTTGATCCAACGGTGTATTAATTTTCAGAGGTAATTTGATAATTTTTAGTCATCTTTGATCCAAGAGTGAGGAACATTTAGTTCCAGCGCTAGCGCTCTCGTGCTTTGCACGTGAGCGCTACATCAGAGTCTTTGACTCTGGGTGCTAGCGCACTCGTGCTTTGCACGTGAGGCGTTGCCTTAGAGTCTTTGACTCTCAGCGCTGGCGCTCTCGTTCTTTGCACGTAAGGTGCTGCCTTATTACCGAAGGTGTCTTTTCACCTTCTTTCTCCGTTTTTTCATGGTCAAACTTCTCTTTCTCAGAGCTTGAAAATAGTTCCATCATACACAGTATTTTCTGTGCCTAGACTTAAATGTCCCCCCTTTATAATCTAAAGCAATGCTTCTCTTTTTCTCTCATTTTCAGAGAATCATCTTAACAGAGAAGAGCTATGGCTTGTAATCGTCCACATGCTCGCCGACAGCCATGGGAGGTCCCATCGAGGAAATTGTTCCTCATTTTGCCGCACGCTTGGTGAACTCTGCTCTCATGGATGACCAATGCGATACGGTGTTGTACGAACTTTTGACTCGTAGGGGATCTCCCCTCCCCATCGGCTCCATTTGTCTTCGGATGGTCTTCTTGTCCGTGCTCGATGGCATCCTTCCTCATCCAGCTGTAACACTTTGAATTTCCGTTTGAGTGCTTTTCGTGATAATTAGTGATTGTACGTGTTATTATATATGTGTTCATAGGATTATTAGTTATATTTAGTAGTGTTTGCATATTGGGAATTTTCTTGTGTTAGTGCACACATGCACACTTAGCATAATTTTCCTTGACCTAGGTTAAAGTGTTAACCATTCTTGTGTTGCATGGTTGCTAACTTTTTCCCCACCATTTTATTCATATCATAACCCTTTTTATAATTCAAAATCCAATTAAACAATGAGGCATGGTGGTTAGGTAAAAGTTTGACCTTTAGACCCATTTTCTTCCCTTCTCTCTCTCTCTCTTTTCCCCACTTGAGAATTCTGCAGAAATTCCAGCAGCAAACCCCCATTTTTCTCCATATTGTCTTCTCTTTTCACTTCTCTTTAGTTCCTCATTTAAATCCTACACAAAAACCACACATTTCCTTCACAAAACCTTAGGAAAAGTGAGCTTTTTGAGGTGTTTGAAGCAAATCTGCACACTTGAGGGAAAAGCTGAGACTTTTGGTGTTTTACAAGGTTCTTAGAAGGTATTAACTCATGTTAGCACTCCTTTTCCTTAAACTTGTAGTATTCTTTAGTAAAAATCTCATTTTTGTGCATTTTTGGTGATATTAAAGGATATTTGTGATTCACATATTAGATTAGGGTTTTGTTAGTTGTGTTAGCTCTATTATGTGTTATTAGAGCTATCTTAGGCCAGGTTTTGTTTTAGTTTGCACAAAAATACCACGAAGTTCCATTTTAGTGCAAAAGTGTGGATTTTAGCTAGAAATAAGGCTCTGTAGGATCTGCTGCTACCCGAGATATTTCAGAGTGAAACTAGATGTTACTGTAGCATGTATGAGGGGTATTGAGTGCACACACCAAACCTGGGAGCCCAATTCCCTACCCAGGCCGCCGAAATAAGCATTCTGGCCGCAATTTGCGGCCAGATAGGGGTGTTTTGGGTTGGGGTTTGAGGTGATGGTGTCTGCTACTATGTGAGTTATTTTGGTATATATAGTTTTACAATATCATTTCTGTATCAAAATCTGGAGTGGAATACCCTATTTCCCGTATTTTCAATCTTTCGCGACACGCGTGATACGTGTGTGTGGGTTTGGGGTTTCTGCGTATCGTGACGCGTCGGAGTGGCTTCAGGCGCGTAATCACACGTTTTAGCGCATCGCGCACACGCGCGCTTGGTTCACGACACGAGTTACTAGTTCGGCTTTAATGTCGTGTTTGTGTGATGTCAAGCTTATGTATGATGTATTGTGTAATTCTAGGTTCGCAGGCGAGTACGACGGACGCCGCGCAGAAGAGGAAACAAGTTGTTGGCTATACCTAGCGAGAGACTACGGTGAGTAGATTTCACATCTACGGGGATATCGCCCGCATGGCGTTCTATGTCAGGGCTGATAGGACCTTATAGTTTCCTTTGTATACATTGACTGTTCATGGCTACTATTTAGTGCATACTGCATTCCCTGCTATATGGATATAAATTAGAATTGATAGGGTTTTAAGTCGAACGAGTGGAACGGAGAAGCTAAGCGCAGGAAGGATAGTTTCACCAACACAGCACCATTACTAACGGTCCATGTTGCACGAGCACTATCCTGCATGTTACACACACACCGTTAGTAATTGCCATGACACTCACACTGTAGAATTTATATCGGATCATTATATTGTAGCTCATCTATATGTGACTTGACAGGCTATTCATACTTGATGCATATATCACATCGGATCATTATATTGTAGCTCATCTATATGTGACTTGACATGATATTCATATTTGATGCACATATCATATCGGATCATTGACTTGCTTATTGGTTTGCATTATATGTGATTTCTGGATTTGGGAACCGTGGCTATTTCAAATATGTAATCATTTAAAAACCCGGTTCCCTTGATATGATATTTTGGTGCGTCCACCATGTGTTTCCTCGGTGCTAGAGTGGTATATGTGAACCCGAATCGAGGAGCTGGTTGAGGCCGATTACGGGTACATGGTGGACCCGGTATGGTACCCCAGGGTGAGAACGGTTTCGCTGTGCAGTAGACGGTGAGCCTGGCAGAGGGACTACTACCTACCGGTGATTGGTTGGACCTGACAGTTATCTGGAGGGTACTGATCAGAGTCGATAGATGGATGCGGGGTGATCCGTACTACCGGGGCCGAGGGCCGATACCGCAGACGGAGCCCGTGGGCTGACCCAGACTGACGGGGCCCGATGGATGAGGATTTGCGTGTCGATGCTGGACACGAGTATTTATGATATTTGGGTGCCGATGTTGGGCACTCGGGATTCTCAAAGATGTACAGGATTTGAGGGCCGATGAGAGTGCCGGCGCCTGAGCTATTTGGGGGATTTGGGTGCATTGATGGACACCGATTATATATTCCACGTTAACATTCCGTGTAGATATTATATTGCCCATGCTCAGTATTTATTATTGTACCTCATCCTATAGTTACATTACCTGATAGAGCACTTGCATGATTATTGCACATACTGCTTATCACATATTGATATCATCTGTTGGCATATGATAGAGTAGCGCAGTACGTGCATGCTCGCGATTACCTTTATATGTTATCTCTATTCACGAGTTGGCAACTCACCCCCATTGTGCCACAGTGTTTGCAGGTTGTCCTTCGGAGTAGTCGCGGCAGGCTGCGTTTTGCATCTTTTGACACAGATACCCCCATAGTTGGTGTACTAGCTCTTTTGCTGATAGGTGGGTTTTGTACGGTATCTGTTTATCTTTCAGTTATGTATGTTGTTGTATCTAGTACTCTTCATCTACCATGTATGTATTTGACTTAGAGACAGTGTGAGGACGATGATGTATTTTATTTGTATTCTGGTGTCGAGTTCGCTGTGAGCCGACTGTACTTGCAGTTTATTCTATCTGTGATGTTCCCACCTGTGGATCTTGATCTTCGCTACGGCGTCTTATATTGTTATCTTGGTGATTGTTTACTTAGATTTCTTAACATGTTAGTAAGTGCTTTCATTTAAAACTTATAACACTCTTTACTTTCACTGGTTTGATTTCTGGGTTTTCGGTTCACTTAGTCGCGTTACGCCTGTAGACGTTACGTGGTTAAGTGCCGGTCACGGGCCAAACTTTGGGTCGTGACAAAGTTGGTATCAGAGCGTAGGTTTTACCTTTCGGAGTGTTGGATGACCCTGGTATGATGGAGTGGGTAGCTGCAGCAGGGTAGCGTAGCGTGTGTATGTTCCGCGGCATACGCACGACACGGTACTCCGCCTACGCGACCTTAGGACTTATTGACTTAAATTCCTTCTTGAGTCTATGCATTCTTGCGATTCGATTTCCGTATCCTTATCGAATTCTATTGTTCCTTTCAGCCAATATGCCACCAAAGACTACGAGGGCGCAGAGAGCGGCCGCGAGGGCCGAGATTCGAGTTGACTCGTCCGAGACGAGGACTGATCCGGGTAGTACACCGGTTATGCCCGAGCAGGCTGTTCCTGCCGTGACAGATCAGATTGCTATGTTAGGGGCTGGTGTGCAGGAGATACGCCAGACGATGGGATCCAGTATGCAGGAGATACGCCAGATGATGGGATCTCTAGTTGAGACACTTCGAACGCAGCGACCAGAAGTAGTTCCACCCGTTGCAGAGACCGCGGTGGTACCCACAGTTCAGGCAGTTGCACCTGCGACTACAGAGGTTATTACAGTATCGTTGTCAGAGTTTATGAGGCTGAAGCCTCCGGTCTTCACAAGCACCGATGTGGCCGAGGACCCACAGTCTTTCATTGATAGGATGGCGCGGATATGTCGTTCACTTAGATGCGCAGATGCGAGATGGGTTGAGTTCGCGAGCTTTCGCCTGGAAGGTCTTGCACAGAAATGGTGTGAATCAGTCGAGAAGGGTAGAGCAGCAGGTCTTCCTCCTATGACCTGGACAGAGTTCGTGGCGCTATTCCTTACCGGCTTTCTTCCCCTGAGCGTCAGAGATGCTAGAGCACGCAGGTTCGAGTCCTTACGCCAGACGCCAGAGATGTCAGTGGCAGAGTATAATGTGCTGTTCACCGAGCTATCAGTTTATGCTCCGTATCTAGTGGCTACTGAGGAGTTGCGAGTCAAGAGATTTGTCCGAGGCTTGCTTACACCACTATTCCTTACTATCAGCGCGCAGCATTACGAGACATACACAGCAACAGTAGATGTAGCATTATTAGTTGAGGAGCGCCTTGCTGAGACTTCGGCAGTCCCAGAGCCGAAGAGAGTTCGTGCAGATACGTCAGTGCAGAGACGGCCTTTCCGGCGTCGTGACAGGCACCTTGCAGGTGGCATAGATTCAAGACGAGGCCGATTGTTTAGCTCCTATCTCCAGGAAGGTCAGTGACCGTCATCGGGATGTTACCATTGTAAGTCGATGTACAACACCCCAATACTTGTGGGGAGGCGGAATTTTCAAAAACGAACTTGTTTAGTGAACGAACATCGACTAACCGCTTGAATCGAAGCTAAACTATAAATAACCAAACACAAAGTGTTTCTAAACTACTGTGTTTAGGGATTATACCTAATGAACCAACTCATTCGTCTTTACGAACTCCTTGTTCTCCTCGGCCTTCTCGAAGTAGTAGACAATCCACCCGAGAGCAAAACTCCAAGCTTAGCCTCTAAACTTGAGGCAACTAACCTTCTTGGATTGCTAATCAAAGAAGATAGATTGAGATAGAGTGATGGTTATGGATTATTTAGTCTTACTAACCCTTGTCCTCAACTCACGAGAGGGGAGGATTAGTCTTTTGAAGAGAGAGAGCTTGAGGAGAGAGAAGGTGAGAATTATTATCATATGAGAATAGTAAGTCATCATAATAAATATGAAGCATTCTTATTAATGAAGAAAAGAATAATACATAATGAATAAGCATGCTTCACAAATATCTAATGGTGATTCATTGTCATGACTCATTAAGCATTTATCATGCATTAATGATATGCATGAATCACCCTCACGACTCACTAAACTCATTTAATGCAAATGACACCTAAACCTCCTTAGTCACCACTTCTAGAAGCTTCTCGCACAATTACGAGAACGCCCCTCCAATCCGCAAAAATACGGAAAAACTTTAGACTGTAAAAATCCAATAACCGGATACCAGTAACTGGCTTAAACCAAAGCCGACTGGTAAAAACTGTCCGAAAGTCGTACGCGCGTAAACGCACGTATGCGTCCGAACCCTTGTCGTAAAACCATACGACCTCTATATCGTTTCGCCTGGAATAGGAAACTCTCTGTGTGGGACTCTAGAGACTCGACTACTACGCTGGCAGTGGGTTTAACCACAGACCGCAAGCGGAACTAGCTGTACGTAACGGTCCCCAGGTAGTTGTCGATAAGAAGGCCGATGAGGAAACCCATCCGAACTCCTACTGAGTCTGATGTGACAATCTCCATACAGTCCGGTCCGTTCGTCCAAGACTATCGCATATCCTGCCTAGGGGGCGGCAAGCGTCAGTCCCCTAATAACGGTATAAGTCGTGTCGGAGGGAAGCCCATTACACCCTGAGAAACTACTGGAACCTACCAGCAAATCTCGCTTGCCCTGACCAGGGACTTTGCGTAATGGCTCTCTGACACAGCGCGATATCTACTCCCAATACCGGGAGGGACGAATCCTGTCTAACCGCCACTGTTTCCAAGTGCTCGGGACTGCACCCAACTGCTACCTGTTTGCACGACTCCTTTGAGCCGTGGTAGGGTAGCAATCTAAGAACAGTGGGACACACTCGAGGCGAAGTAGCAGTGTCAAGTCTGCGGACTACGCTGTACTCATGTCACCTGGGAACTATTCACTGACGACTGGTATAAAACCAACCAACAGTTCCCTGTGAGTCCTGTCCGGTGTACCCGTAACCTAACGAGCACCTGTATACTATCTCCAGTACGACGTACTGACGGCTGTGGGACAGACCATCTCCCCAACTGGGATGAGAAGCGTACACACTAGTCTACTCCGGAGTATCGATGCTCTGTCTCGATAATCCAACGACTAGGGACCTGAATAAGGATGTGCTTGTAGACTACCCAGCCCCCACTAGTGTGACTGCCATCACAACGCTGGTAGTCAAGCAAGATCCTAAGAGCTCTATCAATACGTACACTCACATATTAAGATAGAAAAACCAAGTAGCATACTACCATGTTTAGCAAGACTGTTATATACATGTGAATATCCCAAGCTTCCATTAAGTAATATACAAACTAGTATGATACAGTAATGGCCTTCTAGGGCATAAACACTAACAATCTCCCACTTGCACTAGGGCCATGTACTGGCATATCGAAGACCAATGATCTCGAGTAGCCTCTCGAACTGCGTCTGAGGTAGGGCCTTCGTGAATGGATCAGCAATGTTCTCTTCTGAAGCAACTCTCCGAACCTCGATCTCCTGACGATCAATGATCTCCCTGATCAGGTGATACTGCCTCAAGATGTGTCTGGACTTCTGATGGGACCTTGGTTCCTTCGCTAAAGCTATAGCTCCGTTGTTGTCGCAATACAGAGGTATTGGATCAACTATGGTAGGAACCACCTGAAGTTCTGTTAGGAACTTCTTCATCCAGACTGCTTCTTTTGCAGCATCGCAAGCAGCTATATACTCCGTTTCCATCGTCGAGTCAGCAACGGTGTCCTGCTTGGAGTTCTTCCAGCACACCGCCCCTCCATTGAGGGTAAAGACATAACCCGACATGGACTTGGAATCGTCCTTATCACTCTGGAAGCCGGAATCAGCAAAGGCCTCCAACCTGAGGTCTTTTCCGCCGTAAACCAAGAACATCTCCTTAGTCCTCCTCAGGTACTTGAGAATGTTCTTTACTGCTATCCAATGTTTCTCCCCTGGGTCTGACTGATACCGGCTGACCACGCTCAGTGCGTAAGCTACATCTGGTCTGGTACACAACATCGCATACATTATAGAGCCTACCGCAGAAGCATAGGGTATAATAGACATGCGTTCCCTTTCCAAATCAGTCTTGGGAGACATCTCTTTGGAGAGGGTGATTCCGTGACAAGCCGGTAGATTACCGCGCTTAGAATCTTCCATACTGAATCTTTTCAGTACAGTGTTGATATACCTGGACTGCGAAAGTCCCAACATCCTCTTGGATCTATCACGATAGATCCGGATCCCCAGAATGTAAGAGGCATCACCCAGGTCTTTCATGGAGAACCTTTGTGACAAGAATCCTTTGACAGATTGTAGCATAGGAATGTCATTTCCTATTAATAGAATGTCATCCACGTACAAGACGAGGAATACGACACTTCTGGCTACAACTTTACTATATATGTACGGTTCATCTGGATTTTTGATAAAGTCATATTCTTTGACTGTCTCATCAAAACAGATGTTCCAACTCCGCGATGCCTGCTTTAGTCCATAAATGGACTTAAGCAGCTTGCATACTTTCTCGCTGCTCCCACTCTGATTGAAACCCTCTGGCTGATCCATATAGACGCTCTCTTCTAAATTTCCATTCAGAAAAGCCGTCTTTACGTCCATCTGCCAGATTTCATAATCATGGAAGGCAGCAATAGCAAGAAGGACCCGAATGGATTTGAGCATAGCCACTGGAGAAAAAGTTTCATCATAGTCCAAACCAGGTCTTTGACGAAAACCCTTTGCAACAAGTCTAGCCTTATTGGTTTCCACCTGTCCATCTACACCAATCTTTTTCTTGAAGATCCATTTGCATCCTATGGGTTTTACCCCATCTGGAGCAAAGTCCAAAGTCCATACTTTGTTGGTGTACATGGACTCCATTTCGGTCCGCATTGCATCTAGCCATCGTACCGAGTCGCCGCTCTGGATGGCCTGCTGGAAGTCAGTAGGTTCATCATCATCTATGATGCAATCCTCTCTATCCCCATCTATGAGAAAACCGTAGTATCTCTCAGGCGGATGAGACGGCCTACTACTCCTGCGGAGGGGTGCGGGAATGTCCTATTCTTCTTGAACTTCCGGTTCTACCAAACTTTCAGTAGCAGTTTGTGGTTCTGGAATTTCTTCCAGTTCTATTTCGCTCCCACTTATTTCCTTTTCTAAAAACTGATATTCTAGAAAATGGGCATTACGAGAAACAAACACCTTTTGTTCCTCTGCGTAATAGAATAGATACCCCTTGGAGTTCTTTGGATATCCCACAAACTTACACTTTACTGATCGTGCCTCGAGCTTGTCCACATGCTGCTTTTTAACAAAAGCTGGACATCCCCATATTTTCAGATACTGAAGATAGGGTTTCTTCCCGCTCCACATCTGATATGGAGTGGTAGGCACAGTCTTGGTAGGTACCATATTCAAAAGATATGCCGCTGATTCTAGCGCATAACCCTAGAAAGATCGCGGTAACTCAGCATTACTCATCATGGATCGTACCATATCTAATAGGGTTCGATTCCGTCTCTCCGATACACCATTATGCTGTGGAGTGTATGGAGGAGTAAGCTGAGAGAGAATTCCTTTCTCTTTTAGGTAACCTAGGAACTCGGCACTCAAGTATTCACCACCTCGATCAGATCTAAGTGTCTTGATACTTTTGCCGGTTTTGTTTTCTACTTCATTCTTATACTCTTGGAATTTCTCAAAAGCCTCGGATTTATGTTTCATCAGATAAATGAATCCGTATCTTGAGTAATCATCCGTGAAAGTAATGAAATAGGAAAAACCACCTCTTGCATGTGTAGACATTGGACCACATACATCGCTGTGTATGAGTCCTAAGAGCTCGCTCGCTCTTACTCCTTGTCCAGTGAATGGAGTCTTTGTCATCTTTCCTTTGAGACAAGATTGACAAGTGTCATAAGATTGATATTCGAACGAGTCCAAATATCCTTCTCTATGCAACTTAGTCAACCTTCTCTCATTGATGTGACCCAGTCTACAATGCCATAAGAAAGCTTTATTTAAATCTGGAGACTTTCTTTTTAGTGTGTTCTGGACATTGAAAATTTGGAGTTGGTTTAAAACATATATTCCGTTATTTAGTGTACCTGACCCAATCAAACCATGATTAAGGTGGATGTTGACAACATCTCTTACAAACGTGAAATCATAACCTTTATTTGATAACAAGGAAACTGATATGATATTACACGTTAAGCTTGGTACAAAATAACAGTTATGTAAAACCAAAATGTGTCCACTCGTCAATCCTAGGTGATAATCCCCGACGGACGCAGCTCCCACGCTAGCTCCGTTAGCAACCTTTAGGGTCATATCACCTTCCTTCAGCACTCTACGGTTTCTCAGTGCCTGCAATGAAATGCAAATATGAGATCCTGATCCGGTATCCAATACTCAGGAAGTAGAGTTGATCGACAGACAATTCTCAATTACAAACACACCTGAAGTCGAAGCCACAGCTTGCTTCGGTTCCTGGTTCTTGGCGTTCCACGCCTTGCAATCCTTCTTCCAGTGCCCTTTCCTGTGACAATGGAAGCACTCATCCTGGCCAACTATCGGTACTGCAATCTTTTTCTTTCCCTTCCCTCCCACCTTACTAACACCTCCTCTAGGTCTGGGTGCGGCCTTCTTCTTCCTTCCTTTGGCCCTAGCCTTGGACCCGGAAGAAGATGTACCGCCAACAAACATAGCGGGTGTTTCCCTTGAATTCTTCAAGGTGCCCTCTGCACTCCTTAACATGTTCAGGAGTTCCGGAAGTTCAACTTCTTTTCTTTGAAGGTTGAAGTTCAGGATAAACTGGGCGTAGGTGTGAGGAAGGGACTGGAGAATAAGGTCTGTATAGAGCTCATTATCCAAAGTCGTCCCAAGGTCTGCGAGCTCTTCTATATAGCCGATCATCTTTAGGACATGTTCTCCTACCGATGACCCGACAGCCAACCTCGCTCGAAACAAGTTCTTTGAGGTCTCGTATCTTGCTATACGAGATTGCTCTCCATAAAGTTCCTTTGTATGGAGAAATATGCCATCAAGGTCCATATCCTCGTGCCTCCTCTGATGTTCATTGTTCATCGAGGCAAGCACGATGCACTTGGCTTTCGCGCAATCTAAATCCCAGGTTTTGCGGATTTCCTTATCCGCATTGCTGGATTTAGGATCAGGGACAGCAGGTGCCGTAGCGGTGAGGACGTACCCCAGTTTGTCATAGGTTAAAGCCATTTTGACATTCCGCAGCCAATCTTTATAGTTTGGCCCTGTCAGTATATTTTTCTCTAAAAGTAACTTAAGTCCAGTCATTTTCAGGGTCGCTGCAATTAGGAGAGAGAGAAGAAAACTCTTTAGCATGATGCTCTTGCAAGTTTAGAGTGGTTTTTAGTTTATCTAAACTGGATGGCTCCCACTGTTTCTCGAATTCTTCCTCAAACCATAAAAGAAGAATTAGCCAGGACTATTCTCACCGTACAATACTTGCTTAACCGTTCAGCCAGGCCAGTGTCGATACTTCGAGGGAGGTTTTCCAACACTTTCGCGAAGTTCCTTAATTAAATAACCTCTTTTCTCTGGGGGCGTAACCCCGCTGACACCTTTCTGGACACCTACTAGGTTTATAGCATTGATCGTTAAGTGACAAATATCCTGATAAGTAGCATATACTCACAGTAGGATCGGGATCCAAATATCATCGTCTGATAATGTTGTAGGAATGCTACCAACATTCATCAAACTCAAAATGGTATGCATCTCTTTGCAAATTTCAGTTTCTTTAGAAATTCCCGATATACATTTTTGCCCCATGCTCTTATGACCTTGGCGTTGGTCAAAATATCATAAGTCACATGTCAAGTTCTACCCGTCATTATCTTGTTAATTTGAACCCATCCGTACATATCCTTGACGTTGGCCAAAATAATCATACGACTGTCCCAAACTAACTCATCTATCTATGCAACAAATGAATATCCAGCAGCTACCAAACACTATGCCTTGGCGTTGGTCAAAATACATAGCTTGAATACTACTGAATACCCAGATGAAATGACGGAGGGCTACGAATGGTTTTGGCGAAACCGTGAACGTAGTGAACTTGATATAACCGAAGGAACCCGATAGCTTTTAAAAGGAGTGGTTAAAGCTCCGCATTTAAAAATATCTGTTTTTAAAATTAACCAAGTGGTTTCTTTTAAATTGTTCCAACGATTAAAACTTTGGTTTATTTTTCTTTGCATTATAGATAATGCATCCCATCATTAACCTATCATTGCAGAAAACAATGAAAATATGACGTCCTCTTATGCCATCTGCATTCGCCACTGGGTCCCGTCATCACCCGTTAGGTTACTTAACTAACGACAGAGCGGGGACTGGGCTAGCGCGGGTGAAAAACATAAGTGACATCTAAAATAGCTACAATATATATAGATATTTTACATTCGTCTGACGCAATGATATACATTCCAGAACACAGATAAACTTTATTGGATTTGCAAGCAATCTGTATTTCTTTTGAGCCTGCAAGAAAAGACAGATTACACAGTTGTGATGAATAGCCGTTACCCCACCCAAGATCCCTACGGGTACGGAAAACTACCCGCCTGGCAGTTTGTGTACCCCACCTTGGATCTGTCCTAGGAGCAAAA
Source organism: Agapanthus africanus (assembly GCA_030015575.1). Lineage (NCBI taxonomy): Eukaryota > Viridiplantae > Streptophyta > Magnoliopsida > Asparagales > Amaryllidaceae > Agapanthus > Agapanthus africanus. The sequence continues at coordinate 373,342,131 of CM057339.1, read as the reverse complement.
ACAGTAAAATGAAATAATACAACGGTGGCTACAACCGCAACCTGGATGTGCCCCGCAAAATAATATTACAACAAATTACATTTACAACAAATGAATTAAATAATAACCCATTTCAAAACCCCGGCTATACACCACAACAGTCCAATACAGTTTATATGCACAAACAGATAAAACCATTTCAGAAATGTGCAACCCCCTGCCAACTGACATACTAGCAGTTAGGGGAAGTTTACGAACACATTAAACAATCACAGATATAATCCAATATGCAAATACTGTACAATTTCGATCGATTAAACGCATTTAACATTGCTCCAATACTGCTCTGTAAACTGGAAACCTGAGCAAAATTAAAATATTCCAGAAAACCCCAAACACCAGAGAGGACCCACACATGAAAAATGAGTCTATGACTCGGCAACTCGGCCGCGGAACCGCGGCGGATCGGTAGGATCCGCCGCGCTTTAGCCGATTCATGGGCTCAAATTTCATGGGTGTTCTTCTGGACCCTTTTCAAGCTTTCTGAGCAACCCTGAAAAATTTTTAGACTTCATTTAAATTTCGACAGAAACTTGACAGTTTTAGGGTTTTCCGGCTTCGTTTTTCCGTTCGAAATTCGTACAAATTTGCAATTAAGTTATTTATTGTTTAGCGAGGCTCTGATACCACTGTAAGTCGATGTACAACACCCCAATACTTGTGGGGAGGCGGAATTTTCAAAAATGAACTTGTTTAGTGAACGAACATCGACTAACCGCTTGAATCGAAGCTAAACTATAAATAACCAAACACAAAGTGTTTCTAAACTACTGTGTTTAGGGATTATACCTAATGAACCAACTCCTTCGTCTTTACGAACTCCTTGTTCTTGGCGTCCTTCTCGAAGTAGTAGACGATCCACCCGAGAGCAAAACTCCAAGCTTAGCCTCTAAACTTGAGGCAACTAACCTTCTTGGGTTGCTAATCAAAGAAGATAGATTGAGATAGAGTGATGGTTATGGATTGTTTAGTCTTACTAACCCTTGTCCTCAACTCATGAGAGGGGAGGATTAGTCTTTTGAAGAGAGAGAGCTTGAGGAGAGAGAAGGTGAGAATTATTATCATATGAGAATAGTAAGTCATCATAATAAATATGAAGCATTCTTATTAATGAAGAAAAGAATAATACATAATGAATAAACATGCTTCACAAATATCTAATGGTGATTCATTGTCATGACTCATTAAGCATTTATCATGCATTAATGATATGCATGAATCACCCTCATGACTCACTAAACTCATTTAATGCAAATGACACCTAAACCTCCTTAGTCACCACTTCTAGAAGCTTCTCGCACAATTACGAGAACGCCCCTCCAATCCGCAAAAATACGGAAAAACTTTAGACTGTAAAAATCCAATAACCGGATACCAGTAACTGGCTTAAACCAAAGCCGACTGGTAAAAACTGTCCGAAAGTCGTACGCGCGTAAACGCACGTATGCGTCCGAACCCTTGTCGTAAAACCATACGACCTCTATATCGTTTCGCCTGGAATAGGAAACTCTCTATGTGGGACTCTAGAGACTCGACTACTACGCTGGCAGTGGGTTTAACCACAGACCGCAAGCGGCACTAGCTGTACGTAACGGTCCCCAGGTAGTTGTCGATAAGAAGGCCGATAAGGAAACCCATCCGAACTCCTACTGAGTCTGATGTGACAATCTCCATACAGTCCGGTCCGTTCGTCCAAGACTATCGCATATCCTGCCTAGGGGGCGGCAAGCGTCGGTCCCCTAATAGCGGTATAAGTCGTGTCGGAGGGAAGCCCATTACACCCTGAGAAACTACTGGAACCTACCAGCAAATCTCGCTTGCCCTTGCCAGGGACTTTGCGTAATGGCTCTCTGACACAGCGCGATATCTACTCCCAATACCGGGAGGGACGAATCCTGTCTAACCGCCACTGTCTCCAAGTGCTCGGGACTGCACCCAACTGCTACCTGTTTGCACGACTCCTTTGAGCCGTGGTAGGGTAGCAATCTAAGAACAGTGGGACACACTCGAGGCGAAGTAGCAGTGTCAAGTCTGCGGACTACGCAGTACTCATGTCACCTGGGAACTGTTCACTGACGACTGGTATAAAACCAACCAACAGTTCCCTGTGAGTCCTGTCCGGTGTACCCGTAACCTAACGAGCACCTGTATACTATCTCCAGTACGACGTACTGACGGCTGTGGGACAGACCATCTCCCCAACTGGGATGAGAAGCGTACACACTAGTCTACTCCGGAGTATCGATGCTCTGTCTTGATAATCCAACGACTAGGGACCTGAATAAGGATGTGCTTGTAGACTACCCAGCCCCCACTAGTGTGACTGCCATCACAACGCTGGTAGTCAAGCAAGATCCTAAGAGCTCTATCAATACGTACACTCACATATTAAGATAGAAAAACCAAGTAGCATACTACCATGTTTAGCAAGACTGTTATATACATGTGAATATCCCAAGCTTCCATTAAGTAATATACAAACTAGTATGATACAGTAATGGCCTTCTAGGGCATAAACACTAACAACCATTGCGGGAGTTCTTATCATCGTGTGCGAGATTGTCTGGAGGTACCCCGGAGTGAGGCTGCAGCACCGCATGTCACATTACCACCTTCACCACCCCAGACGACATTGCCGATAGTACCTACTGTTACTCCGCGTCAGACGCATGCACAGAGAGGTCGTAGTCGCGGAGGATTTGTTCATAGAGGACGAGGTGACCGAGGTAGAGGGCAGCCAGCGGCCGGCAGGGGACAGTTAGTTGCAGGTGGAGGATAGGCGCGAGTTTTTGCTTTGACGCATCAGGACGTGCAGGCGTCCAATGCGGTGGTCTCAGGTATCCTTCCTGTATGTTCGATTGATGCACACGTGTTATTCGATCCCGGATCCACGCACTCATACGTATCCACACACTTTGTGCCGAGTTTGGGTAGAGAGTCCGGTTTGCTTGACCAGCCGCTTGTTGTGACTACTCCTATGGGAGAGTCGTTTGTTGCTAGGCACGTGTTTCGATCCTGTATCGTCCGTATTGGCGAGAGAGAGTTGCCGGTCGATTTGATCCTTCTTGAGATGTTGGACTTCGACGTTCTTTTGGGCATGGATTAGTTAGCCACGTGCTATGCTTCTGTTGACTGCCGCGAGAAGACAGTTCGATTTTGTTTTCCCGGCGAGTCGTTTGTTGTTGTGTTGGGGGACCGTGGTGCCACCCCTCACAGTGTGATTTCTTCTTTTCGCGCTGGACAGCTTTTGCGGAAGGGATGTCAGGGATTTCTCACCTATGTTTGCGATACTAGAGCTACAGAGGTTCCGATGGATCAGGTTCCGGTTGTTAGCGAGTTCCCTGATGTGTTCCCTGACGAGCTTCCTGGGCTACCGTCCAAGCGTGATATTTCTTTCTGTATTGACTTGGTTCCTGGCACGGGGCCTATTTCTGTACCGCCTTATCGGATGGCCCCGGCGGAACTTAGAGAATTGAAGGGTCAGTTGCAGGATTTGCTGGATAAGGGACTTATTCGACCCAGTGTTTCTCCTTGGGATGCTCCAGTCCTGTTTGTCAAGAAGAAGGACGGCAGTATGCGTTTGTGTATCGACTACCGCCAGCTGAACAGGGTGACAGTGCGGAACAGATATCCTTTGCCACGCATCGACGATTTGTTCGACCAGCTTCAGGGGGCAGGATACTTTTCGAGGATCGATTTGCGATCGGGCTACCATCAGCTGCGGGTTCGACAGGAGGACATTCCTAGGACAGCCTTCCGCACATGTTACGGCCATTATGAGTTTTTGGTGATATCGTTTGGACTCACCAACGCGCCAGCAGCATTCATGGACTTGATGGACCGCATTTTCCGGCCGTATCTTGATCTGTTCATCATAGTGTTCATTGACGATATCTTGGTGTATTCTCGGAGTAGAGAGGAGCACGAGCAGCACCTGCGGATTACACTGCAGACCTTGAGGGAGCATCAGCTTTTCGCCAAATTCTCCAAGTGTGCTTTCTGGCTAGACAGCGTAGACTTCTTGGGGCACGTGATCACACGAGATGGTATATGTGTCGAACCGAGGAAGATCGAGGCAGTTCGGAGTTGGCCTAGACCCACGTCAGTGACGGAGGTTCGCAGCTTTCTAGGGCTGGCAGGCTATTACAGGCGATTTGTGCAGGACTTCTCTCGCATTGCTACACCTTTGACCGGGTTGACCCGGAAGGGAGTTCGCTTCGATTGGACGGAGGAGTGTGAGCACAGTTTCCAGCGGCTACGGGCTCTACTGACTACGACACCAGTTCTATCATTGCCTTCAGGATCAGGCGGATTTGTGGTCTACTGCGATGCTTCACGAGTAGGGCTAGGGTGCGTTTTGATGCAGCATGACAGGGTGATCGCGTATGCTTCGCGGCAATTAAAGACACATGAACATAATTACCCCACTCATGATCTGGAGATGGCTGCAGTGGTCTTTGCACTCAAGATCTGGCGACATTATCTGTATGGAGAGTCGTGCCAGATATTCACCGACCACAAGAGCTTAAAGTATATATTTCAGCAGCGAGACCTGAACCTTAGACAGCGCCGATGGATGGAGTTAGTGAAGGACTACGATTGTGAGATCTTGTATCACCCGGGCAGGGCGAATGTAGTGGTGGATGCTTTGAGCAGGAGGCCCGGGGGTAGTCTATCTTGTTTGAGCGCAGTGCAGAGGCAGTCGTCGACTGAGTGGCAGATCTTATGTGACAGCCGGGTACAGTTCGAGTTTACGCCGATCGGAGGACAGATTGTGCATGTTCGTGCACGCCCACAGTTGCTTGACCGTATACATAAGGCACAGCACAGTGATGACCGCTGTTCAGAGATCAGGACACAGATGGGACAGGGCAGATTTTCCGAGTTCGTGATCGATGATCAGGGGATACTACGATTTGGAGCTAGACTGTGCGTACCAGATGCTGAGGGATTGCGGCGCGATATTCTTAAGGAGGCACATCGGTCGGTATATAGTGTTCATCCCGGTTCCACCAAGATGTACCATGACTTGAGAGGTGTTTACTGGTGGGACGGAATGAAGAGAGACATTGCAGATTTTGTGTCGAGATGCCTGACTTATCAGCAAGTCAAGGCTGAGCACCAGAGGCTCACGGGAGAGCTACAGCCGTTACCCATTCCGGAGTGGAAATGGGAACAGATGTCTATGGATTTCATTGTGGGTCTACCCAGGACTAGTCGAGGGTATGACTCCATCTGGGTGATCGTGGATCGTTTGACGAAAGCGGCTCACTTCCTACCGGTGAAGACGACTTTCGGATTTGCTCGGTATGCCCAGATTTACATTGATGAGATTGTACGACTGCACGGAGTTCCGACTTGTATCGTGTCCGATAGAGGCATCCAGTTTACCAGCCGGCTATGGCAGAGGCTTCAGGAGGCTTTGGGCACTCGCTTGAGTTTCAGCACAGCATTCCATCCGCAGACCGACGGGCAGTCAGAGCGGACTATTCAGACTCTCGAGGACATGCTCAGAGCATGCGTTTTAGACTTCGGAGGTAGCTGGGATCATCATTTGCCCTTAGTAGAGTTCTCCTACAACAACAGCTACCAGGAGACCATTCAGATGGCACCGTTTGAGGCTCTTTATGGGAGGAGATGCAGATCGCCCACCTGTTGGACGGAGCTCAGTGAGAGCAGTATCTTGGGGCCGCAGATTATGGAGGAGACGACCGCGAAGATCCAGTTGATTCACGATAGGATGAGAGCAGCCCAGAGTAGGCAGAGGTTTTATGCGGACCGTCGTCGGCGCAGACTTGAGTTTTCCGTTGGTGATCATGTTTTCTTGAGGGTCTCCCCAATGAAAGGCGTGATGAGATTTGGGAAGAAGGGGAAGCTTAGTCCCAGATATGTGGGCCCCTTCGAGATCCTTGAGCGTGTTGGTGCGGTTGCGTATCGATTAGCCCTTCCGTCCAGTTTTCCAGATGTGCACCCCGTATTTCACATTTCGATGCTCCGCAGATATTTTCATGATCCTTCGCATGCGATTCAGCACCCGACGATCCAACTTGAGCGCGACCTTTCCTATGCAGAGCAGCCGGTGATGATCTTGGATCGACAAGTAAAGAAATTAAGGTCGAAAGAAATACCGTCCGTCAAGGTACTTTGGCGTGGCTAGAGCGGCGAGGAGGTCACTTGGGAGACCGAGAGCGAGATGAGGAAGAGGTATCCCCATCTTTTTGAAGGTGCGTATAGTTAGATTTTTTTAAATTCGGGGATCGAATTTCTTTAAGGGGGGTAGATTGTAACACTTTGAATTTCCGTTTGAGTGCTTTTCGTGATAATTAGTGATTGTACGTGTTATTATATATGTGTTCATAGGATTATTAGTTATATTTAGTAGTGTTTGCATATTGGGAATTTTCTTGTGTTAGTGCACACATGCACACTTAGCATAATTTTCCTTGACCTAGGTTAAAGTGTTAACCATTCTTGTGTTGTATGGTTGCTAACTTTTTCCCCACCATTTTATTCATATCATAACCCTTTTTATAATTCAAAATCCAATTAAACAATGAGGCATGGTGGTTAGGTGAAAGTTTGACCTTTAGACCCATTTTCTTCCCTTCTCTCTCTCCCTTCCCCACTTGAGAATTCTGCAGAAATTCTAGCAGCAAACCCCCATTTTTCTCCATATTCTCTTCTCTTTTCACTTCTCTTTAGTTCCTCATTTAAATCCTACACAAAAACCACACATTTCCTTCACAAAACCTTAGGAAGAGTGAGCTTTTTGAGGTGTTTGAAGCAAATCTGCACATTTGAGGGAAAAGCTGAGACTTTTGGTGTTTTACAAGGTTCTTAGAAGGTATTAACTCATGTTAGCACTCCTTTTCCTTAAACTTGTAGTATTCTTTAGTAAAAATCTCATTTTTGTGCATTTTTTGTGATATTAAAGGATATTTGTGATTCACATGTTAGATTAGGGTTTTGTTAGTTGTGTTAGCTCTATTATGTGTTATTAGAGCTATCTTAGGCCAGGTTTTGTTTCAGTTTGCACAGAAATACCATGAAGTTCCATTTTAGTGCAAAAGTGTGGATTTTAGCTAGAAATAAGGCTCTGTAGGATCTGCTGCTACCCGAGATATTTCAGAGTGAAACTAGATGTTACTGTAGCATGTATGAGGGGTATTGAGTGCACACACCAAACCTGGGAGCCCAATTCCCTACCCAGGCCGCCGAAATAAGCATTCTGGCCGCAATTTGCGGCCAGATGGGGGTGTTTTGGGTTGGGGTTTGGGGTGATGGTGTCTGCTACTATGTGAGTTATTTTGGTATATATAGTTTTACAATATCATTTCTGTATCAAAATCTGGAGTGGAATACCCTATTTCCCGTATTTTCAATCTTTCGCGACACGCGTGATACGTGTGTGTGGGTTTGGGGTTTCTGCGTATCGTGACGCGTCGGAGTGGCTTCAGGCGCGTAATCACACGTTTTAGCGCATCGCGCACACGCGCGCTTGGTTCACGACACGAGTTACTAGTTCGGCTTTAATGTCGTGTTTGTATGATGTCAAGCTTATGTATGATGTATTGTGTAATTCTAGGTTCGCAGGCGAGTACGACGGACGCCGCGCAGAAGGGGAAACAAGTTGTTGGCTATACCTAGCGAGAGACTACGGTGAGTAGATTTCACATCTACGGGGATATCGCCCGCATGGCGTTCTACGTCAGGGCTGATAGGACCTTATAGTTTCCTTTGTATACATTGACTGTTCATGGCTACTATTTAGTGCATACTGCATTCCCTGCTATATGGATATAAATTAGAATTGATAGAACACAGCACCATTACTAACGGTCCATGTTGCACGAGCACTATCCTGCATGTTACACGCACACCGTTAGTAATTGCCATGATACTCACACTGTAGAATTTACATCGGATCATTATATTGTAGCTCATCTATATGTAACTTGACAGGCTATTCATACTTGATGCATATATCACATCGGATCATTATATTGTAGCTCATCTATATGTGACTTGACATGATATTCATATTTGATGCACATATCATATCGGATCATTGACTTGCATATTGGTTTGCATTATATGTGATTTCTGGATTTGGGAACCGTGGCTATTTCAAATATGTAATCATTTAAAAACCCGGTTCCCTTGATATGATATTTCGGTGCGTCCACCATGTGTTTCCTCGGTGCTAGAATGGTATATGTGAACCCGAATCGAGAAGCTGGTTGAGGCCGATTACGGGTACATGGTGGACCCGGTATGGTACCCCGGGGCGAGAACGGTTTCGCTGTGCAGTAGACGGTGAGCCTGGCAGAGGGACTACTACCTACCGGTGATTGGTTGGACCTAACAGTTATCCGGAGGGTACTGATCAGAGTCGATAGATGGATGCGGGGTGATCCGTACTACCGGGGCCGAGGGCCGATACCGCAGACGGAGCCCGTGGGCTGACCCAGACTGACGGGGCCCGATGGATGAGGATTTGCGTGTCGATGCTGGACACGAGTATTTATGATATTTGGGTGCCGATGTTGGGCACTCGGGATTCTCAGAGATGTACAGGATTTGAGGGCCGATGAGAGTGTCGTCGCCTGAGCTATTTGGGGGATCTGGGTGCATTGATGGACACTGATTATATATTCCACGTTGACATTCCGTGTAGATATTATATTGCCCATGCTCAGCATTTATTATTGTACCTCATCCTGTAGTTACATTACTTGATAGAGCACTTGCATGATTATTGCACTTACTGCTTATCACATATTGATATCATCTGTTGGCATATGATAGAGTAGCGCAGTATATGCATGCTCGCGATTACCTTTATATGTTATCTCTATTCACGAGTTGGCAACTCACCCCCGTTGTGCCACAGTGTTTGCAGGTTGCCCTTCGTAGTAGTCGCGGCAGGCTGCGTTTTGCATCTTTTGACACAGATACCCCCATAGTTGGTGTACTAGCTCTTTTGCTGATAGGTGGGTTTTGTGCGGTATCTGTTTATCTTTCAGTTATGTATGTTGTTGTATCTAGTACTCTCCATCTACCATGTATGCATTTGACTTAGAGACAGTGTGAGGACGATGATGTATTTTATTTGTATTATGGTGTCGAGCTCGCTGTGAGCCGACTGTACTTGCAGTTTATTCTATCTGTGAATGTTCCCACTTGTGGATCTTGATCTTCGCTACGGTGTCGTATATTGTTATCTTGGTGATTGTTTACTTAGATTTCTTAACATGTTAGTAAGTGCTTTCATTTAAAACTTATAACACTCTTTACTTTCACTGGTTTGATTTCTGGGTTTTCGGTTCACTTAGTCGCGTTACGCCTGTAGACGTTACGTGGTTAAGTGCCGGTCACGGGCCAAACTTTGGGTCGTGACACCAGCGGAGATGACTCCGGCCATACTCGACGCCGCAGAGAACAAGATCGAGTGCTTTCACGAGGCACTCTTGATTACCGCAGCTTTGAGGGATCGCTCTATTCGGCTGCTAAGCTAGATACAGGCTCAGCGGGCCATAATGTCTGCCTTCACTGATGGGCACAGTGCTGTCCGATGGGAAACGACTCCTCGTGAAGATCGCCGCTTTGACATGGTGGAGAAGGCAGAGAGGGAGTTAGCGAATTTTATTCATAGTTTTGTGAATCCCTGTACTTTCGATCCCATGTTTGGTGATCTATTTCTAATAGAATAAAATGTTTAATTAAATGCTTCCTTTCTGTCGTTGACCACCAAGTGCTCCCTTTCTAACACCTGTTCTTCCTCTGATATGTGTATGTGTGTATATGAATGAGCCCGATCACACACAGATCTATAAATGAAACCTAAACCGGTGTAAACAGGAACAAATATCCCTTGGCCGAAAATTTCGTCGGGAACGGAGAGAATAGACAGAGAATAGAACAGGTGAAGTAGATGGTGTTAGATTTGTTATACTAACGTAATTGTTGTAGCTTGGTACAGAATATGCCAGTGTATACGAGAGGAGTCCAACTTACACCATGGACTTTGGTAACCCGTAGTACAAGGCTCCGTCGATAATACCACGGAACAACGGCATGGATGTAATTCCGGCTTTTAGTGACCACCTCGTACCACCTTTAACATGTTCCGTACCAGTCTACCCCTTTATAAACCCCGTAATGTTTATTGTATTGATTGTATTGATTGTACTGGTTGTATTGTATTGTCTTGTAGTAAATGGAAGACTTGTCGAAATCATGATATCAGTAAACGGAATGGATATAAATGGATAGTCATGTAATCAGAGTATATCCATGGTCCGGTTCAGTCAATATAGATTGAATTCTGGTATAGACGAATTCATGTTGTATTGCAGTTACACTTGAATTGAATTCAAGTCGGATTGATTTTAGATTTGACCATGACTCGAACTGAGTCAGACTTTTAAACAGAATTGAAGTCCTGATTGTTTTTAGTGTTATCGGTAACTGCTGCACATGGACGGCAGGATTTATGTCTTTTTCCAAGACAATTACTGTGTTAATAACACCGTTGTTAGATTATCTACCTTAGATAGACAAGCACCCATATTCTCCGGCTTCCCGAGGCTCAAGAGAACTGGTCCCGCTTAAACCTATATTTACTATGGTCCTTATTGTAAATTGATATAACTTGAGGGGGTTTTATGTAAAAATAGTTTTGATATATTTTCAAAATACACCTCAAGTATTTAATTATCGTCTTTAGGATTTTCATAGATGTATATTTTATAAAAGTGAAATTTTCTAGTGAGTAGAACCTAGTTTTCATTTTATTTGGTACTTTAATGAAATATTGTAATTTGTATTGATTTGTAATAGTAGTTTCATGAACTTGTGATTCCTTTGATTTAGAAAACGTGGAATATTTATATAATATATTTAAAAATAGATATTTTGATAACAGTTATATATATATATATAATGAAAATAAAGTTTATTTATTTTATAGAAATCTCATTTTCTTAAAAATTGCTTCAAAATTCCATCAAAATCAAATGCTCCTTGCAGAGGTCTGCATCTCACTCTACTAGGCCCGAGGATGTGCGATAACCCGCACAATCCCGATCGGGGTTCCCCAAAATGGGTTGTAGAGGCGTATTGCAAGGAATTAAGTAATACACTTTTAAAGAAAACGGTTTTTGAATGTTTAAGGTATTTATTCATAAAATGGTATTTTCCCATAAACCAATTTTCCAAATTCATCGTGCTAAGTCAAAAATGTGTGTTGTGATGAGGTAGGTCATTATCTTGTGAGTTATCTAAAGGTAATATGATTAAATTGAACAATTATAAATTGTATGTAACATGATGGTATTTTACTGTAAAAGTGAAATAGAAATTTCAACATGAATTATTTTTAAATGAAACTTATTCTAATATATTTATTTATGTTTGTTGAACATTATGAGAGAATATGGTATTTTATTATTTAAGAAAAATGGAGTTTTGTAAAGAAAAACGAATCGGAAGTCGGAATAACTTCGCTTCCGACGAGTTTTGAAAAAGAGAAGTTTTAGAATAGAGATGGAGGAGGGGAATGGAGACTTACTGGCTATAAAGAAAGAGGGGAGAAGGAGGAAGCTCTCGAAACCATCGGGGCGTCGTTTCGTCGCCGGAATCTCTCCGAAACGTCGTCGGAACTTCACATATTGCTAACTCCACTTGTACAACTTGGAACTTGGAAATTTTAATGAGTTTTTGTAACGAAATTCTGAATGAGGAGGGTGAAATGGAGTGGTATTTATAGGGAAAATTAGAGTTTAGGGTAATGAAGAATAGAATTAAAATATGCATTAAAAATTAATTAAAGAGAGGAATTATCACTCTCTGGATGTTTTCAGAGTAAACAAACAATATGGGGGTATCGGGGTAGGCGGAGGGGTGCCCGGGGGAAAAATTGTGGAGCATCCCCTACGGGGGGCCTGGCGGTGCCGGTCTCATGCCTTGATCTCGCCGGCCAAAGGTGAGGGGGCTTGGGATCTTCGCCACGTGTCCCTGTCGTTTGGTATAACTCAGTGCACATGTTTGATTACTTTGTAACTTTTTATTTTACATGTAGTGCACGTGCAAACCTTTGGGCTTCTAAAAGATTAAAAGAAAATCAATTAAAAATATATGGGGCTGGGGTGATTCGAACACAGGGGCTACGTCACAGCAGTGCAATGCTCTACCAATGAGCTACAAGTGCTTTCTTGTTATTCAAAAGCAAATCAAATTTATAACTTTTGCTCAGTCTTAGGTATTCCTTTCTGTATCTTGGAAAAATTTTGTACAGAAAGTTTAGGGTTGTTACAACAACAATGAATCTCAAGTTATTAGGCTCAACTGAATTGAGTCAAGGTGGAGATTTTTAGAGTTGTGTCTCATATCCAGTTGATCACCTATCTGCGGTTCGTGGATCACAGGAAGTCCATGTAACACCTTAGTACTTTTATATTATATATTTTTGGGTATTTCAAATCTTTCGGCAAAATTCTTTCTTATTGTGGCTATTGGGTTGCGAATGATGCAATTAGCAGCTGTGGTTATTATCCGACCCAACCTGTATGTTTGAAACCCAACATGGTTCGAGATTATATCAAATATTTGCTAGTACAGTGTATCCATGCAAATCTAGAATATATACACATATAATATTTTTAGAATCCACATATCGTTTATAATACAATATAAAACCAAATAATATATTTTCTAATCTAGTCTTACATGACAAAGTCTCCTATATCAGGTGGTTGCGCCCATATATCATGTTCGTATCCTAAGAGTTAGACAGACTAGTATTTGAATCGCTACGTATATTTACGTGGATTTTTATTTGGGAGTATATGTTTTTAATTATAGACATTTGCATCATGGTTTAAATTCTTACGTATATTCTTCATATTTAAAAACAAGATTTTTAAAAAGATACGGGTAATATTTGGAGAGATCCGGTATTATCTGTAAAATCTTACCATATATATATTATATATATATAATATATAAAACCGTTATATATATAATATTAATTATAAATTTTAAATAAAAATAAATAAACACTCTCTCTTTCTCTTTCTCTCTCCCGAATCTTTCTGTCTCTCCGTCTCTAATTCTCTCTATGTCTCTCTCTCTCCCCTATATATATTATATAATATGATAATTATAAACAAAAAACTCTCTCTCTCCTCCCTCGTTTTCCTTCTTCTCCCAGTTCTTGTCTCCAACCCCGAACCTCAACCCACGCCTCTCGTCGCCGCTCCCCATCGTCGCCGCCCCTCGCATCGTTGTCCTCTCCCCTGCCTTGCCATCATCTCCTCCTCCTTTCCCGATGACCACCATGCTCCTAACCCAGACCCCGACACCAAGAATCCATCACCCCCGTCGCCGACCTCGTCGTTGGAAACCCACCATCTGACCACCTCTATCACCTCCTCTCGTCTCCTAGCAACCCCAGAGCATCCACACCACCAACATACTCTCTTCTTCTTCCCCACTCTCTCGTTCCCCGATCACTGCAATCCCCATCGGTCACAACGCGTCACCGTCGGCCTCCCCCTCACCTCACCGCCACCATTTCTTCTGTCCCCAGAACCCCAACAACCCCAATAGCTTCTTCTTCTTCCTTCTTCTTCTTCTTCTTCTTCTTTCTTTCTTTTCTTCTCTTTTCCGATCGTCTCGCCTGAGTTGCGCACGTCGCCGACGATCCAGACGACCCAGTCACCCGTCGTCGTCTAGCCTAGTTACCACGCCACGCAGCTGCTCAGCCAGGTCAAGTCCTGCGTGCGTAAATTTTGCGTCATGACTTTATTTTGACGTCGGAACGTGACATTTGTATCTCGATGTGAGATTCGATCAGGCAAGTTCTAAACTTACAACATGCTATTTTGATTATATCGATATTTATATGCTTGATTATAGTACATACGTTTTAATATTCAGCAGGTAGTACCAAGTTGCAGTTTTATAGTATTCGTCTGTATCTGTACCAATAATGGTTATTTAGTTGCATGCCGGATCATCACAATATTATCATACTACAATATTAGTTCAATATGTTATCTAGATTGCAATATACATGGTAATGGACGTATAACGGTTATTACAGATAGATACATATGCATCCTGGCATTAGTTGTATTTAGCGTGTTTAGATATTAGTTACGGTTTTACATTTGGTATCTATTTGGTTAATATACGTTGCATGACATGTTCACAACCCACTGCCAGACTTGTTACTTGGATCTTAATACTAATGTCGACAATACAGACTTGTTGTCCTGATGGACGTGACTTGTTGTCTACATAGACAAAACATGTACCTGCTTGATCCTGTGTTGGCATTAGATTTATATCATCAATACCTGACTTGAACACAAAACCTAGGGAGTAAGAGAAAATCAATAATGAAACCTGACTTGTAACTCAACTGTTCGATACTCCAGATACTGATCAGTCTTTACGGGCTCGGCCAGCCCCGGAATGATGCTGCTGACATCATTCATCTGTACATGTTACATGTTTACTGCTTAGCGACACGTCTCAGATTCAACCCTGAGAATCTTGACTGTGGTCCCAGACACGCACGTGATACTATTGAGTTATATCGACGATTCCATTAAATTGATTTCAAAAACTTGTAGAATAGATAATCTAGAAGCACGGACTTTAGAATACACATCACATACATACAGCTCACTGTTTATACCTGTGTTTATTATTTACATTCTTATTTAATCATATCATCCTATTCTGGTTATTACTATTAGTTTGATATTTACGACGCACTGACGTCTGGGTTTTGCATGGCCCAGTTTTTCTGACATTATCATAGGCAGATCAAGAGTACTTTAGCAAGCAAGCCGAGTAATGAGGAGCTAGACGTTTAGTTGGAGATACTTAGTTCTTTTATTTCCGTAGTTTTATTTTTATCGATGTGAGCCCATAAAGGACGTGATTCAGATATTGTTTTTATTTGGATCTTGATTCGTTTCCGCTTTATGTATTTCTTGATTTTATTTATTATTGCAGATGGACATGTGTTAGCTAGATTTTATTTTACTGTTCTTGATATCACTTTGACAGCCGTAATGTGGTTAAAGAGGAATTATTCCTAACCATATGTAGTATGGTTGGCTCTGTCGCGTATCGTATTTACGTATCTTGGTAAGCGGGGCGTGACAGTTCAGATTGGACTCGGACCAATAGGCCAAAGTAATCGGTCATGACCCGAAAAGGGCACATGACTGGCACAAGGATTACATGAAGTCAAGTGGACCCCATCGTAACCCAGGTAAGCCAAAACCAGGAATCTGAACCATATATATAAGGAAATAGATAGTAATAGGTAGAGATGAAGTTTTAAAAAAGTTTTTATAAAAATTAAGGCTTGTTTCGAAAGATTTTTTGAAAAAAACGGACAGCGCATCTTTTGTAAATTTTGAACAAAACAAGTACAATGATAAATATATAACAAGTATCCCCGCATACGGGAGCTAAATCAACTCCCAAACGGAGAAATCACAACCACGCAGTAATATACGACGCCAAACGGTGAAGGATCAATAAAGCGGAAAGTAAATAACATAAATATACATCAAGTCGACTCCACACGAGTCCGACAACAACAAAATATACAATTCTAAGGTCTCGACAAAACTAGACTTGGTCTTTTATGGAGTATTTCTAGATACAAATAGGTACAAGGCAAAAATTGATACAAAAAGAAACCCACCAACTCAAATATACGCAACCATGCCCAAAAGATAGCAAACATGCCCAAAAAGCCGCTACGGATCTAAGCGATCACACTTGCAAGAAACTATGGCACAACGGGGGTGGGTTCCCTACTCATGAGTGGAATTATATAATAAGTTAGAAGTCGCATGGATAAGCGGTGAAACAACTAAAACATGAATACTGTGTACATCAAGGAGGATAAAATTAAAAGCGCGTCGAGACTAGAGTTCGAGCAATGGTATAACAATGATAGTAAGCCCTCATGTACAACTCGTGTACCACTATCCTAGCATGCGGAATATATGAATCTGTGTGTGGTTATCATGCCAACATCAAGTAATCGGTATCTGGCCCGGTACGGGCGCAACGTAACCACAAGCATCCGAAAGCATGTGAGTTCAGGAAGTAAATACAATACTGCAAAATGAAACGGTAACAATCATCAATCGTCGATAACTCACTGCATAATATATATACAACGGTGTCAAATCACGATCACCGTAGCCGTAATGCAATATCTATAACACACGACCAACGTAAACTCAATCAAGGCTATAATACATATATAAGATCCATCCATATGCAATCATATAAGAGTAACCGAAAAATGTATGTAAATGGAATCCTTTCAAAATAGTCGTATGATATATATATCGCGGCACATGTAGCGGACGTTGTTTTGTGAAGAAAGGTATGCATCTCATTTAAAGTACGCGTCCCGCCTTTTGAAAATGATTTATTTAAAAAGGGGTTTTCTTTTATAAAAGTCTGTGTCAATCCTAGACACGTGGAAAGTATGGAGACTATAGCTCCTTTGAAAACCTCTTTAGAATATATCGACGTATGAAAATAATATTCAGGTACTGTCTCGTGGATCAGTCATGTCCGGCAACTATATATAGTATAATATATCTCATCAGTGCAAGGCATCTATATCGACCCCTCACATATATAATATCCATCTCAGTGCAGGGAATCTATATCGATCCCTCACATATATAATATGCGTTGAGACATCATTTGTCAACTATCCTCAATCACTCATGGATTGATCACACATGTATCCTCGAGCGACATCGTGTCTCTCCCTTTCTCAATCTCTCATTGATTGAGAACACACACACACACACACACACACACATAATGGATCGCTGGCTATATCCACCGTGCTCTGAATCGTCTTTATTTTCTTTTATTCCCACACACACACACGTATCATGGATCACTGGCTATATCCACCGTGTCTGAATCGTCTTTATTTTCTTTTATTCCTTTATATATATATATATATTCAATTTCTTAGAATTGATATCATATCACATCATATCCACGGTAATATAAATCTCGTTAAACTCGTACCCATTTAGTCATTGTGAACTAGGCATATCACATATGGGTAACATTTCATAGCATAAGCCAGTAATATAAGTGCAGCGATATACCATTATTTATATATATATCAGTGTTCCATACCATTGAGGTATAACATCAACAATATATGATGCATAGCGGAAATCATAAAGCGTAGCATAACGAATAAGGTAAATAAAGCGCGAGCGAATGACATATAAAGTAAGCATGGCGTAAAAGAACAGTAAATAGGTAATTATTTCGAATATTTCCACTTATATATTTTTAAAGTAAAACGAAATGTGGTTTGAAAATAAGGAGGCTACGATAAATTTAAAAACACATATATTTAACCCTTTGAAATCCAAGTAGCACATCCTTTCATTATCAATTCTTAAAAATATAAAACAAATCGTTGTTTTTAGAAAGTGGGTAATACCTACACATCTGCATCATACGATAACCATCAAATATTCCATATCATATCATAATAATGATCGGTACAGACATCTAATCTACGTACCCAAACACATAGTAATAGAATATCAATAGTACGGACATCTAGTCCCATACAACTATAGCACCGGTGCGGACATCTCGTTCGCGCACCCGCTCAATGAATGGTACGAACACCTCGTGTCACGTACATGCATGGCGACTAGTATGGACCTCCAGTCGCGTACTCGCCTAACAACCAGTACGGACTCCAAGTCTCGTACGCGCATCCAATATGAGTCATATAACATTATCATATTATAACATCGATCTTACTACGATATGTAAGCATGGAAAGTTCTACGTGACATGACATGACAGTACTAATGATGTGTAGTGTACATGCGAGTCTCTGATAGTGCAATATGGCAATCATTACTATTTGTGCTGGTGTTCTACAAAGTGTATCTACAATAAGCTTACAAAGCGGTACTAACGAAATTTGCTAAATAACGAACAAGTCTAAACATACGTAGCATGCATCTTAAGCACATTCAATGATATAATAATCAATATGTTTCACGAGGGTGCTATACGCCATCCATCCGATTCCCCACTCGTAGATATAATCTACTCACTGTTTACGATCACGCTAGTCATATCCTACGACCGTCTCGCGCTCCGTCACCGTCTTGGAGGTCTCCTCAATCGAACCTAGCATTCACATAACCACACACACATAAGAATTCAAATCGATATCGATATAATGAATAAACACCCGTAGGTTAAAACCTATGATTAACGTGAGCCATCCATGTGCTAACTACCACGAATTACTCCTGGGCTCGCTGTTCTAACACAAAAGATCGCATCAAGATTTCAAAATACGAATTATCAAGTTCAAAAGCCTTAAAATATCGTCCAAAAGCTAAGCAAAACAACTCTACGTTTTGACTCGAGAAATATGGGACAATTTAGCATATAAAAATGGCTTATATATCATGTATGAGATCTACTGGCCAAACCCCGACACTTAACTCCATAGTTAGGTCGTCAAAAAAATGATTTTGACCGCAATTTGCGGCTAGGTCATAAGCTTTGGGGCTCGTGCTCCTGGTGGGGTCTCCTAGTGGTCTAAATAAGTCAAATCTATACTCCAAATATTTTGCAGAGATTCCAAACCACTCCAGAATTTGTTTGAACGCTAAAACATCACCAAAACTCATAGTTTTTTTGAAAACTTAGCTAATGTTTAAAACTTGAAACACATTCAAAACTTGATAAAGGAAGGATTTTTACCTTGGAGTGGACATCAAAGAGGAGATTCGAATTGTAGGAGGCTTCTTGAACTTGAGGTGGCTCTACTTGAATCTTGTAGGGATTCTAGTTCAAATCTTGAGTGAATGAGAGTGCTTGGACTTTGGGGTTGGGATCAGTGGTGAGTTGAGAGTGCTTGTGAGTGTGAGAGAGGGGAGGGGGCAGCTAAGGGATTAGGAGGTGGAGAGAGAAGGAGTTGTAGAGAATGAGGAAAATAGGAGAGGAAAAGAAGAGAGGGCAAGAAGGAATGGAGAGGTATGGGTGTAAGCATGGGTGTGTCCATGCTTCTCTTCCTCTCTCCAAATATCAAATATAATATGTAGCTATTCCAAATGAAATAAAAAACCTAATATCATTAAGAAAAGAAATGCTATTGTCAACATTAGTCTATGCTAACCATGCCCAAAATACTAATTAGTTTTATCGTGACCAAATTATGATAACCCAATTCAATAATTGGTATTATTATAAAACATATTATTTTATTGTTTAAATTCTAAAATAATATTTTCAATTTCTGAAATGTTACATGATCTGTTGATGTGGGCTATTAATGGATAGGGAGATGATAGCACACTCAAAGGTTTTATTTAAATTTAAACTAAGGTGGAGATTGTTGATATTAGTTTAAATTTAAATAGTTAGTTACTATAGATAGAATAAGATATGTCTTTTATTTAAATACATATTTAGATAAAAGAAAATACTTTATTAGATAAGGATAAAATAGATTTATATTAATCTTAATCTAATCAAGAGAAGGGTATTCTATGCTATAAATATGGATGTATTTTCGTCAAGGAGATTTGACGAAAAAGGGCACAACAAAGGTAAAAGCAAAAGCAAAGGCATTGGCACGACAAGAGGAAGGGACACAACAAGGGCTAGGGCTAAGGCTAAGACAAGATATATATAGTCTCTAGATTTACGAGGGTTGTAACTCTCCTCTCTTGAGGTGGCATCAAGAGAGTGGAGATGAGATGTGAGAGAGAGATTGAGATGTGTGATATTTTGTAACTTTTATCTTCATTAAGAGATTAGGGTTCTAATCTGGATTTGAGATATGCTATTATATTAGATGATTAAATCAAGGAGAAGATAAGGTATCGAGTGTACACTTTCTTATATCAATGGAATCCTCATGTTTGTCTCGTGAAGTAGGCCGCTGGTCGAACTACGTTAAAAACTCTGTGTTGATTACTTCTTCTTATGAATCGCTGTCTTGCGTGCTCGAACGCTGAAGATGGGATTTTTTCCTCGACAGTAAGTATCAGAGGAAGATTCCCCAACAATCTCAACTCCGAAATGAATGCCAAACAGGACAAAGTTAGTATTTGGAGTTAATTTATGCTAAGTTTATGAAACTCCAGTTTAGAAAACTTAACTTAATTCATAGACTGTTCTCAAACTTCTACAAACTTTTCACAACTCTCATGTTCTATTTTCAATGAAAATCTTTTTTTGTTGGGTTATTTTACTTGTGGCCCCCTTAAAACACAACAAATTTCTTTCTGAGCCTAAAAAACTTGATATTTACTTTTTACCCCCCAAAACTAATAAAATGCATCATTTTATCTCCCTTTACGATTTCCGGAAGAAAAAACGCCGTTAACTTTTCTCCATAAATTTTAGATTTACAATTTACCCGAAGATAACAAGTAAAACCGTATAAGCATTCAATTTCTTCATAATTAGAGAATGATGTTGAACATGTTTCTGATTTCATGGCCGATTTTAAGAAAGATACAACAAAAGCGTAAACCCTAATTTCAATTTGGGAAAGACATTGAATATTTCCAAAGTAGAAGAGATGTTGGGATTTTTTAAAGAAAAACTTGATGTTATACCGTTAAAAGTTGACGGAAATTGTAAAAGGGGCAAAATGATGTATCTTATTAGTTCTTGGAAGGGGGTAAAAAGTAAATACCAAGTTTTGGGTAGAAAGGAATTTGCTATGTTTTGGAGGGCTACAAGTAAAAAACCCTTTTTGTTTCTCTTTTTCAACCTTTGGTATATTTAAATCATTTCCGTAGGTTACGTCAAAATAAAATCATATCCACCCCGCTCCAACTATTCATTTCTTATCTCCACACTTGATAATTCATTCCACAATTTTATTTTCTACCTTAAATAATTCAAAAGCCATATACTTAAGTTTTCATTTTCCATCTTCGATTTCCAATAAGCATGGAATCCTACAGCTCGTTGTTTGTTTCTCTGTCATATTCAATCCATACAGACTTTTATTTTCTTAGAACAAAGAAAGATCCGTTTAGTTTAACCCTTGGTTACCTAAGGTTAAGAGAAGTAAGTTATCTTAATTCCTCCTATTTTGATCGGCATGTGAAATTATTTTAAGATAAATCTAGTTTGACTGGTTAGGAATCTAAAAAGGAGTAGCTTAATGTCATGAAAGAAAAAGGTAAATATTAAATAAGTTGTTTCAAAATGCTATCTTACCGTAATTTATTTTGGAGATGAAGTTATTCCAACTCCAAGGATAACGTAGTTTGCAAATTTGACATGACTGAGCTATTCTAACTGCATCTATCTAAATTCCAATCCAATCCAAGCTATATTGACATGACAGAGCTATTCTAACCGTAGTCTGCAAATTTGCAAACTAGAATTTGCATTACCTCCACCTCTGGTAAAAATGAACTAAACTCAAATTTAGAAGAGGGGGAACCAGTATTGTTTTCTCATTTCTTCTCTCTCTTGAAAATTAAAGAGTTTGTCATTTACTTTCTCTCTCTCTCCTCTCTCTCTCTCTCTGCGCGCAATCATGGGAGAAGCGGAGGAGAAGAAGAAGATCATCATCGACACCGATCCTGGAATCGGTAACCCTTTAATAATCTCTCATAATAATTACTGTAATCAATTTCTTTTAATTTCTTCACTCGATTCATGATCAACTTGGTGTTCAGACGATGCGATGGCGATCTTTGTAGCGCTTCAATCGCCGGAGGTTGAAGTGATCGGCCTGACCACCATCTACGGCAACGTTTACACCACCTTGGCCACAAGAAACGCCTTGCATCTGGTAATTTTGTTGCCCAATTTTGCTCATTCCATGTAAAAATGCCATTTTGATCTTCAATTTTCTTAAAACATTTATGATAGTCGATCTCTTTGAAGAATTTGGGAGTTGAGATCGAAGTGGTCATGTCTGTGGTTGATGCATTTGGGCAGCTACAGGCGATATGCTTGATGAATGTTTGCCAAAAATAAGTTCCATATTCATTAATTTAAAGTCTACACTTTGTTTTACAAACAGGAGAACTTTGAAACTGGATGTATCAAAATTAAGCCATTGTGTATGAGTTGTTTTCTCAATATTTTCTTCGTGTTTCTCGATATAAGGTCTGCAGTTTGTTTCGAATGTTGATCAAGCCCTGAGCTTTATATTGTATATGCGATAGAAAAGCTTGTAATTTTGTAATTCATAATTAATTATCTTCACCTTGGAGAATGATCTTTCTTACTTTTGTTTATTGGGTTTAGTTGGAGTTTGCAGAGAGGAACGATATTCCGGTGGCGGAGGGTTCCCATCTAACGTTCACGGTATGCTTTAATAATTCAGAGAAGTGTTGTGAGGTTGAATTTTGTATATATTAATCTCCCTTGATTCTCTTCTTTAAACGCCAAAGCTCATGTAATTGGACACTTATTTTCGGGGGACTAAATTGTTGGCAAGACAGCTGGGATATCGAAAGTGTCTCAATCACAACAATCCGCATCTTTTAAATGTTTCACATTCTCAATTTACTGTTAGAGATCTAAGAGAAGTTACTCAATGTTGCTTAGGTCTCAATTTATTGTATAGAGACCAATTGAGCTTTAGCTCATGCGGCAAAACTTTCCTCTTTTAAGTAAGAGGCCGCTAGTTCAATTCTTGAAGGGGTTGCTTCCATAAAGAAATTTATTGAGTAGAGGCAGTTTGACCTTTTTAAACCTTTTTCAATTCTTGTCCCCTTCATTTCTTCTTCACAATGCTTCCGCCAATTAATGCTCAGCAACACCTATACCAATTAACAAACTCGGCAATATCTCCATTTTGTGCACCTTTATACATCAGATTAAGTACATGGTGTCATGCCCCGCTTCTCAAAATACTGGAGCGGAGACGCGACGCAGCTATACCGAGAGAGAGAACTCAACTCGATACAGCTACGTTAAGTGTAAAGTAATGCAGGAATATACAAAAGCAAGTAAAGAAAAACATATTTATCCATTAACCAACCTTTATTACAAACGATAACAAAGGAGCAATGCTATACAATAGGATCCAAGGGTACACATACAAGATATGATTCAACGATACAATAATACAATAGTAATATGACATGAAAGATACCGAAATGGAAACTCTACGAGTCTTGGGCCCATCACGGTTCCGCTGCGCACTTTGATGACTGAGTCTGGTCCGACACATCTGGCAATCCAACCGGAAACACAATTCTCAGAATGTCAGAACACCCACAAGTATAAATATAGACGGGAGAGTGTGATACAAGTAATAACTGTAATTTATGGTAACATGTGAAAACGGGTAAACCGAAAGTATGAGAAATCATGTATATAAATAAAAGTACAGAAAAGTGAACGTGCAGTAAGTAACAATGCAAAAAAACAAGGTGTCAAGCTGTATGTCAATAATCGAGTCAGAACAATGTCAATCTGAAGGTCAATCGGGAGCTCTAAATGTCAAGTCAAAATGGGTATCATTCTAAGAGTCAAATCAGGTTAAACAAGACGTGTATTGATGGAATTGACTAATGGACGTACTTGTATGCGAGTTAAACTCGGATACGATGTCTTATAAGGAAAGGTAGGTAAGGAAACATGTGTGCGAGATATGTCATATGTGTGTAGTAGTAAACAAGATCAGGTATTTACAAAGTATTATGAACGTCTTAGTTTGATAGACAAGGGTTCCCAGCCCCAGTCTTATACAACAATGTGGTGGTACAGCTTGGTGTTAGCATGTAGTTCTACTAAGCATGGAGTTTCAGTAGTAATATGGTCATCCGTATATCGGGATAGTATTCCATACCTAGATTTTTGGCATGTAATTTCAATAGTAATATCAGGTCAGGTCACATCCGCATTAACGGAGTCATCAACAGTATCAGGTCACATCCGCATAAACGGAGTCATCACCAGTATCAGGTCGCATCAGTCTAAACGGAGTCATCAAACATCTGTCTAAACGAAGTCATCAATAGTATCAGGTCAGTGAATCAAGGCTCACGGTGAATCAAGTGTCAGGTAGTAGGGTAAATCATGTGTCAGGATTCATGGTAAATCATGTGTCGGGTCATGTCGAGTCCAAGTCAAGTCAAGTCAGCATCCAGGTTGGAACTGAGGGTACAAGATAAACTAACAAGTCGTGCATTATGTCATGTGCAAGGAGTCAAGTAAATATCAAGCAAGAAATCGTGTAGTGAGCAAGGTGCAAGACCGAACATGCAGTACACATACAATCAAGTAAGCATGCGAGTAGGTAATTAATCATGTGGGCATGTGATATGAAGACATGTGACAATGAAACACGAGTGCAGTCGTAGGCATCTTAAACCCGTTGTCGCTAAAACTAATGAGAACAAGCACACTAAGCGGGAAGACCTTTGCAATAATGGTATACACATTTTAAAGAGAAGTATGGTCGATAGTAAAATAAGGCTCAAGAAACATCAGATAAGACATGACTTTTAAAGAAATGGAGGTGCCGTGGTTTAGAATTTAAATAATAATAATTTTAAAAAAATTTCGGCAACACCTCCCTTGTATTTTAAAAAACTCTCAAGTTGAGATACAATAAAAATACTGAAAATGAACATATAATATAGTGAGGTCACACACGGGCGATAAAATACCAATAGCCGCACAATCGGGCATTAACATATCATAAAGCCACACAGTCGGGCAAAATACAATAAATCAATCTCATACAGTCATAATATACAATATGATAATCAAACCATAAGTGGCAAAGGCCGTACTCGGCAACCTGTTGGATATGTATGCCCTAAAGGCCTGTATTGTATAGGATGCTAGGGATATGTATGTACAAGACAATCTTGCTCAGTTGTATATAATATATCATTTGAATTGTCTTTATCTTAATATGTGTATTTCTTTCTCTTGCTGCTTTATATTGCTTACACATATTGATAAAGGCTCAATACAGCAGTATACTATTACGGTTTGTCTTTATCTTAACATGTGCATATGTTATACTCGATATCACATATAATGGATACATGTTGATAAAGCTCGTAGGATCTTGCTTAACTACCAGCGTTATGATGGCGATCGTACTTGTGGGAGCTGGGTAGTCCATAAGCACATCCTTAAAGGTCCCAAGTCGTAGAAATATCGGGACCGGGCATCGATATTCCAGACTAGACTTGTGTATACGTCTTTAGACCCCGACGAAGGGCGGTGATTGGTCCTCCAGCCATTGGTGTGATCACCTAAGATTGTATACAAGTGCTCACTGGGGGTGAGTACACTGGACGGACTCGTCGAGAATATCTAGATGATATTATACCTATCGTCAGATAGCGGTTCTCAGGTGACATGAGTACAGATTAGTCTTTAGACCTGAGATCATCATTTGTCTCGTATGAGTTCTCATTGTGTTTTGATCACTACCCTACCATGGCTCTACTGAGTCATGCAAGTAGGTTCTGGTTAGGTACAATCCCGAGCCATATGAAGGTAGTGAGTGATTGTCAGGGATTCGTCTCTTCCGGTATTGGGAGTCGATATCGCACCGTGTCCGGTTGGCCAGAACCATAAGACCTTGGTCAAGACAGTTGAGATTTACTGATGGTTGGATCAGTAGTCTTTCGGATTGGTCCTGAGCCAAATAGGCACGATTTATCGGGTTATTAGGGGTCTGACGTTTACCACACTTTAGATCCGGTATGCGATACTCTTAGACGAAAAGACCGGACTGTACGAAGATTGTTATGGATAGGCTCAGCAGGGGTTCAGATGAGCTTGCTCGTTGGCCTTCTTTTCGACAGGTACCTGGGTAGCCGTTACGTACAGTTATTGCCGCTGACGTGTTTGTGGTTAAATCCACCGCCAGCGTATTTTCGAGTCTTTAGAGTCCCACACAGAGGGTTTCTCTGGTTCAGACGAAACGATGTGGTGATCGTATGTTTATACGTGCAGGATTTCGATCGAATGATAATACTAGCCGGCTTAGGACTAAGCCGTACTATTAAATCAGGCATTGATTTAATAATTTACATATATACATTTCGATATGTATATTCTAGTGTCATCCAGGTTTTCGATCGAGCAGGGTTCCGATCGAATGATAATACTAGCCGGCTTAGGATTAAACCGGACTATTAATTCAGGTATTGATTTAATAATTTACATATACACATTTCGATATGTATATTCTAGTGTTATCCAGATTTTCGATCGGACGGTTGATAATACTGGCGGGCTTAGGATTAAGCCGGTTTGTTAAATCAGATATTGATTTAATACTAGTATTATATTGGTAGTAGTATTTTATCTTTGGATATTCGAATTTTGGTATGAATACGTGTATGTATATACGGTAGAAAGTATTTTGTATTTATACAAAATACTTTCTAGAAGATGACACCTCATCATGTATTTTTCTATTTTGTTGAAAATAGAAAATGAGGTGGAAAGGGTGAGATGACATGAAGCATGGATGAAACATGGTTTTGTATTTATTGCAAATACTATTGGAGTATGGTTGTGATTTTAAAAGGAAAGAAGATGCTTCATGTAAAAAGACTTGGCCATTCTTCTTCTCATCTTTGATGAAGTGATTTCTTCACTTACTCTCCTCTCTTCATCTTCTTGAGTTCATTCTCTTGTGCAAATCCTTACCATTCTCATGTGTTGAGAACCAAAGAATTTGAGATAGAAAACTACTACTAAACATTCACTACATCATTTTAGCAACCTAGATTAGCAAACGAGGTTGTTGAGTTGCTTATTAGTGAACCTAAGCTTGGACCACACTCTCAGATGGATCATCTAAAACCGAGGAAGGCAGCCATCAAGGTTGATCTAGGAGACCCCAAGGAGCTTAAGAAGAGGAGTGAAGACTCGAAGGACACGTATCTATCGGTATAATCTTCTCTCATAATAAATAGATCTCTTGTAGCTTGCTAGTTTAGGGTTATGGCTTGATCACTTGGATTAAGTTGGTTGTGCTTGCTTAAAAATTTAATTTTTGTGCATTCCGCCTCTCTACTTCGATGTAGAGTGAGCACAACTCACTAACACAACCAACTCCACTCAACAAATCTCACGCTTGCATATATGATTTTAAAGCGTGGAATGAACAACGACAATGCATCCAATCGATACCACGCGCGATATATAATTTAATGCGGTAAAAGACATCTACAACGATTTCAAGTGATCCGAATGAATTGATACTAAAACAAGTAAATAGGCAATGTCATTAATGCGAGACTTCGTATATGAAACGGGATATAATCAACCTGAGCATGAATTTCTAAGCTATGTTAGTGATGAACTGAAGTATTAGAATATATGCTAAACTAAGTTAATCATGAAATGAAATGAAACATAGCGAATAAATAATCACCATGAAATTAATATGCACCAAGTCGTCCGACTTAGGCGAGCAAGTGATAAACACTTGTCTCGTGGATCCACGGGTGCGCAACACACGGCAAGAACACGAGAAACGACAGAAATTCTCTTTGGGGCCTTTCACCGAACACTTCTGCGTGCAAAATTGAAACGTTGTCGGAACGGAGAACCAGAGACGTGGAAGCGATCGTGGCCCGGCCTTGGAGCCTCGGTTCTCGGCTCGGGGTCGTGTCGATTGGGCTGTTGAAGGTCGAGGGTTGGTTGTAAAGCGTTAGGCTGCTGGTGTTGTTGCTACGGCTGCTGCTGCTGTTGAGGATGATGACAAAGATGGGACATGTGAGAGGGGAATGATGGCGGCGGCGACGATGATGAGGCGCGCTTGGACTTGGTGGCCTCGATTTGCATCCAAAGAGGGGGCTCGACTTGATGAGCTAGAGCTTGCTCGGGTTGCTGGGTTTAGGAGGCGAGGATGGAGGGGGTCGGGTTGGTTTGGTAGTGCTGTTGATGGAGGGGATGAGGGCTCGAAGGCGACGAGGTCAGCGGTGGCAGCGAGGGTTTTGGTTGTGGCTAGAGGAGGATGAAGGTGTCGATAGTGGTGATGGGTTATCACTCACATGAGGGAGTGAAGAGGTGGGGGTTTGGTGTTGGGCACTTTGATGGAGGCTTGCGGTTGCATGAGGAAGATGAAGTTAGGGTTCTTAGTTCTTGCATGGGGGCGAGAGAGAAGGAGAACGAGAGGGAGATAGGCTCGGTTGATTTCTTGAAGAGAAAGAGGGAGATGGAGGGTCGGCCATTGTGAAGAGGGGCTGCTCGGAGTTGGGTTCGAGAGGCTAGGGTTGCTGGGAGAACGAAGTCGAGAAGGAGAACAAGAAGAACGCGGTGAAGAAAAGAGGCGGCGGCGCTGGGATCGAGGTGGAAATAAATTAGGGTTTCTTTTACATGGGTTTATATGGGTATGGGGTTTTTACACAACACCCCTCGACAAAAAGGAAATAGCATCAAGCCTCCCTCGTGCAAATAGAAATATACATATAAGGAATTATATGTACGTAGAAATAAATATGGAAATAACTCTTTTGTATAATAAAATTCGTTTCAAAATAATTTATGATTATAATTATGTATCTTGAATCATATGTGTAACAATACAAGAATTGTACATTCAACATCTAATATTTATATAGTACCGATACATATAACTTTTAAAACAGTAAATGTTTAAAATACTAATTATATATGTAATATTTCATAGAGGCAACACAAATAATAATATATGAATCATACAATAACTTATATAAAAAATATAGCACGTATACTAAAATCGTTGCTTATATTATACTAAGTAATAATGAAAATAGTTCAAAGATATACGTTACATATAGAATATCGTACAATGACAAAATGATTTTAAGTAATTACACTCTTAAAGAAAAATACGGAAAATACAAAACAAATAAATACAGTATGAAGATACGAAGAATAATTATACAAAAACTTTATTAAGGTATAGAAAAAACGCCGACGTTACACATGGTGTGAAAATATATATGCCTCAGTTAAACTTGATCTATTTCTCGAAGCTCGACAAATAAAATTTCCATAAATATGGGAAATCCGTTGCCGGTCCCAAGTCCGGATGAAAAATGATGAAGGTTGTAGTAGGCTTGTAACAGCCAACGTAAAACTTTGTCACATTCTATGACATGACCCATAATAAGAATATCGTTGGGGCGTCCCCTACTCATAGCGCTCTACATCGGATCTCGGGTGTAGTGTTAAGTATGCATGGGCTTCTAGATCGTCGTCCAGAAACGACGTGCTACATTGGACCCCGGATGTAGTGACAAATAAGTAAGGGTTTCATAGGATTCGTCTACCTTCCTGGAACATAGGTTTCCCTACGGGTAGACTAATAGAATTAGTGGATGTGATGATTAGGAGGAGAGTTGGTATTATGTGTTTGTAAGAAACTAAGTGGGTAGGTGAAAAGAGTAGAGTCATAGGGCCTTGGGGTTATAAGCTTTGGTATATGGGTAGAGATAAAAATCGTAATGGAGTGGGCATAATCATAGATAGACAGTTGCTTGAGGATGTAATTGAGATTAGAAGAAAAGGTGATAGAATTTTACTGGTTAAGTTTATTCTAGGTGGAGAGATCCTTAATATTATTAGTGCTTATCACCACAGATAGGTCTTGATGACGCTAGTAAACGTCTATTCTAGGAGGATTTAGACGAGATGGTGCAAAGTATACCTAGCAGAGAGAAGTTATTTATTGGTGGCAATCTCAATGGACATGTAGGTACTAGTCGTAGTGGGTTTGATACCATCCATGGAGGTTTTGGTTTTGGACAAAAGAATGAAATAGGTGGCTCTATTCTAAATTTTGCCTTATCTTATGACTTGATCTTAGCAAACACCTGGTTTAGGAAAAGAGAGTCCCATCTTATCACTTTTAGGAGCGGATCAAGTGCTAGTCAAATAGGCTTTTTTCTGACTAGAAGAATAGATAGAGGTTATTGTATCGACTGTAAGACAGTGCCAAGTGAGAGTGTAACCACTCAACATAGACTTTTAGTTCTAGATTTTCGATTTAGAAGAGGACCTAGGAAGATTAGACGTAAGGTAGAGCCTAGAATTAAATGGTGGCGATTGAAATAAGGTAATCAAAAGGCTTTTATAGATCGTGTAGTCCAAGAAGCGGATTGGCAGTCGGAAGATGATTCAGACAGAACATGGAACAAAATGACTAGTTGTATCAAGATGGTAGCTAGAGATCTACTTGGTGAGTCGAGAGGTGGTGCTCCACCATCTAAGAACACATCATGGTGGAATGAAGAAGTAAAGGCTGCTATTAAAATTAAAAGGGTTTCTTATAAAGATTTGAAGAAAAGTAGAGATGCGGAGAGATTTGAGAAGTATAAAATGGCAAAAAAGGAAGTTAAGAAAGCTGTTCGGGAAGCTAAATCTAAGGTCTACAAGAAGGTGTAAGAGAAATTAGACACTAAAGAGGCTGAAAATGATATATACCGGATTGTTTGGATGCGGGAAAAGAAGACCAGAGACTTATGTGTGGTGAAGTGTGTCAAAAATGAAAATCAGAAGGTTTTAGTACGAGATGAGGATATCAAGGAAAGGCGGAGAGATTATTTTGACAAATTGTTCAATGAGAGCTTTACTAAGAATTTGGATGGACTTGTCATTCAATCTCAAGATATAAACCGTGATTTCATGCGTAAAATAAGACCACCTGAGCTTAAAGAAGTTTTGAACAGAATGAGTTTAAGAAAAGCGGTTGGTCCTGACGGGATTCCTATCGAGCTTTGGAGATGTTTAGGAGAAATAGGCGTTAAATGGCTGACAAATCTGTTTAATAAGATTTGACAGACAAAAAAGATGCCAAATGAATGGAGGAAAAGTATCCTTGTACCTATCTATAAGAACAAGGGTGACATTCAAAGTTGCTCAAACTACCGTGGAATAAAACTTGGGTTTTTTTTAAAATATTATTAATTTAAATTTAAATTAGTAAAACGGGGGGGGATAAATTAAAATTATGGGAATAGGGTGGTTTCGAACCACCCTATGGCCCACCCCACCCCCCTCAGTATAGGGGGCGGGT
The DNA here is from genome assembly GCA_030015575.1 of Agapanthus africanus. Lineage (NCBI taxonomy): Eukaryota > Viridiplantae > Streptophyta > Magnoliopsida > Asparagales > Amaryllidaceae > Agapanthus > Agapanthus africanus. The sequence continues at coordinate 373,311,002 of CM057339.1, read as the reverse complement.
TCTCAGAACCCGCCCTCTATACAATAGTATAGAGGGCGGGTTCTCAGAACCCGCCCCCTTATTTTTTTAAAAAAAAATTAAATTAATTATTTACGATATAATTTTAATTATAATTATAATATTATTAAAAATAAAATTAAATTAAATAGACAAAAAACATTTAAATTAAATAATAAAATTTCAGTATATCAATTTTTTTATTACAGGATGAATCCGTCAAATTTTACAATGCCAAAAAATCCTATCTATTTGTAAAATCTAAATGCTATTTTTTTCCTTTCCGTTTTCCTTTATGATATCCGAGAAGGCTTGACATAAGCTTATGCCTCCTGGGATGACTGGAGGAACCACCTGTTTCTTGGATAGATGGCGGTGGCGGCGTCGGCGTCTGTTCTGCTGCTTCGGGTTCGGGTTCTGTTTCAGCTTCGTCTTCAGCAACGTCTTCGACAGGCTGTTGATCCACAAATCCTGAACCTGAATGTGGGACAGGTGTCGGATATGTGTTGCTTCCCAACAAATTTCCGTAGGACGCTAAATCTGAAGCCCAACTGGGCAGTCGTAGCGAAGAACTTGTACCGGTTCCATGAGGCTGATTTTGCACAAAAGCTTGGCCCCATGGCTGCTCAAATCCTGACCCCCAAGGGTGCTGTTGTTGCGCTAAATCTAACCCCCAAGACGGTTGTTCTGCAAAACCTGATTCCCAAGTCTGTTGTTGTTGCGCCTGTCCGGTATGCCAGGGTTGCTGTTGACGGTATGGTGATCCAAACCACTGATCCAGCTGCGCTGGATCTCCTTGATGCTGCGGCTCTGGTGCCGGGTCATACTGCGGCTCTGGTGCCGGGTCATACTGCGGCTGCGGTGCCGGGTCATACTGCGGCTGCGGTGCCGGTTCATACTGCGGCTCCGGTGCCGGCTGATACTGCGGCTCCGGTGCCGGCGATAAATGCTGAGAAATACCATGTGAACCAAGTACACCACTAATAAATTGGTCGAGATTTGAAAATTGAGTCTGAGATACCGGACCAGCATCAGTCGGGTATGGTTCCTGCACCATTGTTTGTACGAGATGCAACCCACGAGCCTGTCGTTACATTAGAAATAAGAAATAAGTATTGACTCATACCGGCGGATGTTAAAAAGTAATATGATATAAAGAGGGCGGCTTACCAAATCTCGTTCCATGTGTCCTCTAGGCTCGTACCGCGAGATGTTTGGGAAGTCTTTGGGAGGAGCAGAAAGATATCTTATGGTGACACGCTTATACCACTGTAGATATACTTTGGTAGCGTCGGTAGCTGTGTGGTCACCTATTTGCTGTAAGGCAATACTATGCTGCCTATCCTCCCATCTCAGTAAATACTGATGATGATGCTCCCTCCAATCACGCTCCGTATTTCCTCCTCGCATGTCTCCCTCTACTGTCGTAGGCGAAAGCGGCGGGACAGGAATATGTTGCAATCTATCAAACTGCCGCAGTACCCTATCTGAGAGGTGCATAACAACAACATTAATGCAGAGGAGTGGGCATCGAGCCCGCCAAACCGGCTCTCCTTCGAGACAGATGCCGGGTAAGTTTTGTAGACGATCTGCTGTATAAGGCGTCCACAGAAACTGCGCAAATAACATAGTAAAAAAATTGTGATTTAGGTATTTTCAAAATTGTAAAACAAATTAAATTACCCAAATTATGATTACCTGAGCCGCCTCCATGCGATCTAACTCATCTCTATAGTACCTAAGCACTCGACGAGGAGCCTTATACGCTTTCTTCCCATTCCACCAGCAGCCGAGCGGCTTTCCGGGGTTATCCAAGCCAGTTATTTTAATAGTATCTGGTCTTCCTATATACATATGCTCCCACGACCAGATCTAGAAAAAAAGTTTTAGATTATAAGAGAGAAAACCAATATTACAAAATTCTAGCTGTGAAAAATAAAGAATTTACCTGAAGTAATGTGCTGCATCCACAAATTTTATTCTTCGTAGGAGCACATGCTTTGTCGAGTTCCTTATAGAGAAAGGCCAGTACCCCTGCTCCCCAAGCATATTGGCCACAGACATCAAAATCTGCTAGGAAGCCAAGGTATAACGGATGGACATGCGTTGCTGATTGGTCCGGCATCAACCAAGAACCGATCATGTACAGAATGTAGGCACGTGCATGTCTATCCAAAACTTCATCGGTGGCTTCATCAGGGATATTACTGAATGTATCTCTTAACCAGTTCAGATTGATTTTATACCCCTTACTGTGGCCTCCTGGTGTCTGATATTAGTATTTTTTTAAATGTTAAAGCTAGAAATAATGTAAAATATAAAATAGGTACACTAAATAGGGAAAGCAGAATGATATTGTTTACCTGTCCGAGAGCAGACTCGGCATATGTATCCCAGTATGGGTGGTCGGTATCTGGACCAACAATTTTTCCTCCGACCAACCCAAGCCCATTAACCCGTAAACCGAGTAAGAGGCCAATATCCTGGAGTGTGATTGTGGCCTCACCCCATCTTAGATGAAAGGTGTGGGTCTCTTTTCTCCAACGTTCGACCAGAGAGGTGACGAGAGCGTGGTCGATTTGGATATGTCGAATCAACGACGCTTCATAAAATCCGGCCCGTCTAAGCCGTTGGTTTATTCTTTGGTCGCTAACTACCCATTTGTCGGAGCTATGCGTGACGACGGTGAGATTATCTCCATCCTGCAAAAATAAATATTGTTATTTTCAAGTACAAAAATTAAATGAAAGGTTTAATTAAAAGAAATTAACTAAGTTTAGAATATTTCCTCCCCGTGTAATATTTTGAACGATCTGTGTTCATGTTGATGGACAAGCAGAGATTTGTCGAGTGGTTGATTCTCCATTGAAATGTACTGAAGCAGAGATTTGTCGAGAGTTTTATCAAGTGATTAGAAATTGTGTGGTTGATGAAAGTGTGGAGGGTCGGTATTTATAGAGGTGAACGGGTTCGTCTTACCCGCTACAGTTTTTCCTGTGAAGAGGGCGGGTTCCAGGAACCCGCCCTCTTCAATAATTAGTCAAATCAATTCATAAATTAATGAAGAGGGCGGGTTCCAGGAACCCGCCCTTTAATTCACACAGAAGAGGGCGGGTTCCAGGAACCCGCCCTCTTCATTAATTTATGAATGGTCAAATCAGTACTATTCAAGTACTATTTGTCCTTGTCACATCAAATCAATGTTTGAATGTTTGTTTGTGAACGTTTTCATCTCAAAAAATTTTAATACGCTCCTACTATTCTTTTGGTGTGTTGTCAAATCACTTAAATGAAGAGGGCGGGTTCCTGGAACCCGCCCTCTTCAATAATTAGTCAAATTAATGAAGAGGGCGGATTTCAGGAACCCGCCCTCTTCAAAAATCACGCGGTCTTATTCGCAAAGAAGAGGGCGGGTTCCAGGAACCCGCCCTCTTCATTAATTTATGAATTGTCAAATCAGTACTATTCAAGTACTATTTGTCCTTGTCACATCAATGTTTGAATGTTTGTTTGTGAACGTTTTCATCTCAAAAAATTTTTAATACGCTCCTACTATTCTTCTGGTGTGTTGTCAAATCACTTTCAGAAATGAAGAGGGCGGGTTCCTGGAACCCGCCCTCTTCAATAATTAGTCAAATTAATGAAGAGGGCGGATTTCAGGAACCCGCCCTCTTCAAAAATCACGCGGTCTTATTCGCAAAGAAGAGGGCGGGTTCCAGGAACCCGCCCTCTTCATTAATTTATGAGTTGTCAAATCAGTTAGAACCCAGTCAAAGAAGAGTTGCAGAATACGATGCAGAAATAATTAGACTCTGGTGAATAATAGGGCGGGTTGTTAGAACCCGCTCTCTTCAATAATAGGGCGGGTTGTTAGAACCCGCTCTCTTCAATATCAGATCGCTATAAATATGTCTCCGCACTACCCATTTCATTTCATCTCTGTCAAATTTGCACCCTACACCGCTCAATATCCATTTACTTCGATCAGTTCTTCTCCGCTATCAATTTTGTGTAAGTGTGGAGTTTTAGAAGAAGGTGAAGTTCAGTACCATAGTCTGCGAGTAAGCAATCTGCGAGCAGTAGAACAGTTCATAAAATATTTTTTGTGTAAGTATGAATTTTTTTTTTGCAATCAATTTTGTGTAAGTATCCAGTTTTTTTGCAATTTCAATCTTTGTTTGGTTTGATATTTTTCATTATATCTGATTCATGCATATACTTCGGTATTATTTTGGCAACATAGCTAAACAAACAAATTAAGTGAAGTGGTTAAATGAGGATGGAATAATATTTAGATTCACTTTCCTTCTCGTTTCACTGCAAAAACAAAACTTCTTTAAATAAGACACAGAACTAAACTAAACTTGCATCTTTAGATTCATTTTCCTTCTCGTTTCACTGCAAAAACCATGCTTCTTTTTTAACAATCAATTGTGCATCACATTTTGTTGTGATTAGGTGAGAGTCTCATGGTTTCACTGCAATCTTCGAGTTTGAATTTTTTTGGCAATTTCAACACAACATAAAAAAAATATAACTGTTTTTTGTGCAGGATTATGGCCTCCCCAAGTATATTTGTTGTATGTAAATACGATGGTCAGGTTATCACAAGTGCACAAGGTCCCGAGTATATGGGCGGGTCTGCACGAATCATGCGATTGGAAGTATCAACGACATATGATGAACTAGAGGCCAAAGTGTACAAAATTACGAAATACGATCCCCGTGAAAGTAGGGTCAGGTTAAGTTGTATCTGGCCTATGTTCAGTGGAAATGCATTGGTTGAAATTACAGACGATGCATCAATATCTTCGATGATAGATTTCGGTCTCTCAAGCACCCAGCATTCTTTTGAACTTTTGGTTCAGAAGGAGCAATTGGAAGTATCAGATGCCCCTCCAACGGATAATTTTGATGGTAATGCTGGAGATAGTTCCTGGAGGTACGGTCACATGGTCAACGATGATGCCGTCAGTGCCGGTGGATATGATTATACACAACATTATTCAAATCTTCAAGCACATGGGTAAACATTTTATAAACTCATATTTAAGCATTTTAGTAATACCTGTATACTAATATTCAAACATTTAATAAAATGCATAAATCCAGGTTCTTCCAGCCGACTGCTGCAGTTACATGCACCCCAGAAGAACAGCAAGAACTACCATACACAGCCTTCCACAGGTAAATAAATTTGAAACAAGTGATGATTTAGTTACGAAAAAATTAGGGAATAATATTATAATAACAATTTATGTACTAAACGCAGATTCCAACACGATCCAAGCAGCGCATTCCAAGCATGTCCGTCCACATCTTTCCGGTCTTCTCACCCTGAACCATCCACATTACACCGACCACAACCATCATATGTTGCACCCGAGCCTTATGTTGCTACGGGTGATATTGATATGTGTGGCAGTGATGATGATGAAATCGGTGAAGGTGATCAGGGGGAGGATAGCGTGGAATATGCTGCTGGATTGAATGAGGTAGCATTCTTTGATGGTATGGTTGCGAATAACGATTTTGTCGAGCTAGAAGATCCCGGCCTCGATCCGCTAGAAGATGATGGTTGGGTAGACTTGGCCGTTGCAGAAGTAAATACGGCACCCTATTTGGACGCGACAGCAGCAAGTAAAGACTGCATCAGCGTCGGGGATTTGTTTCAGGAAAAAGGAGATCTTATTTGTAAGCTGAAGTCGTGGTCCATTCAGCAAAACGTTACATTTAAAACCGAAGAATCAAATAAGACGTACTATACCGTGGTATGTACGAAATCTCCTGAATGTCAGTGGAGATTGCATGCGTGTTGTTCCAAAAAAGCCAAGGCTTGGAAGGTCACGAAATACAACCAAGAACATACTTGCATCAATTCTATTATGTCACAGGATCACCGGAATTGCACTTCATCTTACATTTGCTCGCTAATCATGCCCATGATCCGTACAGATGTGGCGATGACTCCCCGAAAGATACGGCTCTTGGTTAGCGGAGAGCATAAAATTCAGATTTCGTATGTGAAGGCATGGGATGCTCGAAGAAAGGCTTTGTGCAAGATATTCGGGGACTGGGAAAGCTCGTACAACTCCCTAGTCCCTTTTATGGAAGCCATGAAAGCATCAAATCCGGGGACCGTATACCGGTTAAAAACCACAGAAACCGACGTCGAGGGCTCTGTCAGGTTTCAGAGAATTTTCTGGTGCTTTGGTCCATGTGCGGCTGGTTTCACACACTGTCGGCCGGTATTGTGCGTTGATGGTACGTATCTATACGGTAAGTACAGAGGCTGCATGTTAATTGCTACAGGTGTTGATGCTAATAACGGTATATTTCCGTTGGGATTTGCTATTGTCGAGGGTGAAAATACATCATCCTGGTCATGGTTTTTCCGTAACCTCAAAAATATCCCATCTGTTCTTCATAGAACGGATTTATGCATCATATCTGATAGACATCTGGGAATACTGGCTGGAATGAGATCTGTATTTCCGACGACCCCACATAGGTTTTGCCTACGACACTTCAGGCAAAATTTTGATCGAAAATTTAAAAATTCGGAACTACATAAACTTATGTACAGAGCCGGTGAAACGCCTGACCCTAATGTTCACGACATATACATGACGAAAATTGGGGAGATGAGTTAAGCCGCGAAAGCGTGGTTAGATGAGCATCCAGTCCGCATGTGGTCACAAGCACATGATGATGGGTGCAGATATCTCCTAATGACGACTAATATGTCTGAAAGCTTCAACGGGGTCCTTAAAGGGGTTAGAGGCTTACCGATACAGGGGTTGATTGTTCGAACATTTTTCCGGATGAATACTTATTTTGTGTACAGAAGAGAAAAGTCCTTGGGGATGGACACTCCGCTCACCGCGTATTACGAAGATATCTTTCGGAAAAGAGAGCGCAGAGCACAATACTACAGATCCGAAAGGTTTGACACGGCGGAGTTTCAGGTGACGGGCGGTAATGGGAATCAATATACCGTGAACTTTAGAGATGAAGGGCTCTCTTCGTGTACATGCGGTCTTTTCCAGCAACAACATTTACCTTGTGCCCACGCTATTGCTGCTGCGAGCAGTATGCATACCTCACATTACAATTTTGCTTCCAATTACTATACAGTTTCTAATTACCAAGGTGCATACGATCCAAAATTTCATCCTATACCGGACAATCGCTATTGGCACTATTATACTGCCAACAGACAAACACCGACTGTATTACCGCCGGAAAAAAATATAAAGCCCGGAAGACCGAAGGTACGTCGAGATCGAATGACAATGGATACTGATCCTCAGCAAAGGCAATCCAGATGTAGCCTATGCAAACAACCAGGCCATTATAGGACCAGATGTCCAGGATATGCATCAGGGGCGGGACCTTCAGAATCGTGACAAGTGCACTCAGATTTTTCTGTATTATAAATTTGACCGTCGATATAGCATTTAGATTTTACAAATAGATAGGATTTTTTGGAATTGTACATTTTGACGGATTCATTCTGTAAAAAACATTGATATAGTGAAATTTTATTATTTAATTTAAATGTTTTTTTTCGTCTATTTAATTTTATTCTATTTTTATGAATTATAATTATAATTATAATTATAATAATAATATTATGATAATAATTATAATTATAATTCGATTAATAATTAATTTAATTTTTTTTAAAAAAAATAAGGGGGCGGGTTCTGAGAACCCGCCCTCTATACTTTTGTATAGGGGGCGGGTTCTGAGAACCCGCCCCCTATACAATAGTATAGAGGGCGGGTTCTTATACTGAGGGGGGTGGGGTGGGCCATAGGGTGGTTCGAAACCACCCTATTCCCATAATTTTAATTTATCCCCCCCCCGTTTTACTAATTTAAATTTAAATTAATAATATTTTAAAAAAAAACCCAATAAAACTTATGTCACACCATGAAACTTTGGGAGAGAGTGATTGAACACAGGCTAAAGAAGGATATTAAGATAAAAAAGAACCAGTTTGGGTTCATGCCTGGACGATTGACGACAGGGGCTATTCATTTGCTTCGTCAACTTGTCGAGCGTTTTCGAGAGAGAAGAAGAGATTTGCATATGATATTTATTGATTTAAAGAAAGTGTACGACAAGGTACCTAGAGAGGTATTATGGGGGACAACGATGAAGAAGGGGGTTCCCGTCAAGTATATTGACATAATCAAGGATATGTACGATGGAGTAGTGGCAAATGTCAGAACTTGCGGCGGCCTAACGAGTGATTTTCCGATTATAATTGGTTTACATCAAGGATCTGCATTAAGTCTATTTCTGTTTACCATCGTGATGGATGAGCTTACTAGAACTATCCAAGATGAGGTGCCTTGGTGTATGCTATTCGCTGATGATATTGTTCTAGTAAATGAGACGAAAGCAGGGGTTAATGCCAAATTGGAATTATGGAGGCAAACATTGAAATCTCGGGGATTCAGATTGAGCAGGTCCAAGACAACAAATATGCATTGCAAATTTAGTAAACATAGAAGTCAAAACCATATTGGTATAATATTGGAAGGGCAAGAGATATCACTGAGCGACCGGTTTAGATATCTAGGTTCCATCATCCAAAAGGATGGGGAGATCGATAGTGATGTTAATCAACGGATCCGGGCTGGTTGGTTGAAATGGAGAAGTGCAACAGAGATTTTGTGTGATCGTAACTTTCCGTTAAAATTGAAAGGGAAGTTTTATTGGAGCACTATTCGGCCTGCCTTATTATATGGTACAGAATGCTGGGCTCCTAAGAAGCATGAAGATGCACGTAGCGGAGATACGCATGCTTCGTTGGATGTGCGGTAACGCTAGAAAAGATAAGGTGCGAAATGAGGATATTCGTGCAAAAGTTGGTGTAGTACCTGTGGAATGCGGGAAAACCGGCTAAGATGGTTTGGTCATATGCGACGCAGACCTATGGAAACACCGGTTCGACGAATAGATACTCTCGATATGGGCAATGGTAAAAGGGAAAAAGGGAGACCGAAGAAAACATGAATGGAGGTGATACAAAACGATATGGTTGCCAAAGGCCTCGATGAAAGTATATTGTTCGATGGGAGTAAGTGGAGGCGGAGGATTCATGTGCTGGACCCGGCGTGATTCTCATGTTGGTTCATGTAGCCTACCCTATATGCTTGGGATAAAAGGCTCAGTTGTATAAATATGGGAAATATAAGATTACAAGGAAGCTTACTCCTTGATCTCATTCTTTCCCCCTAGTATCCCACACTGATGTTCATTAAACAAAGGTGACACCTGGCCATCTCTTCCTTTAATCATAAGAGATATTGTGCAATGCTGCTAGATCGAATGGTATCACTTACCACAAGATCAATCAAGTCAGACTCAAGATGGCCCGCCCCTTCTACAAATTTAGGCACTTCCCCTGAGTATTCAAATTAAAGCATTGAAGAAACAAATATCACTGTTTGCTTTTGTCCACTTGTATGGTTAATTGCAGAATCATTACTCAAAGAGAGTCCACTCACTTACCAGTGGAAAGCCTTTAAACATATGGTTATTTGAATGCTTCTTCTTTCTCGCAGTTGCATAATGTCATATGAGACCGCCTCTTTCTTTTCTTGTTATTTTTAACTGCAACAATTCCACTTACCTGAGTTTACTTTCTTTATGTGAAAAGAAAGGTACAAAGCTTCGAATTGCTGACTTTGTTCATGGTTCGGATGGGCTTGGAAACCAAAACTTTCCTCCACCCAAAGGGAAGCCTATTGATCAATCTGCTGCTGCTTTTCTTGTTGAGCAAGCTAATCTACATCCTGGGAAAGTGACTGTGGTTGCGCTTGGGCCACTTACAAATATTGCGTTGGTCAGTTTCTATGTGGACTTATATTTTGAATTAGGCTAAAATACAAAAAATACCTTAAACTTTCAGATAAATATCCTAAACTTTTTTTTAGCTAGAGATAAGTTTCTTGAACTTTGTAACCTGCAAATAAGTCACTTGATTTTTCTTTGTTTTTCCAGTTTATTACCCTCCGCCAATGGTGAAATAGCGCACATGTGTATAAATGCAAAAGAGATCTCACCGAAATTGGCATATGGTAATAAAATGGAAAAACATAGAAAGCTCAAGGTTTTTATTCAAGCACTTATTTAGGATACATATCTGTTGCCAAAAAAAACAAAAAGGGTAGTTGTCTGAAAATAGCTGATATTTTAGGTGTATATGTGAAATTTAGCCTTTGAATATGTATAGTTACTTTACGCAATATTTGTTAAATTCCTTTTCCTTGAATCAGGCCATTGAACTTGACCCTTCATTTCCTCAAAAGATTGGGCAAATAGTTATTCTTGGGGGTGCTTTCTCAGTTAATGGGAATGTAAATCCAGCAGCAGAGGCTAATGTATGCTTGCTTTACTCTTGGCTTTTCAACAATTGTGCTTCTGATGCACTTATCTTAGTTGATATAATATATTTTTGTGCTTTCCGCCATCTATGATGATATTAGTGAAAATGTTTAGGCAATAAGCTGTGCTAGTATTTTAGTAAGAATAGTGGACTGTACAAGTGAACAATCTGCTCTGGGTATTTGAGTATTTCTTCTGACAGCCTCTTGGATCCACGCTTGACATTTGTGTTGTTTTTATTCCATAGTAATGTAGAGAAGAGAGGTGAAGGGTTTTAGCATCTTGAAGCTGATCTGACATAACACATTTGATTTTTGAGTACGAATCACAAAAGAATTTCCCATGTTCATAGGTACTTTCACCTGCGTAATGCATTAGATTTTCTATTGCTTTTACTAGCATGCATTTTATTATATACCAATTTCACACATCATGAATTGCTACACAATGTTTCAATCAGAATCCTAAAAGCCATTCTGAGCTCCCTATACTTGTGCCAACATGTAATGGATGCTTATTGATATATAATCATTTTTTATATAATGATGATTACATTCAATGTTTATATACCATTTCAGAGTAATGTATGGTTCTGCATAGGTATTAAAATTGAACTAAATATCATAGACCACTGTGTGCATATGAAGAATTTTTCGTGCATTTAGTGTTCCTCGCAAATTTATACACTTTAGCACCAGAATTTGCTAGCAGCTAGCAGTTGTGGTTGATTTAAGTGTTTCCCCAGACTCCATACTTGTCAGCAATGGTTAACATTCATCTGGTTAATTTGCATATGTATTAGTTCCTTGATGGTGGCCTCCTCAAAATAAATAATTTGGCTATCAAGTCATCAATATTTATGATCTTTCAAGAGATGTTAATTTTCTGAAAGAATGCTATGCATGATATCTTTATTTATTTATTTTTTGTGTAAATGCGTAAGCAGATTTTTGGTGACCCAGATGCTGCTGATATTGCGTTCACATGCGGGGCCGATGTTGTGGCTGTAGGACTTAATGTGACGCATCAAGTTGTTTTGTCAGGTACATGTTTCGTAAGTTACTCCGTTATGGTTATCATTTAGCCTTAGGATTTTTAGATTTGTAACAAGTTAAATTTTTTATTTCGTCAGTTTAGATTAGGCAGAAAATTTCTTGTTTATTTGGGGTGGTGGATGGGTGGGGGCGAGTAATGTATACTCTTTAATATATAAATATAATCATATATTGAAAAATACTACTGAAGGTCTTTTTGTAAGCCTATCGATACATAAAGGTACTTATCTTTTTCTTTTTCCAATATTCATGCAATTGAAAAGGTTTATATTTAAAGAAGCTACATATTTTCAATTTACATTTTTGTAAATCAATGATGCTTTCATAAAAAAGTGATTGTGTCGGGTCTAAATTATATGCCAACTTAAATAAAAAAGTAAAATGAAGTTTTGTTGGGGCTTTAGCCCAGGACCTTTTGGATCAAAGCACAATGCCTATACCAGTAAACTAACTTTAAATTTAGACAATTTATATCAATATTTACCTTTAAATTATAAAGGAATCACAAGACTAATATTTATAGTTTTTTCCAGAACCTTGGGTGGGCCCAGGCCCCAGCACACCCTTTGGCTCGGCCTCTGGTGTGGCTGTTCTTTTTGTCAGGGGAACGATATATATGAAGGTTCTCTTTCATGTTTTAGTCCTAGATGACACTACTTAAAACCCATATTAATTTTACATATTGTGAGAAATTGAATAGTGTAAGAGGGCATTAATGTAGTAAATGAAAACTTGTTGTCTCTCCTATCTCTTGTTCTCGTCTTTCCACCCTACCACTACTGTGTTTTTCTTGAGAAGACAGTTTGTACATCCTCATCCAATTTTGACAAAGTTTTACGATCGACTGTCAACAAAACTATCCTTGACAAAGTTTTACTATTGGCAGTCAACGAAATGGAATGCTTTTTTTTTAAAGAATCAACGAACTTTCTGTAAAGGCTCTATGCTTGACAATCTATCTGTGTTTGTAATTCTACATTTAGGTCAAACGCCAACTTGTTAGTAATTAAAAAAATTGCGGTACAAATTTGGACTATAATATGTAGGTGTTATTGAATCTCTTCTAGTATGCATAGCCTCTGTCTTAAAGTCAAATACTTCACATACTTTTTTGGTACTTAGATATGACTAGTTCTTCTGTACCGCAGATGCTGATCGTGAGAAGCTTGCACAATCTGAAGGAAAATTTGCCCAGTATTTATGCAAGATCTTAGGAATCTACTTCTCATATCACTATGATTCATATTCGACACAAGGTTTGTAGTTGATGAATAAACTTTTGACTGAAGCAAAAAAATTGCATTAAACTACCCTTGACTATTGCTTCTTTCCATCAAACTGCTAAAAATTTCTGGCTCCAGAAATCTCACTTACAGTGCTACATTTAAGTGTATTTGAGTAAAAAAAAGCGTCCTTAAAAACGAAAATTCAAGGGAGTTTACTGTATCAAACAAATTCTAAGGCATTTTGGTGAAAAACCGATAGTTAAGGGTTATCTAGTGTAGCCTTACTTCTGACATGCTCTATTTAACTCTTATATTCTTTTTTTTTGGGTGTATACAGGTGTTTATCTTCATGATCCAACTGCACTTCTTGCTGCTGTGAATCCATCATTAATGACATATACTGAAGGAGTGGTACGGGTTCAAACAAGCGGTATCACAAGAGGCATGACGATATTTGACAACACTAAGAAAAGGTCAGTAGATTGTTTACAAGTTTTCATACGTCCAGGATATAATTTATTTGGATACATTTATCTCTTATTCTTTATATATTATAGCAATCTGCAGGTGTGATACAGTGTGTATATTTTAACATCATGGACAAAAAAATTAAGAATTCTTTTAAAGAATTCTGGTATCATAATAAAGATTTTTTTACGATCTTTGGAAAAGATTTTAAAAGATTTGATATGATTTGATAAGTTGGTTATGGTTTTCTTAAAAATAATTTCAACATTATGAGAAATTCTCTTGCCACTTGTCATCTTTAGAATGAAATATAGACTTTCAATTTGAAGACTCCCTCTTTTTTTGCATTAATAGTAAAGAAGATAATAAGGGTAAATTACACTAAACTACCCTAACCATCGAGGTTTTTCACTAAAATAAAATCCCTTAAACTTTGGGTTTAAAGGAGTTATTTTTTTTTATACTAATATACCTTCAAAAAGTAGCACATTAAGGTAGTTTAATGTAATTTAAGGAAGTTTAGTGAAGAAAGTTGTAGGTTAGGGTATTTTAATGTAATATACCCATATGTTAATGACAAAAAATTATTATTTTGTAACTCAAAACTAAGAACATGGACGGTGCTCACTAGTCTAAGAATACAAATCGCTATATTTCTTCTTGTTGACGTTGGCTCAGCTTAGAAGAATTTGAAGAATGCCAATGGGTAGTTTATTTAGGGTTAATTGCACAAAACAGCACTATAAATTACTCCACATAGCACTCATACCCTCATAAGTTATTTATCAGTGTAGACACTCTGCTCATTGAACAGAACCATTAAAAAGACATTCATATCCAACTCTAAACAACTTAAATGATTGTCTACTCTGGAACTTGTTTTGTTAGGACTTGAGTGTTTTTTGAGGGTTTTGTCGTTGAATTGAGTGATCTTCGTGCTAATAAATTACTTGAGGGGGTACAAGTGATATATGGGGTAAACTACAGGGTTGTATTGTGCAATTAACCCTTTTAATTATGTAAAACAATAGTTATCCAAACAGTGGTTGTCGTTTAGCTATCAAGAATGTGGGCAAATGACATAAATGCATCTATGAATTAAATTAAATTACGATCCATAGAGTATTAGAGTAGTCATTCAAAAAAATTTGGCACTAAGGTACATCTAGAATACAATATATACTTATACTGTTTCAAAAGGTGTTTCCCACTAACATCTTTAATTATTAAAGAATCTTATTATTCGATATGAATCCGTTACTTATAAGTCTCCTCGATGAAGAATCAATGCAGCATGGTGTGTTAATAGTAGCAGCAACTTGACATTATTGTTTCAGTCAGTTGAGAGTTGAGACAATTCATTGAAATGCAACTTTCTAATTTGATCAGTACTGCTGAGACTGTGTGTCAAGTGGACACCTTTGATCAACTTTGGATCTATTAATTTTGAGATTTCTTGGTTTCTTAGTCAAACAAAATCAATATATATTGCATTGTTCATCTCTTCGACCGTCCGTCATAAGAATTAATTATTAATATATTTAAACTGGTTTCCTGGCCAAAAAGGAAACTAGCTGGATGCTTATAAAGATCTTTTATTTGTTAAGGGCTCAAAAATTAGTAGATTAAAAGAATGAATTTTCCATAAAAATCTTCTTAATGCAAAGCGAATTATATATATTTCATTCAATTTTTTTCATGGACTTTATCGGTTATAGGAATGCTACATCACATGGTGTTCAAAGAAGATGCGTAAGAGACGAATTGAGTTTAGCATCTCCTGTAGACGATTTTCATTAAAATAATAATATTGTTGGTTGATATGTATAGCAGAATTAAAAAAAATCATGTATCTACCTACAAGGGATGCTATGATTTCTCATGGAGTGTAAATTCATGAGTTTTCCAATATAATCATATCGATGATATGGCTATATTTTCCTTGTCAAAACAGAATCAAGATTTGATTTCAACTTCATAGTGAATGCTGAATTGCAAGAAACCTCTCCCGCTTTTGTCTGTCTAGTGGGATACCACCCTAATATTAGAAGGATTTTTTTTCTTTACTTTATCTTCAACTTGGATGGGCTTGTATTTCTAATTTTTTTCAACTATTTCCTTCCCAAATACTTCTGTGTTCCTGTCACTTTCTTACCGGCATTGCGTAATTTATAAATAGGAAATATGGATATGATCAATCTTATAACCTCTGAAATCATATTTATATATACCCTAGGATTTATTCATATTTGTAAATACCCCCCTTAAATATTCATGTTGTTTTAAATATCCCCTTGTTGAGACAGTGAATGAACATATAGAAGAGAATAGTTTATTTAAAACTTATTCTATAAAAATTTATTTTATAATTTTCTCTACATTTTCATCACTAAACATTCATATTTGTTTTTAAAGTTAATTGATCTTCAAATATTCACTGCCATTGCATTTAATTTTAGGCAGGCGTGTCTTGAATAAAAAAAGTTCTAGAAATAGAAAATTAACATATGTTAGCGGTTGGGGGTAAAATGCAGCTATTTATATCATGTATTCTTTTTTTTTTATGAGGATATATATATATATATATATATATATATATATATATATATATATATATTAAAAAAAAACTACCAAAAAATGTTACAGATATGGTGAAATCACAGAGTGGTCTGATAAGCCCACGGTCAAAGTGGCTGTAACAGTTGATGCTCCTGCAGTTCTTGAACTCGTTATGGACAGGCTCATCAACTCTTAGCAGCAATTCAATCACAAGGTTTGCCGTTGAATCTTATTATTCCTCGGTTCTTTCTTGATCACCTACGTGGGCAATTATAATTCTTGTTGCCTATAAAACTTTATTTATATACACATTGTATTTGTAAGAGTGAAGGTCAGTTTGTTGGAACGATAATAGTTACGACTACAATCATCAGAAGTTATTTTGGGTTCTTCTTGCTCGTCGATGGGATCGGTTGCTTGATTGTTGTGAAACCAAAGTGAGATGAGCAAATCAATTCCAAGAGACATGTTATGATAAAGTAATATTAACCTGAAAAATCATGTTGAAGATTGTACCAGTGATTTGTGGAATATAGAAGAAACTGTATGCTTTTTTTCTTCATGCTTTTCTAAGTTTGGGGGTGACTCTCATCGCTGCCTCCTAGATTTCTGCTGTGTGTGTGTGTGTATATCACACAATCTCTATGGTATGAAACCTCAATCACACAATCTCTATGGTATGAAACCTCTCATTGGTACGATACCAAATACGATCCGACATCCGTTTATTTATTTAGCTTTGGAATTAAACCTTGCATGTTTTGGTTGAGTAGTGATTCTTTCTATGTAAAGATTTTGCTGGGTTTCATTTCCAATCCCATTTTAAGGAAACAAACGGTCCCTGAATAATAAAAATCCCTTGTTGCTAAGAAAACTGCTGCTTCCCCCAGTCACTTTGTTACTTTACCCTTCAAGGCCAAAGTGATGAGAAATTATTCGGTGTACCGGGTGCAATGCATCCGGGAAGAGGGGAGAGAGAAAGAGATAGGGTTTTCGGGCAGTTTTGGACCCCGATCGGAATGTGGCTTGTCGAGGAATAGGCGTTCGATGAGTTAGAGTTTGATTCAGGGGAAGGTCCGCCCTATCAAGGACTAGGGGAAGAGTTGGAGTCCGATCCGGCGAAAGGAATAGCCTAATGAAGGACCAGGACTCGGAGTCTGTTATGATAAAAGGTGGCCCGATCGAGGACTGGGCATTGGAAGACTCGGAGTCCGATATAGCTAAACATAGCCCAATCGGAGACTAGGCGTCCAAAGGCTTAAAGTCCACTATGGCAAAAAGGAAAAGTTGGAAATTTCATTAGGTACTCATTCTATATGGTGAAGAAATTTTTTCGAAGAGATTACAATGCTAGTTGACTGAATCTTCAAGAGTTAAGAAGCATGCCGGACATTTTTGAAGCCTGGCTTGAGGTGGGTGATGGTATTTGATGTAATTTGTTTTTTCTATTTGTCTTCTTCGGTTTTCCTTTCATTAAACTTTCCATTTAATGAAACTCCGGTATTTATTAGTTTTGATAAAAAGAATAATAAATAAATAAATTGACCATGTTTGTTATAGTGATGTTTTCTCTTTATTTGTCTTTATCTCACATTTTACCATGAATATGTTTTTATTGATTAAACTATTATCAAATTTAGCAAGTATCATAGTGGTGTGAAATTGATAATATAAATGAGAAATGAAAACATCTTCTGGATGAGCGAGCTAATTGCATATAAAAAAGATAAAATTGAGAGATCAGTTAAAAGATTTTGAAAGTATTTTGAACAATATTTCTCAATACCCAAATGACAAGAAAACGGAACGTGAAGATAAAATTCACATGAAAATAGTTGATGAGGTAGACAACAATTAAAAAGAAAAAGGAAAATGGATCTTTTTAATTTTCTAAATTAAAATAAATCGATTTGAATGAAATTTTATTAGTTTGACTGTTTATAATTCTTAGCATAACAATTTCAAACATGGAATCTTTTTATATTTTCATAAAAATTTAAAAGATACAAAAATATCCTAAATATTAGTTGACCGGAGGTTAATATATGCGCTAAAAATTGTTATTTTGAGCTATATATACCCCAAAAAATGATTTAAATTTGAAGCCTTTAAGCAATTAGTTTTAAATATTCAATAAACTGATGATTAGTTTGAACAAATTTAAAATTAATTAGACCATATTAGTTGAGATATGATTGCTTCTATATGTTCCAATTTAAAGTTTGAAATTAATTAATAAGGTTAATTTGGAATCTAAGTTTAAATGCCACATATAAGTTTAAATGAAAATGTTTAAAGACGCATTAATAACTGGTTTGAGATTGTTTACAATTCAAATAATGGAAATCCGAAAAAAAATTAATCTTTTGACAAATTTTTAAAAGCTTTAATGTTACACTCATTTTCATAATATGCTCTCTAAGTTAATAGCATATCAACTTACATAGCTAATAAATAGGATGAAACCATCAAATCTAATTTTTAGTCAACAAATCAATTAGTTTCAATTTTAATGGATTGTGCTTATATTTATAATTCTTATTTAATGTAACAACTTCAAAATTGTTTTCATATATATATATATATATATATACATACATATATATATACACGCGCGTGCACGTGCGCGCGTACACTAAAGATTATTATTTTGCATATTTAGAATCTCTTAAGGGGTCGGCCTTATTATTTAAAGATACGAAATTATAATTCAAACTGTTTTTCAGATATCTTGTATTAAACCTAACTAAATAAATATATTTAAAAATTGCCTATTTTGGTTCCTATTTATAAGCAGTGAATTTAGAGAGGGGAGCGGTTTCATTTGGGTGTAGGGATGTATATATGCAGAAAATAAGGGCTGACGACAAATTATACACCAGGTAAGTATATATATAACTTTTACACTGATAAACTTTTGATCTGTTTGTCAAAAGAAAGTAACTTTACAATTTTTACTTTGAAGATGAACATTATGCATGTTGAACATCATGGTTGAACTCCCTATATATACAAAGAGTCTTGTAATTAATTTACAATCGACAGAACCATGCATATATTATATATATTACGTTTTCTGTGTTTCGTATATATTTATAGTTTAGAATTTCTATAAATATTGTTTTAATTTATACTTGGGGTTATAGTCTATCGGTAAAGCCATTGGATTATATATGGATCTAGTCCTAGTTTTGAGACGAGATGATTGCATTTTAATTATGTTTTCTATTTAAGGGTCTACATGTTATGTACTTTAACAAGAAATTTTAGCAATCATTATGAATTGTGTGTGTGTGTGTGTATAGCTTTGTATTTTATTTTTTATTTTAACTATAAATATTATATATAGAAGCAAATAGGAAAAGGAAAATAATATGCATAACAATCTACTAAGAATAATATAACAATTCAAGTTATATGTAGTAGAGAACGCGTACGAAATCATTTATATTTGGAGCATTACTTTGAATACTCTAGATAAAATAAAATATGTAGCTTCTCAGTGGTGGCGAAGGCAGGATTATGATTCAGTGGGGTCGAAAATACATCGGGATACATTGGGCATGGTTTAAATCTCTTTATAAACCTTATTCTCCTGTGCCTTCAAAACTGAAAAGTCTCGTTCAAAGCTGAAAACCCCAAAAGATTTTTTTTGAGTGGGGTCAATTGAACCCACTTCTCCCCATGTGGATCCGCCTATGTAGCCTCTCTTTATGTGAAGTCTTATAGTTGATCAATATTGTAAAAATAGAAAAAGGTAAATGCACTAATTTAAAATGGTTTTAAAAATTATTTGGCAATATTTTTCATCATATAAGTACATTTTTATGTTAGAGAATATGTTTCATCCGGCCTTTTCAATGGAAATTTTCTGACTCTACCCCTGTACAATAGGGAAAATTCTACCGTGTGCCGGCCATATATGTCCAGTCATGAGATAGAATGATATAAGTACACAGACCCATCAAGCTGCACAAAAGGTGCTCAAAATTCACCATCTCTTTCTCGGTCGGATGTAATACATCCGGAACACTGAATAATTTCTCGCATACTGGACATGTGAAATGTTTTATTATTAAAAAAACCGTTACTTTTCCAGCCATCTGATGAATGCTAGCTAACACAATCATGGATTGCGGCCGGAAGTAGAATTTTCCGACGCTGAGAATTTGTCTCCTCTTTTGAAAAGATCTTCATTTAACGCTTTACCACCATAAGTTGAAGGTGTATTATTCTAATAATTACATATCCGATTTGACCGATGGACGAATATGCAAACATACGTTTTCATGCTTGTTTGAGCAATAGCAATAAGATTCTTCAATATTATGCTAAGAATAACTAGGATATCCAAAAGAAGATGCCATTAGTTTTGATGAGAAATAAAAAGGAATATCAAAAAATCGCGTGGTTGAGACTGAAGCAGCTACTTTCGAAATAACAGAAAGAAAAGTAACAACTAGAGTGGGAGAGTCAGAGTCGAAGAGAGAATTTCTCACGTCTTTCTCTCATTCAAAACCGTGCGAGATGAAAGTCTCATTCCAAGTTAATATCATGAAAAATGGATACAAATTTTGACTCCTACTTAGTATCGGTAATGGGTCTGAAAAAGTATCTAAAAGGGTGCAATTTATATATTTCACCCTGTCGAAGTAAGAAACCATGGCATATATGTTTGGAACAGATTCTATTTTGAGAGATTTGAAAATGCACTATCTCGTTGAAAGGTTCCATACACCTGCCTTTTCTCAACTTATTTCCTTAGACAAACACTCCATTTTTTCCTCTTTCCGGATGGTAAATATTCAGATAGATTTATATCTCAAAGTGGCTGACAACAAGTTCTTTTAAAATTGACTATTTGTTTCTCTCGTAGAGTAATAATCAGTGAATATCATTTAAATATATATTATTCAAAAATATAATAATTTAGTAGTTAAGTGAAATTAGGTATGATGCATGGGGTGCACATATTATATTTCTGTTACATCAGGCAAATAATTTTGAAAAGAAGATATATAACTTTGATCATTTTTCCTAAGATTGCTTACAACTTACATTTATTTTCTTTAAATAATCCTTATAAAAGCATTGATTCCCTCTATTAACAAAGAATTATTTTTTCAATCCATATGCATTTCAAGAATACGACAATGGAGCCATCACCGACATCGTTGTCAACATCGGTATCCCCGTATCTGGAGGTTTCAGCATCCTCAAACCCGGCATGTGCAGCCTGCAAACACATCCGTCGCAAGTGCCACCCAGGCTGCATCTTCTCCCCCTACTTCCCTCCCGACCGCCGCCAGCAGTTCCTCGACGTTCAACGTGTCTTTGGGGCCAGCAACGTCAGCAAATTCCTTCAAAGAGTTCCGCCCGACCGGCGTCACGAGACCGCGGAATCTCTTGTTTTTGAGGCCAAGCATAGGTTACTCGATCCCGTCTACGGCTGTGTTGGTTACATTATGCAACTCGAGGGCCATGTCCAAGGACTGCAACAAGAGAACGTGACCCTCGTAAATATGTTCAAGAACCAGGCCCAACAGCATCAAGAAGAGAACATGAAACATGAGTCCCTCGTCGCTTTCCTCAAGAATCAGATCCAACAGTTACAGAGAGAGAGATTCGATCGGTTTCACATTAAACTTTGACATGTCAGGTATAATTTCATAAAAAATAAATAAATACTCAAATGTTATATATACCATTACTGTAATTAGTTCTTTGACTCCAAGAAAGTTTTTTAATCGAACGATGATCTTGTTTTATGTTTTTGCAGGAATTTTGAAGCAGTATTGGGATGAACATCCGTTGGCCAATTCAATAGATATATAGTTGCTATTTGCTAAATTTTTAGGTACTGCTGTAAACATTTTTAGATGATCTTTTTCTTTTTCTTTTTCTTTTTCTTTTCTTTTTCGATTGTGTGACTATTTGACAATATGTTTGATAGCGATCGAGTCTTTGGTGAGACTTCTATGTTATTTTTTAAGGATGCAAGAGAGATACAGAAGCTGTGAGTCCAAGGACTGCAAATAGTTAATGTTCATGATTTCATTCATCCATTCATCAAAAGCCAAGTTGCAGAAAAGGAGTAATGCATCCTGAATTTTATTTTTATTTTCTCCTTTTCTTGGATCCTGCTTTATTGAAAGGAGACAATGGATCGATGTCTTTAAATAAGAACACCAAAAGATAATACATTTATATGGTGTACAAGAATAGTTATGGCTGCTTTCGTGATATTATTATTCAAGATTTTTATTTCTTGAACTTTTGCCAATGCACGTGTGTTGTTGGATATTAATAAAAAACCCAGAATCAAATCAAATAAATATTAACACCTATGCAATACTTCTCGGTTGCAGCGTCGGGATATCGAAGCTCGCCCGTGACAGGATCTGTCAATGTGGTCTGAACGGACAGATAATCCTTCAACACGCTCAGCGTACCACCCTCCGCCACGGTGCGAGCTCTCTGCAATTCACCAAAAACACACATGTATAACATAACTTTTCATATTGCATTAAATCAAAAAAGATATATTGTAATTGACCTTTGTCTTCATGGCATGAGTAATGTTCCTCGACCTACCTGTGTAGATAGGTCGAACCCTCTTTGCGGACTTCCGAATCTCCTTGTTTTGCACAGCCTGTTTTTGTTTGTGCTCAGACGCCCAAAACTAGCACAAGAGAGGCCATGTCTCTAGATTGACGCCGGTAAAGGCCGGAGACTGTAGGAGAGCCGCTCTTTCCGTCTCGGGGGTCGCCAGCCACAAATCATAACAAACTCTCTTCAGCTGATTCCTATTATATCGGACCTTATTCTGCATGCTGATCGTGAGGTCCCGGTAAATATCCTGAAGATCGAGCCTGTAACGACTCTGAAATTACTGTACGAAAATTTTTCAATTTAATGTACAGAAAGAAGTTTACAAGCCTAAGTACAATTTAAAAGTTAATTTTTGTTAAGAACAGCAAGAAATAACTTGTACCTCACTGGTAAAGGCTTGCACTGCTGTGGCGCAGCCTCTGTGTTTGAACCCCATCAGACACATTATATTTTCTTCTGATTTTTCTTTTAAAATTTTTGGAAGCCTAAAAACCTACCCCTAACTCTTCTGCACTCTGCAATCAAACATAGACCCCCTCAATTCCCCAATTTATCGCATTTTAATGCATTTTAATTTACTCTTTTAATTCCAAAACCCTAATTCCACACTATAAATACTATCCCATGTCCTAGCCCTTCCTCAATCTGAAAATTCTAGTCAAAACTCTCAAATTTTCTCAAGTACAAGTGGAGTAGAAGAGCAGTTAGCCAACGACCAACTTCCGGCGAGGAATCGAGGCTATTCCGGTGACCCCGCGACACCACGACGACAACCCACTCTTCTTCTACCTCTCCTTAAACTATTTCACGTGTAAGTCCCTCTCAATTCCTCACCTTATTCTTTGAATAGCCCTTCTAAAAATATATGTTGAAAGTGAAGTTACAACCGACAACTTTTACTAAAACCTAGAAAACTACTCATTTTTAATATTTCGTTAAGTCTAATTTGTACACATCACCTGTAACTTTAACTCATAATTATTTAGAATCAAATTCCATCTAAATTCTCATGTAAAATAACTTTAAATTAAGATTTTCATTTAAATACCATGAACTTTATATATGTCATATTATATTCCTTTGTTAAAACATACCTTTAGAAAACTTCACGGGGTAATGATCTACCCATAACATATACACATTGTTTCCATAGCACGATACTCTGTGAACGTATTATTGATACGAATACAACGTTACACTAAAATACCATTTACTATAAAAACCGGGTTTATTTTAAAATTGTATTTTAATTTCCTTTGCTAATAAGTCTTTACAACCCTTTTTAGGGGACCCGCTATTGGATGGTGCGGATTATCGCACATCTTTGGGCTAGTAGAGCGAGATGCAGACCTCCTCACGGACCATTCGGTCTCGAAAGGTTTTTAATATGATTTTTAAGAAAAAACGAAATTTTCTATTTAATAATAAAATTAATTTTTATAATTATATAAATATTATAAATCCATATATTTTCAAAATATAATAACCTTATATTTTTTTCAAATAAAAGAATTATAAGTTTCATCAAAATACCATCAAGATATCAATATAAGACAAGTTTACAGTAAAATACCATGAACTATTCAAGTTAAGGTAATTATCACTAAAATACCTAAATTCTTAAAATACACTTGCATGGAAACCCTAAATAATATAAATAATTTCTCAAGATTATTTTGAACTATATCTTAAAAATATTTTTCATAAAACCTCCTCGAGTTATATAAAATTACATTTAAGGACTTTGGTAAATATAGGCTTAAGCGGGATCAATTCTCTTGAGTCTCAGGGAGCCGGAGAAAATGAGTGCTTGCCTATTTAAGGTAAAAAAAACTTAACGGTGTTATCAATGGTAATTGTCTTGAAAAAAGACACAAATCCCGTCGTCCATGTACAGCAGTCACCGATAACTCCCAAACATAATTGAGGATCCAAATCAGTTATAAGTGTCTGACTCAAATCTGAGTCTAAATCAAACTTAAATCCAAACTCAAACCAGAATCCAATTCAAATATGAATCCAAACTCTAACATGTATATTTGAACCTGAACATGTATACCATAACAATATCAATATGCAAACATGACTTGACTTGACCGAACCATGGCTATAACTTGACTTGATTACAAGACTACTTGGTTACATCCTAGACCTGATTACATGAACAACTTGTATCCATGGTCTTGGCAAGTCTGATAAATATAATCAATACAATGCATTACGAGATTAAAGGGCTAGATTGGTACGAAATGTGTTAAAAGTGGTACAAGATGATCACTAAAAGACACCTACATGAACTCTCGTGCCGTTGTCTCATGGGTTTTGATGGGGCCTTGTACTACATGTTACCATAGTCCATGGGGTAAGACGGACTTCTCTTGTATACACTGATACCTTATGTACCAAACTACAAATAATTACGTTAGAATAGCAACCTCATATCTGTACACTTTAATAGTTCAATTCTCTATTGTCACGCCCCGCTTCCCGGTGTACGGCGAAGGGGACGGGACTGGTCCGCTACGTATTTACTCTGAAGTAAATACGCTAAGCGTATCTAAGCAATATAAAAGTAAATGCACAAGAGACAAGTTATAATAAAACAGCAACTTTATTTATTCACATTCTTTTGTACAATGCATGAAAAGTAAATACAACTGAATAAAAATCAATGCCTAAACAATGGCATAGCAGAAAAGAAAAGTACTGAAATGGAAAAGTGTACAATGAACTAGAGCTCGGGGTCTTCACTGAACTGGACCAAGTCTTCAGTGCTGGGTTCGATCTCTGATGTGTCAAGATCACCTGACGACATTCAAAGAAGAAAGAAAGAGAATGTCTTCAGCGAACAGGTCGCTCGGTAAGTCCCACAGATAAAGAAGAAATAGAATAGACAGAATAAGAAGATATTTTTTAAAGTTGTATTATATTATTGTAATGTTGTGTTAACACTGTTGTTTGTAGTTTGGTACAGAAGAATGCCAGTGTATATGAGAGGAGTCTCGTTAGACCAGAGACTACGGTGAACTGAATATGGAGTACAAGGCTCCGTTAGAAGGCCCGGAACAACGGCAATTGGATTCATGTTAGGTGTCTTAAATCTTGCAGTCTCGTGCCACTTTTAACACCTTCCGTATCAATCTACCCCTTAAATCCCGCGATGTCTTGTTTGTATTGTTTGTATTGTATTGCAACTTGTATTGTCATTAATATAGATTGTATATTTTGATGATTGACCGAAACCATGATATTAGTAAACGGATGTAACCGTAGAATTATGTAAATGGAAATAACTGGAGATCATGTAAATGGAATGTATATCCATGGTTCAGTTCAGTCAAGTTGTATAGATTGATAATTGGATTCATGGATTCATATTGGATTGTAATATTGTAGATTGTAAATTGTACTTGAATCATATTCAAGTCAGATTATAATGAGACTCAAACCTGAGTCAGACAATTAGAAAAGTAAATTGAAGTCCTGCTTGTTTTGATGTTATCTCTAACCGCTGCACATGGGCGGCAGGATCTGTGTCTTTTTCAAAGACGAGTACCGTATTGATAACACCGTTGTTAAGTTGTCTACCTTAGATAGGCAAGCACCCACTTCTCCAGCTCCCTGAGGCTCAAGAGATTTGTCCCGCTTAAACCTATGTTTACTAGGGTCCTTAGGGTAATTTATAGAACTTGAGAGGGTTTTATGTAAAAATACTCTTGTATAGTTTTCAAAATACACCCCAAGTATTTATTAATCGTCTTTAGAGTTGTAATGAATGTAGATTTTATACTGTGATATTTCTAGTGAAAATATCATATTTTCATAAATAAAGGTATTTATTTGTAATATTGATTTGTATGGAATTCATGGTATTTTAGTGTAAAATGATTCTTGTGACATTTTTAGAAGAAGTGGAATATTTGTAATAATTCAAAATAGATATTTTTATGTTACAAATACATATATTTATATGAAAATAATTTTAGTATATATATAATATTCTAGAAATCTCGTTTTCTTAAGATATCGTATTTTAAATCTTTCGAGACTGAATGCTCCTTGCGGAGGTCTGCATCTCGCACTACTAAGCCCGAGGATGTGCGATAATCCGCACCATCCCGAACGGGTTCCCCAAATGGGTTGTAGCGGCGCTTTGCAAAGATTTGTATAAATACTAATCATTAAGGAAAACGGTTTTATTAATTATGGTATTTATTTGTAAAGATGTCGATTTCCCGTATTCTATGTTCTAGGATCTCCTAAGTTAACTAGACTGCTTCTAACTGGTCCAAAACGACAAGTTGTGAGATATCCCTCAAATCACCACTTCACCGCCAATTATGGCCAGGTAAGTACAAGTGAAGAAAAGAGGGTTCCGCTCACGAATCACCGTGAGACGGGCCTTTTAAAGTTACCTTTCTCACTTGTCTAGCCTAGGCACCACAAAATCAGGTTTAGATAAACGACTGACTGCCCACAACCTTCCTCTGTCCTAATGAGCACGACAGTCCTTAATTGGATGAGTCTATATATTTTCTTTTTTTTATTAGCTCAAAGGTTATTTATTTGTAAAGATTTCGATTTTCCGTATTCTATATTCCCGAGGGTGTCGTGCTATGTTGCATATGAGTGTATGAGGAGATAGGTCGTTACCTCGTGATCTACTTAAAGGTATAGCAAGTTTAATGAAGTTAAATGTATAATTGAAACAATGTGGTGTTTAAATGAAAAATACGATAAAGTGAAATAGCCATCATTTTATGAAATGCAACTTGATCAATTTGGTTGATTAGTGTTTAATAGTCAACATGAGAGAATTTAAGCATAATTATATTAACGAGAAGTGAAGTTTTATAAGAAAACCGAATCGGAAATCGGATTTGTTCCAATTCCGTCGGGTTTTGTAAATACGTATTTTTAGAATGGAAAAGAAAGTTAGTGTCGGGACCCGGTTCTTGCTCACGGAGCAAAGTGCCACACGGAACAAAGTGCCACGCCAAGTGTCGTGTTAAGTGGGCGGGGGCCACCTCTTGAATCCGTGGGGGCCACCTCTTGAGTCCGTGGGACCCACCGTAGAACAATGGGGACTCTTCGGAATACATTCCGAAAGGGGGCAGATCTGTACTATAAATGGAATGATACCACTCTTCAATACAGAGGCACCTTTTAAGTGAACCGGAACTACTGGAGCTTGAGAACTCCGTAGTTAAGCGTGCTCGGGCCAGGGAAGTCTTGGGATGGGTGACCTCCTGGGAAGTGGCCCCTGGTCGGGTCCGGTTCGCTCTAAGGGAAAAACCGTGCGGTTTCGGCCAAAGCGGACAATACTCTATGTATAGGGGCATGGGGCGTGACAGTTAGAAATGAGACTTACGGGGTTTGGACAACTAGGAGAAAGAGATAGAATGGGAGGAGTCGCCGGTGCGTCGTTTCGTCGCCGGGAGCTCCTAGGACGGTCGTCGGAAGTTCACCGGAAAATTTGTCGTAGCTTCGCATCGTGCTCGATTTCAAAGTACACAAGGTTTCTTGGAAATTCTTGAGAGTTGGCTCAGAGTTTGGGATGAGGGGGTAGAGGGTAGGGATGGTATTTATAGGGTTAGGTTAGGGTTAGGGTAGATGAAATGTTAAAATGAAAAATGTGATAAAATGTATTAAAAGTGGAGTAATTGGGGTTTTAAAAGAGCTATGGAAATGGTCTGATGCTAAAAAATTTCAGGTGCATAGGGAATGTGAAAAGACACAATTTTTATGTTGGGGTCGTCGCCGGAATCGGCCGACTCGGCCGTGACTCGGTCGGAGGACTGAGTCGGCCGATTCCCGGCCGAGTCAGGCGGCCGGGATCCCCCCCGACGGTTCATCTAACCCCTGGCAATGTTACATTTTTGGGTGTAGTGGGGTTTTTGTGAGATATGCACGTGTAAACTTTTGGTATTCTAAAGGTTTTTAAAAAAATCATTATTAAAAATAATGTGGGATATTTGATTTGAACTCTGGTGGCTTGGTTCAGCAGTGCAAGGTATTACCAATGAGCTACAAGCTCCTTCTTGTAATCATAGAGCTAATTAATTATTTAAAGTAATAACAGTAAATGTAAATACCCCAAGTATACATTAATTTTTAAGCAAATTTTGTACACCAAAAATGGAGTTGTTATATTATTTTAACTTGTAATTAAAAAGCAAATTAATTACTTAAGTCTTGTGCTCAGGCAATAAATACCCCTTTATGGATTTTTGAAATTTTTTTGTAAAAACTTGTATAGAAAATTTAGGGTTGTTACATCTATACTTGCTATATTGCTGTCTTTCTTTTGGGACTTACCGAGCGCTAGTTCGCTGATGACATTCCTATCTTTTCTTTCTTTAGAATGTTCGTCAGGAGGACCAGACTTTCTCGAGATCGAGTCTAGCCAGGAGGACATGGACCAGTTCACTGAGCAGCAGAACTTCTAGCTTTTCCTTGTACTTACTTTTCATTTTATATGCCACTGTTTAGGCATTGCTTTATATCATTATACTTTCCTTTTCAAAGCAATGTATTGTAAAGATGAATGCTAATAAAAATAGCTGTTTACAATATATCTCTTGTCATTTCTTGTGCATTTCATATATTGCTTATTTATGCTTAACATATTTATTTCTGAGTAAATATGTCGTGCCTGCCACGTCTCGTCTCCGTATACTGGGAAGCGGGGCGTGACAGAGCCCTCTATCAGGGTCATCGGGATCGACTATAGCCTGAAAGTCATAATTCAGCTGCAAATACAAGAAATTAACGTCTTTAAATTATACGTGCCGAATGATAGTAAATTTATTTGATAAATCATATAAAAATATTTAATAATACATGAGTCTTCTCAAAGAAGAAGTTAAAGAGGCGCTTGTGTTGCGCGCCCTAATCATAATGTAGAGGATACTTCTTGAAGTGATGGCTTTCATTACCCATTTACTAGCCGAACTTCTTAGAATTATGCCAGTGGGTCGGGAGTCGGCGGTAAAGAAGAGGGGGAATGCTTCTTGGCCCTTAGCGGTATCGGGCTTCAGCTTGTGGGACTGAGTTAGCCCTCGAGTCCTATGTGCAAAGAAGTTGTGCTCGCTAGTACGGGTTTTAGGATGCAGCGGAAAGGAAAAACAAAAATTTCTAGTGAGCAAAACATCTAACCTTAGAATCTACCATAGACACATAACTTGCAAACAACAAAAAAAACTAAAACAAGAAGATACAACCTTTGCAGCGCGTTGGCCACTTCTTCTTGGACTCCGGCTAAGCTCCGAGTGCTCCGGACCGTGCTTGCTCACCGATCGATTTGGTCGAAGATGATCCACATGAGAGTTTTCGATACTAGCTCCACTTCAACTCTTGAAGTTGCTCTCATACAAATTTGCTAGAAATGTAATGAGAGAAGATGTAAGAAATTTTGTGAACTCTCAAGCTTTCTTTCTCTTTTATCTTTTCTTTCTTAGTGGATGAGAGACAGAAACAAAAACCAAATGGCTACGTGTTATGAGAGTAAGGTGGAGACCCTTCTTTCATATCATACTTCTTTCTCTTTCTTCCACACATGTCACCAAGCATGACAAGTGACTGCTCACAAGCTCATATAATATATGTGACATGCAATAATCAAGAAAGAAAATAAAAAGGAGCAAAAAGAATACACACACATATACACTGACACACACATATACATATAAATATATGTACAAGCACAAGTCATGTAACCATTACATAAAAGAGAGTGAGAATAACATAATAATATTAGTTTATATATGCATCATCATATATAAATAATACTATTAAATCAATACTTGATTTAATGACCCGGTTCAATCATAAACCGGCCAGTATTATTACCCGTCTGATCAATACATGTAGTATCACATACATATGTTTAATTGGATGCACGCACGCATCGCCATACGTGCACCACATCATTTTGCTAGAACTGGAAAACCCTCTGTGTGGGACTCTAAAGACTCGACAATACGCTGGCAGTAGGTCATGATCATATCTGATTGATCCGAAACACTTTCAGATCAATCCCTACCGGGTTAACCTACAAGCACGTCAGCAGTACTAGATGTACGTAACGACTATCCAGGTATTGAACAAAAATCCGGTCAACAAGCAAGCTCATCTGTACCCTTCTAGAGCCTATTAGTGACACTTACCATACAGTCCGGTCTCTTCATCTAAGACTGTCGCATACCGGGTCTGTGAGGTGAAAACCATCAGACTCTTAATAACTCAATAAGTTGTGCCGACGTCAAGCTCATGACCACCAGAGATACTAATGATAACACTTATCAGTAAATCTTGTCTGCCTTGGCTAAGGACTTATAGTTATGGCCAGCTATGCATTGTGTGACATCAACTCCCTATACCGGGAGAGACTAATTCTCTCGACCACTCACTGCCTCCATGTGCTTTGGGACTGTACCCAGCTAAAACTTGTTTGCACGGCTCTTTAAAACCGTGGTAGGGTAGTAATCAAAGTACAGTGGGAACATACACAAGAAACTATGACAATCTTGGGTCTAGGGACTACCATGTACTCATGTCGCCAGAGAACTGCTATCCGACAATTGGTATAATACCATCTAGGAGTTCTCTACTGGTCCGTACAGTGTAACTCATCCAATGAGCACATGTATACAATTTTCGGTGTCAAACACCAATGGTTATGGGATCAACCATCGCCCCTTACGGGATCAAGAAACGTATACACTAGTCTAAACTGGAGTACCGATGCCCAGTCTCAATACTAGGGACTTTTAAGGATGTGCTTATAGACTACCCAAGCTCCACTAGTAAGATCCCTATCATAATCCTGATATTCAAGCAAAGATCTTATGGGCTTTATCATCATGTATTAGTGATACGTTATAATGAGTAAAACGTATACTCATAAATGATAAATACAAACCAGATAGTATACTATCATCTCGAGCAAGACTGTTCTTGGTATAGACCCTCCTTGAATTCAGTAATTGCATTCCTGCAATTACGATTATTGCCTTGATGGCGCCTACATCCAACAATCTCCCACTTGCACTCAAAGCCAATTATTGCGGTATCATATACCCAAATATCATGTGCTATCGCATACCCAATTTCTCTACTAACAGTTTCACAAACTGTGTTCAAGAGGCTGAAACCCTGCTAACTATCTTAGAGAAGAGAGAAAGGGGGATTAGAGGGAAGAGAAAATGTTTTGCCGGTTTGCCGGGAGCTCCAACTTCTAGGTTGATGATTTTTTAAATATATTTTCTTCCTTTTTGTTTTGGACAAACCATGTCTTTCATCAATTTTGACTTGTAAATGAAAGACACTCCCTTTTTTTGTACAAACTGTATTCTTCATTTTGACAAATAAAAGAATAACCTTCTTTTAGGTCGCACTTTTATCACTGTGCCGAGATGACCTGGCTTAGTTTTTGTACTCGTTTCGGAGTGTTCAGTTTGCCCCTCCCTTAGGCTTATAGGTAAACTCATCCTAACGTTAAATATGCATAACCCCTTCTATCATAGAAGCCCGTTGGGTTTGTGGTACTGGGTTAAGTCCATCATACCGTTGCGTTGGCTGATATTTCCCTGACGTGCAATCCCTTAGGCTACTGCTTGAGTAGCCACGCATTCGTCGTGTCTCTGATCCCTTCTGAGGCTGGACACGACGTCTTCAAGTGGTCTTCTTAGCTTGGAATATCCATATTACCATCTGAATATCCAGCGTTAGGTATTGCCATGGTGCTTTATTTGAGGTTAGGCTATATTTGAAGCCTGATGAGTCATGATCGTACCCTTCTGGGGTGGGATGACATCCAATAGTCTTTAGGCCTTGTATGTACTACCATCAAGATCCGAAATTAGGAATGTGTCGTCACTTCGATTCATTTCGACCCTTGGGTTTGTTAACGATGCCATACTTATACTTCACCGGAATTAGTTGGGCGTCCTTGTAGTCCCTGTGCTATGCTGTCGAGACTCAGTTATCCATTTGACGAAGCATGGGGAGACACGTTGCTCCTCCTATTGTTGAACCGCCTACAGGAGTCGGAATTCGAACTACCTGCAGGGCAGAAAAGCTTTTTTTTTATATCATTTTTCTTTTTATTTTCATTTTCCGCGATACTCTATCCTTTCAGCTTTTCATATCGCGAAAGTCACGATTGCCCAATCATTTCGGCTATTTACTTGTGGTGCCCAATCATTTCGGCTATATGTTTTTTATTTACTCATCGATTTTGTTATGAGTCAGAGACTTGGGATTTGATACCAGCTTCGACATCAGTATCGCTACAACTGGGATATTTCCAGGAGAGACTCATTATATTCCATCATCAATTTTAGGCCAATGGTGGCTTAGGTAATAAGTTTATATCCCTGCTAACTAAGACTTTTTGGACTTTACGAGCCGTAAGGGTCTCATAAAGGTATTTCTTCCTATGAGTCGTGAGCATCTAATAGGTGTATTTTCTTCTTAGGAGTCGTGAGAGCTCTTAAGTGTACTTTACTCTTGTAAGTCGTAAGGATCTTATAGAAGTATTTTCTCCTTGCTAGTCAAGGGGGCTCACAAGTGTCGTTCATCATGTCGAGTAATATTTCTCGCCTTTGATGGGACTTGATTGGGAATATATTTATTTACGCCCGTGGATTGTATACAAGAGTCGATATTGGACTACTTGTAGAGCATAAATTTTGTGGGGTTATGATGGTTTAAGAACAGATTTAGATCCCTGTAACTTAAGGCTTTTGAATTTCATAAGCCGTGAGGGTCTTACAGAGGATATATTCTTCATACACGTTGTGAGGATCTCGTAAGTGTATTTTCTCTTTAGGGATCGTATGAACTCCTAAATGTGTTGCTCCTTTGTAAGTCGTAAGGATCTCACGCAGGTGTTTTCTCCTTACAAAGTCGAGAGGGCTTTGCATGTATATCTTTTCTTTCTTTCAACGAGTTCGCACCCTTCCGGGTTTTCACAAACTTGCCGATAGCCCTGCTGGTTGTATTCACGGTGCCCTTTAGGGTTTCCATCCGTGCTCGTTTTGCTCATGGACATACCATTTTTTTTTTGTTTTTTTTGTTTTTTTAAAACTACATCATAAGTAGAGCTTCCCAGCTGGTGGGGACTTCAGGCGTAGCCTTCCCGATGGGACGCGGGAGAGATATGGATCATTTATTCCCGTGGTTTGTATCCGACTGGTTATATGACTCGTACCATAGGGCCAACCATATTAGTTTAAGAACATTTCGATCCAATACCTGTTTAAGGACGTAGTGGCCCATCATTAGTTTAGGAACATTTCGGTCCAATATTCCAATGTTCAGGATGAAATGATAGTTTAAGGACATTTCGATCCGAGGTCCATTCGAAATATGCCATCTGAGGATCGTTAGTCATCTTTGTGACTAAGATCAACTCAGAAAAATAGTTAAGGCTCACTAATCCTATTTTGGATTAAGATCAACTTAACAAGTATAAACTAAGGACCTTTTAGTTATCTTTGAAATTAAGAACAATTAAGTTTATTGATATTTTGATCAATATATTGCATATGAGAAGCGAAAGTTTTGATACTTAATTTAATTTTAATTAAGTAGTCAAAAAATGGTTTGTTGTTCAAGTGCGCAAGTGCTTATGGAGCGCACATGCCATTTTGTTTTATTTGAAAAGAGTGCACACATGCTTTGCACATGATTATGCACTGTTTTGAATCAGGATGCTACGCACATGTATATCACGTAGCTCGCAATTTTTATAGGTTCAGAGTTATATCTGCGCGCATGTATTTAACAAGTCAATGTGCATATCACGTGATGCTCGCACACCACGGGTAATTTTCAACAAGTGCGCACACGTGTATATCACGTGACGCACATGCATTTATAGACGACATTCAACAAGTGCGCACACGTGGATATCACGTGATGCGCATATCTCCATGGCATTATTTTCCTAAGGACAACAATTTTTTATTCAGTGCACCCTAGTTTGGGTGCGCACTTGTTTCCATCAGAAAGCATAAGCTTTCACCAAGAAGCAATGGCTTCTGTTTTATGTTCTTTCCTTCTTCTTTCTCTTTTTTTAAGAAGCAAAAGCTTTGATTTTCCCTGTTTTGCAATCATATGCATGCGTTCTATGGTGCGCATCCTATTTTCTTAGATCTTAGAATCGATCTCTCGCAAAAATATAAACTTTATGAACGAGAGACGAACCCTGAGATCATTTGATCTTTTAACAACAAATCAATGGATTCGAAAAAGGAGCAAAGGCTTTTGTGTAAAAGCAAAAGATTTTTTTATTGGAGGAAAAAAAAGAATTATTGCTCTTTGTTTCTACCTTGCGCACTTGTTCGCGGAGGAAGAAGCAGAGTTGGAATTTGTCCAAAGCTTATAGGGGGTTTCTAGACTCTGATTTCTTCATATGAGAGTCATATTTATAGGAGAGAAGAAATTAGTGTTTGTTTGATTTGTTTTGATTTTATTTCGATTTCAATCTGATTTTAGATTGACTTAAAAAATTTAATTGATTCATATCAATCGAAGATGACATGCGCACCGTTGGATTTTTGATCCGTGGATCTTTTCGTTAAGGTATTTAACTAACAGAATATTTTCCTGTTAATTAAAGATTTGATTGCTTATTAATCAATATTTATCTCTTTTTTTTAATAAGCGTCTGTTTTAGGAAATGCGCATGCATTTGCACGGTTGTATTTTTTTATCCCAAGTTTATTTAACTTGTTATTTGAAACCCCCGATATGGTTTTTGCCCCTAGGACCTTAGTGATTTTGACTGAGCCAACAAATCAAAAGGTCCTGGTCAAGTTCATCCCGTCATTATCTTAATTGCATTAAACTCACCCGTACGAGCCCTTGACCGAGCCAACAAGGTTGTACGACTGTCCTAACCAATCACATCGAATGCTACAAATAAGCACTACTTAGCTACCGTACAATACGTCTTGACTGAGCCAACAAACGCAGCACGAATACTAAGTATTATAAGTAGGAAATGATGGAGGGCTACGGCTGGTTTTTGGCGAAAAACATTTGATGTAATGAACTTGATGGCGTTGAAGGAACCGGGTAGTTTTGAAAGAAGTGGTTTATGCTCCACTTTTGAAAACTAGTGGTTTTGAAGAAAACCGAGTAATCTACAGTAACATAAATTTTTTCTCAAGAGATCGCTCCCCATGAAGGGATCTAGGCTCTTGCCTCTTCGAATGAGGTGCTGGATATTCATGACTGAATACCGCTATGCAAAGCGAAAGAATACGACTATAGTTTTTCGAAATTTGTTCCGACAATATTTTTTAGGTTTATTTTTCTTTGCATTAATCAAAATTAATGCGGTCCCATCAATTAATTCCTATCACACGAGATAAGAACGAAAATACAATGTACGTATATGCCATCCGCATTCACCACGAGGCCCCGTCATGCACCGTTAGGTTACTTAACTAACGGCAGAGAGGGGGCTGGACTAGCACGGATGAAAAATATATACAAAATCTACTAGTATATATATAGATATATATAACCATTCGTCACAGGCATGATACAAGCAACATCACAGAAAAATGATAAGCAAAATGGAACAGCGGATAATCCAAGAGCCCCGGGTTTCATTTGAGATGTGTTCACACCATAATATTGTATTATTATATTCCCCATTCTTATTCTTTTTATAAATAAACAGGTGTTTTTTACGCATGTCTGCTACATATTACAGGTTACAGGTTGTTGGAGCGAAAACAGTCAAAACGATGAAAAGACGATGCAAAAGTGGACTTTGACAAAGAAACAGAAGACTCTTGATCAAGCCTACATCAAAAATAAAATTCATAAAGTACAAGGCAATGCAAGGTCCAAGATTACAAAGTGAATGGTTAAAAGTCCACCGCAATTATTCACTGGAGATCTGGAAGAAATAGAAAAGACAAATTAAATAAAGATCCAAAGAAATAAAAAGCCCAAGAAGCCCAGAATCAGTTCCAAAATTTCCAGACATAAAATTTTACCAAAGCTTGAAAGTCTACTTTGACTAGGTCTTCCTAAGGATATTTTGGTAAATGTAGACATGCAAATCAATTGTAACCTAGGGTTTCTATCTCCTATAAATAGAATCCCAAATCATTATATTCTTTTCATTCCTCCCTTCATTAATAAATTTTAGCATTCTTTTGGAGAGCATCATTTTTTGTAAGTTATTTATTTTCTGCTCTAGGTTAATTTTCTATTTTTGCCCTAGATAAATTTAATTCCTTGCCCTAGTTA
The DNA here is from genome assembly GCA_030015575.1 of Agapanthus africanus. NCBI lineage: Eukaryota > Viridiplantae > Streptophyta > Magnoliopsida > Asparagales > Amaryllidaceae > Agapanthus > Agapanthus africanus. The sequence continues at coordinate 373,274,404 of CM057339.1, read as the reverse complement.
ATCTTTTATTCTCTGTCCTAGATAAATGTTCTTAAATTCCTTAATGAGTGAGTAGTCTCATCGCTTGTTAGGGTTAGGAATAGGAAAGGATTTGAGAGATGAAGATCTCTCGTCTCTTTTCTTTGCCAATCTTTTATGAACATTAGAACTCCATGCATACCTTCTTATTCCGCTCCCTATGGCACTCTACCCTCGAGGTAACGGTGATCTGTAGTCTAAAGGCCCGGATTTTAAGGTTTTCCATGGAGGTTAGGGTAAAGATTAAGAAAGGAAGGATAAGGATCTAGAGGAAGAATCATCTTCCCAATCATCCTAATCCCCTTTATTAATATTTACCATAACACTAATATGATATATTTAATTAAAGGCATTGGAAAGAGGTGTAGATCTTTGTTTACCAAATTTTCCCTAAACCTAATCCTAGCAAGTTTCTAATCCTAATATCACACAACTTCAATTTTTAGGTTTAATTATAAGACCAAACACCATTTGAAATTAACTCGTAAGAACTTAAAGGAGATTTACAACATCCCTGTGGACCGACCCGTATTCACCGGCTAGCTTCATGCGACGCCGTTTTTGATTGCGGTAAATATTTTTTGATCGATAAAACAAGTCTCAATCAAATGGCGCCGTTGCCGGAGATGGCGTAAAATTTCCTTTTTGCAATTTCGGGTTAATCAAAATTAAAAAAAAACATAAAAATCTGAAAAATAAAAAACTATAAAAAATATATCATCTGTTATTTTTGGAAAGGGTATTTTTGTGTGAATTTTGCAGGATCTACGAATAAATTCGGATTTGGAAATCTACAGAGATCAAAACAGCAAGTATCAAATTCGAACAAACAGAGGAATATCACAACAGAAAACAGAAGAAATTTGGAGGACCGAGTCAACAAGTCAACCGCGCGATCTGGAAAGCAAAAAAAAAAAAAAAAACTCGCGACCCAATTCCGGCCGCGGAACCGCCGCCAGATCCTACATGCGACCGCGGAACCGCCGCGTTTTGGTCGAAAAAAAAAGAAGGGGCAGAAGCGCGTTAAAAAAAAAAAGTTCCGCCACTGCAATTCTCTGTGAGTTTTCTCTCTCCTCCTCTGCAAATCTCCGATATATCTTCTGAAAATTCTCCTGTAGGATTCTTTGCGCTTACAAAAATCTTTCCCCTTCCAAATAACAATCTTGTACAGGATTCTTTGCGCCGCGCATAGAATAAAAATCTTTGATTGCAAGTGATTTACTGTTTTGCATATCTTTAATCGGACTTTAAGGGGCTTTTTGACCAATTCAGATTGGGTGGGGATTTCATCACCCTTTTCAGGACCCCAGAAATCACATAAGGCATTTGCATTGACCAATCTTAATTAAAAAATACTAGACTCAGCCCTGAGGACGTCGCGCTCAATAAGACAGAGGACTAGTTATAGGCATCGACCGTTTATCCTAACCTGACTTTGCGGTGACTAGGCAAGTGTGTCAAGGCTAGTGGTTTTTAATTAGACCCACTATTGTGGTTCTGTCACGACCCGAAAGTACGGAACATGACCGGCACTTAAACTACGAACGTCTCGAGGCGTACGTAATCTAAGTAAACCGAAAACCCAGAAATCCAAACCAAGAAAAGTAGTAGAGTGCAGGAAAAACCAACTTAAAGAAAGTAATTTCAATAGCATAATCCGAGTTATGCGGTTTTTAAAACATCAAAAATTTACTGAAAATTTCGGCAGAGTCTCCTTTGTAAATACTGGCCCCCAAACGGGATACAACATGAATAGTATACGAAATCAAGAAAAAGGCATCTCCAAGCGGGAGCTAGCTCTTCGTCAATCGACGGTCACAACCACACAAGCAATATAATATACAACGCCAACGGCGAGGATCAAAACTCAAAAGGAAACTCAAAACCACCAGAAATAAAACGAGCGACTCTAAGGTCGAAAGAATAAACAACACTGCTCTCTATCTCAGTAAATACATGTTTGGTTGATGGAATTTACTAGATACAACGGAATAATATTATACAAGGTAATATGATGGGTACGATACAAGAAAAACCCACCTACTAACAAGTCACCCGAATGAAACTGAGCCCGCAAAGCCGTAATGAAACCTGTACGGCAAACCTGCAAGAAACTGGGGCACAACGGGGGTGAGTTGCCAACTCGTGAATAGAAAAATATCTACGCACAGAAATCGCATAAATAACGCAACCTAGGTCAATGATCATAATATATCCTCAAATATAACCAGCAGCCTATAACAAGGCTAAGGTAAATATCTAATCCGAGTGTAATCTCATATGCCCATGTCAGTGCCTCAGGTAGCAATATATCATATGAATGAGGTATGAATGCATGAAGATAGAATACATGCAAATGAAGAAACTGTTTTCATAAATTAGTGAGGTTTCCGTTGTATATTTTCAAAATGAGGTATCATAATGAAATCAGCATAAAACAGTGCCTAGCATCGGCACAAAACGTAATCCCAATATCTCGATATCTCGGTATCACAGTCTTTGTACCTCAATCACAATATCTAGGGCGCCGTCAGTCCAGACCGGCCCCTACCATCCATCTCAAGACCACGACGGTATCCTCCGGATATCCGACGCGTCGGGTAAAATCACCGGTAGGTAATGCTCCCCTGCCAGGCTCACATCGTCATCATCACGCGCTTCTTGCCCCGGGGTACCTTACCGGGTCCACCATGTACCCGAAACGGTTCATCCATCTCCTCGAATCGGGTCTCGAAATCCATCAGCAAACTCATGATGGACGACTCATACATCATAGGAAAAAACCGCACTTTTATTTCAAAAGAGAGAAATCAGTTTATATATGTTTTGCGGTTTTCCTCCAAATCCAGAAAATATCATGGAAATCCGAATCATCAATAGCATGTAGAACCATGAATATAAGCATGAGAATCCATGAATACGGCATAACAATGAATAACAGTATGCATGAAGCGACAAGTAATAACTACAATGTCTAATATGGCATATAAGGGAAGTACACTAATATCATGTCAAAACTACTAGCTAACAAGCTAAGTCAAGCAAATATATCATCTAAAGTGTACGTGACATGGCAATTACCGATGAAGATGTGTGTGAGCCGGTAAGTAGGTATACGTGGTACATACGCATCATCGGTAATGGTGCTGGTGGCCTAACAGCATGATATCAATAATGGAATATGCAGCAAAATAAGTATGCGAGGCAGAGCGAACAGCAATAATGAGCGGAAGCTGAAAACTACACGCAACTATAACTAATCTGCATTAATCTAATATAAGTCCTACAAATGGTGCCATTTGAAATAACACGAACCGCGGGGTTTTGAAAATAGGGCTACGGTGGTTTTTAAGAAAGGATACGTCTTTTGAAATATCCGTAGATCCCTTGACCTGTCTTTTAAAATACCCACGATCCGCTAGTTTTGAAATAGGTAGGAGTCTAATCTAATCTAACAACTACACTAAACTATACAGCTGAACTAACAGGCTGAACTACAGGTAAGGAAACCGCCTATCATCTGAGTCGATACATATACATACCTGTATATATACAGTCGGTGATCCCACCTCAATAATATCATATCCATAACCAGACATCCCAAGTCAAGAGTGCGGATCAATCATCAAAATATAGCTCGTACGTAAATCCGTCGTACGGCATCCCCAAATCTGGGTACGGTCAATATCACATTCATTATACTATTCATCTGATATCCTCTTTATCAAATATCATGATCGGGGTACTGATCTACGTCTAGTACAATATTGATACCATCTATGTATGCATGCATGTATAAGAATCACTACGTCAAAAGACCCGCTAAAACATCATGTCGTATCTCAATACGAACCAAAACACATCACCGATCTCCTGGCCTCAAGCCCAATCTCATCGACTCATCTCAAATTCCAAATACTATCCTCAAATCCAGTATATGAACACATAGTCCCATACCCATGTGATCACATAAATATATATTCCCATACACGCACATATGAAATAAGGAATGTATGAAAGTATGTATATGTGTGTATGTGTAAGTGTAGTGCACCCACTACCTAAGGTTTCGTAATCATGCACCAATCCAACACCAATATCCATCTAAAATCATCAATAATAACTCCTAACAACATATCATAAATTGTTGGTGTGTATACGCATCCGTATACATCACCACGGACTGCGGGGATGCTATACGCCATCCACCCGACTTCACCCTGTAGATATAAATCTACTCACCTGGTTCTCGTTTGCCGGTGCTGATGTCGACACGCGCTTTCTTGTCTCCTTGAAGTCTTCGTGAGGGTACCTACATATCATAACACACCATATCGTATTAAAGTCCGACTCATGACCTAAACGACGCACGAATCCCACATAGGTCAAAACCTATGGTTGCTTCACAAATCGACCCAAAAACCCTCGATGTCGGCGTACAAACGCCAAACCATCGAGAAAGCTCCCAACACACTAATTTATACAATTACAAGCACTAATTATAATATAAAATAGCTTAAAATTCACGAAAACCCCAATTTCACTTAAAAAGTCATTTTTCCGAAAATCTAGCAAGCACAAATCACCGTTTTTGTACAAAACTCGATGTATAGACGAATCTAGAGGCCACAATATTCACTAAATATCTTAAATAAGTCATAAAAATGATTCCCATAATTTAATCATTAAATTCCATAAACCCCAAAAACCTAGTTTACAAATTATCCAATTTTAACAATTTTCAAGCAAAAAAAAATTCTCGATTTAAGAATTAAGCTTAGATTTGCATAACCAAAGGTATTAAACCACTCATTATAATGTTAATAATGCTATGAAACCATAATTAGATTTTTAAACCTAATTATTAGACTAATTATAAAAACCTAGTTAGCAATTAGCAAAGTTATCACAATTTTAAATTAACAAATTAGTAAATAGCAACTAACTTAGATTTTGCATACAACCACATGTTAATCTCCTCATTACACCCATAACCAATTGATAAAAACCTCACTTGATCACAAACCCTAATCATTAATTCAAAACCCATCTCTTGAATTTTAATTCAAGCACCTAGAACTAATTAAAAAAACCTAATTAAGCTAACATGAAACAATTAACACAATTTAAGAAAAGGTTAGAATTTATACCTCATGATCAAGAGATCAAACATGAAATTCAAAGCCTCTAAAATGCCAACTTGCTCCCTAGATCCATGCAAGAATAGCTAATGAAAAATGGGTAGGAGTTAGATTTGAGTTTTGGTTTAATTTTTGATGGAAATTTGATGGATTTTGAAGACTTTTTGATGAGGAAAAGAGAGGGGGGAAATTGGGGCTGCACAAAGGGGGGGCTCGGCTGAAAATGGAGGGGAGAGGAGAGAGAGGGAGGTGAGGAAAATAGTCCAAGTTAAGACATAAAGTCAAAGGTCCAACTCATTTTACAATTTCCTTTCATTTCCTTTGTTTTCTTTCTTTTCTTTTCTTTTGCAAACCAAGTGGGGACAAGAGAGGGGGCTGCTGAATTCAGCCAAGGGGAGAAGTGAATGGGGGTGTGTGGGTGTGGGTACGGGTGTGGGGTGATGAAAAATGATAAATACAATACCCCAAACATCTATTTACGCTAAAAAAAGCATTTTTTCTTCAATAATTTCTAAACCGTTTTGGCAAATAATTTCGTTCCAAAAACCACATGATAAAATTTTATTTAATATTTTATGATGCACAAAATTTGTTTCAACTCATTCCAATTTGTAATTTTCCTTAATTAAATGTATTAGTGACGGCTTAAAATAATAATAAAATAATATTTTTTTCAGAAAAATTGAAATTTCACCAGCGGCTCAATAAACACCAAATAATAGCAATTACATAGCTAGAATATGTATATTTAATTTTTATAATAAGATATTTGTATTTTGACTTTTTACAGAAAACCCCCTTATTTTACCGAATTTTTTTTCGAAATTTCACCAAAACGATTTTCAAAACGTTACAGGTTCCTTCCCACTTACCTGGCACTTACCTGGCCGCAATTGGCGGTGAAGAGGCGGTTTGAGGTCCTATTTCTAGCCCTTTGGAACAGTTAGGAGCTGTCTAGCTGACCCTAGTTCTAGGCCTGATTGTGCATTTTTGGTTGATCGAAAATGTGTCTTGGCCCTTTATAAAAAAAAAAATTTTTTTTTTTGCAAACAGTTCCAAATAAAAAAGAGGAAAAAGGAAAAATCTTTTATAAACAACTTGCAAATTTTTGCCGCTAAGAAATCCTTGCACCACCTACCTTCTTTCTCTTCTCTTTCATCTATCATGGGTACCCCACATCATAAATCTCTTGCCGAACTTTGGTATCCCGAACCTAATTTTGCGTCATACGGTAATTTGTTTGGTCAATTTAAAGACGATCCTCCTTGCCAAAAAAATCTTTGAAAGATCAAATAGAGGCGTCTAGGAAAAACAGTTTGACTTTTCAACCCATTTCGTGTCAACCAAGTCAACCTTCACCACCTCCATATGTTGATACTACTTTTTCAAGTCCTTCTGTCACTCTTAAGTCAATGTCCATTGCTGAGCATATTGCTTAATCTCGCAGCCGATCTTTCACCCCTCTACACTCATCTAGTTCTAGGGATCCATAAGACCATTCATCTTTTTATCCACATGTTGACCCTACCCCTGTCCAACCACCCACTTCCTACCAGCCCTACCCGACTTTCCCACCATCACTAGACACTGTTTATACACAGCCTTTTGGGAGTTTCACGTCTCCACACAATTTCGAATCTTTTACCGAAACCCTCTTACCACCCAAGTCTAGTTTGGAAGAGTCGTTGGAGGCTTATATCTTAGCAACAAACAAAATGGTTAGGAATGTGGAAGCATCCATTACCGCCCTTAGACAACCTTGTGAACTGGCAGCTAGTTTCCAACTAGCTCCAAATTTTCCAATGTATGAGGAGGCGGTTGGACAGAGTGAGAATTTGAGAGGAGCGAGTGAGTTCTACACATTTCCAAATCAAACCTACCCATACCCAATTCCAGCCCACAACTCCGGTTTTCCAGTGATTGTCCAAAATAGTTCACCAGTTGAAAATAAAAACGAGTTGTGTGAATTTGTAGTTTTTGATTTGCCAGATTGTGAAGAACCCCTTTCGAGTGAAACCACACTTAACCCTTTCGATCTTTACACCTCCAATCTAGAACCTGAATTGATAAATATACATGCTTTTGATGAGATGTCAGAAAAAGTTGATTTTCACTAGATTGAGGATTTAAACGCCGGGAATATTTTGGATGATGAACCAGTAGATTTGATTGAAATTTTATGTCCAATTCATTATCCCGAGTCATTAAATGTTGCTCCCGAACTTCATATGCGTCTTGATTTTGATGATATTGGTATGGATAAGCAAAATTTTGAGGAAAATATTGAGGAGAATTATGAGGATAGTATTGAGGATAATATTGAGGTTGAACCATTTTCGTTTGATGTGTCGAATTTTCCAATACACCCTCCTGAATCCCTAACTGATACCCTTCCTCACTCACTTCCTTCCGTCCTTCCTATCGTTCCGACTGTGCAAGAGACTGTTACGCTTTCATCTCCAATACCAAGTTCGACGTACCCATGTTTGCTCACGAATCTTGAGGGACTTAATCATATTTTTCCGTGGGTTGATAGATTAGCACAATCGCTTTTTACACATCGGTCATTACAAATTGTGCTAATTTATACGCTCCATCCCCACCCTCAAATTCGTATTCCCACTTTCATTGGTTCTTCTACTCTGCATTTCATGATACCGAGTGTTGATGAATCACAATCCGATACTTTGTGTTCAATAATTTTCAATTGGACCTTCGATGAAAGTTTCGAAGATATTTTCGCCGACGAACTCGCGTTCTTAAACGACACGGATTTTGTGATTAATCAACCTCCACTTGAAGAAGTAGAACCACTATCATTTCTTTTTCCCCTCCGCCATTCTCCTCCACCGAGACCGTACACCATTTCTACCTGCATACGGTCTCGTGCGCTTCTCATTTCTTTTCTTTCTACTCTTTTCTTTCACCAACCCCACCATTACCACGATAAGATTTTTGAATGGTTGGTGCTAACCTTTGGCTTATGTAAGGCCTTGCTTAAGTTTGGGGGGGACCTTGTTGTAAATATGTATACATATTTTTTGTTTTCTTTTTCTCTAAAAAAAAATAAAATTTCAAAACATTAAAAAAATATAATTTTTTTTATAAATAAATAAACAGGGGAGTGCCGAAAATTTTAACCCTCTTGGTGTAGCATGACAGTGAGGACATTGTCAAGTTTAAGTTTGGGGGTATGCTCGGTATGTCTTCTTCCTTCGCATTCATTTATACATATTTTTGCATTTGCATACTTATTTTAAAACCCATAAAAATTGAAACATTTCAAAAATTATAAAAATTATTGTATTCAATTTTGGCTAATTGACTTGAGTTTGACAGATATGTTAACTAGCTAGGATGACAGATATGTTAACTAGCTAGGAACAACTAGATCTTTGACGTAGTAAATTAAAAACCCTAAAGATAACTTTCCTTAAAGTTTAGCGGTAGAAAATATATGTCTTTGTAGTTTATTTAGAAATAGGAAAATTTTGAGTTTACTTCTTGGGCTAAGTCGAAACAAAGGAAAAGTATTGATATTTTATTAGAGTATAAGTTTGAAAAATAATTCCTAGCTTAAATCTAGATTCTGAAAATGTATACCCTACAATTTGCACAATCACGCACCTTGAAACTTGGAATAGTAGAGGAGACCTTGAAATGCTCTTATCTAAAGTCCTTAGTACGAAGAAAATAGAAGGAAAAAAGTGAATAAAGAAAAAAAAATGAACACTGATTTTTGTGATTACTTAAGGCTAAAAAAAATAGAAAAATATTTAGCGTGGGTGCTTCATCACCTAGTGCCTTAGACCAACTGGTTTGGGAGTCACTGCTAAAAGCCTTGGGTGTTGCAAGACTAGGAATTACGCTTTAATGTGCATGCACATCTTGTAATCGGTTGTTGGTACCTCAAAAAGTATTAACGGTCGTATGAAAGATGTGTAAGCGAAATTAATTTAAAAATTCACCAACTAATTAGTACTTTGGATAACGGACAAGAGTATGATTGCTTGATTTGAATTTCCAAGTGTAGGGGTGATATTTACACACACGTAGGGGTATATGATTGGAGTTTAGATGAGAGAAAGGAGTGAAGAATAGAACTTGTATGTTTAGTAGAGTTGATAGAAATTCCTAAGTGGAGATGGAACCCTAGAAGGAAAACTTAAGAGATGCCGAAAGCTAAGTAAGTCTACAGAACATATATAATCTTAAGTTAGATGATGAGAAAGTGTGAAGAATATGGGTGGATAATTTACGAGTCGAAGATAATAGAATTCCTTGTTAGAAAACCTAATTGGAGAACAAAAGTCGAAAAGCCAAATTGATAGGTTTTTGTGGGTAGTATCCGCTGAAAACCCTCAGGAGACAACACTCCTCCTACTAGGGACACCTAGAGGTTTAACGGCTTATTGCACGAGCTCAGTGCAATCGCGTTTCCCTGCGAAAGTGCGGTTAGGTTTTTGTCAAGAATAAAAAATCAGTTTGCTCGAGGACGAGCAAAAGATAAGTTTGGGGGTATTTGTTCACACCATAATATTGTATTATTATATTCCCTATTCTTATTCTTTTTATAAATAAACAGGTGCTTTTGACACATGTCTGCTACATATTACAGGTTACAGGTTCTTGGAGCGAAAACAGTGAAAACGATGAAAAGACGATGCAAAAGTGGACTTTGACCAACAAACAGAAGACTCTTGATCAAGCCAACATCAAAAATAAAATTCACAAAGTACAAGGCAATGTAAGATCCAAGATTACAAAGTGAACGGTTAAAAGTTCACCGCAATTATTCACTGGAGATCTGGAAGAAATAGAAAATCCAAATTGAATAAAGATCCAAAGAAATAAAAAGCCCAAGAAGCCCAGAATCAGTTCCAAAATTTCCAGACATAAAATTTTACCAAAGCTTGGAAGTCTACTTTGACTAGGTCTTCCTAAGGATATTTTGGTAAATGTAGACATGCGAATCAATTGTAACCTAGGGTTTCTATCTCCTATAAATAGAAGCCCAAATCATTGTATTCTTTTCATGCCTCCCTTCATTAATAAATTTTAGCATTCTTTTGGAGAGCATCATTTTTTGTAAGTTCTTTATTTTCTGCTCTAGGTTAATTTTCTATTCTTGCCTTAGATAAATTTAATTCCTTGCCCTAATTAATCTTTTATTCTCTGCCCTAGATAAATGTTCTTAAATTCCCTAATGAGTGAGTAATCTCCTCGCTTGTTAGGGTTAGGAATAGGGAAGGATTTGAGAGATGAAGATCTCTCATCTCTTTTCTTTGCCAAGCTTTTATGAACATAAGAACTCCATGCATACCTTCTTATTCCGCTCCCTACGGCACTCTACCCTCGAGGTAACGGTGATCTGCAGTCTAAAGGCCCGGATTTTAAGGTTTTTCATGGAGGTTAGGGTAAAGATTAAGAAAGGAAGGACAAGAATCTAGAGGAAGAATCATCTTCCCAATCATCCTAATCCCCTTTATTAATATTTACCATAACACTAATATGATATATTTAATTAAAGGCATTGGAAAGAGGTGTAGATCTTTGTTTACCAAATTTTCCCTAAACCTAATCCTAGCAAGTTTCTAATCCTAATATCACACAACTTCAATTTTTAGGTTTAATTATAAGACCAAACACCATTTGGAATTAACTCGTAAGAACTTAAAGGAGATTTACAACATCCCTGTGGACCGACCCGTATTCACCGGCTAGCTTCATGCGACGCCGTTTTTGATTGTGGTAAATATTTTTTGATCGATAAAACAAGTCTCAATCAAGCTGCAAATGAAACTCGACGTTCTCTGGTCATGTGGATAGCATGTGCAATATAAAACCAAGCCCCCTATGAGCGCGGCAAGTTACCCTCCAATCTCGGAAGTGAGGCAACCCTAATCAACGAAGTGAATGGGCCACCCAACACTTCATGAAATCCGGTAACTTGAGCACCCCACTTTGGGTCATCCTATACCCTTTATGAGTGTGGCAAATAGCTCACCAATTCTAGAGTAAGGCATCTCAGTCTCAACGCCATGAAAAGGAGGCTCGTTGCCCTCTAGAACCTGGCTATTCGAGCACTCAGCCACCGGCTAATCCTAGTACAGAAAAGAAATAATATATACAACGGTGACATCGACCTCAACCAGGCCGTGCCCCAATAAAAGAATATACAAATTGGCAGAAACGACAGTCCACATGTCGGACGTTTGCCCGCAATAAGATGAATCAAAACTGTACATCAAAAATTGTACAAAAGGCTATCTATCACGACAATCTATCCAAAATATCACAGAGATAAAAATCGCAACAACCAGATGCGTGTGACCCCTTTTAATCAACGTATAGCGATTTGAAGATGTTCACAACACATATACGCATCACATAACCAAGTAATGAAGGCTACGACAATATAATTCTGTGCACAAATAGCAAACAAAGCAAGTTTTCCCAAACCCGGAAAAAACAGTTCACTAAGTCCCAAAATTCCATTGTTTAAAGCCAATCCGGGAGTCGAAACGAGCTCAAAACTCGCCCGAACCTTCGCGATAGTGAAGTACCCAAAATTAACTATCACCTAAGGGGGTTAGGGGGTACCCACCCCTGTAGGACACCACGTGGTGGGCCACAAGGGAGGGCAGACCCGAGACTACCCCTATAGGGTAGCTCGGGTCCCCACCCCTCAAGGACACCTTGTAGTGGTCTCGAGGGTGGGTCCGACCATCGTCCTCCCGGAGCGACCCCCAGGGTACCCTCGCATCACCCCGCGGCTTCTCGGTCCAAACCGTGAGCCTGCGGGGTGTTCAAACATCTCAAAACTTGGATTTTTGGGACTGTTTTCATCGGCGGTTTTTGCGTGACGAAAACGGCAGAATTAAAGTATCGTAACAAGCTAGTTATGGCTTATGGGGTAGCTCTGATACCATGTTGGTTAGTTTTGCTCACTCTACATCGAAAGTAGAGAGGCAGAATGCACAAAAATCAAATTTTGAGCAAGCACAACCAATTAAACCCCTAATGATCAAACCATAACCCTAAACTAGCAATTACCAAGAGTTTATCTACTCGGTTAGAAATTTATATCAATGGATACATGTCCTTCGGGTCTTCAAAATCCTTCATCTTGTGCTCCCAGGGATCCTTAATCAACCTTGCTTGAGAGCCTTCTTGATCCTAAATGATCCACCCGAGAATTTGTAGTCCAAGCTTGGCTTCACTAATGAAGCAACTTAATAACCTAATTTGCTAATTTAGGTTACTAAGATGGTGTAGATATTGTTAATGAATTTGTTCTATCTCTAAAACCTCATGATTCTCAACACATGAGAGGGTTGAGGTTGAAGAAGAAGATGGAGCTCAAAGGAGGAGAGAGAAGGTTTAGATTAGAATGAATGAAGAAAGGCTAGAAAAATTCATTTGTATCAAACATATTTTTTCAAATAAAAATTCAAGCATTGCTTGAATAGTTTTCAAAAATAAATAAACAAAGATAATAGCCATGCTTCATACCATGCTTGAAGCCACCTCACCCCCACCTCATTTTCTATTTCTAACAAATAGAAATAATACATAATGAGGTGTTATCTTATAGAAGCATTCTTGTATAAATACAAGAATACCTAACCATATATACATACCCGTATTCGTACCAAAAATACGAATATAAAAAGATAGATAAATCCAATAACATGATACTAGAATTAAATCAATACTTGATTTAATAATCTGACTTAATCTCAAGCCCTCTAGTATCATAAATCGTCTGATTAAATTTCGTGCAACTAGTACATGTATTTAATCGGAACCTTGCACGCATAAACATACGGTCTCTACATCGTTTCGTCTGAACCAGGAAAACCCTCTGTATGAGACTCTAAGGACTCGACGGTATGCTGGCAGTGGATTTAACCACAAGCACGTCAGCGACACTAGCTGTACGTAACGGCTACCCAGATACCTATAGAAAAGAAGACCGACGAGAAACCTCATCCGAACCCCTACTGAGCCTATCCTTGAAAATCTCCGTACAGTCCGATCTCTTCGTCTAAGAGTATCGCATATCGGGTCTAGGGGATGGTAAACATCATACCTCTACTGACCCGATAAGTCATGTCAATGTGGCTCAGGACGGATCCGAGAAACTATTGATCTAACCATCAATAAATCTCAACTGCCTTGGCTAAGGTCTTATAGTTCTGGCCAACCGGACACAGTGCGATATCGTCTCCCAATACCGGGAAAGATGTATCCCTGACAATCGCTCACTGCCTCCATATGGATCGAGACTGTACCCAACCAAAACTTGTTTGCACGACTCGGTAGAACCGTGGTAGGGTAGTGATCTAAGCATAGTGGGAACTGACATGAGACAAATAACGATTTCAGGTCTAAAGACTAACATGTACTCATGTCACCTGAGAACCACTATCTGACGATAGGTATAATACCATCTAGAGGTTATCGGTGAGTCCGTCTAGTGTACTCACCCCCAGTGAGCATCTGTATACAATCTTAGGTGATCACACCAATGGCTATGGGACCAACCACCGCCCTTCGTCGGGGTCTAGAAACGTATACACAAGTTTACTCTGAGATATCGATGCCCGATCTCGATACTCCTGCGACTTGGGACATTTAAGGATGTGCCTATGGACTACCCAGCCATCACAAGTATGATCGCCATCATAACGCTGGTAGTCAAGCAAAATCCTACGGGCTTTATTAATATGTATCAGCCATATATGATATCGAGTAAAACATATGTACATGTTAAGATAAAGACAAACCAAAATAGTATACTACTGTAACGAGTCTTTATCAACATGTATACATGTATAAGCAATATAAAATAGCAAGAAAAACAAATACACATCTTCAGATAAATACAACTCAAATAGTATACTATACAACTGAGCAAGATTGTCCTGTACATGTATATATATATCCCTAGCATCCTATACAATATAGGCCTTTAGGGCATACATATCCAACACTTTGCACGTGCACTTCGCACTATGGAATTTCTGCTAAGTGCGAATGACAATGATGCACGCGTATGCTGCCCACGTGTCATGCATTAACCTTCACACACGCTCATGCCTTTAGACTTATTCTCCATCAAGCACACACTTGATTTGGATGCACACTTAAATAGGTGCGAACAGCCCCCTAAACTCTTTTTTTGCGCTCTTGTATTTGCAATTTAAGTGTTTGGAATCGATCGCTAGGTTTGGTTTTCTCATGCTTGCTTGAAAATTTTTGTTTGCAATTCACTTCCGCATTAGCCACGTGCACTAGGGAACCCTTAAGTATACATATGGGCCAGATATTACATGAGTCCATGCTTGAAACGGCTCAACAGTCCATATTAATTATTCCAATCTCAAACCATATATCTTAATCAAATAAATATCTATAAACCCAACATAAGATAATAAAACCCATCAATATCATTTTATTAAGGAAAATATTGTACACATGTTCTAAGGTGCTACAGTAATGAAGGAGCCGGTGAGGAAGGATATTATTAAATATCTTGATAGCGGTATTATTTACCCTATTTCTGATAGTACTTGGGTCAGCCCTATTCATGTAGTACTGAAGAAATCTGGTATTACAGTTGTTGAAAATCACATGAATGAGCTTGTCCCTATCCACACACAAACAGGTTGGCGTATGTGTATTGATTATAAAAAACTTAACGCCACAACTAGGAAAGATCACTTTCCGTTGCCATTTATTGATCAAATGCTGGAAAGGTTAACCGGTCATGAGTACCATTACTTTCTAGATGGATACTCCGGTTATAACCAAATCCAAATAACTCCCGAAAACCAAGAGAAGACCACATTTACATGCCCCTTTGGCATATTTGCATATCGGTGAATGCCATTTGGGTTAAGTAATGCGCCGGCCACTTTTCAGCGCTGCATGATCAGCATATTTTCTGACATGGTGGAGCACTATTTAGAGATCTTTATGGACGACTTCTCAGTTTTTGGTGATTCTTTTGCTAAGTGTTTATATCATTTGGAACTAGTTCTTCAACGATGCAAAGAGAAAAATTTAACACTTAATTGGGAGAAATGCCATTTATGGTCAAGCAAGGCATTAAACTAAGCCACATTATTTCGAGCAAAGGCATCGAGGTAGATAGAGCTAAAATAGTAATAATTTTCAACCTGCCTCCTACCAAAACAGTCAAAGATATAAGGTCATTCCTTAGGTATGCGGGATTTTATAGACGCTTTATTAAGAACTTTAGTAAAATTGCTAGACCCTTAACCACTCTTCTTTCCAAGGATGAGCCTTTTGAGTTTAGTTCCGATCGTCTCAAATCTGTTGAAAGAAGGAGCTTACTTCGGCTCCAATACTCTACGCTCCCGAATGGAGCCAGCCTTTTGAAATTATGTGTGACTTTATAAAAAAAACCAGAAAGAGAAGAAAAGTACAAGATAAAACAAAACCATCCCACGTGTTTAACACATGAGCGCTCACATACAAAGCATGTGACCTCCGGCTTCAGGGAGGATTAAATCCTATGAAATGGCTTCCATGTGTTGAACACATGAGAGCTCACATGCAAAGCATATAAGTGTCGAATTCAGATAAAATTAAAACCCATACGGGCCCCACGTGTTAAACACATAAGTGCTCAAGTGCAAAGCACGTGAACGCTGTTGTCATATATATATGATAGCCCTCACATGAAAACCACGTGAGCGCATCAGTTTGAAGCACTAGCTTCAAATAGAATTAAATTCTATTTGGGAAATATTTTCTCCTAATCTTTCTAATACTAGAAACATTTTTTCTGTTAAACAGAGAGTCTCTGAATTCAAAATCCAATGGTGATTACAATATCACCGACCAAATTAGAAGATAGAATCAAATTCTTTGTTAGGAAAATATTTTCCTAACTTTGCTAAAACAAACAGAAAATATTTTCTGTTAAACAAAATTCCTCGGATCTTAGATCCAACGATGGATAAAATTCTCCAAGTGATCTTTGAGATCAATTAAATCAATTGATATCTCTCAATGAGAGATTTTCTCAAACTAAATGACAGTTTTCCCCCCTATATAAAGGACTTGAGACTTCAAGTCTTAGAGAGAGAAAACCCTCTATAAGGTTCTGCAAGAGAGAAAATCCCTTCTACAGACTTCCACAGAAACAAACGAGAATTTAATTCTCTTTTTGAAGAAAGATCATCTTTCTCCTTTCAAAACCCTAGGTAAAAAAATATAAAGATAAAAGAATCTTCTTTACATATCATATACATATATATGAGTTTAAACCTTCAAAAAAACTTAGTTCTTTGTTTGGATCTGAAATCCATAAGACAAATCTTCCACAAGTTGAGAATTTAATTCTCATCGGGAAGATCTTATTCTTCAGACTCAAGATCTAGGGGAAAACTATGTTATTTTACCACCCCCCATATGAACACAAGAAAAGAACATGGAATAAAGGAAGAAAAGATGTAATTTATATTTTAGGAACTTAGTTCCTTTAAGTTATGTTTTTATCTAAAGATAGGGTTTTTATTCCACTAAGAACCTAGTTCTCACATAAAAAAAGAATTTAGTTCTTGCGGTTGATCTCTGCATGAATATGGTAGAGTCTCACGTGAAAGACACGTGAACACCCTAGAAAACAAAGGTTCACGTGAAAGACATGTGAAGATCCAAGAAAACAATGTCTCGCGTGAAAAGTACATGAGCAATCAAGAGGAAAACATGAATGAGTGCCTCACGTGATATCCGCGTGAGCACTCTAGAAAAATCCATCCGAGACTTAAAATCTCACGTGAAAAGCACGTGAGCACTGGGAAGAAAAGCAAACAGAAGTGCACGTCATGTGATATCCACGCGAGCGCTTGAAGCTAAAAAGAAAGAGCGTGTCACGTGATATCCACATGAGCACCTGAAATCAAAGACATGCGCGTCACGTGATATTCACGTGAGTGCTTGAAGCAAAAAACGAAAATATGCATCACGTGAAAAGCACGTGAATTCCTGAAGCTAAATAAAGAGTGCGCAGCACGTGATATCCACGTGAGCGCTGTATGAACGAATGTTTAGCACTACTCACATAAAAAACACGTGAACACCAAGAGGCATAGCCACTCACGTGATATCATGTGAGCACCAAAGAAACCAAAGTACTCACGTGGTATTTCCGTGAACACTGAAGCGGAAAGGATATTATATCCCATGTTGAAGCTTAAGCTTCAAGGCCCAATGCTTAACACCGTTGGGTTATGTAAAGCCCAAAATAAAATGTATAGCTTATTTCTTAGCACTGTTGGGTAACAGAAAGCCCGACATTTAGTCTAAAATAGACTAACTACCTGAAGTTTTAAACTTCTATGATTTTAAAAAGAAAATCAATCAAGCTCATATATTTTAAATCGCCCTTAATCTAAAACAAGATTAACGGTTCTTAACCATATTTTAAGTCGATCTTAATTTAAAGCAAGATTAACAATCCTTAATCTAGGATGTTCCAGATGCTTCTTTGTACTTCCATACCAACATCTTCATATTTTACTTCATTGTCAAATTCAACCTTAATTCATATTTAACTATTCCTCTTGATATATGCTTGTCTTTTCATTTTCTTAGACCAAATGGGAGATCCTTTACAAACAACATAAGTTTTCTTTCCTAGTGATAAATAACAAAATAGTGATCCATAGACATCACGAAGTACAAAGTGCCCCTCAAGAAACTCTCTCTGGGTGACGGCTTCAAAGTCAACCGTCTGTCAATTTTTGGACGATTGGCACGGGAGATATTGATTTCTATGTGATGGATACATCAATTTTCATGTCATTTGGATAAGCTTTGCTATTTACTGACGTTGTGAAATGTTCTATTGTTGGAAAACCGTTAAATTTGCAGTCATCCTATGCAAGGGCAAATGGTGTCCAAATCATATAAAAATTGATGTAACCATATTTAGACTTTAAAGACATGGAGCTGATGGCCTGTGCCGATTATCCAAAATTGACAGATGGTTGACTTAGAGAGCCGCCATCTTAGAGTGGCACTTTAGACTCCATTTGCTCTAATCTATGAAGCATGGATATTCCAAACAGTCTCACGAATCGTCCCCAAATGTGTATCGGATACCGAAACTCTCGGAAACTCTCAAAAACGTGAATCCCTGATTTTTGATTTAAATAAATCAAAAAATATTTGGAAACTTTTGGATACTTCTCGATTTGCGAATCGGATATCTCATCCGATTCATGATTGCTATTTTTTCAATTTGAGACTGATATTTGACCCCAAATATTTTTACCTTTAACTCCGATACCTTTAGGGTTTTTTAAAGTATCGACAAATTCTAGGACTAGTCCTGCGTCCCTCTAGGATCTAAAGACCCCACTGGAGATCACACGCGACTTGAGACCGTGGTTCTAGGATCTAAGACCCTACTGGAGATCGCACGCGACTTGAGACCTTACTACGGTCTCCCCAGATTAGTTCAAATCGGCTCTGAGGTTTATGGCAAGATTTGCAATTTAATATTACTATGCCTTATTTTGAATTGTTCAATTGAAAGTATATGTTGGGATTGAATTAGTATTTGAAATCAAAACATTTTGATATAGAACATAATAACTAAGAATGCTACAATTGTCTTCTTAGAATAACATGCTAAAGTGTTAATGGAATATATACGATATAATCTTTCCTTTATATATATATATATATATATATATATATATATAGGAGTGATCCATTGCAAACCGGTCCGCGTTTTTAAAAAACAGGAACTTTCGGTCTACGACAAATTTGAGCGATCTGATCCGTTCAAGTTGATCACCCTACCCTCGAATATACTCGAAAATACGTGTATGAAAAATCAAAGGATTTTAAGACCTCTAACACATGCATCGGACGAAGTTTATGTTGTATTATCGAAAGATGTTCATTTTTACACCCATCGATGCATTGGTTAGAGACCTTAAAATCCTTTGATTTTTCATACACGTATATTCGAGAGTAGGGCGATCAACTTGAACAGATCAGATCGTTCAAGTTTGTTGTAGGTCGAGAGTTTTCATTTTTTTAAAACGCGGACCGGTTTGCAATGGATCACTCCCCTACCCTATATAGAGGCCTTAAAATCCTTTGATTTTTCGTACACGTATATTCGAGGGAAGGGTGATCAAGTTGAACGGATCGGATCGTTAAAATATGTCGTAGATCGAGAGTTACCGTTTTTAAAAAAACGCGGACCGCTTTGCAATATTCCCATATATATATTCAATAAAAATGTATCCCGTATTCTAGGTTTTTGGAAAATTGCGTTTCCGCGTATCCGTATCCAATAAAAATGTATCCCGTATTCTAGGTTTTTGGAAAATTGCGTTTCCGCGTATCCGTATTGGATACTTGTACCCGTCTCCGTGCTTCATAGGCTCTAATACATATCAATATAACATTCCATTTTGCCTCCTAGACCCAATTTAGGAAATTCAGATCAGGATGAGTTCTCTTATAGAATTAATTTGGCCCTCCATAGATGTTATCCCTTGCCTCATAAGCACAAGACAAGGAAAGAAACTTTGCACATATTTCGTTTACGCGTCTTATTTCTCATTTTTCCAGCCAACAGCAACTCTGCGATGTCCCAATGGCCAAGTATCGTTTCAAGAGATAGAAAAGCAGGAAGTCGGGAAAGTTCAATCTATTAATGGGAAGGTTAAAGGTCAAATTATAATGGAATTTGTACTGCTGCGTACAATGACAATGCTTTGGACTTATGATATAAATATAACGTTATTCATCTGCAAACCATATCCTTTAGAATTTTTTGACTGTTTTTATCTTTTTTTTTATCACGGTATTCGTGTTTATTATATTATATTCATTATTTTCATTTTGCTATTTTCTTTTGTTATAAGTAGTACGGAAAAACAACTTTCATCTCAAGCACTTCTCTTCCTTCAAATGCGCTATTGTATGAGATTAACCGTACAAAAGAGAAAACCACTTCTACCCTAATTTCATACACCGAGCTTCCCGAGTCGATCAGTATCCTATGCACCTCGTATTGGTGGACCCGAGCCGTAATCTTCAGAGGGTCGTTGTGGGAAAGGGATATGCTGTGGAGGTCCCCGTCGTCAAAAATGATCGGCTCGGTCTCCCTGGCCTTCTTCCTCGAACGGCTGTTGGCCTCCACGGCCGGCGTGGGGTGCTGAGTCTCGTAGGTACTCGACGTACCCTCCGCCGACATGACAATGATTCTTGATGAGCACCGGTTCCTTTCTATGAGATTCCTTAGATCCCCTGGCGAGGTAGTCTTCGACCTGCCGTGACGTGTCACGTCCGCGCGACCCCGTCGAGGGAGGGAGTGTCGGTCATGCCTGGACGCAGGCGAGCTGACCGACACCTCCTCGGGAGGGACAGGGGCGCGATGGGGCTCAGGACGAGGCGCTTTGGCGACGGACCTCGGTGTTGAACTGTGGGACGCCCAGCGGGTCATAGAATATGTTGGCCCGGGAGATATGCGGTCGTGGGAGGTAGCGAGGCGGTGGTCAGCAGTACCGACACGAGCAGAGTCTTCTCTCCCTCTGTAGGGGTCCCGGTCCCGAGGTGGGGGAGCGGCGACCTGGGAAGCTTGCCCTGCCGTTTGGACACAGACGAGTGTATCCACGACGGACGCGAGTCGATCTATCCGTGCGGCTAGGACGTTGATGGCGTTCGGGGGAGGAGATTCCTCCGCGCCTCCGTTGTGGGGGAGGCGACGGCTAGTGCTTGGATCGTCGCAGTGATCGCTCGCCATTGGGTTGAGATCGGAAGATAAATTTTGTTCAGTGGAATCAAGAAGTTCCCACAGCCGGCGCCAGCTGATGGAGGTATGGATCTCCTTCAGATGTTTCCTTCCTAGATCTGCTGCAAGTGATGATGGATGGTTAAGATTGAGTTGGAGGATTGGCTCCTGGAACGAGTGGATCTCAATGGGTTTGAGGTGGTTGAGTCCGAGCTACCTGCAAGAAAGTCCCGGGATGGTTGTGCCACCGAGGACCCTCCGACGATCAAGTTAGACCGGATATTCGAGCAGAGTAACGGCCTAGTGAGAAAAGAATCACTTACCTCGATCGTCTGAAAGAGGGGTTTATATAGTGATGACGACGGGCAGGCAGACGCGAGAATCACGCCGGCCGTTACGCCCCTGGCGTCACGCCCGTGTGATAGGCGGGATCCCGCATTAATGATGAGACAAACTCGTTAATGGGGGATCGTGATGACGTGGAACGCGGGATGTGGCCGGCGGATATCTCGCGCATGGCGAGATTCGCGGAGGCGCCTGTGATCGGTGCTGTGGGTCGGTCGATGAAACCGAGGAAGATGAGCTCGGCGGGAGGCTCGCGGACGGGCGGGAGGCCGAGGTATCTTGGTTCTGCGATAGCCCGGAGACGAGCTGAGACGGCCGAGGAGGCCAATTGTGCAGGGGGCTCGGAGACGAGCCAACGGTTGTTTGTAAGGCGGGCATAGAAATGATGTGGACGGTCGCAGAAGGTCGGCAACGTCCATGGGTCATCTCATCTTGATGTTTGTCCGGAGACGATCTTTTGTTTACTAAGCAATTTATCATCTTGTCCTTAATATTGAAAAACAGTCATCTCTTCATTATTTTTATTGTACTTATTGCAAATAAAAACAAAATAAGTCATATCATCTTGATAATTGGCTTAAAATTTGCAACCATATGATAGAAGGATTTTTCCTCTCTCTTCTGCCTACACAATGGTGGAAGTTTAACACAAAATGCATAAAGGCTAGTTCTCACATTCAAAAGGATGTTGAGTAGAAAAGGATGGCAATTACTTCATAAAGGATGCTTGGATCACAGAAACGCATTGGGCTACCCCTTAGCTATTCATAACCCCACATACTTCAATGACGATGTTGTCGTTGATTATCAAACCAAATACAACTCTTGGTTGGCCTAACTCTCCTGGGTTCTTTTCAACCGAAAGGAGGATCTACCTTATTCGAAATGGCGGCAAATGTTATGTATAGGAAATTAGGAACCATGGACAAAAATTCTTTCAAAGGAAGTTGATGACTGTTGTTGATTTGGAAGACACTGAATTACAAGATTCCTATGGCCAACCTGGTTTGGCTCATCAAAGCAGGAAAAATGCTTGAAATCTCTAAGCATTTTTTTTGTAACGATTATCGGGCATTTCTGCTTTTTCTAGAGATAAAGGAGAAGGGAAAAAGATATAATAGCTGTCAATTTGGCCAAGCAGACAGCCCTTAACTAATCATACGAAGAGAAAGATTCATACAGCCAACCCACAATGTTGCATTAGCATTTGCTTTCCCACAAATGTTGTCCCTTGTCAAAAAGCAATACTATTCCTACCAGCCTAATTCGCCCGGCTCTAGTCCAAGTACTTTTCCATAAAGCTTGTCGGAAATGAAAATTTATTTTCCGTCAAGATATAGCATGATGAGTCAAGATATAGCATGATGAAAACGTCATTGTGAAGCTCTTTGCTATTAAGCAAAAATTTTGAAGTTTAAATATTGTTTCACATCATATGCTGGCCTAGTATTTAACAAACGATAGTTTTGAATTCAAATCCTAGGTGCCATTTCCTGCTGTATCAATAAGATAGCAAAGTTGCAAAAAGAGTTTGAATTATAGGGGTAGGCTTCTTGATTGAGAATTTGTTGAAGAACTTTGTAAATTTTAAATTACCTGATATCTACCTTTTATTCTTAGAAATCCCTCATATGCCAAAATCAGATCTTAAAACGTAAAGTGCAGTTAAAACCCATTTGAAACAAGAAAGCAGACACAAATCTTCAGCTGCAGCTGCAAAATATCAAAAAATGAACAGATGCAGCACCTATCGATCAATAAAATGCTAACATAGCATCTATAACATGAAATTTCATGCCTGTCATATGAACAATTTCTTTGCATTTTATGACCTTCCAACTAAGAATAAAAAACAATAAGGCGGCTCCCATCACCAACTAAACAAAATACATAATTTCCCCTGAAAGAGTTGAGGTATAAAAGAAAGAAAGAACAAGGAGCCTGCCTATTTGTCTATATAAACGAAAATAACCCAAAGTTTTTGCGAGTATCAAGTTACTAGAAATTTAATCCAAGTAAAAGAGAGTAACAATCTTTCGAAGATTTTTCGCTTCTTGACAAGTTTCCATAAGCAGCCTGCTGTCGTGAAATGCGAAACAAATGACTTGCTGCACGTGCCCGAGGATGTCTCTGTTGCATAGCCTGTCATTTCAGAAAACAAGAAATATTTTTCATATAAATATTTATCATAAATTATTATTACTATTTGCTGTTCGTATTTCATGAATGCCAAATCCCTTGCCATATGGAGAAATTAACTTGATCAGAGAATGAGATGAGAACGAAATTAAACGAGTTCTACAATTTTTCATACACAAACCACTTTGTTGGTCAAATTATGCCTTAATTCTTTTTAGGGTTAACTGCATATGACACCTTTCATATTTACCTTGCATCGCATTTAATGTCCTCAATTGTCTCATTAGCACATAACACCCCTTGGGATAGCAATGTCCTCTATTAAGTCATCGAAATCATTTATCAACCACACCCAGGGGCGGATCTACATAGAGCCTAGAATAGGCGGCTGCCCTACCTAGATTTGGAGTTTCGATGTGTATATATGCACAGTGAATGAATGATCGATATATAATAAGTATCTTTTACGAATGTTGGCTGCAATGGCTCAGCGGTTGGAATGTAAATGCTTGTGCTTCATGGTGAAGGTTGCAGGTTCGAACCTGACATCTTTCACTTTTTCCTTTTTTCCTTTTACTTTTTCCTTTTCCTTTTTCTGAGAGAAAAACAACCTATCTATCTAATGCATTATATTTTGGCAAAAGATAAAATAAAAATCTAATGCATTATATTTTGGCAAAAGATAAAATAAAAATCTAATGCATTATATTGGACCCTATGGGCCCATAACAAAAAACATAGGCCATTGCCCATTGCATGATGAAGGAAAACAAAAAGGATAGACCCAACAAACACTGTTAAATCAATTAGGAACTTGAGATGATTTTTTTGGGTACAAATTTCTTTTAAAAAACCTTAAGGAACTTAAAAGTTTTAAGTAATTATGTTTGATTTATAATATAAATATACAATAATGAACTTGATAGTTATTTGATGTCCAGAATTTGGTATAATATTGATTTATTTTTTCAGGTTTCTTTATAATATTTTATGACAGTTAAAAATTTTCGCCCCACCTGACTTATTTCCTGGCTCCACCACTGTCCCCACCCCCAGTTGGGTTATTGCCACATAACAACATTAGAGTTAGCCAACAATCAAATCAAATTTTCTGTTCCAAATATATCGAGGGAAACCCCAGAGGTGTTATGTGCTACGCGCACACGACGGATTTGACATGAGGGGTGTTGAAAAGTAATTTGTGAATACGTGGAAAATATGAGGGATGTTAAACAGGGGACGTTCAACACACTTATACCAATTTGATAAATTGGACATAGTGGTTTTGTCCAATGCAAACATGCAATCGATGTTTGATTTATGCATGTCCATGAATTCCAAAAAAGAGGTAAAAATGAGGGGTGCCCAATTTGATAAATTGGAAATAGAATATTTCTCCAATGCAAATATGCCATCGATGTTGATTTGTGCATGTCCATGAATTCCAAATACAATCATTTCACAAGTGCATGATTGATTATGAAAATTTCTAAATAACTAACCTGCTCGCTTCAATTAATGGCAAATGATCATTCTGAGGTTTCTCAATAAGATTTTGCACCTGTAAAATATATTATAAGTAAAAGGTTAATAAATAAATCAAATAAAAAAATTAACAGGGTTTAGATAACCAACATATGAAGTTCAAACATAATTGATGAAACAGAACTTAAGGTAGAGAAAAAGAGAAAATAGTGATGAAAGGCAAGACATGTGGAACCAAAAATAATTTTAAAGGAGAAAGTTCGTAATCTAGCATTCGAGAAATAAATAACACAATTCTTACCTTAGCCAACAACTCTTGGCTCTCTGGCGGTTGCATTTTTAGGCTCTGGGGCAAGATTACAGTAAGTAGCTCTTGCTTTTCTGCTCTTAGTGCTCCTCTGATAACAGCGGCATTAGTCCCTGATGCTCCTGAAGTAAAAATATGATTTTTCTGCAAATAATAATTTGCTCTACTGATTCAGAATGGAGCAAATAGAAACATATATACAGAATGCTGAAAGCAGTAAGATATTGCTGCAAGAAATAAATAGGCATACCGTTATAACCATAGCATAGCTGAGAATTTCAATAAGCTGCTGATGCATGAATCCCATATTACGAGTTCCAAAGAAGCCGATTGCCCGAGGTCCTTGCTGTTGAATCGCAAGCAATTCCTGGGGGGAAATTCCCGTTAATAAAATACCAATTAATACATAGTTAAGCTGCACATATTCAGAACATATGTTTGCATAAGAATATAACTTAAACATCAGTTCAATCAATGTCACTGATGCAAAGGCTGCATTCATCACACACAAAATAGATCAAAATTTGGATATGAATAAATGTAGAGATACCTCCTTAAGGCACTTCTATATTCTACAATATGAAGCAAAACTACTACAAAGCAAACATAGGGAATACAACTACAGTCATTAAATCTACATGCTGTTACAATCCATTGCTTTTCCAACTTCAAAGGAAGCACTCCCTTACTCCCTTAGATACTTAAATTATTATCAACAAACTGTTGAAAACAAGACATAATTATAGAATCATATATTGTAGACAATAATACATTAATTTTCCTAAACACTACAGCACTTCATGAAAAAATTTGCACGCTGACCCATATCATTTGAATATTTATGAAAATCTAGAGAACCAAGCATAAAGATTGTTTTCAGTTTCCTTAACTCGCTATGGCCATATCTTTAATACAAGGATTTTATATTTTTGCTTCAAAAAAATTGACCTACAACTCTACATCTGAGAGTAAAAACTAACTGGAGAATCAGCAGTACAATCACTATTATGTCAACTGAAACGGGTGAGGGTCTCAAATTGAAGTTCCAATTTGATTTTCAGCATCATATAACAGTAAAGATTCTCATATTTTTGAAGAAAAAAATAATATTTAAATTTAAGGAAAAATGGATCCAACTCCCTGACTTTGAAAAGCAATTGGTTTTAGTCCCGGGCCCAAAAAAAATTGTGAAAATCTCCCTAAACTTAAAGATTCTTATGTTTTAGTCCATATAGTATATTTACTATTGTTTTATGCCAACACCGCCCTTTTAGGTAAACTACTATATTTACCTTTTAAGCTATTATAGTTATCTTTCAAAGTACTGTATTTATGTTATAAAGTACCACATTTGTGTTAAAATACTATATTTGACATGAAAACTACTATGTTTACCTTTTAAAGTACTATAGTTATCTTTCAAAATACTGCATTTATGTTATATAGTACTACGTTATTTTAAAATACTACATTTGACATGAAACTGTTACATTTTTAGTAAAATTACTATATCTATTACATTTGACCTATTTAAGTACGGCATTTCAAAATATATACGTAGCCCTTTAAAGGGTAAATGTAGCAGTTTACTTGAAAAGTCAGTGTTGGTATAAAGAATAGTAAATATACTATAGGGACCTAAATCTATTGTTTGTTGGGTCAGGGACCTAAACCTATTGCTTTTCAAAGCTAGGGAGTTAGACCCATTTTTCCCTTAAATTTATTATTTTTAAATATTAAAATCTTTTCAGATATTTAAAAAATCTAAAACAATCTAAAAATTCTATATTATTTTAATTTAAAAAGTTCAAAATCTTCTTAAACCCTTTTTTATGATGTTTAGCATCACATGTGCATTGTGCATACAAAAATACTAGCAAAGGAATACCTGGAGATAATCAAGATCGGGAATTGGCTTGTACTCTGATACTAGCACTGAACCTGAACCTTCAACAAGAGTCTGAGCTTGTGTGGGTACTTGGCTGCCATTCTCTTCATCCGTTCCAAACATAAAGGCTTCATCCATGCCTTGGCTCCTACCATATTTCTCCCCTTCTCTTCTCGTAGATCCGCAAAGCCACTATATCAGCACATAAAAAAAAGTCCCTGGTAGTAAATGATTAGTGAAAACCATATATATATCGCAAATTCATTACTTCAATATAATCGGCAGTTCTTTTGATGTGTAAATAAAGATTAAGGATATCATAAAATATGGATAGTCTAAACAGGCAGGCATAGTAACATCCACCTGTGAAAAAAATAGATTTCGAACCAAGGAGCGCCTTTTGATGGTAAAGAAAACAGCTAAATCAATAAATTTATTATCTTTCCTTCTCTCTTTCTCTCACATGTCGTATTTTTTGAAAGCTTGCTCTACGGGAATTATTTCCTTCTATTGTGGACATTTTAACCTTTTATTCTATAGCCTTTATGTTTACAGATAAAGATGGAATTTTCTGAAAGAAGTCTAAGAGATTTTGGATATCAAATATGTATATTGTCGTTTATCTATTAATATGCTTCAACTATATCTATAGCAAGAGGGTATCACTCATTCCTTGTATAATGTCAAAAACAGAACAATAAGACGAATCGACTAATTTAGCAACAACCCTGATTGCGGTACTAGCAATCTGCTGAGGATTTCAGTGGGTCTGAACAAGGGAAATAACAAAAGATGACTTAATAAAAATGTAAAATGGTAATAGTCCAAAAAGGTAAATTCAAAGACAGTCCTATTGGATCCGTAAACTTTGGAAACCAATATTGCATAAAACGTGGTGGTTAACTAGCCATGTTGTTCAAGAGAGCATATCTAAACAATTAGCTTTCTCATGGGCTCACCAACATGGGGGTACACTGAAACGATATAGGCTAAGGATATGATACCATATGGGTACATAGTTACATCATAGATGTGTGTGTGTGCACATGCGTGTGTGTGAGAGAGAGAGAGATGACCAATGAATTAGGAATCCGACAATGGTTAAATAAACATCTATAGCCAAACAATGCAGTCGATACCTTAAGATATTTGAGATTTATCTTACGATCCGGTATAATATATTCGAAGCTTGATAGATGTCATGTGTAGGGATGTGCACGGACCGAACACTGATAGGATATAGGTGTTATCATTATCCGTATCTGGCCATTCTAGACGAATTCGAATACGGATATTGATAGTTTTCAAAAATGAAAATTACTATCTGTATTTGGTAAAATTCGGATATGGATACAGATATGGATATGAGATGAATATTGGGGGGAAATGTAGTCGATAAATTCAAAACTTATTTTTTTGGTATCAGATAAGGATACAGATCATATATAAGTGTTACAATATCCATATCCGGTGGCTATTGACGAATGCGGATACGGTTTCAGATAGTCATCGGAAATGAAAATCACTATCCATATTTAATAAAAATCAGACACGGGTATGGAGTCGGCTTGGTTTATCCGAATCCGTTCACATCCCTAATCATGTGTAAGTATCCGTGGTGAATTTTATTTTCCGATGTACTTTTCATGTCTTGCAATAAGATTCTTGTCTTAAGATAGGCTTCATGTCTTACGATACGATTTATTCTTACATTCATGGTTCAAGAACTCATTTTCGGTTTGGGTCATATGTGATTTTGCCATAAAAATGACATTTTTGTTACGATAATGTTGTGGTTTAACATTCTTGTTAAATTTTCATGAATTGAATCGAAAAAATAGATCCAGAAGCCATAATATTGAAGACGCGATCATAGCGGCAACTAGAAAAGGGAATCTAACACAAGCGGTACCCATCATAGCATGTCTCGTCTACTGCACTGGTTTCTTTTTAGTTAGAAATTCGAAATCAACCTTTGCCAAGCTAAAGCAAGTAATTGGACTAATTTGTCCACGTTTTCTAACCCCTATTTTGGTTGAACATCCTAAATTATGTTGAGAATTGTTCATTGTATATTCTTCTACATCTTCCTTCTCTTCTTTCTTCTTTCTTCTTTTATTTAAAGGAATTATGTATTATGTTTCATATAATTTAACTTTGTGATTTCATTTTAGTTAATAGTTCTATAGTCATTGGTTCTAGATAATATTTATATTCACCTTGTGTTGAAACTAACGATCTAATAAATGTTTTAGCCCTTGTTTGTCTAGTAATTTTTTATTGCTATTTTTATGGTAATATGTTTTATTTATTTCGTATATTCAGTTTTTACTAATGAACGTCCAAGTATTCATGGGCTTGTCACTCAATTTTACGACCTTGTAGGACTTTATTGAGTTGGCGGTAGTTCACTTCTATATTTTAAGTTATACTCATACTTTTATGATATATAGCATATACTTAACATACTATTTGCATATAGATTAGTTTATCTCATGATGCACAAATACAATACATATAATTCGCAACACCATAGGCATTGAACATTAGACATAATATGTATCCCGATTTGTCAACTTCATAGCCGAATATTAATAAGATAACTTCTAACTAATAGAAATCAATATTTACCTAAGGAGCCATCTTCTTTTTACATCTTTCCTATAAAAGTGACTAATTCTACAAGTGCATCTATATATCAAATGAAGGTGTAAAGCCACTATGTATGCACTAACCATATCATTTATATGACACGTTATAAATTCTAGAAAATATGCATGGTATTCGAGTATCCCATGTGTATGGGAAATCGTTACATTTGTGCGCTTGAGGGGTCTAGGCCTCTGCTCAAGGGCATGCACGCATGCTCTTGGTTTGACGTAACCCACTTAAGCCTACTAACAAAACTTATGTAGAGTGCGCAACGTGGTGGCCCATGGAACGAAAATAGACGGTGCCAACATGGTGAGCTCATAAATGTGGAGCGAGAAATAATTAGGGAAGGTTTCTTCGAAATGGTTAGATGGAACGAAAACGATATGTGATGGAATGAATGATTCTTTTCAACGATTAAGATATTACTATATCTATTTTCAAATACTTAAACAACCACTATTTATCATTATACATGACGTCCATGCTCTTATTCTTGAACGTGGAATAGCATATTTTGCATTAATATGCATTGAAAATGCATCCATTGAGTAATTTTAATTCCGATGCCAAATTATAGTATTGGAACAAAACACCACGTTTCAAATCTTATTCTTGGATGGAATGAATGGTTCTTTTCAAGAATTAAGATATTACTATATCTATTTTCAAATACTTAAACTATTTATTATTATGCAAGATGTCCTTGTTCTTATTCTTGGATGTGGAATAGCATCCTTTTGCATTAATATGCATTGAAAATGAATCCATTGAGTAATTTTTATTCCGATGCCAAATTTATAGTATTGGAACAAAACACCGCGATTCAGATCGAAACTTTCAAAACGGAAAATGTAGGGGTAAGAAGTTTCCTAATAAGTTGGCTTAACTTAAAAGCTATGCTAAAGTCAAGTGGACCCAACATAGACAGAGTTTAAGCTTTAACACACTAAGAATAGATTTCAAACAAGCTAGCCCAAACAAACTCGAGGGTGCGTATTTTAACTAATTTCTGCAAATAACCAACCATAAGATGAAATCCTCATGTGTTTGTATAAAAGCTCAACTATGACTTTATAAGCCATTGTTCTTTTAATCAACCCTTTTTATATCTGAAGAAACTGATTAAGGATTTCTGCGGCAAAACGGGTCACTTTTCTATGATTATGAGATATTTTATGCCCTGTATTACTTGGATGATGATATAGTGCCACAATGAGCTAGATTCTTCAAGGACCTCAACAACAAACCTTTATCTTAAGTCACTGGTTTGATTACACGAATCCTTTTTCTCCATTTTGAACGTCATCTGCTATCATCTTCATTTCATAAAGATGGCACATTGTCTCATCGTTCAGTTCGGTGGTACAAAATCTTTAGCATGTTTGTAGTAGGGAAATGTTAGAATATAAAATATATTTGCTCAACACTCATCATAATTTCGGAGTTTTGGTGCAGTGGAAGTGACATTTCACATGATATCAGAGCTCGGGTGTTTGTCTACGTTGTACATGAGGTTTCAACCCTCGCATGTGAAGTTCTCTTTGTCCACATGCGTTGCACGTGAGGGGAAATGTTGAGAATGTGTTTAACATTTAGCCCCACATTGGAAAAACTATGGGATGCATATGGGTATAAGATATAAGATGAAATAAACCTCCATAAGACTTAAGTCTTTTGGATGGAATGCCACTATATTAAAAGCCCATGTGCACCGTTGTGTGGCCCATATGTTGTGAGCCCAAAACGAGTATCACATGTTGAGAATATGGTTAACATTTAGTTCCACATTGAAAAAACTGTGGGATGCATATGGGTATAAAATATAAAATGGGATTAACCTCCATAAAGCTTGAGGCTTGAGTATATTTTAGATGGAATCCTACTATATTAAAAGCTTATGTGCATTTATGTGTAGGCTCATATGTTGTGGGCCCAAACCGAATTTCACATGGTATCAAAGCAACCCAGGTTCGATTCTCACCGGACGCGTATCAAATACGGATTTATTTAAATTAAAATAACGATGCGCAAAAGCCCAGGTTTCGGCCCAAAAGGCTTTCGACATGCAGGGACGTGTTAGAATATGAAATATATTCACTCAACTCTCGTCATAACTTCAGAGTTTTGATGCAGGGAAAATGACATTTCATAAGGTAAGAAGGTACGTAACTTTTGAGAAGTAGGCTTAATTAGGTCAAAACTTTTGAGTGGTGGGCTTAATTAGGTCGCCGAATTATTTTGATAAATCTGCATTTGTGTATGCATACAGACACATGTGTATGCATACACACACATATACATGTACATTTCAACACATATAATTAAGGATTATGATAACAAAAGTAGCTTTTCACTACAAATAGTTTCAAGCTCTAGTCAGACACTTCGTCGAGAACATTACCAAAAAAGTATGCATGATAATAATCCTCATTTAATTAAATAGTCAAATCCATAATGGTCTGTGAGAAATCACAAATAGAACATAAAAATATTTTTAAACGCAAATGTACTAAAATATCTAACTGAATGATTATTTGTGTGATTGTGTCTTCCTCTTCCTTTATTGGGTATGCAGATTTAGTTGTGCTCTGGGATGCACCACAAATCATCGGTATCCATACGTTGGTATGAATTAGGTTTTAACTGTAATATTGTATAGGTATCAAAAAAAATATTCTTTGTGGAGGTTGGGTTTAACTGATTACTTATTATAGTATATATACCATACTAGTGAGTCTTGAAAAGATAATGCTCGATGCTTATCATTAAACTAGTAAATCAATAACGAATGGCATAGAATATGGTATGTTTTATCACACTATGCACAACGTTTTGTGCTCTGTCCTCTCGGTTGCAACTTCCTTGTATAACCCAAAAACCTACAAAAAGTTGTGTAAAATTGAAACAGAAGGGAAAAAACAAGAAATTTTTTTATCTAAACATATCATAATTGTAACAATTTTTAAAGTTTTCGCAAAGTCCTTTATGATTGCATGCCAATTAATACTTAGGTAGCTATCATACCCATAAAATACACATACTTGGCTTCTCTTAATAAAATCATGATACCGGAAATGCAAATAAACCGACACTAATTCAGGTTTCAGTTCGCAATCTAAATGGGTGAGGAAAGTCGGTCCTCGAGCGATTTCGTAAACCATTGGTATTAAAAATAAAATTTTAAAAAACACTTCCTTTCCTCGCTTGCTGAATCCTAAAACCAATCAATTTTTGCTCCAATCATACGAAAAATAATATTAATGTTTCCAAAGATTCAAAAGTACAATGCTGCCTCCAATTTACCTCTTTTTCACATCACAGCTATCAACTGCATTAGATTTAACATCAGAACATCATCCCCTCTTTCAAACAACCATTCAGATTAAATTAGCAGCAAATCTCACTTCAAAAATTAAAAAAAAAAAGGTTAATCCCCAATACAATCTCAATTAACAATTGCTAATCCACGCAAGATCCCAACTTTAGAGCATTGGGACAAGAATCATCAACAAAAACCCATCAAAAAACCCTAGCTCACAAAAAGCAACAACCCAAAGCATCCAAACTGAAAACAACAGGAGGAAGAGAAATTACCGTTGGTCTCTTGGCAGGGCCCCACCTCCCATTGATGGAGGAGAGTTTGAGGAAGCTAGGGTTTTGAAGAGAGGCAAAGGCGAAATCCAAGGAGAGGAATTGACAAGGAGAAGAAAGATTAAGCCTTGGTGAAGGAAGAGGAGCAAGCCCCAATGGAGCACAAATACTCATTTCTCCTCCTTTTGCTTTCCTCGAAAAAACGCTTTTTAAAAACAGCTTCTTTTCTAAAAGCTCTGGAGAAAGATTGGGGAGGAGAAATGTGGAGAGATTATTAGCAAAAACAACAAAATTTGCTCTCTCTTACCCTTTCTTTGTTTTTTGCTAGCTTTGTTGGGTTTATATGTGTTTCTCAATTAATAATTTTATTAATTTAGAATATCAAATTTTCATAATTTTATCAAATATTAAAGCTTTTTATCTATATCAAGGATTGCAGAAGAGCTCTATATTGATGGAGAACTCGATTGTGTTTTGACATACGGTAATATGGATTAGTTTATTCTTAATGTAAGTGCTTTTTTTTTGTCCCACACGTTAACTCATATACGCTAGCAACCAAAAATAAAAAATAAAAATCAAATGGGTTGAATACAAAATATGTGTAGACAACCTAGATTTTAGTTTGAATCGATACCTGCCCGTAGAAAGTTATATAGCTATCGCTCAATAAGGTGTTTTAAGAGAGCCGACCATTTGTGTCATAGCACACAAACATTGCTACTGTGTTGGCAAGTT
This sequence comes from Agapanthus africanus, assembly GCA_030015575.1. NCBI lineage: Eukaryota > Viridiplantae > Streptophyta > Magnoliopsida > Asparagales > Amaryllidaceae > Agapanthus > Agapanthus africanus. The sequence goes on along the minus strand of CM057339.1, from coordinate 373,240,301 downwards.
AATTCATATTTATATAAGTATTTAGAAAGAGCCTGTATTAGCGCCATATTAATCAAAAAATCACTATCACCAAATCTCATTATCGCCACTGTCCCAGCCACCGTCAAGGACTCATTAGCAAAGGACTCATTAGCACAATGAGCGTTAAATGTTCAAAAGCAAATGACCATCAATCAAGACATTCGTAGCGAAAGCGATAATGTTACTGCTCGAACTATAACATCGATGGCAATTATCGTTGGTCGAAAATATGCCGCCGTTTCTTTTGATGGAGATGCATGTCAAGCTTCCTTCCCCTTGCCTTCACAAACTCTGATGTTCTGTTCCAATTTAAACGACGGTGATTCAAAAATATTTTATCAAATGGCTATGACTGTAAATCCTAGGGTCAAAAAACAATATTTCATCTTTTTTAAAGGAAAAAAATTGTCATACACCAAAGTACACCTGCTTGTCTCTAAGTTGCGATAGAACCAATTTTCAAAGAAGGGAGGGGGTAGAAAAAAGAGAAATCAAAAAACAGAGACAAGTCAATCCTTATCAGAAAAAAAAATTGCTTACTGCCAAATACAAACAAAAAGAAATAAGGGAGGAAAAAAACAAGGGAAGCAACGTTTTTGCTCCAAGTGCTTCAAGGACGCTGAAAATTAATACCAGTTTTGGATTTTAGCAAATTGCAGTTTACACAACAATTACTTAAAAGACAAAGCTCAGGGGTAACAAGTGCCTTCATGGGTTCACACAAACATATCATGAAACAAATGAAAACGCAACAAAAAAATGTTCCAAGATTGAGTGTTGTCATAATAGATAGTAGTAACACATGATAAGTTCAGCTCTCGTATAAATTATAGCATATAGAAAATGCTGCCTCCGATCGATAGATCAACAGCGGGCACCAACGGGTTTCTGGGAGTCGACGCATTTCAACACTTCTTCACCCATTCTTTTACATCCTACCAGTGTCTGAACAGGAGAAAATAAAGAGGAAAAGTGCCGTCAAAAACATAATAGCAGTATTAAAGAAGGATGAGAGCGAATTCGATTTATTTATTTTCTTTTTCTGTTTTTTGGCCATTGAATTACCAAAGGGGAGATCTTCCGACTTGCACGAGATTGGGGGGGAGGGGGTTATTACTACGGCATACAATTACAGTAACATGCATCCAGTTCCATACAGAAAATTACTGGGGTGTCAACTAGCGCTATTGAATACTTAGCTCACATGGCATCTTGGGTGCTTAAGTAAAGAACATGTGTCTGCTGCATCTTAGACTCTGCTTCTATTCATAAAGCATGAATTGGTATAAAAGCCGAGAAATGTATGGACCAACTTTAGTTTTAACACCATGCAAATGGGATGTGATGCCTATAGATTGAACTCTATTTCGATTCCAGTCTCAGACAGAAGTTCACATGATTTTGACATTACTATATATAGCAGCAACTAAGTAGCCTTCGTGTTAAGCCATCTTTCCTGCAGAAGTTGTTTGCCTAAAAAATGAATTGAAAGAAAAGCTTTGTTGTCAACATGCTAATCAGTCATGCTCTGAAATCGACTAGATGATTTTATTTTTTCAAGGAAAGGTCCTTTTCAGTTCGTTCTTTCCTTCCATTTTACTGCCCCAAACTTCAAGATTAAATTCTCTCAATGTTTCACCCGAAATAGACCATCATGCCCACTTCCCCAGTCAACCTCCTTCTAGATGTGAACGCGGATGTGAATGTGGGCCATGTGGCCCTGTGCACGACCTGAAGAGATGCATGATGCTATAAATGAAGATGCTAAAGCAACAGCTGGAGACTCAAGCCGATCGGTATAACGATCTCTAGCAAGTAATAGAGGAAGTGCAAATTTTCCAAAACCATTACTTCGATCAATATGAAAAATCCTTCATTCAACCATAGACATGTGACGATACTAAACCGAAGCATAATTTCGTTATTATTTGGCATGTAAAAATCATGAGTCTAATATTGCAATAGACATGAACTGCAGATAAATGTCGGGTACTCAAATTTAAAAAAAGTTACGGTATTATTCTGTAGTTTTAAAAAAAAGAGAGAAATACAGTTGGTAGGGTATATAAAGGGTAAAATTACACTAAAATACCCTCAACTTATACAGTTTTCACTAAAATGCCTTCAAGTTTTTTATTACAGTAAAATACCTTAAACTATGGTTTTTAAGGGAATCTTTTTCACTAAGATAACCAAAAACAGCACTTAAGGTATTTTATTGTATAGTGAAAAAACAAGATAGTTCAGGGTATTTTAGTGTAATTTACCCATATATAAATGAAATTTAGATCCTCATTGAAATTGAAGGGTAGCAAGTGTAAATAAACCGACTAACCATTCCAATAGAAAAAATGTCACCCGTCCGGAATCCTCGGTTAAGGGTTTCAATAACTGCAGCTTCAATTCTCTTTGCAGCATTTTCTTCCCCAAGTCCATATCTCAAGAGCATAGCAACACTGAGAATAGTGGCCAGTGGGTTTGCTTTGTCCTGCAAAATGAATACATTATTTTCATAATTGTTATGTTCAACCAAACTTAATAAAAAATAAGAGAGAAGTGCAAAAAAAAAAAGATCACCTGCCCAGCAATATCAGGAGCAGAGCCATGGATTGGCTCAAAAAGTCCAGGACCCTAAACAAAAGACAATACCCAAAAAAACAAAACGTTTGCAATGTATCAGTTATTTGTCGCAGGAAGATGCTTAATAAACCGGGAGGAATTTGAGTTAGTTTTGAGGTTATCACATACGGATTCACCAACACTAGCAGATGGAAGCATTCCAATGCTTCCTGTAAGCATCGAAGCTTCATCAGACAATATGTCGCCAAAGATATTGTTTGTCACAATTGTATCAAACTGCACATATCAGATTATACTTAATTTGAGGTAATAAATAGGAGTGAAGATTCAGATAGAAAGGAATAATAATATGCAAAATATATGGTCTTAAGATGATAGAGAAAAATATATGGTCTGAAGATTCAGCTTATGTATTAAGTATTTCAAGTTTTAGTCAAATCTAATTTAAGGGATTGAGCAACTCACTCCAAATCGAATCTGATCCTATTTTCAGCTCTTAACCTGCCTACTTAATCCAAGAATTGACTTGTTCTCTTTTAAATTTAGTTGAAAAGCTTAGATGGAATTAGACATATCATATTTGACCTTCGATAAACAATTGATCCTAAATATGAAAAAGAAGTAATTTTATTTTTGCTAATTTCTATGGAGAGAGAAAAAACCTGCTTTGGGTCACGGATAAGCTGCATTGCTGCATTGTCGACATACATGTGTGAGAGCTGAACATCAGGGTACTCAGAAGCTATTGATGTCGCCCTTTTCCTCCACAACATAGATGCCTTTAGAAAGAGACAAAAAATATGCATTATTGTATCATTTGTTTGGGTAAAACTCTAGCACACTTCAAACAAGATGATCAGAATTCATTGTACTATATCAGTTGATTCTAGCTTTAAGGTGTAGAACAGATCAATGCAATTAAAAATGAAGAAGAAGAAGAAGATGGTCCTCATTGAAACGTTAGAATTTATAGAGGAAATGTCATAGAAGGCCTCTGACTGAGTCAGCAATCAACATTTATCTATATGTATAGCACAAACACTTCGATTATAAATTGTGCTAATTTGGATATGCATGATGAACCACCACACTTCTTGGACACTTGATACATGTCAGACACCTATTAACCTCTGATTTATATAGTTTCCAATAGCGAATATCCGCCTTTTGGTGCCTCATTCAACCCTAGTCGGCCGTATATGGGTGAAACTCCCACGTCTTCTGTTGATGGCAAGCAAGGCCCGTCCTGATCTTATTATGTATTCATTATAGTTTGTAATTACGGACACTTAAAGCCAAATTAAAATACTTCTCAAACACTATTATTCCAGTAATCTGTGGCATGATCTGTCTCTTTCCAGTGTGATTGCACTATTTTTTACCTGGATAATTCAATAATTTGGAATGAAAAACATATAAATTAGATTATAATTCTGGCAATAAAGTACCTCCAAGACATTGGCTTTGTCTACAGAGCATAGTTTGCCATGACGCTTGCGAGCAACCTCAAATGCAACACGAACGATTCTATCAATCTAAGAAAAAGCATTCACCATAAGAAACAAATATAAATAAAGAAGATAGCTAACAGTAAGTCAAAATCTATACATTTGTACCCAGAGACACAACATCGAATATCTATAGCTGCAAATTATGTGAAGCACTAATTGTTGTGTAGGATCTCGTTGCTCACCCTTGAGGTTCGAGCTAGCAATTTTATAACTTACATTGATAAATTTGGGTACCCTTGGTTCATCTCATCTAAAAGGATGTCAAACATAATGATTTTTAGATGGAGCAATTGATACAATGTATTACAAATACTACAATGTAATGATAAAGGGAAATATGACAAAAAGGTAATCAAATGAAAACTGATGGTAAGTTGTAACAAATGAATAAAATAAAATAATTCACTGAGTACGGCTATAAGATTGTTATCCAATTCACTCTTACTGTTCCTATGTCAAACCTCGTTGTCTTTTTCTTGGTCAATAAAAACATTGTAGTCCTCAACAACAGCAACAAAAGACTATCCCAGAATTGTTAGGTTTGGCAAGATGAAATTGTTAAAAGACTGTCGATCTCCTAACCCAGCAGCTTATCTATGTTCAACAAGATTATTTTTTTATCAATTATCGTCCAGTATCTCAACGGCTGCACACCAGAATAGCGAGCAGCGACTCAAGGAGAACCCATAATGGTTTCGTTTAATCATTCTCTCTAGGTTTCCTACCCACTTTCTGATCCACATCTAACTGCATTTTGATAGGATCTGCCTGGTTGATGAAGACGTGATTAACACATCAGGACCTTTGATATAGAACGGAAATGTGCGCACACCAATGATCCGTCACAGATAGATATTTATAGGCTTTTTTTTTCAATCATATTGTTTGTAGTATTGGTGAAGCATGCAGCAATTTTACTGTTTTACAGCTTATGGATAATTCTATGTGGAAAAGTTGTCAATCATCCATAGATCATTAACAACATAATGCAACCATCAACTTGAGTTCCTTTCTTGAAGAGGGGATCATGATAAAGTCTTGCTCTTTACAAAATAATATAAAAGCAGTTAGCAGTTTTCTATACCTCGGAAGAAGAATACACTTCAGTGTTGAAACCAATTTCCTCGCCCTTGTCATTGGTTCCAAAACCCCTAGGTTTTCCAAAATAGATGCCTGCAAAGAATGAAGATGCAGACCGAAATATGCAATTGGTTTAGTTCAAACTTTACATGTAAATAAACATTACCAAGACACTACTACATGCATCTTTATGGCTCTTTGCATATATCAATGTTCTGAAGGGAACTAATGAGTCATCTTCTTCAATCATATGAGAATATTCACCTCCAGTGAGCTCTCTCACCACCATGATGTCAACTCCCTCAGCAACCTCTTTCTTTAGAGTGGATGAATCCACAAGCTATAGTGAAAAAACAAACCCAAAAGATGATATTTAGACATAAGTACAAATCATTCGTTATAGTCTGTATTAAGTAAGACTACTTTTTTATCAAGATAAGTTTATAATATTAAGAAAGACTACTTTAAGTACAAACATCAATGCCATTAACAGCTATTCCACTAAATTATAAATCACATGTATCGAAACCAAATTAGGTGATAGATAAAATCATAAAAACAAATAACAAAAAACGGTATAAGAATGTGAAATACAAATGTAAAGGCAAATTGCATTAATTTTTATTTATTTATTTTGGTGGGGGTAAGCAATATCTTACAAGTGTAAAATTATAGGGCAAAGCCTAAATAGATTCATAAACTTCTCTTTGAGGCATAATGAGGGGCAATATTCTTGATAATCAAATAGCCATCAATGGCATTTTCAAGTTCCATATTAAAGTTAAAAGTTTTTATATAGTAGGAAACCGAACAGCCTAAGCATGGTAAAACTAAAACCTTTTAAAGATCTCTTGCAATTAGGTCTAACCAACCAAGTAGAGATGTAAGTTGACGCTGAAAGGTATAATGAGGGACAATATCCTTACCCAATGAACCATATAACCATCAACATAATGTATTTCAAGGTTCTATGTTACAAAGTTATTATATAGAAAGAAAGCAAAGAGCCTGAGTATCGAATAACTAAAACATTTAAAAGGTCTCTAATAATTAGTTCTAACCAACCATCTTTATTTAGGATTAATTAACCAAGTGAAGAAAATAGATTAAGCGAAGCTGATATTTTTTTTAAAAAAATCATCATCAAATACACAGCCTTCTAGTACCTACTAGGGATAACTTATGCAGAAAATTATCTGCGTTGCAGATGGGCATGCAATTGCATTAGGATTGTCTCTGTGGTCATTGCCAAACCCAACCGTTCAATAGTTATTATATAGTGGCAAGATCGATTGCTTCCAGGTAGTATAGGCGCCATAATCAACATTGCTCATTTAATTACTTGTGACTTACATGTTACACCGATAACTAATAATGGGACAACAAACAAATATGATCGTGTTCTTAGAATCATATCGTTAAAAAGGTCAAAACCTCACCACAACTTAGGAGTTTTGGTACAGTGGCAACGACTTTAAGATGACACCAAACTATCAAAGTAACCATGTTCATATCCCATTGGACATGTATTTTTAAAAATTGGATAAAAGGGTGAAATAGCACAAAAATCTAAGGCCTCAACCCACAAACAGGGTGTTCTTCATGCGGGGTTAGATTATAAGATCATTGCCCTCAATCGACACCACGACATCGGAGTTTGTATCAGGGCCAAGACTAGGAATATGATATATCAAAAAAAAAATTATATGATCAAAGATTCAGAATGTCACATCCTGTAGACCTACATCTAAATTAAGGCATATCAAGGAAAAGACAATTGGCTGGCAGAAATAAAGTCTAAGCCTCTAATGATGCATCCTCTCAATCTATGAGTAAAAGCAAATAAAGGCAGAACAAGTTTCAATAATTTTTTGATAATGTTGGCAGAGAGAGAGAGAGAGAGTGTGTGTAAAAATGGAATTATAATTCAGCTCACACAGTACTTGTGGTAACACGGTAGCTGGTCTCAAATTAGCAAAGACCTCAAGCCCAGCCCGAAGCTGAAGCAACCCTGTCTCAGGCTTCAAATTCTTCTCATTTCCATCCCATTTATACCTGAAAAAAATAGTACCATTTGATAATGATCATAAATAGAAATTCTAGAAAAGGGTTTTAGTCTAAATCTAATAATTTAACGTAACTTCTCTTTAGAAAAAATAGAATCAAGAAATAAACATCGAATGCAATATTAGATGGAATTTTTGCTCCAAAGTATTCAGAAAAGTAGGCTCCCTCACATTCTATTCTTGAATTCCCAATCCAACAAAAAAAATGGCTGCAACTTCTGACTAAATTAAATTCTCATTTAAAAATTTAAGATTTTTGCCCGTTGCACAAGACCTAGGGAACAAACTCACCAACTACCAAAATCAGCTCCTAAATAATTTACAGTTGTATTTAACAATTATAGATTTAATAAAAACTATTAACTAAATTTAATGAGTGATGTAGTCAGCACTTAACCAATTACTCGACCAACTTCAGAAATTGGTCTAAGATTGACCGCGCATGTGTGTGTGTGTGTGTGTAATGGCTAGGACTACTATTGAATTGTTTACCATAAATATATGAAAGCAGGACACGCGTACACAACTACATGAGCAGTGGTTATTATAAATATTTAAGACTAAACAATACTACGAATTAATAATATTTAAAAATAATAAAGAGATAGTGCACTAATACATGTGTATATGCACATGCACCAAAATGCATACATGTCTCTAGTCATAATAACATATAATGTATACATGAAAACAAAATATTAACTCATATAATTTTATCTTGCAGTATGAATTGGCTCAAACCTTCAAATTTCTATGGAGTAGACTTGATGTATCCAAATATCACTTGCTTTATCGAAAGTGTTATATATAGGCTTACTATATATAAATGATTAATATAAGAAAATCGAAAAGTACATAAAATTTACATAAAAAGTATCCATAGCTACAAGATATAATATAATACACACACATGTTGACACACACGAATATACATGCATCCATGCATGCATGAATACATATACAAACAACATACATACATATATATTATAATAAAATTAGGGACACGTAGTTTCTGGAGCATATTGTAGTGTCCAAGAGGTCTCCTTGTGCAACATGTGTTTCTGATATGAGTACAACTTTATAATAGAATTGTTTGTGTTGCATGGAGATCCTTTTTATGTCATGAGTCAGTTGCACTAATCCAAGGCTTTCATGAGTAGAGTTTGCATGAATCATTAGCGTGTTTGCTACTACCATACATGTCACGTTCAGCCGCCCTTTTATTCATGTTCCACCCAACAAATGACTAGAAAACTGCATAAAGCAACGCAGAGTTGGAACTTCAATTAAAATACCATCAACGTCAAATTAATTCAATACCAACCCTCCAATGGCTCCTAGCAAAACAGCATCCGACTCTTTCGCCGCGGTAAGTGTCTCCGCCGGTAATGGCACCCCGGTTAAATCCAACGCCGCCCCTCCCATTGGCATTTCTCTAAATTTGAGCTCAATTCCTGCAGTGTCAATGGATTGCAAGAAATGCGAACATCTTAACAAATATATAGTCCTGACTTTCATTTCTAGTGTATTGAATTGCCTCTGAGTTGGATAAACAATAGTTTTTTAAATGTATAAACTGTTAAAGTAAATCCTAAACAAACTAAAGTTTGGTAGAGTTTTGAGTACATAAAAAGAATCAAACTTTACTACAAAACAGGACTATCCTAGAGTGAGATTGTAAACAAAGGAATGAGCTTTATTTGCTAAAATACTAAATCAAATAAAACCCCCAAAGAAATTCAGGGTTTTGGATCGGGTTTCTACTACCTTCTTGAGAGCCGGCGAGAGAAAGAACGTCCTTAGCGACGGCGACGACTTCAGGTCCGATGCCATCGCCGGGGAGGAGGGTGATGTTGTAGCTCCGGCGAGCGGCGGAGGCGGCGGAGCAGCGGAGGCCTTGATTTCTCCGCGGAGGTGCGTAACGCTTAGGGTTTAGGGCTAGGGTTTTGAAGGGATAGGGTTTCAATGATGTCATGTTGGGAGAAACCAAAGAAACGGATCCAGATACACAGAGATAGATTTAGGGAGCGGAGGTTTTTGAAGTGGGGACAGCGTAGAAATTAAAGAGCGGCCAGGATCTTCTCTGTTTTAAATCAATGGCTCTGATCTCAGAATTGCTCCAATGGTATTCTATGAGCAATAGCGGCCACCCCACCAACTGGACTTACCTCAGTTGATAGACATAAGTTAGGAGCTACAATAACCGCAGTTTATTTTTAAGTGTAATATTTTTCCTGCCAGTGGCTATATGGATTCCACCACGCCGGTTCGAAAAGTGTTGCTCTTTTCGAAAATACCAAACTTTATTTAAAACTTTAAGCCCCTCTTCGGATATAGAGTTGGGATAACTATGGTTTATTTTTAAGTGGAGGCAGGGATGCAAATTATGGTCTACAAGCCCCAAACTTTAAAAATGGAGTTTATAAAACTTTGATCAGATTAGAGTTGTAATAGCTACAGTTATCTTAACTCTAAAATGGTTGCCAAACAAACAAAAGTTAGGAATTTGAAGTTTGCCTTTGCTAACTTTATAAAACCACTGCTTAAAAAACTTAACTCTATTCCCAAAATGGGGCCTAAGTTTGATGGGATGTTTGGTTTTGTAATTATCTAAACTCCAAAGTTTTGTTTTGGATTTTCTAAACTCTAAAATGAGTGTAGAAAACTTTGGTTGAATTGGAGTTTAATAAACTACGGTTATCTCGACTTTGGAGGTTTAGATAACTATAGTTTTCTAAACTCTAAAAGTCATCCCAAATATGGTGCAGTTAAGTTTAGATAGTTTTATGAAACTGCTGTTCTCTGTGCCATTCCCAAACTGGGCCTTACATTTCAGGGTTTTAAGCTTCTAATATAAAATATTTTCAAATCACTGCAGATGTATATTGAGAGAATAAATATCAAATTATTCTCTAAATTGTCTGAGTTATATCTCTATTATAATCACAACCTTTGGATGAGATTTAAAGATCTACTTCAATGGTAAAAGATATTTAAAAAATAATAACTAACTTTTCACATTTTGCAAATCTCTATAAGTCTCTGTTAAAAGTTTTAAAATCTTTATTATCTTAACTAAAAATTTGTTTTAAAATGTTTATTATCTTTCAACTAAATTCATTTAAAACTTCTCAATTATTCTTTTGTTTTTCATGTCAACAGATGCATACTGCATCACGTGTGCAAAACACTACTCTTGTATGGTGTTAAGATTTCATGAGAACGGCTTAATAAATCAAATTCGACAATTTTTCCAGATAATCGACACCGTTCATCTTGTTTTTCATGGCCTAATGCATGGATACACCAATTTTCATATGTTTTAGATACTTTTTGCTTATTGTTCTAAAATGTAAAATGTTGTATAGCTAAAAAACCATTAATTCTACAACCATTCAACACAGTATCAAAAAACATCGAAAACGCATGATCCGTTAGGTAATGGAGATCAAGACGAACGGCGCTGATTATCCCAAAAAAAGACTGATATTGATTAATTTAGACGTTCTCAGAAAATTCTTTGAAACTAACCTTCTTGTGACCATTTGTCAAATTGTTTTTAGGTTTAACAGATAAGATAAATTTGAAGAATTTAAGGATCTGGAAAACCTTTTTTAAGTAGAGGCGCTACCTGTTGAGCCCTTAGCCCACCCGATCCTGCCCAACTTTCCTCGGCATTTTATGCCTGTCCATAGCTGGTTGAAAAGTTAAAAGTTTAACTTCAATTTTTCGGGACACATGTATTTAATAAAAAGATTAATATGGCCATGACCGTTCACAACATGAAGGACCACACGAAATAGGTGTAAATCAAGAGAGGTGGGCCCTCCTGGGTTGAGTTACGAGAGAGATCCACCCTTCACCGGGAGTGTCAAGAATGGCATGTGACTTCTTTAACCCTTTTGATCGAGATGCAAAACATGTACAACAGGTTTACCGTCGGTTTAAAATTTACCAACAGACTCCTCCGGTTTTAAATATCACTGCGTTAACCCGTCCCATGAGTTTATGGAATCTACCTGACCCATATTAAAGAGGAACTTAGATTGATTAAAATATGGTGAAACTTCCAAATAACAATGAGAAGCTATCAAACATTAATTTTATGTAAAGTTTTTCCATCACAATTTTTTATAGAACTTTAATTGTGCTTTTATTTTCAAAATTTGTACATTTATGCATATGTTTTGTATTCACGGTGATTTAATAAAATAACTGGAACTTTGATTGAGTTTCGACCATAATATAAGATTATAAGTTACTTGTTGGTCCGGTCATGATTGACCCATTTATCCATACACAGATTATCCGCACATCAGCCCGTCGTACACGGATCGCATGATCGACATAAATTTTAGTTCTTGTTTAACTTCGAGCAGTTTTATCCAAACTTGTTTTACCCACTGCCCTTTAGATCATATACCAGGTCCAACCCAAAGTACGCAACATCTCTACTCTTCTATTATAATGCAAACTCCAAGGATGTATTTTTTTAAATTTTTTTTTAAATCAACCTCTTTTGGAGATCAAATTTGTGACTTTTGGATTGGAGAGAAAATTGATACTAATTGAGCTAAAGCCCAATTGGTATTTTATACTCCAAGGATGTAGTTACATCCTCAACTTATGGCCTATTTTTTTAGTAAAATATTTTAAGAGATAAGAAAACTCTGCTAATCTATTACATCAAATAAGATATCAGCATCATCATCATAATTAAAAAATTTAAATGCCTTCCCATTTCTTAATTCAAACCTCCTTTGTTCCTTTCTCTTCCTTCTTAATACATTTAGACAACTTAACATCTATATGACTTTATTCCGAAACCTAAATATTTAATTTATATACATGTCATGGCATGTGAAAAATACTAGAAAACTTTAGTTCTAATGTTGATGTAAACATCTTATGTTTTAGGGCATTTTACTAAAAGTCCCCTTCATACTTCACTAATTAAAAAAAATCCCTCCATATTTCATATTAGAGTCCACATACATTTAAATTGCGCCAAAAATCTCCCAAGACAAAAAATTCTATGTAACACCCTATAACCCTATAACGATTGTACGTTTTTTGTATTAATAAATGATATTAATTGATTTACTAGTTTTACTGAGTTTTGAATTTGGGGCACCATGAACTGGCTCAAACATGGTGTGAGCCATCTCATGTACCCAGAGAACCATGGTTTGATTGGAAAAACCTGTGAGCCGGCTCAGGCTGTATCGGGCCGTCTCAACCGACTGCGACCTAATATTATTTCCTGACATGCTTATTCATTAGGTATTTGATATATTGTTATTGGGTTATTGGGTTTAATTAATCTCTAGGCCGCGGATATGATTGTTTTGATATAAGTTTCATATATTATCCGGCCTGTATCCATGCTATACCATATAAACCCCTTTATAATCATACAACCCTAATTCCTATTGTTTTCCTCTTAAAAGCCAAAACCCTAGCCTCCATATCTCTCTCTCACCTGAACCGAACCTTAACCCTAACTCCAAAACCTGATCTCCTTCCATCTTTTAGCCGACCCCATCATCGTTTACACCATCTTGAGGAGATCATCGTCATCGCCATCATCTTCTTTCTCACGGCTGTAGCATCAAGATCGAACATACAAGCGATGGATTTGCGTAAGGTTTCGAGATCGTGCTTGCATCGTCGTCATCGTGATAATCGTAGATCGAGGCAAGTACTTGGTACTTGCTACATGCTATACCGAGAATATATATATATATATATATATATATATATAGAGAGAGAGAGAGAGAGAGAGAGAGAGAGAGAGAGACTATCAAACTTTTAACCTTAATCATGTATGCATGTTATTTCTTTATTTGATTCTTGTGATTCTTGTTTATCATATGCACGTTTGACACGATGGAGATCTTGCTAGACATCATTATAATTTCATATTGTTTATATAGGTCGTTTGACATATAGTTTCTAAACCTAGATTGACGATATCAAGACCTGAATCACGATATATCGATAATATTGTTTGAAAGGCAACTTGACTTGGAACCCTAAAGGTATCACTTTTATATTGTTAGATTGATGACATAAAACATAGAGAAATCGAGTTAATCATTATTGTTATCATATGCATGAAGTATGGAGGAAAAACCCTAATTAAAATATCAAATCATACCAAGTTTTAGGCTGTGAGATGTCTCAAGACAACCCTGAGCCGTCTCATACATTCAGAGAACAAATAATACATTTCGGACCACTTCTGAGGCGTCTCAAGAATTCTGGAGCCGTCTCAAGTTTACTGCACAAACATGTTATAGTAAAACCATCAAAACCTTTTGCTCGATAACCAAATTTCAATGCTCTTAGGTTCGTTGGAAAGATCTTTTCAAGATCTACAACTTTCATGTTTACCATATTAGCCAATATTGAGTTTATGACCACTGAAAATATCCCCAAAGTTGAGTCTCTAACACTTTAGTCGTTTCAACCTGACATGAAACCGGACATTGAACCTGATATGTTATACGACATGCTAAATCACGTTACACATACATAACAGACTACTTGACATGTATTATGATTGTGTTATATGTTGATTGACCATGTTATTCTTGCTAATGCTATTATCTTAACCTTATACATGCTATGATATTCATGACATGCTAGTATACTGATTGATTACAATTATTCATATTGATTTGTTATTGTATTCCTTGATCAAGATATTTCTGTTAATACTAATACTTGTTTGCTATCTTTACTTATGCTTAGACATGTTCACTATGAAAGTATGTCTTAGCATCTCTATTATGTTTTTGTTTTTATAAGTATCAAGTATGCAATTTTAAAATTTTAGAGGTCTAAGTATATTAAACAAGAATCGAACTAGAGAATTAGGGTTTTAAAGTTAAGCAAACAAGTTCTAAACCAAGTGAAGAGAGTCTACAATCTTTGTATTCTAGTTCTTCACTTCTAAAACTCCAAGTAGTAGTCCCTAGAACCCTTCTTTGATTCCACTTGAAGAATGGAATGAGCTTACTTGTAGTCTTCGTCCTCGAAGATGATCCACCTTGAGACAACTCTCACTCAAGCTCACACTTCACTAATAAAGGTATTAGTGAAGATAATAACTTATACTAATGGGCTAGAGTAGTATAGATTGATGAAATAGAAATTTTGCTCACTAGAAAATTTCTTTCTCCTTTTCTTTTTCTCAACCCAAGAAAACTAGTGAGGAGAAGAAGAAGGAAAATGAACTTCAACTTGGATGAGTGTGTACCATTGAGGCTAAGATTCGATGAGAATGACAAAATATCTATGAATAAAACAAGAAAAAAGATGAGTCATGGCGTCTCAAACCATCCATGAAACAATGACTCATTTCTCTTTTCTTTAATTCATATATATTAATCATTATCTTCTCATATTCACCTCTTTTGTGATTCTCATATATCCAGTTCCATGTATCATCAACCATGATACAAATGCATATATATATATATCACATATATAAATATATATAAAAAGAAGAAAATCTTAAGTGAGGTTAATATTAGTTTATATATATATATATATATATATATATATATATATATATATATATATATTGTAGGGTTCCTAGGCACACTCAAGAGATTCCACAAGGCATCAACCATGCCAAATTCAAATTTTACATGTGCCGTGAAAGCCTAAATTGAGATCGTTAACTAGAGATTAGGCGAAAAGCAAGCAAGCAAACAACTTTGCTACTAAGTGAATGGAAATACAACCTTTGTAGATCCGGTCCACCACTTCTTTAGCTCCGTGATGACGTCCCTTCGCTACGATCACCGGGATCCCGGACTCTAGCGATAGTTTCGTCGGGGACGGGCTAGGTCGTTGACTTCGATGCCGAAGATGATCTACGTCGAGGCAACTCTAACTCAAGCTCCATCTTCACTAGGTCATGAAACTTGTGAAGAAAACACCCAATACAACATGGCAAGTGGTAGAGGATGAAGAAATCAGAAGTGGGTTCACTTTGGATTTGGATTTCTCACTTGATTTCAACACTTGAAATTTTCTAGCAAGGTTTTCTTTTCTTCATCAAGAATAAGAAGAAGAAGAAAAAAATATCAATTATATTTATAATGAAAAATCAAGTGAAGAATTATCATAATGCAACCATGGGTGAAGTAAACATGTAGAGAATAAACTAGGGTTTAGGTGTAATGGTTAGGTTAAGCTATAAAACAAAATGGCTAGACTTTTCAAAGCTTCATGAAGCTTCAAGTAAAGAACAAGAAAAGCCACCATTTTGTTTAATCAAAATAAATAAAAAGAATAAATAAAACACTAACCATTAACGTAAACAATGGTGTAAAGCAAACACACACCCAAGTTTGTATGTATCATCAAACAAGATACAATCTAGTGCACAAAAATATATCACATATACAACTTGTGCACATCAAGTGAGAAGATCAATCTTAAGTGAACCAATACTAATTAATGTAAAGTAATATATCAAATATATAATTATACATTAAATCATTAAATCAATACTTGATTTAACAATCCGGTCATATCTCATATAACCGACTAATATCAAGTGTATCAATATATCGAATCAACACTTGATTCGGTAACCCGGCTATATCACATATAACCGACCGATGATACAAATCGCGAGAATAGAATACAGTATCACATACTGGTATTATTCTCGGTCCCGCACATATCTCATATGCGCTCCTATTTCGTTTCGCTTGAGCCAGGAAACCTCTGTGTAGGACTCTAAAGACTCGTCAATACGCCGGCAGCAGGTGATGATCATATCAAACACCTACAAGCCGCAAGCGATCTGCTAAACGTAACGGCCATCCGGGTATTGAGCGATCAGAAGATCAACGAGCAAGCCCGCTCACACTCCTGTGAATCCAACCAGTAACACTTACCGTACAGTCCGTTCTGATCGTCTGATATGTCGCATATCTCGCCTAGAGGTGGTAAACGTCAGACCCCAATAGCTCGATAAGTCGTGTCGATATGAGGTCTATAACAGTTCGAGAAACTACTCGTAATACTTATCAGTAAATCTCAGCAACCCTAGCCAGGGATTTCCGGTTATAGCCAATCGAACACAGCGCAACATCAACTCCCTATACCGGGAGAGACGAATCCCCTCCTATCGCTCATTGCCTCCATGTGATTCGGGACTGTACCCAAAAACCACCGTTTTGCACGCCCTCTTGGACGTGGTAAGGTGGAAATCAAAGCACAGTGGGAATCACACAAGACTCTATGACGATCTCGGGTCAACAGACTACTCTGTACCAGTGTCACCAGAGAACTGCCATCTGACGTGAGGTATAATACCATCTGGGAGTACTCGGCGAGTCCGTCCAGTGTACCCGCTCTCCACTGAGCACCCGTACACCATCCTTGATGTCAAACACCGATAGATATGGGATCATCCATCGCCCATCATATGGGTCAAGATGCGTATACGCTAGTCTACTCTGGTATATCGATGCCCCGTCTCGATACACCCACGACTAGGGACCTTGAAGGATGTACTTATGGACTACCATGTCCCCACTAGTATGATCTGCATCATAGTCCAGGTAGTCAAGTACACATCCTAAGGGCTTTACCAACATGTAACAGAGAGACAATCAGTGTACACGTTAAGGTAAAGAGCAACCAGATAGCATACTATCATGTCGAGCAAGAAAGTCCTCCCTATATATGTCCAAGCATCCACTACAATATACATCCTATGTATAGTAATGGCCTCTAGGGCATACATATAACTAACAATCTCCCACTTGCACTAGGGCCATCTGTAGCAGTGGTTGCAGTATCTCATATTCAACCATCCCATAAAAGTCTCTCTCTGGGAAAAGCCTTTGTGAGTGGATCCGCCGTGTTGTCCTCTGAGTCTACTCTCCTAACCTCGATCACCCTGGAGATCAACCATCTCCATGATCAGGTGATACTGCCTTAGAATATGTCTGGATCGCTGATGGGACGGACGTTCCTTGGCATAACCCACAACTCCATTGTCACACAATGGGGGGAACTAAGTTCATCTCATGAACTAATATACACCCAGACAGCCTCTTTGGTAGCATCTTTGGTAACAATATATCATGCCTTTAATCGTCTAGTATGTCACGGTATCTAGCTTGGAACTCTTCCAACATACCGTCCCTCCACTGAGGGTAAAAACAATGCCTGTGACCGAAATTCAGTCGTCCTTATCACTCTGGAACCTTTCCAGTGATTCTCCCCAGGATCGATTGATACCATCTCACTATAACTAGTGAGTTTCTTAATATCCAATTAGATCTATCTCATAGATCCAAAACCCAGGATTTAGTAGGTATCAATTTGATCCTATATGGAGAATCATTGTGATAAGCGGAGATTGACCGAGCGTAGCATAGGAAACTCTTTCCCTATCAAGAGTATGTCATCCACGTACTCGAGGATCACCACCATACTCCCTACTACCTTTTTGTATATACAAGGTTCATCTACCATTTCGATGAAGTCAAACTCTTTGACTACCACATCAAAACAGATGTTCCAACTCCGCGATGCCTGCTTTATCCTATAAAGCATCTTGCTCACGTTTCCGCTGCTCCCACTGTCTGCGAAGCCCTCTGGCTATGTACTTATAGACGGTCTCTTCTAAAACATCATTTAGAAAAGCAGTCATGACACCCAACCGCCAGATATCGTAGTCATGGTATGTAGCCGTGGCAAGTAGGATCTGGATGGACTTAAGCATAGGCCCCAGAAAAAGGTTTCATCATTAGCCACAACTGGTCTATGATGTAAAACTTTAACAAGTCTAGTTTTGAAAGTCTCAACTTTTCCATGTACACCAAGTAATCTTCTCAAGATATACTTGCTCCTGATGGGAATTTAACCCTTCAGATAAAGCAACCAAAGTCCATACTTTGTTGGTGTATAAGGATTCCATCTCAGATCGATAAGCATCCAGCCATTCTTACAGAGTCCCACTCCTGATGGCCAGCTCGAAACTAGTTGGGTCATCATCTCATGATGCAATTCTCGCTCCCACTGTCATAGAGAAACCAAAGTATCTCTCAGGTGGGTGAGGAACCCTACTAAATCGGCGGAGAGGCTGAGGTCCGTTAGAATCTATTGAATCCTTTGGTTCTACCAAATCATCAGCTGCAGTTTGTATAGCTGGAACCTTTCCAGTTCTACATAACTGACCTTGCCTCGAGCTTGTCCGGATTTTGCTTTTAGACATAGGCCGGACAACCCTAAATCTTAACAAACTTAAGATATGGACTCTTCCGTTTCCATATCACATATGAAGTGGTAGGCAACTGATTTGATTTGAACCCTATTCAATAGGTATGCAGCTTCTCAAGCGCATAACTCCCAAAAATAAATAGGAAACTCAGTAGTACTCATCATAGAGCACACCATATCACATAGGGTGTTATTGCTCCGCCCCGATACACCGACATGATGTGGTGTATACGGAGGAGTAATGCTGAGAGAGAATCTCATTCTCTTTTAGAATAATCCAGGAATTTTGTGCTCAAGTATTCTCCTCCTTGATCACATCAAAGGACACAATACTTATACCCGTTTTGGTTCTCTACTTCTAACTTATATTCTGTGAATATCTCAAAAGGTTCGGACTTGTGTTTCAACAGGAACATATGTCTGAATCTAAAGAGATCATCAGAGAATGTAATTGTTAGTTATATGTATGCCCTAGAGCCCATTACTGTACATAGGATGCATATTGTAGTGGATGCTGGGACATATATAGGGAGGACTTTCTTGCTCGACATGATAGTATGCTATCTGGTTGCTCTTTACCTTAACGTGTACACTGATTGTCTCTCTGTTACATGTTGGTAAAGCCCTTAGGATGTGTACTTGACTACCTGGACTATGGTGCAGATCATACTAGTGGGGACATGGTAGTCCATAAGTACATCCTTCAAGGTCCCTAGTCGTGGGTGTATCGAGACGGGGCATCGATATACCAGAGTAGACTAGCGTATACCTTCTCGACCCATACAGATGGGTGATGGATGATCCCATATCCATTGGTGTTTGACATCAGAGATGATATATGGGTGCTCAGTAGAGACTGGGTACACTGGACGGACTCGCCGAGAACTCCCAGACGGTATTAAACCTCACGTTAGATGGCAGTTCTCTGGTGACACTGGTACAGGTTAGTCTGTAGACCCGAGATCGTCATAGAGTCTTGTGTGATTCTCACTGTGATTTGATTTCCACCTTACCACGTCCAAGAGGGCATGCAAAACGGTGGTTTTTGGGTACAATCCCGAATCACATGGAGGCAATGAGCGATAGGAGGGGATTCGTCTCTCCCGGTATAGGGAGTTGATGTTGCGCTGTGTTCGATTGGCTATAACCGGAAATCCCTGGCCAGGGTTGCTGAGATTTACTGGTAAGTGTTACTAGTAGTTTCTCGAACTGTTATAGACCTCATATCGACACGACTTATCGAGCTACTGGGGTCTGACGTTTACCACCCCTAGGCGAGATATGCGACATATCAGACGAACAGACCGGACTGTATGGTAAGTGTTACTGGTTGGATTCACAGGAGTGTGAGCGGGCTTGCTCGTCGATCTTCTGATCGCTCAATACCTGGGTGGCCGTTACGTTTAGCAGACCGCTTGCGGCTTGTGGGTGTTTGATATGATCATCACCTGCTGCCGGCGTATTGACGAGTCTTTAGAATCCTACACAGAGGTTTCCTGGCTCAAGCGAAACGAAATAGGAGCGCATATGAGATATGTGCGGGACCGAGAATAATAACAGTATGTGATACTGAATTCTATTCTTGCGATTTGTATCATCGGTCGGTTATTGTTCCCCTCCGAATGGCGGCCTAGACTTTGCGTCTTGCCTGAGATTCGGGGCAGATGCTATGTGGTTTTATCCGTCTAGCTCTCCGAAGATACCAAGTTGATTTATGGCACTTTGTATCGGAGGTTTAGACGGATGCGGCCGATGTAGCAGACTTCGTCAGATTCCCCCTCATGGTGAGGGGTTTTTGATTGTGGGGACGCTCTTCCCTGCAGGCGCAAGCCCCTGCAGTTAATTACGCTACCGCGTCGCGGTAACAACTTTCTCCTTCTCCAGAATTTCACTTCGTGTCGTGTGTGTTTGTTTTGTTTGTGGTTGCCCGTGGATTGTATACGGAGACCGAGTAATGCCGTCGCCCGTAGGACGTGGATTAGTCCAAATCCGTATTTACTTAGATTTGGGTTTGGTGTTTTTAGTTTAAGGATACATTAGTCGCGTTGCGACTAAGATCGACTTAAACGTTCGTTAAGGATACGTTAGTCTTGTTTTAGACTAAGATCAACTTAACATCATGATTGATTTAATTATCCGGCCGTCGGGACTCGTCACCTCTCTGACGTCGTTGAGGGATTACAACGACAGGCGTCTGAGGAGTTCAGAGATGTACCCTTGAACCAAAGTTAATTTGGAGTTTTATCGTTTATTTAAATACCTAAGGACACGTTAACCGTATTTGGGGTTAAGATCAACTTAGACGGGACCGTTTAGATCCAACAAAAGAGCGTTTGGGCCCTATTGTGCCAGTTTAGGGACATGGCGGTCCATCGCCAGTTTTAGGGACTTGGTGGTCCAATATTAGTTTAGGGACGTTCCGGTCCGTCGCCAGTTTAAGGACGTAGTGGTCCATCGCCAGTTTTAGGGACGTGGTGGTCCATTATTAGTTTAGGGATGTTTCGGTCCGATATTAGTTTAGGGACGTTTCGGTCCGATGTTAGTTTATGGACATTTCGGTCCGATGTTAGTTTAGGGACGTTTCGGTCCACTGTTAGTTTAGGGACGTTTCGGTCCATAGCGATGTGCGGTCGATGGGACCCGTCACCTCTTTGACGTCGTTGAGGAATTACAACGACGAATGTCAAAGGAGTTCGGAGATGTACCCTCGAACCGGATGTAAGTTGATTTAGGAGAGCCATTTTGCTCAGTCAATTTAATTTAAGGACTTATGGCCACGCTTGGGCTAAGTCCAGTTCAACATCTTTATTAAGTAATGCATTGCATTTAGGCTCCGCAGAGCATCACTTTATTCTGAGCTCTGCTCATTTATGAATGATGCAATGCATTTGTTTTGATTTGGGCTCTGCCTCTTGTAAAATGCATAGCATTCTGGAGATTCTGTTTGGGCTTTGCCCATTTATAGATGATGCAAAGCATCTGTTTTAATTTGGGCTCTGCCCCTTAAAATAATGCATTTGCGCTTCATTGAGCCTGTTAGGCCTTCTCTTAATTGGGCTTAGCCTTTTTTAACGCATCTGCGTTTTGCGCTGAGCAATGAGCGCAAGTCCATACGGTGACGACACGTGTCATGCTCTGATGAGTGCAAGCGCACTAGCGCAGCGCGTTGCGCTGTTGCGCGGCGCAATTGCGCTGCTGACACGTGGCGCGCTCTCAGCGAGTTGCGCTAATTCTAGAGAGCAAAGCTCTATCTTAAGAGCGCTTAGCGCAAATGGTTTTATAGCCGACACGTGGCGCTCTCTTAAGAGCGCAACGGCGCAAATTGGAAGTGCAAAGCACTAAGAATCTTTTAGATTCAAGAAAGGAAGTGCAAAGCACTGTTTAATTTCTTCGTCTAAATTGGATCAAAGAAAAATAAATTTTTCTTTATTCGAAGAACCAGAGGTTCTTAAAAGTGCAAAGCACTATTCTTTTATTATTTTATTATTTTTGTTGTTTTTACAGAACCGAAGGTTCACAAGAAGTGCAAAGCACTTTTTTTTTTATAAAGATCATTGATCTTATTTTTAGATCAATGATCTATTAGAAGGCCCCCCCTTTTTTCTACCTCATGAAGGTTCTTTACCTTTTTCTTCTCGGAGTTTTCTCTGTTTTAGGGTTCTTGATTTTTCGAGAAAATTCTTCCTCCCCTTTGAATGAGGTCTGGGGTCCTATTTATAGTGCCCCATAAATTTGTTGAATTTGTTAGCGGGATCTTTCTTGAATGATTTTTGGGAGTTTTCCCACCGTTGGATCTTTGATCCAGAGGCCGAAGAAAGTCTTCTAGTTCTGGAAAGAACAGAAAAGATTTCATGAAATCTTAATTCAGTTTGGCGCTGATGCTCCAGCGCATGACACGTGTCGCGCAGCGCAGAGCGCAGCGCAAGTGCGCTAGCGCATCTGCGCTGACACGTGTCGCGCAGCGCAGAGCGCAGCGCATCTGCGCTGACACGTGTCGCGCATCGCAGAGCGCAGCGCAACTGCGCTAGCGCATCTGCGCTGACACGTGTCACTTAGCACAGAGCGCAGTGCAGCTGAAGCGTTGCTTCCTTTAAACAGAGCTTTGCTCTGATTGGGCGCGCCTTCTTGGGCGCTGCGCGCGGGATTTGAAGCTCTGCTTCAAAGATTTGAATTTTGAATTCAAACAGAGCTTTGCTCTGATTGGGCGAAACAGTTATATGTGATATAACCGGGTTACCGAATCAAGTGTTGATTCGATACATTGATACACTTTATATTAGTCGGTTATATGCAGTATGACCGGATCATTAAATCAAGTGTTAATTTAATGATTTAATGTATAATTATATATTTGATATATTACTTTACATTAACTAGTATTGGTTCACTTAAGATGATTTTCTCACTTGATGTATATATTGTATATGTGATATATTTTTGTGCACTTGATTGTATCATGTTTGATGATACATGCAAACTTGGGTGTATGTTTGACTTAAACCTTGGTTAAGTAAATGGTTAGGGTTTTAATTAATTAATTAATTAATTTATTTCTTTCTTTTGGATAAAATAAAATGGTGGCATTCTTTGTTTTTTCTTGAAGCTTCATGAAGCTTTGAAATGCTTTGACCATTTTGTTTCTTTCCTTAACCCTAACCATTTCTCTTAACCCTAGTTTATTCTCTACATGAGTTAGCCTCACCCATGGTTGCATTATGATAACCATCACTTCATTTTTCCTTTTGGAATTAATTCATTATTCTTTTTCTTCTTCTTCTTCCTCTTGAGAAAGAAAAGAAAAGCTTGCTTCAAAAATGTCAAGTGATGATTCCAAGTGAGAAATCCAAATCCAAAGTGAACCCACTTCCTATTTCTTCATCCTCTACCACTTGCCAAGTAGTATAGGGTGTTTTCTTCATAAGTTTTATGGCTTGGTGAAGTTGGAGCTCGAGTTAGAGTCGCCTCGACGTAGATCATCTTCGGCATCGAAGTCGACGACCTAGCCCGATCATTTCTTCGACGAAACCATCGCTAGAGTCCGGGATCCGATGATCGCAGCGAGGGGACATCGTCATGGAGCTAAGGAAGTGGTGGACCGGATCTACAAAAGTTGTATTTCCATTCATTCTTAGTTAAGTTGTTAACTAGTTGCATGTTTCGCCTTAAACTCTAGTTAACGATCCGTATTAGGGTTTCTCGGCACTTGTAAAATTTGAATTTGGAATGGTTGATACCTTGTGAGACCTCATGGGTGTGCCTAGGAACCCTACAGTGGTATCAGAGCCTAGCTAGAGCCTTAGGCTATGAGTAGACGAAGTTAGAAACCCGATTGAACCCGAAACCCTAACTCAAAACGGCTCTCTGGACATTTTCTGGAATTTTGGATTTTTGTCAATTAAAAATGCTCAGAAAATAAAGCAGAAAATTCTAAGAGTTACTGCAGAAAATGAAACCCTAATTCCACTGTAGCCCCGCGGAACCGCGGCAATAGCCTCCTTTTGCGGCGGTTCCGCGGCCGTATGTACTGATTAGGGATTCGTTTTGATACAGTAATGCCCGTATCTGTTTCCTCTGTTCTCTGGGAAGTTTTAATCTGCACTCAAGAGTTGGGTTTTATGGGTTGTATTGGGGACTCGGTGTTTCGATCGGGATGTCTAATTTTGTCTATGTGTTTTCCGGATAATTTTTGAATATGTTAAAAAGTTCGACCGGATATAAATACCCACTTTTTCCCCTGCCGGGAAATTTCCAATTGTTGGATTTTTCCATAGTTTAATGCTGTTCTAAGTAGTGCAAGTAACGCGATGGTCTCTCTAGAAGACAACAAACCTTAATTCGATTATGTGACCGTCTTGAACTGCTCTTTGAACCATAGGGTTTGGGGCAGTTCGGCATGCCACATGTGAGGCGTTGGCTTGACCCTTCTACGGCTGGACCGTTGGTACTGAGGCATGAAGTGAATGTTTTTAAACTTATTTCATGTGTTGAGCTGTTTCGGGAAAACTTGGGTGTTCGATTGTTTGATCGGATAGTTTAACATTTTCTATATATCTGGAATGTGATACAATAATTGAAATTCACAAGTAGTTATGAGATAACTGAATGAATGTTATAAATCTAGCACTTTAGTCTCACTTGATCGGTTGCCACGGAATTTTGATGCGATCAAAAGTCCGTCGCAATCATGTAGCGTACGCGGAGATTCGCCGGTAAACTTAATAGATAGCCATGCCCCATAGCCCCGACCAAGTGACTCTAGGAGAACCCCGTCGCCGAAAGTATCCGTTCGGGTGCTCGCGGCAGCGGTGTTCCGCCTTAGTGCACTTCGTCGACGGCATCGGGGGTGCGGCTGTCTACTGAAGTTTGCGACGAGCATTCGATCAAAATGCCGGAAATCTTGTTGAATTGCCCGACCTGATATTGAAAAGTGTTTTCGATAACGAGACTAAAATGCGGGGTTTATAAT
Organism: Agapanthus africanus; assembly: GCA_030015575.1. NCBI lineage: Eukaryota > Viridiplantae > Streptophyta > Magnoliopsida > Asparagales > Amaryllidaceae > Agapanthus > Agapanthus africanus. Next base: position 373,215,318 of record CM057339.1, on the reverse strand, counting down.
TGTTAGGCATGTGATGTCTAAAGAATTCATTTGATTAGACATGCGATGTCTAAGGAGGTTGCGGATTCCAACTGTTGTAGTTTTACACTTTCTTTTCTGTGACCGTAAGTGTAATATGTGATATCGCCGGTTTCGTTGCTATATGTCAACGACAATTGGGATGCGCATATTTACTTACGTTGATGACATGTGATGTTATGTGTTGCTGGATATGTTATATTGGATCGTCGCGTTATGAATAGCCGGGTTTTTTTTATGTGAGATGAGTGTTTTTCTTTTTCATTCATGTAAAAACTTGTATGTAATATTCTTTTATTGGGGCACTTCCAGATTGCGGAAGATGTCACCCTTTGTATATTATTTTCTTTTCCGCACTAGGATAGACCCAAGGAGGGGAGCACAAGTAACCGGGTTCTGGAGTCCAGTAGGAAACCAACACGAGGAGTCGAGTCCGGGTCTCCTAACTCTAGAATTGGTAGGGTTGCTTGCCGCTCTCGTAGGGGTCTAGGGGTGTAGGTTTGGCTATTCATCGCGACCGTGGAATCCGTGTTTTATACTGGCTCGTATTGAAAACACGGACGTCCTATTATATCCAATATTTCATATATGTTTCTTCTGCTGCGATATCTGTGATGTGATCATGTGATGTTCTGTGATAGATACAGTATATAGTATATATGATATATTATATAGACGTTACTTATGTTTTACACCCGTGCTAGCCCTGCCCCGCTCTGTCGTTAGTTACCTAACCTAACGGTGCACGAGGGGACATCGAGGCGAATGCGGATGGTATAAGTGTACGTCGTATTTATCTGTGATGTTTAGGTGCTTAAATGATAGGACTTCATTAATATGATTAATGAAAGAAAAAAGAAACCTAATGATGTTGTGGAATCGAATTTTCAAAAACAGGTAGCTACAGTTCTTGCTTTGCATCGCGGTGTTCCTTGTAGAACATCCTGCACCTTATTCGATAGGGAAAGGACCGAGATCCCTTCACCGGGAGTGACTCCTTTAGCAATAACTGGCAGATGCTACAACCCTCGGTTTGTCTTTTGATTTCTTCTATAGTTTATGCTTTGCACAGTGATATATATGATATATCCCGCACCTCATTCGACGAGGAAAGGGCCGACGATCCATTCACCAGGAGTGACCCCTTTAGCAAAACTAGAAAAGCCTAAAAAACACTCCATTTCAAAATTCATTCGATCCTACAACGATATCAAGTTCATTACGCAATAGGTTTTTAGAAAAACCTGTCGTAGCCCTCCGTCATTTCAGATAAGTCGTATATAGTATTCGTGCTACATTTGTTGGCTTTCGTCAAGGTGTAGTGTGCGGTAGCTATATACTGCTTATCTGCTGCATATGATGCGATTGGATTAGGGTAGTCGTACGGCTTTGTTGGCTTTCGTCAAGGGTCGTGCGGGTGGGTTTAATTCAATCAGGAAATGATAGGTTGAACTTGACTAGCGGGCTATGGTTTGTTGGCTTTCGTCAAGTTCATAGCACGTTAGGGGCAAAATATTATCGGGAATTTCAAGTGTTGAAATTTGCAATGAGATTGCATACCTTCTATGAGATAGTTGGATCCCGATACCCGCTGCGATTAAGAGTTACTCCTGGGAGAGTTTTACACATTACAATTAGCCGATCAAGTAGGTGTCTAGAAAGGTGTTAACGAGGTTACGCCTCTGGGAAAACGAGGTTTACATTAATAGGTTCGTGCGAAAGCACGGGGGACCTCCCTCAAAGTACCAGTGTCTCCCTCAAAGTACCGACACTGGCCTGGCTGAAAGATTGGCGAACTTGTAGTGTGTAATTAATCCCGGCTAGTCTTTCCTTTTAGGGTTTGAAGGAAGATTTGATAAAAACAGTGGGAGCCATCCTGATTAGATAAAATAAAAACCAATCTGATCTTGCAAGAGCATACGCTGAGTGTTTTCTTCTCTCTCTCTCCAGGTAGCGACCATATCACGCCTTAATCAAGATAATAATACGGATTATTGACCGAACCCGCTTGTTATACTGAGCTGGGGAACGTTGGTCCCGCTCCAACTTATAAATGTTATAAGACAGAGCAGGAATTAAGGGATTACCAGAATTCCCGTGCCGCCTAAACGAAGAAAGTGCATATCGATGCATCATCTTCGGGTGTGTTCATTACAGAGAACTGTTTCTCAGTATCCTTTACGTCCTGGGTATATGATACCGGATCAGGATCCCGCATATGTAATTTGTTACATGGGCTACAGATAGGTAAAGAACTGAGAACGGGTGATAAGTTTCATGAGATAGAAAATGGGGCAAGTGTTGCAGCTAAGTCTGTTGGTCACTGTCACCCTGTATTATCAGTACATTGATTCTGAACGAATGTTATTAGATACTGAACCTGATATACAAAATCATATCAGTCTCTTTATAAGTAAAGAAATGATAAAATTTTGTATTGTTGGATAATGTTTTGAACATTTCCTATATCAAAAGTTGATCGGTTCAGGCACGTTATCTAAAAGCATTGATGTTCTAAATCAAACTACAATTTTTGGTATACAGAACACACACAAGAGGAAGAGTTCAGAAATGAACGGATCCTTCTTGAGGTATTGTAGACTAGGTCATATCAATGCGACCCGACTGGCTGAAGTTGCATTTAGATGCATATTTAAATCAGTTTGAATTTACATCTTGTGAAACTTACCAGTCATGTCACAAAGATAAGATGACCATAGCTCCGTTTACTGGAAACAGAGAAAGAGTTAGTAAACTTTTGGGATGATACATGTTGATGTATGAACGTCCCCTGTCTACACATGCCAAGACCGGTTCTTTATACTTCATTATATTCTCTAATGATCTCTTTAGATTCAGACATATGTTTCTGTTGAAACACAAGTCCGAACATTTTGAGATATTCACAGAATATAAGTTAGAAGTAGAGAACCAAAATCGGGTAGAAGTATTATGTCCTATGATAAGATCAGGGAGGAGAATACTTGTGCATGGAATTCCTGGACTATTCTAAAGGAGAATGAGATTCTCTCTCAGCATTACTCCTCTGTATACACCACAGCACGTCGATGTATCGGGGCGGAGCAATCACACCCTATATGATATGGTGAGCTCTATGATGAGTACTACTGAGTTTCCTATTTCCTTTTGGGAGTTATGCACTTATGAAGTTGCAAACCTATTGAATAGGGTTCCGATCAAATCAGTTGCCTACCACTTCATATGTGATATGGAAAGGGAAGAGCCCATATCTTAAGTTAGTTAAGATTTGGGGTTATCCGGCTTATATCTAAAAGCAAAATCCGGACAAGCTCGAGGCAAGGTCTGTTATGTAGAACTGGAAATGTTCCAGCTATACAAACTGCAGCTGATGATTTGGTAGAAACGAAGGACTCAATAGTAACCAACGAACCTCAGCCTCTCCGCCGATCTAGTAGGGTTCCTCACCCACCTGAGAGTTACTTCGGTTTCTCTATGACAGTGGGAGAGAGGATTGCATCATGAGATGATGACCCAACTAGTTTCGAGCTGGCCATCAGGAGTGAGACTCTGTAAGAATGGCTGGATGTTTAGCGATCTGAGATGGAATCCATGTACACCAACAAAGTATGGACTTTGGATGCTATATCTGAAGGGTTAAATCCCCATCAGGAGCAAGTATATCTTGAGAAGATTACTTGGTGTAGATGGAAAAGTTGAGACTTTCAAAACTAGACTTGTTAAAGGTTTTCGTCATCGACCAGGCGTGGATAATGATGAAACCTTTTTCCAGTGGCTATGCTCAAGTCCATCCAGATCCTACTTGCCACGGCTACATACCATGACTACGATATCTGGCGGTTGGGTGTCATGACTGCTTTTCTAAAATGATGTTTTAGAAGAGAGCGTCTGTAAGTACACAGCCAGAGGGCTTCGTAGACAGTGGGAGCAGCGGAAACGTGTACAAGTTGCTTTATAAGATTAATGCAGGCATCGCGGAGTTGGAACATCTGTTTTGATGAGATAGTCAAAGAGTTTGACATCATCAAAATGGTAGATGAACCTTGTATATACAGAAAGGTAGTAGGGAGTATGGTGGTGATCCTCGTAGAGTACGTGGATGACATACTCTTGATAGGAAAGAAGTTTCCTATGCTACGCTCGGTCAATCTCCGCTTATTACAAGGATTCTCTATATAGGATCAAAGTGATACCTCCTAAATCCTGAGTTTTCATCTATGAGATAGATGTAATTGGATATTAGGATACTCACTAGTTGTAGTGAGATGGTATCAATTGATCCTGGGGAGAATCACTGGAAAGGTACCAGGGTGATAAAGACGACTGAATGTCAGTCACAGGCATTGTCTTTACCCTCAGTAGAGGGACGGTATGTTGGAAGAGTTCCAAGCTAGATACTGTGGCATACTAGATGATAAAGGCTGGATACATCGCTACTTAAGATGCTACCAAAGAGGAAGTCTGGGTGTATATTGGTTCATGAGATGAACTTCATTCCTACCATTGTGTGACAATGGAAGTGTGGCTTTGGCCAAGGAACCCCGGTCCCATCAGTGACCCAGACGTATTCTGAGGCAGCATCACCTGATCATGGAAATAGTTGATCTCCAGGGTGATCGAGGTTAGGAGAGAAGACTCAGAGGACAACACGGCGGATCCACTCACAAAGGCCTTTTCCCAGAGAGAGACTTTTATGGGATGGTTGAGTATGAGATACTACAACTACTGCTACAGATGGCCCTAGTGCAAGTGGGAGATTGTTAGTTATATGTATGCCCTAGAGGCCATTACTGTACATAGGATGTATATTGTAGTGAATGCTGGGACATATATAGGGAGGACTTTCTTGCTCGACATGATAGTATGCTATCTGGTTGCTCTTTACCTTAACGTGTACACTGATTGTCTCTCTGTTACATGTTGGTAAAGCCCTTAGGATGTGTACTTGACTACCTGGACTATGATGCTGATCATACTAGTGGGGACATGGTAGTCCATAAGTACATCCTTCAAGGTCCCTAGTCGTGGGTGTATCGAGACGGGGCATCGATATACCAGAGTAGACTAGCGTATACCTTCTCGACCTATACAGATGGGCGATGGATGATCCCATATCCATTGGTGTTTGACATCAGAGATGATATACGGGTGCTCAGTGGAGACTGGGTACACTGGACGGACTCGCCGAGAACTCCCAGACGGTATTATACCTCACGTTAGATGGCAGTTCTCTGGTGACACTGGTACAGAGTAGTCTGTTGACCAGAGATCGTCATAGAGTATTGTGTGATTCCCACTGTGCTTTGATTTCCACCTTACCACGTCCAAGAGGGCGTGCAAAACGGTGGTTTTTGGGTACAGTCCCGAATCATATGGAGGCAATGAGCGATAGGAGGGGATTCGTCTCTCCCGGTATAGGGAGTTGATGTTGCACTGTGTTCGATTGGCTATAACCGGAAATCCCTGGCCAGGGTTGCTGAGATTTACTGGTAAGTGTTACCAGTAGTTTCTCGAACTGTTATAGACCTCATATCGACATGACTTATCGAGCTACTGGGGTCTGACGTTTACCACCCTAGGCGAGATATGCGACATATCAGACGAACAGATTGGACTATACGGTAAGTGTTACCGGTTGGATTCACAGGAGTGTGAGAGGGCTTGCTCGTCGATCTTCTGATCGCTCAATACCCGGGTGGCCGTTACGTTTAGCAGACCGCTTGCGGCTTGTGGTTGTTTGATATGATCATCACCTGCTGCCGGCGTATTGACGAGACTTTAGAGTCCTACACAGAGGTTTCCTGGCTCAAGCGAAACGAAATAGGAGCGCATATGAGATATGTGCGGGACCGAGAATAATACCAGTATGTGATACTGAATTCTATTCTCGCGATTTGTATCATCGGTCGGTTATATGTGATATAACCGGGTTACCGAATCAAGTGCTGATTCGATACATTGATACACTTTATATTAGTCGGTTATATGCAGTATGACCGGATCATTAAATCAAGTGTTGATTTAATGATTTAATGTATAATTATATATTTGATATATTACTTTACATTAACTAGTATTGGTTCACTTAAGATGATTTTCTCACTTGATGTGCACATTGTATATGTGATATATTTTTGTGCACTTGATTGTATCATGTTTGATGAAACATGCAAACTTGGGTGTATGTTTGACTCAAACCTTGGTTAAGTAAATGGTTAGGGTTTTAATTTATTTATTTATTTATTTCTTTTGGATAAAATAAAATGGTGGCATTCTTTGTTTTTTCTTGAAGCTTCATGAAGCTTTGAAATGCTTTGACTATTTTATTTCTTTCCTTAACCCTAACCATTTCCCTTAACCCTAGTTTATTCTCTACATGAGTTAGCCTCACCCATGGTTGCATTATGATAACCATCACTTCATTTTTCCTTTTGGAATTAATTCATTATTCTTTTTCTTCTTCTTCTTCCTCTTGAGAAAGAAAAGAAAAGCTTGCTTCAAAAATGTCAAGTGATGATTCCAAGTGAGAAATCCAAATCCAAAGTGAACCCACTTCCTATTTCTTCATCCTCTACCACTTGCCAAGTAGTATAGGGTGTTTTCTTCACAAGTTTTATGGCTTGGTGAAGTTGGAGCTCGAGTTAGAGTCGCTTCGACGTAGATCATCTTCGGCATCGAAGTCGATCATTTCTTCGACGAAACCATCGCTAGAGTCCGGGATCCAATGATCGCAGCGAGCGGACATCGTCATGGAGCTAAGGAAGTGGTGGACCGGATCTACAAAGGTTGTATTTCCATTCACTCTTAGTTAAGTTGTTGACTAGTTGCTTGTTTCGCCTTAAACTCTAGTCAACGATCCGTATTAGGGTTTCTCGGCACTTATAAAATTTGAATTTGGCATTGTTGATACCTTGTGAGACCTCATGGGTGTGCCTAGAAACCCTACAGTAATGAAGTACAAAGAACCGGTCTTGGCATGTGTAGACAGGGGACCTTCATACATCAACATGTATCATCCCAAGAGTACACTAACTCTTTCTCTGCTTTCAATAAACAGAGCTGTGGTCATCTTATCTTTGTGACATGACCGGCAAGTTTTCACAAGATGTAAATTTAAACAGATTTAAATATGCATCTATGTGCAACTTAGCTAGTCGGGTCGCATTGACATGACCTAGTCTACAATACCTCAAGAAGGATCCGTTCATTTCTGAACTCTTTCTCTTGTGTGTGTTCCGTATACTAAGAACTGTAGTTTGATTTAGAACATTAATGCTTTTAGATAACGTGCCTGAACCGATCAACTTTTGATATAGGAAATGTTCAAAATATTATCCAACAATACAAAATTTTATCATTTCTTTACTAATAAAGAGACTGATATGATTTTGTATATCAGGTTCGGTTTCTAATAACATTCGTTCAGAATCAATGTACTGGTAATACAGGATGACAGTGACCAACAGACTTGGCTGCAACACTTGCACCGTTTTCTGTCTCATGAAACTTATCACCCGTTCTCAGTTCTTTACCTATCTGTAGCCCATGTAACGGATTACATATGCGGGATCCTGATCCGGTATCACATACTCAGGACGTAAAGGATACTGAGAAACAGTTCTATGTAACGAACACACCTGAAGATGATACATCAACATGCACTTTCTTCGTTTGGGCGGCACGGGAAATCTGGTATTCCCCAATTTCCTGCTCTGTCTTATAATTATAAGTTGGAGCGGGACCAACGTTCCCCAGCTCAGTATAACAAGCGGGTTCGGTCAATATATCCGTTTTATTATCTTGATTAAGGCGTGATATGGTCGCTACCTGGAGAGAGAGAGAGAAGAAAACACTCTGCGTATGCTCTTGCAAGATCAGATTGGTTATTATTTTATCTAATCAGGATGGCTCCCACTGTTTTTATCAAATCTTCCTTCAAACCCTAAAAGGAAAAGACTAGCCGGGATTAATTACACACTACAAGTTCGCCAATCTTTCAGTCAGGCCAGTGTCGGTACTTTGAGGGAGGTTCCCCGTGCTTTTGTACGGACCTAATTACAGTAAACCTCGTTTTCCCAGAGGCGTAACCCCGTTGACACCTTTCTAGACACCTACTTGATCGGCTAATTGTAATATGTAAAACTCTCCCAGGAGAAACAATTACTCGCAGTGGGTATCGGGATCCAACTATCTCATAGAAGGTATGCAATCTCATTGCAAATTTCAACACTTGAAATTCCCGATAATATTTTGCCCCTAACCTCCTATGACCTTGAAAAAGGCCAACAAACCATAGGCTGTTAGTCAAGTTCAACCCGTCATTTCTTGATTGAATTAAACCCACCCGAACGGCCCTTGACAAAGGCCAACAAGGTCGCTCGACTACCCTTATCCAATCTGCATCATATGCATAAGCAGATAAGTACTATTCAGCTACCGCACACTACGCCTTGACAAAGGCCAACAAACGCAGCACGAATACTAAACAGTCCTTATCTGAAATGACGGAGGGCTACGACAGGTTTTTCTGAAAACCTATTGCGTAATGAACTTGATATCGTTGTAGAATCAAATGATTTTAAAATGGAGTGCTTTTGAGGCTTTTCTAGTATTGCTAAAGGGGTCACTCCCGGTGAAGGGATTGTCGGCCCTTTCCTCATCGAATAAGGTGCAGGATATATCATATATACCACTGTGTAAAGCAAAAACTATAGAAGCAATCAAAAGACAAACCGAGGGGTGTAGCATCTGCCAGTTATTGCTAAAGGGGTCACTCCCGGTGAAGGGATCTCGGCCCTTTCCTTATCGAATAAGGTGCAGGATGTTCTACAAGGAACACCGCGATGCAAAGCAAGAACTGTAGCTACCTGTTTTTGAAAAATTCGATTCCATAATATCTTTTAGGTTTCATTTCTTTCATTAATCATATTAATGAAGTCCCATCATTTAAATCACCTAAACATCACAGATAAATACGACGTACACTTATGCCATCCGCATTCGCCTCGATGTCCCTTCGTGCACCGTTAGGTTAGGTAACTAACGACAGAGCGGGGCAGTGCTAGCGCGGGTGTAAAACATAAGTAACATCTATATAATATATCATATATACTATATACAGTATCCATCACAGCATATCTAATGATCACATCACAGATATCGCAGCAGAAGAAACATATGAAACATTGGATATACTAAGACGTCCGTGTTTTCAATACGAGCCAGTATAAAACAAGGATTCCAGGGTCGCGATGAATAGCCAAACCCACACCCCTAGACCCCTACGAGAGCGGCAAGCAACCCTACCAATTCTAAAGTTAGGAGACCCGGACTCGACTCCTCGAGTTGGTCTCCCACTGGACTCCAGAACCCAGTTACTTGTGCCCTCCTCCTTGGGTCTATCCTAGTGCGGAAAAGAAAATAATATACAATGGGTGACATCTTCCGCAACCTGGAAGTGCCCCAATAAAAGAATATTACATACAAGTTTTTACATGAATGAAAATGAAAAACACCCATCTCACATAAAACCCCCCGGCTATTCAAACACGACGATCCAATATAACATATCCAGCAACACATAACATCACATGTCATCAACGTAAGTAAATATGCGCATCCCAATTGTCGTTGACATATAGCAACGAAACCGGCGATATCACACATTACACTTACGGTCACAGAAAAGGAAGTGTAAAACTACAACAGTTGGAATCCGCAAACTGTATAGACATCGCATGCCTAACCAAATGAATTCCTTAGACATCGCATGCCTAACAATTATAAACCCCGCATTTCAGTCTCATTATCGAAAACTCTTTTCAATATCAAGTCGGGCAATTCAACAGGATTCCTGACATTCTGATCGAATGCTCGTCGCAAACTTTAGGAGGCGGCCGCACCCCCGATTCCGTTGACGAAGTGCACCAAGGCGGAACACCGCTACCGCGAGCACCCGAACGGATGCTTTCGGCAACGGGGTTCTCCTACAGTCACTTGGTCGGGGCTAAGGGGTGTAGCTGTCTATTAAGTTTATCCGGCGAGTATCCGCGTACGCTACGTGATTGCGACGGACTTTTGATCACATAAAAATCCCGTGGCGACCGATCAAGTGAGACTAAACTGCTATGTTTATAACATCCAAATCAGTTATCTCATAACTACTTGTGGATTCCAAATATTGTATCACATCCCAGAAAAAATAGAAAATGTTAAACTTTCCGATCGAACAGTCAAACACCCAATGTTTCCCGAAACAGCTCAACTCTTGAAATAAGTTTACAAACATCCACTTCATGCTACAGTACCAACGGTCCAGCCGTAGAAGGGTCAAGCCAACGCCTCACATGTGGCACGCCGTACTGCCCCAAACCCTAAGGTTCAAAGGGCAGTTCAAGACGGTCACATAATCGAGTTAAGCTTTGTTGTCTTCTAGAGGGTCCATCGTGTTACTTGCACTACTTAGAACGTTATTAAACTACGGAAAAATCCAACAATTGGAAATTTCCCGGCAGGGAAAAAATTGGGTATTTATATCCGGTCGAACTTTTTAACATGTTCTAAAATTACCCGGAAAAACACATAGACAAAATTAAACAATCCGATCGAATCATCGAATTCCCAAAACAACCCCAGAAAACTCAACTGTTGAGTATATTTTAAAAATTCCTAGAAAACACAGGAAATTCATATGGGCATTACTGTGCAAAGAACGTGCCAAGAATCACCATTCTGGCCGCGGAACCGCCGCAGATGCTAGGGTGTCCGCGGCGCTTTGGTTGACTTGGGCTCACGTGCTTCACAGTAATTCCTATAATACCCTGCTGTATTTTTTGGATATTTTTAATTTGGAAAAATCCATATTTTCAGAAAATGTACAGAGAAGGGTTTGAGTTAGGGTTTCAGGGTTCGATCGGATTTCTAATATCGTCTACACTTCACCTAAAGCTCTAGCTAGGCTCTGATACCACTGTAGGGTTCCTAGGCACACTCAAGAGGTTCCACAAGGCATCAACCATGCCAAATTCAAATTTTACATGTGCCGTGAAACCCTAAATTGAGATCGTTAACTAGAGATTAGGCGAAAAGCAAGCAAGCAAACAACTTTGCTACTAAGTGAATGGAAATACAACCTTTGTAGATCCGGTCCACCACTTCTTTAGCTCCGTGATGACGTCCCTTCGCTGCGATCACCGGGATCCCGGACTCTAGCGATGGTTTCGTCGGGGAAATGAGCGGGCTAGGTCGTTGACTTCGATACCGAAGATGATCTACGTCGAGGCAACTCTAACTCAAGCTCCATCTTCACTAGGTCATGAAACTTGTGAAGAAAACACTCAATACAACATGGCAAGTGGTAGAGGATGAAGAAATCAGAAGTGGGTTCACTTTGGATTTGGATTTCTCACTTGATTTCAACACTTGAAATTTTCTAGCAAGGTTTTCTTTTCTTCATCAAGAATAAGAAGAAGAAGAAAAAAATAACAATTATATTTAAAATGAAAAATCAAGTGAAGACTTATCATAATGCAACCATGGGTGAAGTAAACTCATGTAGAGAATAACTAGGGTTTAGGTGTAATGGTTAGGTTAAGGTATAAAACAAAATGGCTTGACTTTTCAAAACTTCATGAAGCTTCAAGTAAAGAACAAGAAAAGCCACCATTTTGTTTAATCAAAATAAATAAAAAGAATAAATAAAACACTAACCATTAACCTAAACAATGGTGTAAAGCAAACACACACCCAAGTTTGCATGTATCATCAAACATGATACAATCTAGTGCACAAAAATATATCACATATACAACTTGTGCACATCAAGTGAGAAGATCAATCTTAAGTGAACCAATACTAGTTAATGTAAAGTAATATATCAAATATATAATTATACATTAAATCATTAAATCAATACTTGATTTAACGATCCGGTCATATCTCATATAACCGACTAATATCAAGTGTATCAATATATCGAATCAACACTTGATTCGGTAACCCGGCTATATCACATATAATCGACCGATGATACAAATCGTGAGAAAAGAATACCGTATCACATACTGGTATTATTCTCGGTCCCGCACATATCTCGTATGCGCTCCTATTTCGTTTCGCTTGAGCTAGGAAACCTCTGTGTAGGACTCTAAAGACTCGTCAATACGCCGGCAGCAGGTGATGATCATATCAAACACCCACAAGCCGCAAGCGATCTGCTAAACGTAACGGCCACCCGGGTATTGAGCGATCAGAAGATCAACGAGCAAGCCCGCTCACACTCCTGTGAATCCAACCAGTAGCACTTACCGTACAGTCCGGTCTGATCGTCTGATATGTCGCATATCTTGCCTAGGGGTGGTAAACGTCAGACCCCAATAGCTCAATAAGTCGTGTCGATATGAGGTCTATAACAGTTCGAGAAACTACTGGTAACACTTACCAGTAAATCTCAGCAACTCTGGCCAGGGATTTCCGGTTATAGCCAATCGAACACAGCGCAACATCAACTCCCTATACCGGGAGAGACGAATCCCCTCCTATCGCTCATTGCCTCCATGTGATTCGGGACTGTACCCAAAAACCACCGTTTTGCACGCCCTCTTGGACGTGGTAAGGTGGAAATCAAAGCACAGTGGGAATCACACAAGACTCTATGACGATCTCGGGTCAACAGACTACTCTGTACCAGTGTCACCAGCGAACTGCCATCTGACGTGAGGTATAATACCATCTGGGAGTTCTCGGCGAGTCCGTCCAGTGTACCCAGTCTCCACTGAGCACCCGTACACCATCCTTGATATCAAACACCGATGGATATGGGATCATCCATCGCCCATCATATGGGTCAAGATGCGTATACGCTAGTCTACTCTGATATATCGATGCCCCGTCTCGATACACCCATGACTAGGGACATTGAAGGATGTACTTATGGACTACCATGTCCCCACTAGTATGATCTGCATCATAGTCCATGTAGTCAAGTACACATCCTAAGGGCTTTACCAACATGTAACAGAGAGACAATCAGTGTGCACGTTAAGGTAAAGAGCAACCAGATAGCATACTATCATGTCGAGCAAGAAAGTCCTCCCTATATATGTCCAAGCATCCACTACAATATACATCCTATGTATAGTAATGGCCTCTAGGGCATACATATAATTAACATATATATATATATATCTAATATATAAATATATATCAAATTATTAAATCAACACTTGATTCAATAATCCGGTTATATCATATATAATCCGGCTGATATCAAATATATATGTTTATCAAAACATTAAATCAACACTTGATTCAAAAATCCGGTTATATCACATATAACCGGCTAATATTTAATATTAGTTAATATGTGTGTGTGTATATATATATATATATATATATCAAATTATTAAATCAACACTTGATTCAATAATCTGGTTATATAAAAAAAGCTAGATTAGAATACGGTATCATATACTCGTATTTAATCAAGCTCCCGTACATATCTCCATACGTGCCCTACTTCGTTTCGCTTGAGCTAGGAAAGCTCTATGTGGGACTTTAAAGACTCGTCAATGCGCCAGCAGTAGGTAATGATCACATCAGATACCCACAAGCCGTCAGCGGTACTAGCTGGATGTAACGGCTATCCAGGTATTGAACGAATAGAAGATCAACAAGCAAATTTGTCCAAACTCCCATAGAACCTATAAGCAACACTTACCGTACAGTCCGGTCTCTTCGTCTGATATGTCGCACATCGAGTCTCGGGGGTGGAATCGTCAGACCCCACTAACTCGATAAGTCATGCCGATGTGTGGACTCTAACCTTATGAGAAACTACTGATAACACTTATCAGTAAATCTCATCAGCCCTGGCCAGGGACTTGTTGAAAATAGAAAATCCGGTGGAAAAATGATGAGACTTTTGTGGCATGAAAGTGTATCTCACCGCCACTGGGTTTTAGTAGCATCAAGGATGCCAATTTTAAAAAATTTGGGGTGCTAATCAATACTAACCAAGATCTTAAACTAGATGATTAGAGTTGTAAGCATGATATAACAAACTATACTAAGAGATGGATGGATACAACCTTTGTAGACCGTGTCCTTCTCTTCTAAAACTCCGGGTTGTAATCTACGCGACTCCACTAGGCTCCACTTGAAGGTTGAACGAACTTGCTTCAATGACTTTCGTGCCGAAGATGATCCACCCGAAGTCCGCTAATCCAAGCTACCTCTTCACTAAACTCTTTAGTGAAGTAAACACACTACACCAAAATGCTAATCTAGTGTAGGATGGTGAAGTAGGGTTTTTGTTTGCTCACTAGGATTCTCACAAGCTCAAGGTTTCAGAACTCATATGAGGGATTGAGCTTGGAGGTGAAGGTGAGGAAAAGGGAAAGAGCTAGAGAGAAACTCATGGCATGAAGCTCACACATTATTGAAGCATCCAATTGAAAATAATATTCAATTGTAACCATGCTTCAATAGTGTAGTAAGATGAATAAAATATTCATCAAACCATGCTTCACCCCATTCCTCAAATTCCACCTCGTTTTCTATTTTCCAAAAAATAGAAAATGCAACCATGCTACATATTACACACACACACACACTCACACATATATACATATATCAAATATATATATTAAGTAAATAATTAGTGAGCTATAATATTAGTTAATATATAATTATATCAAATATAAATATATATCATATTATTAAATCAACACTTGATTTAATAATCCGGTTATATCACATATAACTGACTAATATCATTTATCTGTATATCATATTATCAAATCAACATTTGATTCAACAATCCGGTTATATCACATATAACCTAACTGATATCAAATAACCGCCAGATTTGAATACGGTATCACATACTTGTATTTAATCAGGCCCCTACACATATCAACATATGTGTCCTATTTCGTTTCGCTTGAACTAGGAAACTTCTGTGTGGGACTCTAAAGACTCGTCAATACGCTAATAGTAGATGATGATCACATCAGTCACCCACAAGCCGTCAGCGGTACTAGCTGGACGTAACGACTACCCAGGTATTGAGCGATTAGAAGATCAACAAGTAAGCTTGTCCAAACTCCCATGAAGCTCATAGGTAACACTTACCGTACAGTCCGGTCTCTTCGTCTGATATGTCGCATATATTGTCCGGGGGTGGAATCATCAGACCCCAATAACTTGATAAGTCATGCCAATGTGTAGCCTATAACGGTACGAGAAACTACTGATAACACTTACCAGTAAATCTCATCATCTGCCCTGACCAGGGACTTCCTGTTATAGCCAATCGAGCATAGCACAACATCAACTCCTTATACCGAGAGAGACGAAACCCTCCTATCGCTCATTGCCTCCATGTGACTCGGGACTGTACCCAAAATCCACCTGTTTGCACGACTCCTTTGAGCCATGGTGGGGAGGAAATCAAAGCACAGTGGGAACCACTCAAGACTCTATGACGATCTCGGGTCTACAGACTAACATGTACCAGCGTCACCAGATAACTGCTATCTGACGATAGGTATAGTACCATCCAGGAGTTCTCGGCGAGTCCTGTTCGGTGTACCCATTCTCTAATGAGCACCTGTATACAATCTTATGGGATCAACCATCGCCCCATACAGGGTCAACAAACGTACACACTAGTCTACTCAGGAATATCAATGCCCTGTCTCGATATTCCTTCGACTAGGAATAGTTGAAGGATATGCTTGTGGACTACCCAGGTCCCAGTAGTATGATCCACATCATAGTCCTAGTAGTCAAACCAACATCTTAAGGGCTTTATCAACATGTATATAAGAGACAATATAATAATACCAGTGATCATGTTAAGATAAAGGTAACCAGATATCATACTATCATGTCGAGCAAGAAAGTCCTCCATATATATGTCTAAGCATCCACTATATCATACAATAATGGCCTCTAGGGCAGACATATCACTAACAATCTCCCACTTGCACTAAGGCCAATTGTTGTAGTATCTCATACCCAACATCCCAAAAAGCCTCTCAAATAGCTTCTAGGGAAGGGCCTTCGTGAGTGGATCCGCTGTGTTATCCTCTGTGTCTACTCTCCTGACCTCGATCTCCCGGCGATCTACTATCTCCCTAATCAGGTGATACCGCTTAAGAATATGTCTAGATCTATGATGGGACCGGGGTTCCTAGGCTAAAGCCATAGCTCCATTGTTATCACAGTACACAAGTATTGGATGCTCAATGGATAGAACCACACAAAGTTCAGCTATGAACTTCTTCATCCAGACAGCCTCTTTGGCAGCATCGTTGATAGCGATGTATTCAGCCTTCATCGTCGAGTCTTCTATGGTATCTTGCTTGGAACTCTTCCAACATACCGCCCCTTCATTGAGGGTGAAGACAAAACCCGAGACCGACTTACTGTCGTCCTTATCACTCTGGAAGCTCGAATGGATAAAAGACTCCATATGGAGTTGACCGTTACCATACACCAAGAATATCTCTTTAGTCCTTCTCAAGCACTTAAGAATGTTCTTCACAGTTTTCTAGTGTTTCTTCCCTAGATCTGATTGATACCTACTTACTAAACCTAGTGAGTAAGCTATATCTGGTGTGGTACATAACATCGCATACATGATAGACCCGATTGCCGAAGCATAGGGTATCCCTTGCATGCGAGCCCTCTCCAAATCAGTCTTGGGAGACATCTCTTTGGAGAGAGTGATTCCTTAACAAGCGGGTAAATTACTACGCTTAGAATCTTCCATACTAAACCTCTTTAGTATGGTGTTAATGTACCTGGATTATGACAATCCCAACATCCGCTTAGATCTATCTCTATAGATCTTTATCCCCAAGATGTAGGAGGCATCACCTAGATCTTTCATGCTTGCATGCGAGCCCTCTCCAAATCAGTCTTGGGAGACATCTCTTTGGAGAGAGTGATTCCTTAATAAGCGGGTAAATTACTACGCTTAGAATCTTCCATACTAAACCTCTTTAGTATGGTGTTAATGTACCTGGATTAGGACAATCCCAACATCCGCTTAGATCTATCTCTATAGATCTTTATCCCCAAGATGTAGGAGGCATCACCTAGATCTTTCATGGAGAACTTGTGTGATAAGAAGAGCTTGACCGAGCGTAGCATAGGAACATCGTTTCCTATCAAGATGATGTCATCTACGTACAATACGAGGAAAACAACCTTACTCTCTACTACCTTCTTATATATATGGTTCATTTATATTTTTGATGAAGTCAAACTCTTTGACAGCTTTATCGAAACAGATGTTCCAGCTTCGCGATACCTGCTTTAATCCATAGATTGATTTAAGCAGCTTGCACACGCTTCCGCTGCTCCCACTGTCTACGAAGCCCTCTGGCTGTGTTATGTACACGCTCTCTTCTAAATCACCATTTAGAAAAACGGTCTTGACGTCCATCTACCAGATTTCGTAGTCATGGTATGCAGCAATGGCAAGTAGGATCCTGATGGACTTAAGCATAGCTACTGGAGAAAATGTTTCATCATAGTCGACACCTGGTCATTAACGAAAACCTTTTGCTACAAGTCTAGCTTTGAAAGTCTCAACTTTTCCATCTACACCAATTATCTTATCAAGATCCATTTGCTCCCGATGGGTTTTACCCCTTCAGGAGCAACTTCCAAAGTCTATACTTTGTTGGTGTACATAGATTCCATCTTAGATCTCATAGCATCCAACTATTTCACAGAGTCTCCACTTATAATCTTCCATTCAACACAGTTGGGTCATCATCTTCCATGATGACCCAACTAGCCTGCTCGAAACTAGTTGGGTCATCATCTTCCATGATACAATCCTCGCTCCCACCGTCTATGAGAAAACCGTAGTATCTCTTAGGTAGATGAGGAACCCTACTAGATCTGCGGAGTGGCTGAGGTTCGTCGAGGACTATTGAATCCTTCGGTTCCACCAAATCGTCAGTTATAGTTTGTGTTGCTGGAACTTCTTCCAGTTTTACCTCATTGCCACTAATTTCTTTTACAAGAAATTCCTTTTCTAAAAAGGTGGCATGTCGAGAAACAAACACCTTTTATTTCTCGGTGTGGTAGAATATATACCCCCGCGAATGTTTGAGATATCCTACAAACTTGCACAGAACTGACCTTGCCTTGAGCTTGTCCGGATTTTGCTTTTTAACATAGGCCGGACAACCCCATATTTTAACTCGTTTAAGAGATGATCTCTTCCCATTCCATATCTCATATGGAGTGGTAGGCACGGATTTAGTTGGAACTCTATTCAATAGGTATGCAGCTATCTCAAGTCCATAACCCCAAAAGGAAATGGCAACTCAGCATTACTCATCATAGATCGCACCATATCTAATAGGGCGCGATTGCTCCGCTCCGAAACTTCATTGTGCTGTAGTGCATACGGAGGAGTAAGCTGAGAGAGAATCATATTCTCTTTTAAGTAGTCTCTAAATTCCGTGCTCAAGTATTCTCCTCCCCGATCAGATCCAAGGATTTTAATACTTTTACCCGTTTGGTTCTCAACTTCGTACCTATATTCCTTGAATTTCTTAAAAGATTCAGATTTGTGTTTCAACAAGAACACATGTCCGTATCTTGAGAGATCATCGGTGAATGTAATAAAGTATGAGGAACCATTCCTGTCATGTGTAGACACAGGACCACATACATCACTATGTATCAGTCCCAAGAGTTCAGTAGCTCTTTCTCCGTGTCCAGTAAACGGAGATTTGGTCATCTTGCCTTTGAGACATGACTGACAAGTTTCATAAGATGTAAATTCGAACGGATTCAAATATCCATCTTTATGCAACTTAGTCAGTCTTGTGGTATTGATATGACCTAGTCTACAATGCCAACTGTTCCTCTTGTGTGTGTTCTGTATACTTATAACTGTTTTGTGATTTAGAACGTATATACCGTTGTACAACGTACCATACCCAATCAACACTTGATTTAGGAAAACATTCACAATATTTTTGGTACGAAATAACAGTCGCTCAGAATCATTGTGTTACCACTTGGTAATACAAGATGATATTCACCAACTGCTTTGGCTGCAACAATTGCACCATTCCCTACTACTAGAGACTTATCACCATTTCCTAGTTTTCTACCTCTCTTTAGCCCATGTAACAAATTACATACGTGGGATCCTGATCCGGTTCCAATACCCAGGACGTAGAGCAAACTGAGAAACAGTTCTCGGTTACGAACACACCCGAAGACGATCATGCTTATTCTTTGTTTGAGTGGCGTGGGAATCCTGAT
Source organism: Agapanthus africanus (assembly GCA_030015575.1). Taxonomy (NCBI): domain Eukaryota; kingdom Viridiplantae; phylum Streptophyta; class Magnoliopsida; order Asparagales; family Amaryllidaceae; genus Agapanthus; species Agapanthus africanus. The sequence goes on along the minus strand of CM057339.1, from coordinate 373,195,998 downwards.
ATTCCCCTATTCCTTACTCAGACTTATGACAATCATAAGAAAAAGCAGAACCTAGCCCGGTATAATAAGTGGGTTCGGTCAATACATCTATATTATTATCTTGATTAAGGCGTGTCATTGGTCGCTATCAGGAGAGAGAGAAGGATAATCACTTTTGCGTGCGCTCTTTGCAAGATTAGATTGGTTATTATTTTATCTAATCAGGATGGCTCCTACTGTTTTTATCAAATATTCCTTCAAACCCTAAAAAGTAAGATTAGCAGGGATTAATTACACCCTACAAGTTCGCCAATCGTTCGTCCAGGCAGGTATTGGTACTCCGAGGGAGTCTCCACATGGCTTCGCATGGAACTAATTAAATAACCTCGTTTCTGCAGGGGCATCACCCTGTTAACACCTTTCTTAGTCACCTAATGGATCGACTAATTGTAAAATGCAAAACTCTCTCAGGAGTAACTCTTACTCGCAGTGGGTATCGGGATCCAACTATCATATAGAAGGTATGCAATCTCATTGCAAATTTCAACACTTGAAATTCCCAATAATTGTTTTTACCCCCATGCGATTTATGACCTTGACAAGATCAACAAACCATAAACCGCAAGTCAAGTTCAACATGTTCATTTCGTGATTGAATGAAACCCACCCGCACGACCTTTGATAAGGTCAACAAGGCCGCACGACTACCCTAATCCAATCGCATCATATGCGGCAGATAAGCACTAATCAGCTACCGCACACTACGCCTTGACAAGGTCAACAAACGCAGCACGAATACTAAATAGCACTTATCTGAAATGACGGAGGGCTACGTTGGTTTTTAAGAAAAACTTTAGCGTAATGAACTTGATATCGTTGTAGAATCTAGTGATTTTGAAAAGGAGTGGTTTAAGCTCCACTTTTAGAATCGAGTAGTTTTAAAAAACAAACCGAATAGCTTTTACTAGTTTTTGCTAAAGAGGTCACTCCCGGTGAAGGATCTCGGCTCTTTCCTCATCGAATGAGGTGCTGGATATCCATCAAGGAATACCACTATGCAAAGCAAGAACTACAGAAGCTATGATGATAAACTGGGTGGGTTGTAGCATTTGCTAGTTTTGCTAAAGAGGTCACTCCCGGAAAAAGGATCTCGGCTCTTTTCTTATCGAATGAGGTGCTGGATATTCATCTAGGAATACCACTGTGCAAAGCAAAAACTAGAGCTAACTTTTTGAAAATTTTGATTCTACAACATTTTTAGGTTTCTTTTCTTTTCATTAATCTCATTAATGAAGTTCTATCATTTAATGTTTCCTAAACATCATAGAAAATGAAACGAAAATAGAACGCACGCTTATGCCATCAGCATTCGCCACGGGGCCCCGTCATGCACCGTTATGTTACTTAACTTACGGCAGAGCGGGGGCTGGACTAGCGCGGGTGCAAAACATAAGAAACGTTTATTATATATATCATATATATATATATATAATATTCGTCTCACGCAGTTATATGATCACATCACAGAACCAAACAGCTTAAGTCAACATATGAAATATTGGATATACTAGGAGGTCCGTGTTTTAAATTCAGCCAGTAATGAAAAACACGGATTTCACAGTCGTGATGAATAGCCAAACCCACATCCCTAGACCCCTATGAGAGCGGCAAGCAATCCTGCCAATTCTAGAGTTAGGAGACTCGGTCTCAACTCCTCGAGATGGTCTCTCACTGAACTCCAGAACCCGGTTACTTGTGCTCCCCGCCTTGGGTCTATCCTAATGCGGAAAAGTAAATAATATATATCAATGGTGACATCATCCTCAACCCAGAAGTGTCACAATAAAAGAATATTACATACATTTTTTTTACATGAATGAAAATTGAAAAACTCTCATCTCATATAAAAAACCCGGCTATACATTCACGATGATCCAATATAACATATCACAGCAACACATAATATCACATGTCATCAACGTAAGTAAATACGCGTATCCCAAATTCCATTGACATATAGCAACGAGATTTGGGATACCCCACATATTACACTTACGGTCGCAAAAAAGAAATGAAAAACTACAATAATTAGAATCCGCATTTCCTTAGATATCATAAACCCGAAATATCTCATATTCCAGATTTCATGCCTAACCCTATAAACCCTGCATTTTACTCTCATATCGAAAACACTTTTCAATAATTTAGTCGGGTAATTCAACAAGATTCCCGACTACCCAATTGAATACCTGTCGGGAACTTTAGTAGATGGCCGCACCTCCGATGCCGTTGACCAAGTGCATTTAGGCGGAACACCTTAGCCGCGAGCACCTAAATGGATGCTTTTGGCAACAGGGTTCTCCTAAAGTCACTTGGTCGGGGTTATAGGGTGTGGCTACCTAGTACAGCTATCCGTCGAGTATTCACGTACGATACGCGATTGCGATGGAGTTTCGATCCGAATCGAAACTTCGTGGCAATCGATCTACAGAGACTAAATTGCTAGATTTACAATTACAAACTAGTTTTCACAAAACTAATTAAATGTGGATTCCAACTAGTGTATCACATATCAAACTTAAACCTGAAACGACGTTAAAATTGCGACTACGAAACAACTCCGAAACAATCGCATTGAAACTCTATTCTCTGTCATCATTTAAAATTCGACAGAAAGTTGGTTTTTGGTTTTCGGTTTTCGGAGTTGTTTCAGTTTCGCAATTCTAATAATATTGTCTAATCTTCCAGCTTTGGCTCCGATACCATGAAAGTCAGGCAGCCACCCTATCCAATGGGTCGCTGTGGCACCTACAGATCCCTCAGCAGCTACTTCTTACGTATGCCCCCTTGCGAGGACTACAACCCGTCGGAACACCTTTCGGTCTCAGGACACCCTAGGGGTAAGAGCCTATGCTTCGCCACACTGTCACACAGTGAGAACCCCCCATAGGTCGACATCCAATGCCTAGTAGCTCTTATACCATGAAAGTGTATCTTAGCACCACCACTGGGTTTTAGTAGTATCAAGCATGCCAATTTTAAAAAATTTGGGGTGCTAATCAACACTATCCAAGATCTTAAACTAGATGATTAGGGTTTTAAACATGATATAACAAACTATACTAAGAGATGGATGGCCACAACCTTTACTGATCGTGTCCTTCTCTTCTAAAGCTCCGGGTTGTAGTTTACGCGACTCCACTAGGCTCCATTTGAAGGTTGAACGAACTTACTTCAATGACCTTCGTGCCGAAGATGATCCACCCGAAGTCCGCTAATCCAAGCTACCTCTTCACTAAACTCTTTAGTGAAGTAAACATACTACACCAAAGTGCTAATCTAGTGTAGGATGGTGAAGTAGGGTTTTGTTTGCTCACTAGGGTTCTCACAAGCTCAAGGTTTCACAACTTATGTGAGGGATTGAGCTTGGAGGTGGAGGTGAGGAAAAGGGAGAGAGCTAGAGAGAAACTCATCACATGAGCTCAAGAAAGAAAATGAACCAAGTCTCAAAATGGCATGAAGCTCATACATTATTGAAGCATCTAATTGAAAATAATATTCAATTGTAACCATGCTTCAATAGTGTAGTAAGATGAATAAAATATTCATCAAACCATGCTTCACCCCATTCCTCAAATTCCACCTCATTTTCTATTTTCCAAAAAATAGAAAATGCAACCTTGCTACATATAATACACACACACACACACACACACACATACATATATCAAATATATATATTAAGTAAATAATTAGTGAGCTATAATATTAGTTAATATATAATTATATTAAATAAAAATATATATCATATTATTAAATCAACACTTGATTTAATAATCCGGTTATATCACATATAACCAACTAATATCATTTATCTGTATATCACAATATCAAATCAACACTTGATTTAATAATCCGGTTATATCACAAATAACCTAACTGATATCAAATAACCGCCAGATTTGAATACGGTATCGCATACTCGTATTTAATCAGGCCCCCGCACATATCAACATATGTGTCCATTTTCGTTTCGCTTGAACTAGGAAACTTGTGCGGGACTCTAAAGACTCGTCAATACACCAGCAGTAGGTGATGATCACATCAGTTACCCACAAGCCGTCAGCGGTACTAGCTGGACGTAACGGCTACCCAGGTATTGAGCGATTAGAAGATCAACAAGCAAGCTTGTCCAAACTCCTATGGAGCCTATAGGTAACACTTACCGTACAATCCGGTCTCTTCGTTTGATATGTCGCATATCGAGTCTGGGGGTAGAATCGTCAGACCCTAATAACTTGATAAGTCATGCCGATGTGTGGCCTATAACGATATGAGAAGCTACTGATAACACTTACCAGTAAATCTCATCAATGGTCCTGGCCAGGGACTTCCTGTTATAGCCAATCAAGCATAGCGCAATATCAACTCTGTTAGGTTTACCTAGCATCCTATGTAGAGTTTGGAAGCATCACATGTCACAAAGTTCAAATTTTTATGGTGCTAAGCAAGCATACAAAGGATCGATCCTAGAAAATTAGGGTTTCTAAATCTTAAAGGCAACAAAGACTAGGGTTTCGAGAGTACAACCTTTGTAGCTCCCTTCGCTAGACTCTTTGGCCTCTTGGGTGTTGGAGGAAGGTTCCCTTGAAGTCTTCTAGTGTCCACGACGATCCACCCGAAGCTCCTTCGTCCAAGCTACCGACTTCACTTTCCAAGAGAAGAAAAGAAGATAACACTCTAAACAAGTGGGCTAGACTTGTGTAGAATGATGTTGTGGTTCTAATTCTCACTTCAAAAACCTTTCTTGATGTGTGTTTTGCTCACTATAAAAAACTAGAAAGCAAAGGAAGAAGGAGGAAGAAGATGATGGCTTTTCTTTTAGAAGAAGAGAAAAGATTAACTTATGAAAAGAAATGAAAATATATCTATATATATTTATTTCTTCTCATCTCAAACCATGGTTAGAATATAAAGATATTATTGTATCATAGTTTAAAACACCTAAGGAAAAATAACCAAGGGTTAAATAGTGGGTGAGCATGGTAAGATGAAGAAGAGTGTAGAAACAATCCAATAATTAACCCTTTTTCTTTCCTTTTTGTTTTAGTATAAATACAATAATAATCCATATTAAAAACTCATGGTGTGAGTCTTATATTGCCACCATTTTCTTTGTATAAGCAACCATGATGTATGATGTATGTATGTATGCATGCACATCCATATGTGCATGAAACTAAAAGAAAGAAAACATACATGCATGCATACATCCATCATGTACAAGAAAAGGTTTCAAGTGAGAAAACTAATGGTTAAATGATAAATCAACACTTGATTTATCAATCCGGCTATATCACATATGACCCCACCAAAAGCAAGCCGCCCGATCAATATACGGTATCCTATACGCGCATTTTAATCGGGTCCATGCGCATATCGCATACACGCACCACAACGTTTCGGCTGGACTAGGTAACTCCTTTGTGGGACTCTAAGACTCATCAATACGCCGACAATAGGTGATGATCATATCAAGCACCCCCAAGCCGCAAGCGGTCAGCTAAACGTAATGGCCACCCGGGTATTGAGCGATCAGAAGAAAACAAGCGAACCTGCTACAACTCCCGTCGAGCCAACCGGCAACACTACCGTACAGTCCGGTCTCTTCGTCAGATATGCTGCATAACGAGCCTAAGGATGGTCACGTCGACCCCAATAACTCGATAAGTCGTGCCGGTGAATGGTCTATAACAGATCGAGAAACTATTGATAACACTTATCAGTAAATCTCAGCAGCCCTGGCCAGGGACTTACTGATATAACCAGTCGGGCACAACACAGCATCAACTCCCAATACCGGGAGAGACGAAACCCCTCCTATCGCTCATTGCCTTCGTGTGTCTCGGGACTGTACCCAACGGCCACCTGTTTGCACGACTCAGTAGAGCCGTGGTAGGGTGGCAATCAAAGTACAGTGGGAGAACATATAAGAATCTATGACGATCTCGGGTCTACAGACTAACCTGCACCAGTGTTACCTGAGAACTGCTATCCGACGATAGATATAATTCCATATAGGAGTTCTCGGTGAGTCTGTCCAGTGTACCCAGTCACCACTGAGCACCCGTATATGATCTTGATGTCAAACATCGATGAATGTGGGAACATTCATCACCCATCGTATGGGTCTAGTATCATATACGCTAGTCTACTCTGGTATATCAATGCCCTGTCTCGATATACCTTCGACTAGGAACTTTCCAGGATATGCTTATAGACTACAGATGTCCCACTACTATGATCTCCATCATAATCAGAGTAGTCAAGCCGATATCCTCAGGGCTTTATCAGCATGTATGAATGAATAAAAGCATGATCAAATCAACATGTCAGATAAAGAAGAACCAGATAGCATACTATCATTTTGAGCAAGAATGCATACTGAATATATATATACATGTATAGATACATCCACTATCATATAATGGCCTCTAGGGCATACATATATCCAACAATCTCCCACTTGCACTAAGGCCAATTATTGGCGTATCTCATACCCAACATCTCAAAAAGTCGCTCATGCTGTGGCTGAGGGAGGGCCTTGGTGAATGGATCCGCGGCGTTATTCTTTGTGTCTACTCTCCTAATCTCGATCTCACGGCGATCTACAATCTCCCGGATCAAATGAAAACGCCTCAGGATGTGTATGGATCGCTGATGGGATCTGAGCTCCTTGGCCAACGCCATAGCCCCATTATTATCACAATACAAAGGTATTGGATCAATAATGGTTGGAACTACTCCTAGCTCCGAGACGAACTTCTTCATCCAGACGGCTTCCTTGGCGGCGTCATTCGCAACAATGTACTCAGCTTCCATTGTAGAGTCTGCAACGGTATCTTGTTTGGAACTCTTCCAACTCACCGCCCCTCCATTGAGGGTAAATACAAACCCAGAGATAGATTTGCTGTCGTCCTTATCGCTCTGGAAGCTCGAATTGGTAAAGGCCTCCATTTGGAGATCTCCATTGCCATACACCAAGAACAATTCTTTAGTGCTTCGTAAGTACTTAAGAATGTTCTTCACAGCTGTCCAGTGATTCTCCCCTGGGTTGGATTGATACCTGCTTACAACACTAAGTGCATAAGCTACATCTGGGCGTGTACATAACATCACATACATTATAGATCCTACTGCCGAAGCATAGGGTATAACACTCATGCGAGCTCTCTCTTCATCGGTCTTTGGGCAAGAATCCTTGGAGAGAGTGACCCCATGGCAAGCGGGTAAGGCACCCCGCTTGGAGTCTTCCATACTAAACCTTTTTAGGATAGTGTTAATGTACCTGGTTTGGGACAATCTCAATAACCTTTTGGATCTATCCCTATAGATCCTTATGCCCAGAATGTATGTGGCATCACCCAGGTCCTTCATGGAGAACCTCAGTGATAAGAAAGATTTGACCGACTGTAGCATAGGAATATCATTTCCTATCAGAAGAATGTCGTCCACGTACAATACGAGGAATGTGACAGCTCTCCCTACAGCCTTCTTATAAACACAAGGTTTATCTGGATTTTTGATGAAATCAAACTCTTTGATGACATCATCGAAACAGATGTTCCAACTCCGTGATGCCTGCTTTAACCCATATATGGATTTAAGCAATTTACATGCTTTCCCGCTGCTCCCACTGTCAATGAAGCCCTCTGGCTGATCCATATAAACGCATTCTTCTAAATTTCCATTTCGAAATGCGGTTTTAACGTCCATCTGCCAGATTTCATAGTCGTAGTGAGCAGCAATAGCAAGTAGGATCCGAATGGATTTAAGCATGGCTACGGGAGAAAAAGTCTCGTCATAGTCCAAACCTGGTCTTTGACGAAAACCCTTCGCCACAAGTCTTACCTTATAGGTCTCCACCTGCCCATCTACACCAATCTTTCTTTTAAAGATCCATTTGCACCCTACAGGTTTTACCCCAGGGGGTACAACGTCCAAAGTCCATACTTTGTTGGTGTACATAGACTCCATTTCGGATCTCATGGCATCCAGCCATTTCACAGAGTCTCCACTCGTGATAGCTTGCTGAAAACTGGTAGGATCATCATCATCCATGATGCAGTCTTCTCCGTCACCATCAATGAGGAAACCGTAGTACCTCTCCGGTGGGCAAGAAGTCCTACCAGACCTACGGAGTGGCCGAGGTTCCTCAGTTTCTATTGCAACAGTCGGTTCAACCAAATCGTCATTTGTAGTTTGTGTTTCTAGAACCTCTTCTAGATCCACCACCTTGCCATCATCTTTATCTGTGAAAAACTCTTTTTCTAAGAATGTGGCATACTGAGAAACAAACACTTTTTGTTCCTCTTTGTGGTAGAATAGATATCCATAAGAATTCTTTGGATATCCCACAAAGTTACACATGACTGACCGTTCTCGAGTTTGTCCGGATTCTGCTTTTTAACATAGGCCAGGCAACCCCAAATCTTAATTCTCTTAAGAGATGGTCTTTTCCCATGCCATATCTCATATGGCGTGGTAGACACGGCTTTGGTTGGAACCCTGTTTAGTAGAAACGCTGCTGTCTCCAATGCATGCCCCCAAAACGAGACTGGTAACTCAACGTCACTCATCATGGACCGGACCATATCTAATAGGGTCCTATTCCGTCGTTCTGACACACCGTTGTGCTGTGGTGTGTAAGGAGGAATGAGCTGAGAGAGAATCCCATTCTCTTTTAGGAAGTTTGCAAATTCTATACTGAGATACTCACCACCTCGGTCTGATCGAAGCATCTTGATACTCAAACCGGTTTGTTTTTCTACTTCTTGTTTATATTCAATGAATTTCTCGAAAGCTTCGGACTTGTGCTTTAATAAAAATACATGACCGAATCTTGAGAAATCGTCAGTGAACGTAATGAAGTATGAAAAACCGCTTCTATCCAGTGTAGACATTGGCCCACATACATCACTATGTATGAGGCCTAGGAGCTCAGTAGCTCTTTCTCCGTGTCCGGTAAACGGAGTTTTTACCGGAGTTTTGGTCATTTTACCTTTGATACAAGACTGGCAAGTCGTATAAGATTTATATTCAAAAGAGTTTAAATATCCATCTTTGTGTAACTTGTTTAGTCTTGTTTCTTTAATATGACCAAGTCTATAGTGCCAAAGAAAAGCTTCATTTAATTCTGAAAGTTTTCTTTTATTAGTGTGTTGTATACTGAAAACCGTGTGTTGATTTAGGACATATATTCCGTTATTAAGCGTACCATACCCAACCAACATTTGATTCAGGTGAATGTTCATAACATTGTTCTGCAATACAAAATTATATCCTTCATTGTCCAACAAAGAAACGGATATTATATTACAAAGTATACTAGGTACAAAATAACATGGATTCAAAACCAAAATACATCCAGATGGCAACCCCAAGTGATACTCTCCCACTGCGACTGTATGTACATTGGAACCATTTCCAACGCAGAGAGTATGGTCACCTGTCTTCAAAACTTTGCTATTTCTCAGCCCTTGCATAGAATTGCAAACGTGAGAACCTGAACCGGTATCTGTTGGAGATAGTGCCCTCAGAGTCAATTATTGGATCACAGGCACGTGATTGCAATGATTGAGGGAGGACCTATCCCGGTAGGACAGTCTTACTCGAGATGATAGTATGCTATCTGGTTTATCTTTATCATCGTGTACTGCTTTGGGTGACCTGACATGTCGCTATTGCACGTTGATAGAGCCCCTAGGATTCTTGCTTGACTGCCAGCAGTATGAGGGCGATCATATAAGTGAGAGCTGGAGTCTACAAGCATATCCTTAAAAGGTCCCTAGTCGTGGGAGTTTCGAGACAGGGCATCGATTCTCCAGAGTAGACTAGTGTATACAGTCGAGACCCCGACGAGGGGCGGTGGCCGGTCTCACAAGCCACTGGTGTCAGTTGGTTCACCTAAGATGTATACAGGTGCTCATTGGGTTATGAGTACACCGGACAGGACTCGCCGGGAACATGCTAGTTGGTCTTATACCTGACGTCAGATAGCAGTTCCCAGGTGACATGTGTACAGGTTAGTTCATCGACCTGGGGATCGTCATTTGTCTCGTGTGAGTTCCCACTGTACTTTGATTACTACCCTACCACGGCTCAAAGGAGTCGTGCAAACAGGTTTTAGTTGGGTACAGTCCCGAGCCACATGGAGGCAGTGAGCGGATCTTCGGGGGTTTCGTCTCTCCCGGTATTGGGGGTGAGGTCGCGCTGTGTCTAGGAGAGCCATTACACAAAGACCTTGGCCAAGGCAGGAGATTTACTGGTAGGTATTCCAGTAGTATCTCAGGGTGTTCTGGGCTACACTCCGACACGACTTGTACCGCTTTTGGGGGTCTGACTTTTACCAACCCCCTAGGCCCGCCATGCGATACTCATAGACGAACGGACCGGACTGTACGGATATTGTCACTGACAGGCTCAGTTGGGTGTCGGGGTGAGCTTCCTCATCGACGTCCCATTTGGTCAATAGCTGGTGGCCCGTCACGTATTGGCTTATACCTCTGACGTGCTAGTGGTTAAATCCACAGCCAAGGTATTGACGAGTCTTTAGAGTCCACCACACTCAGTTACTCAGCTACTCAAGTTTCGGGCGAAACGCTGTAGAGGCCGTATGGAGATATGGCAGGGTTCGATCAGATACGTGCGGTATTGCACGGATCGTGATCGGACAGTTTTTACTAGCCGGCTTTGGCTTAAGCCGGATTCTAGTATTTGATAGTGTAGTTTTGTCTCTTTGCATTTGTGTTCAGTGGGAATACAAATGCGGGCATGTATTTGCAGTAGTAGGGTTTTCCCGCATTTTATTACGGGATCAGTTTTTCTGAAGTTGTCAGTTTGCATTCCGTTCCGGCCGGTTTTTCTTCATTCCTTCACGGTCGGACTTTCTTGATGGAGGGTGTTAATTGCAAGTTTGCAATTAACATATAGTGGAGGGCTTTCTTACATATGTTGCATTGTGATGAGACTTGCCTCATAATGATATTCTATTTTGGTCATTTCCATTTTCTTATCTTATGAGTGGATTTGTGATGAGAGGGATGTGAGGTTTGTATATGGTCACCTTTCTTTTGCTCCTACACTTACCTCCCTTCTTATGGTTGCTATTCTCATTCCTCCACCATTATTCATTCTTCTTACTTGATAGAAAAAGAAAAGAGAGAGAAGAAAAAGAAAGAGAGAAGAAGAAGAAGAGAGCTTCATTGTTTCTTTCTTGATCTCATTTTACTTGCTAGAAAAATGCAAGCACCATTTTTCTAATCCTTGTTTTCCTCCAAACATCCATGGCAACTTCTAAGAACCCTAAAGAGACAAGTTCACTACACTATTCTATAGCAAGCCTTGGACGCGTCGGCTAGCCAACTTCGCGCCCGAGTTGCCTCGGTCAAGAGGCGGGAGCCCGTAAAAGATTCCGGCTACGTGGTGCCCTTTCCGACGAGCGAGGAGGTGACGGAGATTCCGCGGGAGATCGGAGCGGAGATGAAGACCGAAGGACACGGATCGTCGGTATATCTCTAACCTATCTTGTTAGTTAGCTAGACTAGTTTAATGGCACCGATCCGGGTAAAAAGTCCGCGGCGGTGCCGTTTTGCAAAGTCCGCAAAGTTTTTGTTTTCCGCGTTTCCGGCGTCGGTTCGACGGCCGGGGCGCCCCCGCGGGCTTACACTGGTATCAGAGCCAGGCCATTAACATAGTCTAGTTTTGTGTGATGTGTTTTACGTTTCCGATCGAACAAAATCCCGAAAACACGTATTTCAGTTCACATCAGTTTCTGTTGAAATATTTTGTTCTCGAAAAATTTTTCTGGTTGTCTCAGAATGATGTGCAGGGAGATAGAAGCATACTGTAAAAATTCGGCAACATGATCTCACTATTCCGCCGCGCAAGCGCCGCGAAACCCCACCTCGTGCGGCTCTTCCGCCGCGGATTTTACTGTTCACCCCCCCAAATTTTTCCAGTGTGTTCCTGAGTTGAAAATGTGGTTTCTGGAATATTAAAATTGGGCCAATTATTTCTGTGAGTGCTACAGTTTTGTTTGAGGGCCCACTTGTTAATTATTGATCGATCGGAATATTTTAAAACACATTTTTCACAGTATTTACATTATATCTGCGACCGTGAATGTCACTCGATCGGTAAATCCTGTCTAACTGCTATAGCCCGGTTAGACGGATTTGCGAACGTGACTTTCACGTTGATGTTTTATGTTTATGCTGTGATGTTGCGGATCGGTCGTGGGGATAGCCTGGTTGCAATGCTAGTACTGTTGTGGTGGTATTATGTACATTTGATATTGCGGGGCGAGCGTCCGACATGTGGACTGCCGTCACCGCCTGTTTGTATTATTCTTTTGGGGCACGACCTGGTTGCGGTCGATGTACCCGGTGTATGTATATTTTATTTTCTGTACTAGGATTACCCCGCGGAGGGGTGCACGGGTAGCCGGGTTCTAGAGGGCAACAAGCCCGCATCTCATGGCATTGAGACGGAGGGGGCTTCACTCTAGAATTGGCGGGCTATTCGCCGCACTCGTAGGGAGTACAGGTTGACCCAGGAGGGGTGCCCAAGTTACCGGATTCCGTGAAGTGCTGGGTGGTCCATTCACGGTGCTGAAGGGGGCTGCCTCGCTTCAGGTTTTGGCGGGTGACTTGCCGCGCCCGTAGGGGTCTAGGATTTTCTTTGCACAGGCTATCCACACGACCAGGGGAACGTCGGGTTTCAGCGGCTCTGTGAAACCCGGGGATCCCAGATATCTGTATTGATCTGTGTTGCTATACATTTCTGTGTTGCTGTATTTTTATCACGCCTTGAGCGAAAATTATATTTTATATATATACTAGTAGATGTTGTATATGTTTTTCATCCGCGCTAGTCCAGTCCCCGCTCTGTCGTTAGTTAGCTAACCTAACGGGTGATGACGGGACCCAGTGGCGAATGCGGATGGCATATACGTACATCAGTATATTTTCGTTCTTTGTGGTGTGATCAATTGATGGGACTGCATTGATTCGGATCAATGCAAGTTAAACAAACCTAATCTGATGTTGTTGGAACACTTTTTCAAAAGCTGTTATTGCAAGGACGTTCACTTTTGTTTTGCATCGCGGTATTCATTTGGAATATCCTGCTCCTCAGTCGACGAGGCAAGGGCCGAGATCCCTTCACCGGGAGTGACCCCTTGGACAAAAAGTTTGCGTCAGGGCATTAACTTCACTATAGCCGATTACTTTTGCTTTGCATCGCGGTATTCATTTGGAATATCCTGCACCCCATTCTACGGGGAAAGAGCCGAGATCCCTTCACCGGGAGTGACCTCTTTAGTAAAGGTTTTCGTCACTATATTTTTTAAAAAAAAAGCTATCCGTTCCTTCAACGATATCAAGTTCTTTACGTTAAAGGTTTTCGCCAGAAACCATTCGTAGCCCTCCATCATTTCAGTTAAATATTCGGTAGTATTCAAGCTATGTATTTTGACCTCACGCCAAGGCATAGTGATTGGTAGCTGCCGGGTATTTATCTGTTGCATAGATAGATGCGTTGGTTTGGGACAGTCGTACTACTATTTTGGCCTACGTCAAGGGTATGTACGGGTGGATTCAAATTAACCTGGATAATGATGGGTAGAACTTGACATGTGACTTATGATATTTTGACCTCACGCCAAGGTCATAAGAGCATGGGGCAGAAATCACATCGGGAGTTTCAAAAGAACTGAAACTTGCCAGATATGCGCATACCTTCTGGAGTGTGATACCGTGAGCGGATTCCGTCACGTTATCATGCGATGAGAGTTGGATCCCGATTCCCACTGATGAGTTGGTTTACTCCTCGGGTGACCCCGACTAATTCTTCTTTCAGGTTTGGAGGAGAATTTGAGGTACAGTGGGAGGATTGCAGATTAGATAAATTGGTAACCATTCTGATCTAGGTTAGAGTGCACGCTGAGTGTTTCTTTTCTCTCTCTCTTTGGCAGCGACCATTGACCCGACCCTAAGATTATGACTCAGTGACCAAGTTGACCGAACCTACTTAACACTGGCTTTTGGATTGTCAGAGTTGCAGACCTCATTGCCACTCCTACTTTTACCCTTTTCTCCAGGACACCCCGTATTACTACGAACGTCCACTTCCATTGGACAAAACCATCGTATGGTTAGATACGAACTCGAAGGGATTTATTCGAGGATGGTTTCCGGTTCTGGAGAAAGCGGATAGGACTATTCAGTTGTCTTTTCTTTTCATCCTCTCTCAGGTTGCGAGTACTCCTTGATTTAGGAATAGTACACCTATTACGCAAGTTGGATAGTCTTCTTCCAAACCATAGGCTGGTGCCGACCGGTAGGGAAGGAAGAAAGCCAATTAGCCTAAACGGTGTACAGAAGGTATTAAGTTAAGACAAAGTAAGGGATTAGTAAGAGGGCAAAGTAAGTTGCGACTGCTATTCACGACCAAACCAAGTATTTCTTCGCCAATCCTAAATCACCTTTGTATTTCTCCAGGACACTCCGTATCACTACGAAGATCCCATTTTATTGGATAATCCATCGTATGGTTATATACGAACTCGAAAGGAACTTGTTCCAGTTCGGGGATGGATCCTGGTTCAGGAGAAATAGGAATAAAGTACATCCAGGTGTCTTTTATCTTCACCTTCTCTCGCGTTGCGAGTGCTCCTAGGATTAGGACAGTACACCCTTTATGCTTATTGGATAGTCTTCTTCCAAACCATAGGCTGGTGCCGAACGGTAGGGAAGGAAGAAAACCAATTGGCCTAAAGGGGTGTACAGAAGGTAATGACTAAAGACATATGAAGGGATTTGGAGAGGTGGCAAAGAATTATACGGTTATAGTTGTGAATCTGGATAATGGAAGAGGCATTACTAGGAATACCGGGATACCCCATCGAAACATTTCAATGTTTCAGTCTCACTGTGTAATGTTAAAAGAAAACTGATTTCCCGATTAGATACTTACTCCAGGGTATGTATTTACCAGGTTTGATTCTCACATCTGTATGGTTTTACAGATGATGAGTGGGAGTAAGTTATTGGGAATTGGGTGATCATCCTCATTATATCGGGATTCGTTGGAATCAGTGATATTTGAGGAAATCACCTGGGCTGTTTGCCGGTCGGCAAATATTTGGTTTTGAATATCCGCTGTTATGCACCAATTTCAAATTGATATATCTGTACGTCTATTTTCATAGAGTGAGATATACCTTTCTGAAATTATGTCTACGACATTTACCTATATCAGTGGATGGTTAGGTAAGGAGCATTAAACAGCGGTGTAATTCTTCTTAACCATAAGTACAGTTTTCAACCTACGACACACAGTGAATGAGTTATCTGACTCAAGGGACTTATACAGAGTATTGTCCAGGGTCCATCAGGACAGAGGGGTTGGTCCTCGTACTGTATTCTGCTTACTTATGACTTCTCTAGTTCTTAGACAGGTGTTTCGTACAAACACAGGGTCGAAGTTTTGAGAAGTTATAGGTATAAGAATAAAGTAGAGAACCAGGTGTTGCAAGTATCGGGATTCTTCAAAGTGATCGAAGATGTAGATACTTGTGTATGGTATTCAGTTGATAGTAATGATAAAGAGAAATTGCTTCTCTTTCAGGTTACTCATAATTGGAAGCATTCCTAAGTTGAGTAACGCTGATCGGCCTCTCTCCATTTAGTTGACATGCACTGGAGACAGCTGCATGATTTGAATCTGGTTAAATTAAATCAGTGCCTCTGGTTCTATATTGGATATAGAACAGTTCATATCTTGACATTGTTAAGATACGGGGAGTTGTCCGGCTTATGCTTAAAACCAGACTCTGGACAACTCAAGGCACGTTTCAGTAATGGCTGTTTGTGGGTTGACCCAGGCTATGACGAGGGTTGATTTTCTACCATCTGGATGAACAATAGCAATATTGTTCTAGACTCGCCACAGTTTTTATTAAAAATGGATTTTTTCAAAAACAGTAGTGGGAGTATGGTAGAACTGGAAGTGATTCCAGAACCGCAAACGATTACTGAAGATTTGATAAGAACCTAAAGATTCAATCTGGTTTGACATTCCATTGGCCACTCCGCAGATTTGGTGGGTAACTTCAGGCACCCGAGAGGTACTCCGGTAGCCTCAAGGACGGTGACAGGGAAGTTCTTGTTTACCCACACTTGCCATTGTTGTTGTTCCAGGCTGCGAGACCCGGCAGGAGGATGAGTATAGCATCGTTCTGAACTAGCTTCAGAAGTGTACGTGTATATGACTCTGCCAGAGGGTTGTCGTAGTCAGTGGGAGCAGCGGAAGCATTGGTGGACATCAGGCTTATGTCTATTTATAGACTAAAGCAGATGTAGCGGAGATACATCATCTGTTTCTGATGTGACAGTCATAGGTTTGACGTCATCAGAATAGGAGATGGATCTGTTGAGAAGGTAGTAGGAAGTGATATTCCTATACTACGATCGGTTATACTTTGGTCGTCACACAGTGTTTTCTCCACATAGGACTTGGATATTATATCAGACATACTGGTTACTAGATCTATGGTTTTAGATCTAGATTTGGGTGTTTTCCCAATCTGGGTACCTTGACAGCATTCTATGAGTATTTAGAATGGACGACTCCTGACACGGTAGTGTACCTGCAGTTGATGGAGTCACCCTCTCTAAAGGTGTCTTATAGACTAAAGGGGAGAGGGATACTCATGATTGGCAGATCACTTGCTCAGGCAATTGAGTCAATCATGAGATGTCGAGTACCACACCAGATGTTGTTCTTGCACTAGATGCAATAAGTTGATATTGATCCAATCCTGGAGAAACAGTCGGAAGCAGTCTTAGAACATAAGTGGATGTTCTAGGGGTATGATAACGACAGCCTCCTTTAGGAGACGGTTATCATTCCAGGCTTCCAAGGTGACCTGGATGGCAGAGTGGCTGTCAGAGTTATAGTTTTCCCTCTGACGAGGGGCAGTATTTTGGAACAGATGGTCCAGGTGGATACTGAGGGAAGGCATGGCGCAGGAAACTGATTAAGTTCAGTTGTCGATACAGTCTAAGAGGTTTGGATTTGGAGTTCATTTATGAGCTAGGTCCCATCAGACATCCAGACATTCTAAGACAGGTGTTGCTCATTTCGGGAGATGGCTTTCTCTGCGAACATGAGATATAGAGAGACATAGAAAGAAACATCAAGGCGGATCCACTCACTGAGGCTATTCCTCGAACGCAATAGTTTCGCAAACGGATTTTGTGAGACTGACTAGTAGAGGAGTTGGGTGTTCGGTATCACACGGGCTGTGAGTATGCGACATCGCAATAATTAGCCTTGAGTGCAAGTGGGAGATTGTTGGAGATAGTGCCCTCAGAGTCAATTATTGGATCACAGGCACGTGATTGCAATGATTGAGGGAGGACCTATCCCGGTAGGACAGTCTTACTCGAGATGATAGTATGCTATCTGGTTTATCTTTATCATCGTGTACTGCTTTGGGTGACCTGACATGTCGCTATTGCACGTTGATAGAGCCCCTAGGATTCTTGCTTGACTGCCAGCAGTATGAGGGCGATCATATAAGTGAGAGCTGGAGTCTACAAGCATATCCTTAAAAGGTCCCTAGTCGTGGGAGTTTCGAGACAGGGCATCGATTCTCCAGAGTAGACTAGTGTATACAGTCGAGACCCCGACGAGGGGCGGTGGCCGGTCTCACAAGCCACTGGTGTCAGTTGGTTCACCTAAGATGTATACAGGTGCTCATTGGGTTATGAGTACACCGGACAGGACTCGCCGGGAACATGCTAGTTGGTCTTATACCTGACGTCAGATAGCAGTTCCCAGGTGACATGTGTACAGGTTAGTTCATCGACCTGGGGATCGTCATTTGTCTCGTGTGAGTTCCCACTGTACTTTGATTACTACCCTACCACGGCTCAAAGGAGTCGTGCAAACAGGTTTTAGTTGGGTACAGTCCCGAGCCACATGGAGGCAGTGAGCGGATCTTCGGGGGTTTCGTCTCTCCCGGTATTGGGGGTGAGGTCGCGCTGTGTCTAGGAGAGCCATTACACAAAGACCTTGGCCAAGGCAGGAGATTTACTGGTAGGTATTCCAGTAGTATCTCAGGGTGTTCTGGGCTACACTCCGACACGACTTGTACCGCTTTTGGGGGTCTGACTTTTACCAACCCCCTAGGCCCGCCATGCGATACTCATAGACGAACGGACCGGACTGTACGGATATTGTCACTGACAGGCTCAGTTGGGTGTCGGGGTGAGCTTCCTCATCGACGTCCCATTTGGTCAATAGCTGGTGGCCCGTCACGTATTGGCTTATACCTCTGACGTGCTAGTGGTTAAATCCACAGCCAAGGTATTGACGAGTCTTTAGAGTCCACCACACTCAGTTACTCAGCTACTCAAGTTTCGGGCGAAACGCTGTAGAGGCCGTATGGAGATATGGCAGGGTTCGATCAGATACGTGCGGTATTGCACGGATCGTGATCGGACAGTTTTTACTAGCCGGCTTTGGCTTAAGCCGGATTCTAGTATTTGATAGTGTAGTTTTGTCTCTTTGCATTTGTGTTCAGTGGGAATACAAATGCGGGCATGTATTTGCAGTAGTAGGGTTTTCCCGCATTTTATTACGGGATCAGTTTTTCTGAAGTTGTCAGTTTGCATTCCGTTCCGGCCGGTTTTTCTTCATTCCTTCACGGTCGGACTTTCTTGATGGAGGGTGTTAATTGCAAGTTTGCAATTAACATATAGTGGAGGGCTTTCTTACATATGTTGCATTGTGATGAGACTTGCCTCATAATGATATTCTATTTTGGTCATTTCCATTTTCTTATCTTATGAGTGGATTTGTGATGAGAGGGATGTGAGGTTTGTATATGGTCACCTTTCTTTTGCTCCTACACTTACCTCCCTTCTTATGGTTGCTATTCTCATTCCTCCACCATTATTCATTCTTCTTACTTGATAGAAAAAGAAAAGAGAGAGAAGAAAAAGAAAGAGAGAAGAAGAAGAAGAGAGCTTCATTGTTTCTTTCTTGATCTCATTTTACTTGCTAGAAAAATGCAAGCACCATTTTTCTAATCCTTGTTTTCCTCCAAACATCCATGGCAACTTCTAAGAACCCTAAAGAGACAAGTTCACTACACTATTCTATAGCAAGCCTTGGACGCGTCGGCTAGCCAACTTCGCGCCCGAGTTGCCTCGGTCAAGAGGCGGGAGCCCGTAAAAGATTCCGGCTACGTGGTGCCCTTTCCGACGAGCGAGGAGGTGACGGAGATTCCGCGGGAGATCGGAGCGGAGATGAAGACCGAAGGACACGGATCGTCGGTATATCTCTAACCTATCTTGTTAGTTAGCTAGACTAGTTTAATGGCACCGATCCGGGTAAAAAGTCCGCGGCGGTGCCGTTTTGCAAAGTCCGCAAAGTTTTTGTTTTCCGCGTTTCCGGCGTCGGTTCGACGGCCGGGGCGCCCCCGCGGGCTTACAGTATCCAATACCCAGGAAGCAGAGTTTATTGAAAAATAGTTTTCTGTCACAAATGCACCTGAAGCAGAAGCATCCCCATGCTTCTTCTTGAGACTTAAGTACTCCGTGCAGTTGCGCTTCCAATGTCCTGTCTTGTGGCAATAAAAACATTCGCCTTTCCCCGAGTCTCCAGCTTTGGACTTTTCCTTTCCCTTCACCTTTTTAACCCCACCCTTAGGATTGGTGGGCTTCTTCTTTTTCTTTCCCTTGGCCTTAGCTTTCGGGCGAGAAGAGGAAGACTGTCCAACAGTCATAACGGGAGTTTTTGCTGACTTCATAGTGCTCTCTGCACTCCTTAACATGTTAAGGAGTTCAGGGAGTTCCTTCTCCATGCCGTGCATGTTGAAGTTCACTATGAATTGAGCAAAGGTGGAGGGGAGGGACTGCAAAATAATATTTGTATATTGTTCATTGTCTATCGTCTATCCAAGGTCCTCAAGCTCTTCTATAAGAGCTATCATCTTCAGAACATGGTCTCCTACTGATGTGCTGTTAGTGTATATGCCCTAGAGGCCATTACTGTATCATACTAGTTTGTATATTACTTAATGGAAGCTTGAGATATTCACCTTGTATAAACAATCTTGCTCAATATAGTAGTATGCTACTTGGTTTGTTTCTACTTCAATGTGTACATGTGTTTATTTTAGTATATCACCTATACGCATTAGTGGAGACCTTAGGATCTTTGCTTGATTACCAGCGTTGTGATGGCAGTCACACTAGTGGGGGCTGGGTAATCTATAAGCACATCCTTATACAGGTCCCTAGTCGCAGGACTATCGAGACAGGGCATCGATACTCCGGAGTAGACTAGCGTATGCGCTTCTCATCCCAGTGTGGGAGATGGTCTGTCCCACAGCCATCAGTACGTCGTACTGGAGATAGTATACGGGTGCTCGTTGGGTTACGAGTACACTGGATAGGACTCGTCGGGAACTGACAAGTTGGTATTATACCTATCGTCAGTTATCAGTTCCCAGATGGCATGAGTACAGCTTAGTCCGCTGACTTGACACTGGCACTTCGCCTCGAGTGTGTTCCCACTGCACTTTGATCACTACCCTACCACGGCTCAAAGGAGTCGTGCAAACAGGTAATGGTTGGGTGCAGTCCCGAAGCACTTGGAGGCAGTGACGGTTAGACAGGATTCGTCTCTCCCGGTATTGGGGGTTGACATCGCACTGTGTCTAGGAGAGCCATTACACGAGTAGTCCCTGGCCAGGGCAAGCGAGATATACTGGTAGGCTTCCAGTGTTATCTCAGGGTGTTTTGGGCTTCACTCCGACATGACTTGTACCGCTGTTAGGGGACTGACGTTTGCCGCCCCCTAGGCCCGACATGCGATGTATCAGACGAACAGACCGGACTGTACGGAGACTGTCACATTCAGACTCAGTGGGAGTTCAGATGGGGTTCACCTCATCAGTCTTCTTATCGACATCTACCTGGGGATCGTTACGCACAGCTAGTGCCGCTTGCGGTCTATGGTTAAACCCACTGCCAGCGTAGTATCGAGTCTTTAGAGTCCCACACAGAGGGCTATTCGCCTCTGCGCAAAACAGAGTAGAGGTCGCATGGTTTTGCGACAGGGTTCGTTCTCATCCGCGCACTTGTGCACGTTTGGAGTCCGGACAGATATTACTAGTAGGCTCTGGTTTGAGCCAGATACTAGTATATGTTTTGGGGTTGATTTTATCTCATGGTATTCATGTTCCTCGGAACAAGAATGCGGGTGTGTATGCACAGTTGATTGAGGCGGAGGAAGAGGATTTTCATTAGGGTTTCGGAACGGGTGCGTATGCACAGTTGACAGTCGTCTTTTTCCAAACCCTAATGGAATTATGATATATCAATTAATAATATTAATTAAATGAAATTGTGTCATGGTTGAGTTTTGTTGACTTGTTGACCATGGTTGACTAGTTGACCATAGTTGAAAGTTTGACCATCATCATTACATATCAAAGATGCTTTTTGATTCTAGCAAAACCATTTAAAGAATGTAATGATAATGGTCATTCCAAACCATCCATCAACTATTTCATTTTTATTATTATTGTTAATTTGATAATTCTTTTCATTTGTGACATGGTTGTAAAATGAAAAGAAGAGCTCATTCTATCATAACTCTTCTCTCTCCTCACTTCTTCTTCTTCCTCCTCTAGTTCAAGGAGAATCCTTCTCATGTGTTGAGAATCCCTCTCCTTGAGACAAAAACACCCCAAAGATACTCTCTACTCACTCTAGGGTTAGAGGTTTAGCAAGCCGAAGATCCTAGTTCACTCAAAGTTCGAGAAAGAGCCCGAAGGTTGAACTCTCAGGTGGATCCATCTTTGACGGAAGAAGGCAACGAGGAAAGCACCATTAACCCCTACAAAGGTTTCAAGAAGAAGGAGTTCAAGTTAGGTATAACCTCCTTTCCGAATAGCCAACTCTCTTTAGCTTTCTTGCTAGTTTAGTTTAGAAAAGATCCCGACTTTGTTAGTCCATGTTGCCCCATGCGCTAAAAATTTGAGTTTTATACCGTTTCCGCCTCCCCGCAAGAACCGGGGGTCGCAACGTGGACTTACAGTGGTATCAGAGACTAACTAAACTTAAACTAGCTTAGTAGTAAAGTGTATGGAAGTTCGAACGGAAAAATCGCAAAAAAAACCGGAGAAACAAAACCCTAACTTTCTGTTGAAATTTTTTGTGCTCTAAAGTGAAAAAGTTTTACTCCTAAAATCGGCTCAGGGTTTTGTGAGAACACCCACAAAAAACGATCCCCTGATTCCCTCAAACCGCCGCGGTTCCGTGGCAATAGGTATGCATTTGCCGCGGAACCGCCGCCGTTTAGGCTCCTCTCGTGATCGGGTTTTGTGCAGTGTTCTTCTGGTAGGGTTTTGGGATTTTTCAGATGGGTTATTTATGCCCAGATTTTCCAGAAAAGAAATTTGTTTTTGGGGGCCTATAAATCCGTATTTTTATCGAACTTCACTACACTTTGACTATATTGGTTATATCTATGATGTTTGTATGTATTGAACGTCGGCTAATCGCTATATGTCGATTAGTCGGGGTTATACATATCTGTGATCTGTGTTTGTTGATGGTATGTGTATATGAATGGATTAGATTGTCGCGGGTGAATAGCCGGGATGGATGTGAGATGAGTGTTGTTTTTCTTTCATTCATTTGTAATATGTAAATTGATGTAATATTATTATTTGTATGGCCGCACAACCGGGTCGGGGTTGCAGCCGTCATTGTATAATTCTTTTTACTGTTTTTGCTCCTAGGATAGACCCATGGAAGGGTGCACAAACTACCGGGTACTTGGCGGGTAGTTTGCCGCACCCGTAGGGGTCTTGGGTGGGGTATTGGCTATTCACCGCGACCGTGTAATCCGCTTTTCGTTGCAGGCTCGAACGGATTGCGGATTCCTAGTATATCCAATGTATTCATCTGTGATCTGTAATTTCTATCATTGCTATATATTTATAACTATTTAGGCGTTGCTTATGTTTTACAGCCGCGCTAGCTCAGCCCCCGCTCTGTCGTTAATTAAGTAACCTAACGGGTAATGACGGGGCCCCGTGGCGAATGCGAATGGCATAAGCGCACGTCATATTTTGGTTGTTTTCTGCAATGGTAGGATTAAATGATGGGACGCATTAAAAGAACTAATGCAAGAATATCACGCATTAAAAGAACTAATGCAAGATAATAAACCAAGCTAAAGTCGTTGGAACACTTTCGAAAAACCACTCGGTTCTTTTCAAAACTAACTTTTAAATGCGGAGCTTGAGCCACTCCTTCTAAAAGCTATCTCGTTCCATCGATTATATCAAGTTCACTACGTTCACGGTTTTACCAAAACCATTCGTAGCCCTCCGTCGTTTCGCATGAATAGGCAATAGTATTCAAGCTATGTATGTTGGCCAAAGTCAAGGCATAGGTAGCTATTGGGTGTTCATGTGTAGCATAGATAGATGCGTTGGTTTGGGACAGTCGTACTGCCATTTTAGCCAAAGTCAAGGGTAGGTACGGGTGGATCCAAATTAACCTGGATAGTGACGGGTAGAACTTGACATGTGACTTATGATATTTTGGCCAAAGTCAAGGTCATAAGAGCATGGGGCAAAAATCCACATCGGGAGTTTCATAAGTACTGAAACTTGCTAGATTTGCATACCATTTGGAGTGTGGTGATTCTGGTAGGATTCCTTCAGTTTCGTCACGCGATGATATTTGGATCCCGATCCTACTGTGAGTATATGCTACTCCTCGGGAAATTTCTCACTAAACGATCAATGCTATAAACCAAGTAGGTGTCTAGAAAGGTGTTAGCGGGGCTACGCCCCCAGGGAAAAGAGGTTATTTAATTAAGGAACTTCGCGAAAGCGTTGGAAAACCTCCCTCGAAGTACCGACACTGGCCTGGCTGAACGGTTAAGCAAGTATTGTGCGGTGGGATTGATCCCGACTAATTCTTCCTTTATGGTTTGAGGAGGGATTCGAGAGACAGTGGGAGCCATCCTGTTTAGACAAATTAAAAACCATTCTAAACTTGCAAGAGCATCGTGCTGAGTGTTTCTTCTTCTCTCTCCTAATTGTAGCGACCAATCGACATGACTGGACTTAAGTTACTTCTAGATAAAAACATACTGACAGGGCCAAACTACAAAGATTGGCTCAGGAATGTCAAAATGGCAATCACTTACGACAAGCTGGGGTATCTTCTTACCACCAAAGCTCCCCCCGTCCCCGGTCCCACCTCCAGCGTCGCGGATAAGGAAATCCGTAAGACTTGGGAGATTGATTGCGCGAAGGCCAAGTGCCTCGTGCTTGCCTCTATGGACAACGAACACCAGAGGAGGCACGAGAATATGGACCTGGAATCCGTATTTATTCATACAAAAGAACTGTATGGAGAGCAGTCTCGTATCGCAAGATACGAAGTGTCGAAGAAGTTATTTTCGGCAAAATTGGCCGTCGGATCATCGGTAGCGGACCACGTGCTTAAGATGATTGGCTACATTGAGGAGCTCGCGGAACTTGGGACCACGTTAGAAAGTGAACTCTATACGGATTTAATTCTCCAGTCCCTTCCATCCACTTACGCCCAGTTTATACTGAACTTCAACTTACAAGAAAAAGAAGTTGAACTTTCAGAACTCCTCAACATGCTGAGGAGCGCAGAGGGCACCCTACAGAAAGGTAGGGAAACACCCACTTTGTTTGTAGGAGGATCTTCTTCTTCTAGGTCCAAGGCGAAAGCCAAGGAAAAGAGGAAGAAAGCCCCCGCCAAACCAAGGGGCGGTGTTAGTAAAGTGGGTACGAAGGGAAAGGAAAAGGCAACAAAGATAGCAGGGAAGCTTGTGGGAAAGGAAGAATGCTTCTATTATCATAAGAGTGGACACTGGAAGAAAGATTGCAGGGCTTGGAAGGCCAGGACACAGGAACTGAAGCAGGTTGCGGCTTCAGCTTCAGGTGTGTATGTTATTGAAAACTGTCTTTCGATAAACTCTACTTCCTGGGTATTGGATACCGGATCAGGATCTCATATCTGTAATTCTTTGCAGGCGTTGAGAAACCGTAGGTTTTTGAAGGCAGGTGACATGACCCTCAGAGTTGCGAACGGAGCTAGCATGGATGCTAAAGCCGTGGGGGACTATCACCTGGGAATGTCAGATGGGCATGTTTTGGTTTTGCGTAATTGCTTTTTGGTACCCAACGCAACTTGTATTATCATTTCTGTATCTTTGGTTTCTAAAGAAGGTTATGAATTTGCGTTTGTAAGTAATGTTGTAAACATTCACCTTAATCAAGTTCTGATTGGGTCAGGTACACTGAGCAATGGTATATACGTGTTAAACCAACCACAGATTTTCAATGTCCAGAATACACACAAAAGAAAGTCTCCGGAAATCAATCAGACTTTCTTATGGCATTGTAGACTGGGTCACATCAATGAGAGAAGGTTGACTAAGTTACATACAGAAGGATATTTGGATCCGTTCGAATATCAATCGTATGCCACTTGTCAATCCTGTCTCAAAGGAAAGATGACAAAGACTCTGTTCACTGGACACGGAGTAAGAGCGAGCGAGCTCTTGGGACTCGTACACAGCGTCGTGTGCGGTCCAATATCTACACATGCGCGAAGCGGTTACTCTTACTTCATTACTTTTACGGATGATTTTTCAAGGTACGGTTATGTCTTCTTAATGAAACATAAGTCCGAAGCCTTTGAAAAGTTCCAGGAATATAAGAATGAAGTAGAAAAACAAACCGGCAAAAGTATCAAGATTCTAAAGATCGGATCGAGGTGGAGAATACTTAAGTGCCGAGTTCCTGAATTATTTAAAAGAGAACGGAATTCTCTCTCAGCTTACTCCTCCATACACTCCGCAACATAACGGTGTATCAGAGAGACGGAACCGAACCCTATTGGATATGGTACGGTCCATGATGAGTAACGCTGAGTTACCGCGATCATTCTGGGGGTATGCGCTAGAATCAGCTGCGTACCTTTTGAACCGAGTTCCTACTAAGACTATGCCTACTACACCATATGAGATGTGGTATGGGAAGAGGCCCCATCTCAGTCACATTAAGACTTGGGGAAGTCCAGCTTTTGTTAAAAAGCAGCATGCGGACAAGCTCGAGGCGCGCTCAGTACAGTGTAAGTTTGTGGGATATCCAAAAAATTCCAAGGGATATCTCTTCTACTACGAAGAGGAACAAAAAGTTCTTGTTTCTCGTCATGACCACTTTCTAGAACACCAGTTCTTAGAAAAAGAAATAAGTGGGAGCGCAGTAGAACTGGAAGAAATTCCAGAACCACAGACTATTACTGAAAGCTTAGTGGAACCAGAGGGTTCAAAAGAACAGGACATTCCTACGCCGCTCCGCAGGAGTAGTAGGCAGTCTCATCCGCCCGAGAGATACTACGGTTTTCTCATGGACAGGGATAGAGAGGATTGCATCATAGATTATGATGAGCCTACTTGCTTCCAGCAGGCCGTTCAGAGCGTTGACTCGGTAAAATGTCTGGATGCAATGCGGACCGAAATGGAGTCCATGTACACCAACAAAGTATGGACATTGGACATTGCTCCAGACGGGGTAAAACCCGTAGGATGCAAGTGGATCTTCAAAAGGAAGATTGGTGTAGATGGACAGGTTGAGACCTATAAAGCTAGACTTGTAGCAAAGGGTTTCCGTCAAAGACCTGGTTTAGACTATGACGAAACCTTTTCTCCAGTGGCTATGCTGAAATCCATTCGGATCCTTCTTGCCATTGCTGCCTTCCACGATTATGAGATTTGGCAGATGGATGTAAAAACCGCTTTTCTAAATGGAAATTTAGAGGAGTGTGTCTATATGGACCAGCCAGAGGGTTTCATTCAGAGTGGGAGCAGCGTAAAGGTGTGCAAGTTGCTTAAGTCCATCTATGGACTAAAGTAGGCATCGCAGAGTTGGAACATCTGTTTTGATGAGACGGTCAAGGAATTTGGCTTTGTCAAAAATCCAGATGAACCATGCATCTATAGTAGATTTGTAGCGAGAACTGTAGTATTCCTCGTTTTATACGTGGATGACATTCTCTTAATAGGAAATGACATTCCTATGCTACAATCTGTCAAAGGATTCTTGTCACACAGGTTCTCCATGAAAGACCTGGGTGATGCCTCATACATCCTGGGGATCCAGATCCATCGTGATAGATCCAAGAGGATATTAGGACTTTCACAGTCCAGGTACATCGACACCATACTGAAAAGATTCAGTATGGAAGATTCCAAGCGCGGTAACCTACCGGCTTGTCATGGGATCACCCTCTCTAAAGAGATGTCCCCCAAGACTGATTTGGAGAGGGATCGCATGTCTATTATACTCTACGCTTCTGCGGTAGGCTCTATAATGTATGCGATGTTGTGTACCAGACCGGATGTAGCTTATGCACTGAGTGTGGTAAGCCGGTATCAGTCAAACCCTGGGGAGAAACACTGGATAGCGGCAAAGAACATTCTCAAGTACCTGAGAAGGACTAAGGAGATGTTCTTGGTGTATGGCGGAAAAGACCTCCAGATCGAGGCCTTTGCTGACTCCAGCTTCCAGAGTGACAAGGATGATTCCAAGTCCATGTCGGGTTTTGTCTTTACCCTCAATGGAGGGGCGGTGTGTTGGAAGAGTTCCAAACAGGAAACTGTTGCAGACTCGACTATGGAAGCGGAATACATCGCTGCATCTGATGCTGCAAAAGAAGCTGTCTGGATGATGAAGTTCTTGAAAGAACTTCAGGTGGTTCCGTCCATTGTTGACCCAATACTTCTGTATTGTGACAACAACGGGGCTATAGCTTTAGCGAAGGAACCCAGGTCCCATCAGAGATCCAGACACATCTTGAGGCGGTATCACCTGATCAGGGAGATCGTGAATCGCAAGGAGATCGAGGTTCAGAGGGTTGCTTCAGAAGAAAACA
The DNA here is from genome assembly GCA_030015575.1 of Agapanthus africanus. NCBI lineage: Eukaryota > Viridiplantae > Streptophyta > Magnoliopsida > Asparagales > Amaryllidaceae > Agapanthus > Agapanthus africanus. Next base: position 373,167,943 of record CM057339.1, on the reverse strand, counting down.
CTGCAGATCTATTCACCAAGGCCCTGCCCCAGACTCAGTTCGAGCGGCTGATCGAGATGATAGGTCTTCGATACGCCAGTACATGGCCTTAGTGCAAGTGGGAGATTGTTAGTGTATATGCCCTAGAGGCCATTACTGTATCATACTAGTTTGTATATTACTTAATGGAAGCTTGGGATATTCACCTTGTATAAACAATCTTACTCAATATAATAGTATGCTACTTGGTTTGTTTCTACTTCAATGTGTACATGTGTTTATTTTAGTATATCACCTATACGCATTAGTGGAGCCCTTAGGATCTTTGCTTGATTACCAGCGTTGTGATGGCAGTCACACTAGTGGGGGCTGGGTAATCTATAAGCACATCCTTATACAGGTCCCTAGTCGCAGGACTATCGAGACAGGGCATCGATACTCCGGAGTAGACTAGCGTATGCGCTTCTTATCCCTGTGTGGGAGATGGTCTGTCCCACAGTCATCAGTACGTCGTACTGGAGATAGTATACGGGTGCTCGTTGGGTTACGAGTACACTGGACAGGACTCGTCGGGAACTGACAAGTTGGTATTATACCTATCGTCAGTTATCAGTTCCCAGGTGACATGAGTACAGCTTAGTCCGCTGACTTGACACTGGCACTTCGCCTCGAGTGTGTTCCCACTGCACTTTGATCACTACCCTACCACGGCTCAAAGGAGTCGTGCAAACAGGTAATGGTTGGGTGCAGTCCCGAAGCACTTGGAGGCAGTGACGGTTAGACAGGATTCGTCTCTCCCGGTATTGGGGGTTGACATCGCACTGTGTCTAGGAGAGCAATTACACGAGTAGTCCCTGGCCAGGGCAAGCGAGATATACTGGTAGGCTTCCAGTGTTATCTCAGGGTGTTTTGGGCTTCACTCCGACACGACTTGTACCGCTATTAGGGGACTGACGTTTGCCGCCCCCTAGACCCGACATGCGATGTATCAGACGAACAGACCGGACTGTACGGAGACTGTCACATTCAGACTCAGTGGGAGTTCAGATGGGGTTCACCTCATCAGTCTTCTTATCGACATCTACCTGGGGATCGTTACGCACAGCTAGTGCCGCTTGCGGTCTGTGGTTAAACCCACTGCCAGCGTAGTGTCGAGTCTTTAGAGTCCCACACAGAGGGCTATTCGCCTCTGGGCAAAACAGAGTAGAGGTCGCATGGTTTTGCGACAGGGTTCGTTCTCATCCGCGCACTTGTGCACGTTTGGAGTCCGGACAGATATTACTAGTAGGCTCTGGATTGAGCCAGATACTGGTATATGTTTTGGGGTTGATTTTATCTCATGGTATTCATGTTCCTCGGAACAAGAATGCGGGTGTGTATGCACAGTTGATTGAGGCGGAGGAAGAGGATTTTCATTAGGGTTTCGGAACGGGTGCGTATGCACAGTTGACAGTCGTCTTTTTCCAAACCCTAATGGAATTATGATATATCAATTAATAATATTAATTAAATGAAATTGTGTCATGGTTGGGTTTTGTTGACTTGTTGACCATGGTTGACTAGTTGACCATAGTTGAAAGTTTGACCATCATCATTACATATCAAAGATGCTTTTTGATTCTAGCAAAACCATTTAAAGAATGTAATGATAATGGTCATTCCAAACCATCCATCAACTATTTCATTTTTATTATTATTGTTAATTTGATAATTCTTTTCATTTGTGATATGGTTGTAAAATGAAAAGAAGAGCTCATTCTATCATAACTCTTCTCTCTCCTCACTTCTTCTTCTTCCTCCTCTAGTTCAAGGAGAATCCTTCTCATGTGTTGAGAATCCCTCTCCTTGAGACAAAAACACCCCAAAGACACTCTCTACTCACTCTAGGGTTAGAGGTTTAGCAAGCCGAAGATCCTAGTTCACTCAAAGTTCGAGAAAGAGCCCGAAGGTTGAACCCTCAGATGGATCCATCTTTGACGGAAGAAGCAACGAGGAAAGCACCATCAACCCCTACAAAGGTTTCAAGAAGAAGGAGTTCAAGTTAGGTATAACCTCCTTTCCGAGTAGCTAACTCTCTTTAGCTTTCTTGCTAGTTTAGTTTAGAAAAGATCCCGACTTTGTTAGTCCATGTTGCCCTATGCGCTAAAAATTTGAGTTTTATACCGTTTCCGCCTCCCCGCAAGAACCGGGGGTCGCAACGTGGACTTACATGTGCCAGGGGCCATTCGCATCTGAAACAATTTCTTTGATGTTTCGTATCATAATACGCGGGATTGCTCTCCATACAACTGCTTTGTATGGATCAATATATCGTGAATGTCCATGTCCTCGTGCTGCTTTTGATGTATGTTATCCATCGATGCAAGCGCGAGGCATTTGGCCGTGGCACAGTCAACGTCCCATGTCTTGCGGACTTCAACGTCCGCAACTGTGGATTTTGGACCTGGGATGGGCGGGGCTGAAGCCGTGAGGACATATGATACTTTATCATAAGTCAAGGCTATTTTCAGATTCCTCAGCCAGTCTTTATAATTGGTCCCATTCAGTTTGTTTTTATCTGGTAGAAGCTTGAGTCCAGTCATGGGTATCTGCCATTAAGAGAGAGAAAAGAATACACTCAGCGAAAGCTCTTGCATAGATTAGATTGGTTATTATCTTGTCTAATCGATGTTTCCCACTGCTTTTATCGAGTTTTTCTTTCAAACCTTAAAAAGAAAAACTAGCCAGGATTAATTACAGTCTACAACTTCGCTAACCGTTCAGCCAGGCCAGTGTCGGTACTTGAGGGAGGTTCCCCGTGCTTTCGCACGGACCTAATTAGAGTAAACCTCGTTTTCCCAAAGGTGGAGCCCCGTTAACACCTTTCTAGACACCTAATGAGTTAGCTAATTGTAAACTGTAAAACTCTCCTAGGAGCAACTATTTCCCACAGTGGGATCGGGATCCAACCATCATATGGAAGGTATGCAATCTCATTGCAAATTTCAACTATTGAAATTCCCGATGTAGTTTTTACCCCTAGTACTTATGACCTTAACTAAGGTCAACAAATCATAAGTATCAGTCAAGTTCTACCTGTCATTTCTTGATTAATTATACCCACTCATATGACCCTTAACTATGGTCAACAAAGTCACAAGAATGTCCTAATTAATCTGCATCATATGCAATGTAGGAAGACATCACTTAGCTACCGTACACTACGCCTTAACTATAGTCAACAAACGTAGCACGAATACTAAGTACTCTACTTCCTAAAATGACGGAGGGTTGCGGATGATTTTTAAGAAAATCTTTAACGCTTTGAACTTGATATCGTTGTAGAATCAAATGGTTTTCAAAAGGAGTGGCTTAAGCTCCGCAGTTTTGAAACATAGCTTTTTCATAAATAGCCGAGTGGTTTTCAAATCCGATTCTACAACATCTTTTTAGGTTTATTTTCTTTACATTAATCACATTAATGTAATCCCATCATTTAAGTTCTTAAGCCGATCACAGAAAAGAAACGAAAATAACACGTACGCTTATGCCATCCGCATTCGCCGCAATGTTCCGTTATGCACCGTTAGGTTACTTAACTAACGGCATACCGGGACGGGACTAGCGCAGGTGTAAAACATAAGCAACGTCTACTATATATCATATATATAATATGTCATTCATCTCAGATATCACAGAACACAGGCAGTAGAAACATAGATATAATGTGGGATATCCTAGGACGTCCGTATTTAGTATTTAGCCAGAATAGAAAATACGGATTCCACAGTCGCGATGAATAGCCAAGCCCACACCCTGGACCCCTACGAGAGCGGCAAGCGACCCTACCAATTCTGGAGTTTAGGAGACCCGGTCTCGACTTCTCGAGATGGCCTCCCATTGAACCCCAGAACCCGGTCACCTGTGCTCCCCTCCTTGGGTCCATCCTAATGCGGAAAAGTAAATAATATACAACACTGGTGGCATCAACCTCAACCCGGAAGTGCCCTAAATAAAAGAATATTACATTACATTTGAATTTACATGAATGAAAATGTAAAACTCTCATCTCACATAAAAAAACCCTGGCTATTCAATCGCGACAATCCTGTACATCATATCTCAGCAATACATAATATCTCATATCATCAACGTAAGTAAGTATGCATACACCGATTGTTGTCGACATATAGCAACGACAATCGGCAATACCACTACATACTACACTTACGGTCACAGAAAAGAAAGTGTAAAACTGCAATAGCTGGAATCCACATTCTCTTTAGACATCGCAAATGCGCAGTATCACATACTTCGTATTTCATGTCTAGTAATATGAATTCCACACATTGCATCACATTCCAGATAAACTTACAGTATTAGAGTTTTCGAACGAATGATCAAATACCCAAGATTCATTAAAGCTCAACACTTGAGCAGAGTTCAAAAACCTGGAGTGTGACACAGTAGTAGCGGTCCAGCCATAGAAGGGTCAAGCCAACGCCTCACATGTGGCATGCCGTACTGCCCCAAACCCTAAGGTTCAAAGGGCAGTTCAAGACGGTCACATAATCGGGTTAAGGTTTGTTGTCTTCTAGAGGGTCCACCACAAAACTTGCACGTATCTCCAAAAGATTTAAACCCCGTGAGAAGTGAGCAAATGATAGTCGTTCGAACACTTCAATACTTTCTAGTTTACCCGGAAAAGAAACGAAATGAAAATTTCGATCGAATCGTCGAGTCCAAAACCATCTCCACAATTTACAGTACTGGATTCAGATTAAACATACCTAAAACAATATACAAGCAGTTGTAAGAGTTACTGTGCAAAAACGAAGCCATGAAGCCTCTGTACGGCCGCGGAGCCGCGACCTAAGCAAGGATTTGCCGCGGTTCCGCGGCGGATTGTACGGTTCAGGGCTTCGAATTTCACAGTGTTTCTTTGTTTTCCTGCTGTATTTTTTAAGTATTTTTAATTCTGAAAAATGACAGATTTTAAAAATTGACCAGAGAAGGTCCCGAAATGCCGTATTTTGATCCGATCGGGATTTTTACTTCGTAAAAGTGTCGCCTAATGTTCTAGGTCGACTCTGATACCAATGTTAGGTTTACCTAGCACCCTATGTAGAGTTTGGAAGCATCACATGTCACAAAGTTCAAATTTTTATGGTGCTAAGCAAGCATACAAAGGATCGATCCTAGAAAATTAGGGTTTCTAAATCTTAAAGGCAACAAAGACTAGGGTTTCGAGAGTACAACCTTTGTAGCTCCCTTCGCTAGAATCTTTAGCCTCTTGGGTGTTTGAGGAAGGTTCCGTTGAAGTCTTCTAGTGTCCACGACGATCCACCCGAAGCTCCTTCGTCCAAGCTATCGACTTCACTTTCCAAGAGAAGAAAAGAAGATAACACTCTAAACAAGTGGGCTAGACTTGTGTAGAATGATGTTGTGGTTCTAATTCTCACTTCAAAAACCTTTCTTGATGTGTGTTTTGCTCACTATAAAAAACTAGAAAGTAAAGGAAGAAGGAGGAAGAAGATGATGGCTTTTCTTTTAGAAGAAGAGAAAAGATTAACTTATGAAAAGAAATGAAAATATATCTATATATATTTATTTCTTCTCATCTCAAACCATGGTTAGAATATAAAGATATTATTGTATCATAGTTTAAAACACCTAAGGAAAAATAACCAAGGGTTAAATAGTGGGTGAGCATGGTAAGATGAAGAAGAGTGTAGAAACAATCCAATAATTAACCCTTTTTCTTTCCTTTTTGTTTTAGTATAAATACAATAATAATCCATATTAAAAACTCATGGTGTGAGTCTTATATTGCCACCATTTTCTTTGTATAAGCAACCATGATATATGATGTATGTATGTATGTATGCATGCACATCCATATGTGCATGAAACTAAAAGAAAGAAAACATACATGCATGCATACATCCATCATGTACAAGAAAAGGTTTCAAGTGAGAAAACTAATGGTTAAATGATAAATCAACACTTGATTTATCAATCCGGCCATATCACATATGACCCCACCAAAAGCAAGCCGCCCGATCAATATACGGTATCCTATACGCGTATTTTAATCGGGTCCATGCGCATATCGCATACACGCACCACAACGTTTCGGCTGGACTAGGTAACTCCTTTGTGGGACTCTAAGACTCATCAATACGCCGACAATGGGTGATGATCATATCAAGCACCCCCAAGCCGCAAGCGGTCAGCTAAACGTAACGGCCACCCGGGTATTGAGCGATCAGAAGAAAACAAGCGAACCTGCTACAACTCCCGTCGAGCCAACCGGCAACACTACCGTACAGTCCGGTCTCTTCGTCAGATATGCTGCATAACGAGCCTAAGGATGGTCACGTCGACCCCAATAACTCGATAAGTCGTGCCGGTGAATGGTCTATAACAGATCGAGAAACTATTGATAACACTTATCAGTAAATCTCAGCAGCCCTGGCCAGGGACTTACTGATATAACCAGTCGGGCACAGCACAGCATCAACTCCCAATACCGGGAGAGACGAAACCCCTCCTATCGCTCATTGCCTTCGTGTGTCTCGGGACTGTACCCAACGGCCACCTGTTTGCACGACTCAGTAGAGCCGTGGTAGGGTGGCAATCAAAGTACAGTGGGAGAACACACAAGACTCTATAACGATCTCGGGTCTACAGACTAACCTGCACCAGTGTCACCTGAGAACTGCTATCCGACGATAGATATAATTCCATATAGGAGTTCTCGGTGAGTCTGTCCAGTGTACCCAGTCACCACTGAGCACCCGTATATGATCTTGATGTCAAACATCGATGAATGTGGGAACATTCATCGCCCATCGTATGGGTCTAGTATCATATACGCCAGTCTACTCTGGTATATCAATGCCCTGTCTCGATATACCTTCGACTAGGGACTTTCCAGGATATGCTTATAGACTACAGATGTCCCACTACTATGATCTCCATCATAATCAGAGTAGTCAAGCCGATATCCTCAGGGCTTTATCAGCATGTATGAATGAATAAAAGCATAATCAAATTAACATGTCAGATAAAGAAGAACCGGATATCATACTATCATTTTGAGCAAGAATGCATACTGAATATATATATACATGTATAGATACATCCACTATCATATAATGGCCTCTAGGGCATACATATATCCAACAAACTCCCTATACCGGGAGAGACGAACCCCTCCTATCGCTCATTTCCTCCATGTGACTCAGGAATGTACCAAAAATCCACCTGTTTGCATGACTCTTTTGAGCCATGGTAGGGAGGAAATCAAAGCACAGTTGGAAGTGGGAACCATACAAGACTCTATGACGATCTCGGGTCTACAGACTAACCTGTACCAGTGTCACTAGAGAACTGCTATATGACGATAGGTATAGTACCATCTAGGAGTTTTCGGCGAGTCCTATTCGGTGTACCCATTCTCTAATGAGCACTTGTGTACAATATTTGATGTCAAACATCAATGGATATGGGATCAACCGTCGCCCCATACGGGGTCAAGAAACGTACACACTAGTCTACTCAGGAATATCGATGTTCTGTCTCGATATTCTCTCGACTAGGAACAATTGAAGAATGCGCTTGTGGACTACCCAGGTCCCAGTAGTATGATCCACATCATAGTCCTGGTAGTCAAGCCAATATCCTAAGTGCTTTATCAACATGTATATGAGAGGCAGTATAATAATACCAGTGACCATGTTAAGATAAAGATAACCAGATAGCATACTATCATGTCGAGCAAGAAAGTTCTCCATATATATGTCCAAGCATCCACTATATCATACAATAATGGCCTCTAGAGCATACATATCACTAACAATTGTTATAGCTAATCAAGCATAGCGCAACATCAACTCCTAATACTGAGAGAGACGAAACCCCTTCTATTACTCACTGCTTCCATATGATTTGGGACTGTACCTAAAATCCACCTGTTTGCATGACTCATTTGAGCTATGGTAGGGAGGAAATAAAAGCACAGTGGGTATCACACAAGACACCATGACGATCTCGGGTCTACAGACTAACCTGTATAAGTGTAACCAGAGAACTGCTATCTGACGGTCGGTATGGTACAATCTAAGAGTTCTCGGCGAGTCCTGTTCGGTGTACCCATTCTCTAATGAGCACCTGTGTAAAATCTTTGATGTCAAACACCAATAGTTATGGGATCAACCATCGTCCCGAACAGGATCAAGAAACGTACACACTAGTTTACTCTGGAATATCGATGCCCTGTCTTAATATTTTCTCGACTAGGAACTGTTAAGGATGTGCTTGTGGACTACACCAGCCCTACTAGTATGATCTGCATCATAGTACTGGTAGTCAAGCCAACATCCTAAGGGCTTTATCAACATGTATCAAAGAGTTGGTAAGCTAAAACAAGTGCACATGTTAAGATAAAGAGCGACCAGACAGTATACTATCATGTCGAGCAAGAAAGTCCTCTATATATATGTCTAAGTATCCACTATAATATACAATAATGGCCTCTAAGGCATATATATTCTTAACACACTAGTACCAAAGTTAAGACTCGTGTCATATAGTAGCTGTCCTGTCACGCCCTGCTTCCCAAAATACGTAAATACGGCACGTGACAAAGCCAACCATGCTATGGTTAGGAAAAATCCTTTCATAGTCACATTACGGCTGTCAATCAGACATCAAGAACAGTAAATAAAATTTAACTAACACATGTCCATCTGCCACAGTAGATAAAAGTCAAGAAATGTATATAGCGGAAACGAATAAAAATCCAATAAAGAATAATATCTGAATCACGTCCCTTATGAGATCACATCGATAAATTAAACTAAGTATCTTTAAAACTAATCATCAAGCTCCTCATTGCTCGGCTTGCTTGTTAAAATACTCCTTATCTTTCTGCGATAAAGTCAAAAGAACTAGGTCATGCAAAACCCAGACATCAGTGCGTCATAAATATCGAAACAATAGTAATAACCAGGATAGGATGATATGATTAAACATGAGTGTAAATAATAAACACAGGTATAAAACAATGAGGTATAGATATGTGATGTGTATCCTAAAGTCTGTGCTTCTAGATTATCTATTTTACAAGTTTTTGAAATCAATTAATGGAATCGTCGATATAACTCAATAGTATCCCGTGCGTGCCCGAGACCACGGTCAAGACCTTCGGGATTGAATCCAAGACGTGCCGCTAAGCAGTAAAAACATGGTATCATTGTTGGATATATGTATGCCCTAAAGGCCATTATATGATAGTGTATGTACCGTGATGTGTATATAAATATATATATTTAGAGGGCAGTCTTGCTCGACATGATAATATACTATCTGGTTACTCTTTATCTTGACATGTTCACTTGATTATGCTTTTATTCATTTGGTACATGTTGATAAAGCCCTTAGGATATTTGCTTGACTACTGGGATTATGATGTGGATCATACTAGTGGGACATCCGTAGTTTATAAGTATAACCTTGAAATGTTCCTAGTCATGGGTGTATCGAGACGGGGAATCGATATTCTAGAGTAGACTAGCGTATACGATTCTTGTCCCATGTGATGGGCGATGGATGGTCCCATATCCATCTGGTGTGCTGACACCAAAGATTGTATACGGGTGCTCAGTAGAGATTGGGTACATTGAACGGACTCGCCGAGAACTCCTATGTGGTATTATATCTCACGTTGGATAGCAGTTCTCAGGCGACATTAGTACATGTTAGTCTGTAGACCCGAGATCGTCATAGAGTCTTGTGTGTCCTCCTACTGTACTTTGATCTCCACCCTACCACGGCTCTACTGAGTCGTGCAAACAGGTGCATTTTGGGTACAGTCCCGAGGCACATGGAGGCAATGAGCGATAGGAGGGGTTTCATCTCTCCCGGTATTGGGGGTTGATGTTGCGCTATACTCGATTGGCTATAACAGGAAGTCCCTGGCCAGGGCTGCTGAGATTTACTGATAAGTGTTATCAGTAGTTTCTCGATCTGTTATGAGCCATATACCGACATGACTTATTGAGTTATTGGGGTCGACGATACCATTCCCAGACTCGATATGCAGCATATCTGAAGAAGAGATCGGACTGTACGGTAAGTGTTGCCAGTTAGCTCGATGGAGTTTTGACATGTTCGCATGTTTTTCTTCTGATCGCTCAATACCCGGGTGGCCATTACGTTTAGTTGACTGCTTGCGGCTTGCGGGTGTTTGATGTGATCATCACCTACTGCCGGCGTATTGACGAGTCTTAGAGTCCCACACAGAAGTTTCCTAGCTTAGGCAAAACGATGTGGTGTGCATATGAGATATGCGCGGGAGCTCGATTAAATGCGTGTATGAGATACCATATATTAATCGGGCGTTTACTATTGGTCGGATCGTATGTGATATGACCGGTTTATTAAATCAAGTGTTGATTTAATAATGACTTTTAGCTCACTTTTATTAAACCTTTTCTTTTTGGATGTATGCATATCTGTATATACATACACATGATGATGTGAATGCATACATACATGCATGCATGTGTATCATGGTTGTTGATACATAGAAGATGGCAATGCAAGACTCACATGGTTCAAATTTATATATGTGTTTTTGTTTTGAGGTAAAAAGAAAAAGGAAATTATTCATGACTCATTGTTTCTACACTCTTCTAGGGTTGACCATTGACTTCACCCTAGGTTTAATTTCTTTTGTTCTTTTAACTCATCACAAAATATCTAGATAATTGTTTTAACCATGGTCGGATGTGAGAGTGTCTCACATATATATCCTTTTGTTTTTATTTTAAACATAAGAATTATCATTATCTTGAAAAAAGCTTTTCCATCTTCATCTTCCTCTTTCTTCAAGCTCTCTTGAGTTTCACTTAGAGTGAGGAAAAGAAAAGGAAAAGGGTTTTTAAGTGAGAATGCAAACCACATCTTCATACTATACTAGTTTAGCCAATTAGTGTAGGGTGTTAGCTTCACTTCTCCATTGATCAAGTGAAGAAAGAAGCTTGAGCAAAGGGACTTCGGGTGGATCGTCGTGGACTAGGAAGGATTCAAGCGAGCCGTTACAAACTCTAGGAGATCCAAGGAGTCACTCAAGGAGCTCTACAAAGGCCGTAATATCTCTACTTAGTGATAGATTCTTTATAGTATGTGATACTATTAGATGTTACCCTAAATTTCTAGTTCGATTCCTAGTTAAGTTTGCTTAGCATCTCCTTAAAATTTTATTGTGGCATGTGTGAATCTTCCAAACACTTGATAAGGTGCTATGGAAACACAACAATCATGTACAGACGAATGATGTCAGCATCATCATTCCGGGGCCGAAGCCCGTATCGACTGATCAGTCTCTGGAAAGTATCGAACTGTTGAGTTACAAGTCAGGTTTCATTGTTGTTATCCCCTTACCCCTAGGTTTTGTGTTCAAATCAGGTATTGATGATGTCAATCTAATGCCAACACAAGATTAAGCAGGTACATGTCTTGTCTATCTAGACAACAAATCACGTCCGTTAGGACAACAAGTCAGGATTGTTGGCATTAGTAATAATTCAAGTAACAGATCTAGTAATGTCTTGTGAATATGTCAGGCAAAGTATATTAAACAAAATAGATACTAGATGGGAAACTGTAACCAATAATCTAAAATACGGTAAACATGACTAATCCCCAGGATGTATATGTATCTATCTGTAATAACTGTTTTACGTCTGCTACCAGGTATATTGCAATCTAGATAAAGAATGCTGAACTGATATAACATTATAACAATATTATGATGAACCGACATGCAATTATATAAAACCGTTATTAGTACGAATACAGACTAATACTATAAAACTTTACATTGATAATACTTGCTAAATATTAAAATACATGTACTATAAATGATCATATAAATATTGATATAAGCAAAGTAGCATATTGCAAGTTTAGAACTTGCCTGATCGAAATCTCACGACGGAAGTACGGATATCACGTTCCGAACGCCTAATAACGTCACGATGCAAAACCTACGTACGTAAAACTTGGCCTGAACTGAGCAACTGTGTGAAGTGGTGACTGGAGCAGACGATGATGGTGACCGGGGTCGTCTGGGTCGTGCTCATCGGCGGTAACCAACTCCGGCAAAGCCGGAAAAGAAAAGAGAAGAAGAAGAAATAAGAATAAGAAGAATAAGAAGAAGATGGGCTGTTGGTTCTGGAGTTTTAACGTGGACGAGGAGAGGTGGAAGTTGGTCAGCGATGGGCAGATGGGGACGAGATCGACGGCGATGCGTCGTGGGCGGTGAGGTGTTGGGCTTGTGATCGGGAAACTAGAAGAAGAATATGCGATGGTGGTGTGGGTGCTCTGGTGATGATGACGAGAAAGGGTAGTGACGAGGATCCTTGGTGGTTGTAAATCCCCAATTCCTTGTATATATTTTTCCTGTATTTTCCTATTATTTTCATATTTTCATATTTTATTTTTTCCCCTTAATCTAATACACCCAAACTCGACCTGACCCGTTTTCCCCACTCCCTCTTCTTCTTTTTCTACCTTTCCTTTTCCCTCCTTTTTCCTTACGTCCCCCTTCTCTCGCACTCGCCCCGACCTTGTCCTCGCCACGCCAACGACCTCCCCCGTGATCTCCGTGGCCACCTCCATCTTCCCCTTAATGTCTTCTCTCTCTCCTCCCTCGTTATTTTCCCCAACGTCATCCTCTTCTCTCATGACGGCGCCCGCGAGACCTACTCCCCACGATGAACCCCGCACACTAACAAACCCCCGTGATCTCCTCAACCGTCTTCCCTCCTCTCATATTCCTTTTTCTTCTTCCCTTAAGCTCCCCCGCATCGCTCCTTCTTGTTTGCCAACCGCCCACGTGACCCGCTCCCCCTTGACTTTGTCTTCACGCAACGTTCTCCTGAGATCCCTTTGGCCACCTCCCTATCCCTTCAACGAACCTTGAGCATTCCCTCTTCTTGATCTCCACATCATTCTCTCTCTCTCTCTCTTTTTCATTTCCATCACCGCCCTCTCTTCCCCGACCTCTACACCATCACCATCACCCAACAGCCACCACCGGCGAGCTCCTCGACCTCGTGACCACCTCAGTTCCTCCATTAACAACCGAGACCTCTTCTTTCATTGGCCTACACCTGAGCTCCCCTTGCTGTCCTAACTCGACCGCCGGCGACCCCTCGCCAACACCACCACCTCCTCGTCAAATACCATGCCACCAACACACCATCACCCACCGAGCTCTTCTTCTCATCCCTTGTTGTTGCTACAGCTGATAATCACTGTTGCCGCATCATGCCGTGTTGCCACCGTCGTCGCCTCTATTTGCTGCCGTGGCCGCCACCGCTGCCGTGTTGTCTTTGCTGTCGTCACAGCTAACCATCGCCAACACTCATCATCTTAGCCCCAGAACCGAGCATCATCATGCCTCCGCTGTGCTAGGCCCTCGTGCCCACCTCGTTCCCGCCTCCGTGCCATGATCGCACCACCGCCGTGCCCAGCCGCGTGTCACCCGTGTGCCTAGACGTATCACGGCTCATGGCATGCCGCGCCACACTTGCACTAGGCATCGAGCTAAGATCACGCCCACTACCGTATCATGCCCACGTCGCCATTGCGTCCAGTACCGGGTCACCGCGCATCGCGCCACGCATCGTGTCCAGTATCGCGCCGTCTCGTGTGTCGAGACGAATCCTGCATATAGTGTCGCTTTTATATTAGCGACCGAAGGCAAGTGAAACCTCACTTTCTTTAACATGCTATGTACTTAGATCTATAAATTCATATTAACATTATACTAATTCATTTATTGCGAATCCGTGTTATGTAATATACTATCACATATATTTTGTATGCCATGATCGCATTAAATCTAAAGCGTGAGTTTTGAGCACAAACGGATCTGAAGACGTCATGTTAATATCGCATGGAAGTTGTAAATGTTAGATATCGTTTTCACGGGTTAGGTAAAACCAAAGTCATTTCGATAATTCTCGATATTGTGTTGTTAGTTCGAGGTAGAGAATTGAACTTAAACACCGTCAGTCATGCTCAAACCTTTTATCCATATTCCCTTTTGCTGCTTATGAATGTTCTGTAGAAGACTGAACTCTAAATGATGAAATATCGCACATGTAACGACGCCCCAAAGAGGCGACGTCAATTCTGTTTTTACTGTACACGTCGAGATGTTAAATTTAATATAAAACTAGATACATGTCGGAATGTAATGTTCTATGGCTCTTATCGAATCCGACTCGATAAGATAGAAACCTCTATAGTTTATTCTTCGATATTTATAGATGACAGTAACGAGAACTGACTGGGAATGCGTCTCTGTACTGTAGTCCAGAGCAGCATTCCACGATGATGCCTGACCTTATATGAATGTGTAGCGCTGTACGAACATGGAATTATGTGTGACTCTATACCGTTGTAAAGATAATCCTGTTAGATAACTATGGTTTTGGTTTCGTTTAATTTTACTACCGTTTGATATTTTAATTGCATTTTAAACTGTTGAAGTGTACCGCAGTCCCAAGCAGGGATTGAACGTATGCCCTGACCTTGAACAGAATGTATCTTCCAGCAGAGGGTATTGTCGATACGTCTAGTGCGTTGGAAACCTAATTAAAAGATATAAATTTCACTCAACTGTGGCTTTGCCTAATTATGATCCCAACAGGGTGAAAAGTGTGTCGCGAATTACTTTCAATTCAGGAACTGAAATTTCAGCGATGAAAACTTAAAATGAAACGACCGCATCTCGCAAACTTGAAACCCGTTTGATATGAAATCAATTTTGTTAGATCGCTGTTGGAGTTTAATTTTACCTCTTCTGTAGCATTTTGTCTAAATACTATCGTGTAGATTAATATATTTTTCTGAAATCATAAGGTGCAGTGTGTTTCATATCGTATGTGACTTGCTATGCTGCATCACTCTTGTATTTTACTCGAACATAATAACTTTAGTGATAGCGAACGTTCATAGTGATTTTTAGCGAACTTTGCATTGTCGAGCGTGAGTGATATTGGATTAGTTGTATCAAACACGCTAGTGATAAGTTATTGATTAGTGAAAGTGAACAGTGCAGTGGAAGTGAGTAAGACCGTGAATTGGCGCGTGCTTGTATATAATTAATCCTATACTTAAAGTTATTGAGACCTGAGGAATGGGGAAATAAAAGTGGAATTGAACTCGTATTTAGCGAGGTATAGTGAGTTAGAGGATGATCATTCGATATTAGTGATACACACACACATTTGGTCGTGGGCCCAGCGGCACGGCTGCAGGGTTATATCCCGGGCAACGGTGGATGTCACGCCCTGCTTCCCAAAAGAAGGTGAAGGGTGACGTGGTATGGTCCGCAACCTAATTGTATTGAAGGGTGACAGTGGATGCCCATGGTATTTTAATGAAAATATTTTTTTAATGAAAGATTATGGTATTTATTTGAAACTATCTTTTAATAAAGTTTTAGGTATTCTTTTTGGAAAATATCATTTATAAAAGTTATGGTTTTTGCTAAAAATAGCCTTTTAGTAAAGATCAAGGTATTTAAATGCAATTATATCCTTTTATGATGGATTAAAGTATTTTATTGTAAATAATAATTTTATAAAATTATGGTATTTATTTGGAGGCAACATTTTAGAAATACGTCCGTGTTGGCAACCGCTGCACATGAGCGGCAGAATTTGTGTCTTTTTCAGGGACGATTGCCTATCAACCACGAGTTATTTACGTAAAACATTATCCTATTTAAATTAGGGTATTTTATTAAATGTGATATTCTACAAAAACAACTCCGCATTGATAACCGCTGTACATGGACGGCAGGATTTGTGTCCTTTTTAGGGACGATTGCCTATTAACCACGGTGTGTTTCATGTATAATATTACCCAATTAGGGTATCTTATTAAACCTTAGTGGTTATAGGCTAAATGTATTAATATAATAATATTCTCTTTAAGTGAAAGGGTATTACTATGAAAAACTATAATATAACTATCTTATTAGAAAAGTATGGTGTTTATGCAAAGGTAGCTTGTTTTGATAATATCGTACGGTATATATAGTTTTAGGCAGTATAATAATGTCTCGCCCCGCTTCTCAGTGTACGGGGAAGGAGACGTGACGGGCTACGACGTATTTACTCAGAAGTAAACACGCTAAGTGTAAATATGCAATATAAATGAATAACACAAGAATAACAAGAGATGCAATAAAACAACAACTTTTTTATTTATAATCATTTTTTACATACAACTGAAAAGGAAAGTATAATAATAGAAAGCGATACCTAAACAGTAGCATATGAATTGAAAAGAAATAAGTACAAGTAAAAGCCTAGAAATCTGGCTCCTCTGTGAACTGCTCCAAATCGTCCTGGCTGGGCTCGGTCTCCTGAGAGTCGGGTCCTCCTGACGAACATTCCAAGAAAGAAGATACATGAATATTGTCAGCGAACTAGCGCTCGGTAAGTCCCAAAAGATAGAATAGAATAGACAAGTAAAGAGAATAGAACTGGTAAATTATCTGTTTGTTATGCTAACGTAGTTGTTTGTAGCTTGGTACAGAAGGTATCAATGTATATGAGAGGAGTCCAACTTTTCCCATGGACTATGGTAACCCGTAGTACAAGGTCTCGTCAAAACCCACGGGACAACGGCACAGGATGTTCATGTAGGTGTCTTTTAGTGACCATCATCGTGCCACTTTTAACACATTCCGTACCAATCTACCCCGTTAAAAAACCCCGTAGTGTATATTGTATTGATTTGTAGTTATCAGACTTGCTGAGACCATGGTATAAATTATTCATATAAACTGATTCAGGATGTAAACGGTAGTCATGTAGTCAAGTTCAGGATATAGCCATAGTCCGATCAAGTCAAGTCATGTTGATATTGTTCTGGTATTCATATTCAAGTTCAAGTGTTCATATTTGCTATATTGGATTCATGTTGAATTTGTATTCGGATTAGACTGAGACTCAGATTGAGTTAGACACTTAAATAGATTTGGATCCTGAATTAGATTTTGGTGTTATCGGTAACTGCTGCATATGGACGGCAGGATTTATGTCTTTTTCCAAAACAATTACCATTGATAACCCCGTTTTAGTTTTCTACCTTAAATAGGCAAGCACCCACTTTCTCCGGCTCCCTGAGGCTCAAGAGAATTGGTCCCGCTTAAACCTATATTTACTAGGGTTCATATTGTAATTTAATATAACATGAGGGGTTTTTATGAAAAATATTTCTTAGTATACTTTCAAAATAAACCTCAAGTATTTATTTATGTTATTTAGAATTGTCATGAATGTGAATTTTAGAGAATAAGGTATATTAGTGAAAATATTCATAGCTTAAATAGTTCAAGGTATTTTGGTGTAAAGTTTGACTTGTATTAATTCTTGATGGTAGTGTCATGAAACTTGTAATTCTTTTATTTTGTTTAGAAAACATGGAATTTAATAATATCTTTAAAATATGTGGTTTGATAATATTTATATAATTATTAGAAAATAAATTTTTATTATTAAATAGAAATCCTTGTTTTTCTTAAAAATTGTATTAAAATTCCATCGAGATCGTATACTCCGTGAGGAGGTCTGCATCTTGCTCTACTAGTCCTGAGGATGTGCGATAATCCGCACCATCTAATAGCGGGTTCCCCAAAATGGGTTGTAGAGGCACACTTGCAAAGAATTAAGTAACACTATTTAAAGAAATCCGGGTTTTTAATAGTTTAAGGTATTTTGATGAAAAGTCGTATTTTGCCACAAAAATATTGTTTAATAGAATCGTGCTATGTCAAGATGTGTGTATGTGAGAGGTAGGTCATTACCTCGTGAGGTTTTTGTAACACCCGAGCCCAATAATACTATTTATATTACTGGTTGAGGGTTATATATTACTCATTCCAATTTTCCTGATTTTCTGGTGTTTATTGCTAAATTTTAACCGGCTAAATCATTTTGGCACATAACAAATTTTAACTCCTAAAATAAAATTTAAAATATCCATATTGGCCTACTCGTCGCCACTAGTCGCGTGGTAGCGTCCGCGTGTCGAGATTCCGTCCCGTTCGGCTAAACGGGCAAGTTTGGACGACTACGCGCGCGTGCAAGTGTCCGACTTGGGGGCATGCATTTTAATCATTAAACACCTCTTTTCAAAATTTGGAACCCGCTTAAAATCCTATTCTTTGAATTTCGAATTTTTGGACCCAACCCGGGCGCAATTTGGAAATGTTTCATTTGGCGCCAAAATCCCAAATTTTAATATTATTAAAACCATCACATATATTTTTCTAACTAACCTGATATCTTACTGTTCATTACCTATCTTTTAAATCTTTAAGTTAACCATATAATATTTTTACAATCTTTTATATCCTTCTCAATTTATTCTCTCAGCCAATCACAACCTCGCCTTTAACCCCGTGGGCCCCACTTTCTCTCTCTCCTTCTTCTCTCTCTTTCCACTTTCTTTCTCTCTCTACCCCTTATATATTCTCTCGTACTTCTCTTTATCATTTTTCTCTTCTTGCTTCATGTCTCGTTTCTCATTTCTTTTAACTGTTCTTTTGTTACCGGAATTCCGTCGTGGCGGTGACGTTTCTCGACGTTCCAGCGAGATACCCCGACCCGTGTAGTTCCTTTGTTCGTCGTTTGGGTTCATTCCGTGAACCGTGCGCCGTCGCGAGTTTTCCCCGCCGACGGTTAACGTTCCGTTTTCCCGATTCGCGACCCATCGAGGCAAGTTAATCTTGCTACATGCTATATACTTTTATAATCTTCATTTTATAATGTTATACATTTGAAAATCTTATAGTTTACATATGAAATGTCGTTGAAAAATCGGATATGACAAATCTGAAATTTACTGTACACCTTATCTTATAAAATTCATTATAAATCATAGAAAAATCATTAGTATACGTTCTTTAGTTCGTTACGAAGCTAATTCAGAATACTATAACTCTATGAAATATTTACTTGCAAAATAAATTGTTTAATTAACGTAAAATGCAAATGAACACGTCTCTAAACTGCTGTCCAGGGAAATTCCAGCAGCAAACTTTCAACTTTGAATATTCATAACTTTTTGTAGGGATAACCTGAGATGCTTATACTTATAAAACTGAAAACCTTATTGAATTATCTTTGTTTTGGTATAAGATACGTCTTTTTTGGAGAACATTTGTTATTTTTTAAGCTATTTTACAAATTAGGGTGACGCTGAATTTCTGAACTGAACCTTCTTGTGCATGGTTAATCAATACATCTTTTATAGTTACTAATCGCTTTGAATATGCTATCCATATTAATATTATTATATCAATATTTATATCACATATTGTTTAGTTGTACATCCCACATTACCATTTTATAGTTTTATAACTTTTCGGATACCCGTTTGCATCCATCGCATTTAAGATACATATAATTGCATCCATAGATCACATTACTACATAACAATGTGATATTAACACTCCATGTTTAATAAATTGCATCCTAATTAATATTGGAACTATAAATGTAACCCTAATCGATAACTGTGCATCCATATCCTTGAAATTATATCTATTTGCATATCATATTATATGTTCCAGTTTATTGTTCTGATAGTACTCATGCTTGTTTATTTATACACATGCTTATGTTAGTTTGATTATGAGCACCCACATGACATCTTGTGCTTCCTGACATGACCTGTTACACTTCCTACTTGACATGACATGGTACCGTGCACTCTTGACATGACATGACACCTTTATACATTACCTGGCTTGACCTGATGTACCATGGCTTTACCTGTTACCTGATCTTGTGTTTAATGCCAACAAACATAACATGTAGTCCACATGGACCGTTCCTGTTGTCTATCCAGACAGACCTACTTTTACCTGATTTCGTGTTGGCATTAGTCCTTGACTACTGAATACCTGACCTGACATACATGGCTTGGGGGTATGGGGAAATCAAAGGTGAAACCGACTTGTAACTCAACAGTTCGATACTTGTTCTGATCAGTCTTACGGGCTTGGCCAGCCCCGGAGTGATGATGCTGACATCACTCGTCCATCCAGCTACCTTTTACTGCTTAGCGGCACGTCTCGGATTCAGCCCCGAGGGCTTTGACCGTGGTCCCGGGCACGCACGGGATACTATTGAGTTACATCGACGATTCATCAATTTGATTTCAAAGACTATAGAGTAGAAACCTGATAGGACAGTTTAGTTACCACTGCACATTACCCTGCACTGTTATTTCTTAGTACTGCTATATTCATGTTCATACCTGCATTGCTTATTACCATGTTCATATTATATTATTGGTTGATATGACGCGCTGACGTCTGGGTTTTGCATGGCCCAGATTCTTTACCACTGTCGACGACTGAGCAGGAGTACTTCAGCCAACAGGCTGATTTGTGAGTTCTGTAGTGGTTAGTTCATTTATTGCATTTTATTTCCAGGTGTGATCCCGCATTACGGGACGTACCTTTCTATTATTGCATTGGATCATTTGCTTCCGCACTTATTTATCATTGACTCTGGTTATTATGGATTTGGACATGTGTTAGATAGTTTATTTATCTTGTTCTTGATATCTCTATAGCCGTAATGTGACTGTGGATGGATACTTCCTACCCACAGGTAGCATGGTTGGCTATGTCACGTGCTCAATCTTGCGTACTCTGGGAAGCGGGGCGTGACAGTTTTCTAAAGGTATGCTAAGCAAAAATAATTAAAAGATGTCGTATGTAAATTTCTTGGTATTTAAACGTAAAAGCTTAATTAAAATTATTTAACATGGAGTTTTAGAGTGAATTTGGTTTCTAAAAATTAGTTAAATGATTACAAGTAAAGTATATACATGAGTACAAGTAATTCTTAAGAAGAAGTGTGGTTTTCACAGGTTTTAG
Source organism: Agapanthus africanus (assembly GCA_030015575.1). Taxonomy (NCBI): domain Eukaryota; kingdom Viridiplantae; phylum Streptophyta; class Magnoliopsida; order Asparagales; family Amaryllidaceae; genus Agapanthus; species Agapanthus africanus. The sequence continues at coordinate 373,146,996 of CM057339.1, read as the reverse complement.
AAAGAAATGTCGGTATAACTCCATTTACCAACATGTTTTGAAAAGAAGAATTTTTATGGTAGAAAGAGGAGAGGGGAAATGGGACTTACTTGCTAAAAGAATAGAGAGGAGGTAGAGGAAGAGAAGGTAGCCTTCGTGTAGCCGCGAGGTTGCCGGAAATGTCTCGAATTCTCCCCGGAAATTGACCTTGGGCTAACTCCACTTGTACTCTTCTTAGACTTGGAACTTTTTTGAGAATTTTGATAATAGATTTCAGAATGAAGAGGGCTAGAGTATGGGGTTGTATTTATAGTGTAAAATTTGGGTTTAGGAATTGAAGAAAGAATTAAAAATGGATTAAAAATTGGATTTAAAACTTCATTTTAATTCTCTGTTAATTTTCAGGAAAATCAAACAGAACAGCGGTAGTGGGGTAAGACAAGGGGTTTAGTGGGCAAAACACAGGGGCTATTCCTTATGGGAGGACCGTCGGCGTCGGGGGTTTGGCCGATCTTGCCGGCCACATGTGTGAGGTGAGGGCTTGGATTCTTGCCACGAGTCATAGCTGGTGTTAACTCTAATTTGCACATGTTTGATTTACTGTGACTTTTCATTTTACGTGTATTGCATGTGTAAACTTTTGGACTTCCAAAAATTTTAAAATAAAAATCAGTAAAAATATATGTGGCTGATGGGATTCGAACACATGGGCTATATCACAGTAATGTAAGTCTTTACCAATGAGCTACAGGTTATTTCTTGCTGTTCTTAAGCAAGTATAACTTTTAAATTGTGCTCAGGCTTGCAAACTCCTTTCTGTACTTTAAGAAGAAAAATTTTGTATAGAAAATTCAGGGTTGTTACATTCTACCCTCCTTATAAAAATTTTGTCCTCGAAATTTATAGAAGGAAGTTGTAACAGATTGAAGAAAAATTTGATTTCAGTGGTGGTGAAACAGTTACTGAAAGTGCATTGAAAAAAATGTTTGAAAGAATGAAAGGATGCAAGGGTTTTGAAAGAAGAAGGATTACCAGTGTTACCCTGACCTATAGCTTCGGTTTCTACGGCCGCTAAAGTGAAAGCCTGACACCGGGGTACATTCCTCTTAGCTGGAGGCACATTCCTCTGTCCTTGGGGCATGTTTCTCTGCCTTTGCGACAGGTTCCTCATTTCCTGGTGGAACTGACGAGGAGACTGTGCAAGAGGTCCATGAGAAAGTGGAGTAGATAGGGCAAGACGAGGTGCATGAGCCTGAATAGCTGTCCGTTGCGGAAAGGTGATGTGTGCTGGAACTGGGTTGCGTCTATGAGGACATGTTCCAATGTCGTAAGTGGATGCACCACAAACTAAGCACAGGCCGTTTGCACGTCTGCAGTCCTTCCCTAGGTGTCCATTCCTCTTGCAGCAGAAGCAAAAATCTGGACTTGGCCGGTTAAATGTTACTTCCGGTCTGTACCAACTCCATTTTTAATGTACAAAGAATTGATTTGAATTCAATGTATACTTGGAGTATTTATTGCAGTTGATATCTCTTTAAGTATTTATTTCACTCCATAATTATAAGAAGGAGCCTGTATCTCATTGGTAATACCTTGTACTGCTGAACCAAGCCACCAGAGTTCAAATCCCATGCCCCACATTATTTTTTATATTTATTTTGTTTTAAATTTTTGGAAAGTCAACAGTAAAAAGGCTATAACTCCCAAAATATGTACTGGACAACAAAAAGTAAATATACCAAATTGTACCCCCGAAGAATCCCTGGCCATTGGACCCCTGACTCTGTCCGACTCAGCGCCGCCGGCCGGCGACTCGGCCGACTCGGTCCGGCGCCGCCGGCCGGACTTGGCCGGACGGCCGAGTCACCAACAGAGAAAAGTTGGGTCTTGACCTGGTCCACCCTCCTGCATACTCTAAATGCTTGGATCGGTTATCATTTGGCCAATAAATCCCTTTTACTCCTATGTTTAATGAATTTTTAATGATTTTGTATATTTTTTATAATTTTTTTTATTAAAAACCCTAACCCTAGCCTAACCCTATATAAACCCCCATACTCTCTACCCTCTCACCCTACATTCCTAAGTCCACTCTCTAAAAATTTCAAGAGAACTTGGTACGTCGAAAAACGGGCGAAAGGCGAAGCGCTGCCGAAATCGACGACGAAATCCCGGCGATCGTACTAGGACCTCTTCACGACGTTTCGACGCACCGAAAAACCCACTACCTTCCTGTCACTCTCTAGCGTTGTCCAAACCCGTAAGTCCCTCCTTTCTACCTTTCTATTCTTTCATAAAAATACGACTTTTCAAACCCGACGGAAATCGGAACAAACCGATTTTCGATTCGGTTTTCTATCAAAACTCACTTATCACTAATTCCGTAAAGCTTAAATATCTTCATGTTGACTACTAATCACTTAAAAATCAATTTGAACAAGTTTTCACACATGAAATGATAGCTTTTGCAATATATCGTATTCTTTCACTTAAATACCACCATGTTTGGTTTATCACATTTAACCCCTAAACTTTACTATACATTAAAATAGATCACGAGGTAATGACCTACCTCCACACACACTCATATGTAATCATAACACGCTACCTTGAAAACTTAGAATACGATAAAACAAGATTTTACATTAAAATACCATTTTCTTTATAAACCTTTTCTAAAAGTTCTAAGTTGTACACAATTTTAATGCAATATCTTTTAATAGGAAATACGATAAGTTGGGACATCGATCGTTTATCTAAACCTGACTTTGTGGTGTCTAGGCAAGTGTGTCTACGGCGAGTGGTTACTTAATTAGGTCCACTACTTGTAGTGGAGAGCCTCCCACTCACCTGGCACTCACCTGGCCGCAATTGGCGCTGAAGAGGCGATTTGAGGCTTCTAATGACTTGTCGTTTAGATCATTTAGAAATAGGTTAGTTGGCTTAGGAAACTCTAGAATCTAAAATACGGAAATTTACACCTTTTACAAATAAATACCTTATCTTTATAAAACCGTTTTCTAAATGATTAGAATTTATTAAATCTTTGCAAAGCGCCACTACAACCCACCTTTGGGGAACCCGTTAAGGATAGTACGGTTTATCGTGCACCCTCGGGCTTAGTAGTGCGAGATTCAGACCTTCGCAAGGAGCATTCGGTCTCGAAAGGTTTAAAATACGACATTTAAGAAAAATGAGATTTTGGGAAAATAAAATATTTATTAAAATTTATTTTTGTATAAACATATGTATATTTAATATTTAAACACCTATTTTGTTATAAGATAAGTTTTCACCTTTTCCTAAAAATTACATGATTAAAAGTTACATTAAAATACCATGAATTTCAAATAAATCAATATTACAAGTTAATACCTTTATTTATGTAATTAGGATATTATCACTAGAAATAACACAAATAAAATTTACACTCATTATAACTATAAAGACGAATAATAAATACTTGAGGTGTATCTTGAAAACTATATAAAAGTATTTTTACATAAACCCCCCTCAAGTTTTATAAATTACAATAATGACCCTAACAAATATAGAACTTCGAATTACATTTCTTTTGGTCTGACTCGGGTTTGAGTCTGATTATTTCTGACTTGAATATGATTCAAGTCAATCTATATTCTTTAATATTCCAACTCAATATGAACACATGAATCCCAGAATCCAGTTAACAATCTATACAACTTGACTGAATCAAACCATGGATATACATCCATTATTCCGTTATTCCATTTACCTGATTATGCAGTTACTATCTGTTTACTGATATCATGGTTTTGGTCAGTCATCCAACTTACACAATACAATACAACAATACCGTCAAAACACTACGGGGTTTAAGGGGTAGATTGGTACGGAAGGTGTTAAAGGTGGCACGAGATGGTCAGATTAAGACACTTAACCTATATTCTGTTGCTGTTGTACCGTGACTTAACGGTTCCTTATACATTCTGTTTGCCCTGGTCTCTAGCATATAGAGACCCCTCTCGTATACACTGGCATCTTTCTGTACCAAGCTACAAACAACAGCGTTAATACAATATTCTACAATATTTTACAATCTCTTTAGAAAATACCTCTTATTCTGTCTTTTCTAATTCTTCTTTATCTTTGGGACTTACCGAGCGACCTGTTCGCTGACGACATTCTATTTCTTTCTTCTTTGAATGTCGTCAGGTGCTTTGGACCCAGCAGAGATCGAGCCCACCGGTGAAGACTTGGAGCAGTTTCACGAAGACCCCAAGCTTTAGACATTGTACCTTGTTCTATTCAGTATTTTCATTTCCTGTTATGCCATTGTTTAGGCATCGTTTTTCCTTTCAGTTGTATTTACTTTTCATGCATTGTACAAAAGAATGTTATTAATAAAGTTGCTGTTATTTCTATATCTCTTGTCTCTTATGATTTACTTTATATTGCTTAGATACGCTTAGCGTATGTACTTCTAAGTATATACGTAGCGGACCTCGTCTCATCCACTTCACCATACACTGGGAAGCGGGGCGTGACACGGTCTCTTGGGTGCAAAGGTTGGCATGGAAGAGGCTCCTCCTGCCATCTGGGTGGCAGGGCACTTTACACCGGCAGTTTTAGGTCTGCCCTTCCTCTTCACCGCTGCCTCATATCGTCGGGCAGCCTTCAGCGCAAGATCGTGGGTTGGGAAATCCCCTGTAGCTAGAGCAACTTGGATCTCCTGGTCTAACCCTTGCTAAAATCGTCGGGCTCTGATATCAGCAGTCGGTATGAGATGTACCAAAAACCTGCTAAGCATGGTGAACTCAGCATCGTATTCATCCACAGATTTGGTCTATATCGAATCTTGTTGCAAGTGGATGAACTGCCGTTCCATGTTAAAATGGGCAGTCTTGGGAAAATATTTCGTGTCAAACATGTCGCGAAAATTCCTCCATTCAATTAGCTGGATGGGTCGGCTTTCTTCAGCCTTCCACTAGACTCTGGCGTTATCAGCGAGTTGCAGCTTCGCAACCCTCACCCAAGCAATCCCTGGCACTTATGCTGCTGCCAGGTCATCTTCAATTGACTGAGTCCATTCCTCTGCCTCTAGTAGGCTCTCTTTCCCAGAAAAATTCTTAGGGTGCAATGCCCAGAATTGCTTCACTCCGGGTGCCTCAGATTCTGGGCGGTGCAATAGGATAGCAGTCTGCTGCTACTGTCCCTACAATAGGCTCTTGATTGCCTCAAGCAATATCGTCTGCTCGTTGATAGGAGCTACTAAGGTAGGTGGTGGTGGTAGAGGAGGTGGAGTGTTTCCATTCACGTTGGCGCTCGTGTTATTCGGGGAATCCATAACCTTAAGAGAAAAGGTAGGGTTAGGATAGATTCATGGAATTGAAATGTAAAGAATGTATAGTTGCCGATTCTTATAATTCTTGTGATATATTGCGTAGGTTTCCATGTAGAACTGACCTGCATGGGCCACCAACAAAACCCGTCATGCCCCGCTTCCCAGTGTACGGGAAAGGAGACGTGGCAGGCCTTAACGTAGTTACTCAGAAGTAAACACGCTAAGCGTAAATAAGCAATATAAATGAATATCACAAGAATAACAAGAGATGTAATAAAACAACAACCATTTTATTTATAATCATTCTTTACATACAACTGAAAAGGAAAGTATAATGATAGAAAACGATGCCTAAACAGTGGCATATGTACTGAAAAGAAATAAGTACAAATAAAAGCCTAGAAGTCTGGCTCCTCTGTGAACTGCTCCAAATCGTCCTGGCTGGGCTCGGTCTTCTAAGAGTCGGGTCCTCATGACGAACATTCCAAGAAAGAAGAGATAGGAATGTTGTCAGCGAACTAGCGCTCGGTAAGTCCCAAAAGATAGATAGAATAGACAAGTAAAGAGAATAGAACTGGTAAATTATCTGTTTGTTATGCTAAAGTAGTTGTTTGTAGCTTGGTACAGAAGGTATCAGTGTATACGAGAGGAGTCTAACTTTTTCTGTGGACTATGGTAACCCATAGTATAAAGCCCCATCAAAACCCATGGGACAACGACACATGATGTTCATGTAGGTGTCTTTTAGTGACCATCATCGTGCCACTTTTAACACATTCCGTACTAATCTACCTCATTAAAAAACCCCGTAGTGTATATTGTATTGATTTGTAGTTATCAGACTTGCCGAGACCATGGTATAAGTTGTTCATGTAAACTGATTCAGGATGCAAACGGTAGTCATGTAGTCAAGTTCAAGATATAGCCATAGTTCGGTCAATTCAAGTCATGTTGATATTGTTCTGGTATTCATGTTCAAGTTCAAGTATTCATGTTTGGTATATTGGATTCATATTGAATTTGTATTCGGATTAGACTGAGATTCAGATTGAGTCAGACATTTAAACAGATTTGGATTCTGAATTAGATTTTGGTGTTATCGGTAACTGCTGCACATGGACGACAGGTTTTGTGTTTTTTTCCAAGACAATTACTATTGATAACCCCGTTTTAGTTTTCTTGCTTAAATAGGCAAGCACACACTTTCTCCGGTTCCCTGAGGCTCAAGAGAATTGGTCCCGCTTAAATCTTTATTTACTAGGGTCCTTATTGTAATTTAATATAACTTGAGGTGTTTTTATGAAAGATATTTCTTAGTATACTTTCAAAATAAATCTCAAGTATTTATTTATGTTATTTAGAATTGTCATAAATGTGAATTTTAGAGAATGAGGTATATTAGTGAAAATATTCATAACTTGAATAGTTCAAGGTATTTTAGTGTAAATTTTGACTTATATTGATTCTTGATGGTATTTTCATGAAATTTGCAATTCTTTTATTTTGTTTAGAAAACATGAAATTTAATAATATCTTTAAAATATGTGGTTTGATAATATTTATATAATTATTAGAAAATAAATTTTTATTATTAAATAGAAATCCTTGTTTTTCTTAAAAATTGTATTAAAATTCCATCGAGATCGTATGCTCCGTGTGGAGGTCTGCATCTCGCTCTACTAGTCCAGAGAATGTGTGATAATCTGCACCATCCAATAGTGGGTTTCCTAAAATGGGTTGTAAAAGCACAATCGCAAAGAATTAAGTAACACAATTTAAAGAAATCCGGATTTTTAATAGTTTAAGGTATTTTGATGAAAAGTCGTATTTTGCCACAAAAATATTGTTCAATAGAATCGTGCTATGTCAAGATGTATGTATGTGAGAGGTAGGTCATTACCTCGTGAGGTTTTCTAAAGGTATGCTAAGCAAAAATAATTAAAAGATGTCGTATGTAAACTTCATGGTATTTAAACGTAAGAACTTAATTAAAGTTATTTAACATGGAGTTTTAGAGTGAAATTGGTTTCTAAACATTGGTTAAATGATTACAAGTAAAGTATATACATGAGTACAAGTAATTCTTAAGAAGTGTGGTTTTCACAGGTTTTAGATAGAAATGTCGGTATAACTCCATTTACCGACATGTTTTGAATAGAAGAATTTTTATGGTAGAAAGAGGAGAGAGGAGATGCGACTTACTTGCTAAAAGAATAGAGGGGAGGTAGAGGAAGAGAAGGTAGACTTCGTGTAGTCGCGGGGTCGCCGGAAATGTTTCGAATTATCGCCGGAAATTGATCTTGGGCTAACTCCACTTGTACTCTTCTTAGACTTAGATTTTTTTTTTGTTGAGAATTTTGACATTAGATTTCAGAATGAAGAGGGCTAGGGTATAGGGTTGTATTTATAGTGTAAAATTAGGATTTAGGAATTGAAGAAAGAATTAAAAATGCATTAAAAATTGGATTTAAAAATTCATTTTAATTCTCTGTTAATTTTCAGGGAAATCAAATAGAACAGGGGTAGTGGAATAGGCCAAGGGGTTTAGTGGGCAAAACATGGGGGCTATTCCCTACGGGGGGACCGTCAGCGCCGGGGATTTTGTCGATCTCGCCGGCCACATGTGTGAGGTGAGGGCTTGGATTCTTGCCACGTGTCTTAGCTGGTGTTAACTCTAATTTGCATATGTTTGATTTTCTGTGACTTTTCATTTTATGTATATTTGCATATGTTAACTCTAATTTAAAAGTTAAACTTTTGGGTTTCCAAAAAGTTTAAAAGAAAAATCAGTAAAAATATATATGGCTGATGGGATTCGAACGCATAGGCTATGTCACAACAATGCAAGGGTTTACCAATGAGCTACAAGTTATTTCTTGCTGTTCTTAAGTAAGTATAACTTTTAAATTGTGCTCAGGCTTGCAAACTCGTTTCTGTACTTTAAGAAGAAAAATTTTGTACAGAAAATTCATGGTCGTTACAAACAATCTTTCCTAAGGTAGAGGGTTTCAATTAAACTAAAATGATTAGTGGATAAGGGTAAAAATTAAATATCATTTTAATATGCCAAAAGTAGTTTATTCATAATGTCCTATATAATGTGTACTTTAATTAAATATAATGTATTAATAAAATGAGGGTATTTTGTGGAAGTAACCTATTTTGAGATCATACAATATGGGTGATATGCTATCATAGCAAAAAAATAACCAATATGATATTAGAAAGTATGTATGATATGTCAACTTAGCAACTAATAAACAACTTCATGAATTTTTGATTGTAGGTATGTGTGTGCAGCATGAGGGATATGTCGTTATCCCGTGAGGTCAACATCAAGCCTAGATTCTTTTATTTAAATAATACCGTAATATAAAATGCATGAAGGTTTTAACATCGTATTAAAATGGGTTGCAAGATTATTAGCATGTCTAAGAAATCTTAATTGAAGAAGGTGATAGATCAAATGGTGAGAGGCGGATCCTACATTTGTTTTCGAGATGAAGATTTAAGAAGCCGAAACGTCTCGTTGCACTAAAACGCGAATATCTCTACACTCTGATTTTTCCTCGACGATTGGGTGGAACCGCAGCATCGGTGTCGTTGATACGAAAGTCTGAGTGTTTTTTTCTTCAGAATTTTCAGAGTTCTGTGGTATGAGAAAATAGAGTTTGAAGGTCTCTATTTATAGGGTTTTTCTCCCAACAATAAAATCCCAAAAAAATCTGGTTCAAATCCCATCAAAATCCTCGAAATCCATGCCTTCATCATTAGGTGATCATCGCGGATGAACCATGGACGTTGGATTTGAATCCAACGGTCCACGAGCCGCCGCCGCTGGCCACGTAGCTGCAAGGAGAGGGTTCAAGAGCTTGCTACCGCAAGCGCGTGGTCCCCACCCTTATGGGCAGCCGCGCATGATCCCGGGCCATTGGATTCGAGATCCAACGGTCCTGGTTAAGAAAGGATTAATTTTTTTTATTTATATAAATATATATATATATTTTAAATCTAAAACTGTTTTTATAAAACCGAATTTGTTTTAGAAAATTGTTTAAAATATTTTTAAAAATACGGAAAAATATGAGAAAAATCAGAAAAATATATTTTGTTGTTATCTTCAGTTTAAAAATAATTTTGGGCTAAAACTAAATAATATTCCCAAATCTATGATATTTGTTAGTTATTATAATTATTTAAAATCCAGTTTATCCTTGAAAATATTTTAATTTCGAAATAATCATTTTAATTAATAATAAAAATATATAAATTATTTTAAGACATTATAAGATTCCATTAAAACTGTCACGCCCCGCTTCCCAGTATACGGAGACGGTGACGTGGCAGGTCGCAATGTATTTACTAAGAAATAAATACGTTAAGCGTAATTAAGCAATATATATATATATATATATATATATATATATATATATATATATATATATATAAAATGCACAAGAATGACATGTGATATAAAATAAACAACAACTTTTATTAACATTCATCTTTACATACAACTATTTTTGGAAAGGAAAGATACAATGAAATAAGCAGTGCCTAAACAATTGCATACAAACTGAAAGTAAGTACAAGAAGAGCTAGTAGTTCGGCTGAACGGTGAGCTGGTTCAAATCCTCTTGGTTAGGCTCGATCTCCTGAGAGTCCGGTCCTTCTGACGAACATTCCAAAGAAAGAAATAGACAGGAATGTCATCAGCGAATTAGCGCTCGGTAAGTCCCAAAAGATGGAATGGAATATAACAAGTAATGTGAAATAAAACTGGTAAATTGTACAGGTATATGCTTGTTATTCTAACGTAGTTGTTTGTAGCTTGGTACTGAAAATATTTGTGTATACGAGAGGAATCCATCTTACCCTATGGACTATGGTAACATGTAGTACAAGGTTCTGTCAAAACCCATGGGACAACGACACGAGAATTCATATAGGTGTCTTTTAAGTGACCATCTCGTGTCACGCTAATACGTTTCGTACCAATCTACCCCGTTATCCTCGTGTAATATATTGTATATGTTATATTTACAAGTCTTGCCGAAACTATGGATACAAAGTAATCAGGTTCAGGATATAATAATGTATTCAAGTGGTCATGTTAAGTTATAACCATGGTTCAGTCAAGTCAAGTCAGGTATTCATGTTTGATATTGGTGTTTGAATTCTAGTATTCAGGTTCATATTCAAGTATTCATGTTTGACTTTGGATTCAGGATTGAAATGGACTCTAACTAAGTCAAACACTTGTAACTGATTTAGATCTTGAATTAGGTTCGGGAGTTATCGGTAATTGCTGCACATAGACGGCAGGATTTGTGTCTTTTTCCAAGATAGTTACCATTGATAACTTCGTTATGCTGTCTATCTTAAATAGGCAAGCACTCACTTTCTCCAGCTCCCTGGGGCTTAAGAGAATTGATCTCGCTTAAACCTATATTTACTAAATTCCTTAAATATTGTTTTATATAACTTGAGAGGGTTTTATGAAAAAATATTATAATATAGTTAAAAATAAACCTCGAGGGGTTATTTATATTATTAGGATTTTCATGAGCATGAGTTTTAAGGATTTGAGGTATTTTAGTGATAAACAATTAACTTTGGAAGTCATGGTATTTTATTGAAAAGAGTTGTCTTTTGGTAACTTGATAGTATTTTATTGAAACTTGGTCTTCTTTTATTTTTTAGAAAAAATGTAAGTTTATTATATTTTGAAAATATGGATTTGTAATCTTTATATAATTATTAAAATTAAAATATTTTTATTTTTATTTATTTAGAAAATTTGTTTTTCTTAAAAACCGTATTTAAAACCTTTCGAGACCGAATGCTCCGTGAGGAGGTCTGCATCTCGCTCTACTAGCATAAGGATGTGCGATAATCTATACCATCCATTAGCGGGTACCCTAACGAGAGTTTTAGAGGCATATTCGGAAAGGAATCGAATGTCACGACCCGAATGTGGCACGCGACCGGCACTTAAATCATGTGACATCTAAAGACGTCGACGTGGTCCAAGTAAGCCGAAACCCGGAATATAAACCCTTTTTGAAAATATTGGAGGTGAGGTTTAAAATAGTCATTAGATGGGATCGGTTTAAAACAAACCTTTAAGTTTAACAAAGTATATTTGAAAAAGCATCTATGACGTTTTGAAATTCGACAGCACCTCCTTTGTAAATTTTGAATAAAACCTGATACAACATAATAATAAAAACAGCATCTCAACGGGAGCTAGCTTCCACGCCCAAATGGCGGAACAACCAAGCAAACAATATACGACACCCAACGGCGAAGAAAAGAAAAGCGAAACAAACCAACAAGTATAAAAAGAGTCGACTCTAACGAGTGTGACGCCCACAACATACAAACTCTAAGTCTCGCTTCTAAGTCCATAATATACAAGTTCTAAGTCAATGGAGTTTTGCTAGATACAAGAATGTATAAGTACAAGTATGGGTACGATACAATAGTAACCCACCTACCAAAATAATCACCGAAAAGGAAAGGGTTCCCCAAGCTGCTGACAATCCGAGCGGTAAAACCTGCAAGAAATTGTGGCACAACGGGGGTGAGTTGCCAACTTAGTGAATAAAAGTATATCACAAGGTAGAAATCGAAATGCACAACGATACCTAGATCATAAGTATAGTACTATCATAACCTGTACTAATATATATAATATGCATAAGTATAAAAAATGCAACACTATCTATCATGTGATCCCAAAGTAGGACATCTCATATGCAAATGATCTGTATCTAGGTATAAGCCCAAAGGTAGTCGAAAATATATATGTAAAACCTCTTCTTTAAAATAGCCACGGGATACATATGTTACGGCGTAAAAGCAGACGGGATATTAGGAAATATAATATGTATCTTATTTAAGATATACGTCTTGCGTTTTAGTAAAGAGTGATAAGAGGTTTATGATTTAAAAGATCCCAGTGTCATTCTAGACATGTCAAAATAATGAGACTATAGCTCGTTTTAGAAATCCTTTTTATATGCAACAATCGGGGTACTTTCCCCCGGATCAGTCCTGGTCGGTTACAATAACGCACCACTCTAACTGTATATCTCGTATGATAGCAACATATCAATATATGGATGTCCATCATCGACACCCGAAATTAGAAATCCCTCGTGTCCATCACCGACACGTAAATCCTCAAAATCTCTCGTGTCCATCACCGACACGCAAATACAGATATTGTCGACACCATCTCAATGGATGATCGCCACCCGATATCTCTAGCCTCGGTCGGTATCCTCTGGATATCTGCCGTTCTCATCTTTAGCTCCGGCCAGTATCCCCTGGATATCTGCCGTGCTCATATCCATCTTCGGCATTGAGTGTCCTCGCTAGGCTCCCCGCCTCTAATGTGTCTTTCCTGCCTCTCGGTCTCGATCGGGTCCACCATGTATCCATCTGTTTACTCCCCCACTCAGCCCGGATAAGTAGCAAGTTCGTAACCGTATATCTCCTCCACTCGGTTCGGAATAAAAACAATCAGAAAACATCAAGCTCAAGGTGGACGTCAACTCATCGTATCCAGAAATATCAAGTAAAGAATAAGGTATTTGCATAGATCATTCTGATGATATATTATAAATATACATATATAACAGCGTCCCATACACTGATATATATCATCGAAGGTAAAACATCCTGAAAAGTCATAAGAATCGAATACGAATATCCATGGTACTGGTATTCGCAATACTCAACAGGTATTAAAAGTAAAGCAAGTAAATAAATTCATACATGCAACAAACGTAACAATTCTACTGTGTCATGGCAATACTAATGATGTGTAGTGTAGCATACGCGTCTGTGCTCGTGCAGCATGGCAATCATTAGTATTTGTGCAAGTGTTCTATAAGTGTATAAAGCAGAAAGTAATTCTACCCATATCCGTAGTATATAATAAAATCAGATTTTCCGTATATAGGGAATTAATATGCCTAGCACCGGCATTACATACGTATTACATAGTATAGCGGTCCTACAGTGGCATGACAGTACCAATGAGATGTAGTGTATATAAGCATCTGTACGCGTGCAACATAGTACTCATTGGTAGTTGTGCGGTGTTCTATCAATGTGTTCGTATAACGAAAACGTATATCGCAAACATGTAAAGTAAATCTATGCATAGCGTAAATATTAAACGTAACTACTTGCTATGAGCTATACCATCATCTTTGAAAATGGAACGAAACGTTGGTTTTGAAATAAGGAAGCTGCCTTAGGTTAAAAATAGATATTCGTTTTGGAAATTAGCATCGCATCCTTGTCATTTATCGTTTAAAAGGGAAACGAATTGTTAGTTTTAAAAGAGTATAGCTCACTCAAATTTTACGTTCTAAATCGAAATAAAACATGACTCTACGAGTCTAAAGGAAACTTGGCCATATTCGGCACGCTAATCTTATTATCACAAGTACGGTATGATCCCTCGTACAATATCCACATTATCACAATCCATATCGTACGGATCTATCGTCACGTATGTATCACAATAACCATGTATTAAACTATATGCAATGAATACCATACTAGATGAGAAATAATATCAAAACCCTTAACTAAATTAACACTAACAATTTACTAGATAGCATAACTATCCTAATTAAATGGTTGCGGGGGTGCTATACGCCATCCACCCGACTTCCTCCGTAGATATAAATCTACTCACCGACTTGTCGAGCTCGTTGAATCCACGATTGCTATGTCTGTCATCTCCTTCTCGAAAACCTTCACGATCGTACCTATAATCGTAGTTAAATCATAACGACGTAAATATCATATCAAAACCCAAAATAACGAGCTAAGCACCGTAGGTTAGAACCTACAGCTTACTTACCCCCAAAATGACGAGAATCCCTGTTGTTAACGTACGAACGTCAATAATTCAGTAACGTTACAGAAATATGAAAAATCGTATCGAAATATCGAAAACTTTAACAAAACCCTTACTAGAATACTCCCAGATTTCACTGTATGAATACTGGGACAAATTAAACAATAATAGAGATCATAAAATAGACCAATACACCTACTGAGAAAAAACCAACACAAAATACCTCAAGGGGCCCGGCGACGCCGGTCAAAACATGAATGCCGCTGGGTGAAGTAGGGAAGTTAGGGCTTGGGCTTTAGCTATAGTCTCCTAGTGGTCTCATTATACTATGGTCTAGTTAGTTTTTCTAGTGGTTACACCTAGTGGTTCCAGATTCAATTTCAGTAAGAAAATTATCCCAAAACAAACCGTTTTCTAATATTGCACATTAAAACCGATATGTGAACAGAATAGAATTTGAAAAGAAGTTGAGATATACCTATTAGGATAATGCACAAAGGAACACCAGCTCAAGAAGTGTGTATGTGGGAGCATCTATGGTTTGTAATTGTAGGGTGCTTTTCGTCACCCCATTGAGATGGAAATACGCGCGCGCTTGTTAGGCGCATTATAGATTTCCCCTGTCTAGGGTAGGCTGGGGTTTATTGATTGTAGGGATCCGAATCTCCGGCAGCCGCAGACTAAGCTGCCGTTAATTACCCCTCGCTTTTGGAGCGGGGGAACCTCCGATTAACGGGTTAAACTGGTCATGCGAACTCAATGTGCAGCGTTGTTTTGAAGGGGTTTTGGATATGTCGGGGGCCCTGCAGAGTTTTTACGGGGGTCCCGCTACCCGAATAGCGGGCTGGGGGTCAAGAGGGCTAGCAGCCCCCTTGCGGGGTGCAGGGCAGCGCCCTGTTAGAAATTTTTTTAACGGAGGACAGTGTCGTGGAGTGTGTGTGTGTGTATAAAGGGAAAAGGCATCCAAAGGATGCGTGGGGGGCCAACGCGTCGCGTGCATGGCACGCAGGCGCTGGGCGCTAGCGCACTAGGCGTTGGGCGCTAGCGCTCTGAGCGCTGGGTGCACCACGTGCTCGGCACGTGGGCGCAAGCGCTCTGGGCGCTGGGCGCACCACGTGCTCGGCACGTGGGCGCTAGACGCTGGGCGTCAAATAGAAAGGGGACTTTGGTCCCTGCACTGGGAGCTATGCTCCCGATTTGACCCTTGGAGTTGAACTTCTAAAAAGTTTAGAAATGATCAAAGGGGGCTGCTTTGTTTCTCCCCTTTGGCCTTGGATTTTCCCAAGATGGGATTTTTGGAGATGAGTCTCCTTTTTTCTTCTCTGTTGGCCGGATCTTGAAGAACAAGAAGTGTGAGATTTTAAAAATCTCTTATTTTTGAGATCTGATGGGAGATCTAAGTTTCCCTTTGTGGGTTTTGTGGTGAAAAACTATTTAGTTTTTGAAAAGGAGAGTAAAACTCTTGATTTAATTCAAAGGAAAAAGGAAGGTTTAGAATCTTGAGGAAGGAGAAGGAGGCACAAAAAACCCTAGAGTTTTTAGAGAATGAAAAAGTGTATATATTATTCATCATCATGTTGCCTTATATAGGCTTACATATTTACATATAGCCTCTTGGGATTTACAAAAATGGCATTTTATCCATCCCATGTCTCATGTGCTATTTCTTTTTGCACATAAGCCACGGGCTTACAAAAAATTGGCTTTATGCCCATTCATGCATAAAAAGTTACATAAAAATTATTTATTACATGATTTTTATTTTGGCGTGGAAGCTGGCCGCGGGCTCGACTTGGGCATGGGCCCGCTTGACCTGGGCTTGGGCCCACCTGACTTGGGGTTGACCTTGACTTTGACTTGGTCAACCAGGGTGCAAATTTTAACCCCAACAAAGTGCCCCCATCAATAAATGCACACCGCACATATGAGTTGTGTGCATGAAATTGATGGATCTTGAAGCTGGACTTCGAGGTGGAACATCATTCCAGGGGCGGAGCATCCCTCGGGGAGCATGATTCCCGGGGATCGGAGCATCATTCCGATTTGCGGAGCATAATTCCAGGGTCGGAGTATCATTCTGTGTGGTTGGAGCATAATTCCGAGGATCAGAGCATAATTCCAAAGAGTCGGAGCATAATTCGGAGGATCGGAGCATCATTCCGAAGAGCGGAGCATGATTCCAGGGACCAGAGCATCATTCCGAAGAGCGGAGCATGATTCCAGAGATCGGAGTATCATTCCGAAGAGCGGAGCATGACTCCAGGGGTCTGTCACGCCCCGCTTCCCATAGCACGCTAAGATAGGCATGTGACATAGCCAACCATGCTACCTGTGGATAGGAAATATCCTTTCACAGTCACATTACGGCTGTAGAGATATCAAGAACAATAATAAACTATCTAATACATATCCATAAGCCAGAAAAAATGAGTCAAGAATAAAATAATGCGGAAGCAAGAGATCCAATACAAGAATAAACTGGAATGTACGTCCCATAATGCGGGCTCACATCAGGAATGAAAATACTGAAAGTAAAAAAAAATGAACTAACTACTAGCAAGTCCTCACTGCTCAGCCTGCTGACTGAAATACTCCTGCTCGGCCTGCAGCAAAGGTAAAGAATCTGGGCCATGCAAAACCCAGACGTCAGTGCGTCATAATATCAAGCAATACCATAAACAGGGGTAACAATACATGCAGGTATGAGTATAAATGGTAAAATAGGTATAACAGTGGTATAAGTGAGGATAGTGAGGGTAATGTGTAGTGAATAATCTAAACTAGTCTATTGGGTTAACTATTCTCAAGTCTTTGAAATCAATTTGATGAATCATCGATGTAACTCAATAGTATCCCGTGCGTGCCCGGGATCACGGTGAAGATTCTCGGGCTGAATCCGAGACGTGCCGCTAGGCAGTAAAAGGGTAGTATGTAACGATGAGTGATGTCAGCAGCATCACCCCGGGGTTGGCCTAGCCCATAAAACTGATCAGTAAAGGTATCGAACTGTCGAGTTACAAGTCAGGTTTCATCATTGATTTCCCCATACCCCCAGGTTATATGTTTAAGTCAGGTATTAATAATCTGAAGCTAATGCCAACAAAGGATCACACAGGTACATGTTTGTCTGGATCGACAACAGGAAATGTTCGTAGGGACAACATGTTAAGTTTGTTGGCATTAGTAACAAGATTAGGTAACAGGTAAAGCCATGGTACATCAGGTCAAGTCAGGTAGTATATAGGTATCATGTCATGTCAAGAAGTGCATGGCATCACGTCGTGTAAAGTAATGGTATAACAAATCATGTCAGGGGTGTACAAATGTCACGTGGGTGCTCATAATCAAACTATAGTAAGCATGGGTATACAAAACAAGTATGGGGTACTAATGGAACAATAAAATGGAATATTGCGACGTAGTGTGCAAAATAGGTATAAACTAAGACATATGGATGCATAGTTATCGATTTGGGTTAAGGTTATAATTCCAACATTAATTAAAATACACTTTATCAAATATAGAATGTTAAAATCTCATTAATATGTATTAAATGATCTAGGGATGTAATTGAATATATATATTAGGCTAGATGTATGCAAACGGGTGTCCGATAGGGTATAAACTATTAAAAGGGTACTATGGTCTATGCAACCAAGCACTATGTGATATAAATATGGACGTGGGTACCACGTATGGTAAACTAAAATGCAACATGATATGTTTCAAGTTCTAGATCTAAAATGATATAATGGAACATCGAAATGGAAAAATGGAACTTGTGACATTATATGCAATCTACAGGTTTACTATGCAATTAGATAAGTATAAAATAATATAGATAGCATGTAGCAAGTTTTACTTGCCTCGATAGATCAAGAAACGGGTATACGGAACGTCACACATCGGCGGGAAAAGTCGCGTCGCGCGCACGGTACACGGAACGGATCCAAACAACGCACAAGGTGATCACACGGGTCAGGTACGCTCGCTGGGTTGTCGGGATCGTCGACGGCGTCAGGACTCCGGCGATCTACAGAGGTTTAAAAAATTTTACAGAAAAAGAAAAAAATACAAGAAAGAAAGAATAGCAAGAAGAAGAAGAGAAGGAAGGAAGAACGAGAGAGAGGAGGCTCACTGGGGTTGCACTGGTAACAGGGAGACGAGATGGTGGCGACGAGATCAACGGAGCTCCGGCCAGGTATTGTGCAGGGGTGTGCAGGGTTCTTGGCGGCTAGGGTTTCAGCTAGGGTTTTGTTGTTGGTTTTCTTGGTGCTAGGTTGGTGCAGGGAAGGAGAACAGAGGAGATAGGGAGAGAAGAGGAGATGGGGATGATGGTGGTGGCGAGAGATGATCGGCGGCGAGGGAGGTGTGGTGGTGATGGGTTCCGAGGTGACTTGGGTGTGCAGGTGAAGGGCTCGGGAATGGAAAGAAGAAGAAGGAGATGGAGAGGAGGAGGAAGAAATGAGAATGGAGAAGAGGGTTGAGCTTTGAGGAGGCAGAGGAGACGGCTAGGGTTAGGGTTGAGTTTGCAGTGGGTTTTCCTCGTGGGCTCGGGGGTTTAAAAGAAGAAGAGGGAGGAAAGAAGGAGGGAGGTGACGGTAAGAGAAGGAGGGAGGTGCTCGGATCCCTGGTGAACAGGGATCGCGAGAGGAGTGAGAAACGCGAGAGGAGAGAGAGTCTTGGCGTGTAGCGAGGGAGAGAGAAAGAGAGAAAAAGGATTGGAGTGGGGCCCAGTTGACAGTGAAAAGAGAGAGGGAGAGAGATTCTGATAGGTTAGAGAGTTAGAATTAGGATTTTATTAAAATTTAAAAAGATTTAAATTGGTTTTGGAAAATCTTCTCAGTTGTAAAAAAATATCAGAATAAAATTTAAAAATTGAATAATTGAATTTTTAGCGGGATATAAAATATTTCAAAATGCGTCTGGGTCGGGTCTAAAAATTTAGATTTAAAATACGAAAATTATATGCAGCCTCTAAATTTTAAAATGAATGATTAGATAACTAAAATGCATACCCTCAAGAACGGACGCACATACGTGCGCGTAGCTATCCAAACACGTCCGTTTCACTGAACGGGACGATAACACGATGCGCGGACGCTACCACGGGGTTAGGGGTATCATGCAGGCTATGAAATGCAATTTTAATTTATTTTACGTGATTTAAAATGTTATATGTAAAGTACGCGATGCCAAATAAAAGTCAATCTGCAGTATACCTAAGATGCACGTGTCTATTTAACCAGCCAGGGTAGTCTATAAATATGAATCAAACCGGTTCAAGTAAGCGGGTCGGGTCGAATGCTAAGAAAAATGTAAAATTACTATTCGCACCCAAACACGATAAATAAATAAATAAATAAAATGCCACAAATAAACAAATACGGAAACAGAAATTGGTATAACTGAACTCGGTTGTTACATTATACCCAACCACAAAAAGAATTTTGTCCTCAAAATTCCAAGAACAAGAAAGGATAAACAATCAACACACTACAAGAATAGATGTGGAAACTTCTGCCGGATTTCATCTTCTCGTTTCCAAGTTGATTCTCCATGTGAGCGACTACCCCAAGAAACAAGTACAAGAGGGATAACCTTGTTCTTAAGAACCTTTTCTCTTCGATCCACAATCGACATCGGTCGCTCTTCAAAACTCAAATCTTTACGTACAGTCAGCTCTGAATGATCCAGCACGTGTGTTTCATCTTGAACATATTTACGGAGTTGAGATACATGAAACACGTCATGAACATTCACCAAGGATTGCGGTAACGCCAATCGATAAGCCACTTCTCCAACACGTTCCAAGATCTCAAAAGGTCCAACGAATCGAGGACTAAGCTTTCCTCGACTTCCGAAACGGATCACCCCTCTAGTCGGTGATATCTTCAAGAATACCAAATCACCAACGGCGAACTCTAGAGGTCTTCTTGACGTATCTTCCCAACTCTTTTGTCGGTCTTGTGCTGCTTTCATATGATTCCGGATAGTGTTAACTTTCTCAACTGTTTGCACGATCAAATCCGGTCCCAACAATCTTCGTTCTCCAATATCGTCCTAACAAATAGGCGAACGACACTTGTGACCATATAAAGCTTCGAATGGAGCCATCTGAATAGTTGCCTGAAAACTGTTGTTGTAAGAAAACTCCACTAAATGTAGATGATCCTCCCATGAACCCTTGAAGTCTAACATGCAAGCTCTCAACATGTCTTCAAGAGTTTGGATCGTTCCCTCCGATTGGCCATCTGTCTGAGGATGATAAGCTGTGCTAAATTTCAATCGAGTCCCCAAACTTTCCTGTAAGCTCCTCCAAAAATGTGATAAGAAACGAGTGTCGCGGTCGGACACGATGCTCACCGGTACTCCATGCAATCTTACAATCTCCTACATGTACCATTCTGCCAAAGTTTCTGTTGATTGACCAACCCGAAAAGGGATGAAATGAGCTGCCTTGGTCAATTGATCAACAATCACCCAAACTGCATTGTTGCCTTTCGGACTCCGCGGTAAAGCCGTCACGAAATCCATGGTTATATGTTCCCACTTTCACTGAGGAATCGGAAGTGGTTGCAATAAACCAGGAACCCTTTGATGTTCAGCCTTAACTTGCTGACAAACCAAGCACTTCGCTACAAAGCGGGAAATCTCCCGTTTCATGCCTTCCCACTAGAAATGCTGTCGTATATCTCGGTACATCTTCGTGCCTCCTGGATGTACAGAGTATGCTGAACTGTGCGCCTCCTTCATAATCTCTTCGTGAATATCTCCCTTTGGCACACACAAACGGCTACCATATCGCAACGAACCATCTTCATGGATCAGTAAGTCTGTTCGAAGTCTAGCTTCAACCTGTTCTCGAAACTTTTGCAATCGAGGGTCCTGCAATTGCGCTGCTCTAATATTCTCGATCAACGACGACTATACTTGCAGCTGCATCAACTGTCCCGAAGAATGCGGTTGTAAGTCCTCGTTACCCGTCCCGGTTCTTCCGTGGATGCGGAAATGGTAAAAAACGATTTTTTAGGTGAAGGTAACATGGACTTTAGAATATGATCTTTGCTAAACAAACACCTAGAAAACTAACTACAAGTTTAACTACTATGTTAGGGGGTTATACCTAGGTCTTGAACTCCTTCTCTTCTTGCTCCTTGGAGTGGTTGGATCGGCTCCACCTCGTCGTCTCCTTGTTGTCGAAGAAGGATCCACCCGAAAGCTTCTACCTTGAGCTTCTACCTCAACCGAGAGGAAACTAAAGTGCTTGGCTTGCTAGACCTTATACTCTAGAGTGAGTAGAGAAGTGTTTTTAGGGTTTTATCTCAATGGCTCATGTTTCTCAACTCATGAGACATGAGAGCCTTGAGAGAGAGGAAGATGGAGAGCTTGGATGAGAAAGAATGAGAATGATAGAATGAGCTTGACTTTTTACAACTATGCTCACAAAAGAGAAAAATAATCATGATAATAATAATAATTAAGTATATGTGATTGTTCATATCAATGGCTATTATCATTTCATGCATTTAATGCATTTTGTAAAGAACAACAAGTAAACAAAAGTCATGGCCATGAAATGATGATGGTCAACAAGTCCAAAATAGTCAACCGGTCAACAAAGTCAACAAGTCAACAAAAGTAAAACTTTCAACTCAACCATGGCACAATAATACTTAATTAATATTATTATTAATCATATTTCTTATTCTCATTAGGGTTTAGAAAAGATCAACAGTCAACAACCCTAATGAGAATCCTCTGCCTCTGTCTCTGTCAACCGTGCATACACACCCGCATCCGTGTTCCGAGGAACACGAATACAATGAGATAAAACCAATTCCAAAATATATACTAGGATCTGGCTTAAACCAAAGCCCGCTAGTAATAACTGCCCGGACACCAAACGTGCACAAGTGCGCGGATGTGAACGAACCCTGTCGCAAAACCATGCGACCTCTACTCTGTTTTGCCCAAAGGCGAATAGCTCTCTGTGTGGGACTCTAAAGACTCGACACTACGCTGGCAGTGGGTTTAACCACAGGTCGCAAGCGGTACTAGCTGTACATAACGGTCCCCAGGTAGATGCCGATAAGAAGACTGATGAGGTGAACCTATCCGAACTCCTACTAAGCCTGAATGTGACAATCTCCATACAGTCCGGTTTGTTCGTCTGAGAGTATCGCATGTCGGGCCTAGGGGGCGGTAAACGTCAGTCTCCTAATAGCGGTACAAGTCATGTCGGAGTGTAGCCCAGAACACCCTGAGATAACACTGGAAACGCTACCAGTATATCTCGCTTGCCCTGGCCAGGGACGATTATGTGTAATGGCTCTCCTAGACACAGCGCGATATCAACCCCCAATACCGGAAGAGACGAATCCTGTCTA
Source organism: Agapanthus africanus (assembly GCA_030015575.1). Taxonomy (NCBI): domain Eukaryota; kingdom Viridiplantae; phylum Streptophyta; class Magnoliopsida; order Asparagales; family Amaryllidaceae; genus Agapanthus; species Agapanthus africanus. The sequence goes on along the minus strand of CM057339.1, from coordinate 373,124,420 downwards.
ACCATCACTGCCTCCAAGTGCTTCGGGACTGCACCCAACTACTACCTGTTTACACGACTCATTTGAGCCGTGGTAGGGTAGTAATCTAAGAACAGTGGGAACACACTCAAGGCGAAGTGACAGTGTCAAGTCAGCGGACTAAGCTGTACTCATGTCACCCGGGAACTGTTAACTGACGATAGGTATAATACCAAACCAACAGTTCCCTGCGAGTCCTGTCCAGTGTACTCGTAACCTAATGAGCACGTGCATACTATCTTCAGTACAACGTACTGATGGCTGTGGGACAGACCATCTCCCCTCCTGGGATGAAAAGCGTATACACTAGTCTATTCTGGAGTATCGATGCCCTGTCTCGATAATCCTATGACTAGGGACCTATATAAGGATGTACTTGTAGATTACCCAGCCCCTACTAGTGTGACTGCCATCACAACGCTGGTAATCAAGCAAAGATCCTAATGGCTCCACTAATGTGTATAGGCGATATGCTAAAAGAAACACATGCACACATTAAAGTAGAAACAAACCAAGTAGCATACTACCATTTCGAGCAAGATTGTCTATACAACTGTGAATATCCCAAACTTCCATCAAGTAATATACAAACTAGTATGATACAGTAATGGCCTCTAGGGCATATATACTAACAGCGGTAGCACAACCTCCAAATCAAATCTTCGAAAGTTTTCAATAAGTTCTTTCTGTGCAGTCAATATCTGAATTGCTGGCAACCGACTAAGCGCATCCGGCACTACATTAATTTTCCCCGGATGGTATTTAAGATCTAGATCGTAATCAGCCATCAGCTCCAACCATCTGCGCTGCCTCATATTAAGCTCTTTCTGCGTGAACACATATTTCAAGCTTTTATGATCGGTGAAAACCTCGACCCTTTCGCCCAATAGGTAGTGTCTCCAAATCTTCAAAGCGAAAATCACAGCTTCTAGCTCCAAGTCATGAGTTGGGTAATTCTTTTCATGGGTTTTCAGCTGTCTCGATGCGTACGCTATAACCTTCCCATGCTGCATCAAAATACATCCCAATCCTTTCCCAGATGCGTCGCTGTGAATCATCAATCCTCCGGAATTGTCTGGCACGGTCAGGATAGAAGCGGTTATCAACCTCTGTTTCAACGCCTCAAAAGCTGACGCACACTTATCCTCCCACACAAATGGTACTTCTTTGTGCGTAAGCTTGGTCAAAGGCTCCTCCAGACGAGCAAAGTTTTCCACGAACCTTCTGTAATACCCGGCAAGTCCAAGAAAGCTTCTTATCTCCGCAACATTCTTCGGAATCGGTTAACCTCGAACTACTACAATCTTTTCGGGATCAACGGCGATGCCATCTCCAGACACGACATGTCCCAAAAACTTCACTTTTTTCAGCCAAAACTCGCACTTTCTCATCTTCGCATACAATTTTTCTTGCTTCAACGTCTGCAGTGCGATCTTCAAGTGTTCAGCATGCTCTTCAATACTCTTGGAGTAGACCAGAATATCATCAATGAACACCACTATAAACTGGTCCAAGAATGTGAAAAGATTCGGTTAATTAAGTCCATGAATATTGCCGGTGCATTCGTTACTCCGAAGGGCATCACTAAATACTCGTAATGTCCATACCGAGTTCGGAACGCCGTCTTGCAAATATCTTCTGTTTTAACTCGGACCTGATGATATCCGGATCGCAAATCCAGTTTCAAGAATACCCTCGCGCCACTGAGCTGCTCAAATAATTCGCCAATACGAGAGATCGGGTACTTGTTCTTAATAGTCACCCGGTTTAATTCTCGATAATCGATGCATATCCTTCTTGTGCCATCTTTCTTCTTAACTAGAAGAACTGGAGCTCCCCAAGGCGAGTTACTGCTGCGAATCCAACCCTTCTCAAGTAATTCAGCAACCTGCTTCTTGACTTCTTCCAACTCCACTGGTGCCATTGGATAGTACGCTTTAGAGACTGGCGCTGCACCAGGAACAAGATCAATCTTGAACTCCACATCTCGCTTTGGCGGTAAACCCGATATGTTTTCAAACACGTCCATGAAATCTCGAACAACAGCTGGCGCTTCATCTTTAGCAACCTCCATCGACGAAAGAACACAATTTGTCAGCCTAGCCCAAAACTCGACTGGCCCGACAGAACTGCTTCCTCCGGTAAAGATAAACTCTGTGTCACGACCCGAAAGAGCACGTGACTGACCCTTGTACCATATGAAGTCTATAGGACCCCATCTGATCCAAGTAAGCCAAAAGCCCAGAAATCTAAAACCATTTTAAGGAGTAAATAAGGAAAACTGGTTTTAAGAAGTAAAGAAATCATGTTTTGAAAATCAAAGTTTTTAAATAATTAGCCGAGTATGCATTTTTAAAATGTGTAACTTTTCCTGAAAATTTCGGCAGAGTTTCCTTTGTAAAAACTGGCCCCGAACGGGGTACAACAAGAACAATATATATGAAATGATAAAAGGCATCCCCAAGCGAGAGCTAGCTCTTCGTCAATCGACGGTCACAACCACGCAAGCAATAATAATATACAACGCCAAAGGGCGAGGATCAAAACCCAAAAAGAAACTCAAAACAGCCAGAAAACCATAATACTACAAGCGCGGCTCTAAGGTCGAAATAATACATCACTGTCACTAAGTCTGAAACAATATACAAGTTTTGGTTGATGGAATGACTAGATACAACTGAAAGTACATGTACAAGGGTGGTTCTGATGCAAAAGAACCCACCTACCAACGCAAGTCACCCATATGGAAGCAGTGCCAGAAATGCCGCTATGGAATCTGTACGGCAAAAACCTGAAAGAACTGTGGCACAACGGGGGTGAGTTGCCAACTCGTGAATAGAAAATATCTACACGCAGAAATCGAATGTATGACCCATCCTAGGTCAAAACGATCAGATATATATATATAAACCTCAATATGAACAAGTCTGAAGTATCCTAAACTGGCAATGTAATCTCTATACATGAGTGTAGTGCCCAGTGCTCGTGCCAGTGCCTCAGGTAATAGCATATCATAAATGTGAGGTATGATCAATGAAATCAATCTGCATGTACGTGGATCCCGTCCACCCGTCACCCAATGACAATAACCATCATGCATGTAAATATCATCAGCATATGCATGGAAATATGAGGATATAAACCACCTGTGTCCCTCGCGACACGTCAAAATCATGGAACCGGAGTGCCCAGCATCGACACTCGAAAACATCATGAAAACTGTGCCCAGCATCGGCACGTAAATCCTCATATATCGGGCTCCGTTAGTCCGGACCAGCCCACGGGCTCCGTCTGCGGAATCGGCCCTCGGCCCCAGCAGTACGCCCATATCCATCTATCGACTCCGGTCGGTATCCTCCGGATAACCGCCAGGTCCAACCAATCACCGGTAGGTACTCGTCCGCCTCCAGGCTTAATCGGCAAAGTCCTTCGATCATCTTGCCGAGGGGAACCATACCGGGTCCACCATGTACCCGCAATCGGCTCGTCCACTCCTCGAATCGGGTTTCACATGTCGCTCTCAGCACCGAGAAAACACATGGTAGACGCACTGAAATATCATATCAAGGGTAACCGGGTTTTTAAAGCAATGCCATATTCTCTTTTGAAATACCCACGGTTCCCAAATCCAGAAATATCATGGAAATAGCAACTCTCAATGCGTATAATCCGAAAACATGATGTATGTGACATGTAAAAGAAATGTAAGCATATCAGTCTATCATGCAAGAATCATATTCTGAATGCAATAGTACTACAGTGTAGTGATATGGCAATTATCGATGATGAAGTGTGTGAGGCGGAAAACAGTGTACGTGGAACATACGCATCATCGATAATGGTGCTGGTGTCCTAGCAGCATGACTGTAATATATCAACAACACAAGCGATGCAATGCAAAAAGCATGAATATGCGGAATCGAATAATCAACGCAACAGTAAAGAATCTACCTCAAAAACTATATCATGCAGCCTTGCCTTTTGAAATAAGACGAATCGGGATTTTCGGTAAAATAAGGGCCACGGTGTTTTAAGAACAGATGCTACGTTTGAAAATATCCGTAGAATCCCTTTTGCCTATCTTTAAAATATCCCCGATTCGTTAGTTTTGAAAAAGGTATGACTCGGGTCTAGTCTACGCCTACTATGCGAACTACAGACCCAACTATCAAGCCAATCGGGAGGGATATGAAAACCACCTAAATCTGAGTCGATATACACATATATATACAATAGTTGGTGATCCCGCCTCAATAGTATCACGTACGATACAGTATATCTTATAACATCCTCGAGTCATGAGTACGGATCTAACATCAATATAAAGCTCGTACGGTAAATCGTCGTACGACATCCCAATAGCTGGGTACGGGTCAATATCACATTCATCTCATCATATATCATGTATCACTACCATCATATCACATAGTCTAGGGTACAAGTCTAAGTCTAGTACCATCGATACCATCTATATAAATATGAATGCGGGTAAAACACATGCCCAAAGGCCCGCTAAAAACATCATGTCGCATCTCAAATACGAACTCTGTCATATCGCTGAATCTCACGGCCTCAAACCTCATCGACTCATCTCAATCCCACGTATCATCCTCAAATCCCGTATATGAACACATAGTCCCATACCCATGTGTATATATACACACCTCCATATGCGCACAGATAAAAGAAGGAATGCATGCAAGTATATGCGTACGTGTATATGTGGGTGCAACCACTAATCTAGGGTTTCGCACTATACTAAAAACCAATACATCCTTGTCATCAATAAACTTAAACAGCACATAATAAATATACGTGTGTATACGTATTCTTATACATCACCACGGACTGCGGGGGTGCTATACGCCATCCACCCGACTTCTCCCCGTAGATATAAATCTACTCACCTTGCTTCTCATGTGCCGATACCGATGTCACCATCTTCATCTTCTTCTCCTCAACATCACGTAAGGTACCTACAAGTATATCACAACGCTAAAGCACATGAAAATCACATCGGAAACCAAAATAGCACACGCTACTCGCATAGGTAAAAACCTATCGTCTCGCATGTAAACACGATCAATATCCACTTGTCGTTGACGTCCAAACGCCACCCGACAGAAACGAATCACCAAATACCAAAATTCATGCTAAAACAAGTCGTAAATCATGCGCCAACTCATGAAAATCAACCCAGATTTTACCCTAATTGGAACCAGACAAAATTGCACATACCAAGGGTCAAGTTAACTGGAAATAGGGCCATGCACCAAAAACGAGGCAAAACCCTCCTGCTCTAGCCGCAATTTGTGGGCAGATTGGATTTATTTGCGGTCGGGAATTGGAGTTGGGGGCTAGGGTTTGGTGTGGTGGTTCCAGGGTGCCTGCACATTTCACTGTCAACTCAATTTTATTTTAGGGGTTCCGGGGTGATAGTAGATTCCAAAACACACTCGTAGAAATACAGTTTTCCCCGATATCGATTCACTAAATCCGTATTCTGGGTTTAACTCCCAGGTCTGGTCCAAAGTAACATCACTAACAGGATTCTAAGGTCACAACAAGTTTCAATTTCACTTAACAACTCAAATTTACCCTAATCCTCTCTAGGGTTGTCCAAAGTGCACAAAACTTCGTCGAAACGACATCAAACTTTAAAAGAGGCTTAATCACTAGAAATGATACAACAGTTGTGAAGGAATTACCTCCATAGAAACTCATGAATTCTCAACAGCACCAAATCACAAACTTTCTTGGTCCAAATGGTTGCTTGAGGGCTTGTGCACATTTTTATTGAAGGGAAGATGGGGTTTTGGAGTGATTTTTGTGTTGTTTTGGAGGCTTGGAGAGGGGAGGGGATTGTGGACAGCAGCTGCAGCAACACTTGAAGGGGGAGAGAGGAAATGGTGGAGGAAATGGAGAAGTGCCAAGTCAAAGAAGACCCCATACCCTCCCTCTCTTTCTACCTACTATCATATTCTAATCAAATCTCTTTTCTTTTCTTTTTTCTAAACCTCTCAAAAACCTTCTCCTAAGAATAGTGAACCCAAAACAAAGCCATGGTAAGAATAATGTAACACAAGTCCAAAATGATATGTGCATGTTTTGCACAAAAATGCCAAAAATCCGATTAGCGATTTTTAATCGCGATTAGCACTAAATTAGCATATAACTAATCATAAAAACTTAAAAATGGCATAATTCCATAAAATACCCTATTTTAGAATTTTCCATAATTTTTCCAACTTTTTCTCCATTTATCGATATTTAATTATACCGAAATATTAAAATATTCATTAAAATAATATTAAAATATAAAAATTCCCAAAAATAATATTTGATTATTTGGAAATGTTACACTCTGGATGTCCGGAAATCTGGAAAATTACTTTCTTTGCCCCACAATCAATGTGAGCGTGGAAAGTGCCGAGAAAATCCATTCCCAAGACGACTTCATAGCTGCCCGTATCAATCACCAAGAAATCTGCAAATAGCTCCCGTCTGCAAACAATAACTGCACAATCCTTACATTCTCTAGTAGATATGATCTTCCCATTCCCAGTGTATATGTCCCAGAAACTAGATAGAGTCGTGCAAGTAATCGAGTGTGTAGCAATAAACTTGGACGATATAAAACAATGGGATGCACCAGAATCGAATAACGCTAATGCGGGAAAACCATGAACAAGTAGAATACCTGAAACAACTTCTCCTGAAGCCTTAGCTTTCTCAGCCGTCAGGGTAAATGCTCGAGCTTGATTGGGTCCCTGAGTCAGCTGCTTCTGTCCCTGAAACGGTTTCTGCGGTGGCTTCTGAACATCATCCTTCGTGCGAAGCTTCGACGGACAAGTGTTGATAGTATGATCCGCCGATCCACAAACCAAACAGAGTCCCTGCCTCCTTCGACAATCTCTTTGCACGTGTCCAGGTAAATGGCAGTAGTCACAAATCACGGTCCTCCTTTGATCAACAACAACAGGCTTCTTCATCGGTGTTACGCCACGACGGTTCACCGGAATACCTCTACATCCATGCGCTCGGTTCGGTGCAAATACCGGCTTCCGCACTGTAACTGCTGGCTGCTGAGTACTCCCAGTCTTCATAGATAGGCTCTGCTGCTCTCGGGCCGCTGTAAGTACTTGTGAGAAAGTGGTCAAACCCAGGGAGACAATCAACCTCTGGATGTCCACATCCAAACTGCACATAAACCTCCTTGCCCTATCAGCATCGTTGGTAACCAAAGGTCCAGCGAATCTACTGAGCCGCGTCCACTCAGCTGCATGTACATCCACAGGTGCGCCGTTCTACTTCAAATTGATGAACTTTTCTTCCATTTCTTCCCGTGCAGTCCGCGGGAAGAACTTCTCCAAGAAACTCTTCGAAAAATCAGCCCAACTGATCGGCTTGGGCAAGCGGGTCTCTTCCACAAGCCACCATTCACGGGCGTAGTCCACCAACTGGATGCATACCATATCCACTCTCTTATCTTCTGGGATCTGTGCCGCAACAAGTAAATTCTCCGTGTCAACCAGCCACTGCTCCGCTGGCAACGGCTCCTCCAAGCCAGTAAAAATAGACGGACCCAATCTCCTGAAATCCACTACGGTTCCCACACGATCCACTGGTTTGGCCACAACAGTGTTCACGAACTGCTGAACGGTCTGCAAACCTTCCTGAAAAGATTCAGCTTGCTGCTGGATCAGCTCGGTCTGTCGCTTTTGGTTCTCCAACATCCCATGTATTACTCCAAGCATAGCGGCTTCGTCAACACGCCTTTGGTACGTTTTCGGATTCTTGTCTGCCATGTTCCTAAAATCAAAGCACCCAAAAGGATTAGCATGATAACAGATTCAAAATATAGATCAAGGATATGAATCAAGGCTAGAACTCCAAGTTACTTAAATAGAGTATTGCATTGTAACCATGCCGCGGTATCATAGCTACAATCACATAACTCTACCCAAGTCACCTAAGTTCTAGAGATAACAAAAAAAACCAGGTTTCGAGTCGATATGCAAAAGAGGTTTGCATATCGTAAAAGTATGATCAGGAGGAGGTTAAGATTCAAAAATGGTAAGACGGTAAGATGGCAGGACATGTTTCCTAATCATGAGTATTCTGATTCGTGTATTGGGTCCAATACCCAACTACAAAAGAATCAAACTCGATTAACCTATAACCTATGGCTCTGATACCAAAAGAACCATGTCACGCCCCGCTTCCCAGAGTACGCTAAGATATGCATGTGATATAGCCAACCATGCTACCTGTGGATAGGAAATATCCTTCCACAGTCACATTACGGCTGTAGAGATATCAAGAACAATAATAAACTATCTAATACATGTCCATAAGCCAGAATAAAATGAGTCAAGAATAAAATAATGCGGAAGCAAGAGATCCAATACAAGAATAAACTGGAATGTACATCCCATAATGCGGGCTCACATCAGGAATGAAAATACTGAAAGTAAAAAAAAATTAACTAACTACTAGCAAGTCCTCACTGCTCAGCCTGCTGACTGAAATACTCCTGCTCGGCCTGCAACAAAGGTAAAGAATCTGGGCCATGCAAAACCCAGACATCAGTGCATCATAATATCAAGCAATACAATAAACAGGGATAGCAATACATGCAGGTATGAGTATAAATGGTAAAACAGGTATAACAGTGGTATAAGTGAGGATAGTGAGGGTAACGTATAGTGAATAATCTAAACTGGTCTATTTGGTTAACTATTCTCAAGTCTTTGAAATCAATTTGATGAATCATCGATGTAACTCAATAGTATCCCGTGCGTGCCGGGGATCACGGTGAAGATTCTCGGGCTGAATCCGAGACGTGCCGCTTGGCAGTAAAAGGGTAGTATGTAACGATGAGTGATGTCAGCAGCATCACCCCGGGGCTGGCCTAGCCCGTAAAACTGATCAGTAAAGGTATCGAACTGTCGAGTTACAAGTCAGGTTTCATCATTGATTTCCCCATACCCCCAGGTTATATGTTTAAGTCAGGTATTAATAATCTGAAGCTAATGCCAACACAGGATCACACATGTACATGTTTGTCTGGATCGACAACAGGAAATGTTCGTAGGGACAACATGTTAAGTTTGTTGGCATTAGTAACAAGATCAGGTAATAGGTAAAGCCATGGTACATCAGGTCAAATCAGGTAGTATATAGGTATCATGTCATGTCAAGAAGTGCACGGCATCACGTCGTGTCAAGTAATGGTATAACAAATCATGCCAGGGGTGTACAAATGTCACGTGGGTGCTCATAATCAAACTATAGTAAGCATGGGTATACAAAACAAGTATGGGTTACTAATGGAACATTAAAATGGAATATTGTGACGTAGTGTGCAAAATAGGTATAAACTAAGACATATGGATACACAGTTATCGATTTGGGTTAAGGTTATAATTCCAACATTAATTAAAATACACTTTATCAAATATAGAATGTTAAAATCTCATTAATATGTATTAAATGATCTAGGGATGCAATTGAATATATATATTAGGCTAGATGTATGCAAACGGGTGTCCGATAGGGTATAAACTATTAAAAGGGTACTATGGGCTATTCAACCAAGCACTATGCGATATAAATATGGATGTGGGTATCTCGTATGGTAAACTAAAATTCAACATGATATGTTTCAAGTTCTAGATCTAAAATGATATAATGGAACATCGAAATGGAAAAATGGAACATGTGGCATTATATGTAATCTACAGGGTTACTATGCAATTAGATAAGTATAAAATAATATAGATAGCATGTAGCAAGTTTTACTTGCCTCGATAGATCAAGAAACGGGTATACAGAACGTCACACGTCGGCAGGAAAAGTCGCGACGCGCGCACGGTACACGGAACGGATCCAAACAACGCACAAGGTGATCATACGGGTCAGGTACGCTCCCTGGGTTGTCGGGATCGTCGACGGCGTCAGGACTCCGGTGATCTACAGAGGTTTAAAAAATTTTACAGAAAAAGAAAAAAATACAAGAAAGAAAGAATAGCAAGAAGAAGAAGAGAAGGAAGGAAGAACGAGAGAGAGGAGGCTCACTGGGGTTGCACTGGTAACGGGGAGACGAGATCAACGGAGCTCCGGCCAGGTATTGTGTAGGGGTGTGCAGGGTTCTTGGCGGCTAGGGTTTCGGCTAGGGTTTTGCTGTTGGTTTTCTTGGTGCAAGGTTGGTCCAGGGAAGGAGAACAGAGGAGATAGGGAGAGAAGAGGATATGGGGATGATGGTGGTGGCGAAAGATGATCGGCGGCGAAGAAGGTGTGGTGGTGATGGGTTCCGAGGTGACTTGGGTGTGCTGGTAAAGGGCTCAGGAATGGAAAGAAGAAGAAGGAGATGGCGAGGAGGAGGAAGAAATGAGAATGAAGATGAAGGTTGAGCTTTGAGGAGGCAGAGGAGGCGGCTAGGGTTAGGGTTGAGTTTGCAGTGGGTTTTCCTCGTGGGCTCGGGGGTTTAAAAGAAGAAGAGGGAGAAAAGAAGGAGGGAGGTGCTCGGATCCCTAGTGAACAGGGATCGCGAGAGGAGTGAGAAACACGAGAGGAGAGAGTCTAGGCGCGTAGCGAGGGAGAGAGAAAGAGAGAAAAAGGATTGGAATGGGGCCCAGTTGACAGCGAAAAGAGAGAGGGAGAGAGATTCTGATAGGTTAGAGAGTTAGGATTAGGATTTTATTAAAATTTAAAAAGATTTAAATTAGTTTTGGAAAATCTTCTCAGTTGTAAAAAATATCAGAATAAAATTTAAAAATTGAATAATTGAATTTTTAGCGGGATATAAAATATTTCAAAATGCGCCCGGGTCGGGTCTAAAAATTTAGATTTAAAATACGAAAATTATATGCAGCCTCCAAATTTTAAAATGAATGATTAGATGACTAAAATGCATACCCCCAAGAACGGACGCACGTACGTGCGCGTAGCTATCCAAACACGTCCGTTTCACTGAACGGGACGAGAACACGATGCGCGGACGCTACTACGGGGTTAGGGGTATCATTCAGGTTATGAAATGCAATTTTAATTTATTTTATGTGATCTAAAATGTTATATGTAAAATACGCGATGCCAAATAAAAGTCAATCTGCAGTATAGCTAAGATGCACGTGTCTATTTAAACAGCCAGGGTAGTCTGTAAATATGAATCAAACCGGTTCAAGTAAGCGGGTCGGGTCGAATGCTAAGAAAAATGTAAAATTACTATTCGCACCTAAACACTATAAATAAATAAATAAATAAAATGCCACAAATAAACAAATACGGAAACAGAAATTGGTATAACTGAACTCGGTTGTTACATGATACCCAACCACAAAAAGAATTTTGTCCACGAAATTCCATGAACAAGAAAGGATAAACAATCAACACACTACAAGAATAGATGTGGAAACTTCTGCCGGATTTTATCTTCTCGTTCCTATGTTGATTCTCCATGTGAGCGATTATCCCAAGAAACAAGTACAAGAGGGATAACCTTGTTCTTAAGAACCTTTTCTTTTCGATCCACAATCGACATCGGTCGCTCCTCAAAAGTCAAATCTTCATATACAGTCAGCTTCGAATGATCCAGCACGTGTGTTTCATCTCGAACATATTTACAGAGTTAAGATACATGAAACACGTCATGAACATTCGCCAAGGATTTCGGTAACGCCAATCGATAAGCCACTTCTCCAACACGTTCCATGATCTTAAAAGGTCCAACGAATCGAGAACTAAGCTTTTCTCGACTTCCGAAACGGATCACCCCTCTAGTCGGTGATATCTTCAAGAATACCAAATCACCAACGACGAACTCTAGAGGTCTTCTCGACGTATCTTCCCAACTCTTTTGTCGGCCTTGTGCTGCTTTCATATGATTCCGGATAGTGTTAACCTTCTCAACTGTTTGCACGATCAAATCCGGTCCCAACAATTATTCCCCTCCGAAAGACGTGGCGGAGACGCGGTGGGCGTCTTGCCTGAAATTCGGGGCAGATGCTATTTGGTTTTATCTGTCCACCTCTCCGAAGATGCCAAGTTGATTTATGGCACCGTGTATCGGAGGTTTAGACGGATGCGGCCGATGTAGCAGACTTCGTCAGATTCCCCCTCGCTTGAGGGGTTTTTGATTGTGGGGACGCTCTTCCCTGCAGGCGCAAGCCCCAATAGTTAATTACGCTACTGCATAGCGGTAGCCACTTTCTCCTTCTCCAGATGTTCACTTCGCGTCCTGTGTGTTTGTTTTGTTTGTGGTTGCCCGTGGATTGTATACGGAGACTAAATGATGCCGTCGCTCGTAGGACATGGATTAGTCCAAATCCGTGTTTACTTAGATTTGGGTTTGGTGTTTTAGTTTAAGGATACGTTAGCCATATTGAGGCTAAGATCAACTTAAACTTTTGTTAAGGATACGTTAGCCTAATCTCCAGTCTAAGATCAACTTAACGGGATCGTTTGGATCCGACAAGAGAGCAATTAGCTCTATTATTTAGTTTAATGACGTTGCGGTCGATTTCCAATTTAGGGACATAGTGGCCCAATACCAGTTTAAGGACATAGTGGTCCATCTCCAGTTTAGGGACATGGTGGTCCAATACCAGTTTAAGGACATAGTGGTCCATCTCCAGTTTAGGGACGTGGTGGTCCATCATTCCCATTTGGGGACGAGCATTAGTTTAAGGAAATTTCGGTCCAACATTCCCATTTTGGGACGAATATTAGTTTAAGGACGTTTCGGTCCACGAGTTTAAGGACCCCGCAGTCCGTATCGATGTGTGGTTGTCGGGACTCGTCACCTCTCTGACGTCGTTGAAGGATTACAACGATAGGTGTCAGAGGAGTTCGGAGATGTACCCTTGAACCAGATATAAATTGATTTAGGAGAGCAGTCTTGCTCAGTCAATTCAATTTGAGGACTTACGGCCATGATTGGGCTAAGTCCAGTTGAGAAATGTTCAACCTTTTTATTTATCTTTGGTCTATTAGGCCTGTGCTAGGGCTTTGCCCCTTTTTAATAATGCACTGCATTTTATTCTGGCCTGCTATACCTTTTTGATTTGGGCTCAGTCCCTTTTTAAATGATGCAGAGCATCTATTTTGGTTTGGGCTCTGCCCTTTTTAAAATAATGCATTGCATTTTATTAGGCCTGTTAGGCCTTTTTAATTGGGCTCGGCCCTTCTTTTCAATAATGCAGTGCATTAATTATCTGACAGTGGTCATGTGTCCTGTCAGGCGCTTTGCGCTAATTAATAAGCGCAAGCGCATGTGGAGGTGACATGTGTCGCGCTCTGGTGAGCGCAAGCGCAGTTAGCGCAGTGCGCTGTGTTGCTGCGCTGCTGACACGTGACACGCTCTGGTGAGTTGCACCAATTCTAGAGAGCAATGCTCTATATTAAAAGCGCATAGCGCAAGTGGTTCTGGCACTGACATGTAGCGCTCTCTCGTGGCTTGCGCCAACCCAGGAGCGCAACAGTGCAGATTTTCAAGTGCAAGGCACTGTTTTAATTATCTTGATCCAATTTTGGATTGAAGAAAAGAATCTTTAAGATTCCAGAACCAATGGTTCATAAAAAAGTGCAAGGCAATGTTATTATTTAGTTTTTATTGAAGATCATTGATCTTGTTCTTAGATCAATGATCTATTCAGAAGAAGTTCTTCTTGAATAAAGCATTTTACCTTTTTTGTTCTTGAGTTTTTCTCACAATCTTTCAAAGTTCTCTCTGCTTTGTTTTTTTTGAAGTTCTTGATGTTCTCAATCTTGATCTCTTTTGAATTAGGGTCTAGGGGTCTTTATATAGTGCCCATAAATTTGTTAAGTTTGTTATAGAGATCATTCTCTTAGTGATTTGGGGAATTTTCCCCACCGTTGGATCTTTGATCCAAGGGCTTCTGTTTTACAGAAGACAATCTTTTTGTTTTAACAAGAACAGAAGAATCTTACTAGAATTTTAATTCTGTTTGGCGCAAACGCCCCAGCGCTTGACACGTGCGCGCAGCGCAGAGCGCAGCGCGACTGCGCTAGCGCAACTGCGCTGACACGTGTCGCGCAGCGCAGAGCGCAGCGCGACTGCGCTAGCGCAACTGCGCTGACACGTGCCGCGCAGCGCACAGCGCAGCGCGACTGCGCTTGCGCCACTGTGCTGACATGTGTCGCTCAGCGCAGTGCTTGCGCAACTGAAGCGTTGCTTCCTTTAATTTTGTTTTAAATAGAGCCTTGCTCTGATTGGGCGCGCTGCCTCGGGCTCTGCGCTCTCTGCGCTGGCGTGCCTGATTTTGACATGTGGCGCCCTGCGCGCAGCGCAGATGATCTGAAGCGTTGCTTCATTTTTTTTGAATTTTTGAAATTTAAACAGAGCTTTGATCTGATTGGGGGAAACAAATGCCCCCTCACTGTTGCGCTCACGTGGCGCGCACGTGAGTGCAGCGGTGGCAAGATCTTAGCTGTTGGATCAACGGGTGAGTTGAAGGGGCGCATGCACCTATAAATAGGACCCTTGGTCCTTAGTAAATGTTTTACTATTTTCAAGAATCTTGATTTTCAGAGCCTTGCTCTTGTTTAAGAATTTTAGAGCCTTGCTCTTGTTTCTTTCCAAGAACTCCAGAGTTCAAAACCTAGAATCATTTTAGGTAAAATTTAAATTAAATTGAATTAAATTTAATTAACAGAGCCTTGCTCTTATAGATCTTTGATCTAAAGAAAAACCCCTTTGGGGTTTCACCAACAGAGCCTTGCTCTCAAGAGTTCATAGATCTACAGAGATCTTTTCTTATGGGTTTTAACCCATGAACAGAGCTTTGCTCTTGGATCAAATGTAGATCTTTTTGATCTGAAAATGAAGAACTCCTAAGAGTTTTCATGGATCTTTAAAATCCCTAAATTTTTTTAATCTTTAGAAGTTTAAAGAAAATTTTTCTTTTTAATAAATTTTCTCATCATTACCACAGAGTTAGGCTCTTTTAAGGAATTTTATTCCCTTGAGACCAGAGTTTGACAAGTGTCACCCTGTGACAGAGCTTTGCTCTGAAAGAGGAGATTTTCTCCTTGTCTCTAGGGATTTTATTAATGAGAATATTCTCTTGGGGATTAATTTACAGTCTCATCCAATGATGGGGTTGTCCTATTACCTGATGCACTGTCGTCCAGATTTTGTGGGTCCCCATTTGGTCCCCTACCCACTGCATTGCAGTGTGGTGTAAATTTTTAAAATGCCAAGCGTTGGAATTACAACACTGACGGCTAATTTTGTCCCTCCGCAGGAAACATTTCTTTTGATACCTCATTCCCATTTGTTCGTTCGGAGGGAGGATTCCCCAAAGCACCCATAGACCGTGAGGTCCTAGCGATGATCAGGGATCACGATCCGGAATATAGGAATCTTCACCTTTGGGGGTCGTGGTACAACCAAATTATCATCGGTCGACAGAGCTTTTCATGCGCAGTACCATCGGAGCCCATTACGGCGATCCACTATGCCAGCCCACCCCCGGTGCAGTATGCCGTGGAGATGGTCAATTGGACTTCAAAGGGCCTTCTTCATCCTGCTATAGATGCAATTCCGGTTCAGCCTCCTATGGTTTTGGATATCCTGGGACGCCGTATTTGTCAAGGTGAGGCGCGACCTTGGGGGCAATCATATAACATAGGTCTGATCCCCCGCCATCCGATCGGCTATCTCCCATGGGCTCGCTACATTTTGTCAGCGAAGAAGTCGCAGTTGATAAGGCTAGGGTTGTACACTGCGGTTTACGTTTCCCTCTTCCAATATCCCACGCTTCCCACCTGGTGGTTTAAGGCCTTTTTGGAGCAATGGAACATCCCTACTCACACTTTCCTCGCAATGGACCGGGAAGTGTCGATTTCTTTGGAGGAATTCACAGAGGTCTCCGGCTTACCGGTTATAGGGGAGCACTATGAGGAGCTGCTTCCTATAGACGAATATGTCTTCGGTGCTAAGCCGGAAATAAGGGGCCTCACTCCAGAGAATGCTGTTCAACATCAATTTCTAAGTTTGATCAAGGTGTTGAACATCTACGAGGCCCTTTTTATCGAACGTGGGAGCCGTGGGGTCAGTTTCGAGGATTTCATCTCCCGATTCCTTTACCCAAACGTTCTCTCGGCAGAAGCTGCTAAGTTCGCTACTCTTGATGAACCTTTCGGTTTAGGTTTGGACAACCTACCAGTGAAGGAGGTAGATCAAATGGGCTTTTTCCTTCCTAACTCTCCGGTTATCTCTTTTGCGGAGGTTGCAGCCGCTGGGATGGACGAGGAAGCTTTCTTCTTAGGATTTCTTGGGCTATGGCTGAGTTGGTTTGCGCTCCCGATGCATTCTCGCCACATGCGGCCCTCTGTCTTTTACCTAGCTCACCGGATGACCATTGGGGTAAAAGTGGCCGTTGGGATCGCCGGCTTGGCACACCTGTATCACGGCCTTAGTCAACGGCGGATGCTAATGAGCCTGGGATACTACACGTGATCTTCCCGATGCACTACTTCGTATCATGGATTGAGCTACATACATTGGACGTCTTCGGTATGCACAAAAGGCCCTCGTTCTATGACAGGTGCAGCTTCCCTCGAATTATACGACTGATCGACGCCTCAATTGTGACTCCATCGCCATGGAATACCAGGGGTTTGCTCCTTCGCCCCCACACCATTGGAGACGGGATGTCTTTCATTGACAAAGTGCTGACCATTGGAAAGGCGTCTACCACCACAGTGCGGCCATTGCAAGACACTTTCAAAGATGGGGCCTCAGTTTTGACGGCCCGGGAGACCCTCCATCTATATTCTATCAGACCGGGCTTCCTGGTGTTTAGGCACAACAGTGCGGCGCTTTTCATGAGATACAACCCGCATCGTTTCGCCCAACAACTGAGCTACAATTAAGAGGTGCCATTGGAGGCTTTCTTACTGGAACCTGCTGCTACTGAAGAAGGGATGGAGAGCGCGCTGCATCACTTCATGCGTCTGAATACGGGTTCTCATTTTTTCATCAGCGAGTCGGCTTGCGCCCCACGACTCCTCAATATATATACAGAGTGGTACAATCATTCGACGGGCGCCGTTATAAAGGAAGAAGAGCGATTGCTGGTCGACCGTAAGGGTGTGCCTCCCGGCAGCGACCGCAAAGCTCCTCTGGTGCCAAGGACCCCCGTAGTTCCTCCGCTGAAAGATTCTAGAGCCGGACCACCGCGTATGCAGAGTCCTCCAAGCGGATTGCCGCTTCCTGATACTGCGGATGCGCCACCAGCGCCCTGTGCTCTAGTGGAGACGGTAGTTGTGGCTTCGCCGGAGTCTGGTGTGGGCACGGACATTGGGACCCGCCGCCCCAAGGTGCCTGCAAAGCGCAAGTCGATCCAGGGTGCACCCAGGGCTAGTGGGCAGAAGAGGAAGAAGAAGTCGCTCTTCTCAGCTGACGTTGCATTCGGTCAGGAACCTCACGCTCCCTATAGCGAGGGCTTGGGCGAGTACGGGACCAATAGAGGATTGGTTATGCCACCAGATGACACTGATCTGGCGGCCGCCATCTCAGCTTCAGAGCGATTGGAAAGGCACGACGCATGGCTAGCTAGGCTTGCACAATTGGGTAATTACTAGTCGCATTTTTTATTGCATCGTACTTTTATCTTTGTCTTTGACTAATGCTTTTCCTTTCTTTTTCTTCAAACAGGCATCACCACTGAAGAAGCCATCGCTACTTCCCTCAAGACTTTTCAAGAGGAAGAACGACTCAGGGCATCCTTAGGCCTCTGTACGTTTCGATTCATTAAGTCTTTATTCTCCTTTTGTTATGGTCGATCTGACCCTTTCTTTTCCTCATCATAGGAACCACAATGCCGGTCCCGTAAAGTGTCGTAGAGACTCTTCCTGGGCCAGCCACTGATGTTTCGGCCTCTTCAGGGATACTGCGAGAGACCCGACTTGAAGAGCCGATGAGAGATGCCTTGAAGGCTTTGGAGGCAACTCTAAACGAGGACGACGACACCTTGATGAAGGAAGCGTCGAAGAGGTCCGTCGCGACAGCCCGGGAGGAGAGGAAGCGGTTGAGGTGCGAGGCGAAGGCACGCAGGGCTGCTTGGCGGTGGGAGCGGGCCCAAGCACCATCCCTCATGCTGATACTCCCTCGGAAGAGCCCCCGGTCGCTTTGTCTACAGCTCACAGACATGCGGTGCGCGCAAATAGGGAGGCTAACGATAAGTCCACCTCAGGTAATGTATCTTTCAAAATTTTGTTGTAAGAATTATAAACCTGTCGGTTCTTATATATCTTGTCCTGCAGGGCCAAGTCCAACCGAAGGGGAAGCGGAGACCGTCGAACCTAAGGGGACAGAGGAAGAGGCACCGGCCGAACCCGAGTTGACGGTGGGCAACGTCGCCGGGGTTGCTGAGCCTGAGCTGGGGGCTGACGGAGCTGCACCAGAGAAGGTCGTTGATGCCGAGCCTGAGGTGGCGGCAAATGAGACGACTGCTATAACTGAGACTGGGGCAGCGGCGGACGAGGCGCCTGAGGCCGGCGACCCCATGGTGACGGCGGATGAGACAATGGCGACCGCCGAGCCCGAGGGAGTAGCGGGTGAGGCGGGCATGATTCCTAAGGACGAGCCGATCGCTCTTTCTCAAGAGTCTGGCAATGCTCCGATCATTGCTCTCCCCGCTCACGGTCCTCCACCATCTCCTGGGCTCGCGAACACGACGACAACCCCCGTAGAGTCTGGTGATGAGGCCACGGGAGGTGGACTCGTATTAATGGAGGAGGGAGACGCCTCCATTTCGGCTGGCGGCTCATCGGGTAAATTTCGAGTTATTGTCCCCCCCTTTTTTTATATCTTGCGATCCTTTTTGACAAGTTTATCTTTGTTTTTAACGCAGGTGCGGCCAGTGCCGATGCTCCATTGCTCGAGGGAGCGCCGTCAACTACTGCCTTGGCGGTGGTCACCTCTCAGCCTTCCCTTGTACCATCAAAGATGTTGGAAGGTATGGATTTGCAACCCATTAGTTTTATCTTTCAGCCGCATAATTTATGTACTAATGTCGTACTATTGCGTCTTTTCAGGAGTGCTTTTTGATCATCTTTATCAGGTGTTGCTCCCACACTTCTCCTTCCCATCTGGACTCGCTTCTTCCTCCGGTGGCGCTGGTGAGTATAGTTTCCAACTGATGTCTTTTTTTTTTGTAATGGAATTATTTCTGACTTTCCCTCGTCCTGATTGTAGTACTACAAATCGAAGGAGGGGATGAAAGATCGGTCGCGCCACCGGCCCTCCCGGCCTTGCCACCTGCTGCAACTGGTATAGTAAACTATCGCATCGATGACTTTTTTTTGTATTTCTTGAACCGTCATCTAATCGTATTTTGTTCTTTCAGCTGTCATTCCGATCCTGACGCCCTTTGAGTCTCGCGTTATAATGCCGGCAGGCCCCTTCCTGAGACGTCCGTCTTCAAAGAGTGCTGTAATGAGCTTGGGCATGCTGAGCGGATACGTCGAGGAGCTTGACGCAGACGCTCTCCTATCTGCTGCGGATTTCGCTGCGGAGGTTAACTCGATGTTGGCGGTGCTTGTGACTTATCATGACGGAGGCGTCGTCGAGCTTTGGGTCAATCATTGCATGGAAATCGAGGTCCGCCTGCATCGGTCGGAGTTTATGTGACCTGCTCTTGAGACCTTAGCCATAAGCAATCAAAGAGCAGCATGGATCGAGCAAAGCGCTTCTTACTTCCGTCACCTGGAACAAGAAGCGGCTTTACGGCTGAGGGAATGCCAAAGGACCTCGAGCGAGACGGCTCGTCTGTGTGCTGAGGTTGAGGCTAACACTTCCCAAGTGAAGGCTATCTTCGAGGACCTCCTGGAACGCATCTCAAATGGGCTGAACCTGAAGCAGAAACTCGACGCTGCCGAGCGTAATGTCCAAGGCCGCGAAGCAGTTCAGCAGGCCTTTGGGGAGCAGCTTGCATTCTTCTTGCAGCAACGGGCTCAAGTGGAGGCGGAACTGGCGGTCGTGGCCGATCAGGAAAAGGCATGGAAGGAAGTGCGCGAACAACTGATAGGGCTATTTAAGACGCTTCCTTCCCAGTAACTTCCTTTGTATCAATATACTTGTAAAATTTTTTCTTTTTCGAATAAGATGTATCTATTCTTTATTCTTTTGTACGATTCACCTTGTACTTGATTGAATTAATAAATAAAGATACACATTTTTTCTCTGCAATGTCTTGTATGCTCTTTTGCTTTCTCCCTTTCTCTTATTATCAGCATGCTGTCTTAATAAACATGGTTAACAGATAATAGAGTAAGCATCTTAGTTTCTTCAAAAGATAGCGATGGCTTAGGCCGCAGGTTCAGATCTGCTGCCTAAGACTTTTCAACTCTATGAGCCGTGAGGGTCTCATAGAGATTTTTCTCCCTACGGATCGAGAGGATCTCGTAGGTGGATTTTCTCCTTAGGAATCGTGAGGATTCCTAAGTGCGTTTTCTCTTATAAGTCGTAAGGATCCTATAAGAGAATTTTCCCTCTTACGAGTCGAGAGGACCCGTAAGCGGTTGTTTCCCTCCTTGTCGAGATTCGACTTTGGAGAGTGAGACCCGTGAATAGTATGAAAGAGACCGTTTTAGACCGACTTGCAGGGTCCCAGTGCTCAGGAAACAAGTTTTTTTTAATCCCTGCTGCCAAAGGCTTTATCTTGCAAGTTGAGACGAATCGGGAAGTTCTTACGGAGACACTGGTTTCTCTGCGGGCCGACGCGAATCAGGAGGCTCTCATCAAGGACGCTAGTTTTCTTGAGTTGAGGAGTTTGCCAAGGACACTGGTTTCTTCGGGGTTGAAACGAATCGGAGGTGTTCCTGCAAAGACGCTAGTTTCTCTGCGGGTCAACACGAATCGAGGTGTTCTCGTCAAGGACACTGGTTTCCCTGAGTCAAAGTATTTTGCCGAGGACGCTAGTTTCCTCGAAGTTGAAACGAATCGGAGTATTCCTGCGGAGACGCTAGTTTCTCTGCGGGCCAACGCGAATCAGGAGGCTCTCATCAAGGACGATAGTTTCCCTGAATTGAGGTAATTACCAGGGACACTGGTTTCCCTGGGGTTGAAACGAATCGATGTATTCCTGTAAAGACGCTAGTTTCTCTGCGGGTCGACGCGAATCAGGATGTTCTTGTCAAGTACACTAGTTTCCCTGAGTCGAAGGATTTGGCCGAAGACACTGGTTTCTTCGGGGTTGAAACGAATCAGAGTATTCCTGCGGAGACACTGGTTTCTCTGAGGGCCGACGCGAATCAGGAGGCTCTCATCAAGGACGCTAGTTTCCCTGAGTTGAGGTAGTTGCCAGGGACACTGGTTTCCCTGGGGTTGAAACGAATCGATGTATTCCTGCAAAGATGCTAGTTTCTCTACGGGTCGACGCGAATCAGGATGTTCTCGTCAATGACACTGGTTTCCCTGAGTTGAAGGATTTGGCCGAAGACATTGGTTTCTTCGGGGTTGAAACGAATCGGAGTATTCCTGCGGAGACACTGGTTTCTCTGCGGGCCGACGCGAATCAGGAAGCTCTCATCAAGGACGCTAGTTTCCCTGAGTTGAGGTAGTTGCCAGGGACACTGGTTTCCCTGGGGTTGAAACGAATCTGTAGGGTTGCTAGGCACACGCACAAGGGTCTACGAGGCATCAACCATGCTCGATTAAAATTTTAGCCGTGCCGAACAACCCAAAGCCGGATCTTTAAACTAGGGTTTAGGCGAAAACAACATGTTAAATACTTTAACACTAAGTGAGAGGGGTTACAACCTTTGTAGAACCGGTCCTTCACTTCAATAGCTCCGTGTAGATGTCCCTTCGCTGCGATCATCGTGTTTTGGACTCTCGAGAGGCTCCACGAAGAGAAAGATGCAGTCTTGCTTCCGATCTTCGATAACATCGATGATCTACCTTGAAGTTTCATTAACACAAGCTAACACTCACTAAATGAAGTGAACACCTTCATCTAAATGGCAAGGATAGATGAGAATGATGAAGTAGGATTTTTGCCCTCTTTTATTTTCTTATTCTCACATATAAACATCACTTATGAAAAAGATAGAAAAGCTTTTTCATGAAGAACTCATGGAAGAAGATGATTATCATGAATAATTCCTTTTGTGATGAATAATGAATTATTGTAGTGGTTACAAATCTAACCAAGGGTTAAGCAAGAAGGAGTTAACCCTTGTAGAGAATTAACTAGAGTCAATGGTTTGGATTGGGTTAACATAATATCTTCACAAAATATCAAGCAAAACACAAAGTCAAAGCTTCATGAAGCTTCATCCAAAAGCTAACCCTAATCCAAACCCTAACCAAGTTTAAACCCTAAACCATTGTTAAATTTGTAACCATAACATGTTACAATATTATATATCACATATACAATATATTTTGTAACAATAGAAAATAATACAATTAACATATATCGCATATATATCAATGTATTATCCCGTGAGAAAATGAATCTTTTAGTGAGCTAATATCAGTTAATGTAATTTAATATATCATATATATTATTATACATTAAATTATCGAATCAACACTTGATCCGACAATCCGGCTATATCGCATATAACCGACTAATACGATGACACGGCTATATCACATATACCCGGCCGATATCTCATATTGCGAGAATCATATACGGTATCACATACCGCATTATCCTCGGTCCCGCACATATCACATATGTGCTCTTACTCCGTTTTGCCTGAGCCAAGAAACCTCTGTGTAGGACTCTAAAGAATCGTCAATACGCCGGCAGTAGGTGATGATCATATCAAACACCCACAAGCTGCAAGCGGTCAGCTCAACATAACAGCCACCCAGGTATTGAGCGCTCAGAAGATCAACAAGCAAGCCTGTACATTCTCCTGTGAATCCAATCAGTAACACTCTCGTACAGTCCGGTCTCGTCGTCTGATATGTTGCATATCTCGCCTAGGGGTGGTAAACGTCAGACCCCAGTAGCTCGATAAGTCGTGTCGATATGAGGTCTATAACAGTTCGAGAAACTACTGATAACACTTACCAGTAAATCTCAGCAACCCTGGCTAGGGATTTCCGGTTATAGCCAATCGAACACAGCACAACATCAACTTCCTATACCGGGAGAGACGAATCCCCTCCTATCGCTTATTGCCTCCATGTGATTCGGGACTGTACCCAAAAGCCACCTTTTTGCACGCCCTCTTGGACATGGTATGATGGAAATTAAAGCACAGTGGGAATCACACAAGACTCTATGACGATCTCGGGTCAACAGACTACTCTGTACCAGTGTCACCGGAGAACTGCCATCTGACGTGAGGTATAATACCATCTGGGAGTTCTCGGCGAGTCCGTTCAGTGTACCCAGTCTCCACTGAGCACCCGTACACCATCCTTGATGTCAAACACTGATGGATATGGGATCATCCATCGCCCATCATATGGGTCAAGATGCGTATACGCAAGTCTACTCTGGTGTATCGATGCCCTGTCTCGATACACCCTCGACTAGGAACTGTTATAGGATGTACTCGTCAACTACCGTAGCCCCACTAGTATGATCTCATCATAGTCCCAGTAGTCGAGTACATATCCTAAGGGCTTTATCAACATGTAATATAGAGACAATAAGAATACATGTTAAGATAAAGTACAACCAGATAGCATACTATCATGTCAAGCAAGAAAGTCCTCCGTATATATGTCCAAGCATCCATTACAATATACATCGTATGTACAGTAATGGCTTCTAGGGCATACATATAACTAACAGAATCGATGTATTCCTGCAAAGACACTAGTTTCTCTGCGGGTCGATGCGAATCAGGATGTTCTTGTCAAGGACACTGGTTTCCCTGAGTCGAAGGATTTGGCCGAAGACACTGGTTTCTTCGTGGTTGAAACGAATCGGAGTATTCCTGCAGAGACACTGGTTTCTCTGCGGGCCGACGCGAATCAGGATGTTCTCGTCAAGGACACTGGTTTCCCTGAGTCGAAGGATTTGGCCGAAGACACTGGTTTCTTCGGGGTTGAAACGAATCGGAGTATTCCTGCGGAGACACTGGTTTCTCTGCGGGCCGACGCGAATCAGGAGGCTCTCATCAAGGACGCTAGTTTCCCTGAGTTGAGGTAGTTGCCAGGGACACTGGTTTCCCTGGGGTTGAAACGAATCGATGTATTCCTGCAAAGACGCTAGTTTCTCTGCGGGTCGACGCGAATCAGGATGTTCTCGTCAAGGACACTGGTTTCCCTGAGTCGAAGGATTTGGCCGAAGACACTGGTTTCTTCGGGGTTGAAACGAATCGGAGTATTCCTGCGAAGACACTGGTTTCTCTGCGGGCCGACGCGAATCAGGAGGCTCTCATCAAGGACGCTAGTTTCCCTGAGTTGAGGTAGTTTCCAGGGACATTGGTTTCCTGGGGTTAAAACGAATCGATGTATTCCTGCAAAGACACTAGTTTCTCTACGGGTCGACGCGAATCAGGATGTTCTCGTCAAGGACACTGGTTTCCCTGAGTCGAAGGATTTGGCCGAAGACACTGGTTTCTTCGGGTTGAAACGAATCAGAGTATTCCTGCGGAGACACTGGTTTCTCTGCGGGCCGACGCGAATCAGGATGTTCTCGTCAAGGACACTGGTTTCCCTGAGTCGAAGGATTTGGCCGAAGACACTGGTTTCTTCGGGGTTGAAACGAATCGGAGTATTCCTGCGGAGACACTGGTTTCTCTGCGGGCCGACGCGAATCAGGAGGCTCTCATCAAGGACGCTAGTTTCCCTGAGTTGAGGTAGTTGCCAGGGACACTGGTTTCTCTGGGGTTGAAACGAATCGATGTATTCCTGCAAAGACGCTAGTTTCTCTGCGGGTCGACGCGAATCAGGATGTTCTCGTCAAGGACACTGGTTTCCCTGAGTCGAAGGATTTGCCAGGGACACTGATTTCCCTGAGGTTTGAAATGATCTCCGGTGGTCTTTCAGGTTCCATATGAGTTACCGTCAAAACCGTGAAGCTAGGAATTTGATCTTCGCTTCGTTTGCTGGCACTGCGTTAGTTGCATCAAGACGAATGTCGCGGTTGTCTCTAGGTTGCTGGTGAACCGTCGAGATTTAGGCTTTGCCTTCTGGCGGAGCCTGTTGGGAAGTTATGGTTCCGTCTTTGTTTGTGCCCTTGGATTGTATACAGGGATCAATGTGATCTCAACTGTAGGGCAAAAGTTTCATCATTTTTTTATTGCTTTATTTCCGCGACGCTCTATCATTTCAGCTTTTATATCGCGAAGGTCGCGATCGCCCAATCATTTCGGCTATTTTTCGCTGTGCCCAATCATTTCGGCTGTCTATTTTATTTCTACTCGCTGGTTTTTATTGCGAGTTGCCCAATCATTTTGGCCGTTTTATATGCATACGTTTTTACTTGCTGCTTTTTATTGCAAGTTGCCCCATCATTTCGGCTATTTCGTATGCATGTGCGGCCTACTGGCTTTTCGCCGTAAACCTGAAATTAGACACCGTTTTCGGTATCAACATCGCTACAGCTGGGATATTGCCAGGAGCGAATCATCATTTGCCTCTGTCGATGTCGAACAAAGGTGGCTTAGCGAACAGGGTTAAGGTCCTGTCGACTAAGGCTTTTGACTTCATGAGCCGTAAGGGTCTCGCAAATGTATTTCTCCCTAAAAGTCGTGAGGATCTTGTAGGTGTATTTTCTCCTTAGGAATCGTGAGGATTTCTAAGTGTATGTTCCTCTGTAAGTCATAAGGATCCTACAAGTGGGTTTTCTCCTTATAAGTCGAGAGGACTTACAAAGGTCGTTCATCATGCGGACATATCCCTAGCCACGGGTGGGACTTTGTTAAGGAAATGTTTATTCACGCCCGTGGATTATATACAAGGGTCAGTATTGAACCACTTGTAGGGCAATATCGAAAGTTGTGGGGGTTGCTTAAGCACAGGTTTAGGTCTCTATAACTTAACTTTCAAATCTTATGAGCCGTGAGGGTCCCATAAGAGAGTTTTCCTTACGAGTCGTGATGATCTTGTAAGTGTATTTTCTCCTTAAGAATCGTGGGGATCCCTAAGTGTGTTTATCCCTTGTGGGTCGTAAGGATCTCATGCGGGTGGTTTCTCCTTACAAGGTCGAGAGGACCCTGTAAGTGTCCTTTAACGAGGTTGCGCCATTTCGGGTTTTCACAAACACTCGCCGGTAGTCCTGCTGTTTTTACTCACGGAGCCCTTTCGGGTTTTCATCCGTGCCCATTTTGCTTATGGACATACCATTTTTTTAATATATTTTTAAAATATTTTTTTATTCATTTCGTCAGCCTAAGGATGCCGCGGTAGTAGTTTAAGGACGTTTCGGTCCTTCGTTATTTTAAGGACGTTTCGGTCCGTCATTAGTTTAAGGACGTTTCGGTCCGCCATTAGTTTAAGGACGTTTCGGTCCGTCCAGGAGAAGGCTGGCTACCGCTTATAAAGTTTGAGGTTAGGAAGATAGCGAGCGGACATAGTCGTCGTCATATATCATTGACCTAGGCGATGACTCGCTAAGCGTAGTATTTCTTTAGGAAGCGGCCATTTATTGTCCTGAAAGGCCTTTCACCGTGCATATCCATGAGTGGATAGGCTCCACCCTGGTAGACCTTGTCTATGATGTACGGGCCTTCATAGTTTGGCTCGAATTTTTCTCGCTTGGCGCGATTGGGGATCATAGGTCTTTTGACCACTAGCACAAGTTCGCCTTGGCGGAATGTCCTCGGCCGGATCAATCTTTCATATGAGCGCGTCATCTTTGCTTTATAGGCCTCCAGATTTTGTTGCGCTATGAGCCGTATTTCATCAAGGGCATCAAGTTCCTCAAGCCGAAGGTGAGCATTTTCTTCGTCCGTCAGCTCATAGTGGACTGCTACTCGTAGAGAGGGTAACTCTATCTCGAGGGGGAGTACCGCTTCGGTAACGAATACCAACGCATATGGCGTTGCGTTTGTGGCCGTCTTGAACATAGTTCGATACGCCCAGAGAGCTTCTTGCAGTCTCTCGTGCCAGTCCTTCTTATTTCGGGACACCGTCTTCTTCATGATCTTCATCAAAGTCTTGTTGAAGGCCTCGGCTAGACCTTTAGCTCGCGGATTATAATCTGAGGAATATCTCCAGTCTATATTATGCTGCTGCGCGAAGCGACTGATCTTGTGGCTTATGTAGGCTGGCCCGTTATCGGAGATGATCCGTCGCGGAGTTCCAAACCGATATATTATGTGCGTCTTGAAGAAATGGAGGATATTCTTCGTCTTCACTTCTCTTAATGGTATTGCTTCTGCCTATTTGGAGAAGTAGTCAGTCGTCGCCAGGATGAAACGATGTCCCCTGGATGATGCTGGTTCGATGGGGCCGACTATGTCAGTTCCCCACATTTCGAATGGCCAGCTAGCCACCGTTGGATGTAGTGGATTTGGATGCTGATGGATGAAGTCTCCATGAATTTGGCATGAGTGGCACTGCTTTGCATACTCAAGGTAGTCCTGAATCATCGTGGGCCAATAGTAGCCCATCCGTTTAATTTTCAACTTCATCTTCGGGCCCGCTTGGTGAGAACCGCAGAGCCCGTCGTGAATTTCCTGAATGGCTCTTTTCGCTTCGTCGGGTCCTAGGCATCTCAACCACAGAAAATCAAACGACCTCTTGTACAGAGTATCATTAACGAAGGCGAAAGACAGAGCTCGTTTCATAAGCTGATGTCTTGAGGGCGCATCTTCGGGCGTTCGACGGTATTTGAAGTAGTCTATAAAGACTTCCCTCCAATCCTCGGCCTTTTCCCGGTCTTTTATTTGCATAGCCATTTGCTCAGTCGCTCCCTTCTCTTCGGGTGATTCCGGAGATATTTCCGCTGGGGTGAGCACCCGACGGCTTTGTACCACAATTCTGACGTCATCGAGGTTCTCGTCAGCCAATTCTTTAGCGAGCTTGGCTAATGCGTCCGCTTTGCTGTTTTTCGCGCGCGGTATGTTTTCCAAAGTGTAGGAGATTTGATTCAACAATTGTTGCACCTTTTCGCCGTACTTCACCAGCTCTGGTTTGTACGTTTGGTAGTCACCGTTTACTTGACTAACGACCAGTTGAGAATGTCCGTATATGAGGAGGTTTTCAATTCCCATATCAATAGCGATCTCGAGCCCTGCTATCAAAGCTTCATATTCGGATTCATTGTTCGTCCTCGGCTCTGTTAAGGAGAAAGCAAAGCGCATTATCCCTCCTTGTGGAGTTACGAAGATGAGTCCTACTCCCGATTTGATTATGGGTGTACTTTGTTTGTGCTTCTTCATGGAAGATACTCCATCGAAATAAAGCTCCCATCAGGTATCACCACCGTCGATCGCATCAAACGCATGTTCGTCTGGAAGATCGCAATTCAGAGGAGAATCGGCGGGTATCGGATGCTCAGGTAGGAAGTCGGCGATGGCCTGGCCTTTCACTGCCTTGAGAGGTTGATACGTTATCGAGAACTCCATCAAGAGCAGGGCCCATTTAGCGAGTCGTCCCATCAATATGGCCTTCGACATTAAATATTTAAGGGGGTCCACCTTCGAAATGAGACGGACTTCATGTGCCAACGCATAGTGTCTGAGCTTTGTTATCGCAAAGATCAACGCCAGGCAGTGTTTTTCAATAGGGGAATAGTGGCTTTCTGCCCCCAGTAGAAATCGACTCAAATAATAGAGTGCTCTTTCTTTCCCTTGATCGTTCTCTTGCGCCCATAATGCACCTAAGGAACCTTCGAGGGCGGTTATATAAAGAATGAGGGGCTTTCCCTTGATCGGAGCAGCCAATACTGGCGGGTTTTGCAGGTATTGCTTGATCTCGTCCAGCGCGCTTTGGCATTTTTGGTCCCAGACGAACGGGGTTCCCTTCTTTATCAGGTGGCTGTAAGGACGACACTTGCCTGAAAGGTTGGCTATAAATCGCTGTATATACGCAAGCTTCCCTTGGAGAGACCGCAGCTGTTTGAGAGTCCTTAGCGGAGGCATTTCCATGATCGCTTTAATCTTTGATGGATCTATTTCGATACCTCGGTGTCGGACGATGAATCCTAAGAATTTTCCTGAGGAAACTCCGAATGCGCACTTGAGAGGGTTCATCTTTAAGTTGTATTGTCGAAGGCGTTGAAATACGGTCTTCAGATGCTCGAGATGTTCCTCGTATGATTTTCTTTTAACCACGAGGTCGTCGATATAGCATTCGACGATTTCGTGTATAAGGTCATCGAAGATCTTCGTCATGGCCCTCTGATAGGTGGCACCGGCGTTCTTTAGACCGAAGGGCATCACCTTGTAGCAGAATATGCCTAGCGGAGTCCTGAAGGCGGTGTGCTTCTGGTCTTCGGGATGCATCTTTATCTGATTATACCCTGATGAGCCATCCATGAAGGAGAAAACCTCGTGAGTGGACGTATTGTCTATCATCAGTTCGGTGACTGGCACTGGAAAATCGTCTTTCGGGCAAGCTTTATTGAGATCCCGGAAATCCACGCATATGCGTACTGTCCCATTTTTCTTCATCACCGGGACGATGTTGGCAATCCATTCAGGATATTGAACCTCCTAGATAAAGCCGGAGTCGATCAGCTTCTTGACCTCGGCGTTGATGCTCATCTCAAGCTCGAGCCGCATTCTTCTCGGTGCTTGTTTGATTGGTTTAACGTACGGGGATATCACCAATTTATTTACAGCAATTTCTGGATTTAGTCCTGGCATTTTGGAATAGTTCCATGCGAAGCAATCTTTCTGCTGCATAAGCAGGTCTTTTAATGAAGCCACCCTCTCTTTAGACAGCAGCTCACTAATGAATGTCGGTCGCGGGTCATTCTCCGTCCCCAACTCAATTTTCTTGAGGTTATCTGCAGTGGTATGTATTCCATCCTCCAGCTCTTTCGGTGCTGGTGGAAATTCTGAGATCACCTCATCGTCGCTATTTTCGAAGCACCAGGGAAGGTTATCCATATTCTCGGGCTCTTCTTTTGATATTGTTATCATGTGACAAGTACGAATTCGTTTCCAAGACCAATGTGGAGCTGGTTCTGCTCTCGTGACTTTGAGTTCGTGCTTCTGTGGTGGCGTTACCCTCCGGTTGTCAGACAGAGCGAACTTGCCAACCTGATACTGATCTTCGACCCAATTCTTGAAGGTGAAGCAGTCTTTGAGAGGATGCCCTATTACTCGGTGATAAGAGCAATATTTTGGGTGAGAAACTTCGCCTGCTTGTTCGGAGTGCTTGGACTCCGGCAGTGTAAGCATCTGATGTTTTATAGCTCGGTCAAGTATCTTCTTTGTCTTGTCCCGAGGAAAAGAGTATGCTCGACTCATCTTCTTCACAAGGGACAGGTCTGGATCGCTCGATTCCCGCTTGCGTGGCTTCTTAGTCCCGCTTTGTTGCTGTTGAGCGTCTTTTTCGCCTCTCGACTTATTTCTGCCTCTGCGTCGAGCCTTTTTTATAACAGGTTGACATGGAGCGGCATTTTCATCTTTCACAGCCTGTTGGAGTGGGCGTTGCATTTTGGCTTTCTCGTAGATGGCCATTTCGCGGTTATGATCGTCTCGGAATTTTTGGCCAGCTTCCCTTATAAGCTTGTCCATTTGTTCTTCGAACGATGGACTGGGCACTTTTGCATCAAGAACTTTCACTGGTTTAGGATTAACGTCCTCCCATTGAGCATCCGCTTCTTCATTGAAGTCATGCACGACGTAACAGTCGTGGAGTAGTTCTCATTTCTTGGACCGAATGTATCCAAGCCCGATTGTTTCCATCCTCCCACTAGGCAACTTGTGTTGAGTTCCGGGGACGTTCCATACCCTGTCATAGAATTTGGCTTTCCGAGCGGTCTGTTTAAAGGATATCCCTTGGCGCTTTAGCAGCCTCTTCAAGCCTTCCGTATAATATCTGGGGAGACAGATGGGCTGAAGCCTGTCAAGCGTAGGATCCATACCGTGCCGGATTTCTCTCTCCATTTTGGTTTCTTCAGAGCGGAAGAATAGAATTGTCTTTTCACCTTCTCGCCTGGGAGGGACATAGAACGTCCGCAGCTCCTCTACACTGTAGATATCAAGTGCATCCAGTTCTTTATGGTGTTTAGGTGGAACCATGGCGACTTGTAGAGTTTGCTCTTCGTCAGCGGATGTCTGTATTGAAGGTCGAGCAGAGAATACAGCATGGACCTCATCTTCCGAGTTGCTACCAAAGACCAACGTAGGAGCAGATGGTCCCGGCTCGTTGTATTGGGGCGGACCCGAATAAACTATCTCCTCTTCCTCCTCGGTATCACTGCCGAAGACAGGGATGGTGGCATTAGCTTTGTTCTCCGGCTTGTGACACTTCTTCGTGTCTTTGAAATCCGGTAAAAAGTATTTGGCATCTTCATATTTGCGGACTTCGTTCACAGAGAACGGGTTCAGTTCTCCCGTCACGGTATACTCGAGACCATCCTTAAAATATTTCAACACTGATGCTGTGTAGAAGGGATGATATTATACTCGTGTAACCATGGTCGGCCGAGCAGAGCATTGTAGCATGTCTTGGCGTCTATGACGTGGAACTTAATGTCCGTGACGAGTAGCCCAAAGCGTAGCGTTAGTATCACAGACCCAAGAGTTCTTGATGATTGGGAATCGAACCCAGAGATGGTGATCTTGTCCCGAGCAAGGTGCTGGACGCTCATGCATATTTTCTTTAACACCCGCACATTGAGGAGATTAACGGAGGATCCATTGTCGATCAGGATTTTGCCTATCTTTATATCGTGGCAGTATCCTGAGACATAGAGGGGGCGATTGTGTTCGCACGTCCCAAGGAGAAGCTCTTCATCGCCAAAAGTGACATCGGCCGTGTGCACTTCCTCCAATTCATCCTTCATCTTTTCTTCGGCCAAGAAAGCTTGGAATTGTTCCGGCTCCTGTAGTGCCTTGATTAACGAATCTCTCGCCTCTTTTGATAGTAAAAGGGCATCAAGAATGCGGAGCTGCGAGGGTAGCTTCCTCAAGTGTGCCAGAACGTTGTAGTCCACCTTATTTCTCTTTGGCGGGTCCTTGACAATTAGCTCTTCCACAACATGGTCATATAGGACGATATTCTCAGAGACCTTTTCTTTCCCTTTATCTTTTTTGTTTGAGGGTCCGAGATTCTTTTCGGGCAGCGTCCGATTACGCAGCCGGATATTTTCACAGACCTTCTGCTCTTCTTCTTTTCTCGAAGTGGACTCTTTAAAGAGGGGGCTAAGAGCCAGCTCCTCATCAGAATCGCTCCCGAATGTGAGCACTTGCGATCCCCCGGCATTAACCATGCGACAATTGCCGGTAGTTCTGTTAAGCCCCCCGGTCATATTTTTCCGCTCCCGATGAGTTTTGTGCTCTTTCCGCTTAAAATATTGTCGGTGAGCAACATACCCCTGCCACCAACTATTAAAATCTTTGCACTCTTTGGTGGGGTGTGAAATCTTCTGATGATACAAGCAGTAGGAAGGGTGCATTTCCGCTTCGCCAGTAATGCTTCCTTCAGAGGGTGGTAGCTTCATACCCATGGATATGGCCTTAGCAAACCTTTTCTTCGTTTTGAGTTTTCTTTTATCTGTAGGGTTGCTAGGCATGCGCACAAGGGTCTACGAGACATCAACCATGCCCAATTAAAATTTTAGCCGTGCCGAACAACCCGATACAAGATCTTTAAACTAGAGTTTAGGCGAAAACTAACATGTTAAACAATTTAACACTAAGTGAGAGGGATTACAACCTTTGTAGATCCGGTCCTTCACTTCAATAGATCCATGTAGATGTCCCCTTCGGGGCGATCGTGAACTCCGGACTCTAGAGAAGCTCCACAAGAAGAACGAACGTGCTTGCTTCGATGACTTCGAGGCCGAAGATGATCTACGTCGGGGAGACACTAACTCAAGCTATTCCTTCACTAGGTCATGGACTTTGTGAAGAGAACACACTCTACTACATGGTAAGTGGTAGAGGATGAAGAAGTAGGAGGTGGGCTCACTTTAGAATTGATTTTCTCACATTTTTCCTCATAGCACCATTAGAGCTTGAAAGCTTTTCAAGGAGCTTAATGAAGAAGAAGAAGTGAATAATTCATCCAAATGAAAACTTATCCTTTGAATTATTGCACCATGGTTGAGTTAAGCCCTCATGCTTAACTCATGTAGAGAATTAACCATAGTATAAGGTTAAGGGTTGGGTTAACTAATATCCTAAGGAATGACAAAAGAGTTGACTTTGTCAATGTTGCATACAAGCTTCTACAAGCTTGATAACATTGACTAAAGTCTCCTCGCTTTTGTTATTCTTAAGGAAATAAGTAAACCCTAATTTAACCTAAACTTGATATAAGTCTCATACACCCATCTTGTATGTATCATCAAGCATGATACAAACATGTACACTTGCATATATCACATATAAACAATGTGCACAATCTAGTAAGAAAATAAATCATAAGTGAGCTAATACTAGTTAA
The DNA here is from genome assembly GCA_030015575.1 of Agapanthus africanus. Lineage (NCBI taxonomy): Eukaryota > Viridiplantae > Streptophyta > Magnoliopsida > Asparagales > Amaryllidaceae > Agapanthus > Agapanthus africanus. Next base: position 373,090,885 of record CM057339.1, on the reverse strand, counting down.
TGTAATGTAATATATCAAATATATAATTATATATTAAATTATTAAATCAACTCTTGATTTAATAACCCGGCTATAACCGACTAATATCATGTGTAACAACTTATCGAATCAACACTTGATCCGATAACCCGGCTATATCGCATACAACAGATCAATGTCACTTATCGCGAAAATAGAATACGGTATCTCATAAAGTATTAATCTCGGTCCCGCACATATCACATATGTGCTCCTACTCCGTTTCGCTTGAGCCAGGAAACCCCTGTGTAGGACTCTAAAGACTCATCAATACGCCGGCAGTAGGCGATGATCATATCAAACACCCACAAGCTGCAAGCGGTTTGCTAAACGTAACGGCCACCCGGGTATTGAGCGATCAGAAGATCAACAAGCAAGCCTGTACATTCTCCTATGAATCCAATCAGTAACACTCCCGTACAGTCCGGTCTCGTCGTCTGATATGTCGCATATCTCGCCTAGGGATGGTAAACGTCAGACCCCAGTAGCTCGATAAGTCGTGTCGATATGAGGTCTATAACAGTTCGAGAAACTACCGATAACACTTACCAGTAAATATCAGCAACCCTAGCCAGGGATTTCCGGTTATAGCCAATCGAACACAGCACAACATCAACTTCCTATACCGGGAGAGACGAATCCCCTCCTATCGCTCATTGCCTCCATGTGATTCGGGACTGTACCCAAAAGCTACCTTTTTGCACGCCCTCTTGGATGTGGTATGATGGAAATCAAAGCATAGTGGGAATCACATAAGACTCTATGACGATCTCGGGTCAACAGACTACTCTGTACCGGTGTCACCGGAGAACTGCCATCTGACGTGAGGTATAATACCATCTGGGAGTTCTCGGCGAGTCCGTCCAGTGTACCCAGTCTTCACTGAGCACCCGTACACCATCCTTGATGTCAAACACCAATGGATATGGGATCATCCATCGCCTATCATATGGGTCAAGATGCGTATATGCTAGTCTACTCTGGTGCATCGATGCCCTGTCTCGATACACTCTCGACTAGGAACAGTTATAGGATGTACTCATCGACTACCGTGGCCCCACTAGTATGATCTCATCATAGTCCCAGTAGTCGAGTACATATCCTAAGGGCTTTATCAACATGTAACATAGAGACAATCAGAGTACATGTTAAGATAAAGTACAACCAGATAGCATACTATCATGTCGAGCAAGAAAGTCCTCCCTATATATGTCCAAGCATCCATTACAATATACATCGTATGTACAGTAATGGCCTCTAGGGCATACATATAACTAGCAATCTTCCACTTGCACTAGGGCCATCTGTTGTTGTATCGCATACCCAACAATTAGCTGCGGTTGAAGTATCTCATACTCAACCATCCCATAAAAGTCTCTACTGGGAAAAGGGCCTTTGTGAGTGGATCCGCGTTGTCGTCCTCTGTGTCTACTCTCCTAACCTCGATCTCCCTGGAGATCAACCATCTCCATGATCAGGTGATACTGCCTAAGAATTATATCTGGATTTCTGATGGGACGGGGGTTCCTTGGCATAAGCCACAACTCCATTGTCACACATGGTAGGAACGATGTTCATCTCATGAACTTATATTTATCCAGACTGCCTCTTTGGTAGCATCCTTGGTAACGATGTATCTTATCTTTAATCGTCTAGTATGTCACGGTATCTAGCTTGGAACTCTTCCAACATACCGTCCCTCCACTGAGGGTAAAGACAATGCCTGCGACTGACATTCAGTCGTTCTTATCACCCTGGAACCTTTCCAGTGATTCTCCCCAGGATCAATTGATACCATCTCACTACAACTAGTGAGTATCCTAACATCCAATTAGATCTATCTCATAGATCCAAAACCCAGGATTTAGGAGGTATCATCTTTGATCCTATATGGAGAATCCTTGTGATAAGCGGAGATTGACCGAGCGTAGCACAGGAAACTCCTTCCCTATCAAGAGTATGTCATCCACGTACTCTACGAGGATCACTACCATACTCCCTACTACCTTTTTTTATATACAAGGTTCATCTATCATTTTGATGAAGTCAAACTCTTTGACTACCACATCAAAACAGATGTTCCAACTCTGCGATGCCTGTTTTATCATATAAAATATCTTGCACACGTTTCCGCTGCTCCCACTGTCTATGAAGCCCTCTAGCTATGTACTTATAGACGTTCTTTTCTAAAACATCATTTAGAAAAGCAGTCATGACACCCAATCGCCAGATATCGTAGTCATGATATGTAGCCGTGGCAAGTAGGATCTGGATGGACTTAAGCATAGTTTTGAAAGTCTCAACTTTTCCATGTACACCTAGTAATCTTCTCAAGATATACTTGCTCCTGATGGGAATTTAACCCTTCAGATAGAGCAACCAAAGTCCATACTTTGTTGGTGTATAAGGATTCCATCTCAGATCGATAAGCATCCAGCCATTCTTACAGAGTCCCACTCCTGATGGCCAGCTCGAAACTAGTTGGGTCATCATCTCATGATGCAATCCTCGCTCCCACTGTCATAGAGAAACCGAAGTATCTCTCAGGTGGGTGAGGAACCCTACTAGATCGGCGGAGAGGCTGAGGTTCATTGGAAACTATTGATTCTTTTGGTTCTATCAAATCATCAGCTGCATTTTGTATAGCTGGAACATTTCCAGTTCTACATAACAGACCTTGCCCCGAGCTTGTCCGGATTTTGCTTTTAGACATAGGCCGGACAACTCCAAATCTTAACAAATTAAGATATGGGCTCTTCCCTTTCCATATCATATATGAAGTGGTAGGCAACTGATTTGATTGGAACCCTATTCAATAAGTATGCATCTTCTCATGTGCATAACTCCCAAAAGGAAATAGGAAACTCAGTAGTACTCATCATAGAGCACACTATATCAAATAGGGTGCTATTGCTCCGCCCCGATATACCATCGTGCTATGGTGTATACGGAGGAGTAATGCTGAGAGAGAATCTCATTCTCCTTTAGAATAGTCCAGGAATTCCGTACTCAAGTATTCTCCTCCTTGATCTCATCAAAGGACATAATACTTATACCCGTTTTTGGTTCTCTACCTCTAACTTATATTCTGTGAATATCTCAAAAGCTTTGGAATTGTGTTTCAACAGGAACATATGTCTGAATCTTGAGAGATCATCAGAGAATGTAATGAAGTACAAAGAACCGGTCTTGGCATGTGTAGACAGGGGACCTTCATACATCAGCATGTATCAATCCCAAGAGTTCACTAACTCTTTCTCTGTTTCCAATAAACAGAGCTATGGTCATCTTATCTTTGTGACATGACTGGCAAGTTTCACAAGATGTAAATTCAAACAGATTTAAAAATGCATCTAAATGTAACTTAGCTAGTCGGGTCGCATTGATATGAACTAGTCTACAATGCCTCAAGAAGGATTCGTTCATTTCTGAACTCTTCCTCTCATGTGTGTTCTGTATACTAAGAACTGTAGTTTGATTTAGAACGTCAATGCTTTTAGATAACGTGCCTGAACCGATCAACTCTTGATATAGGAAATGTTCAAAACATTATCCAACAATACAAAATTATATCCTTTCTTTACTAATAAAGAGACTGATATGATGTTGTATATCAGGTTCGGTATCTAATAACATTTATTCAGAATCAATGTATTCTGGTAATACAGGGTGATAGTGACCAACAGACTTGGCTGCAACACTTGCACCGTTTTCTGTCTCATGAAACTTATCACCCGTTCTTAGTTCTCTACCTTTCTGTAGCCCATGTAACAGATTACATATGCGGGATCCTGATCCGATATCTCATACCCAGGACGTAAAGGATACTGAGAAACAGTTCTCTGTAATGAACACACCTGAAGAAGATGCATCAGCATGCACTTTCTTCGTTTGGGCGGCACGGGAAATCTGGTATTCCCTAATTTCCTGCTCTGTCTTATAACAATTATAAGTTGGAGCGGGACCAACGTTCCCCAGCTCAGTATAACAAGCGGGTTCAGTCAATACATCCGTATTATTATCTTGATTAAGGCGTGATATGGTCGCTACCTGGAGAGAGAGAGAGAAGAAAACACTCAGCGTATGCTCTTGCAAGATTAGATTGGTTATCTAATATATCTAATCAGGATGTCTCCCACTGTTTTAATCAAATCTTCCTTCAAACCCTAAAAGGAAAGACTAGCCGGGATTAATTACACGCTACAAGTTCGCCAATCTTTCAGCCAGGTCAGTGTCGGTACTTTGAGGGAGGTTCCCCATGCTTTCACACGGACCTAATTAAAGTAAACCTCGTTTTCCCAGAGGCATAACTTCGTTAACACCTTTCTAGACACCTACTTGATCGGTTAATTGTAATGTGTAAAACTCTCCCATGAGTAACTCTTACTCGCAGCGGGTATCGGGATCCAACTATCTCATAGAAGGTTTGCAATCTCATTGCAAATTTCAACACTTGAAATTCCCAATAATATTTTACCCCTAGCGTCCTATGACCTTGACGGAGGTCAACAAACCATAGGCTACTAGTCAAGTTCAACCCGTCATTTCCTAGTTGAATTAAACCCACCCACACGACCCTTGACGGAGGTCAACAAGGCCGCACAACTACCCTAATCCAATCTGCATCATATGCATAAGCAGATAAATACTAGTCAGCTACCGCACACTACGCCTTGACGGAGGTCAACAAACGTAGCACGAATACTAAGTAGGATTTATCTGAAATGACGGAGGGCTACGACAGGTTTTTAAGAAAACCCTTTGCATAATGAACTTGATATCGTTGTAGAATCGAGTGATTTTAAATGGAGTGTTTTTGAGGCTTTTCTAGTTTTGCTAAAGGGGTCACTCCCGGTGAAGGGATCGTCGGCCTTTTCCTCATCGAATAAGGTGCTGGATATTTCAAAAATATCACTATGCAAAGCAAGAACTATAGAAGCAATCAAAAGACAAACCGAGTTTGTAGCATTGGCTAGTTTCACTAAAGAGGTCATTCCCGGTGAAGGGATCTCGGCTCTTTCCTTATCGAATAAGGTGTTGGATATTCTACAAGGAACACCGCTATGCAAAGCAAGAACTAGAGCTACCAGTTTTTAAACAAGTTTCTACAACATCTTTAGGTTTCTTTTAGTTTCATTAATCTCATTAATGAAGTCCCATTTTATTATGCTTTACAAGCATCACATTTGAAACGAAATCTGCAATATAACATATATCTCATATATATAATATAAACATTCGTCTCAAGCAGTAATATGATCTCATCACAGAACATTGCAGCAGAAGAACATATATGAAATATTGGATATACTAAGATGTCCGTGTTTTCAATACGAGCCAGTATAAAACACGGATTCTACGGTCGCGATGAATAGCCAAACCCACATCCCTAGACCCCTACGAGAGCGGCAAGCAACACTGCCAATTCTAGGGTTAGGAGACCCGGTCTCGACTCCTCTAGATGGTCTCCCACTGGACCCCAGAACCCGATTACTTATGCTCCCCGTCTTGGGTCTACCTAATGCGGAAAAGTAAATAATATACAACGGTGACATCATCCTCAGCCCGGAAGTGCCCCAATAAAAGAATATTACATACAAATGAATTTTACATGAATGAAAAAGAAAAACTCTCATCTCATTAAAAAACCCGGCTATTCAAAACGCGACGATCCAATATAACATATCACAGCAACACATAATATCTCATATCATCAACGTAAGCAAGTATGCGTATCCCGATTGTCGTTGATATATAGCAACGAAGCCGGTGATACACCACATACTACGCTTATGGTCACAGAAAAGAAAGTGTAAAACTACAACAGTTGGAATCTGCAACCACCTTAGACATCACATGCCTAACCAAATGAATTCCTTAGACATCGCATGCCTAACAATTATAAACCCCACATTTTAGTCTCATTATCGAAAATTCTTTTCAATATCAAGTCGGGCAATTCAACAAGATTCTCGACATCCTGATTCGAATGCTCGTCGCAAACTTTAGTAGACGGTCGCACCCCCAGATGCCTTCGACGAAGTGCACTAAGGCGGAACACCGCTGCCGCGAGCACCCAAACGGATGCTTTTGGCTACGGGGTTCTCCTACAGTCACTTGGTCGGGCCTATGGGGCGTGGCTGTCTATTAAGTTTACCCGGCGGACATCCGCGTACGCTACGTGATCGCATCAAAATTCCGTGGCAACCGATCATCTGAGACTAAACTTCTATGTTTATAACATTCAAATTAGTTATCTCATAACTATTTGTGGATTCCAAATATTATATCACATTCCAGATAAATAGACAGTGTTAAACATTCCGATCGAATAATCAAACACCCAAGTTTTCCCCAATATATCTCAACGCTTGAAATCAGTTTAAAAACATCCATCACATGCCACAGTACCAATGGTCCAGCCGTAGAAAGGTTAAGCCAACGCCTCACATGTGGCATGCCGTACTGCCACATAAGGTTCAGAGGCAGTTCAAGACGGTCACATAATCGAGTTAAGGTTTGTTGTCTTCTAGAGGGTCCACCGCGTTACTTGCACTACTTAGAAAGTTTCAAACTCAAGAAAAAATCCAACTTTTGAAAAAAAATTCGACTGGGGAAAAAGTGAGTTATTGATATCCGTTCGAACTTTTTAACTGTTTTTAAAATTTACCCGGACAAAATAAACGAAGTTAAAATATCCGATCGAATCAACGAGTCCCCAATACAACCCTATAAAACTCAACACTTGAGTGGAATTAAAAAATTCCCAGAAAAAAATGACAAGAATAGACCTAAGAATAAATATATGAAATATGAAGGACTAAGTCACAATTTTGGCTGCGGCACCGCCGCCAAACCCTTGGTTTGGCCGCTGTTCCGCGGTCAAATAATTGACTTAGTGGACCGTACTTCACAGTAATTCTTAGATTTTCCTGCTTGTTTTTCTGAGCATTTTTAATTCATAAAAAACCACATTTTTGAAAAATATCCAGAGAGGGGTATACTCGGGTGTGTCGGAGTTCGATCGGACTTTAAATTTCATCTAGACTTCGCCTAAAGCTCTAGTTTGGCTCTGATACCATTGTAGGGTTGCTAGGCACGCGCACAAGGGTCTACGAGACATCAACCATGCCCAATTAAAATTTTAGCCGTGCCGAACAACCCGATACAAGATCTTTAAACTAGAATTTAGGTGAAAACCAACATGTTAAACAGTTTAACACTAAGTGAGAGGGATTACAACCTTTGTAGATCCGGTCCTTCACTTCAATAGCTCCGTGTAGATGTCCCCTTCGGTGCGATCGTGAACTCCGGACTCTAGAGAAGCTCCACAAGAAGAACGAACGTGCTTGCTTCGATGACTTTGAGGCCGAAGATGCTCTACGTCGGGGAGACACTAACTCAAGCTATTTCTTCACTAGGTCATGAACTTTGTGAAGAGAGCACACTCTACTACATGGCAAGTGGTCGAGGATGAAGAAGTAGAAGGTGGGCTCACTTTAGAATTGATTTTCTCACATTTTTCCTCATAGCACCATTAGAGCTTGAAAGCTTTTCAAGGAGCTTAATGAAGAAGAAGAAGAAGTGAATAATTCATCCAAATGAAAACTTATCCTTTGAATTATTGCACCGTGGTTGAGTTAAGCCCTCATGCTTAACTCATGTAGAGAATTAACCATAGTATGAGGTTAAGGGTTGGGTTAACTAATATCCTAAGGAATGACAAAAGAGTTGACTTTGTCAATGTTGCATATAAGCTTCTACAAGCTTGATAACATTGACTAAAGTATCTTCTCTTTTGTTATTCTTAAGGAAATAAGTAAACCCTAATTTAACCTAAACTTGATATAAGTCTCATACACCCATCTTGTATGTATCATCAAGCATGATACAAACATGTACACTTGCATATATCACATATAAACAATGTGCACAATCTAGTGAGAAAATAAATCATAAGTGAGCTAATACTAGTTAATGTAATGTAATATATCAAATATATAATTATACATTAAATTATTAAATCAACTCTTGATTTAATAAACCGGCTATAACCGACTAAATCATGTGAAACAACTTATCGAATCAACACTTGATCCGATAACCCGGCTATATCGCATACAACCGATCAATGTCACTTATCGCGAGAATAGAATATGATATCTCATATCGTATTAATCTCGGTCCCGCACATATCACATATGTGCTCCTACTCCGTTTCGCTTGAGCCAGGAAACCCCTGTGTAGGACTCTAAAGACTCGTCGATATGCCGGCAGTAGGTGATGATCATATCAAATACCCACAAGCCGCAAGCCGTCTGCTAAACGTAACGGCCACCTGGGTATTGAGCGATCAGAAGATCAACAAGCAAGCCTGTACATTCTCCTATGAATCCAATCAGTAACACTCCCGTACAGTCCGGTCTCGTCGTCTGATATGTCGCATATCTCGCCTAGGGGTGGTAAACGTCAGACCACAGTAGCTCGATAAATCATGTCGATATGAGGTCTATAACAATTCGAGAAACTACCGATAACACTTACCAGTAAATCTCACCAACCCTGGCCAGGGATTTCCGGTTATAGCCAATCGAACACAGCACAACATCAACTCCCTATACCGGGAGAGACGAATCCCCTCCTATCGCTCATTCCCTCCATGTGATTCGGGACTGTACCCAAAAGCCACCTTTTTGCACGCCCTCTTGGACGTGGTGTGATAGAAATCAAAGCACAGTGGGAATCACACAAGACTCTATGACGATCTCGGGTCAACAGACTACTCTGTACCAGTGTCACCGCACTGCCATCTGACGTGAGGTATAATACCATCTGGGAGTTCTCGGCGAGTCCGTCCAGTGTACCCAGTCTTCATTGAGCACCCGTATACCATCCTTGATGTCAAACACCGATGGATATGGGATCATCCATCGCCCATCATATGGGTCAAGATGCGTATACGCTAGTCTACTCTGGTGCATCGATGCCCTGTCTCGATACACCCTCGACTAGGAACAGTTATAGGATGTACTCGTCGACTACCGTGGCCCCACTAGTATGATCTCATCATAGTCCCAGTAGTCGAGTACATATCCTAAGGGCTTTATCAACATGTAACATAGAGACAATCAGAGTACATGTTAAGATAAAGTACAACCAGATAGCATGCTATCATGTCGAGCAAGAAAGACCTCCCTATATATGTCCAAGCATCCATTACAATATACAACGTATGTACAGTAATGGCCTCTAGGGCATACATATGACTAACATTATCTGCGGTGGATGTATTTTGCTCCGGCGGGAGTGTCTCAACTCTTTCGTCAAGTCGCTGGCGCTTGGCCCTTTCAAATATGGCCGTCTCTCGTTCCCGATCAGCTTTACTTTTCAACAGAGCTTCATTGAGGAATGCGTTAATTGTTTCATCCGATGGCCCCAGAAATTCCGGTTTAGGATCTGCCCCCAGTTTTTCAGTGCAAGGTGTTTCCTCATCGTCTGTAAACGAATGAGAGATCATATGACAGCTCGCCATGTATTCCTTGGATTTATCCGACGAGCTCTCCCCCTCATCTTCTTCTTGAAAGACGTGGTTGAGGAACTCTTGGAGTGTGATGGGAGTTCGTGCTTTCTGGTTGTATTCCTCCAGCGCGTCAATTTGTTTTTGTAAGTCCGTGCGCTTGTCGCCAGACTTCACGGGCTTCTTGGATTTCTTCTTCTTCTTCTTTGAAGATTTTGACGGCTGGTTGTGAGTGCTTGGGCCACCACCATCGGTCTTTGGAGTTGGACGCGGCTTCAACATCCCTTCAATGATCTGAGGTTCCAACGGGTTCTTCCACCTGATTGCTGGGCATGTTTGAAGATCGTTTAGCATCCTCTTTGTCTTGGCTGATAGCACAACCTCCCATGGGGCTTCTTAAACGAGAGAGCACGTTGCCCCCGGCGTACTCATCCTTTTAGTGGTGTGAGGTTGCGGCGGATTCACCTTCCATCTGTCGGACAACGCGAACTTGCCCTGTTGGTACTGGTCTTCAATCCAATTTTTGAAGACGTAGCAATCCTCGATCGGATGACCCAGTACTCGATGATAGGGACAGTAGTTAGGATCATGGACATCATTTGGCTGCCACGGACATCTTGGATCCGGCAGTTTTATGAGTCGGTTGCGCAAGGCCAGCTCGAATAACCTTCTCGTTTTATCTCGGGGAAACGAGTAAGGACGTCCTAGCCTCTCCTCAAGGGGTACGTACGGACGCATATTATTTTGACGGACAGCCGGTTTCAAGTTGCTCGGCTGTTGTTGTGCATTAGCGACAACAATTGCTTTTCCCTTCCCCTTCTGATTTCGAGGGTTCGGCTTTGGAGGGCGAGGTCTATGGCCTATCTGATCCATCTGAGCTAGCTTGTCGATCAGGGCCTGGAAGGTAGTCGGCTTAAAGAACATCATAAATTGCGAGATGGTCCTTTGCGGATCAAGAGTTCCCACAAACATACCCACTGCAGGAGCCTCTTCGATGCGTTGCTCGCATTTTGACCATAAGTTCCGCCACCGTATCGCGTATTGGACCCATGTCTCGCCTAGCTTCACCCTGGCATTAATCAATGCCGTCATCGGGATGCGTTCGCTGGCGCTTGCGAAACGCTGGGTAAACAACAATTCCATCTTCATGAAGGTTTTGACAGAGTCGTTTGGGAGCTCAGAGTACCACTCGAATGATGTATCCGATAAGCTACCGACGAACTGGCGAAGCAACAATTTATCATCACCGCCGGTGTTGCCGCAAAGCACCCTGAACTGGGCAACATGCTGGTGGGGATTACCCGTCCCCTTATAGACATGAAATTTCGGTATTGTATAGCCCGGCGGGTACTTTATCTGATCGTACCAGCTCGGATATGGTCGTCCTGTTTTTACGACCTGACCGGCTGCCTCAGTCGTATGATGAACTCGTATCTGTTGGGCTATATATTCGTCCAACTCAGCTTTGGAGATTGTCTCCTCTTTGGCTGTTGACAGAGCCGGTGGAGGATTTGACGTTTCTCCCCTGTCGTCTTCAAGGACGATCGGGGGATCTTCAGCTGGAGGATCTTGTTGGATCATCATTCCCACCATGTCCTGGAACAGGAGGGCCATTCGCTTTATGTTGGCTGCTTATTCAGCAGCCTCTTTATCCTTCTCTAATATTCGACGAAGGAATTCAGCGTCAGTTTCTTGCTCCTGGTATTCATCCGAGGACGTTTCAAGGCTTTCTTTTGGCTCAGTGAGTGCGGCCATCGCGTTCATCATCTCCTGGAGCTTTTGCTGTTGCTCCTGAGCTTTGGTCACTGACCGTGTAAGCGGTCTATGGCCTGTAGATGCATGGCTGTCCTCTTTCCCCGACGCCATGTTGACGGTATGGACTACAATGCCCCCAGACTTAAGGCGTTTAGGCTCGCCGCCTTTGACATTTGCTGCAGGCGTGGAAATTTTCTCCGGCCTCCTTCTCTTATGGGTCGTTGAAGTTGAAGGGACCGTTGCAGTGGGCACCCTGGCGTTTGTCGTCCTCTGCTGTTTGACGGGACAGTTCTTTCCTTCTTGCACTTTCGCCCTTTTCTGCTGACGAGAGTGACCTTGGTCAATTACGGAGTTTTGAACCCTCCGCCAGACTTTATAAATTTTGGAGGATAGCCGCTGAGGGGGCTGCTCCAGCTTCGTTTCTGGGACCCTCTCCACTGGTGGAGGAGATCTTTTTAGCATAGCAGTTGGAGAGTTCTTACGTACCCTCCTAAGTGGTTCAAAGTTGTTCCCAGTTGGAACAGCAGCATTAACTTCCACCACTGAAGCAGGTGGAATTAGCCCTGATGGGGAGTTGCCCCCGGCCTTCCTTACTCGGCGCCAGTGGCGACGTCGAGCATGACGAGCCGTTGGGGATGGCTCGGCGACAGAGACAGCTTCTTCTTGCCCTCTGTCTGAATGGGGTGCTGCTGGTGTCAGCCTCTTAAAGACTGATGTTGTCCTTTGAGTAGCGATATTCAATCTGTCAAAGACAGATCCTCGAGCAGGGGTAGGAGCCGAAATAGTCAGCCTTGAAAAGACTGACTCTTTAACAGGAGAAGCCACCTTGACGACTTCAGGAGTAGGGGTGGCTCTCTTCCTTGGGACGACCATTTCAGGGTTCATGGGCTTCTTGGCGGGACCATCAGGGTTTTGGCTCAGCCTGGCGAAGACAGAGGTTGCTGACTTGATATTGGACGACCCGTTGAAAGGGGCCGTTGTAGCAGTAAGCCGATCGAAAACCGACTTCTTGTTCGCTTCTGGTGCGGGCACTGGCATGGTGAAGCTTGCAGGCGGGAGTATGGTCCCGAAAAACAGACCGGTGGTGGCCTGGGTCACTTGGCCCACCGGCATGGTAAGGATGGAGGCCGCTTGAGGACCGTAGGCTACGCCTCCAGGTGAGGCGGAGCGTTGGTTGCACTGGCACTTTGAACAGCTCGAGCAGTTGGAGGCCATTGATGCTTGATTTCTACGCCATGCAAAAGACCAAATCTTAGTAACTTGAAATCCAAAGGCAACCATTAACAAACTACGATTCGTTCGCGAAGACGACACACGAAGTGTGGAGTGGAAAGAGGAAAAGGTCACATCGGGCGTGCCAGAATCTGTTCCCCTCCGAAAGACGCGGCGGAGACGCGGTGGGCGTCTTGCCTGAAATTCGGGGCAGATGCTATTTGGTTTTATCCGTCCACCTCTCCGAAGATGCCAAGTTGATTTATGGCACCGTGTATTGGAGGTTTAGACGGATGCGGCCGATGTAGCAGACTTCGTCAGATTCCCCCTCGCTTGAGGGGGTTTTGATTGTGGGGACGCTCTTCCCTGCAGGCTCAAGCCCCTGCAGTTAATTACGCTACCGCATCGCGGTAGCCACTTTCTCTTTCTCCAGATGTTCACTTCGCGTCGTGTGTGTTTGTTTTGTTTGTGGTTGCCCATGGATTTTATACGGAGACTAAATGATGTCGTCGCCCGTAGGACGTGGATTAGTCCAAATCCTTGTTTACTTAGATTTGGGTTTGGTGTTTTAGTTTAACGATACGTTAGCCATATTGAGGCTAAGATCAACTTAAACTTTTGTTAAGGATACGTTAGCCTAATCTCCAGACTAAGATCAACTTAACGGGATCGTTTGGATCCGACAAGAGAGCAATTAGCTCTATTATTTAGTTTAATGATGTTGCGGTCGATTACCAGTTTAGGGACATAGTGGCCCAATACCAGTTTAAGGACATAGTGGTCCATCTCCAGTTTAGGGACATGGTGGTCCAACACCAGTTTAAGGACATAGTGGTCCATCTCCAGTTTAGGGACGTGGTGGTCCATCATTCCCATTTGGGGACGAGCATTAGTTTATGGAAATTTTGGTCCAACATTCCCATTTTGGGATGAATATTAGTTTAAGGACGTTTCGGTCCACGAGTTTAAGGACCCCGCAGTCCTTATCGATGTGTGGTTGTCGGGACCCGTCACCTCTCTGACGTCGTTGAAGGATTACAACGATAGGTGTCAGAGGAGTTCGGAGATGTACCCTTGAACCGGATGTAAATTGATTTAGGAGAGCAGTCTTGCTTAGTCAATTCAATTTGAGAACTTACGGCCATGATTGGGCTAAGTCCAGTTGAGAAATGTTCAACCTTTTTATTTATCTTTGGTCTATTAGGCCTGTGCTAGGGCTTTGCCCCTTTTTAATAATGCACTGCAATTTATTCTGGCCTGCTAGGCCTTTTTGATTTGGGCTCAGTCCCTTTGTAAATGATGCAGAGCATCTGTTTTGGTTTGGACTCTGCCCTTTTTAAAATAATGCATTGCATTTTATTAGGCCTGTTAGGCCTTTTTAATTGGGCTCGGCCCTTCTTTTCAATAATGCAGTGCATTAATTATCTGACAGTGGTCATGTGGCCTGTCAGGCGCTTTGCGCTAATTAATGAGCGCAAGCGCATGTGGAGGTGACACGTGTCGCGCTCTGGTGAGCGCAAGCGCAGTTAGCTGCGCCAGTGCGCTGCGCTGCTGACACGTGGCGCGCTCTGGTGTGTTGTACCAATTCCAGAGAGCAATGCTCTATATTAAAAGCGCATAGCGCAAGTGGTTCTGGCGCTGACACGTGGCGCTCTCTGGTGGCTTGCGCCAACCCAGGAGCGCAACAGTGCGGATTTTCAACTGCAAGGCACTGTTTTAATTATCTTGATCCAATTTTGGATTCAAGAAATGAATCTTTAAGATTCCAGAACCAATGGTTCATAAAAAAGTGCAAGGCACTGTTATTATTTAGTTTTTATTGAAGATCATTGATCTTGTTCTTAGATCAATGATATATTCAGAAGAAGTTCTTCTTGAATAAAAGTTTTTACCTTTTTTGTTCTTGAGTTCTTCTCACAATCTTTCAAAGTTCTCTCTGCTTTGTTTTTTTTGAAGTTCTTGATATTCTCAATCTTGATCTCTTTTGAATTGGGGTCTAGGGGTCTTTATATAGTGCCCATAAATTTGTTAAGTTTGTTAAAGAGATCATTTTCTGAGTGATTTGGAGAATTTTCCCCACCGTTGGATCTATGATCCAAGGGCTTCTGTTTTACAGAAGACAATCTTCTTGTTTTAATAAGAACAGAAGGATCTTACTAGAATTTTAATTCTGTTTGGCGCAAACGCCCCAGCGCTTGCCACGTGTCGCGCAGCGCAACTACGTTGCCACGTATCGCGCAGCGCACAGCGCAGCGCAACTGCGCTGACAAGTGTCGCGCAGCGTACAGCGTAGCGCAACTGCGCTGACACGTATCGCACAGCGCAGTGCTTGCGCAACTGAAGCGTTGCTTCCTTTAATTTTGTTTTAAATAGAGCCTTACTCTGATTGGGCGCGCTGCCTCGGGCGCTGCGCTCTCTGTGCTGGCGTGCCTGATTTTGACACGTGGCGCCCTGCGCACAGCGCAGAGGTTCTGAAGCGTTGTTTCATTTTTTTTGAATTTTTGAAATTCAAACAGAGCTTTGCTTTGATTGGGGGAAACAACAATCTTCGTTCTCCAATATCGTCCCAACAAACAGGCGAACGACACTTGCGACCATATAAAGCTTCGAATGGAGCCATCAGAATAGTCGCCTGAAAACTGTTGTTGTAAGAAAACTCCACTAAATGTAGATGATCCTCCCATGAACCCTTGAAGTCTAACATGCAAGCTCTCAACATGTCTTCAAGAGTTTGGATCGTTCTCTCCGATTGGCCATCTGTCTGAGGATGATAAGCTGTGCTAAATTTCAATCGAGTCCTCAAACTTTCCTGTAAGCTCCTCCAAAAGTGTGATAAGAAACGAGTGTCGCGGTCGGACACGATACTCACCGGTACTCCATACAATCTTACAATCTCCTGCATGTACCGTTCTGCCAAAGTTTCTGTTGATTGACAAACCCGAAAAGGGATGAAATGAGCTGCCTTGGTCAATCGATCAACAATCACCCAAACTGCATTGTTGCCTTTTGGACTCCGCGGTAAAGCCGTCACAAAATCCATGGTTATATGTTCCCACTTCCACTGAGGAATCGGAAGTGGTTGCAATAAACCAGCAACCCTTTGATGTTCAGTCTTAACTTGCTGACACACCAAGAACTTCGCTATAAAGCGGGCAATCTCCCGTTTCATGCCTTCCTACCAGAAATGCTGTCGTATATCTCGGTACATCTTCGTGCCTCCTGGATGTACTGAAGGATTGCTAGGCACGCGCACAAGGGTCTACGAGGCATCAACCATGCCCGATTAAAAATTTAGCCGTGCCGAACAACCCAAAGCCGGATCTTTAAACTAGGGTTTAGGCGAAAACGAACATGTTAAACTCTTTAACACTAAGTGAGAGGGATTACAACCATTGTAGATCCGGTCTTTCACTTCTAAAGCTCCGTGTTGAAGTCCCTTCACTGCGATCATCGTGTTCTGGACTCTCGAGAGGTTCCACGAAGAGAAAGATGCAGTCTTACTTCCGATCTTCGATACAAAGATGATCTACCTTGAAGTTTCGTTAACACAAGCTAACACTCATAATATGAAGTAAACACTCTCATCTAAAGGGCAAGGATAGATGAGAACGATGAAGTAGGATTTTTGCTCTCTTTTATTATCTTTTTCTCACATATTTTCATCACATGGGAAAAAGCTAGAAAGCTTTTTCCATGGAAGAAGAAGAAGAATAGTAGTCCATTTCATTTGTGATGAATAATGAAAGGATTAATATGATGAATAATGCAACCATGGTTGATTAAACTATTGTAGAGAATTAACCAAGGGCTAGGGTTTGGGTTGGGTTAAGTATGAGTCATAGATAAATATCAACACAAATATCTTTATCATGACAAAAAGAAACCTTCTAGAATCTACTAGAAGTCTTAACTCTAATCCAAACCCTAATCATGTTTAAACTCCACTAAACATGTTACATTAGTTATTATATCATGTTACAATATTATATATCACATATATAATATTTATCGTAACAAAATAAAATAATACAATTAACATATATCGCATATATATCAATGTATTACCCGAGTGAGAAAAAGAATCTTTTAGTGAGCTAATATTAGTTAATGTAATTTAATATATCATATATATTATTATACATTAAATTATCGAATCAACACTTGATCCGACAATCCGGCTATATCGCATATAACCGACTAATATTTATCCGTATTGATTCATCGAATCAACACTTGATCCGATGACCCGGCTGATATCAAATATCGCGAGAATAGAATACGGTATCTCATATCGCATTATCCTCGGTCCCGCACATATCACATACGTGCCCCTACTTCATTTTGCCTGAGTCAAGAAACCTCTGTGTAGGACTCTAAAGAATCGTCAATACGCCGGCAGTAGGTGATGATCATATCAAACACCCACAAGCTGCAAGCGGTCAGCTAAACGTAACAACCACCCAGGTATTGAGCGCTCAGAAGATCATCAAGCAAGCCTGTAACTTCTCCTGTGAATCCAATCAGTAACACTCCCGTACAGTCCGGTCTCGTCATCTGATATGTCGCATATCTCGCCTAGGGGTGGTAAACGTCAGACCTCAGTAGATCGATAAGTCGTGTCGATATGAGGTCTATAACAGTTCGAGAAACTACTGATAACACTTACCAGTAAATCTCAGCAACCCTGGCCAGGGATTTCCGGTTATAGCCAATCGGACACAGCACAACATCAACTCCCTATACCGGGAGAGATGAATCCCCTCCTATCGCTCATTGCCTCCATGTGATTCGGGACTGTACCCAAAAGCCACCTTTTTGCATGCCCTTTTGGACGTGGTATGACGGAAATAAAAGCACAGTGGGAATCACACAAGACTCTATGACGATCTCGGGTCAACAGACTACTCTGTACCAGTGTCATCGGAGAACTGCTATCTGACGTGAGGTATAATACCATCTGGGAGTTCTCGGCGAGTCTGTCCAGTGTACCTAGTCTCTACTGAGCACCCGTACACCATCCTTGATGTCAAACACCGATGGATATGGGATCATCCATCGCCCATCATATGGGTCAAGATGCGTATACGCTAGTCTACTCTGGTGCATCGATGCCCTGTCTCGATACACCCACGACTAGGAACAATTATAGGATGTACTCGTAGACTACCGTGGCCCCACTAGTATGATCTCATCATAGTCCCAGTAGTCGAGTACATATCCTATGGGCTTTATCAACATGTAACATAGAGACAATCAGAGTACATGTTAAGATAAAGTGCAACCAGATAGCATACTATCATGTTGAGAAAGAAAGTCCTCCCTATATATGTCCTAGCATCCACTACAATATACATCATATGCACAGTAATGGCCTCTAGGGTATACTTATAACTAACAATCTCCCACTTGCACTAGGGCCATCTGTTGTGGTATCGCATACCCAACAATTAGCTGCGGTTGAAGTATCTTATACTCAACAATCCCATAAAAGTCTCTACTGGGAAAAAGGCCTTCGTGAGTGGATCCGCGCTGTTTTCCTCTGTGTCTACCCTCCTAACCTCGATCTCCCTGGAGATCAACCATCTCCATGATCAGGTGATACTGCTTAAGAATTATATCTGGATTTATGATGGGACGGGGGTTCCTTGGCATAAGCTACAACTCCATTGTCACACAATGGTAGGAACGAAGTTCATCTCATGAACTTATATATATCCAGACTGTCTCTTTGGTAGTATCCTTGGTAACGATGTATCTTGCCTTTAATCGTCTAGGAAGTCACGGTATCTAGCCTGGAACTCTTCCAACATACCGTCCCTCCACTGAGGGTAAAGACAATGCCTGCGACTGATATTCAGTCGTTCTTATCACCCTGGAACCTTTCCAGTGATTCTCCCCAGGATCGATTGATACCATCTCACTACAACTAGTGAGTATCCTAACATCCAATTAGATCTATCTCATAGATCCAAAACCCAGGATTTAGGAGGTATCACGTTGATCCTATATGGAGAATCCTTGTGATAAGCGGAGATTGACCGATCGTAACATAGGAAACTCCTTCCCTATCAAGAGTATGTCATCCACGTACTCTACGAGGATCACCACCATACTCTCTACTACCTTTAGTTTATACAAGGTTCATCTACCATTTTGATGAAGTCAAACTCTTTGACTACTACATCAAAACAGACGTCCAACTCCGCGATGCCTGCTTCATCACAAAAAACATATTGCACACGTTTCCGCTGCTCCCACTGTCTACGAAGCCCTCTGGCTGTGTACTTATAGACGCTATCTTCTAAAACATCATTTAGAAAAGCAGTCATGACACCCAACCACCAGATATCGTAGTCATGGTATGTAACCGTGGCAAGTAGGATCTGGATGGACTTAAGCATTGCTTTGAAAGTCTCAACTTTTCCATGTACACCAAGTAATCTTCTCAAGATATACTTGCTCCTGATGGGGATTTAACCCTTCAGATAAAGCAACCAAAGTCCATACTTTGTTGGTGTATAAGGATTCCATCTCAGATCGATAAGCATCCAGGAATTCTTACAGAGTCCCACTCCTGATGGCCCGCTCGAAACTAGTTGGGTCATCATCTCATGATGCAATCCTCGCTCCCACTGTCATAGAGAAACCGAAGTATCTCTCAGGTGGGTAAGGAACCCTACTAGATCGGCGGAGAGGCTGAGCTTCGTTGGAAACTATTGAATCCTTTGGTTCTACCAAATCATCTGCTGTAGTTTGTATAGCTGGAACTCCTTCCAGTTCTACCTCATGACCACTAATTTCTTCACAAGAAATTCCCTTTCACAAAGGTGGCATGTTGAGAAACAAAACATCTTTTATTCCTCGGTTAGGTAGAAGATATTCCCTTGCGTATGCTTGGGATATCCAACAAACTTCCACAGATCTGACTTTGCCTCGAGCTTGTCTGGATTATGCTTTTAGACATAGGCCGGACAACCCCAAATCTTAACAAACTTAAGATATGGGCTCTTCCCATTCCATATCATATATGAAGTGGTAGGTAACTGATTTTATTTGAACCCTATTCAATAGGTATGCAACTTCTCAAGTGCATAACTCCCAAAAGGAAATAGGAAACTCAGTAGTACTCATCATAGAGCACACCATATCACATAGGGTGCTATTGCTCCATCCCGATATACCATCGTGCTATGGTGTATACGGAGCATAATGCTGAGAGAGAATCTCATTCTCCTTTAGAATAGTCCAGGAATTCCGTGCTTAAGTATTCTCCTCCTTGATCTCATCAAAGGACATAATACTTATACCCGTATTATGGTTCTCTACTTCTAACTTACATTCTGTGAATATCTCAAAAGGTTCGGACTTGTGTTTCAACAGGAACATATGTTTGAATCTTGAGAGATTATCAGAGAATGTAATAAAGTACAAAGAACCGGTCTTGGCATGTGTAGACAGGGGACTTTCATACATCAGCATGTATCAATCCCAAGAGTTCAATAACTTTTTCTCTGTTTCCAATGAACAGAGCTGTGGTCATCTTATCTTTGTGACATGACCGGCAAGTTTCACAAGATGTAAATTCAAACAGATTTAAATATGCATCTAAATGTAACTTAGCTAGTCGGGTCGCATTGATATGACCTAGTCTACAATGCCTCAAGAAAGATTCGTTCATTTCTGAACTCTTCCTCTCTCGTGTGTTTTCTGTATACTAAGAACTGTAGTTTGATTTAGAATGCCAATACTTTTAGATAACGTGCCTGAACCGATCAACTCTTGATATAGGAAATGTTTAAAACATTATCCAACAATACAAAATTATATCCTTCATTACTAATAAAGAGACTGATATGATGTTGTATATCGGGTTCGGTATCTAATAACATTCGTTCAGAATCAATGTATTCTGGTAATACAGGGTGATAGTGACCAACAGACTTGGCTGCAACACTTGCACCGTTTCTATCTTATGAAACTTATCACCCGTTCTCAGTTCTCTACCTATCTGTAGCCCATGTAACAAATTACATATGTGGGATCCTGATCCAGTATCACATACCCAGGACGTAAAGGTTACTGAGAAACAGTTCTCTGAAATGAACACACCCGAAGATGATGCATCAACATGCACATTCTTCGTTTGGGCGGCACGGGAAATCTGGTATTCCCCAATTTCCTGTTCTGTCTTATAACAATTATAAGTTGGATTCCCCAGCTCAGTATAACAAGCGGGTTCGGTCAATTCATCCGTTTTATTATCTTGATTAAGGCATGATATGGTCGCTACCTGGAGAGAGAGAGAAGAAAACACTCAGCGTATACTCTTGCAAGATTAGATTGGTTATCTAATATATCTAATCAGGATGTCTCCCACTGTTTTAATCAAATCTTCCTTCAAACCCTAAAAGGATAGACTAGCCGGGATTAATTACACTCTACAAGTTCGCCAATTTTTCAGCCAGGCCAGTGCCGGTACTTTGAGGGAGGTCCCCCGTGCTTTCGCACTAACCTAATTAAAGTAAACCTCGTTTTCCCAGGGGCGTAACCCCGTTGACACCTTTCTAGACACCTACTTGATCGGCTAATTGTAATGTGTAAAACTCTCACAGGAGTAACTCTTACTCGCAGCGGGTATCGGGATCCAACTATCTCATAGAAGGTATGCAATCTCATTGCAAATTTCAACACTTGAAATTCCCAATAATATTTTACTCCTAGCAGCTATATGATCTTAACATAGTCAACAAATCGTAAGTGCTAGTCAAGTTCAACCCGTCATTTCCCAATTAAATTAATCCCACCCGCACGACCCTTAACATAATCAATAAAGTTGCACGACTACCCTAATCCAATCGTATCATATGCTTATACAGATAAGCACTAATCAGCTACCGCACATTACTCCTTAACATAGTCAACAAACGTAGCACGAATACTAACTAGTACTTATCTGAAATGATGGAGGGCTACGACAGGTTTTTAAGAAAACCCTTTGCGTAAGGAACTTGATATCGTTGTAGAATCGAGTGATTTTTAAATGGAGTGTTTTTGAGGCTTTTCTAGTTTTGCTAAATGGGTCACTCCCGGTGAAAGGATCGTCGGCCCTTTCCTCATCGAATAAGGTGCAGGATATTTCACAAATACCGCTGTGCAAAGCAAGAACTATAGAAGCAATCAAAAGACAAACCGAGTTTGTAGCATCTGCTAGTTTCACTAAAGAGGTCACTCCCGGTGAAGGGATCTCGGCTCTTCCCTTATCGAATAAGGTGCTGGATATTCTACAAGGAACACCGCTATGCAAAGCAAGAACTAGAGCTACCAGTTTTTAAACAAGTTTCTACAACATCTTAGGTTTCTTTTATTTCATTAATCTCATTAATGAAGTCCCATTTTAATTATGCTTCGCAAGCATCACATTTGAAACGAAATCTGCAATATAGCATATATCTCATATATATAATATAAACATTCGTCTTAGGCAGTAATATGATCTCATCACAGAACATTGCAGCAGAAGAACATATATGAAATATTGGATATACTAGGATGTCCGCGTTTTCAATACGAGCCTGTATAAAACACGGATTCCACGGTCGCGATGAATAGCCAAACCCACATCCCTAGACCCCTACGAGAGCGAAAAGCAACACTGCCAATTCTAGGGTTCGGAGACCCGGTCTCGACTCCTCGAGATGGTCTCCCACTGGACCCTAGAACCCGATTACTTATGCTCCCCGCCTTGGGTCTACCTAATGCGGAAAAGTAAATAATATACAATGGTGACATCATCCTCATCCCGGAAGTGCCCCAATAAAAGAATATTACATACTAATGAATTTTACATGAAAGAAAAAGAAAAAACTCTCATCTCACAAAAAACCCCCGGCTATTCAAACGCGACGATCCAATATAACATATCACAGCAACACATAATATCTCATATCATCAACGTAAGCAAGTATGCGTATCCTGATTGTCATTGATGTATAGCAACGAAGCCGGCGATACACCACATACTACGCTTACGGTCACAGAAAAGAAAGTGTAAAACTACAACAGATGGAATCCGCAACCTCCTTAGACATCGCATGCCTAACCAAATGAATTCCTTAGACATCGCATGCCTAACAATTATAAACCCCGCATTTTAGTCTCATTATCGAAAACTCTTTTCAATATCAAGTCGGGCAATTCAACAAGATTCCCGACATCCTAATCGAATGCTCGTCGCAAACTTTAGTAGACGGCCGCACCCCCAGATGCCGTCGACAAAGTGCACTAAGGCGGAACACCGCTGCCGCGAGCACCCGAACGGATGCTTTCGGCGACGGGGTTCTCCTACAGTCACTTGGTCGGGGCTATGGGGCGTAGCTGTCTATTAAGTTTACCCGGCGAGTATCCGCGTACGCTACGTGATTGCGACGGACTTTTGATCACATCAAAATTCCGTGGCAACCGATCATTTAAGACTGAACTGCTAGATTTATAACATTCAATTTAGTTATCTCATAACTACTTGTGAATTCCAAATATTGTATCACGTTCCAGATAAATAGACAATGTTAAACTTTCCGATCGAATAATCAAACACCCAAGATTTCCCCAATATATCTCAACACTTGAAATCAGTTTAAAAACATCCATCACATGCCACAGTACCAATGGTCCAGCCATAGAAGGGTCAAGCCAACGCCTCACATATGGCACGCCGTACTGCCCCAAACCCTAAGGTTTAGAGGCAGTTCAAGACGGTCACATAATCGAGTTAAGGTTCGTTGTCTTCTAGAGGGTCCACCGCGTTACTTGCACGACTTAGAACGTTCTTAAACTCGAGGAAAAATCCAACTTTTGAAAATTTTCCGACGGGGGAAAAAGTGAGTTATTGATATCCGTTCGAACTTTTCAACACGTTCTAAAAATTATCCGGACAAACTA
Source organism: Agapanthus africanus (assembly GCA_030015575.1). Taxonomy (NCBI): domain Eukaryota; kingdom Viridiplantae; phylum Streptophyta; class Magnoliopsida; order Asparagales; family Amaryllidaceae; genus Agapanthus; species Agapanthus africanus. The sequence continues at coordinate 373,067,445 of CM057339.1, read as the reverse complement.
AACAAAGTTATAATATCCGATCGAAACAACGAGTCCCCAATACAACCCAGAAAACTCAATACTTGAGTAGAATTAAAAATTCCCAGAAGAATTAGGAATCACATACAGAGGTTACTGTGCAAATTTGAAAACAAGAGGCAACTTTTTGGCCGCGGAACCGCCGCCAATACCATGGTACGGCCGCGGTTCCGCGGCGCTTTAGAGGTGTTAGAGGCACGTGCTTCACAGTAACTCATGTAATTCCCTGCTGATTTTTTTGAGTATTTTTAATTCAGAAAAAATCACATTTTTGAAAAAAGTACAGAGAAGGGGTTTTATCGGGGTTCTCGGGTTCGATCGGACTTTGAACTTCGTCTAGACTTCACCTAAAGCTCTAGCTTGGCTCTGATACCACTGAAGGGTTGCTAGGCACGCGCACAAGGGTCTACGAGGCATCAACCATGCCCGATTAAAAATTTAGCCGTGCCGAACAACCCAAAGCCGGATCTTTAAACTAGGGTTTAGGCGAAAACGAACATGTTAAACTCTTTAACACTAAGTGAGAGGGGTTACAACCTTTGTAGATCCGGTCCTTCACTTCTAAAGCTCTGTGTTGAAGTCCCTTCGCTGCGATCATCATGTTTCGGACTCTCGAGAGGTTCCACGAAGAGAAAGATATAGTCTTGCTTCCGATCTTCGATACAAAGATGATCTACCTTGAAGTTTCGTTAACACAAGCTAACACTCATAATATGAAGTGAACACTCTCATCTAAAGGGCAATGATAGATGAGAATGATGAAGTAGGATTTTTGCTTTCTTTTATTATCTTTTTCTCACATATTTTCATCACATGGGAAAAAGCTAAAAAGCTTTTTCCATGGAAGAAGAAGAAGAATAGTAGTCCATTTCATTTGTGATGAATAATGAAAGGATTAATATGATGAATAATGCAACCATGGTTGACTAAACTATTGTAGAGAATTAACCAAGGGCTAGGGTTTGGGTTGGGTTAAGTATGAGTCATAGATAAATATCAACACAAATATCTTTATCATGACAAAAAGAAACCTTCTAGAATCTACTAGAAGTCTTAACCCTAATCCAAACCCTAATCATGTTTAAACTCCACTAAACATGTTGCATTAGTTATCATACCATGTTACAATATTATATATCACATATATAATATTTATCGTAACAAAATAAAATAATACAATTAACATATATCGCATATATATCAATGTATTACCCGAGTGAGAAAAAGAATCTTTTAGTGAGCTAATATTAGTTAATGTAATTTAATATATCATATATATTATTATACATTAAATTATCGAATCAACACTTGATCCGACAATCTGGCTATATCGCATATAACCGACTAATATTTATCCGTACCGATTCATCGAATCAACAATTGATCCGATAACCCGGCTGATATCAAATATCACGAGAATAGAATACGGTATCTCATATCGCATTATCCTCGGTCCCGCACATATCACATACGTGCCCCTACTCCGTTTTGCCTGAGTCAAGAAACCTCTGTGTAGGACTCTAAAGAATCGTCAATACGCCGGCAGTAGGTGATGATCATATCAAACACCCACAAGCTGCAAGCGGTCAGCTAAACATAACAGCCACCCAGGTATTGAGCGCTCAGAAGATCAACAAGCAAGTCTGTAACTTCTCCTGTGAATCCAATCAGTAACATTCCCGTACAGTCCGGTCTCGTCGTCTGATATGCATATCTCGCATAGGGGTGGTAAACGTCAGACCCCAGTAGCTCGATAAGTCGTGTTGATATGAGGTCTATGACAGTTCGAGAAACTACTGATAACACTAACCAGTAAATCTCAGCAACCCTGGCCAGGGATTTCCGGTTATAGCCAATCGGACACAGCACAACATCAACTCCCTATACCGGGAGAGACGAATCCCCTCCTATCGCTCATTGCCTCCATGTGATTCGGGTCTGTACCCAAAAGCCACCTTTTTGCACGCCCTTTTGGACGTGGTATGATGGAAATCAAAGCACAGTGGGAATCACACAAGACTCTATGACGATCTCGGGTCAACAGACTAGTCTGTACCAGTGTCACCGGAGAACTGCCATCTGACGTGAGGTATAATACCATCTGGGAGTTCTCGGCGAGTCCGTCCAGTGTACCCAGTCTCTACTGAGCACCCGTACACCATCCTTGATGTCAAACACCGATGGATATGGATCATCCATCGCCCATCATATGGGTCAAGATGCTTATACGCTAGTCTACTCTGGTGCATCGATGCCCTGTCTCGATATACCCTCGACTAGGAACAATTATAGGATGTACTCGTAGACTACCGTGGCCCCACTAGTATGATCTCATCATTGTCCCAGTAGTCGAGTACATATCATAAGGGCTATATCAACATGTAACATAGAGACAATCAGAGTACATGTTAAGATAAAGTGCAACCAGATATCATACTATCATGTCGAGCAAGAAAGTCCTCCCTATATATGTCCTAGCATCCACTACAATATACATCATATGCACAGTAATGGCCTCTAGGGCATACATATAACTAACATGTACGGAGTATGCTGAACTGTGCGCCTTCTTCATAAGCTCTTCGCGAATATCTCCTTTTGGCACACACAAACGGCTACCATACCGCAACGAACCATCTTCATGGATCAGTAAGTCTGTTCGAAGTCCAGCTTTAACTTGTTCTCAAAACTTTTGCAATCCAGGGTCTTGCAATTGTGCTGCTCTAATATTCTCGATCAACGACGACTGTACTTCCAGCTGCATCAACTGTCCTGAAGAATGCGGTAGAACAACCTCCAAATCAAATCTTCGAAAGTATTCAATAAGTTCTTTCTGTGCAGTTAACATCTGAATTGCATTTTCTTCCTACGAGTCGAAAGGATCTCGTAAGTGTATTTTCTCCTTAGGAGTCGTGGGGACTCCTAAGTGTGTTGCTCCTTTTTGAGTCGTAAGGATCTCACGTGGGAGTTTTCTCCTCACAAAGTCGAGAGGACTTTGCGAGTGCATTTTATCTCTTTTTTACGAGTTTGCGCTCTTTCTGGTTTTCACAAATTCGCCGGCCGTCCTACTGTTTTTACTTACGGAGCCCTTTCGGGTTTTCATCCATGCCCATTTTGCTTGTGGACATACCATTTTTTTATTTATTTATTTATTTTATTATTATTATTATTATTATTATTATTTGGTGGGACTTTCAATATGGTCTCACCGGTAGGACTTAGGAGAGATTGGGATCATTTTACGCCCATAGATTGTATACGGTTTTGCAGGATGTACGATCCAGACTGTAGGGCAGGAAAAATTTTGGGACTTTGTTGGCATCTGCATCGCTACACTGGAATTGTTAGTTATGTATATGCCCTAGAGGCCATTGTTGTACATGTGATATATATTATAATAGATGCTTGGATATATATAGAGAGGACTTTCTTGCTCGATATGATAGTATGCTATCTGGTTTCACTTTATCTAACGTGTTAACAAATACTGTTTTGTGATCACATGTTGATGAAGCCCTTGGGATATGTACTTGACTACTAGGACTATGATGATATCATACTAGTGGGGCCAGGGTAGTCAACGAGTACATCCTATAGCTGTTCCTAGTCGAGGGTGTATCGAGACAGGGCATCGATACTCCAGAGTAGACTAGCGTACATGCATCTTGACCCATATGATGGGCGATGGATGATCCCATATCCATTGGTGTTGGACATCAAAGATGGTGTACGGGTGCTCAGTGGAGACTGGGTACACTGAACGGACTCGCCGAGAACTCCTGGATGGTATTATACCTATCGTCAGATAGCAGTTTTCCGGTGACACTGGTACATGTTAGTCTGTAGACCCGAGATCGTCATAGAGGCTTGTATGATTCCTACTGTGCTTTGATTTCTACCTTACCACGTCCAAGAGGGCGTGCAAAATGGTGGCTTTTAGGTACAGTCCCGAATCACATGGAGACAATGAGCGATAGGAGGGGTTTCGTCTCTCCCAGTATTGGGAGTTGATGTTGCGCTATGTTCGATTGGCTATAACTGGAAGTCTCTGGCCAGGGCTGATATGGAGATGTCAAGGGTTGAGGTGGTAGGAGGAGGTGTCAAGGGTTGAAGAGTGCTCATTTCATGCAAGGAGGAGGTGTGAGATGAGTTTGTGCATGCAAGCATGAGGTGTTCATGCCTTATCTTCAAAATTTTATTTAATTTGAAACTAAATTCTGATCTAAAATGATTTTCCATCCCATTTTTATTTACACCCTTAACAATTTTCTATTTGCACCAAAATCATAAACTTTACCTAAAAACCCCTCACAACTTAGTTTATTATAAAACACCAATTTTATTAAAATGAAGCTAAAATTGTCACTAAAACCCTTATAACTTATTTATGTTGCATACTAAAATTTTAATTTAAATTGTTTTACATAGAACTTAAGAAAATTGACTTATTTCTTTTTAACAACTTTGTGATTTATCAAATTATTATTAAATTAATTAAATTTATTTATTTCCAAATTTTCAAAATGCTACAGAACTGCTATCTGACAATAGGTAAATATCAACTAGCATGTTCCCGACGAGTCCGTCCGGTGTACTCATAACCCAATGAGCACCCGTATACATCTTAGGTGAACCAACCAACATCAATGGCTTGTGAGACTGGCCACCGCCCCTCATCGGGGTCTCGATCCGTATACACTAGTCTACTCTTGGAATATCGATGCCCAGTCTCGAAACTCCCACGACTAGGGACACTTTAAGGATGTGCTTATAGACCACCCAACTCTTACGTATATGATCGCCATCATACTGCTGGTAGTCAAGCATGAATCCTATGGGCTCTATCAACATGTAATAGTGATCTGTAATGTCACCTGAAGTATGTACACGATGATAAAGACAAACCAGATAGCATACTATCATCTCGAGTAAGACTGTTCTACCGGTATAGGTCCTCCCTCAATCATTGCAATCACGGGCACTATAGCTAACAGGTACTGGTATTCTTAATAGTCAATAAGTAATAACCTGCAAGAAACTGTGGCACAATGGGGGTGAGTTGCCAACTCAGTGAATAAAATTACATCACAAGGTAGAAATCGAAATGCACAGCGATATTTAGGTCATAAGTATACTACTATCATAACCTGTACTAATATATATAATATGCATAAGTATAAAAAAATGCAACACTATCTATCATGTGACATCTCATATGCAAATGATCTGAATCTAGGTATAAGCCCAAAGGTAGCCGAAAATATATATGTAAAACCTCTTCTTTAAAATAGCCGCGGGATACATATGTCACGGCGTAAAAGCAGACGGGATAGTAGGAAATATAATAGGTATCTTATTTAAGATATACGTCTTGCGTTTTAGTAAAGAGTGATAAGAGGTTTACGATTTAAAAGATCCCAGTGTCATTCTAGACATGTCAAAATAATGAGACTATAGCTCATTTTAGAAATCCTTTTTAGATGCAACAATCGGGGCACTATCCCCCGGATCAGTCCTGGTCGGCTACAATAACGCACCACTCTAACTGTATATCTCGTATGAAAGCAAAATATCAATATATGGATGTCCGGCATTGACACCTGAAATCAGAAATCCTTCGTGTCCATCACCGACATGCAAATCCTCAAAATCTCTCGTGTCCATCACCGACACGCAAATGCATATATTGTCGACACCATCTCAATGGATGATCGCCACCCGATATCCCTAGCCCCGGTCGGTATCCCCTGGATATCCACCGTGTTCATCTCTAGCTCCGGCCAGTATCCCCTGGATATCTGCCGTGCTCATATCCATCTCCGGTATCTGTTAGTTATATGTATGCCCTATAGGCCATTACTGTACATACGATGTATATTGTAATGGATGCTTGGACATATATAGGGATGACTTTCTTTCTCGACATGATAGTATGCTATCTGGTTGTACTTTATCTTAACATGTACTCTGATTGTCTCTATGTTACATGTTGATAAAGCCCTTAGGATATGTACTCGACTACTGGGACTATGATGAGATCATACTAGTGGGGCCACAGTAGTCGACGAGTACATCCTATAACTGTTCCTAGTCGAGGGTATATCGAGACAGGGCATCGATGCACCAGAGTAGACTAGCGTATACGTATCTTGACCCATATGATGGGCGATGGATGATCCCATATCCATCGGTGTTTGACATCAAGGATGGTGTACAGGTGCTCAGTAGAGACTGGGTACACTGGACGGACTCGCCGAGAACTCCCAGATGGTATTATACCTCACATCAGATGGCACTTCTCCGGTGACACTGGTACAAAGTAGTCTGTTGACCCGAGATCGTCATAGAGTCTTGTGTGATTCCTACTGTGCTTTGATTTCCATCATACCACGTCCAAGAGGGCGTGCAAAAAGGTGGCTTTTGGGTACAGTCCCGAATCACATGGAGGCAATGAGCGATAGGAGGGGATTCGTCTCTCCCAGTATAGGGAGTTGACGTTGTGCTGTGTTCGATTAGCTATAACTGGAAATCCCTAGCCAGGGTTGCTGAGATTTACTGGTAAGTGTTATCAGTAGTTTCTTGAACTGTTATAGACCTCACATCGACACGACTTATCAAGCTACTGGGGTCTGACGTTTTACCACCCCTAGGCGAGATATGCGACATATTAGACGACGAGACTGGACTGTACGGGAATGTTACTGATTAGATTCACAGGAGAATGTACAGGCTTGCTTATTGATCTTCTGAGCGCTCAATACCTGGGTGGCTGCTACGTTTAGCTGACCGCTTGCAGCTTGTGGGTGTTTGAAATGATCATCACCTACTGCCGGCGTATTGACGATTCTTCAGAGTCCTACACAGAGGTTTCTTGACTCAGGCAAAACGGAGTAGGGGAATATATGTGATATGTGCGGGACCGAGGATAATGCGATATGAGATACCGTATTCTATTCTCGCGATATTTGATATCAGCCGGGTCATCGGATTAAGTGTTGATTCAATGAATCGGTAAATGAGATATTAGTCGGTTATATGCGATATAGCCGGATTGTCGGATCAAGTGTTGATTCGATAATTTAATGTATAATAATATATATGATATATTAAATTACATTAACTAATATTAGCTCACTAAAAGATTCTTTTTCTCACTCGGGTAATACATTGATATATATGCGATATATGTTAATTGTATTATTTTATTTTGTTACAATAAATATTATATATGTGATATATAATATTGTAACATGATATAATAACTAATGCAACATGATTAGTGGAGATTAAACAAGATTAGGGTTTGATTTGGGTTAGTTCATTCATGAACCTTCTAGGTTTCTTTTTGTTTTTTGTAAGATATTTTCAAATGACTCATCTTTAACTCGACCCAAACCCTAGCCCTAGTTAAATCTCTACAAAGGTTTGTTTAACCATGGTTGCATTATTCATCATTATTATCTTTTCATTATTCATCACAAAAGGATTCTAATGATTATTCATCTTCTTGCTTGAGTTCTTCATGAAAAGCTTTCATGCTTTGATTTTGTGATGAAAAATGAGTGAGAATAAGAAAACAAATGAGAGAAAAAATTCTACTTCATCATCCTCATCCACCCTTGCCCTTTAGATGAGAGTGTTCACTTTATTTAGTGAGTGAGAGCTTGTGTTAATGAAACTTCATGGTAGATCATCTTTGTTATCGAAGATCGGAAGCGAGCTTGCATCTTTCTCTTCGTGGAGCCTCTCGAGAGTCCGGAACACGATGATCGCAGCGAAGGGACCTCAACACGGAGCTTAAGAAGTGAAGGACCGGATCTAGAAAGCTTGTAATCCCTCTCACTTAGTGTTAAAGTGTTTAACATGCTTGTTTTAGCCTAATCTCTAGTTTAAAGATCCGGCTTTAGGTTGTTCGGCACGGCTAAAATTTAAATCGGGCATGGTTGATGCCTTATAGATCCTTGTGCGTATGCCTAGCAACCCTACAGTGGTATCAGTGCCAAGCTAGAGCTTTAGGCAAAGTCTAGGCGAAGTTTAAAGTCCGATCGAACTCCGAAAACCCGATATACCCTAGTTTCTGGAAATTTTTTCAAAATGTGATTTTTTTGAATTAAAAATACTCAAAAAAATCAGTGGGGAAATATAGGAATTACTGTAAACAATGATCACCTAATTCCACTGTAGCGCTGCGGATCCGCCGCACTACCCTGATTTTGGCGGCGGTTCCGCGGCCGTATGTGGAGATCAGGGACTCATTTTTCTACAGTAACGTCCGTAGGTGTTTCCTAATTCTTCTGGGAATTTTTAATTCTACTCAAGTGTTGAGTTTTCTGGGTTGTATTGGGAACTCGTTGATTCGATCGGATAATTTAACTTCGTTTGTTTTTTCCAGATAATTTTAGAAACTATTAAAAAGTTCGAACGGATATCAATAATTCACTTTTTCCCCTGTCGGAAATTTTTTCAAAAGTTGGATTTTTTCTCGAGTTTGAAACTTCCGAAAAATCATGCAAGTAATGCGGTGGACCCTCTAGAAGAACATAAACCTTAACTCGATTATGTGACCGTCTGAACCGCCTCTAAACTTTAGGGTTTGTGGCAGTACGGCGTTGCCACATGTGAGGCGTTGGCTTGACCCTTCTACGGCTGGACCATTGGTACTGTAGCATGTGATGGATACTTTTTGAACTCCGCTCAAGTGTTGAGAACAATTTGGGAAATCTTGGGTGTTTGTTTATTCGATCGGAAAGTATAATATTGTCTATTTATCTAGAATGTGATACAATATGTGGAATTCACGTAGTTAGGCCTGAAATGCGAAGTATGTGATATTTCGGATTTACAATGTTTAAGGAGATTGTGGATTCCAAATGTTGTAGTTTTACACTTTCTTTTCTGTGACCGTAAGTGTAGTATGTGGTGTATCTCCGGCTTCGTTGCTATACATCAACGACAATCGGGATACACATACTTGCTTACGTTGATGATATGAGATATTATGTGTTGCTGTGATATGTTATATTGGATCGTCATGTTTTGAATAGCCGGGGGTTTTATGTGAGATGAGAGTTTTTTCTTTTTCATTCATGTAAAATTCATTTGTATGTAATATTCTTTTATTGGGGCACTTCCGGGCTGAGAATGATGTCACCATTGTATATTATTTACTTTTCCGCATTAGGTAGACCCAAGGCGGGGAGCACAAGTAACCGGGTTCTAGGGTCCAGTGGGAGACCATATCGAGGAGTCGAGACCGGGTCTCCTAACCCTAGAATTGGCAGTGTAGCTTGCCGCTCTCGTAGGGGTCTAGGGATGTGGGTTTGGCTATTCATCACGACCGTGGAATCCGTGTTTTATACAGGCTCGTATTAAAACACGGACGTCCTAGTATATCCAATGTTTCATATATGTTCTTTTGCTGCAATGTTCTGTGATGAGATCATATTACTGCCTGAGACGAATGTTTATATATTATATATATGAGATATATATTATATTGCAGATTTCGTTTCAAAAGAGATGCTTGTGAAGTATAACAAAATGGGACTTCATTAATGAGATTAATAAAATAAAAGAAACCTAAGATGTTGTAGAAACTTGTTTAAAAACTGCTAGCTCTAGTTCTTGCTTTGCATAGCGATGTTCCTTGTAGAACATCCAGCACCATATTCGAAAAGGAAAGAGCCGAGATCCCTTCACCGGGAGTGACCTCTTTAGCGAAACTAGCAGATGCTACAAACTCGGTTTGTATTTTAATTGTTTCTATAGTTTTTGCTTTGAATAGTGGTATTTATGAAATATCCTGCACCTTATTCGATAAGGAAAGAGCCGACGATCCCTTCACCGGGAGCGACCTCTTTAGCAAAACTAGAAAAGACCTCAAAAACATTCCATTTAAAATCACTCGATTCTACAACGATATCAAGTTTATTACACAAAAGGTTTTCTTAAAAACCTGTCGTAGCGCTCCGTCATTGCAGATAAGTAATAGTTAGTATTCGTGCTGCGTTTATTGACCTTGTCAAGGCGTAGTGTGCGGTAGCTGATTACTGCTTATCTGTATAAGCATATGATGTGATTGGATTAGGGTAGTCGTGCGACTTTGTTGACCTTGTCAAGGGTCGTGCGGGTGGGTTTAATTCAGATCAGGAAATGACGGGTTGAACTTGACTTGCGGTCTATAGTTTGTTGACCTTGTCAAGGTCATAGATCGCTCGGGGCAAAATATTATTGGGAATTTCAAGAGTTGAAATTTGCAATGAGATTGCATACCTTCTATGAGATAGTTGGATCCCAATACCCGCTACGAGTAAGAGTTACTCCTGGGAGATTTTTACATATTACAATTAGCCGATCAAGTAGGTGTCTAGAAAGGTGTTAACGGGGTTACGCCCCTGGAAAAATGAGGTTTATTTTAATTAGGTCCGTGCGAAAGCACAGGGAACCTCCCTTAAAGTACCGGCACTGGCCTGGATGAAATATTGGCGAACTTGTAGAGTGTAATTAATCCCGGCTAGTCTTTCCTTTTAGGGTTTGAAGGAAGATTTGACTAAAACAGTGGGAGACATCCTGATTAGATAAATTGATAACCAATCTAATCTAGTAAAAGCGCACGCTGAGTGTTTTCTTCTCTCTCTCTCCTGATTACGACCATGTCACGCCTTAATCAAGATAATAATACGGATGTATTGACCGAACCCTCTTGTTATACTGCGCTAAGGAACGTTGGTCCCGCTCCAACTTATAATTGTTATAAGAAAGAGCAGGAAATAGGGGATTACCAGAATTCCCGTGCCGCCCAAACGAAGAAAGTACATGCTGATGCACCTTCTTCGGGTATGTTCATTATCGAGAACTGTTTCTCAGTATATTTTATGTCCTGGGTATGAGATACCGGATCAGGATCCCGCATATGTAATTTGTTACATGGGCTACAGATAGGTAGAGAACTGAGAACGGGTGATAAATTTCATGAGATAAAAACGGTGCAAGTGTTGCAGCCAAGTCTGTTGGTAGTTATCACCCTGTATTATCAGAATGCATTGATTTTGAACAAATGTTATTAGATACCGAACCTGAGATACAACATCATATCAGTCTCTTTATTAGTAAAGAAGGATATAATTTTGTATTGTTGGATAATGTTTTGAACATTTCCTATATCAAGAGTTGATCGGATCAGGCACGTTATCTAAAAACATAAACGTTCTAAATCAAACTACAGTTCTTAGTATATGGAACACACACAAGAGGAAGAGTTCAGAAATGAATGAATCCTTCTTGAGGCATTGTAGACTAGGTCATATCAATGCGACCCGACTAGCTGAAGTTACATTTAGATGCATATTTAAATCTGTTTGAATTTACATCTTATTAAACTTTCCAGTCATGTCGCAAAGATAAGATGACCACAGTTCTGTTTATTGGAAACAGAGAAAGAGTTAGTGAACTCTTGGGATTGATACATGCTGATGTATGAGGTCCCCTGTCTACACATGCCAAGACTGGTTCTTTATACTTCATTACATTCACTGTTTATCTCTCAAGATTCGGACATATGTTCCTGTTGAAACACAAGTCTGAACCTTTTGAGATGTTCACAGAATATAAGTTAGAAGTAGAGAACCAAAAAAGGGTATAAGTATTATGTCCTTTGATGAGATCAAGGAGGAGAATACTTGAGCACGGAATTCCTGGACTATTCTAAAGGAGAATCGGATTCTCTCTCGGCATTACTCCTCCGTATACACCATAGCACGATGGTATATCGGGGTGGAGCAATAGCACCCTATGTGATATGGTGTGCTCTATGATGAGTACTACTGAGTTTCCTATTTCCTTTTGGCAGTTATGCACTTGAGAAGCTGCATACCTATTGAATAGGGTTCAAATCAAATTAGTTGCCTACCACTTCATATGTGATATGGAATAGGAAGAGCACATATCTTAAGTTTGTTAAGATTTGGGGTTGTCCAGCCTATGTCTAAAAGCATAATCCGGACTAGCTCGAGGCAAAGTCAGATCTGTGGAAGTTTGTTAGATATCCTAAGCATACACAAGGGAATATCTTCTACCTAACCGAGGAACAAAAGATGTTTTGTTTCTCAACATGCCATCTTTGTGAAAGGGAATTTCTTGTGAAGAAATTATTGGTCATGAGGTAGAACTGGAAGGAGTTCCAGCTATACAAACTACAGCAGATGATTTGGTAGAACCGAAGAATTCAATAGTAACTAACGAACCTCAGCCTCTCCGCCGATCTAGTAGGGTTCCTCACCCACCTGAGAGATACTTCGGTTTCTCTATGACACATGGAGTGAGGATTACATCATGAGATGATAACCCAACTAGTTTTGAGCTGGCCATCAGGAGCGGGACTCTGTAAGAATGGCTGGATGCTTATCGATCTGAGATGGAATCCTTATCATCAACAAAGTATGGACTTTGGTTGTTTTATCTGAAGGGTTAAATCCCCATCAGGAGCAAGTATATCTTGAGAAGATTACTTGGTGTACATGGAAAAGTTGAGACTTTCAAAGCTATGCTTAAGTCCATCCAGATCCTACTTGCCACGGCTACATACCATGACTATGATATCTGGCGGTTGGGTGTCATGACTGCTTTTCTAAATGATGATTTGGAAGAGAGCGTCTATAAGTACACAGCCAGAGGGCTTCGTAGACAGTGGGAGCAGCGGAAACGTGAGCAAGATGTTTTATGTGATAAATCAGGCATCGCGGAGTTGAAACGTCTGTTTTGATGTGGTAGTCAAAGAGTTTGACTTCATCAAAATGGTAGATGAACCTTGTATATACAAAAAGGTAGAAGATAGTATGGTGTAGATCCTCGTAGAGTACGTGGATGACATACTCTTGATAGGAAAGGAGTTTCCTATGCTACACTCGGTCAATCTCCTCTTATCACAAGGATTCTCCACATAGGATCAAGGTGATACCTCCTAAATCCTGGGTTTTGGATGTATGAGATAGATCTAATTGGATGTTAAGATTCTCGCTAGGTGTAGTGAGATAGTATCAATTGATCCCGGGAAGAATCACTGGAAAGGTTCCAGGGTGATAAGGACGACTGAATGTCAGTCGCAGGCATTGTCTTTACCCTCAGTGGAGGGACGGTATGTTGGAAGAGTTCCAAGCTAGATACCGTGACTTACTAGACGATTAAAGGCAAGATACATCGTTACTAAGGATGCTACCAAAGAGGAAGTCTGGAAATATAAGTTCATGAGATGAACTTCGTTCATACCATTGTGTGACAATGGAGTTGTGGTTTTTGCTAAGGAACCCCCCGTCCCGTCAGAAATATAGATATAATTCTTAGGCAGTATCACCTGATCATGGAGATGGTTGATCTCCAGGGAGATCGAGGTTAGGAGAGTAGACACAGAGGACAACAGCGCGGATCCACTCACAAAGGCTTTTTTCCTAGTAGAGACTTTTATGGGATGGTTGAGTATGAGATACTTCAACCACAGCTAATTGTTGGGTATGTGATACCACAACAAATGGCCCTAGTGCAAGTGGGAGGTTGTTAGTTATATGTATGCCCTAGAGGCCATTACTGTACATACGATGTATATTGTAATGGATGCTTGGACATATATAGGGAGGATTTTCTTGCTTGACATGATAGTATGCTATCTGGTTGTACTTTATCTTAACATGTACTCTGATTGTCTCTATGTTACATGTTGATAAAGCCCTTAGGATATGTACTCGACTACTGGGACTATGATGAGATCATACTAGTGGGGCCACGATAGTCGACGAGTATATCCTATAACTGTTCCTAGTTGAGGGTATATCGAGACAGGGCATCGATACACCAGAGTAGACTAGCGTATACGCATCTTGACCCATATGATGGGCGATGGATGATCCCATATCCATCAGTGTTTGACATCAAGGATAGTGTACGGGTGCTCAGTAGAGACTGGGTACACTGGACGGACTCGCCGAGAACTCCCAGATGGTATTATACCTCACGTCAGATGGCAGTTCTCCGGTGACACTGGTACAGACTAGTCTGTTGACCCGAGATCGTCATAGAGTCTTGTGTGATTCCCACTGTGCTTTGATTTCCATCATACCACGTCCAAAAGGGCGTGCAAAAAGGTGGCTTTTGGGTACAGACCCGAATCACATGGAGGCAATGAGCGATAGGAGGGGATTCGTCTCTCCCGGTATAGGGAGTTGATGTTGTGCTGTGTCCGATTGGCTATAACCGGAAATCCCTGGCCAGGGTTGCTGAGATTTACTGGTAAGTGTTATCAGTAGTTTCTCAAACTGTTATAGACCTCATATCGACACGACTTATCGAGCTACTGGGGTCTGACGTTTACCACCCCTATGCGAGATATGCATATCAGACGATGAGACCGGACTGTACGGGAGTGTTACTGATTGGATTCACAGGAGAAGTTACAGGCATGCTTGTTGATCTTCTGAGCGCTCAATACTTGGGTGGCTGTTACGTTTAGCTGACTGCTTGCAGCTTGTGGGTGTTTGATATGTGTTTACCTCAATCAGAGCAAAGCTCTGTTTAAATTCCAAGGTGGGAAAACAAGCAATACTTCTGTTTTTCTCCAATCAGAGCAAAGCTCTGTCTTGAAAATTAAAAAGAAAATTAAAGTTAAAATAAATGAAGTAGCGTACTCTATAAGAGCAAAGCTCTCGGGAAAAAAGAAGAAGAAGAAGAAGAAGAGAAGGGGAAAAAAAAACTGCACTGCGCTGCGCAGTAAAAAATAAAAAAATAAAATAATAATAAAAAATAATAATAAAAATAGAATAAAAAAATTTTTTTTATTGCGCGACATGTGTCTGCGCAGTTGCGTAAACGCTGCACGACACGTGTCACGCGCTGAGGAGTTATGCAAAAAACAGAATGAAAATTTAAGGAAATCTTTTCTGTTTTTTGTTAAAACAAGAAGATTTCTTCTGTAAAACAGAGACTTTTGGATTAAAAATCCGACGGTGGGGAAAATTCCCCAAATCACTCAGAGAATGATCTCTTTAATAAACTTTAACTAATTTTTGAGCACTATAAAAAGGACCCTAGACCTCATTTCAAAATCATGAACATCTTGCTAAAAAAAAAGAGAAGAGAACTCTTGAGAAATCTTGAAGAATAAAAAAAAGGTAAAAACCTTTGAAGGAAGAGAAATTTCTCTTGTGAACAAGATCATAGATCTTCAATAAATAAATAAATAAATAAATAAAATAAAAATAAAAATAGTGCCTTGCACTTGTTTTATGAACCATCGGTTCTTGAACCTAAAAGGTTCTTAAATTAATAGTGCTTTGCACTTTCATGAACCTTTGGTTCTCTGAGATAAGAAAAACAAGAAAAACTTGTTTTTTCTTAGATCTAAAAAAAATAGTGCCTTGCACTTGTTTTATGAACCATCGGTTCTTGAACCTAAAAGGTTCTTAAATTAATAGTGCTTTGCACTTTCATGAACCTTTGGTTCTCTGAGATAAGAAAAACAAGAAAAACTTGTTTTTTCTTAGATCTAAATCAAATAGTGCCTTGCACTTGTTTTATGAACCATCGGTTCTTGAACCTAAAAGGTTCTTAAATTAATAGTGCTTTGCACTTCTTATGAACCACTGGTTCTCTAAAACAAGAAAAAACAGAAATAAAGAAAATAGTGCTTTGCACTTTTATGAACCTTTGGTTCTTGAAATAAAAAGAAAAACTTGTTCTTCTTTGATCTAAATTAGATCAAGAAATCAAATAGTGCTTTGCACTTCTTATGAACCACTGGTTCTCTAAAACAAGAAAAGACAGAAATAAAAAAATAGTGCTTTGCACTTTTATGAACCTTTGGTTCTTGAAATAAAAAGAAAAACTTGTTCTTCTTTGATCTAAATTAGATCAAGAAATCAAATAGTGCTTTGCACTTCTTTTATGAACCATTGGTTCTTGAATCTAAAAGATTCTCAAATTAATAGTGCTTTGCACTTATAAATCTGCACTGTTGTGCTCTCTGATTGGCGCAAAGCGCTTGATAAATGCAATGCATTTTCTAAAAGGGCCAGGCCCAAACCAAAAAGACCTAGTAGGCCTAATTAAATTGCAGTGCAATAAAAGGGGGCAGAGCCCAAACAAAATAGATGCTCCGCATCATTTATAAAAGGGCAGAGCCCAAACAAAATAGATGCTCTGCATCATTTATAAAAGGGCATAGCCCAAACAAAACAAAAATAATGCAATGCATTATTTAAGAAGGGGCAAAGCCCTAACTCAGGCCTAATTGGCCAAAGACAAATAAAAATGTTGAACATTCAACTGGACTTAGCCCAGTCATGGCCATAAGTCCTCAAATTAAATTGACTGAGCACGGCTGCTCCCTAAATGAATTTACATCCGGTTCGAGGGTACATCTCCGAACTCCTCTGACACCTATCGTTGTAATCCTTCAACGACGTCAGAGAGGTGACGGGTCCCAACGACCACACATGAATATGGACTGCGGGGTCCTTAAACTCGTGGACCGAAACGTCCTTAAACTAATATCGGACCGAAACGTCCCTAAACTAATATCGGACCGAAACGTCCCTAAACTAATATTGGACCACCACGTCCCTAAACTGGAATATGGACCACCACGTCCCTAAACTGGCACAATAGAGCCCAAATGCTCTTTTGTCGGACCTAAACGGTCCCGTTAAGTTGATCTTAGTCTCAAACTGGACTAACGTATCCTTAACAAACGTTTGAGTCGATCTTAGCCTCAAAAATGGCTAACGTATCCTCCAAACAGACTTTAGTCCTAAATTGGACTATGAATCTCCCAAACTGGAACAATAGGGCCCAAACGCTCTTTTGTCGGATCTAAACGATCACGTTAAGTTGATCTTAGTCTCAAACAGGACTAACGTATCCTTAACGAACGTTTAAGTTGATCTTAGCCGCAACGCGACTAACGTATCCTTAAACTAAAAACACCAAACCCAAATCTAAGTAAATACGGATTTGGACCCACGTCCTACGGGCGACGGCATTACTCAGTCTCCGTATACAATCCACGGGCAACCACAAACAAAACAAACACACACGACACGAAGTGAAATTCTGGAGAAGGAGAAAGTTGTTACCGCGATGCGGTAGCGTAATTAACTGCAGGGGCTTGCGCCTGCAGGGAAGAGCGTCCCCACAATCAAAAAACCCCTCAAGCGAGGGGGAATCTGACAAAGTCTGCTACATCGGCCGCATCCGTCTAAACCTCCGATACACGGTGCCATAAATCAACTTGGCATCTTCGGAGAGGTAGACGGATAAAACCAAATAGCATCTGCCCCGAATCCCAGCGTCAGGACACCGCGGTCCTGTGTGCCGCCTTTCGGAGGGGAACAGATTCTGGCACGCCCGGTGGGACCTCTTCTTCTTTCCACTCCACACTTCGTGTGTCGTCTTCGCGAACCAATCGCGGTTTGTTAATGGTTGCCTTCGGATTTCAAGTTGCTAAGATTTGGTCTTTTGTCTGGCGCAGAACTCAAGATTCAATGGCCTTCAACTGCACCAACTGCTCGAAATGCCACTGCAATGGACGCTCCACCTCACCAGGAGGTGTAGCATATGGGCCCCAAGCGGCCTCTTTCCTCGCTCTGCCGGTGGAACAGGTGACCCAGGCCACCACCAGCCTGTTTTTCGGGACTATGGTCCCACCTACAAGCTTCTCTATGCCGATATCCGCACTGGAAGCGAACAAGAAGTCGGTGTTCGACCGGCTCACTGCTACCACGACCCATGTCAACGGGTCGTCCGCTACCAAACCGACAGCCTCTGTCTTCACCAGGCTGAATCGGAACTCTAAATTGGCTGTCCCAAAGAGGGCAACGGCCGCCGCTTTGGAAGTCGTTAAAGTGGCTTCTCCCATTAGAGAGTCGGTCTTCACAAGATTGACGGTTCCCACCCCTCCCCCAGCTGGTCAAAAGGCATCAGTCTTCGATAGGCTGACATCGGCAGTTACCCCACACTCAAACAGGGGGCAACAAGAAACCATCTCGATTTCCGAGCCAGTCCCAACGGCTCGTCGTGCGCGACGTCGCCATTGGCAACGAGTGAGGAAAGCAGGGGGCAGTTCCCCCTCAGGGCTAACTCTACCTGCTCCGATGGTGGAGGTCAATGCTGCTGTTCCAACTGGGAACAGTTTTGAACTACTGAGGAGGGTGCGTAAGAACTCTCCAACCGCTACCTTGAAAAGATCTCCTCCACCTGCGGAGAGAGTTCCAGAAACAAAACAAGAACAGCCCCCTCAACGTCTGTCCTCTAAAATTTACAAAGTCTGGCGACAGGTCCAAGAGTCGGTGATCGATCAAGACTGCCTCCGACGACAGAAAAAGATGAAGGTTCGGCAGGGGAAGGATTACTCTGTCAAACCACAAAAAGCAAAAGCTACTTGGGTGCCCACTACAACGGCTCCCTTAACTCCAATCACTCAAAAAAGGAGGCCACAAAAAGCCCCTGTGAACATGGCGAAGTATAAAAGCGCCGAACACAAACGTCCCAAGTCTGGGGGCATGGTGGTGCACACTGTTTATATGGCTTCTGGAAAGGAGAAAAGCCGCACTTCTACGGGCCACCGACCGCTCACCCGATCCGTGATGAAAGCCCAGGAGCAACAACAAAAGCTTCAGGAAATGATGACTACAATGGCTGCACTCACTGAGCCAAAAGAAAGCTCTGAAATGTCTTCGGATGAGCGTCAAGAACAAGAAACTGACGCTGACTTTTTACGCAGAGTCCTCGAAAAGAGGGACAAAGAAGCTGCAGAGCAGGCGGCTAACATAAAGCAGATGGCCCTCCTCTTCAAAGATATGGTAGGGATGATGTTACAGCCGGACCCTCCTGCTGAAGATCCTCCGATCGTCCTTGAAGACGACAGGGGAGAAACGTAAAATCCTCCGCCGGCTCTATCAACAGCCAAGGAGGAGGCAATCTCCAAAGTTGACCTAGACGAATATATAGCCCAGCAGATCCGGGTTCATCAGGCGAATGAAGCGGCTGGGCAAATTGTTAGAACCGGACGACCGTATCCGAGCTGGTATGACCAAATCAGTTACCCGCCAGGATATACGATCCCTAAATTCCACGTATATAAAGGGACAGGGAATCCGCATCAGCATGTCGCTCAATTCAGGGCCTTATGCGGCAATACCGGAGGCGATGACAAATTGTTGCTACGTCAATTCGTCGGCAGCTTAGCAGAAATAGCCTTTGAATGGTATTCGGAGCTACCTAACGACTCTGTCAAAACATTTGCAGAGATGGAACTGCTGTTTACATAAAGATTCGCAAGTGCTAGTGGACGCACCCCGATTACAACACTGATAAATGCCAGGATAAGGCCTAGCGAAACGTGGGTCCAATGCGCAACACGATGGCGGAACCTATGGTCGAAATGCGAACAACGCATAGAAGAGGCACCTGCGGTAGGCATGTTTGTGGGCACTCTCGATCCGCAGGCGACCATCTCGCAATTCATGATGTTCTTCAGGCCGACCACCTTCCAGGCCTTGATCGACAAATTAGCCCAAATGGACCAGATGGGCCATAGACCGTCTCCTCCAAGACCCGATCCCCGAAATGAGAAAGGAAAAGCGATCATCGTCGCCAATGCTCAGCAACAGTCGAGCAACTCAAAGTCGGTCGCTCGCCAAAACAACGTGCGTCCACGCCCATCCCTCGAAGAGAGGCTAGGACGTCATTACTCGTTTCCTCAGAATAAAACGAGAAGACTGTTTGAGCTGGCAGTGCGTAACAGACTCATCAATCTGCCGAGTCCAAAGCGTCTGTCGCAGCCAGGCGATCTTAATAATCCCAATTATTGCCCTTACCACCAAACGGTAAGTCACCCGATTGAGGATTGTTTCGTCTTTAAGGGATGGATCGAGGATCAATACCTGCAAGGCAAGTTCACGCTGTCTGAAAGCTGGAAGGTAAACCCCCCATAGCCGCACTCTCCAAAGAAGACGGACACGCCGGGGGCAACTTGTTCTTTCGTCAAGGATGAAAACAATGGAGAAAACTTATCGGATGAATCCGAAGACTACGTAGCGACTTGTCATGTGATTTCTCATTCACTGACGGATGATGAGGAGGATCCTTGCGCTGAGAAATCAATGGCGGACCCTGAAACAGAAATTCCGCGGCCGTCAGACAAGTTGATCGATGCCTTGCTAAATGAAATTCGTCTGAAAGCAAAAGCCAATCAAGAGCATGAAATGGCCATACTGGAAAGAACCAAGGTATTCCCGTCAAATCAAAAGCCATACACTGCGGGTAAAAACAAATTCAAGACGAGGAAACGGTTCGCCAAAGCTCTATCAGTAGGAATGAAGCTACCGCCCTCTGAAGAAAATTCTTTCTCTGAGGTAGAGATGCACCCTAACTTCTGTTTATATCATCAGAAGATCATACATCCTACCGAAGACTGCGAGTCCTTTAACTGTTGGTGGCAAGGGCATGTCGCTCAAAAGCAACACTTCGACAGGACAAAGTGTGAAGCTTCTGGACATCGGAAAAATGCGATATATGAGCGCAAAAGAGCCGCCGCAAACTGTCATATAGCCGACTTCAAGGGATCACAAATTATCACCTTTGGAAGCGACTCTGACAAAGAAGCTATCCCCAACTTTTCCCTCGGGGAATCTATTTCGAAAACAAAGGAACTGAGAAGCTGCGAGAATGTTCAGCTATGCAATCGCATGATACTAGAAAAAAATTCCGGCCCCGTAAACAAGGGACCGAACAAAAAGAATAAAGGAAAAGGAAAAATGGCCCTCGTCGCCAGCGCTCAACAACAATCAGGTGACCCTAGACCGGTTGCTCGCCAAAGCAACAAGCGGCAATCCCTCCAAGAAAAGTTGAAACGTCCTTACTCGTTTCCGCAAGATAAAACAAAGGGACTGTTCGAGCTGGCAGTGTGCAACAGACTCATCAATCTGACGGGTCCAAAACGTCCGTTGCGGCCAGGCGATGTTAATAATCCTAATTATTGACCTTACCACCAAACGGTAGGTCATCTGACTACGTCTTCAAAAACTGGGTTGAAGACCAATACCAACATGGCAAGTTTGCGCTGTCTGAGAACTGGAAGGTGAGTCCGCCACAACCGCACGCTCCGAAGAAGATGGATACGCCGGGGGCATCATGTTCATTCATGGAGAAGGACTCATAGACCGAAAAGTCAATAAACTAAATGTTCGCCTCAAATACGGCGACGACGGACCGAAACGTCCTTAAACTAACAACGGACCGAAACGTCCTTAAACTAACGGCGGACCGTAATGTTCTAAAACTTGCAAATGACCGAAACGTCGTTAAACTACTCCCAACCCGCAGCATCTTCAGGCTGACGTTTTAAAAAAAAAAATAAATAAATAATAACGGTATGTCCACAAGCAAAATGGGCACGGATGAAAACCCGAAGGGGCTCCGTGAGTAAAAACAGCAGGGCTACCGGCGAGTGTTCGTGAAAACTCGAAAGGGCGCGACCTCGTTTTAAAAAAAAAAAGAAGAAAAAGAAAAGAAAAGAAAAAAAAAGGAAAAAAAAAGAGAATAAAAAAAAACGGTATGTCCACAAGCAAAATGGGCACGGATGAAAACCCGAAAGGGCTCCGTGAGTAAAAACAGCAGGGCTACCGGCGAGTGTTTGTGAAAACCTGAAAGGGCGCAACCTCGTTAAGAAACACTTATAGGGTCCTCTTGACCCTGTATGGAGAAACCACCTGCGTGAGATCCTTACGACTCACAAAGGAACAACACACTTAGGGATCCCCACGATTCCGAAGGAGAAGATACACTTGCGAGATCCTCACGACTCGTAAGGAGAACTCTCTTGTGGGACCCTTACGGCTCATAAGATTTGAAAGTCTTAAGTTGCAGAAACCTTAACCTGTTCTTAAGCAACCCCCACAACCTTCGATATTGCCCTACAAGCGGCTCATAATGACCCTTGTATACAATCCACGGGCATGAATAAATATTTCCCTAACAAAGTCCCATCCGTGACTAGGGATATGCTTGTACAGCAAACAACACTTGTAAGTCTTCTCGACTTATAAGGAGAAAACCCTTTTGTAAGATCCTTACGACTTACAAGAGAACATGCACTTAGGAATCCCCACGATTCCCAAGGAGAAAACACACCTACAAGATCCTCACGACTTGTAGGGAGAAATACCTCTGTGAGACCCTTACGGCTCATGAAGTCAAAAGCCTTAGCCGACAGGACCCTTAATCCTGTTTACTAAGCCACCTTTGTTCGGGATCGACAGAGGCAAATGATGATTCGCTCCTGGCAATATTCCAGTTGTAGCGAGGCTGATGCCTAAATCGGTATCAAATTCCAAGTCCTTTCATGGCAGATGATGATTCGCTCCTGGCAATATCCCAGTTGCAGCGATGCTGATGCCTAGACCGGTATCAAATTCCAAGTCCTTTCATGGCAGATGATGATTCGCTCCTGGCAATATCCCAGTTGCAGCGATGCTGATGCCTAGACCGGTATCAAATTCCAAGTCCTTTTACGGCAAATGATGATTCGCTCCTGGCAATATTCCAGTTGTAGCGATGCTGATGCCTAAATCGGTATCAAATTCCAAGTCCTTTCATGGCAGATGATGATTCGCTCCTGGCAATATCCCAGTTGCAGCGATGCTGATGCCTAGACCGGTATCAAATTCCAAGTCCTTTTACGGCAAATGATGATTCGCTCCTGGCAATATTCCAGTCGCAGCGATGCTGATGCCAAGAATGGTATCAGATCCCAAATCCTCTACTCGCAAAAAAAAAAAAAAAATAAATCAGCGAGCCAAATATATATATATATATATATATATATATATATATACGAAATAGCCGAAATGATGGGGCAGCTTGCAAACAGAATCAGCAAGTAAAAATATATGTATACAAAACAGCCGAAATGATTGGGCAACTCGCAATAAAAAGTAGCGAGTAAAAATAAAGTAAATAGCCGAAATGATTGGGCACCGCGAAAAATAGCCGAAATGATTGGGCAATCGCGACCTTCGCGATATAAAAGCTGAAATGATAGAGCATCGCGGAAAGAATAAAAAAAAATGAAAGAATGAAACTTTTGCCCTACAGGTGAAATCACATCGATCCCTGTATATAATCCAGGGGCACAGATAAAAAGGGAACAATACTTTCCCAACAGGCTCCACCAGAAAGCGAAGCCAAATCTCGACGGTTCATAGATAACCTAGAGACCATCTCGACATTTGTCGCAATATTACAGACACGATGTCAACAAATGAAGCAAAAGAAGATCCCGAGCTTTAGGGTCTCGACGTCAACATCGACAACTTAGAGATCACCAACGGCGTTTCTCCTCACTCCAGCCAGATGCAGACGTGACGTCAACAATCGACCTCAGAGTCGCAACGAAACGGAACCATGGCAAAGTCCTTAGTTCCAAATCTCAATGGCCACATCTACAGCCTGGAGACCAACAACGGCGTGCCTCCTCATTCCAGCAGGACACAGATGTTACGCCATCAAGCGGAGCGATGGCAAAATCCCAACTCCGCCTTAGCATTCGTCTCATTACAGCAGACGCAATGTTAACAACGGCGTTCCTTCGCAGTCCAGTAGGATGTACATGCAAAGCTAATAAAAGACCCCATGGTCAGCAAAGTGGAGTGATGGCAAAATCCCAGCACCACCACAACATGCGTCTCGATACAGCAGACGCAGTACAAGTAAATGAAGCAAAAGGTCAAATTTCTAGCTTCAAAGTCTTGACGGCAAGTCATATAAAGCCTGAAAGACAATCGAAGATCATCTCACACCAGCATAGAGTGAGCACCACCTCGACGTTCGTCTCGATACAGCAGACGAGTTGTCACCCCAGCGTTCTTCCTCCAGTAGGGATTCGGACGTGACAAAGCAAGCGAAGCGAAGGCCACATTCCTAACTTCGACGTCTTGACGGTAACTCACATAAAACCGGAAAGACAATCGGAGACCATCTCACATGAAGTGGTCACCTCCATGACGTTCGTCTCGATACAGTAGACGAAATGTCAACCTCAGCGTTCTTCCTCCAACAGGATTTGCACACACCAAAACAAACGAAGCGAAGGCCACATTCCTAACTTCGACGTCTTGACGGTAACTCACATAAAACCGGAAAGACAATCGGAGACCATCTCACATGAAGTGGTCACCTCCATGACGTTCGTCTCGATACAGTAGACGAAATGTCAACCTCAGCGTTCTTCCTCCAGCAAGGATTCAGACATGACAAAGCAAATGAAGCGAAGGCCACATTCCTAACTTCAACGTCTTTACGGTAACTCACATAAAACCGGAAAGACAATCGGAAATCGTCTCGCATCAGCACAGAGTGGTCACCACCTTGACGTTCGTCTCGATACAGCAGACGAGATGTCACCCCAATGTTCGTCTCGACACAGCAGGCGCAACGTCATTAAGCGAATGGAGCCACGGCAAAATCCCTAGTTTCAAACCTCGGCAGTTCACCAGTAACCTAGAGACAACCTCGACGTCCGTCTCGATACAGTAGACGAGATGTCGCCCCAACGTTCGTCTCGACACAGCAGACGCAACGTCATCAAACAAACGGAGCCACGGCAAAATCCCTAGTTCCCACCATGACATTCGTCTCGATACAGAGGACGCAATGCCAGCAAACGAAGCAAAGGCCAAATTCCTAGCTTCACGGTCTTGACGGCAACTCATATAAAACCCGAAAGACTATCGGAGATCATCCCACACCAGCGCGGAGTGGTTATGACTCATCGGGGCTCTCCAAAATGAGCCTAACCTCAAGTAAAAAGCGGCATGGCAAATTCCTAGCGCTTGCTCTTCCGACGGTCAAACTGCCAAGGAGGATTGCTTGAAGACGTCTTGTCCAGCCCCCGAAGGGATCAGAGACACGGCAGTCGCATGGCTACTCGAACAGCACGATTGCCTATCGAGGACTATATCAGCTTATGCGACGGTACGATGGCCAAAACCCTAAGTACCACCAACCTTAACGGGCTTCTGTCGTAAAGAGCAGAGGTTAAATGCGACGTTAAGATGTTCTTGCGAGAAACGCTCGATTCGTCTCGACTTGCGGAAAAATTGTTGAGGCGGCTCGACTCGTGAGATAAAGCCTTAGGCAGTGGGCATAAAAGAAGCCTGTTTCCTAAGCACTGGGACCCTGCAAGTTGGCCCAAAACGGTCTCTTGCATACCATCCACGGGTCTCACTCTCCAACATCGAACTTCGACAAGGGGGGAAACAACCGCTTACAAGTCCTCTCGACTTGTAAGAGGGAAAAATTCTCTTGTAGGATCCTTACGACTTACAAGAGAAAACCACACTTAGGAATCCTCACGATTCCTAAGGAGAAAAACCCACCTACGAGATCCTCTCGATCCGTAGGGAGAAAAGTCTCTATGAGACCCTCACGGCTCATAGAGTTGAAAAGTCTTAGGCAGCAGATCTGAACCTGCGGCCTAAGCCCTCGCTATCTCATGAAAAAAATCAAGAAGCTTACTCTATTACCTGCTAATTGTGACGACATGCTGAGAAAGAGGAAAAGCAACAGAAAGAGCACCTGATTTACGTTTGATCAAGCGTTCAGGACGTATTCATTCATGCATGGGCAAAAAGACTCAGGACAAAGATATATAATAAAGACAAGCTGGGATAAAAAAAAAATTCCATTAATGTTGCCCGAAGTTCTTACAGTCATAAAAACAATAAACGAAAGTTACAATGGAATAACCTCAGATCCAGAGCATGGATTGAGGAATTCAAAAGCGACCCTATCTATGACTTTCTAAGCCTCGCGGACCATCCTAGTGTGCTTCCTTTCGCGAGCACAAGCGTCAGGGTCCCTTCCGATGTCTTCCACCCTCTGATAAGCAGCGAGTATGGCAGACTGTTGAAAGACCTTGTGCAAGAGGTCGATAAGACTGTCTCGCCGTCTCTTCGAGATAAAGTTCAATAGGTACACAGAGTGCACCTTGTCCTCAGCGGCATCCAACGCCCTAAGCGGCACGCCGGAACAGAATGGGGGAAGCGCTTCCCAGATAGCTCCCACGATAAGTTTAAGAAGAAAGGAACGTCGGGGATGCAGTGGACCGTTGTATGCGTCGAAGCGACTCATTATTTCAGCACACTCCTCGTTTGTGAACTCCCGATTTTAAGAGCGGCCAAATCGGCGGATGCCCTCATGAGAGATGATCTCGTTAAGAGCATACATGTGGGCGTCCATAGTTCCTATGAAAGAGGATCAACAGAATTATCAGAAAGACTGATTAAGTAAAATGATATAATGCACTGAGAAATAAAATGTCATCTTTAACTTCCAAGATCCATGAAGAATTCTTAAGAGTTCTTCTATATGATTTGGGAGGAGCAAAACTCCATTAATGAAATGAGAAAACACAGGGAAAATCTTTTAGAGAGTAAAGCTCTATTAATGGAACTCTAATAGGGCTCTCCTTAGTCTTCTATAGACCCCCTTAGAGCAAAGCTCTACTAAGTGAAATCCTGAATGGGTCTTCTTTAGATCTGGGATTTATTGAGAGCAATGCTCTTAAAATTGATTTAATTTAATTAAAATTAATATTTTTACCTAAAATTCTCTAAAAGTTTGAACTTTTAAAAGTGTTTAAATAAGAGAGCAGGGCTCTGAGTTCTGAAAGTAAAATTTTAGAGATGAGAATCATTTAAGGGACCAAAGGTCCTATTTATAGGTATCAAGTGCCCTTTCAGCTTCCAAAAGATGGCGTGACGGTTCGGAGTCTACCACCGCTGCGCTCACGTTAGGAAGCCACGTAAGCGCAACGGTGGGAGGGCATTTGTTTACCTCAATCAGAGCAAAGCTCTGTTTAAATTCCAAGGTGGGAAAACAAGCAATACTTCTGTTTTTCTCCAATCAGAGCAAAGCTCTGTCTTGAAAATTAAAAAGAAAATTAAAATTAAAATAAATGAAGTAGCGTACTCTATAAGAGCAAAACTCTCGGGAAAAAAGAAGAAGAAGAAGAAGAAGAGAAGGAAAAAAAAACTGCAGTGCGCGCAACTGCGCAGTGCGCGCAACTCAGTGCGCACAACTGCGCGCTGCGCAGTAAAAAAAAATAATAAAAAAATAAAAAAAATAATAAAAATAAAAATTTTTATTGCGCGACACGTGTCTGCGCAGTTGCATAAACGCTGCACGACACGTGTCACGCGCTAAGGAGTTATGCAAAAAACAGAATGAAAATTTAAGGAAATCTTTTCTGTTTTTTGTTAAAACAAGAAGATTTCTTCTGTAAAACAGAGACCTTTGGATTAAAAATCCGACGGTGGGGAAAATTCCCCAAATCACTCAGAGAATGATCTTTTTAATAAACTTTAACTAATTTTTGAGCACTATAAAAATGACCCTAGACCTCATTTCAAAATCATGAACATCTTGCTAAAAAAAAAAGAGAAGAGAACTCTTGAGAAATCTTGAAGAATAAAAAAAAGGTAAAAACCTTTGAAGGAAGAGAAATTTCTCTTGTGAACAAGATCATGGATCTTCAATAAATAAATAAATAAAT
This sequence comes from Agapanthus africanus, assembly GCA_030015575.1. Lineage (NCBI taxonomy): Eukaryota > Viridiplantae > Streptophyta > Magnoliopsida > Asparagales > Amaryllidaceae > Agapanthus > Agapanthus africanus. Next base: position 373,039,832 of record CM057339.1, on the reverse strand, counting down.
AAAATAAAAATAAAAATAGTGCCTTGCACTTGTTTTATGAACCATCGGTTCTTGAACCTAAAAGGTTCTTAAATTAATAGTGCTTTGCACTTTCATGAACCTTTGGTTCTCTGAGATAAGAAAAACAAGAAAAACTTGTTTTTTCTTAGATCTAAAAAAAATAGTGCCTTGCACTTGTTTTATGAACCATCGGTTCTTGAACCTAAAAGGTTCTTAAATTAATAGTGCTTTGCACTTTCATGAACCTTTGGTTCTCTGAGATAAGAAAAACAAGAAAAACTTGTTTTTTCTTAGATCTAAATCAAATAGTGCCTTGCACTTGTTTTATGAACCATCGGTTCTTGAACCTAAAAGGTTCTTAAATTAATAGTGCTTTGCACTTCTTATGAACCACTGGTTCTCTAAAACAAGAAAAAACAGAAATAAAGAAAATAGTGCTTTGCACTTTTATGACCTTTGGTTCTTGAAATAAAAAGAAAAACTTGTTCTTCTTTGATCTAAATTAGATCAAGAAATCAAATAGTGCTTTGCACTTCTTATGAACCACTGGTTCTCTAAAACAAGAAAAGACAGAAATAAAAAAAATAGTGCTTTGCACTTTTATGAACCTTTGGTTCTTGAAATAAAAAGAAAAACTTGTTCTTCTTTGATCTAAATTAGATCAAGAAATCAAATAGTGCTTTGCACTTCTTTTATGAACCATTGGTTCTTGAATCTAAAAGATTATCAAATTAATAGTGCTTTGCACTTATAAATCTGCACTGTTGTGCTCTCTGATTGGCGCAAAGCGCTTGATAAATGCAATGCATTTTCTAAAAGAGCCAGGCCCAAACCAAAAAGACCTAGTAGGCCTAATTAAATTGCAGTGCAATAAAAGGGGGCAGAGCCCAAACAAAATAGATGCTCCGCATCATTTATAAAAGGGCAGAGCCCAAACAAAATAGATGCTCTGCATCATTTATAAAAGAGCATAGCCCAAACAAAACAAAAATAATGCAATGCATTATTTAAGAAGGGGCAAAGCCCTAACTCAGGCCTAATTGGGCAAAGACAAATAAAAATGTTGAACATTCAACTGGACTTAGCCCAGTCATGGCCATAAGTCCTCAAATTAAATTGACTGAGCACGGCTGCTCCCTAAATGAATTTACATCCGGTTCGAGGGTACATCTCCGAACTCCTCTGACACCTATCGTTGTAATCCTTCAACGAGGTCAGAGAGGTGACGGGTCCCAACGACCACACATGAATATGGACTGCGGGGTCCTTAAACTCGTGGACCGAAACGTCCTTAAACTAATATCGGACCGAAACGTCCCTAAACTAATATCGGACCGAAACGTCCCTAAACTAATATTGGACCACCACGTCCCTAAACTGGAATATGGACCACCACGTCCCTAAACTGGCACAATAGAGCCCAAATGCTCTTTTGTCGGACCTAAACGGTCCCGTTAAGTTGATCTTAGTCTCAAACTGGACTAACGTATCCTTAACAAACGTTTGAGTCGATCTCAGCCTCAAAAATGGCTAACGTATCCTCCAAACAGACTTTAGTCCCAAATTGGACTATGAATCTCCCAAACTGGAACAATAGGGCCCAAACGCTCTTTTGTCAGATCTAAACGATCACGTTAAGTTGATCTTAGTCTCAAACAGGACTAACGTATCCTTAACGAACGTTTAAGTTGATCTTAGCCGCAACGCGACTAACGTATCCTTAAACTAAAAACACCAAACCCAAATCTAAGTAAATACGGATTTGGACCCACGTCCTACGGGCGACGACATTACTCAGTCTCCGTATACAATCCACGGGCAACCACAAACAAAACAAACACACACGACACGAAGTGAAATTCTGGAGAAGGAGAAAGTTGTTACCGCGATGCGGTAGCGTAATTAACTGCAGGGGCTTGCGCCTACAGGGAAGAGCGTCCCCACAATCAAAAAACCCCTCAAGCGAGGGGGAATCTGACAAAGTCTGCTACATCGGCCGCATCCGTCTAAACCTCCGATACACGGTGCCATAAATCAACTTGGTATCTTCGGAGAGGTAGACGGATAAAACCAAATAGCATCTGCCCCGAATCCCAGCGTCAGGACACCGCGGTCCTGTGCGCCGCCTTTCGGAGGGGAACAATATGATCATCACCTACTGCCGGTGTATTGACGATTCTTTAGAGTCCTACACAGAGGTTTCTTGACTCAGGAAAAACGGAGTAGGGGCACGTATGTGATATGTGCGGGACCGAGGATAATACGATATGAGATACCGTATTCTATTCTCGCGATATTTGATATCAGCCGGGTCATCGGATCAAGTGTTGATTCGATGAATCGGTAAATAAGATATTAGTCGGTTATATGCGATATAGCCGGATTGTCGGATCAAGTGTTGATTCGATAATTTAATATATAATAATATATATGATATATTAAATTACATTAACTAATATTAGCTCACTAAAAGATTCTTTTTCTCACTCGGGTAATACTTGATATATATGCGATATATGTTAATTATATTATTTTATTTTGTTACAATAAATATTATATATGCGATATATAATATTGTAATATGATATGATAACTATTGCAAAATGATTAGTGGAGATTAAACAAGATTAGGGTTTGATTTGGGTTAGTTCATTCAAGAACCTTCCAGAAGGTTTCTTTTTGTTTTGTGTAAGATATTTTCAAATGACTCATCTTTAACTCAACCCAAACCCTAGCCCTAGTTAAATCTCTACAAAGGTTTGTTCAACCATGGTTGCATTATTCATCATTATTATCTTTTCATTATTCATCACAAAAGGATTCTAATGATTATTCATCTTCTTGCTTGAGTTCTTCATGAAAAGCTTTCATGCTTTGATTTTGTGATGAAAAATGAGTGAGAATACGAAAAAAAAATGAGAGCAAAAATCCTGAGCAAAAATCCTACTTCATCATCCTCATCCACCCTTGCCCTTTAGATGAGAGTGTTCACTTCATTTAGTGAGTGGGAGCTTGTGTTAATGAAACTTCAAGGTAGATCATCTTTGTTATCGAAGATCGGAAGCAAGCTTGCATCTTTCTCTTCGTGGAGTCTCTCGAGAGTCCGGAACATGATGTTCGCAATGAAGGGACCTCAACACCACAACAGTCCAATACAGTTTATATGCACAAACAGATATAACCATTACAGAAATGTGCAACCCCCTGCCAACCGACATACTAGCAGTTAGGGGAGGTTTACGAACACATTTAAACAATCACAGATATAATCCAATATGCAAAAACTGTACAATTTCGATCGATTAAACGCATTTAACATTGCTCCAATACTGCTTTGTAACTGGAAACCAGAGCAAAATTAAAATATTCCAGAAAACACCAAACACCAGAGGGGACCCACACATGAAAAATGAGTCCATGACTCGGCAACTCGGCCGCGGAACCGCGGCGAATCGGTGGGATCCGCCGCGCTTCCGCGGCGCTTTAGCTGATTCATGGGCTCAAATTTCACGCGTGTTCTCCTGGACCCTTTTCAAGCTTTCTTAGCAACCCTGAAAAATTTTTAGACTTCATTTAAATTTCGACAGAAACTTGACAAATTGGTGGTTTCCGGTTTCGTTTTTTCCGTTCGAAATTCGTACAAATTTGCAATTAAGTTATTTATTGTTTAGCGAGGCTCTGATACCACTGTAAGTCGATGTACTACACCCCAATTCTTGTGGGGAGGCGGAATTTTCAAAAACGAACTTGTTTAGTGAACGAACATCGACTAACCGCTTGAATCGAAGCTAAACTATAAATAACCAAACACAAAGTGTTTCTAAACTACTGTGTTTAGGGATTATATCTAATGAACCAACTCCTTCGTCTTTACGAACTCCTTGTTCTCCTCGGCCTTCTCGAAGTAGTAGACGATCCACCCGAGAGAAAAACTCCAAGCTTAGCCTCTAAACTTAAGGCAACTAACCTTCTTGGATTGCTAATCAAAGAAGATAGATTGAGATAGAGTGATGGTTATGGATTGTTTAGTCTTACTAATCCTTGTACTCAACTCATGAGAGGGGAGGATTAGTCTTTGAAGAGGGAGAGCTTGAGGAGAGAGAAGATGATGATAATTATTACGTGAGAATAGTAAGTTATCATAATATATATGAAACTTTAAATTTCATCAATAAAAGAAAACTAAATGATGAATAATCAAGTTTCATAAATATCCAATGGTGATTCACAACCATGACTCATTAAGCATTTACTATGCATTAATGATATGTATGAATCACCCTCATGACTCACTAAACCCAATTAATGCATATGACACCTAAATCTCCTTAGTCACCACTTCTAGAAGCTTCTCGCACAATTACGAGAACGCCCCTCCAATTCGCAAAAATACGGAAAAACTTTAGACTGTAAAAATACAATAACCGGATACCAGTAACTGGCTTAAACCAAAGCCGACTGGTAAAAACTGTCCAAACGACGTAAGTGTGTAAACACACATACGCGTCTGAACCCTTGTCGTAAAACCATACGACCTCTATATCGTTTTGCCTGGAATAGGAAACTCTCTGTGTGGGACTCTAGAGACTCGACTACTACGCTGGCAGTGGGTTTAACTACAGACCGCAAGCGGCACTAGCTGTACGTAACGGTCTCCAGGTAGTTGTCGATAAGAAGGCCGATGAGGAAACCCATCCGAACTCCTACTGAGTCTGATGTGACAATCTCCATACAGTCCGGTCCGTTCGTCCAAGACTATCGCATATCCAGCCTAGGGGGCGGCAAGCGTCAGTCCCCTAATAGCGGTATAAGTCGTGTCGGAGGGAAGCCCATTACACCCTGAGAAACTACTGGAACCTACCAGCAAATCTCGCTTGCCCTGGCCAGGGACTTTGCGTAATGGCTCTCTGACACAGCGCGATATCTACTCCCAATACCGGGAGGGACGAATCCTGTCTAACCGCCACTGCCTCCAAGTGCTCGGGACTGCACCCAACTGCTACCTGTTTGCACGACTCCTTTGAGCCGTGGTAGGGTAGCAATCTAAGAACAGTGGGACACACTCGAGGCGAAGTAGCAGTGTCAAGTCTGCGGACTACGCTGTACTCATGTCACCTGGGAACTGTTCACTGACGACTAGTATAAAACCAACCAACAGTTCCCTGTGAGTCCTGTCCGGTGTACCCGTAACCTAACGAGCACCTGTATACTATCTCCAGTACGACGTACTGACGGCTGTGGGACAGACCATCTCCCCAACTGGGATGAGAAGCGTACACACTAGTCTACTCCGGAGTATCGATGCTCTGTCTCGATAATCCAACGACTAGGGACCTGAATAAGGATGTGCTTGTAGACTACCCAGCCCCCACTAGTGTGACTGCCATCACAACGCTGGTAGTCAAGCAAGATCCTAAGAGCTCTATCAATACGTATACTCACATATTAAGATAGAAAAACCAAGTAGCATACTACCATGTTTAGCAAGACTGTTATATACATGTGAATATCCCAAGCTTCCATTAAGTAATATACAAACTAGTATGATACAGTAATGGCCTTCTAGGGCATAAACACTAACAATCTCCCACTTGCACTAGGGCCATGTACTGGCGTATCGAAGACCGATGATCTCGAGTAGCCTCTCGAACTGAATCTGAGGTAGGGCCTTAGTGAATGGATCAGCAATGTTATCCTCCGTATTTACTCTCTTTACCTCAATCTCCTGGCGATCTACGATCTCCCTGATCAGGTGATACCACCTTAAGATGTGTCTGGACTTCTGATGGGACCTGGGTTCCTTCGCTAAAGCTATAGCGCCGTTGTTGTCGCAATACAGAGGTATTGGACCAACACTGGTAGGAACCACCTGAAGTTCTGTGAGGAACTTCTTCATCCAGACAGCTTCTTTTGCGGCATCGCAAGCAGCTATGTACTCCGCTTCCATCGTTGAGTCAGCAACAGTGTCCTGCTTGGAACTCTTCCAACAGACCGCCCCTCCATTGAGGGTAAAGACATAACCCGACATGGACTTGGAGTTATCCTTGTCACTCTGGAAGCCGGAATCAGCATAGGCCTCTATCTTGAGGTCCTTTCCGCCGTAAACCAAGAACATCTCCTTAGTCCTTCTCAGGTACTTGAGAATGTTCTTTACTGCTATCCAGTGATTCTCCCCTGGGTTTGCCTGATACCGGCTTACAACGCTCAATGCGTATGCTACATCTGGTCTGGTACATAACATCGCATACATTATAGAGCCTACCGCAGAAGCGTAAGGTATAATCGACATGCGTTCCCTTTCCAAATCAGTCTTGGGAGACATCTCTTTGGAGAGGGTGATTCCGTGACAAGCCGGTAGGTTACCGCGCTTTGAATCTTCCATACTGAATCTTTTCAATATGGTGTCTATGTACCTGGACTGTGAAAGTCCCAACATCCTCTTTGATCTATCACGATAGATCTAGATCCCCAGAATGTAGGTGGCATCACCCAGGTCCTTCATGGAGAATTTCTGTGACAAGAATCTTTTGACTGACTGTAGCATAGGAATATCATTTCCTATTAGGAGAATGCCATCCACGTACAAGACGAGGAATACAACAACTCTCCCTACAATCTTACTGTATATGCATGGTTCATCTGGATTTTTGATAAAGTCGAATTCTTTGACAGTATCATCAAAACAGATGTTCCAACTCCGCGATGCCTGCTTTAGTCCATAAATGGATTTAAGCAGCTTGCATACTTTACCGCTGCTCCCACTCTGAATGAATCCCTCTGGCTGATCCATATAGACGCTCTCTTCTAAATTTCCATTTAGAAAGGCCGTCTTTACGTCCATCTGCCAGATTTCATAATCGTGGAAGGCAGCAATAGCAAGAAGGACCCGAATGGATTTCAGCATAGCCACAGGAGAAAAGGTTTCGTCATAGTCCAAACCAGGTCTTTGACGGAAACCCTTTGCAACAAGTCTAGCCTTATAGGTTTCAACCTGTCCATCTACACCAATCTTCTTTCTGAAGATCCACTTGCATCCTACGGGTTTCACCCCATCTGGAGCAGTGTCCAAAGTCCATACTTTGTTAGTGTACATGGACTCCATTTCGGTCCGCATTGCATCCAGCCATTTTACCGAGTCACCGCTCTGAATGGCTTGCTGGAAGCTAGTAGGGTCGTCATTATCAATGACGCAATCTTCTCTATCCCCGTCTATGAGAAAATCGTAGTATCTCTCGGGCGGATGAGACTGCCTACTACTTCTGCGGATAGGCGCTGGTATGTCCCTTTCTTCTGAAACTTCTTGTTCCACCAAACTTTCAGTAACAGCTTGTGGTTCTGGAATTTCTTCCAGTTCTACTGCGCTCCCACTCTTCTGATTTTCTAAAAATTCAGTTTCTAAGAAGCGGGCATGACGAGAAACAAAAACCTTTTGTTCCTCTGCGTAGTAGAAGCAATATCCCATGGAATTCTTTGGATATCCCACAAACTTACACTCTACTGAGCGTGCCTCGAGCTTGTCCGGATGCTGCTTTTTTACAAAAGCTGGACATCCCCATGTCTTCAGGTACTGAAGATGGGGTTTCTTTCCACTCCACATCTGATATGGAGTGGTAGGCACAGTCTTGGTTGGAACCTTGTTCAAAAGATATGCTGCTGATTCTAGCGCATAACCCCAGAATGATCGCGGTAACTCAGCCTTACTCATCATGGAACGAACCATATCTAATAGGGTTCGATTCCTCCTTTCCGATACACCGTTGTGTTGTGGTGTGTATGGAGGAGTAAGCTGAGAGAGAATTCCTTTCTCTTTTAAGTAACCCAGGAACTCAGCACTTAAGTATTCACCACCTCGATCAGATCTCAGTGTCTTAATACTTTTGCCTGTTTGGTTTTCCACTTCATTCTTGTATTCTTGGAATTTCTCAAAGGCCTCGGATTTATGCTTCATCAAGAAGATATGTCCATACCTAGAGAAATCATCCGTAAAAGTAATGAAGTAGGAATAACCACCTCGCGCATTTGTAGACATCGGACCGCACACGTCACTGTGTACGAGTCCTAAGAGCTCGCTCGCTCTTACTCCGTGTCCAGTAAACGGAGTCTTTGTCATCTTTCCCATGAGACAAGATTCACAAGTGGCATAAGATTGATATTCGAACGGATTCAAATATCCTTCTTTATGTAACTTCGTTGACCGTGTTTCATTGATGTGACCTAGTCTACAATGCCATAAGAAAGCCTGATTTACTTCTGGAGACTTTCTTTTAAGTGTGTTCTGGATATTGAAAACCTGAGCTTGATTCAATACGTATATACCGTCATCTAATGTACCGGACCCAATCAGAACTTGATTTAGGTGGATGTGAACTACATCGCTTACGAATGTAAAGTCATATCCCTCTCTTGAAAGTGAGGACACTGATATGATATTACAAGTCAAACTAGGTACATACAGACAGTTACGTAGAATCAATATCTGCCCACTTGTCAAACCTAGGCGATATTCTCCCACGGTTCAGCATCCACGCTCATTCCGTTTGCAACTCTGAGAGACAAATCACCTATCCTTATAACTTTACGGTTTCTCAAAGCATGTAACGAATTACAGATATGAGATCCTGCTCCGGTATCTAGTACCCAGGAAGTAGAGTTAATTGACAAACAGTTCTCAATTACAAACACACTTGAGGCTGAAGCCACAACATGCTTCGTATCCTGGCTACTGGCTTCCAAAGCCCTGCAATCCTTCTGCCAATGTCCATTCCCATAACAATAGGATTATCCCTCTTTACCTATACCAAGTCCCGAAACTGTTTCTCTTCCCTTTCCTCCTACTTTGCTGACACCGTATATCGGCTTTGTAGAGGTCTTCTTCTTTTCACCCTTTGCTTTCGCCTTGGATGAAGAAGAAGAAGGTCCCCTATTAAGCAGAGCTTGTGTCTCCCTGGTTTCTTTCAGGGTGTAAGTAAAGGGTAGGGACTGTGGAAATAAGTCAGTATATGACCTGTTTCCCAACGCGGTCTCCAGGTCCATGAGCTCATCAATATAGCTAGTCATCATAAGGACGTCGTCCCTTACAGATGACCCGTCAGCCGACCTCGCTTGAATCAATTCGTTCGAGGCCTCATATCTTGCGATATGAGATTGCTCTCCATATAAATCTTTGTTATGGAGAAAGATGGAAACAGAGTCCATCTTCTCGTGCTGCTTCTGGTATATACCATCAACTGAAGCCAACACAAGGCACTTGGCTTTCGCTTTAGTCTTTTCCTTTGTCTGACGGATATCCATATCCGCGACGGTGGAAACTGGACCTGGGATGGTGGGATCTTGAGTAGTAATAGGGTGGTCCAGCTTGTCATAGGCAATGGTCATCTGGACAGACCTTTGCCAGTCATATAAGTTAGATTCAGTCATCTTGTTATCTAGATGTAACCTAGTCATGGTCACAAGGTCGCTGCAATGAGAGAGAGAGAAGAAAACACTTTAGCATGATGCTCTTGCAAGTTTAGATTGGTTTTTAATTTATCTAAACTGGATGGCTCCCACTGTTTCTCGAATCCTTCCTCAAACCATAAAAGAAGAATTAGCTAGGACTATTCTCACCGTACAATACTTGCTTAACCGTTCAGCCAGGCCAGTGTTGATACTTCGAGGGAGGTTTTCCAACGCTTTCGCGAAGTTCCTTAATTAAATAACCTCTTTTCTCTGGGGGCGTAACCCCGCTGACACCTTTCTGGACACCTACTAGGTTTATAGCATTGATCGTTAAGTAACGAATATCCTGATAAGTAGCATATACTCACAGTAGGATCGGGATCTAAATATCATCGTCTGATAATGCTGTAGGAATGCTACCAATATTCATCAAACTCCAAATGGTATGCATCTCTTTGCAAATTTCAGTTTCTTTAGAAATTCCCGATATAAATTTTTGCCCCATGTTTTTTTTGACCTTGACGAAAGCCAACAAATCATAAAACACATGTCAAGTTCTGCCCATCATTATCTTGTTAATTTGAACCCACCCGTATATACCCTTGACGAAAGCCAACAAGGTTATACGACTGTCCCAAACCAACTCATCTATCTATGCAACAAATGAATACCCCAGCAGCTACCAAACACTATGCCTTGACGAAAGCCAACAAGCATAGCTTGAATATTACTGACCATCCATAAGAAATGACGGAGGGCTACGACTAGTTTTGGCGAAACCGTGAACGTAGTGAACTTGATATAATCGAAGGAACCTGATAGCTTTTAAAAAAGGAGTGGTTAAAGCTCCGCATTTAAAATATCTGTTTTAAAAATAACCGAGTGGTTTCTTTTAAATTGTTCCAACGATTTAAACTTTGGTTTATTTTTCTTTGCATTATAGATAATGCGTCCCATCATTAACCTATCATTGCAGAAAACAACGAAAATATGACGTCCTCTTATGCCATCTGCATTCGCCACTGGGTCCCGTCATCACCCGTTAGGTTACTTAACTAACGACAGAGCGGGGACTGGGCTAGCGCGGGTGTAAAACATAAGTGACGTCTAAAATAGCTACAATATATATAGATATTTTACATTCGTCTGACGCAATGATATACATTCCAGAACACAGATAAACTTTATTGGATTTGCAAGCAATCTGTATTTCTTTTGAGCCTGCAAGAAAAGACAGATTACACAGTTGTGATGAATAGCCGTTACCCCATCCAAGATCCCTACGGGTACGGCAAACTACCCGCCCGGCAGTTTGTGTACCCCACCTTGGATCTGTCCAAGGCGCAAAAACAGTAAAATGAAATAATACAACGGTGGCTACAACCGCAACCTGGATGTGCCCCGCAAAATAATATTACAACAAATTACATTTACAACAAATGAATTAAATAATAACCCATTTCAAAACCCCGGCTATACACCACAACAGTCCAATACAGTTTATATGCACAAACAGATATAACCATTACAGAAATGTGCAACCCCCTGTCAACCGACATACTAGCAGTTAGGGGAGGTTTACGAACACATTTAAACAATCACAGATATAATCCAATATGCAAATACTGTACAATTTTGATCGATTAAACGCATTTAACATTGCTCCAATACTGCTCTGTAAACTGGAAACCTGAGCAAAATTAAAATATTCCAGAAAACACCAAACACCAGAGGGGACCCACACATGAAAAATGAGTCCATGACTCGGCAACTCGGCCGCGGAACCGCGACGAATCGGTGGGATCCGCCGCGCTTCCGCGGCGCTTTAGCAGATTCATGGGCTCAAATTTCATGGGTGTTCTCCTGGACCCTTTTCAAGCTTTCTTAGCAACCCTGAAAAATTTTTAGACTTCATTTAAATTTCGACAGAAACTTGACAAATTGGTGGTTTCCGGTTTCGTTTTTTCCGTTCGAAATTAGTACAAATTTGCAATTAAGTTATTTATTGTTTAGCGAGGCTCTGATACCACTGTAAGTCGATGTACTACACCCCAATTCTTGTGGGGAGGCGGAATTTTCAAAAACGAACTTGTTTAGTGAACGAACATCGACTAACCGCTTGAATCGAAGCTAAACTATAAATAACCAAACACAAAGTGTTTCTAAACTACTGTGTTTAGGGATTATACCTAATGAACCAACTCCTTCGTCTTTACGAACTCCTTGTTCTCCTCGGCCTTCTCGAAGTAGTAGACGATCCACCCGAGAGCAAAACTCCAAGCTTAGCCTCTAAACTTAAGGCAACTAACCTTCTTGGATTGCTAATCAAAGAAGATAGATTGAGATAGAGTGATGGTTATGGATTGTTTAGTCTTACTAATCCTTGTACTCAACTCATGAGAGGGGAGGATTAGTCTTTGAAGAGGGAGAGCTTGAGGAGAGAGAAGATGATGATAATTATTAAGTGAGAATAGTAAGTTATCATAATATATATGAAACTTTAAATTTCATCAATAAAAGAAAACTAAATGATGAATAATCAAGTTTCATAAATATCCAATGGTGATTCACAACCATGACTCATTAAGCATTTACTATGCATTAATGATATGTATGAATCACCCTCATGACTCACTAAACCCAATTAATGCATGACACCTAAACCTCCTTAGTCACCATTTCTAGAAGCTTCTCGCACAATTACGAGAACGTCCCTCCAATCCGCAAAAATACGGAAAAACTTTAGACTGTAAAAATCCAATAACCGGATACCAGTAACTGGCTTAAACCAAAGCCGACTGGTAAAAACTGTCCAAACGACGTAAGTGTGTAAACACACATACGCGTCCGAACCCTTGTCGTAAAACCATACGACCTCTATATCGTTTTGCCTGGAATAGGAAACTCTCTGTGTGGAACTCTAGAGACTCGACTACTACGCTGGCAGTGGGTTTAACCACAGACCGCAAGCGGCACTAGCTGTACGTAACGGTCCCCAGGTAGTTGTCGATAAGAAGGCCGATGAGGAAACCCATCCGAACTCCTACTGAGTCTGATGTGACAATCTCCATACAGTCCGGCCCGTTCGTCCAAGACTATCGCATATCCGGCCTAGGGGGCGGCAAGCGTCAGTCCCCTAATAGCGGTATAAGTCGTGTCGGAGGGAAGCCCATTACACCCTGAGAAACTACTGGAACCTACCAGCAAATCTCGCTTGCCCTGGCCAGGGACTTTGCGTAATGGCTCTCTGACACAGCGCGATATCTACTCCCAATACCGGGAGGGACGAATCCTGTCTAACCGCCACTGCCTCCAAGTGCTCGGGACTGCACCCAACTGCTACCTGTTTGCACGACTCCTTTGAGCCGTGGTAGGGTAGCAATCTAAGAACAGTGGGACACACTCGAGGCGAAGTAGCAGTGTCAAGTCCGCGGACTACGCTGTACTCATGTCACCTGGGAACTGTTCACTGACGACTGGTATAAAACCAACCAACAGTTCCCTGTGAGTCCTGTCCGGTGTACCCGTAACCTAACGAGCACCTGTATACTATCTCCAGTACGACGTACTGACGGCTGTGGGACAGACCATCTCCCCAACTGGGATGAGAAGCGTACACACTAGTCTACTCCGGAGTATCGATGCTCTGTCTCGATAATCCAACGACTAGGGACCTGAATAAGGATGTGCTTGTAGACTACCTAACCCTCACTAGTGTGACTGCCATCACAACGCTGGTAGTCAAGCAAGATCCTAAGAGCTCTATCAATACGTATACTCACATATTAAGATAGAAAAACCAAGTAGCATACTACCATGTTTAGCAAGACTGTTATATACATGTGAATATCCCAAGCTTCCATTAAGTAATATACAAACTAGTATGATACAGTAATAGCCTTCTAGGGCATAAACACTAACAATCTCCCACTTGCACTAGGGCCATGTACTGGCGTATCGAAGACCGATGATCTCGAGTAGCCTCTCGAACTGAATCTGAGGTAGGGCCTTAGTGAATGGATCAGCAATGTTATCCTCCGTATTTACTCTCTTTACCTCGATCTCCTGGCGATCTACGATCTCCCTGATCAGGTGATACCACCTTAAGATGTGTCTGGACTTCTGATGGGACCTGGGTTCCTTCGCTAAAGCTATAGTGCCGTTGTTGTCGCAATACAGAGGTATTGGTCCAACACTGGTAGGAACCACCTGAAGTTCTGTGAGGAACTTCTTCATCCAGACAGCTTCTTTTGCGGCATCGCAAGCAGCTATGTACTCCGCTTCCATCGTTGAGTCAGCAACGGTGTCCTGCTTGGAACTCTTCCAACAGACCGCCCCTCCATTGAGGGTAAAGACATAACCCGACATGGACTTGGAGTCATCCTTGTCACTCTGGAAGCCGGAATCAGCATAGGCCTCTATCTTGAGGTCCTTTCCGCCGTAAACCAAGAACATCTCCTTTGTCCTTCTCAGGTACTTGAGAATGTTCTTTACTGCTATCCAGTGATTCTCCCCTGGGTTTGCCTGATACCGGCTTACAACGCTCAATGCGTATGCTACATCTGGTCTGGTACATAACATCGCATACATTATAGAGCCTACCGCAGAAGCGTAGGGTATAATCGACATGCGTTTCTTTTCCAAATCAGTCTTGGGAGACATCTCTTTGGAGAGGGTGATTCCGTGACAAGCCGGTAGGTTACCGCGCTTTGAATCTTCCATACTGAATCTTTTCAATATGGTGTCTATGTACCTGGACTGTGAAAGTCCCAACATCCTCTTTGATCTATCACGATAGATCTAGATCCCCAGAATGTAGGTGGCATCACCCAGGTCCTTCATGGAGAATTTCTGTGACAAGAATCTTTTGACTGACTGTAGCATAGGAATATCATTTCCTATTAGGAGAATGCCATTCACGTACAAGACGAGGAATACAACAACTCTCCCTACAATCTTACTGTATATGCATGGTTCATCTGGATTTTTGATAAAGTCGAATTCTTTGACAGTATCATCAAAACAGATGTTTCAACTCCGCGATGCCTGCTTTAGTCCATAAATGGATTTAAGCAGCTTGCATACTTTACCGCTGCTCCCACTCTGAATGAATCCCTCTGGCTGATCCATATAGACGCTCTCTTCTAAATTTCCATTTAGAAAGGCCGTCTTTACGTCCATCTGCCAGATTTCATAATCGTGGAAGGCAGCAATAGCAAGAAGGACCCGAATGGATTTCAGCATAGCCACAGGAGAAAAGGTTTCGTCATAGTCCAAACCAGGTCTTTGACGGAAACCCTTTGCAACAAGTCTAGCCTTATAGGTTTCAACCTGTCCATCTACACCAATCTTCTTTCTGAAGATCCACTTGCATCCTACGGGTTTCACCCCATCTGGAGCAGTGTCCAAAGTCCATACTTTGTTAGTGTACATGGACTCCATTTCGGTCCGCATTGCATCCAGCCATTTTACCGAGTCACCGCTCTGAATGGCTTGCTGGAAGCTAGTAGGGTCGTCATTATCAATGACGCAATCTTCTCTATCCCCGTCTATGAGGAAACCGTAGTATCTCTCGGGCGGATGAGACTGCCTACTACTTCTGCGGATAGGCTCTGGTATGTCCCTTTCTTCTGAAACTTCTTGTTCCACCAAACTTTCAGTAACAGCTTGTGGTTCTAGAATTTCTTCCAGTTCTACTGCGCTCCCACTCTTCTGATTTTCTAAAAATTCAGTTTCTAAGAAGCGGGCATGACGAGAAAAAAAAACCTTTTGTTCCTCTGCGTAGTAGAAGCAATATCCCATGGAATTCTTTGGATATCCCACAAACTTACACTCTACTGAGCGTGCCTCGAGCTTGTCCGGATGCTGCTTTTTTACAAAAGCTTGACATCCCCATGTCTTCAGGTACTGAAGATGGGGTTTCTTCCCACTCCACATCTGATATGGAGTGGTAGGCACAGTCTTGGTTGGAACCTTGTTCAAAAGATATGCTGCTGATTCTAGCGCATAACCCCAGAATGATCGCGGTAACTCAGCCTTACTCATCATGGAACGAACCATATCTAATAGGGTTCGATTCCTCCTTTCCGATACACCGTTGTGTTGTGGTGTGTATGGAGGAGTAAGCTGAGAGAGAATTCCTTTCTCTTTTAAGTAACCCAGGAACTCGGCACTTAAGTATTCACCACCTCGATCAGATCTCAGTGTCTTAATACTTTTGCCTGTTTGGTTTTCCACTTCATTCTTGTATTCTTGGAATTTCTCAAAGGCCTCGGATTTATGCTTCATCAAGAAGATATGTCCATACCTAGAGAAATCATCCGTAAAAGTAATGAAGTAGGAATAACCACCTCGCGCATTTGTAGACATCGGTCCGCACACGTCACTGTGTACGAGTCCTAAGAGCTCGCTCGCTCTTACTCCGTGTCCAGTAAACGGAGTCTTTGTCATCTTTCCCATGAGACAAGATTCACAAGTGGCATAAGATTGATATTCGAACGGATTCAAATATCCTTCTTTATGTAACTTCGTTGACCGTGTTTCATTGATGTGACCTAGTCTACAATGCCATAAGAAAGCCTGATTTACTTCTGGAGACTTTCTTTTAAGTGTGTTCTGGATATTGAAAACCTGAGCTTGATTCAATACGTATATACCGTCATCTAATGTACCGGACCCAATCAGAACTTGATTTAGGTGGATGTGAACTACATCGCTTACGAATGTAAAGTCATATCCCTCTCTTGAAAGTGAGGACACTGATATGATATTACAAGTCAAACTAGGTACATACAGACAGTTACGTAGAATCAATATCTGCCCACTTGTCAAACCTAGGCGATATTCTCCCACGGATTCAGCATCCACGCTCATTCCGTTTGCAACTCTGAGAGACAAATCACCTATCCTTATAACTTTACGGTTTCTCAAAGCATGTAACGAATTACAGATATGAGATCCTGCTCCGGTAACGAATTACAGATATAAATCTATTCACCGACTTGTCGAGCTCGTTGAATCTACGATTGCTATGTCTGTCATCTCCGTCTCGAAAACCTTCACGATCGTACCTATAATCGTAGTTAAATCATAACGACGTAAATATCATATCAAAACCCAAAACAACAAGCTAAGCACCGTAGGTTCGAACCTACAGCTTACTTACCCTAAAAACGACGAGATATCCCTGTTGTTAACGTAGAACGTCAATAATTCAGCGACGTTACAGAAATACGAAAAACCGTATCGAAATATCAGAAACTTTAACAAAACCCTTACTAGAATACTCCCAGATTTCTCTGTATGAATACTGGGACAAATCAAACAATACTAGAGATCATAAAATAGACCAATACACCTACTGAGCAAAAACCAACACAAAATACCTCAAGGGGCCCGGCGACGCCGGTCAAAACATGAATGCCGCCGGGTGAAGTAGGGAAGTTAGGGCTCGGGCTTTAGCTATAGTCTCCTAGTGTTCTCATTATACTATGGTCTAGTTAGTTTTTCTAGTAGTTACACCTAATGGTTCCAGATTCAATTTCAGTAAGACAATTATCCAGAAACAAACCGTTTTCTAATACTGCACATTAAAACTGATATGTGAACAGAATAGAATTTGAAAAGAATGTGAGCTATACCTATTAGGATGATGCAAAAAGGAACACCAGCATAAGAAGTGTGTGTGTGTGTGGGAGTATCTAAGGTTTGTAGTGGTTCAAGCTTGAAGAGGTGAACAACTTTGACTAAGGGATTAAGGTTTTCATCTTTGGGTTTGATGAACACTTGGGGATTTTCAGTTTGGAGCTTGAAGAAGCTATGCTGTGTTCAGTTTGGAAAAGCTAAAGGAATATGGGAATTTAGATAAAAGAGTTAGGTAGAAAAGAGTGAGGTGGAAGGTTGTGAGGTGGTGGTGTAAGTGTTGAAGTATCAGGTGGAGGGAGGAGAGCATGGGTGAGGGTGTGTTGAGGGTGAGGGTTTAATCCTAGGCTAACATAAACCCAACAATAAAAAGAAATAACAAACACGACAATTCTTTTTAAATAAGTGGCCTCATTTTAAAACTCAATACATTTTGTAAATAATTACCCTTTGCACATAAATATCTTTATGTTACCACAAATCTAAACTCTTTATTTTAAATGAATTAAAATACTTATCATAATACTTTAAATATCATTATCTTACTATAAAATCTCATGTTATTTAAAATAAATAAAAATATCATTTTTATGATATCACCCACTTTTCTTCATATTTACCAAAATAATTACATTTTTACGGATATAATTCCGATAACAAATTCATATGCGATATCATTTTTATAAACTCATTATTCATATTTTAAATTATAAATTAGTATTTATAATTTTACAAAATGTTACATCGAAATACTGTTTAAAAGAAAACCGGTTTTTAAATTAAGAGGTATTTTAATGTAATGTTTTATTCATAACAAAAATTCATACATAAGAGTTATCGTGCTATGGAACCAAGTGTGTACGTAAGGGATATGTCGTTACCCCGTGAAGTTTTTTTCCTAAAGGTATAGTTTTAACAATCTAAAAGAGATGGTATTAAAGTTCATGGTATTTTAATGAAAAAGTTAAATTAAAGTTATTCTACATGATATTCTAGGTTAAAATTTAGTCTAAATATTTATATTTAAGGTTACAAATATTGTGTAAAAACCTGGTTGATTAAAGAATGAAGGAGTAGGAGTTTCTAGGGTTTAGAAAGAAGATATCGGTATTACCACCACTTATCGATATAAGTTTTGAAATGGAATTTTAGTGTAGAGGAAGAGAGATTCGAAGGGACTTACTATTGGGTTACGCTAAGAAGAGGTAGAAGAAGAGGAGAGTGTTGTCGTGGCATCGGGGAAGCTCCGGATTTTGCTTCGATTCTTCGTCGGAAGTTGACAGCTTTCTAACTTCTCTTTACTCCATTTGTACTTAGAAATTTTTTAAGTGCTTTGGCTAGAAATTTCAGAATGATGCTGAGCCAAAGTATGGGGTGGTATTTATAGTGGAGAATTAGGGTTTTGGAATTAAAATGGTGGATTAAAAAGTATTAAAATTATGAATTGAAGGTTCTCTGTTTGATTGCAGGGAAATTAAATAGTGCAGGGATGTTAGGGGTAGGTGAAAGGGTTAGTGTGCAAAGCTCAGAGCCAAATAAGCTCATCCAAACCGTCGTTGCCGGCCAAAATGCAATATCCGCCGGACATAGGGGCTTTAGATTTGTGCCACGTGTACATCTCTGTGTTTACTCCATTTTCCACATGTTTAATTTTTCCGACTTTTCATTTTTCTGTGTATTGCACGTATAAACTTTTGGGCTTCCAAAGAGTTAAAAAGAAAAATCAGAAAAATAATGTGTCTGATGTGGGTCGAACACAGGGGCTACATCACAGCAGTGCAAGGGTTTACCAGTGAGCTACATGTTGTTTCTTTCTGTTATTTAACAAAATTTACTTATAACTCAAACTCAGGATGTGTAACTCATTTCTGTACATTAAACTGGAAAATTCCGTATAGTAAATTCAGAGTCGTGACATTCTACCCTCCTAATAAAAATTTCTTCCTCGAAATTTAAATTTATATAGGGACTAATTTTCAAATAAGTAAGGGTATCTTACACGCATGTCTTCTTCTCGTTCCCATGTTGATTCTCCTGGTGAATCTTTTCTCCACATCACTTGGACCAAACTTACTTTCTTGTTCCGCAGTGTCTTCACCTTTCGATCCAGGATCACAACGGGTTTGTTCATCGCCAGAAGACGGACCGGGATGTTGGGATGTCTGTCCTGAACCCTGGGGGAAAATTCTATTTGGATTTATCCGTCCACCTCTCTGAAAATGCCAAGTTGATTTATAACACCGTATATCGGAGCTTTGGAACGATGCGTCCGTTGTAGCGTGACTTCATCAGATCCCCCCTCATTTTGCAAGGGGTTTTTAATTGTGGGGACGCTCTTCCCTGCAGACGAAAGCCCCTACAGTTAATTATGTTACCGCATCGCGATAACCACTTTCTCCTGCTCTGGAAGTTCACTTCGTGTCGTGTGTTTTGTTTTGGTTTTGGTTGCCCGTAGATTGTATACGGAGGCTAATTTATGTCGTCGCCTATAGGGCGTGGATTAGTCCAAATCCGTATATTTTTAGATTTTGGTTTGGGTTGATTTAAGGATCATTAATCTGGTTTGAGATTAAGATCGACTTAAAACGTATGAGCGTTTGGGCTCGATTATTTTAGTTTAAGGACATCGCGGTCTAATATCGCCATTTTGGAGGCGAATGTTAGTTTAAGAATGTTTTGGTCCTTTATCGCCGTATTTGAGGACGAATATTAGTTTAGGGACAATTCTGTTCATTATCGCCGTATTTGGGGGCGAATACTAGTTTAAGGACATTTCGGTCCATTATCCATCTTGCGCGCACGTGTATTTTTTACGTGGCGGAATGAACGATAGTGACATGGAATGCACCCAATTTGGGGTGCGATTCGATTTAAGGTGTGCACTTCAATTTGAAAGTGCATCAACGAAAGAAGTTGTTGGTCGTCAGAACCCGCCACCTCTCTGAAGATGTTGAGGAATTACAACGACATGTATCAGAGGTGTGAAGAGATGTACCCTTAAACCAAATCCCGTATTTGAGGGAAAAGGGGTTGTTGTGGGCTTAAGAATTTTTGGTCATATTTGAGACCTTGGAAATCAAGAGCATATGGGCTCAATTGATTTAAAAACAAAGAGGTTTAACCTCGGGAAACTTAGCCAATTTTGGGCTGAGATTGAGTTTCCATAAATACCCAACAGTGCTTAACATTGGGACATACAGTACTCACGTGTGAAATAAGTGGGGTGCTGGATTAGTACTAAGCACTAGAGTTTTGTGGCGCTCACGTGCGAAACATGTGAGGCCCCCAGATGTGAGCGTTTTTAGTCATTTTTGACTAATCACGGAGCGCTGAGGACTCTGCATGATACTCACGTAGGAAGCACGTGAGTGCTGGGCTTTAGGATTTATTTGTTCGTTTCCCTCTTTTTACAGAAGTGCTAAGCACTTGGATAGAGCTCAAGTGCATTTAACGTGACTGCTTTCTTTTGGGGTGGCTGCCTAATTGACAAAGAAGTTTTTCTTTGCCTTTTAGGCGCCTACGTGAGAATCACATGAGGCAGCTTTGGCTGTTCTTTTTGTTGGTTTGAAGCACTCACGTGGGAAACACGTGAGGTTTCAAAATAGTACTAAGCACTAACGAGTCACCAAGATGTTCTTATGTTTTCTTAGAGATATTGATCTCTGTTAATGACATTTTTAGTCATTGATGATCATTAAGATTTCGGTTTTGAGGATCTTGGATCATCATCATTTGAAGAACTAAGTTCTTTCTATAGGGTTAAACCCTAATATTTTTGAGAAATTAAATTCCCATATGTCCCTGTTATTTCTTTTTCTTTTATAATCTAGTTCTTTTCTCCTAAGTTTTAAATATGCAAAACAAAATCTCCCCGATGAGAATTAAATTCTCAACTTGTGGGGTGATTTGCTTTTGCAAATCTCAACCAGAGGAAGAACTAAATTCTTATGTAAAGGGTTAAACCCTTAGATAGGCAAAGAAAATACACTATGATCTTTGTGTTTTTTTTACCTCGGGTTTCAATGAGGCAAGTCTTCTTCATCTTTTGATAATTAAATTCTCTTTCTTTTTCAAGAGCTCACTGTATTTTTTTTGCAGAAACTTGTGGGGAGTTCTCTCTCTCTATTTTCTCTTCTTTTTTTCCTCTCCATTTTCTTTTCTATTTATAGGATAAGAGAAAAGATCAACTTGTTAGGAAAATCTCTGATTGAAAGATCATGATTGATTTCATAATCAATCCAAAATGATCTTTCGGATCACTTGGTGAATTTTATTCACCATTGGATTTTTAATCCAAAGGCTCTCTGTTTAACATAGAAGTTTTGTTGTTTATTTAACAAGATTAGAAAATATCTTTTTCTAAGATAGAATTTTTATTCTATCAGATGATCGGTGGGTGATTTTATAATCACCGTTGGATCTTTGATCCAAGGGTACTCTGTTTAACAGAGAAGATCTTTCTAGTTTGTGAAAGATCAAGGAAATATTTCCCACATAGAATTTAATTCTATCTTGCCAAAGAGTGCAGTAGAAGAACTCACGTGTTTAACACGTGACCCCTAGCATGGGTTTCAGTATGCTTTATTTTCAGCGCTCATATGCATATAAACTCTCACGTGAGACCTGTTTGGCTTGCCAGGCACTCACGTGTTTAACACGTGTGGCTCTTTTCGCCTATTTGTTTTTAACTGCAATGCCTATATGCTTTTGCATATAGGTGCTTATGTGTTTAACACGTGAGACTTTAATAGTGGGGAATTTTCCCTTTTCTTTTCTTTTTTTTATGAGGGGACAAATGCCCTCCAGTGTTGCTCTCACGTGGCTTGCACGTGAGTGCAACACTATCTATCCTTACAATCGTTGGATTTCCTAGGAGAACAGGAAGCTGAACCGCTCCCCATCACATCTTATAAATATGGCTTTTGACCACTGAGATGACCACCGTTTCTTTATCTTTCTCTCTAATTCTTTCCTTGAAAATTTAATTCTCTTTTCAGAGCTTAGTTCTCTGTCCTAGAATTTCATAGTTAAACTCTGCAAACACTTCTTTTGGGTAAGAATCATGAATGACGTTCACCTCTTAGAAAACCCTTTTCATTCTTGCCTTGGATTTTAAATCCATCAATCGAGCTCTGCTCTATTCTTGAACTGATCTCTTAGAGATCTAAAAAACTTTTTCTTTTAAGTAGATTCTGGGGTCTTGAAGATTGTTAGTTCTCCTCTTAGGGTTTTTCCTATCACCGATCTTTGAGAATCCTTGGAATTTAATTCCATTTTCTTTGTTTCCCCACCATGGAGGTTTCTGGGATTTAATCCCATTATTAAAGGAATTGAATTCCATCTTACAGAGCTTTGCTCTGAGAGACCCACAGACTTTTGGGAATTTTATTCCCCTTCTGTTCTTGGGTATTTTTTTTCCTTTTAGGGTTTTAATACCCTTTTCACAGATTTGAATCGGTTGTGGAACACATTTTCCGAGGGTATTGGGAGTTTAACTCCACAGTTTAATGAGATTCTTCATTAAATGAGAATCTTCTTGGATTCTTACAATGAGTGCTTTCCTTATCATTTTGATTGCTAAATCCTTACTGATTTTTCTTTTCAGATATTATGGCTTCTTATCTTTACGATCTCGGAGAGATTATCTCTTACGAGGACATTCACATCCAGGGCCGTTGTCAAGGCCAAGAATTTACCGACGCCCAATGTGTTGAGGTGATGCGTCGTTCTGATGACTACAACGGCCGATTACTCCCCCGCCGTTCTGCTCTCTTGAACATTATCGTTGGGTCGATCTAGACATCAAATCCTGGGCTTGACGAGGCTATGCCACTCGAGGCGCTCGATGATGCCGAAGACAAGGTGCATTCAGTATATCTGATGAGCCTGATCTCAAAGAAGCGAAGAGATGATTTTGTCGATATTTTGCATCGCGTCTGCCAACAGAATACGATAATATCTGCAAACCAGAGGACATACGACATTAGTGGGAATCCTGACGCTTGCATTCGCGAGAAAATGCATAAGAAAATGGCCAAAGAAGCCGGAAGCACTATATGTAAGTCGATGTACAACACCCCACGACTTGCGGGGAGGCGGAATAATGAAAAACGATCTTGTTTTAGGCGTAAACATCGACTAACCGAGAATCTTTGCAAAACAATAACTAACAAAGAATCATAGAAGTTAACAACTACTATGAAAAGTGATTATACCTGATGAACCGTGTCCTTCGTCTTTTCGTTCTCCACGTCCTCTCCGGCCTTCTCTATGTAGTAGATGATCCACCCGAGAGCTTTACTACAAGCTTCACCTCTAACTTGAGGTAACTAGGTTTCTTAAATCGCTAATCTAAGTAACCTAGGTGATATAGAGAATGGTTAAGGATTAAGAAGTCTAATCTAATTCTTGGTCTCAACACATGAGAGGGGAGGATTAGGGTTTGAAAAGAGAGAGAGAGCTTGAGGAGAGAGAAAGTGAGCAAGAGAATGAGATGGGATAATGATCTATCATAATATATATGAAGCATTATTATTTATCCATAAAAGAAAACAGTGGATTTAACAACCATGCTTCATAAATACAAATGGGTGATTCATCTCTATGAGTCATTAAGCATTTATGATGCATTAATGACATGGATGAATCACTCAAATGACTCACTAAACTCATTTAATGCATATGCCACCTTAACCCTCAAGTCACCATCTTCTAGAAGCTTCTCATGAAATTACGAGAACGCTCCTCCTATCCGTAAAAACATGGAAAAACTTTAGACTGTATAAATCCAATAACCGGATACTAGAAACTGGCTTAAACCAAAGCCGGCTAGTAAAAACTGTCCGGATGTCGTACGTGCGTAAACACACGTATGCGTCCGAACCCTTGTCGTAAAACCATACGACCTCTATATCGTTTCGCCTGGAGTAGGGAAACTCTCTGTGTGGGACTCTAGAGACTCGACAACTACGCTGGCAGTGGGTTTAACCACAGACCGCAAGCGGCACTAGCTGTACGTAACGGTCCCCAGGTAGATGTCGATAAGAAGGCCGATGAGGAAACCTATCCGAACTCCTACCGAGTCTGATGTGGCAATCTTCGTAAAGTCCGGTCTGTTCGTCTAAGACTATCGCATATCGGGCCTAGGGGGCGGCAAGCGTCAGTCCACTAATAGCGGTATAAGTCGTGTCGGAGTGAAGCCCATTACACCCTGAGAAACTATTGGAACCTACCAGCAAATCTCGCTTGCCCTGGCTAAGGACTTTGCGTAATGGCTCTCTGACACAGCGCGATATCAACTCCCAATACCGGGAGAGACGAATCCTGTCTAACCGCCACTGCCTCCAAGTGCTCGGGACTGCACCCAACTGCTACCTGTTTGCACGACTCCTTTGAGCCGTGGTAGGGTAGCAATCTAAGAACAGTGGGACACACTCGAGATGAAGTAGCAGTGTCAAGTCTGCGGACTATGCTGTACTCATGTCACCTGAGAACTGTTAACTGATGACTGGTATAAAACCAACCAACAGTTCCCTGCGAGTCCTGTCCGGTGTACCCGTAACCCAACGAGCACCTGTATACTATCTCCAGTACGATGTACTGACGGCTGTGGGACAGACCATCTCCCCAACTAGGATGAGAAGCGTACACACTAGTCTACTCCGGAGTATCGATGCCCTGTTTCGATAATCGTACGACTAGGGACCTGAATAAGGATGTGCTTGTAGACTACCCAGCCCCCACTAGTGTGACTGCCATCACAATGCTGGTAGTCAAGCAAGATCCTAAGAGCTCTATCAATACGTACACTCACATATTAAGATAGAAAAACCAAGTAGCATACTACCATGTTTAGCAAGACTGTTATATACATGTGAATATCCCAAGCTTCCATTAAGTAATATACAAACTAGTATGATACAATAATGGCCCCTAGGGCATATACACAAACAATCTCCCATTTGCACTAGGGCCATGTACTGGCATATCGAAGACCGATGATCTCGAGTAGCCTCTCGAATTGAATCTGAGGTAGGGCCTTCGTGAATGGATCAGCAATGTTCTCTTCAGTAGCAACTCTCCGTACCTCGATCTCCCAACGATCAATGATCACCCTGATCAGGTGATACCGCCTTAAGATGTGTCTGGACTTCTGATGGGACCTTGGTTCCTTTGCTAAAGCTATAGCTCCGTTATTGTCGCAATACAGAGGTATTGGATCAACAATGGTAGGAACCACCTGAAGTTCTGTTAGGAACTTTTTCTTCCAGACCGCTTCTTTTGTGGCATCGTAAGCAACAATATACTCCGCTTCCATCGTCGAGTCAGCAACGGTGTTCTGCTTGGAACTCTTCCAGCACACCGCCCCTCCATTGAGGGTAAAGACAAAACACGACATGGACTTGGAATCGTCTTTATCACTCTGGAAGCCGGAATCAGCAAAGGCCTCTAACTTGAGGTCTTTTCCGCCGTAAACCAAGAATATCTCCTTAGTCCTTCTCAGGTACTTGAGAATGTTCTTTACTGCTATCCAGTGCTTCTCCCCTGGGTTTGCCTGATACCGGCTTACAACGCTCAATGCGTTTGCTACATCTGGTCTGGTACATAATATCGCATACATTATAGAGCCTACCGCAGAAGCGTAGGGTATAATCGACATGCGATCCCTTTCTAAATCAGTCTTGGGAGACATCTCTTTGGAGATGGTGATTCCGTGACAAGCCGGTAGGTTACCGTGCTTAGAATCATCCATACTGAATCTTTTCAATATGGTGTCTATGTACCTGGACTGCGAAAGTCCCAACATCCTCTTTGATCTATCACGATAGATCTGGATCCCCAGAATGTAGGTGGCATCACCCAGGTCCTTCATGGAGAACTTCTGTGACAAGAATCTTTTGACTGACTGTAGCATAGGAATATCATTTCCTATTAGAAGAATGTCATCCACGTACAAGACGAGGAATACAACAACTTTCCCTACAATCTTACTGTATATGCATGGTTTATCTGGATTTTTGGTAAAGTCGAATTTTTTGACAGTATCATCAAAACAGATGTTCCAACTCTGTGATGCCTGCTTTAGTCCATAAATGGACTTAAGCAGCTTGCACACTTTACCGCTGCTCCCACTCTGAATGAATCCCTCTGGCTGATCCATATAGACGCACTCTTCCAAATTACCATTTAGAAAGGCCGTCTTTACGTCCATCTGCCAGATCTCATAATCGTGGAAGGCAGCAATAGCAAGAAGGACCCGAATGGATTTGAGCATGGCCACTGGAGAAAAGGTTTCGTCATAGTCCAAACCAGGTCTTTGACGAAACCCTTTGCAACAACTCTAGCTTTATAGGTTTAAACCTGTCCATCTACACCAATCTTTTTTCTGAAGATCCATTTGCATCCTACGAGTTTTACCTCATCTGGAGCAATGTCCAAAGTCCATACTTTGTTAGTGTACATGGACTCCATCTCGGTCCGCATTGCATCCAGCCATTTTACTGAGTCGCCGCTCTGAATGGCTTGCTGGAAGCTAGTAGGGTCTTCATTATCAATGACGCAATCTTCTCGATCCCCGTCTATGAGAAAACCATAGTATCTCTCAGGAGGATGAGATTGCCTACTACTTCTGCGGATAGGCGCTGGTATGTCCCTTTCTTCTGAAACTTCTTGTTCTACCAAACTTTTAGTAACAGCTTGTGGTTCTGGAATTTCTTCCAGTTCTACTGCGCTCCCACTCTTCTGATTTTCTAAAAATTCAGTTTCTAAGAAGCGGGCATGACGAGAAACAAAAACCTTTTGTTCCTCTACGTAATAGAAACAATATCCCATGGAGTTCTTTGGATATCCCACAAACTTACACTCTACTGAGCATGCCTCGAGCTTGTCCGGATGCTGCTTTTTTACAAAAGCTGGACATCCCCATGTCTTCAGGTACTGAAGATAGGGTTTCTTCCCACTCCACATCTGATATGGCGTGGTAGGCACAGTTTTGGTTGGAACCTTGTTCAAAAGATATGCAGCTGATTCTAGTGCATAACCCCAGAAAGATCGCGGTTACTCAGCCTTACTCATCATGGAACGAACCATATCTAATAGGGTTCGATTCCTCCTTTCCGATACACCGTTGTGTTGTGGTGTGTATGGAGGAGTAAGATGAGAGAGAATTCCATTCTCTTTTAAGTAACCCAAGAACTCGGCACTTAAGTATTCACCACCTCGATCAGATCTCAGTGTCTTGATACTTTTACCTGTTTGGTTTTCTACTTCATTCTTGTATTCCCGGAATTTCTCAAAAGCCTCGGATTTATGCTTCATCAAGAAGATATGTCCATACCTAGAGAAATCATCTGTGAAAGTAATGAAGTAGGAATAACCACCTCGCGCATGTATAGACATTGGACCGCACACGTCACTGTGTATGAGTCCCAAGAGCTCGCTCGCTCTTATTCCGTGTCCAGTAAATTGAGTCTTTGTCATCTTTCCCATGAGACAAGATTCACAAGTAGCATAAGATTGATATTCGAACGGATTCAAATATCCTTCTCTATGTAACTTCGTCAACCGTGTTTCATTGATGTGACCTAGTCTACAATGCCATAAGAAAGCCTGATTTATTTTTGGTGACTTTCTTTTAAGTGTGTTCTGGATATTGAAAACCTGAGCTTGATTCAATACATATATACCGTCATCTAATGTACCGGACTCAATCAGAACTTGATTTAGGTGGATGTGAACTACATCGCTTACGAATGTAAAATCATATCCCTCTCTCGAAAGTGAGGACACTGATATGATATTACAAGTCAAACTAGGTACATACAAAGAGTTACGTAGAATCAATATCTGCCTACTTGTCAAACCTAGGCGATATTCTCCCACGGATTCAGCGTCAACGCTCATTCCGTTTGCAACTCTGAGAGACAAATCACCTATCCTTATAACTTTACGGTTTCTCAAAGCATGTAATGAATTACAGATATGAGATCCTGCTCCGGTATCTAGTACCCAGGAAGTAGAGTTAATTGACAAACAGTTCTCAATTACAAACACACTTGAGGCTGAAGCCACAACATGCTTCGTATCCTGGCTACTGGCTTTCAAAGCCCTGCAATCCTTCTGCCAATGTCTGTTCCCATAACAATAGGAACATCCCTCGTTACCTACACCAAGTCCCGAAACATTTGCTCTTCCCTTTCCTCCTACTTTGCTGACACCGTATATCGGCTTTGTAGAGGTCTTCTTCTTTTCACCCTTTGCTTTCGCCCTGGATGTAAAAGAAGAAGGTCCTCCATTAAGCAGAGCTTGTGTCTCCCTGGTTTCTTTCAGGGTGTAAGTAGAGGGTAGGGACTGTGGAAATAAGTCAGCGTATGACCTGTTTCTCAACGTGGTCTCCAGGTCCTTGAGCTCATCAATATAGCTAGTTATCGTAAGGACGTTGTCCCCTACTGATGACCCGACAACCAACCTCGCTTGAATTAATTCGTTCGAGGCCTCATATCTTGCGATATGAGATTGCTCTCCATATAAATCTTTGTTATGGAGAAAGATGGAAACTGAGTCCATCTTCTTGTGCTGCTTCTGGTATACACCATCAACTGAAGCCAACACGAGGCACTTGACTTTCGCTTTATCCTTTTTCCTTGTCTGACGGATATCCATATCCATGACGGTAGAAACTGGACCTGGGACGGCGGGATCTTGAGTAGTAATAGGGTGGTCCAGCTTCTCATAGGAAATGGACATCTGGACAGACCTTTGCCAGTCAAATAAGTTGGATTCAGTCAACTTGTTATCTAGATGTAACCTAGTCATGGTCACAAGGTCGCTGCAATGAGAGAGAGAGAAGAAAACACATTAGCATGATGCTCTTGCAAGTTTAGATTGGTTTTTAATTTATCTAAACTGGATGGCTCCCACTGTTTCTCGAATCCTTCCTCAAACCATAAAAAGAATTAGCCAGGACTATTCTCACTGTACAATACTTGCTTAACCGTTCAGCCAGGCTGGTGTCGGTACTTCGAGGGAGGTTTTCCAACGCTTTCGCAAAGTTCCTTAATTAAATAACCTCTTTTCTCTAGGGGCGTAGCCCCGCTGACACCTTTCTCGACACCTACTTGGTTTATAGCATTGATCGTTAAGTGACGAATCTCCTGATAAGTAGCATATACTCACAGTAGGATTAGGATCCAAATATCATTGTATGATAATGTTGAAGGAATTCTACCAACATTCATCAAACTCCAAATGGTATGCAACACTAGCAAGTTTCAGTTTCTTTAGAAACTCCCGATGTGGATTTTTGCCCCATGTTCTTATGACCTTGACGAAAGCCAACAAATCATAAGTCATATGTCAAGTTCTGCCCATTATTATCTTGTTAATTTGAACCCACCCGTACATACCCTTGACGAAAGCCAACAAGGTAATACGACTGTCCCAAACCAACTCATCTATCTATGCAACAAATGAATACCCCAGCAGCTACCAAACACTATGCCTTGACGAAAGCCAACAAACATAGCTTGAATACTACCGATCATCCATAAGAAATGACGGAGGGCTACGACTGGTTTTGGTGAAATCGTGAACGTAGTGAACTTGATATAATCGAAGGAACCTGATAGCTTTTTAAAAGGAGTGGTTAAAGCTCCGCAATTTAAAAATTCTGCTCTTTTTAAAATAACCGAGTGGTTTCTTTTAAATTTGTTCCAACGATTCAACTTTGGTTTATTTTCTTTGCATTATAAATAATGCGTCCCATCATTAACCTATCATTGCAGAAAAAAAACGAAAATACAACGTCCTCTTATGCCATCCGCATTCGCCACTGGGTCCCGTTATCACCCGTTAGGTTACTTCACTAACGACAGAGCGGAGGCTGGGCTAGCGCGGGTGTAAAACATAAGTGATGTCTAAATAGCTACATATATAGATATTGTACATTCGTCAGACGCAATAATAGGCATTCCAGATCTCATATGAACTTTATTGGATTTGCAAGCAATCCGCGTTTGTTTAGAGCCTGCAACGAAAGACAGATTACACAGTTGTGATGAATAGCCATTACCCCACCCTAGACCCCTACGGGTACGGCAAACTACCCGTCAAATACCCGAAGTAAAGCGTTCTCCCTCAACAAAGTGAGTAGGCCACTAAACACTTCAAAGTACCCGGTAGTTTGTGCACCCCACCTTGGGTCTATCCTAGGAGCAAAAACAGTAAAATTAAATAATACAACGCTGGCTACAACCGCAACCTGGATATGCCCCGCAAAATAATATTACAACATATTACAATTACATCGAATGAATGAATATAACAACCCATCTCAAACCCCGGCTAATCATCACAACAGTCCAATACAGTTCACAACCACAAACAGTAAAAACCATTACAGAAATGTGCAACCCCCTGCCAACCGACATACAAGCAGTTAGGGGAGGTTTACGAACACATTATATAATCACAGATATAATCATATTAGCAAACATCGCAAGATTTCGATCGTGCAAACACATTAGATTCTACTCCAATACTTCTCTGTGCACCTGAGACTTGAGCAGAAAAATAAACATCCCAGAAAACGCACAAATATCACAGAAGAGTTACTGGTGGAAACTGGGTTGAATCGGCCCCAACTCGGCCGCGGATCCGCGGCGGATCGGTGGGATCGGCCGCGGTTCCGCGGCTGTATGGCCGATTCAGGAACCCATTTTTCACCATTGTTCTTACAATTCTCTGTAGGTTATACTGCAGCTGCCTGAAAAAATTTTAGAGCCTGTTTTAAATTCGACAGAAACTTGTGATATCGATGTCTTTTTCGGTTCGTTTTGCGTTCGAAATTCATACGACTTTGCTAATGAGTTAATTATTGTTTAGCGAGGCTCTGATACCACTGTAAGTCGATGTACAACACCCCACGACTTGCGGGGAGGCGGAATAATGAAAAACGATATTGTTTTAGGCGTAAACATCGACTAACCGAGAATCTTTGCAAAACAATAACTAACAAAGAATCATAGAAGTTAACAACTACTATGAAAAGTGATTATACCTGATGAACCGTGTCCTTCTTCTTTTCTTTCTCCACGTCCTCTCCGACCTTCTCTATGTAGTAGATGATCTACCCGAGAGCTTTACTACAAGCTTCACCTCTAACTTGAGGTAACTAGGTTTCTTAAATCGCTAATCTAAGTAACCTAGGTGATATAGAAAATGGTTAAGGATTAAGTAGTCTAATCTAATCCTTGGTCTCAACATATGAGAGGGGAGGAATAGGGTTTGAAGAGAGAGAGCTTGAGGAGAGAGAAAGTGAGCAAGAGAATGAGATGAGATAATGATCTATCATAATATATATGAAGCATTATTATTTATCCATAAAAGAAAATAATGGATTTAACAACCGTGCTTCATAAATACAAATGGGTGATTCATGTCCATGAGTCATTAAGCATTTATGATGCATTAATGACATGGATGAATCACTCAAATGACTCACTAAACTCATTTAATGCATATGCCACCTTAACCCTCAAGTCACCATCTTCTAGAAGCTTCTCGTGAAATTACGAGAACGCCCTTCCTATCCGTAAAAACATGGAAAAACTTTAGACTGTATAAATCCAATAACCGGATACTAGAAACTGGATTAAACCAAAGCCGGCTAGTAAAAACTGTCCGGATGTCGTACGTGCGTAAACACACGTATGCGTCCGAACCCTTGTCGTAAAACCATACGACCTCTATATCGTTTCGCCTGGAGTAGGGAAACTCTCTGTGTGGGACTCTAGAGACTCGACAACTACGCTGGCAGTGGGTTTAACCACAGACTGCAAGCGGCACTAGATGTACGTAACGGTCCCAGGTAGATGTCGATAAGAAGGCTGATGAGGAAACCCATCCGAACTCCTACCGAGTCTGATGTGACAATCTCCGTAAAGTCCGGTCTGTTCGTCTAAGACTATCGCATATCGGGCCTAGGGGCGGCAAGCGTCAGTCCTCTAATAGAGGTATAAGTCGTGTCGGAGTGAAGCCCATTACACCCTGAGAAACTACTGGAACCTACCAGCAAATCTCGCTTGCCCTGGCCAGGGACTTTGCGTAATGGCTCTCTGACACAGCGCGATATCAACTCCCAATACCGGGAGAGACGAATCCTGTCTAACCGCCACTGCCTCCAAGTGCTCGGGATTGCACCCAACTGCTACCTGTTTGCACGACTCCCTTGAGCCGTGGTAGGGTAGCAATCTAAGAACAGTGGGACACACTTGAGGCGAAGTAGCAGTGTCACGTCCCGAAAGTACGGAACATGACCGGCACTTAGGCTACGACATCTTGAGGCGTACGTACTCTAAGTAAGCCGAACCCAGAAATCCAAACCAAGAAAAGGTGTAGAGGGTAGGAAGAACCATATCAAATCAACCAGTATTCAACATATTATACAACGTCTAAAGGCGAGGATCACAACAGAAAGGAAACTCCAACAACAAGAAATCCATAGAAATATAACGTGCGACTCTAAGGTCGAAAGAATAAACATCACTGGTCTCTATCTCAAATAAGTACATGTTTGGTTGATGGAACTTCTAGATACAACTGGATATAATATACAATGTACAATGTATAATGATGGGTATGATACAAGCAACCCACCTACTAGCAAGTCACCTGAAAGAAGCTGTGCCCGCAAAGCTGTAATGAAACCCGTATGGCAACACCTGCAAGAAACTGAGGCACAACGGGGGTGAGTTGCCAACTCGTGAGTAGAAAAAGTTCTACGAACAGAAAATCGCATGTATGACGCAATCCTAGGTTATACGATCAATATATATAATCCTCAATATATAACCAGCAACCTATAACAAATGGCTAAGGTAAATATCTAACCTAAGTATAATCCCATGTACCCGTGTCAGTGCATCAGGTGGCAAGGTATCATATGGATGATGTATGAATGCATGAAACAGAATGCATGTACTGAAGAAAACTGCTTTCAGAAATTAGTGAGATTTCTGTATTTTTTTAAAATGAGGTATCATAAATGAAATCAGGATAAACAGTGCCTAGCATCGGCACAAAACATAAATCCCAATATCTCGATATCTCTGTATCAGAATCTCTGTACCTCAATATCTCAAAATCTCAGTGTCTCAATCATAATATCCAGGGCGCCGTCAGTCCAGATCGGCCCCTACCATCCATCTCAAGACCACGACGGAATCCTCCGAATATCCGTCGCGTCGGGTAAAATCACCGGTCGGTCGTGCTCCCCTGCACAGGCTCAACGCCATTTCCTGCGATCTTCTTGCCCCGGGGTACCGCACCGGGCCCACCATGTACCCGAAACGGTTCATCCGCCTCCTCGAATCGGGTTTCGAAATCCATCAGCAAAACTCATGGTGGACGACTCATACATCATGGGAAAACCGCATTTTTATTTAAAAAGAGAGAAAGCAGTTTATATATGTTTTGCGGTTTTCCTCCAAATCCAGAAAATCTCATGGAAACCCGAATCCAAATCATCAATAGCATGTAAAATCATGAATATAAACATGAGAATCCATGAATGCGGCATATAATGAACAACAGTATGCATGATGTGACAAGTAATAACTACAATGTCAAGCTGGCATATAAGGCAAGCACGCTAATATCATGTCACTACTAGCTAACAAGCTAAATCAGGCAAAATATTCTCTAAGTGTACGTGACATGACAATTATCGATGAAGATATGTGTGCGCCGGCAAATAAGTGTACGTGGTACATACGCATCATCAGTAATGGTGCTGGTGTCCTAACAACATGATATCAATAATGGAATATGAATCACAATAAGTATGCGATGCAGAGCAACAACAATAATGTACGGGAGCTGAATACTAAACACAGTGATAGCTAAACTGCATCTGATGTCATAAGAGTCATACAGCTATGCCAACTATAAGGCTGAGCTAATAAGCTAACTGCAGGTAAGGGAAACCGCCTAACATCTGAGTTGATATATATATATATATACATACAGTCGGTGATCCCGCCTCAATCATATCACATCCGATATAATATCTATGATCAGACATCCCAAGTCTAGAGTGCGGATCAAACATCAAATTAAAGCTCGTACGTAAATCCGTCGTACGGCATCCCCAAATCTGGGTACGGGTCAATATCACATTCGTCATATCATTCATCTGGTATTTTCTTTATCAAATATCATAATCCGGGTACTGACCTACGTCTAGTACAAAGCTAACATCATCACTATAATCATGATCTGACTACTGATCGACAGTCTCGTATAAATTGATATCATCAGCACATCTTATCACAAGGAGTATATATCGCCCAATGCGGCCTATCAAAAATATCTGGACATATCATATCATATCATATCTCGTAACTTAATCTCATGTCGATCATTTATATATATAAATCACTATTCTTATGGCATCATCATCCAAAATCCGCTAAAGCATCAAGATGTATCTCAAATACGAATTTTACCATATCACCGATATCATAATCCTGGATCAAATATCATCGACTTATCTCAATCCCAAGTATCATCCTCAAATCCGTATGTGAACACATAGTCCCATACCCATGTGAACACATATCTATATAGAATCCCATAAACACATATGAAGTAAAGATGTATGCAAGTATGTATGTGTGTATATGTGTAGTGCACCCACTACTCTAGGGTTTCGCGATACTAAATCATCCAACACACTAATGCCCATCCTAAATATCACCATTTATCCCAAATAACATATAATAATTTGTTGGTGTGTATACGCATCCGTATACATCACCACAAACTGCGGGGGGGGGGGGGGGCTATAGCCATCCACCCGACTTCTCCCCGTAGATATAAATCTACTCACCTTGCTTATGTGTGCCGGTGCTGATGTCGCCATTTGCATCTCCAACGCTTCGACGCCACGTGGGGTACCTACAAGGATATCACACGCTAAAACACATGAAAACCATGTCGGAAACCAAAATGGTGCACGCTACGCCTATAGGTAAAAACCTGTGGCCTCACGTGCAAACACAGCCAAGCCCACTGGTCGTTGGCGTTCAAACGCCACCCGACGGAAACGAATCATCAAATACCAAAAACCCATGCTAAACAAGTCGTAAATCATACGCCAACTCATGAAAATCAACCCAGATTTTACCCTAACAGGAATCAGTCAAAACTGGACATACCCAGGGTCAAGTTTTCAGGTAAAAGAGTCGTGCACGCAAAACAAGGCAGTTTCACCCAGGTCTGGCCATAAATTGCGGCCAGAAGGAATAAAATGGCGACCAGGGAAAGGAGGTTGGGGCTAGGGTTTTGGGTATTGGTTTCTATCTGCCTGCATACCTCACTGCCAAGTCAATTTTATTTTAGGGTATCTCGGGTTGTAGCAGATTCCAGAAAGGTCAATAAGTCGAAAAAATTGCTAAAATACGCCAAGTCGAATAAATCTGGTATTTCGGTGAAATCTGGAACAATCTTGGGTTAAACTGGTTTCAAATACACCTAATAAGGGTTCACTACATTCAAAACCAACACTTGGTCAAGTCTCACTCAAATTTTGCCGAAACTAGCACTAAATCACAAATATAAACACTAAATTTCAGCCAATCATCCATAACTTAACAAGATAGGAGTTGGGTTGCAAGATTATACCTCAGAGAAATCCTAGAATGTAGGAGAAGGGAAGAAGGAGGAGGAGAAAGGGTTGCTGCTGCTGATGAGCTGCTTCAAATGCTACTGATGTTGCTGCTGCAGGTGCTGTTTTCTTTTGTTCCTGGAGCTGATGCTGTTTCCTGCTGCTGCTGCTTGTTACTCTCTCTTTTTCTTAGTTGCTGTTTGCAGCAGCTACTGCAGGGCTGAGGTTGTTTTTTTGGTGAGATGAAGTGTTGTAGTTGTGGTTTGATGATGGTGTTGTGGGGTGTTGGTTTGAATAAAGTTGCTGCTGCTGTGGCTGTTTTCACAGCAGCTGCTGATGTCTGTAGTTGTTTGATGTAATGGGCTGAAATGTGTTGAGCTGATGTATGGGTTCAGCAGCTGATGTAGCTGCAGTTGAAGGGGGGATGCTGTGGCTGATGTGAGTGAATAGGGGCTGAAAAGTGTTGATGGTGAGTGTGTAGGTGTTGGGCTATGGTGTATATGGGGGCTGAAGTGTGCTGAGGGTAGGCTGATGTTTACATCAGCTGCTGTTGCAGCTCATGATGGTGCTGTGGTAATGGTTTTTGAGTGTGGGAGTGAGTGATGTGAGGAAAGATGTGATAAATGAGAGGGAGTGGTATGAGTGAGAGGGGGGGTAAAAGAACACAAGGGATTATGGAATGAGATGGATCATGGCACACCCTAACCACCTCTCTCTCTCTTAATGTTGCTTGCTCAGCCATCAAGGCTCTCCCTCTCTCACCTACCTACAATTCAACCTCTACCCTAATCAAATTTAAACAAAACTACACCCTTAATTAAACTAATTATCTTAACCAAAAGGTTAACCCATCATTGTCATCTACAAGGTTCAACCCTAGGCTTAACATGAGTCCAAAACATGGGACAAGTGTGACAAGTGTGGGAATGTTATGTGCACATTTTTTTGCACAAAAAGCCAAAAATCCAATTAGCGATTTTTAATCGCGATTAACACTAAGGTCGCATATAATTCATCATAAAAACTGTAAAATGGCATATTTCCACAAAATAACCTATTTTAGAATTTCCAAAATTTTCTCCGGAATTTTCACCATTTATCGGTATTTAATTATACCGACTATTAAAATATTCATTAAAAATTAATATTAAACTATGAAAATTCCCAAAAATAACATTTTTTTTGAAATGTTACAAGCAGTGTCAAGTCTGCGGACTATACTGTACTCATGTCACCTGGGAACTGTTAACCGACGACTGGTATAAAACCAACCAACAGTTCCCTGCGAGTCCTGTCCAGTGTACCCATAACCCAACGAGCACCTATATACTTTCTCCAATACGACGTACTGACGGCTGTGGGACAGACCATCTCCCCAACTGGGATGAGAAGTGTACACACTAGTCTACTCCGGAGTATCGATGCCCTGTCTCGATAATCCTACGACTAGGGACCTGAATAAGGATGTGCTTGTAGACTACCCAGCCCCCACTAGTGTGACTGCCATCACAACGATGGTAGTCAAGAAAGATCCTAAGAGCTCTATCAATACGTATACTCACATATTAAGATAGAAAAACTAAGTAGCATACTACCATGTTTAGCAAGACTGTTATATACATGTGAATATCCCAAGCTTCCATTAAGTAATATACAAACTAATATGATACAATAATGGCCCCTAGGGCATATACACTAACACTATACTCAGACTTGCTTCTAAGTTCCTGAATCCCTATTCGGGATTCAGTGTTTTGCCGTTGTAAACACTTTGATGATGTTTTTATTTGTTGTCTCTTTTTTTATCACCAATGTATAAATTTCTTCGAAGTATGAATGACAAAATTCCCTTTTCTCTTTATGCCAATGCTCATATGTGTCTCACATGAAGTGTTGTTATACATATATAAAAACTGTTGCTAGCGCCCATGTGTCATGCGCGTGAGGCGCTGCTGAGGATTTTAATTCTGAACTAGTGCTGGCGCTCACATGTTATGCACGTGAAGCGTTGCTTTAGTCCCAAAAAGAATCAATGCGGGCGTTCACGTATCGTGCACGTGAGGCGCTGCTGATGGAGTTGTTTCACCTCCTTGCTATGATTCCCATGAGTCAACTCTTTCTTTTCCCATGCCCTTTTTGCCGGGCCTTGGGAATAGATCCACCATGCACCACACTTTATGTGCCTAGATTTGAATGCTCCTCTTTATAATCTGAAGCTCTGCTTCCCCCTTCTTTCATAAGGAAATAACCACTTTTTAACAAACCAAGGGTTATGGCTTGCAATTGTCCGCATGCTCGTCGGTAACTGTGGGAGGTACCTATCGAGGGAATCATCCCTCGTTTTGCTGCGCGTTTAGCGGATACTGTTCTCACTGATGACCAATGTGGCATGGTGATGTACGAGCTTCTGGCTCGTAGGGGCTCTCCTCTTCCTGTTGGCTCCATTTGGTTTCGGACGATCCTCTCATCTGTACTTGCTGACATCCCTCCTCATCCAATGGAGATGACTTTAGCAATGCTCGACACGGCGGAGGACAAGATCGAGTGCTTTCATGAGGCTTGTTTGATTACCCAGCCTCTGAGGGATTTTTTGGTTCGTCTGCTAAGCCAGATACGGGCTCAGTGGGCTATCAGTGAGGAGTTCGGTCTCCTGCTCTTGGTGCCTATATGCTTTGCGGAAGATCGTTAACCCACAGTTCTGAACCCCGAGGCCCATGAGTTGCGCCTTTCTGTTTCTTGATGTCTTGACTTGGTGTAATGTAGTTTATGTACTCATTTCGAAGTTTGTAGTTTATTCACTTGTTTCGGAGTCTCCAGTTTATGTACTCATCTCGGAGTTTGTAGTTTATTCACTCATCTCGGAGTTTCTAGTTTATGTACTCATTTCAGAGTTTGTAGTTTATTCATTCATCTCGGAGTTTCTAGATTACGTACTCATTTCGGAGTTTATTTAGTTTACCTCCCTTAGGTTTATATGCAAACTTGTCCTAACGTTATATATAGATAACCTCCATTCTTTACGACAGAGTTCCGTTAGGTTTTGTGGTACTAGGGTTTTGGTCCGTGGTACCATCGCGTTTGCTGATGTATCCCTCGATATGTGGTCTTTAAGCCGTAGTTCGAGTAGCCCCACGACTGCCGTGTCTTTGATCCCTTCAGGGGCTGGACAAGATGTCTTCAAGTAATCTCCTTAGGTTATATTACCGCCGGAAGAGCAAACGTTGGGAATTTTCCATGACACTTTTTACTTGAGGTTAGGTTAAGTTTGGATCCCCGATGAGTCATAACTACTCCGCGTTGGAGTGGAATGATCTCCGATAGTCTTTTAGGCTTTATATGAGTTGTCGTCAAGACCCGAAGCTAGGAATATGCCATCACTTCATTTTTGTTTTGACGATGTCGTGTCGTTTCTTTGCTGAAGTAGGGTAGACATCTGTAGGACCTCTATGCTGTATGTATTGCAGTTGAAGTCCGGAGCTAGGAATATGTCATTGCTCCAATTTCATTTGATAATTGCGTCTGCATCTTGCTGCAATGAGGAGGGAAACGCCGAGGTAGTCTCTAGGTTGTACATATGCCGTCGAGACTTAGAGCTAGGATTTTTCCCTGGCTCCATTTTTTATTTGACCCTTGGGTCTTTGTTAACGTTGCGTCTG
This sequence comes from Agapanthus africanus, assembly GCA_030015575.1. Classification (NCBI taxonomy): domain Eukaryota; kingdom Viridiplantae; phylum Streptophyta; class Magnoliopsida; order Asparagales; family Amaryllidaceae; genus Agapanthus; species Agapanthus africanus. The sequence goes on along the minus strand of CM057339.1, from coordinate 373,000,433 downwards.
CATCGAGAAGGAACGTTGGGCTGGAGCTAGGATTTTTCCGTCCTTCCGTTTTTGATTTGACCCTTGGGTCTTTGTTAACGCTGGGTCTGCATCCTGCTGGAATGACAAGGAACGTCGGGCTGGAGCTAGGAATATGCCATTGCTCCAATTTCATTTGATAGCTGCGTCTGCATCATACTGCAATGAGGAGGGAAACACCGAGGTATTCTCTAGGTTGTATATACGCCGTTGAGACTCAGAGCTAAGATTTTGCCGTGGCTCCGTTTTTATTTGACCCTTGGATCTTTGTTGACGTCGTGTCTGCATCCTGTCGGAATGAGAAGGTACGTCGGGGTAGTCTTTAGGTTGTGTATGGACCGTCAAGACTTGGAGCTAGGGTTTTGCCGTGACTCCACTTTTGATTTGACCCTTGGGTCTTTGTTGACGTCGTGTCTGCATCCTGTCGGAATGAGAAGGTATGTCGAGGTGATCTCTAGGCTATAAATCTTGCCGTCGAGGTCTGGCTCTCCTTTTGACGGAGCCTGGTGTGAAAATATGGTTCCCTTTTTCTTTTGTGCCCATGGATTGTATATAGGGATCAGTGTAGACTCACCTGCAGGGCAGAGAAAACTTTATTTTATTTTTTATTTTTTTGCCGCGATGCTCTATCTTTTCAGCTTTTCACATCGTGAAAGTTGCGATTGCCCAATCATTTCGGCTATTTTTTTTATATATTTTTACTCGCTACTTTTTATTACAAGTTGCCCAAACATTTCGGTTGTTTTTATATGCATTTTTTTTGCTCGCTAATTTGTATTGCCCCATCATTTCGGCTATTTCATATTCATTTTTTTGCTACTTGCTGCTGTTTTTATTGCGAGTTTGGAATCTGATACCATCCTTGGCATCAGTATCGCTACGACTGGAATATTGCCAGGAGCGAATCATCATTTGCCGTGAAAGGACTTGGAGTTTGACACCTGTTTAGGCATCAGCATCGCTGCAACTTGGATATTGCCAAGAGCGAATCATCATTTGCCATGAGAGGGCTTGAAGTTTGACACCTTTTTAGGCATCAGCATCGCTGCAACTAGGATGTTGCCAGGAGCGAATCATCATTTGCGTTTGTCGATTTGAACAAAAACGGCTTAGCAAACAGGGTTAGAATCTTGTCGACTAAGGCTTTTGACTTTATGAGCCGTAAAGGTCTCATAAAGATTTTTCTCCCTATGAGTCTAGAGGATCTCGTAGGTGTAGGTTCTCTGTAGAAGTCGTGAGGACTCCTAAGTGGTATTTCTCTTGCAAGTCGTAAGGATCTTTACAAGAGTGTTTTCTCCTTATAAGTCGATAGGACTTACAAGTGTTGTTCACCATATGGGACATTTCTCGCCATTGGTAGAGCTTAGCAGGGAATTGTTTATTTATGCCAGTGGATTGTATACAAGAGTCGATATTGGACTACTTGCAGGGCAAGTTGGGGGATACGATGGCTTAAGAACAGGTTTGGATTCCTGTAGCTTAAGGCTTTTTAATCCTATGAGCCGTGAGGGTCTCATAGAAGGAGTTCTCCTTACGAGTCGAGAGGATCTCGTAAGTGTAAAAAAAAAATTTACGAGATTGCGCCTTTTCGGGTTTTCATAAGCTCGCCGGTAATCCTACTGTTTTTACTCACGGCGCCCTTTCGGGTTTTCATCCATGCTCAATTTGCTTGTAGAAATACCGTTTTTTTACGAGATTGCGCCTTTCCGGGTTTTCACAAGCTCGCCGGTAATCCTGCTATTTTTACTCACGACACCATTTCGGGTTTTCATCCGTGCCGATTTTGCTTGTGGACATACCTTTTTTTAAAACGAAACTCTTGAAAGTAGCTTCGTCGTAAGTGACCCATCTGTTTGCCGGTGGGATTAGGGGATGGATTCTTCGCTGGAGTAGCCATGTAGCCGATAGGACTTGAGTTGCAACCCTCGCCGTTGAGACTTCGATTGCAATATAGATCTCAAGAAAGCATATCACCGTTTTAGAGGCAGTATGCTAGTTTAGGGACATCTCGGTTCATTATTACTATGTTTGAGGCAATTTTTTTTAGTTTTAAGGAATTCTCGGTCCATTGCCACCATGTTTGAGGCGAACAATTAGTTTAAGGACTTCTCGGTCTGGTATCGCTGTTTTTGGGACGAAGTTTTAGTTTAAGAACATCTTGGTCCGATATCGCCATATTTGAGGCGATGGAGTTTCTTTGCATACAACTCTTAGAGTTTTTGACTCAGGAAGATAGCGAGCGGACACGAGCGTCATCATCTATCATTGACCTAGGTCATGACTCGTCAAGCGTAGTATTTTTTGAGGAACCGGTCGTTTATTGGCCGGAAGGGTCTTTTGCCATGCATTTCCATGAGCAGGTAGGCTCCACCTTGGTAGACTTTGTCTATGATCTACGGGCCTTCATAGTTCAGCTCGAATTTCCTCCGTTTTGCACGATTGGGGATCATTGGTCTTTTGACGAGTAGTACGAGTTCGTCTTGGCGGAATGTTATTGGCCTGGTCAGTCTTTCATATAACCGTGTCATCCTTGCCTTATAAGCTTCCAGGTTTTGCTGTGCTATAAGGCGAGTTTCGTCGAGGGCATCGAGCTCCTTGAGCCAAAGATGAGCATTTTCTTCATCTCTCAGCTCATATCAAACCGCTACTCGTAGAGAATGGAGTTCTATTTCCAGGGAAAGCACTGCTTCCGTGCTGAATACCAATATGTATGGTGTTGTATTCATGCTGTTTTGAACGTTGTGTGGTATGCCCAGAGAGGTTCATGCAGCCTTTCGTGCCGGTCTTTTTTTCTTTTCTGGACACCTTTTTCTTTATAATCTTCGTCAAGATCTTGTTGAAAGATTCAGCTAGACCGTTGGCATGAAGATTATAGACTGAAGAGTATCTCCATTCTATCTTATGTTGTTCTGCGAAGTGGCTGATTTTATGGCTTCTGTAGGATGGCATATTATCCGAGATAATTCGTCGCGGAGTGCCGAACCGGTATATGACATAGAATCTGAAGAAATGGAGGATATTCTCCGTCTTCACCTCCCTTAGTGGTACTGCTTCTGCCCACTTAAAAAAGTAATCCGTCGTTGCCAGGATGAATCGATGTTCTTTGGATGATGCTGGTTCAATGGGGTCGATTATATCGGTTCCCTACATTTCGAATAACCAGCTAACTTCTGTTGGGTGTAGCGAATTTGGATGCTGGTGGATGAAGTCCCCGTGAATTTGGCACGAGTGACACTGCTTCGCATATTCGAGGCAGTCCTGAATCATTGTGGGCCAATAATAACTCATTCTTTTGATCTTCAGCTTCATCTTTGGCCCGGCTTGGTGAGAACCGCGGAGTCCGTCGTGAGTTTCTTGGACGACTCTCTTCGCTTCTTCTGGTTCCAGGCATCTTAGCCACAGACAGTCGAATGATCTCTTATATAGAGTATCATTGACGAAGGTGAAGGACATAGCTCGTTTCATGAGCTGATGTCGAGACGACGCGTTTTTGGGCGTTCGTTGGGATTTGAAGTAGTCTATGAATATTTCCTTCCAATCGTTGACCTTTTCTTCGTCCTCTATTTGAAGGGTTACTTGTTCGGTCATTTCTTTTCTTTCAGATGGCTCTATCAAGTCTCTCGAAGATATTTTTGTTGGCGCGAGGATTCTGCGGCTTTGCACGATGATCTTTACGTCATCGAGGTCTTCGTCAGCTAATTCCTTAGCTAATTTGGCCAACGCATCCACCTTGCTGTTTTCTACACACGGTATGCTCTCTGAGATGTAGGAGGGGATTTATGTCAGCAGCTGCTGCACATTTTCGCCATACTTTATCAGCTCTGGTTTGCACGTCTGATAGTCGCCATTTATTTGGCTAATGATCAGCTGGGAGTCTCCATATATGAAGAGGTATTTGATTCCCATGTCAATATAGATCTCGATACCTTCTATCAAAGCTTCATATTCAGCTTCGTTGTTAGTCCTCGGCCCCGTTAAGAAAAGGGCGTAACGCATTATCCCTCCTTGTGGAGTCACGAAGATAAGGCCCATCCCGGCTTTGATTATGGGGATGTTTTGCTTTCGCCTCTTCATAGAAGATGCTCCATTGAAGTAGAGTTCCCATCGTGAATCATTTTCTTCCTTCTCTCCTTCGATAATGTCGAACGCATGTTCATCTAGAAACTCACAATTTAAGGGGGAGTCGGCTGGTATCGGATGCTCCGCAAGAAAGTCGGCAATAGCCTGACCTTTCACTGCTTTGAGAGATCGATACGTTAACGCGAACTCCATCAGAAGGAGGGCCCATTTGGCAAGCCTTCCTATTAGTATGGATCTTGACATCAGATATTTAAGAGGATCTACCTTTGATATAAGATGGACCTCATGCGCCAAGGCGTAATTCCTGAGCTTCGTTACAGCGAAAATCAGTGCCAGGCAATACTTTTCAATGGGTGAGTAATTGTTTTCTGCCCCAGGAGAACTCGGTTCAAATAGTACAAAGCTCTCTCCTTTCCCTGATCGTTCTATTGTGCCCATACCGCGCTTAAAGAACCCTCAAGAGCTGTTGTATATAGGACATGGGGTTTTCCCTTAACCGGAGCGGTCAATACCGGCGGATTTTGCAGGTATTACTTGATTTCGTCTAGTGCATTTTGGCACTTTTGATCCCAGAAGAACGGGATCCCCTTCTTCATCAAATGATTGTAGGGACGGCATTTTCCGGAGAGGTTGGATATAAACTGCCGGATATATGCGAGCTTCCCTTGAAGAGATCGCAACTGTTTGAGCGTCTTTGGTGTGAGCATTTCCGTAATCGCCTTGATCTTTGAGGGATCGATTTCGATACCCCAGTGCTGTATGATGAATCCTAGGAATTTTCCTGAGGAGACTCTAAACGCGTATTTCTGAGGATTCATCTTCAGATTATACTTTCGAAGATGTTGGAACACTATGTGTAGATATTCCCAATGTTCCTCATATGACTTGCTCTTCACCACAAGGTCGTCGATGTAGCATTCGACAATCTCATGGAGGAGGTCATCGAAGATCTTCGTCATGGTCCTCTAGTAGGTAGTGCCAGCATTCTTTAAACCGAACGACATCACCTTGTAGCAGAATATGCCCAGTGGAGTCCGGCAGGCGATATATCTTTGGTCTTCAGGATGCATCTTTATTTGGTTGTATCCTGAAGATCCATCCATGAAGGAGAAGACCTCATGGGTAGACGTGTTATCGATCATCAGCTCGGTAACAGGTACTGGGAAGTCATCCTTCGGGCAAGCTTTGTTGAGGTTTCGAAAGTCCACGCAGATGCGCACCATCCCATTTTTCTTCATCACCAGAACGATGTTAGAAATCCAGTCGGGATATTGAACTTCTTGGATGAAGCCGGAGTCGATTAATTTCTTGACTTCAGTGTTGATACTCATCTCAAGTTCGAGCCACATTCTTCATGGCGCCTATTTGACTGGCTTTATGTCCGGCGATATAGCCAGTTTATGTACTGCCACCTTTGGATCTAAACCTGGCATTTCAGAATAGTTCTATGCGAAGCAGTCTTTATATTGAATGAGCACGTCTTTTAACGTGGCTACTTATTTTTTAGATAGAAACTCACCGACGAATGTTGGCATCGGCTCATTTTCTGTCTCTAAGTCAATTTTTCTTAGGTTGTCCGCCGTAGTGTATATCCCGTCTTCCAGCTCTTTTGGTGCCTGTGGAAACTCGGAGTTCACCTCGTCCTCGTCTTCATTTGGGAAGCACCTGAAGGGGTCATCTATCATCTCGTGCCCTCCCTCCTTTGAGAGTGTTATCACGTGGCATAGAGTTCGCTTCCATTCTTGGTGTTGAGCCGGTCCTATCCTCACGGTATAACTCCTTTTTGGCTCATGCTTTTGCGGTGGAGTTACCTTCCAGCTGTCAGATAAAGCGAACCTACCTCGTTGATACTGATCTGTTAGTGTATATGCCCTAGGAGCCATTATTGTATCATACTAGCTTGTATATTACTTAATGGAAGCTTGGGATACTCACGGTTATATTAACAGTCTTGCTCAACATAGTAGTATGCTACTTGGTTTATATCTATCTTAATATGTGTATATGTTTCTTTTAACATATCGCGAATTCATATTGATAGAGCCCACAGGATCTTGCTTGACTACCAGCGTTGTGATGGCAGTCACACTAGTGGGGGCTGGGTAGTCTACAAGCACATCCTTTTTCAGGTCCCTAGTCGTAGGATTATCGAGACATGGCATCGATACTCCAGAGTAGACTAGTGTGTACGCTTCTTATCGCAGCAGGGAAATGGTCTGTCCCACAGCCATTAGTACGTTGTACTGGAGATAGTATACAGGTGCTCGTTGGGTTACGGGTATACCGGACAGGACTCGCAGGGAACTGTTGGTTGGTATTATACCCGTCGTCAGTTAACAGTTCCCAGGTGACATGAGTACAACATAGTCCACAGACTTGACACTGCTGCTTCGTCTCGAGTGTGTTCCCACTGTTCGTAGATTGCTACCCTACCACGGCTCAAAGGAGTCGTGCAAACAGGTAGCAGTTGGGTGCAGTCCCGAAGCACTTGGAGGCAGTGGCGGTTAGATAGGATTCGTCTCTCCCGGTATTGGTAGTTGATATCGCGCTGTGTTTGGAGAGCCATTACGCAAATTCCCTGGCCAGGCAAAACGAGATTTACTGGTAGGATTTCCAGTAGCTTCTCAAGGTGTAATGGGCTTCACTCCGACACGACTTATACCGCTTTTACGGGACTGACGCTTGCCGCCCCTAGGCCCGATATGCGATAGTCCTAAACAAACAGACCGGACTGTACGGAGATTGTCACATCAGGCTCAGTAGGAGTTCGGATGGGTTTCCTCATCGGCCTTCTTATCGACATCTACCTGGGGATCGTTACGTCAAGCTAGTACTTCTTGCGGCCTGTGGTTCAACCCACTGCCAGCGTAGTGTCGAGTCTTTAGAGTCCTACACAGAGAGTTTCCCTGCTTCAGGCGAAACGATATAGAGGTCATATGGTTTTACGACAGGGTTCGGACACATACGTGTATTTATGCACGTACGAGGTTCGGACAGATAATACTAGCGGGCTTTAGTTTAAGCCAGATTCTAGTATTGGATTATTGGATTTATACAGTCTCAGTATTTCCGTGTTTTTACGGATGGGAAGGACATTCTCGTAATTAGTCGAGAAGCTTCTAGAAGAAAGATGAGGTGGAGAGCTTAGGTGTAATTTGCATTAAATGAATTTGTGACTCATGAAGTGATTCATCCAAATGAGTTAATGAAGCATTTATTGCTTAATGACTCATGAAGTGATTCATTCATTTGTATTAAATGAAGCATGATTATAATTATCTATATGATTTATTTGATAATTATTATGCTTCATTATATACATAATGAGTTATATTTTCATTTCATTATTACAAACACTTTCTCTCTCCTCAAGCTCTCTCTCTTCAAAAACCTAACCCTAATCCTCTCATGTGTTGAGATCCCAAGGGTTAGAAAAACTAATAGATCCCTAATCCATCTCTATATCCTCTAGGTTACCTTGATTAGCAATCATAGCCACCTAGTTACCTCAAGTGAGAGGTTAAAGCTTGGAGAAGGAACTCTCGGGTGGATCTTCTATCACATCGAGGAGGCCAACGTGGAGGTGAACAACAAGAACAAGAAGGACTAGAATCTTGAGGTATAATCATCTATCATAGTAATTAATCACTTCTAGATAGTTGTTAGTTAGGGTTTAGCAAAGATCCGTAAAGTTAGTCGATGTTAACTTAAACAAAATGATTGTTTTACCTATTCCGCCTCCCCGCATCATGTGGGGTGTCAAACGTTGACTTACAGTGGTATTAGAGACTAGCTAAACCATAACTAACATGTTAGCAAAGTCGTTAGAAATTCGATCGCAAAGCTAACCCGAAAAAACATCATTTTCACATAGTTTCTGCCGTTTTTAAAACGGGGTCTAAAAATTTTTCAGGGACCCTTAAAAATACAAGCAGGGTTTTTTAATAATCGTGAAGAATTTGGGACTGTGAATCGGCCATACCACCGCGGAACCGCCGCCGATCCAAGCGATCCACCGCAGATCCGCGGCCGAGTTGACTCCGAGTCAACCCAAATTTGCTCGGTTATTCTTTTGTGTTGATGATGTGTTTTCTGGGATGTTTTGTTTCTGCTAAGGTTTTATGTGCACAGAGAATTGTTTGGAGTAGATTCATATGTGTTGCTTGATCGAAATTCTAAGATATTTGGCTAACTGGATTATATCTGTGTTGTGTTTAATGTGTTCATAAACCTCCCCTAACTGCTAGTATGTCAGTTAGCAGGGGGTTGCATATTTCTGTAATGGTTTTTACTGGTTTGTGAATGTGAACTTGTTGGATTGTCGTGAATGAATAGCCGGGGATGTGAGACGAGTGTTTCTTTCATTCAAATGTAAATTGTAATTTGTTGTAATATTCTTTTGCGGGGCACATCCAGGTTGAGGTTGTAGCCACCGTTGTATTATTTCATTTACTGTTTTCTGCTCCTAGGATAGACCCAAGGTGGGGTACACAAACTACCGGGTACTTTGAAGTGTTTAGTGGCCTACTCACGTTGTTGAGGGAGACCGCTTCACTTCGGGAACTAGGTGGGTAGTTTGCCGTACCCATAGGGGTCTAGGGTGGGGTTTTGGCTATTCATCACGACTGTGTAATCTGTTTTTCTTTGCAGGCTCAAAAGGAATGCGGATTCGTAGAAAATCCAATATGTTCATCTGTGATATGGAATTCTTATTATTGCGTCTGACGAATGTACAATATCAATATATGATATCTAGTAGGCGTTACTTATGTTTTGCACCCGCTCTAGCCCAGCCCCCGCTCTGTCGTTAGTTAAGTAACCTAACGGGTGAATGACGGGGCCCAGTGGCGAATGCGGATGGCATAAGAGGACGTTATATTTTCGTTGTTTTCTGCAATGATAGGTTAATTGATAGGACGCATTATATTAATGCAAAGAAAATAAACCAAAGTTGAATCGTTGGAACAGTTTAAAAGAAACCACTCGGTTATTTTAAAACAGAAGATATTTTTTTAATTGCGGAGCTTAAACCACTCCTTTTAAAAGCTATCAGGTTCCTTCGATCATATCAAGTTCACTACATTCACGGTTTTGCCAAAACCATTCGTAGCCCTCCGTCATTTCATTTGGGTATTCAGTAGTATTCAAGCTATGTATTTTGACCAACGCCAAGGCATAGTGTTTGGTAGCTGCTGGATATTCATTTGTTGCATAGATAGATGAGTTAGTTTGGGACAGTCGTACTGCCATTTGGCTAACGTCAGGGGTATATACGGATGGGTTCAAATTAACAAGATAATGATGGATAGAACTTGAGATGTGACTTATGACATTTTGACCAACGCCAAGGTCATAAAAGCATGGGGCAGAAATTGATATCGGGAATTTCTAAAGAAAGTGAAATTTGCTAAAAGTTGCATACCATTTGGAGTGTGATAATTTTGGTAGGATTCCTTCAGCTTTATCACACGATGATATTTCGATCTCGATCCTACTGTGAGTATCCGCTACTCATCAGGAGATTCGTCACTTAGCGATCAATGCTATAAACCAAGTAGGTGTCGAGAAAGGTGTCAGCGGGGCTACGCCCCCAGAGAAAAGAGGTTATTTAATTAAGAAACTTCATGAAAGCGTCGTAAAATCTCCCTCGAAGTACCGACACCGACCTGGCTGAACAGTTAAGCAAGTATTGTACGGTGAGAATAGTCCTGACTAGTTCTTCCTTTTTGGTTTGAGGAGGGATTCAAGAAACAGTAGGAGCCATCCTGTTTAGATAAACTAAAAACCACTCTAAACTTGCAAGAGCATCATGCTAAAGTGTTCCCTCTCTCTCTCATTGCAGCGACCAGAACATGACAGGCCTTAAGTTACTATTAGATAAAATATTTTGATAGGGCTAAACTATAAAGATTGGTTCCGGAATGTTAAGATGGTTATTACCTATGACAAATTGGAGTATGTCCTTACTACTAAAGCACCTGCCGTCTCAGGTCCTGAATCCAGTATCGCGGATAAGGAAATCCTCAAGACCTGGGAGTTAGACAGTGCGAAGGCCAAGTGCATCGTGCTTGCCTCTATGAATAATGAACATCAGAGAAGGCACGGGAATATTGATCTTGAATCCATATTTCTCCACACCAAGGATTTTTATGGAGAGCAATCTCATATAGCTAGATACGAGACCTCAAAGAACTTGTTTCAGTCGAGGATGGCCGTCGGATCATCTGTAGGGGAACATGTCCTTAAGATGATTGGCTATATTGAAGAGCTCGCAGACCTCGGGATAACATTAGAGAACGAGCTGTATACAGACTTGATTCTCCAATCCCTTCCTTCCACCTACGCCCAGTTTATCTTGAATTTCAACATTCAAGGTAAAGAAGTTGAACTTCCAGAACTCCTTAACATGTTGAGGAGTGCAGAGGACACCTTGCAGAAAGCAAAGGAAATACCCACTATGTTTGTTCGTAGTGCTTCCTCTTCCAGGTCCAAGGAAAGGGCCAAAGGAAGGAAGAAGAAGGCCGCTACCAAACCAAGAGGTGGTGTTAGTAAGGTGGGAGTCAAGGAAAAGGCAAAAGTTGCGGTGCCAGTAGTGGCAAAGGACGAGTGCTTCCACTGTCGTAGGAAAGGCTATTGGAAGAAAGATTGCAAAGCTTGGATTGCTAAGAACCAGGACCCGAAGCAAGCTGTGGCTTCGACTTCAGGTGTGTTTGTAATTGAAAATTGTCTGTCAATTAACTCTACTTCCTGGGTATTGGATACCGGATCAGGATCTCATATATGCAATTCGTTGCAGGCACTGAGAAATCATAGAGTGGTGAAGGTTGGTGCTATGACCCTCCAGGTTGCTAATGGAGCTAGCGTGAGTGCTGTGTCCGTAGGGGATTATCACCTTGGATTGACAAGTGGACATATTTTGGTTTTGCGCAACTGTTTTTGTGTACCCAGTTTAACGTGTAATATCATATCGGTATCGTTGTTATCAAAAGAAGGTTATGATTTCACGTTTGTAAGCGATGTTGTTAACATCCACCTTAATCATGGTTTGAGTGGGTCCGGACACTAGATAACGGTATATACGTGTTAAACCAATTACAGATTTTCAATGTCCAGAACACACTAAAAAGAAAGTCTCCAGATATAAATCAGGCTTTCTTATGGCATTGTAGACTAGGTCACATCAATGAGACAAGATTAACTAAGTTACATAGAGAAGGATATTTGGATCCGTTCGAATATCAATCTTATGCCACTTGTCAATCATGTCTCAAAGGAAAGATGACAAAAACTCTATTCACTGGACATGGAGTAAGAGCGAGCGAGCTCTTAGGACTCATACACAGCGATGTATGTGGTCCAATGTCTACACATGCAAGAGCCGGTTTTTCATATTTCATTACTTTTACGGATGGTTACTCTAGGTATGGATTCATTTTCTTAATGAAACATAAATCCGAGGCCTTTGAGAAATTCCAAGAATATAAGAATGAAGTAGAAAACCAAACCGGCAAAAGTATCAAGACATTGAGATCTGATCGAGGTGGTGAATACTTAAGTGCCGAGTTCCTGGGTTACCTAAAAGAGAATGGAATTCTCTCTCAGCCTACTCCTCCATACACTCCACAGCATAACGGTGTATCGGAAAGACGGAACAGAACCCTATTGGATATGGTACGTTCCATGATGAGTGATGCTGAGTTTCCACGATCTTTCTGGGGTTATGCACTAGAATCAGCTGCATATCTTTTGAACAGGGCTCCTACCAAGACTGTGCCTACCACACCATATCAGATGTGGAGTGGGAAGAAACCCTATCTTCAGTATCTGAAGATATGGGGATGTCCAGTTTTTGTTAAAAAGCAGCATGCGGACAAACTCGATGCACGATCAGTACAGTGTAAGTTTGTGGGATATCCAAAAAACTCTAAAGGGTATTTCTTCTATTACGCAGAGGAACAAAAGGTTTTTGTTTCTCGTAATGCCCATTTTCTAGAACATCAGTTTTTAGAAAAGGAAACAAGTGGGAGCGCAATAGAACTGGAAGAAATTCCAGAACCACAAACTACTACTGAAAGTTTGGTAGAACCAGAAGTTCAAGAAGAACAGGACATTCCCGCACCCCTCCGCAGGAGTAGTAGGCCGTTTCATCCGCCTGAGAGATACTATGGTTTTCTCATAGACGGGGATAGAGAAGATTGCGTCATTGATAATGATGAACCTACTAGCTTTCAGCAGGCCATCCAGAGCGGCGACTCAGTAAGATGGCTGGATGCAATGCGGACCGAGATGGAGTCCATATACACCAACAAAGTATGGACTTTGCTCCAGATAGGGTAAAATCCATAGGATGCAACTGGATCTTCAAGAAAAAGATTGGTGTAGATGGACAGGTAGAAACCTATAAGGCTAGACTTGTTGCAAAGGGTTTTAGTCAAAGACCAAGTTTGGAATATGACAAAACTTTTTCTCCAGTGGCTATGCTCAAATCCATTCGGATCCTTCTTGCCATTGCCGCCTTCCATGATTATGAGATCTGGCAGATGGACGTAAAGATGGCTTTTCTAAATGGTAATTTTTAAGAATGCGTCTATATGGATCAGCCAGAAGGTTTCAATCAGAGTGGGAGCAGCGGGAAAGTGTGCAAGTTGCTTAAGTCCATTTATGGACTAAAGCAAGCATCGCGGAGTTGGAACATCTGTTTTGATGAAACGGTCAAAGAATATGACTTTATCAAAAATCCAGATGAACCATGTATATATAGTAAAATTATAGCACGAACTATCGTATTCCTCGTCTTGTACGCGGATGACATTCTCTTAATAGGAAATGACATTCCTATGCTACAATCTGTCAAAAGATTCTTTTCATACAGGTTCTCCATGAAAGACCTGGGTGATGCCTCTTACATTCTAGGGATCCGGATCTGTCATGATAGATCTAAGAGGATGTTGGGACTTTCGCAGTCTAGGTTTATCAACACTGTACTGAAAAGATTTAGTATGAAAGATTCTAAGCGCGTTAATTTACCGGCTTGTCACGGAATCACCCTCTCCAAAGAGATGTCTCACAAGACTGATTTGGAAAGGGATCGCATGTCAGTTATACCCTACGCTTCTGCGGTAGGCTCTATAATGTATGCGATGTTGTGCACCAGACCAGATGTAGCTTACGCACTGAGCGTGGTAAGCCGGTATCAGTCAGACCCAGGGGAGAAGCACTGGATAGCAGTAAAGAACATTATCAAGTACCTGAGAAGGACTAAGGATATGTTCTTGGTTTACGACAGAAAAGACCTCAAGATCGAGGCTTTTGCTGACTCCAGCTTCCAAAGTGACAAGGATGACTCCAAGTCCATATCAGGTTATGTCTTTACCCTTAATGGAGGGGCGGTGTGCTGGAAGAGTTCCAAGCAGGACACCGTTGCTGACTCGACGATGGAAGCGGAGTATATAGCTGCTTGCGATGCCGCAAAAAAAGCAGTCTGGATGAAGAAGTTCCTCACAGAACTTCAGGTGGTTCCATCCATTGTTGATCCAATACCTCTGTATTGTGACAACAACGGGGCTATAGATTTAGCGAAGGAACCCAGGTCCCATCAGAAGTCCAGACACATCTTAAGGCGGTATCACCTAATCAGGGAGATCATAGATCGCCGGGAGATCGAGGTCCGGAGAGTTGCTACAGAGGAGAACACTGCAGATCCATTCACAAAGGCCTTACCTCAGATACAGTTTGAGAGGCTACTCGAGATGATAGGTCTTCGATACGCCAGTACATGGCCCTAGTGCAAGTGGGAGATTGTTAGTGTATATGCCCTAAGAGCCATTATTGTATCATACTAGCTTGTATATTACTTAATGGAAGCTTGGGATATTCACAGTTATATTAACAGTCTTGCTCAACTTAGTAGTATACTGCTTGGTTTATATCTATCTTAATATGTGTATATGTTTCTTTTAACATATCGCGAATTCGTATAGATAGAGCCCATAGGATCTTGCTTGACTACCAGCGTTGTGATGGCAGTCACACTAGTGGGGGCTGGGTAGTCTACAAGCACGTCCTTTTTCAGGTCCCTAGTCGTAGGATTATCGAGACAGGGCATCGATACTCCAGAGTAGACTAGTGTGTACGCTTCTCATCCCAGCAGGGGAAATGGTCTGTCCTACAGCCATTAGTACGTTGTACTGGAGATAGTATACAGGTGCTCGTTGGGTTACGGGTACACCGGACAGGACTCGCAGGGAACTGTTGGTTGGTATTATACCCGTCGTCAGTTAACAGTTCCCAGGTGACATGATTACAGCATAGTCCGCAGACTTGACACTGCTGCTTCGTCTCAAGTGTGTTCCCACTGTTCTTAGATTGCTACCCTACCACGGCTCAAAGGAGTCATGCAAATAGGTAGCAGTTGGGTGCAGTCCCGAAGGACTTAGAGCCAGTGGCGGTTAGATAGGATTCGTCTCTCCCGGTATTGGGAGTTGATATCGCGCTGTGTTTGGAGAGCCATTACACAAAGTCCCTGGCCAGGGCAAACGAGATTTACTGGTAGGATTTCTAGTAGCTTCTCAAGGTGTAATGGGCTTCACTCCGACACGACTTATACCGCTTTTAGGGTACTTACGCTTGCCGCCTCTAGGCCCGATATGCGATACTCCTAGACGAACAGACCGGACTATACGGAGATTGTCACATCAGGCTCAGTAGGAGTTCGGATGGATTTCCTCATCGGCCTTCTTATCGACATCTACCTGGGGACCGTTACATACAGCTAGCACCGCTTGCGGCCTGTGGTTAAACCCACTGCCAGCGTAGTGTTGAGTCTTTAGAGTCCCACACAGAGAGTTTCCCTACTTCAGGCAATACGATATAGAGGTCGTATGGTTTTACGACAGGATTCGGACACATACGTGTATTTATGCACGTACGAGGTTCGGACAGATAATACTAGCGGGCTTTAGTTTAAGCCAGATTCTAGTATTGGATTATTGGATTTATACAGTCTCAGTATTTCCGTGTTTTTATGGATGGGAGGGGCATTCTCGTAATTAGTCGAGAAGCTTCTAGAAGAAAGATGAGGTGGAGAGCTTAGGTGTAATTTGCATTAAATGAATTTGTGACTCATGAAGTGATTCATCCAAATGAGTTAATGAAGCATTTATTGCTTAATGACTCATGAAGTGATTCATTCATTTGTATTAAATGAAGCATGATTGTAATTATCTATATGATTTATTTGATAATTATTATGCTTCATTATATACATAATGAGTTATATTTTCATTTCATTATTACAAACACTTTCTCTCTCCTCAAGCTCTCTCTCTTCAAAAACCTAACCCTAATTCTCTCATGTGTTGAGATCCCAAGGGTTAGCAAGCCTAATAGATTCCCAATCCATCTCTATATCCTCTAGGTTACCTTGATTAGAAATCATGGCCACCTAGTTACCTCAAGTGAGAGGTTAAAACTTGGAGAAGGAACTCTCGGGTGGATCTTCTATCACATCGAGGAGGCCGACGAGGAGGTGAACAACAAGAACAAGAAGGACTAGAATCTTGAGGTATAATCATCTATCATAGTAGTTAATCACTTCTAGATAGTTGTTAGTTAGGGTTTACCAAAGATCTGTAAAATTAGTCGATGTTAACTTAAACAAAATTATTGTTTTACCTATTCCGCCTCCCCGCATCATGTGGAGTGTCTAATGTCGACTTACATAATCTTCTACCCAGTCTTTGAAGGTGAAGCAGTCTTCAAGGGGATGCCCTATTGCTCGATGGTAGGAGCAGTAATCCGGGTGATGGACCTCATTTATTTGTTCGGGATGCCGAGACTCCGGGAGCGTCCTCATTTGATGCTTTATGATAAGGCTAAATATTTTTCTTGTCTTGTCTTGAGGGAAAGAGTATTCCTGGCCCATCTTCTTAATAAAGGATGGGTTCCAGCTAGCTTTTCCTCGATTGTACGGCTTCTTGGATCCGTTTTGCTATTTTTGAGCATTGTTTGCTTTATGCGCCTTGTTTTTTCCTTTACTTCGGGATTTTCCTTCGAGGCGAGAATGTACAGCAGGCTGAGGATGAAGGGCATTGTAGTCTTCTTTCTCCATGGACTGCTGGTTGAGGCGTTGGGTCCTGACCTTTTCATAAATAGCCATTTCGCGACTGTGGTTATACAGAATCTTTTGACAGGCTTCTTTTATTAGCTTGTCAACTTGTTCTTCGAACGATGGGCTTAACGTTCCTAGAGCGAGATCTCGTTCTGTTTTAATGTCACAGCTATTTGGAAGAGCGTTCTCTTCTTCACCAGATCTGTTTATGACGCGGCAGCTGTAGAATCATTCCCGTTTCTTGGACCGAACGTATCCGAGTCCGTTTGTTTCCATCTTTCCTTTGGGCAACTTTCGCGGAGTCCCAGGAATATCCCAAATCTTTTTTTAGAATTGGGCTTGCCGAACAGTTTGTTCGAGTGGTACACCTTGGCATCTTAACAGCCACTACTACAAATAAGGGTTGCCCCTACGGATTTATCCGTAGGGGCAACCCACGGCCCCTACGGATATATGCGTAGGGGCGAAAAAATACCCCGTAGGTGCAAAGGCCGCAGGTGCAAGTTGAGGTCCTGAACTTGCCCCTACGGGCAAATTCTTGCCCCTACGGATATATCTGTAAGTCTTGTTGCCCCTACGGATTACTCCGTAGGGCAATCAAATCATATATTTTTTATGGGGTTTTTGAATATATTATATGTACCTACGGATAGAACCGTAGGTCCTTGTACTACCCCTTACGGATATATCCGTAGGTACTATGCCGTAGGGGCCAAACTATCAGGAAACCTGATATTTTTCCCCTACGGATAACTCCGTAGGGGAGAGACAGTGGCCCCTACGGACATATCCGTAGGGGCACTCCCAACACCCTGCACTGAGATCAGGGGGGAAAATATCAGGTTTCCTGATAGTTTGGCCCCTACGGACATATCCGTAGGGGCAACATATATACCTACGGCTTAATCCGTAGGTACATATTGTCTGTATTTTTTTTTAAAAAATGGGCTGCTAGATTTTTTCCCGCCCTGTGCACAATACTATATACATCAATCAAATCATATATTGCAGTATTCATAATCACATCTCACGCATATATATAATATACAAAAGAAACCCAAAAACTGAATATGGTATAAATACAAACCAATATCAATATCGTTTCAAAATGTAGTACAATGTGTGATATAAATAAATACATGTTTCAAAAAATAAGAACCAAAAAGCTACCCTAGTTCGGTCCAGCTCCACCTCTGAATAACGTTAGAATAACGCGCGCCTGCTCCTCGGTCAATACACTCTGCAATGCGTCGCGAGCGGGAGTCTGAGCGGCATGTGGAGCTGGCGATGTGGTCTGCGCAGCCGCCGTCGAGGTAGTCGCTTGCGGAGCCGTGGCTGCGGGAGTCTGAGTGGGCGGTGGAGCTACAGGAGCTGTCTGCGGAACCGCAACCGATGTAGTGGCTTGCGGAGCCGCAGCCGAAGGAGATGCATGTGGAGGCTCGGCCGATCTACCCTGTCGCGTCTGGACATAACGTGTGTAAGAAGCGTGTAAGAACTGTGTATTATTCGAATTCGTATCATTATTAAGTTATTTCGAAACCCTGTTTGGATATCTAGTTTGGAAAAGCGTTGTTTATTTTAATTACATATGTATGTATGATTAACAAACTTAAGTCTAAAACCAAATAAGCTCAAGCTACGTACTAATTATGGATATGTTGATATGTATATAATATGAAATGATATTTTACTATAAAGTTGTATACATACCAGCATCTCCTTCAACTCCTGAACGGTGGCCCTCAAGCTATCTAGTTCCTGATGGACATGCCGGTCACTGGAGACGGAGGAAGTAACAGCCGGGGTGGAGTCCAACCTCATAAGGGCCCTGCTAGGGCCCAATCCCCGGCCTCTCTCCCAACCTCCGTGGTGCCCTCCGTGTGCGGCGTCCAGAACTGGGGTCAGCAGCCTCGGATCGTTCTGTCCGGTAAAATCGATCCCCGAGGCCTGGGCCTGCTCAACCACCCGCTCCTACACCCACATTAAGCAGTAAAGTATAAGTATAAAATTTAAACTTGAACCTTCCAAAACTAAAATTTCAAATTTGGGTAGAAAAAATATTAACTCTTACGCAGTACTCCTGGGTAGCGACGTCGGGATATCGAAGTTCGCCCGTGGCGGGATCTGTCGAGGTGCCGTGGACGGCAAGATATGCGGACAGCACGCTCGGTGTACCACCTGACGCCACGGTCCGAGATGTCTACAATATTAGAAAGTAACTCTTAATATTAGAAATATTAGAGAATAACTCTTAATATTGCAGAATATTAGAGAATAACTCTTAATTTACCGATAACTCCATGTCTCGAGTAATGTTCCTCGAGCCACCTGTGTAAGTGGGGCGACCCCTCTTCGCCGACTTCCTGTTCTCCGTATTCTGAGCGGCCTGTTTCTGCACAACGCATTAACATTTAGTTTTCTAATTAAGAAACACAAAGAAATAAATTATATCATAAATAATGAATTAAATTTAAAATACATACTTGTTTGCGTTCGGAGTCGAAATAAGCGCACAATAGAGGCCATGTCTCTACGTCGACTCTCGCAAACGCCGGAGTAGATAGGAGAGCCGCTCTCTCTGCCTTGGGGGTCGCTATCCACAGGGAGTAGCAGTCGGCCTTCAGCTCATTCTTGTTGTATCGGACCTTGGCCTGCATGTTCTTCATCAGGCCATTGTACAGAGCATGAAGGTCGAGCACCCTCCCCGGATGATCAGGGTCGGCTACAGGCTGAAAATCGTAATCCAACTGAAAATAAAAAAAAAAAACATTGTTATTAGATTGCAAGTGTTAATAATAAATATATTGGATAGATCAAATGAAAATATATATTAATACATACCCGAGCCTGATCAAAGAAGAGGGCGAATGAGCGCTGGTGCTGCTCGCCCCACTCAACGTGAAGTGGATAGTTCTTCACGATCCGGCTCTCGTCCCCCAAATACCGGCCGAACCTCTCGGCATGAGGACCGGTATAGCGATAGTCAAGGGTAAAAAATAGGGGGAATGCTGCCTCCCCCCTAGCTCTATCAGGCCTCAGCCTATGGGACTGATTCGGGCCTCGAGTCCCCCTCTGGGGATGGAGAGGCCCTGCGTCTGCATGAAATATCAAGACAATCAATAATAAGACAAAGTTGTATTAAGAAATCAAGGTTAAACAAAAATTCAAGTGTGATATATACCTCCGGTGACTAGCGCACGAGCCTGGGCCCGAGCAGCAGCACGAGCGGGACGATAGTTCCTCCGGTGAGGAACAACCGGGGTCCCGGACCCGGACGCATCCCCTCCAACTATAAAATAAACATCGACGCTAAATTTCCATTAAGTTCATATTTATTCTATAGAGCATATGTAAAATGAATAAATATTTTAAATTTATTCATACTAACCTGCAGACGATGCGGAGGGTATGGAAGCGGCAGGAGTGGCCCCTGTGGAAGGTGTGGACGCACCACCTATAATTAGACAATTAAAAATAGATTATATAAGTAATTGCAAAAAGAATGTGTAGATCAATAATATAACGTTCTAAATCAATATGCATGCACTATAGGATATATAAACATACCCGCAGGTGCGGTGGTGTCACCACTTACAGCTAGACAATAATAAAAATTGCAGAGTAAGAGAAAAAAGGAATGTGTGTATTTATGATATAGCATTCTAAATCAATATACATACACTATATGATATATAAACATACCTGGAGGAGCGGGGGTGGCCTCTGTCCCAGATGTGGACGCATCACCAACAACTAGACAATCAAACATTGACAATATAAGTAATTTTGACATAAACATGCATGAATATCTGTAATATTACATTCAAAATGGATATGCGTGCAGTATACCTGGAGGTGTGGCAAAATCAACACGGAAGGAGGCATCCGAAGGGGTCTCCGATCTGGGTGCAAGACCGGCCCTCTGAAGCTCCCTATGGAGCTCTCCGGGCGGCAGAACCGCTCTGCCTCTGCCTCTGCCTCTGCCTCTGCTCCTGCCGCCCCTCGCTGCTCCCGACATCGTCATCAAATCTAGATAAACGGTTCGTGGACGCATTAGACAATCATTAAAAGTATTGACTATATATGATCTAGAGCGTAAAATGTGAAGTAATAATATAACATTACTGATAACCTTTTTCGTTTCGTGGGCGCATCATACATATCTACTTGGATTTCATCGTCGATGTCATTTCTAACCCACGTAACTTCATGATCGGTCGAAGACAACCCGTCCTTCGAAACAGATGGTCGGAGCACTTTAAGCCTTCTCTCTTCTTCGTCCTCATCGCTGTCCTCGTATTCTGGGACATCGTAGACATCTCTAGGTTTCTATCGGCATACAACACTCCACCCCGGATGCTTCAAACACTGTGATTGGTATACTTGGAACGCTTGGTTCGGAAAGATAAACGGATCGTCCTGACCATAAAATCGAAGTGTGTTCACACTGGTCAATCCATATTCATCTTTACAAGTCCCAAGACTGCTTCTCCACCTGTCTGTATCGGTTCGCGGATCGTACCAAGTACACTGGAATATATAAAAGGGTTCTGATCGTCCGGGATAGTGGATGCCGAGTATACAATTTAAGTACCCATAGTAAATCACACCGTCCGATCCTACCGTCACAATCCCACTATTCTGAGTGGTTCTAGATGTTTCTATATCCTTAACTTCGAATTTGTATCCAAGGACACCAAATCCTTTGTAATATGCAACCTCCATACTAGGAAATTGAGCTAAACATCTTGAATCACTCTCAAATGATGCAGACAAGTTCGGATCGTGGATCCAACAAAACAAATTTTACGATAAATACATAACGATACAAGTTTAGATTAAAACTGATAGCAATAAAATGTAATTCGAATAACTTACATGCTCTGTGATCCAATCACAAAAATTATCCTGATGGTATTTTTCCAAACGTTCTTCGTTCCAATCAGGATGCCCCTCACGTACCTCGTTAAAATGAGTTCTGTTTTCGACAAATAATTGTGACATTAATATTATGTCATTTCATACACACACAAACACAGATATAACAATTAATCCAAAAGAACTTACTCTCTAATTTGTTCAAGACATGCGCAATTAAGCAAGATAAACCGGTATATCTTGTTGATAAACATAGTGTCTACCCTCTTATACTCGGCTTTACCATATGGCCCGTCTTGAATTCTTCGTGGTCGGTTAAGCCTTGTCTCAATGTTCTCGTCCAGATAGCGGGAACAAAATGTGGTTGCTTCATCAAGAAGATAACCTTGCATGATAGAACCCTCTGGTCGATTTTTATTGCGTATATACTTCTTAAGAGTGTAAAGGTACCTAAATGAGAATATGTTGAATAAATAAACACGGGCATACAGGACAACAATAAATTTATAAATTGCACGAAACGAAAAATTACACGTACCTCTCGACGGGATACATCCATCGATATTGTACCGGTCCGGCTAACTTCGCCTCAGTTGCAAGATGAACCGTCAAGTGTATTATGATATCGAAGAATGACGGTGGGAAAATACGCTCAAACTTGCAAAGTATCAACGCAATAGAATTTTCTAGTTTATCCAGCGTCGCAACCTCCAGTGTTTTAGCACACAACTCCCTGAAAAAACAACATAGGTCGTTGATTACTAGACCAACCGAGTCGGGAAGAGAAGTCCTGAGGGCTAATGGAAGAAGGTGCTCCACGATAATATGGTGATCATGACTTTTCAGCCCATCGATCTTGCCCTTCACAATTTTTATTTTCTTGCTGAATGATCCTGAGAAACCTGTGGGGACTTTCAAATCATGCAACACCTGCAGGAATCTTTTCTTCTCCGGTTGTGACATATGATAAGCGGCATTGGGAAGTATAAACTTGCCCGGTTTACCCGCTACCGGTTTAGGATGCAGTTCACTTCTTATTCCCCACTCTTGTAGATCCATCCGGGCATTCATGTTGTCTTTCGAGTAAATTTCGGCAGCACCTCCCCGCTGTTCTCCTAGTACACTGTAATAGAATAGATAATCATTTCAAAGCTATGAAACAACGTTGAAATGAACATCTAATCTATCTTTGTACACGGAGAACCAGCGGAAAGGTACCGACGAAATATCTCGAAACGGATGAAAACACAAGTGAATGAAGGCGTTTGCTTTATACATTCTTAACTTGTCCACACGGGACAAATCTATGGGTTACCATACGATTGAATTTTCTCGTCGCGTAGACTATATGACGGTTGTTAGTATCGAGCTATACTGTCCGATATTTAACAACCTTCGTATAGTTCTAGGTCACGACGAGCATCGCACGTATGTTAACCGATAGACGGGGACTAAGTGGCGCTTTTAGTTTCATATATGAGTTTCGATGGGGATATGAAGGTTTCATATTATCATCGAGTATCATATATTGGTTTTAACCCGAACATCTCGAATCGCTCTCTAATTATGTGTTTGTTGTGTATTCTTGTTGTATGTGTGTGTTCCGGCTGTGGGGGGTAGGCTTCTATCCCATTAAGAATGTATAGAGCGAACGCCCATGCCCCTTTTACCAATCAAGAGAATACTACTAATAACTTATTGATAACATAAACAATATAATAATATTTTAGTATGTCAGGTTAAAATAATTGTATTAGCAAATACATTTTAGATAGTTATATAGACTACAAATTTCCAGAGAGAAAAAGTGGATGGGCAAGGAGAACAGAAGTTCCACTGTATTCACTTTTTGGATGGAACGATTTTGGTAGGCGGAAATCTATCATATACCAAAAAAGTTCTAACTGAAACCATCAACTTCCAATATTAGATTCATTCATAACTAACAATAAAAGGTTCTACTTCTCATTTTATTTGACTGACACCAAATAAACCAATCCCATTAAAGATATACTTCAAAGTTCCAGACACCAATTCCAATTGACTAACCCCCTTACTTAATTTGGGTCAACAACATAAGCTTATTGAATATTATCAATCACTAAAGTAATATTAAGGAGTATGATAAAGTTCAATGTCAAGACCATGCATAAATTCTCAGAAGAAATATTCAAAAAAAATGATATCATGATCACTCAAGTAATATCTAATTTTCCCACAATAATTGAAAGGCATAGAGTTGAAGGGGATTATGAAGAAAGAATGGACCCAGTCACCACCCATCAAGCAGCTTTCTCCCTACACCAATTTACTTTCTGTTTTATGAAAGACATCCTAGTGTTGTCAAATATCTTACGACATGCAAATCAATCTTACGATTCAATACAAGATACAGGAAAATTAATAAGTATCTTATGAATGTATTTGTTGGATGATTGGATCAAGTAGTTTTAGGATACAATTTCTGCATCTTACAATATAATATAATGGAATCACAAATATTCAACCCAACTAATAAATGTGTTTCAAATATATTTAGAAAGATTTTTTAGTCACATTTTGGTTGCTAGTTTTAAGATGAGAAAACGGAGTATACGTTTGAATTTCCTATGTTGGCGGGACACATAACATCACTAAATTCATCGATCCATCCATGTATTTTGTTGTCATCAATCCACCTAACCCTAACCCCAACCTAACCCTAGCCCCAGCCCCAGCCCCCAGCCCCCAGCCCCAGCCCAGCCCAGCCCAGCCCCAGCCCCAGCCCCAGCCCCAGCCCCCAGCCCCCAGCCCCTAGCCCCAGCCCCAACCTAACCCTAACCCTAACCCCAGCGCGACCAGCTAAACCCCAACACCAACCCTAAGGCAAACCCTAACCCCAGCCCCAGCCCCAGCAGCAGCGAACCCCAACCCTAACCCTAACCCTAACCCCGACCCCGACCTCGACCCCTGCCGAACCTCAACTCGCGCGCGCGCAACCCCCCGACCCCAGACCCAGCACGTATGTTAATCAAAAAATTCTTTAATTTACCTCAAGATTTACTCACCTGACCGGCGGTGGCGACGACCCGAACGGCGCTGGCGACGACCTCAACGACGTTGGCGACGAGAACGCCGGTGGCGACGAGGAGGACGACGGTGGCAACGAGGAGGACGACGGTGGCGACGAGGAGTTGTTTTTGCGCGCGATCGAGATCGAGAGAGAAAGAAATTGTGAGCGTAGGCGATCGATCTGTGCTTTAGTAATTTGATATTTAGTTGCCCCTACGGATATACCCGTAGGTCCTTTGTTTGCAGCTCCGTAAGGGCAAACACCAAATTAAGAATTAATATTTTTATTCTTGGACGTCTGGGCCCGTAGGGGCAACCTTTTAGCCCTACGGATTAATCCGTAGGTCCAAGTTAAATCTGCCCCTACGGATTCCATTATCCGTAGGGGCAACCCCCTATTTTACTAGTGAGCTTTTTCAACCCCTCCGGCGTAATATCTTGGCAGACAGATTGGTTGAAGCCTGTCGAGTGCAAAATCGGTACCGTGCCGGACTTCTTTCTCTACTCTAGTCTCCGTAGATTGGTAGAAGAGGAACGCCTTTTCACCTGTTCACCTGGGAGGGATGCAGAAAGTCTGTAGTTCTTGTACACTGTATGTACGGAGCGCATCAAGTTCTTTGTAATACTGAGGTGGAACTATTGTAATCTGTAAGCTCTGATCTGCTTTGTCAAGGATTTGCATTGACGGGAGGATAGAGAACACTGCGTTGGCCTCGTCCTCAGAGTCACTGCCAAATACCAAGATGGGAGTAGATGGTCCGGGCTTGTTGTCTTGGTGTTGCCCCGAGTAGACTATTTCTTCATCTTCCTCGGTATCACTCCCAAAGATCGGCATAGTGGCGATGGACTTCTGTTTATCTTTCGGCCTATGACACCTTTCTGTATTTTTGATGTCTGGTAGGAAGTACTTTGCGTCTTCATATTTCCGGACTTCGTTTACGGAGAACGGATTCAGCTCCCCTGTGATGGTGCATCCCAAAACATCCTTGATATACTTCATACACTGATATTGTGTAGAACGGATGACGTTGTACTCATGCAGCCAGGGCCTACCGAGCAAAGCATTATAGCAAGTCTTTGCGTCAATGACATGAAATTTGATGTCGGTGATGAGCAATCCGAAGCGTAACGTCAGTATTACGGACCCCAGTGTCTATGACGACTGTGAGTCAAACCCGGAGATGGTGATTTTGTCTCGGGCTAAGTGCCGAACGTTCATGCAGATCTCCTTCAGCACTTTCACGTTGAGAAGGTTGACGGAGGATCCGTTGTCGACCAGAATTTTCCCTTTTTTTATGTCGTGGCAATACCCGGTGACGTATAACGGGCGGTTATGCTCGCACGTACCAAGGAGGAGATCTTCATCACTGAATGTAATATCAGCTGTGTGAACCTCTGCCAGCTCGTCCTTCATCTTCTCTTCTGCAAGAAAAGGTTGAAACTGATCGGGCTCTTGTAATGCCTTGATCAGAGACTCCCGTGCTTCTTTGGACAAGAGGAGAGCATCCAATATGCTCAGTTGTGAGGGTATTTTTCTCAAATGTGCCAGGACGTTGTAATCCACCTTGTTTTCTTAGGCGGGTCCCTCACTGCGAGCTCTTTGACAACTCCATCGTCGAGGGTAATTCCTTCAGAAATGTTCTCTTTCTCTTTATCTTTTTTGCTCGAACCTTTGTTTGTAGGTCCGAGGTTCTTCTCGAGCAGTGTGCGGTTACACAGCTGAATATTCTTGCAGTTCTTCTTCTCCTCTTCTTTTTCGAAGGTGGAGTCTTTGAAGAGAGGGCTGAGGGGTATTTCATCCTCAGAATCGCTCCCGAAAGTAAGAACTTAGGGTTTTTCCCTTTCCGGACTGGTATCAACCATATGACAGTTGCCAGTCGTTTTTTCATGCGCATCTGTCGCACTCTTTTGCCGTCGACGAGCTTCGCGCTTCATTCTCTTGAAGTGTTTTTGGTGGGCAGCATATCCTTTCCACCACTTCTTGAAGGTACTGCATTCTTCGGTGGGATGGGTGACCCTCCGATGATATAGGCAGTAGTTTGGATACGAATCCTCTCCGTCGAGACGTATGACCCTGGGAGTGTTCCCTAAGAGAAGTGGAAGCTTCATTCCCACTGATAGGTCTTTGGCGAACCGCTTCTCTGCCTTGATCCTGCTCTTATTTGTTGCAGGTGTGCTTCGGTTTGGTTGTAGTACTTTACGACTCATCCTCACCGTAGTTTCTGCATCCTGACGCTGACTCTTAGCCTTTTCATATATGGCTGTTTCGCGTTCTCGGTCAGTTTTGCTTTTTCGAAAGGTTTCATTTAACAGCCTATCGATCGGGTCTTCTGGTAGTTCTGGAGATTTTAGCACTGATCCTACCCCCAGTTCCTCTGCGCTGTTTTCTGACGCCGAGGGAGCTTCTTTGTCGTTTAACAACGAATTGGAGACCATGTGGCAACTTGCTACATAGTCTTCGGTTTCTTCTGATGAGTCATTTTTCTCATCGTTGTCACTATCTTTGTTCTCAAGAATATGCTTGAGGAACTCTTTGAGAGTGACCGGTATCCGCGCCTTCTGGTTGTACTCCTCCAACGCATCGATGTACTTTTGTATGTTTATGCGCTTGTCGTCATACTCGGCAGGCTGCACAGGCTTCTTGGTTTTCTTCTTTTTCTTCGAAGACTTTGAAGGCTTGACTTTGGAATTTTGCCCTTTGTCAACTGTTTTCGGTACGGGGCACAGTTTCAGCATCCCTTCGATGATTTCAGGTTCAAGTGGGCTTTTCCACCTGACTGCCGGATATTCCTGTAGATCCTTCAGCATTCTTTTGGTCTTTGCTGAAAGAACAACTTCCCATAGAGCTTCTTCCACGAGCAAGCATGATGCCCCCGACGCATCCACCATTTTGGGAGTGTGATTCTATGGTGGGTTCACCCTCCAGTTCTCATACAGCGCGAACCTCCACTGTTGATACTGGTCCTCGACCTAGTTCTTGAAGATGTAACAATCCTCAATTAGGTGGCTTACCATTCTGTGATAGGAGCAGTAGTTGGGGTTGTT
Organism: Agapanthus africanus; assembly: GCA_030015575.1. Lineage (NCBI taxonomy): Eukaryota > Viridiplantae > Streptophyta > Magnoliopsida > Asparagales > Amaryllidaceae > Agapanthus > Agapanthus africanus. The sequence continues at coordinate 372,973,252 of CM057339.1, read as the reverse complement.
GGCATCGCTAGGTTGCGGTGGACGCCGTGGATCTGGCAATGAGATGAGTTTGTTACGCATTGCCAACTCAAATAGTCTCCTCGTCTTATCGTGCGGAAACGAGTAAGCGCGTCCTAGCCTTTCTTCCAGGGATAGGCGTGGACGTGCATTGTTTTAGCGAACCGGTTTTGGGTCGCTCGGTTGTTGTTGAGTGTTGGCGACGAATGCCGCTTTCCCTTTACCCTTGGCATTTCTAGGGTCCTTACTTGAGGAGGAAGGTCCGTGACCCAGCTGGTCCATTTGGGCTAGTTTATCAATTAGAGCCTGGAAGGTCGTCGGCTTGAAGAACGTCATGAACTGGGACACGGTCGTTTGTGGATCTAGGGTCCCGATGAACATGGCCATGGCGGGGGATTCTTCGATGCGCTGTTCGCATTTTGACCATAGGTTCCGCCACCGGATCGCGTATTGGACCCAGGTTTCTCCCGGCTTTACTCTGGCATTGATTAAAGCCATGATCGGGGTGCGCTCGCTTGCGCTGGCGAACCGCCGTGTGAACAGCAGTTCCATTTTTGTGAATGTTTTCACGGAGTCATTTAGGAGCTTCGAGTACCATTCAAAAGCCATTTCTGACAGACTGCCAACGAACTGGCGAAGCAACAGTTTGTCGTCGCCTCCAGTGTTGCTACACAAAGCTCTGAACTGAGCGACGTGCTGGTTTAGGTTGCCTGTCCCCTTGTACACATGGAACATGGGGATCGTATATCCCGGTGGGTACTTGATTTGGTCATACCAGCCTGGATACAGTCGCCCAGTTCTGACAGTTTGGCCGGCCGCTTCATTTGCTTGATGAGCTCGTATTTGTTGAGCGATGTAATCATCAAGAGCAGCCTTGGAGATCGTTTCCTCCTTGGCCACTGATAAGGCCGGAAGAGGGTTCAATGTTTCCCCTCTGTCATCCTCGATGATTATTAGCGGATCTTCGGCTGGGGGTTCTAGCTGGATCATCATTCCAACTATGTCCTGGAACAAGAGAGCCTTCTTCTTTATGTTAGCGGCTTGCTCAGCAGCTTCTTTGTCTTATCTTTCAAGCACCCTTCATAGGAACTCTCTATCGGTCTCCTGTTCTTGGCGCTGTTTGGCTGTTGAATCCGGACTTTCTTTCTGCCCGGTGAGTGCTGTCATTTTAGTCAGCATCTCTTGGAGCTTTTGTTGTTGCTCCTGAGCTTTTGTCAGCGACCGAGTTTGCGACCGGTGACCTACGGAAGCCCGGCTTTCTTCTTTTCCGGAAGCCATGTAAACCATGTGTACGATCATGCCCCTAGACTTGGGGCGTTTATGTCCATCACCTTTGGAATTTACCACTGGCGGTGGGATTTTCTCCAGCCTCATCCTTTTATGGGAGGTAGAAGTTGAAGGAGCCATTGTAACAAGCACCCATATGGAAGAAGTCCCTCATTGTATGGTGGAAGGATGGTCTTCCTCTTGCCGAGCCTTCGATTTCTTCGGTCGACGAGAGTAATCTTTGCTGATCACAGAGTCTTAGACTTTCCGCCAGACTCTATAAATTTGGGAGGAGAGCTGTTGATGGGGGCGCTTTGACTTTGCCTGCACTGTGGCTTCTGCAGGCGGGGGCGATTTCTTCAGCACCGTCGTTGGAGAGTTCTTTCGCACCCTCCTGAGTAGATCAAAGTTGTTCCCGGTTGGAACAGCAGCATCAACTTCCACCATTAGAGCTGGCGGAGTAAGTCCAGAGGAGGAGTTTCCCCTAGCTTTCCTCACTCGGCACCAGTGGCGACGTCGAGCGTGTCTTGCAGAGGGGACTGCCTCAGTTTTAGAAGCGGTTTCTTCATGTCCATGGCTTTGGTGAGGGACTGTTGCTGGTGTTAGCCTATTAAAGACTGACGCCCTTGGTTGGGTTTGCGGAGGAGTTTCCAATCTTTCGAAGACCGATCTTCTGGTAGGGGAAGCATTTTTGACGACTTCACCTGCAAGAGGAGTTGGGAAGGCTATCGGTTTTGGGGAAGCCCTTTCAGGTATGACGAGCTTCTTTGCAAGCCTGTTTTGGTTCTGGCTAAGCCTGTTGAAAACTGAGACGTTTGAGTTTCGGCTCAGTCTGTTGAAGACTGGGGCATCAGATTTGGACGACCCATTGAGAGGGGTCGTTGTGGTTGCAAGTCAATCATAGACTGACTTCTTAGGAGCTTCGTCTTATAGTGCTGGGGCACTGAAACTCGTTGGTGAGATCATGGTCCCGAAGAACAATCCGGTAGTGGTTTGAGTTACTTGCCCCACCGGCATTGAAAAGATGGAGGCCCCATTGGGCCAATAAGTCACTCCTCCAGTTGGGGCGGAGCGGGAGTTGCTGTTGCAAGTTGTGCAGCTAGAAGTCATTGATATTCTCTTCTTCTACACAGGAACAAGACACCAAATCTTAGTATCTAGAATCCAAGGGCAACCATAGCGAACTGTGATTTTGTTCGCGAAACATGACACACGAAGCGTGGAGTGGAAAGAGAAAAAGGCCCCACAGAGTGTTCCGGAATCTGTTCACCGCCGGAAGACAGACCGGGACGTCCGACCTAAACCCTAGGGGTAGATACTATTTGGATTTATCCGTCCATCTCTCTAAAGATGCCTAGTTGATTTATTGCATCGTATATCGGAGGTTTGGATGGATACGGCCGTTGTAGCGTGACTTCATCAGATCCCCCCTCATTTTGCGAGGGGTTTTTAATTGTGGGGACGCTCTTCCTTGCAGGCGCAAGCCCCTGCAGTTAATTATGTTACCACATCATGATAACCACTTTCTCCTGCTCCGAAAGTTCACTCGGGTCATGTTTTTTTTTTTGGTTTTGGTTGCCCGTGAATTATATACGGAAACTAATTTATGTCGTCGCCCGTAGGGCATGGATTAGTCCAAATCCGTATATTTTTAGATTTGGGTTTGGATTGATTTAAGGATCATTAATCAGGTTTGAGATTAAGATCGACTTAAAACGTATGAGCGTTTGGGCTCAATTATTTTAGTTTAAGGACATCGTGGTCCATTATCACCATTTTGGAGGCGAATGTTAGTTTAAGGGCGTCTCGGTCCTTTATCGCCGTATTTGGGGACGGATATTAGTTTAGGAACATTTCGGTCCTTTATCGCCGTATTTGGGGGCGAATATTAGTTTAAGGACATTTCGGTCCATTATCTATCCTGCGCGCATGTGTATTTGTTACGTGGCGGAGTGAACGATGGTGACATGGAATGTGCCCAATTTGGGGTGCGATTCGATTTAAGGTGCGCACGTCAATTTATAAGTGCATCAACGAAAGAAGTTGTTGGCCGTTGGGACCCGCCACCTCTCTGAAGACATTGAGAAATTACAACGACATGTATCAGAGGTGTGAAAAGATGTACCCTTAAACCAAATCCCGTATTTAAGGGAAAAGGGGTTGTTGTGGGCTTAAGAATTTTCGGTCATATTTGAGACCTTGGAAATCAAGAGCATATAGGCTCAATTAATTTAAAAACAAAGAGGTTTACCTCGAGAAACTTAGCCAATTTTGGGCTGAGATTGAGTTTCCATAATTACCCATCAGCGCTGAGCATTGGGACATACAACACTCACGTGTGAAATACGTGGGGTGCTGGATTAGTACTAAGCACTAGAGTTTTGTGGCGCTCACGTGCGAAACATGTGAGGACCCCAGATATGAGCATTTTTAGTCATTTTTGACTAATCACGAAGCGCTGAGCACTCTGCATGATACTCACGTGGGAAGCACGTGAGTGCTGGGCTTTAGGCTTTATTTGTTCGTTTCCCTCTTTTTACAAAAGTGCTAAGCACTTAGATAGAGCTCACGTGCATTTCACGTGACTGCTTTTTTTTAGGGAGGCTGCCTAATTGACAAAGAAGTTTTTATTTGCCTTTTAGGCGCCCACGTGAGAATCACGTGAGGCAGCTTTGGTTGTTCCTTTTGTTGGTTTGAAGCACCCACGTGGGAAACACATAAGGCTTCAAAATAGTGCTATGCACTAACGAGTCACCAAGATGTTCTTATGTTTTCTTAGAGATATTAATCTCTGTTAATGACATTTTTAGTCATTGATGATCATCAAGATTTCAGTTTTAAGGATCTTAGATCATCATCGTTTGAAGAACTAAGTTCTTTATATAGGATTAAACCTTAATTTTTTTGAGGAATTAAATTCTCATATGTCCCTGTTATTTCTTTTTCTTTTATAATCTAGTTCTTTTCCCCTATGTTTTGAATCTGCAGAACAAAATCTTCCCGACGAGAATTAAATTCTCAACTTGTAGGGAGACTTGCTTCTGCAAATCTCAACCAGAGGAAGAACTAAATTCTTATGTAAAGGGTTAAAGCCTTAGATAGGCAAAGAAAAGACACTATGATCTCTGTGTTTTTTTACCTAGGGTTTCAATAAGGCAAGTCTTCTTCTTCTTTTGAGAATTAAATTCTCTTTCTTTTTCAAGAGCTCACTGTATTTTTTTTTGCAGAAGCTTGTTGGGAGTTCTCTCTCTCTATTTTCTCTTCTTTTTTTCTCTCCGTTTTCTCTTCTATTTATAGGATAAGAGAAAAGATCAACTTGTTAGGAAAATCTCTGATTGAGAGATCATGATTGATTTCATAATCAATCCAAAATGATCTTTCGGATTACTTGGTGAATTTTATTCACCATTGGATTTTTAATCCAAAGGCTCTCTGTTTAACAGAGAAGTTTTGTTGTTTATTTAACAAGATTAGAAAATATCTTTTCCTAAGATAGAATTTTTATTCTATCAGATGATCGGTAGATGACTTTATAATCACTGTTGGATCTTTATTCCAAGGGTCCTCTTTTTAACAGAGATCTTTCTAATTTGAGAAATATCAAGGAAATATTTCCCACATATAATTTAATTCTATCTTACCAAAGAGTGAAGCAGAAGAACTCACGTGTTTAACACGTGACCCCTAGCATGGGTTTCAGTATGCTTTATTTTCAGCGCTCATATGCATATAATCTCTCACGTGTTTAATACATGAGGCCTGTTTGGCATACCAATTATTTGATTGCAGCACCTATATGCTTTGCATATAGGCGCTCACGTGTTTAACACATGTGGCTCTTTTAGCCCATTTGTTTTTAACTGCAATGCCTATATGTTTTTGCATATAGGTGCTCACGTGTTTAACACGTGAGAATTTAATAGTGGAGAATTTTCCCTTTTCTTTTTTTTTATGAGGGAACATGGTTGTTGCTCACAAGTTAGGTCAATCTGGACTGTGTGGTCTGAGTGATTAAGTATATAGCTGGGATCGCTCACAAATCGTCGTAGCTAGGATATGTGGAACACGTTGTGCACTCCTTCCAATGAGGGTGGTAGTGCCAAACGGTATGCCACTTCTCCAACACATTCGAGTATGTCGAACGGTTCTATGTATCTTGGACCAAGTTTACCCCTCTTGCCAAAACGGATCACTCCTCTGTTTGGAGATATCTTTAGGAAAACATGGTCTCCAGGTTGGAACTCCAGATGTCGGTGCTTTGCATCAGCCCAATGCTTCTGTCGGTCTTGGGCTATACGCATTCTTTCCCTGATCGTGCGAACTATGTCTAGAGTTGCCACGATCATTTCTGGTCCAGGGAGTTCATGCTCTCCAACATCGTTCCAACTTAGTGGTGAACAACACTTCCGTCCATAGAGTGCTGCGAATGGTGCCATTCCAATGCTTGCCTGATAGCTGTTGTTGTATGAAAACTCCACAAGGTGTAGTTGATCTTCCCACAAACCTCCAAAGTCTAACATACAAGCTCTTAGCATGTCCTCCAGATCTGAATTCTTAACTCGGATTGTCCATCCGTTTGTGGATGGTAAGTCGTGCTGAAGTTCAGACTAGTTCTCAGGCTAGCTTACAGACTCTGCCAGAATTGTGATTGGAATCTGGTATCACGATCGGAGACGATGCAAACCGGTACTCTATGTAATCTCACAATCTCCTGCATGAGTTCATGGGTATTAACTATAATACATATTGAAGAGTTAAATCTTACTTTAGATTCATGCTCACCTCCATGTACTTCTTTTCTAATGTCTCAATTGACTGGCTAACTCGAAATGGAATAAAGTGAGCCGACTTAGTGAGTCGATACACAATAACCCATACTGCGTCGTTACCTTTCGTGCTGCGAGGAAGGGCGGTCACGAACTCCATGGTAATGTGCTGCCATTTCCATTCTGGGATTGGTAACGGCTGAAGCAGACCAGCAGTTCTGTGATGTTCAGCCTTCACTTGCTAACACACTAAACACTTGGCTACATTTCTGGCTACTTCACGCTTCATTCCATACTACCAGTAGTGTTGCCATAGATCCTTGTACATTTTTATACCATCGGGGTGTACAGAATAAGGAGAGCTGTGAGCTTTTTTCATCAACTCTTCTCGAATCATCTTAGTGGATGATAAAGTCAGTTCTCAAGGATCCATCTTCGTGGATGATGCTGTCGGTTTGAAGTCCACTTTCTACTTGTTCTCGGATCTTTTGTAGCTTGGTATCATTTGCTTGAGCTGCCTTGATCTGATTGACAAGAGTGGACTGGACTTATAAGTTCATCAAATATGAAGCGTTACCTGGCATAACTACTTCGATTGCCAATCCGTGCAATTCCTGCTGTAGATTCCACTGAGCGGTGAGATTCATTGCTAATGGCTGGCGGCTAAGTGCATCAGGAACTATATTCACCTTCCCAGGATGATACTGTAGGTTGATGTCGAAGTCCACTATGAGTTCTAGCCATCTTCTCTGCCGCATGTTTAATTTCTTCTGAGTAAATGCATACTTCAGACTCTTATGGTCAGTGTATATATCCACTCGTTCTCCCAAGAGGTAGTGGTGCCAAATCTTAAGTGCGAAAATAACGGCTGCCAACTCCAGATCATGTGTTGGATAGTTGCGCTCATGAACCTTCAGTTGTCTTGATGCAAAAGCCATAACTTTTTCATGCTGGTGTAGAACACATCCTAATCCCTTATCGGATGAATCACAATGCATAACAAATCCTCCAGATTGATCTGGTATTATGAGAATAGGAGCAGAAGTTAATCTTGATTTGAGTTCTAAAAAAACTTGTTCACATGCTTCTGACCTCACGAATACTTCGTCTTTGCGTGTGACCTTGGTCACGGGTGTTGATATCTTTGAAAAGCCTTCAATGAATCGTCGGTAGTATCCTGCTAATCCCAAGAAACTTCGTATATCTTTCACCATCTTTGTTGTCGGGCATTCGCTGACAGCTGACCCCTTAGCTAGATCTACTGAGATTCCTTCGCCTGAAACGATATGTCCGAGAAATCCGATTTGATCTAGCCAAAATTCACACTTGCTGTACTTGGCATAGAGCTGATGTTGTCGTAATATCTCCAGGACAATCCGTAAATGCTCGGCGTGTTCTTTCCGATTCTTTGAATACACCAGGATGTCGTCAATGAAGATGACAACGAACCTGTCTAAGTACTCTCGGAAAATTTGGTTCATCATATTCATAAAGATGGCAGGTGCATTGGTCACTCCAAATAGCATTACAAGATACTCTTAATGACCATATCGAGTCCTAAACGCCGTCTTCGGAATATGGGACTCTTTGACCTTCACCTGATGATAACCCAAACGAAAATCTAGCTTTGAGAATACACAAGACCTACTTAGCTGATCGAAAAGATCATCGATGCGCGGTAGTGGATACTTATTCTTAATCATTACTTAGTTCAAAGCTCAATAATCCACACACATCCTGTATGAGCCTTCTTTCTTCTTCACAAGCAATACCGGAGATCCCCAGCTTAAAGTACTGGGACGAATCTAATCTTTCTTCCGGAGTTCATCCAATTGAATGCGGATCTCCTTCAATCCTTCTGGACTTAACCGGTACGGAGCTTTGATTACAGGTTGCGCACCAGGTATTAAGTCAATCCTGAATTCAAGAGCTCAATCTGGAGGCAAACCTGAGATATCTTCAGAGAATACATCCTCGAACTACCTCTGGATTTTCTTCTTCCGCTGGTAGAGTAAACATTTCTGCATTCTTTGGTTTAGCACGGAAGATTCCTGGCTCTAACGTTCTATCTCCACTCTTGAAGTAGAAGACTGGGTGATCTGGTATCTCAAATGCTACCCTCTTTTGACGGCAGTCAATCGTAGCATAGAAAACTTCCAGCCAGTCCATTCCCAACACAACATCGAAGTTTGAGATGTCCAGTACTTTGAAATTCGCATAGAATTCTCATCCGCAAACTACAATTGGACACTGATCAAATCCCATAGTTGCTTTTAAGACTCCATTCCCGGAACTGACATTCCAGCTTGAAATGAGTGGCTTCACGGGAATCGCATGCGTTCTCACGAATCGTTGCGACATGAAGCAGTGTGATGCTCCAGTGTCGAGCAGTGCGAGTGCAGGAAGGGTGGCTACTAATATAGTACCTAAGTTGTGTGAGGTTGGTTTTAGATACAGGAAAAATTTAGTGATATACATGGATTGAAAAGATGTGAAAGGATTGGTAATTACCAGTGATTACTTGGCCAGTGGCTTCGGCTTTCTCAACCGTCATTGTGAAAGCCTGACATCTGGGTACATTTCTTCTTGCTGGAGGCACATTTCTCTATCCTTGGGGAATGTTTCTCTGCCCTTGAGGCACATTTCACTGTGCCTGATGGAATTGGCAAAGAGGCTGTGCAGGAAGTCCACGTGGAAATGGAGCAGGGAGAGCTAGGCGAGGTGCAGGAGGCTGAATAGCTGGCCGCTGCGGGACTATGATTGCCGGTCTAGGTGTTGGTGCTGGGTCGAGACGATATGGACATGCTCCTATGGCGTGAGTAGATACGCTACAAACCAAACATAGGCCATTTGCACGCTTGCAGTCCTTAGCCAGGTGTCCATTCCTCTTGCAGTAAAAACAAAAGTCCGAACTAGACCGGTTAAATGATCCTCCCACTCTCCTGGGTGCAAAAGTCCTCCTAGAAGAGGCTCCTCCTGACATCTGTGCAGCAGGACGTTTGATTCCAGATGTCTGGGGCTTACCCTTCTTCTTCACCACCACTTCATAACGGCGAGCTGCCTTCAGGGCGAGTTCATAGGTCGGGTAATCGCCTGTGGCTAATGCCGCTTGAATCTCCGGGTCTAAGCCCTGTTGGAATCATCTAGCCCTAATCTCATCAGTCGGGATGAGGTGTGCAGCGAACCTGTTATGACCTTATGTTAGCAGTGTAATGAGTGAAATCAGGAATTTGAATTAGAGACAATATCTTACCTGCTAAGCATGGTAAACTCAGCATCGTATTCATCCACAGACTTGACCCACATCGAGCCTTGTTGTAAACGAATGAACTGCTGCTCCATGTCGAAACGGGCAGTCTTAGAGAAGTACTTCACATCGACCAGATCGCGAAATGTCTTCCACTCAATCGGTTGGGTAAAACGGCTTTCTTCAGACTTCCATCATATTCTGGCGTTGTCTGTCAGTTGCAGCTTCGCAACTCTCACCCAGGCAATCTCTGGCACTTGTGCTGCTGCCAGATCATCTTCTATCGACTGAGTCAATTCTTCTTCCTCCAGTGAGCTCTCTTTTCCTGAGAAATGCTTTGGATGCAGTGCCCGGAATTATTTAACTTTAGGTGCCTCGGCTTCTGGATGGTGCATGAGGATAGCAGTCTGCTGCTGCTGACCCTCCAGGAGGCTCTTGATAGGCTTAAGCAGTGCCGTTTTCTCGTTGATGGGAGCTGCAACGGTAGGTGGTGGTGGTAGAGTAGACGGTGGGGTGTTGCCATTGACATCCGTGCTGGTGTTGTTGGGAGAATTCATGACCTTGATAAAAAAGGAATGGTTAGGATGAATTCAAGAAATTAGAAATGTAAAGAATGTATAGTTGCTGATTTTTATAATTCTTGTGATATATTGCTTAAAACTTCATGCAAAACAGACCTGCATGGGCCACCAACAAAACCTGTCACGCCCCGCTTCTCAGTATACAGAGACGGTGACGTGGCAGGCTGCAACGTATTTACTAAGAAATAAATACGTTAAGCGTAATTAAGCAATATATATATATATATATATATATAATACACAAGAATGATAGGTGATATAAAATAAACATAAACTTTTATTTATATTCATCTTTACATACAATTGTTTTTAAAAAGGAAAGATACAATGAAATAAGAGAGATATTTTATTATGTATTAGAAAACACGGTCGTTACAGTGGACCGTAGTCTCGGGCATGCACGGGACCCTTGTTAAATACGAGCAACCTTTCCACCAATTGATTTCATTGACTTAGTGACTGATAAGTAGTGACATATGTTCCCCTCCGAACGGTGGCCAAGACGGACGTCTTGCCTGAGATTCGGGGCAGATGCTAATCGGTGCTATCCGTCTACCTCTCCGAAGATGCCAAGTTGATTTATGGCACCGTGTATCGAAGGTTTAAACGGATGCGTCCGATGTAGCAGACTTCGTCAGATTCCCCCTCGCTTGAGGGGTTTTTGATTGTGGGGACGCTCTTCCCTGCAGGCGCAAGCCCCTGCAGTTAATTACGCTACCGCACTGCGGTAACCACTTTCTCCTTCTCCAGATGATCACTTTATGTCGTGTGTGTTTATTTTGTGTTTAGTTGCTCGTGGATTGTATACGGAGACTAAGTTATGTCATCGCTCGCAGGGCGTGGACTAGTCCAAATCCGTATTATCTTAGATTTGGGTTTGGGGGTTTGGGTTTAAGGATACGTTAGCCTCGTTTGAGACTAAGATCAACTTAAACGTTTGTTAAGGATACGTCAGTCTAGTTTTTAGGCTAAGATCGACGTGACAGGATCGTTTAGATCCAACAATAGAGCAATTGTGGGAGCCCTGTTGTTTAGTTTAATGACGTTGCGGTCAATAGGTAGTTTAAGGACATTGCGGTCCATAGGTAGTTTAAGGACATTGCGGTCCAATGTTAGTTTTAAGACGTTGCGGTCAAGGTTAAGGACCTCATAGTCCGTGGGTTTAAGGACTCCACAGTCCAATTTTAGTTTTAAGACATCACGGTCAAGGTTAAGGACGTCATAGTCCATGGATTTAAGGACTCCACAGTCCGACGTTAGTTTTAAGACATCATGGTCAAGGTTAAGGACCTCATAGTCCATGGGTTTAAGGACCCCATAGTCCGTCGTTAGTTTTAAGACATCACGGTCAAGGTTAAGGACCTCATAGTCCATGAGTTTAAGGACCCCACAGTCCGTATCAATATGTGGTCATCGGGACCCGTCATCTCTTTGAAGACGTTGAGGAATTACAACACCGAGTATCAAAGGAGTGAAGAGATGTACCCTTAAACCGAGGTAGATTAAATAATCTTTGACCCAATTTGGAACCAAAACCAATTAATTATATTATGAGCCCATTGGCTTAGTTGAATTTGAATTGAGGACTTATGGCCAGCTTGGGCTAAGTCCAATCATGTTTAGGATATTGGCCCTCTGTTGGTCCATTAGAGGAGATGCTTTGCCTCTAGACACTTAGCCAATTTGGCTAAAGTTAGTGTTAAACACTAAAGATCAGCAGTGTTGAACACTGGGAACAAGTTAGTGTTTAACACTAAAAGATAGTTGGTGTTAAACACCAGCAACAGGGGGTTCAAATTAGTGTTAAACACTAAAACAAATCAGTGTTAAACACTAGCAACAGAGATCTCAAATTAGTGTCAAACACTAAGATAATCAGTGTTAAACACTGGTGACAGAGATTTTAATTTAGTGTCGAACACTAAGAAAATTAATGTTAAACTCTGTTAACAGAGATTTAATTTAGTGTTAAACACTAAGAAATTCAGTGTTAAACACTGCAAGAAAGGCTCTTCGATTATTGTTGAACACTAAGGCAAAACAGTGTTAAACACTGGATTCAGAGGGTCCAATTTAGCGTTAAGCACTAAGGTAAGAGGGGTCACGTGGTAGCACGTGAGGGCGCCCTCCCCTTTATTTGTTCTGCCGAGAGTGTTGAATACTTTGGAGCATCACGTGCTGTCACGTGATGGGCATTTAATTGTTTGTGTGTTAAAGCTTCTGCCAAGGGTCACGTGGGTCACGTGAGGCATTGCCTCAAAAGCCTTTCTTTGTGGATCTTTCCAGGGGTCACGTGGTAGCACGTGACCCTGCCACTTTGCAATTTCTGATTAAATTCTTCATTAAATCCCCAATTGTCTTCTGCAGAATTATATTCTCTGATAGAGTTGAACTCTGATTTTCCTGTAGGAATTAAATTCCTCATATATGTGAAGAATTGAGTTCTGTCATAGGGTTAAACCCTAATAATAACTTTAAAAGAACTAAATTCCTTCTTTCTTTAGAGAATTATTCTTAGATAGAGTTAAACCCTAATTTATATTCTGAGGAATTAGATTCTGTCATAGGGTGAAACCCTAATTTCTTCTTTCTTAAGGGAATTAAATTCCTGTTATTTTAATAGAACTAAGTTCTTAACTAGGGTTAAACCATGATTCTGTTCATTCTGAAGGAATTATATTCCTATAACATAGGGTTAAACCCTAATTCATCTCAAAGGAATTAAATTCCCATAATTCTGCGAGGATTTAATCCTCGAACTTTCATTCCCTCTCTATGCTTTGGATCTGCATGGCAGGATCTCAACCTAATGAGAATTAAATTCTCTATTCATGGGGAGATGTGCACTTTGCAGACCCTCTACTAAAGAGAGAACTAAGTTCTTCTTTTTAATATCAGAGTGAAACTCTTTTTGAGAATTAAATTCTCTTTTTTCTTGAAAGCCTCCCCCTTCTTACCTAAGGTTTTCTTTTGCAGAAGATCCAAATTCCTCCAAAGTCTCAAGGCTCTATTTTTCTCTCTCTATATATCTCTGTTTATGTATATCTCCCTCTGTGTGTCTCTTGGCTCCTATTTATAGGAGAAGAAGCAGAATCAATTAGTTTTGGTGAATCTTTCATTGAGAGATTTGATTTGTATTCACCATTCGTTTGGACCAATGGATTATTAGGTGAATTTTATTCACCATTGGATTTTAAATCCAAAGATTTTCCTTTGTTATTTCGATTATATTTTAAGGGGAAATCTTTCCAAGTTCAAGATTTTTCCATAAATAGATGATATTTAATCACCTTTAAATCTTTAGTCCAATCGGTTCCAAATAATCATTTTCCTTTGGAAAGATTTTAATGATCTCATAAGACTTTGATTCTGTTAAATAAATAGGCTTTGAAAGCCGGTCACGTGTGGCCACGTGACCCCTGGTCACGTGTAGGCACGTGACCCCCTTGGAACGAGCTTTCCTTTGCTTTCTGCGCTTTGTCTCCTAGCCGTTGTTCAGCCGTCACGTGCCAACACGTGACCCCTGGTCACTTGTGAGCACGTGACCTTTTCTGAAGCCTATTCCTTGATTTGATCAGGGAACTGATGTGCCTTTGCTGCTGCTTTTAAATGTCACGTGCCAACACGTGACTGCTGGTCACGTGCTAGCACGCGATGCCTCCTTCGTAAGCTTTCCTGATTTTAAATCGGGAAACAAATGCCCCCACAGCGTTGTTCTCACGTGTTTGCACGTGAGTGCAACGCTGTCACTTTTGTGACCGTTGGATTCCTCTAGGGATTTGGGGAGATGAAGCGTCTCCATCACATCCTATAAATACCCATGTCCTTTCAGAAAAGCCTCCACTTTGCTCATCTTCTTCTCTTGCAAACTTTTCTGAGAATTTAATTCTCTTCTTCCAGAGCTTAGTTCTCTGCCTTGAAACCTTTTCAGATTTTAACTCTGTCTGACCGATTCCTCTTCCTAAGGTAATCATCTTGAGTGGTCGAAGAACTTTTTATACATAAAATTCTCTGGATTTTAAATCCATTTCAAGGGTTTCACTCCTTTTTTAACAAAGAACCCATCTTCAAGTTCTTTAACCAAAATATAAGACCACTTAACCTCCAACAGTAGATCCCTTAGGGTTTAGATGTTCCTTTAGGGAATGATGGTGATAATCCATGGAGTTTAACCCCGTTCTCAGAAAACATGTTTCTGGGAGTTTAATTCCCTTTTTCTCAATAAGGAATTTAATTCCTATGAGGAACTCAGTTTCTTCGCATGGAGGCTTCCCAGGGTCTTTTTGCCCTAGGTTGTCCTTCTGTAATTAATGGAACAGAAGCTTTGTAATAATTCTCATGATCTTCATTTCAGTTATCATGGATGCCTATTTGTATGGTCTTGACGAAATCATTTCCTACGGGAACATTCGTGCATTGGGTCGCAGTCAGAACCAGGAGTTCACCAACGCTCAATGCGCCGAGATCATGAGCCGCTTCGGCGAGTACAACCATCGGCTACTCCCCCGTCGCTCTTCTTTTCTGAGACTGATCGTGCTGGCTATCTGGGAGGCACTCCCTCTCTTTTGTACCGGCGTACCGCTCAGAGCCTTGGACACTGCTGAGGATAAGGTACATTCGGTGTACCTGATGAGCTTGATTTCAAAGAGGAGGCGAGATCGCCTCATTGATCTCTTGCACCAGGCCTTTCAGCAGTCAGCCATACTTGCTGCCTATCGGAGGGTGGAGGACATCCATGAGGACCCCGACGATTGCGACCGCGAGAGGAAACATACCAGGATGGTTCAAAGCGCCTGGAAGATCTTGGACAAAGTCAAGTTTGAGTTTCTTAATCCATGCCCCACGTCCGAGGTCTTGCCATTGTAAACGTGTTCCTCTTTATTTTGTATGACCTTCTTGAAGTATAAATGATAAGTTTTATTATGTCTTTGTATGCTTGCATGCCTTTCTGTGGGGTTTTATCATTTTACTATTGTTGTGGCTGATGCTTTTAATATGCATGGTGCTATTCTATGTTTTAGTGCATGTCAAGTTTGGGGCTCACGTGTTCTGCACGTGGGGTCCTATGATGGGACTGTTCAAAAAATTTCCATGCCATATTTTTAGTGCACAATATCAGATGCAGAAAAGGAGCCTTGGAAATAGTTCCATCCCCTTGATTTTCGATGCCTTTCCTTTTTTGGGCCTTGGAAATAGCTTCATCATGCAAGATTTTCCGCGCTCAACACTTAATGCATCTCTTTATATCTGAGGCTATAGCCTTCTTTTCCCTTCAAAGAGAGATTTATTTTTTCATTTTGGTGTAATTTATCTTGAGAAACAACCGAGCGCCATGGCCTGCAATCGCCCTCATGCTCATCGACAGGCATGGGAAGTTCCTATCGAGGAGATGATCCCCCACTTTGTTGCCCGATTGGTGGATCCACTCCTTACCGATGACGAATGTGACTCGGCGATGTATGAACTCTCGATCCATAGGGGGTCCCCCCTCCCGATGGGGTCCCTCTGGCTCCGGATGATTCTCGCGGCCGTGCTTGCCGACATCCCTCCTCACCCGGTGGAGATGACCCTGGCGATGCTTGACGCGGCTGAAGAAAAGCTCGAGGGCTTTCACGAAGCGTGCCTGATTACTCAGGGTTTGAAGGATTGCTCAATTCACTTGTTGAGCCAGATAAAGGCCCGGCGAGCTATTATGTCTGCTTTCGCGGACGAACATGGCGCCAATTGATGGGGAGCGACTCCTCGCGAAAACAGTCATTTTGATGTGCTGGAGAAAGCAGAGAGGGAGATGGAGAATTTCGTTCTCTGTTTTGTTAACCCTTGTGCTATTGATCCCGTGTTTGGAGACCTTTTCCCGCTGGCGTAGCATATTTAAATTAGTCCCTTTTTTGTATGCTTTATGCTGAACTTTCATGTAGGCTCGGCGCTCGTACGTATGTCTTCGCTTGCATAAATAAACTGTGTTCTCCTTATAAGAGCTTTCTTTAATTATCAACACCATCATCATGTTGCATGCACAATAAAGCCCCGAATATTATTTCCTTTTTGGATGTTCATATAATTACGAACGCATACTCGTCGGAAATTTTCTCGTTGCTTTTCATACCAGGTAATGTGAGCGCGTTTCAAGTCGATCATTGCTGTTGACTGGACGCCCATTTATACGGTCTTGAGCGTGTGTGTCCCGTTTCCAAGGTTGCGGTCGCGAAAGTGAGCTTACGTGGCCTGATAGGGCGACACGTGGCGAACATATTATCGTGCGAGAAAAGGGTTCGGCCGTAACTTCTCGGAGAGGGAGCCGGCTTCTAAAGCGCTGAGCGAGCTTCACGCGAGTCTTACTGCCAAGGCCAACAAAGCGTATGAACTCTGGTGGGTGCTTCTATCAGGGAGGTGGTGACCCTTGATAAAGCTGCCACGTTCACTCGTGAGAGGGTCGAGGCTCATAAGGCCACCAAGAAAGAGCTTGAAGGCCGGCTCGCTTCGTATCAAGCCCAGCAGGCTCAGGCGGAGGCCCGTCTTCTGGCGATCTTAAATCATGAGGCTGTGGCCCAACAAAAGCAGGATGAGCTGACCAAGCTGCTAAATCGCCCACCGGCTTGAAACATTTGTATCTTTTCCTTCCTTCTTGTATATACTCATAGATGAGAGTATCTTCTTTTGTTCTTTCATGAATTGTAGTTTGTATCCATTTTGGTTTATGAATAAAAGATACATTTTTCTTCTCAATGGTGTGTCTCCTTTTTGTTGAATGTGTTTTGCGGACAATTTATCTTGATCTCCTTGCAGGGCAGCGATGGCTTAGGATTCAGGGTTAAGATCTGCTTCCTAAGACTTTTGCGCTTTATGAGCCACGAGGGTCTCATAAAGAGTTTTTCTCCCCATGGGTCAAAAGGATCCCATAGGTGTAAGTTCTTCTTAAGAATCGTGAGGATTCTTAAGCGGGTTTTCCCTTGAGAGTCGTAAGGATCTCACCAGAGAGTTTTTCTTCCTTACAGGTCGTGAGGACCTGCAAGTGCTGGATGTGGTCACCCTTATCCGTGTTTCACGGGGTCAGGGGTTGCTCAAGGCGTCGTAGTTTAAAGACGTCGCGGTCAAGGTTAAGGACATCATAGTCCGTGGATTTAAGGACTCCACAGTCCGATGTTAGTTTTAAGACATCACGGTCAAGGTTAAGGACATCATAGTCCGTGGATTTAGGGACTCCATAGTCCGATATTAGTTTTAAGACATCACGGTCAAGGTTAAGAACCTCATAGTCCGTGGATTTAGAGACTCCACAGTCCGATGTTAATTTTAAGACATCACGGTCAAGGTTAAGGACCTCATGGTCCGTGGATTTAGGGACTCCACAGTTCGATGTTAGTTTTAAGACATCACGGTCAAGGTTAAGGACCTCATAGTCCGTGGATTTAGGGACTCCACAGTCCGATGTTAGTTTTAAGACATCACGGTCAAGGTTAAGGACCTCATAGTCCGTGGATTTAGGGACTCCACAGTCCGATGTTTGGTTGCAGGGACCCGTCACCTCTTTGAAGACGTTGAGGAATTACAACGTCAGGCATCAAAGGAGTGAAGAGATGTACCCTTAAACCAAGGTAGAATCAGTACAGAATCAGGGTGGTTGATTGTTAGTTTTAACACATTACGGTCGAGGTTAAGGTCATCATAGTCCGTGGATTTTAAGGACTCCACAGTCCAGTATTAGCTCTGGATGCTTCACACGGGTTCACTGCCGTGCTTGGCGAGGACCAGGCTCCGCTCTGGGCGTTTTCCGCGGGGTCAAAGAGTGACGTTATCCGCGTTCCACATAACCAGGAATTTTGCACTAGATGCTTCACACGGGTTCACTGCCGTGCTCAGCGAGGACTAGGCTCCGCTCTGGATGCTTCACACGGGTTCACTGCCTTGCTCTGCGAGGACCAGGATCCGCTCTGGACGTTTTCCACGGGGTCAAAGAGTGACGTTATCCGCGTTCTACGTAACTAGGAATTTTGCACTAGATGCTTCACATGGGTTCACTGCCGTGCTCGGCGAGGACTAGGCTCCGCTCTGGATGCTTCACACGGGTTCACTGCCATGCTCTGCGAAGACCAAGATCCGCTCTGGACATTTTCCACGGGGTCAAAGAGTGACGTTATCCGCGTTCCACGTAACCAGGAATTTTGCACTAGATGTTTCACACGGGTTCACTGCCGTGCTCGGCGAGGACTAAGCTCCGCTCTGGATGCTTTACACGGGTTCACTGCCGTGCTCTGCGAGGACCAGGATCCGCTCTGGACGTTTTCCACGGGGTCAAAGAGTGACGTTATCCGCGTTCCATGTAACCGGGAATTTTGCACTAGATGCTTCACACGGGTTCACTGCCGTGCTCGGCGAGGACTAGGCTCCACTCTGGATGCTTCACACGGGTTCACTGACGTGCTCTGCGAGGACCAGGATCCGCTCTGGACGTTTTCCACGGGGTCAAAGAGTGACGTTATCCGCGTTCCACGTAACCAGGAATTTTGCACTAGATGCTTCACACGGGTTCACTGCCGTGCTCGGCGAGGACTAGGCTCCGCTCTGGATGCTTCACACGGGTTCACTGCCGTGCTCTGCGAGGACCAGGATCTGCTCTGGACATTTTCCACGGGGTCAAAGAGTGACGTTATCCGCGTTCCACGTAACCAGGAATTTTGCACTAGATGCTTCACACGGGTTCACTGCCGTGCTCGGCGAGGACTAGGCTCCGCTCTGGATGCTTCACACGGGTTCACTGCCGTGCTCTGCGAGGACCAGGATTCGCTCTGGACATTTTCCATGGGGTCAAAAAGTGACGTTATCCGCGTTCCACGTAACCAGGAATTTTGCACTAAATGCTTTACACGGGTTCACTGCCGTGCTCGGCGAGGACTAGGCTCCGCTCTGGATGCTTCACACGGGTTCACTGCCGTGCTCTGCGAGGACCAGGATCTGCTCTGGACGTTTTCCACGGGGTCAAAGAGTGACGTAATCCGGGTTCCACGTAACCAGGAATTTTGTTGATTGTATTCTCATTTCACGGAATTGGGATTTGACTTTTCGATGATCAGGATATCGCCGAGCCATGGAACTGGGAGTTGCCGCTGTTCCATTTCGCTTGAAGTCATGTTCGTTGTTACGAGACGAGTGCTGAGATGATCTCTAAGTCATTCACGGCCCGTCGAGATTTTGCTTCTTCTTATGATGAAACCTGGGGGAGAAGTATGATCCATTTTTTGTTTACGCCCTTGGATTGTATACAGGGTGTGATGGAACATCACTTGTAGGGCATAAATTAAATTTTTTTTATTTTATTTCATTTCTTTTTCCGCGATGCTCCATCATTTCAGCTTTTATATCGCGAAGGTCGCGATTGCCCTATCATTTCAGCTATTTTTCGCGGTGCCCAATCATTTCGGCTATTTTTTTTTATTTTTACTCGCTGCTTTTTATTGCGAGTTGCCCCATCATTTCGGCTATTTTGCGTGCATACATTTTTTACTTGCTGCTTTTTATTGCAAGTTGCCCCATCATTTCGGCTATTTCGTATGCACGTGCGGCCTACTGGCTTTTCGCCATAAACCTGAAATTAGACACCGATTTCGGCATCAGCACCACTACAACTGGGATATGGATAGGAGCGAATCATCATCTGCCTCTGTCGATGTTGAACAAGGGTGGCTTAGCAAACAGGGTTAGGGTCCCGTCGACTAAGGCTTTTGACTTCATGAGCCGTAAGGGTCTCACGAAGGTATTTCTCCCTACAAGTCGTGAGGATCTCGTAGGTGTAATTTCTCCCTAGGAATCGTGAGGATTCCTAAGTGTATGTTCCTCTGTAAGTCGTAAGGATCCTACAAGAGGGCTTTCTCCTTATAAGTCGAGAGGACTCATAAGGGTTGTTCACCATAGGGACATACCCCTAGTCACGGGTGGGACTTTGCTGGGGAAATGCTTATTCGCGCCCGTGGATTGTATACATGGGTCAGTATGAGCCGCTTGTAGGGCATTGTCGAAGGTTATGGGGGATTTTTCTTAAGCACAGTTCAGGTTCCTGTAACTTAAGACTTTCAAGTCTTATGAGCCGTGAGGGTCTCATAAGAGAGTTCTCCTCGCGAGTCGTAAGGATCTCGCATGTGTATTTTCTCCTTAGGAATCCTAGGGATCCCTAAGTGTGTTGCTCCCTTGTGAGTCGTAAGGATCTCACGCGGGTGGTTTCTCCTTACAAGGTCGTGGGGACCCTGCAAGTGTCCTTTAACGAGGTTGTGCCCTTTCGGGTTTCACAAACACCCACCGGTAGCCCTGCTGTTTTTACTCATGGAGCCCTTTCGGGTTTTCATCCGTGCCCATTTTGCTTATGGACATACCGTTTTTATTATTCTTTTTATTCTTTTTTTTACGAGGTCGCGCCCTTTCGGGTTTTCACGAACACTCGCCGGTAGCCCTGCTGTTTTTACTCACGGAGCCCTTTCGGGTTTTCATCCGTGCCCTTTTTGCTTATGGACATACCATTTTTTTTGTTTTTTTTATATATTTTTTATTATTTTTTTTATTCATCTCGTCAGCTTGAGGATGCTGCGGTAGTAGTTTTAAGGACGTTTCGGTCCGTCGTTAGTTTAAGGACGTTTCGGTCCGTCGTTAGTTTAAGGGCGTTTCGGTCCGTCGTTAGTTTAAGGACGTTTCGGTCCGTCGTTAGTTTAAGGACGTTTCGGTCCGTCATGGAGAGGGCCGGCTACTACTTATAGAGCTTGAGCTTAGGAAGATAGCGAGCGGACATAGTCGTCGTCATCTATCATTGACCTAGGTTGTGGCTCATTAAGCGTAGTATTTCTTTAGGAAGCGGCCGTTTATTGGCCTGAAAGGCCTTTCACCGTGCATATCTATGAGTAAATAGGCTCCACCCTGATAGACCTTGTCTATGATGTACGGGCCTTCATAGTTCGGTTCGAATTTTTCCCTCTTGGCGCGATTGGGGATCATAGGCCTTTTTGACCACTAGCATGAGTTCGCCTTGGCGGAATGTCCTCGGTCGGGTCAATCTTTCATATGAGCACGTCATCTTTTCTTTATAAGCTTCCAGATTTTGTTGCGCTATGAGCCGGGTTTCATCGAGGGCATCAAGCTCCTCAAGCCGAAGGTGAGCATTTTCTTTGTTTGTCAATTTGTGGTGGACTGCCACTCGTAGAGAAGGCAGCTCTATCTTGAGGGGGAGTACCGCTTCCATACCGATTACCAGTGCGTATGGCGTCGTGTTCGTGGCCGTCTTGAACGTAGTTCGATATGCCCAAAGAGCCTCTTGTAGTCTCTCGTACCAGTCCTTCTTATTTCGGGACACCGTCTTTTTTATGATCTTTGTCAAGGTCTTATTGAAGGCCTCGGCCAGACCGTTAGCTCATGGATTATAAACTGAGGAGTATCTCCAGTCTATATTATGCTGTTGCGCGAAACGGCTAATCTTATAGCTTCTGTAGGCTGGCCCGTTATCGGAGATAATCCGCCGTGGAGTTCCAAACCGATAAATGACGCGCGTCTTCAAAAAGTGGAGGATATTCTCCGTCCTCACTTCCCTCAGCGGTACTGCTTCCGCCCATTTGGAGAAGTAATCAGTCGTCGCCAGGATGAAACGATGTCCCCTGGACGATGCTGGTTCGATGGGGCCGACTATGTCAGTCCCCCACATTTCGAATGGCCAGCTAGCCACCGTTGGATGTAGTGGATTCGGATGCTGGTGGATGAAATCCCCGTGGATTTGGCATGAGTGGCATTGCTTCGCATACTCGAGGCAGTCCTGGATCATCGTGGGCCAGTAGTAACCCATCCGTTTAATTTTTAACTTCATCTTCGGGCCTGCTTGATGAGAACCACAGATTCCGTCATGAACTTCCTGAACGACTCTTTCTGCTTCGTCAGGTCCTAAACATCTCAGCCACAGAGAATCAAACGACCTCTTATATAGAGTATCATTGACGAAAGCGAAAGATAGAGCTCGTTTCATGAGCTGATGTCTTGAGGACGCTTCTTTGGGCATTCGGTGGGACTTAAAGTAGTCTATGAAGACTTCCCTCCAGTCCTCAGCCTTCTCACGGTTTTTTATTTGTAGAGTCGTCTGCTCAATCACTCCCTTTTCTTCGGATGATTCCGGAGATATTTCTGCTGGGGCGAGCACTCGACGGCTTTGTACCATGATTTTAACGTCATCGAGGTTCTCGTCAGCCAATTCTTTAGCGAGCTTAGCTAACGCGTCCGCTTTGCTATTTTCCGCGCGTGGTATGCTTTCCAAAGTATAGGAGGGAATTTGGGCCAACAGTTGTTGCACCTTTTCGCCGTACTTCACCAACTCCGGTTTGCACGATTGGTAGTCACTATTTACTTGACTAACGACCAGTTGAGAATCCTCGTATATAAGGAGGTTTTCAATTCCCATGTCAATGGCGATCTCGAGGCCCGCTATCAAAGCTTCGTATTCGGCTTCATTGTTCGTCCTCGATTCCGTTAAGGAGAAAGCAAAGCGCATTATCCCTCCTTGTGGGGTCACGAAGATAAGGCCTACTCCCGACTTGACTATAGGGGTACTTTGTTTGCGCTTTTTCATGGAAGATGCTCCATCGAAATAAAGTTCCCATTGGGTATCACCACCGTCGATCGCGTCAAATGCATGTTCGTCCGGAAAATCGCAATTTAGAGGAGAACTGGCAGGTACTGGATGCTCAGCAAGGAAGTCGGCAATGGCTTAGCCTTTCACTGCTTTAAGAGGCTGATAGGTTATTGAAAACTCCATCAGGAGTAAGGCCCATTTAGCGAGTCTCCCCGTCAATATGGCCTTTGACATTAGATATTTTAGGGGGTCCACCTTTGATATAAGACGGACTTCATATGCCAATGCATAGTGCCAGAGTTTTGTTATCGTAAAGATTAGCGCCAGGCAATGTTTTTCGATCGGGGAGTAATTGCTTTCTGCCCCCAGAAGAACTCGACTTAAGTAGTAGAGTGCTCTTTCTTTCCCCTGGTCATTCTCTTGCACCCATAAGGCGCCTAAAGAACCTTCGAGGGCGGTTGTATAAAGAATGAGAGGCTTTCCCTTAACCGGAGCAGCTAACACCGGTGGGTTCTGCAGGTATTGCTTGATCTCGTCCAGTGCGCCTTGGCATTTGTGGTCCCAGATGAACGGAGTTCCCTTCTTCATCAGGTGGCTGTAAGGACGGCACTTGCCTGACAGGTTGGCGATAAATCGCCGGATGTACGCGAGCTTCCCCTGGAGAGACCGCAGCTGTTTGAGAGTCCTCGGAGGTGGCATTTCCATGATCGCCTTAATCTTAGATGGATCTATTTCGATACCTCGGTGTCAGATGATGAATCCCAGGAATTTACCCGAGGAGACTCCGAACGCGCATTTGAGGGGGTTCATCTTCAAATTATATTGCCAAAGGCGTTGAAATACGGTCTTCAGATGCTCTAAATGCTCTTCATATGACATGCTCTTCACTACGAGGTCGTCGATATAACACTCGACGATTTCATGTATGAGATCATCAAAGATCTTTGGCATGGCCCTTTGATAGGTAGCACCGGCATTCTTTAAACCGAAGGGCATAACTTTGTAGCAGAATATACCTAAAGGAGTCCGGAAAGTGGTGTGCTTCTGGTCCCCGGGATGCATCTTTATCTGATTGTACCCTGATGATCCGTCCATAAAGGAGAAAACCTCATGAGTGGACGTATTGTCTATCATCAGCTCGGTGACCGGCACTGGAAAATCGTCCTTCGGGCAGGCTTTATTGAGATCTCGGAAGTCCACACATATGCATATTGTCCCATTCTTCTTCATCACCGGGATGATGTTGGCGACCCAATCAGGATACTGTACCTCCTGAATAAAACCCGGAATCGATTAGTTTCTTGACTTCGGCGTTAATGCTCATTTCAAGCTCAAGCCGCATCCGTCTCGGCGCCTGTTTGACTGGCTTGATATCCGGGGATATTGCTAATTTATGTACCACAATCTCTGGATCTAATCCTGGCATCTCGGAATAGTTCCACGCGAAGCAATCTCTATGCTGTAGAAGCACGTCTCTTAACGCCGCCACCCTTTTCTCAGATAGTAGCTCGCTAACGAATGTTGGTCGCGGATCGTCTTCCGATCCCAACTCAATCTTTTTGAGGTTATCTCCAGTCGTATGTATGCCATCTTCCAGTTCTTTCAGAGCTGGTGGAAATTCTGAGGTGACCTCGTCATTGCTTTCGAAGCACCAAGGGAGGTCATCCATATTCTCGGGCTCTCCTTTTGACATTGTTATTATATGACAAGGACGGGCTCGCTTCCAAGACCGATGTGGATCTGGCTCTGCTCTTACGGCTTTGGATTCGTGCTTTTGTGGCGGCATTACCCTCCAGCTGCTGGATAAAGCAAATCTGCCTTACTGGTACTGGTCTTCGACCCAGTTCTTGAACGTGAAGCAGTCTTTGATAGGGTGTCCTATGGCTCGGTGATAAGAGCAATAACCCAGATAAGAAACCTCGTTAACTTGCTCAGGGTGCTTAGACTCCGGAAGTGCGATCATTTGATGCTTTATAGCGAGCTCGAGTAGCTTCTTCGTCTTGTCTCGAGGGAAGGAATACGCTCGACTCATCTTCTTCATGAGGGACAAGTCCGGACCGTGCAATGCCCGATCACATGACTCTCTAATCCGGCTTCGTTGTTATCGACTCCATTTTTCGTTTCTTGACTTACTTCTGCCTCTGCGTCGGGCCTTTTTCACAACGCGTTGACAGGGAGGAGCACCTTTGTCTTTCGCAGCTTGTTGAAACAGACGTTGCATCCTGGCCTTCTCGTAGATAACCATTTCACGGTTGTGATTTTCCCGAGCTTTTTGACCCGCTTTCCTGATAAGCTTGTCCATTCGTTTTTCAAACGACGGACTCGGCACTTCGCTCGTAGGATCCAGTTTTGACGAAGGGTTAGCATCTCTCGACAAGGCGTCCTCTTCCTCATCGAAGTCATATATGGCGTAGCTACCGTGGACTCATTCCTGTTTCCCGGATCTCACATATCCAAGCCCAAGTGTTTCCATTCTCCCGTTGGGCAGGGTACCCCTTAGAGTTTCAATAGTCTTTTTAGTCCGTTTGTGTAATATCTGGGCAAACGGATGGGTTGGAGTCTGTCGAGTGTAGGATCCGCGCCATGCTAGATCTCTTTCTTTACTCTCGTTTCAGAGGATCGATAGAATAGGATCACCTTCTCACCCTTTCTCCTGGGAGGGACGTAAAACTTCTGCAGGTCCTACACATTGTAAGCTTGGAGTGTGTCGAGATCCTTGTAGTGTTCCTGCGGCACCATGGTGATTTTCAAACTCTGATCATCGCCAGGGGATGCTTGTGTTGACGGCCGACTGGAGAACACGGAATTAACCTCATCTTCCGAGTCACTTCCGAAGACCAACATGGGGGCGGACGGTCCCGGGTTGTTGCGTCGGGACGGACCAGCGTAAACTATTTCTTCTTCTTCTTCGGTATCACTCCCGAAAACAGGGATGGTGGCGGCGGCTTTGTTCTCCAGCTTGCGACACTTTTTTGTATCCTCGAAGTCTGGGAAAAAGTACTTCGCATCTTCATACTTGCGGACCTCGTTCACGGAGAATGGGTTCAGCTCACCTGTTACGGTATACTCGAAACCATCTTTGAAGTACTTCATACATTGATGCTGTGTAGAAGGGATGATATTGTACTCGTGTAACCAAGGACGACCGAGCAAGGCGTTGTAGCAGGTCTTGGCGTCAATGACGTGAAACTTGATGTCCGTGACGAGCAGTCCGAAGCGTAATGTTAGTATTACAGATCCGAGAGTCCGTGATGACTGGGAGTCGAAACTGGAGATGGTAATTTTGTCACGAGCGAGGTGTTGTACGCTCATGCAAATTTCCTTCAACACCCGAACATTAAGGAGATTGACGGAGGATCCATTATCCACGAGGATCTTGCCTATCTTGATATCATGGCAGTATCCAGAGACATATAGGGGACGGTTGTGGTCGCACGTCCCGAGAAGAAGGTCTTCATCACCGAAAGTGATGTTAGCCGTGTGCACTTCTTCCAGTTCATCCTTCATCCTTTCTGTGGCGTGGAAGGCTTGGAATTGCTCGGGTTCTTGTAACGCCTTGATTAATGAATCTCGCGCTTCTTTTGATAATAGGAGGGCATCGAGAATGCTGAGCTGAGAAGGTAGCTTCCTTAGGTGCGCTAGGATGTTGTAGTCCACCTTACCCTTCCTGGGAGGGTCCTTGGCAGTCATCTCTTTCATAACTTGGTCATCTAAGGCGATATCCCCAGTGACCTTTTCCTTTCCCTTATCTTTTCTATTTGCGGGCCCGAGATTCTTTTCCGGGAGCGTGCGATTGCGCAGCTGAATATTTTCGCAGGCCTCTGGTTCTTCCTCTTTCCCTGAAACGGATTCTTTAAAGAGAGGGCCCGGAGCCATTTCTTCATCAGAGTCGCTCCCAAAGGTGAGAACGTGTGACCCTCCGGTGTTAACCATGTAACAGTTGCCAGCAGTTCTGTTGTGCCCGTCGGCAGTACTTCTTCGTTCCCGACGAGTCTTGCGTTTCATGCGCTTAAAATGTGTAGGTTTGCTAGGCACGCGCACAAGGTTCTACGAGGCATCAACCATGCCCGATTAAAAAATTAGCCGTGCCGAACAACCCGAATACGGATCTTTAAACTAGAGATTAGGCGAAAACTAACATGCTAAACACTTTAACACTAAGTGAGAGGGATTACAACCTTTGTAGATCCGGTCCTTCACTTCATATGCTCCGTGTTGAGGTCCCTTCGCTGCGATCATCGGGTTCCGGACTCTCGAGAGGTTCTATGAAGAGAAAGATGCAGTCTTGCTTCCGATCTTCGATACAAAGATGATCTACCTTGAAGTTTCATTAACACAAGCTAACACTCACTAAAATTGAGTGAACACTCTCATCTAAAGGGCAAGGGAAGATGAGGATGATGAAGTAGGATTTTTGCTCTCTTTATTTATCTTTTTCTCACATTTATTCATCACTTGGAAAAAATCTAGTGAGCTTTTTCATGGAAGAAAGAAGAAGGAAGAAGATGAACAATATGATAGAATTCCTTTTGTGATGAATAAAGCAAAGATGATAATGATGAATTATGTAACCATGGTTGACTAAACCTTTGTAGAGAATTAACCAAGGCTAGGGTTTGGGTTAGGTTAAGAATGAGTCACTTGAAAATATCTTTCACAAAACAAAACCAAAACCTTCTAGAATCATCTAGAAAGCTTAACCCTAATCCAAACCCTAATCATGTTTAAACTCCACTAAACATGTTGCATTATTTATCATATCATGTTACAATATTATATATCATATATACAATATTTATTGTAACAAAATAAAATAATACATTTAACATATATCGCATATATATCAATGTATTACCCGAGTGAGAAAAAGAATCTTTTAGTGAGCTAATATTAGTTAATGTAATTTAATATATCATATATATTATTATATATTAAATTATCAAATCAACACTTGATCCGACAATCCGGCTATCGCATATAACCGACTAATATTTATCCGTACCGATTCATCGAATCAACACTTGATCCGATGACCCGGCTGATATCAAATATCGCGAGAATACAATACGGTATCTCATATCGTATTATCCTCGGTCCCGCACATATCTCATACGTGCCCCTACTCCATTTTGCCTGAGCCAAGAAACCTCTGTGTAGGACTCTAAAGAATCGTCAATACGCCGGCAGTAGGTGATGATCATATCAAACACCCACAAGCTGCAAGCGGTCAGCTAAACGTAACAGCTACCCAGGTATTGAGCGTTCAGAAGATCAACAAGCAAGCCTGTACATTCTCCTGTGAATCCAAACAGTAACACTCCCGTACAGTCCGGTCTCGTCGTCTGATATGTCGCATATCTCGCCTAGGGGTGGTAAATGTCAGACCCCAGTAGCTCGATAAGTCGTGTCGATATGAGATCTATAACAGTTCGAGAAACTACTGATAACACTTACCAATAAATCTCAGCAACCCTGGCCAGGGATTTCCGGTTATAGCCAATCGAACACAGCACAACATCAACTCCCTATACCGGGAGAGACGAATCCCCTCCTATCGCTCATTGCCTCCATGTGATTCGGGACTGTACCCAAAAGCCACCTTTTTGCACGCCCTCTTGGACGTGGTATGATGGAAATCAAAGCACAGTGGGAATCACACAAGACTCTATGACGATCTCGGGTCAACAGACTACTCTGTACCAGTGTCACCGGAGAACTGCCATCTGACGTGAGGTATAATACCATCTGGGAGTTCTCGGCAAGTCCGTCCAGTGTACCCAGTCTCCACTGAGCACCCGTACACCATCCTTGATGTCAAACACCGATGGATATGGGATCATCCATCGTCCATCATATGGGTCAAGATGCGTATACGCTAGTCTACTCTGGTGCATCGATGCCCTGTCTCGATACACCCACGACTAGGAACAATTATAGGATATACTCGTCGACTACCGTGGCCCCACTAGTATGATCTCATCATAGTCCCAGTAGTCGAGTACAGATCCTAAGGGCTTTATCAACATGTAATATAGACACAATCAGAGTACATGTTAAGATAAAGTACAACCAGATAGCATACTATCATGTCGAGCAAGAAAGTCCTCCTTATATATGTCCTGGCATCCACTACAATATACATCGTATGTACAGTAATGGCCTCTAGGGCATACATATAACTAACAAAATGTTGCGGTGAGCAACATATCCTTGCCACCATATCCTAAAGGCGTCGCACTCCTCCGTAGGGTGCGAAATGTTCCGATGATATGCGCAATAATTAGGGTGCCTTTCCGCTCCATCGAGCGTGTTTTCTTCTGAGGGTGGTAGCTTCATTCCCATTGACATGGCTTTGGCAAATCTTTTCCTCGTCTTGAACACGTTTTTATTCGCATCGGATGTCTTTCGATCTGGCGGGAGTGCTTCGACTCTTTCGTTTAGTCACCTGCGCTTGGCTCCTTCCGATGCAGCCATCTCACGCTCCTGATCGGCTTTAGTCTTCAAACGAATCTCGTCTAGAAAGGCGTCGATCATTTCATCTGTTGGCCATACAAGTTCTGGCTCAGGCTGTGCCCCCAGTTCCTCAGTGCCAGAAGCTTTCTCATCTTTCGAGTGGGAAATCACATGACAACTCACCACATATCCCTCGGATTCATCCGATGAGCTCTCTCCATCATCTTCCTCCTGAAAGACGTGGTTGAGGAACTCTTGTAGCGTGATGGGAGTCCGCGCCTTTTGATTGTACTCTTCCAGCGCATCGATTTGCTTCTGCAAGTTCGTGCGCTTGTCTCCAGCTTCACGGGCTTCTTAGATTTCTTCTTCTTTTTCTTCGAAGATTTTGACGGTTGGGCGTGAGTACTTGGGCCATCACCACCGCTTTTTGTAGTTGGGCGTGGCCTCAGCATTCCTTCAATGATCTGGGGTTCCAGCGGGTCCTTCCATTCAACCGCCGGGCACGCATGAAGTTCCCTCAGCATTCTTTTGGTTTTAGTTGACAGCACGACCTCCCATGGAGCTTCTTCAATAAAGGAACAGGTTGCCCCCGGTGTATCTGCTTTCTTAGGAGTATGCGGCTGTGGTGGGTTCACCTTCCATTTTTCAGATAGTGCGAACTTCCCCTGGAGGTATTGATCTTCAATCCATCCTTTGAAAACGAAGCAATCCCAATCGGATGACTTACCGTTTGATGGTAAGGGCAATAGTTGGGGTTATTCACCTCAGTGGGTTATGGCGGTCGTCTTGGATTTGGCAAGTTTATAAGTCTATTGCGTACTGCCAGCTCGAATAACCATTTCGTCTTGTCCCGTGGGAACGAGTAGGGACGCTTCATCTTCTCATTATAATACCGGCGTCTTTCTTCCAGTTGATCTGCCAGCTTTGGGGCACTGGGTTGCTGCTGGGCATTCGCGACGAAGGTTGCCTTTCCTTTACCCTTGTCACTCCGAGGCTCGGGCTTTGGGGGAGACGGTCTATGACTCATCTGGTCCATCTGGGCCAACTTGTCGATTAGAGCCTGGAATGTGGTTGGCTTAAAGAACATCATAAACTGGGAGATAGTTGCATGAGGGTCTAGGGTTCCTACGAACATGCCCACCGCAGGCGCTTCCTCAATGCGTTGCTCGTATTTCGACCATAAATTTCGCCAGCGTATAGAATACTGGACCCACGTTTCGCCTGGTTTTACCCTGGCATTAATCAATGCCGTTATTGGAGTACGTTCGCTGGCGCTTGCGAATCGCTGAGTGAATAGCAACTCCATTTCAGCGAACGTCTTGATAGAATCGTTCGGGAGTTCCGAATACCATTCGAACGCCGTTTCTGATAAGCTGCCCACGAATTGGCGAAGCAACAGTTTATCGTCGCCACCAGTGTTACCACAAAGCGCCCTGAACTGGGCCACATGCTGATAGGGATTGCCTGTCCCCTTATAGACATGGAATTTTGGTATTATGTAGCCCGGCGGATATTTGATTTGGTCGTACCAGCTCGGATATGGTCGCCCCGTTTTTACGACTTGACCAGCTGCCTCAGTTGCATGATGAACCCGGATTTGTTGGGCTATATAGTCGTCCAAGTCAGCCTTAGAGATTGTCTCCTCCTTGGCCGTTGAGAAAGCCGGTGGTGGATTTGACGTTTCTCCCCTGTCGTCTTCAAGGACGATCGGAGGGTCCCCAGCAGGTAGGTCTTGTTGGATCATCATTCCCACCATGTCCTGGAATAAGTGGGCTATTTGCTTTATATTGGCCGCTTGTTCCGCAGCCTCTTTATCTTTCTTTTCCAGTATCCTCCGGAGGAACTCGGCGTCAGTTTCCTGTTCTTGTTGCTGATCCGAGGACGCCTCGGGGCTTTCTTTCGGTCCAGTAAGCATGGCCATTACGTTCATCATTTCCTGGAGCTTTTGTTGTTGCACCTGAGCTTTGGTCATCGACCGTGTAAGCGGTCTATGACCTGTAGACGCACGGCTGTCTTCCTTCCCCGACGCCATGTATACAGTATGGACCATCCTGTCCCCAGCCTTAGGGCGTCTGGGCTCAGCGCTTTTAGCTTTCGTTGCAGGCCCGGGGGTCCTCTCTGGCCTCTTCTTTTTATGAGCAGTGGAAGTTGAGGGGGCCGTTGAGGTGGGCACCCAGACAGCTTTTCGTGGCTTAGCCTGGTGACTGGCTTCCTGTTAGATTTTCATCTTCTTGTGCTGGAGGGAGAAATTTGGATCGATCATCGAGTCTCGGGCCTGCCGCCAGACTTTATAGATTTAGGAGGACAGCCGTTGAGGAGATTGGGGCTGTTCTGGCTTTACTTCCACAGCCTTTTTCAGCGGAGGGGGAGACCTCTTTAGCACCGCGGTAGGAGAATTCCTACGCACCTTATTTAGCATCTCAAAGCTGTTCCCAGTTGGAACAGCAGCATTGACTTCTGCCATCGGGGCTGGAGGAGTTAGCCCAGGAGGGGAGTCGCCTCCGGCCTTCCTCACTCGGCACCAGTAACGACGTCGAGCGCGTTGTGCTGATGGAACCGGCTTGGTGAGGGCGATAGTCTCGTCTTTCCCCTGTATAGGTGGGGGGTCGTTACTGGTGCCAGCCTGTTAAAGACTGATGTCCTTTGGGTAGCAGGAGTGGGAGCTGGAACAGTCAATCTTGTAAAGACCGACTTTTTGGAAGGAGAACCCGCCTTGACGACTTCAGGAGCGGGACTGGTTATTTTCTTAGGAGCAGCCTTCTCTGGGATTGCAGGCCCCATTGCGGTTCCACAGGAGCTCTGACCCATTCTGGAGAAGACCAAGGCACTGGTGTTGGGCGACCCGTTGAGAGAGGCCGCGGCAGGGGCAAGACGATCAAAGACCGACTTCTTAGGAGCTTCCGTTGTCAACACCGGAGCGGTGAAGCTTGTCGGCGGGAGCATGGTCCCAAAAAACAATCCTGTGGTGGCTCGAGTGACCTGTTCCACGGGCATTATGAATAGCGAAGCAGCTTGGGGTCCGTAGGCTATACCTCCTGGCGAGGCAGAGCGTTGGTTGCAATTGCAGTCGGAGCATGTCGCACAAGTGGAAGCCATTGATTCTTTGCTTTCTGCAGCAAACGAAACACCAAATCTTAGTACTTCGAAACCCAAGGGCAACCATTAGCGAACCGCGATTGGTTCGCGAATCACAACACGCGAAGTGTGGAGTGGAAAGAGGAAAAGGTCCCACCGGGCGTGCCAGAATCTGTTCCCCTCCGAACGATGGCCAAGACGGACGTCTTGCCTGAGTTTCGGGGCAGATGCTAATTGGTGCTATCCGTCTACCTCTCCGAAGATGCCAAGTTGATTTATGGCACCGTGTATCGAAGGTTTAAACGGATGCGTCCGATGTAGCAGACTTCATCAGATTCCCCCTCGCTTGAGGGGTTTTTGATTGTGGGGATGCTCTTCCCTGCAGGCACAAGCCCCTGCAGTTAATTACGCTACCGCACTGCGGTAACCACTTTCTCCTTCTCCAGATGGTCACTTTGTGTCGTGTGTGTTTATTTGCCCGTGGATTGTATACGGAGACTGAGTTATGTCGTCGCCCGTAGAGCATGGACTAGTCCAAATCCGTATTATCTTAGATTTGGGTTTGGGGGTTTAGGTTTAAGGATACGTTAGCCTCGTTTGAGACTAAGATCAACTTAAACGTTTGTTAAGGATACGTCAGTCTAGTTTTTAGGCTAAGATCGACTTGACAAGATCGTTTAGATCCAACAATAGAGCAATTGTGGGAGCCCTGTTGTTTAGTTTAATGACGTTGCGGTCAATAGGTAGTTTAAGGACATTGCGGTCCATAGGTAGTTTAAGGACATTGCGGTCCAATGATAGTTTTAAGACGTTGCGGTCAAGGTTAAAGACCTCATAGTCCGTGGGTTTAAGGACTCCACAGTCCAATGTTAGTTTTAAGACATCACGGTCAAGGTTAAGGACGTCATAGTCCATGGATTTAAGGACTCCACAGTCCGGCGTTAGTTTTGAG
Source organism: Agapanthus africanus (assembly GCA_030015575.1). NCBI lineage: Eukaryota > Viridiplantae > Streptophyta > Magnoliopsida > Asparagales > Amaryllidaceae > Agapanthus > Agapanthus africanus. Next base: position 372,940,323 of record CM057339.1, on the reverse strand, counting down.
ACATCACGGTCAAGGTTAAGAACCTCATAGTCCATGGGTTTAAGGACCCCACAGTCCGTCGTTAGTTTTAAGACATCACGGTCAAGGTTAAGGACCTCATAGTCCATGGGTTTAAGGACCCCACAGTCCGTATCAATATGTGGTCATCGGGACCCGTCACCTCTTTGAAGACGTTGAAGAATTACAACGCCGAGTATCAAAGGAGTGAAGAGATGTACCCTTAAACCGAGGTAGATTAAATAATCTTTGACCCAATTTGGAACCAAGACCAATTAATTATATTATGAGCCCATTGGCTCAGTTGAATTTGAATTGAGGACTTATGGCCAACTTGGGCTAAGTCCAATCATGTTTAAGATATTGGCCCTCTGTTGGTCCATTAGAGGAGAGGCTTTGCCTCTAGATACTTAGCCAATTGGGCTAAAGTTAGTGTTAAACACTAAAGATCAGCAGTGTTGAACAATGGGAACAAGTTAGTGTTTAACACTAAAAGATAGTTGGTGTTAAACACCAGCAACAGGGGGTTCAAATTAGTGTTAAACACTAAAACAAATCAGTGTTAAACACTAGCAACAGAGATCTCAAATTAGTGTCAAACACTAAGATAATCAGTGTTAAACACTGGTGACAGAGATTTTAATTTAGTGTCGAACACTAAGAAAATTAATGTTAAACTTTGTTAACAGAGATTTAATTTAGTGTTAAACACTAAGAAATTCAGTGTTAAACACTGCAAGAAAGGCTCTTCGATTAGTGTTGAACACTAAGGCAAAACAGTGTTAAACACTGGATTCAGAGGGTCCAATTTAGCGTTAAACACTAAGGTAAGAGGGGTCACGCGGTAGCACGTGACGGCGCCCTCCCCTTTATTTGTTCTTCCGAGAGTGTTGAATACTTTGGAGCATCACGTGCTGTCACGTGATGGGCATTTAATTGTTTGTGTGTTAAAGCTTCTGCCAAGGGTCACGTGGGTCACGTGAGGCATTGCCTCAAAAGCCCTTCTCTGTGGATCTTTCCAGGGGTCACGTGGTAGCACGTGGCCCTGCCTCTTTGCAATTTCTGATTAAATTCTTCATTAAATCCCCATTATCTTCTGCAGAATTATATTCTCTGATAAAGTTGAACTCTGATTTTCCTGTAGAAATTAAATTCCTCATATATGTGAAGAATTGAGTTCTGTCATAGGGTTAAACCATAATAATAACTTTAAAAGAACTAAATTCCTTCTTTCTTTAGAGAATTATTCTTAGATAGGGTTAAACCCTAATTTATATTCTGAGGAATTAGATTCTGTCATAGGGTGAAACCCTAATTTCTTCTTTCTTAAGGGAATTAAATTCCTGTTATTTTAACAGAACTAAGTTCTTAACTAGGGTTAAACCCTGATTCTGTTCATTCTGAAGGAATTATATTCCTATAACATAGGGTTAAACCCTAATTCATCTCAAAGGAATTAAATTCCTATAATTCTGCGAGGATTAAATCCTCGAACTTTCATTCCCTCTCTATGCTTTGGATCTGCATGGCAGGATCTCAACCTAATGAGAATTAAATTCTCTATTCATGGGGAGATGTGCACTTTGCAGATCCTCTACTAAAGAGAGAACTAAGTTCTTCTTTTTAATATCATAGTTAAACTCTTTTTGAGAATTAAATTCTCTTTTTTCTTGAAAGCCTCCCCCTTCTTACCTAAGGTTTTCTTTTGCAGAAGATCCAAATTCCTCCAAAGTCTCAAGGCTCTATTTTTCTCTCTCTATATATCTCTGTATATGTATATCTCCCTCTGTGTGTCTCTTGGCTCCTATTTATAGGAGAAGAAGCAGAATCAATTAGTTTTGGTAAATCTTTCATTGAGAGATTTGATTTGTATTCACCATTCGTTTGGACCTTTGGATTATTAGGTGAATTTTATTCACCATTGGATTTTAAATCCAAAGATTTTCCTTTGTTATTTCGATTAGATTTTAAGGGGAAATCTTTCCAAGTTTAAGATTTTTCCATAAATAGATGATATATAATCACCTTTAAATCTTTAGTCCAATCAGTTCCAAATAATCATTTTCCTTTGGAAAGATTTGAATGATCTCTTCAGAATTTGATTCTGTTAAATAAATAGGCTTTGAAAGCCGGTCACATGTGGCCACGTGACCCCTGGTCACGTGTAGGCACGTGAACCCCTTGGAACGAGCTTTCCTCTGCTTTCTGCGCTTTGTCTCCTAGCCGTTGTTCAGCCATCACGTGCCAACACGTGACCCTGGTCACGTATGAGCACGTGACCTTTTCTGAAGCCTATTCCTTGATTTGATCAGGGAACTCATGTGCCTTTGCCGCTGCTTTTAAATGTCACGTGCCAACACGTGACTGCTGGTCACGTGCTAGCACGCGATGCCTCCTTCGTAAGCTTTCCTGATTTTAAATCGGGAAACAACATACACGTTTCCTGGTTTACTGACATGATACATATATCGCACTATTTATATTCACTTGATATTCATTATTCTCATGTTACTATATTCGGCCATGCATTTCACGATTAACAACATTGTACACACTCTATATATTATTGCTATAAGTGTCGTCCTGACGACCTGAGTGTGCATGCTCAGAGGACGAGGTATACCCAACTAAGGACCAGGACCTGCCATTCGAGATCGCGGAGGTTTAGAGCGCGACATCAGCACTATCGCCATAAGAACAATGTTATTTTTTATTTAGTTATTTCTTTTATGCAAATAAATGTATCCTGAACTCTGTTATTTTAATGTAATAAAGTTGTGAACTGTGATTTCCTTTACTCTAGTGCTGTGTTTACTGATTACCATGCAATACTAGAAGCCGAAGTGTGACTACGGCGGGATTATTCCTTAATCGTAAGAGCATGGCTAGCCTAGTCACCCCCTGCATTCTGTATTTTGGAAAGCGGGGTATGACATGGTTTTGTTAGTATCAAAGCCAGGTTTGGAAGAAATTACAATTCCGTCGAAGGATCCCTAGTTTGAGTTACACCCTTGATTTATGCTTATTACATTTCATTTTTTTCTCTTCACTTTTTCTAATCCTCATTGGATCATCCTATAATTCTTGCCTGAATCCGATTCCTTACCTTGATCATCATTCAGAGATATGAACTTCTCAGGTGCTAGTTCCCATGATCGTATCGAGAAGATTCTCAGCTCACTAACAACCCTAGCGCGGGTTCAAGAGAGAAAGACCGATCTCTTAGCTAAGGGATTGAAGGCGGTGCAAGAGACCGCAATTACCGCTATGGAGAGATCTACAGTTGTCCCCGCCCCCTCCCCTCCGAGGGCGCCCTCATACCGGCTACACAGGCTAGGGCTGGTACCATTTCTGATTTTAGGAGGATTCATCCAGCAGTTTTCACGTGATCAGCAAATCCACTCGAGGCCAAGCAATGGCTCATTAACGCGGAGAACCTTTTGATGGCCGCTCAGGTCCCTGACGATGACAGAGTGAGCGTGGTGAAGATCCAGCTAGAGGACGAGGCTCGCACGTGGTGGGCCGTAGAGGAAAGACGGCTAGAGAAACCTATCGGGCGGGACACGTTCTCCGCGTTCTTTCTAGATCACTGTTTCCCGGCCACTGCCAAGGCCGAGATGGAGGATAAATTCATCATATTGAAGCAAAATGGATGCTCAGTGGATGTTTACGCCGCAGAGTTTAACCAGCTGAGTCGCTTCTCACCGTACATTGTAGGCACCGAATCCGCCAGGGCCAGACGGTTTCAGCAGAGGCTCGATATCGAACTACAGCAGCTTATTGCGTCTCTCGACCTACAGACCTTCGCTCAGGTGTTGAACGCTGCTCGAGTACAGGAAAGATTGGCGGAGAAGGACAAGGGCCAACGATCGGTGGATAGGAGATCCTATGTAGTTCCATCACGAGCCACCATTTCCCCTCGTGGAGCAATCCCAGTTCACAGGCCGGGTGTTACGCAGATGAAGTGTACCTTCTCACCTCAGCAGCCGCAGCGGAGGGCTCTGATTTGCGACTATTGCCAGAGGCCAGGGCACATGCAGAGAGATTGTCGCAGAGCCAGGGTGCAGTGTCTAATTTGCGGATCCGGCGAGCACAGGTTCAGCGGGTGTCCCCAAAGATCCGAGCTGCAGGGAGGATCCGGGCAACAACATCCGTCGTACAGCACTTCAGCTCAGAGGGGTCCACCTCTGTTATCTCGGCGAAGATTATTCGATCAGAGGCAGATTGATACGAGTCGGAGTCAGGGGCGGGCTTTCACCCTGATCACCGAGCAGCAGAGGCTTTTGGAGAAGTAGTTGCAGGTACACTCTTTGTTTATTCTATACCAACTAGAGTCCTTTTTTATTCGGGTGCTATGCATTACTTTATTTCTGCATGGTTTGTGGACACACACTCCATACCTCATGAACCATTGACCAAGGGTTGGGAGATACACACGGGTAACGGAATTATTGTGTCCAGCAAAGAGTGCAAGTTATGCCCTGTAGTGGTTTGTGGCAGAGAATTTTATGCAAACTTCATTTTGATTGGGGCTGGACGCTACGATGCCATTCTAGGGATGGATTAGTTGAGCACGTTCCATGCTGTTATCAATTGCCGGGCTAGGAGTATGACTTTTCTCATTCCTAATCATCCAGAGTTCGTGTTCGTGGGCGGTAACGAGTCTTTGAAACCGTCTAAGTTTCGAACGAAGCCGAAGCCCTTGATCGCCATGAAGATAGACGAGAAGCCAGCACCAGAGGTAGTTCGAGAGTTTCTTGATGTGTTCCCCGAAGATCTACCTGGTCTACCCCCGCCTCGCGTATTAGACTTCTCGATCGACTTAATTCCAGGGACGGCTCCAGTCTCCAAGGCTCTCTATAGGATGGCGCTAGTTGAGTTGGCAGAATTAAAGAAGCAGATAGAAGATCTTCTGGATAAGGGATTTATCCGTCCAAGTGCTTCCCCATAGGTTGCTCCAGTGTTACTGGTTAAAAAGAAAGACGGTTCTTTATGCATGTACATCGACTACCGTGAGTTGAACCGGGTGACCGTGAAAAACAAGTATCCCATTCCCCGTATCGACGACTTGTTTGACCAGCTGGGTGGTGCTCGGGTATTTTCTAAACTAGATCTTCGGTCAGGGTATCACCAAATCAGGGTTAAGGCAGAGGATGTATGCAAGACGACTTTCCGGACCCGATATGGCCACTATGAGTTTCTGGTGATGCCGTTCGATGTTACCAATGCACCCGCCGTATTTATGGACTTGATGAACAGGGTTTTCTCCAAGTACATAGACCATTTTGTCGTTGTATTCATCGATGACATTCTAGTCTATTCCAGGAGTCGAGAAGAGCACACCGAGCATTTACGAAATGTATTACAGGTTCTACGGGAGGAGAAGCTCTATTCTAAGCTAAGAAAGTGCGAGTTTTGTCTTGAAAAGGTGCAATTTCTGGGGCATGTCGTTTCGAATGATGGCATTTCAGTGGATCCGACGAAAATTGAATCTATCAAATACTGGCCACACCGAAATCGGTTGCTGAGATAAGAAGCTTCCTGGGATTGGCTGGGTATTATCGACGGTTTGTCCAAGATTTTGTCAGAATAGCAGAACCTTTGACGAAACTTACACTGTAAGAGGCGCCTTATATTTGGTCAGAGGAGTGCACCCAGGCGTTCGAGCTATTGAAACTGAAGTTGACCACGGCCCCAATCCTGACTGTGTCAGACAGCTTCGGTGGCTTGGTTGTTCATAGTGATGTGTCGGGAAAAGGTTCAGGTTGTGTATTAATGCAGCACGGTCAAGTGGTGGCTTACGCCTCTCGTCAGCTGAAAACTCACGAAAAGAACTACCCCACACATGACCTAGAATTAGCGGCTGTTGTGTTCGCCTTAAGGATATGGAAGCATTACTTGCTAGGCGAAAGAGTGGAGGTATACACGGATCAAAAAAGTTTGAAATACGTGTTCACTCATAAGGAGCTGAATATGAGACAACGCAGATGGTTGGAGTTGATGGCAGACTACGATATTGATCTGCAATATCACCCGGAGAAGGTGAACGCCGTTCCTGATGCTCTCAGTCGCAAGCCGTCACCACGTTGCTGACTTGTCGAACGGGGATTCTCGATGACCTTCAGAGACTCGAGTTGGAGCTAGTTACGCCGGGTGTACCCGGACAGCTCTGGCAGTTGCAAGTTCAATCATCTTTTATAGATCACATTAAAGATGCACAGGCTGGAGACTCTCAGTTGCAAAAGTTTAGAGGGTTAGTTGAGGCTGGTTTGAGGACGGATTTGCACATTCATGAAGATGGTTTCCTAAGATTTGGCAGTCGGCTGTGTGTTCCAAAGAGGGTATTCGAGATGAAGTTCTAGCTGAGGCACATGGTTCCGCTTGCTCGTTGCACCTAGGACGAACCAAGATGTACAAAGATCTGAGGCATCACTTCTGGTGGAACGGAATGAAGAGGGAGATTGCTCGCTTTGTCTCCAAGTGTCTGGTATGCCAACAGGTGAAAGCCGAGCATCAGAGAATAGCTGGGTTGTTGCACTCGCTTCCAGTGCCAGAATGGAAATGGGAGCACATCACCATGGATTTTGTGATGGCACTACCTCGAAGTCCAAGGGGAAACAATGCTATCTGGGTTATTGTTGATCGTCTCACGAAGACAGCACATTTTATACCTTTCCGAGTCGGACAATCGACGGAGTCGCTTGCAGAGAAATATATGCAGGAGATTGTGAGACTGCACGGAGTGCCCGTTAGTATTGTGTCTGATCGAGACACCAGGTTCATTTTCCATTTCTGGAAGAGCCTACAGGAGAGTTTGGGCACTCATCTCAAGTTAAGCAAGGCCTATCATCCACAGACGGACAGGCAATCTGAGCGTACTATCCAGACACTCGAGGATATACCGAGGGCATGCATGCTTGATTTTCAGGGCCTGTGGGAGGATCACCTCAATCTGGTACAGCTACCAAGATAGCATCCAGATGGCACCATTTGAGGCTCTGTATGGACGAAAGTGTTGATCCCTTCTTTGTTAGGATGACGTGGGTGAATGAAGGTTGTTGGGCCCTGAGCTCATAGTACAGACAGTGAGAAAGGTTTGGATGATCAGGCAACATATCAAGGCTGCTCAGGACCGACAGAAGAGTTGGGCAGATGCCGATAGAAGATCGTTAGAGTTTAGTGTTGGTGACCACGTATTTATGAAGATATCACCCACTCGGGGAGTGATCAGATTTGGTAGTCGGGGGAAACTCAGTCCACGATTCATCGGACCTTTTGAGGTGCTAGAGCGAGTAGGAAAGGTGGCTTATCAACTTTCCTTACCTCCATCGCTAGCTGGTGTGCACAATACTTTTCATGTATCTCAGTTGAGGTGCTACGTTCAGGATGACAGTCATATTTTGGACCATTCAGAATTAATGTTGGGCACTGATCTGTCTTACGAGGAGCAGCCTACCACCATTCTCGATCGTCCGGAGAAATTGCTAAAGAACAAAGTCATTCCCTTGGTTCGAGTTTCTTGGGGCCGTCGTTCTCCAGGAGAGTCTACCTGGGAACGCGAGGACATCCGTCCACGATTTCCGCAGCTGTTTAAGTAGTTGTTGTTTACTCCGTTGTTTTCATTCTTTAATTTCGAGGAAGAAATTTTTGTTAGGGGGTATGATGTAAATCCCCAGTTCCTTGTATATATTTTTCTCGTATTTTTCCTGTTATTTTCATTTTTTTATAGTTTTAAACTTTTATTTTCCCCCCTAATCTAATCCCCCCAAACCCGACCCGACCCGACCCGACCCATTTTCCCCACTCCTTCTTCTTCTTCTTTTTCTTTTCCCTACTTTTTCCCCACGTACTTCCCCTTTCTCTTGCACTCGCCCTGACCTCGTCCTCACCACGCCAACGACCCAACCCCCCGCGATCTCCACGGCCACCTCCTCCATCCCCTCAACGTCTTCTTTCTCTCTCCTCCCTCGTTCTCTTTCCCAACGTCGTCCTTTTCTCTCGCGACGGCGCCCACGAGACTCGCTCCCTACGACGAATCCCCCACACCAACAAACCCCCATGATCTCCTCAAGTGTCTCCCCTCCTCTCTTATTCCTCTTTATTCTTCACCCAAGCTCCCCCGCGTCGCTCCTTCTCCTTCGCCAACCGCCCGTGTGACCCACTTCCCCTCGACTGCATCTTCGCGCAATGTTCACCCGAGATCCCTTCAGCCACCTCCCTATTTCTTCAATGAACCTCGAGCATCCCCTCTTCTTTATGTCCCCATCATTCTCTCTCTCTCTGTCACGCCCCGCTTCCCAGAGTACGCAAGATTTGGGCACGTGACATAGCCAACCATGCTACCTGTGGGTAGGAAGTATCCATCCACAGTCACATTACGGTTGTAAAGATATCAAGAACAGTAAAAATAAACTAAACTAATACATGTCCAAATCCATAATAACAAGAATCAATAAACAATAAGTGCGGAAGCTAATGATCCAATACAATGGATAAACAGTATGTCCCATAATGCGGGCTCACATCTGGAAATGAAATGACATAAATGAACTAAACTCTAAAGAACTCACAGTTCAGCCTGTTGGCTGAAGTACTCCTGCTCGGTCGACGACAAAGGTACGGAATCTGGGCCATGCAAAACCCAGACGTCAGCGCGTCATGATATCAAGTATATAGCATAAACATGATAATAAACAGTGCAAGCATGAACATGAATAAGCAGTAATGAAAGTAATAAACAGGGTAACGTGCAGTAGTGACTAAACTGTCCTATCAGGTTTTCTACTCTATAGTCTTTGAAACCAATTGATGAATCGTCGATGTAACTCAAAAGTATCCCGTACATACCCGGGACCACGGCCACAATATTCTCGGCTGAAACCGAGACATGCCGTAAGGCACAGAAAGGAAGGTATTAGTATCCCGTACATACCCGGGACCACGGCCACAATATTCTCGGCTGAAACCGAGACATGCCGTAAGGCACAGAAAGGAAGGTGTACACTCGGTATTACCCCGTACATACCCGGGATCACGGCCACAATATTCTCGGCGGCAGCCGAGACATGCCGTAAGGCACAGAAAGGAATGTGTACGCTCGAACGGTAGTGAACTGTCGAGTTACAAGTCCGGTTCATCTTTGATTTCCCCATACCCCCAAGCTATGTATGTCAGGTCAGGTATTCAGTAGTCAGGGGCTAATGCCAACGCAAAGTCAAGTAAAAGTAGGTCTGTCTGGATCGACAGCAGGAAAGATCAGGGTTATCGGCATTAGGAACGAGATCAGGAAACAGGTCAGGTTACTTTCAACAGGTAGAGTCGATATGTATAGGGTGTTGTGTCCAGTGTATCAGTACATGTGTCAGGTGTATCAAGATCGGTCAATATGTAATGCAATCAGGTATATGATGATAACAGGTATAGTAACAAATAATGAACAGTAGTAGGAAACAGTAAATAACAAATGTTATTCTACGTGAACACGGTGATGTTTGTATTTTCATATTAATCCGGTTCACGCACCTTTGAGGTGCAAAAGCCACAAGACGAACAATATCGATAATATACGTAATGGAGTTACATGAATTTGAACTAAGCACAATAATTGTCTCATGAGTGATTTTAACAAATGAATTGGGGATGATCTACTTGGTTTGATTAGTTAGGTATGACTTAATAGCAGACCGGTTAAAGCGAGCAATGATTTCATTGATTTAAAGTTACGGATAATCGTGGCTAGCAATTCTAAGTTATAACAGGTATCGATATTATATTAGTTGTGTGGTTATAATATGATGATTAAGTTGTAGCATGTTAAGCAAGTATTCAGATACTTGCCTCGGCGGTTCCGCAAACCGAAACACGGATGCGATGTCGGCAGAAACTGCGATATGGAAGCACGGGCCACGGATCGAGTCCCAACAGAGATCAACGGGATCACACGGACCAGGGGACTACGCTGGAGCGTCGGGTTCGTCAAACGGCACGGTCGGATTCCGGCAACAACCAAGTAGCAAAGTTAGCAATAGAGTTACACGATATACGCCAAACTAACGACCAGCGGGGGTTGTACCAAAAGGAAGGAGAAGGAACTTACAGGGAGACACCAGGGGGTGACCACGGCGGGTTCGACGGCACCGGAACGCCGGTGAGGCCGCGACGGTGGCTGCTGCAGCAAGGGGAGGGCTTCGGGTGTGCAGGGTAGTGTGCTGCGGCGAGTTGGAGAGGAGTGGGTCGGCTCTGGTGGTCGAGGGGAAGAGGTAGGTGGACGAAGGTGGCGTCGACGAGGTCGTCGGCGCGATTTCCGGCGACCTGGAGATGGTTCAGGTGTGGGGCTCGGGTCTGATGGGGGTCCGGCGAGGAGAGGAGTGGGTGACGGCGAGGTCTCGACGAGGAGGGTGAAAGGGGGGTCGTGGGAGGCCTCGACGGTCGGAGTCGACGTCGACGGCGAGGTCGCGAGGGATGGAGGCGTGGCCGGGGTTGCGTGCAGGTGCGGGAGAGAGGAGGAAGGAGGGAGGAGGAAGGCGCGGTTGACGCGGAGGCGTCGCAGGCGGCGACGGCGAGGTCGCGGTGGCGACGGTGGTGAGGTCGCGGGGCTAGGTTAGGGTTCTCGTGTGGGTTTCGATGGGAGGCGGCTGCATGAGCACGAGCGAGAGTTTAAATATAGGGGAAGAGAGAGAGAGTTGTTGAGAGAGAGAGAGAAAGATAAATATTTGATAGAGAGAGGGAGAGATACAGAACGAGAGGGGAGAGAGAGATAGAGAGAGATTGAGGGAAGAGAGAGATAGAGATGAGGAAAAGGGACGTGGGGCCCACGAGCTCAAAAGGAGCTCGTGATTGGCTGAGTGAAAATCAAAAGGAAATTTATGAAGGATTTTAGGGGGATAGCAGTTAGGAAAAGATTAGAATGTATTTATATATATTCGATATTAAAATTAAATGGGCCCCTTTTTGGCGCGAAATGAAACATTTCCAAATCGCGCCCGGGTTGCGCCCAAATGATCCAAATTCAAATTATAATATTTTAAGCGGGTTCCAAATTTTGAAAAGAGCTGTTTAATGATTAAAATGCATGCCCCCAAGTCGGACACTTGCACGCGCGCGTAGTCGCCCAAACTTGTCCGTTTAGCCAAACGGAACGGAATCTCGACACGCGGACGCTACCACGCGACTAGTGGCGACGAGTAGGCCAACATGGACATCTTAAATTTCATTTTAGGAGTTAAAATTTGTTATGTGCCAAAAAGACTTAACCGGGTAGAATTTAGCAATAAACACCAGGAAATCAGGAAAATTGGAAATGAGCAAACCACAACCCTCAACTAGTAATATGAATAGTACTATTGGGCTCGGGTGTTACATCATACCCAACTACAAAAGAATTTCGTCCTCGAAATTCCAAGAATACAAGATAACTAACTACTGGAAAAGATGAGGGGATTTCTGCCGGATCTTGTCTTCTCGCTCCCAAGTAGATTCTCCATGCGATCGGTTACCCCAAGAAACTAGCACAAGAGGGATAACCTTGTTCTTAAGAACCTTTTCTCTTCGATCCTTGATCTCGACTGGTCGCTCCTCAAAAGTCTGGTCTTCCCGAACGGTCAACTCCGAGTGATCCAAAACATGGGTCTCATCACGAACATACCTCCGTAGTTGAGACAAATGAGGCACATCACGAACTCTTGCTAAAGACGGTGATAACGCCAACCGGTACGATACCTCTCCAACACGCTCCAATATCTCGAAGGGTCCAACGAATCGGGGACTAAGCTTTCCCCGACTTCCAAAGCGAATCACCCCTCTAGTCGGTGATATCTTCAGGACTAACAAATCGCCCACGGCGAACTCTAGAGGTCTTCTTGACGTGTCGGCCCAACTCTTCTGTCTGTCTTGAGCTGCCTTCATATGCTTCCTGATTGTATTCACCTTCTCGACTGTCTGTACCACCAAATCTGGTCCCAATAACCTTCGTTCGCCAACATCATCCCAACAAACCGGCGAACGGCACTTACGACTATACATCGCTTCAAACGGTGCCATCTGAATAGTTGCTTGGAAGCTGTTGTGGTACGAAAACTCCACCAGGTGTAGATGATCTTCCCAAGAACCTTTGAAGTCCAACATGCAAGCCCTCAACATATCTTCAAGGGTCTGGATCGTTCTCTCCGATTGTCCATCAGTCTGGGGATGATAAGCTGTGCTGAACTTCAATCGAGTCCCCAAACTTTCTTGTAAACTCCTCCAAAAGTGTGACAAGAACCGAGTGTCCCGATCGGACACGATGCTTACCGGTACTCCATGCAATCTGACCATCTCCTGCATGTATCGCTCTGCCCAGGTCTCCGTCGATTGACCAACCCGAAAAGGAATGAAGTGAGCTGCCTTGGTCAACCGATCGACAATTACCCATACTGCATTGCTTCCCTTTGGACTCCGCGGTAAAGCCGTCACGAAATCCATGGTTATATGCTCCCACTTCCACTGGGGAATCGGAAGTGGTTGCAACAACCAGCAACCCTTTGGTGTTCAGCCTTGACTTGCTGACACACCAAGCACTTAGCCACGAAGCGAGAAATTTCCCGTTTCATACCTTCCTACCAGAAATGCTGTCGAATATCTCGGTACATTTCTGTCCCTCCTGGATGTACAGAGTAAGCTGATCTGTGTGCCTCCTTCCTAAGCTCTTCACGCACATATCCTTTTGGCGCACACACACGGCTACCATATCTCAACGAACCGTCTTCATGGATCAGTAAATCGGTTCGCAGTCCGGCTCCAACCATCTGCGTCGTCTCACGTTCAACTCCTTCTGGGTGAACACATTTCAAACTCTTGTGATCCGTAAATACTTCAACTCTCTAGCCCAGAAGGTAGTGTCTCCAAATCTTCAGGGCGAGGATCACGGCTGCAAGCTCTAAGTCATGAGTCGGATAGTTCTGCTCATGAGTCTTCAGCTGTCTCGATGCGTAAGCGACGACTTTCCCCTTCTGCATCAACCACACCCCAATCCTTTTCCAGATGCGTCGCTGTGAATCACCAGTCCTCCGGAATTGTCCGGTACGGTTAGGATAGGGGCGGTTATCGACCTCTGCTTCAACGTCTCGAAGGCCAACGCACATCCATCCGTCCAAACAACAACTGTACCATCTCTACCTTCCTTACTAGATATGATTTTCCCATTCCCAGTGTGTATGTCCCAGAAACTAGACAGGGTCGTGTAGGTGATCGAGTGTGTAGTTATAAATTTGGATGACATAAACAATGGGATGCTCCGAAATTAAGTAATGCCAAAGCGGGAAAACCATGAATGAGTAAATTACCTGAAACCGCTTCTCCTGATGCCTTGGCTTCCTCAGCTGTCATAATGAAAGCTCGACCCTGGTTGGATCCTTGTGTCAGCTGCTTCTGTCCTTGGAACGGTCTCTGCGGAGGCTTCTGTATATCATCTCTCGTGCGAAGCTTCGACGGACAAGCACTCACTGCGTGATCGGCTGCTCCACAAACCAGACAAAGTCCCAGTCTCCTTCGACAATCCTTTTGCATGTGGCCCGGTAAATTGCAGTAATTACAACTTATGCTCTTTCTTCGATCCACGACCACAGGCTTCTTCATTGGCGCTACACCTCGACGGTCCACTGGAATACCCTTGCGCCCATGATCTCGGTTAGGTACAAATGTAGGCTTCCTGGCCGCAACTGCTGTCTGGTGAAGGTTCCCTTTCGATCCTGATAAACTCTGCTGCTCTCTGGCTGCCGTAAGAACCTGTGAGAAAGTGGTCAAACCCAGGGAGACAATCTGCCTCTGGATGTCCATATCCAAACTGCGCAAGAACCTTCGCGCCCTGTCTGCCTCCTTAGCGACTAAGGGTCCAGCGAAACGGCTGAGTCTCGTCCATTCCGCTGCGTGTACATCCACCGCTGCTCCATTTTGTTTCAGCCCAATAAATCTCTCCTCCATTTCCTCCCGTGCATTCCGCGGGAAGAACTTTTCAAAGAAACCTTTGGAGAAATCCGCCCAACTGATTGGCTTGGACAAGCGGGTCTCCTCCACGAGCCACCACTCTCGGGCGTAATCCACCAGCTGAATGCGCACCACATCAACTCTTTTATCTTCTGGGATCTGTGCCGCAATCAGTAAATTCTCCGTGTCCACAAGCCACTGCTCGGCTGGCAACGGCTCCTCCAAGCCAGTGAAAGTAGTAGGACCCAACCGTCTGAAATCTGCCACGGTCCCTACTCGGTCGACTGGCTTCGCTACAGCGGTGTTTACAGACTGCTGAATAGCCTGTAAACCCTCCTGAAATGAATCTGCTTGCTGCTGGATCAGCTCAGTTTGCCTCTTCTGATTTTCCAACATCCCACGTATCACTCCTAACATGGCGGCTTCATCCACACGCCTCTGATACGTCTTGAAATTCTTATCTGCCATGGTCCTGAAATCAAAACAAACAACATTAGCATGATGATAGATTCAATATATGAATCAAGACTAGAACTCCAAGATACTTGAATAGAGTGCTGCATTGTAGCTATGCCGCGGTATCATAGCCGCAATTACTTAACTCCACCCAAGTCGCCTAAGTCCTAGAGATAACAAGAAGTTAGGTTTTCAAGTTTGACAATGCAAAGTAAGTTTGCATGTCGACATGATCCGGAAGAATGATTCAAGGATAGTAAAACGGTCAAAGTGGCAGGACATGTTTCCTAATCACGGGTCTTCTGATTCGTGTATCGGGTGCAATACCCAACTACAAGAATCAACCCAATTAACCCATGGCTCTGATACCATAAAACCATGTCACGCCCCGCTTCCCAGAGTACGCAAGATTTGGGCACGTGACATAGCCAACCATGCTACCTGTGGGTAGGAAGTATCCATCCACAGTCACATTACGGTTGTAAAGATATCAAGAACAGTAAAAATAAACTAAACTAATACATGTCCAAATCCATAATAACAAGAATCAATAAACAATAAGTGCGGAAGCTAATGATCCAATACAATGGATAAACAGTATGTCCCATAATGCGGGCTCACATCTGGAAATGAAATGACATAAATGAACTAAACTCTAAAGAACTCACAGTTCAGCCTGCTGGCTGAAGTACTCCTGCTCGGTCGACGACAAAGGTACGGAATCTGGGCCATGCAAAACCCAGACGTCAGCGCGTCATGATATCAAGTATATAGCATAAACATGATAATAAACAGTGCAAGCATGAACATGAATAAGCAGTAATGAAAGTAATAAACAGGGTAACGTGCAGTAGTGACTAAACTGTCCTATCAGGTTTTCTACTCTATAGTCTTTGAAACCAATTGATGAATCGTCGATGTAACTCAAAAGTATCCCGTACATACCCGGGACCATGGCCACAATATTCTCGGCTGAAACCGAGACATGCCGTAAGGCACAGAAAGGAAGGTATTAGTATCCCGTACATACCCGGGACCACGGCCACAATATTCTCGGCTGAAACCGAGACATGCCGTAAGGCACAGAAAGGAAGGTGTACACTCGGTATTACCCCGTACATACCCGGGATCACGGCCACAATATTCTCGGCGGCAGCCGAGACATGCCGTAAGGCACAGAAAGGAATGTGTACGCTCGAACGGTAGTGAACTGTCGAGTTACAAGTCCGGTTCATCTTTGATTTCCCCATACCCCCAAGCTATGTATGTCAGGTCAGGTATTCAGTAGTCAGGGGCTAATGCCAACGCAAAGTCAAGTAAAAGTAGGTCTGTCTGGATCGACAGCAGGAAAGATCAGGGTTATCGGCATTAGGAACGAGATCAGGAAACAGGTCAGGTTACTTTCAACAGGTAGAGTCGATATGTATAGGGTGTTGTGTCCAGTGTATCAGTACATGTGTCAGGTGTATCAAGATCGGTCAATATGTAATGCAATCAGGTATATGATGATAACAGGTATAGTAACAAATAATGAACAGTAGTAGGAAACAGTAAATAACAAATGTTATTCTACGTGAACACGGTGATGTTTGTATTTTCATATTAATCCGGTTCACGCACCTTTGAGGTGCAAAAGCCACAAGACGAACAATATCGATAATATACGTAATGGAGTTACATGAATTTGAACTAAGCACAATAATTGTCTCATGAGTGATTTTAACAAATGAATTGGGGATGATCTACTTGGTTTGATTAGTTAGGTATGACTTAATAGCAGACCGGTTAAAGCGAGCAATGATTTCATTGATTTAAAGTTACGGATAATCGTGGCTAGCAATTCTAAGTTATAACAGGTATCGATATTATATTAGTTGTGTGGTTATAATATGATGATTAAGTTGTAGCATGTTAAGCAAGTATTCAGATACTTGCCTCGGCGGTTCCGCAAACCGAAACACGGATGCGATGTCGGCAGAAACTGCGATATGGAAGCACGGGCCACGGATCGAGTCCCAACAGAGATCAACGGGATCACACGGACCAGGGGACTACGCTGGAGCGTCGGGTTCGTCAAACGGCACGGTCGGATTCCGGCAACAACCAAGTAGCAAAGTTAGCAATAGAGTTACACGATATACGCCAAACTAACGACCAGCGGGGGTTGTACCAAAAGGAAGGAGAAGGAACTTACAGGGAGACACCAGGGGGTGACCACGGCGGGTTCGACGGCACCGGAACGCCGGTGAGGCCGCGACGGTGGCTGCTGCAGCAAGGGGAGGGCTTCGGGTGTGCAGGGTAGTGTGCTGCGGCGAGTTGGAGAGGAGTGGGTCGGCTCTGGTGGTCGAGGGGAAGAGGTAGGTGGACGAAGGTGGCGTCGACGAGGTCGTCGGCGCGATTTCCGGCGACCTGGAGATGGTTCAGGTGTGGGGCTCGGGTCTGATGGGGGTCCGGCGAGGAGAGGAGTGGGTGACGGCGAGGTCTCGACGAGGAGGGTGAAAGGGGGGTCGTGGGAGGCCTCGACGGTCGGAGTCGACGTCGACGGCGAGGTCGCGAGGGATGGAGGCGTGGCCGGGGTTGCGTGCAGGTGCGGGAGAGAGGAGGAAGGAGGGAGGAGGAAGGCGCGGTTGACGCGGAGGCGTCGCAGGCGGCGACGGCGAGGTCGCGGTGGCGACGGTGGTGAGGTCGCGGGGCTAGGTTAGGGTTCTCGTGTGGGTTTCGATGGGAGGCGGCTGCATGAGCACGAGCGAGAGTTTAAATATAGGGGAAGAGAGAGAGAGTTGTTGAGAGAGAGAGAGAAAGATAAATATTTGATAGAGAGAGGGAGAGATACAGAACGAGAGGGGAGAGAGAGATAGAGAGAGATTGAGGGAAGAGAGAGATAGAGATGAGGAAAAGGGACGTGGGGCCCACGAGCTCAAAAGGAGCTCGTGATTGGCTGAGTGAAAATCAAAAGGAAATTTATGAAGGATTTTAGGGGGATAGCAGTTAGGAAAAGATTAGAATGTATTTATATATATTCGATATTAAAATTAAATGGGCCCCTTTTTGGCGCGAAATGAAACATTTCCAAATCGCGCCCGGGTTGCGCCCAAATGATCCAAATTCAAATTATAATATTTTAAGCGGGTTCCAAATTTTGAAAAGAGCTGTTTAATGATTAAAATGCATGCCCCCAAGTCGGACACTTGCACGCGCGCGTAGTCGCCCAAACTTGTCCGTTTAGCCAAACGGAACGGAATCTCGACACGCGGACGCTACCACGCGACTAGTGGCGACGAGTAGGCCAACATGGACATCTTAAATTTCATTTTAGGAGTTAAAATTTGTTATGTGCCAAAAAGACTTAACCGGGTAGAATTTAGCAATAAACACCAGGAAATCAGGAAAATTGGAAATGAGCAAACCACAACCCTCAACTAGTAATATGAATAGTACTATTGGGCTCGGGTGTTACACTCTCTCTTTCATTTCTATCACCGCCCTATCTTCCCTGACCTCTACACCATTACCATCACCCAACAGCCACCACCGGCGAGCTCCTCGACCTCGTGACCACTTCATTTCTCCATCCTCCATCAACAACCGAGACCTCCTCCTTCATCGGCTTACACCCGAGATCCCCTTACTGCCCTAACTCGACCGCCGGCGACCCCTCGCCAACACCATTACATCCTCGTCAAATACCATGCCACCAACACACCATCACCCACCGAGCTCTTCTTCTCACCCCTTGTTGTTTCCATAGCTGCTCATCACTGTTGCCGCGTTGTGCCATGTCGATGCGGCTGTCGCCTCTATTTACTGCCGTGGCCACCGCCGCTGTAGTGCCATCTTCGCTGCTAACCATCGCCAACACTCATCATCCCATCCCTAAACCCAAGCATCGTCGTGCCTCCGCTGTGCTAGGCCCTCGTGCATACCTCGTGCCTGCCTCCATGCCCTAACTGCACCACCGTCGTGCCCAGCCTCGTGTCGCCCGCGTACCCAGACGTGTCGTGGCTCGTATCATGCCGTGCCACACTCGCATCAGGCACCGAGCCAAGACCATGCACATTACCGTATCACGCCCGCGTCCCCACCACGTCCAGTACCAGGTGTCACAACCCAGAATTTAGCTCATGTCCGGCACTTAAATCACGCAACGTTTAAAGGCGTAACGTAATTCAAGTAAGCCGAAACCCAGAAATCTAAACCTTTTTGTCATACGAAAAATAGTGGAGGTGCTGTTTTGAAATAAGGTATAATGAAATCAATTTTTTCTTTAAATACATAGATAATATATAAGAAAATACAAGTGGATTATACTATGGTTGAAAACATTTTCCGTCTTTTTAAAAATTTGGGCAGCACCTCCCTTATATATTTTGATCCAAAACCACATACAAACAATATATATAGGCATCCCCAAGCGGGAGTTAGCTCTTCGCCAAACGGCGGAATCACAACCACGAAATAAAGCGGTAAACATATATACGACACCCAACGGTGAAGATTAACACAGAATGAATAAATGAATAAAGCAAGACATCAACAACACACAAGAACAAACATACACCCATCGCTCTGAGTCTCGCTAAACAAGTCTGACTAGGTCTATCAATATACAAAGTCTAGTTTCTGATTGATAGAATTTATCTAGATACAATAGAACTAAAAATACAAGAGTGGGCACGATCCAATGTGTCTCACCTACCATAGCAAGACACCCTGAATGCAAGCTGTGTGCCAACGATACCACTACTGATCCAAGCGGTCAAACCTGCAAGAAAACTGTGGCACAACGGGGGTGAGTTGCCAACTCGTGAGTAGAAAACATCAGCAGGTAGAAATTGAATAAAACAACGATTCCTAGATCATACTATATTATAAAGGTAATACTATGATATCTAGGGTGACTATATGTGCATATATATCAACAGTAGAGTAGATGCCAATAACCGTATAAAAACAATCATCTGAATCAAATGCTTGTATGTATGAGGAAAATCAATCAACAAGTATCCATCAACAACACATCAACATTATAGAACCTGAGTATCCAATACCGATACTCGAAACATCATGAAACCCGTGTCCAGCATCGACACGTAAATCCTCATATCTCAGGCGCCACATCCTCTGATCGGCCCTCTTATCTATCTCACGACTCCAGCCAGTATCCTCCGGACAACAGCCGGGTCTAACCTATCACCGGTAGGTAGTACACCCCCTGCCAGGATCATCGTCTACATCTCGAGCTTCTTGCCCCGGGGTACCTTACCGGGTCCACCATGCACCCGCAGAAGGATCATCCAACTCCTCGAATCAGGTCTCGAAAACAAGCTCAGAATCGAGAAAACTCATGGTGGAAGTCTCGAAATCACATCACGAGAAACCGTGTTTTTTAAAACAATACATAATTTCCTTTGAAATATAACTGCGGTTCTCAAATCCAGAGATCTCATGAAAACAGCATCTCAAAGCATATAACCATAAAGTACGATGTATGCAACATAGAATAATAATATGAGCATATCAAGTATATCATGCAAGCATGTCAAGTGATAGTACCGAACAATGAAAGTACTTTTACGGTTAAGATTAATCTTATGATATGGCAGTTCTACTGTGCAAGTGGCATGGCAATTACCGTTGATGAATGTGTGAGCCGGCAAATCTGTATAAGTGTAACATGCGCATCATCGATAATTATGCAGGTGTACTAGCAGACGATATCATAAAGCGGTAAATACCGGAAATATAACACGTATATCACAAGGGATAAACCAACATAAACATGAACTAATAAAGGTATACAACTACACATGAACCATACGATCAGTTTCAAAGATACGAATCTTTGTTTGAAAGTGGGGGCTACGGTGTTTTTGAGGAAAAGACACCATTTGAAAATCCGTAGCTTCCCATGAGGTTTCTATATAAAAGTGCATACGATTCGTCGGTTTTGGAAGTAAGTATGGTTCAGGTGACACTTTTACGTCAACGGCCCAGCCTCATAGTATCCGATATGGCAAATATCCCCGAATATCATCCTCAAATCACGAGTGCGGATCATTCATCCGGTATAACTCATCGCGTACAGTAATCCATCGTACGGTGGCATCAAACAGAATAAGGATCCTATCGTCCTATTCATCAATAAGGGTACGGACCTATGGTCTCGTACGTCATATCTTATCGATCTCATAACACCTCAATATCGATCTCATATCATATCACTATAATTCTCATACTTGTCCTCTTTCAATACATATTCATCACGATTCACATCCATATATATATATATATATATATATATATATATATATATATATATATATATATATATATATAAGGCCAATCTCATGTCATCGCTATATTAATCTCACTATATATCTTGGCACATGTCTATGTGCATCTATACCGTCTCACATCCTCGTATCAATCGTATCCGCTCGTATCATCTTATATCATCACATTGCTATCTCAATTCTCGTCATCTTACATTAGTCATAAGATCTCATATTAACTCTTTTAACCATATCCATAAGTTTCTAACATGGTTTCTCCGACTATATTTTATATATCGGTTTCCATTTTATAATTGCGGGGGTGCTATACGCCATCCACCCGACTTCCTCTGTAGATATAAATCTACTCACCTGTAATACTCCTTGCTTAGCTGAGGTCAATGTGCTTCGTCGTATCGGAGTCCACGCGAAGGTACTTACAATCAAAACACATCGAAAAGCTATTAAAACCAAGTCCGAAAATCGATACGGCACACGAATTGCTTATAGGTTAGAACCTATAGCTTACGCATGCAAAAACAATCAAATAACTCTTGTCGTTGACGTACAAACGTCCAACGACCAAATCACATCAAGATATTCATAAATCCCAGTTTCAAATATCGAAAAACATAGCTATAACCAACTCAAAATGCTCCCAGATTTGTGCTCAGGTATATAGGGACAAATCTAACAATACAAGGGCTAGGTAATAAGGTGTGTGAGCTACAGACCAAGCCCTAACACCAGAAGCCAAAACTTGGCCGGCCAAGTTGCTACATTAATCGTCCCCGCCGGCCCCACCTTGGAGTTTTGGTCTCGTTCTTGTGTGGTGGTCTTCTAGTAGTCTAACTAAGTCAATGTAGTTGTTTGTTTTTCTTATAAACATTCCAAGTTGCTCCAGATTTCATTTTGAGCATCAAAAATCAATGAAAACCGACACGGGCAAATTCTGGGTTCGTGTGCAGGGGTTTCTAGTCTCTGGTCTAGGTCCGCAGACATCGCTAAGGTCATGCAACATACACTACACCTCAATTATACACTCAAAATTCCAAGAGTCCCCTAACCCTCATCTAGAAAAATTCTAATATTGCCAATCTAAACAAGTTTAACCCTAAACTACACTAAGATGCTAGAAAATCTAAAAACTAAACTAAAGACATAGGATTTATCTCATTTGGCAACTCAAGAAATTTCTTGAGTTTCCCAAAGTCTTCAAAATCTCCACTTGATCACACCATGGTCTTTGTGAGGAGCTTGTGCATATATTTTGTAAAGAGGATATAAGGTTTTGGCTAAGATTTGAGATGGTCTGTGGGTAGTAGTAAGGTGGAGGAAGAGAAGGATGAAGATGATGAAGGAATAAAGGAAAGAATGCAAATGAAGAAGAAGGAATGATGGTGGGGGATGCCATGGTCAATATGACCTCTCTCTCTCTCTCACTCTCTCTCTCTCTCTCTCACTCTCATGCCCATACCTTTGTCTCTAAATATCTCTCATATCCTTTCTTTTTCTTTTTCTTTTCAAAAACAAAACAAACCCATTAATATGCAAATGACGCATGGTTCATAAAAATGCAACAAGTGTTTGTAACATGTTACGGTGCATGTCATTCACATAAACCGGATTAATGTATAATTAGTGAAATAATAATCGAGTTTAGTATTAAACTCATATACAAATAATTGTATAAATATTTATAAAATATCCAAATCGCATAAATTCTTTCAAAAACAATAATTCATATTAATTTTCCAAATAGTGGTATATACTTATACCATTTTACGAAAAACCCCTATTCGCAAATCGAATAGTTTTCGCAAAATATATTATTTTATTATTTAAATTCCAAAAATAATATTTTATATTTCTGAAATATTACACCGGGTCACCGTGCATCGCGCATGCGCCACGCTCCATGTCCAATATCGCGTCGTCTCGTATGTCGAGACGAATCCTGCACGTGGTGTCGCTTATATATCAGCGACTGAAGGCAAGTGAAATCTCACTTGCTTTAAAATACTATGGACTTAGATCTATAAATTCATATTAGCATTATACTAATTCATTTATTGCGAATCCATGTTACGTAATATACTATCACATATATTTTGTATGCCATGATCGCATTAAACCTAAAGCGTGAGTTTTGAGCACAAATGGATCTGAAGACGTCATGTTAATATCGCGTAGAAGTTGTAAATTTTAGATATCGTTTTCACGGGTTAGGTAAAACCAAAGTCATTTCGATAATTCTCGATATTGTGTTGTTGGTTCGAGATAGAGAACTGAACTTAAACCCCGTCGATCATGCTCAAACCTTTTATCCATATTCCCTTTTGCTGCTTATAAATGTTCCATAGAAGACTGAACTCTAAATGACGAAGTATCGCACGTGTAATGACGCCCCAAAGAGGCGACGTCAATTCTATTTTTACTGTACATATCGAGATGTCAAATTTAATATAAAATTAGATACATGTTAGAATGTAATATTCTATGGCTCATATCGAATCCGACTAGATAATCTAGAACCTATATAGTTTATTTTTCGATACTGATAGATCACAGCAACGAGAACTGACTGGGAATGCGGCTCTGGACTGCATTCCAGAGCAGCATTCCACGATGATGCCTGAACTTATATGAATGTGTAGCACTGTACGAAGATGGAATTATGCGTAACACCATACCATTGTAAAGATAATCCTATTAGATAACTATTGGTTTTGGTTCCATTTAATTTTATTACCGTTTGATATTTTAATTGCAATTTAAACTGTTGAAGTGTACCGCAGTCTCAAGCAGGGACAGAACGTATTCCCTGACCTTGAAAAGAATGTATCTCCTAGTACACAGCGGGTATTGTCGATCCGTCTGGTGCGTTGTAAAACTAATTAAAATATTTAAATTTCACTCAACTGTGAATTTGCCTAATTATGATCCCAACATGGTGAAAAGTGTGTTGCGAATTGGACTTTCAGTTCGGGAACTGAAATTTCAACGATGAAAACTTAAAATGAAACGATCGCATCTCGCAAACCTGAAACCCGTTTGATATGGAACCAATTTTGTTAGATCGCTGTTGGAGTTTACTTTTCCTCTTATATAGAATTTTGTTTAAATATGTCACGACCCAAAGTTTGGATGTGACCGGCATTTAGATTGTATAATATCTCAAGATATTTACACAACCCGAGTAAGCCAAAAACCAAGATCAAAAACCCTTTTTGCGGAATTTTAGGAAAAATTTAATCTGTTTAAGTAAAAATCATAGATTTTAAGTATTTAAAATCTTAACAGTAATTTTCTATTGTAGTTATAATAAAAACAGTTATAAAGTATTTAATTTGGTTGCATCCCTAGTTGGGAACAACGATACTAACAGTGGAAATCAATACATACTCATAATATGACATCAAAGAAGATTCTCAGACATAATTATAAGAAATATCATTTAATACAACTAAATGATCTCATCTGTCGAAATAATATACATATAACCATATATCGTTCTAAGTCATTAAACAGGGTCTGATGGAGATATTCTAGATTCATATATAATACCAAAAGAGAAGGTTACTACATATGTAACCCACCTATCAAAAGATGCGATAAAAGCTAAAAAGTGGATCTGCACTGCTGCTAACCGTCCGCTCTACCCCTGCATGGAACTGTGGCACAACGGGGGTGAGTTGCCAACTCGGTGAATAAAACTAACATATAACGGTTGATAATGTAAATATGACGAACTATATCTAACTGCGATGAGGATAATTATGATGTATGATAATATGTGTACAACATGAATCCGTACTACTAATCACATAACCAAAACAGAAATCTCATTATTTATTTCCAAATAAAATTCATCTTTCCGTGTCCATCATCGACACAAATCTTCCATTCTCTCAGGCATCATTTCTCGAATGATCCTGTAATCAATAACATCGGTTGATATCATCTAGACATCCGCCGTGTTTCACAACTATCTCCGGTATCGAGTATCCTCGTTAGGCTCCCCGCCTATCATGCGGCTATCCTATCTTTCGGTCTCGACCGGGTCCACCATGTATCCAACTGTATCCCTACCGACTCAGTCTGGATAAAACTGTAAATCCGTAACCGTATACCCACCGACTCGGTCTGGAATAAAACCAAATCATAAAAATATCTCATGGTGGACATGTCATATCAATCATGAAAAATCACGGGATTTATGTAATAGTATAGGAAAGCTCAAAACTATAAATCCTCAATAATATAATTTTCTCGTATATCAACTTCGAACATTTAAATATGAAACATGATATCATTTATGCAAAGTACTACTGTTAATAATGTTTTAAGTATGATAGATTCATAGTTAACAGGATAATTACTAAGTATAAAAGTGACATGTTAATATCGACGAGGTGTAGTGTAACATGTAAAAATGTGCACGTGCGGCATAACTCGTCGATAATTGTGCAGTGTTCTAACAACTATTAATATGGTGATGTATAGGTATATATGAATGCATGTTATTAACTTCGCATATCAAGTCAATCTTTCAACTTAACAAAATACGGGCGTATCACGCCATCTTTACACAATCCCCCGGTAGATATTTAGTCTACTCACCGGAAATACGTCGTAACTACTCAGGAATCGCCAATCCTTTTCCTTTCCGTGCGGCCTCCGAAGTCCTCGCACACAAATCTAACATTTAATTAACTTGTATAAGAAAACGGCTACATTCCGATACGGCAAAATTCAAGAAAACATAAGTTGTACGTGCTAATTACACTACGTACGACTATTGCAAACAATCTAACACTTAACCTCACTGAAATTTAAACCAACGCTGTATCGCGACAGAAAAACAAAACGCGTTACGTTTTACCGTGTCGTATTTAAAAACTTTGATCACTTTTACGATATTAGTCCCCAGATTCCATATACAGTTAAATTAACTTGATTAAACAATACCAAAATAACCCAACATTTATACAGAGACCTACCCCAAACCCAAATCACCATACCTCCCTACAAATCGGCGACGCCGGATTTCGCCTATTGGTCGCCGGCCAAATTCCGAGCCCTTGGGTTCGTACTCCTATGGTTTGTTCTAGGTCCAACATGCAACATTTTGGCACTGTTTGGTTAAGTTTATTTTTATCTAAACTATAGCAGATTACAGCAGAGCTTAGTTTTTCCTAAATACGATATTATAGACCTTTGATTTCAAACTTTAAACCAATTCCAGAATTAATTCTACTGAGTTAGGAATTTTTACCAATTGAGGATGATTGAAAAGCTCCCTCCAAGACACTAAAACCCTTAGCTTCTAGCTCTTAGTTTGATGGTGAGGAAATCCCTAGACTTAGCTCTCTTCTTCTCCTTTCTCTTGTTTTTCCTTGTTTTCTTTAGTTTTCTTTTTCTTTCTTTTAAATTTTTAGATTGTAAATTAGTTAAATGATCTGAACATAACATATATATGAGAAGAGGGAAGGGTGAGGTGTAGGAAGAGGTGTCACCAAGTAAGATGTGGTTGTTTCATGCAAGGAGGAGGTATGGGGTGTGTGTTGTGCATGAGAGTGGGAGGTGTCAATACATTATCTCTTCCAATTTGTTTTAATTTGTAATTAAATTCTGAGCTAAAACATTTCCTACCCATTTTCCACTTACACCCTCACAAATCCAAATTTGCATAATTTTCCTAAATTTTCCAAAAAGACCCTTCACTACCTATGTTATTATATAAACACCATTTTATTAAAATGAAGCTAAATTTATCACTAAAACCCTTGTAATTAATTAATGTTACATACTAAAATTTTAATTTAATCTATTTTACATACTACTTATGAAAATGTCTTATTTGGTTTTAATAACTTTTTTAATTTAACATTTTATTATTTAATTAATTAATTTTATTTATTTCTAAATTTCAGAATGTTACAAAATACTATCGTGTAGATTAATATATTTTTCTGAAATCATAAGGTGCAGTGTGTTTCATATCGTATGTGACTTGCTATGCTGCATCATTCTTTTATTTTACCCGAACATGATACATTTAGTGATAGTGAACGTTCATAGTGATTTTTAGCGAACTTTGCATTGTCGAATGTGAGTGGTATTGGATTAGTTGTATCAAGCACGCCAGTGATAAGTGATTGATTAGTGAAAGTGAACAGTGCAGTGGAAATGAGTAAGACCGTGAATTGGCGCGTGCTTGTATATAATTAATTCTATACTTATAGTTATTGAGACCTGGGGAATGGGAAAATAAAGGTGGAATTGAACTCGTATTTAGCGAGGTATAGTGATTTAGATGATGATCATTCGATATTAGTGATACACACACACATTAAGTCGTGGGCCTAGCGGCACGGCTGTAGGGTTATGTCCCAGGCAACAGTGGAAAGTAGTCTCGGGAATGCACGAGACCCTTGTTAAACACGAGCATCCTATTCACCAATTGATTTCATTGACTTAGTGACTGATAAGTAGTGACATACACATTACCTAGTTTGCTGACATGATACATATATCGCACTGTTCATATTCACTTGATATTCATTATTCTCATGCTACTGTATTCGGCCGTACATTTCACGATTAACAACATTGTACACACACTATATATTTATTGATATATGTGTCGTCTTGACGACCTGAGTGTGCATGCTCAGAGGACGAGGTAGACCCAACTAAGGAGCAGGACCTGCCATTCGAAATCGCGGAGGTTTAGAGCGCGACATCAGCACTATCGCCACAAGAACACAGTTATTTTTTGGTTAGTTATTTCTGTAGGGTTCCTATGAATGACAACAAGGTTTCGAGAGGTATCGTCCATGCCATTTTCAAAAATTTGTCGTTTTAAAGAACCCTAAACTAGAATCATTAACTAGAGATTTAGACAAAACTAAATGTAAACTACTTTACATCTAAAGAGAACAAGAATACAACCTTTGTAGACAGTCCTTCTCTTCACTTGCTCCGTGTAGTAGTCCCGCGACTCCACAAGGCTTCTCTTGAGACTTTGAACGATCCTCCTTCATTGTCTTCGCGCCAAAGACGATCCACCCGAAGTTCCTCCAATTCAAGCTAGCTATTACACTAAACACTTTAGCGTAAGAAACACGTTACACTTGATCGCTAGTCAAGTGTAGGGTGATGAAGTAGAGGATGTAAAGAGCTCACAAGTTTGTGTTCAAGCTTCATGATTCACATCACATGTGAGGGTTGAAGCTTGAACCATGACAAGAGAAGGAAGAAGAAGCTAGAGAACAACCATGGGAGAAACTTAACAAAAATGGCTAAGTGTTGAGAATGAGCAAGAATGAATGGCAAAATTTGACCCCTCACTCATTCAAGCATGGAATTATGCAATATAAAATTGCAACCATGCTTGACTAGTGAGTCAAGAAGAATAAACAATAGAAAATCCCATGCTTGCAACCATGCTTCCACTTTACACCTCATTTCTATTTTCACAAAATAGAAATTTAAATACCATGATTCATTATTATTATTATTATTATTATTATTATATATATATATATATCATATATCATATATAGAGTATAATATATATATATAAAGAAGAAGAATTAGTGAGCTAATGATATTAGTTAAGATATAATTATATCACATATAATATATATCACATTATTAAATCAACACTTGATTTAATAATCCGGTTATATTACATATGACTGGTTAATATCATTTATCTGTATATCACATTATCGAATCAACACTTGATTCGACAATCTGGTTATATCACATATAACCGCACCGATGACAGATGACTGCCAGATTACAATACGGTATCACATACTTGTATTTAATCAGGCCCACACACATATCACATATGTGTCTTACTTCGTTTCGCTTGAACCAGGGAACTTCTGTGTGGGACTCTAAAGACTCGTCAATACGCCCGTAGTAGGTGATGATCATATCAGTCACCTACAAGCCGTCAGTGGTACTAGCTGGACATAACGGCTTCCCGAGTATTGAGTGATATGAAGATCAACAAGAAAGCCTGTCCACAGTCTCCATGAAGCCTATCAGTAACACTACCGTACAGTCCGGTCTCTTCGTCTGATATGTCGCATATCATGTCTAGGGATGGAAATCGTCAGGCCCCAGTAACGTGATAAGTCATGCCGATGTCTGGACTATAACGGTTCGAGAAACTACTGATAACACTTATCAGTAAATCTCGGCAGCAGCCCTGGCCAGGGACTTCCAGTTATAGCCAATCGAGTATAGCGCAACATCAACCCCCAATACCGGGAGAGACAAAACCTATCCTATCGCTCATTGCCTCCATACGACTCGGGACTGTACCCAAAATCCACCTGTTTGCACGTCTCCTTTGAGCGTGGTAGGGAAGAAAACAAAGCGCAGTGGGAGCCGCACAAGACTTATGACGATTTTGGGTCTACAGACTAACATGTACCAGTGTCACCAGAGGACTGCTATCTGACGATAGGTATACTACCACATAGGAGTCCTCGGTGAGTCCTGTTCAGTGTACCCAGTCTCCACTGAGCACCCGTATACCATCTTTGATGTTAAACACCAATGGATGTGGGATCATCCATCGCCCATCATATAGGTCAAGAAGCGCATACGCTAGTCTACTCTGGAATATCGATACCCTGTCTCGATATTCTCTCGACTAGGAACAATTAAAGGATGTACTTGTGAACTATCCTGGCCCCACTAGTATGATCTCCACCATAGTCCTAGTAGTCAAGTACATATCCTAAGGGCTTTATCAACATGTGAGAGCAAGACAGTATAAACACCAGTCTACATGTTAAGATAAAGATAACCAGATAGCATACTATCATGTCGAGCAAGAAAGTCATCTTTATTTATGTCCAAGCATCCACTATAATATATATCATATGTACAATAATGGCCTCTAGAGCATACATATAACTAACAATTTCTTTTATGCAAATAAATGTATCATGAACCTTGTTATTTTAATATAATAAAGTTGTGAACTGTGATTTCCTTTACTCTAGTGCTGTGTTTACTGATTACCATGTAATACTAGTAGGCGAAGTGTGACTACGGCGGGATTATTCCTTGACCGTAGGAGCATGGATGACCTACTCACCCCTCGCATTCCGTATTTTGGGAAGCGGGGCATGACAGTGGTGGTCGGGTTCGATCAGCGATGTCGGCGAGGGAGTTGGAGGTGGGTTCTCGGTACGGTATCGGGCTTGGGTAAGGCCCCGGGAACAGAGGAGGGAGGTGGCGACGGTGGTGGTGATGAGGAGGTGAGGGAGAAAAGGTAGTGATGGCAACAAGGTGGAGACGGCACTGGTTAAGGTTTGGATGCGAGAGAGAGAGAGCGAGAGGAGAGAGATGGAGACGGGGAAAGGAGAGAGAGAGTGTGTGTTTTTATAAAAGTTAAATTTATTAATATATATATATATATATATATAAACAGTTATATATATTATAGGTACAGGAATATTAAGTAATATTATATATATATATATATTGTAGGATTTTTTTACAGATAATACCATATCACTCCAAATATTACCCGTATCCATTCAAAAATATAGTTTTTAAATATAAAGAGCATACGTAAGAATTTTAACCATAATGCAACTATCTATAATTAAATACATATACCCCCAATAAAATCTACATAAGTATACGTAAAGATTTCTAATTAGTTGGCTGTCTATAACTGAGGATATGAACATGATATATAGGCGCAACAACCCGATATAGGGTAATTTGCCATGCAAGGCTAGATAGCGAAAGGATATTATTTGTTTATATCATGTATTATAAAGAGATATGTGGTGCTTAAAATATTATATATATATATATATATAGTACTTGATTCATATGGATGCACTGTACTAGCAAATCTTGCATCATGTCGGGTTTTTAATTATGTGGGTCGGGTCGGATAATGACCATAGCTAATAATTGAATCATTCGCAACCCACTCGCAAAAGAATAAAAGAGTTTTAAAGTAAGATTTAAAATACCAAATTATATTGTATAATCGTACTAGGGTGTTACATGTCCAATGATAGTGTATTCATGATACTCTTGACTTGACTATACATGACTTGTTACCTGAATTGTACCATAATATCTAGTACCTGATATTGCCTATTACTACTTGACTCGACTTGCATCGATATTTGTATTATGGTCACAGTGGACATCTGAATTATAGCCAAAAGGATATCTGTATTATGGTCAAGAGAACATTTGTATGTTGACGTGTATGTATCTGACTTATGACATCATTCATTTGTATATAGGATGTATGTATCTGATTTATGGCATCATTCATCTATACATTGAGGATAGTATTGTCCTACTACATTCTTGAGGACGGTTTTGTCCTAATACGTGAGGAGGTTTATCCTAATATGCGGGGAGGTTAATGCTAATATAAGAGGAGGTATATCCTAATATATTGAGAACGATATTTGTTTTGAAATAATGAGATCATCATTATTCATCTAATACATTGACCCTAACTTCTACATGACATGATTGCTTTACTTCTTATTACTTGTTTTTTGCTAATGTTATATTATGCTTACATGACATGATAGACTTATTGCATAATATTTGTTATTTCACATTCCTTGCCTATTATATTCCATGTTATTACTGCTACTATTATTATATTTCATTTTCGGTCTTTATCCTTATAACTTTATCTATGACGCTCTGACGTTTGGGTTTTGCATGGCCAGATCTTTTAACTTTAACACCGCAGGATCAGGATTTCTTCGAGAACCTTGCCGAGCAGCGAGGAGCTTCGTGTTTATCTAGCTATTTATGTTTTAGTTTTATTTCCTGTATTAAACTAGTTGTTGAACTCTTTTTGTGATCTCATAAGGGCCAAGTCTTGTTTATCGTTTCTTATTTATATTTGGATTTTTGACACTAGATCTTATTTATGATTTCCGCTATTGACTCATGATTATCGTTATCGTTATTATAGAAAATCTTGGACATGTGCTAGTTAGATATTTTATATTGTTTCTTGATTATTGCGTGACAGCCGTAATGTGAATATGGAAGGATGATTCCTTTCCGTAGATAGCATGATCGGCCGAGTTACGTCCCGAAATTTTTTTGTATAGTAAGAAGCGAGGTGTGACATTCTCTTTTTGGTTTCTTCCATTACTCCGTTAGAAGACTAACAATGGGTATCGGGTTAGGGTTTAAAACCCTCCTAGCCCCTCTTCTCCCAAAATTTCCAATCTTTTCCCTAAATTGGTTTTATGGTTAGGTTTTTTATTAAGCCTCTCTCAAATTAGTCATGGAAACCCGCTCGTCTTTCTCAACTTTCTCCAATAATGAGCTTGTAGAGTGTCGTTGTCTCTTTAATTGCAGGTTTCAAGTTAGTGGGCAATCTCATTCAAAAGGAGAGCGATTCTTTAGTTTTCTTAAATCCGTATTTTCAACCAAACGAGAATGTAGATTCTTTTTGTAGAAGAAATACCTATCTAAATATCGAAAAGGTAAAAGAGCAACTCAAGCTCAAACTCCAATTTACTAACAGGATGTTAACATTGGATGAAAAACCAGCGAGATTTTTTTAGTGCAACTTAAATATATGGGGGTCTTTTAAATAAATACGAAGGGTCCATGGTGGTACAACCACCCCGGGACTTCTTTGCAAGTAGCTCGACCTCTCCCCAAACTAAGCCCATTGAGATCCATACGCTTCAGGAGGCAACCCCCAAATCCAATCTCAGCCATTCATCAACGCCCGCGACAGATCAACGGAAGACAACATCTGAAGGAGATCAAGACCTCCATCAGTTGGGGCCGTCTGTAGGAACATCGAAAATTCCACTCAACGAAAGGTGATCTTCCGATCTTGAATTTATGGCGAGTGATCACCGCGACGATCCAAGCACTAGTCGCCGCCTCCCTCACAACGGGGACACGGACGGATCACCTCCTCCCCCGAACGCCGTTCACGCCTTGTCTGCACGGATCGACAGGCTCGTGTCCAACGTAGATGCCCTCGTCCGTGTCCAGACTACTGGGCAAGCCATACAGGTCGCCGTTCCTCCACCTTGGGAACGGAACCTCCATAGAGGGGGAGAAGACACTGGCCACGCTGGCACGACCGAGCAGCGCCTCGCTATTTTCGGCAACCACAGATCCCCCATGGCGACCAATTCGATGACCCGTTGGGCACCTCACAGCTCCTCGCCGAGGTCTCGTGAAAGAGCACCTCGCCCTGAGGCCCATCGAGCTCCTGTCCCTCCTGAGGAGGTGTCGGTCGGCTCGCCTACTCCCAGGCATGGTCGGCGCCCTCTCCCTCGACAGGGTCGCGCGGACGGGACTCACCACGGTAGCTCGAGGATGACCTCACCAGGGAACCTAAGGAACCTCATAGAATGGAACCGGAACCACGGCCAGGTGCAGGAACCACCAGCAAGAGGGGCCATCACTCCGAGTATGCCGAATCCTCGGGATACCATGACCGACTCAATGGCCTTGAAAAGAAGATCGAGGGTATACATCGGGAGGGTCGCCCTTCAAGCGAGGAGGCTAGATATGTCGCCTACTCGCTCACGAAGCCCTTCACCGAAGAGCTACTTTCTATCCACGTCTCCTCCAGGAACAAGCCTCCAAAGGTGTCCCTCTTCGACGGAAAGTCCGACCCGAAAGACCACTTGGACGTATTCACAGTGGGGATGATCTTCTAGGATAACTCTGACGCCGTCCAATACCAAGCGTTCCCTGCCACTCTCATCCGTGTTGGATGAAATTGGTTCCAAGGACTCACGCCACGCTCCATCTCTACCTTCGATGAGCTGGCCGCTCAATTCCTCGGCCATTTCGTCGGGAACAGATGGCAGAAGCAGACCGTCGACCACCTCTTCATTATAAAGAGCGGGGACAAAGAATCTTTCAAATGATACGTCACCCGCTTCTACAACGATCTTCTTGAAGTCCCGGAGCACCGGGACAAGACGGTCATCACGGCCCTTAGGCCGGGTCTTAGGCACAAGGAGTAGCTTCGCTCCTTTGCATTAGCGCAACCTAAGACCATGGCCAAGATAAAATCCTGGACCGAACGAGAGATCCAGCTCGAGTCCGAGGTGAACGCGAACCTACCCCTGACCGACCAGGCCGATCAAAAGAAGAGAGCCAGAGAAGAGAAAAAGAAGATTGACCGGCCAAAGCCATACTCCTCGAAGTTCCAGGAGTATACCCCACTCAGCATCTCCCAGATAGAGCTGTTGGAGGAAGCGAAGGGCGAGGGATTCTTCAAACTCCCCCCGGTTAACAATAGGGCGGCCAAACGGACATGGAGCCCCTACTGCACCATCCACAGGTCGCAGGGACACCCCACCGAGAACTGCAAACAGCTCCGAGACTACATCAAGGAGTTAATTCTCTCGGAGCACCTGGCAAAATACTTGAGGGAAAAGTAACAAGCAGACCGAGAGCAAGAGCAACGTCCCCCTCCCGGCGAGTTGACGATCGACCAAATCATGGTCGTATCAGCAGGGGGTGTGCCCGGAGCCGGTGATATTCGACCCCCCTGCCAGTCGAAGGGACAAGCAGCCAGCTCATGAAGAGGACCAAAGCAGCCGAGCCCATCGCCTTTACCGACGAGGATCTCAACGGGATATCCTTGCCTCACAACGACCCCCTGGTGATCACATCACGGGTCCACCTCTATGAGGTTCAAAGGATACTATTTGACTCAGGAAGCTCGGCAGACATCCTCTTCTACGACTGCTTCCTACGTATGGGGATTAGCCCGTCGGACCTAAGGCCGACTGCCCACATCCTGTCAGGGTTTAATAACCACTTTATCCCGGCAGAAGGAGTGGTCACCCTCCTACTTAACATCGGGGAAGCAGGCCGTACACATACCGTGCATGTGGAGTTCATCGTCGCCAGAATTCCATCGGCCTACAATATCCTCCTGGGCCGCCTGACGCTAAACTCCCTCCGGGCCTAAATATTGACCTACCACCTCACGATCAAGTTTCCACTCGACCAAGGCAAAATATGCCGGGCCTACGGGAACTAGCAAATCGCAAAAATTTGCTTCACAGCGACATCTATGCCCGAGGAGCGAAACGATGACTTTAAAGGAACGGAGGATTTCAGGGGGTCCTTGGATACTCGGGACGAGCAAAAAGAAATCCGAGGAGCCCCGGTGGAGCTGCTAACGGAGGTTTCCTTCGTCGAAGGGGACAACGAACGAACCGTCTAAATCGGGTCACACTTAACAGGGGCCCGGTGTTAACACCATAATATTGTATTATTATATTCCCCATTCTTATTCTTTTTATAAATAAACAGGTACTTTTGACGCATGTCTGCTACATGTTACGGGTTACAGGTTCTTAGACAGAAAACAGTGAAAACGATGAAAAGACGATGCAAAAGTGGATTTTGACCAACAAACAGAAGGATCTTGATTAAGCCTACATCAAAGATAAAGTTCACAATGTACAAGGCAACGCAAGGTCCAAAATTACAAAGCGAACGGTTAAAAATCCATTGCAAATTGTTCACTGAAGATCTGGAACTAATATAGAAGCCCAATTGATAAAAGAACCAAAGAACCAGAAGCCCAAAAAGACCCAGAACAAAACCCTAAAGTTTCAGCACCCAATCTTGTCAAAGGGCCGTGGAACCGCGGTCCAAGCCTGCCATTGCCGCGGTTCCGCGGCCAGAAGAAGCCCTTACTCATAGAATTTTTTACCAAAATGTTTAGCGGCGCTGAAAAGTTGACCTAGGGCTATTTTTGTAAATTTAGACATGCGGATCAAATTGTAACCCTAGGGTTTCCTATTCTCTATAAATAGGAACTCTAAAGATTGTAAACCTTATGCCTCCTTTTAATAATAAATTCCAGAATTCTTTATGGAGAGCAACGGTGCCTCTCTTCAATTCAGAAATTCAGATCTGACAACCCTGCGTTGATGATTGGAGAAATGCATCTGTAAGTAGATTTAATTCCTTGCTCTAGTTTAGATTTCAATTCTTTGCCCTAGGTAGATTTAATTTCTTGCCGTAGATAAACTGTTTAGAGTTAGCTTTGGGGAAGGATTTTGAGAGATGAGATCTCTCATCCCTTTCTTACCCATAATATATTTTCAATAGGACTCCATGCATACACGCACACACCGCGCCCTACGGCACCCTATCCCTCGAGGTAGCGGTGATACCATAGTATAAAAGCCCGGTTGCGCGCGTTTTCCATGGAGGTTAGGGTAAGGATCTCTAAAGGAAGGACAAGAACCTAGAGGAAGGAACACCTTCCCGAATGGATCTAATCCCCTTTATTGATAATTACCATAACTCCTCATAGATCTTCATTCGGGTATAGAAAGCGTGAGATTTACTTGCATTTCCAAACCATCCCTAAACCTAACCCTAGCAAGAATAGATCTAGATAATCGTAGATAGAATAATTAGATTTTTAGATTTAATAATCAATCCGAACACCCTTCGGAATTAACTCGTTAGCGCGACTAGAGATCACAAAATTCCTGTAGACCGACCCGTACTCACCGGCTAGCTGCAAAGCGACGCCGTTCTTGATTGCGGTAATAGATAGTTTTTGAGAAAAATCAAATGGCGCCGTTGCCGGGGATGGCGTAGAAATTTCCTTTTTGCAATTTCGGGTTAATCTTAAATTTAAAAAATCATTAAAAAATCGAAAAAATCCAAAAATCATAAAAATATATCAATTGTTATTTTTTTGGAAAGGGTACATTGTTGTTTAAATCTTGCAGGAACAATCGAGACGGATCTGGAAATATTCAGAAATCGAAACAGCAAACAAAAGATCAAAACAGAAGGATATTTCAACAATAGAGCAACTTCAAAAATTTGGTGAGCTGATCCACCCAGTATACCGCGGATCCGCCGTGCAACCTGTGCTTAGACCGCGAAAACGCGGCACTGTAGAGACGATGTCATCACAGAATTTTTTTGGGGACTCGTGCTGACTAGCCTGCCGCGATAACGCGGTAGGAACGCGTTTATACCGTGGAAAGGCGGCTGAACAGTGTCCTCTGTTCGTGGAATTTTCTCTGTAAGCCTCCTCTGTTCCTCCTCTGTAATTTTTGAAATATCTTTTCTGGAAATTCCTGCAGGATTCCGTAAGCTATAAAATATATTCCCTTCCATATAACAAATCTTGTGCAGGATTTTTGAGCCTAGTTAAATTAGAAATAGATTGCAAGTAATATTTTTCTGTTGCATATCTTTTATAAAAATCTTTTTGCAACAATTTCCAAATAAAGAGAAAACGGAAAAAGGACAAATCTTTTATAGAAACTTGCAAATTTTTTGCCGCAAATAAATCCTTGCACCACCACAAACCTTCTTTCTTTCACCCTTTCTTACAACATGGGTACCCCACATAAAAAATCACTTGCCGAACTTTGGTATCCCGAACCTAATTTTGCGTCGTACGTCAATTTGTTCAGTCAATTTAAAGACGATCCTTCCTTGCCTAAAAAATCTTTGAAAGATCAAATAGAGGCGTCTAGGAGAAACAGTTTGACTTTTTAACCCACTTTGTATCAACCGAGTCAACCTTTACCACCTCCATATGTTGATACCACTTTTTCAAGTCCTTCTGTCACTCCTAAGCTGATGTCCATTGCTGAGCATATTGCTCAATCCCGCAGCCGATCTTTCATCCCTCTCCACTCATCTAGTTCTAGGGATCCACATGATTATTCACCTTTTTATCCACATATTGACCCTACCCCTGCCCAACCACCCACTTCCTACCAGCCCTACCCGACCTTCCCACTTTCACTAGACATTAATTCTACACAGCCTGTTGGGAGTTTTGCATATCCACACGATTTCGAATGTTTTACCGAAACCCCCTCACCACCCAAGTCTAGTTTGGAAGAGTCGTTGGAGGCATATATCGCAGCAACAAACAAAATGACTAGGAATATGGAAGCGTCTGTGGCCGCCCTTATGCAACCTGCTGAACCGGTAGCTAGTTTCCCACTAGCTTAAAAATTTTCAATGTATAAGGAGGCGGTTGGACAGAGTGAGAATGTGAGAGGATTTCCAAATCAAACCTACCATTACCCAATTGAAGCCCACAACTCCGGTTTTCCATCGATTGCCCTAAATAGTTCACCAGTTCAAAATAAAAACGAGTTGTGTGATTTTGTAGTGTTTGATTTGCCAAATTGTGAAGAACCCCTTTCGAGTGAAACCACACTTAATTATTTCGATCTTTACACCTCCACTCTAGAACCTAAATCGATAAATATCCATGCTTTTGATGAGGTGTCAGAAAAAATTGATTTTCACTTGATTGAGGATATAGACGCCGTGAATATTTCGGATGATGAACCTGTCGATTTAATTGAAATTTTATGTTCAAATCATCATCCCGAGTTATTAAATGTTTCTCCCGAATCTCATATGCGTCTTGATTTTGATGATAATGGCATGGATGAGTTGAATTTTGAGGAGAATTATAAGGATAGTATTGAGGAGGGTTTTGAGGATCATATTGAGGTTGAACCATTTTTCTTTGATGTGTCGGATTTTCCAATTCATCCTCCTGAACCTTTAACTGCTAAATCACTCTCCCTCCTTTCCATCGTTCCTACCACGCTTGAAGACTGTGAGCTTGAAAATTTTTCTTTTGAATCTGACACAGTTCTCACAGACGATAACACTTACGAGCATTTCACTTTTTCGGACGATGTTGATGACTCACCGTCCGAGTTTGAGTCCTTTACATATTCAGATGGGTTAGTTGAACCATCAGACTCGGATGATTACAGTAGTTTCGAACCATTGATGGAATCTTTTAAGTTCGAGATAGTTTACTACGGTGAGAATGAGACTATCCCTAATTCACTTCCTTTCATCCTTCCTATTGTTCCGACCGTGCAAGTGACCGTTACGCTTTCATCTCCAATACCAAATTCGGCATACCCATGTTTTCTTGCGAATCTTGAGGGATTTGATCCCATTTCTCAACAGGTTGATAGGTTAGCGCAATCGCTTATAACATATCGGTCATCACATATTGCGCTAATTTATTCACTCGATTTACACCCTCAAGATCGTACTCCACTTCTTTCTCCTTTCCGCCATTCTTCTCCTTCACCGAGACCATATTCCACTCTTCTTCCCATACGGTCTCGTGTTCTTCTCATTTCTCTTCTTTCCACTCCATTCTTGCACCAACTATACCATTACCATGATAAGATTTTTGAATGGTTGGTGCTAACCTTTGGCTTGTGTAAGGCCAAGCTTAAGTTTGGGGGGAACCTTGTTGTACATGTATATATATTTTTGTTTTCTTTTTCTAAAAAAAATAAAAAAAATAAAAAAAAATTCAAAACCTTAAAAATATAAAAAAAAAAATAATTATAAATAAATAGGAGAGTGCCGGCATTTTGACCCTCTTGGTTTAGCATGACAGTGAGGACACTGTCAAGTTCAAGTTTGGGGGTATGCTCGGTACGTCTTCTTCCTTCGCATTCATTTGTACATATTTTTGCATTTGCATAATTATTTGAAAACCCATAAAAATTGAAAATTTTAAAAAATTATAAAAATTATTGTATTCAATTTTGGCTAATTGACTTGAGTTTGACAAATAGGTTAACTGGCTAGGAATAACTAGATCTTAGACTTAGTAAATTAAAAACCTTAAAAATAACCTTCCTTAAAATTTAACGGTAGAAAGTATATGTCTTTGTAGATTATTTAGAAATAGGCAAATTTTGGGTTCACTTTTTGGGCTAAGTCGAAACGAAGGAAAAGTATTGATGTTCTTATTAGAGTATAAGTTTGAAAAATAATTCCTAGCTTAAGTCTAGATTCTGAAAATGTATACCCTACAATTTGCACAATCACGCACCTTAAAACTTGGAATAGTAGAAGAGACCTTGAAATGCTCTTGTCTAAAGTCCTTAGTACGATGAAAATGAAATACAAAAATTCAAGTGTGAATAAAGAATAAAAAAAAAATGAACACTGGTTTTTGTGATTACTTAAGGCTGCAAAAAAAAATAGAAAAATATTTAGCGAGGGTGCTTCATCACCTAGTGCCTTAGACCAACTGGTTTGGGAGTCACTGCTAAAGCCTTGGGTGTTAAAAAACTAGGAATTATGCTTTAAAGTGCAAACATATCTTGTAATCGGTTGTTGGTACCTCAAGAAGTATTAACAGTCGCTTGAAGGATGTGTGAGCAAAAATTCATTTAAATTCACCAATTAATAAGTACTTTGGACAACGGACAAGAGTATGATTGCTTGATTTGAATTTCCAAGTGTAGGGGTGATCTATACACACACGTAGGGGTATGTGATTGGAGTTTAGATGAGAGAAATGAGTGAAGAATAGAACTTGTATCTTTAGTAGAGTTGATAGAAATTCCTAAGTGGAGATGGAACCCTAGAAGGAAAACTTAAGAGATGCCGAAAGCTATGTAAGTCTACAGAACATATATAATTTTAAGTTAAATAATGAGGAAGTGTGAAGAATGTGGATGGATAATTTACAAGTATAAGATAATAGAATTCCTTGTTGGAAAACTTAATTGGAGAACAAAAGTCAATGGGCCGAGTTGATAGGATTTTGTGGGTAGTAATCCACTGAAAACCCTCAGGAGAAAACACTCCTCCTACTAGGGACACTGTTTCCCCCAATCAGAGCAAGGCTCTACTGAATTTTGAAAATTCAAAATTTGAAGCAACGCTTCGGTTTCCGTGCGCAGTGCGCAATTTGCCACATGGCAGAAGCCAATTCGGCAGCGTAACGCCAGAGACGGTGCGTCCCATCAGAGCAAGGCTCTTCAGAAAACATAATTAAGACTTAACTGCGCAAATGCATGGCAGCGCGACACGTGTCTGCGCAAGCGCACAGATGCGTGACACGTGTCTGCGCAGTTGCGCAATCGCAACTGTTCAAGCGCACAGATGCGTGACACGTGTCTGCGCAAGCACACAGATGCGTGACACGTGTCTGCGCAGTTGCGCAATCGCAACTGCGCAAGCGCACGGATGCGCGACACGTGTCTGCGCAAGCGCACAGATGCGGGACACGTGTCTGCGCAGTTGCGCAACCGCAACTGCGCAAGCGCTCCGATGCGCGACACGTGTCTGCGCAGTTGCGCAAGCGCTCGGATGCGCGACACGTGTCTGCGCAGTTGCGCAACCGCAACTGCGCAAGCGCATAGATGCGTGACACGTGTCACGCGCTGGTGAGTTGCGCAGCAACTGAATGAAGATTTAGATAAATCTTTTCTGTTCTCCTGTAAAACAGGAACCCTTGGATCAAAGATCCAATGGTGGGAAAATTCCCAAAATTATTCAGGAAAGATTTTGTTAACAAATCCAACAAATTTGTGGGCACTATAAATAAGACCCCAAGCCTCATTCAAAAGGCATCATCAATCATCATCGAGAGAAGGATAAACTTCTGGAAAAAAAAAAGCTCTTGAAGATTAATCAGAAAAAAAAAAGAAGGTAAAGTTTCTGAAGAACAGAAAATTAAAAAGGGAGTAATAAAAGAGAATAATAAATAGTGCCTTGCACTTGATATGAACCCCTGGTTCTGAAAAATCAAAGAATAATAAATAGTGCCTTGCACTTGATATGAACCCTTGGTTCTGTAAAATCAGGGAAAACAAGAAGAATTTTGTTTTCCTTTGATCTAAATTTAGATCAAAAGTGCTATGCACTTTTTGTTCTCAAATCAAGAATTTCTGCACAAGTGCAACTCACCATTCAAAAGGGCCTGGCCCAACTCAAGAAAATTATTGAGTTCTGCAACTCATTATTTAAAAGGGCATGGCCCAATTGCAGAATAATAAAAGGGCAAGGCCCTGTTTAGAAAACTCCTGAGTTTCTGTAACTTATTACTTAAGAGGGCCTGGCCCAATTGCAGAAAATAAAAGGGCAAAGCCCTGTTTAGAAAATTCCTGAGTTTTTGTAACTCATTATTTAAAGGGCCTGGCCCAAATCAGATTGCAAAATAATGAAGGGGCAGAGCCCTGTTTAGGTTAATTCTTTTAATCGGGCAGAGCCTAAAATAAAAATTGGACTTAACCCAATCCTGGCTGTAAGTCCTTAAATTAAATGCCTCTCATAAACCAAGTCACAACCGGTCCGAGGGTACATCTCCGAACTCCTTTGACATTTGTCGCTGTAATTTCTCAACGACGTCAAAGAGGCGACGGGTCCCATCGACCACTCAAACTAATATTGGACCGAAACGTCCTTAAACTAATATTTTCCCCAAAATGAGAATATTGGACCGAAATGTCCTTAAACTAATATTGGACCGAAACGTCCCTAAACTAATATCGGACCGAAACGTCCCTAAACTAATATTGGACCACCACGTCCCTAAACTGGAACATGGACCACTACGTCTTTAAACTGGCGATGGACCGAAACGTCCTTAAACTAATATCGGACCGAAACGTCCCTAAACTAATGATGGACCACTACGTCCTTAAACTGGCGACGGACCGAAACGTCCCTAAACTAATAATGGACCACCACGTCCCTAAACTGGCACAATAGGGCTCAAACGCTCTTTTGTTGGATCTAAACGGTCCCGTCTAAGTTGATCTTAACCCCAAATACGGTTAATGTGTCCTTAGATCTTTAAACAAATAATAAACCCCAAATCAATTTTGGTTCAAGGGTACATCTCTGAACTCCTCTGACGCCTGTCGTTGTAATTCCTCAACGACGTCAGAGAGGTGACGAGTCTCGACAACCAGATAATTAAATCAATCACTACGTCAGGTCGATCGTAGTCCAAAACAGGACTAACGTATCCTTGACGAGCGTTTAAGTTGGTCTTAGCCGCAACGCGGCTAATGCATCCTTAAACTAAAAACACCAAACCCAAATCTAACTAAATACGGATTTGGACTAATCCACATCCTACGGGTGACGACATCACTCAGTCTCCGTATACAATCCACGGGCAATCACAAACAAAACAAACACACACGACACGAAGTGAAATTCTGGAGAAGGAGAAAGTTGTTACCGCGATGCGGTAGCGTAATTAACTACAGGGGCTTGCGCCTGCGGGGAAGAGCGTCCTCACAATCAAAAACCCCTCACCCTGAGGGGGAATCTGACGAAGTCTTCTACATCGGCCGCATCCGTCTAAACCTCCGATACACGGTGTCATAAATCAACTTGGCATCTTCGGAGAGATAGACGGATCAAACCAAATAGCATCTGCCCCGAACCCCAGGCAACGGACGCGAAGTCCGGGCCGCCGTTCGGAGGGGAACAGATTCTGGCACGCCCGGTGGGACCTCTTCCTCTTTCCACTCCACACTTCGTGTGTTGTCTTCGCGAACCAATCGCGGTTTGTTAAATGATTGCCTTCGGATTTCAAGTTGCTAAGATTTGGTCTTTTGTTTGGTACAGAACTCAAGCATTCAATGGCCACCAACTGCACCAACTGCTCGAAATGCCAATGCAACGGACGTTCCACCTCA
Organism: Agapanthus africanus; assembly: GCA_030015575.1. NCBI lineage: Eukaryota > Viridiplantae > Streptophyta > Magnoliopsida > Asparagales > Amaryllidaceae > Agapanthus > Agapanthus africanus. The sequence continues at coordinate 372,897,119 of CM057339.1, read as the reverse complement.
ACGAGAGGTGTAGCATATGGGCCCCAGGCGGCTTCCTTCCTGACTCTGCCGGTAGGCCAGTTGACTCAGGCCACCACCGGCTTGTTCTTCGGGACCATGGTCCCACCTACAAGCTTCTCGGCGCCGATACCCACACCAGAAGCGAACAAGAAGTCGTGTTCGACCGGCTCACTGTTACCACGACCCCTGTCAACGGGTCGCCTGCTACTGAATCAACAGCCTCCGTTTTCACCAGGCTGGGTCAGAACTATAAGGTGGCTGTCCCAAAGAGGGCAACGGCCGCTGCTTTGGAAGTCGTTAAAGCGGCTTCTCTTATCAGAGAGTCAGTCTTCACAAGATTGACGGTTCCTACTCCTCCCCCAGCTGGTCAGAAGGCGTCAGTCTTCGATAGGCTGACATCAACAGTTACCCCACGCTCAAACAGGGGGCAACAAGAGACTATCTCGATTTCCGAGCCAGTCCCAACGGCTTGTCGTGCGCGACGTCGCCATTGGCAGCGAGTAAGGAAAGCAGGGGGCAACTCCCCCTCAGGGCTAACCCCACCTGCTCCGACGGTGGAGGTCAATGCTGCTGTTCCAACTGGGAACAGCTTTGAAATGCTGAGGAAGATGAGAAAGAACTCCCCGGTTGCTACGTTGAAAAGGTCTCCTCCACCCATGGAAAAAGCTCCGGAGATGAAACAGGAACAGCCCCCTCAACGGCTGTCGTCGAAATTTTATAAAGTTTGGCGGAGGGTTCAAGACTCCGTGATTGACTCAGACCACTCCCGTCGCCAGAACAGGGCAAAGGAGGAAAAAGACAAGAACCGCCCCATTAAACAACAGGGGGCAACAAATTCTAGAATGCTCGCTTCAACGGCTCTTTCAACCTCAAAGGTCCATAAAAGGAAGAGGCCAGAAAAAGCTCCCATGACACTGACAAAGCCTAAGAGCGGTGAACCTAAACGCTCCAAGTCAGGGGGCATCACAGTTCATACGGTCTATATGGCTTCGGGGAAAGAAGAAAGTCGTACTTCTACGGGTCACCGACCGCTTACCCGGTCAGTGACCAAGTCTCAGGAGCAGCAACAAAAGCTCCAGGAGATGATGACTACAATGGCTGCACTCACGGGGCCAAAAGAGAATCCTGAGACGTCCTTAGATGAACGTCAAGAAGAAGAGACCGACGCCGAGTTCCTTCGAAGAGTACTGGAAAAAAGGGACAAAGAGGCTGCTGAACAAGCAACCAATATACAGCGCATGGGCCTTCTCTTCCAGGATATGATAGGGATGATGATACAACCAGAACCCCCGACTGAAGAACCCCCGATCGTCCTTGGGGATGATAGGGGAGAAACATCAAACCCTCAGCCCGTTCTATCGATGGCTAAAGAAGACACAATCTCTAAAACAGATCTGGATGAATATATAGCCCAGCAGATAAAAGTTCATCACGCGGCCGAAGCAGCCGGCCACGTTGTAAAAACAGGGCTGCCATATCCGGGCTGGTATGACCAAATCAAGTACCCGCCAGGTTACACAATTCCAAAGTTTCATGTCTACAAGGGGACCGGCAATCCCCATCAACATGTTGCCCAATTCAGGGCGCTTTGTGGTAACACTGGAGGCGACGACAAGCTCTTGCTGCGCCAGTTTGTTGGAAGCTTATCAGATACGGCTTTCGAGTAGTATTCCGAGCTCCCCAACGACTCTATTAAAACTTTCGCAGAGATGGAGCTGCTCTTCACCCAACGCTTTGCAAGTGCCAGTGAGCGTACTCCGATGACGGCGCTGATTAACGCCAGGGTAAAGCCCGGCGAGACGTGGGTCCAATACGCTATACGCTGGCGTAATCTATGGTCTAAGTGTGAACAGCGTATAGAAGAAGCCCCTGCGGTGGGAATGTTTGTTGGAACCCTTGATCCACAAGAAACCATCTCGCACTTTATGATGTTCTTCAAGCCGACTTCTTTCCAGGCTTTGATCGACAAATTGGCGCAGATGGACCAATTGGGCCACAAACCCCCTCTCCCGAAGCCGGACTCTCGAAACGATAAAGGAAAGGGAAAAGCGATCATCATCGCTAATGCCCAACAACAACCGAACGACTCGAAGCCGGTTGCTCGTCCGAATAATACGCGCCCATACGTACCCCTTGAGGACAGGATGGGACGTGCTTACTCCTTCCCCCGTAATAAAACGAGGAGGTTATTTGAGCTGGCATTGCGCAATAGGCTCATAAATCTGCCAGATCCAAAACGTCCGTCGCAACCAAGTGACGTCAACGATCCTAATTACTGCCCTTATCATAGAGTGCTAGGACATCCGATCGAAGACTGTTACGTGTTCAAAAATTGGCTTGAAAACCAGTACCGTCAGGGCAAGTTTGCACTATCTGACAAATGGAAGGTGAATCCTCCGCAACCCCACACCTATAAGGGGACGAATACACCGGGGGCAACATGCTCCGTCATTGAAGAAGCTCCCTGGGAGGTTGTATTATCAGCCAAAACGAAGAGAATGCTAAATGATCTTCAGACCTGTCCAGCGGTCAAGTGGAAGAACCCCTTGGAGCCGCAGGTCATTGAGGGGATGTTGAAACCACGTCCGACTCCGAAGGCTGATGGTGGTAGTTCAAGCGTTCATAACCAGCCGTCAAAATCTTCAAAAAAGAAGAAGAAGAAATCTAAGAAGCCCGTGAAGCCTGGCGACAAGCGCACGGACCTACAGAAGCAGATCGACGCACTGGATGAGTACAACCAAAGGGCACGGACTCCCATTACGCTCCAAGATTTCCTTGATCACGTCTTTCAAAAAGAAGATGAGGAAGAAACTTCATCGGATGAATCCGACGGATATGTGGCAAGCTGTCATATGATCTCTCACTCGACTTCGAACGATGAAGGGACTTCTGGCACCAAAACGCCGGGGGCAAATACTGAGTCAAGGGTTCCGGAATTATCAATAGAAATGATTGATGCGTTTCTTAGTGAAGCTCGACTGAAAAGTAAAGCTGATCAAGAACGCGAGACGACGATATTCGAAACGGCCAAGCGCCAGCGACTTGAGGGAGGAGCTGAGATGATCCCACTGGAGCAAAATGCCTCCACCGCTGACAAAAGCCAATTCAAGATAAAAAAGAAGCTCGTTAAGGCCATATCGATGGGCATGAAGCTACCACCCTCAGAAGAAAAAGTTACTAGCGTGGAAGAAATGCACCCCTCTTATTGCTTATATCATCAGAAGGTCTCACATTCTACCCAAGAGTGCAAAGAGTTCGATAAATGGTGGCAAGGATACGTCGCTAATCAACAACGCTTTAAACGGGAAAAGCGTAAGGTTCGTCGGGAGCAAAGAAACACGACCAAAGCGCTTGAAAGAACTGCCGGCAACTGTCACATGGTTAACACTACCAGGTCACAAGTGCCCACATTTGGGAGCGACTCTGATGAGGAACTAGAGATTTCCCCTCTCTTTAAAGAGTCAACTTCGGGAAAAGAAGAAGAACCGAAGTCTTGCGAAAATATACAGCTGCGGAATCGGACATTGCCTGAAAAGAACCTCGGACCCTCGAATAGAAAAGATAAAGGGAAAGAGAAGGTCTCTGAAGACATCACGTTGGATGACCAAGTCGCGGAAGAGTTAACTGCCAAAAATCCGCCAAAGAGGAGTAAGGTGGATTACAATGTCTAGCGCATCTGAGGAAGCTACCCTCACAACTCAGCATCCTCGATGCCTTGTTACTATCAAAGGAGGCGAGAGACTCTTTGATTAAGGCGCTACAAGATCCGGACCAGTTCCAAGCCTTCTTGGCCGAAGAAAAGATGAAAGACGAATTGGAAGAAGTGCACACAGCCGACGTTGCTTTTGGTGATGAGGACCTTCTCCTCGGGACGTATGAACATAATCGCCCCCTTTATGTCTCAGGGTACTGCCATGACATAAAGATAGGTAAAATCTTGGTCGATAACGGATCGTCCGTCAATTTACTCAACGTACGAGTGTTAAAGGAGATTTGCATGAGTGTCCAACACCTCGCCCGAGACAAGATCACTATCTCCGGTTTCGACTCTCAATCCTCAAAGACTCTCGGATCTGTAATATTGACGTTACGCTTCGGGTTGCTCGTCACAGACATCAAATTCCATGTTATAGATGCCAAGACGTGCTACAATGCTCTGCTCGGCCGACCATGGCTACACGGGTACAATATCATCCCTTCTACACAACATCAGTGCATGAAGTATTCCAGGGATGGCCTCGAGTACACTGTGGCCGGAGAGTTGAATCCGTTTTCCGTGAACGAAGTTCGCAAGTATGAAGATGCCAAATACTTCCTGCCGAGCTTCGAAGACACGGAAAGGTGTCACAAACCGGAGAACAAAACTAATGCCACCATCCCTGTCTTCGGCAGTGACACCGAGGAGGAGGATATAATTTATTCAGGTCCATCCCAATTTACCAGGCCAGGACCATCCGTTCCTTCGTTGATCTTCGGTAGTGATTCAGAGGATGAAGTTCATGCTATATTCCCTGCTCGGCCTTCGATACGGATTTCCGCTGATGAAGAGCGAAGTCTGCAGATAACCATGGTGCCGCTTGAACACTACAAAGAACTGAATGCACTCGACACCAACAGCGTAGAAGAATTGCAGACATTCTATATCCCTCCCGGACGAAAAGTCGAGAAGGCAATCCTATTCTACCGTTCTGAAGAAAACAAAGTAGAAAAAGAAATCTGGCATGGCGCGGATCCCACGCTCGACAGGCTTCAGCCTATCCGTCTTCCCCGATATTATACCGAAGGTTTGAAGAAACTGCTAAAACGCCAGGGGGTGTCCTTCACACAGACTGTTAGAAAAGCCAAATTCTATGACAAGGTCTGGAACATTCCCGGGACCCAATGCAAACTGCCTAACGGGAAAGTAGAAACCAAAGGGCTCGGGTACATCCGGCCAAAGAAGCGGGAGCTAGTAAACAGCTGTTATACCATGTATGACTTCGATGAAGAGGCGGACGCTCAATGGGAGGACGCTAATCCTGAACCAGCAAAAGTTCCTGATACAAAACCGCCCAGTCCATCGTTCGAAGACCAGATGAGCAAACTTATAAGGGATGCGAGTCAAAAAGCCCGAGACGATCACGATCGTGAAATGGCAATCTATGAGAAAGCTAAGACACAGCGCCTCCTCCAACAGGCAGTAAAGAACGAAGATGCCGCTCCTTGTCAACCTGCTACAAAAAAGGTTCGACGCGAGAACAAAAACAAGTCGAAAGGCAAGAGAGGCGCTCGACAACTACAAAGCAGAGCTAAGAAGCCGCGCATCCGAGAATCGAGCGTTATTGACTTAGCCCTCGGGAAGAAAATGGGTCGAGCATACTCATTTCCTCGGAGCAAAACAAGGAAAATATTCGATCTCGCTCTAAAACATCAAATGCTTACGTTGCCAGAGTCTAAGCACCCTGAACAAGCAGGCGAAGTCTCCAACCCAAAGTATTGCTTTTACCATCGAGTAGTAGGGCATCCGCTTGAAGATTGCTTCACCTTCAAGAATTGGGTTGAGGACCAATATCAGCTTGGCAAATTCGCGTTGTCTGACAGTTGGAGGGTAGCGCCGCCGCAAAAACACGAACCCGAGAACACAAGAATAAAACCAACTCCACATTGGGATTGGCAGAAAATTCGCACCTGCCATGTGATAACAATATTAAAAGAAGGGTCCGAAGACATGAACAACCTCCCTTGGTGTTTTGAAAGCGGCAGCGATGAGGTAATCTCAGAATTTCCCCCAGCTCCGAAAGAACTGGAGGACGGAATACATACCACTGCAGATAATCTCAGGAAAATTGAGTTGGGGATGGAAAATGACCCACGACCGACATTCATCAGCGAGCTGCTATCTGGAGAAAGGGTGGCTGCGTTAAAGGATGTGCTTCTGCAGCACAAAGATTGCTTCGCGTGGAACTATTCCGAAATGCCGGGACTAGATCCAGAAATCGCTGTGCACAAATTGGCGATATCCCCGGACATCAAGCCAGTCAAACAAGCGCCGAGAAGAATGCGACTCGAGCTTGAGATGAGCATTAACGCCGAAGTCAAAAAGCTGATAGATTCAGGCTTCATCCAGGAAGTCCAATACCCTGAATGGATCGCCAACATCGTCCCGGTAATGAAGAAAAATGGGACAGTGCGCATATGCGTAGACTTCCGGGATCTCAATAAAGCCTGTCCAAAAGATGATTTCCCAGTGCCAGTCACCGAACTGATGATAGACAACACATCCACTCATGAGGTTTTCTCCTTCATGGACGGCTCATCGGGATATAATCAAATAAAAATGCACCCTGAAGACCAGAAGCATACAGCCTTCAGGACTCCTCTTGGTATATTTTGTTATAAAGTGATGCCCTTCGGTTTGAAGAACGCCGGTGCTACTTATCAGAGGGCCATGACGAAGATCTTCGACGACCTTATACACGAAATCGTCGAATGCTATATCGACGATCTCGTGGTCAAAAGTAAATCATACGAGGAACATCTCGAGCATCTGAAGACTGTATTTCAACGCCTTCGGCAATACAACTTGAAGATGAATCCTCTTAAATGTGCGTTCGGGGTTTCCTCAGGCAAATTCCTGGGATTCGTCGTTCGACACCGAGGTATTTAAATAGATCCGTCAAAGATCAAAGAGATCATGGAAATGCCTCCGCCGAGGACTCTCAAACAGCTGCGGTCTCTCCAAGGGAAACTCGCGTATATACGGCGATTTATAGCCAACCTTTCAGGAAAGTGCCGTCCTTACAGCCACCTGATGAAGAAGGGAACCCCATTCGTTTGGGACCAAAAATGCCAAGGCGCACTGGATGAGATCAAGCAATACCTGCAGAACCCGCCGGTGTTGGCTGCTCCGGTTAAGGGGAAGCCTCTCATTCTTTATACAACCGCCCTCGAAGGTTCCTTAGGCACATTATGGGCACAAGAGAACGATCAGGGGAAAGAAAGAGCGCTCTACTACTTAAGTCGAGTTCTGCTGGGGGCAGAAAGCAATTACTCTCCCATTGAAAAACACTGCCTGGCGTTGATCTTCGCAATAACAAAGCTTAGGCACTATGCGTTGGCACACGAGGTCCGTCTGATTTCAAAAGTGGACCCTCTTAAATACCTAATGTCAAAAGCCATATTGATGGGAAGACTAGCTAAATGGGCCCTGCTCTTGATGGAATTCTCGATAACGTATCAACCTCTCAAGGCAGTGAAAGGCCAGGCCATCGCCGACTTCCTCGCTGAGCATCCGATACCCGCCGATTCTCCTCTGAATTGCGATCTTCCAGACGAACATGCGTTCGATGCGATCGACGGTGATAATATCCGATGGGAGCTTTATTTCGATGGAGCATCTTCCATGAAGAAACGTAAACAAAGTACCCCTATAATTAAATCAGGGGTAGGACTCATCTTTGTAACTCTACAAGGAGGGATAATGCGCTACGCGTTCTCCCTAACGGAGCCGAGAACAAACAATGAAGCCGAATACGAAGCTCTGATAGCAGGCCTCGAGATCGCCATTGACATGGGAATTGAAGATCTCCTCATATACGGCGATTCCCAACTGGTCGTTAGTCAAGTAAACGGCGACTACCAAACGTGCAAACCGGAATTGGTAAAATATGGTGAAAAAGTGCAGCCACTGCTAACCCAAATTCCCTCTTACACTTTGGAAAGTATACCGCGCGCGGAAAACAGCAAAGCGGACGCACTGGCCAAACTTGCTAAAGAATTGGCTGACGAGAACCTCGATGACGTTAGAATCGTGATACAAAGCCGTCGAGTGCTCGCCCCAACAGAAATATCTCCGAAATCGTCTGAAGAAAAAGGAGCGAAAGAGGAGACAACCCTGCAAATAAAAGATAGGGAAAATACCGAGGACTGGAGAGAAGTCTTCATAGATTACTTCAAGTTCCACCGAATACCTGAAGAGGCGTCCACAAGACATCAGCTCACGAAACGAGCTCTGTCTTTCGCCGTCGTCAATGATACTCTATACAAGAGGTCGTTCGACTCTTTGTGGTTGAGATGCTTAGGACCTGACGAAGCGAGAAGGGTCATCCAAGAAGTTCACGACGGACTCTGCGGTTCCCACCAAGCAGGCCCTAAGATGAAATTGAAGATAAAGCGGATGGGCTACTACTGGCCCACGATGATGCAGGATTGCCTGGAATATGCGAGGCAATGTCATCCATGCCAAATTCATGGGGACTTCATCCATCAGCATCCCAATCCACTGCATCCGACAATGGCTAGCTGGCCATTCGAAATGTGGGGAACTGACATAGTCGGTCCCATCGAACCAGCATCGTCAAAGGGACATCGTTTCATCTTGGCGACGACTGATTACTTCTCCAAATGGGCAGAGGCAGTACCGTTGAGGGAAGTGAAGACGGAGAACATCCTCCATTTCTTCAAAACGCATGTCATCTACCGGTTTGGAACCCCGAGATGAATCATCTCTGATAATGGGCCAGCCTATCGAAGTCATAAAATTAGTCGTTTCGCACAGCAGCACAATATAGACTGGAGATATTCCTCAGTTTATAACCCGCGAGCTAACGGTCTAGCTGAAGCCTTCAACAAGACCTTGACAAAGATCATAAAGAAAACAGCGTCACGAAATAAAAGAGATTGGCACGAAAGATTGCAAGAGGCTCTTTGGGCGTATCGTACTACGTTTAAAACGGCCACAAACACAACGCCATACGCGTTGGTATTTGGGACGGAAGCAGTACTCCCTCTCGAGATAGAATTACCCTCTCTACGAGTGGCAGTCCACTACGAGCTGACAGACGAAGAAAATGCTCACCTTCGGTTTGAAGAGCTTGACGCCCTTGATGAAATCCGGCTTCTAGCACAACAAAATCTGGAAGCCTATAAAGCAAAGATGACGCGCTCATATGAAAGATTGAGCCGCCCGAGGACATTCCACCAAGGCGAACTCGTGCTAGTGGTCAAAAGGCCCATGATCCCCAATCGCGCCAAGCGGGGAAAGTTTGAGCCGAACTATGAAGGACCGTATATCGTTGATAAGGTCTACCAAGGTGGGGCCTATCTACTCATGGACATGCACGGTGAAAGGCCTTTCAGGCCAATAAACGGACGCTTCCTAAAGAAATACTACGCTTAATGAGCCACAGCCTAGGTCAATGGTAGATGACGACGACTATGTCCGCTCGCTATCTTCCTAAGCTCAAGCTTTATAAGTAGTAGCCAACCCTCTCAACGGTGGACCGAAATGTCCTTAAACTAATAGCAGACCGAAACGTCTTTAAACTAATACTGCGGCATCCTTGGGCTGACGAGATGAATAAAAATAAATAAAAAAAATATAATAATAATAAAAATAAAAATAAAAAAAGCGGTAAGTCCATAAGCAAAATGGGCACGGATGAAAACCCGAAAGGGCTCCGTGAGTAAAAACAGCAGGACTACCGGCGAATGTTGTGAAAACCTGAAAGGGCGCAACTTCGTTAAAGAACCCTTATGGAGTCCTCTCGACCCTGTAAGGAGAAACCACCCGCGTGAGATCCTTACGACTTACAAGGGAACAACACACTTAGGAATCCCCACGATTCCTAAGGAGAAAATACGCTTGCGAGATCCTCACGACTCGTAAGGAGAACTCTCTTATGGGACCCTCACGGTTCATAGGATTTGAAAGTCTTAAGTCACAGAGACCTAAACCTGTGCTTAAGCAAACCCCCACAAACTTCCAATATTGCCCTACAAGTGGCTCAATACTGACCCTTGTATACAATCCACGGGCGCGAATAAACGTTTCCCTAACCAAGGTCCATCCATGACTGGGAATACGTTCGTATGGTAAACAACCCTTATAAATCCCCTCGATTTATGAGAAGAAAACCTTCCTGTAGGATCCTTACGACTTACAGGAGAACAAAACACTTAGGAACCCTCACGGTTCCTAAGGAGAAAATACACTTACAAGATCCCCACGACTTGTAGGGAGAAATACCTTCATGAGACCCTTACGGCTCATGAAGTCAAAAGCCTTAGCCGACGGGATCCTAACCACGGTCGCTAAGCCTCCTTTGTTCAACAGCGATAGAGGCAAATGATGATTCGCTCCTGGTAATATCCCAGTTGCAGCGGTGCTGATGCCGAAATCGGTGTCCAATTTCAGGTTGACGGCGAAAGCCAGTAGACCGCTCATGCATACGAAATAGCCGAAATGATAGGGCAACTTGCAATAAAAAGCAGCAAGTAAAATGTATGCATGCAAAATAGCCGAAATGATCGGGCAACTCGTAATAAAGAGCAACGAGTAAAAAACAAAATAATGAAAAGCCGAAATGATTGGGCACCGCAAAAAATAGCCGAAATGTTTGGGCAATCGCGACCTTCGCGATATAAAAGCTGAAATGATAGAGCATCGCGGAAATAAAATAAAACAAAAAAAAAATAATAAGAAATGATAAAACTTCGGCCCTACAGTTAAGATCACATCGATCCCTGTATACAATCCAAGGGCGTAAACAAAGAAGAAACCATACCTCCCTAGCGGATTCCGTCAAACGACGAAACCAAGCCTCAACGGTTAATTTCAACCGAAGAAGCCAGTGACTTCAACGAAAATTCCTCGACTCACGGATACAAACACTCCTTGACGAGAGCCTCCTGATCCGCGTCGACCCGCAGAGCCACCAGTGCCTCCGTAGGAACCCTCGACTCGTTTCAAACCCCAAGGACACAAATAATCCTTGGCGCTCGGGAAACAAATAATCCCGGCAAACTTCTCAACTCACGGATACAAACACTCCTTGACGAGAGCCTCCTGATCCGCGTCGACTCGCAGAGCCACCAGCGCCTCCGTGGGAACCATCGACTCGTTTCAAACCCTAAGGACACAAATAATCCTTGGCGCTTGGGAAACAAATAATCCCTCGCAAAACTTCTCAACTCACGGATACAAACACTCTTTGACGAGAGCCTTCTGATCCGCGTCGACCCGCAGAGCCACCCGTGCCTCCGTAGGAACCCTCGACTCGTTTCAAACCCCAAGGACACAAATAATCCTTGGCGCTCGGGAAACAAATAATCCCGGCAAACTTCTCAACTCACGGATACAAACACTCCTTGACGAGAGCCTTCTGATCCGCGTCGACCCGCAGAGCCACCAGTGCCTCCGTAGGAACCCTCGACTCGTTTCAAACCCCAAGGACACAAATAATCCTTGGCGCTTGGGAAACAAATAATCCCTCGCAAAACTTCTCAACTCACGGATACAAACACTCCTTGACGAGAGCCCTCTGATCCGCGTCGACCCGCAGAGCCACCAGTGCCTCCGTAGGAACCCTCGACTCGTTTCAAACCCCAAGGACACAAATAATCCTTGGCGCTCGGGAAACAAATAATCCCGGCAAACTTCTCAACTCACGGATACAAACACTCCTTGACGAGAGCCTTCTGATCCGCGTCGACCCGCAGAGCCACCCGTGCCTCCGTAGGAACCCTCGACTCGTTTCAAACCCCAAGGACACAAATAATCCTTGGCGCTTGGGAAACAAACAATCCCTCGCAAAACTTCTCAACTCACGGATACAAACACTCCGTGACCAGAGCTTCTTTGACTCACATCTTGGGCAGTAAGGATTCAAAACTTGCTTCCTGAACAAATGGGACCCTGCAAGTCAATCCTAAATGGTCTCTTGCATACTATTCACGGGTCTCACTCTCTGAAGTCGATTCTCGACAAAGAGGGAAACAACCGCTTGCGAGCCCTATCGACTCGTAAGAGGGCAATGGGGCCCTGCAAGTCAATCCTAAATGGTCTCTTGCATACTATTCACGGGTCTCACTCTCTAAAGTCGTTTCTCGACAAAGAGGGAAACAACCGCTTACGGGCCCCCTCGACTCGTAAGAGGGAGAAATTCTCTCATAGGATCCTTTCGACTTATGAGAGAAAACCACACTTGGGAATCCTCACGACTCCTAAGGAGAAAATCCACTTACGAGATCCTCTCGATCCGTAGGGAGAAAAGTCTCTATGAGACCCTCACGGCTTATAGGGTTGAAAAGTCTTAGGCAGCAGATCTGAACCTGCGGCCTAAGCCATCGTTATTTCTTAAGAAGGTCGGGATACTCGTCCCAATCGTCCGTCAATTATGGTTATTAAGGTGGCGTACTGATAATAAAAGAAAAGAAAGACTGAGAAATGACACAAGACATTACAAAATGTGTATCTTTTATTCATAAAAAATGGTTGAGTACAGGATACATTGTGCTAAAGAATAAAAAAAAAACATATACATATACTTTACAAAAAAAAAAAAATGATACAAGGAGAATTATTGGGAAGGAAGCGTCTTGCACAGATGTAGCAATCGCTCGCATATCTCCTTCCACGCCTTCTCCTGCTCGGCTACCGCCGTCAGCTCTGACTCCACTTGGGCTCGTTGCCGCAAGACCAAGGCAAGCTGCTCCCTCACGTCTTGATAAGCGGCCTCCCGACTTGGGATATGGCGCTCAGCCACGTCAAGCTTCCTCTTTAAGTCTAGCCCATAGGAGATGCGCTCCAGGAGACCCTCAAAGATAGTCTTCACTTCGGCAGCATTTGCCTCAACCTCAGCGCGTAGATGGGCCGTTTCGTTTGAGGTCTTTTGGCATTCCCTTAGTCTTTGAGCTGCTTCTTGCTCCAAGTGGCGGGAGTGCGAAGTGCTTTGCTCGAGCCAAGTTGTGCGTTGGGCGCTCAGAGCTAAAACTTCGGGAGCAGGGCACGTCAACTCCAGCCGGTACAAGCAGGCCTCGATCTCCCTGCAATGATTAACCCAAGATTCAATGACGCCTTCGCTGTGAAAAGTTACGAGCGCCGCTAACATGGGGTTAACATCCACAGCGAAATCTGCAGCGGAAGGGAGAGCATCCATGCTGAGCTCTTCGATATACCCGCTCAGCATGCCTAGACTCATTACAGCACCCTTTGAAGACGAACGTCTCAAAAAGGGGCCTGCCGGTGAAAAGACGTGAGCCTCGAAGGGAACTGGAGCCGGAACAATAGCTGCAAAACAAAACAGGGTTAAACGATGGTTCAAAAGATGTTAAAGGGTTACCAAAAAGGAAATCTACTATACCAGCAGCAACGGACGGCAGAGCCGGAAGGGCCGGTAGCGCGGCAGGTCTTACATCCCCTCCTTCGATTTGTGGCACTGCAATAAAGAAAAGGAAAAGTCAGAAATTATCCCATTGCTAAAAAAAAGGGGGGGTAAACAAAGACATTATGGTGAAAGTATACTCACCGGCGCCACTAGAGGGAGAAGCGAGTTCGGATGGGAAAGAGAAGTGCGGGAGCAACACTTGATATAAGTGATCAAAAATCACTCCTATAAAGGCACAATAGTGTAACGTCAGTACAAAAGCCACATTTTTGAAAGATTAATGCATGAGTCGTGAATCCATACCTTCCAACATCCATGACGGTACAAGGGAAGACGGGGAGGTAACTACTGCCAAAGCAGTAGTTGACGGTGCCCCCTCGAGCAATGGAGCATCGGTACTGGCCACACCTGCAAGAACAAGCTTGTTAGAAGAGATCACAAGATATATAAAAAAAATGGAAACGCTGGTGACTCGAAAATTTACCTGACGAGCTGCCAGCAGAAACTGAGGTAGTCCCTTCCTCCACTGATGGAAGACCACCGCCTGTAGCTTCGTCACCCGACTCAAGGGGAACCGTTGTTACGCTCTCAAGCTCTGCAGGCGGCGGGGAACCATAGACAGGGAGGGCCAAGATAGGAACATTGCCAGATTCCTGAGAAGGAGCGCCTAGCTCGTCCTCAGGAACCATGGCCGCCTCACCTGCTGCTCCCTCAGGATCAACGATTACAGCTGCCCCGTCCATCGGCACCACGAGGTCCCCAGTCTCAAGTACCTCGCCCTCTACCGCCTTCGGCTCGGTTGAGACAATCATCTCATCTGCCGCCACTTCGGGTACGGCATCAATGACCTTCTCCGCGGTAGGTTCCTCAATCTCGGCTCCAGGCCCCATGACCCCGACAAAGTTGTCCACTGTCGGTTCGGGTTCGGCGAGTACCGCTTCCTCCGCTCCCCTGGGCTCGACGGTCGTTTCCGCCTCCCCCTCAGTTGGACTTGACCCTACAAAATGGGATACGTATAAGCCAATAGCTCTACAATTCGTACGACGAGATTCTGAAAGGAGTACTACCTGAAGTGGATTTGTCATTGGCACTCCGAACCGCGCGCGCCACTTGCCGACGAGCAGTAGACAGGGCCACAGGGGGCTCTTCAGAAGGAGTACTAGCATGAGGAACGGTGCTAGGGCCCGCTCCTGCGGCCAGAGCAGCTCTGCGCGCCTTAGCTTCGCGTCTTGACCGCTTCTGCTCCTCTCGAGCCGATGAGACAGATGCCATCAGAGCTTCCTTGAGCGAAGCCTCCTCATCCGTGTAGAGGGATGCCTCCAGATTTTTCAGAGCATCCCTCGTTGTTGCGTCGAGCCGAGGCTCTTGCGGTAGCTTCGACGGAACTGGGACTTCGATGACGGTCTTAGGAAGGGTCCTTGCGCCGATTAATACAACTCCTGTAAAGAAACAAGAGAAGGTCAAGTCGACTATCATAAAAAGACAACAAACTTTCCTTATAAAAGAGAACGGGGTAAAACATACCGACGCTTTCTAGGGCACGCTTCTTCTCCTCCGCCTGGAAGGTCTTCAGAGAGGCAGCAACGGCCTCTTCAGTAGATCCACCTGCTGAAAATGAGGCAAATATCAGCTAAAGATAATAATAAAAAGTGGGATAAAATGACAAATAAGGAGGCTGAGGATTACCCGACTCAGCGAGTCTGCTTAACATTGCTTCGAGCCTCGCCGATCGCTCCGAAGCTGCAATGGCGGCGGCTAGGTTGGTGTCCTCAGGGTCCACCACGAAACCCTCATTGCTGCCGTACTCGCATATAGTCTCGGCAGGATGAGCCGCGGGTTCTAAGTTAAGGATCGCGTCAAGGGATAAGGTGGACTTCTTCTTCTTCTGTCCACCAGTCTTGGATCCACTCGGAGCAGCTTTGCGCTTGCCAGTTTTGGCAGTCACTTTCGGGCGGCGAGTCCCGATGTCTACTCCTGCACCCGACTCCGGCGATGCCGCTTTAACCGTCTTTGTCGGAGCACGGGGCGCCGTTGGGGCATCCGCCGTAGTAGGCAGTGGCAGCCCACGCGGAGGGGCCAACACGCGTGGTCGATCAGCTCCGGCCTCTTTCGTTGGAGGGATAACCTGAACCCTGGGCTGCAATGGAGCCTTGCGATCGCCGCCGGGAGGCGCAGCCCTACGATCGACCAGTAGGCGTTTCTCCATCAAGATGATTGGGCCCATCGCGTGCGCGTACCAGGCCACATACGAATTGAGTATCTTTGGGGTACAGCTGGGCTCACTGATAAAAAAGTAGGAGCCTGTATTGAGCCGGATGAAGTGATGCATTGCATTCCGTACCCCCTCTGGACCGACTGCAGGTGTTCCCAAGAAGGCTTCCAACGGGACCCCTTGGTTATAACTCGATTGCCGGGCAAATCGATGTGGGTTATACCTCATGAAGAGGGCCGTTTCATTCTTCCTAAATACCAAGTAGCCCGGCCGAATGGAATAAAGGTGAAGAATCTCTCGAGCCTTCAACACGGAAACACCGCCCTTAAAGTCATCACGCAGCGACACCACCGACTTAGTGGTCTCGGAACCCATGGTGATGACCTTATCCACCAAAGAGGTCTTCGCCCCGACTAGATGCGAATGCAGAAGCAGTCCCCTGGACTCCCGCGGAGATGCAAACACGATGGAAGCCCCGACCAATCGCACGATTCTTGGAAGTTTGAATCTCTCAAAGAACGGAGGAGTTTTATGGGCACCGAACACTCCTCGAACATGCAGCTCCATCCAAGAAGTGAAGTAGTGCATCGGGAAGTTAGCAGGCTGTACCCCAGGTTCATTAGCGTCCGCCGCTACGCTAAGTCCATTGTAGAGGTAAGCCAACCCGGCGATCCCCACTGATAACTGCAGACCGGCCACCATTCGATGCGCCGGGTAAAAGATAGAAGACCGCATAAGGCGTGGGTGCATGGGAAGCGCGAAGCTGCACAGCCACAGACCTAAGAACCCGATGAAGAAGGTCTCCTCATCCATGCCAGGAACGACGATCTCTGAGAAAGGAACGCTAGCAGTGCCGGGAAGGTAGAAACTCCGCTGATCAATTTCTGATGAAGGCCGGCGGTCCAGGCTGAAACCAAAAGGGTCAGCAAGTTGGGCGAACTTATCACCTCGCTCTGATAAAAATTCCGGGCGAATAAAACGAGCAATAAAGTCTGCGAAACTAACGCCCCGGTCGCCTAATTCCAAATGAAGCTCCTCGTAAATCTCCAACACCTTCACCAGACCCGGATGCTGATGCTGGATGGCGTTTTCCAGAGTTAAGTCGAATACCACCTGCTTGGTGGCAAAGACGTACTCGTCAGGAGGAAGCAGCTCCTCGTAATGCTCCCCCCTCGCCGGTAAACCTGAAAGCTCAACGAATTCCTCCAGAGAAATGGAAACCTCCCTATCCGCTGTCAGGAAAGTATGCGTGGGGATATTCCATTGTTCGATAAAAGCCTTTGTCCACCACGTTGGAGGAGTAGGATATTCGAAAAGCGAGACGTAGACGGCGGAGTATAAACCGATCTTCGTCAGGTGAGCTCTTTTCGCCGCTAAAATGTACCGAGCCCATGGCAGGTATCCAGCAAGCGGTCGCGGATTCAGTCCAAGATTGTAAGCCTGTCCCCAAGGGCGTGCTTCACCCTGACAGATTCGCCTTCCCAAGATATCTATGGCCGGCGGCGGCTGCACCGGAATAGCGCCGATTGCAGGCTGGAGAAGGTCATCTGAATTCCAATTTTTTACCTCCACGGCATACTCCACCGGGGGTTTGTCTGTGTAGGGGATCGTGACTATGGGTTCGTAAGGCGAGGCGGAACTAAAACTACGGCGGCCTTGGATAATCTGGCTGTACCACCTTCCCCATAGATGAAGTCTCTTGCATTCAGGATCTTGATCTTTAATCAAGGCGAACACTACCCGGTCCACTGGTGCGTGTGGGAACCCTCCTTCTGAGCGAACGAAGGGAAAAGACAAGTCGTCAGACATCTTTCCTGCATAAAATATGTATATATCATTAATGGCCTGACGCTTAACATTTAATAAAAATAATATATAAAATAAAAAAATAATAATAAATAAATAAAAAGCTGGCTCCACACTGTGATTCAGTGGGTAGGGGACCAAAGGGGGACCCACAAAATCAAGATGACGGCGCATCATTTGATGAGACAATCCCACCATTGAATGGGACTATCAGTCAATAAAAAAGACCCCCAAGAGAATATCCTCATTGGGGGGGACTCCTAGAGACAAGGAGAAGATCTCCTCTTTTCAGAGCAAAGCTCTGTCACAGAGTGACATTTGTCAAACTCCTGTTTCAAAAGAATAAAACTTCCTAAAAAAGAGCCTAGCTCTGTAGCAATAATAAAAATTTATAACTCCTAAAAATTAAAAATTTTGGGATCTTAAAGATCCATGGAAACTTTTAAAAGAAGTTTTCTAATTGATCTGTGAGCAGGGCTCTGTTCATGGGTTAAAACCTAAGAACAGAGTCTCTGCAAATTTTTGAGAGCAAGGCTCTGTGAATAAAAGCCCCAAAGGGGTTTCCTCTAGATCAAAGATCTATAAGAGCAAGGCTCTGTTGTAGAAACCCCAAAGGAGTTTCCTTTAGATCAAAGATCTATAAGAGCAAGGCTCTGATTAATTAAATTTAATTTAAAATTAAATTAATTTAATTCTACCTATAATGGTTCTGAAGTTCGAACTTAGAAGTTCTTAAGGGAATTGCAAGAGCAAGGCTCTGGAAGTTCTCAAATAAGAGCAAGGCTCTGAAATTCAATTTCTTGAGAATGGTAAAAATTACCAAGGACCAAGGGTCCTATTTATAGGCGCCTGCGCCTGTTCAGATGACCCCTAGATCCGACGGTCAGGATCTTGCCACCGCTGCACTCACGCGCGCGCCACGTGAGCGCAACGGTGGGGGGGCATCTGTTTCCCCCAATCAGAGCAAGGCTCTACTGAATTTTGAAAATTCAAAATTTGAAGCAACGCTTCGGTTTCCGTGCGCAGTGCGCAATTTGCCACATGGCAGAAGCCAATTCGGCAGCGTAACGCCAGAGACGGTGCATCCCATCAGAGCAAGGCTCTTCAGAAAACATAATTAAGACTTAACTGCGCAAATGCATGGCAGCGCGACACGTGTCTGCGCAAGCGCACAGATGTGTGACACGTGTCTGCGCAGTTGCGCAATCGCAACTGCGCAAGCGCACAGATGCGTGACACGTGTCTGCGCAAGCACACAGATGCGTGACACGTGTCTGCGCAGTTGCGCAATCGCAACTGCGCAAGCGCACGGATGCGCGACACGTGTCTGCGCAAGCGCACAGATGCGGGATACGTGTCTGCGCAGTTACGCAACCGCAACTGCGCAAGCGCTCGGATGCGCGACACGTGTCTGCGCAGTTGCGCAACCGCAACTGCGCAAGCGCATAGATGCGTGACACGTGTCACGCGCTGGTGAGTTGCGCAGCAACTGAATGAAGATTTAGATAAATCTTTTCTGTTCTCCTGTAAAACAGGAACCCTTGGATCAAAGATCCAATGGTGGGAAAATTCCCAAAATTATTCGGGAAAGATTTTGTTAACAAATCCAACAAATTTGTGGGCACTATAAATAAGACCCCAAGCCTCATTCAAAAGGCATCATCAATCATCATCGAGAGAAGGATAAACTTCTGGAAAAAAAAAAGCTCTTGAAGATTAATCAGAAAAAAAAAAAGAAGGTAAAGTTTCTGAAGAACAGAAAATTAAAAAAGGAGTAATAAAAGAGAATAATAAATAGTGCCTTGCACTTGATATGAACCCCTGGTTCTGAAAAATCAAAGAATAATAAATAGTGCCTTGCACTTGATATGAACCCTTGGTTCTGTAAAATCAGGGAAAACAAGAAGAATTTTGTTTTCCTTTGATCTAAATTTAGATCAAAAGTGCTATGCACTTTTTGTTCTCAAATCAAGAATTTCTGCACAAGTGCAACTCACCATTCAAAAGGGCCTGGCCCAACTCAAGAAAATTATTGAGTTCTGCAACTCATTATTTAAAAGGGCCTGGCCCAATTGCAGAATAATAAAAGGGCAAGGCCCTGTTTAGAAAACTCCTGAGTTTCTGTAACTTATTACTTAAGAGGGCCTGGCCCAATTGCAGAAAATAAAAAGGCAAAGCCCTGTTCAGAAAATTCCTGAGTTTTTGTAACTCATTATTTAAAGGGCCTGGCCCAAATCAGATTGCAAAATAATGAAGGGGCAGAGCCCTGTTTAGGTTAATTCTTTTAATCGGGCAGAGCCTAAAATAAAAATTGGACTTAACCCAATCCTGGCTGTAAGTCCTTAAATTAAATGCCTCTCATAAACCAAGTCACAACCGGTCCGAGGGTACATCTCCGAACTCCTTTGACATTTGTCGCTGTAATTTCTCAACGACGTCAAAGAGGCGACGGGTCCCATCGACCACTCAAACTAATATTGGACCGAAACGTCCTTAAACTAATATTTGCCCCAAAATGAGAATATTGGACCGAAATGTCCTTAAACTAATATTGGACCGAAACGTCCTTAAACTAATATCGGACCGAAACGTCCCTAAACTAATATCGGACCGAAACGTCCCTAAACTAATATTGGACCGAAATGTCCATAAACTAATATTGGACTACCACGTCCCTAAACTGGAATATGGACCACTACGTCTTTAAACTGGCGATGGACCGAAACGTCCTTAAACTAATATCGGACCGAAACGTCCCTAAACTAATATCGGACCGAAACGTCCCTAAACTAATGATGGACCACTACGTCCTTAAACTGGCGACGGACCGAAACGTCCCTAAACTAATAATGGACCACCACGTCCCTAAACTGGCACAATAGGGCTCAAACGCTCTTTTGTTGGATCTAAACGGTCCCGTCTAAGTTGATCTTTACCCCAAATACGGTTAATGTGTCCTTAGATCTTTAAACAAATAATAAACCCCAAATCAATTTTGGTTCAAGGGTACATCTCTGAACTCCTCTGACGCCTGTCGTTGTAATTCCTCAACGACGTCAGAGAGGTGACGAGTCTCGACAACCAGATAATTAAATCAATCACTACGTCAGGTCGATCGTAGTCCAAAACAGGACTAACGTATCCTTGACGAGCGTTTAAGTTGGTCTTAGCCGCAACGCGGCTAATGCATCCTTAAACTAAAAACACCAAACCCAAATCTAACTAAATACGGATTTGGACTAATCCACGTCCTACGGGTGACGACATCACTCAGTCTCCGTATACAATCCACGGGCAATCACAAACAAAACAAACACACACGACACGAAGTGAAATTCTGGAGAAGGAGAAAGTTGTTACCGCGATGCGGTAGCGTAATTAACTGCAGGGGCTTGCGCCTGCAGGGAAGAGCGTCCCCACAATCAAAAACCCCTCACCCTGAGGGGGAATCTGACGAAGTCTGCTACATCGGCCGCATCCGTCTAAACCTCCGATACACGGTGTCATAAATCAACTTGGCATCTTCGGAGAGATAGACGGATCAAACCAAATAGCATCTGCCCCGAACCCCAGGCAACGGACGCGAAGTCCGGGCCGCCGTTCGGAGGGGAACAGACACCTAGAGGTTTAACGGCTTGTTGCACGAGCTCAGTGCAATCGCGTTTCCCTGCGAAAGTGCGGTTAGGAATTTAGTGAATAAAAATAAGTTTGCTCGAGGACGAGCAAAAGATAAGTTTGTGGGTATTTGTTCACACCATAATATTGTATTATTATATTCCCCATTCTTATTCTTTTTATAAATAAACAGGTGCTTTTGACGCGTGTCTGCTACATGTTACAGGTTACAGGTTCTTAGACAGAAAACAGTGAAAACGATGAAAAGACGATGCAAAAGTGGATTTTGACCAACAAACAGAAGGATCTTGATTAAGCCTACATCAAAGATAAAGTTCACAATGTACAAGGCAACGCAAGGTCCAAAATTACAAAGCGAACGGTTAAAAATCCATTGCAAATTGTTCACTGAAAATCTGGAACTAATATAGAAGCCCAATTGATAAAAGAACCAAAGAACCAGAAGCCCAAAAAGACCCAGAACAAAACCCTAAAGTTTAAGCACCCAATCTTGTCAAAGGGCCGTGGAACCGCGGCCCAAGCCTGCCATTGCCGTGGTTCCGCGGCCAGAAGAAGCCCTTACTCATAGATTTTTTTACCAAAATGTTTAGCGGCACTGAAAAGTTGACCTAGGGCTATTTTTGTAAATTTAGACATGTGGATCAAATTGTAACCCTAGGGTTTCATATTCTCTATAAATAGGAACTCTAAAGATTGTAAACCTTATGCCTCCTTTTAATAATAAATTCCAGAATTCTTTATGGAGAGTATCGGTGCCTCTCTTCAATTCAGAAATTCAGATCTGACAACCCTGTATTGATGATTGGAGAAATGCATATGTAAGTAGATTTAATTCCTTGCTCTAGTTTAGATTTCAATTCTTTGCCCTAGGTAGATTTAATTTCTTGCCGTAGATAAACTGCTTAGAGTTAGCTTTGGGGAAGGATTTTGAGAGATGAGATCTCTCATCCCTTTCTTACCCATAATATATTTTCAATAGGACTCCATGCATACACGCACACACCGCGCCCTACGGCACCCTATCCCTCGAGGTAGCGGTGATACCGTAGTATAAAAGCCTGGTTGCGCGCGTTTTCCATGGAGGTTAGGGTAAGGATCTCTAAAGGAAGGACAAGAACCTAGAGGAATGAACACCTTCCCGAATGGATCTAATCCCCTTTATTGATAATTACCATAACTCCTCATAGATCTTCATTCGGATATAGAAAGCGTGAGATTTACTTGCATTTCCAAACCATCCCTAAACCTAACCCTAGCAAGAATAGATCTAGATAATCGTAGATAGAATAATTAGATTTTTAGATTTAATAATCAATCCGAACACCCTTCGGAATTAACTCGTTAGCGCGACTAGGAGATTCACAAAATCCCTGTGGACCGACCCGTACTCACCGGCTAGCTGCAAAGCGACGCCGTTCTTGATTGCGGTAATAGATAGTTTTTGAGAAAAATCACCCGGCGCGATGACCTGGTCCGCTTCCTCAGAGGAAACTCGGACGTGTTTGCTTGGACGCCCCCCGACATGCCTGAGATCGACCCCGAAGTGATATCACACAAGCTCAGGGTTGACCCGACGGTCCGACCGGTCAGGCAAAAGAAACGAAGCTTCGCTCCGATCAAACAAAAGGCGATCAAGGACGAAGTTGACAGGTTGCTCGCAGCCAACTTCATTCGAAACGTGGCCTACTCAGAATGGCTGGCGAATGTGGTAATGGTTAAAAAGGAGAATGGGAAGTGGCACATGTGCGTCGACTTCACCGATTTCAACAAGGCCTACCCGAAAGACAACTATCCCCTCTCTCGGATAGATCAGCTCGTCGACAGCTCGGCAGGCCACGAGTTAGCTTTATGGATGCTTTTTCTGGCTACAACCAGATCCGTATGAACCCGGCGGATGAAGAACTCACCGCATTCACAACGGACCGGGGGGTATACTGCTATAAAGTGATGGCCTTCGGCCTCAAAAATGCTGGGGCTACATATCAACACTTGGTCAACAGGATGTTCAAATCACAGATCGGGAGGAACATGGAGATTTGCGTCGACAACATGCTCGTTAAATCGACCTCGTCAGAGGAGTACGCCAAAGATCTTAGCGAGAATTTCAACGTCCTCCGCAAATACAAAATGAAACTAAATCCCGCCAAGTGCACGTTTGGGGTCACTAGTGGAAAGTTCCTGGGATTCATGGTTACCCATCAAGGAATCAAGGCTAACCCAGAGAAAATCAGCGCCATCCTCAACATGGCCGCTCCAAAGACCAACGTCGAAATCATGCGGCTCACGGGGAGGGTAGCCGCTCTGAGTCGTTTCATGTCAAGATCCGGGGAAAAGTGCATCCCATTCTTCAAAGCCCTTAGGAAGATCCCAAGGTTCGAATGGCCAGAGGAGTGTCACGCTTTCGAGCAATTGAAAATGCACCTGGCGACTCCATCACTACTCAGCTGACCAGTTGAAGGAGACGAGCTATTGCTATATCTGGCGGTATCCGATCAAGCTGCAGGCTTGGTGCTCGTCCGAGAGGTCGGGGGAGTCCAGAAGCCGGTTTACTATGTAAGCCACGTCTTTAAGGCGCGGAAACATGATACCCGGCCAAAGAGAAGATTGTCTTGGCACTTGTAGTGGCCTCAAGGAAACTATGACACTACTTCCAGGCACACACCATCCTCGTTCTCACCGAGCACCCTTTAGGGGCCATCCTCGCCTCCCCCGAGTCGTCTGGTCATTTAGAGAAGTAGGGGTGGGAGTTATCCCAATTCGACATCAAATACCGCCCAAGGTAGGCTATCAAGGCACAAGTCCTGGCAGATTTTGTCGTCGAATGCACTATCCCTAACGAGGAGGCAGTGGCCATGCCGGCCCCCGAATCCCAACCTTCGATTTAAGAGAGGCCCGACTCTATTCCTGACTGGGTCCTTTACGTCGACGGGTCATCAACCGAGGAAGGCTGTGGTGTCGGCCTCATCATTCGGGGCCCGAACGAGGCAGAGATGGAGTATTCCTTAAAGCTCAGGTTCAAAGCCTCAAACAACGCCGCGGAGTACGAGGCTTTGCTCACCGGACTGCGGATCACCTCCAGGGTGGGGCTGAAGATGATCCGAATCCGCAGCGACTCAGCCCTGGTCGTTGGCCGAGTGACCATCCATTTCGAGGCATGGGAACCTCTGATGGTGAAATACTTAGCCGAGGTAAGAAGACTACGAAAGGACTTCGACGAAGTTCAAGTGGAGCAGATCCCCCGGCACCTAAACACCCAGGCCGACGCCCTGAGCAAACTAGCTTCCTCCTACACGGCCAACGACAAGAGAAATATCCTTTTCAAGGTCTTGCCACGGCCTAGTGTGTAAGATAGAGCGACACTACTCCAAGTTTAAATGGTACGGGAAGAAGGCCAGGATTGGAGGAAGCCCCTCGTGGACTTCCTGAAAGAGGGTACACTCCCAGACGATCGAGGGGAAGCCCGCCGCCTCCGAGCCAAAGCCCGCCATTTCGTTTGGAGCAGAGGGAACCTCTATAAGAAATCCTTCACTTAACCCCTGCTTCGGTGCGTCGATCTCCACGAAGCCGACTATGTCCTCCGCGAGGTCCACGAAGGGGTCGGTGGAGCACATCAGGGGGCCCACACCTTAGCCCAGAAGACACTCCTTCAAGGGTATTATTGGCCGACCACGTATCAGGACGCTCAGAAGCTCGTCAGAAAGTGCAAGAGCTGCCAACTCCATGGCAGCATACCCCACCTTCTGGCTACCGAGATAACGACCCTAACTTCCCCCTAGCCATTTTCCCAGTGGGGAATGGACATGATAGGCCAATTCCCTACTGGTATGGGTGGGTATAAATACATCCTCATCGCAGTGGACTACTTTACGAAGTAGATCGATGTCGTCTCTATCAGAAAACCGAACGCCACCACGACCATCAAGTTCCTGCAGAACAACATAATATTCCGGTTCGGGATCCCAAGGTGTATCATCACCGACCATGGGACGAATTTTGATAACGAAAAAGTCAAAGGATTCTGCAGCAAATACCATATATTGATGAAGTTCGCCGTGGTCGCATACCCCCAGTGCAACGGGAAGCCCGAGGTCGCAAACCGGGACGTCGTTCGAGGTCTTCGGGCTCGCCTGGAGGGACGACATGGCAGTTGGGGCGATGAATTACCCCGGGTCTTATGGGCCTTACGCACATCAAATAAGACCCCCACTGGAGAGACCCCCTTCAGCCTCTGCTATGACACCGAGGCGATGGTCCCAACAGAGATCGGGTTGCCCAGTTACAGGGTCGAGCACTTCGACGACGAAGCAAACACCTCGGCCCTCCGGACTAATTTGGACATCTTGTTGGAGAAGCGGGACCGGGCATAGATCAGAGCTGCCGCTTACCGACAACAGACTGCCCGCTACTACAACGCACGAGTCAAGTATCGCGCCTTTAAAATCGGAGACTTGGTCCTAAGGCAGAACGAGTTCGTTGATCAGGGCAAATTGCACAAGTTTTCTCCGAAGTGGGACGGTACTTTCCTCGTCTCCGAAGTCTTGCCCGGCGGGGCCAATTGCCTACAAGACACCGTGGGTCGCAAATTTCCACGGCCTTACAATGCCGAGAAGCTCAAGTTGTACCTTTGAAAAGTGTATCTACGAATACATGTTTCTTCTTTGACAAAGCGATGTAAATTTTCCTAAGTTTTTTTTAATAATAAGAAGGTACATCCCTTATGTGTTTCCCTCTTCCTTGGTTCAAAGCTCACGGATTTCGTTTCGCAAAAATACCCAAATGCACCCGGAAGACAAAAAGGAAACAATAGAACATCGCAAAAAAGAGAGCTTTATTTATTTATCAAAATGTATTGTGGGATCCTCAGCCTTACATAAAAATTAAAATTACAAAAGAGGGGGAACGGGATCAAGAAAGCACTGCTGGTGATACTCTCTGGAGATCTCCGCCAGATGAGCCCTTGCCTCTTCAGCCCGCTCCCGTTGATGCTACCCACAAACTCAGGATGCCACGGAAATGCCGGGCCCTCCATCTGCCGAGCCCTGGCTCACGATCTGTCTCTTTTGGAAACACCGAGGGCCACAGATTGGTCGTGCCTGGCCTTCGAGATGAGGCCGATGACGTAGATCGTGCGCACTTTGTCGAGCGCCTCATCCAGCAGCTCCTCAGAGAGGGGGTTGTACAGCCCCGGGGACCTCCTCCAAATTGCGTACATCAGCAATTGGAGGAGGGGAGACCGGCGAAGAAGTAGACGGCCGTTGTGATCTTCGAGACCCTGGACCACTCCGTGGCACCTCTCCTCGGAAACGGACTGGTCGTACAGGTAGACGTCATCGGGGGTAATGATCTCTTCGATCGCGTAGATACGCCCGGCCATCTCGAAGAAGCAATGCTGAAATAAACCCATCTCCTTCTCTATTTATAGCCTCCACAGAGTCCCCGAGATCCCAAATTTGCGCGCGCATGGGCATGAATCTCGGGATTCGCTCCATTCTTCCAATACCGTACCACCACGTGGCGAGCATCTCATATTTCTCGGCGAATCGAAGTCGGAATGACGCGGATCTTGGAAAGCCTCGCCTCACCTATGCGTTTCTGCCATGTGCCGCTCGCAATGGTCACCCTTCCCGATATTCACACACCAAGGAAGGTCGGGCACGCCTCGCAAAACCGAGCAGCTTCCCTGCTCGGTCCATCCTTAGTGGGTAACTTCTTACCCATCTACGCTAAGGATCAAAGCCCTCATCAAGAGGCCACCGAGTAGCTTCCCTACTCGGTCCATCCATGGCTGGTAGTTTACTACCCACCGACGCCAAGGATCGAAGCCCTCGTCAAGAGGCCACCGAGCAGCTTCCCTGCTTGGTCCATCCTTAGCGGGTAACTTCTTACCCATCTACACTGAGGATCGAAGCCCTCATCAAGAGGCCACCGAACAGCTTCCCTGCTTGGTCCATCCTTAGTGGGTAACTTCTTACCCATCTATGCTAAGGATCGAAGCCTTCATCAAGAGGCCACCGAGCAGCTTCGCTGCTCGGTCCATCCATGGCTGGTAGTTTACTACCCACCGACGCCAAGGATTGAAGCCCTCGTCAAGAGGTCACGAGCAGCTTCCCTGCTCGGTCCATCCTTAGTGGGTAACTTCTTACCCATCTAGGCTAAGGATCAAAGCCCTCATCAAGAGGCCACCGAGCCGCTTCCCTGCTCGGTCCATCCATGGATGGTAGTTTACTACCCACCGACGCTAAGGATCGAAGCCCTTGTCAAGAGGCCACCGAGAAGCTTCCATGCTCGGTCCATCCTTAGCGGGTAACTTCTTACCCATCTACGTTAAGGATCGAAGCCCTCATCAAGAGGCCACCGAACAGCTTCCCTGCTCGGTCCATCCTTAGTGGGTAACTTCTTACCCATCTACGCTAAGGATCGAAGCCCTCATCAAGAGGCCACCGAGCAGCTTCCCTGCTCGGTCCATCCATGGCCGGTAGTTTACTACCTACCGAAGCCAGGGATCGCAGCTCTCGTCAAGAGACCCCCGAGCAACTTCCCTGCTCGATCCATCCTTAGTGGGTAACTTCTTACCCATCTAAGCTAAGGATCAAAGCCCTTATCAGTAGGCCACCGAGCAACTTCCCTACTCGGTCCATCCATGGCTGGTGGTTTACTAACCACTGACACCAAGGATCGAAGCCCTCTTCAAAAGGCCACCGAGCAGCTTCCCTGCTCGGTCCATCCTTAGTGGGTAACTTCTTACCCATATATGCTAAGGATCGAAGCCTTCATCAAGAGGCCACCGAGCAGCTTCCCCGCTCGGTCCATCCATGGCTAGTAGTTTACTACCCACCGACGCTAAGGATCGAAGCCCTCTTCAAGAGGACACCGAGCAGCTTCCCTGCTTGATCCATCCTTAGTGGGTAACTTCTTACTCATCCGTGCTAAGGATCAAAACCCTCCCAAGAGGTCACCGAGCAGCTTCCCTGCTCGGTCTATCCTTGGTGGGTAACACCTTAACCATCTGTAATAAGGATCAGAAGCCCTCAACCTCAGTAAACGCCGACCAATCTTAAGAGAGGTGATCGCCGGTCCAACTTGAGGGAATGGGCAAGTCTATACCTTTCTTCTCAGAGGCGTTTACCGACATACCTTCAACGAGCGATCGCCACCTCGACTTCGGGGCCCTAAGGACGCCGACCTAATACTGGCCTTTGAACACTTGACAAATAATTATATTTAACTCGACGCGCGATCACCAACTAAAGGACCGGTCGCCGACCTAGCACTCATCATGCGAGCAAAATAAAGACATTACCGCGAAATGAAAACATTGCCACACAAATTTCTGCAAAAGAGCTTTATTCACAACTCGGGAGTTTTTACAACGGTGTTGTGGGCTCCTCAGCCTTATAAAATCGCCCGGAGGCTTACGAAATTCCAAGACGAAAACAAAAAAATATAATAAAAAAGAAGGCAGGAAGATTCAGGCCTCGGGGCCGGGAAGGACCTCGACGTGCTCCGTGGCAGCGTCGGGAGCCGGGGTGGCGGCTTGAGGGTCGGCGCCCACAGCAGGAGCTTCAACACTGGGAGCCGGGGTGACCGCCTTCTCCCTAATGCCCCCACCAGGGGCTTTCCACCCGGCGGCGCTTCTGGCGGCATCCCCCTGCACCTCACCCTTGAGGGGCTACTCGAGCCGAAGCTTACCGTCGGGAAACTCCAGCATCAACGCCTTGACGACATCGAAGGCCTCATGCCAGACGAGGGCCGAGGCGTCAGCGAGGTTGGTATAGAATTGATCCGACGTCTTGTAGCTCTCCACCGCCTTCGCAGCCCGGAGGTCGGCATGCCTTATTCCTTCCTTCATCGCCTCGTTTTCCCTTTTTAGGGTGTCCCACGTCTTCTTCAAAGTGGTGGCGAGCACCCTAGCATCCTCCAACTTGGCCTCAACGAACTTGTTGGACTCCATCAAAGCTCGGATGGACTCCCGGCAGTTGGCGTTCACCCCCTCCTCGGCAGTCACCCGGTCTTCGAGGACGGCGATCCTCTCACTCGCCTGACGCAGCTCCCGGTTCAGGCTCTCCTCCCGCGAGGAAGACTCGCCCGCTATCTGCAGTGCCGAGGCGATTTCCTCGTGCTCCATGTTGGCGACGAGGACACAGTGCTAGAGGACCTGAGGAAAACGAAAGGAGCGGTTATCCTGCAAACAAAAAGGCTTGATGAAAACCCGAACGGGAGGCGGACACTAACCTGCACGGCCTCCTGAGCTATGACCGCGATTTGGGTCTTGAGGGTCCCCCAGGGGATTCTGCCCCCAGCCGACCGCTCCATCTCCGAGAGTAAGCTATCGGCGACAGAAAGCCCCGAGGGAACCTCATAGCAAAGATCCCCCTCCTGCACGAAGATCGGAGAAGACGGGGATCCGGACACCGTCCTCTTGCACCACTTGAGGGGGGCCACGGGAGGGTCGCCTCATCCACCACATCCACAACCCGGGGTTCCTTTTCCCGAGCGTGTTTGCAGCTCTTCCCGTGGCTAGTCTCTGAAGCCCGGGGCGTAGTGGAACGTCTAGCCGAAGTGGCCTACGGCTAGGTCATGCTCGAAGCGGGACGTGACGATCCGGCGCCTCCGGCTTTCCTTCCTTTCTTCTCAGCCATCGTAGCCAGAAATTTTTGTTTGTCCATCGGCTCCGCAAAGGAGAAAGATGCACAAAGGGAGTTAGCGATGCCAGAAAGAGTAGAAGAAGAATATACGGGTCTAAACAGGTCGCCTAGGCTCCTAACTTACCTACGAACTGAGCGGGGCTGAGCTCGGCCCAACAGAGGGCCTGCTCGGACAGCAATACATCGGCCTATTGAACGGTCTTCCACGCCGACACTGCCCTCGTTTCGGGATTGGACGACCACCTCACCCGCGGGCAGTAAGCCATGTGCCACTGAACAGGCACAGGACAATCCTCACCCTCGGGCCGCCCGACAAATAAGAATTTCTCCTTCCATTCATGGATAGAGGAAGGAACTGCTATGACCCCCGATCCGGTCGCCCCTCTCCTGTGTTTTCTAAAAGAAATGTATACCCAGCTCGGCTCGTCTTTACAGATGCCGGGGTGATTTTTATAACAGAGAGAGGAAAGGAGAAGGGTCAGGATGAAGAGGATTTCTTATAGTCTCAACCGGGCTAGGAACCCGAGGAGAATCCTCCACGAGTTTGATACAAGCTGGCCCGGAGCTAATTGAAAACAGCACAGCGCCGCACTCACCTCAGGGGAGAAGGGCAGACACATTCCAGCCCAAAAGGCATCCAGGTATAAGGCAATCTCCTTGCCCCGCACCTGGTCTGCCCTCTCTCCTTCCCCGGACAAGCCGGGGGGGAATGTGGAAACGAGCCCGGATTGTGGTGAGCTCGTCCACATTCCTCAGGAAAGAAGGCATGCCATGATCACTCTCGATCCGCGCTTAGGGAACCGTCCCCGTCATGCGGCCTCGGGAAGCAAGTCTAACCTTAACTCCCCGAAGGGAATCCGACTCGGACGAAGCAGAGGAAGAAGTGGAAGAATACTCCCTAGACTCTACCTCAACTATCTCAACAGACTCTCCAGAAGAAAACATCTAACCTGAGCAAAGGAAGGAGTCCTCCAAGGAAAAGGAGCGAGAAACCTGACCTAAAGGGAAGAGCGTCAAGCTAACACACGCAGCGATGAAGAAATTATGGCAAAGTGTGGACCCTGGGGAGATCATACTTCTATTTATAGCATTTGACAAGCGCATCTAACGGCGCCGATTGTTTTCCGCCAAAACAACGCTTCGCGTTCGACGGCTATCGGCGTTCCATGTGTCTCACGGGCGTTGGACACGTCCCCTCAAGCGCAAAGGACATCGGCGGCCCGTCACGTCAACCAACCAGCGTCGGGCACACGTCAACGAACATACGATCGAATCGGCGCTTCCCCTTTAATGCATGATCTATTCTCTGATCCGCTGACGTCATCAAAAATTACGACTAACTACCCGGGAATTCGCGCCGGTGATGTCTTCAACTAAGAACTTAGCCCGGGTGACCGATCAGACCACTCTCAATCTGACCCATGAATAGGTCGGGACGAGAGTGGGGGGTTAATGATGATGCTCAATACTGAAAACTCCCCAGATCATGACATGTGGCAGATGACTTGTCCCAAGGCTTACGGGAAAGGAGCAAGAGCGGTACATTGAAGGCATACCCCGGGCTTTCGACCCGAGGATGTTCTCGACCTTCGATGACCTCCCAGAACACTTCTGTGCTCGTCCTGCAAATAACCATTGGCTCACCTCCGAGCCCTCCTGCACGCTGGGCTTCCTCAACCCTCCTAGCTCGCCTCCGAGCATCACAGAACCAAGCCTGCTCGGCCTCCCGCTCGCCTCCGAACCTCCCGCCGAGCTCAGCTTCCTCGGTCTCACCGACGGACCCAAAGCACAGATCATAAGCGTCCCGGATATGGCTCTGTGAATCTCGCCATACGCGAGATATCCGCCGCCCCACGATCCAGCATCCCACGCCATCGTGTTCCCCCGTTAACGGGAGTATCTCGCCATTAATGGAGGATCCCGCCATTCGCGCAGGCGCTGCTCTAAGGGCGTAACGGCCGGCGTAAATCTCGCATCCGCCAGTCCATGGCTGCCACTATATAAACCCCCTCTCAGATGACTCAGGTAAGGGAATTCTATCTGAATAGGCCGCTACTTTGCTCAAATAGCTCGACTAACTTGATCGTCGGAGGGTCCACGGTGGTACAACCATCCCGGGACTTCCTTGCAGGTAGCCTGGCCTCGCCCCAAACCAAGCCCACTGAGATCCACACGCTTCAGGAGGCAACCCCAAATCCAATCTCAGTCATTCATCAACGCCCGCGACAGATCAACGGAAGACAACATCTGAAGGAGATCAAAACCTCCATCAGGCAGGTTTTGAGTTTAGACTTCTGAATTTCAACTCAGGTATAAAATTTACCAAATAACCGTCCAACCCGACTCGATTTCACCCCTGATGACTTCATAAAATAAACAATGAAACTGAATGGATTTTCCATGGTCACAGAAAATTTAATAATTTTTAAAATTCGAAAAAAATGCATTAGATTAAACTTCTATATTTTATACTCAAATCGAGATTGGATTTTTAAAACCTCTTCCATTTTAAGTTAGAATAATAGAGATGAACACTAATTAAAAGTTGCCAGTCTCCACTTGAGAGAAATCTTCCTGCATGTTCATCATAAAGGCAGAATGATGCTATAAATTTATTATGTAAATGGAACATGTGATAACATTTAATAGAGATTACCTGCAAGATTGGACCAAATAACATTTAAAACAACTTTGGTCAAAAGTATGCACCACCAACAGTGCATCTCTCATATCGAATCCTTGTAAACATCTGATATCACAAATATATAATGAAAACATGTGAAACATCTGCATATCCTACTGAACAAAAATCTGGCCAATAGGTACAAGAATAATTTACAATGATAACATGAGAAAAGGGAAAATAAATAAAATCTAAATTGCATACATTTTCTTCTTGATTTCAGCTTTCAAAAGAGCGTCGGAAACCAGCGTAGGGCACCTCGACAAGGTCTCCCCGATGCCCGACACCGCCTTCTTAATTCTACTTTTAAGCCTCTTCCTACCTATCCAATGGCTCACAACGCAGTAGCTCATAAGCATCAATGTCGGCACCATAATCACAATTGCCACCACAAGGATCGACCAAGCCAACCACCACTCTTCCTTTCTCACCACCACATAAGAAAGAGACACGAACGAAACACTTATCGAGACGCAACACAACCACATGAGCTTATTTATCACAAACACCATCCATTTCATCGCCCTGTCATCCACCACAATGAGCGAAGTTTGAGCCACGACGACCGCCAAAGAAACAAAGAGAGCAAAGCAATCGGATACTAAGAAGAGAGCGAACATTGGGCCGTTTGAGATGTAGGCTTGGCCTAGAGAGTAGCCGCCGCCATTGGAGCTTGTGTATTGGCCAGGTACTTGGAAAATTGCAGCGAAAGCAGAAGAGAAAATGAGAGTTGCGACTATTATGTTGGAGTTGTTGGCTTTGCTTAGTCCGGTCGTGATCATTTTTGTGACTTTTTTCTTGAGCTTGGTGACGCTTAATTGAGTTCGGCTCGAGTTGCGGAGGTTGAATTTGATTTCTTGTTTTAGGATGCTCACGTCGTGATTTAGTTGGTTTTGAGTGCTAGAACAAAGAGGAGGGTCTTCTTCAATTTGGATTTCTTCCAAGTCTTTCATTTCTCGTATGTGTTTTATTCCATCCTCTTTTAATATTGTGGAACCTCCGGCTTCTCTGAGGATAGTGGCGATTTCTTCGTTGAAGTACTTTTCGGCGATTAAGAGCGCAGTCTCTCCAACTTTGTTGGATGCGTTGATATCTATCATTTGAAAGGACAATAGAGATCGTATTATCTGCACTCGCAAGAGAAAAAAGTTCGGTGTAGCGAAAAATTAAGTTCAAAATAGGAAATAGTGAAGACTCTAGGGCCTAGGCTGTGTGCATGCTCATCGGTGAGGGTGTGCATGTGTGTGTGAGGATGTTTTACTATTTTAATCTCAATTTCCAATCACTTGATTTTGCTCTTAGGATGCATATGCTTAAAACTGTAGGCATTTTAGATTGTTTGCCGATTTTTTCCCCTCAACAAAAGTTTACACCGCATAAACACAAGTATAAAACATGGGGTCAGAGAATCAAATACGAAAATCAAACCAGAGACGCGCGCTCTAGTATTATCTGATCATAGAATATCTATAAACTTGAAGGGAAAATTCTCAAGTACGACTAATAAAAAAGATCAGTATTACTTTATGAGTTAGTGATGGAAAAATACGAAAAGAAAATGTCGAAAGAATGAGTATAGCTGTAATAAGAATATTGAGATGGACGAGCGACAATACCTAAGAGAGTATAAGATATGAGTGCATTTGTAAGAGACAAAATGGAGAGATCTGAGATGATTTAAACATGTCCGACAAATACCGATAAATGCGAAGGTGTGACATAACTGTATCTAGAGATAGGCCCATAGGATCATGCATGGAGCCGGTTAAGAGACTCGTGTTAGCTACGAATTTAACTCGGGAGATGACTTTAACAAAGTTAGATAGAAGAAAATGATTCATGTTTCCTACTCCAAATTTATGGACAACGGCATGTTAAATCCAAGGAAAGATGCCGTGCGCCATGAGATATCATAAACACAAATATTACAAAATACCTGAACACGTCCCTTTCTTGTCGCCGTGTGCAAAGGCATATTCCCCTTATTATCCGTAAAATTGATACTGAAAGGCGCATTCTTCAGCAACTCCATCACTATTTCTATGCTTTGTCCTTTCACCGCCATGTGAAGTGCTGTTTGACCCTTTCTATCCGTCACCAAACCAATCGCAGGATCATTTGCTAGAAGAGATTTCACTACTTGTAGATGACCCATTCTTGCGGCTATATGAAGAGCAGTTTTGCCATTGTTTCGCACAATTTGTGTGATGCTATTGTCGGATTCGAGTAGAAGAACGACGATATTCGTATGTCCTTGCGACGCAGCGGTGTACAGCGCCGTAGCATTTGATTGGTTTGTGGTTGAAATTAGTTCTGGAAATGAATGCAGCAGCTCCTTCAGTACCTCTGCAATGAAAATAACATAGATTAAGTGATGGAACATTTGAGTTATTTTTTTTATTTTTCTGAAAAGAAATGGTGCTAATTGGCTACCCTGGGAAAAAAGGATAATTATTTTCATCCAAAATTTCCATACTGATGCGGAAAATAGTTTATTGAGGTAACTATTGCTGCAAAATTTATAATTGCATAGATAACGGCCTATACAAAAAAATTCTTCCACCTTAGCCGAAGCTTTAGAGATTTTGTGCAGTGGGAGGTGCTTTAAGATGATACCAAAGCTACCCATGTTCAAATTCATTTCGATGTACATTTAAAATAGAGGATTACAAAAATACCACAACATAAAAAGCCCAGGTTTCGGCCTACCCGCGGTTAGTGTTGAAGTAAAAATGTATTTCCCTCGACTCTCACCATAACTTCCGAATTTTGCTGCAGGCTTTACCTGCATGACCAAGCTTAGCAGCAATGTGAAATGCATCGCAGCTTCCCTCAACATCAACGGCTTCCAATTGCAAATGAGCTACCTTCAAGATTTCTCGGATAATCTCAACACTGCCATTTCCTGCAGCGATGTAGAGTGCAGTTTGCCCAGAATTGTTCTTCTTCCAAATTTCTTCTATCGAGCCATTGTTCTTATGGTCCAACAAGATTTCCTCAACTTGTGCCAGGTTTCCACCCTTAGTAGCTAAATGAAGTGGCGAATCACCTTGCATCCGAGCATCGCTTTCTATTTTCTCCTCCCCGCGAAGAATTTGTTCATTCTCCACCAATTCCATTGTAAAGCTTCTCTGATTATCCATTTCCTTGACCCGAAGAGACGGCTTTCTCTCCATCGCCAAGAGTCTTTAGAAAATTCAGAAAGTATATCCTCAACAATCCAAGAGTCTTTAAAAAACCCAAATATTTATACAAAAAGAGAAGAACAGTAACTTGCGAAGAATCCAACCACAAGATATCCTCTTTGTATGGATAAAAGAACATGGAGTAAAACTTCTCTAGCTAAAACTGGAAGCAAATTTTTTAACATTATATATAAAGCGCCAGAAGAATAAAATGAAATTGATAACTTCTATTGTAATCTTCAACCGCCTTCGGATATATATATATTTTTATAATCCCACTTGTTATCTTACAAGAGAATGCATGCTCCCAGCATCTTGTATTTGTTCTAACTTCCAACACGAGAATGAAGTTTCGCCCTTTCTATGTCTCTTGACGTAATCAAGGTTATATATGTGTAATATGAAATGAGAAAAAAAACGATAACTGATTGGTTAACTGATTGGTTAACGCTCGATAACAAAAAAAAAGTATATGGAACCAACGATTAACGAGCCCTAGAAGGCCATTTAGATCAACCGCTTGTTGCTTTCTTTCTTTTTATGCATAATCCAAGGCTCCAATCTTCCTCTCTCAAATCTTCAACAAATGCTTTTAGCATCCAACAATGCATTTAAGGATTCCAAAGCCTATACGGAGAACATTCATACATTGATGTATTTTGCAAATAGCACAGTTTCGAAAGGCGATTAGTGGTCGAGTCATGAGTTCAACAGCATTTTATAGAAATAAAATCAACCGCTGATAATACTCATAAATGGGAATTGACACAGGGCGGATCCGCGCCAAGATGTTACCTTCCGTTGGTCTGCTGATGGCGGCGATGGACGGTTGAGATTTGATCTGGAGGCTGGCTCCTGGGACGTGTGGATCTCAATGTGTTTGAGGTCGTTTGCGCCGAGCTACCTGCAAGGAAGTCTCGGGGAAGTCCCGGGGTGGTTGTACCATCGAGGGCCTTCCGACGGTCAAGTTAGAGAGGAAATCCGAGCAGAGTAACGGCTTAGTAGAGTAAAAATGGCTTACTTGAACCGTCTGCAGAAGGGGTTTAAATAGTGGTGGCAGCAGGCAAGGCAGGCGTGAGAATCACGCCGGTCGTTACGCTCCCGACGTCATGCCCGCACGATGGGTGGGATCTTCCATTAATGGCGAGATAGGCTCGTTAATGGGGGATCGTGATGGCGTGGAACATGGGATGTGTCCGGCGGATATCTCGCGCATTGCGAGATTCGCGGGATGGCGGTTGCGCCTGTGAGCGATGTCGTTGGTCGGTCGATGAGATCGAGGAAGATGATCTCGGAGGGAGAGCTCGCGGACGAGCGGGAGAGCCGAAGTATCTTGGTTCTGCGGTAGCCCGAAGACGAGATGAGAGGGCCGAGGAGGCTCGGGCCTATGATGGCTCGGAGTAGAGCAAAGGGACAGTTGGGTTGGCTGCTGAGGTGCTCGGGCGCAAGGAATGGGGTGCAACCTCGGAGACAGGGTTTGAGGGAACCCACTGTAGCATACTGGTTTTTCCTCCGTAGCCCTCAGGGGCCTAATTGGTTTACGCATGTGACACGTCATCCGCCATGTGTCATGATCTAAGAAATTACCGTTATCGAGCATCATCATTAGCCCCCCACTCTCTTTCCAATCTATTCGTGGGTCGGGTCGAGAGTGGACTGCTTGGTTCTTTCTGTGCGGCTTGGCGCTGGTAATTCCTTATGGTGGATTGTTCGGGGACGACACGGCGTTCTTGTTGTCGCGCATCGAGTATAAGTCGGACGAAGGACGAGTGTGGGAAGATCGGTATCCTCCCTTTGCCGGAGTTGAGGCGTTGATCGCGGGTTGAGTATGAGTTTATTCGGCGGGCCTTGGATCCGTGTCTTTGTATGGTAGGAAGCTACCCATTGCGGATGCACCAAGAAGGAAGCTACTCAGCGGCCTCATGATGAGGGCTTCAGATCCTCAGCGTCTGATGGGCAGGAGGATGCCCGCTGGGGATGCGCCGAGCAGGAAGGAACTCGCGGCCTCACGATGAGGGCTTGAGGTCCTCAGCGTCTGATGGGCAAGAGGATGCCCGCTGGGGATGCGCAGAGCAGGAAGGAACTCGGCGGCCTCGCGATGAGGGCTTCAGATCCTCAGCGTTTGATGGGCAGGAGGATGCCCGTTTGGGATGCGCCGAGCAGGAAGGAACTCGGCGGCCTCACGATGAGGGCTTGAGGTCTTCAGCGTCTGATGGGCAGAAGGTGTAACGTTTTGAAAATCGTTTAGGTGAAATTTCCGATTTTCGGTAAAATAACGGGTATTTTCCGTAAAAACCAAGATATAAATATCTTTTAATATAAAATTAAATATACATATTCTAGCTATATAATTGCTAGTATTTTGTGTTTATTGAGCCACTTGTAAAATTTCTAGTATACTGAATTTTTTCCCGAAATTAATTATTTTAATATTATTTTAAGCCGTCACTAATACATTTAATTAGGCAAAATTACAAATTGGAATGGGTTGATTCAAATTTTGTACATCTTGACACATTAAACTAACATGAAAAGTATTGTTTTTGAAATGAAATAAAATTGTCAAACGGTTTTGGAAAATATCAAAGAAAAAGGCTTAAATGGTGAAAATAAATTAAATGGAAATTAGGGTATAACATTTATCATTTTCCCACACCCCACAGACACACCCACACCCACACACACCCTCCCCTAGTGGCTGGCCGAACCCAAGCTACCCCCCCTCTTTTCCCCACTTAAAAATGAAAGCAAACAACAAAAAGAGAAGAATGAATAAAGAAAATGATGTATAAGTGTTGACTTGGAGTATGGGCTTGTTTGACTTACACCCAACACCCTCATTCTTTTTCCCCCTCTCCCTCTTGATGCTGGCCGAGCCCCCCTCTCCCCAAACTGTAGCCCCCCCCACAAATCCACTTCTTTTTCCATCAAAAAAATTCTACAAAATCCATAAAAAAATCCAAAGATAAAACCTCAAAATCAAAATCAAATCTCTACCCATTTTTCCTTAGCCTATCAAGCATGGATCTTAGTGAAAAGTTTACATTTTGGAGACAAGTTGCATGTGGGATTTCATGATCTTTGAGGTATAATCTTAACCCACGTTTTAATTGTTGCTAAATTATCTTAATCTAACCTAATTAGGTATTTAATTAGGGTTTAATTTCATGGAAAAATTATCAAGAGAAGGGTTTTGAATTGGAGCTTGGGTTTGATTACTTGATGTTGGTTGTGATGTGTAGCTTTACATTTTAAGCATGCTAAAACCTAACCAAATTGTAAATTTCAAATTTGTTACATTTATTTTGCCCAAATTGGGATTTTTATGCAAACTAGATTTTTGAGATTAATATTAAGAGGTAAGTTTAAAATCTAATTAACATTGGAATGACTTAATTAAGATATTTAATAAACATTATAACCACTAGAATTGTTAAAATATTTAGATTGGTTAAAACACCAAGTTTTGAACTAAAATGGGAATTTGTGCTAACTAGGTTTTTGGATTAATGTAATTAAGCGAGATTAAAAATCTAGTAAATGTTTATGTGGCTTATTTAAGATAATTAGTGAATATTGTGACCACTAGTTTTGCTAAAACATCAAGATGTTGTATTAAAGCGGTTAATTTTGCTTACTAGGTTTTGGAAGAAAAAAAAAGCTTTTAAAGCGAAATTGGAGTTTTGATGATTTAAACCCTATTTCATATATACTTAGTGTGTTGTGGAACCATAAATGGTACGTTTGAGTTTTTCTCGATCACTAGGCGTTTGTACGCCGATATCGAGGGTTTTTGGGTTGATTTGAGAGAGCAAACCATAGGTTTTGACCTATGTGAGATTCGTGTGTCGTTTTGGTCATGAGTTAGATTTTAATGCGATACGATGGGTTATGATACGTAGGTACCCCATGTGGACTTCGAGACGACAAGGATGAGCGTGGCGTCATCGACTCCAGCAAGCAAGATCGAGGTGAGTAGATTATATCTACGGGGGAAGTCGGGTGGATGGCGTATAGCACCTTCGCAGTCCGTAGTATAGTTTATGATATATATGCTTATATAGGTGTTTTATGATACGAGGATGATTATCAAGATATGATTTTGTTTTTATGGTTTAGTTTAGGATAGTTAGAAGTAGCTTAGTTTAGCTTCTTCGTCGCGAACCCTAGAATAGGTTTTTACCCATACGTACACACACACATGCATACGTTTATTTTACTTGTACGTATATGGGGATATGTATACACACACACACACATGGGTATGGGACTATGTATATATATATATATATATATATATATATATATATATATATATATATATATATATATATATATACACACACACACGGTTTATGAGGATAGTACTTGGGATTGGAGATGAGTCGATGAGATTGAGCTTGAGGCCATGAGATCGGTGATATGATATGGTCCGTATTTGAGATATGACATGATGTTTTAGCGGGTTCTTTAGGCGTGGTGTTTTCATACACACGCATGCATATACATAGATGGTATCAGTATTGTACTAGACTTAGATCAGTACCCCCAGATCATGATATATGATGGAAAGGATACCAGACGAATAAGGAGATAAATGTGATATTTGACCCGTACCCAGATTTGGGAGGCCGTACGACGGATTTACCGTACGAGCTATATATTGATGATAGATCCGCACTCTTGACTCGAGGATGTCATATTATATAGGGTATCGTATGGGATACTATTGAGCGGGATCACCGACTATATATATATGTATCGACTCAGATGTTAGGCGGTTTCCTTACCTTTCGATCAGCCTTTTAGTTAGTCATGTAGTTTACTTGTAAATGGCAGATTAGACTCGAGTCATACCTATTTCAAAACTAACGAATCGTGAATATTTAAAAGGCAGCCAAAGGATTCTACGGATATTTCAAAGGACGTACATTTTCTTAAAAACACCGTAGTCTCTATTTTCTAAACACACGATTCGTATTATTTCAAATGGCATACCTGTATGACTCATATTTATATTAATGAAGATTAGTTATCATTGTATTTATTATTCAGCTCCCGCATATTATTGCTGTTCGCATCGTATTGCATGCTTATATTGTGTTTTCATATGTTAATATTGAGATCATACTGTCAGGACACCAGCACCATTACCGATGATGCGTATGTTCCACATACACTTACGCCGGCTCACGCACATCATCATCGGTAATTGCCATGTCACGTACACTTTAGAGAATATTATTTCATTGACATAGTTTGTTAGCTGATAGTTTCGACATGATATTAGTGTACTTGCTTTATATGCCAGTTTAGACATTACACTTATTACTTGCAAATTCATGCATATTATTATTCATTGGTTATGAAGTATTATGGAGTTTTATGCTGATATTCGCTGTTTACTTGCTATTGAGGATTGGATTTCGATTTTCAAGAGATTTCATGGATTTGGGGGAAAACCACAAGAATATATATATATATATAACTTCTCTCTCTCTCTTTTTAAAATGAAAAGTGTGGTTTTCTAGTGATGTATGAGTCGTCCACCATGATGTTTTCTCGGTTATGAGATGGATTTCGAGACCCAATTCGAGGAGACGTATGAACCGTCTCGGATACATGGTGGACCCGGTGAGGTACCCCGAGGCGAGAGTGATTTCATGGAGGATGATGAGCCTGGCAGGGGGCACTACCTACCGGTGATATTTTTGGATTCGTCGGTTATCCGGAGGATACCGACCGGAGTCATGAGATGGTTATAGGCTAATCCGTTCTGCCGGAGCCCGCGGGCCGATCCCGCAGATGATACGGATGCCTGAGATATTGATATTTGAGATTTGAGATTTGAGATATTGAGATTTGATATTGAGATACTGAGACTTATGTTTTGTGTCGATGCTTGACACTGATTTCTCTGTTGCTTTCATTGATGATACTTGATTGATATACATATAGAAATCTCATTGATTAAAGAAAACAGTTGTCTCACTCATGATATATCTGATATGTTGCTATCTGAGGCACTGACACGAGCACGTGGTATTGCACGTATATGTAGATGGATCATGATATTATTTGAGGATATTACTTGATATGACCTAGGATAGCGTCATACATGCGATTTCTGCTCTGTGATTTTTTCTACTCACGAGTTGGCAACTCACCCCCGTTGTGCCACAGTTCCTTACAGGTTTTGCCATATAGGTTCATTGCGGCTTTGCTGGCATACTGTTCCTTCCGGGTGATTGCTTTGTCAGGTGGGTTCTTTGCATCAGGACCACCATTGTATATTTGTTATTTCAGTTGTATCTATTAAAACTCTATCAACCAGATTGTATATTTGATAGAGATAGAAGACCAGACTTGTTATTGTTTCGACCTTAGAGTCGCGCATTGTATTATTATGTTTTTCATGTTGTTTTGAGTTTCTTTTGAGTTTTGATCCTCGCCCTTCGGCATTGTATATTATATTGCTTGCGTGGTTGTGACCGTTGATTGACGAAGAGCTAGCTCCTGCTTGGGGATACTGTTTATCATTTCGTATACTATTCATGTTGTATCCCGTTTGGGGACCAGTATTTACAAAGGAGACTTTGCCGAAATTTTCAGAAAATACTTGAGATTTTAAAAATACATACTTCGGCCTATGTTGTTAAAACTACTTGCTTTAAATTGGTTTTTCCTTCACTCTACTGCTTTTATTGGTTTTGATTTCTGGGTTTTGGCTTACTTAGATTACGTACGCCTCGAGACGTTTCGTAATTTAAGTGCCGGTCATGTTCCGTACTTTTCGGGTCGTGACAGAAGGATATCCGCTGGGGATGCGCCGAGCAGGAAGGGACTCGACGGCCTCACGATGAGGGCTTCAGATTCTCAACGTCAGATGGGCAGGAGGATGCCCGCTGGGGATGCACTGAGCATGAAGGAACTCAGCGGACTCACGATGAGGGCTTCAGATCCTCAGCGTCTGATGGGCAGGAGGATGCCCGCTGGGGATGTGCCGAGCAGGAAGAAACTCGGCGGCCTCACGATGAGGGCTTGAGATCCTCAGCGTCTGATGGGAAGGAGGCTGCCCGCTGGGGATGCGTCGAGCAGGAAGAAACTTGGCGGCCTCACGATGAAGGCTTCAGATCCTCAGCGTCTGATGGGCAGGAAGCTGCCCGCTGGGAATGCGCCGAGCAGGGTAGCTGCTCGGTGGCCTCTCGATGAGGGCTTCAGATCCTCAGCGTCTGATGGGCAGGAGGTTGCCCACTGGGGATGTGCCGAACAGGGTAGCTGCTCGATGGCCCCTTGGCGAGGGCTTTGATCCTTAGCGTGAAAGGGGCCGTAAGAGGCCTACTAAGGACGGGCCGAGCAGGGTTACTGCCCGGTGCCTCTTGGCGAGGGCTTTTTATCCCTGGCGTCGTGCGGTAAGGAACTACCAGCCGGGGATAGCCAAGCAGGATAGCCGCTCGGCTGCCTCTTGATGAGGGCTTCGATCCTTAGCACGGGAGGGGCCGTAATGGGCCTACTATGGACGGGGCCGAGCAGGGTTGCTTTCCGGTGCCTCTTGGCGAGGGCTTTGATCACTGGTGTGTTGGGGTAGGGAGCTACCAGCCAGGGATAACCGAGCAAGGGTGGGCTCGGTTGCCTTTTGCGAGGGCTTTTGATCCTTAAAGACGGGTCGGA
Organism: Agapanthus africanus; assembly: GCA_030015575.1. Classification (NCBI taxonomy): domain Eukaryota; kingdom Viridiplantae; phylum Streptophyta; class Magnoliopsida; order Asparagales; family Amaryllidaceae; genus Agapanthus; species Agapanthus africanus. Next base: position 372,854,136 of record CM057339.1, on the reverse strand, counting down.
CAGGGTTGCTGCCCGGTGACTCTTGGCGAGGGCTTTCATCCCTGGTGTGTTGGGGTCGGGAGCTACCAGCCAGGGATAACCGGGCAAGGTAGGGCCCGGTTGCCTCTTGAGAGGGCTTTTGATCCTTAGCGCGGGAGGGGCCGTAAGAGGCCTACTAAGGACGGTCGAGCAGGGTTACTTCCCGGTGCCTCTTAGCGATGGCTTTGATCCTTAAGGATGGCCGAGCAGGGTTACTGCCCGGTGCCTCATAGCGAGGGATTTTATCCCTAGCGTTGTGGGGTAGGGAGCTACCCGCCAGGGATAGCCGAGCAGGGTAGCCTCTCGGCTGCCTCTTGGTGAGGGCTTTGATTTCTGGCGTTGTGGGGTAGGGAGCTACCGGCCAAGGATAGACGAGCAGGGTAGCCGCTTGGCTGCCTCTTGGTGAGGGCTTTGATCCTTAGCGCTGGAGGGGCCGTGGGAGGCCTGCTAAAGATGGACCGAGCAGTGAAGCTGCTCAGTTGCCTCCCGGCGAGGGCTTTGATCCCTGGCATTGTGGGATAAGGGGTTACCAGCCAGGGATAGCCGAGCAGGGGAGCTGCTCGGCCGCCTTTTTGTGAGGGCTTTGATCCCTGGCGTTTCGAGGTAGGGAACTACCGGCCAAGGATAGCCAAGCAGGGTAGCCGCTTGGCTGCCTCTTGGTGAGGGCTTTGATCCCTGGCGTTGTGGGGTAAGGAGTTACCATCCATGGATAGCCGAGCAGGGTAGCTGCTCGGCCACCTCTTGGTGAGGGCTTTGATCCTTGGCGTTGCGAGGTAAGGAACTACCAGCCAGGGAGAGCCGAGCAGGGTAGCCACTCAGCTGCCTCTTGGTGAGGGCTTCGATTTCTTAGCGCTGGAGGGGCCGTGGGAGGCCTGCTAAGGATGGACCGAGCAGTGAAGCCGCTCAGTTGCCTCTTGGCGAGGGCTTTGATCCCTGGCGTTGTGGGGTAATGAGTTACCAGCCAGGGATAGTGTTCACACCAGAATATTGCATTTTATACCGCCCATTCTTATGCTCGTTTGTTTATAGGTAGGTACTTTTAATCCGTGTTTGCTACATATTTACAGATTACAGGTTTCCGGTACAAATATTGCAAATCAACACTAAATCTCCACAGTTACATCAAAATACAGAACATCTGTCACAGCAGATAAAAGCCGGGTTTCAGTCATCCGCATCCGTCTAATATCGCTTACCAGTTCAAAAGGGCAGGACGAAAACAGTCGTCATTTCTGGTCAAGCGTGGAGCCCACTGAAGATATTCAAAGATGCGTGGGGCCCAATGAAGATATTCAAAGATGTGTGGGACCCGAAGGAGTTGAATTTCAAAGGTGTTGAAAGAAGTAGCCAACATTGTTGACCATTGAAATCTGAAGCAATCGTAGAAGAATCTTTAAAATCTGCAGATGTTTAACATCAGGAAAAGCAAACAAGAGACCACCAGAGAAAAATCAACCACCAATCCCTCCACATGGCCGCGGATGCGCGGCCAACATGGGGTATTGGCCGCGCATCCGCGGCCAATCATGCTCCTTGATTGACGAAATTTCAGTGGTTGGTGGCACATGGTATTTGGGCACACAATATTGCCCTAGGTCTTCAGAACTCTTCCTATAAATACCCCAGTTCGAACCAGAGCAAAAGGGAGAAGAAATTCTTACATTTGTGATATATTTGTGCCCCGTTGTTAAAATTCTTGTTCTTGGAATTTAGTTGAGTTCTTTGCCTTTCTCTGGTCTTGCAACTTCTATTTTTGAGCTTGCAAGATTAGATTTTGGTAGTTGAACTCATTTCATGTATTTTTGACCCGTTGCAATAAATATTCAAGTTTGATTCTTGTAACTTTTGCTATTTTGTCAATTCTTATGATTATGCAGTGTGATATTCATATAATGATGTGTGAGTAGTTGCTCTTGGGCTACGGGGAGGTAGGATGTGGAATGACTGAACCTCCAATTCTTTCCTTTTTGATTCTTGCATCTTTTCACTTCTCTTCTTAACATCGCAAATTTATTATGTTTTGATTGATAGGGTATATTGTTTTGAATGATTGCAAATCAATCTTTAACATATATCCTATCCTTTCGTCACATTTTATTGTTGCTATGTTATGACTTGAAGACGGCGTGAATACGGAATTAAGTTACTTGTTGAAATTAGCTAGATAGGGTATATAGCACTCTTGCATATAGTCTATACTTGCTACTTCACTTAACTGATTCCATATACATTCCATTATAAACCGCATTCTTGTTAGTTTCTGTTTTTCTACCCTTGATATCGTATTTCATCCCGAGACACGTTTCGGATAAACACGGCATACTTTCGATACACAAATGGAAACCAAAAGAATGAATCTTGAATCAAAATGAAGAGTTGGGAGTAAATGTCATATATCATTCCTACTGAACCTCAGCCCAAGTTTTCGTCTCATTACACCTTGTTCCTTTTTAGGCAGTACACTAAACGTGACAAAACACCATCTTCCAACCTTTGATCCATAACTCAATTTGATGTCGTGATATCCACTCCTTGTGGTTCGACCCGTGCTTGCCGGCTTGCTTCAACGCACCGTGCACTTGCGGTATTTTTAAAACTCGATACTCACGTCGTGCGCTATTTTCCGACAAAAAACCGACATATCCGATATTGACCTTATTTTCCAAAAAACACGTCACCGTGGGTTTCGAACAGATAGCCGAGCAGGGTTGCTGCTCGGCCGCCTCTTAGTGAGGGCTTTGATCCCTGGCATTGCGAGGTAGGGAACTACCAGCCAGGGATAGCCGAGCAGGGTAGCCGCTCAGCTGCCTCTTGGTGAGGGCTTCGATCCTTAGTGCTGGAGGGGCCGTGGGAGGCCCGCTAAGGATGGACCGAACAGTGAAGCCGCTCAGTTGCCTTTTGGCGAGGGCTTTGATCCCTGGCGTTGTGGGGTAAGGAGTTACCAGCCAGGGATAGCCGAGCAGGGTTGCTGCTCGGTGGCCTCTTGGTAAGGGCTTTGATCCCTGGCATTACGAGGTAGGGAACTACTAGCCAGGGATAGCCGAGCAGGGTAGCCGCTCGGCTGCCTCTTGGTGAGGGCTTCGATCCTTAGCGCTGGAAGGGCCGTGGGAGGCCCGCTAAGGATGGACCGAGCAGTGAAGCCGCTCAGTTGCCTCTTGGCGAGGCCTTTGATCCCTGGCGTTTTGGGGTAATGAGTTACCAGCCAGGGATAACCGAGCAGGGTAGCTGCTCGGCCGCCTCTTGGTGAGGGCTTTGATCCCTGGCATTGCGGGGTAAGGGGCTACCAGCCAGGGATAGCCGAGCAGGGTAGCCGCTCGGCTTCCTCTTGGCGAGGGCTTAGATCCCCGGCGTTGCGTGGTAGGGAGCTACCGGCCAGGGATAGCCGAGTAGAGTAGCCGCTCGGATGCCTCTTGGTGAGGGCTTTGATCCCTGGCGTTGCGTGGTAGGGAGCTACCGGCCAGGGATAGCCGAGCAAGGTAGCCGCTCGGCTGCCTCTTGGTGAGGGCTTTGATCCCTGGCATTGCGTGGTAGAGAGCTACCGGCCAGGGATAGCCGAGTAGGGTAGCCGCTCGGCTGCCTCTTGGCGATGGCTTAGATCCCCGGCGTTGCGTGGTAGGGAGCTACCGGCGAGGGATAGCCTAGCAGGGTAGCCGCTCGGCTGCCTTTTGGTAAGGGCTTTGATCCCTGGCGTTGCGGGGTAGGGGGATACTAGCCAGGGATAGCCGAGCAGGGTAGCCGCTCGGCTGCCTCTTGGCGAGGGCTTAGATCCTCGGCGTTGCGTGGTAGGGAGCTACCGGCCAGGGATAGCTAAGCAGGGTAGCCGCTCAGCTGCCTCTTGGTGAGGGCTTTGATCCCTGGCGTTGTGTGGTAGGGATGTTACGACCCAAAATATTAGCTCGTGACCAGCACTTAAATCACGCAACGTCTAAAGGCGTTACGTAAGTCAAGTAAGCTGAAACCCAGAAACCTAAACCTTTTTAATGAAAATAAAAGAGATGAAGTTTTGAAATAAAGGTATAATGAAATCAATTTTTCTTACATGCATAGAAAAGGAACATGAATAATGCAAGTGAAATTTACCAGTTTGAAAACATGTTTCGTCTTTTAAAAATTTGGGCAGCACCTCCTTTGTATTTTTTGATCCAAAACCACAATACATGACAATATAAAAGGCATCCCAAGCGGGAGCTAGCTCTTCGCAAATCGGCGGATCTACAACCATGCAAAGCATAAATATAAATATACGACGCCCAACGGTGAAGTTCACCACAAAATATAAATAAATAAGCAAGACATCAACCCAAAAGAGAATATAAAACCCATCGCTCAAGTCTCGCAACTACAAGTCTTGCTAAGTCTCATTACTTATACAAATACTAGTTTGATTGATGGAGTTGACTAGATACAATATGAATAATAATATAAGAGTGGGTACGATACAACTGTCCTACCTACCGAGCAAAACACCCAAATAAAGCTATGTGCCAGCGATGCCTCTACGGATCCATACGGTCAACCTGCAAGAACTGTGGCATAACGGGGGTGAGTTGCCAACTCGTGAATAGAAAAACATCAACAAGTAGAAATCGAATAAATAACGACTCTTAGGTCAACTATATCATAAAGGTAATACTATGATATCTAGGGTGACCGTATCTGTATATGTGCCAACAATGTAATCAACACCTATGTATGCAGATATCATCCAACCATATGATCAAAGTCTGTATGCATGCGGATCTCATCCACGTTATATCATCAATGTATGTATGCATGTGGATCCCGTCCACGTGTCAACCAATGACACCACGACATCATGCATGTAAATATCATAAAAGTATATGCATGGAAGTATAAGGATGTAAATCAATGTGTATCCCTCGCGACACATCAAGATCATGAAACCTGAGTGTCCAGCATCGACACTCGAAAACATCATGAAACCCATGCCCAGCATCGATACGTAAATCTTCATCTCGCGGGCTCCGTCAGTCCAGATCGGCCCTCGGGCTCCGTCTGCAGGATCGTCCCACGGGATCCGGCAGATGGGTCGGCCCAATATCCATCTCTCGACCCGGTCGGTATCTTCCGGATAACCGCCAGGCCCAACCAATTACCGGTAGATAGTAGTCTCTCTGCCAGGCTCATTGCCATCCCCACGATCTTCTCATCCCGAGGTACCGTACCGGGTCCACCATGAAACCGCAAACGGATCATCCAACTCCTCGAATCGGGTTTCACATATCACACGTCTCAGAACCAAGAAAACGCATGGTGGACGCACTGAAATATCATATTAAGAGAAACTGGATTTTTAAAACAATACATACTTTCTTTATAAAATGACCACGGTTCTCAAATCCAGAAATCTCATGAAAACAACATATCTCAATGCGTATAAGCGTAAAGCATGATGTATGCGACATATAATAGAAATGTAAGTATATCCGTATATCATGCAACATGGAACAGTAATATGCACATATCGAGGGAAAACCACTCTTTTAAATGAATCCAGTTTTAAAATATATCATGTGGTTCCCAAATCTCCAAAATTGAATGCAATATCGTATAGAGGTGCAAATTTGTATATACGCAAGTATGGACATACAAATGTGTATGTCCGCAAGTATGGGTGTACAATATGTATGTACGCAAGTATGGATGTACAATATTTATGTACACAAGTATGGACGTACAAATGTGTATGTACGCAAGTATGGATGTACAATATGTATGTACGCAAGTGTGGTGTACAATATGTATGTACGCAAGTATGGTGTACAAGATGTATGTACGCAAGTATGGTGTATAATATGTATGTACGCAAGTATGGTGTACAATATGTATGTATGCAAGCATAGCATGCAAGGAGTCATATCATAATGCAGCAATCCTACTATGTAGTGACATGGCAATTATCGATGATGAAGTGTGTGAGCCAGCAAATCTGTGTAAGTGTAACATACGCATCATCGATAATGGTGTAGGTGTATTAGCACAGGTATATGAAATGCAATGAGAGTGACATGAGCGTAGCATAAAGTAAATCGTATGCAAAGTACTGACAGGTATACGTATCTAACATGACTGAGTCGGTGAATCTAACAATCGGCATCTAGCCTCACAACAACGCGTACGGTACAAAACATCGTACGACATCCTCTAGTCAAGGGTATGGATCAATCATCATAAAACTCATCACATACGGAAAATCATCGTACGGCGGCATTAAACCAGTAGGGATCCTATCATCCTATATGACAAGGAGGGGTACGGACCTAACGTCTCATACGTCATATCACTCATGATTCACAACATTCTATATATATCTATATACTTATGCCCCAGGTCGCATCCATAATAATCTCATATCGGGAAACCGGCAAAGGTAGCAATCATCTCAATCGACTCGCATCCGTATACTGACATATCAATCAAATCATCATATCACATCGTATATTCTTTTCATCGTATTTATATCTCACATCACGTCAATTTTATATATACATTCAACCCTACTCATCAATTGTCATGTTACTCTAAAATTCATACTATTTTGGTATGACTACAAATCTATAAGTTGTGATTCACATTCACTTTTTATATCCTTATAGTTTTCATCTCATATCTTCATATATATATATATATATATTCAATCATTCATATTTAACTATTCTTTTTAACCATATTCGTAGTTTTCAAATCTAGGTTTCTACGACTGTACCCTATAGATCGGTTTCCATCAAAAACTTGCAGGGGTACTATACGCCATCCACCCGCCTTCCCCCGTAGATATAGATCTACTTACCTTGCTCCTTGCTTGCCGAAGTCGATGACATCATGCTCCGTCGCCTCGGAATCCACGTGAAGGTACCTACAATAACACACAATCACAATCGCTATTAAAATCGAATCCGGAAAACCAAAACGGCACACGGATCGTCTATAGGTTAGAACCTATAGCCCACGCATGCAAAACCAACCAATTATCCCTAGTCGTCGATATACAAACATCCAACAACCAAATACAAATCCAAATATCACAACTTATCATTCAAAATACGGAAAACATGAAAACAGCAACATAGGAAAACCCTTCCCAGATTTTGACTCAGGTTAAATTAGACAATTTTGCATATGGGGTTGCTCTAGATATCACATGAGAGAACTACCAACCAAAATTCACCCACTTTTGCCATGACCAGGCTGCAAATTGTAGCCTGGGGGAATAAATCTGCGGCCATGAAGTGGGGGGAGGGGCTCAGGTTTCAGGGGGTGGTCCATGGTTGCCTGCAAGTCTCGTGGTCATGGGAACTTGTTTTATAAAGGCCTCGGGTCATTCCAGATCTCTAAATACCATCACAAAATCCACAAAAACCCGATATCGACGCATCTAAAGTCCATATTTTGGGGTTTTGGTCATTGGTCCAGGTCAAGAATTGGCCTCTAGGGTCTTGTAACAGCCACTAGGCATCACCCAATCCACACAACACTCAAACCCCTCTCTAGCATTTTCCAAGTTCACAAATCCACATCTTAACCCTATTTCTAAACTAACTAGAATGCTAGGAAAACATAACTAACTAAGTGAAGGGAAATATATCTCATGAAAGCCACCAAGCAAAAACCTAGAAGTCCAAAGTCCTCAAAATCCAACATTGATGGGTCCAAAGTGTAGAGGGTGAAGAGGGGATCAATTTTAATGAAAGGGGTTTAGGGTTTGGATGAATATTTTGAGATGATATTATAGGGTGAAGGTGGAGGGAAGTGAGAAAGAAGAAGGAGAAGGAAATGATGGGGGAGGAAATATGTGGCTGCCCTCTCTCTCTCTTCTTTATTCTCACCCTCTCTCTACTAATTTACCCTATTGCTCTTTCTCTTATTCTTTTCTTTTTCCCCTCACAAAACCAAAACACAATATGAAACCAATAACACAAATGAACCACGTGCAACCAAATGCAACATGATATGGTGCACTAGCCACGGAAAACTGTAGAAACACGGATTTGGTCTAATCGCGATTAGCAGTGCACTAATGGTTTTCATTTAAACCGCATATAATAAATTTTAAAAATGCCAAATCTGATAAATATATTTTTAAATAAATAAATCATTTTAATCTCCATTTATTTCACAATTATTGGTATATATTTATACCTCTTTTCGAAAACCCCAATTTCGCAAATCGGGAAATTTTCGGGAAATATATTATTTTAATATTAAATTCCAAAAATAATATTTTATATTTTCTGAAATGTTACAAGGGAGATACCGGCCAGGGATAGCCGAGCACGGTAGCCGCTCGGCTGCCTCTTGGTGAGGGCTTTGATCCCTGGCGTTGCGTGGTAGGGAGCTACCGGCCAGGGATAGCCGAGCAGGGTAGCCGCTCGGCTGCCTCTTGGCGAGGGCTTAGATCCCCGGCGTTGCGTGGTAGGAGAGCTACCAGCCAAGGATAGCCGGGCAGGCTACCCTACTCGGCTGCGTGACGTCGGAGTTATCTTGGAAGCTCATTCCCGCGGTGAACGCATCCAAATGGTCCTTTGGGTCAGATTTACCGTCGAAGAGAGAGACCTTTGGGGGCTTGTTGCGGGAGGAGACATGGACGGCGAGCAGCTCCTCGGTGAATGGCTTGGTGAGCGAGTCGGCGGCGTATTTATCCCCGTCGCTCGAGCGGTGACCTTCCCGATGCATACCCTCAATTTTCTTCTCAAGGGCGTCGAGTCGGCCGTGGTATCCCGACGATTCGGCACATTCTGATCCCCGGCCTCTGCTGTTGGAGACCTACGTCTGGGAGCGGCCCCGGTTCCTCTCAATAAGGTTCCTCAGATCACCCGGCGAGGTGGTCTTCGAGTCGCCGTGGCAAGTCCTGTCCGCGCGACCCCATCGAGGGAGGGGGTGATGGTCATGCCTGGGAACAGGCGAGCTGACTGACATCTCCTCGGGAGGGAAAGGGTCACGAAGAGGCTCGAGGCGAGGTGCTCTGGCGACGGACCTCGGTGTTGAACTGTGGGGCGCCCAGCGAGTCGCAGAAGGTATTGGCCCGGGAGATCTGCGGCCATGGGAGGTAGCGAGGTGGTGGTCGGCAGTGCCGACGTATGCGGAGTCTTCTCTCCCCCTGTAGGGGTCCCGGTCTCGAGGCGGAGGAGCGGTAACCTGGGGAACCTGCCCTGCCGTTTGGACATGGATGAGAGCCTCCCCGATGGACACAAGTCGGTCTATCTGGCCGGAAAGGGTGTTGATGGCATTCGGCGGAGGAGGTTCGTCCGCGCTTCCATTGAGAGGGAGGCGGCGGCTAGTTCTTGGATCGTCGTGATGATCACTCGCCATTAGATTAAAATCGGAAGACGAACTTCTGTTTTTGTGGAATCAAGGATTCGCACAGACGGCGCTAGCTGACGCGGGGCGGATCCGCGCCAAGATGTTACCTTCCGTTGGTCTGCTGATGGCGACGATGGACGACTGAGATTTGATCTGGAGGCTGGCTCCTGAGGCGTGTGGATCGCAATGGGTTTGAGGTTGTTTGCGCTGAGCTACCTGCAAGGAAGTCCCGGGGTGGTTGTACAACTGAGGAACCTCTGACGGTCAAGTTAGAAAGGAAATCCAAGCAGAGTAACGGCTTAGTGGAGTAAAAATGGCTTACTTGAACCGTCTGCAGAAGGGGTTTATATAGCGGTGGCAGCAAGAAAGGCAGGCGCGAGAATCACGCTGGTCGTTACGCTCCCGACGTCACGCCCACGCTATGGGCGGAGTCTTCCATTAATGGCGAGACATGCTCGTTAATGGGGGATCGTGATGGCGTGGAACGTGGGATGTGGCCGGCGGATATCTCGTACATGGTGAGATTCACGGGATGGCGGTTGCGCCTGTGAGCGGTGCCGTCGGTCGGTCGATGAGACCGAGGAAGATGATCTCCGCGGGAGAGCTCGCAGACGAGCGGGAGAGCCGAGGTATCTTGGTTCTGCGGTAGCCCAGAAACGAGCTGAGAGGGCCGAGGAGGCTCGGGCCTGTGATGGCCCGGAGTAGAGCAAAGGGACAGTTGGCTTGGCTGCTGAGGTGCTCGGGGGAAAGGAGTGAGGTGCAATCTCGGAGACAGGGTTTGAGGGAAGCCCCCACTGTAGCATACTAGTTTTCCCTCCGTGGCCCTCAGGGGCCTAACTGGCTTACGCATGTGACACGTCATCCGCTACGTGTCATGATCTAAGGAATTACCGTTATCGAGCATCATCAGGAATTCCCCAGATCATGACACGTGGTAGATGATGTGTCCTAAGGCTTATGGGACATGAGCAAGCACGATACATTGAAGGCATTACCCGGGCCTTCGCCTCGAGGATTGACCCGACCTTCGATGGCCTCCCAGAACACTCCTATGATCGCCTTACAAATAACCATCGGCTCGCCTTACAAATAACCATCGGCTCGCCTGCGAGCCCTCCTACACGCTGAACTTCCTCTGTCCTCCCAGCTCGCCTTCGAGCTATCATGGAACCGAGCTTCCTCAGCCTCTCGCTTACTTCCGAGCCTCCCGCCGAGCTAAGGCTTCACGGTTTTACCGAGCAGCCAAGAATGCAGAGCCCAAGCGCCTCCGCCACGGCTCCGTGTATCTCGCCAAAAGCGAGATATCCGCTGTTCCCCTCCGAATGACGGCGTAAGATGGACTGTCTTGCCTGAAATTCGGGGCAGATGCTAATTGGTGCTATCCGTCCACCTCTCCGAAGATGCTAAGTTGATTTATGGCACCGTGTATCGGAGGTTTAGACGGATGCGGCCGATGTAGCAGACTTCGTCAGATTCCCCCTCGTTTGAGGGGTTTTTGATTGTGGGGACGCTCTTCCCTGCAGGCGCAAGCCCCTGCAGTTAATTACGCTACCGCATCGCGGTAACAACTTTCTCCTTCTCCAGAATTTCACTTCGTGTCGTGGGTGTTTGTTTTGTTTGTGGTTGCCCGTGGATTGTATACGGAGACTAATTTATGTCGTCGCCCATAAGACGTGGATTAGTCCAAATCCGTATTTTTTTAGATTTGGGTTTGGGGTTTTGGTTTAAGGATTCGTTAGCTCTATTTAAGGCTAAGATCAACTTAAACTTTTGTTAAGGATACATTAGCCTCATCTCCATACTAAGATCAACTTAACGGGATCGTTTGAATCCGACAAGAGAGCATTTGGGTGCTCTATTGTTCCAGTTTAGGGACATAGTGGTCCTTTTAATATATGGCCGTCGGGACCCGTCACCTCTCTGACGACGTTGAAGGATTACAACGACAGGTGTCAGAAGAGTTCGGAGATGTACCCTTGAACCAAAGTTGATTGGGGGATCTATAGTCCAATTTGGGACTAAAGTCTGTTTGAAGGTTTAAGGATACATTAGCCATATTTGAGGCTAAGATCAACTTAAACGGGATCGTTTAGATCCGATAAAAGAGCGTTTGGGGGCTCTATTGTTCCAGTTTAGGGACGTAGTGGTCCATAGGTAGTTTAGGGACATTGCGGTCCATTTCCAGTTTAGGGACATGGTGGTCCATGTTCCAGTTTAGGGACGTGGGGGTCCATTGAATGTATGGTAGTCGGGACCCATTACTTATCTGACGACGTTGAAGGATTACAACGACAGATGTCAGAGGAGTTCAGAGATGTACCCTTGAACCAGGTATAAATTGATTTAAGAGAGCAGCCGTGCTCAATCAATTTAATTTGAGGACTTACGGCCATGATTGGGCTAAGTCCAGTTGAGAATATTCAACGTTTTTTTTTATCTTTGGCCTATTAGGCCTGTGCTAGGGCTTTGCCCTTGTTTAATAATGCACTGCATTTTCTTTTGGCCTGCTAGGACTTTTTGATTTGGGCTCAGTCCCTTTGTAAATGATGCAGAGCATCTGTTTTGGTTTGGGCTCTGCCTTTTTTTTAAAATAATGCATTGCATTTTATTTGGCCCGTTAGGCCTTTTTTAATTGGGCTTGGCCTTTCTGCAGTGCATTAATTACTTGACAGTGGCCTGTCAGGCGCTTTGCGCCAATTACTGAGCGCAAGCGCTTGTCGTGGTGACACGTGTCACACTCTGGTGAGCGCAAGCACAACAGCGCAATGCGCTGCGCTGTTGCGCTACTGACACGTGGCGCGCTCTGGTGAGTTGCGCCAACTTTAAAGAGCAATGCTCTACTTTTAAAAGCGCATATCGCAAGTGGTTCTGGAGCTGACACGTGGCGCTCTCTGGTGGCTTGCGCCAACCCAGGAGCGCAACAGTGCAGTTTTTGCAAGTGCAAGGCACTGTTTCAATAACTTAAGAATCTTTAAAATTCTAGAACCAATGGTTCATAAAAAGTGCAAGGCACTGTTATTATTTATTTATTTTTTATTAAAGATCATTGATTTTGTTCTTAGATCAATGATCTATTCAGAAGAGGTTCTTCTCTTTTTTTTTGTAAAGGTTTTTACCTTCTTTCCCTTCTTGAGTTCTTCTCAAAATTCTTCAGAGTTCTCTATATTTTGTTGTTTTTTAAGTTCTTGATGTTCTCTCCCTCTATGTTGATGTCTTTTGAATTAGGGTCTAGGGGCCTTTATATAGTGCCCATTAATTTGTTAAAGAGATCATTCTCTAAGTGATTTGGGAATTTTCCCCACCGTTGGATCTTTGATCCAAGGGCTTCTGTTTTACAGAAGACAATCTTCTTGTTTTAACAAGAACAGAAGGATTTTACTAGAATTTTAATTCTGTCTGGCGCAAACGCCCCAGCGCTTGACACGTGTCGCGCAGCGCAGCGCAACTGCGCTGACACGTGTCGCGCAGCGCAGCGCTTGCGCAACTGAAGCGTTGCTTCCTTTAATTTTTGTTTTAAATATAGCCTTGCTCTGATTGGGCGCGCTGCCTTGGCCGCTGCGCTAACGTATCAGCTTTTGACACGTGGTGCGTTGCGCGCAGCGCAAGAGATTTGAAGCGTTGCTTCAATTTTTGAATTTTGAAATTCAAACAGAGCTTTGCTCTGATTAGGTGAAACAAATGCCCCCCACCGTTGCTCTCACGTGGCACACACGTGAGTGCAGCGGTGGAAAGATCTTGGCCGTTGGATTAACGGGTGAGTTGAAGGGGCGCAAGCGCCTATAAATAGGACCCTTGGTCCTTAGTAAATTTTTTACCATTTTCAAGAATCTTGAGTTTTCAGAGCCTTGCTCTTGTTTAAGAATTTTAGAGCCTTGCTCTCGTTTCTTCCCAAGAACTTCAGAGTTCAAAACCTAGAACCATCTTAGGTAAAATTTAAATTAAATTAAATTAAATTTAATTAACAAAGCCTTGCTCTTATAGATCTTTGGTCTAAAGAAAACCCCTTTGGGGTTTCATTAACGGAGCCTTGCTCTCAAAAGTCCATAGATCTACAGAGATCTTGTTCATGGGTTTTAACCCATGAATAGAGCTTTGCTCATGGATCAAATGTAGAACTTTTTATAAGTTTTCATGGATTTTTTTAAGACCCCAAATTTTTAATCTTTAGGAGTTAAAATTTTCTTGTGATGGATCTTTCCATTATTATTACAGAGCTAGGCTCTTTTTAGGAAATTTTATTCCCTTGAGACCAGAGTTTGACAAATGTCACTCTGTGACAGAGCTTTGCTCTGAAAGAGGAGATTTTCTCCTTGTTTCTAGGGATTTCCCATTAATGAGAATATTCTCTTGAGGATTTCTTCATTAATTGACAGTCTCATCCAATGATGGGGCTGTCTTATTAAATGATGCAATGTCAACCAAATTTTGTGGGTCCCCATTTGGTCCCTTACCCACAGTATTGCAATGTAGTATAAATTTTAAAATGCCAAGCGTCGGAATTACAACACTGACGGCTACTTTTTGTCCCTCCATAGGAAACATGCCTGCTGACCTATCATTCCCGTTCGTTCGCTCGGAGGGAGGTTTTCCCCAGGCACCAGTGGACCGAGAGGTGCTCATCCTCATCAAGGATCATGACCCCGAGCATAAGAACCTTCACTTATGGGGTAGGTGGTATAACGATATCATCCAGGGTCGCCGAAGCTTCGGTTTTGCTATGCCGTCCGAGCCAATATTTTCGATCCTCTATGTGGATGAACCCCCGGTGAAGTATGCCATGGAGGTCAAAAATTGGAATTCGGATGACCTCCTCCAGCCTGTAATTGGGGCTATTCCCATGCAGCCGCCGCCGGCAATAGATATTTTGGGGAGGCGAATCTGTCGGGGTGAAGCACGCCCTTAGGGACAGGCCTATAACATTGGATTGATCCCGCGACCGCCCGCCGGATATTTGCAGTGGGCCCGGTACATCTTATCAACGAAGAGGACCCATCTGATGAAGATTGGCTTGTATTCGGCTATCTACGTCTCACTCTTTGAGTATCTCTCTCCTCCAACGTGGTGGGTTAAGGCTTTTATTGAACAATGGAATATCCCTACCCACACCTTCCTGATGACAGACAGGGAAGTCTCTATCTCCTTGGAGGAGTTTGCTGAAATCTCGGGTTTGCCTATGAGGGGGGAGCATTACGAGGAGCTGCTTCCTCCTGACGAATACGTCTTTGCTACCAAGCCGCTGGTGGTTGATCTAACACCGGAGAACGCTATTCAGCACCAGTTTTCGGGCTTGGTGAAGGTGCTGGAGATCTATGAAGGGCTCTATCTGGAATCGGGCGTCCGAGGAGTCAGTTTCGCAGATTTTATCGCCCGCTTCATTCGACCAGAGTTCCTATCGGAACAGAGCAAGAAGTTCGCTCAGCTTGATGACCCTTTTGGCTTCGGCTTGGACCGCCGACCCACATCGGAGGATGATCACAAGGACTTTTATCTCCTCAGCGTCGCCGTCATGCCCTTGTCAGAAATCGCCAGAGACCTTTTTTGTAGGGTTCCTGGGACTGTGGCTGTGCAGCTTTGCACTCCCCATACACCCGCGCCACATGCGGCCATCTGTTTTCTACCCAGCGCATCGGATGGTGGCTGGTCTGCAGTTAACAGTAGGAATCGCCGGGCTGGCTCACCTTTATAATGGACTCAGCGTAGCGGCGGACGCTAATGAGCCTGGGTGCAGCCTGCTAACTTCCCGATGCACTACTTCACCTCTTGGATGGAAATGCATGTGCACGGGGTGTTCGGCGCCCATAAGATCCCTCCGTTTTTTGAGAAGTGCAGACTCCCAAGAGTTATGCGGTTGGTCGGCACTTCAATCGTGGTTGCATCTCCGCAGGAGGCTAGGGGGCTGCTCCTTCGTCCACACTTGGTCAGAGCGAAGGTTTCTTTTTTGAAGTCATAACCATAGGCTTAGAGACCGCCAAGTCGGTAGTGCCGCTGCGCGATGATTTTAAGGACGGGGCCTCCATATTGAAAGCTCGGGAGATCCTCCACCTCTACTCTATTCAGCCGGGCTACCTGGTGTTTAGGCAGAATGAGACAGCACTCTTCAAGAGGTATAACCCTCACCGGTTCGCTCAGCAATCAAGCTATCACCAGGGGATCCCGATGGAAGCTTTCTTGGAAAAGACCGTGGCCAGCCGAGAGGGGATAAGGAATGCAATACACCATTTCATGCAGCTTAACACGGGTTCTTATTTCTTCATCAGCGAGCCGAGATGCGTCCCCAAGGTGCTCAACGTTTACGTGGCTTGGTACGCACATGCAATGGGTCCAGTTATCCTTATGGAGAAGCGCATGTTGGTTGACCGCAAGGGTGCGCCTCCCAGCGGCGATTGTAAGGATCCCTTGAAGCCAAGGACCCCGGTCATTCCTCCGCTGAAAGATGCCGGAACCGTGCCACCGCGCGTGTTGAGCCCTCCGCACGGGCTGCCGCTCCGTGGTACTGCGGATGCACCACCAGCGCCCCGTGCTCCAGTGGAGACGGTAGATGTGGTTTCGCCGGAGTTCGGCGTGGGCATGGATATCGGGACCCGCCGCCCTAAGGTGCCTGCAAAGAGCAAGTCGATCTCGGGTGCACCCAGGGCTGGTGGGCAGAAGAGGAAGAAGAAGTCGCTCCTCTCTCTTGATGCGGTCCTCGGTTTAGAGCCTCAGGCCCCTTTTACCGAAGGTATAAGCGAGTATGGCAGCAATAAAGGCTTCTCGGTAGACCCCACAGACACTGACCTGGTGGCTGCCATTGCGGCTTCTGCGCGATCAGCGAGGCTCGAAGCGTGGTTGGATAAACTCGCTCAAGCAGGTAATCATTAGCTGTACTCTTCGTCATTTTATAGAATTTTTATTATTATCTTTGACTAATGCTTTCCCCCTTTTTTTAACAAGTGTCACTACCGAAGAAGTCGTCGCTGCCTCTTTAAAAACCTTCCAGGAGGAGGAAGAGAAGCGTGCTTTAATGGGCATCGGTACATCTCGCCTTATTAAGTTTTTATCCTCTTTTCTGATGGTCAACCTAACCTTCTTCCTTTGCTTCTTTGCAGGGGCTGTGCCAACTGATGCGGGGACTCTCCCCGGGCCCGCTACTGAAGTCCCAGTCTCCTCGGGGCTGCCGCGAGAGCCTCAACTCGACAAGTCGACGAGGGATGCCTTGAAGGATTTGGAGGCATCTCTTTTCACAGACGAGGACATCTCAATGAAGGAGGCTCTGAAGAGGTCTGTCTCAACGGCTCAGGAGGAGAGAAAGTGGCTAAGGCGCGAGGCGAAGGCATGCAGGGCTGCTTTGGACGTGGGAGCTGGCCCAAGCACCGTCCCTCGTGCTGATACCCCCTCAGAAGAGCCCCCGATCGCCTTGTCCACAGCTCGCAGACAGGTGGCACGTGCAGCTCGTGGGGTAAATGATAAGTCTACCTCAGGTAATGTATCTTTCAAGATTTGTTTGTAAGAATTGTAAACTTGTCGGTTCTTATATATCTTGTCCTGCAGGGCCAAGTCCAACCGAAGGGGAGGCGGAGACCGTCGAACCTAAGGGGACAGAGGAAAAGGCACCGGCCGAACCCGAGCCGACGGTGGGCAACGTCGCCGGGGTTGCTGAGCCTGAGCTGGGGGCTGAGGGAGATGCACCAGAGAAGGTCGTTGATGCCGAGCCTGAGGTGGCGGCAAATGAGACAACCGCTATAACTAAACCTGGGGCAGCGGCGGATGAGGCGCCTGAGACCGGCGACCCCATGGTGACGGCGGATGAGACAATGGCGACCGCCGAGCCCGAAGAAGTAGCGGGTGAGAAGGGCACGACTCTTGGGGACAAACCAGCCGCTCTTTCTCAAGAGTCTGGCAATGCTCCAATTATCGCTCTCCCCGTCTACAGTCCCTCGCCATCTCCTGGTCGGGCGAGTACTACGACAGCCCCTGTCGAGTCCGGTGATGAGGCTACGGGAGGTGTACTCGTATCAATGGAGGAGGGAGACGCCTCCGTTTCGGCTGGCGGCTCATCAGGTAAATTTCGAGTTATTGTCCCTTTTTTATATCTTGCGATCCTTTCTGACAAGTTTATCTTTGTTTTTAACGCAGGTGCGGCCAGTGCCGACGCTCCATTGCTCGAGGGAACGCCGTCAACCACTGCCTTGGCGGTGGTCACCTCTCAGCCTTCCCTTATACCATCATAGATGTTGGAAGGTATGGATTTGCAACCCATTAGTTTTATATTTCAGCCGCATAATTTATGTACTAATGTCGTACTATTGCGTCTTTTCAGGAGTGCTTTTTGATCATCTCTATCAGGTGTTGTACCCGCACTTCTCCTTCCCATCTGAACTCGCTTCTTCCTCCGGTGGCGCTGGTGAGTATAATTTCCAATTGATGTCTTTCTTTTTTCAGTAATGGAATCATTTCTGACTTTCACTCGTCCTGATTGCAGTGCTACAAATCGAAGGAGGGGATGAAAGATCGGCCGTGCCACCGGCCCTCCCGGCCTTGCCGCCTGCTGCAGCTGGTATAGTAAACTATCCCATCGATGACTTTTTCGCATTTCTTGAACCGTCATCTAATCGTATTTTGTTTCTTCAGCTGTCGTTCCGATCCTGGCGCCCTTTGAGTCTCGCGTTATAATGCCGGCAGGCCCCTTCCTGAGACGTCCATCTTCAAAGGGTGTCGTAATGAGTTTGGGCATGCTGAGCGGATATGTCGAAGAGCTTAACGCAGACACTCCCCCATCTTCTGTGGATTTCGCTGCGGAGGTTAGCCCGATGTTGGCGGCGCTTGTGACTTTTCATGATGGAGGCGTCGTCGAGCTTTGGGTCAATCACTGCAGGGAAATCGAGGTCCGCCTGCATCAGTCAGAGTTTATGCGCCCTGCTCCTGAGACCTTAGCCGTAAGCAATTAAAGAGCAGCATGGATCGAGCAAAGCGCTTCTTACTTCCATCACCTGGAACAAGAAGCGGCTTTAAGGCTGAGGGAATGCCAAGAGACCTCAAACGAGACGGCTCGTCTTCGCGCTGAGGTTGAGGCGAATGCTGCCCAGGTGAAGGCTATCTTCGAGGGCCTTCTAGAGCATATCTCTAATGGGCTAAACTTGAAGCGGAAGCTTGATGCCACCGAGCATGACGCCCAAGGCCGGGAAGCAGCTCAGCAGGCCGTTGGGGAGCAGCTTGCATCCTTCTTGAAGCAGCGGGCTCAAGTGGAGGCGGAACTGGCGGTGACGGCCGACCAGGAAAAGGCGTGGAAGAAAGTGCGTGAACAACTGATAGGGCTATTTAGAACGCTTCCTTATCAGTAGTTGCCCTTGTATCAATATACTTGTAAAAATTTTCTTTTTCGAATAAGATGTATCCATTCTTTATTCTTTTGTACGATTCACCTTGTACTTGATTGAATTAATAAAGATACACATTTTTTTTGCATGGTATTGTACTATTTCTTTGCTTTCTCCCTTCTCTCATTATCAGCATGCTGTCTTGATAAACATGGTTGACAGATAATAGAGTAAGCATCTTGGTTTCTTTAAGGGATAGCGATGGCTTAGGCTGCAGGTTCAGATCTGCTGCCTAAGACTTTTCAACTCTATGAGCCGTGAGGGTCTTATATAGACTTTTCTCCCTACGGATCGAGAGGATCTCGTAGGTGGATTTTCTCCTTAGGAATCGTGAGGATTCCTAAGTGCGTTTTCTCTTATAAGTCGTAAGGATCTTATAAGAGAATTTTCCCTCTTACGAGTCGAGAGGACTTGTAAGCGGTTGTTTCCCTCCTTGTCGAGATTTAAATTTGGAGAGTGAGACCCGTGAATAGTATGCAAGAGACCGTTTTGGGCCGACTTGCAGGGTCCCATCGCTTAGGAAGCAAGTTTTTTAATCCCCGCCGCCTAAGGCTTTGTCTTATGAGTCGAGCCGCATCAAGAAGTTCTCGCAAAGACATCAATTTTTTCACAAGTCGAGACGAATCGAGCATTTCTCGCAAGAATATCCTAACGTCACAGTTAACCTCTGCTCTTTACGACATAAGTCCGTTAGGGTCTGTGGTACTTAGGGTTTTGGCCGTCGTACCGTCGCATTAGCTGATATATTCCTCGATAGGAAATCGTGCTGTTCGAGTAGCCCTGCGACTGCCGTGTCTCTGATCCCTTCGGGGGCTGGACTAGACGTCTTCAAGCAATCCTCCTTGGCGATTTGACCGTCGGAAGAGCAAGCGTTAGGAATTTTGCCATGCCGCTTTTTACTTGAGGTTAGGCTCATTTTGGAGAGCCCCGATGAGTCATAACCACTCCGCGCTGGTGTGGGATGATCTCCGATAGTCTTTCAAGTTTTATGTGAGTTGTCGTCAAGACCCTGAAGCTAGGAATTTGGCCTTTGCTTCGTTTGCTGGGATCGCGTCTGCTGTATCGAGATGAATGTCGCGGTTATCTCTAGGTTGCTGGTGAACCGTCGAGGTTTGGAACTAGGGATTTTGCCCTGGCTCCATTAGTTTGATTATCGCGTCTGAACCCTGCTGGAGGAAGAACGCTGGGGTGACATCTCGTCTGCTGTATTGAGATGAACGTCGAGATTGTCTCTAGGTTGCTGGTGAACCGTCGAGGTTTGGAACTAGGGATTTTTCCGTGGCTCCGTTTGTTTGATTGTCGCGTCTGAACCCTGCTGGAGGAAGAACGCTGGGGTGACGTCTCGTCTGCTGTATCGAGACGAACGTCGAGGTGGTGACCATTCCGCCCTGGTGCAAGATGATCTCCGATTGTCTTTCAGGATTTATATGACTTGCCGTTAAGACCCTGAAGCTAGGAATTTGGCCTTCGCTTCGTTTGGCGGCATTGCATCTGCTGTATCGAGACGAGTGTCGCAGTTGTCTCTAGGTTGTTGGTGAACCGTCGAGACTTGGCTCTCTTTCGGATGGAGCCTGGTGGGAAGGTATGGTTCCCTTCTTGTTTGTGCTCCTGTATTGTATACAGGGATCGATATGATCTCACCTGTAGGGTAAAAGTTTCATCATCATTTTTTATTGCTTTATTTCCGCGATGCTCTATCATTTCAGTTTTTATATCGCGAAGGTCGCGATTGCCCAATCATTTCGGCTATTTTTCGCGGTACCCAATCATTTCGGCTGTTTATTTTATTTTTACTCGCTGCTTTTTATTGCGAGTGGCCTAATCATTTCGGCTATTTTGTGTGCATACGTTTTTACTTGCTGCTTTTTTATTGCAAGTTGCCCCATCATTTCGGCTATTTCGTATGCATGTGCGGCCTACTGGCTTTTCGCCGTAAACCTGGAATTAGACACCGATTTCGGCATCAGCATCGCTACAACTGGGATGTTGCCAGGAGCGAATCATCATTTGCCTCTGTCGATGTCGAACAAAGGTGGCTTAGCGAACAGGGTTAAGATCCCGTCGACTAAGGCTTTTGACTTCATGAGCCATAAGGGCCCCACAAAGGTATTTCTCCCTACAAGTCGTGAGGATCTTGTAGGTGTATTTTCTCCTTAGGAATCATGAGGATTCCTAAGTGTATGTTCCTCTGTAAGTCGTAAGGATCCTACACGAGGGTTTTCTTCTTGTAAGTCGAGAGGACTTTCATCATGCATACATATCCCCAGTCACGGATGAGACTTGGTTAGGGAAATGTTTATTCACGCCCGTGGATTGTATACACGGGTTAGAATTGAACCACTTGTAGGGCGGTATCGAAAGTTGTGGGGGTTGCTTAAGAACAGGTTCAGGTCTCTGTAACTTAAGACTTTTAAATCTTATGAGTCGTGAGGGTCCCATAAGAGAGTTCTCCTTACGAGTCGTGAGGATCTCGCAAGTATAATTTCTCCTTAGGAATCGTGAGGATTCCCAAGTGTGTTGCTCCCTTGTGAGTCGTAAGGATCTCACGCAGGTGATTTCTCCTTACAAGGTCGAGAGGACCTTGTAAGTGTCTTTTAACGAGGTTGCGCCCTTTTCGGGTTTTCACAAACACTCGCCGGTAGCCCTGCTGTTTTTACTCACGGAGCCCTTTCGGGTTTTCATCCGTGCCCATTTTGCTTGTGGACATACCTTTTTTTTTTTATTCTTTTTTTTTTCTTTCTATATAACGAGGTCGCGCCCTTTCGGGTTTTCACAAGCACTCGCCGGTAGCCCTGCTGTTTTTACTCACGGAGCCCTTTCGGGTTTTCATCCATATCCATTTCGCTTATGGACATACCGTTTTTTATTATTATTATTTTTTATTTTTTTTTATCTCGTCAGCCTGAGGATGCTGCGGTAGTAGTTTAAAGACGTTTCGGTCCTTCGTTAGTTTAAGGACGTTTCGGTCCGTCATTAGTTTAAGGACGTTTCGGTCCGCCATTAGTTTAAGAACGTTTCGGTCCGACATCGCCGCATTTGAGGCGAATCTCTAGTTTACTGACTTTTTGGTCTATGGGGCTTTCCCTATGAATGAGCATGATGCCCCCGGCGTCTCCATCTTTCCCGACGCGTGTGGTTGTGGCGGGCTCACCTTCCAGTTTTCGGAGATGACAAACTTGCCTTGTTGGTATTGATCTTCAACCCAGTTTTTGAAGACGTAGTAATCCTCGATCAGGTGACCTACCATTTGGTGGTAAGGGAAATAATCGGGATCGTTAACATCGCCTGGCCGCAACAGACGTTTTGGACTCGGCAGATTGATGAGTCTGTCACGCACTGCCAGCTCGAACAGTCCCCTTGTTTTATCTTGCGGAAACGAGTAAGGACGTTTCAACTTTTCCTGGAGGGGTTGCTGCTTGTTGTTTCGGCAAACAACCGGTCTAGGGCCACTCGATTGCTGTTGAGAATTGGCTACGAGGGCTGTTTTTCCCTTCCCTTTATCCTTTTTGCTCGACCCCTTGTTTATGGGGCCGAGATTTTTTCCGAGCAGCGTGCAGTTGCATGGCTGAACGTTCTCGCAACTCCTCAATTCTTTCATTTTTGAAATGGATTCCTTGAGGAGAGGGTTGAGGATAGCTTCTTCGTCAGAGTCGCTTCCAAAGGTGATAATTTGCGATCCCTTGGAGTCGGCTATGTGACAGTCGTCGGCGGCTCTTTTGCGCTCATCTATCGTATTTTTCTGATGTCTACGAGCTTCACGCTTTGTCCTGTTGAAGTGTTGCTTTTGAGCGACATACCCTTGCCACCAACACTTAAAGGAGTCACAGTCTTCAGTAGGATGTATGATCTTTTGATGATACAAGCAGAAGTTAGGATGTATCTCCACTCCACCGAGAGTATTTTCTTCAGAGGGTGGTAGCTTCATTCCCGCTGACAGGGCTTTAGCAAACCTTTTCCTCGTCTTGAATTTGTTTTTATCCGCAGCGGATGGCTTTTGATTTGACGGGAGTGCCTCGACTCTTTGGTCCAGTCGTCGGTGTTTGGCTCCTTCCAGTATGCCCATCTCCTGCTCTTGATTGGCTTTAACTTTCAGACGAATCTCATTCAGGAAGGCATCGATCAACTCGTCTGACGGCCGCCGAATTTCTGGTTCAGGGTTCGCCCTCGGTTTCTCGGCGCAAGGAGCCTCTTTATCATCCGCCAATGAGTGAGAGATCACATGACAACTCGCTACGTAGTCTTCGGATTCATCTGATGAGTCTTCTCCATCATTTTCGTCCTCAACAAAAGAACAAGCTGCCCCCATCGTGTCCGTCTTCTTTGGAGTGTGCGGCTGTGGTGGGTTTGCCTTCCAGTTTTCAGACAGCGCAAACTTGCCTTGTAGGTACTGATCCTCGATCCATCCCTTAAAGACGAAACAATCCTCGATCGGGTGACTTACCGCTGCGACAGGCGTTTTGGATTCGGCAGATTGATGAGTCTGTTGCGTACTGCCAGCTCAAACAGTCTTCTCGTTTTATTCTGAGGAAACGAGTAAGGACGTCCTAGTCTCTCTTCGAGAGATGGGAGTGGACGCACGTCGTTTTGGCGAACGACCGGCTTTGAGTTGCTCGGCTGCTGTTGAGCATTGGCGACGACGATCACTTTCCCTTTTCCTTTCTCATTTCGAGAGTCTGGTTTTGGAGGAGACGGTCCATGGCCCATCTGGTCCATTTGGGCTAATTTGTCGATTAAGGACTGGAAGGTGGTCGGCCTGAAGAACATCATGAATTGCGAGATGGTCGCTTGCGGATCGAGAGTGCCCACGAACATGCCTACCGCAGGTGCCTCTTCTATGCGTTGTTCGCATTTCGACCATAGGTTCCGCATCGTGTTGCGTATTGGACCCACGTTTCGCCTGGCCTTATCCTGGCATTTATCAGTGCTGTTATTGGGGTGCGTTCACTAGCACTCACGAATCTTTGTGTAAACAGTATCTCCATCTCCGCAAATGTTTTGACAGAGTCGTTAGGTAGCTCTGAATACCATTCAAAGGCTGTTTCTGCTAAGCTACCGACGAATTAGCGAAGCAACAATTTGTCATCGCCTCCAGTATTGCCGCATAAGGCCCTGAATTGAGCGACATGCTGATGCGGATTCCCTGTCCCTTTATATACGTGGAACTTAGGGATCGTATATCCCGGCGGGTAACTGATTTGGTCATACCAGCCCGGATAGGGTCGTCCAGTTCTAACAATTTGCCCAGCCGCTTCACTCGCCTGATGAGCTCGTATTTGCTGAGCTATATAGTCATCCAGTGCGGCCTTGGAAATGGTTTCTTCCTTGGCTGCTGAAAGAGCCGGAGGAGGATTAGATGTCTCTCCTCTGTCGTCTTCAACAATGATTGGAGGGTCTTCAGCTGGAGGGTCCGGGTGTAACATCATCCCTACCATATCTTGGAAGAGGAGCGCCATTTGTTTTATGTTGGCAACTTGTTCTGCTGCCTCTTTGTCCTTCTTTTCGAGGACTCTGCGTAGATAGTCAGCGTCAGTTTCTTGTTCATGACGCTGCTCTGATGATACTTTCGAACTTTCTTTCGGTTCGGTAAGTGCAGCCATCGCAGTCATCATTTCCTGAAGCTTCTGTTGCTGCTCCTGGGCTTTTGTCACGGATCGGGTGAGCGGTCGGTGACCCGTCGAAGCGCGGCTTTCCTCCTTTCCGGAAGCCATATAAACAGTGTGCACCACCATGCCCCCAGACCTGGGGCGTTTGTGTTCAGCGCTTTTACGCTTCGCCATGTTCATAGGGGCTCTTTGCGGCTTCCTTTTCCTTTGAGGGATTAGAGATGAGGGGGCCATTGCAGTGGGCACCCAAGTAGCTGTTGCTTTTTGTGGCTTGACGGAGTAATTCTTTTCCTGCCGCACCTTCATCTTTTTCTGTCCGCAGAGATAGTTTTCATCAATCACCGACTCTTGGACCTGTCGCCAGACTCTGTAAATTTTAGAGGACAGCCGTTGAGGGGGCTGCTATAGCTTCTTCTCTGGAGTATTCTCCACAGGTGAAGGAGTTCATTTCAACATCGCAGTAGGAGAGTTTCTGCGCACTGTATTCAGCAATTCAAAGCTGTTCCCGGTTGGAACAGCAGCATCGATCCCCACCGTTGGAGCTGGTGGAGTTATCCCAGAGGGGGAGTTGCCCCCGGCCTTCCTTACTCGGCGCCAGTGGCGACGTCGAGCATGTCGAGCTGTTGGGACTGGCTCGGCGATAGGGATGATTTCGTTTTGCCCCCTGTCCGGATGAGGCGCCGCTGGTGCCAGCCTCTTAAAGACTGATGTTGTCTTTTGAGTGGCGATGTTCAATCTGTCAAAGACAGATCCTCAAGTAGGAGCAGGAACCGGAATAGTCAGCCTTGAAAAGACCGACTCTTTAATAGGAGAAGTCGCCTTGACGACTTCAGGAGCAGAGGGGGATGTCTTTCTCGGGACGGCCATTTCAAGATTCATGGGCTTCTTGACGAGCCCATCTGAGTTCTGGTTCAGCCTGGCAAAGACAGAGGCCGCCGGCTTGATATTGGACGACCCGTTTAAAGGGGTCGTTGTAGTAGTGAGCCGATCGAAGACCGACTTCTTGTGCGCTTCTGGTGCGGGCACTGGAAGGGTGAAGCTTGCAGGCGGGAGCATGGTCCCGAAAAACAGACTGGTGGTGGCCTGGGTCACCTGGCCCACCGGCATAGAAAGGATGGAGGCCGCTTGAGGCCCATAGGGTACACCTCCAGGTGAGGCAGAGCATTGGTTGCACTGGCATTTTGAGCCGCTCGAGCAGTTGGAGGCCATTGATGCTTGATTTCTGTGCCAAGCAAAAGACCAAATCTTAGTAACTTGAAATCGAAAGGAAACATTAACAAACTGCGATTCGTTCGCGAAGACGACACACGAAGTGTGGAGTAGAAAGAGGAAAAGGTCCCACCGGGCGGGTCAGAATCTGTTCCCCTCCGAATGACGGCACAAGACGGACTGTCTTGCCTGAAATTCGGGGCAGATGCTAATTGGTGCTATCCGTCCACCTCTCTGAAGATGCCAAGTTGATTTATGGCACCGTGTATCGGAGGTTTAGACGGATGCGGCCGATGTAGAATCTGTTTACCACCGAAAACCGGGAAAAACTGACGTCTTGCCTGAATCTGGGGGGAGATGCTATTTGGTTTTATCCGTCCACCTCTCCGAAGATGCCAAGTTGATTTATGGCACCGTGTATCGGAGGTTTAGACGGATGCGGCCGATGTAGCAGACTTCGTCAGATTCCGCCTCGCTTGAGGGGGTTTTGATTGTGGGGACGCTCTTCCCTGCAGGCACAAGCCCCTGCAGTTAATTACGTTACCGCATCGCGGTAACAACTTTATCCTTCTCCAGAATTTCACTTCATGTCGTGGGTGTTTGTTTTGTTTGTGGTTACCTGTGGATTGTATACGGAGACTAATTTATGTCGTCGCCCATAGGACGTGGATTAGTCCAAATCCGTATTTTCTTAGATTTGGGTTTGGGGTTTTGGTTTAAGGATACGTTAGCCATTTTTGAGGCTAAGATCAACTTAAACGTTTGTTAAGGACACGTTAGTCTGATTTGAGACTAAGATCGACTTAACGGGATCGTTTAGATCCGACAAAAGAGCATTTGGGGCTCTATTGTTCCAGTTTAGGGGCGTAATGGTCCATTGCATGTATGGCCGTCGGGACCCGTCACCTCTCTGACGACGTTGAAGGATTACAACGACAGGTGTCAGAGGAGTTCGGGGATGTACCCTTGAACCAAAGTCGATTGGGGGTCCTATAGTCCAGTTTGGGACTATAATCTGTTTGGAGATTTAAGGATACGTTAACCATATTTGAGGCTAAGATCAACTTAAACGGGATCGTTTAGATCCGACAAAAGAGCATTTGGGGGCTCTATTGTTCCAGTTTAGGGACATGGTGGTCCGTAGGTAGTTTAAGGACATTGCGGTCCACTGCCAGTTTTGGGGATGGATATTAGTTTAAGGACGCATTAGTCCAGGGGTTTAAGGACCCCATAGTCCATATGGATGTGTTTAAGGACGTATTAGTCCATTTGTTTAGGGACGCATAAGTCCACGGGTTTAAGGACCCCATAGTCCATATAGATGTGTTTAAGGACGCATTAGTCCATTAGTTTAAGGACGCATAAGTCCATGGGTTTAAGGACCCCACAGTCCGTATGGGTGTGTGGTTGCCGGGACCCGTCACCTCTCTGACGTCATTGAAGGATTACAACGATAGGTGTCATAGGAGTTCGGAGATGTACCCTTGAACCGGATGTAAATTAATTTAAGGGAGCAGCCGTGCTCAGTCAATTTAATTTGAGGACTTACGGCCATGATTGGGCTAAGTCCAGTTGAGAATATTCAACGTTTTTTTATCTTTGGCCTATTAGGCCTGTGCTAAGGCTTTGCCCTTGTTTAATAATGCACTGCATTTTCTTTTGGCCTGCTAGGCCTTTTTGATTTGGGCTCAGTCCCTTTGTAAATGATGCAGAGCATCTGTTTTGGTTTGGGCTCTGCCCTTTTTTTTAAAATAATGCATTGCATTTTATTTGGCCCGTTAGGCCTTTTTTAATTGGGCTTGGCCCTTCTACAGTGCATTAATTACTTGACAGTGGCCTGTCAGGCGCTTTGCGCCAATTACTGAGCGCAAGCGCTTATCGTGGTGACACATGTCACACTCTGGTGAGCGCAAGCGCAACAGCGCAGTGCGCTGTTGCGCTACTGACACGTGGCGCGCTCTGGTGAGTTGCGCCAACTTTAAAGAGCAATACTCTACTTTTAAAAGCGCATAGCGCAAGTGGTTCTGGAGCTGACACGTGGCGCTCTCTGGTAGCTTGCGCCAACCCAGGAGCGCAACAGTGCAGTTTTTGCAAGTGCAAGGCACTGTTTCAATAACTTAAGAATCTTTAAGATTCTAGAACCAATTGTTCATAAAAAGTGCAAGGCACTGTTATTATTTATTTATTTATTGAAGATCATTGATCTTGTTCTTAGATCAATGATCTATTCAAAAGAGGTTCTTCTCTTTTTTTTTGTATAGGTTTTTACCTTCTTTCCCTTCATGAGTTCTTCTCAAAATTCTTCAGAGTTCTCTCTGTTTTGTTGTTTTTTAAGTTCTTGATGTTCTCTCCCTCTATGTTGATGTCTTTTGAATTGGGGTCTAGGGGCCTTTATATAGTGCCCATTAATTTGTTAAAGAGATCATTCTCTGAGTGATTTGGGGAATTTTCCCCACCGTTGGATCTTTGATCCAAGGGCTTCTGTTTTACAGAAAACAATCTTCTTGTTTTAACAAGAACAGAAGGATCTTACTAGAATTTTAATTCTGTCCGGCGCAAACGCCCCAGCGCTTGACATGTATCACGTAGCGCAAAGCGCAGCGCAACTGTGCTGACACGTGGCGCGCAGCGCAGCGCAACCGCGCTTGCGCAACCGCGCTTGCGCAACTGCGCTGACACGTGTCGCGTAGCGCTTGCGCAACCGCGCTTGCGCAACTGCGCTGACACGTGTCGCGCAGCGCTTGCGCAACTGAAGCGTTGCTTCCTTTAATTTTTGTTTTAAATATAGCCTTGCTCTGATTGGGCGCGCTGCCTTGGGCGCTGCGCTAACGTATCAGCTTTTGACACGTAGCGCGTTGCGCGCAGCGCAAGAGATTTGAAGCGTTGCTTCAATTTTTGAATTTTGAAATTCAAACAGAGTTTTGCTCTGATTGGGGGAAACAAATGCCCCCCACCGTTGCGTTCACGTGGCGCACAGGTGAGTGTAGCGGTGGCAAGATCTTGGCCGTTGGATTAACGGGTGAGTTGAAGGGGCGCAGGCGCCTATAAATAGGACCCTTGGTCCTTATTAAATGTTTTACCATTTTCAAGAATTTGAGTTTTCATAGCCTTGCTCTTGTTTAAGAACTTTAGAGCCTTGCTCTCGTTTCTTCCCAAGAACTTCAGAGTTCAGATTTTAGATCATCTTAGGTAAAATTTAACTTAAATTAAATTAACTTTATTCAACATAGCCTTGCTCTTATAGATCTTTGATCTAAAGAAAACCCCTTTGGGGTTTCACCAACAGAGCCTTGCTCTCAAGAGTTCATAGATCTACAGAGATCTTGTTTCATGGGTTTTAATCCATGAACAAAGCTTTGCTCTTGGATCAAATGTAGATCTTTTTGATCTGAAAATGAAGAACTCCTAAGAGTTTTCATGGATCTTTAAGATCCCAAAATTTTTAATCTTTAGGAGTTTAAAGAAATTTTTTCTTTTAATAGATTTTCTCATCATTATCACAGAGCTAGGCTCTTTTAAGAAATTTTATTCTCTTGAGACCAGAGTTTGACAAGTGTCACTCTGTGACAGAGCTTTGCTCTGAAAGAGGAGATTTTCTCCTTGTCTCTAGGGATTTTTATTAATGAGAATGTTCTCTTGGGGATTAATTGACAGTCTCATCCAATGATGGGGTTGTCCTATTAACTGATGCACTGTCATCCAGATTTTGTGGGTCCCCATTTGGTCCCCTACCCACTGCATTGCAGTGTGGTGTAAATTTTTAAAATGCCAAGCGTTGGAATTACAACACTAACGGCTAATTTTTGTCCTCCACAGGAAACATGCCTGCTGATTTATCATTCCCGTTTGTTCGCTCGGAGGGAGGATTTCCCCAGGCACCAGTGGACCGAGTGGTGCTCACTCTCATCAAGGATCATGACCCCGAGCACAAGAACCTTCACTTGTGGGATAGGTGGTATAATGATATCATCCAGGGTCGCCGAAGCTTCGGTTTCGCTACGCCGTTCGAGCCCATATTTTCGATCCCCTATGCGGATGAACCCCCGGTGAAGTATGCCGTGGAGGTCAAAAATTGGAATTCGGATGACCTCCTCCAGCCTGCAATTGGTGTTTGATTGAGAGATTTTCTGCGTGTTCAAGTTTAATTACCGCAATCAGGACGGTTTCGCTTTGCAGCTGGCCGGATGAGTACGGGTTGATCCACAGAGAGATGGGAGTCTTTTTCTTTGTGTTTTAATGAGTTAAGTCCAATTGTGTTGAGGTTTGTTTGAGATTAGCTAATTATAAATGAATGATAAGAGAACTTGTTAAGAGTAGGATTTGGTTGGTTTGAGTTAGGAGGTTGCTCACTTAATTCATTTGCCACTTCTTAATATCGATGTTATGGTAATCGGCAACAACGGGGATTAGCACGACTAAAGAGAAAACCTGCGAGTATAAGCTAGGCTTTCCAACACTTCGTTTCCTCTTTTTGGTCCTTGTCCATCCGTTCTTGGCTCTTAGTCGCAACCTCAAGTTGATTCAACCACAACCGGTCTCACTAGGGTATCACCGCTATTATAAAGAATAGGGTGCCGTAGGGAGCGGATTGTGGGTCAATTAACGGGAGTTCAAATCAAGATATTTGTCAAGGAGAAAAGTGAGGGAGATTTCCGTCTTTCAAACTTTCCGTTTCCTACCCTAACAAGTGAGAAATTACTCACCCATTATAAAAGATAAATGAAATGAAACAAAGAAAGAGGGTAATAAGAATTGAAGTAGAAAATCACAACTAGCTATTTGGGACCTTACTTAGGCAAGGATCACACTAAGCATCATGGTTGTAAGGATAAAAGAAAATGGAAGAGAATTAAAAGCAAAACGATAACAAATAACAACAACTACTTTTAACAATTGAAATTACAAGCAACATAAGAAACGAAATTACGAATCATGTATATAGAAAAAGAACACTTCTTGCATTCTTCAACACTCAATAAAACCTCTCACAAGCTTTAATGGAGGAAGATGGAGGAAAATACTCTTTTATTAAAAATTAAACTAAACTTAATATAAAATTACACACAAAATTAAGCACTCCCTCTTGGTTCTGCTCTGGGCTATTTATAGGCCTGATTCTGAGAGTTTAGCAGTAAAATACAAGCCAACACATAATTACAGAAAACACCCCAAAATTTCACCAGATGATGACAGGTGTCGACCGCGGATCCGCGGCCATAGTGGGGGTTTGGCCGCGGTTCCGCGGCTTGTTGGTGGCCAAACCCTGTCAGGTTGATTTCTGTGGTCTTGGTCGCTTTTTTCCTGATGTTTGAAAACTTTACACTGCATCAATTTCTCCAGAGGATCTTCAGATTTCTGATCCAAGATTGCTTCATTTCTTTTCTTTTGACTTTTACCTCCTTTGACTTCAAATCTTGATTTAGTCACAAATGACGACTATTTTCGTCCCCTCTTCTGAACTGGTACGGGACGGATACTGGACGGATACTGGAACCCGGCTTTTATCTGTTTGTGACAGATGTTCTGGATTTTGGCGTAATTGCGGAGATTTTGTCGGATTTGTGTTCTCTTGGACTGGAAACCTGTAATCTGTAAACATGCAGCAAATACGGATAAAAAGCACCTACCTGTATGCAATGTGATCAAGAATGGGCGGTACAAATATACAAAATTCTGTGATGAACAGTGTTATTCCCGTGCAGCCGCCGCCGGCAATAGACATTTTGGGGAGGCGAATCTATCAGGGTGAAGCACGCCCTTGGGGACAGGCCTATAACATTGGATTGATCCCGCGACCGCCCGCCGGATATTTGCAGTGGGCCCGGTACATCTTATCAGCGAAGAGGACTCATCTGATGAAGATTGGTTTGTATTCGGCCATCTATGTCTCGCTCTTTGAGTATCTCTCTCCTCCAACGTGGTGGGTTAAGGCTTTTATTGAACAGTGGAATATCCCCACCCACACCTTCCTGATGACGGACAGGGAAGTCTCTATCTCTTTGGAGGAGTTTGCTAAAATCTCGGGTCTGCCGATGAGGGGGGAGCATTACGAGGAGCTGCTTCCTCCTGACAAATACGTCTTTGCCACCAAGCCGCTGGTGTTTGATCTGACGCCGGAAAACGCTATTCAGCACCAGTTTCCGGGCTTGGTGAAGGTGCTGGACATATATGAAGGGCTCTATCTAGAATCAGGCGTCCAGGGAGTCAGTTTTGCAGATTTTGTCGCTCGCTTCATTCGACCGGAGTTTCTAGCGGAACGGAGCGAGAAGTTCGCCCAGCTTGATGACCCTTTTGGTTTCGGCTTGGACCGTCGACCCACATCGGAGGATGATCAAAAGGACTTTTATCTCCCCGGTGCCGCCGTCATGCCCTTATCAGAAATCGCCGTCCCGGGCATGGATGAGGAGACCTTTTTTATAGAGTTCCTAGGATTGTGGCTGTGCAGCTT
This sequence comes from Agapanthus africanus, assembly GCA_030015575.1. Classification (NCBI taxonomy): domain Eukaryota; kingdom Viridiplantae; phylum Streptophyta; class Magnoliopsida; order Asparagales; family Amaryllidaceae; genus Agapanthus; species Agapanthus africanus. The sequence goes on along the minus strand of CM057339.1, from coordinate 372,822,184 downwards.
TGCGCTCCCCATGCACCCGCGCCACATGCGGCCATCTGTTTTCTACCCAGCGCATCGGATGGAGGCTGGCCTGCAGTTGACAGTAGGAATCGCCGGGCTGGCTCACCTCTATAATGGATTTAGCGTAGCGGCGGACGCTAATGAACCTGGGGTGCATCTTGCTAACTTCCCGATGCACTACTTCACCTCTTGGATGGAACTGCATGTGTACGGGGTGTTCGGCGCCCATAAGATCCCTCCGTTTTTTTAGAAGTGCAGGCTCTCAAGAGTCATGCGGTTGGTCGGCGCTTCGATCGTGGTTGCGTCTCCGCGGGAGGCTAGGGGGTTGCTCCTCCGTCCACACCTGGTCGGAGCGAAGGTTTCTTTTTTGGATAAAGTCATAACCATAGGCTCAGAGACCACAAAGTCGGTAGTGCCGCTGCGCGATGATTTTAAGGACGGGGCCTCCATATTGAAAGCCCGGGAGATTCTTCACCTCTACTCCATTCTGCCGGGCTACCTGGTTTTTCTGCAGAATGAGACAGCGCTTTTCATGAGGTATAACCCTCACCGGTTCTCCCAACAATCCAGCTATCACCAGGGGATCCCGATGGAAGCGTTTTTGGAAGAGCACGTGGCCAGCCGGGAGGGGATAAGGAGTGCGATGCACCATTTCATGCGGCTTAACACGGGCTCTTATTTCTTTATTAGCGAGCCGAGCAGCGTCCCTAAAGTCCTCAACGCGTATGTGGCTTGGTACGCACATGCAATGGGTCCCGTTATCCATATGGAGAAGCGCATGCTGGATGACCGCAAGGGTGCGCCTCCCTGCGGCGACCGTAAGGCTCCCCTGAAGCCAAAGACTCCGGTCATTCCTCCGCTGAAAGATGCCGGAGTTGTGCCACCGTGCGTGCTGAGCCCTCCGCGCGGATTGCCGCTTCGTGATACTGTGGATGCGCCACCAGCGCTCCGTGCTCCAGTGGAGACGGTAAACGTGGTTTCTCCGGAGTCCGGCGTGGACGCGGATATCGGTACCCGCCGCCCTAAGGTGCCTGCAAAGCGCAAGTCGATATCTAGTGCACCCTGGGCTAGTGGGAAGAAGAGGAAGAAGAAGTCGCTCCTCTCTCTCGATGCTATCCTTGGTTTAGAGCTTGAGGTCCCTCTTACCGAAGGTATAAGCGAATACGGCAACAATAAGGGCCTCTCGGTAGATCCATCAAACACCGATCTGGCAGCCGCCATTGCGGCATCTGAGCGATCAACCAGACTCGAAGCGTGGTTGGATAAAGTCGCTCGAGCAGGTAATCATTAGCTGCACCCTTTTTCATTTTATCACATTCTTATCATTATATTTTTTTAGTAATACTTTCCCCTATTTTTTAACAGGTGTCACTACTGAAGTAGCCATTGCTGCCTCTTTAAAAACCTTCCAGGAGGAGGAAAAGAAGCGCGCTTTAACGGGCGTTGGTACGTCTCGTCTTATTAAGTTTTTGTATTCTTTTCTGATGGCCGACCTAACCTTGTTCCTTTGTTTCTTTGCAGGGGCCGCGCCAGCTGATGCGGGGACTCTCCCCGGGCCCGCTACTGAAGTCCCGGTCTCTTCGGGGCTGTCGCGAGAGCTTCAACTCGACAAGTCGACGAGGGATGCCTTGAAGAATTTGGAGGCATCTCTGTTCACGGACGATGATGCCCCAATGAAAGAAGCTTTGAAAAGCTCCGTCTTGACGGCTCGGGAGGAGAGAAAGCGGTCAAGGCGCGAGGCGAAGGCACGCAGGGCTGCTTTAGCCGTGGGAGCGGGCCCAAGCACTATCCCTAGTGCTGATATCCCTCAGAAGAGTCCCCGGTCGCTTTGTCCACAGCTCGCAGACAGGTGGTGCGTGCAGTTCGGGGTGCTAACGATAAGTCCACCTCAGGTAACGTATCTTTCAGGATTTTGTTATAAGAATTGTAAATTTGTCGGTTCTTATATATCTTGTCCTGCAGGGCCAAGTCCAACCGAAGGAGGGGCGGAAACCGTCGAACCTAAGGGGACAGAGGAAGAGGCACCGGCCGAACCCGAGCTGACGGCGGACGACGTCGCCGGGGTTGCTGAACTTGGGCTGGGGGCTGAGGGAGCTGCACCAGAGAAGGTCGTTGATGTCGAGCCTGAGGTAGCGGCAAATGAGACGACCATCATAACTATTCCTGGGGCAGTAGCGGACGAGGCGCCTGAGACCGGCAACCCATGGTGACGGCAGATGAGACAACAGCGGCCGCCGAGCCTGAAGGAGTAGCGGGCGAGATGGGTGTGGCTCCCGGGGACGAGCTAGTCGCTCTTTCCCAGGAGTCTGGCAATGCTCCAATCATTGCTCTCCCCGTCTACGGACCTCCGCCGTCTCCCGGTCATGCGAGCACTATGACAGCCCCTGTCGAGTCCGGTGATGAGGCCACGGGAGGTGGCCTCGTATCAATGGAGGGGGGAGACGCCTCCGTTTCAGCTGGCGGCTCATCAGGTAAATTTCGAGTTACTGTCCCTTTTTATCTTGCAATCTTTTCTGACAAGTTTATCTTTGTTTTTAACGCAGGTGCGGCCAGTGCCGATGCTCCATTGCTCGAGGGAGCACCGTTAACTACTGCCTTGGCGGTGGTCACCTCTCAGCCTTTGCTTGTACAATCAAAGATGTTGGAAGGTATGGATTTGCAACCTATTAGTTTTATCTTTCAGCCGCATAATTTATGTACTAAAGTCGTAGTATTGTGTCTTTTCAGCAGTGCTTTTTTATCATCTCTATCAGGTGTTGCACCCACACTTCTCCTTCCCATTGGAACTCGCTTCTTCCTCCAGTGGCTCTAGTGAGTATAGTTTCCAACTGATGTCTTTCCTTTTTTAGTGATGGAATTATTTCTAACTTTCCCTTGTCCTGATTGCAGTGCTACAAATCGAAGGAGGGGATGAGAGATCGGTCACGCCACCGGCCCTTCCGGCCTTGCCGCCCGCTGCAGCTGGTATAGTAAACTATCTCATCAATGACTTTTTTTTGTATTTCTTGAACTGTCATCTAATCGTATTTTGTTTTTTCAGCTGTCGTTCTGATCCCGGCGCCTTTTGAGTCTCGAGTCACAACGCCGGCAGGCCCCTTCCTGAGACGTCCGTCTTCAAAAGGTGCCGTAATGAGCTTAGGTATGCTGGGTGGATATGTCGAGGAGCTTGACGCAGACGCTCTCCCATCTGCTGCGGATTTCGCTGCGGAGGTTAACCCAATGTTGGCGGCGCTTGTGAATTTTCATGATGGAGGCATCGTCGAGCTTTGGGTCAATCACTGCAGGGAAATCGAGGTCCGCCTGCATTAATCGGAGTTTATGCGCCCTGCTCCCGAGACCATAGCCGCAAGCAATCAAAAAGCAGCGCGGATCGAGCAAAGCGCTTCTTACTTCTGTCACTTGGAACAAGAAGCGACTTTACGGCTAAGGGAATGCCAAGAGACCTCGAGCAAGACGGCTCGTCTGCGTGCTGAGGTTGAGGCTAACGCTGCCCAAGTGAAGGCTATTTTCGAGGGCCTCCTGGAACGCATCTCAAATGGGCTGAACCTGAAGAAGAAACTCGATGCTGCCGAGCATAATACCCAAGGCCGCGAAGCAGCTTAGCAGGCCGTTGGGGAGCAGCTTGCATCCTTCTTGCAGCAACGGACTCAAGTGGAGGCGGAACTGGCGGTAGTGGCCGATCAGGAAAAGGCATGGAAGGAAGTGCGCAAACAACTGATAGGGCTATTTAAGACGCTTCCTTCCCAGTAGCTGCCTTTGTATCAATATACTTGTAAAAATTTTCTTTTTCGAATAAGATGTATCCATTCTTTATTCTTTTGTACGATTCACCTTGTACTTGATTAAATTAATAAATAAAGATACACATTTTTTCTTTGCAATGCCTTGTATGCTCTTTTGCTTTCTCCCTTTCTCTTATTATCAGCATGCTGTCTTAATAAACAGGGTTGACAGATAATAGAGTAAGTATCTTAGTTTCTTTAAGGGATAGAGATGGCTTAGGCTGCAGGTTCAGATCTGCTGCCTAAGACTTTTCAACTCTATGAGCCGTGAGGGTCTCATAGAGACTTTTCTCCCTACGGATCGAGAGGATCTCGTAGGTGGATTTTCTCCTTAGGAATCGTGAGGATTCCTAAGTGCATTTTCTCTTATAAGTCGTAAGGATCTTATAAGAGAATTTTCCCTCTTACGAGTCGAGAGTACTTGTAAGCGGTTGTTTCCCTCCTTGTCGAGATTCGACTTTGGAGAGTGAGACCCGTGGATAGTATGCAAGAGACCGTTTTGGGCCGACTTGCAGGGTCCCAGTGCTTAGGAAGCAAGTTTTTTAATCCCCGCCGCCTAAGGCTTTGCCTTACGAGTCGAGACGCATCGAGAAGTTCTCGCAAAGACATCAATTTCTTCACAAGTCGAGACGAATCGAGCATTTCTCACAAGAATATCCTAACGTCACAGTTAACCTATGCTCTTTACGACAGAATTTCGTTAGGGTCTGTGGTACTTAGGGTTTTGGCCGTCGTACCGTCGCATCAGCTCATATACTCCTCGATAGGTAATCGTGCTATTCGAGTAGCCCTGCGACTGCCGTGTCTCTGATCTCTTCGGGGGTTGGACAAGACGTCTTCAAGCAATCCTCCTTGGCAGTTTGACCGTCGGAAGAGCAAGCGTTAGGAATTTTGCCATGCTGCTTTTTACTTGAGTTTAGGCTCATTTTGGAGAGCCCTGATGAGTCATAACCACTCCGCGCTGGTGTGGGATGATCTCCGATAGTCTTTTAGGTTTTATGTGAGTTGCCGTCAAGACCGTGAAGCTAGGAATTTGGCATTTGCTTCGTTTGCTGGCATCGCGTCTGCTGTATCGAAACGAATATCGCGGTTGTCTCTAGGTTGCTTGTGAACCGTCGAGGTTTGGAACTAGGGATTTTGCCATGGCTCCATTTGTTTGATCGTCGCGTCTGATCCCTGCTGGAGGAAGAACGCTGGGGTGACATCTCGTCTGCTGTATCGAGACGAATGCCGAGGTGGAGCTGGGATTTTGCCGTGGCTCCGTTTGTTTGATTGTCGCGTCTGCAGTATCAAGACGAACATAGAGGTGGTGACCATTCCATGTTGGTGTGGAATGATCTCCGGCTGTCTTTCAGGCTTTATATGACTTGATGTTAAGACCTCGAAGCTGGGAATTTAACCTTCGCTTCGTTTGCTTTGTCATGTCCGAAACCTGTTGGAGGAAGGACGTTATTATTGACATCATGTCTGCTATATCGAGACGAATGTCACGGTTGTCTCTAGGTTGTTTTTGAACCGTCGAGATTTGGCTTCGATTTCTGGCGGAGCCTGTCGGGAAGGTATGGTTCCCTCTCTTTTTTTCTTTTTTTTTGTGCCCCTGGATTGTATACAAGGATCGATGTGATCTCACCTGTAGGGCATAAATTTCATTATATATATATTTTATTTTATTCCTTTCTGCGATGCTCTACCATTTCAGCTTTTTATATCGCGAAAATCGCGATTGCCCAATCATTTCGGCCATTTTTCGCGGTGCCCAATCATTTCGGCTATTTTTCTTTTTACTCGCTGCTTTTTATTGCGAGTTGCCCAATCATTTCGGCTATTTTGTGTGCATACGTTTTTACTTGCTGCTTTTTATTGCAAGTTGCCCCATCATTTCGGCTATTTCGTATGCATGTGCGGCCTACTGGCTTTTCGCCGTAAACCTGAAATTAGACACCGATTTCGGCATCAGCACCGCTATCACTGGGATATTACCAGGAGCGAATCATCATTTGCCTTGAAAGGGCTTAGGATTTGATACCGGTTTTAGGCATCAGCATCGCTACAACTGGGATATTGCCAGGAGCGAATCATCATTTGCCTTGAAAGGGCTTGGGATTTGATACCGGTTTTAGGCATCAGCATCGCTACAACTGGGATATTGCCAGGAGCGAATCATCATTTGCCTCTGTCGATGTTGAACAAAGGTGGCTTAGCAAACAGGGTTAAGGTCCTGTCGACTAAGGCTTTTGACTTCATGAGCCGTAAGGGTCCCACAAAGGTATTTCTCCCTACAAGTCGTGAGGATCTTGTAGGTGTATTTTCTCCTTAGGAATCGTGAGGATTCCTAAGTGTATGTTCCTCTGTAAGTCGTAAGGATCCTACACGAGGGTTTTCTCCTTGTAAGTCGAAAGGACTTATAAGGGTTATTCATCATGCGTACATATCCCCAGTCACGGATGGGACTTGGTTAGGGAAATGTTTACTCGCGTCCGTGGATTGTATACAAGGGTCAGAATTGAACCACTTGTAGGGCAATATCGAAGGTTGTGGGGTTTGCTTAAGCACAGGTTTAGGTCTCTGTAACTTAAGACTTTCAAATCTTATGAGCCGTGAGGGTCCCATAAGAGAGTTCTCCTTACGAGTCGTGAAGATCTCGCAAGTGTATTTTCTCCTTAGGAATCGTGGGGATCCCAAAGTGTGTTGCTCCCTTGTGAGTCGTAAGGATCCCACGCGGGTGGTTTCTCCTTACAAGGTCGAGGGGACCCTGTAAGTGTCTTTTAACGAGGTTGCGCTGTTCAGTTGATAAAACTGCACATTTGTTATTACATTTTTCCTACCATTTGCTAATTAAAAAAGATCTTTATTATAATATATCATACATATGTGGGTTTATATGTAAAAATAACATTTTCCATGTGTTGATATATATAATTAGCATTTGGTAGGAAAATGTATGCAAATAATATCATTGACCTAATCCTAGTAGAACTAAGTCTACTAAATAAGTTGTTGTGCAGAATTTTTCCAAGACTAAAATCAAGGAAATCAAGTTGTTGAAGAAAACTTACCTAATTAAGAAAGCAAAACTTGGAAACCAAGTCTGGCAGCAACCACGAGAAGATTTTAATGTTACAAAGGTTCCAAGGATCGCCAAATGTCACAACGAGCCAATCCCAGAAATTTGATGAAAGGATCTCAACCCTTGGTCGCGGATCCGCGGCCATACCCCCCTTTGGGCTGCGGATCCGCCGCAGGAAAGAAGGTTTAGAAGTTGAGATTTTTCAGGGTGAATCTTTACTACTTGCTTCCAAATTTAGAAGCTAACTTTCTGGCTTTGGGACTATAAATAAAGACCGAGAGCCTCTTGGAAAAATCATAAAGTCGACGCGATCACGAAGTCCAAGACGGCTCACGCATCCAGACTGATCATCAACAGTTCATCTACCTCCTTAGAAGAGATCAAGAAGCAACTAGTCTTTGCAATCATTTTCTAAGGAATCAAAGTGTAATGAATATTGTTGATTAATAAAGGTAGCTTTCTTTTTCTTATTCTATTTCTTCATAGTTTAATTATGCATTTTCTCTCCATCTCTTTTTCTCCCAACATGCGCGAGTAATTCTCCGCTTGTTAGGGTTCGTAGGATTAGGGTAGGTTAATGGATGATGAAAATACCTAAACTCTTTTTACGTCCTATAAAGTTTATAAACTTTATCAAGACAATCATTAACATCCTAATCGGGCGCGCTAACAATTCATTGTTAGTCTCGACCGCGATTAAAGATTAGATTAATGATTGTTTTGGTAAAGGCTAGATATGAACGGAGTTCCGTGTAGAGATAGGGGTTAAGAGTGGGATTCCTTTTCCCTCCAGAAACCCTAACTACACGCATCACTGTCGTTCTAGTGTTAAATCTATTAAAGGATAGAAAGAGTAATTTTTAATTAATCATCGATAACTACTAAATCCTAATGAACCCCACAAGCCCTCTTCTTATATTAACTACATCCATAAATAATCTAGATCTATATTTTGCATTAGTGCTTAACGTAGATCTAGAAACTATTCTACAATATTCTTTATTCCCCCACTCTCTCTCAACACATCTAAAGTAAGAATAAAAAATTCAACGTTTCCCAGAGGATGACCCGTACTCACCTCGGTCTAGCTACACGCGACACCGTTCTGATTGCGGTTAATTATTCTACAAACACACTTTTTCGAACCAACCAAATGGCGCCGTTGCCGGGGATACGTGCGTAATTTTTTATTCTTACTATTTGTGTTGAATTCTTAGACGATTCATATCATTATTAACACAAAACTACAAATTGCATATTTAACCATTTGTGCGTGAATTTTTGCAAGGAGATCTGGAGTCACAGACTTGAGGAAACAGGAGATCTAGGGTTTAAACTTCTCTGGTATCTTTCTTAACTCTTTCTCTCTCCTCTCATATCCAATAAAATCTATTTTCTGCAGGATTCTTTGCAAAATAGCGCCGCTCAAAAATCTTTTTGCAAAAGTTTTGTGATTAGTTTTGTTTTGCATATTTTAATACGGACTTTAAGGGGCAAAGACCAAATCAAGATTAGGTGGGGATTTCATCACCCTTCCTAAGCCCCAAAAATCACAAACCGAGCATCCGCATCAACCCTACATTAATTTAAAAAACATCTAGACCAGACTCTAAGGACTGTCGCGCTCATTAAGGACAGAGGAAGGTCGTGGGTAATCTAGCACTTATCCGCATTACTTTTGTGGTGCCTAGGCAAGTGTGTCTAAGGCAAGTGGTTTACTTAATTAGGCCCGCTATTTTCGGTGATTCGTATAGCGGATACCTCCCACTTACCTGGCACTTACCTGGCCACAAGAGTAGTAAAGAGGTGGTAGAGGATTGATCCTACGGCTTGTCCTTTGGAAGTCTAGGAGCGGTCTAGAGACTGGACTTAGGTGACCTTAGTTCTAGGGTTGCTTGTGCATTTTAGAGTGATTTGTCTTGAGTCCCACTTTTTTCAAAACAGACCAATTTTAAATCATACACACGCTGCCACTTGCGCTAAACCCGCTTAGTGCATGCTCGGCTGGACACGGGATTCTAGTGCCCGTCTTGTCCGCGTTCCTGCTATAGACGCCGAAGTCGGTACTTCTTCATCTTCTTTTTCCCCACCACACACCACGACCGAGATGGACGGTACTCCATCAGATTATAACACCACGCTGCCGCCGCCCGTAGGTGCGCAGAATCCACCGCGCATCTCTCTCCAAGAGAGATGCTATCCTATTCGTGGTCCCCTTCCTACTTGTCTATCTATTCCACTAGCTAACGGGGATAATTTCGAAATTAAACCCCACTACATCAATCTGCTGCCCAAATTTCACAGGCTTGAGTCGGAAGACGCGTACATTTTCATCACCAAATTCGAAAACGTATGCGCAATGATGGGTACTTCACAATTGACTGTGGATGCTATGCGCTTGCGTCTTCTCCCATTCACTCTATGCGACTTAGCAGAAAAATGGCTTTATAATACTGCCGCACACTCTATCACTAATTGGGATGAATTCATAATAGCATTTCTTAAGAAGTTTTACCCAAACCATAAGATTGCCCGTGTTAGGAGCGAGATCAACCAGTTCACCCAGCTTCCCAATGAACCCTTTTGGAAGTGCTTTGAACGTTTCAAGGATCTGCTTGTCCAATGTCCTCATCATGGAATCAATAGATGGGATTTATGTCGGATTATATATGAGGGCATTAATCCAGCGACAAAGCAGATGCTTGAAACAATATGTCAATGCAATTTCATGTCCAAAGACGATGGCGAAGCTTGGAAATATCTGGAAGATCTCGCTGAAAACACTTTGCAGTGGGAAAGCGTAAGACCACCTTCATCTAGGGGAGGTATTCACCAGCTCAATGTTTCCATCGCAGTGAAATCCGAAATGGCAGCGATGCAGAAGAAACTCGATGCTATTGTGAACAAGTTCTCATCTTTCTCCCTAAATCAGATCACGCTTTCCAAGACCGTCTGTGGTTGCTGTTCAGATCCTTCACACTTAACGGAAGAATGTCCTATGAATGCATCGTTTCAAGCTAATGCTGCTTTTCAGCAGCAACCTAGAAACGATCCTTATTCTTCCACGTACAATCAAGGATGGAGGAATCATCCTAACTTTTCTTGGAACCAAAACCAACAAAGCAATTATCAAAGACCTCCTCCACAGCAACCACAACCACAGAATCAGCCCCCCTTTCAGTCACAAAACTTTCAAAATCCGGCCAACACTTCTACACCACAAGTGGCCGGTACTGTCAACTCTTCACTTGCACAAACTTTGGATTTGTTCATGAAACATTCCATGCAATTGTCGGCTGAGATGAAGTCTTCTATTGATACCATACAGAAAGACTCCGCCTCCCACGGCGAGAGTATTAAATCAATAGAAAACCAACTTACACAGTTGAACGCCGCAATAAGTGCAAGAGAGAAAGGAAAACTCTCATCTCAACCCATACCTAATCCTGGCCACTCACAAAGTTATAATGTGAGTATTGTTACCACTTTGAGATCGGGAAAAGTGCTGAATAACCGAGTGGGTGAGCAATGTGATGATAGTGACACCAATGATACCCTAGCTTCTTCTTCTTCCCCTAATTCGTCTAGTCTCCCACCTTCACCCGAGCCTATTCTCCATTTTCCCCAAGGCTCGAACCCTTCGCCCATTTCCTCAAATCTACCTAAAACGATCCCCACTCCAATTCTGGGATCCACTCCATCCCCACAATCCTCTCCAATGTTGGACCAAACCCTTATTGATAAAGCACCTTATCCAAACAGGTTAAGGGGCAACAGACCAAGTCCAAAAATGGAGAAGATTGTGGAAATTTTTAAGCAAGTTAACATAAACATTTCTCTCCTAGATGCTATTCAACAAGTTCCGTCATATGCAAAAATCTTAAAGGACTTGTGCACTAGGAAGAGAAAAGTTCAAGTACCTAAAAAAGTTTTCCTTGCGAGTAATGTGAGCACTGCTTTTACACAACAACTACCCAAGAAACGAAAGGACCCCGGAAGTCCTACAATTTCTATTTCCATTGGGGGTAAAAATATCAATCGTGCTCTACTCGATCTAGGTGCTAGTGTTAACTTGCTTCCGTATTCTGTTTGTGAGCAATTAGGGATCGGAGAGTTAAAACCTGCGCATTGCACTCTTCAGATGGCCGATCGATCTATCACCCAACCAAGGGGTGAGCTAGAGGATGTGTTAATCAAAGTCGGGGAATTCATATTCCTTGTGGACTTTATCATTATAGATACACAACCTGTAGCAAACCCACGCAATCAAATCCCGGTGATACTCGGTCGACCCTTTTTGGCCACTTCCAACGCAGTAATCAATTGTAGAAACGGCTCTATGATCCTATCCTTTGGAAAGAAGTCAATTGAGCTTAACATTTACAGGTTGGGAAGTGAACCCTCCCAACCCTATGCTCATGTGTGTTCTGTCGAATTAATGGATGTCGACAGCAGCGAATTTGATCAACCTCATGATACTGACTCTTTTCATATGTTGTTGTTTGACCCAACCATGTACTCTTCCACCGAGTTGTCCGGGTCAACATCTAACGCTGATGAGGAACTTTTTACAGAGTCTGACGATCACCCTATTTTTCCTGATGGCATTATTCTTCGGGGTATCGATGAAAGCTTTGAGGAAATTTTCGCTGATGAACTCGCATTTTTAAAAGATACGAGTGCTGAGATGAATCAACTCCAAGATAAAGAAATTGAACCTCCACCCCTTCTTCTGGACAATCATGATAATGCGAGTAATCCATCATTACTATCACTGTGTTGTATCTCCAAATTGAGACACAATCCTTTTCCATTACACCTCTTATCACCTCCCCACTTCTTCACGTCGAAAGGTGACATGTTCTTCTACCAACCTTGGTGCTTCATCGATAAATTTTTTGAATAGTTGGTGTTGACCTTCGGTCTTTGCAAAGCTTGGCATTGACCAATAACCTTGACCCCTTCGTGTGATTTTAAAAGATTAAAATTGTTTAACTCAAGTTTGGGGGGTGGTATATTTTGGGCTCTTGAAAGAAGATGATTTTTACAAAATTGTGAGCCAAAAATAAGTTTGGGGGAGGATTTTCACTTTCATATATGTTGGATATAGTGCCCTCAAAGTCAATTATTGGATCGCAGGTACGTGATTGCAATGATTGAGGAGGACCTATACCGGTAGGACAATCTTATTCGAGATGATAGTATGCTATCTGGTTTGCCTTTATCAGTCATGTATATGTTCAGGTGACTGATTACATGTTACACGTTGATAGAGCCCTTAGGATATTTCTTGACTACCAACAGTATGAGGGCGATCATATACGTGAGAGTTGGGTGGTCTATAAGCATATCCTTAATAGTGGTCCCTAGTCGTGGGAGTTTCGAGACAGGGCATCGATACTCCGGAGTAGACTAGTGTATACAGTCGAGACCCCGACGAGGGGCGGTGGCCGGTCTCACAAGCCACTGGTGTCCGTTGGATCACCTAAGATGTATACAGGTGCTCATTGGGTTATGAGTACACCGGACAGGACTCGCCGGGAACCTGCTAGTTGGTATTATACATATCGTCAGATAGCAGTTCCCTGGTGACTTGTGTACAGGTTAGTTCATCGACCTGAGGTCGTCATTTGTCTCGTGTGAGTTCCCACTGTGCTTTGATTTCTACCCTACCACGGCTCAAAGGAGTCGTGCAAACAGGTAGTTTTTGGGTACAGTCCCGAGCCACATGGAGGCACGTGAGCGGATCGGCAGGGGATTCGTCTCTCCCGGTATTGGGGGTGGAGATCGCGCTGTGTCTAGGAAAGCCATTACACCAAGTCCTTGGCCAAGGCAGGTGAGAATTACTGGTAGGTACTCCGGTAGTTTCTCAGGGTGTTTAGGGTTTGTCTCCGACACGACTTAGACCACTATTGGGGGTCTGACGTTACTAGCCCCCTAGGCTGGATATGCGATACTCATTGACGAACGGACCAGACTGTATATACATTGTCACTGTTAGGCTCAGTAGGGTTTCCGGATGAGTTCGCTCATCGGCCTCCCTTGAGGTCAGTACATGGGCAGCCGTTATGCACAGCCAGTGCCGCTGACGGCTTATGGTTAAACCCACTGCCAGGGTACTGACGAGTTATTAGAATCCCCCACAGATAGTTTCCTAAGTTCGGGCGAAACGTTGTAGAGGCCGTATGGTTTTATGGCAGGGTTCGGAAAATACACGTGCGTTTACGCACGTGTCATATTTCGGGCAGATAATACTCGTGGGCTTTGGTTTAAGCCGGATCCATGTATTATACTTTGTAGATATAATATCTTTGTCTCAGTTGAATTTGTATTCGGTCGTAATACAAATGTGGGTATATTTATACAGTTACGGGGTTATCCTGAAATTCATTTCGGGATTGCTTTTGGAAGTTGCCAGTTTCCAGTTTTTTATCAGCCGTATTTAACATTCGAATACGGATTTATCTTTTCTTGAGATGAGTCATGAGTGTGGAAGGTTCTAGAAGCTTCTTGATTTTGGTGACTAGGTTCATGAATCATTCACTTGCATTAATTGAATGTATGACTAGATTAATGACTCATTCTTGCATTTAATGTTATGCAAGGTGTCATTAGTGATTCATCATTCCTTTAATGAAGTGATAAGGATTCATGCTTGTGGTCACCCTCTCCCTTGCTCCTACACTCACCCCCCCTATCTACATATTGTGGCCGGCCCCTTGAGAGAAGAAGAGAGATTGATTCATTTTAGAAAAAGATTATAGTTTTCGGTGTATGGAAATTTCATAGCTCATTTCATTCCATCACTCGAATCAAATGGCAACTTCATTAACCGTTCGTCCATGGCTTTAGACGAAGAGAGACAAAGTGTTCTACTCATTCTCTACATCAATCTTGGTCATCTCTTTTAGCAAACTTGATGACCGAGTTGCCTCGGGTCAGAGGCGGGAGCCCGTTTAAAGATCCGATAACGTGGTGCCACCTGGACGACGAGATCGGAGCAGCCACAACGGAGTGTGGGATGATGGTTAAAGAACGAAGGACTCGGATCGTTCGGTATAACCTTTCTACCCTCTTTACAGTTTGTTAGTTTAGCGTTAATGGCAGATCCGGGTTATAGTTTGCGATAGCGCCAGTTATAAAAGTTTTTGTTCCGCATTTTGGCGTCTGAAAGACGGCCGGGGCGCTACCGTAGACTTACAGTGGTTTCAAAGCCACGCCATTAAGCTTTACTAACTTGTGCTAACGCGTTTAAAATATCGATCGATCGGATTTTCGAAAATCGCAATTTCTAGTGTTAAAGTTTCTGTTAATTTTAAATCTGGTCTAAAAATTATTTTGACCATACCAGAAAATCATGCAGGCTTTTTAAAGAACACAGAAGAAATTCGACCCACTGATCCGACCGTACGGCCGCGGAACCGCTGCCAAAGCCATGCTTTGGCCGCGGAACCACGGCCGTCTAGGTGAATCAGTAGGCCATCTTTCTTCTGTTGATTCTACTTGGGAAATTGGGGTTTATGGAACTATTCATTTGGGCCCAGTTTTTGTTACTGTACAGCAGATGTATGTGGGGCCCACTTCGGGAAATTTAGTCGATCGAAATTTAAACATGTTAGTTTACAGTACTTACATTATATCTCCGACCGTGAATGTCATTTGAGCGGTAAACCACGTCTGATTGCTATAGTTCTTTTAGACGGGTTTGTGAACGTGACATTCACGTTGATGTTCTGTGTTGTGCTGTGATGTTGCGGATTTGTCGTGGTGGATAGCAGTGTGCAATGGTAGTACAGTTTGAGTTTATTTGTACATTTGATATTGCGGGGCGAGCGTCCAACATGTGGACTGCCGTCACTGCATGTTTGTATAATATTCTTTAGGGGCACGACCGGGCTGAGGTCGATGTACCCGTTGTACATATTTTTCTTTTCTGTACTAGGTTTTACCCCGCGACGGAGTGCACAGATAGCCGGGTTCTGGGGGGAAATGGGTCCGCATCTCATGGCTTTGAGAGGCAGAGGGGCCTCACTCTAGAATTGACAGACTATTCGCCGCACTCGTAGGGGGTACAGGTTGACCCAAGGAGGGGTGCTCAAGATTACCGGATTCCATGAAGTGCCGGGTGGTCCATTCACTATGCTGTAGGGGGCTGCCTCGCTTCAGGTTTTGGCGGGTAACTTGCCGCACCCGTAGGGGTCTAGGTTTCATTGCACAGGCTATCCACACGACTAGGGGAACGTCGGGTTTCAGCACCGGCTTTGTGAAATCTGGGGATCCCAGATTATCTGTATTGTTCTGTGATGCTTATTACTTTTCTGTAATGTTGCATATTATCACGCCTGGAGCGATTATTGTATATTGGTATATATACTATTAGATGTTGTATATGTTTTGCACCCGCGCTAGTCCAGTCCCCGCTCTGTCGTTAGTTAAGTAACCTAACGGGTTATGACGGGACCCAGTGACGAATGCGGATGGCATATACGTACATTTTATTTTCGTTCTTTTCTGGTGTGATTAATTGATGGGACTGCGTTGATTCTGATCAATGCAAAGTAAAACAAACCTGTTTGGATGTTGTTGGAACAGTTTTAAAAGGTGTTATTACAAAGACGTTTCCTTTTGTTTTGCACAGTGGTATTCGGTTGGAATATCCTGCACCTCATTCGACGAGGCAAGGGCCGAGATCCCTTCACCGGGAGTGACCCCTTGGGCAGAAGTTTACATCAGGGTAATAACTTCACTATAGTCGATTACATGTTGTTTTGCATCACGGTATTCAGTGGAATATCCTGCACCTCATTCCACGAGGAAAGAGCCGAGATCCCTTCACCGGGAGTGACCTCTTTAGCAAAGGTTTTCGCCACTATATTTTTGTAAAAAGCTATCAGGTTCCTTCAACGAGATCAAGTTCATTACGTTAAAGGTTTTTCGCCAAAAACCAGTCGTAGCCCTCCATCATTTCTTATGGATGGTCAGTAGTATTCAAGCTATGTTTGTTGGCTTTCGTCAAGGCATAGTGTTTGGTAGTTGCTGGGGTATTCATTTGTTGCATAGATAGATGAGTTGGTTTGGGACAGTCGTATTACCTTGTTGGCTTTCGTCAAGGGTATGTACGGGTGGGTTCGAATTACAAGATAATGACGGGCAGAACTTGACATGGGACTTATGATTTGTTGGCTTTCGTCAAGGTCATAAGAACATGGGGTAAAAATCATATCGGGAGTTTCTAAAGAAACTGAAACTTTCCAGGCATGCGCATACCTTCTGGAGTGTGATAACGTGAGTGGATTCCGTCACGTTATCATGCGATGAGAGTTGGATCCCGAATCCCACTGATGAGTTGGTTTACTCTTCGGGTGATCCCGATTGATTCTTCTTTCAGGTTTGGAGGAGAATTTGACAGTACGGTGGGAGGTTTCCGAATTAGATAAAGTGATAACCATTCTGATCTAGGATAGAGTGCATGCAAAGTGTTTCTTTTCTCTCTCTCTTTGGCAGCGACCTTTGACCGACCCTAGACTATGACTCAGTGACCAAGTTGACTGAACCTTCTTAAAATACTGGCTTTTGGATTGTCTAAGTTGCATAAGTCATTGCCACTCCTTCTTTTACCCTTTGCATTTCTCAGAACACCCCGTATTATTACGGACATCCACTTCCATTGGATAGATCCATCGTATGGTTATATACGAACTCGAAGGGACTTCTTCGAGGATGGATCCAGGTTCAGGAGAAATAGAATTGGTTTATTCAGTTGTCTTTTATTATCACCTTCCCTCAGGTTGCGAGGGCTCCTTGGTTTAGGAGAGTACACTTATTACGCTTATTGGATAGTCTTCTTCCAAACCATAGGCAGGTGCCGAAAGGTAGGAAATGAAGAAAACCAATTAGCCTAAGTAGGGTGTACAGAAGGTAATATGTAAAGACAAAATAAAGGGATTAAAAAGAGGGCAAAGTAAATTGCGACTGTTATCATTCACGACCAAACCGCGTACTTCATCGCCACTCCTATTTCACCTTTAATAGAATAAGGTATTATTCAGTTGTCTTTTATCATCACCTTCACTCAGGTTACGAGTACTCCTTGGTTTAGGATGGTACACCTATTATGCTTACTGGATAGTCTTCTTCCAAACCATAGGCTGGTGCCGAACGGTAGGGAAGGAAGAAAACCATTTAGCCTAACGGTGGTGTACAGAAGGTAACGACTAAAGAAAAATAAAGGGATTTGGAGAGATGGCAAAGAAATATACGGTTAAAGTCATGAATTAGATTATGGAAGAGGCATTACTATGAACACCAGGATACCCCTACGAAACATTTTCATGTTTCAGTGCATTGTTAATGGAAAACTGTTTTCCCGATTAGATACTTACTCCAGGGTATGTATTTACCAGGTTTCATTCTCACATCTGTATGGTTTTACAGATGATGAGTGGGACGAAGTTATTGGGAATTAGGTGATCATCCTCATTATATCGGAATTCGTTGTAATTGGTGATATTTGAGGAAATCGCCTGGGTACAGTTTTCAACCTACGACGCACAGGTTTTGAGTTATTCAACTCAGCGGACTTATACAGAGTATTGTATGTTGTCCAGTGTCCATCAGGACAAAGGGGTAGGTCCTCGTACTATGTTCTGTTTACTTATGACTTCTCTAGTTTTTAGACAAGTGTTTCGTAGAGATACAAGGTCTAAGTTTTGAGAAGTTGTGGGTATAAAAATAAAGAAGAGAACCAGGTATCACAAGTATCGGGATTCTTCAAAGAGATCGAAGATGTAGATACTTGTGATTGGTATTCAGTTGATAGTAATGGTTTTGAGAAACTTGTTTCTCTTTCGGGTTACTCATAATTGGATGGATTCCTAAGTTGAGTAATACTGATTAGCCTCTCTCCATTAAGATGATATGCACTGGAGATAGCTGCATGATTAGAATCTGGTTCCAATTAAATAAGTGCCAAAGTTTCTATATTGGATATAGAATGGATCATATCTTAACGATGTTAAGGTACGGGGAGTTGTCCGGCTTATGCTTAAAACCAGACTCTGGATAACTCATGGCACGTTTCTGTAATGGCTGTTTGTGGGTTGGCCCAGGCTATGACGAGGGTTGACTTTCTACCATCTGCAAGATCAATAGTGATATTGTTCTTGACTCGCCACAGTTTTAGTAAAATGGATTTTTCAGAAAACAGTAGTGGGAGTATGGTAGAACTGGAAGTGATTCCAGAACCGCAAACGATTACGGAAAATTTAATAGGACCTAAAGATTCAATCAGGTTTGACATTCCAATAGCCACTCAGCAGATATGGTGGGCAACCTCAGACACCCGAGAGGTACTCCGGTAGCCTCAAGGACGGTGACAGGGAGGTTCTTGCTTACCCAGACTTGACACTACTGTTGTTCCAGACTATGAGACCCGGCAGGAGGTTAAATATAGCGTCGTTCTAAACTAGCTTTAGAAGTGCACGTATATATTATTCTGCCAGAGGGTTGTTGTGGTCAGTGGGAGCAGCGGAAGCATAGTGGGCAAGTA
This sequence comes from Agapanthus africanus, assembly GCA_030015575.1. Lineage (NCBI taxonomy): Eukaryota > Viridiplantae > Streptophyta > Magnoliopsida > Asparagales > Amaryllidaceae > Agapanthus > Agapanthus africanus. The sequence continues at coordinate 372,803,787 of CM057339.1, read as the reverse complement.
GCTTTTGTCTATTTATAGACTAGAGCAGTTATAGTGGAGATAGATCATCTAATTTTTTGATGTGACAGTCATGGGTTTGACTTCATCAGAATAGGGGATGGATCAGTTAAGAAGGTAGTAGGCTGTGATGTCCCAGTATTATGGATATCATACACAGAGTAGGAAGTAAAATTCCTATACTACGATCGGTTGTACTGTGGTCGTCACACAGTTGTTTCTCCAGACAGGATATGGATACAATATCAGACATTCTGGTTTCTAGATCTATGGTTTTAGATCTGGATTTGGGTAGTTTCCCAATGTGGGTACTTTGAAAGTATTCTAATGGTTTTTAGAATAGATGACTCCTGGCATGGTGGTGTACCTGCAGGTGATGGAGTCACCCTCTCTGAAGGTGTCTTATAGACTAAAGGGGAGAAGGATGTGCATGATTGGCAGATCACTTGCTTAGGCAATTGAGTCAATCGTGAGATGTCAAGTACCACACCAGATGTTGTTTTTGCACTAGATACGATGAGTTTGTATTAATCCAATCCCGGAGAAACATAAGGAAGCAGTTTTAGAACATAAGTGCATGTTCTACGGATTTGATGACGGCAGCCTCCTTCGGGAGACGGTTATCATTCCAGGCTTCAAAGGTGATATGGATGACAGAGAGATTGTCAGAGTTATAGTTTTCCCTCTGACGAAAGGGGCAGTGTTATGGACAGTTGGTCCAAGTGGATACTGTGGGAGGCATGGTGCAGGATACTGATTAGGTTCATTTATCGATACAGTCTAAGAAGTTTGGATTTGGATTTCATTTATGAACTAGGTCCCCTCAGATATCCAGACATATTCTAAGACAGGTATTACTCGATTCGGGAGATGGCTTTCTCCGCGAACTTGAGATTAAGAGAGACATAGAAAGAAACATCAGGGCGGATCCACTCACTGAGGCTATTTCTCGAACACAATAGTTTTACGAACGGGCTTTGTGAAACTGATTAGTAGAGGAGTTGGATGTTCGGTATCACACGGGCTGTGAGTATGCGACATCGCAATAATTAGCCTTAAGTGCAAGTGGGAGATTGTTGGATATAGTGCCCTCAAAGTCAATTATTGGATCGCAGGTACATGATTGCAATGATTGAGGAGGACCTATACCGGTAGGACAATCTTACTCGAGATGATAGTATGCTATCTGGTTTGCCTTTATCAGTCATGTACATGTTCAGGTGACTGATTACATGTTACACGTTGATAGAGCCCTTAGGATCTTTCTTGACTACCAACAGTATGAGGGCGATCATATACGTGAGAGTTGGGTGGTCTATAAGCATATCCTTAATAGTGGTCCCTAGTCATGGGAGTTTCGAGACAGGGCATCGATACTCCGGAGTAGACTAGTGTATACAGTCGAGACCCCGACGAGGGGCGGTGGCCGGTCTCACAAGCCACTGGTATCCGTTGGATCACCTAAGATGTATACAGGTGCTCATTGGGTTATGAGTACACCGGACAGGACTCGCCGGGAACCTACTAGTTGGTATTATACATATCGTCAGATAGCAGTTCCCTGGTGACATGTGTACAGGTTAGTTCATCGACCTGATGTCGTCATTTGTCTCGTGTGAGTTCCCACTGTGCTTTGATTTCTACCCTACCACGGTTCAAAGGAGTCGTGCAAACAGGTAGTTTTTGGGTACAGTCCCGAGCCATATGGAGGCACGTAAGCGGATCGGCAGGGGATTCGTCTCTCCCGGTATTGGGGGTGGAGATCGCGCTGTGTCTAGGAAAGCCATTACACCAAGTCCTTGGCCAAGGCAGGTGAGAATTACTGGTAGGTACTCCGGTAGTTTCTCAGGGTGTTCAGGGTTTGTCTCCTACACGACTTATACCGCTATTGGGGGTCTGACGTTACTAGCCCCCTAGGCTGGATATGCGATACTCATTGACGAATGGACCAGACTGTATATACATTGTCACTGTTAGGCCCAGTAGGGTTTCCGGATGAGTTCGCTCATCGGCCTCCCTTGAGGTCAGTACATGGGCAGCCGTTACGAACAGCTAGTGCCGCTGACGGCTTATGGTTAAACCCACTGCCAGGGTACTGATGAGTCATTAGAGTCCCCCACAGATAGTTTCCCAAGTTCGGGCGAAACATTGTAGAGGCCGTATGGTTTTATGGCAGGGTTCGGAAAATGCACGTGCGTTTACGCACGTGTCATATTTCGGGCAGATAATACTGGTGGGCTTTGGTTTAAGCCGAATCCATGTATTATACTTTGTAGATATAATATCTTTGTCTCAGTTGCATTTGTATTCGGTCATAATACAAATGCGGGTGTATTTATACAGTTACGGGGTTATCCTGAAATTCGTTTCGGGATCGCTTTTGGAAGTTGCCAGTTTCCAGTTTTCTATCAGCCGTATTTAACATTCGGTTAAATACGGATTTATCTTTTCTTGAGATGAGTCATGAGTGTGGAAGGTTCTAGAAGCTTCTTGATTTTGGTGACTAGGTTCATGAATCATTCACTTGCATTAATTGAATGGATGACTAGATTAATGACTCATTCTTGCATTTAATGTTATGCAAGGTGTCATTAGTGATTCATCATTCCTTTAATGAAGTGATAAGGATTCATGCTTGTGGTCACCCTCTCCCTTGCTCCTACACTCACCCCCCCACCTACATATTGTTGCCGGCCCCTTGAGAGAAGAAGAAAGATTGATTCATTTTGGAAAAAGATTATAGTTTTCGGTGTATGGAAATTTCATAGCTCATTTCATTCCATCACCTGACTCAAATGGCAACTTCATTAACCGTTCGTCCATGGCTTTGGACGAAGCGAGACCAAGTGTTCTACTCATTCTCTACATCAATCTTGGTCATCTCTTTTAGCAAACTTGATGACCGAGTTGCCTCGGGTCAGAGGCGGGAGCCCGTTTAAAGATCCGATGACGTGGTGCCACCTGGACGTCGAGATCGGAGCAGCCGCAACGGAGCGTGGGATGATGGTTAAAGAACGAAGGAATCGGATCGTTCGGTATAACCTTTCTACCCTCTTTACAGTTTGTTAGTTTAGCATTAATGGCAGATCCGGGTTATAGTTTGCGATAGCGCCAGTTATAAAAGTTTTTGTTCCGCATTTTGGCGTCTGAAAGACGGCCGGGGCGCTACCGTAGACTTACAATATATTCTTTCCCCCATTAATAATTTCCTCCCAAGTTTACAGGTTTTTGAGCTTAACGAATGACATCAGTGAGGACACTGCTGTAAACAGGTTTGGGGGAGGTTTGTGCTTATTTACACATCAATTTACATCATATTTTGCATAAGCACAACATTTTCAAAAAATTTCAAAAATTTTCTTTTATAACAAAAGAGTAGAAAGTGAAAAATTACATCCAAAAGATAGGAATAGTTTAAGAAAACTAAGAAAATTAGAAGTTTTCTTAAACGAACTGGTAATAAGTAGTTATGAGCTGTTGCCCTAAGGGTTAGTAAGATGAAGGAAATCACTAATCTGAGGATAAAATAAGTCTGAAAAATAGTTTCTATTCTGGAAGCCAAACATTTGAATGTTGATACCCTACTATTTGCACTTACACACGTCTTGAAACTCGGGATAGTAGAGGATACCTTGAAATGCTCTTGTCTAAAAGCCAAAGTATGAAGGAAATGAAAAAAATGAAGAAAATATAAAAATGGTGAAAAGAAAAATGAACACTGGTTTTGTTATCGCCAAGGCAGCAAAAAAAAAAATATAGCGAGGGTGCCTCTTCACCTAGTGCCCTAAGGCCAACTGGTCTGGGAGTCACTGCTAAGCCTTAAGTGGTGCAAGACGAGGAAAATATTATCACCGAATCAGCAAGCACATGAGTAATCGGTCGGTTAGTACCTCAAGAAGTATTAACGGTCGCATGAAAATGTGTGAGCAAATCTAAATATTCATCAAGTTAAAAAGTACTGAGGTAGATGGACAAGAGTATGATAGCTTGAATTGAATTCTCCGAGTGTAGGGATGTCCATTTCACACACGTAGGGGTATATGATCGATGTTTGGATGAAAGGTAGGAATGAAGAATAAAGATGATGTTTTATTGAGGGATGATGTGATTTCTAACATTTTTTTTATGACTATTAAGATAGGGCTCATGACAACTGAAAAGCTAGTATAGTTGGAAACTCTTATTTTCAAAGTCTTTCTTTTATGGTTCTTATCTTTATATGTAAATTTCACCATCTCTCTTTTGTTATAGGATTTTATGGGTGTAATCCGCTGAAAACCCTCAGGAGACAACACTCCTCCTACTAGGGACACCTAGAGGTTTAACGGCTTGTTGCACGTGCTCAGTGCAATCGTGTCTGCCTACGAAAGTGTGCTTAGTTTTCTCTTTTATTTTTTCTCCTTCTCTTGAATAAACTAATTTGCTCGGGACGATCAAAGATAAGTTTGGGGGTATTTGTTCAGTTGATAAAACTGCATATTTGTTATTACATTTTTCCTACCATTTGCTAATTAAAAAAGGTCTTTATTATAATATATCATACATATGAGGGTTTATATGTAAAAATAATATTTTCCATGTGTTGATATATATAATTAGCATTTGGTAGGAAAATGTATGCAAATAATATCATTGACCTAATCCTAGTAGAACTAAATCTACTAAATAAGTTGTTGTGCAGAATTTTTCCAAGACTAAAATCAAGGAAATCAAGTTGTTGAAGAAAACTTGCCTAATTAAGAAAGCAAAACTTGGAAACCAAGTCTGGCAGCAACTACGAGAAGATTTTCATGTTACAAAGGTTCCAAGGACCGCCAAATGTCACAACGAGCCAACCCCAGAAATTTGATGAAAGGATCTCAACCCTTGGCCGTGGATCCGCGGCCATACCCCCCCTTTGGCCGTGGATCCGCCGCAGGAAAGAAGGTTTAGAAGTTGAGATTTTTCAGGGTGAATCTTTACTACTTGCTTCCAAATTTAGAAGCTAACTTTCTGGCTTTGGGACTATAAATAAAGACCGAGAGCCTCTTGGAAAAATCATCAAGTCGACGCGATCACGAAGTCCAAGACAGCTCACGCATCCAGACTGATCATCAACGGTTCATCTACCTCCTTAGAAGAGATTGAGAAGCAACTAGTCTTTGTAATCATTTTCTTAGGAATCAAAGTGTAATGAATATTGTTGATTAATAAAGGTAGCTTTCTTTTTCTTATTCTATTTCTTCGTAGTTTAATTATGCATTTTCTCCCAACATGCGCGAGTAATTCTCCGCTTGTTAGGGTTCGTAGGATTAGGGTAGGTTAATGGATGATGAAAATACCTAAACTCTTTTTACGTCCTATAAAGTTTATAAACTTTATCAAGACAATCATTAACATCCTAATCGGGCGCGCTAACAATTCATTGTTAGTCTCGACCGCGATTAAAGATTAGATTAATGATTGTTTTGGTAAAGGCTAGATATGAACGGAGTTCCGTGTCGAGATAGGGGTTAAGAGTGGGATTCCTTTTCCCTCCAGAAACCCTAATCTACACGCATCACTGTCGTTCTAGTGTTAAATCTATTAAAGGATAGAAAGAGTAATTTTTAATTAATCATCGATAACTACTAAATCCTAATGAACCCTACAAGCCCTCTTCTTATATTAACTACATCCATAAATAATCTAGATCTATATTTTGCATTAGTGCTTAACATAGATCTAGAAACTATTCTACAATATACTTTATTCCTCCACTCTCTCTCAACACATCTAAAGTAAGAATAAGAGATTCAACGTTTCCCAAAGGACGACCCGTACTCACCTCGGTCTAGCTACACGCGACACCGTTCTGATTGCGGTTAATTATTCTACAAACACACTTTTTCGAACCAACCATGCGCCCTTTCGGGTTTTCACAAACACTCGCCGGTAATCCTGCCGTTTTTACTCACGGAGCCCTTTCGGGTTTTCATCCGTGCCCTTTTTGCTTATGGACATACCGTTTTTTTTATTCTTTTTATTCTTTTTTCTAACGAGGTTGCGCCCTTTCGAGTTTTCACAAGACTCACCGGTAGCCCTGCTGTTTTTACTCACGGAGCCCTTTCGGGTTTTCATCCGTGCCCATTTTGCTTATGGACATACCGTTTATTATATTTTTTATATTTTTTTTATCTCGTCAGTCCAAGGATGTTGCGGTAGTAGTTTAAAGATGTCTCTGTCGTTTGCAAGTTTTAGAATATTGCGGTCCATCATTAGTTTAAGGACGTTTCGGTCCGTCATCGCCGTATTTGAGGCGAAACTTTAGTTTACTGACTTTTCGGTCTATGGGGCTTTCCCTATGAATGAGCATGATGCCCCCGGCGTCTCCATCTTTCCCGGTGCGTGCGGTTGTGGCGGGCTCACCTTCCAGTTTTCGGAGATGACGAACTTGCCCTGTTGGTATTGGTCTTCAATCCGGTTTTTGAAGACGTAGCAATTCTCGATCAGGTGACTTACCGTTTGGTGGTAAGGGCAATAATTGAGATCGTTAACATCGCCTGGCCGCAAAAGACGTTTTGGACTCGGCAGATTGATAAGTCTGTCGCGCACTGCCAGCTCGAACAGTCTCCTTGTTTTATCTTGAGGAAACGAGTAAGGACGTTTCAACTTTTCCTGGAGGGGTTGCTGCTTGTTGTTTCGGCAAACAAACGGTCTAGGGCCACTCGATTGCTGTTGAGTATTGGCTACGAGGGTTGTTTTTCCCTTCTCTTTATCCTTTTTGCTCGATCCTTTGTTTGCGAGGCCGAGATTTTTTTCGAGTAGCGTGCGATTGCACGGCTGAACGTTCTCGCAACTCCTCAATTCTTTCATTTTTGAAATTGATTCCTTGAGGAGAGGGTTGAGGGCAGCTTCTTCGTCAGAGTCGCTTCCAAAGGTGATAATTCGCAATCCCTTGGGGTCGGCTATGTGACAGTCGTCGACGTCTCTTTTGCGCTCATCTATCGCATTTTTCTGATGTCTACGAGCTTCACGCTTTGTCCTGTTGAAGTGTTGCTTTTGAGCGACATACCTTTGTCACCAACACTTAAAGGAGTCGCAGTCTTCGGTAGGATGTATGATCTTCTGATGATACAAGCAAAAGTTAGGATGTATCTCCACTCCACCGAGAGTGTTTTCTTCAGAGGGTGGTAGTTTCATTCCCGCTGACAGGGCTTTAGCAAACCTTTTCCTCGTCTTGAATTTGTTTGTATCCGCAGCGGACGGCTTTTGATTTGACGGGAGTTCCTCGACTCTTTGGTCCAGTCGTCGGTGTTTGGCTCCTTCAAATATGGCCATCTCACGCTCTTGATTGGCTTTAACTTTCAGACGAATCTCATTCAGGAAGGCATCGATCAACTCGTCTGACGGCCGCGGAATTTCTGGTTCAGGGTCCGCCCTCGGTTTCTCGGCGCAAAGAGCCTCTTTATCATCCGCCAATGAGTGAGAGATCACATGACAACTCGCTACGTAGTCTTCGGGTTCGTATGATGAGTCTTCTCTATCGTTTTCGTCCTTAACAAAAGAACAAGCTGCCCACGGCGTGTCCGTCTTCTTTGAAGTGTGCGGCTGTGCTGGGTTTACTTTCCACTTTTCAGACAGCACGAACTTGCCTTGTAGGTACTGATCCTCGATCCATCCCTTAAAGACGAAACAGTCCTCGATCGGGTGACTTACCGTGTGGTGGTAAGGGCAATAATCGAGATTATTGAGATCGCCTGGCTGCGACAGGCGTTTTGGATTCGGCAGATTGATGAGTCTGTTGCGTACTGCCAGCTCAAACAGTCTTCTCGTTTTATTCTGAGGAAACGAGTAAGGATGTCCTAGTCTCTCCTCGAGGGATGGGCGTGGACGCACGCCATTTTGGCGAACGACCAGTTTTGAGTTGCTCGGCTGCTGTTGAGCATTGGCGACGACAATCACTTTCCCTTTTCCTTTCTCATTCCGAGAGTCTGGTTTTGGAGGAGACGGTCCATGGCCCATCTGGTCCATTTGGGCTAATTTGTCGGTTAAGGCCTGGAAGGTGGTCGGCCTGAAGAACATCATGAATTGCGAGATGGTCGCTTGCGGATCGAGAGTGCCCACGAACATGCCTACCGCAGGTGCCTTTTCTATGCGTTGTTCGCATTTCGACCATAGGTTTCTCCATCGTGTTGCATATTGGACCCACATTTCACCTGGCCTTATCCTGGCATTTATCAGGGCTATTATCGGGGTGCGTTCACTAGCACTCGCGAATCTTTGTGTAAACAGGAGCTCCATCTCCGCAAATGTTTTGACAGAGTCGTTAGGTAGCTCTGAATACCATTCAAAGGCTGTTTCTGCTAAGCTGCCGACAAATTGGCGAAGCAACAATTTTTCATCGCCTCCAGTATTGCCGCATAAGGCCTAAATTGAGCGACATGCTGATGTGGATTCCTTGTCCCCTTGTACACATGGAATTTAGGGATCGTATATCCTGGCGGGTAACTGATTTGGTCATACCAGCTTGGATAGGGTCGTCCAGTATTGACAACTTGGCCAGCTGCTTCATTCGCCTGATGAACTCGTATCTGCTGATCAATATAATCATCCAGGGCGGCCTTGGAGATAGTTTCCTCTTTGGCTGTTGAAAAGGCCGGAAGAGGATCAGATGTTTTCCCTCCGTCGTTTCCAACAATGACTGGAGGGTCTTCAGCTGGAAGGTCCGGCTGTAATATCATCCCTACCATGTCTTGGAAGAGGAGTGCCATTATTTTATGTTAGCCGCTTGATCTGCGGCTTCTTTGTCCTTCTTTTCAAGGACTCTACGTAAGAAGTCAGCATCGGTTTCTTGTTCGTGACGCTGCTCTGATGATACTTCCGAACTTTCTTTTGGTTCGGTAAGTGCAGCCATCGCAGTCATCATTTCCTGAAGCTTCTGTTGCTGCTCCTGGGCTTTTGTCATGGATCGGGTGAGCAGTCGGTGACCCGTCGAAGCGCTGCTTTCCTCCTTTCCGGAAGCCATATAAACAGTGTGCACCACCATGCCCCTAGACCTGGGGCGTTTGTGTTCAGCGCTTTTACGCTTCGCCATGTTTACAGGGGCTCTTTACGGCCTCCTTTTCCTTTGAGGGATTGGAGATGAGGGGGCCGTTGCAGTGGGCACCCAAGTAGCTGTTGCTTTTTGTGGCTTGACGGAGTAATCCTTCTCTTACCGAACCTTCATCTTTTTCTGTCGGCGGAGATAGTTTTCATCAATCACCGACTCCTGGACCTGTCGCCAGACTTTGTAAATTTTAGAGGACATCCGTTGAGGGGGCTGCTCTAGCTTCTTCTCTGGAGTATTCTTCACAGATGAAGGAGTTCGTTTCAACACCGCAGTAGGAGAGTTTCTGCGCACCGTGTTCAGCAATTCAAAGCTGTTCCCGGTTGGAATAGCAGCCTCGATCCCCACCATCGGAGCTGGTGGCGTAAATCCAGAGGGGGAGTTACCTCCAGCCTTTCTTACTCGATGCCAGTGGCGACGTCGAGCGCGTCGTGCGGGTGGAATTGATTGAGCCACAGGGATGACCTCCTTGTGCCCCCTGTGTTGGTCAGAATCTGCTGGTATCAGCCTTTTAAAGACCGACGTCCATTGAATGGGGACGGCCAACCTGTCGAAAGCAGACTTCCGAGCAGGGGAGGCAACCTTGGTGATCTCGCCTAAAACTGGAGTAGGGATAGCTATCTGCTTCGGGATAACATCTTCTGGTATTGCTGGCTTTTTCATAGGCTCGTTGGAGCTCTGACCTAGCCTGTTAAAAACTGAGGCAGTAGAGTTGGGCGACCTGTTGAGAGGGACCGCGGCAGTGGTAAGTCGATCAAAGACTGACTTCTTTGGGGCTTCTTGCAACGTCATTGGGGCATTGAAGCTCATCGGTGGGAGCATGGTCTCGAAGAATAGTCCAGTGGTGGCTTGAGTTACCTGCTTCACTAGCATCTTGAAAAGAGAGGCCGCTTGGGGCCCGTAAGTCACTCCTCCAGCAGAGACCGAGCGAGAGTTGCAGTTGCAAGTAGTGCAGTTTGAAGCCATTGATCTTCTGTTTTCTGCACGGAACAAGACACCAAATCTTAGTACCTCTAATCCACAAGCAACCACAGCAAACCGCGATTCGTTCGCGAACACGACACACGAAGTGTGGAGTGGAAAGAGGAAAAGGTCCCACCGGGCGTGCCAGAATCTGTTTACCGCCGGAAACCGGGAAAGACTGACGTCTTACCTGAATCTGGGGGCAGATGCTATTTGGTTTTATCCGTCCACCTCTCCGAAGATGCCAAGTTGATTTATGGCAGTGTGTATCGGAGGTTTAGACGGATGCGGCCGATGTAGCAGACTTCGTCAGATTCCCCCTCGCTTGAGGGGTTTTTGATTGTGGGGACGCTCTTCCCTGTAGGCGCAAGCCCCTGCAGTTAATTACATTACCGCATCGCGGTAACAACTTTCTCCTTCTCCAGAATTTCACTTCATGTCGTGGGTGTTTGTTTTGTTTGTGGTTGCCCGTGGATTGTATACGGAGACTAATTTATGTCGTCGCCCGTAGGACGTGGATTAGTCCAAATTCGTATTTTCTTAGATTTGGGTTTGGGGTTTTGGTTTAAGGATACATTAGCCATTTTTGAGGCTAAGATCAACTTAAATGTTTGTTAAGGACACGTCAGTCTGATTTGACACTAAGATCGACTTAACGGGATCGTTTAGATCCGACAAAAGAGCATTTGGGGCTCTATTGTTCCAGTTTAGGGGCGTAATGGTCCATTGCATGTATGGCCGTCAGGACCCATCACCTCTCTGACGACGTTGAAGGATTACAACGACAGGTGTCAGAGGAGTTCGGGGATGTACCCTTGAACCAAAGTCGATTGGGGGTCCTATAGTCCAGTTTGGGACTATAATCTGTTTGGAGGTTTAAGCATATGTTAACCATATTTGAGGCTAAGATCAACTTAAACGGGATCGTTTAGATCCGACAAAAGAGCATTTGGGGGCTCTATTGTTCCAGTTTAGGGACATAGTGGTCCGTAGGTAGTTTAAGGATATTGCGGTCCACTGTCAGTTTTGGGGATGGATATTAGTTTAAGGACGCATTAGTCCATGGGTTTAAGGACCCCATAGTCCATATGGATGTGTTTAAGGACGCATTAGTCCATTAGTTTAGGGACGCATAAGTCCACGGGTTTAAAGACCCCATAGTTCATATAGATGTGTTTAAGGACGCATTAGTCTATTAGTTTAAGGACGCATAAGTCCATGGGTTTAAGGACCCCACAGTCCGTATGGGTGTGTGGTTGTCGGGACCCATCACCTCTCTGACATCGTTGAAGGATTACAACGATAGGTGTCAGAGGAGTTCGGAGATGTACCCTTGAACCGGATGTAAATTGATTTAAGGGAGCAGCCATGCTCAGTCAATTTAATTTGAGGACTTACGGCCATGATTGGGCTAAGTCCAGTTGAGAATATTCAACGTTTTTTTATCTTTGGCCTATTAGGCCTGTGCTAGGGCTTTGCCCTTGTTTAATAATGCACTGCATTTTCTTTTGGCCTGTTAGGCCTTTTTGATTTGGGCTCAGTCCCTTTGTAAATGATGCAGAGCATCTGTTTTGGTTTGGGCTCTGCCCTTTTTTTAAAATAATGCATTGCATTTTATTTGGCCCGTTAGGCCTTTTTTAATTGGGCTTGGCCCTTCTGCAGTGCATTAATTACTTGACAGTGGCCTGTCAGGCGCTTTCCGCCAATTACTGAGCGCAAGCGCTTGTCGTGGTGACACGTGTCACACTCTGGTGAGCGCAAGCGCAACAGCGCCAGTGCGCTACTGACACGTGGCGCGCTCTGGTGAGTTGCGCCAACTTTAAAGAGCAATGCTCTACTTTTAAAAGCGCATAGCGCAAGTGGTTCTGGAGCTGACACGTGGTGATCTCTGGTGGCTTGCGCCAACCCAGGAGCGCAACAGTGCAGTTTTTGCAAGTGCAAGGCACTGTTTCAATAACTTAAGAATCTTTAAGATTCTAGAACCAATGGTTCATAAAAAGTGCAAGGCACTGTTATTATTTTTTTTTTTTATTGAAGATCATTGATCTTGTTCTTAGATCAATGATCTATTCAGAAGAGGTTCTTCTCTTTTTTTTGTAAAGGTTTTTACCTTCTTTCCCTTCTTGAGTTCTTCTCAAAATTCTTCAGAGTTCTCTCTGTTTTGTTGTTTTTTAAGTTCTTGATGTTCTCTCCCTCTATGTTTATGTCTTTTGAAATGGGGTCTAGGGGCCTTTATATAGTGCTCATTAATTTGTTAAAAAGATCATTCTCTGAATGATTTGGGGAATTTTCCCCACCGTTAGATCTTTGATCTAAGGGCTTCTGTTTTACAGAAGACAATCTTCTTGTTTTAACAAGAACAGAAGGATCTTACTAGAATTTTAATTCTGTCTGACGCAAACGCCCCAGCGCTTGACACGTGTCACGCAGCGCAGCGCTTGCGCAACTGCGCTGACACGTGTCATGCAGCGCAGCGCTTGTGCAACTGAAGCGTTGCTTCCTTTAATTTTTGTTTTAAATAGAGCCTTGCTCTGATTGGGCGCGCTGCCTTGGGCGCTGCGCTAACGTATCAGCTTTTGACACGTGGCGCGTTGCGCGCAGTGCAAGGGATTTGAAGCGTTGCTTCAATTTTTGAATTTTGAAATTCAAACAGAGCTTTGCTCTGATTGGGGGAAACATCCGCCACGCAACATCCCGCGTTCCACACCATCGTATCCCCCACTAATGAGCGTATCTCATCATTAATGGAGGGATCCTGTCAATCACGTAGACGTAACATCAGGGGCATAATTGACGGCGAAGATCTCTGGCCTGCTCTCTCCATGCGGCCACTATAAAAACCCCTTCTCTTAGACCACTCAGGTAAGGCAATTTCAATCCACTAAGCCGCTACCCTGCTCAAATTTCTCGGCTAACTTGATCGTCGGAGGGTCCATGGTGGTACAACCACCCCGGGACTTCTTTTGCAGATAGCTCGGCTTCACCTCAAAACAAGCCCACTGAGATCCACACGCTCAAGAAGACAACCCTCAACACCAATCTCAATCCTTCATCAACACTCGTGACAGATCGACGGAGGACAACGTCTAAAGGAGATCAAGGCCTCCATTAGTTGGCGCCGTCTGTGGGAACCCAATTTTTTCCACCCATCAAAAGTTGATCTTCCGCTCTCGACTTCATGGCGAGCGAAAACCGTGACGATCTCAGCACAAGCCGCCGTCTTCCCCCACAACGGAGGCGCGAACGGATCTACTCCCCCTCCGAATGCCATCCACGCCCTCTCGTAAAGGATTGACAGGCTCGCATCCATAGTGGACGCCATTGTCCATATCCAAACGGCGGGCCCAGCCCCCCAGGTCGCCATCCCCTCTCCTAGGGATCATGACCTCTGCAAAGGGGCGGATGACACTGTTGGAGATAGTGCCCTCAGAGTCAATTATTGGATCACAGGCACGTGATTGCAATGATTGAGGGAGGACCTATCCCGGTAGGACAGTCTTGCTCGAGATGATAGTATGCTATCTGGTTTACCTTTATCATCGTGTACTGCTTTAGGTGACATGACAGATCACTATTGCACGTTGATAGAGCCTCTAGGATTCTTGCTTGACCACCAGCAGTATGAGGGCGATCATATAAGTGGGAGCTGGGGGTCTATAAGCTTATCCTTAAAAGGTCCCTAGTCGTGGGAGTTTCGAGACAGGGCATCGATACTCCAGAGTAGATTAGTGTATACAGTCGAGACCCCGACGAGGGGCGGTGGCCGGTTTCACAAGCCACTGGTGTCAGTTGGATCACCTAAGATGTATACAGGTGCTCATTGGGTTATGAGTACACCGGACAGGACTCGCCGGGAACATGCTAGTTGGTCTTATACCTGACGTCAGATAGCAGTTCCCTGGTGACATGTGTACAGGTTAGTTCATCGACCTGGGGATCGTCATTTGTCTCGTGTGAGTTCCCACTGTACTTTGATTACTACCCTACCACGGCTCAAAGGAGTCGTGCAAACAGGTTTTAGTTGGGTACAGTCCCGAGCCACATGGAGGCAGTGAGCGGATCTTCGGGGGTTCGTCTCTCCCGGTATTGGGGGTGAGGTCGCGCTGTGTCTAGGAGAGCCATTACACGAAGACCTTGGCCAAGGCAGGAGATTTACTGGTAGGTATTCCAGTAGTATCTCAGGGTGTTCTGGGCTACACTCCGACACGACTTGTACCGCTTTTGGGGGTCTGACTTTTACCAACCCCCTAGGCCCGCCATGCGATGCTCATAGACGAACGGACCGGACTGTACGGATATTGTCACTGACAGGCTCAGTTGGGTGTCGGGGTGAGCTTCCTCATCGACGTCCCTTTTGGTCAATAGCTGGTGGCCCGTCACGTATTGGCTTATACCTCTGACGTGCTAGTGGTTAAATCCACAGCCATAGTATTGACGAGTCTTTAGAGTCCACCGCACTTTCAGTTACTCAAGCTTTCGGGCGAAACGCTGTAGAGGCCGTATGGAGATATGGCAGGGTCCGATCAGATACGTGCGGTATTGCACGGATCAGGATCGGACAGTTTTGTACTATTGGCCGTATGGATATATGGCAGCGTTCGATCAGATACGTGCGGTATTGCACGGATCAGGATAGGACGGATTTTACTAGCCGGCTTTGGTTTAAGCCGGTCCTAGTTTAGTACAGTGTAGATTTTGTCTCATTGCATTTATATCCGGACGGAATACAAATGCGGGTGTGTATGCACTGTGTGGGGTTTTCCTGTAATTTATTACGGGACCAGTTTTCTAGGGTTGCCATTTTGCTTTCCGTTCCGGCCGGTTTTCCTTTGTTCTTTCCCGGCCGGACTTTTTCGATGGAGGGGGTAATTTGCAGTTTTGCAAATTACACTTTGTGGAGGATTTTCTTGCATATGTTTTAATTATGAAAGCATCTTTTCTTTTTCCACCATCATTTGATTCTTTCTTAGTCTTTTCCTTTGCTTTAATGTGATAAGAAAGGATTAGGATTGATGTAGATTGGTTATGATGATGTTTAAGGTTGTGGTCACCTCTTGCTTTCTCCTACCATCACCTCCCTTCATGCTTGATAATCTATCCTCCACCATTTTTCTAAGGATGATAGTTTTCATTTTAGAAAAGAGATGAGAAAAAGAAAGAGAAGAAGATGAGAGCTTCATCTTTGAGAGGAGAAAAATGAGAGTGATTCATTTTGTGTATATCATTCTTCATCTCATTCCATTGCTAGAAAATTGAAAGCACCAATTTTCTATACACCATTCCTCCATCTATGGCAACCAACCCCAAAGTGAGACATACATTCTACATTACACTCCCTACAGCATATCTTGAGCATGTCGAGTAGCCGGCTTCATGCGCGAGTTACCTCGGTATTGAGGTGGGAGCCCGTAAAAGTACCCGGCTTCGTGGTGCCCTTTCCGACGAGGAGGAGACGGACGGAGATCCCGCGAGGAGATCGGAGTGGAGATGAAGACCGGAGGACTTGGATCGTCGGTATATCTCTTCCCCTTCTCTTTCTTGTTAGTAGCTTAGACTAGTTTAATGGCACGATCCGGGGTTTAGTGCGCGGTGGTGCCGGTTTGCAAAGTCCGCAAAATTTTAAAGTTTATCACCGTTTCCGCGTTTGGCCGTCGGATTGACGGCCGGGGCGCCGCCGTGCACTTACAGTGGTATCAGAGCCTCGCCATTAACATAGTCTAGCTTGGTGTAATGTGTTTTTCTATTTCGATCGATCGAATGTTCCAAAACTGCATTATAGTTCGAATCAGTTTCTGTTGAAAATTTTTGGTCTCGAAAAATTTTTCAGGTTGTAAAATATTGATGTACTGGAAAATCTAAGAGTTCTGTAAAAATTTGACGATGTAACTCCACAGTTGGAGCGCGGATCCGCCGCGAAACCCCCCCTCGTGCGGCCCTTCCGCCGCGCACTATTCACATCACATCACCAAATTTTTTCAGAGGCCTTCTGGGCTTAAAATATGGGTTTTGGAATATTAAAATTGGGCCCAAGATTTCTGTGAGTGCTACTGTTTTGATTGAGGGCCCACTTGTTAATTTTTGATCGATCGGATATTTTAAACACATTTTTTCACAGTATTTACATTATATCTGCGACCGTGAATGTCACTCGATCGGTAAATCCGGTCTAACTGCTATAGCCCGGTTAGACGGATTTGCGAACGTGACTTTCACTTTGATGTTCTATGTTTATGCTGTGATGTTGCGGATCGGTCGTGGGGATAGCCTGGATGCAATGCTAGTACAGTTGTGGTGGTATTATGTACTTTTGATATTGCGGGGCGAGCGTCCGACATGTGGACTACCGTCACTGCCTGATTGTATTATTCTTTTGGGGCACGACCTGGTTGCGGTCGATGTACCCGGTGTATGTATATTTTACTTTCTGTACTAGGATTACCCCGCGGTGGGGTGCACGGATAGCCGGGTCCTGGAGGACAACAAGCCCGCATCTCATGGCATTGGGACGGAGGGGGCTTCACTCTAGGATTGGCGGGCTATTCGCCGCACTCGTAGGGGGTACAGGTTGACCCAGGAGGGGTGCCCAAGTTGCCGGATTCCGTGGAGTGCTGGGTGGTCCATTCACGGAGCTGAAGGGGGCTGCCTCGCTTCAGGTTTTGGCGGGTGACTTGCCGCGCCCGTAGGGGTCTAGGATTTCATTGCACAGGCTATCCACACGACCAGGGGAACGTCGGGTTTCAGTAGTGGCTCTGTGAAACCCGGGGATCCCAGATATCTGTATTGTTTCTGTGATGCTGTTCATTCTCTGTGATGTTGCATTTCTTTTCACGCCTTGAGCGAAATATAATATATTGGTATATATATTAGTAGATGTTGTATATGTTTTACATCCGCGCTAGTCCAGTCCCCGCTCTGTCGTTAGTTAGCTAACCTAACGGGTAATGACGGGACCCAGTGGCGAATGCGGATGACATATACGTACGTCAGTATATTTTCGTTCTTTTTGGTGTGATCAATTGATGGGACTGCGTTGATTCGGATCAATGCAAGATAAAACAAACCTATTCTGATGTTGTTGGAACACTTTTTCAAAAATCTGTTATTGCAAGGACGTTCACTTTTGTTTTGCATCGTGATATTCAGTTGGAATATCCTGCTCCTCAGTCGACGAGGCAAGGGCCGAGATCCCTTCACCGGGAGTGACCCCTTGGACAGAAGTTTGCGTCAGGGCATTAACTTCACTGTAGCCGATTACTTTTGCTTTGCACCGTGGTATTCAGTTGGAATATCCTGCACCCCATTCTACGGGGAAAGAGCCGAGATCCCTTTACCGGGAGTGACCTCTTTAGCAACGGTCGTCGTCACTATATTTTTGAAAGCTATCCGTTCCTTCAACGATATCAAGTTCTTTACGTTAAAGGTTTTCGCCAGAAACCATTCGTAGCCCTCCGTCGTTTCATATGGGTGGTCAATAGTATTCAAGCTGTGTATGTTGGCCAAAGTCAAGGCACAGTGATTGGTAGCTATTGGGGTATTCATATGCAGCATAGATAGATGCGTTGGTTTGGGACAGTCGTACTGCCATTTTGGCCAAAGTCAAGGGTATGTACGGGTGGATTCAAATTAACCTGGAGAATGACGGGTAGAACTTGACATGTGACTTATGATGTGTTGGCCAAAGTCAAGGTCATAAGAGCATGGGGCAGAAATCACATTGGGAGTTTCAAAAGTACTGAAACTTGCCAGATATGCGCATACCTTCTGGAGTGTGATACCGTGAGCGGATTCCGTCACGTTATCATGCGATGAGAGTTGGATCCCGATTCCCACTGATGAGTTGGTTTACTCCTCGGGTGACCCCGACTAATTCTTCTTTCAGGTTTGGAGGAGAATTTGAGGTACAGTGGGAGGTTTCCAGATTAGATAAATTGGTAACCATTCTGATCTAGGATAGAGTGCACGCTGAGTGTTTCTTTTCTCTCTCTCTGGCAGCGACCATTGACCCGACCCTAAGATTATGACTCAGTGAGCAAGTTGACCGAACCTTCTTAACACTGGCTTTTGGATTGTCCGAGTTGCAGACCTCATTGCCACTCCTACTTTTACCCTTTTCTCCAGGACACCCCGTATTACTACGAAAGTCCACTTCCATTGGACAAAACCATCGTATGGTTAGATACGAACTCGAAGGGATTTATTCGAGGATGGTTTCCGGTTCTGGAGAAAACGGATAGGACTATTCAGTTGTTTTTTCTTTTCACCCTCTCTCAGGTTGCGAGTACTCCTTGGTTTAGGAGTAGTACACCTATTACGCAAATTGGATAGTCTTCTTCCAAACCATAGGCTGGTGCCGACCGGTAGGGAAGCAAGAAAGCCAATTAGCCTAAACGGTGTACAGAAGGTATTAAGTTAAGACAAAGTAAGGGATTAGTAAGAGGGCAAAGTAAATTGCAACAGATATTCACGACCAAACCATGTATTCCTTCGCCAATCCTAAATCACCTTTGTATTTCTCCAGGATACTCCGTATCATTACGAAGATCCCATTTTATTGGATAATCGATCGTATGGTTATATACGAACTCGAAAGGAACTCGTTCCAGTTCGGGGATGGATCCTGGTTCAGGAGAAATAGGAATAAAGTACATTCAGGTGTCTTTTATCTTCACCTTCTCTCGCGATGCGAGTGTTCCTAGGATTAGGACAGTACACCCTTTATGCTTTTTGGATAGTCTTCTTCCAAACCATAGGCTGGTGCCGAACGGTAGGGAAGGAAGAAAACCATTTGGCCTAAAGGGGTGTACAGAAGGTAATGACTAAAGACATATGAAGGGATTTGGAGAGGTGGCAAAGAATTATAGGGTTATAGTTGTGAATCTGGATAATGGATGAGGCATTACTAGGAATACCAGGATACCCCAACGAAACATTTCAATGTTTCAGTTTCACTGTGTACTGTTAATGGAAAACTGATTTCCCGATTAGACACTTACTCCAGGGTATGTATTTACCAGGTATGATTCTCACATCTGTATGGTTTTACAGATGATGAGTGGGAGTAAGTTATTGGGAATTGGGTGATCATCCTCATTATATCGGAATTCGTTGAAATTGGTGATATTTGAGGATGCCACCTGGGTTGTTTGCCGGTCGGCAAATATTTGGTTTTGAATATCCGCTGTTGTGCACCAATTTCAAATTGATATATCTGTACGTCTATTTTCATAGAGTGAGATATACCTTTTGATATTATGTCGATGACATTTACCTATATCAGTGGATGGTTAGGTAAGGAGCATTAAACAGCGGTGTAATTCTTCTTAACCATAAATACAGTTTTCAACCTACAACACACAGTGAAAGAGTTGTTAGACTCAGCGGACTTATACAGAGTATTGTATGTTGTCCAGTGTCCATTAGGACAGAGGGGTTGGTCCTCATACTATATTCAGTTTACTTTTGACTTCTCTAGTTCTTAGACATGTGTTTCGTAGAAACACAGGGTCTAAGTTTTGAGGAGTTATAGGTATAAGAATAAAGTAGAGAACCAGGTGTTGCAAGTATCGGGATTCTTCAAAGTGATCGAAGATGTAGATACTTGTGTATGGTATTCAGTTGATAGTAATGATTAAGAGAACTTGCTTCTCTTTCGAGTTACTCATAATTGGAAGCATTCCTAAGTTGAGTAACGCTGATCGGCCTCTCTCCATTTAGTTGACATGCACTGGAGATAGCTGCATGATTTGAATCTGGTTCAATTAAATCAGTGCCTCTGGTTCTATATTGGATGTAGAACAGTTCATATCTTAACGTTGTTAAGGTACGGGGAGTTGTCCGGCTTATGATTAAAACCAGACTCTGGATAACTCAAGGCACGTTTCTGTAATGGCTGTTTGTGGGTTGACCCAGGCTATGACGAGGGTTGATTTTCTACCATCTTGACTCGCCACAGTTTTAACAAAAATGGATTTTTTCATAAAACAGCAGTGGGAGTATGGTAGAACTGGAAGTGATTCCAGAACCGCAAACGATTACTGAAGATTTGATAAGGAACCTAAAGATTCAATCTGATTTGACATTCCATTGGCCACTCCGCAGATAAGGTGGGTAACTTCAGGCACCCGAGAGGTACTTCGGTAGCCTCAAGGACGGTGACAGGGAAGTTCTTGTTTACCCACACTTGCCATTGTTGTTGTTCCAGGCTGCGAGACCCGGCAGGAGGATGAGTATAGCGTCGTTCTAAACTTGCTTTAGAAGTGTACGTGTATATGACTCTGCCAGAGGGTTGTCGTATTCAGTGGGAGCAGCGGAAGCATTGGTGGACATCAGGCTTATGTCTATTTATAGACTAAAGCAGATGTAGCGGAGATAGATCATCTATTTCTGATGTGACAGTCATAGGTTTGACGTCATCAGAATAGGGGATGGATCTGTTGAGAAGGTAGTAGGAAGTGATATTCCTTTACTACGATCGGTTATACTTTGGTCGTCACACAGTGGTTTCTCCACAAAGGACTTGGATATTATATCAGACATACTGGTTACTAGATCTATGGTTTTAGATCTAGATTTGGGTGGTTTCCTAATCTGGGTACCTTGACAGCATTCTATGAGTATTTAGAATGGACGACTCCTGGCATGGTGGTGTACCTGCAGGTAATGGAGTCACCCTCTCTAAAGGTGTTTTACAGACTAAAGGGGAGAGGGATACGCATGATTGGCAGATCACTTGCTTAAGCAATTGAGTCAATCATGAGATGTCAAGTGCCACACCAGATGTTGTTCTTGCAGTAGATGCAATAAGTTGATATTCATCTGATCCTGGAGAAACAGTCGGAGGCAGTTTTAGAACATAAGTGGCTGTTCTAGGGATATGATAACGAAAGCCCCATTCGGGAAACAGTTATCATTCCAGGCTTCCAAGGTGACATGGACGACAAGAAGGTTGTCAGAGTTATAGTTTTCCTTCTGACGAGGGGCAGTATTTTGGACAGGTGGTCCAAGGCAATACTGAGGGTGGCATGGCGCAGGATACTGATTAAGTTCAGTTGACGATACAGTCTAAGAAGTTTGGATTTGGAGTTCATTTATGAGCTAAGTCCCATCAGACATCCAGACATTCTAAGACAGGTATTGCTCATTTCGGGAGATGGCTTTCTCCGCGAATTTGAGATATAGAGAGACATAGAAAGAAACATCAAGGCGGATCCACTCACTGAGGCTATTCCTCGAACGCAATAGTTTCGCAAACGGATTTTGTGAAACTGACTAGTAGGGGAGTTGGGTGTTCGGTATCACACGGGCTGTGAGTATGCGACATCGCAATAATTAGCCTTGAGTGCAAGTGGGAGATTGTTGGAGATAGTGCCCTCAGAGTCAATTATTGGATCACAGGCACGTGATTGCAATGATTGAGGGAGGACCTATCCCGGTAGGACAGTCTTGCTCGAGATGATAGTATGCTATCTGGTTTACCTTTATCATCGTGTACTGCTTTAGGTGACATGACAGATCACTATTGCACGTTGATAGAGCCCCTAGGATTCTTGCTTGACCACCAGCAGTATGAGGGCGATCATATAAGTGGGAGCTGGGGGTCTATAAGCTTATCCTTAAAAGGTCCCTAGTCGTGGGAGTTTCGAGACAGGGCATCGATACTCCAGAGTAGATTAGTGTATACAGTCGAGACCCCGACGAGGGGCGGTGGCCGGTCTCACAAGCCACTGGTGTCAGTTGGATCACCTAAGATGTATACAGGTGCTCATTGGGTTATGAGTACACCGGACAGGACTCGCCGGGAACATGCTAGTTGGTCTTATACCTGACGTCAGATAGCAGTTCCCTGGTGACATGTGTACAGGTTAGTTCATCGACCTGGGGATCGTCATTTGTCTCGTGTGAGTTCCCACTGTACTTTGATTACTACCCTACCACGGCTCAAAGGAGTCGTGCAAACAGGTTTTAGTTGGGTACAGTCCCGAGCCACATAGAGGCAGTGAGCGGATCTTCGGGGGTTCGTCTCTCCCGGTATTGGGGGTGAGGTCGCGCTGTGTCTAGGAGAGCCATTACACGAAGACCTTGGCCAAGGCAGGAGATTTACTGGTGGTATTCCAGTAGTATCTCAGGGTGTTCTGGGCTACACTCCGACACGACTTGTACCGCTTTTGGGGGTCTGACTTTTACCAACCCCCTAGGCCCGCCATGCGATGCTCATAGACGAACGGACCGGACTGTACGGATATTGTCACTGACAGGCTCAGTTGGGTGTCGGGGTGAGCTTCCTCATCGACGTCCCTTTTGGTCAATAGCTGGTGGCCCGTCACGTATTGGCTTATACCTCTGACGTGCTATTGGTTAAATCCACAGCCATAGTATTGACGAGTCTTTAGAGTCCACCGCACTTTCAGTTACTCAAGCTTTCGGGCGAAACGCTGTAGAGGCCGTATGGAGATATGGCAGGGTCCGATCAGATACGTGCGGTATTGCACGGATCAGGATCGGACAGTTTTGTACTATTGGCCGTATGGATATATGGCAGCGTTCGATCAGATACGTGCGGTATTGCACGGATCAGGATAGGACGGATTTTACTAGCCGGCTTTGGTTTAAGCCGGTCCTAGTTTAGTACAGTGTAGATTTTGTCTCATTGCATTTATATCCGGACGGAATACAAATGCGGGTGTGTATGCACTGTGTGGGGTTTTCCTGTAATTTATTACGGGACCAGTTTTCTAGGGTTGCCATTTTGCTTTCCGTTCCGGCCGGTTTTCCTTTGTTCTTTCCCGGCCGGACTTTTTCGATGGAGGGGGTAATTTGCAGTTTTGCAAATTACACTTTGTGGAGGATTTTCTTGCATATGTTTTAATTATGAAAGCATCTTTTCTTTTTCCACCATCATTTGATTCTTTCTTAGTCTTTTCCTTTGCTTTAATGTGATAAGAAAGGATTAGGATTGATGTAGATTGGTTATGATGATGTTTAAGGTTGTGGTCACCTCTTGCTTTCTCCTACCATCACCTCCCTTCATGCTTGATAATCTATCCTCCACCATTTTTCTAAGGATGATAGTTTTCATTTTAGAAAAGAGATGAGAAAAAGAAAGAGAAGAAGATGAGAGCTTCATCTTTGAGAGGAGAAAAATGAGAGTGATTCATTTTGTGTATATCATTCTTCATCTCATTCCATTGCTAGAAAATTGAAAGCACCAATTTTCTATACACCATTCCTCCATCTATGGCAACCAACCCCAAAGTGAGACATACATTCTACATTACACTCCCTACAGCATATCTTGAGCATGTCGAGTAGCCGGCTTCATGCGCGAGTTACCTCGGTATTGAGGTGGGAGCCCGTAAAAGTACCCGGCTTCGTGGTGCCCTTTCCGACGAGGAGGAGACGGACGGAGATCCCGCGAGGAGATCGGAGTGGAGATGAAGACCGGAGGACTTGGATCGTCGGTATATCTCTTCCCCTTCTCTTTCTTGTTAGTAGCTTAGACTAGTTTAATGGCACGATCCGGGGTTTAGTGCGCGGTGGTGCCGGTTTGCAAAGTCCGCAAAATTTTAAAGTTTATCACCGTTTCCGCGTTTGGCCGTCGGATTGACGGCCGGGGCGCCGCCGTGCACTTACAGACACCGCCCACGCTGGCACCACCGAACAACGCCGTGCTCAATCCGGCGACCGTGGCTCCCCAGCGGCGACCGATTCAATGGCCCGCTGGGCGCCATACGGCTCCATGCTGCGGTCTCGTGAAAGAGCTCATCGCATCGAGGCCCGTCGCGTTCCTGTCCTTCCCGAGGAGGTATCGGTCAGCTCGCCTGCTCCCAGGCATGACCGACACCCTCTCCCTCGACGGGATCATGCGAACGGCACTCGCCGTGAAGACTCAAGAAGGACCTCACCAGGAGACCTAAGGAATTTGATAGAACGGAATCGGAGTCGCAGCCTAATGTAGACCACAAGCGGGAAGGTCCACCATTCTGACTGCACCGAATCCTCGAGGTATCACGGCCGCCTCGATGCCCTCGAAAAGAAAATCGAGGATATACATCGGGATGGACATCCATCCGGTGAAGGGGCCAGGTTTGCCTCCGACTCACTTACGAAGCCCTTCACCGAGGAGTTGCTCACCATACATGTCTCGTCCAAGAACAAGCCGTCTAAGGTGGTCCTCTTCGACGGGAAGTCCGACCCGAAGGACCACCTGGATGGGTTCACGTTGAGCATGAGCTTCCAGGATAACTCGGACGCAGCCCAGTGCTAAGCTTTCCTGACCACCCTCATTCGTGCAGGTCGGGACTGGTTCCGAGGATTGGCGCCATGCTCTATCTCGACCTTTGACGAGTTAGCCACCCAATTCCTCGGACACTTCGTCGGCAACAGGCGATAGAAGAGAACAGCTGACCACCTGTTTACCATAAAGAGCGGGGACAAAGAATCCTTTAAGGAACATGTCACTCGCTTCTACAACGCTCTCCTCGAAGTCCCCGATCACCGAGATGAAACTGTCATCACCGCTTTAAAGTCGGGTCTTAGGCATAAGGGGTGGATCCGCTCTTTTGCATTAGCGCAACCTAAAACCATGGCCGAGATAAAAGCTTGGACCGAGCGAGAGATCTAACTCGAGTCCGAGGGGTGACCAAGCTGACTAAGCCAACCTGTCCCGGGGCGACCAAGCCAACCAAAAGAAGAAGGGTGGAGAAGAGAAGAAGAAGGTCAACCGGCCAAAACCATACTCCCCAAAGTTCCAGGAGTATACTCCTCTCAATATCTCCCAGACCGAGCTGTTAGAGAAGGCGAAGGGTGAGCGATTCTTCAAGCTCCTGCCAGTCACCTATAGAGCGGCTAAACGAACCCGGGGCCCGTACTGCGCCTTCCATAGGTCGCAGGACCACCCGACCGAAAACTGTAAACAACTTCGTAACTACATCGAGGAGTTGAGCCGCTCTGGCCATCTGGCGAAGTACCTGCGGGACAAGCGACGGGCAGACAGGGAGTAAGAGAACCAGCCCCCTCCCAGCGAATTAATGATCATCCAAATCATGGTCGTTTCCTCGGGGTACGCCCATGGAACCGGCGGGACTCACCGCCTCCTACCCGTCGAGGGAACAAGCAACCCGCCCCAGAAAAAATGCAGGACCGCCGAGCCCATCATCTTCACTGATGAAGACCTCCACAGTATATCCTTGCCTCACAACGACCCTCTCATGATTACGGCATGGGTCCACCCTTATGAGGCTCAGAGAATATTGGTCGATTCCGGAAGCTCGACAGATATCCTCTTCTATGACTGCTTCTAGCGTATGGGGCTAGGGCCGTCCGATCTATGGCCAACCTTCCACGTCCTATCAGGGTTTACCAACCACTCTATCCCTACCGAGAGACTGGTCACCCTCCTCCTCAACATTGGGGAAGCAGGCCATACGAGGACCGTACCGGTGGAATTAATCGTCGCTAGGATCCTCTCATCCTACAACATCCTCCTAGGACGCCCGACATTAAACGCCCTCCGGGCTCAAATCTCAACCTACCACCTTGCGATCAAATTTCTATTAGATCAAAAGGGGATAGGCCGGGCCTATGGGAACCAGCGAATCGCCAAGATTTGCTTCACCGCGACATCCATCACCAGAGAGAAGAGCGACGACCTCGAAGACACAAATGATTTCCATAGGTCCTTGGACACTCGCGAAGAACGGAAAGAAATCCGAGGAGCCCCGGTGGAGGCGCTTGTAAGGTTACTTATCACAACAGCAAGGTTTCGGGAGGTATCATCCATGCCATTTTCAAATTTTTTCCATGCTACTTAACCTTAACCCTAGAATCTTAACTAAAGATTTAGACAATAGCATATGTAAACAACTTTACAACTAAGTGAATATGGAATACAACCTTTGTAGACCGGTCATTCACTTCAAATGCTCCGTGTAGAAGTCTCTTCACTCCAAGTAGTGATCTTCCGGACTCTAGAATGGCTTCACAAGAAGAATAGAACAAGCTTGCATGAAGTCTTCGAGGCCGAAAATGATCTACGTCGAGGAGACACTAACCCAAGCTACCTCTTCACTAATTAGGGATAAGTGAAGCTAACACCGTAAACTAAATGGCTAATCTAGTAGAGAATGATGAAGTAGGAATTTTTCTCACTTTATAATTCTTTTTCTCACTATTTTTCCTCACCTCCTAAAACCTAGAGAGCAAAGCTCTTGATGAAGAAGAAGATGGAGAGAGATAATGTTGTGAGAGTGAATGGCAACCATGGGTGAGAAATATCTCATATAACTCTTGTAGAGACTTAACCCTAGTTAAAGATAATGGTTAGGTTTATAAATATCTAAGGCAAACTAAAAATGGTGGACTAAGTCAATGGTTATCCACAAGCTTTCAAAGCTTGCAACCATGAAAAATTCCACTCAATTTTGAATTACTTAAATAAATAAAAACCTTAATATTATCTCATATATGGTGTAAATCTCATACACCCATGTTTCATATATAAACTAGCATGACACAAAAATATATATCACATATATATTTAGTGTGCAAAAAGTGAGGAAAAAGAATGCTTAAGTGGGCTAATATTAGTTAATGTAAATTAGTGTATCACATATACAATTATACATTAAATTATCAAATCAACACTTGATTTAATAATCCGGCTATATCATATATAACCGACTAATATCATATATCTATTCTTATCGAATCAACACTTGATTCGATAACCCGGCTATATCACATATAACCGACCGATACTTTAATCGCGAGAATAGAATACGGTATCACATACTCGTATTAATCTCAGTCCTGCACATATCACATATGTGCTCCTACTTCATTTCGCCTGAGCTAGGAAACCTCTGTGTAGAACTCTAAAAACTCGTCAATATGCCGGCAATAGGTGATGATCATATCAAGCACCCACAAGCCATCAGCGGTACTAGCTGGACATAACGGCTACCCGGGTATTGAACGATCAGAAGATCAACAAGCAAGCCTGCTCATACTCCTGTAAAGCCTGTCAGTAACACTACCGTACAGTCCGGTCTCTTCGTCTAATATGTCGCATATCCAGTCTGGGGGTGGTAAACGTCAGACCCCAGTAACCGATAAGTCGTGCCGATGTGAGGCTCATAACGGGTCGAGAAACTACTGATAACACTTACCAGTAGATCTCCATATCAGCTCTGTCCAGGGACTTCTTGTTATAGCCAATCGAGCACAGCGCAACATCAACCCCCAATACCGGGAGAGACGAAACCCCTCCTATCGCTCATTGCCTCCATGTGATTCGGGACTGTACCCAAAAGCCACCGTTTTTCACGTTCTCTTGAACGTGTTAAGGTGGAAATCAAAGCACAGTGGGAATCACACAAGACTCTATGACGATTTCGGGTCTACAGACTAACCTGTACCAGTGTCACCATAGAACTGCTATCTGACGATAGGTATAATACCAACTAGGAGTTCTCGGCGAGTCCGTTCAGTATACCCAGTCTCCACTGAGCACCCGTATACCATCTTTGATGTCAAACACCAATGGATGTGGGATCATCCATCGCCCATCATATGGGTCAAGAAGCGTATACGCTAGTCTACTCTGGAGTATCGATGCCCTGTCTTGATACACCCTCAACTAGGAACAATTATAAGATGTACTTGTGGACTACCTTAGCCCCACTAGTATGATCTCCATCATAGTCCTAGTAGTCGATTGGTAGAGTTTTTGCGTGCTGAGTTTGTTACCGCAATCAAGACGGTTTCGCTTGTAGCTAGCCGGTTGAGTACGGGTCGTCCGCAGGGAGATAGGAATCTTTTTCTTTGTGCTTTAACGAGTTAAGTCCAATTTTCCAGGTTTGTTTTTAGATTACTTATGTGCTAAAATGATATATAAAGAGAGGTTGTTAGGGTTAGGATTAGGTTAGTTTGAGTTAGGAGTCGCTCACTTCTTTCGTTGCTACTCTTAATGTCGGTGTTACGGTAATCGGCAACAACGGGGATTAGCACGACTAGGAAGGAACTTGCGAGTATAAGCTAGGCTTTCCAACGCATAAGTTCTTCCTTCTGGTACTTGTCGGTCCGTTCTTGGCTCTTAGCCTTAACCTCCGATTAATTCAACCACAACCAGTCTCACTAAGGAATCACCGCTATCATGTAGGATAGGGTGCCGTAGGGAGCGGATTGTGGTTCAACTAACGGGAGTCCGAATTAAGATGTTGGGTAAGAAAAGAGTGAGAGAGATTTCCTTCTCTCAAACTTTCCTTATCCTACCCTAACAAGTATGAAAACTACTCACCAATTATAAGGAAAAGAAAATAAAACAAAGGAGGAAGATAGAAAGAAAGAGGTTAGAAGATTACAACTAGCTATTTGAGACCTCACCTTGGCAAGGATCAAGCTTAAGCATCATAGTTGTTTTAAGGATAAAGAAAAAGAGAACAAGAAAGAAACGAACAACAAATAACAACAACTAGATTAGCAAAGGAAAATTACAAGCAATTATAATTAATCAAAAGAACAAGACAAGCATGATAACAAAGAGAACTCTTTTATTCATTCTTCACTCACAAAAGCTCACTACAAGTTTTTAATGGAGAAGAGATGAGAAAACGAAGAAGAACAACACATGTATTCTAAAATTCTAAATACAAGATTATGGACCCTTGGCTTTGGCAAGTTCTGGACTGTTTATAGGCAGGGAAATGGAAACCTAGGGCAACAAACTGCCTCCATATAAAATTACAAAAATAACCCTGAAACATCATCATTTGAGGAGACATCATCATTTGAGGAGCCAGTACGGCTGCGGATCCGCGGCCTAGACCCCCTATTGGCCGCGGATCCGCGGCCATATAGGTGATTTTTCTTGTCGTATTTTGTGGGTTTCCCTGGTCTTCTATGTCCTTCAGTCTGGTATATGATGTTTCTCAGAAACTTTTCACAATTTGTCCAGAATTTCAGCATGTCAAAAGGTGATTTGATGTGGATCTTTTGCCATGATTTCCTCGAGCTCCGCGTAGATATGTTGGATCTTGTGTTGCCATTGAGCTTTGTGCATGAAAATGACATTGATTTTCCATTTTGTCTCTTAAACTGGTGTGTGGCAACATACGGAAAGAGAGCGGAGACCCGTGTTTTATCTGTGGTTGGCAGTAATCCGGATTTTGTCGTTCTTTTCCATGAATTTCACCGTTTAAAGCCGAGAACATGTATCCTGCAATTGACTAGCAAACACGGCTCAAGAGTACATACCGATAAGCAATGTGATAAAAATTGGGGGGGATAAAAATGCAAAAGTCTAATATGAACAGTAGTCAAGTACACATCCTAAGGGCTTTATCAACATGTGAGATCAAGAGAGTATCACAATACAAGTCTACATGTTAAGACAAAAAGCAACCAGATAGCATACTATCATGTCGAGCAAGAAATTCCTCTCTATATATATCCAAGCATCCACTATAATATACATCATATGTACAATAATGGCCTCTAGGACATATACATAACTAGCAATCTCCCACTTGCACTAAGGCCAGTTGTTGTAGTATCTCATACCCAACATCCCGAAGAGTCTCTCAAATTGTATCTGGGGTATGCCTTTCGTGAGTGGATCCGCTGTGTTGTTCTTCGTGTCAACTCTCCTGACCTCGATCTCCCGGCTATCAACTATCTTCCGGATCAGGTGATACCGCCTCAGAATATGCCTGGATCGCTGATGGGACCTGGGTTCCTTGGCCAAAGCCACTGCTCCATTGTTATCACAATACAAAGGTATTGGATGCTCGATGGACGGAACCACTCCAAGTTCGTTTATGAACTTCTTCATCCAGACGGTCTCTTTGGAAGTATCGTTAGCAGTGATGTATTCAGCCTCCATCATCGAGTCTGCCACGATTTCCTGTTTGGAACTCTTCCAACAAACCGTCCCTCCATTGAGGGTAAAGATAAATCTCGAGACCGATTTAGAGTCATCCTTATCACTCTGGAAGCTCGAATCGGTAAAGGAATCCACTTGGAGTTCTCCATTACTATACACAAAGAACATCTCTTTAGCCCTTCTCAAGTACTTGAGAATGTTCTTCATAGGTGTCCAGTGACTCTCTCCAGGATCTGCTTGATACCTACTCACTACACTAAGTGAGTATGCTACATCGAATTTGGTACATAGCATCGCGTATATAATAGAGCCTACTGCTGAAGTATAGGGTATCCCTTACATGCGAGCTCTCTCCAAATCAGTCTTGGGAGACATCTCTTTG
The DNA here is from genome assembly GCA_030015575.1 of Agapanthus africanus. NCBI lineage: Eukaryota > Viridiplantae > Streptophyta > Magnoliopsida > Asparagales > Amaryllidaceae > Agapanthus > Agapanthus africanus. Next base: position 372,773,499 of record CM057339.1, on the reverse strand, counting down.
GAGAGAGTGAGTCCAGAGATCGTGGGTAAATTCTCACGCTTGGATTCTTCCATACTAAACGCGTACCGAGCGTACCCCCAAACATAATCTGGACAGTGTCCTCACTGTCATAGCATGAAGAGATCATTTGAAGGGTCAAAATTGTCGATTAGATATACAAATTTTTTTTATAATGTTTTTAAAGAGTAAAAATGGAAAAGAATATCCACAAATAAATAAAAAATGGTATATACATACCCCCAAACTTATTTGGAACAGTGTCCACTGTTCTTGGCTGGATAACCGAAGTTTGGTGGTAGGCAGAGGAAGATTATGCTGGGTAAACCGGCTCCTGTAAGACCAGGAGCTCCTCTGTTGGTTCGGCGCTAAGGTACGATTTAAGTCGGTGTCCATTTACTTTGAAAAATGAACCGTCTTTTGGATTCTCCAAATCCACAGCGCCATGCGGATACACATTCCGCACAAAATACGGCCCTTTCCAGCGAGATCTGAGCTTTCCTGGATGGAAGTGTAGCCAGGTGTCGTAAAGCAGTACCTTTTGACCAGGTACGAAAGTTTTGCGCAAAAGGTGTTTATCGTGAAACACCTTCGTTCGGTTTTTAACGACAACCGCGTTATCGTAAGCCTCATCCCTAAGCTCGCTCAATTCGTTCAGCTGCAGCTTCCGATGGCTGCCCGCATCTTCGAGAGACAGATTCAGTTCTTTTATCGCCCAAAATGCGCGATGCTCTATTTCGACAGGGAGGTGGCAAGCCTTTCCGTACACAAGCCGATAGGGAGACATGCCAAGATCGGTCTTATAAGCCGTTCGAAATGCCCAAAGGGCATCAGTGAGTTTCAACGACCAATCTTTTCGGTTCTTGGAAACCGTCTTCTCCAGTATCTGCTTGATTTGCCGATTTGAAACCTTGGCTTGCCCACAGGTTTGGGGGTGGTAGGGCGTAGATAGCTTATGATTAATGGAATATTTCCGCATCAAGGCCTCGAAAGTCTTATTGCAGAAATGAGTTCCATTGTCGCTAATGATCGCTCGGGGGTGCCCAAACCGGGAGAAAATGTTTTCTTTAAGAAACCTAACGACAACCTTGTTGTCGTTAGTCTGGCTGGGCACAGCCTCGACCCACTTAGAGACGTAATCAACAGCGAGAAGGATGTACAAGTTCCCGAAAGAGCTGGAAAACGGCCCCATGAAATCTATCCCAAAACGTCGAAAATATCCACAACCAAGATTGGTTGGAGCGGCATCTCGTTCCACCGGGATATCCGGCCCAAGTGTTGGCACCGGGAGCAAGTCTTGCAATAGCATGAGCGTCTTTGAAGAGTTGTGGCCAGTAGAAACCACATTGCAAGATCTTCTCAGCTGTCTTTCTGGGGCCAAAATGCCCGCCACATGCTTGATCGTGGCAAAATGACAGCACACTCTTGAATTCATCGTCAGGGACACACCGACGAATAATCTGGTCGGGACAGTACTTGAACAGATAGGGTTCGTCCCAGTAAAAGTGTTTTACTTGGGATAAGAATCGAAGTCTGTCCTGACTTGACCATTCAGTCGGTAGTAGCCCTGTGGCCAAATAGTTCACAATATCTGCGAACTAGGGTTCGCGAGATACTGTCAAGAGCTGTTCATCCGGAAAAACGTCATTGATTGGAAGTTGAGGCGACGGCGAAGAAGGAAGTCGTGAGAGATGGTCGGCGACTACGTTTTCACATCCTCTTTTGTCCTTAATGACAAGGTCAAACTCTTGAAGCAAGAGGATCCAACGTATTAGTCGAGATTTTGCATCTTTCTTCGCAAAAAGATGGCGCAGAGCAGAATGTTCTGCGTAGACAATGACTGGAGAGCCGATGAGGTAGGGCCTGAACTTTTCTAAAGCAAATACAACAGCTAAGAATTCCTTCTCGGTTGTTGTATAATTAAGTTGGGCGTCGTTCAGGGTTCGGCTAGCATAATAGATTACGTGCGGCATCTTGTTGATGTGTTTTCCAAGGACAACACCAATGGCAAAGTCGGATGCATCGCACATAATCTCAAATGGGTGCGTCCAGTCAGGTAAAGAAAGAACGGGAGCAGAAGTGAGTGAGCTTTTTAATGACTCGAACGCAGTCACACAGCTCGAGTTGAAGTCGAATGGCGTGTCCTTGGCCAGTAGAAGAGTCAAGGGCCTAGCAATCTTGCTAAAGTCCTTGATGAACCGTCTATAGAAACCGGCATGGCCAAGGAAGGCTCGGATGTCTCTGACGCATCTTGGAGGAGGGAGATTGGAAATGACCTCAATCTTCGCTTTGTCAACCTCTATGCCATTTTGCGAAATGATATGTCCTAAGACAATAGCTTCGCGCACCATGAAGTGGCACTTCTCCCAATTCAAAGTGAGGTTCTTGTCCTTATATCGGGTAAGGACAGCGTCAAGATGCAGCAAACACTCGTTAAAGGAATCACCGAAGATGGAGAAATCGTTCATGAAGATCTCCAGGAATTTCTCCACCATGTCTGAGAAGATTCCCATCATACACCGCTGGAAGGTAGCGGGCGCATTGCATAACCCAAAGGGCATGCGACGATATGCGAACGTGCCGAAAGGACAAGTGAATGTAGTCTTGTCCTGGTCTTTTTCGGCGATGGGAATCTGATTATAGCCGGAGTAGCCATCAAGAAAGCAGTAGTACTCGTGTCCGGCCAATCGTTCAAGCATTTGGTCAATGAAAGGTAGTGGAAAGTGGTCTTTCCGCGTTGCGGCATTGAGTTTTCCGTAATCGATGCATACTCGCCACCCAGTTTGGGTGCGAGTAAGGATTAACTCAGTCGCCTCGTTAGTAATGACCGTTATGCCTGATTTCTTGGGGACAACGTGAATGGGGCTAACCCACTGGCTATCAGAGATAGGGTAAATGATACCACTATCCAGACACTTCACGATTTCCTTTTTCACAACCTCTTTCATGACTGGGTTGAGTCGCCTTTGTGGATCCCTGGCTGGTTTGGCATCATCCATCAGATGAATGTGATGTTCAACGATCAGGGGACTAATCCCCTTGATGTCCGCCATGGACCAGCCAAAAGCTTGCCTATTGCTGTGCAAGACCGCAAGAAGGGCTTTCTCTTACTCTGAAGCTAGAGAAGCCGAGATGATAACAGGGAGGGTCTCGTTCTCACCCAAGTAAGCGTACTTAAGGTGAGACGGCAAAGGCTTGAGTTCGAGCGTTGGAGGTGAAACGATTGAAGGCAAGATTAGCGAGAAGGTCTCGAACTCAAAGGATTCCAGCAAAGGTTCAAAATGAGTGTAAGCGACCGAGTTGGATGGTTCATGTAACTCATCCGGAAATTCGAAGGATTCAAACTCGGGTGGTGAGGGGCTACGATCGTTCGAGAAAGTAAAACACTCGTAGTCATTATCGGGCGCAGAAACAGCAGCAGGTTCGAAGAGGAACGCACTAGTAGTGTTAAGGTTATCGTAATCGAACAAAAACTCCTCGAATTCACACTCTTCTGGGGTGATCTCCTAGATTGAGCAAACGTCTAGTATATGAGCATTAGGTTCGGTGGGCTGATTCCCCAACCTAAAAATGTTGAGCTCAATTGTCATGTTTCCAAAAGATAGGTTCATCGAACCATTGCGACAATTGATCACAGCATTTGAGGTTGCAAGGAATGAGCGACCGAGTATCACCGGAATTTGATTCCGGGGGTTAGCTACAGGCTGTGTGTCTAATACAATGAAGTCAACGGGGAATATGAAGTCTCCAACCTTGATTAACATATCCTCTAGCTCACCCCTAGGATGGGTGATCGATCGGTCGGCCATTTGGAGAGTGCAGTGTGTGGGTTTCAGCTCTCCTACATCTAGTTGCTCATATACTGAGTACGGAAGCAGGTTAACACTGGCACGAAGATCTAATAGTGCGCGGTTGATGTTCTTATCCCCAATGGTAATAGAAATCGTAGGACAGCCAGGGTCCTTCCATTTTTGTGGTAAATATTGGGTAAGAGCATCACTCACAGCACTAGCCAAGAAAACTTTCTTGGGTACCTGAGACTTCCTCTTTTTCGTGCACAAGTCCTTTAAGATTTTCGCGTAGGATGGGACTTGTTGGACAACATCTAAAAGGGGAATGTTGATGTTAACCTGCTTAAACAACTCCAGAATCTTCTCCATTTGTGGATTTTGTTTATTGGACCTCAACCGGTTTGGAAATGGAACGTTTTTAAAATTGGTTGAGTCCAATGCTTGTGGAGGAGATTGTGGAGCTGGAACGGATCCCAGAGCTGGTGCTTTCGTGGAGTGAGAAGTGGGTCTGTTCAGAGCAGAAGAAGAAGAAGAAGAAGAGCCTTTTGAAGAATGGAGAATAGGCTCAGAAAACGAAGAAGAAGAAGAAGCGGCCGGGGTGTCATTATCCTCAATTGCTGTGCCGATGTTGTTGTGCAGCATCCTTCCCGATCTCAATGTAGTCACGGCACTCACATTATAGTTCTGTTGTTCAAGAGCAACATGTACATTATGTGGGTGACCGGGATTTGGGAGTGGTTGAGATGGAAGCTTCCCCTTTTCTCGCTCGCTTAACGCCGCATTCAGATGTGCAATCTGGGCTTCGATGGTCTTGATGCTTTGCCCATGTGCAGCAGTGTGTTGCACCAAAGACTGAATAGACGACTGGATGTTGGCGATGGATTGTGTCGATTGTTTAACGAACGCCTCCAGACTTCGTTCTAGCGAGGAAACCTTATCGTTGTTTGACAGAACAAAGTTGTTTTGCGGAAAAGAATTGTTGGGTGCAAAGTTGTTCGTCTGATTTTGAAAAGGTTGGGGTTGGAAGGGCTACTGAAATTGATGTTGAGTTTGTTGTTGCGCTTGTTGTTGCGGAGGAGGGGGCCTCTGGAAATTGTTGCCTTGGAATTGCTGCTGGTTCTGATTCCAGGCGAAATTGGGGTGGTTCCTCCAACCGGGATTGTAGGTGGAAGAGTATGGATCATTCCTCGGTCTTTGCTGAAATGCAGAATTAACCTGATCATGTCCTTGAGATGGTGGATTGTAAGGACACTCTTCGGTTAAGTGAGAAGGATCGGAACAACAAGCACAAATGGTACGAAGGGGAAGAACAGGAGCAGGAGCAGGAGCAGGAGATGAAAATTTGCTCTCTATCGCTTCAAGTTTTCTCGTTATTGCAGCCATTTCAGCTTTCATCGCAATAGAGACATCGAGTTGGTGAATTCCTACCCTAGACTGACCAGTAGAAGTGGAGGAAGAAGAAGAAGAAGTTGGTCTGGTGCTCTCCCATTGAAGCGTTTGTTCCGCAAGGTCGTCGAAGAATTGCCACGCTTCCTCGTCAGATTTCGATAAGAAGTGGCCCTGACAAATGGTTTCCAACAACTGCTTGGTTGCTGGGTTCAGGCCCTCGTATAAGGTTTGGCAAAGTTGTCATTTCTCAATACCGTGGTGAGGGCACTGAACAAGAAGGTCTTTATACCGGTCAAAGCACTTCCAGAAGGATTCAGTAGGAAGCTGAGAGAATTGGTTGATTTCGTTACGGATCCTTGCGGTTTTATGATTCGGATAGAATTTCTTGAGAAACGCTTTCACAAACTCGTCCCAACTGGTTATGGAGTGAGAAGCGGTGCTATAGAGCCATTTTTCAGCAAGATCGCACAAAGTGAACGGAATGACCCGTAGCCGTATAGCATCGTACGACAGCTGGGTAGTTTTCATCATGGCACAAACATTTTGGAACTTGTTGATGAAGATATAGGCATCTTCAGATTCAAGCCCATGAAATTTCGGAAGCATGTTAATGAAGTGGGGCTTAATTTCAAAATTATCCCCATTGGCCGGTGGAAGGGAAAGACAGGTGGGAAGTGCAGAACGAGTGGGATAGAAATGATCCTGGAGCGCGATTCGCTACGGCGCTACAACAGGCAGTGGTGGTGGGTTATTTGCCTCCATAGGAGGTGGAGTCAATCCCGGGGGAGTCAAAGAGATGTTTGGATTAAATCCTGACATCGCGGAAGAAGAGGTTGGTGATGGTGATGGTGAAGATGTATGAACAGAATTCCGGTCAACGTCGGAGTTGGCCGGCAAAGGTAAGGGTGAAAGAGGCGTGGACGGAGTTTCGACGTCTGAGTCGATCGCGTAGTCGGTAGCGACTAACGTAACGCGGACTAGGCGGACGCTAGTGTTCCGAGTCCAAGAGGACATACACTAAACGAGTTTAGTATAGTCAAAGCGGAGAAGGTGAGGGTAAGAAATCGTCAATGGATGAATACGATGGGTAGTGGGTGAAAAAATGGATTCTGGCGACAAAGGGCAAGTTTTTATAAAAGTTTTTGGTTTTGTGTTTTTTTTTTAGAAAGAGCTTTACAGAAATATGTACGGGCTTACGGCTTCAAGCAATCACAAACAAGATATGCACAATCACACCTAGATCTAGGGTTACCTAGGTCAGCTAGACAGCTCCTAACTGTTCCAAAGGGCTAGAAATAGGACCTCAAACCGCCTCTTCTTCAACAATTGCGGCCGGGTAAGTGCCAGGTAAGTGGGAGGCTCCCCACTACGTAAGTAGTGGTCCTAATTAAGTAACCACTTGCCTTGGACACACTTGTCTAGACACCGCAAAGTCAGGATAGGATAAACGGCCGATGCCTGTAACTAGTCCTCTGTCCTATTGAGCGCGAAGTCCTTAGGGCTGAGTCTAGTATTTTTTTAATTAGACAATGGTCAATGCATATGCTTTTTGTGATTTCTGGGGTCCTGGGAAGGGTGATGAAATCCCCACCCAATCTGGATTGGTTTCAAGACCCTTAAAGTTCGTATTAATATATGCAAAGCAAAAACAATCAACTGCAATCAATTTTATTTTTTAGCGCGGCGCAAAGAATCCTGCACAAGAACAATTTATTGGAAGGGGGAAGAGAGTTTGCGCAAAGAATGCTGCAGAAAACACAGTTCAGTGGAGTTCAGAGGAGTGGAGGAGGAGGCAGAAAAACTCACAAAAATTTTGGGATGCTGTTGCCAGAAAGGGACCGCGGTTACGCGGCCAAACAAGCCCTATGGCCGCGGTTCCGCGGCAGGAAGGTGAGCTTGGGACTTCGTTTTTCTTGCCTGGGTTTCTATGGGTGTCCTCTCCTTTTCTGGAGCTTCTGAATCTTGATTTGCTCACTGTATCTGCTCCAGATTTTTACAGTAGACCGTTGGCTCCGTCTTGATCCGTCACGGTGTAGCCGCGAGATATGGGTCTAACTTCCCACGTCTTTGGCACTGAACTCGACCGTCTTTTTATCCTGCACACTTGCACAAAAACTAATCAAAAATAACAAGATGTTTTTTTTACAATGTATATTTTTTTTGTTTTGTTTTTCGGTTATATTTATATTCACAAATTAACCCGAAATTACACAAAGAAATAAACTACCGTCTCCCCGGCAACGACGCCATTTGATTGGTAGAGTTTTTGCGTGCTAAGTTTGTTACCGCAATCAAGACGGTTTCGCTTGTAGCTAGCCGGTTGAGTACGGGTCGTCCGCAGGGAGATGGGAATCTTTTTCTATGTGCTTTAACGAGTTAAGTCCAATTTTCCAGGTTTGTTTTTAGATTACTTATATGCTAAAATGATATATAAAGAGAGCTTGTTAGGATTAGGATTAGATTAGTTTGAGTTAGGAGTCGCTCACTTCTTTCGTTGCTACTCTTAATGTCGGTGTTACGGTAATCAGCAACAACGGGGATTAGCACGACTAGGAAGGAACTTGCGAGTATAAGCTAGGCTTTCCAACGCATAAGTTCTTCCTTTTGGTGCTTGTCCGTCCGTTCTTGGCTCTTAGCCTTAACCTCCGGTTAATTCAACCAAAACCGGTCTCACTAAGGAATCACCGCTATCATGTAGGATAGGGTGCCGTAGGGAGCGGATTGTGGTTCAATTAACGGGAGTCCGAATTAAGATGTTGGGCAAGAAAAGAGTGAGAGAGATTTCCTTCTCTCAAACTTTCCTTATCCTACCGTAACAAGTATGAAAACTACTCACCCATTATAAGGAAAAGAAAATAAAACAAAGGAGGAAGATAGAAAGAAAGAGGTTAGAAGATTACAACTAGCTATTTGAGACCTCACCTTGGCAAGGATCAAGCTTAAGTATCATAGTTGTTTTAAGGATAAAGAAAAAGAGAACAAGAAAGAAACGAACAACAAATAACAACAACTAGATTAGCAAATGAAAATTACAAGCAATTATAATTAATCAAAAGAACAAGACAAGCATGATAACAAAGAGAACTCTTTTATTCATTCTTCACTCACAAAAGCTCACTACAAGTTTTTAATGGAGAAGAGATGAGAAGACGAAGAAGAACAACACATGTATTCTAAAATTCTAAATACAAGATTATGGACCCTTGGCTTTGGCAAGTTCAGGATTATTTATCGGCAGGGAAATGGAAACCTAGGGCAACAAACTGCCTCCATATAAAATTACAAAAATAACCCTGAAACATCATCATTTGAGGAGCCAGTACGGCCGCGGATCTGCGGCCTAGACCCCCTATTGGCCACGGATCCGCGGCCATATAGGTGATTTGTCTTGTCGTATTTTGTGGGTTTCCCTGGTCTTCTATGTCCTTCAGTCTGGTATATGATGTTTCTCAGAAGCTTTTCACAATTTGTCCAGAATTTCAGCAAGTCAAAAGGTGATTTGATGTGGATCTTTTGCCATGATTTCCTCGAGCTCCGCGTAGATATGTTGGATCTTGTGTTTCCATTGAGCTTTGTGCATGAAAATGACATTGATTTGCCATTTTGTCTCTTAAACTGGTGTGCGGCAACATACGGATAGAGAGCGGAGACCCGTGTTTTATCTGTGGTTGGCAGTAATCCGGATTTTGTCGTGCTTTTCCATGAATTTCACCGTTTAGAGCCGAGAACATGTATCCTGCATTTGACTAGCAAACAGGGCTCAAGAGTACCTACCAATAAGCAATGTGATAAAAATTGGGCGGTATAAAAATGCAAAAATCTGATATGAACAGTAGTCAAGTACACATCCTAAGGGCTTTATCAACATGTGAGAGCAAGAGAGTATCACAATACAAGTCTACATATTAAGACAAAAAGCAACCAGATAGCATACTATCATGTCGAGCAAGAAAGTCCTTTCTATATATATCCAAGCATCCACTATAATATACATCATATGTACAATAATGGCCTCTATGGCATATACATAACTAGCAATCTTCCACTTGAACTAAGGCCAGTTGTTGTAGTATCTCATACCCAACATCCCAAAAAGTCTCTCAAATTGTATCTGGGGTATGTCTTTCGTGAGTGGATCCGCTGTATTGTTCTTCGTGTCAACTCTCCTGACCTCGATCTCCCGGCTATCAACTATCTCCCGGATCAGGTGATACCGCCTCAGAATATGCCTGGATCACTGATGGGACCTGGGTTCCTTGGCCAAAGCTGCTGCTCCATTGTTATCACAATACAAAGGTATTGGATGCTCGATGGATGGAACCACTCCAAGTTCGTTTATGAACTTCTTCATCCAGACGGCCTCTTTGGAAGTATCGTTGGCAGTGATGTATTCAGCCTCCATCATCGAGTCTGCCACGGTTTCCTGTTTGGAACTCTTCCAACAAACTGCCCCTCCATTGAGGGTAAAGATAAATCTCGAGACCGATTTAGAGTCATCCTTATCACTCTAGAAGCTCGAATCGGTAAAGGAATCCACTTGGAGTTCTCCATTACCATACACAAAGAACATCTCTTTAGTCATTCTCAAGTACTTGAGAATGTTTTTCACAAGTGTCCAGTGACTCTCTCCAGGATCTGCTTGATACCTACTCACTACACTTAGTGAGTATGCTACATCGAGTTTGGTACATAGCATCGCGTATATAATAGAGCCTACTGCTGAAGTTGTCACGACCCGAAAGTACGGAACGTGACCGGCACTTAGATTACGAAACGTCTAGAGGCGCAACGTAACCTAAGTAAGCCGAAGCCCAGAAATCTAAACCATATAAAAGAAGAAGAAGAAAAATAAAACAAGTCTAAAAACATCAGCAAATTTTACCAAAAATTTCGGCAGAGTCTCCTCTGTAAAAACTGGCCCCCAAACGGGTACAACAAGTATAATATACATAAACAATAAAAAGCATCCCCAAAACGGGAGCTAGCATCACGCCCACAGGCGGAACAACCACAACAAGCACAATAATATACAACGCCAGTAGGCGAGGCTCAAAACTCAAAACAAAACCACCAGATCAGAATAATACATGCGCGACTCTAAGGTCGAAATAAAAGACTGGTCCAATAAACTTATCAAGTAATACAAGTATGGTTGATGGAGCTTACTAGATACAAATGAAAGAATAAAAGTACAATGGTGGTTCGGATACAAGTGAACCAACCTACCATGCAAATCACCCTGAAGAAAAGATGTGCCAACAAGCTGCCACGGAAACCTGTACATCGAACCTGTAAAGAATTTGGCACAACGGAGGTGAGTTGCCAACTCGTGAGTAGAAGACATCTACGAAAAGAAATCGAATGCATGACGCTATCCTAGGTCATAATAATACACTATTATATCCCAATCAACTAGTAATAGCAAGGTAAAACTACGTATAAGTGCAGATACTCCGTGTTCGTGTCAGTGCCTCATATAATACTATGCTATATGAAATGAAATGCATGCACCATGAATGTAAAGTAACAAATCCTGAAATCCAGAGATATATGTATAAGAAATCTGTAGCTGTTATCATCGTAAAATGTGTATAAGAATCTGAAATCTCAACAATGAAATCCATGGAAATCCGTGTCAAGCATCGACACAACACATGTAATCTCTAGTCTCAATATGTCGGGCTCCGTCAGTCCGGATCGGCCCATATCATAAAATCTCACGACAACGATCGGTATCCTCCGGATATCCGCCGCGCCAGACATCACCGGTAGGTAGCCTTCCCCTGCCAGGCTCATCGTCTACAACTCGATCTTCTTGCCCCGGGGTACCATACCGGGCCCACCATGTACCCGAGACGGTTCATCCACTCCTCGAATCGGGTCTCGAAATCCAACAGAAAACATGAAAAACTCATGGTGGACGACACATACATCACGAGAAAACCGCATCTTATTTTAAAAAGAGAAGAGGAGAGAAAGAAGTTGTTATATCTTTTTGCGGTTTTCCCCAAAAATCCAGAAATCTCATAGAAATCCAAATCTCAAAATCATGAGTAACTATATGATAAGTGTCGGCATTTGCCCATGATACTGCATGACAACATGAAAATATGAATGCATGAATGTCTAAGTAATGATATCATGTCTTATACTAACATCAGAGAGTGATCACAATATTATATCGGTTTAGTTGTTAACTAATTCTATCAATAAAAAATAATATGATCTAAAGTGTACGTGACATAGCAATTACCGATGATGATGTGTGTGAGCCGGCAAATAAGTGTGCGTGGAATATGCGCATCATTAGTAATGGTGCTGGTGTCCTAACAGGTAAAGTTTATATTGATTATAGCAACATATAAAAGAACATGCACCATGATGATTATAGTATGAATGTAAATGCAGGTGTGCATTATCCACTCCTCTGCGAGATACGAGTACAACTACCACTATGTGAGTCGAACCTAAACCAGTATCCATCTAACATCCTAAGGAACTAAACCTAATAGACTAGTCAGTAAGAAACTAGAGTCTACCTAAGGTCTAAATCAATATCTCTAATAGTCGGCGATCCTGCCTCCATAGCGTCACGTACGTAGTACGGCTTCCTCGAATCAAGAGTGCGGATCGATCATCAAATCTAAGCCTCGTACGGTAAAATCCATTCTACGGCATCCCAATATCGGGGTACGGTCAAGTATCTCCTAGGTGTCTCCTCATTCGTATAATGTCATATGTATCATATTGTGATTAAGTCATACTTATGTGATATCGGCATCAGGTCACACCAATATAATGTCGTAATCAAGTCATACATATATCATATCGTAATCAGTCACAAGTTACAGTCCGGGTACTATTCTAGCGTCCCATGTACATCAATAGCACACCACTCTTTATAATTTATATATTCATGTTCATTATCTCATTCTCTAATGATCCGCCAACACTTTATTACGACTGTATGGTCAAGAATCACGGCATCAAGCCCAGTTATACTGTTTCATCATACCTCGGATATCATATCACATCAATGAATCACCTATACGTGTTATATATATATATAAATATACCTATACCTAGTTCTATATATATACACATACACGTACCCCATGTCGAATTTCAGTGTGTGCGTGGGGTGTTTCTATCTGAAACCTACGGACCTCTTCAAAGGTACTCATCCTCTGATATGGTTTTCCTAAATCGGTCTAGTCCAGCCTAGGGTCAATACTAGGGTCCTACTAGGGTCACGTCTGGTTTCCTAAAGTCAATAAGTACTATTCCTATTCTACGTTGCGGGGGTGCTAAACGCCATCCCCCCGACTTCCCCTCGTAGATATGCATCTACTCACCGGTCCATGTCTGCCGAAGACGGTGTCGCCATCCTTCTCTTCATCGCCCGCAGTCCACGTGAGGGGTACCTAAACGCAAGCATATAAGAGCATCGTAAACTAGAATCATGTACAAAAGCCAAAATGATGCAAGGAACAAGCATATGTTAAACCCTATGTCTCGTCCACGCAACAGATCCAAATACCACTCGATATCGGTGTACAAACTCCGATAGATCGAGATAAAGATCAACAAACAACTTGTAGTTTAGAAAACTCGCTACTTATAATATAAAGTATGATTTAATTCATCGAAACACTGAAATCCATCAAATCACCCGATTTCGTAAAACCCGAAAATGCCAATTTACCGTTTTTCATCAAAGATTGACATCTAAATGAAACCAATGGTCATAAAACTCATCAATTAGCATAACTAGACTATACAACCCCTTACTATATTTTTATTACACAATTTTGCATTAGTTTCAAATTTCAAGTTTGCAACCATTAGCAATTTTCAACATCTTTCAACCAAAATACCACAATTCCACCACAAAACATGAATTTGCATGAATTAATTTCTTAAACTACAATTCATGATGATAATGATATAATTAAACCATAATTATATTTTAAATCCCTTTTATTTAGAATTTTCCAAAATCTAGTTAACAAAATAATAGCATTTTATTACATTTTCCAATTATCAAATGAATCTAGTGATCAAACTAAGTTTTTTCTTTCCATTAACATGCTAATATGCTTACTAAAACTACAATCTAATGATAGAAATCTTAATTGGAATTTTATATTATCCATATACATATTTTATAAAAAAACTAGTTAGCTAAAAAGTATAATTAAATCAATTTTAGGTTAACAATTTACAACATATCATCCCTATAAGAATTTCCACTTTTAAATATGTTAAACTAGTGATTATAACCCTCATTAATTAATAAAAATCACAACTTGATTTTTCAAACCCTAGCTTGAATTTTAAAAGTAGTAAATAGAATTAATATATTAAATCTAATTAAGCTTTAAAAGAAATATCTAATAAAAATAAAATAAAAGAGAAGGATTTATACCTCCACAACCTCATGTCCAAACTTGAAAATGAGCCTCAAAAATACATGCTTTCCATCTCCAAAATCCATGTAAAAATGAGTAAGAATAGAAGGGTAGAAAATATATATGATTTTGTGGAATTTTAATTGAATTTTTGATGTATTTTTGATGATTTTTGAATAAAAATGAGGTGGAAAATGGGGGGGGCAGCCATGGGGAGGTTGTGGCCGGCCTAAATGAGGGGAGTGAGAGAAAGAAGAGAGTGGAAAAAGTGTGTAGAAGTTTCAAGAGAAGAAACATCATAAAAAGTCTTTTCATGCTTATTTATTTATTTATTTATTTATTTACTATAGCAACTCAAGAAAGCTCTAGAAATTAGGAAAAATTTGCAAATAAATTTTGCATGATAAACACTAAATTATAATATGCCATGGCTCACTTTTACAAATTAAAACCATTTAAATTTGTAATTTACACTAATTTAGTGTAAAAATAAGGCTTATGTTAATATTTAAAATAATTAATTTAGGAAAAATATTTTATTAAACTAAAAATTTATAATTGGATAAATAAACACCATTTACTAGTAATTTCATAATTAAAATAGATATTTTTAAAATTATAATGAAAAACAATCACGGTTTGGTTTTACGAAAAATACATTTTACTTTACCGAAAATCCTAAAATTCACTTAAACAATTTTATTCATTTAATTATTTATTTAATTATTTTTAAAATGTTACAATCTTCCCCCCTTTAAGAAATTCGGTCCCTGAATTTAAATTAAAACTCCCCCTCCAAATACTAAAACATTTAGCAAAACACTCAAATCGTCGGGGCTCCGAAATCATCAACACATAACAAAAATCAACTCCGTCAAGCATAATGCAATCATCGGAGTTATGGCGAGAATAAAATATCATAACCCAATATGAAAATCATCTTAATATACATCAATCTATAACTTATATATAGTGTGCATCACAGTAAAACCGTTCAAATATCTGGATAAGGAAATATGCAAAAACCCCTTTTTGGAAATCACCGTGTGATGCACGTGTCACGGCGTAAGTAGCGGACGTTTATTAAAAAAAATATAGCTATATATATATATATATATATATATATATATATATATATATATATCTTTTATTTAACATACACGTCCCGCCTGGTTACTAAATCAGATAGTAATGATTATGAAAACATACTGCTCAACTAAAATCAATCCTAATCACATCGTAAAAATATCATGTGCGTCCGATGCGCACTGAAATCGAAACCAAATACAAATACCATGAATACTCAAAAAAAAAAACTAAGTGCAACAGGTGTGCACCAAAAACATCTGTCAAGTGCAACGGGCGTGCACGACTCAATATCAGGTGCATCTAATCTGCACAAAACCCCGATTTAGTGCATCTGGTGTGCACAAAATCGTATCAAGTGCGCCAAGTATGCGCAAGAATCCTAATCAGGTGCACATGGTGCACGAAAACATACATCGAACATCAAAATCGAAATCACAGTACAAGAATGCATGAAAACTATGTCGAAACATATGTCAAAATCATGTGTAACCCCTATGCACGAAATCAATCAAAAATCTCAAAAAATATATAAAACCAAATCAAGTGTACTGGGTGTGTACTAAACAACATCAAAACAACTGATACATGAAACACAAATAGAATGTAATGAAGGTACACACATGAAATACCAATCGTAGAACAAGTCCTCAAAATACCAAAATCCAATCAACGAAAATATGAAATTCAAATCACTAAATCACAATCGTAAACACTATCGTCAATGTGCGCCCCTTTCCTCTGATGTCGACTGCTTCGAACTCGTCCCTTCGTAGCTGTGATGGCTGCGCTACCGACGGCAATACTCATATCTAGAGTCTCCCACATAGTCGATCCCTTCACTTGATATCCGGACTACATTAAACTTTTCGATCGATCCATCAAAATCCCATAAATCCCCGAGAGTTCAACACTCAAGTACAGTTTAAAAATATCCGGTACATACCCCAGCATCGATGATCCAGCCGTAGAAGGGCAAACCCAAGCCTCACTAATGGCACAGCGGAACTGCCGTAAACCCTAAGGTTCAAGGGCGTTCTCGTGGTCATTATGTCGAGTTAGGGTTTCATTCTTCTAGAGGGTCCATCGAAATACCTGCATGTTCTTCCGAATACTTTAAACTTAGGAAAATGGTTTCCTGATAATCGTTCGAACCCTTTAACTTCATCCGGACGGCATGTGAATACCCTTCGTCCGCACGCTAAGCAATGCTTCAATCCTCAAGAATAACCAATACTCTAATGGTTATCACATTCGAGCCACAGCTCCCTCTGCCCGTGCGCCCGTGGTAACAGAACCACCCTCCGATATCGACGAAGATAGATCAAAGGAACGAATGAAATACGGTGCAAACAAATGTACATCCTAAGGCTCCTTAAGCAGAGTAGCGTATCGTAAGTATGCCGCGGACCATACCCACGGTACGTTACTCTACCTAAATCGCCTACTCCATCAACCAAGGGTCACCTAGACTTATACAGGGTTAAACCTAGCGCTCTGATACCAACTTTGTCACGACCCGAAAGTACGGAACGTGACCGGCACTTAGATTACGAAACGTCTAGAGGCGCAACGTAACCTAAGTAAGCCGAAGCCCAGAAATCTAAACCATATAAAAGAAGAAGAAGAAAAATAAAACAAGTCTAAAAACATCAGCAAATTTTACCAAAAATTTCGGCAGAGTCTCCTCTGTAAAAACTGGCCCCCAAACGGGTACAACAAGTATAATATACATAAACAATAAAAAGCATCCCCAAAACGGGAGCTAGTATCACGCCCACAGGCGGAACAACCACAACAAGCACAATATTATACAACGCCAGTAGGCGAGGCTCAAAACTCAAAACAAAACCACCAGATCAGAATAATACATGCGCGACTCTAAGGTCGAAATAAAAGACTGGTCCAATAAACTTATCAAGTAATACAAGTATGGTTGATGGAGCTTACTAGATACAAATGAAAGAATAAAAGTACAATGGTGGTTCGGATACAAGTGAACCAACCTACCATGCAAATCACCCTGAAGAAAAGATGTGCCAACAAGCTGCCACGGAAACCTGTACATCGAACCTGTAAAGAATTTGGCACAACGGGGGTGAGTTGCCAACTCGTGAGTAGAAGACATCTACGAAAAGAAATCGAATGCACGACGCTATCCTAGGTCATAATAATACACTATTATATCCCAATCAACTAGTAATAGCAAGGTAAAACTACGTGTAAGTGCAGATACTCCGTGTTCGTGTCAGTGCCTCATATAATACTATGCCATATGAAATGAAATGCATGCACCATGAATGTAAAGTAACAAATCCTGAAATCCAGATATATATGTATAAGAAATCTGTAGCTGTTATCATCGTAAAATGTGTATAAGAATCTGAAATCTCAACAATGAAATCCATGGAAATCCGTGTCAAGTATCGACACAACACATGTAATCTCTAGTCTCAATATGTCGGGCTCCGTCAGTCCGGATCGGCCCATATCATAAAATCTCACGACAACGGTCGGTATCCTCCGGATATCCGCCGCGCCAGACATCACCGGTAGGTAGCCTTCTCCTGCCAGGCTCATCGTCTACAACTCGATCTTCTTGCCCCGGGGTACCATACCGGGCCCACTATGTACCCGAGACGGTTCATCCACTCCTCGAATCGGGTCTCGAAATCCAACAGAAAACATGAAAAACTCATGGTGGACGACACATACATCACGAGAAAACCGCATCTTATTTTAAAAAGAGAAGAGGAGAGAGAGAAGTTGTTATATCTTTTTGCGGTTTTCCCCAAAAATCCAGAAATCTCATAGAAATCCAAATCTCAAAATCATGAGTAACTATATGATAAGTGTCGGCATTTGCCCATGATACTGCATGACAACATGAAAATATGAATGCATGAATGTCTAAGTAATGATATCATGTCTTATACTAACATCAGAGAGTGATCACAATATTATATCGGTTTAGTTGTTAACTAATTCTATCAATAAAAGATAATATGATCTAAAGTGTACGTGACATAGCAATTACCGATGATGATGTGTGTGAGCCGGCAAATAAGTGTGCGTGGAATATGCGCATCATCGGTAATGGTGCTGGTGTCCTAACAGGTAAAGTTTATATTGATTATAGCAACATATAAAAGAACATGCACCATGATGATTATAGTATGAATGTAAATGCAGGTGTGCATTATCCACTCCTCTGCGAGATACGAGTACAACTACCACTATGTGAGTCGAACCTAAACCAGTATCCATCTAACATCCTAAGGAACTAAACCTAATAGACTAGTCAGTAAGAAACTAGAGTCTACCTAAGGTCTAAATCAATATCTCTAATAGTTGGCGATCCTGCCTCCATAGCGTCACGTACGTAGTACGGCTTCCTCGAATCAAGAGTGCGGATCGATCATCAAATCTAAGCCTCATACGGTAAAATCCATCCTACGGCATCCCAATATCGGGGTACGGTCAAGTATCTCCTAGGTGTCTCCTCATTCGTATAATGTCATATGTATCATATTATGATTAAGTCATACTTATGTGATATCGGCATCAGGTCACACCAATATAATGTCGTAATCAAGTCATACATATATCATATCGTAATCAGTCACAAGTTACAGTCCGGGTACTATTCTAGCGTCCCATGTACATCAATATCACACCACTCTTTATAATTTATATATTCATGTTCATTATCTCATTCTCTAATGATCCGCCAACACTTTATTACGACTGTATGGTCAAGAATCACGGCATCAAGCCCAGTTATACTGTTTCATCATACCTCGGATATCATATCACATCAATGAATCACCTATACGTGTTATATATATATATATATAAATATACCTATACCTAGTTCTATATATATACACATACACGTACCCCATGTCGAATTTCAGTGTGTGCGTGGGGTGTTTCTATCTGAAACCTACGGACCTCTTCAAAGGTACTCATCCTCTGATATGGTTTTCCTAAATCGGTCTAGTCCAGCCTAGGGTCAATACTAGGGTCCTACTAGGGTCACGTCTGGTTTCCTAAAGTCAATAAGTACTATTCCTATTCTACGTTGCGGGGGTGCTAAACGCCATCCCCCCGACTTTCCCCCGTAGATATGCATCTACTCACCGGTCCATGTCTGCCGAAGACGGTGTCGCCATCCTTCTCTTCATCACCCGCAGTCCACGTGAGGGGTACCTAAACGCAAGCATATAAGAGCATCGTAAACTAGAATCATGTACAAAAGCCGAAATGATGCAAGGAACAAGCATATGTTAAAACCTATGTCCCGTCCACGCAACAGATCCAAATACCACTCGATATCGGTGTACAAACTCTGATAGATCGAGATAAAGATCAACAAACAACTTGTAGTTTAGAAAACTCGCTACTTATAATATAAAGTATGATTTAATTCATCGAAACACTGAAATCCATTAAATCACCCGATTTCGTAAAACCCGAAAATGCCAATTTACCGTTTTTCATCAAAGCTTGACATCTAAATGAAACCAATGGTCATAAAACTCATCAATTAGCATAACTAGACTATACAACTCCTTACTATATTTTTATTACACAATTTTGCATTAGTTTCAAATTTCAAGTTTGCAACCATTAGCAATTTTCAACATCTTTCAACCAAAATACCACAATTCCACCACAAAACATGAATTAGCATGAATTAATTTCTTAAACTACAATTCATGATGATAATGATATAATTAAACCATAATTATATTTTAAATCCCTTTTATTTAGAATTTTCCAAAATCTAGTTAACAAAATAATTGCATTTTATTACTATTTTCCAATTATCAAATGAATCTAGTGATCAAACTAAGTTTTTTCTTTCCATTAACATGCTAATATGCTTACTAAAACTACAATCTAATGATAGAAATCTTAATTGGAATTTTATATTATCCATATACATATTTTATAAAAAACTAGTTAGCTAAAAAGTATAATTAAATCAATTTTAGGTTAACAATTTACAACATATCATCCCTATAAGAATTTCCACTTTTAAATATGTTAAACTAGTGATTATAACCCTCATTAATTAATAAAAATCACAACTTGCTTTTTCAAACCCTAGCTTAAATTTTAAAAGTAGTAAATAGAATTAATATATTAAATCTAATTAAGCTTTAAAAGAAATATCTAATAAAAATAAAATAAAAGAGAAGGATTTATACCTCCACAACCTCATGTCCAAAATTGAAAATGAGCCTCAAAAATACATGCTTTCCATCTCCAAAATCCATGTAAAAATGAGTAAGAATAGAAGGGTAGAAAATATATATGATTTTGTGGAATTTTAATTGAATTTTTGATGTATTTTTGATGATTTTTGAATAAAAATGAGGTGGAAAATGGGGGGGGAGCCATGGAGAGGTTGTGGCCGGCCTAAATGAGGGGAGTGAGAGAAAGAAGAGAGTGGAAAAAGTGTGTAGAAGTTTCAAGAGAAGAAACATCATAAAAAGTCTTTTCATGCTTATTTATTTATTTATTTATTTATTTACTATAGCAACTCAAGAAAGCTCTAGAAATTAGGAAAAATTTGCAAATAAATTTTGCATGATAAACACTAAATTATAATATGCCATGGCTCACTTTTACAAATTAAAACCATTTAAATTTGTAATTTACACTAATTTAGTGTAAAAATAAGGCTTATGTTAATATTTAAAATAATTAATTTAGGAAAAATATTTTATTAAACTAAAAATTTATAATTGGATAAATAAACACCATTTACTAGTAATTTCATAATTAAAATAGATATTTTTAAAATTATAACGAAAAACAATCACGGTTTGGTTTTACGAAAAATACATTTTACTTTACCGAAAATCCTAAAATTCACTTAAACAATTTTATTCATTTAATTATTTATTTAATTATTTTTAAAATGTTACAGAAGTATAGGGTATCCCTTGCATGCGAGCTCTCTCCAAATCAGTCTTGGGAGATATCTCTTTGGAGAGAGTGAGTCCAGAGATCGTGGGTAAATTCTCACGCTTGGATTCTTCCATACTAAACCTCTTTAGTATGGTGTCAATATACCTGGATTGGGGCAATCTCAGTATCCGTTTAGATCTATCTCTATAGATCTTAATTCCCAAGATGTAGGAGGCATCACATAGATCTTTCATTGAGAATCTTTGTGATAAGAAGAGCTTGACCGAGTGCAGCATAGGAACATCATTTCCTATCAAGAGTATGTCATCCACATACAATACGAGGAAGACAACCTTACTCTCTGCCACCTTCTTGTATATACAAGGTTCATCTACGTTTTTGATGAAGTCAAACTCTTTGACTACCACATTAAAACCGATGTTCCAACTCCGCAATACCTGTTTTAACCCATAGATGGATTTAAGCATCTTGCACACATTTCCGCTGCTCCCACTGTCCACGAAGCCCTCTGGCTGAGTCATGTACACACACTCTTCTAAATCACCATTTAGAAAGGCGGTCTTAACATCCATTTGCCATATTTTGTAGTCATGGTATGCAGCAATAGCAAGTAGGATCCGGATGGACTTAAGCATAGCCACTGGAGAAAAGGTTTCATCATAATGTACACATGTTCGATGATGAAAACCTTTTGCAATAAGTCTAGCTTTGAAAGTCTCAACTTTTCCATCTACACCAAGTTTCTTCTTAAAGATCCATTTGCTCCCAATGGGTTTTACCCCTTCAGGAGAAACTTCCAAAATCCATACTTTGTTGGTGTACATGGATTCCATCTCAGATCGCATTGCATCCAGCCATTTCACAGAGTTCCCACTCATGATAGCCTGCTCGAAACTAGTTGGGTCATCATCTTTCATGACGCAATCCTCGCTCCCACCATCAATGAGAAAACCGTAGTATCTCTCAGGTGGATGAGGAACCCTACTAGATCGGCGGAGAAGCTGAGGTTCGTTGGGAACCATCGAATCCTCTGGTTCTACAAAATCTTCTGTCGTAGTTTGTATAGCTGGAACCTCTTCCAGTTCTACCTCCTTGTCACTAATTTCTTTTTCAAGAAATTCCTTTTCTAAAAAGGTGGCATGTCGAGAAACAAACACTTTTTGTTCCTCGGTGTGGTAGAAAATATACCCTCGCGAATGTTTGGGATATCCTATAAACTTACACAGAAAAGACCTTGTCTCGAGCTTATCCGGATTTTGTGTTTTCACATATACCGGACAACTCTATATCTTAATATAATTAAGATATGGTCTCTTTCCTTTCCATATCTCATATGGAGTGGTTGGCACAGATTTGGTGGGAACTATATTCAATAGGTCTGCAGCTGTCTCCAGTGCATATCCCCAAAACTTCTTTTCTGTGGAAAAAAATGAATGTCAATGAAAGGAAATAGGTAACTCGGCGGTGCTCATCATAGAGCGCACCATATCTAATAGGATGTGATTCCTCCGTTCTGATACACCATCGTGATGTGGTGTATACGGAGGAGTAAGCTGAGAGAGAATCCCGTTCTCTTTTAGATAGTCCCGGAACTCATTGCTCAAGTATTCTCCTCCTCGATCAGATCGAAGGATGTTAATACTTTTACCCATTTGGTTCTCTACTTCATGCTTATATTCTTTGAATTTCTCAAAAACATCAGACTTGTGCTTCAACAGGAACGCATGTCCGTATCTTGAGAGATCTTCAGTGAATGTAATGAAGTACGAGGAACCATTCCTGGCATGTGTAGACATGGGACCGCATATATCACTATGTACCAGTCCCAAGAGTTCCGTAATTCTTTCTCCGTGTCCTGTAAACAGAGTTTTGGTCATCTTGCCTTTGAGACATGACTGGCAAGTGTCATAAGATGAAAATTCGAACAGATTCAAATATCCGTCCTTATGTAACTTAGCTAGTCGTGTCGCATTGATATGACCTAGTCTACAATGCCACAAGAAGGATTCGTTCATTTCTGAACTCTTCCTCTTGTGTATGTTTTGTATGTTAAGAACTGTGGATTGATTTAGAACATATATGCTATTATTTAACGAGCCTGATCCAATCAACTTTTGATTCAGGAATATATTCATAACATTATCCTGCACTACAAAATTATATCCTTCTTTGCTTAACGAAGAAACTAATATAAGATTGCATATCAGGGTCGGTATGTAATAGCATTTGTTCAAAATCAATGTATTACCATTTGGTAATACAAGGTGATATTCGTCAACTGCTTTGGCTGCAACATTTGCACTATTCCCTACTCTTACGGAATGATCACCCTCTCCCAGTTCTCTACATTTCCTTAGCCCATGTAACATATTACATATATGGGATCCCGATCCAGTATCTAATACCCAAGACGTACAGTGAACTGAGAAACAGTTCTCGGTAACTAACACACCCGAAGAAGATGCATCAACATGATTATTCTTCGTTTGGGTGGCGTGGGTATCCGGATACCCCTTTATTTCCTGCTCAGTTTTATAAAAATTATAAGAAAGAATGGAATCAACGTTCCCCTGCTTAGTATAACAAGCGGGTTCAGTCAATACATCTATATTATTATCTTGATTAAGGCTGGACATGGTAGCTATCTGGAGAGAGAGAGAAGAAAAAATTTTAGCGTATGCTCTTGGAAGATTAGATTGGTTATTATCTTATCTAATCTGGATGGCTCCCACTGTTTTTATCAAATCTTCCTTCAAACCCTAAAAGGTAAGACTAGCCGGGATTACACCTTACAAGTTCGCCAATCTTTCAGCCAGGCCAGTGTCGGTACTTTGAGGGAGGTTCCCCGTGATTTCGCATATACCTAATTAAAATAAACCTCATTTTCCCAGAGGCATAACCCCGTTGACACCTTTCTAGACACCTACTCGATCGGCTAATTGTGATGTGTAAAACTCTCCCAGGAGTAACTCTTACTCGCAGTGGGTATAGGGATCAAACTATCTCATAGAAGGTATGCAATCTCATTGCAAATTTCAACACTTGAAATTCCCGATAATACTTTTGCCCTTAGCGTCCTGTGACCTTGACGCAGGCCAACAAACCATAGTCCGCTAGTCAAGTTCAACCCGTACATTTCCTGATTGAATTAAACCCACCCGTACGACCCTTGACGCAGGCCAACAAAGTCGCACGGCTATCCTAATCCAATCTCATCTTATGTTACAGATAAGCACTAGTTAGATACCGCACACTACTCCTTGACGCAGGCCAACAAACGTAGCACGAATACTAAGTAGTACTTATCTGAAATGACGGAGGGCTGCGACAAGTTTTTAAGAAAACCTTTTGCGTAATAAACTTGATATCGTTATAGAAACAAGTGATTTTGAAAAGGAGTGTTTTTGAGGCTTTTACTAGTTTCGCCAAAGAGGTCACTCCCGGTGAAGGGATCTCGGCTCTTTCCTTATCGAATAAGGTGCAGGATATTTCACAAATACCTCTATGCAAAGCAAGAACTATAGAAGCAATAAAAAACAAAAACGAATGAGTTGTAGCATCTTCTATTTTTTGCTAAATAGGTCAATCCCGGTGAAGGGATCTCGGCTATTTCCTTATCGAATAAGGTGCTGGATATTCTATAAGGAATACCGCTATGCAAAGCAAAAACTAGAGCTACCCTTTTTGAAAATTTGATTCTACAACATCTTTTTAGGTTATTTTCTTTCATTAATCTCATTAATGAAGTCCCATCATTTATGCTTCCTAAGCATCACAGAAGAAACGAAAATACAACGTACGCTTATGCTATCTGCATTCGCCACAGTGTCCCGTTATGCACCGTTAGGTTACTTAACTAACGGCATGGCGGTGTGGGACTAGCGCGGGTGAAAAACATAAGCAACGTTTATTATATATCATATATATAATAATAAAGCATTCGTCTTACGCATATAAAGTAATCACATCACAGAATATCAGCAGCAGAAGATAACATATGAAATATTGGATATACTAGGAATTCCGTGTTTTAAATTAATCCAGTATAAAACACGGATTCCACGGTCGCGATGAATAGCCAAACCCACATCCCTAGACCCCTACGAGAGCGGCAAGCAACCCTACCAATTCTAGAGTTAGGAGAACCGGTCTCGACTCTTCGAGATGGTCTCCCACTGGACTCTAGAACTCGGTTACTTGTGCTCCCCACATTAGGTCTATCCTAATGCGGAAAAGTAAATAATATATAACAATGGTGACAACATCCTTATCCCGAAAGTGCCCCAATAAAAGAATATTACATACAATGAATTTTACATGAATGAAAATAAAAACTCTCATCTCACATAAAAACCCTGGCTATTCAAAACACAACGATCCAATATAACATATCACATCAACGCATAACATCACATGTCATCAATGTAAGTAAATATGCGTATCCCAATTGTCGTTGACATATAGCACCGAAACCGGTGATACACCATATATTACACTTACGGTCGCAGAAAAGAAAATGTCAAACTACAACATTTGGAATCCATAATCACCTTAGACATCATAAACCCGAAATATCATATACTTCGGATTTCCTGCCTAACTATATGAATTCCACATATTGTAACACATTCCAGAAAAAGTTAGACGATATTAAACATTCCGATCGAATCAACAAACACCCAAAATTTCCTTAAAAGCTCAACATTTGAGCGCAGTTTAAAAATACTCAGAAAATGTCACGGTACCTATGGACCAACCGTAGAAGGGTCAACCCTTGCCTCACCTATGGAGCCGCGGAACTACCGCAAACCCTAGGGTTTGGCGGAGGTTCTTACGGTCACAGAATCGAGTTAGGGTTTCGTTCTTCTAGAGGATCCATCGAATTACTTGCATGATTTTTGAATGTTCTTTAACTTGGAAAAAATCCAACTCTTGAAAAATTTCCAGCGAGGGTTAAAGTGGGTATTTGATATCCGTTCAAACTTTTTAACGCCGTCTAAATAACCCGAAAACATGTTAGAATTACGACTATGAAACACTCCGAATTGCCTTTATAGAAAATTAACATCTCATGCAATTTTAGAAAAAAACAAGCAACACCTGAAACACCAAAACCCAGAGACTGGAACACAGGAAAAATTTGAAGCCAAAATTCCTTACAAAAACCGAACAGATCGGATTTTTTCTACATGTGGCCGGCCAAAATCCAGCCAAATTGTCTCAAATTTGTCATATCACATACAACATTCTGCAGTTGCTAAAAAAATTTTTAGAGCCCATTTAAAATTCGACAGAAACTTGATTTCAATGTTTCAAGTTACGGAGTAGTTTCGGTTTCGTAATCTAACAAACATCGTCTAATTCTCTAGTTTGGCTCTGATACCACTGTAGAGTTACTTAGCACAACAGAAAGGTTTCGGGAGGTATCGTCCATGCCATTTTCAATTTTTTTCATGCTACTTAACCCTAACCCTAGAATCTTAACTAAAGATTTAGACAATAGCATATGTAAACAACTTTACAACTAAGTGAATATGGAATACAACCTTTGTAGACCGGTCCTTCACTTCAAATGCTCCGTGTAGAAGTCCCTTCGCTCTAAGTAGTGATCTTCCGGACTCTAGAATGGCTTCACAAGAAGAATGGAACAAGCTTGCACGAAGTCTTCGAGGCCGAAGATGATCTATGTCAAGGAGACACTAATCCAAGATACCTCTTCACTAATTAGAGATTAGTGAAGCTAACACCCTAAACTAAATGACTAATCTAGTAGAGGATGATGAAGTAGGAATTTTGCTCACTTTATAATTCTTTTTCCCACTATTTTTCCTCACCTCCTAAAACCTAGAGAGCAAAGCTCTTGATGAAGAAGAAGATGAAGAGAGATAATGTTGTGAGAGTGAATAGCAACCATGGGTGAGAAATATCTCATATAACCCTTGTAGAGACATAACCCTAATTAAAGATAATGATTAGGTTTATAAATATCTAAGGCAAAATAAAAATGGTGGACTAAGTCAATGGTTATCTAAAAGCTTTCAAGCTTACAACCATGAAAAATTTCACTCAATTTTGAATTATTTAAATAAATAAAAACCTTAATATTATCTCATATATGGTGTAAGTCTCATACACCCATGCTGCATATATAAACTAGCATGCCACAAAAATATATATCACATATATATTTAGTGTGCAAAAAGTGAGGAAAAAGAATGATTAAGTGAGCTAATATTAGTGAATGTAAATTATTATATCACATATACAATTATATATTAAATTATCAAATCAACACTTGATTTAATAATCCGGCTATATCACATATAACCGACTAATATCATATGTATTTTCTTATCGAATCAACACTTGATTCGATAATCCAGCTATATCACATATAACCGACCGATACTTTAATCGCGAGAATAGAATACGGTATCACATACTCGTATTAATCTCGGTCCCGTACATATCACATATGTGCTCTTACTTCGTTTCGCCTGAGCTAGGAAACCTCTGTGCAGGACTCTAAAGACTCGTCAATACGCCGGCAGTAGGAGATGATCACATCAAGCACCCACAAGCCGTCAGCGGTACTAGCTGGACGTTACAGCTACCCGGGTATTAAGCGATCAGAAGATCAACAAGCAAGCCTGCTCATACTCTTGTAAAGCCAGTCAGTAACACTGCCGTACAGTCCGGTCTCTTCGTCTGATATGTCGCATATCCAGTCTAGGGGTGGTAAACGTCAGACCCCATGTTCCCCTCCGAATGACGCCGCGACGTAGAGACGCCTTGCCTGAGATTCGGGGCAGATGCTATTTGGTTTTATCCGTCTACCTCTCCGAAGATGCCAAGTTGATTTATGGCACCGTGTATCGGAGGTTTAGACGGATGCGGCCGATGTAGCAGACTTCCTCAGATTCCCCCTCGCTAGAGGGGTTTTTGATTGTGAGGACGCTCTTCCCTGCAGGCGCAAGCCCCTGCAGTTAATTACGCTATCGCATCGCGGTAACCACTTTCTCCTTCTCCAGAATTTCACTTCGTGTCGTGTGTGTTTTGTTGGAGATAGTGCCCTCATAGTCAATTATTGGATCGCGGGTACGTGATTGCAATGATTGCGGAGGACCTATCCCGGTAGCACAGTCTTACTCGAGATGATAGTATGTTATCTGGTTTGCCTTTATCAGTCGTGTACATGTTCAGGTGACTGATTGCATGTTACACTTTGATAGAGCCCTTAGGATCTTGCTTTACTACCAACAGTATGATGGCGATCATATACGTGAGAGTTGGGTAGTTTATATGCATATCCTTAATTGTGGTCCCTAGTCGTGGGAGTTTCGAGACAGGGCATCGATACTCCGGAGTAGACTAGTGTATACAGTCGAGACCCCGACGAGGGGCGGTGGCCGGTCTCACAAGCCACTGGTGTTAGTTGGATCACCTAAGATGTATACAGGTGCTCATTGGGTTATGAGTACACCGGACAGGACTCGCCGGGAATCTGCTAGTTAGTATTATATCTATCGTCAGATAGCAGTTCCCTGGTGACATGTGTAAAGGTTAGTTCATCGACCTGAGGTCGTCATTTGTCTCGTGTGAGTTCCCACTGTGCTTTGATTTCTACCCTACCACGGCTCAAAGGAGTCGTGCAAACAGGTAGTTTTTGGGTACAGTCCCGAGCCATATGGAGGCACGTGAGCGGATCGGCAGGGGATTCGTCTCTCCCGGTATTGGGGGTGAGATCGTGCTGTGTCTAGGAGAGCCATTACACAAAGCCCACGGCCGTGGCAGGAGATTTCCTGGTAGGTACTCCAGTAGTATCTCAGGGTGTTATTGGGCTTCACTCCGACACGACTTATACTGCTATTGGGGGTCTGACGTTGCTAGCCCCCTAGGTGGATATGCGATACTCATTGAGGAACGGACCGGACTGTATATACATTGTCACTGTTAGGCTCAGTAGGGTTTTCGGAGGAGTTCGCTCATCGGTCTCCCTTGAGTTCGCTCCTCGGCCACCCTTGAGGTCAGTCCATGGGCAGCCGTTATGCATAGCTAGTGCCGCTGACGGTTTGTGGTTAAACCCACTGCCAGGGTACTGACGAGTCATTAGAGTCCCCCACAGGCAGTTTCCCAAGTTCGGGCGAAACGTTGTAGAGGCCGTATGGTTTTATGGCAGGGTTCGGAAAATGCACGTGCGTTTACGCACGTGTCGATTTTCGGACAGATGATACTGGTCGGCTTTGGTTTAAGCCGGATCCGAGTATTATATTGAGTAGGTATAATATCTTTGTCTCAGTTGCATTTGTATTCGGTCGTAATACAAATGCGGGTATATTTATACAGTTTCGGGGTTGTCCTGAAATTCGTTTCAGGATCACTTTTGGAAGTTGCCAGTTTCCAGTTTTCTATCAGCCGTCTTTTAACATTCGGTTAAAGACGGATTTATCTTTTCTTGAGATGAGTGTGGAAGCTTCTAGAAGGTTCTAGAAGTGGTGAGGTGTTAAGTGACTCATTAGTGCCATTAATGATTCATTTAATGCAAGGGAGAGTTGTTTTGTGTTCATTGGTTTGCATTAATCACCCTTTGTGACTCATGCTTTGTTGAATGGTTATGATAAGCTTTAGGTTTATTATCACCCTCCTTCTTTGCTCCTACTCTCACCCTCCTCCTTCTCTATATAAGAAAGACCCCTCCCCTCTCTCATTTGGTTACTTGATTCATTAGAGAAAAGATTATGATAGTATTTGTGTGCATGGAAATTTCATTGCTTCTTTCATTTCCATCACCCGATAAAATGGCAACTTCATTAACCGATCGTCCACGGACTTGGACGAAGAGGGACAAAGTCATCTACTCATTCTCTACATCATTCTTGGTCGTCTCTTTTAGCAAACTTGACGATCGAGTTGCCTCGAGTCAGAGGCGGGAGCCCGTTTAAAGAATCGGTGATGTGGTGCCACCTCGACGAAGGAATCGGAGATCGACGAGATCGGAGCAGCCGCAACGGAGCGTAGGATGATGGTTAAAGAACGAAGGACTCGGATCGTTCGGTATAACCTTTCTACACTCTTTACAGTTTGTTAGTTTAGCAATAATGGCAGATCCGGGTTAAAGTATACGATAGCGCCAAGTTAAAAGTTTTTGTTCCACATTTGGCGTCTGTAGACTGCCGGGGCGCTAGCGTAGACTTACATGTTTGTTTTGTTTGTGGTTGCCCGTGGATCGTATACGGAGACTAAGTGATGCTGTCGCCCGTAGGACGTGGATTAGTCCAAATCCGTATTTACTTAGATTTGGGTTTGGTGTTTTAGTTTAAGGATATGTTAGCCATATTGAGGCTAAGATCAACTTAAACGTTCGTTAAAGATACGTTAGCCTAATCTCCAGACTAAGATCAACTTAACGGGATCGTTTGGATCCGACAAGAGAGCAATTGGCTCTATTGTTTAGTTTAATGACGTTGCGGTCGATTTCCAGTTTAGGGACATGGTAGTCCATGTTCCAGTTTAGGGACGTAGGGGTCCATGTTCCAGTTTAGGGACATAGGGGTCCATCATTCCCATTTGGGACGAGCATTAGTTTAAAGATATTTCGGTCCAACATTCCCGTTTTGGGACGAATATTAGTTTAAGGACGTTTTGGTCCAACATTCCCATTTTGGGACGAATATTAGTTTAAAGACGTTTCGGTCCGCGAGTTTAGGGACCCCGCAATCCGTATCGATGTGTGGTTGTCGGGACCCGTCATCTCTCTGACGTCGTTGAAGGATTACAATGATAGGTGTCAAGGAGTTCGGAGATGTACCCTTGAACCGGATGTAAATTGATTTAGGAGAGCAGTCTTGCTCAGTCAATTTAATTTGAGGACTTACGGCCATGATTGGGCTAAGTCCAGTTGAAAAATGTTCAACCTTTTTATTTATCTTTGGTCTATTAGGCCTGTGCTAGGGCTTTGCCCCTTTTTAATAATGCACTGCATTTTATTCTGGCCTGCTAGGCCTTTTTGATTTGAGCTCAGTCCCTTTATAAGTGATGCAGAGCATCTGTTTTGGTCTGGGCTCTGCCTTTTTTAAAATAATGCATTGCATTTTATTAGGCCTGTTAGGCCTTTTTAATTGGGCTTGGCCCTTCTGTAAATAATGCAGTGCATTAATTACATGACAGTGGCTTGTCAGGCGCTTTGCGCCAATTATTGAGCGCAAGCGCTTATGGTGGTGACACGTGTCACGCAAGCGCAGTGCGCTGCGCTGTTGCGGTGTTGCGCTGCTGACACATGGCGCGCTCTGGTAATTTGCACCAACTTTAAAAAGCAATTCTCTATTTTAAAAGCGCACAGCGCAAGTGGTCTTGGAGCTGACACGTGGCGCTCTCTGGTGGCTTGCGCCAACCCAAGAGCGCAACAGTGCAGATTTGCAAGTGCAAGGCATTGTTTTAATGACTTAATCCAATTTTGGATTTAAGAGAGGAATCTTTAAGATTCCAGAACCAATGGTTCATAAAAAAGTGCAAGGCACTGTTATTATTTAGTTTTTATTGAAGATCATTGATCTTGTTCTTAGATCAATGATCTATTCAGAAGAAGTTCTTCTTGAATAAAAGTTTTTTACCTTTTTTGTTCTTGAATTCTTCTCACAATCCTTCAAAGTTCTCTCTGCGAAGTTCTTGATGTTCTCAAAATGTTCATCCTTTTGAATTGGGGTCTAGGGGTCTTTATATAGTGCCCATAAATTTGTTAAGTTTGTTAAAGAGATCATTCTCTGAGTGATTTGGGGAATTTTCCCCACCGTTGGATCTTTGATCCAAGGCCTTCTGTTTTACAGAAGACAATCTTCTTGTTTTAACAAAAACAGAAGGATCTTACTAGAATTTTAATTCTGTTTGGCGCAAACGCCCCAGCGCTTGACACGTGTCACGCAGCACAGAGCGCAGCGCACCTGCGCAAGCGCAACTGCACTGACACGTGTCGCACAGCGCAGCGCAACTGCGCTGACACGTGTCGCGCAGCGCACAGCGCAGCGCACAGCGCAGCGCCACTGCGCTTGCGTCACTGCGCTGACACGTGTCGCGTAGCGCAGTGCCTGCACAACTGAAGCGTTGATTCCTTTAATTTTGTTTTAAATAGAGCCTTGCTCTGATTGGACGCGCTGCCTCGAGCGCTGCGCTCTCTGCGCCGGCGTGCCTGATTTTGACACGTGGCGTCCTGCACGCAGCGCAGAGGATCTGAAGCGTTTCTTCATTTATTAAAGTTTAAATTTTCAAAGTAGAGCTTTGCTCTGATTGGGGGGAATCGGAAGCGTTGCTTCATCTCCCGCCTTGGAATTTGAACAGAGCTTTGCTCTGATTGGGGTAATCAAATGCCCCCCACCGTTGCGCTTACGTGGCTCCAAACGCGAGCACAACGGTGGCAGAATTCCAACCGTTGCGGCAACTTTTGGAAGTTGAAAGGGCATTTGATGCCTATAAATAGGACCTTTGGTCCTCAACAGATGATTATCATCTTCAACAATTTTGCTTTCAGAATCTCAGAGCCCTGCTCTTTTGTTTAAGCACTTTTAAAAGTTCAAACTTTAGAGACTTTTAGGTAAAAAATTAATTTGGATTAAATTATATCAATTTTAAGAGCCTTGCTATCAATAGATCCCTGATCTAAAGAAGACCCATTTAGGGTTTCACTTAGCAGAGCTTTGCTCTAAAGGGGTCTAAAGAGGATTAAGGAGAACCCTATTAGGGTTCCATTAATAGAGCTCTGCTCTCTAAAATATTTTCCTTGGATTTTCTTAATTCATTAATAGAGCTTTGCTCCTTCCAAATCATATAGAAGAACTCTTAAGAATTCTTCATGGATCTTGGAAGTTAAAGATGGCATTTTGTATTATTATTATTATTATATCATCTTTTCAGAGCAAAGCTCTCTATGTTCTTAGGGGATTTTCCTCGAATTCTCCTCATAACTGATTTTGACAGGTGTCACTCTTGTCTGCAGAGCATTGCTCTCGAGGAGTTTTAACTCCCTGTGTCCCTTCTTTTTTTTATCGCTAATCTTCCATTGATGTTTCCTTCAGGCATTATGGTTGTTCATCTATACAGTCTGCACGAATTCATCACCTACGAGGATATCCGCGTACAGGGCCGTCAACAAAACCAAGAGTTTACAGATGTCCAGTGTGCGGAAGTCATGGGTCGTCTGAACGCACGCGTTGGTCGGCTGCTCCCTCGCCGTTCTGCCCTCTTGAAAGTCGTGCTGGGAGCAATCTGGAGAGCACTCCCGGGGTTCCACGAGGCCCTACCGCTCAATGCGCTGGATGATGTCGAAGACAAGGTGCATTCAGTGTACCTGTCAGGGCTGATCTCGAAGAAACGGCGGGATAGCCTCGTCGACATCCTGCATCAAATTTTCCAACAGACGACGATAATCGCTGCTTATCGAAGGCTGGGGGACCTCGCCGAAGATCTTGACACACAGGAGCGCGAGAAGCTGCGCACGAGAATAATCAGAAAGGCCAGAAGGACTCTGGATGGCCTTACTTTTGAATTCCTCAATCCGTGCCCTGGATCTAAGGTTATTCCATTGTAATAATTTGAATAATGTTTCTCGTTTATTGCTTTCATGATTGTAAGAATTTTTGGCAATATGAATGGAAAATTTTTATTCTAGTTTGTCTTATTTCTCGTTCTGAGTCTTTTGCCTATGCATGAATGAGTGTGTCTCGAACGCTTGATCAAATGTAAATCGGATGTTCTTTCTGTCACTTTATTCTTTCTTTTATTGTCAGTATGATGTCTTAATAAACAGGGTCGACAGATAATAGAGTAAGCATCTTAGTTTTTCCAAGAAATAGCGATGGCTTAGGCCGCAGGTTCAGATCTGCTGCCTAAAACTTTTCAACTCTATGAGCCGTGAGGGTATCATAGAGACTTTTCTCCCTACGGATCGAGAGGATCTCGTAGGTGGATTTTCTCCTTAGGAATCGTGAGGATTCCTAAGTGCGTTTTCTTTTATAAGTCGTAAGGATCCTATAAGAGAATTTTCCCTCTTACGAGTCGAGAGGACTCGTAAGCGGTTGTTTTCCTCCTTGTCGAGATTCGACTTTGGAGAGTGAGACCCGTGAATAGTATGCAAGAGACCGTTTTAAACCAACTTGCAGGGTCCCAGTGCTCAGGAAACAAGTTTTTTAGTCCCTGTTGCCTAAGGCTTTATCTTGGAAGTTGAGACGAATCGGGAAGTTCTCGCGGAGACACTGGTTTCTCTGCGGGCCGACACGAATCAGGAGGCTCTCATCAAGGATTCTAGTTTCCCTGAGTTGAGGAGTTTTCCAAGGACACTGGTTTCCCTAGGGTTGAAACGAGTCGAGGTGTTCCTGCAAAGACACTAGTTTCTCTGTGGGTCGACACGAATCGAGGTGTTCTCGTCAAGGACGCTGGTTTCCCTGAGTTGAAGTATTTTGCCGAGGACGCTAGTTTCCTCGAAGTTGAAACGAATCGGAGTATTCCTGCGGAGACACTGGTTTCCCTGCGGGCCGACGTGAATCGAGGTGTTCTCGTCAAGGACACCGGTTTCCCTAAGTCGAAGTATCTTGCCGAGGACGCTAGTTTCCACGAAGTTGAAACGAATCGGAGTATTCCTGCAAAGACGCTAGTTTCTCTGCGGGCCGACGTGAATCAGGAGGCTCTCATCAAGGACGCTAGTTTCCCTGAATTGAGGTATTTGCCAGGGACACTGGTTTCCCTAGGGTTGAAACGAATCGATGTATTCATGCAAAGACGCTAGTTTCTCTACGGGTCGACGCGAATCAGGATGTTCTCGTCAAGGACACTGGTTTCCCTGAGTCGAAGGATTTTGCCGAAGACACTGGTTTCTTCGGGGTTGAAATGAATCGGGGTATTCTTGCGGAGATACTAGTTTCTCTGCGGGCCGACGCGAATCAGGAGGTTCTCATCAAGGACGCTAGTTTCCCTGAATTGAGTTATTTACCAAGGACACTGGTTTCCCTGGGGTTGAAACGAATCGATGTATTCCTGCAAAGACGCTAGTTTCTCTGTGGGTCGATGCGAATCAGGATTTTCTCATCAAGGACACTGGTTTCCCTGAGTCGAAGGATTTTTCCGAAGACGCTGGTTTCTTCGGGGTTGAAACGAATCGGAGTATTCCTGCGGAGACGCTAGATTCTCTGCGGGCCGACGCGAATCAGGAGGCTCTCATCAAGGACGCTAGTTTCCCTGAATTGAGGTGTTTACCAAGGACACTGGTTTCCCTGGGGTTGAAACGAATCGATGTATCCCTGCAAAGACGCTAGTTTCTCTGCGGGTCGACGCGAATCAGGATTTTCTCGTCAAGGACACTGGTTTCCCTGAGTCGAAGGATTTTGCCGAAGACAATGGTTTCTTCGGGGTTAAAACGAATCGGAGTATTCCTGCGGAGACACTGGTTTCTCTGCGAGCCGACGCGAATCAGGAGGCTCTCATCAAGGACGCTAGTTTCCCTGAATTGAGGTATTTGCCAGGGACACTGGTTTCCCTGGGGTTGAAATGAATCAATGTATTCCTGCAAAGACGCTAGTTTCTCTGCGGGTCGACGCGAATCAGGATTTTCTCGTCAAAGACACTGGTTTCCCTGAGTCGAAGGATTTTGCCGAAGATGCTGGTTTCTTCGGGGTTGAAACGAATCGGAGTATTCCTGCGGAGACGCTAGTTTCTCTGCGGGCCGACGCGAATCAGGAGGCTCTCATCAAGGACGCTAGTTTCCCTGAATTGAGGTATTTGCCAGGGACACTGGTTTCCCTGGGGTTAAAACAAATCAATGTATTCCTGCAAAGACGCTAGTTTCTCTGCGGGTCAACGCGAATCAGGATTTTATCGTCAAGGACACTGGTTTCCCTGAGTCGAAGGATTTTGCCGAAGACACTGGTTTCTTCAGGGTTGAAACGAATCGGAGTATTCCTGCGGAGACGCTAGTTTCTCTGCGGGCCGACGCGAATCAGGAGGCTCTCATCAAGGACGCAAGTTTCCCTGAATTGACGTATTGGCCAGGGACACTGGTTTCCCTGGGGATTGCACTGATTTCTGGTGGTCTTTCAGGTTCCATATGAGTTACCGTCAAAACCGTGAGGCTAGGAATCTGATCTTCGCTTCGTTCACTGGCACTGCGTCTGTTGCATCAAGATGAATGTCGCGGTTGTCTCTAGGCTGTTGGTGAACCGTCGAGATTTGGCTTTGCTTTCTGGCGGAGCCTGTTGGGAAGATATGGTTCCGTCTTTGTTTATACCCTTGGATTGTATACAGGGATCGATGTGATCTCAACTGTAAGGCAAAAGTTTCATTCATTTTTATTGTTTTATTTCCGCGATGCTCTATCATTTCAGCTTTTATATCGCGACGGTCGCGATTGCCCAATCATTTCGGCTATTTTTCGCGGTGCCCAATCATTTCGGCTATTTATTTTATTTTTACTCGCTGCTTTTTATTGCGAGTTGCCCAATCATTTCGTCTATTTTATATGCATACGTTTTTATTTGCTGCTTTTTATTGCAAGCTGCCCCATCATTTCGGCTATTTTGTATGCATGTGCGGCTTGCTGGCTTTCCGCTGTAAGCCTGGAATTAGACACTGATTTCGGCATCAGCACCGCTACAACTGGGATGTTGTCAGGAGAGAATCATCATTTGCCTCTGTCGATGTCGAACAAAGGTGGCTTAGCAAACAGGGTTAAGGTCCTGTCGACTAAGGCTTTTGATTTCATGAGTCGTAAGGGTCCCACAAAGGTATTTCTCCCTACAAGTCGTGAGGATCTTGTAGGTGTATTTTCTCCTTAGGAATCGTAAGGATTCCTAAGTGTATGTTTCTCTGTAAGTCGTAAGGATCCTACAAGAGGGTTTTCTCCTTGTAAATCGAGAGGACTTATAAGGGTCGTTCATCATATGAACATATCCCTAGTCACGGGTGGGACTTCATTAGGGAAATGTTTATTCACGCCCGTGGATTGTATACAACAGTATTGAACCACTTGTAGGGCAAAATCGAAGGTTGTGGAGGTTGCTTAAGCACAGGTTTAGGTCTCTGTAACTTAAGACTTTCAAATCTTATGAGCCGTGAGGGTCCCATAAGAGAGTTCTCCTTACGAGTTGTGAGGATCTCGCAAGTGTATTTTCTCCTTAGGAATCGTGGGGATCCCTAAGTGTGTTGCTCCCTTGTGAGTCGTAAGGATCTCACGATGGTGGTTTCTCCTTACAAGGTCGAGAGGACCCTGTAAGTGTCCTTTAACGAGGTTGCGCCCTTTCAGGTTTTCATAAACACTCGCCGGTAGTCCTGCTGTTTTTACTCACGGAGCCCTTTCGGGTTTTCATCCGTGCCCATTTTGCTTATGGACATACCATTTATTATATATATATATATATATTTATACATTTTTATATATATATTTTTTTATTCATCTCGTCAGCCTAAGGATGCTGCGGTAGTAGTTTAAAGACGTTACGGTCCTTCGTTAGTTTAAGGACGTTTCGGTCCGTCGTTAGTTTAAGGACGTTTCGGTCCGCCATTAGTTTAAGGACGTTTCGGTCCGTTTAGGAGAAGGCTGGCTAGTGCTTATAAAGTTTGAGCTTAGGAAGATAGCGAGCGGACATAGTCATCGTCATCTATCATTGACCTAGGCGATAACTCGCTAAGCGTAGTATTTCTTTAGGAAGTGACCATTTATTGGCCTGAAAGTCCTTTCACCGTGCATATCCATGAGTAGATAGGCTCCACCCTGGTAGACCTTGTCTATGATGTACGGGCCTTCATAGTTTGGCTCGAATTTTCCCCGCTTGGCGCGAATGGGGATCATAGGCCTTTTGACCACTAGCACGAGTTCGCCTTGGCGGAATGTCCTCGGCCGGGTCAATCTTTCATATGAGCGCGTCATCTTTGCTTTATAGGCTTGCAGATTTTGTTGCGCTATGAGCCGGGTTTCATCAAGGGCATCAAGCTCCTCAAGCCGAAGGTGAGCATTTTCTTCGTCCGTCGGCTCGTTGTGGACTGCCACTCATAGAGAGGGTAACTCTATCTCGATGGGGAGTACTGCTTCTGTACCGAATACCAACGCATATGGCGTTGCGTTCGTGACCGTCTTGAACGTAGTTCGATACGCCCAAAGAGCCTCTTGCAGCCTCTCATGCCAGTCCTTCTTATTTTGGGACACCGTTTTCTTCATGATCTTCGTCAAGGTCTTGTTGAAGGCCTCGGCTAGACCATTAGCTCGCGGATTATAAACTGAGGAATATCTCCAGTCTATATTATGCTGTTGCGCGAAGCGACTGATTTTATGTCTTCTGTAGGCTGGCCCGTTATCGGAGATAATCCGTCGCGGAGTTCCAAACCGATAAATGACGTGCGTCTTGAAGAAATGGAGGATATTCTCCGTCTTCACTTCCCTCAACGGTACTGCTTCTGCCCATTTGGAGAAGTAATCAGTCGTTGCCAGGATGAATCGATGTCCCCTGGACGATGCTGGTTCGATAAGGCCGACTATATCAGTTCCCCACATTTCGAACGGCCAACTAGCCACCGTTGGATGTACTGGATTTGGATGCTGATGGATGAAGTCCCCATGAATTTGGCATAAGTGGCATTGCTTCGCATATTCGAGGCAGTCCTGGATCATCGTGGGCCAGTAGTAACCCATCCGTTTAATCTTCAACTTCATCTTCGGGCCTGCTTGGTGAGAACCGCAGAGTCCGTCATGAACTTCCTGAATGACTCTTTTCGCTTCGTCAGGTCCCAGGAATCTCAACCACAAAGAATCGAACGACCTCTTGTACAGAGTATCATTGACAAAGGCGAAAGACAGAGCTCGTTTCATAAGCTGATGTCTTGAGGACGCATCTTCGGGCGTTCGACGGTATTTGAAGTAGTCTATAAAGACTTCTCTCCAATCCTCAGCCTTTTCCCGGGCTTTTATTTGCAGGGTCGTTTTCTCAGTCGCTCCCTTCTCTTCGGGTGATTCCGGAGATATTTCCGCTGGGGCGAGCATCCGACGGCTTTGTACCACAATTCTGACGTCATCGAGGTTCTCGTCAGCCAATTCTTTAGCGAGCTTGGCCAACGCGTCCGCTTTGCTGTTTTCCGCGCGCGGTATGTTTTCCAAAGTGTAGGAAAGGATTTGGGTCAACAATTGTTGCACCTTTTCGCCGTACTTCACCAATTCTGGTTTGCACGTTTGGTAGTCGCCATTTACTTGGCTAACGACCAGTTGAGAATCTCCATATATAAGGAGGTTTTCAATTCCCATGTCGATGGCGATCTCGAGGCCTGCTATCAAAGCTTCGTATTCGGCTTCATTGTTTGTCCTCGGCTCTGTTAGGGAGAAAGCAAAGCGCATTATCCCTCCTTGTGGAGTCACGAAGATAAGGCCTA
Source organism: Agapanthus africanus (assembly GCA_030015575.1). NCBI lineage: Eukaryota > Viridiplantae > Streptophyta > Magnoliopsida > Asparagales > Amaryllidaceae > Agapanthus > Agapanthus africanus. Next base: position 372,734,489 of record CM057339.1, on the reverse strand, counting down.
CCCCCGATTTGATTATAGGGGTACTTTGTTTGCGCTTCTTCATGGAAGATGCTCCATCGAAATAAAGCTCCCATTGGGTATCACCACCGTCGATCGCATCAAACGCATGTTCGTCTGGAAGATCGCAATTCAGAGGAGAATCGGCGGGTATCGGATGCTCAGCGAGGAAGTCGGCGATGGCCTGGCCTTTCACTGCCTAGAGAGGTTGATACGTTATCGAGAACTCCATCAAGAGCAGGGCCCATTTAGCGAGTCGTCCCGTCAATATGGCCTTCGACATTAAATATTTAAGGGGGTCCACCATCGAAACGAGACGGACTTCATACGCCAACGCATAGTGCCTGAGATTTGTTATCGCAAAGATCAACGCCAGGCAGTGTTTTTCAATAGGGGAATAGTTGCTTTCTGCCCCCAGTAGAACTCGACTCAAATAATAGAGTGCTCTTTCTTTCCCTTGATCGTTATCTTGCGCCCATAATGCGCCTAAGGAACCTTCGAGGGCGGTTGTATAAAGAATGAGGGGCTTTCCCTTGACCGGAGCAGCCAATACTGGCAGGTTCTGCAGGTATTGCTTGATCTCGTCTAGCGCGCTTTGGCATTTTTGGTCCCAGACGAACGGGTTCCCTTCTTCATCAGGTGGCTGTAAGGATGGCACTTGCCTGAAAGGTTGGCTATAAATCGCCGTATATACGCGAGCTTCCCTTGGAGAGACCGTATTTGTTTGAAAGTCCTTGGCGGAGGCATTTCCATGATCGCCTTGATCTTTGACGGATCTATCTCGATACCCCGTTGTCGGATGATGAATCCTCGGAATTTGCCTGAGGAGACTCCGAATGCGCACTTGAGAGGGTTCATCTTCAAGTTGTATTGTCGAAGGCGTTGAAATACGGTCTTCAGATGCTCGAGATGTCCCTCGTATGATCTGCTTTTCACCACAAGGTCGTCGATATAGCACTCGACGATTTAATGTATGAGGTCATCGAAGATCTTCGTCATGGCCCTCTGATAGGTGGCACCGACGTTCTATAGACCGAAGGGCATCATCTTGTAGCAGAATATACCTTGCAGGGTTCTGAAGGCGGTGTGCTTCTGGTCTTCGGGATGCATCTTTATCTGATTATATCCTGATGATCCGTCCATGAAAGAGAAGACTTCGTGAGTGGACGTGTTATCTATCATCAGTTCGGTGACTGGCACTGGGAATTCGTCCTTTGGGCAAGCTTTATTGAGATCCCGGAAATCCACGCATATGCGCACTGTCCCATTTTTCTTCATCACGGGGACGATGTTGGCGATCCATTCAGGATATTGAACCTCCTGGATAAAGCCAGAGTCGATTAGCTTCTTGACCTCGGCATTGATACTCATCTCAAGCTCGAGCCGCATTCTTCTTGGCGCCTGTTTGACCGGCTTGACGTCCGGAGATATTTCCAATTTGTGCACAGCATTTTCTGGATCTAGTCCCGGCATTTCGGAATAGTTCCATGCGAAGCAATCTCTATGCTGCATAAGCAGGTCTTTCAATGAGAAGCCACCATCTCTTCAGACAGCAGCTCACTAATGAATGTCGGTCGCGGGTCATTCGTCGTCCCCAACTCAATTTTCTTGAGGTTATCCGCAGTGGTATGTATTCCATCCTCCAGCTCTTTCGGTGCTGGTGGAAATCCTGAGATCACCTCATCGTCGCTGTTTTTGAAGCACCAGGGAAGGTCATCCATATTCTCGGGCTCTTCTTTTGATATTGTTATCATGTGACAAGTACGAATTCGTTTCCAAGACCAATGTGGAGCTGGTTCTGCTCTCGTGGCTTTGAGTTCGTGCTTCTGTGGCGGCGTTACCCTCCAGTTGTCAGACAGAGCGAACTTGCCAAGCTGATACTGATCTTCGACCCAATTCTTGAAGGTGAAGCAGTCTTCGAGAGGATGCCCTATTACTCGGTGATAAGAGCAATAGTTTGGATGAGAAACTTCGCCTGCTTGTTCGGGGTGCTTAGACTCCGGCAGTGTAAGCATCTGATGTTTTAGAGCGGGGTCAAGTATTTTCTTTGTCTTGTCCCGAAGAAAAGAGTACGCTCGACCCATTTCCTTATGAGGGATAGATCTGGACCGCTCGATTCCCGCTTGCGTGACCTCTTAGTCCCGCTTTGTTGCTGTTGAGCACCTTTTTCGCCTCTCGACTTATTTCTGCCTCTGCGTCGAACCTTTTTTATGACAGGTTGACAGGGAGCGGCATTTTCATTTTTCATAGTCTGTTGGAGGAGGCGTTGCGTTTTGTCTTTCTCGTAGATGACCATCTCACGGTTGTGATCGTTTCTGAATTTTTGGCCAGCTTCCCTTATAAGCTTGTCCATTTGTTCTTCGAACGACGGACTGGGCACTTTTACATCAGGAACTTTTACTGGTTCAGGATTAGCGTCCTCCCATTGAGCATCCGCTTCTTCATCAAAGTCATGCACGACGTAGCAACCGTGGAGTAGCTCTCGTTTCTTGGACCGAATATATCCAAGCCCGATTGTTTCCATTCTCCCATTAGGCAACTTGTGCTGAGTCCCGGGAACGTTCCAGATCTTGTCATAGAATTTGGCTTTTCGAGTGGTCTGTTTAAAGGATATCCCTTGGCGCTTTAGCAGCCTCTTCAAGCCTTCTGTATAATATCTGGGGAGACGGATGGGCTGAAGCCTGTCAAGCGTAGGATCCGCGCCATGCCAGATTTCTTTCTCCACTTTGGTTTCTTCAGAGCGGTAGAATAGAATTGCCTTTTCTCCTGCTCGCCTGGGAGGGACATAGAACGTCCGCAGCTCCCCTACGCTGTAGATATTGAGCGCATCCAGTTCTTTATGATGTTTAAGTGGAACCATGGCGACTTGTAGACTTTGCTCTTCGTCAGCGAATGTTTGTATTGAAGGTCGAGCAGAGAATACAGCATGGACCTCATCTTCCGAGTCGCTAGCAAAGATCAACGTAGGAGCAGATGGTCCCGGCTTGTTGTATTGGGGCAGACCCGAATAAACTATCTCCTCTTCCTCCTCGGTATCACTGCCGAAGACAGGGATGGTAGCGTTAGCCTTGTTCTCGGGCTTGTGACACCTCTCCATGTCTTCAAAATCCGGTAAGAAGTATTTGGCATCTTCATATTTGCGGACCTCGTTCACGGAGAACGGGTTCAGGTCTCCCATCACGGTATACTCGAGACCACCTTTAAAATACTTCATACACTGATGTTGTGTAGAAGGAATGATATTATACTCGTGTAACCATGGTCGGCCGAGCAGAGCATTGTAGCATGTCTTGGCATCTATGACGTGGAACTTAATGTCCGTGATGAGTAGCCCAAAGCGTAGCGTCAGTATCACAGACCCAAGAGTTCTTGATGATTGGGAGTCGAACCCGGAGATGGTGATCTTGTCCCGAGCAAGGTGCTGGACACTCATGCAGATTTCTTTTAACACCCCCACGTTAAGGAGATTAACGGAGGATCCATTGTCGACCAGGATTTTGCCTATCTTTATATCGTGGCAGTATCCTGAGACATAGAGGGGGCGATTGTGTCCGCACGTCCCAAGGAGAAGGTCTTCATCGCCAAAAGTGACATCGGCCGTGTGCACTTCCTCCAATTCATCCTTCATCTTTTCTTCGGCCAGGAAAGCTTGGAATTGTTCTGGCTCCTGTAGTGCCTTGATTAATGAATCTCTTGCCTCTTTTGATAGTAGAAGGGCGTCAAGAATGCTGAGCTGCGAGGGTAGCTTCCTCAAGTGTGCCAGAACGTTGTAGTCCACCTTATTTCTCTTTGGCGGGTCCTTGGCAGTTAGCTCTTCCATGACTTGTTCATCTAGGGTGATATCCTCAGAGACCTTTTCTTTTCCCTTATCTTTTTTGTTTGAGGGTCCGAGATTCTTTTCGGGCAGCGTCCGATTACTCAGCCGGATATTTTCGCAGGCCCTCGGCTCTTCTCCTTTTCCCGAGGTGGACTCTTTAAAGAGGGGGCTAAGGGCTAGCTCCTCGTCAGAATCGCTCCCGAATGTGAGCACTTGTGATCCCCCGGTGTTAACCATACAACAATTGCCGGTAGTTCTGTTAAGCCCCTCAGTCGTACTTTTTCGCTCCCGACGAATTTTGCGTTTTTCCCACTTAAAATGCTATCGGTGAGCAACATATCCTTGCCACCATTTATTGAAAGCTTTGTACTCTTCGGTGGGGTGCGAAATCTTCCGATGATATAAGCAGTAGGAGGGGTGCATTTCCGCTTCACCGGTAATGTTTCCTTCATAGGATGGTAGCTTCATACCCATTGATATGGCTTTAGCAAACCTTTTCATCATCTTGAATTTGCTTCTATCCGCGGTGGATGTATTTTTCTCCAGCGGGAGTGTCTCAACTCTTTCGTCAAGTCGCTGGCGCTTGGCCCTTTCAAATAAGGTCGTCTCGCGTTCCCGATCAGCTTTACTTTTCAACAGAGCTTCATTGAGGAATGCGTCAATTGTTTCATCTGATGGCCCCAGAAATTCCGGTTCAGGATCTGCCCCCAGCTTTTCAATGCAAGGAGTCTCCTCATCGTCTGTAAACGAATGGGAGATCATATGGCAGCTCACCACGTATTCCTCAGATTCATCTGACGAACTCTCCCTCTCATCTTCCTCTTGAAAGATGTGGTTGAGAAACTCTTGGAATGTGATGGGAGTCCGTGCTTTCTGGTTATATTCCTTCAGCGCGTCAATCTGTCTTTGTAAGTCCGTGCGCTTGTCGCCAGGCTTCACAGGCTTCTTGGATTTTTTCTTCTTCTTCGAAGATTTTGACGGCTGGTTGTGAGTGCTTGGGCCACCACCATCGATCTTTGGAGTTGACGCGGCTTCAACATCCCTTCGATGATCTGAGGTTCCAACAGGTTCTTCCACTTGATCGCTGGGCATGTTTGAAGGTCGTTCAGCATCCTCTTTGTTTTAGCTGAAAGTACAACCACCCATGGGGCTTCTTCAACGAGAGAGCATGTTGCCCCCGGCGTATTCATCCTTTTAGAGGTGTGAGGTTGCAGCGGATTCACCTTCCATCTGTCGGACAACGTGAACTTGCCCTGTTGGTATTGGTCTTCAATCCAATTTTTGAAGACGTGGCAATCTTCGATCGGATGACCCAGTACTCGGTGATAGGGATAGTAGTTGGGCTCATTGACATCACTTGGCTGCGACGGACGTTTTGGATCCGGCAGATTTATGAGTCGGTTGCGCAACGCCAGCTCGAATAATCTTCTCGTTTTATCTCGGGGAAACGAGTAAGGACGTCCTAGCCTCTCCTCAAGGGGTACGTGCGGACGCATATTATTTTGACGGACAGCCGGTTTCAAGTTGCTCGGCTGTTGTTGAGCATTAGCGACAACAATTGCTTTTCCCTTCCCCTTCTCATTTTGAGAGTCCGGCTTTGAAGGGGGAGGTCTATGGCCCATCTGATCCATTTGCGCTAGCTTGTCGATCAGGGCCTGGAAGGTAGTCGGCTTGAAGAACATCATGAATTGCGAGATGGTCGCTTGCGGATCAAGGGTTCCCACAAACATACCCACTGCAGGAGCCTCTTCGATGCGTTGCTCGCATTTTGACCATAAGTTCCTCCACCGTATAGCATATTGGACCCATGTCTCGCCTGGCTTCACTCTGGCATTAATCAATGCCGTCATCGGGGTGTGTTCGCTGGCGCTTGCAAAACGCTGGGTAAACAGCAGTCCCGTCTCCGCAAATGTCTTAATAGAGTCGTTTGGGAGCTCAGAGTACCACTCGAACGCGGTATCTGACAAGCTGCCGATGAACTGGCGAAGCAACAATTTATCATCACTGCCGGTGTTGCCGCAAAGCGCCCAGAATTGGGCAACATGCTGGTGAGGATTGCCCGTCTCCTTATAGACATGGAATTTGGGTATTGTATAGCCCGGCGGGTACTTTATCTGATCGTACCAGCTCGGATATGGTCGTCATGTTTTTACGGCCTGACCGGCTGCCTCAGTCGCATGATGAACCCGTATCTGTTGGGCTATATATTCGTCCAAGTCAGCTTTGGAGATTGTCTCCTCCTTGGCTGTTGACAGAGCTGGTGGAGGATTTGACGTTTCTCCCCTATCGTCTTCAAGGAAGATCGGGGGATCTTCAGCTGGAGGATCTTGTTGGATCATCATTCCCACCATGTCCTAGAACAGGAGGGCCATTCGCTTTATGTTGGCTGCTTGTTCAGCAGCCTCTTTATCCTTCTTCTCCAGTATCCGACGAAGGAATTCAGCGTCAGTTTCTTGCTCCTGGCGTTCATCCGAGGACGCATCAGGGCTTTCTTTTGGCCCAGTGAGTGCGGCCATCGCGTTCATCATCTCCTGGAGCTTTTGCTGTTGCTCCTGAGCTTTGGTCACTGACTGTATAAGCGGTCTATGACCTATAGATGCACGGCTGTCCTCCTTCCCCGACGCCATGTATACAGTATGGACTACGATGCCCCCAGACTTAGGGCGTTTGGGCTCTCCGCCTTTGACATTTTCCGCGGGCGTGGGAATTTTCTCCGACCTCCTTCTCTTATGGGCCGTTGAAGTTGAGGGGGACGTTGCAGCAGGCACCCTGGTGGTGGTCGTCCTTTGCTGTTTGTCCGGACGGTTCTTTTCTTCTTGCGCTTTCGCCCTTTTCTGCCGGCGAGAGTGATCTTAGTCGATTACCGAGTCTTGAACTCTCCGCCAGACCTTATAAATCTTGGAGGACAGCCATTGAGGGGGCTGCTCCAGCTGAGTTTCTGTAACTCTCTCCGCAGGTGGAGGAGATCTTTTCAGTGTGGCAGTCGGAGAGTTCTTACGTACCCTCCTAAGCGGTTCAAAGCTGTTCCTAGTTGGAACAGCAGCATTAACTTCCACCACTGGAGCAGGTGGAGTTAGCCCTGAGGGGGAGTTGCCCCTGGCCTTCCTTACTCGGCGCCAGTGGCGACGTCGAGCATGACGAGCCGTCGGGGCTGGCTCGGTGACAGAGACAACTCCTTCTTGCCCCTGTCTGAATGAGGTGTTCTTGGTGTCAGCCTCTTAAAGACTGACGTTGTCCTTTGAATAGCGGTATTCAATCTGTTAAAGACAGATCCTCGAGTAGGAGCAGGAGCCGGAATAGTCAACCTTGAAAAGACTAACTCTTTAACAGGAGAAGCCGCCTTGACGACTTCAGGAGTAGGCGTGGTTCTCTTCCTTGGGACGGCCACTTCAGGGTTCATGGGCTTCTTGGCGGGCCCATCAGGGTTCTGTCTCAGCTTGGCAAAGACAGATGCTGTTGGTTTGATGTTGGACGACCCGTTGAAAGGGGTCGTTGGAGTAGCAAGTCGATCGAAGACCGACTTCTTTGAAGCTTCCGGTACGGGTACTGGCATGGTGAAGCTTGCAGGAGGGATCATGGTCCCGAAAAACAGGCCGGTGGTGGCCTGAGTCACTTGCTCCACAGGCATAGTAAGGACAGAGGCCGTTTGAGGCCCATATGCTACACCTCCAGGTGAGGTGGAGCGTCGGTTGCATTGGCACTTCGAGCAGTTCGAGCAGTTGGAGGCCATTGATGCTTGATTTCTGCGCCAGGAAAATGACCAAATCTTAGTAACTTGCAACCCAAAGGCAACCATTAACAAACCGCGATTCGTTCGCGAAGACGACACACGAAATGTGGAGTGGAAAGAGGAAAAGGTCCCACCGAGCATGCCAGAATCTGTTCCCCTCCGAATGACGCCACGACGTAGAGACGCCTTGCCTGAGATTCGGGGCAGATGCTATTTGGTTTTATCTGTCTACCTCTCCGAAGATGCCAAGTTGATTTATGGCACCGTGTATCAGAGGTTTAGACGGATGCGGCCGATGTAGCAGACTTCGTCAGATTCCCCCTCGCTAGAGGGGTTTTTGATTGTGGGAACGCTCTTCCCTACAGGCGCAAGCCCCTGCGGTTAATTACGCTACCACATCGCGGTAACCACTTTCTCCTTCTCCAGAATTTCACTTCGTGTCGTGTGTGTTTGTTTTTTTTGTGGTTGCTCGTGGATCGTATATGGAGACTAAGTGATGCCATCGCCCGCAGGATGTGGATTAGTCCAAATCCATATTTACTTAGATTTGGGTTTGGTGTTTTAGTTTAAGGATACGTTAGCCATATTGAGGCTAAGATCAACTTAAACGTTCGTTAAAGATACGTTAGCCTAATCTCCAACATTCCCATTTTGGGATGAATATTAGTTTAAGGACATTTCGGTCCGCGAGTTTAGGGACCCCGCAGTCCGTATCGATGTGTGGTTGTCGGGACCCGTCACCTCTCTGACGTCGTTGAAGGATTACAACGATAGGTGTCAGAGGAGTTCGGAGATGTACCCTTGAACCGGATGTAAATTGATTTAGGAGAGCAGTCTTGCTCAGTCAATTTAATTTGAGGACTTACGGTCATGATTGGGCTAAGTCCAGTTGAAAAATGTTCAACCTTTTTATTTATCTTTGGCCTATTAGGCCTGTGCTAGGGCTTTTCCCCTTTTTAATAATGCACTGCATTTTATTCTGGCCTGCAAGGCCTTTTTGATTTGGGCTCAGTCCCTTTATAAGTGATGCAGAGCATCTGTTTTGGTCTGGGCTCTGCCCTTTTTAAAATAATGCATTGCATTTTATTAGTCCTGTTAGGCCTTTTTAATTGGGCTTGGCCCCTCTGTAAATAATGCAGTGCATTAATTACATGACAGTGGCTTGTCAGGCGCTTTGCGCCAATTATTGAGCGCAAGCACTTGTGGTGGTGACACGTGTCACGCAAGCGCAATGCGCTGCGCTGTTGCGCTGCTGACACGTGGCGCGCTCTGGTAATTTGCACCAACTTTAAAGAGCAATGCTCTATTTTAAAAGCGCACAGCGCAAGTGGTCTTGGAGCTGACACGTGGCGCTCTCTGGTGGCTTGCGTCAACCCAAGAGCGCAACAGTGCAGATTTGCAAGTGCAAGGCACTGTTTAAATGACTTAATCCAATTTTGGATTTAAGAGAGGAATCTTTAAGATTCCAGAACCAATGGTTCATAAAAAAGTGCAAGGCACTGTTATTATTTAGTTTTTATTGAAGATCATTGATCTTGTTCTTAGATCAATGATCTATTCAGAAGAAGTTCTTCTTGAATAAAGTTTTTTATCTTTTTTGTTCTTGAATTCTTCTCACAATCCTTCAAAGTTCTCTCTGCGAAGTTCTTGATGTTCTCAAAATGTTCATCCTTTTGAATTGGGGTCTAGGGGTCTTTATATAGTGCCCATAAATTTGTTAAGTTTGTTAAAGAGATCATTCTCTGAGTGATTTGGGGAATTTTCCCCACCGTTGGATCTTTGATCCAAGGGCTTCTGTTTTATAAAAGACAATTTTCTTGTTTTAACAAGAACAGAAGGATCTTACTAGAATTTTAATTCTGTTTGGCGCAAACGTCCCAGCGCTTGACACGTGTCACGCAGCGCAGAGCGCAGCGCAAGTGCGCTGCCACGTGTCGCGCAGCGCACAGCGCAGCGCAACCGCGCTTGCGCAACTGCGCTGACACGTGTCGCGCAGCGCACTACGCTTGCGTCACTGCGCTGACACGTGTCGCGCAGCGCAGTGCCTGCGCAACTGAAGCGTTGCTTCCTTTAATTTTGTTTTAAATAGAGCCTTGCTCTGATTGGGCGCGCTGCCTCGGGCGCTGTGCTCTCTGCGCTGGCGTGCCTGATTTTGACACGTGGCGTCCTGCGCACAGCGCAGAGGATCTGAAGCGTTGCTTCATTTATTAAAGTTTAAATTTTCAAAGTAGAGCTTTGCTCTGATTGGGGGGAATCGGAAGCGTTGCTTCATCTCCCGCCTTGGAATTTGAACAAAGCTTTGCTCTGATTGGGGTAAACACCCCAGTAACCGATAAGTCGTGCCGATATGAGGCTCATAACGGGCCGAGAAACTACTGATAACACTTACCAGTAGATCTCCATATCATCCCTGGCCAGGGACTTCCTGTTATAGCCAATCGAGCACAGCGCAACATCAACCCCAATACCGGGAGAGACGAAACCCCTCCTATCGCTTATTGCCTCCATGTGATTCGGGACTGTACCCAAAAGCCACCATGTTGCAAGTTCTCTTGAACGTGGTAAGGTGGAAATCAAAGCACGGTGGGAATCACACAAGACTATATGACGATCTCGGGTCTACAGACTAACATGTACCAGTGTCACCAAAGAACTGCTATCTGATGATAGGTATAATACCAACTAGGAGTTCTCGCGAGTCCGTTCAGTGTACCCAGTCTGCACTGTGCACCGTATACCATCTTTGATATCAAACACCAATGGATGTGGGATCATCCATCGCCCATCATATGGGTCAAAAAGCGTATACGCTAGTCTACTCTAGAGTATCGATGCCCTGTCTTGATACACCCTCGACTAGGAACAATTATAGGATGTACTTGTGGACTACCCTGGCCCCACTAGTTGTTGGGTTTCCCTAGCACCACACAAGGGTTTGTCTTGCATCAAACATGCTACAATTAAATTTTTTAGGGTTCTAAGCAAACTAACTTAGGATCAAACTAGAAATTTAAAGTAACAATATAGTATCTCATACTATATAGAAGATTCTAACACTAATAGATAAGAAATACAACCTTTGTAGATCTCCCGTTTGAGACTCCTTGGATCAACTCGGTGTTTGGACAGGTTCGCTTAAGTCCTTCGTTGTCCACGACGATCCACCGCGGAGAACCATGGCTCATGCTTCACTAGAACAAAGTAGAAGTGATGCAAAACAACCTAAACTAGTGGGCTAAACTAGTGTAGATTGGTGATGTGGGTTTGGATCTCACTTAAAAATCTTTTCTTTTTATCTCCTTAACTCACTTTGATGGAGGTAGTAAGCTTTTGAGGAGAAAGAAGAAGGAGAAGGCTAAGCAAGCTCAAGATAATTGTTATGCCAAGAAATAAAATGAATAATGAATATATGAAAGAGGGTCACACTCACTCATAACCAAGGTTAAAAAATATCTAGATATTTTGTTATTGCGTTAAAGAATAAGTGTAGAGATTAAACCATGGTTAAGTGTAGAGATTAAACCATGGTTTAAGTCAAAGCCAACAATGGAAGTGTGTAGAAATAAAGCAACCATGATATAATCCTAATTAATTCTTTAATCAATAATCAAAATAAATAAATATCCAAACCATGTGAGTCTTGCATATCCACCTCCAATGTATCATCACCATGACACATGTATGCATGCATGTGTGCATACACATCATCATATGTACATACATACATTCATGCATACCATAAATAAAGAAAAGGTTATAAGTGAAAAGGTTAATGGTCATTAATATTAAATCAACAATTGATTTAATATACAGGTCATATCACATATGACCCGACCAAAAGAAAACGCCGGATTATAATGCGGTATCACATACACACATTTAATCAGGCATGCGCGCATATCACCATATGCACCCCACATCGTTTCGTCTGAGCTAGGTAACCCCTTTGTAGGACTCTAAGACTCGTCAATACGCCGGCAGTAGGCGATGATCATATCAAACACCCACAAGCCACAAGCGGTCAGCTAAACATAATGGCCACCCAGGTATTGAGCGAGCAGAAGAAAAACAAGTGAACCTGTCAAAACTCCCGTCGAGCCAACCGGTAACACTTACCGTACAGTCTGGTCTCTTCGTCAGATATGCTGCATATCGAGTCTAGGGATGGCATAGTCGACCCCAATAACTCAATAAGTCATGCCGATGTATGGCGTATAATAGTTCGAGAAACTACTGATAACACTTATCAGTAAATCTCATCAGCCCTGGCCAAGGACTTGCTGATATAGCCAATCGAGCACAGCGCAACATCAACCCCCAATACTGGGAGAGATGAAACCCCTCCTATCGCTTATTGCCTCTACATGTCTTAGGACTGTACCCAAAAGCCACCTGTTTGCACGACTCAGTAGAGTCGTGGTAGGGTGGAAATCATGGGAGAACACATGAGACTCTATGACAATCTCGGGTCTACATACTAATCTGTACCAGTGTCACCTGAGAAATGCTATCCGACGATAGATATAATACCATATAGGAGTTCTTGGCGAGTCCGTCCAGTGTACCCAGTCTCCACTAAGCACCCGTATACAATCTCGGTGTCAAACACCAATGGATGTGGGATCATCCATCACCTATCTCATGGGTCTAGTATCATATACGCTAGTCTACTCTGGAATATCGATGCCCCATCTCAATACACCAACGACTAGGGACATTTTAGGATATGCTTATAAGCTACATATGTCCCACTAGTATGATCTGCATCGCAATCACCGTAGTCAAGTAAATATCCTGAGGGCTTTATCAACATGTACAAATGAATAAAAGCATGATCAAGTGAACATGTCAGATAAAGAGTAACCAGATAGCATACTATCATGTCGAGAAAGAAAGTCCTCTGAATACACACACACACACACACACACACATGTATAAATACATCCACTATCAAATAATGGCCTCTAGGGCATACATATATCCAACAATCTATCATTTGCTCTAAGGCCAGTTATTGGCATATCTTATACCCAACATCTCAAAAAGTCGCTCATGCTGCGGCTGAGGGAGGGCCTTGGTGAGTAGATCCGCGGTGTTGTTCTTTGTATCTACTCTCTGAATCTCGATCTCGCGATGATCAACTATCTCCCAGATCAGATGATATCACCTCAGGATGTGTCTGGACCGCTGAAGGGACCTGGGCTCCTTGGCTAACGCCATAGCCCCATTATTATCATAATACAATAGTATTGGATCAATAATGGTTGGATCTACTCCTAGCTCCGAGACGAACTTCCTCATCCAGACTGCTTCCTTTGCGGCATCATTTGCAGCAATGTACTCAGCTTCCATCGTAGAGTCTGCAACGGTGTCCTGTTTGGAACTCTTCCAACTCACTGCCCCTCCATTGAGGGTATATACAAACCCAGAGATAGATTTGTTGTCATCCTTATCACTCTGGAAGCTCGAATCGGTAGAGGCCTCCATTTGGAGATCTCCGTTACCATACACCAAGAACAATTCTTTAGTCCTTCGCAAGTACTTAAGAATGTTCTTCACAGCTATCCAGTGATTCTCCCCTAGGTTGGACTGATACTTGCTTACTACACCTAGTGCATAAGCTGCATCAGGGCGTGTACACAACATCACATACATTATAGATGCTGAAGCATATGGTATAATGCTCATGCGAGCTCTCTCTTCATCGGTCTTTGGGCAAAAGTCCTTGGAGAGAGTGACTCCATGGCAAGCGGGTAAGGCACCCCGCTTGGAGTCTTCCATACTGAACCTCTTTACGATGGTGTTGATGTACCTGGTTTGGGACAATCCCAATAACCTTTTGGATCTATCCCTATAGATCTGAATGCCCAATATGCACGTGGCATCACCCAGGTCCTTCATGGAGAACTTTTGTGATAAGAATGATTTGACCGACTGTAGCATAGGAATATTATTTCCTATCAGAAGAATGTCATCTACGTACAATACGAGGAATGTGACAGCTCTCCCTACAGCCTTCTTATAAACACAAGGTTCGTCTGGATTTTTGATGAAATCAAACTCTTTGATAACATCATCAAAACAGATGTTCCAACTCCGTGATGCCTGCTTTAATCCATAAATGGATTTAAGCAATCTACATGCTTTCCCGCTGCTTGCACTGTTAATGAAGCCTTCTGGCTGATCCATATAAACGCATTCTTCTAAATCACCATTTAGAAAAGCAGTTTTAACATCCATCTGCCAGATTTCATAGTCATAGTGAGCAGCAATAACAAGTAGGATCCGAATGGATTTAAGCATGGCTACGGGAGAAAAAGTTTCGTCATAGTCCAGACCTGGTCTTTGACGAAACCCTTTTGCCACAAGCCTTGCCTTATAGGTCTCCACCTGCCCATCTACACCAATCTTTCTTTTAAAGATCCATTTGCACCCTACGGGTTTTACCCCAGAAGGTACAACATCCAAAATCCATACTTTGTTGGTATACATAGACTCCATTTCAGATCTCATGGCATCCAGCCATTTCACCGAGTCTCCACTCGTGATAGCTTGCTAAAAACTGATAGGATCATCATCCTCCATGATGCAATCTTCTCTATCACCATCAATGAGGAAACCGTAGTACCTCTCCGGTGGGCGAGAAGTCCTACTAGATCTACGGAGTGGATGAGCTTTATCAGTTTCTGTTGCAATATTAGGCTTAACCAAGTTGTCATTTGTAACTTGTGTCTCTAGAACCTCTTCTAGATCTACCACATTGCCATCAGTTTCATTTGTATAAAATTCTTTTTCTAAAAATGTGGCATGCCGGGAAACAAACACCTTTTGTTCCTCCTTGTGGTAGAATAGATATCAATATGAATTCTTTGGATATCCCACAAATTTACACATAACTGATCGTGTCTCGAGTTTGTCTGGATTCTGTTTTTTGACATAGGCCGGACAACCCCAAATCTTAAATCGCTTAAGAGATGGTCTCTTCCCATACCATATCTCATATGGTGTGGTAGACACAGTTTATGTTGGAACCCTGTTTAATAGAAACGTTGCAGTCTCCAATGCATGTCCCCACAATGAGACAGGTAACTCAACATCACTCATCATGGAACATACCATATCTAATAGGGTCCGATTCCGTCATTCTGACACACCGTTGTGCTGTGGTGTGTAAGGAGGAGTGAGCTGAGAGAGAATCTCATTCTCTTTTAGAAAGTATGCAAACTTTGTACTGAGGTACTTGCCACCTCGATCTGATCGAAGCATCTTGATACTCTATCCGGTTTGTTTTCTACTTCAAGTTTGTAATCAGTGAATTTCTCGAAAGCTTCAGACTTATGCTTCAATAAAAACACATGACCGAGTCTTAAGAAATCATCAATAAAAGTAATGAAGTAAGAAAAACCGCTTCTAGCCTGTGTAGACATTGGCCCGCATACATCACTATGTATGAGGCCTAAGAGCTCAGTAGCTCTTTCTCCGTGTCCTGTAAACGGAGTTTTGGTCATTTTACCCTTGATACAAGACTGGCAAGTCGCATAAGATTTATATTCAAAGGGATTCAAATATCCATCTTTATGTAACTTGTTTAGTCTTGTTTCGTTAATATGACCAAGTCTACAGTGCCAAAGAAAAGCTTTATTTATTTCTGAAAGTTTTCTTTCAGTAGTGTGTTGTATGCTGAAAACTGTATGTTGATTTAGGACGTATATCCCGTTATTAAGTGTACCATACCTAACCAACATTTGATTCAGGTTAATGTTCATAACATTGTTCTGCAATACAAAATTATATCCTTCATTGTCTAACAAAGAAACGGATATTATATTACAAAGCATACTAGGTACATAATAACATAGGTTCAAAACCAATATACACCCTGATGGCAACCCCAGGTGATACTCTTCTACTGAAAATGCATGTACATTGGAACCATTTCCAACCTGGAGAGTATGGCCACCTGTCTTCAAAACTTTGTTATTTCTCAGCCCCTGCATGGAATTGCATATGTGAGAATCTAAACCGGTATCTAATACCCAGGAAGCAGAGTTTATAAAAAATAGTTTTCTGTCACAAACACACCTGAAGCAGAAGCATCACCATGCTTCTTCTTCTTGAGATCCAAGTACTCAGTACAGTTGTGCTTCCGGTGTCCCGCATTGTGGCAGTAATAACATTCCCCTTTCCCCGATTCCCCACCCTTGGACTTGTCTTTCCCCTTAGCCTTTTTAACTCCATCTCTAGGTTTGGTGGGTTTCTTCTTCATCATTTCCTTGGCCTTGGCCTTCGGGTGAGAGGAGGAAGATGGCCCAGCAATCAAAGCGGGAGTCTTCACTGCTTTCAGCGTGCTCTCTGCACTTCTCAACATATTGAGAAGTTCAGGTACTGACTTCTCCATATTGTGCATGTTGAAGTTAACTACAAATTGAGCAAAGGTAGGGGAGAGACTGTAAAACAATATTAATATATTGTTCGTTTTCCATTGTCCATCCGAGGCCCTCAAGTTCTTCTATAAGAGCTATCATCTTCAGAACATGGTCACCTATTGGTGTGCCAGGAGACATCCGCATCTGAAACAGCTTTCTAGATACTTCGTATCGTAGGACACGAGATTGCTCCCCATACAACTCTTTTGTTTGGAAAAAGATGGATTGGACATCCATTTGCTCGTGCTGCTTTTGATGTGTGTTATCCATCGATGCAATCGTGAGGCATTTGTCCGTGGCACAGTCAGCGTCACATGTCTTGCGGATTTCCCTATCCGCAACTGAAAATTTAGGACCTGGGACGGGCGGGGCTGGGGCCGTGAGGACATATAATACCTTATCATAAGTCAAGGCAATGTTAATATTCTTCAGCCAGTCTTTATAATTGGTCCCATTCAATTTATTTTTCTCTAGTATAAGCTTAAGTCCTGTCATTGGTATCTGCCGTTAAGAGAGAGAAAAGAATACACCAGTGAAAGCACTTGCAAAGATCAGATTGGTTATTATCTTATCTAATCGATGTCTCCCAGTGCTTTTATCAAATTTCCCTTCAAACCTTAAAAGGAAAACTAGCCAGGATTAATTACATTCTACAACTTCGCTAACCGTTCGGCCAGGCCGGTGTCGGTACTTGAGAGAGGTTCCTCGTGCTTTCACACGAACCTAATTAAAATAAACCTCGTTTTCCCAGAGGCGTGGCCCCATACACACCTTTCTAGACACCTAATGAGTTAGCTAATTGTAAAGTGTAAAACTCTTCTAGGAGCAACTATTGCTCACAGTGGGATCGAGATCCAACCATCACATGGAAGGTATGCAATCTCATTGCAAATTTCAACTCTTGAAACTCCCGATATGGTTTTAGCCCCTAGTACTCATGACCTTGACTATAATCAATAAATCATAAGCATTGGTCAAGTTCTATCCATCATTTCGTGATTAATTAGACCCACCCATATGACCCTTGACTATGATCAACAAAGTTACATGAATGTCCTAATTAATCGCATCATATGCTGTGTAGGAAGACATCACTTAGCTACTGTACACTACGCCTTGACTATGATCAACAAACGTAGTACGAATACTAAGTACTCTACATCCTAAAATGACGGAGGGTTGCGGAGGGTTTTTAAGAAAACTTTTAACGCTTTGAACTTGATATCGTTGTAGAATCAAATGGTTTTCAAAAAGGAGTGGCTTAAGCTTCGCAATTTTGAAATGTAGCTTTTTCCGTAAAAAGCCGAGTGGGTTTCAAATTCGAATCTACAACATCTTTTAGGTTTATTTTTTCTTACATTAATCATATTAATATAGTCCCATCATTTAAGTCCTTAAGCCATCACAGAAAAGAAACAAAAATAGAACGTACACTTATGCCATTCGCATTCGCCACGGTGTCCTGTTATGCACCATTAGGTTACTTAACTAACGGCATAGCGGGACGGGACTAGCGCGGATGTAAAATATAAGTAACGCTTATTATATATCATATATATAATAATACCATTCGTCTCATCATATAAAGCGATCTCATCACAGAATATCAACAGCAGAAGCACATATATGAACATATAGGATATACTAGGATTTCCGTATTTTGTATTTAGCCAACGATAGAAAATACGGATTCCACGGTCGTGATGAATAGCCAATCCTACACCCTAGACCCCTACGAGAGCGGCAAGCGACCCTACCAATTCTAGAGTTAGGAGACCCGGTCCCGACTCCTCGAGATGGTCTCCCACTGGACTCTAGAACCCGGTCACTTGTGCTCCCCACCTTGGGTCTATCCTAATACGGAAAAGTAAATAATATACATCAACGGTAACATCACCCTCAACCCGGATGTGCCCCAAATAAAAGAATATTAAATACAAATGAATTTTACATGAATGAAAAGAAAAACTCTCATCTCACATAAAACCCCTGGCCATTCAATCATGACGATCCTATACATCATATCAAAGCAACACATAACATCACATGTCATCAACGTAAGCAAGTATGCATACTCCAATTGTCGTTGACATATAGCAATGAAACCGGCGATACACCACATACTACACTTACGGTCGCAGAAAAAAGTATCATATAAATCTAGGCGATGTTAAACCATTTGATCGATCGATCAATGGCTGAGAAAATTCACAGAGAAGCTCAACACCCGAGCAGAATTAAAATTACCCAGAAACATGCCACAGTACCTATGGACCAACTGTAGAAGGGCCAACCTGAGCCCCACAAATGGCGCCGCGGAACCGCAGCCAAAATCATGTTTCTGCCGCAGTTCCGCGGTCATTTAATCGAGTTAGGGTATCGTTCTTCTGGAGAATCCATTGAATTACCTGCATGATTTTCTGAATATTTTTAATGTGAAAATTTCCAACAATTTGATTCCAGAGATGGATTTTTCCGGGTAATCGATGTCCGTTCGAAATTTTTAACGTCGTCTAGGTTACTCTAAAGCTCTAGCTTGGCTCTGATACCACTGTTGGGTTTACCTAGCACCACACAAGTGTTTGTCTTGCATCAAACATGCTACAATTAAATTTTTTAGGGTGTTAAGCAAACTAACCGAGGATCAAACTAGAAATTTAAAGTAACAATATAGTATCTCATACTATATAGAAGAGTCTAACACTAATAGATGAGAAATACAACCTTTGTAGATCTCCCGTTTGAGACTTCTTGGATCAACTCGGTATTTGGACAGGTCCGCTTGAGTCCTTCGTTGTCCACGACGATCCACCGCGGAGTACCTTGGCTCATGCTTCACTAGAACAAAGTAGAAGTGATGCAAAAAAAACCTAAACTAGTAGGCTAAACTAGTGTAGATTGGTGATATGGGTTTGGATCTCACTTAAAAATCTTTTCTTTTTATCTCCTTAACTCACTTTGATGGAGGTAGTAAGCTTTTGAGAAGGAAGAAGAAGGAGAAGGCTAAGCAAGCTCAAGATAATTGTTATGCCAAGAAATAAAATGAATAATGAATATATGAGAGAGGGTCACACTCACTCATAACCAAGGTTAAAAAATATCTAGATATTTTGTTATTGCGTTAAAGAATAAGTGTAGAGATTAAACCATGGTTAAGTGTAGAGATTAAACCATGGTTTAAGTCAAAGCCAACAATGGAAGTGTGTAGAAACAAAGCAACCATGATATAATCCTAATTAATTCATTAATCAATAATCAAAATAAATAAATATCCAAACCATGTGAGTCTTGCATAGCCACCTCCAATGTATCATCACCATGACACATGTATGCATGCATGTGTGCATACACATCAACATATGTACATACATACATCCATGCATACAATAAATAAAGAAAAGGTTATAAGTGAAAAGACTAATGGTCATTAATATTAAATCAACAATTGATTTAATATACCGGTCATATCACATATGACCCGACCAAAAGAAAACGCCAGATTATAATGTGGTATCACATACACGCATTTAATCAGGCATGCGCGCATATCACCATATGCACCCCACATTGTTTCGCCTGAGCTAGGTAACCCTGTTCCCCTCCGAACGGCGGTCGAGACGTTAGGACGTCCGTGCCCGAGGTTCGGGGCAGATGCTATTTGGTTTTATCCGTCTACCTCTCCGAAAATACCAAGTTGATTTATGGCACCGTGTATCGGAGGTTTAGACGGATGCGGCCGATGTAGCAGACTTCGTCAGATTCCCCCTCAGGGTGAGGGGTTTTTGATTGTGGGGACGCTCTTCCCTGCAGGCGCAAGCCCCTGCAGTTAATTACGCTACCGCATCACGGTAACAACTTTCTCCTTCTCCGGAATTTCACTCCGTGTCGTGTGTGTTTGTTTTGTTTGTGGTTGCCCGTGGATTGTATACGGAGACTGAGTAATGTCGTCGCACGTAGGACGTGGATTAGTCCAAATCCGCATTTACTTAGATTTGGGTTTGGTGTTTTTAGTTTAAGGATGCATTAGTCGCGTTGCGGCTAAGATCGACTTAAACGTTCGTTAAGAATACGTTAGTCCTGTTTTAGACTAAGATCAACTTAACGTAGTGATTAATTTAATGTATGGCCATCGGGACTCGTCACCTCTCTGACGTCGTTGAAGGATTACAACGACATGTATCAGAGGAGCTCGGAGATGTACCCTCGAACCAGAGTTGATTGGGAGTTTTATAATCCATGTGAATGTTTAAGGATACGTTAGCCGTGTTTGGGGCTAAGATCGACTTAAACGGGACCGTTTAGATCCGGCAAAAGTGCATTCGGGCTCTATTGCGCCAGTTTAAGGACGTGGTGGTCCATCGCCAGTTTTAGGGACGTGGTGGTCCATTATTAGTTTAGGGACGTTTCGGTCCGATGTTAGTTTAGGGACGTCTCGGTCCGATGTTAGTTTAAGGACGTCTCGGTCCATTATTAGTTTAAGGACGTTTCGGTCCGATGTTAGTTTAAGGACGTTTCGGTCCGATGTTAGTTTAAGGACGTCTCGGTCCACTAGTTTAAGGACCCCGCAGTCCATATGGGTGTGTGGTCGTTGGGACCCGTCACCTCTTTGACGTCGTTGAGGAATTACAACGATAGATGTCAAAGCAGTTCGGAGATGTACCCTCGAACCGGACGTACATTGATTTAGGAGAGCCATTTTGCTCAGTCAATTTAATTTAAGGACTTATAGCCACGATTGGGCTAAGTCCATTGCTTTTGTATTTCTTTTGCTTTTATTTGGGCTTTGCCCAAAAGGGATGCAGAGCATCAATTTTATTTGGGCCCAGTCCTTTTATTGCTTTGCAATTTATTCTGACCTGCTAGGTCTTTTTTATTTGGGCCTGGCCCTTCAAGTAATTCATTGCATTTGTGCAAATCACCAAGAATCTTTTAGATTCAAGAACAGAAGTGCAGAGCACTTTTTATCCCCTGATTTGGATCAAAGAAAAACAAGTTTTTCTTTGTTTCAGAGAACCAAAGGTTCATAGCAAGTGCAAGGCACTATTTTTATTTTATTTATTTATTCAAGAAAAGAAGTGCAGAGCACTTTTTATCCCCTGATTTGGATCAAAGAAAAACAAGTTTTTCTTTGTTTCAGAGAACCAGAGGTTCACAGCAAGTGCAAGGCACTATTTTTGTTATTTTTATTTATTTATTTATTTATTTATCTATTTATTGAAGATCACTGATCTTGTTTTCTAGATCAATGATCTATTCTTCAAGAGAATCTTCTCTTATCTCAAAGGTTTTTACCTTCTTTTTGTGTTCTCCAGAAATTCTCAAGAGTTCTCTTCTTTCTTCTTTTTTTTTAAAACCAGATGATCCTTTGAAATGAGGTTTGGGGTCCTTTTTATAGTGCTCAAAAATTAGTTAAATTTGTTCAATAAATCTTTTCCTGAGTGATTTGGGGAATTTTCCCCACCGTTGGATCTTTGATCCAAAGGCCCCTGTTTTACAGAAGAAATCTTCTTGTTTTAACAAGAACAGAAAAGATTTCCTTAAATCTTTATTCTGTTGTTGCGCAACTCACCAGCGCGTGACACGTGTCGTGCAGTAAGGCGCTTGCGCAACAGCGATTGCGCAACTGCGCAGACACGTGTCGCGCAGCCGTGCGCTTGCGCAGTTGCGCTTGCGCAACTGCACAGACACGTGTCGCGCTGCCGTGCGCTTGCGCAGTTAAGTGTTACTTATGTTTTTTAAAGAGCCTTGCTCTGATCGGACGTACCGCCTTGGGCGTTGTGCTGCCTTGTCAACTTCTGACACGTGGCGCATTGCGCGCAGCGCACGGGAACTGAAGCATTGCTTCAAAATTTGAATTTTCAAAATTCAAACAGAGCCTTGCTCTGATTGGGGGAACAAATGCCCCCCCACCGTTGCGCTCACGTGGCGCACACGTGAGTGCAGCGGTGGCAAGATCCCGACCATTGGATCATGGGGGTCAGTTGAAGGGGTGCAGACACCTATAAATAGGACCTTTGGTCCTTAGAAAATTCTTTACTACTTCAAGAATTTTGACTTAGAGCCTTGCTCTTGCTTAAAAGTTTTCAGAGCCTTGCTCTTGATTGATTTTTCAAGAACTCCAGAGTTCGTAACCATCTTAGGTATTTAATAAAATTAAATTAACTTAAATTAAAACTGATTAATAGAGCCTTGCTCTTATAGATCTTTGATCTAAAACCCTTTTGGGGTTTCCTCAACAGAGCTTTGCTCTTATAGATCTTTGATCCAAAGAGAACCCCTTTGGGGTTTCTTCAACAGAGCCTTGCTCTCATAGATCTTTAATCTAAAGAAAACCCCTTTGGGGTTTCATCCACAGAGCCTTGCTCTCAAAAATTTACAGAGATCTTGTTCCTGGGTTTTAACCCATGAACAGAGCCCTGCTCATAGATCAACTAAAAAACTTTTAAAAGTTTTCATGGATCTTTAAGATCCCAAAAATTTTAATTCTTAGGAGTTATAATTTTTCATTACTACTACAGAGCTAGGCTCTTTTTTAAGAAGTTTTATTCCTTTGAGACCAGAGTTTGACAAATGTCACTCTGTGACAGAGCTTTGCTCTAAAAGGAGGAGATTTTCTCTTTGTCTCTAGGGATTTCCCCCCTCCAATGAGGATATTCTCTTGGGGGTCTTTTTTATTGACCGACAGTCACATCCAATGATGGGACTGTCTTATCAAATGATGCGCCGTCATCTTGATTTTGTGGGTCCCCCTTTGGTCCCCTACCCACTGCATTGTAGTGTGATGTAGGCCTTTGAAATGCGAAGCATTGGAACACTAACGGTTATGTTTTTTTTTAATCTACAGGAAACATGTCTGAAGATTTGTCTTTCCCTTTTGTTCGCTCAGAAGGAGGGTTCCCACATGCACCAGTGGACCGGGTAGTGTTCTCCTTGATTAAAGATTACGATCCTGAATGCAAGAGACTTCACCTATGGGGAAGGTGGTACAGCCAGATTATCCAAGGCCGTCGCAGCTTTAGCTCCACCTCACCCTCCGAGCCCATAGTTACGATCCCTTATGCGGAAAAACCCCCGGTGGAGTATGCCGTGGAGGTTAAAAATTGGAATTCCGACGACCTCCTTCAGCCTGCAATCGGTGCCATTCTGGTGCAGCCGCCGCCGGCTATAGACATTTTGGGGAGGCGAATCTGTCAGGGTGAAGCACGCCCTTGGGGACAGGCTTATAATATTGGATTGACCCCGCGGCCGCTTGCCGGATATTTGCAATAGGCCCGTTACATTTTGGCGACGAAGAGGGCTCACCTGACGAAGATTAGTTTATACTCCGCCGTCTACGTCTCGCTTTTCGAGTATCCCTCTCCTCCGACGTGGTGGATAAAGGCCTTCATCGAACAATGGAATATCCCCATCCATACCTTCCTGACAGCGGATAGGGAAGTCTTCATCTCTCTGGAGGAATTTGCTGAGATTTCGGGTTTGCCAATGAGGGGAGAACACTACGAGGAGCTTCTTCCTCCTGACGAGTATGTCTTCGCCACCAAGCAGCTAGTATTTGACTTAACTCCGGCAAATGCTATTCAGCATCAGCACCCGGGCTTAGTGAAGGTGTTGGAGATTTATGAGGAACTCCATTTAGAATCGGGCGACCGGGACGTCAGTTTCGCGGATTTCATTGCTCGTTTTATCCGCCCGGAGTTCCTATCAGAGCAGGGCGAGAAATTCGCTCAGCTTGCTGACCCCTTTGGTTTCGTCTTGGACCGCCGACCTTTATCGGAGAATGACCAACGGGATTTTTATCTCCCTGGCACTGCCAGCGTCCCTTTTTCAGAGATCGCCGTTCCTGGCATGGACGAAGAGACTTTTTTATAGGGTTCTTAGGTCTATGGCTATGCAGCTTTGCGCTCCCCATGCATCCACGCCTCATGCGGTCTTCCGTCTTTTACCCGGCGCATCGAATGGCGGCTGGTTTGCAGCTATCGGTAGGGATTGCCGGGCTGGCTTACCTTTATAATGGACTTAGCGTAGCGGCGGACGCTAATGAACCTGGGGTATAGCCTGCTAACTTTCCGATGCACTACTTCACTTCTTGGATGGAGCTGCATGTGCGAGGGGTGTTTGGTGCCCATAAGACTCCTCCGTTCTTTGAGAAATTCAAACTCCCAAGAATCATGCCGTTGGTCAGGGCTTCAATCGTGGTTGCACCTCCGCGGGAGTCTAGGGGACTGCTCCTGCGTTCACATCTAGTCGGAGCGAAGACCTCTTTTATGGATAAGGTCATCACCATGGGCTCCGAGACCGCTAAGTCAGTGGTGTCGCTGCGTGATGACTCTAAGGGCGGGGTTTCTGTACTGAAGGCTCGGGAAATCCTTCACCTTTACTCCATTCGGCCGGGGTACCTAGTATTTAGGCAGAATAAGACGGCTCTCTTTATGAGGTATAACCCATATCGATTTTCCCGACAATCGAGTTACAATCAAGGGATCCCGATGGAGGCCTTTCTGGAAACACCCGCGGTCGGCCCAGAGGGGATAAGGAATGCGATGCATCATTTCACCCGGCTCAATACAGGCTCCTATTTTTTTATCAGTGAGCCTAGTTGTGTCCCTAAAATAATCCATCTGTATGTAGCCTGGTATGCGCATGCTATGGGCCCAATCATCTTAATGGAGAAATGCCTGCTGGTCGACCGTAGGGCTGCGCCTCCTGGCGGTGATCGCAAGGCTCCCTTTCAGCCAAGGATCCAGGTCATCCCCCTGATAAAAGATGCCAGAGTCGACCGACCGCGCGTGTTGAGCCCCCCGCGTGGATTGCCGTTGCCCACTACGGTAGATGCACCGCCGGCGCCCCATGCTCCCGCGAAGACGGTTAATGTGGTATCGCCAGGATCTGGCGGAGGGGCGGAGATCGGGACTCGCCGCCCTAAAGTGGCTGCCAAGCGCAAATCCGCTCCGGGTGGATCTAAAGCTGGTGGACAGCAGAAAAAGAAGAAGTCCGCCCTTTCCCTCGATGTGATCCTCGGCTCAAAGCCTGCGGCTTCTCCTGCCGAGACCATATGTGAGTACGGCAGTAATGTGGGCTTCGTGGTAGACCCTGAGGACACCAATCTGGCTGCCGCCTTTGCAGCTTCAGAGCGATCGGCGAGGCTTGAAGCGATGTTAAGCAAACTCGCTGAGTCTGGTAATCATTAAACGCTTTATTTGTCATTTCATTGCACTTTGTATTATTATATTTAACTAACATTTGCTCCATTTTCAACAGGTGTCTCTACTGAAGAGGCTATCGCTGCCTCCCTGAAAACCTTCCAGGAGGAGGAGGAGAAGCGTGCCCTAGCAAGCGTTGGTATGTTTTATCCCTTTCTCTTTTATAAGGAAAGTTTGTTGTCTTTTTATAATAGTCAACCTGACCTTCTTTTGTTTCTTTGCAGGAGTTGTGTCAATTGACGTAGGGATCCTTCCCGAGTCTGTCATCGAAGTCCCGGCTTCGTCGAAGTTGCCACAAGAGCCTCGGCTTGACAAGACGACAAGGGATGCTTTGAAGAATCTAGAGGCATCCCTATATACGGACGAGGAAGCCTCACTCAAGGAAGCCTTAGTGGCATCCGTTTCAACGGCTTGAGAGGAGCGGAAGCGGTTGAGACGCGAAGCAAGGGCGCGCAGAGCTGCTTTGGCCGCAGGAGCGGGCCCTAGCACTATTCCTCATGCCGACACTCCTTCCGGAGCAAAGGTGGGCAGAGCTGCTTTGGCCACGGGAGCGGGACCTAGCACTATTCCCCGTGCCGACACTCCTTCCGAAGAGGCCCCTGCCGTCCTGTCTACTGCTCATAGGCAAGTGGCGCGCGCGGCTCGGAGTGCAAACGATAAGTCCTCGTCAGGTAACACTTCTTTCAGAACCTTGTTGTAAGAATTATCAAGCCATTGGCTCACACGCATTCCATCTTGCAGGGCCAAGTCCGACTGAGGGGGAGGCGGAGACCGTCGAACCCAGGGGAATGGAGGAAGCGGTACTTGCCGAACCCGAGCCGACAGTGAGCACCGTCGTCGGGGCCACGGCGCCTGAAACATAAGTTGAAGGATCTGCTGCCGAGAAGGTCATCGATGCCGCATCTGAAATGGCGGCAGATGAGATGATTGTCGAGCCGAAGGCAGTAGAAGTCGAGGCGCTTGAGGCTGGAGATGTCACGGTGCCGATGGACGAGACAACTGTGACCGCAGGACCCGAAGGAGTAGCGGGTGAGGTGGCCACGATTCCTGGGGACGAGCCAGCTGCTCCTTCTCTGGAATCTGGCAATACTCCAATCATAGCCCTCCCCGCGTATGGCTCCTTGCCGTCTCCAGGGCTTGCGAGCACAACAACGGTTCCCATCGAGTCGGGTGATGAGGCTACGGGCGGTGGTCTCATGTCAATGGAGGAAGGAATTGCCTCAGTCTCGGCTGGCAGTTCGTCGGGTAAGTTTCGGGTTACTATCGTTTCCCCCCCTTTTTTATATATCTTGTGATCTCTTCTAACAAGCTTGTCTTTGCAGGTGCGGCCAGTGCCGACGCTCCATTGCTTGAGGGAGCACTGTCAACTACTGCTTTGGCGGTGGTCACTTCCCCGTCTTCCCTCGTGCCATCGCGGATGTTGGAAGGTATGGATTTGCAACTCACAAGTTAATCTTTTAAACGTGTAGTTCATGAACTAACGCCATACCACCGCATCTTTTCAGGAGTGCTCTTTGATCATCTATATCAAGTGTTGCTCCCACACTTCTCCTTCCCATCCGAACTTGCTTCTCCCTCTAGTGGCGCTGGTGAGTGTACGGTCAATACAATATCTTTGTTCATCCCCTTTTTCTAGCAATTGAATGATTTCTGACTTTTCCCTTTCTTTATTGCAGTGCCACAAATCGAAGGAGGGGATGCCAGACCTGCCGCGCTACCGGCCCTTCCGGCTCTGCCGTCCGTTGCTGCTGGTATAGCAAATTCCTTTTTTGGTAACCCTTAAACATCTCTTGAACCATCGTTTAACCATGTTTTGTTTTGCAGCTATTGTTCTGGCTCCGGTCCCTTTTGAGTCTCGTGTCCTTCTACCGGCAGGCCCTTTCTTGAAACGCCCGTCTTCAAAGGGTGCTGTGATGAGTTTGGGCATGCTGAGCGGGTACATCGAAGAGCTCAACATGGACGCTCTCCCTTCTGCCGTAGATTTCGCTGTGGAGGTTAATCCAATGTTGGCGGCGCTCGTAACTTTTCATAACGAAAGCGTTGTCGGATCTTGGGTTAATCACTGCAGGGAGATCGAGGCCTGTCTATACTGGCTGGAGTCGACGCGCCCTTCTTCCGAAGTTTTAGCCCTGAGCACCCAACGTACAACTTGGCTCGAGCAAAGCACTTCGCACTCCCGCCACTTGGAGCAAGAAGCAGCTTTAAGACTAAGGAAATGCCAAAAGACCTCGAACGAAACGGCCCACCTGCGCGCTGAGGTTGAGGCAAATGCTGCCCAAGTGAAGACTATCTTTGAGGGTCTCTTGGAGCGCATCTCCCATGGGCTAAACTTGAAGCGGAAGCTTGACGTAGCTGAGCGCAATATCCCAAGTCGGGAAGCTGCCTATCAAGTCGTGAGGGAGCAACTTGCGTCGGTCTTGCAGCAACGAGCCCAAGTGGAGGCAGAGCTGGCGGTGGTAGCCGATCAAGAGAAGGCATGGAAGGACGTATGCGAGCGATTGCTACATCTATGCAAGACGCTTCCTTCCCAATAATTCTCCTTGTATCATTTGTCTTTGTAAAGTATATGTATATATTTTTTATTCTTTAGCACAATGTATCCTGTACTCGATCAATATTTATGAATAAAAGATGCACATTTTTGTAATGTCTTGTGTCATTTCTCCATCTTTTCTTTCTTTTATTATCTGTATGCCACCTTAGTAACCATGATTGACGGGTGATTAGGACGAGTATCCCGACCTTCTTAAGAAATAGTTATGGCTTGGGCCGCGGGTTCAGATCTGCTGCCTAAGACTTTTCAATTCTATAAGCCGTGAGGGTCTCATAGAGACTTTTCTCCCTACGGATCGAGAGGATCTCGTAGGTGGATTTTCTCCTTAGGAATCGTGAGTATTCCTAAGTGTGTTTTTCTCTTATAAGTCGTAAGGATCTTATAAGAGAATTTTCCCTCTTACGAGTCGAGAGGATTCGTAAGTAGTTGCTTCTCTCTTCGTCGAAATTCGACTTCGGAGAGTGATACCCGTGAATAGTATGCAAGAGACCAGTTTGGATTGACTTGCAGGGCCCCATTGCTCAAAAAGCAAGCCTTCCTTGCTGTCTGAGACTTCTTCTTACAAATTGAGACGAATCGGGGATCCGTCTGCAGTTGTAGCGGAACAGTTGACATGAGTTAAGAAGCTCTCATCACGGAGTGTTTGTATCCGTGAGTCGAGGAGTTTGCTAGGGATTATTTGTTTCCCAAGCGCCAAGGAGTATTTGTTTCCTTGGGGTTTGAAACGAGTCGAGGGTTCCTGCGGAGGCACTGGTGGCTCTGCGGGTCGACGCGGATCAGAAGGCTCTCGTCAAGGAGTGTTTGTATCCGTGAGTCGAGGAATTTGCTGGGATTATTTGTTTCCCAAGCGCCAAGGATTATTTGTTTCCTTGGGGTTTGAAACGAGTCGAGGGTACCCACGGGGGCTCTGGTGGCTCTGCGGGTCGACGCGGATCAGAAGGCTCTCGTCAAGGAGTGTTTGTATCCGTGAGTCGAGGAATTTTGCCAGGGATTATTTGTTTCCCAAGAGCCAAGGATTATTTGTTTCCTTGGGGTTTGAAACGAGTCGAGGATTCCCACGGGGGCACTGGTGGCTCTGCGGGTCGACGCGGATCAGAAGGCTCTCGTCAAGGAGTGTTTATATCCGTGAGTCGAGGAATTTGCTGGGATTATTTGTTTTCCAAGCGCCAAGGATTATTTGTTTCCTTGGGGTTTGAAACGAGTCGAGGGTTCCCACGGGGACTCTGGTGGCTCTGCGGGTCGACGCGGATCAGAAGGCTCTCGTCAAGGAGTGTTTGTATCCGTGAGTCGAGGAATTTTGCCAGGGATTATTTGTTTCCCAAGCGCCAAGGATTATTTGTTTCCTTGGGGTTTGAAACGAGTCGAGGATTCCTACGGAGGCACTGGTGGCTCTGCGGGTCGACGCGGATCAGAAGGCTCTCGTCAAGGAGTGTTTGTATCCGTGAGTCGAGGAATTTTGCTGAAGTCATTGGCTTCTTCGGTTGAAATGAACCGGTGAGGTTTGGGGTTCGTCGTCTGACGGAATCCGCTGGGAAAATATGGTCCATTCTTTGTTTACGTCCTTGGATTGTATACAGGGATCGATGTAATCTTAACTGTAGGGCCAAAGTTTTATCATTTCTTCTTTTTATTTTATTTTATTTCCATGATGCTCTATCATTTCAGCTTTTATATCGCGAAGGTCGCGACTGCCCGATCATTTCGGCTATTTTTCGCAGTGCCCAATCATTTCGGCTTTTTACTTTATTTTTACCCGCTGCTTTTTATTGCGAGTTGCCCAATCATTTCGGCTATTTCTTCATGCATATATTTTTACTTGCTGCTTTTTTTTATTGCAAGTCGCCTCATCATTTCTGCTATTTCGTATGCATGTGCGGCCTACTGGCTTTTCGCTGTAAACCTGAAATTGGACACCGATTTCGGCATCAGCACCGCTGCAACTGGGATATTACCAGGAGCGAATCATCATTTGCCTCTGTCGTTGTCGAACAAAGGAGGCTTAGTGACTAGGGTTAAGGTCCTGTCGACTAAGGCTTTTGACTTCATGAGCTGCAAGGGTTTCACAAAGGTATTTCTCCCTACAAGTCGTGAGGATCTCGTAGGTGTATTTTCTTCTTAGGGCTCGTGAGAATTCCTAAGAGTTCGTTTCCTCTGTAAGTCGTAAGGATCCTACAGGAGGGTTTTCTCCTCATAAATCGAAAGGATTTATAAGGGTTTACCATGCGAACATATCCCCAGTCATGAATGGGACTTAGTTAGGGAAATGTTTATTCGTGCCCGTGGATTGTATACAAGGGTCAATATTGAACCACTTGTAGGACAATATTGGAAGTTTGTGGGGGTTTGCTTAAGCACAGGTTTAGGTCTCTGTGACTTAAGACTTTCAAATCCTATGAGCCGTGAGGGTCCCATAAGAGAGTTCTCCTTACGAGTCGTGAGGATCTCGCAAGTGTATTTTCTCCTTAGGAATCGTGAGGATTCCTAAGTGTGTTACTCCCTTGTGAGTCGTAAGGATCTCACGCGGGTGGTTTCTCCTTATAAGGTCGAGGGGACCCTATAAGTGTCTTTAACGAAGTTGCGCCCTTTCGGGTTTTCACAAACATTCGCCGGTAGTCCTGCTGTTTTTACTCACGGAGCCCTTTCGGGTTTTCATCCGTGCCCATTTTGCTTATGGACATACCGTTTTTTTTTTCTTATTATTTTCTTTTTCTTTTTTTTTTATGAGGTCGCGCCCTTTCGGGTTTTCATGAACACTCGCCGGCAGCCCTGCTGTTTTTACTCACGGAGCCCTTTCGGGTTTTCATCCGTGCCCGTTTTGCTTATGGACATACCGTTTATTTTATTTTATTTTTATATGTTTTTTTTTATATCTCGTCAGCCTAAGGATGCTGCGGTATTATTTTAAAGACGTTTCGGTCTGCTATTAGTTTAAGGACATTTCGGTCCATTGTTGAGAGGGTTGGCTATTCTTTATGAAGCTTGAGCTTAGGAAGATAGCGAGCGGACTTAGTCGTCGTCATCTATCATTGACTTAGGCTGTGGCTCATTAAGCGTAATATTTCTTTAGGAAGCGACCATTTATCGGCCTGAAAGGCCTTTCACCGTGCATGTCCATGAGTAGATAGGCTCCACCTTGGTAGACTTTATCTATGATGTACAGGCCTTCATAGTTTGGCTCGAATTTTCCCCGCTTGGCGCGATTGGGGATCATAGGCCTTTTGACTACTAGCACGAGTTCGCCTTGACGAAATGTCCTCGGTCGGGTCAATCTTTCGTATGAGCGCGTCATCTTTGCTTTATAAGCTTCCAGATTTTGTTGTGCTGGAAGCCGGATTTCATCAAGGGCGTCAAGCTCTTCAAACCGAAGGTGAGCATTTTCTTTGTCTGTCAGCTCATAGTGGACTGCCACTCGTAGAGAGGGTAATTCTATCTCGAGAGGGAGTACTGCTTCCGTCCCAAATACCAACGCGTATGGCGTTGTGTTTGTGGCCGTTTTAAATGTAGTTCGATATGCCCAAAGAGCCTCTTGCAATCTTTCGTGCCAATCTCTCTTATTTCGTGACACTGTTTTCTTCATGATCTTTATCAAGGTCTTGTTGAAGGCCTCAGCTAGACCGTTAGCTCGCAGATTATAAACTGAGGAATATCTCCAGTCTATATTGTGCTGCTGTGCGAAGCGGCTAATTTTATGACTTCGGTAGGCTGGCCCATTATCAGAGATGATCCTTCTTGGGGTTCCAAACCGGTATATGACATGTGTTTTGAAGAAATGGAGGATGTTCTCTGTCTTCACTTCCCTCAACGGTACCGCCTCTGCCCATTTGGAGAAGTAATCAGTCGTCGCCAAGATGAAACGATGTCCCTTGGACGATGCAGGTTCGATGGGGCCGACTATGTCAGTTCCCCACATTTCGAATGGCCAACTAGCCACTGTTGGATGCAATGGATTGGGATGTTGATGGATGAAGTCCCCATGAATTTGGCATGAATGACATTGCCTCGCGTATTCTAGGCAATCCTGCATCATCGTAGGCCAGTAGTAGCCCGTCCGTTTTATCTTCAACTTCATCTTAGGGCCTTCTTGGTGGGAACCGCAGAGTCCGTCGTGAACTTCTTGGATGACCCTTCTCGCTTCGTCAGGTCCTAGGCATCTTAGCCACAGAGAATCGAATGACCTCTTGTAAAGAGTATCGTTGACGAAGGCGAAAGACAGAGCTCGTTTCACGAGCTGATGTCTTATGGACGCTTCTTCAGGCATTCGGTGGAACTTGAAGTAATCTATGAAGACTTCTCTCCAGTCTTCGGTCTTCTCATGGTCTTTTATTTGTAGGGTCGCCTGCTCAGTTGCTCCCTTTTCTTTATATGATTCCGGAGGTATTTCTGCTGGGGCGAGCACTCGACGGCTTTGTATCACGATTCTAACGTCATCGAGGTTCTTATCAGCCAATTCTTTAGCAAGTTTGGCCAGTGCGTCTGCTTTGCTGTTTTCCGCGCGCGGTATACTTTCCAACGTGTAGGAGGGAATTTGGGTTAGCAGTTGCTGCACTTTTTCACCGTATTTTACCAATTCTGGTTTGCATGTTTGGTAATCGCCGTTCACTTGACTGACGACCAGTTGGGAGTCCCTATATATGAGGAGGCTTTCAATTCCCATATCAATGGCGATCTCGAGGCCTGCTATCAAAGCTTCATATTCAGCTTCATTATTCGTTCTCGGCTCTGTTAAGGAGAAGGCGAAGCGCATTATTCCTCCTTGTGGAGTCACAAAGATGAGTCCTACCCCCGATTTGATCATTGGCGTACTTTATTTGTGCTTTTTCATGGAAGATGCTCCATCGAAATAAAGCTCCCAACGGGTATCACCACTGTCGATTGCGTCAAACGCATGTCTGTCTGGCAAATCGCAATTTAAAGGAGAATCGGCAGGTATGGGATGCTCAGCAAGGAAGTCGGCGATGGCCTGGCCTTTTACTGCCCTGAGAGGTTGATATGTTATCGAAAATTCCATCAAGAGCAGGGCCCATTTAGCGAGTCGCCCTGTCAATATGGCTTTTGACATTAGATATTTGAGAGGGTCCACTTTTGAAATAAGACGGACCTCGTGCGCCAATGCATAGTGCCTAAGCTTCGTTATTGCGAAGATCAACGCCAGGCAGTGTTTTTCAATGGGAGAGTAGTTGCTTTCTGCCCCCAGCAGAACTCGACTTAAGTAGTAGAGTGCTCTTCTTTCCCTTGATCGTTCTCTTGTGCCCATAATGCGCCTAAGGAACCTTCGAGGGCGGTTGTATAAAGAATGAGAGGCTTCCCCTTAACCGGAGCAGCCAACACCGGCGGGTTCTGCAAGTATTGCTTGATCTCATCCAGTGCGCCTTGGCATTTTTGATCCCAAACGAATGGGGTTCCCTTCTTCATCAGGTGACTATAAGGACGGCACTTTCCTGAAAGGTTGGCTATAAATCGCCGTATGTATGCGAGTTTCCCTTGGAGAGACCGCAGCTGTATGAGAGTCCTCGGCGGAGGCATTTCCATGATCGCTTTAATCTTTGACGGATCTATTTCAATACCTCGGTGTCGAACAACGAATCCCAGGAATTTGCCCGAGGAAACCCCGAACGCACATTTAAAAGGATTCATCTTCAAGTTGTATTGCCGAAGGCGTTGAAATACAGTCTTCAGATGCTCGAGATGTTCCTCGTATGATTTGCTTTTAACCACGAGATCGTCGATATAGCATTCAACGATTTCGTGTATAAGGTCGTCGAAGATCTTTGTCATGGCCCTCTGATAAGTAGCACCGGCGTTCTTCAAACCGAAGGGCATCACTTTATAATAAAATATACCAAGAGGAGTCCTGAAGGTTGTGTGCTTCTGGTCTTCTGGATGCATTTTTATTTGATTATACCCTGACGAGCCGTCCATGAAGGAGAAAACCTCATGAGTGGATGTATTGTCTATCATCAGTTCAGTGACTAGCACTGGGAAATCATCCTTCGGGCAAGCTTTATTAAGATCCCGGAAGTCTACGCATACGCGCACTGTCCCATTTTTCTTCATCACTGGGACAATGTTGGCGATCCATTCAGGGTACTGAACTTCTTGAATGAAGCCAGAGTCGATTAACTTTTTGACTTCGGTATTTATGCTCATCTCAAGCTCGAGTCGCATGCTTCTCGGCGCCTGTTTGACTGGCTTGATGTTCGGGGATATTGCTAGTCTATGTACAGCAACTTCTGGATCTAGTCCCGGCATCTCGGAACAGTTCCATGCGAAGCAATCTTTATGCTGCACAAGGACGTCTTTTAACGCAGCCACCCTCTCTTCAGACAGCAGCTCGCTGACGAATGTCGGTCGCGGATCATTTATTGTCCCCAACTCAATTTTCTTGAGGTTATCTGCAGTAGTATGGATTCCATCTTCCAGCTCTTTTGGCGCTGGTGGAAATTCTGAGATTACCTCATCGCTGCATTTTCAAAGCACCAAGGAAGGCTGTTCATGTCCTCGGACTCTTCTTTTAATATTGTTACCACGTGGCAAGTGCGAATTTTCTGCCAACCCCAATGCGGAGTTGGTTCTATCATTGTGTTTTCGGGTTCGTGCTTTTGCGGCGGCGCTACCCTCCAGTTGTCAGACAACGCGAATTTGCCGAGCTGATATTGGTCCTCAACCCAATTCTTAAAGGTGAAGCAATCTTCAAGCGGATGCCCTACTACTCGATGGTAAGAGCAATAATTTGGGTTGGAGACTTCGCCCGCTTGCTCAGGGTGTTTAGACTCTGGCAGTGTAAGCATTTGATGTTTTAGAGCAAGATCAAGTATTTTCCTTGTTTTGTTCCGAGGAAATGAGTATGCTCGACCCATTTTCTTCATGAGGGCTAGGTCAATAACGCTCGACTCTCGGATGCGTGGCTTCTTAGCTCTGCTTTGTGGTTGTCGAGCGCCTTTCTTGCCTTTCGACTTGTTTTTGCTTTCGCGTCGAACCTTTTTTGTAGTAGGTTGACAAGGAGCGGCATTTTCATCCTTCACCGCCTGTTGAAGGAGGCGCCGTGTCTTGGCTTTCTCATAGATTGCCATTTCACGATTGTGATCATCTCGGGCTTTTTGACCCGCATTCCTTATAAGTTTGCCCATCTGGTCTTCAAATGATGGACTGGGCGGTTTTGCATCAGGAACTTTTGCTGGCTCAGGATTAGCGTCCTCCCATTGAGCGTCCGCCTCTTCATCGAAGTCATACATGACATAACAGCTGTTTACTAGCTCCCGTTTCTTTGACCGGATGTACCCAAGCCCTTTTGTTTCTATTCTCCCGTTAGGCAGTTTGCATTGAGTCCCGGGAATGTTCCAGACCTTGTCATAGAATTTGGCTTTTCTAACGGTCTGTGTGAAGGACATCCCCTGGCATTTCAGCAGTTTCTTCAAACCTTCGGTATAATATCTGGGAAGACGGATAGGCTGAAGCCTGTCGAGCGTGGGATCCGCGCCATGCCAAATTTCTTTTTCCACCTTGTTTTCTTCAGAACGGTAGAATAGGATTGCCGTCTCGCCTTTTCGTTCGGGAGGGATATAGAATGTCTGCAATTCTTCCACGCTGTTGGTGTCGAGTGCATCCAGTTCTTTGTAATGTTCAAGCGGCACCATGGTTATCTGCAGACTTCGCTCTTCATCAGCGGAAACCCGTATTGAAGGCCGAGCAGGGAATATAGCATGAACTTCATCCTCTGAATCACTACCGAAGATCAATGAAGGAACGGATGGTCCTGGCCTGGTGGATTGGGATGGACCTGAATAAATTATATCCTCCTCCTCCTCGGTGTCACTGCCGAAGACAGGGATGGTGGCGTTAGTTTTGTTCTCCGGTTTGTGACACCTTTCCGTGTCTTCGAAACTCGGTAAGAAGTATTTGGCATCTTCATACTTGCGAACTTCATTCACGGAAAACGGATTCAACTCTCCCGCCACTGTGTACTCGAGGCCATCCCTAGAATACTTCATGCACTGATGCTGTGTAGAAGGGATGATATTGTACTCGTGTAGCCATGGTCGGCCGAGCAGAGCGTTGTAGCACGTCTTAGCGTCTATAACATGGAATTTGATGTCTGTGACGAGCAACCCGAAGCGTAGCGTCAATATCACAGATCCAAGGGTTTTTGATGATTGGGAGTCGAATCCGGAGATGGTGATTTTGTCTCGGGCGAGGTGTTGGACACTCATGCAAATCTCCTTTAACACTCGCACATTGAGTAAATTAACAGACGATCCGTTATCGACCAAGATTTTACCTATCTTTATATCATGGCAGTACCCTGAGACATAAAGGGGGCGATTGTGTTCACACGTCCCGAAGAGAAGGTCTTCATCACCAAAAGCAACGTCGGCTGTGTGCACCTCTTCCAATTCATCCTTCATCTTTTGTTCGGCCAGGAAAGCTTGGAATTGGTCCGGATCTTGTAGGGCCTTAATCAAAGAATCCCTCGCCTCTTTTGATAGTAATAGGGCATCGAGAATGCTGAGTTGTGAGGGTAGCTTTCTCAAATGCGCCAAGACATTGTAATCCACTTTATTCCTTTTTGGCGGGTTCTCGGCGTTTAGCTCTTCCAGAACTTGGTCATCTAAGACGGTGTCTTCAGAGACCTTTTCTTTCCCTTTATCTTTTCTATTCGAGGGTCCGAGGTTCTTTTCAGGCAGTGTCCGATTCCGCAGCCGGATATTTTCGCAAACCACTGGCTCCTCTTCTTTTCCCGAAGTTGACTCTTTAAAGAGAGGGGCAAGTTCTAGCTCCTCATCAAAGTCGCTCCTAAATGTAGGCACTTGTGGCCCGGCAGCGTTAACCATGTGACAATTGCCGGCAGTTCTTTCAAGTTCTTCGGTCGTATTTCTTCGCTCCCGGCGAATTTTACGTTTTTCCCGTTTAAAGCGCTGTCGATTAGCGACGTATCCTTGCCACCATCCATTGAAAGCTTTGCAATCTTGGGTGGGATGCGAGACCTTCTGATGATATAAGCAATAAGAGGGGTGCATTTCTACCATACCAGTCATTTTTCCTTCAGAGGATGGTAGATTCATACCCATTGATATGGCCTTAGCAAACCTCTTTTTTATCTTGAATTGGCTTTTGTTAGCGGTGGAGGCATTTTGCTCCAGCGGGATCATCTCAGCTCTTTCCTCAAGTTGCTGGCGCTTGGCCCTTTCGAATATAGCCGTCTCGTGTTCTCGATCAGCTTTACTTTTCAATCGAGCTTCACTAAGAAACGCGCCAATCATTTCGATTGATAACTCCAGAACCCTTGACTCAGTATTTGCCCCGGCGTTTTAGTGCCAGAAGTCCCTTCATCGTTCGTGGTCGAATGGGAGATCATATGACAGCTCGCCACATATTCCTCGGATTCATCCGATGAACTTTCCCCCTCATCTTCTTTTTGAAAGACGTGATCAAGGAAATCTTGGAGCGTAATGGGAGTCCGCGCCTTTTGGTTGTACTCATCCAGTGCGTCGATTTGCTTTTGTAAGTCCATGCGCTTATCGCCAGGCTTCACGGGCTTCTTAGATTTCTTCTTCTTCTTTTTCGAAGATTTTGACGGCCAGCTATGAACGCTTGAACTACCACCATCGGTCTTCGGAGTCGGTCGTGGCTTCAACATCCCCTCAATAACCTGCGATTCCAAAGGGTTCTTCCACTTGACCGCTGGACAGGTCTGAAGATCATTTAGCATTCTCCTCGTTTTGGCTGATAATACAACCTCCCAGGGAGCTTCTTCAATGACGGAGCATGTCGCCCCCGGCGTATTCGTCCCCTTAGAGGTGTGGGGCTGCGGGGGATTCACCTTCCATTTGTCAGATAGCGCAAATTTGCCCTGACGGTACTGATTCTCAAGCCAATTCTTGAAAACGTAGCAATCCTCGATGGGATGGCCTAGCACTCGATGGTAAGGGCAGTAGTTGGGCTCGTTGACGTCGTTCGGTTGCAACGGACGTTTTGGATCTGGCAAACTTATGAGTCTGTTATGTAACGCCAGCTCGAATAGCCTCCTTGTTTTATCGCGGGGGAAGGAGTAAGGACGTCCCATCCTGTCCTCAAGGGGTACGTATGGGCGTGTATTGTTTGGACGAGCAACCGGCTTCGAGTCGCTCGGTTGTTGTTGGGCATTAGCGACAATGATCGCTTTTCCCTTTCCTTTATCATTTCGGGAGTCCGGCTTCGGGAGAGGGGGTTTATGGCCCATCTGGTCCATCTGCGCTAATTTGTCGATCAAAGCCTGGAAGGTAGTCGGCTTGAAGAACATCATAAACTGTGAAATGGTTGCTTGTGGATCAAGGATTCCAACAAACATTCCCACCGCAGGGGCTTCTTCTATGCGCTGTTCACACTTAGACCATAGATTACGCCACCGTATAGCGTACTGAACCCATGTCTCGCCGGGTTTTACCCTGGCGTTAATCAGCGCCGTCATCGGGGTACGCTCACTGGCACTTGCAAAACGTTGGGTGAAGAGCAGCTCCATCTCCGCAAAGGTTTTAATAGAGTCGTTGGGGAGCTCAGAATACCATTCGAACGCCGTATCTGATAGGCTTCCAACGAACTGGCGAAGCAAAAGCTTGTCGTCGCCGCCGGTGTTACCACAAAGCGCCCTGAATTGGGCAACATGTTGATGGGGATTGCCGGTCCCTTTGTAGACATGAAACTTGGGAATTGTGTAACCCGGCGGGTATTTGATTTGGTCATACCAGCCTGGATACGGTCGCCCCGTTTTTACGACGTGGCCGGCTGCTTCGGCTGCGTGATGAACCTTTATTTGCTGGGCTATATATTCGTCCAGATCAGTTTTAGAGATTGTATCCTCTTTAGCCGTTGATAGAACGGGCTGAGGGTTTGATGTCTCTCCCCTATCATCCCTAAAGACAATCGGGGGTTCTTCAGTCGGGGGATCTTGTTGTATCATCATCCCTATCATGTCCTGGAAGAGGAGGCCCATGCGCTGTATATTGGCTGCTTGTTCAGCAGCCTCTTTGTCTCTCTTTTCCAGTACTCGGCGGAGGAACTCGGCGTCGGTCTCTTCCTCTTGGCGTTCATCTAAGGACGTCTCAGGATTCTCTTTTGGCTCCGTGAGTGCAGCCATTGTAGTCATCATCTCCTGGAGCTTTTGTTGCTGCTCCTGAGCCTTGGTCACTGATCGGGTAAGCGGTCGGTGACCCGTAGAAGTACGACTTTCTTCCTTTCCAGAAGCCATATAAACCGTATGAACTGTTATGCCCCCTGACTTGGGGCGTTTAGGTTCACCGCTTTTAAACTTTGTCAGTGTCACAGGAGCTTTCTCTGGCCTTTTTCTTTTGTGGACCATTGAGGTTGAAGGAGCCGTTGAAGTGGGCATCCTAGCATTTGTTGCCCCCTGCTGTTTAATGGGGCGGTTTTTGTCCTTTTCCACCTTTGCCTTTTTCTGGCGACGAAAGTGGTCTGAGTCAATCACGGAGTCTTGAACCCTCCGCCAAAGTTTATAAATTTTTTACGACAGCCGTTGAGAGGGTTGTTCCTGCTTTTTCTCCGGAGCTTTTTCCATAGACGGAGGAGATCTTTTCAATGTAGCAATTGGAGAGTTCTTTCTCACCTTCCTCAGCAATTCAAAGTTGTTCCCAGTTGGAACAGCAGCGTTGTCCTCCACCACTGGAGCGGTGGGGTTAGCCCTGAGGGGGAGTTGCCCCCTGCTTTCCTTACTCGTTGCCAATAGCGACGTCGCGCACGAAGAGCCGTTGGGACTGGCTCGGAAATCGAGGTGGTTTCTTGTTGCCCCCTGTTTGAATGTGGGGTAACTGCCGATGTCAGCCTATCGAAGACTGATGCCTTTTGACCAGCTGGGGGAGGAGTGGGAACCGTCAATCTTGTGAAGACCGACTCTCTGATGGGAGAAGCCGCTTTAACGACTTCAAAAGCAGCGGCCGTTGCCCTCTTTGGGACGGCCACTTTATAGTTCTGACCTAGCCTGGTGAAAACGGAGGCTGTCGGTTTAGTAGCGGGCGACCCGTTGACAGGGGTCGTGGTAGTAGTGAGCCGGTCGAACACCGACTTCTTGTTCGCTTCCGGTGCGGATATCGGCATAGAGAAGCTTGTAGGTGGGACCATGGTCCCGAAAAACAGGCCGGTGGTGGCCTGGGTCACCTGTTCTACCGGCAGAGCGAGGAAAGAGGCCGCTTGGGGCCCATATGTTACACCTCTCGGTGAGGTGGAGCATCCGTTGCAGTGGTGCTTCGCGCATTTGGTGCAGTTAGAATCCATGGATGCTTGAGTTCTGCACCAGACAAAAGACAAAATCTTAGCAACTTGAAATCCAAAGGCAACCATTTAACAAACCGCGATTGGTTCGCGAAGACGACACACGAAGTGTGGAGTGGAAAGAGGAAAAGGTCCCACCGGGCGTGCCAGAATCTGTTCCCCTCCGAACGGCGGCCGAGACGTTAGGACGTCCGTGCCCGAGGTTCGGGGCAGATGCTATTTGGTTTTATCCGTCTACCTCTCCGAAAATACCAAGTTGATTTATGGCACCGTGTATCGGAGGTTTAGACGGATGCGGCCGATGTAGCAGACTTCGTCAGATTCCCCCTCAGGATGAGGGGTTTTTGATTGTGGGGACGCTCTTCCCTGCAGGCGCAAGCCCCTGCAGTTAATTACGCTGCCGCATCGCGGTAACAACTTTCTCCTTCTCCGGAATTTCACTCCGTGTCGTGTGTGTTTGTTTTGTTTGTGGTTGCCCGTGGATTGTATACGGAGACTGAGTAATGCCGTCGCCCGTAGGACGTGGATTAGTCCAAATCTGCATTTACTTAGATTTGGGTTTGGTGTTTTTAGTTTAAGGATGCATTAGTCGCGTTGCGGCTAAGATCGACTTAAACGTTCGTTAAGGATACGTTAGTCCTGTTTTAGACTAAGATCAACTTAACGTAGTGATTAATTTAATGTATGGCCATCGGGACTCGTCACCTCTCTAACGTCGTTGAAGGATTACAACGACATGTATCAGTGGAGCTCGGAGATGTACCCTCGAACCAGAGTTGATTGGGAGTTTTATAATCCATGTGAATGTTTAAGGATACGTTAGCCGTGTTTGGGGCTAAGATCGACT
Source organism: Agapanthus africanus (assembly GCA_030015575.1). Classification (NCBI taxonomy): domain Eukaryota; kingdom Viridiplantae; phylum Streptophyta; class Magnoliopsida; order Asparagales; family Amaryllidaceae; genus Agapanthus; species Agapanthus africanus. The sequence continues at coordinate 372,693,660 of CM057339.1, read as the reverse complement.
TAAACGGGACCGTTTAGATCCGGCAAAAAAGCATTCGGGCTCTATTGCGCCAGTTTAAGGACGTGGTAGTCCATCGCCAGTTTTAGGGACGTGGTGGTCCATTATTAGTTTAGGGACGTTTCGGTCCGATGTTAGTTTAAGGACGTTTCGGTCCGATGTTAGTTTAAGGACGTCTCGGTCCACTAGTTTAAGGACCCCGCAGTCCATATGGGTGTGTGGTCGTTGGGACCCGTCACCTCTTTGACGTCGTTGAGGAATTACAACGATAGATGTCAAAGCAGTTCGGAGATGTACCCTCGAACCGGACGTACATTGATTTAGGAGAGCCATTTTGCTCAGTCAATTTAATTTAAGAACTTATGGCCACGATTGGGCTAAGTCCATTGCTTTTGTGTTTCTTTTGCTTTTATTTGGGCTTTGCCCAAAAGGGATGCAGAGCATCAATTTTATTTGGGCCCAGTCCTTTTATTGCTTTGCAATTTATTCTGACCTGCTAGGTCTTTTTGATTTGGGCCTGGCCCTTCAAGTAATGCATTGCATTTGTGCAAATCACCAAGAATCTTTTAGATTCAAGAACAGAAGTGCAGAGCACTTTTTATCCCCTGATTTGGATCAAAGAAAAACAAGTTTTTCTTTGTTTCAGAGAACCAAAGGTTCATAGCAAGTGCAAGGCACTATTTTTATTTTATTTATTTATTCAAGAAAAGAAGTGCAGAGCACTTTTTATCCCCTGATTTGGATCAAAGAAAAACAAGTTTTTCTTTGTTTCAGAGAACCAGAGGTTCACAGCAAGTGCAAGGCACTATTTTTGTTATTTTTATTTATTTATTTATTTATTTATCTATTTATTGAAGATCACTGATCTTGTTTTCTAGATCAATGATCTATTCTTCAAGAGAATCTTCTCTTATCTCAAAGGTTTTTACCTTCTTTTTGTGTTCTCCAGAAATTCTCAAGAGTTCTCTTCTTTCTTCTTTTTTTTTAAAACCAGATGATCGTTTGAAATGAGGTTTGGGGTCCTTTTTATAGTGCTCAAAAATTAGTTAAATTTGTTCAATAAATCTTTTCCTGAGTGATTTGGGGAATTTTCCCCACCGTTGGATCTTTGATCTAAAGGCCCCTGTTTTACAGAAGAAATCTTCTTGTTTTAACAAGAACAGAAAAGATTTCCTTAAATCTTTATTCTGTTGTTGCGCAACTCACCAGCGCGTGACACGTGTCGCGCAGTAAGGCGCTTGCGCAACAGCGATTGCGCAACTGCGCAGACACGTGTCGCGCAGCCGTGCGCTTGCGCAGTTGCGCTTGCGCAACTGCGCAGACACGTGTCGCGCTGCCGTGCGCTTGCACAGTTAAGTGTTACTTATGTTTTTTAAAGAGCCTTGCTCTGATCGGACGTACCGCCTTGGGCGTTGTGCTGCCGTGTCAACTTCTGACACGTGGCGCATTGCGCGCAGCGCACGGGAACCGAAGCGTTGCTTCAAAATTTGAATTTTCAAAATTCAAACAGAACCTTGCTCTGATTGGGGGAACAAACCCCTTTATGGGACTCTAAGACTCGTCAATACGCCAGCAGTAGGCAATGATCATATCAATCACCCAAAAGCCGCAAGCCGTGCGCTTGCGCAGTTGCGCTTGCGCAACTGCGCAGACACGTGTCGCGATGCCGTGCGCTTGCGCAGTTGCGCTTGCGCAACTGCGCAGACACGTGTCGCGCTGCGGTGCGCTTGCGCAGTTAAGTGTTACTTATGTTTTTTAAAGAGCCTTGCTCTAATCGGACGTACCGCCTTGGGCGTTGTGCTGCCGTGTCAACTTCTGACACGTGGCGCATTGCGCGCAGCGCACGGGAACCGAAGCGTTGCTTCAAAATTTGAATTTTCAAAATTCAAACAGAGCCTTGCTCTGATTGGGGGAACAAACCCCTTTATGGGACTCTAAGACTCGTCAATACGCCAGCAGTAGGCAATGATCATATCAATCACCCAAAAGCCGCAAGTGATCAGCTAAACGTAACGGCCACCCGAGTATTGAGCGAGCAGAAGAAAAACAAGCGAACCTGTCAAAACTCTTGTCGAGCCAACCGGTAACACTTACCATACAGTTCGGTCTCTTCATCGGATATGCTGCATATCGAGTCTAGGGATGGCATCGTCGACCCCAATAACTCAATAAGTCATACCGATGTATGGCCTATAACAGTTCGAGAAAATACTGATAACACTTATCAGTAAATCTCATTAGCCCTGGCCAGGGACTTGCTGATATAACCAATCGAGCACAGCGCAACATCAACCCCCAATACCGGGAGAGACGAAACCCCTCCTATCGCTCATTTCCTCCACATGTCTCGGGACTGTATCCAAAAGCCACCTGTTTGCACGACTCGGTAGAGCCGTGGTAGGGTGGAAATCAAAGTACAGTGGGAGAACACATGAGACTCTATGACGATCTCGGATCTACAGACTAATCTGTACCAGTGTCACCTGAGAACTGCTATCCGATGTTAGATATAATACCATATAGGAGTTCTCGGCGAGTCCGTCCAGTGTACCCAGTCTCCACTGAGCACCCGTATACAATCTCGGTGTCAAACACCAATGGATGTGGGATCATTGATTGCCCATCTCATGGGTCTAGTATCATATACGCTAGTCTACTCTTGAATATCGATGCCCCGTCTCGATACACCAACGACTAGGGTCATTTCAGTATATGCTTATAAGCTATATATGTCCCACTAGTATTATCTGCATCGCAATCATAGTAGTCAAGCAAATATCCTGAGGATTTTATCAACATGTACAAATGAATAAAAGCATGATCAAGTGAACATGTCAGATAAAGAGTAACCAGATAGCACACTATCATGTTGAGTAAGAAATTCCTCTGAATATATATATATATACATGTATAAATACATCCACTATCAAATAATGGCCTCTAGGGCATACATATATCCAACACTAGTATGATCTCCATCATAGTCCTAGTAGTCATGTACACATCCTAAGGGCTTTATCAACATGTGAGAGTAAGACAGTATCACAATACAAGTCTACATGTTAAGACAAAGAGCAACCATATAGCATACTATCATATCGAGCAAGAAAGTATTCTCTATATATATCCAAACATCCACTATAATATACATCATATGTACAATAATGGCCTCTAGGGAATATACATAACTAACAGCGCTAACAGAAGTCCCCCTCGTCGAGGAGAATGAGGGACGAATAGTCCAAAACGGATCCCTTTTAACGGAAGCCCGGCACGAAGACTTGATCCACTTTCTCCGTGAGAACTCGGACGTGTTCGCCAGGGCGCCTGCTGACATGCCCAAGATCGACCCCAAAGTAATCTCGCACAAGCTCGGGATCGACCCGAAGGCCTGACCCGTCAGAAAAAAGAAGCGAAGTTTCGCACCGATCAAGTAAAAGGCGATTGAGAATGAGGTTGATAGATTGCTCGCAGCCAACTTCATTTGAAATGTTGACTACTCGGATTGGCTGGCGAATGTAGTTATGGTTAAAAAGTCGAACGGGAAGTGGCGCATGTGCGTCGACTTCACATACCTGAACAAGGCCTGCCTGAAAGACAACTATCCCCTCTCTCGGATATACCAGCTAGTAGACAACTTGGCAGGCCACGAATTGCTCAGCTTTATGGACGCTTTCTCCGGCTACAACCAGATCCGTACGAACCCGGCAAATGAAGAACTTACCGCGTTCATCATGGACCAGGGGGTATATTGCTACAAAGTGATGCCCTTCGGCCTAAAAAAATGCTAGGGCTACATATCAGCCCCTGTTCCCCTCCGAAAGACGCGCAAGACGGACGTGCCTGAATTTCAGGACAGATGCTAATTGGTGCTATCTGTCCACCTCTCCGAAGATACCAAGTTGATTTATGGCACCATGTATCGAAGGTTTAAACGGATGCGGCCGATGTAGCAGAATTCGTCAGATTCCCCCTCGCTTGAGGGGTTTTTGATTGTGGGGACGCTCTTCCCTGCAGGCGCAAACCCCTGCAGTTAATTATGCTACCACATCGCGGTAACAACTTTCTCTTTCTCCAGATGGTCACTTCATGTCGTGGGTGTTTGTTTTGTGTTTAGTTGCCCGTGGATTGTATACGAAGACTAAGTTATGTTGTTTCCCGTAGGGCGTGGACTAGTCCAAATCCGTATCTTTCTTAGATTTGGGTTTGGGGGGTTGGGTTTAAGGATACGTTAGCCTCATTTGAGACTAAGATCAACTTAAACGTTAGTTAAGGATACGTTAGTCTCATTTTAGACTAAGATCAACTTAACGGGACAGTTTAGATCCGACAAGAGAGCAATTGGGCTCTATTGTTTAGTTTAGTGACATTGCGGTCGATAATTAGTTTAAGGACATTATGGTCCAATGTTAGTTTAAAGACATCGCGGTCAAGGTTAAGGACATCATAGTCCGTGGATTGAAGGACTCCACAGTCCGTTGTTAGTTTTAAGACATCACGGTCGAGGTTAAGGACGTCATAGTCCATGAGTTTAAGGACCTCATAGTCCAATGTTAGTTTTAAGACATCACGGTCGAGGTTAAGGACATCATAGTCCATGAGTTTAAGGACCTCACAGTCCAATGTTAGTTTTAAGACATCACGGTCGAGAGTAAGGACATCATAGTCCATGAGTTTAAGGACCTCACAGTCCGTAGAAATGTATGGTTGTCAGGACCCGTCACCTCTCTGAAGACGTTGAAGGATTACAACGACAAATATCAGAGGAGTGAATAGATGTACCCTTGCACCAAAGTGGATTAAATGATCTGTAGTCCAATTTGGAACTGAGATCAATCAATTAAATTATGAGCACATTGGCTCAATTGAGGACTTATGGCCAACTTGGGCTAAGTCCAATTAAGTTTGAAGTATTGGCCCTCTGTTGGACCATTAGACATTTGTCTGGGTTCAAGCCCACATTATTTAGCAATGCTAAACAAGAGTTTGAGGGCTTTGATAACATTTGGGTGTTTGGCTGAGGATTAAACATTATACCTCTAAATTTTTACTCAATTTTAAGATTCAATTGAAGGGAAGGCTTTGCCTCTAGAAAATTAGCCAATTTGGCTAACACTAGAGAACAACGGTGTTAAACACTGGAAATAAGATTATCAAATTAGTGTTAAACACTAGAAATGTGATTCTCAAATTAGTGTCAAACACTAAAAGATATCGGTGTTAAACACTGGAAACAGAATTGTCAGATTAGTGTTAAACACTAGAAGGAGAAGGGGTCACGCAGGAGCACGTGATGGCATCAAAAGCGGGGCCAGATCCCCTTTATTTTGTTTTGCAAACAAGTGTTTAACACTTTTAATTTTTATTGCCATCACGTGTGGGCACGTGATGTATGCTCATGCCCTGATTTATTAGAACATTTATTAGGGGTCACGTGGTAACACGTGAGAGCGCCCAAGTCAGATTTTGCCTTTGCTTTTGTTCCATTTACAATGAGGGTCACGTGGGAGCACGTGAGACATTGCCTCAAAGCTAATTTTTTCTCATTTGTAGGGATCTTTTCAGGGGTCACGTGGGGACACGTGACCCTAGTTTTTTGCATGCACAGAGATCTCTTTAGTCTCTTTATTTTATTTTGAGAATTAAATTCTCATATAGGGCTAAACCCTAATTATGATTTGGAGGAATTAAATTCCTATAACTTTGGGAGAATTAAATTCTCAATTAGGGTTAAACCCTAGTTCTGTCCATCTTGAAGGAATTAAATTCCCGTAGTTTTTGGAGAATTAAATTCTCATATATGGTTGAACCCTAGTTTTTATCTTGGAGGAATTAAATTCCTATAACTTTGGGAGAATTAAATTCTCATATAGGGTTAAACCCTAGTTTTGTTTTGGGAGAATTAAATTCTCTAAACTCAATTCCCCCTCTAAGTTTCGGATCTGCATGGCAGGATCTCAACCCGATGAGAATTAAATTCTTAACTTATGAGGAGATGTGCTCTTTGCAGATCTTCAACCAGAGGAAGAACTAAGTTCTTTTGTGCAGAAGAGTTAAACTCTTAGATTTGAGAATTAAATTCTCTGTTTGAAGTTTTGATCCCCTTTCTTTTCTCACATAGGGTTTTTCTTTGTTGAGAATTATATTCTCCTTTCTTTTCTCTCTGAAATTTCAAGATTCCAAAACTTTATCTCCAAAAACTCTCCATCTTTTTTTCTCTTCTCTTGACTCCTATTTATAGGAGAAGGAAAAGAATCAATTTGTTTAGTAAATCTTTTATTGAAAGATTTTGTTTGTTTTCATGACTAATATGATCTTTTAGATCACACAGATTTTAAATCCAAAAGATAATATGTTTGTTGTTTTTGGTGAAATTTAGGGAAATCTTTCCTTGTATAAAATCTTTTTATAAATTAATGATTTTTAATCACCATTGGATTTTTAATCCAACGGTGCTCCACTTTACAGAGCATAGTCCTCTTTTATTTAGAAAGATTTAAAGAAATATTAGGGTTTTTGATTTCCCTCAATTAGAATTTAATTCTATTAATTTATAAGGCTTTTAAAGCTCATCACGTGTTGGCACGTGATCCCAATATTTGACTATTGAAATAGAATTTAATTCTATCAATTAGAGAGCTAAGGGGCCTGTCACGTGTTGGCACGTGACCCTCTTTTATTCAGAATTTAATTATGTCTTTTAACTGGGCTAAAGGACCATCACGTGTCAGCACGTGACCCTTGGTCACGTGTGAGCACGTGATGCCCCATTGGGGTCTTTCCTTAGCCGTTTTGTTTACACTTTTGTTTCTCTTCAATGGGTTTTTAAAGGCCCATCACGTGTTGGCACGTGACCCCATTTTATTATTTATTTTATTCAGTGCCTACAGGCTTTGCCTATAAATGGTCACATGTGGGCACGTGATGCCCGGTCACGTGTGGGCACGTGATGCCCGGTCACGTGTGGGCACGCGATGCTTCATAACTTTTGATCCCGGATGAATTATGAGGTCCATAATATATTAAATCGAAGTGTTTTTCGAGATGATTCCAATATCATCAGAATTTAGCTGTTTCTTATTCGGGAGTTTGTCAAAAAAACAGCCCGGAAAATACTGGTTCGCATTTTTTTAAGCATATCACTGCCATTTGATATCATGGGCTCTTTTGCGCAGAAATTTTTGACGGGAAAAAATGCCCCCCACTACTTTGCCCACGTAAATATGTACGTGGATGAAGTAGTGCAGAGTTATGCATGGCGTATGACCAGTTTCGGGTTGGTATATAACTTTCAGAACCTTGATCTGAGAAGATAACGAGCGGACACAAGCGTCGTCATTTATCATTGACTCAAATCTCAACTCTTAAGGAATATAGTTCCAAACCCTCATCCCCATGAGCCACACCCTTCCATTTCTTTATGTCTTACTCTGGCGTGAAGTAGTTTATATGCTCATAAGTAGCTTCTCCATTTCAGTGGTATGTAGCTTTGGCATGTGTGGCCCATAAATGGTAGATAACAGTTTATCTTGAACTCTTTATAAGGTAGCGATGGCTTAGGAAACAGGGTTAGGAACTGTTGCCTAAGACTTTTCAACTTTATGAGCCGTGAGGGTCTCATAAAGACTTTTCTCCCTACGAGTCGAGAGGATCTTGTAGGTGTATTTTCTCCTTAGGAGTCGTGAGGACTCCTTAGTGCATTTTCTCTTGAGAATCGTAAGGATCCCACAAGAAAATTTTCTTTATGCATAGGGAAACTGATTTCCCCGCAAGTTGAGACGAATCGAGAGATTCTCGCAAAGACACTGATTTCCTTGCGGGTCGAAACGAATTGAGAGGTTCTCGCCAAGGACGCTGATTTTCCCTGAATCGAGATAAGATGCGATGGCTTAGGAAACAGGTTCAGATCTGCTGCCTAAGACTTTTCAACTTTATGAGCCGTGAAGGTCTCATAAAGATTTTTTCTCCCTACGAGTCGAGAGGATCTCGTAGGTGTATTTTCTCCTTAGGAATCGTGAGGATTCCTAAGTGTGTTTTCTCTTGAGAGTCGTAAGGATCTCATAGGAGAATTTTCTTCCTTACAAGTCGAGAGGACTCGTAAGTTATTGATGAGTTGACCTACTCCCGAGTTAAAGCATTGCTTCAACAGGGAGGTCGAGGGTTGACTTTGGTTTGTCTGTGCACCACCGAGTCATGGAATTGGGAACTTTGCCGCGGCTCCGCTTTACTGGCGTCGTATTCCTGCAGAGACACTGATTTCTCTGCGGGTCGGCACAAATCGAGATATTCTCGTCAAGGACGCTGATTTCCTTGAATCGAGGTTTTTGCCAAGGACACTGATTTCCCTGTAGTCGAAACGAATCGAGGTATTCCTGCAAAGACACCGATTTCTCTGCGAGCCGACGCGAATCGAGGTACTCTCGTCAAGGACGCAGATTTCCCTGAATCGAGGTTTTGCCAAAGACACTGATTTCCCTAGAGTTGAAACGAATCGAGGTATTCCTGCAAAGACACTGATTTCTTTGCGAGTCGACACGAATCGAGGTGCTCTCGTCAAGAACGCTGATTTCCCTGAATCGAGGTTTTTGCCAAGGACACTGATTTCCTCGGAGTTGAAACAAATCGAGGTATTCCTGCAAAGACACTGATTTCTTTGCGGGTCGACGCGAATCGAGGTGCTCTCGTCAAGGATGTTGATTTCCCTGAATCGAGGTTTTTTGCCAAGGACACTGATTTCCCTGGAGTCGAAACAAATCGAGGTATTCCCGCAAAGACACTGATTTCTCTGCGGGCCGACGCGAATCGAGATGCTCTCGTCAAGGATGCTGATTTCCCTGAATCGAGGTTTTTGCCAAGGACACTGATTTCCCTAAGGTTGAGACGAATCGAGGTATTCCTGCAAAGATGCTGATTTCTCTGCGAGTCGACACGAATCAAGATGCTCTCGTCAAGGACGCTGATTTCTCTGAATCGAGGAAGTTGCCAAGGACACTGATTTCCTCGGAGTTGAAACGAATCGAGATATTCCTGCAAAGACGCTGATTTCCTTATGGGTCGACGCGAATCGAGATGTTCACGTCAAGGACACTGATTTCCCTGAATCGAAGTATTTGCCAAGGACACTGATTTCCCTGGGGTTTGAGACGAATCGAGGTATTCCTGCAAAGACACTGATTTCTCTGCGGGTCGACGCGAATCAGGATGCTCTCATCAAGGACGCTGATTTCCCTGAATCGAGGTATTTGCCAAGGACACTGATTTCCCTGGGGTTGAGACGAATCGAGATATTCCTGCAAAGACGCTGATTTCCTTGCGGGTCGACATGAATCGAGATGCTCTCGTTAAGGACACTGATTTCCCTGAATCGAGGTATTTTTCAAGGACACTGATTTCCCTGGGGTTTGAGACGAATCGAGGTATTCCTACAAAGATACTGATTTCTCTGCGAGTCGACGCGAATCAGGATGCTCTCGTCAAGGACGCTGATTTCCCTGAATCGAGGTATTTGCCAAGGACACTGATTTCCCTGGGGTTGAGACGAATCGAGGTATTCCTGCAAAGACGCTGATTTCTCTGCGGGTCGACGTGAATCGAGATGCTCTCGTCAAGGACGCTGATTTCCCTGAATCGAGGAGGTTGCCAAGGACACTGATTTCCCTGGGGTTTGAGACGAATCAAGGTATTCTTGCAAAGACACTAATTTCCTTGTGGGTCGACGCGAATCAAGATTCTCTCGTTAAGGACGCTGATTTTCCTGAATCGAGATTTTTAGCTGACTTGTTTCCGAGACGGAGCATTGATCCGGCGGGGAGGTCATTGGTTGACTTGTTTCCGAGACAGAGCGTTGATCTGGCGGGGAGGTCATTGGTTGACTTGTTTCCGAGACGGAGCGTTGCTCCGGCGGAGAAGTCATTGGTTGACTCTAGGTTGTCTGTGGACCGCAGAGTCTTGGAACTGGGGACTTTGCCGTGGCTCCGATTGATGGTGTAGCACCTGTGTCCTGCTGGAATGAGGAGGCACACCGTTGTTGGTCTTCGGGCCGTTGATGTGGCCATTGAGATTTAGAACTAGGGACTTTGCCATGGCTCCGCTTTGTTGCGACTCTGAGGTCGGTTGTTGACGTCGCGTCTGCATCTGGTTGGAGTGAGGAGAAACGCCGTTGGTGATCTCTAGGCTGTCTTTGAACCGTTGAGATTTGGAACTAGGGGACTTTGCCATGGTTCCGTTGTTTTGACCCTGGGGTCGTTTGTTGACGTCGCATCCGCATCTTGCTGGAGTAAGGAGAAACGCCGTTAGTGATCTCTAGGCTATCTGTGAACCATCGAGATTTGGAACTAGGGGACTTTGCCATGGTTCCATTGTTTTGACCTTGGGGTCGTTTGTTGACGTCGCATCTGCATCCTGCTGGAGTAGGGAGAAACGCCGTTGGTGATCTCTAGGCTGTCTGTGAACCGTCGAGATTTGGAACTAAAGGACTTTGCCATAGTTCCGGGGTAGTCTCTAGGCTGTCTGTGAACCGTCGAGATTTGGAACTAGGGACTTTGCCATGGCTCCGTTTGTTGATGTTGCGTCTGCATCCGATTGGAGGGAGGAAGAACGCCGGTGTTGATCTCTAAGTTGTCGATGTTGACGTCGAGACCCTGAAGCTAGAGATCTTCCTTCGCTTCGTTTGTTGACATTGTGTCTGCAATATTGCGACGAATGTCGAGATCGTCTCTAGGTTGTCTATGAACCGTCGAGACCTGGCTTCACTTCGACGAAGCCTGGTGGGATGATATGGTTCCCTTCTTTGTTTGTGCCCCTGGATTGTATACAGGGATCGATGTGATCTCACATGTAAGGCAAAAGTTTCATTCTTTCATAATTTTTTTTTAATTTCTTTCCCCGATGCTCTATCATTTCAGCTTTTTATATCATGAAAATCGTGATTGCCCAATCATTTCGGCTATTTTTCGCGGTGCCCAATCATTTCGGCTATTTTTATTTTTACTCGCTGCTTTTTATTGCGAGTTGCCCAATCATTTCGGTTGTTTTTGTATGCATATATTTTTACTTGCTGATTTCGTTGCAAGTTGCCCCATCATTTCGGCTATTTCATATGCATTTTTGGCTCGCTGATTTTTTATCGCGAGTATGGAACTTGAAATCTGGTGCCAATCTTAGCATCAACATCGCTGCGTCTGGAATATTACCAGGAGCGAATCATCATTTTCCATGAAAGAACTTGGAATTTGATACCGATTTAGGCATCAATATCTCTACCACTGGGACATTGCCAGGAGCGAATCATCATTTGCCTTTGTCGATGTCGAACAAAGGTGGCTTAGCAAACAGGGTTAGGATCCTGTTGACTAAGGCTTTTTGACTTTACGAGCCGTAAAGGTCTCCTAAAGGTATTTCTCCCTACAAGTCGTGAGGATCTCGTAGGTGTATTTTCTCCTTAAAAATCATGAGGATTCTTAAGTGTATGTTCTCTTATAAGTCGTAAGGATCTTACAAGAGTGTTTTCTCCTTATAAGTCGAGAGGACTTACAAGGGTCGCTCACTGTATGAGCATATCCCTGGTCGCTGATGGGACTCTGTTAGGGAAATGTTCATTCGTGCCCATGGATTGTATACAAGGGTCAATATTGAACCGCTTGTAGGGAAAAATCGGGGGGTATGACTGCTTAAGAACAGGTTCAGATCCCTGTAGCTTAAGGCTTTTGAATCTTATGAGCCGTGAGGGTCTCATAAGAGGGTTCTCCTTACGAGTCGTGAGGATCTCATAAGTGTAATTTCTCCTTAGGAATCGTGAGGATTCCTAAGTGTATTTCTCCTTTGTGAGTCGTAAGGATCTCACGCAGGTGGTTTCTCCTTACAGGGTCGAGAGGACCTTGCAAGTGTCTTTTAACGAGATTGCGCCCTTTCGGGTTTTCACAAAACTCGCCGGTAGTCCTGCTGTTTTTACTCACGGAGCCCTTTCGAGTTTTCATCCGTGCCCATTTTTCTTACGGACGTACCGTTCTTTTTTTTTTACGAGTCTGCGTCCTTTCGGATTTTCACAAACATTGCTGGTAGTCCTGCTGTTTTTACTCACGGCGCCCTTTCGGATTTTCATCCGTGCCCATTTTGCTTGTGGACATACCATTTGTTTTGTTTTTTTTTAATTTTAATTTTTTTTTAACAAGTCTGCGCCCTTTCGGGTTTTCACAAACATCGTCGGTAGTCCTGCTGTTTTTACTCACGGAGCCCTTTCGGGTTTTCATCCGTGCCCATTTTGCTTGTGGACATACCTTTTTTTTTTACCACGTCAGTCTGGGGATGCCGCGGTCCGTAGTAATTTATAGACGTCTCGGTCAGTTGCAAGTTTTAGGACATTGCGGTCCATTGTTAGTTTAGGGACATTTCGGTCCGCAGCCAGTTTTAGGACATAGTGGTCCATCGTTAGTTTAAGGACATTTCGGTCCGTAGTAGTTTTGAGGCGAAGTTTCACCGGATGCTCCATAAACAAGTAGATTTCTCCTTGATAGACCTTGTCACATAATTCAAGGATTTTGGCACTGCTCCTACCCCAAGCTCCTCTACGTTATCTTCTAACGCCGAGTGAGCTTCTTTGTTACTTAACGATAAATGAGCGATCATGTGGCAACTTGCCACATAATCTTCGGATTCTTTTGACAAGTCGTCTCCCTCATCATTGTCGTTATCTTCATTCTCAAGGATGTGACTGAGGAACTCTTGAAGCGTGACTGGGTTCGCGCCCTCTGGTTGTATTCTTTCAGCGCATCAATATACTTTTGCAGATCCGTGCGCTTGTCGTTAGACAGCGCGGGCTTTTTGGTCTTCTTCTTTTTCTTCGTAGACTGTGACGGCTGTTCCTGGGTGCTCTGCCCATTGCTATTAATTCCCGATGTTGGGCGTGGTTTCAGCATCACGTCGATGATCTTCGGCTCTTGCGGGATTTTCCACCTGATCGCTAGACATGTTTGAAGATCTTTCGGCATTCTTTTAGTTTTTACCGAAAGAACAACTTCACATGGAGCTTTTTTTATGAATGAGCACGATGCCCCCGGCATGTCCATCTTTTTCGGAGCATGTGGTCGTAGCGGGTTCACCTTCCAATTTTCAGACAACGCGAATTTGCCTTGCTAGTATTGATCTTCAACCCAATTTTTGAAGACGTAGCAATCTTCGAGTGGATGGCCCAATACTCGATGGTAGGGGCAGTAATTAGGATCGTTGACGTCGTCCGGTCGCGTTGGGTGTCTCGACTCCAGTAGAGTGATGAGCCCATTGCGCACTGCCAGTTCAAACAGTTTCCTTGTTTTATCCCGGGGAAACGAGTAAGGACGTCTCAACTTCTCATCGAGGGATTGTCGCTTGTTGCTTTGGCGAACAACCGGTCTCGGGCCACTCGGTTGTTGTTGAGCGTTGGCGACGAAGGCTGCTTTCCCTTTACCCTTTTTATTCCAAGGCTTCATCTTTGAAGAGGAAGGCCTATGGCCCATCTGGTCCATTTGGGCCAGCTTGTCAATCAAGGCCTGGAAGGTGGTCGGTTTGAAGAACATCATGAACTGTGAAATAGTTGCATGAGGGTCTAGGGTGCCCACGAACATGCCCACCGCTGGTGCTTCTTCGATGCGTTGTTCGCATTTTGACCACAGGTTCCGCCACCGGATTGCATATTGCACCCATGTCTCTTCCGGCTTCACTCTGGCGTTGATCAGTGCTGTGATCGTGGTGCGTTCGCTGGCGCACGCGAACCGCTGAGTGAATAGCAACTCCATTTCTGTAAACGTTTTGACGGGGTCGTCAGGAAGCTCCGAGTACCATTCAAACGCTGTTTCCGACAAGCTGCCAACAAATTGGCGAAGCAACAGTTTGTCGTCCCCCCAGTGTTACCACACAAGGCTCTGAATTGAGCGACGTGTTGATGTGGATTGCCCGTCCCCTTGTACACATGGAATTTGGGGATTGTGTATCCCGGCGGGTATTTTATCTGGTCATACCAACTTGGATATGGTCGCCCAGTTTTGACGATTTGGCCGGCCGCTTCATTTGCCTGATGAGCTCATATTTGCTGAGCTATATAGTCATCCAGTGCGGCTTTGGAAATGGTTTCCTCCTTGGCTGCTGACAGAGCCGACAGAGGATTCGATATTTCTCCTCTGTCATCTTCAATTATTACTGGAGGATCTTCGGCTGGGGGATCCGGCTGGATCATCATGCCAACCATATCTTGGAATAGAAGGGCCATTTGCTTTATATTGGTTGCTTGTTCCGCAGCCTCTTTGTCCTTCTTCTCGAGCATTCTCCGAAGGACTTCGGCGTCAGTTTCCTGCTAGTGGCGTTGCTCGGAGGATGCCTCTGGGCTTGCTTTCGGTCCTGTGAGCGCGGCCATCGCAATCATCATCTCCTGAAGCTTCTGCTGCTGCTCTTGGGCTTTTGTCACGGATCGCGTAAGCGGTCGATGACCTGTGGATATACGGCTATCCTCTTTTCTGGATGCCATATAAACGGTATGCACTACCATGCCCCCAGACTTAGGGCGTTTAGGCTCAGTGCCCTTGACATTTGTCCCAGGCATGGGGATTTTCTCCGGCCTTCTCTTCTTATGAGCGGTCGAAGTTGAGGGGGCCGTTGCAGTGGGCACCCAAGTAGCTGTCGTTTTTTGTGGCTTGACAGGATGGTCCTCTTCTCGCTGAACTTTCACCTTTTTCTGTCGGCGAGAGTAATCTTGATCAATCGCCGAGTCCTGAACATGTCGCCAAACTTTGTAAATTTTAGAAGACAGCCGCTGAGGGGGCTGCTCTAGCTTCACCTTAGTAGCGTTCTCCACGGGTGGAGGAGATCTCTTCAGCACGGCAGTCGGAGAGTTTTTGCGCACTCTCCTTAGCGGTTCAAAGCTGTTCCCAGTTGGAACAGCAGCATCGATTTCCACCGTTGGAGCCGGCGGAGTCAGTCCAGAAGGAGAGTTGCCCCCGGCCTTCCTTACTCGGTGCCAGTAGCGACGTCGAGCGTGTCGAGCCGTTGGGATTATCTCAGCTGTAGGAGTGACTTCCTCATGCCCCATGGTTGGTCAGAAGTTATCGTTGTCAGCCTATTGAAGAGTGATGTCCGCTGAGTGGGGATAGCCAACCTATCGAAAGCAGAATTCCGAGCAGGTGAAGCAACCTTGACGATTTTGCCTGAAACGGGAGCTGAAACAGCCAGTCTTGTGAAGACCGACCCTTTGGCGGGAGAAGCCGCTTTGACGACTTCGAGAGCAAGAAGGGCTATCTTTTTTGGGATAACCCTTTCTGGTATCACGGGCTTCTTCATGGGCCTAAATGAGCTTTGGCCCAGTCTGTCAAAGACTGAGGCACTGGATTTGGGTGACCCGTTGAGAGGGGCCGTTGTAGTTGCAAGCCGATCAAAGACCGACTTCTTGGGAGCTTCTTGCGATGGTACAGGGGTGTTGAAGCTTATCGGTGGGAGCATGGTCCCGAAGAACAATCCAGTGGGGGCCTGAGTCACCTGTTCCACCGGCATAGCGAAGATGGAGTCCGCTTGGGGCCCGTAAGTCACTCCTCCGGACGGGACGGGGCGATAGTTGCAGTAGCAGTTAGTGCAGTTTGAAGCTATTGATATTCTGTTTTCTGCACAGAGCAAGACACCAAATATTAGTACCTCGAATCCACAGGAAACCATAGCAAACCGTGATTCGTTCGCGAACACGACACACGAAGTGTGGAGTGGAAAGAGAAAAAGGTCCCACCGGGCGTGCCAGAATCTGTTCCCTTCCAAAAGACGCGCAAGACGGACGTGCCTGAATTTCGGGGCAGATGCTAATTGGTGCTATCCATCCACCTCTCCGAAGATACCAAGTTGATTTATGGCACCATGTATCGAAGATTTAAACGGATGCGGCCGATGTAGCAGACTTCGTCAGATTCCCCCTCGCTTGAGGGGTTTTTGATTGTGGGGACACTCTTCCCTGCAGGCGCAAGCCCCTGCAGTTAATTACGTTACCGCATCGCGGTAACAACTTTCTCCTTCTCCAGATGGTCACTTCGTGTCGTGGGTGTTTGTTTTGTGTTTGGTTGCCCGTGGATTGTATACGGAGACTAAGTTATGTTGTTGCCCGTAGGGCGTGGACTAGTCCAAATCCGTATCTTTCTTAGATTTGGGTTTGGGGGGTTGGGTTTAAGGATACGTTAGCCTCATTTGAGACTAAGATCAACTTAAACGTTAGTTAAGGATACGTTAGTCTCATTTTAGACTAAGATCAACTTAACGGGACCGTTTAGATCCGACAAGAGAGCAATTGGGCTCTATTGTTTTGTTTAGTGACATTGCGGTCGATAATTAGTTTAAGGACATTACGGTCCAATGTTAGTTTAAAGACATCGCGGTCGAGGTTAAGGACATCATAGTCTGTGGATTTAAGGACTCCACAGTCCGTTGTTAGTTTTAAAACATCACGGTCGAGGTTAAGGACGTCATAGTCCATGAGTTTAAGGACCTCACAGTCCAATGTTAGTTTTAAGACATCACGGTCGAGGTTAAGGACATCATAGTCCATGAGTTTAAGGACCTCACAGTCCGTAGAAATGTATGGTTGTCGGGACCCGCCACCTCTCTGAAGACGTTGAAGGATTACAACGACAAATATCAGAGGAGTGAAGAGATGTACCCTTGCACCAAAGTGGATTAAATGATTTGTAGTCCAATTTGGAACTGATATCAATTAATTAAATTATGAGCACATTGGCTCAATTGAGTCTGAATTGAGGACTTATGGCCAACTTGGGCTAAGTCCAATTAAGTTTGAAGTATTGGCCCTCTGTTGGACCATTAGACATTTGTCTGGGTTCAAGCCCACATTATTTAGCAATGCTAAACAAGAGTTTGAGGGATTTGATAACATTTGGGTCTTTGGCTGAGGATTAAACATTATACCTTTGAATTTTTACTCAATTTTAAGATTCAATTGAAGGGGAGGCTTTGCCTCTAGAAAATTAGCCAATTTGGCTAACACTAGAGAACAACGGTGTTAAACACTGGAAATAAGATTATCAAATTAGTGTTAAACACTAGAAATATGATTCTCAAATTAGTGTTAAACACTAAAAGATATCAGTGTTAAATACTGGAAACAGAATTGTCATATTAGTGTTAAACACTAGAAGGAGAAGGGGTCACGTGGGAGCACGTGATGGCATCAAAAGCGGGGCCAGATCCCCTTTATTTTGTTCTGCAAACAAGTGTTAAACACTTTTAATTTTCATAGCCATCACGTGTGGGCACGTGATGTATGCTCATGCCCTGATTTATTAGAACATTTATTATGGGTCATGTGATAACACGTGAGAGCGCCCAAGTCAGATTTTGCCTTTGCTTTTGTTCCATTTACAATGAGGGTCACGTGGGAGCACGTGAGGCATTGCCTCAAAGCTAATTTTTTCTCATTTGTGGGGATCTTTTCAAGGGTCACGTGGAGACACGTAGCCCTAGTTCTTTGCATGTACAGAGATCTCTTTAGTCTCTTTATTTTATTTTGAGAATTAAATTCTCATATAGGGTTAAACCCTAATTATGATTTGGAGGAATTAAATTCCTATAACTTTGGGAGAATTAAATTCTCAATTAGGGTTAAACCTTAGTTCTGTCCATCTTGAAGGAATTAAATTTCTGTAGTTTTTGGAGAATTGAATTCTCATATAGGGTTGAACCCTAGTTTTTATCTTGGAGGAATTAAATTCCTATAACTTTGGAAGAATTAAATTCTTATATAGGGTTAAACCCTAGTTTTATTTTGGGAGAATTAAATTCTCTAAACTCAATTCCCCCTCTAAGTTTCGGATCTGCATGGCAGGATCTGAACCCGATGAGAATTAAATTCTCAACTTATGGGGAGATGTGCTCTTTGCAGATCTTCAACCAGAAGAAGAACTAAGTTCTTTTGTGCAGAAGAGTTAAACTCTTAGATTTGAGAATTAAATTCTCTGTTTGAAGTTTTGATCCCCTTTCTTTTCTCACCTAGGGTTTTTCTTTGTTGAGAATTATATTCTTCTTTCTTTTCTCTCTGAAATTTCAAGATTCCAAAACCTTATCTCCAAAAACTCTCCATCTTTTTTTCTCTTCTCTTGGCTCCTATTTATAGGAGAAGGAAAAGAATCAATTTATTTAGTAAATCTTTTATTACAAGATTTTGTTTGTTTTCATGACTAATATGATCTTTTAGATCACACAGTGAATTTTATTCACCATTGGATTTTAAATCCAAAAGATATTCTGTTTGTTGTTTTTGGTGAAATTTTGGGAAATCTTTCCTTGTATAAAATCTTTCCATAGATTGGTGATTTTTAATCACCATTGGATTTTTAATCCAACGGTGCTCCACTTTACAGAGCATAGTCCTCTTTTGTTTGGAAAGATTTAAAGAAATATTAGGGTTTTTGATTTCCCTCAATTAGAATTTAATTCTATCAATTTATAAGGTTTTTAAAGCTCATCACGTGTTGGCACGTGATCCCAATATTTAACCATTGAAATAGAATTTAATTCCATCAATTAGAGAGCTAAGGGGCCTGTTACGTGTTAGCACGTGACCCTCTTTTATTCAGAATTTAATTATGTCTTTTAACTGGGCTAAAGGACACGTGACCCTTGGTCACGTGTGAGCACGTGATGCCCCATTGGGGTCTTTCCTTAGCCGTTTTGTTTACACTTTTGTTTCCCTTCAATGGGTTTTTAAAGGCCCATCACGTGTTGGCACGTGACCCCATTTTATTATTTATTTTATTCAGTGTAACACCCGAGCCCAATAGTACTATTTATATTACTAGTTGAGGGTTATATATTGCTCATTCCAATTTTCCTGATTTTCTGGTGTTTATTGCTAAATTTTACCCGGTTAAGTCATTTTAGCACATAACAAATTTTAACTCCGAAAATGAAATTTAAGATGTCCATGTTAGCCTACTCGTCGCCACTAGTCGCGTGGTAGCGTCCGCGGGTCGAGATTCCGTTCCGTTTGGCTAAACGGGCAAGTTTGGGCGACTACGCGCGCATGCAAGTGTCCGACTTGGGGGCATGCATTTTAATCATTAAATACCTATTTTCAAAATTTGGAACCCGCTTAAAATCTTATAATTTGAATTTGGAACATTTGGGTGCAACCCGGGCGCGATTTGAAAATGTTTCATTTCGCGCCAAAAATGGCCCATTTAAATTTAATATCGAATATATTTATATACATTCTAATCTATATTTCCTAACAGCATATCCCTCAAATCCTACGCAAATCCAAATCTCGTGGCCAATCACGAGCTCCTATTGAGCTCGTGGGCCCCGCCTCTCTTTCCCACAGTCTCTCTCTCTCCTCCCTCAATCTCTCTCCTCATCAAACACTCTCTCTCTCCATATATCACAATCTTCTCTTTCTCTCCCTCTATATATTCACGCCATGCATCAGCCGCCCCTCACCATCCTCCTCCATCGCGACCACGAACCCTAACCCTAACCCTAGTCTCGCGATCCCACTGCCGGTTCCCCCGCGACCTCGCCGTCGCCGCCCTCGCCACCGCGAGCCGGCCGCACCTCCTCCCTCCTCCCTCCTTCCTCCTCTCTCTCCCGCGCCTGCACCCATCTCCCCGACGCCTCCATCCCCTCACAGACCTCGCCGTCGACGCCACCTACGGTCGACGACGACTCCCGCGGCACCCTCTCACCCTACTCGACCCGACCTCGTCGTCGCTGCCCTCCTCCCCTCGCCGGAACACCCAACACGAACCCTAACCCATCGCCTACCCCGCCGTTCGCCGGAGAAACGCGCCGGCGACCTCGTCGACACCACCTCCGACCACCTCCTTCTCTCCCTCGACCACCAGAGCCGACCACACTCCTCCCCACTCACCGCAGCACCCCTTTCCAGCGACCCCGAGCCCTTTCAGCCGTTCCAGCACCCTCGCCGCGCCTCCTGTTCACCGCCGGTGGGTCCATCGCCGTCGGGCCCGTCATAGTTACCCCTGTTTCTCCTCTGTAAGCATCACTTTACTTCCTTCGGTGCAAAACCCCGCTGAACTTGTATGGTGATCTTATTGCTAACTTGTTGCCGTTAACTTTTGCCGGAATCCGACCGTGCCGTCTGACGAACCCGACGCTCCAGCGAAGTCCCCTGATCCGTGTGATCCCGTTGACCTCTGTTGGGACTCGATCCGTGGCCCGTGCTTTCCTATCGCGTTTTCTGCCGACATCGCATCCGTGTTCCCGTTTGCAGACCGTCGAGGCAAGTATCTGAATACTTGCTTGAACATGCTAGCGTGCGAGATCTAGTCTTGCCACGCAATTTATTTCACACTATTTAATACTGTACTTTAATGATGGCATTTGACATCGTAATATTGCTGTTATCCTCATAATGGAATCGTTACAACCGTTTCCCCGTAAGTAATTAACCCACATCAATCCATGCTTTAACTAAATAAAACGACTGGATCATATCTGCTTAAACTGTTAAACCATTATTGAGACAATTATTACATTTAGTATAATTTCATGTAGTTCCTTAATTTATAAGTGTGAATATTGCTTTACCTTGTGGCTATTACACCCTAAAGATGATCGAACATGTTAATGAGAGAATATAATCATCACTGTAGTTATATGGAATATTGTGGTTAAATACTGTTTCCTGCTGATATTCTTAATTGATTGTATACCTGTTGTGAGCACTTACCCGATTGCACGACATATTGACCTGACCCTGCTACACCTGACATATGCATACATACCGACTCATCCTGTTGTACCATGACATTACTTGTCCCACGATTTCATGTCTAATGCCGACCAACTTAACCATTCCTGCTGTCGATCCAGACAGACCTACCTTTACTTGACTTTGTGTTGGCATTAGTCCTTGAATACCGAATACCTGACCTGACATACATAGTTTGGGGGTATGGGGAAATCAAAGGTGAAACCGACTTGTAACTCAATAGTTCGATACATTGCTCTGATCAGTCTTACGGGCTTGGCCAGTCCGGGAGTGATGATGCTGACATCACTCGTCCATCCTACTACCTTTTACTGCTTAGCGGCACGTCTCGGACTCAGCCCCGAGGGTCATGACCGTGGTCCCGGGCACGCACGGGATACTATTGAGTTACATCGACGATTCATCAATTGGTTTCAAAGACTGTAGAGTAGAAAACCTGATAGAACAATTTAGTCACCATTGCACATTACCCTGCTTGTTACTTCTTATTACTGCTTTATTCATGTTCATGCTTGCATTGTTTATTACCATGTTTATGCTATATACTTGATATCATGACGCGCTGACGTCTGGGTTTTGCATGGCCCAGATCCCGTACCTTTGTCGTCGACCGAGCAGGAGTACTTCAGCCAGCAGGCTGAACAGTGAGTCCTTAGGATTTAGTTTATTTATTGCTTTTCATTTCCATATGTGAGCCCGCATTATGGGACGTACTGTTTATTCATTGTATTGGATCATTAGCTTCCGCACTTATTGTTCATTGATTCTTGTTATTATGGATTTGGACATGTATTAGTTTAGTTTATTATCTTGTTCTTGACATCCTTACAACCGTAATGTGACTGTGGATGGATACTTCCTACCCATAGGTAGCATGGTTGGCTATGTCACGTGCCCAAAACTTGCGTACTCTGGGAAGCGGGGCGTGACATTCAGTGCCTACAGGCTTTGCCTGTAAATGGTCATGTGTGGGCATGTGATGCTCGGTTACGTGTGGGCACGTGATGCCCGGTCACGTGTGGGCACGTGATGTTTCATAACTTTTGATCCCGGATGAATTATGAGGCCCATAATATATCAAATCGAAGGGTTTTTCGAGATGCTTCCAATATCATCAGAATTTAGTTGTTTATCATTCAGGAGTTTGTCAAAAAACAGCCCGAAAAATACTGGTTCGTATTTTCTTAAGCGTATCACTGCCATTTGATACCTTGGGCTCTTTTGCGCAGAAATTTTTTACGGGAACAACCCCTAGTTAACAAAATGTTCAAACTGCAGATCGGGAAGAACATGGAGGTTTACGTCGACGACATGCTCTTGAAATCAACATCATCGGACGAGCACACTAAAGATCTTGGCGAGACATTCGACATCCTCCGCAAGTACAAAATGAAGCTGAATCCAGCCAAGTACGCGTTCGGAGTCACTAGCGGGAAATTTCTCGGGTTCATGGTTACCCACCGAGGAATCGAAGCAAACCCGGAAAAGATCAACGCCATTCTCAACATGGCCACACTAAAGAGAAACGTTGAGATCATGCAACTCACGGGGTGAGTGGCCACTCCGAGTCGCTTCATGTCGAGATCCGAAGAAAAGTGCCTCTTATTCTTCAAAGCCCTGAGAAAGATCCCAAAGTTCGAATTGTCGGAAGAATGGCAAAACGCTTTCAAGCAGCTCAAAGAGCACCTGGTAACTCCCCCAATGCTCACCTGACCAATCGAAGGAGACGAGCTATTATTGTACCTTGCGGTTTCCGATCATGCTACTAGCTCGATGCTCGTCCGAGAAGTCGAAGGAGTACAGAAGTCGGTCTACTATGTAAGCCATGTCTTCAAAGACGCGGAAACAAGGTATCCGACCATAGAAAAGATAGTCTTGGTGCTTATCGTCTCCTTAAGGAAGCTACGACACTACTTCCAGGCACACACCATCCTCATCCTCACCGAGTGGCCTATAGGGATTATTCTCGCCTCCCCCCGAGTCGTCTGGTCCTCTGGAGAAATGGAGGTGGGAGTTATCCTAATTCCACATCAAATACCACCCCAGGCAAGCCATCAAAGCACAAGTCCTAGCAGACTTCGCTGTCGAGTGCACTATCCCCACCAAAGAAGTAGCATCGGCACATGTCCCCGGGTCCCGACCCTCGGTCAAGAAAATACCCGACTCCATCCCCGATTGGGTCCTCTACGTGGATGGATCCTCTACCGAGGAAGGGAGCGATGCCGGCCTTATCATTCGAGACCCGAATGAGGCTGAGATAGAGTACTCTTTGAAGCTCGGGTTCAGAGCGTCAAACAACACTGCGGAATACGAGGCCTTGCTAGCCGGGTTGCGAATCGCTTCCGGGGTGGGGCTGAAAACGATCCAGATTCGTAGCAACTCTGCCCTAGTCGTCGGCCAAGTGACCAGGCGATTCGAGGCCCAAGATCCGCTCATGGTGAAATACTTGGCCGAGGTGAAAAGACTATGAATTTTTTTTGATAAAGTCCAAGTGGAACAGATTCTCCAGCACCTGAATGCCCAAGCCGACGCCCTGAGCAAACTTGCCTCTTCCTATACTGCCAACAAGAAGAGGAATATCCTCTTCAAAGTATTGCCATGGCCCAGCGTGGAAGACAGAGAGGTAACGCTTCAAGTATACACTGCTAAGGAGGAAGGCCAGGATTGGAGTTCCTGAAGGATGGTACACTTCCGGAAGACCGAGGGGAAGCGCGCCGCCTTCGAGCCAAAGCCCTCCATTTCATCTGGAGCAATAGAAACCTTTACAATAAGTCATACACACAGCCTCTGCTCCGGTGCGTCGACCCTCACGAAGCCGACTATGTCCTGTGTGAGATACATGAAGGGGTCAGTGGAGCGCATCAAGAGGCCCATACCTTGGTCCAGAAGACGCTGCTCCAAGGATATTATTGGCCGACAATACACCAAGACGCTCCGAAGCTTGTCAGAAGATGCAAAAGCTGCCAACTCTACGGCAGCATACCCCGTCTTCCGGCTACCGAGCTAACGACCCTCACCTCCTCTTGGCCGTTGCCCCGTGGAGGATGGACATGGTAGGCCAACTCCCTACTGGTATGGGCGGACACAAGTACATCCTCATCGCGGTAGACTATTTCACAAAGTGGATTGAGGCCGTCCACATCAGAAAACCGGACGCTGCCACTACCATAAAGTTCATGCAGAATAACATAATCTCTCGATTCGGGATCCCAAGGTGCATCATTACCGACCACGGAACGAATTTCGAAAACGACAAAGTCAAAGGGTTCTGCAACGAATACCATATACTAATGAAGTTTGCCGCAGTCGCGCATCCTCAATGCAACGGACAGGCCGAGGTTGCTAACCAAGACGTCATCCGAGGTCTTCAAGCTCATTTGGAAGGAAGGCAGGGTAGCTGGATCGAGGAACTACCGCGGATACTATGGGCCTTACGCACATCGAAGAAAACGCCCACGGGAGAGCCCCCCTTCAGCCTCTGTTACGGTACCGAGGTAATGATCCCAGCGGAGATCGGACTACCCAGTTACAGAGTCAAACACTTCGAAGATGAAGCCAATACCTCGGCGCTCCGGACCAATTTGAACACCTTGCTAGAGAAACGGGACCGAGCACAGATCAAAGCGGCCGCTTACCAACAACAAACTGCTCCACACGAGTTAAGCATCGTGCCTTCAAGACGGGAGATTTGGTCTTAAGGCGGAACGAATTTGTAGATCATGGCAAACTGCACAAGTTCTTCCCGAAGTGGGACGGCCCTTTTCTCGTCTCCAAAGTATTGCCCGGTAGAACCTATCGCTTACAAGACGCCGGGGGACGCAAGTTTTTTCGGCCCCACAACGCTGAAAACTCAAACTATACAAATGAATGTATTTTCTTCTTTTCAAAGCTATGTAATTTTTCTTAAGTCTCCTGAATTAAAAGGGACTTCTTCCGCAAATTTTGTTCTTTTTCTCGGTTTAGAGATCCCTAAATTCATTTCTGAGAGAGTATGTAAAAAGTACTAAGGGACAAAAAGAGACAAAACGCATCAGAAAAGAAGAACTTTATTCATTAAAAGGTACTATGGGCTCTTCAGCCTTACAAAAAATTACAACAAAGGGGGTAAGGGGTTGAGAAAGCACTGCTGATGGTACTCCGAGGAGATCTCCGCCAGCCGAGCCCTAGCTTTTTCAGCCCGCTCCCTCTGATGTTGCCCACAGACCCGAGATGCCACGGAAGCACCTGAGCTCCCGTCCGTCGGGCAAGAGTCCGCAATCTTCCTCTTCTAGAAACACTCCTAAAGAAGAGCCACCGATCGGTCCCGTCGGCTTTTTGAAATCAGGCCGTGGTGATGGAGCGTGTGCAGCTTGTCAAGCGCCTCGTTCAGCAGCTGCGGAGACAAGGCGTTATGCAGCCCCGGGGACATCCTCCAAATCGCATACATGAGCAATTGGAGGAAGGGTGACCGCCGGGGAAGTAGATGACCGAAGTGGTCCTCCACATGCTCGATCACTGTTTGGTACGTCTCCTCGGTGCATTCCTGATCGTATAGGTATACGTCATCACGAGAGATGATCTCTTTGATGGAGTAGGTAAACCCGGCCATTTTCAGAAACGCAAGGCTAAAAGAAACCAACATGCCTACCTATTTATACCCCCAACAGAATCCCAAAAGCCCTAAATTTGCTCGCGCAGCAACGCGAATCACGGGATATTTTCAAATTTCCCAATACAGAGTTTCCACGTGGCGACCGTGCCAATCCTCACGAGCCCTTAAGCGGTCAATGGAAGTTGGAACGACGCGAACCACGGAGCATCGCGTCTTGCCTGTGCATTTCTGCCACGTGTTGTCTGCGACGGTCACTCTTCCAGATTTCATGGGTCAAGGGAGATTGAACGCCGCCCCATGAAGGCGAAGAGAAATCTAAAAAGCCCTCACCAAGAGCCCACCGAGCAGCTTCCCTTCTCAGTCAATCCCTGACGGGTAGTTCCCTACCCACCGACGCCAAGAATCTAAAGCCATCATCAAGAGGCCACCGAGCAGCTTCCCTTCTCGGTCAATCCTTAGCGGGTAACTTTCTACCCACCTACGTTAAAGATCGAAGCCCTCACCAAGAGGCCACCAAGCAGCTTCTATGCTCGGTCAATCCTTGGTGGGTAGTCCCCTACCCACCTATCTAAGGATCGAAGCCCTCACCAAGAGCCCACCGAACAGCTTCCCTTCTTGGTCAATCCCTGACGGGCATTCCCTACCCACCGACGCCAAGGATCTAAAGCCCTCATCAAGAGGCCACCGAGCAGCTTCCCTGCTCGGTCAATCCTTAGCGGGTAACTTTCTACCCACCTACGTTAAAGATCGAAGCCCTCACCAAGAGGCCACCAAGCAGCTTCTATGCTCGGTCAATCCTTGGTGGGTAGTCCCCTACCCACCTATCTAAGGATCGAAGCCCTCACCAAGAGGCCACTGAGCAGCTTTCCTGCTTGGTCAATCCTTGACGGGTAGTTCCCTACCCACCGACGCCAAGGATCGAAAACACAATAAAAAGACACATCTCTGCAATCGTGTGTCGCCGGAATCATGCCCTGGTCAGTCCTCGTTCTTGACGAGCTCATGCTGACCGCAACACTAGCCGTAGCTCTCCCTGCCCGTAATCGTGGCAGCAAAACCATAACCGGTACCGATGAGGTTAGATCAGGAATGAATATGATACTGAGTAAAGAAATGTATATCCTAAGGCTCCTTAAGTGGAGCAGCGTATCGTAAGTATGCCGCGGAACATACCCACGTCACGTCACTCTACTTTAGTCACCTATTCCATCAACCAAGGGTCATCCTACGCTCCGAAGGTAAAACCTAACGCTCTGATACCAACTTTGTCACGTCCCGAAAGTACGGAACATGACCGGCACTTAAACTACGAAACGTCTTAAGGCGTACGTAATCTAAGTAAGCCGAAAAACCCAGAAATCCAAACTAAGAAAAGTAGTAGAGTGAAGGAAAAACCAATTTAAATCAAGTAGTTTTAATAGCATAAGCCGAATTATGCGTTTTTAAAACATCAAATATTTCTTGAAAATTTCGGCAGAGTCTCCTTTGTAAATACTGGCTCCCAAACGGGATACAACATGAATAGTATACGAAATCAATAAAAGGCATCCCCAAGCGGGAGCTAGCTCTTCATCAATCGACGGTCACAACCACACAAGCAATATAATATACAACGCCCAGGGCGAGGATCAAAACTCAAAAGGAAACTCAAAACATCAAGAAATCCATAGAAATACAACGTGCGACTCTAAGGTCGAAAGAATAAATATCACTGGTATCTATCTCAAAAATAAATACATGTTTGGTTGATGGAACTTCTAGATACAACTGAATAATAATATATAATGTATAATGATGGGTACGATACAAATAAACCCACCTACTAGCAAATCACCCGAAAGAAGCTGTGCCAGCAAGCCGTAATGAAACCTGTACGGCAAAACCTGCAAGAAACTGGGGCACAACGGGGGTAAGTTGCCAACTCGTGAATAGAATACATCTACGAACAGGAATCGCATGTATGACGCAATCCTAGATCATACGATCAATATATATCCTCAAATATATAACCAGCAGCCTATAACAATGGCTAGGGTATACATCTAAACAACAGTAATACCAAGTGCTCGTGTCAGTGCCTCAGATAGCAATATATCATATGGATGATGTATGAATGTATGAAAACAGAGTACATGTACTGAAGAAACTGCTTTCATAACTCAGTGAGATTTCTGTATTTTTAAAGCGAGGTACCATAAGGAAATCAGTATAAACCGTGTCTAGCATCGACACAAAAACATAAATCCACATATCCCAATATCTCAGGCCCCGGCTACCCGGACTGACCTGGATCATCAAATCTCAGTACCTCAATATCTCGAAATCTCAATGTCTCAAATCTCAATATCTAGGGCGCCGTCAGTCCAGACCGGCCCCTACCATCCATCTCAAGACTACGAAGGTATCCTCCGGATATCCGACGCGTCGGGTAAAATCACCGGTCGGTAGTGCTCCCCTGCCAGTCTCAACGTCAACAACACGGCCTTCTCGCCCCGGGGTACCGCACCGGGCCCACCATGTACCCGAAACGGTTCATCCAACTCCTCGAATCGGGTCTCGAAATCCATCAGCAAACTCATGGTGGACGACTCATACATCATGGGAAAACCGCACTTTTCATTTAAAAGAGAGAGAAAAGAAGTTTATAAATGTTTTTGCGGTTTTCCCCCAAATCCAGGAAATCTCATGAAAATCCGAATCCAAATCCTCAATAGCATGTAAACAGTGAATATAGGCATGAGAATCCATGAATGCAGCATAACAGTGAATAATAACATGCATGAAGTAGCAGGTAATAACTACAATGTCTGAACTAGCATATAAGGCAAGTACACTAATATCATGTCTAAACTATTAGCTAACAAGCTATGTCAATGTAATAGTATTTTCTAAGTGTACGTGACATGGCAATTACCGATGAAGATGTGTGTGAGCCGGCAAGTAAGTGTACGTGGTACATACGCATCATCGGTAATGGTGCTGGTGTCCTAACAGCATAATATCAACAATGGCATATGAAATCACAATATGAATATGCGATGCGGAGCGAACAACAATAATGTGCGGGAGCAGAATACTAGACACAACGATAACTATAAGTCAAACAATGGTGCCTTTTAAAAATAACACGAATCGCGGTGTTTTGAAAATAAGGGCTACGGTGTTTTTAAGAAAAGATACGTCTTTTGAAATATCCGTAGAATCCCTTGACCTGTCTTTTAAAATACCCGCGATTCGTTAGCTTTTGAAATAGGTAGGAGTCGAATCTAGTCTACCAACTATACTAACTATAGGGCTAAGCTAACAGGCTAACTGAAGGTAAGGAAATCGCCTAACATCTGAGTCGATACATACATATATATATATATATATTAGTCGGTGATCCCGCCTCAATAATATCACATCCGATACCATATCTATAATCAGACATTCCCAAGTCGAGTGCGGATCAATCATCAATATATAGCTCGTACGTAAATCCGTCGTACGGCATCCCAAATCTGGGTACGGGTCAATATCACATTCATCATACTATTCATCTGGTATCCTCTTTATCAAATATCATGATTGGGGTACTGATCTACATCTAGTACGATACTGATACCGCCTAAGTATGCATGCACGTGTGTGAAATACTACGTCAAGGACCCGCTACAACGTCATGTCGTATCTCAAATACGAACCCTGCCATATCACCGATCTCATCGACTCATCTCAAATCCCAAGTACTATCCTCATCATCCATGCATGTGTATATGAATGTATATATGCATAGTCCCATACCCACGCGTATATACATATATACACATCCCCATCTGCGCACAAGAAAGTAATGTATGCAAGTCTGTGTGTGCGTATGTGGGTATAACAACTACTCTAGGGTTTCGCAACTAACCCAAAGCTAATCCATGAACACAATATCATATCATGAATAAACATTCTCGTATCATAAAACACCTATATAAACATATATATATAAACTATACTACGGACTGGGGGGTGCTATACGCCATCCACCCGACTTCTCCCCGTAGATATAAATCTACTCATCTGGTCCTCGCTCGCCGGTGGCGACGTCGCCACACGCTTGCTTGTCGTCTCGAGGTCCACATGGGGTACCTACATATCATAACGCACCATATCGCATTAAAATCCGACTCATGACCCAAAACGACACACGAATCCCACATAGGTCAAAGCCTATGGTTGCTTTCACAATTCAACCCAAAAACCCTCGACGTCGGCGTACAAACGCCAAACCATCGAGAAAAACCCAAACACACTCATTTACACAATCACAAGCACTAATTATAATATAAAATAGCTTAAAATTCATAAAAACCTCAAACTCACTTTAAAAGCTATTTTTCCGAAAATCTAGCAAGCAAAATTACCCGTTTTAGTACAAAACTGGACGTTTAAACAAATCTAGCGGCCGCAATATCTGCTCAATATCATAACCAAGTCATAAAAATCATTCCAATAATTTAATCTCATCAAAATATATATATTTACAAAACCTAGTTAACAAAAATTAGCACAATTTTCCATTTTAGCTCAAAACTTGGTGTTTTAATCAACATTAAATATTTTAACAATTTTAGTGGCCATAATTCTCATTAAACATATTAACTAAGCCACACAACCATTAACTAGAATTTAATCTCACTACTTTATATAAATTACAAAAATCTAGTTTGCAAAATAATCATAATTAGGACAATTTAAATTTAACAATCTAGCAATAAGCAACAAGGTTTAGTTTTTCATAGAATTAACATGCTAATCACTCATTAGAACCATAATATAATGCTAGAAACCCTCACTAGAATTTTACAAACCCTAATCCCAAAATCAAACCCTTTTCTAAAATAACATAAACTAGCAATTACACCCAAATTAACACTTGAATAAAATAGATTATCATAATTAAACAATAATTAGCCATAAGGTTAAGAATTTACCCCACAATCATCTTGAGATCTAGCACAAATCTACCCTCCCCAAACATGCTTCCATTCACCAAGATCCATACAATAATAGCTAAGGAAAAATGGGTAAGGTTTGTATTTGGAAATTTGTGAGGTTTTACTTGATTTTTCTTAGGATTTTTGTGGACTTTTGGAGAAGAAAAGAGAAGGGGGAAAAGAGAGAGGGGGCTGCAAAATTTCGGATGTAGGAGGGAGAGGGAGATGTGTGTGGGTTTTGTGGGTAAAAGCCCAAGTCAACTCTCTCCCAAAGTATAATAATACCCACCTCAATTTACTATATTAAAACCTATACTTTTATCCTATTTCCACACTTAACAAAAGAGTTGAAGTGAGATCTTAGAGGGGGGTTGCTGCTGTGGTGGGGCCGGCCAAGGAGGGGTGAGCATGTGAGTGAGTGATTGACAAAAAAGGTTCCATGCAAAAAGACTCTCTCAAGTTACCAAATTGCAAGTTTTCGCCAATTTCACCAAAAAAGCCTTTTTTCTTCAATAATTTCTAACACCATTTTGGCAAACCAATTCATTTCAAAAATCACATGATAAAATTTTGTTTAATGTGTTATGATGCACAAAATTTGTTTCAACTCATTCCAATTTGTAATTTTCCCTAATTAAATGTATTAGTGGCGACTTAAAATAATAATAAAATAATTTTTTTCAGAAAATTTGAAATTTCACCAGTGGCTCAATAAATACCAAATACCAGTAATTACATAGCTAGAATATGTATATTTAATTTTTATAATGAAGATATTTGTATTTTGACTTTTTACAGAAACCCCCTTATTTTACCGATTTTCCGAAATTTCACCGAAACGATTTTCAAAACGTTACAGAACCGAGCTTCCTCGGTATCTCGCTCGCTTCCGAGCCTCCCGCCGAGCTAAGCCCTCCCGGTTCTACCGAGCAACCAAGAACGCAGAGCCCAAGCGCCTCCGCCACGGCTCCGCGTACCTCGTCAGAAGCAAGATTTCCGCCACCCAACATCCCGCATTCCACGCCGTTGTATCCCCCATTAACGAGCGTATCTCGTCATTAATGGAGGGATCCCGTCATTCACGTAGGCGTAACGTCAGGAGCGTAACTGATGGCGAAGATCTCGCGGCAGCTTGCTCCATGCGACCACTATAAAAACCCGTCTCCCAGATGACTCAGGTATGGAAATTTCAATCCACTAAACCGCTGCTCTGCTCAAATTTCTCGGCTAACTTGATTGTCGGAGGATCCACGGTAGTACAACCATTCCGGGACTTCTTTTGCAGATAAATCGGCTTCACATCAAAACAAGCCCACTGAGATCCATACGCTCAAGAAGACAACCCTCAACACCAGTCGCAACCCTTCATCAACGCTCGTGACAGATCGACGGAGGACACTCATCTGAAGGAGATCAAGGCCTCCATCAACCGCATTGTCTCCTAGCACGCGCACGAAGAAAGAAACGCCCTATACTAAAAGTTGAATATCTAAGCGAATTTATTAATCTCCAAACTTTTGGGAGATTCTAAAAATAGCCAAGGCCATGGGGCATATATCAAGAAAGGTGTAAGTTTCAGGAACTGCTTTTGAAAGGAATATAAACGATTAGCTAATCGTCGCTATCATATACCAATGAACGCAGATATTTTTCTAGTTATATTTGACCAAAGAAAATCCAAGGTAGTGGTACTTTTACACAACTCTGTCCTGGCTTCAACCTGGTTAGTTCTTGTTTCCGTCAACTTCGCTTGAACATAAAATTCAAGCCCGACTAAAATCTACCTTTTTGAAAAATCATCGACACGGAATAATCCCTTCTAATCATGGTTTCAAATCTCAGCCGATACCGATTCAAGATGGCAATTTCCGGTTTAAAGAAAACAATTGTTCGATTTTCCGATTTGGATACCATCTGATGCCCAGTTATATTTGGTCTTTAACTAGTAGGCTTCTGGAATCAAATTTATTAATTGGTTTCTTATATTGGTTACGGTTTATATGACATGATTGATTATTGAAATTATATCAAAGGTCTTACCAACCAGATGACATGATTGATCATAGAAATTATATCAAAAGTTTTTTTTTTAAATTCCTTATGTCAAACAGTGTTTCGAGGGCCAATATGTCCGAATCCGATCCCAAAAATGACCGTCTGATACTTGAAACCTGATGGAGCTTCGGATCTCCTTCAGATGCTGTCCTCTGTCGATCCTGTGATGGCGGTCTTTGACGGCTGAGATTTGTTTTTGAGAGTTGTTGAGTGTGGAACTCAATGGATTGGAGTTGGACGTCGAGCTACCTACAAAGAAGTCCTGGAGTGGATGACCACCGTAGGACCCTCCAACGATCAAGTTAGAGCCGAGGTATAGGTGCAGAGTAGCGGCATATTGAAATAAATTCGAGTTATCTGAGTCGTCTGAAAGAAGGGTTTATATAGGGGTCGCGTGGAGCGAGCGGGCACGAGATCATCGCCGTCAGTTACGCCCCAGCGTTATCCTCGTCTTGAATGGCGAGATGCGCTAGCGTGGGACGTAGATCGTGAGAGGCGGATATCTCGTCCTGGTGATATACGCGGAGCCGTTGCGGGGCGCATGGGATCCTCGCTCTTAATTGATCGGGGGAAGCTGAGGAAGCTCGGCGTGTCAGGAGCTCGGAGACGAGCCGGGGTCGAGGAAGCTCGGTATGTCCGGAACTCGGAGACGAGCCGGGAGGTCGAGGAAGCTCGGGATGTCAGACGGCTCGGAGACGAGCAAGGTGGCCGAGGAAGCTCGGCATACCAAACGGCTCGGAGACGGGCAAGGAGACTGAGAGAGCTCAGAGACGAGCTGTTGGTATTTTCCTAAGTGAAGGTCGAATGTAATCAGGGAGGTCTCCTGAAAGGTCGGATATGTTTTTCGAGAAGAGGATCTCGAGAAATCCCTCCTATTGCAACTCATTTATTCCATCTCCGTAGTTTTTGGGACACGACATCCGCCAAGTGTCGTAATCTGAGAAGATACCACTTGTGAGCATCATCAAAACCGTACCGAGATTTTATACCTTGCTTTTAACTGAGGAAGGGCAATAAGAAGAGGGCTAAACTATTAGATTTCATAAACCCTAATAATCTTAAGAAGTCAGGATAAACTAGTCAACATCATCAACAAACCCAAATCGGAAGAAACAAGAGAATTTGAGAAAGACCCATTGACTTCTCCAGCAGCAACCTAAATTATAAATTAATCATGAAAGAATAAGAGAGGCATCGCTTTGTATTATTATTAGTTTGGATTGAAAAAGGATCCAAATGGAATATACGAAAGAAAAGAAAAGCAAATTCTGGGCTCTAAAGTTTTTTTCCCTCTTTTATTTTTTTAATGAAAATATTCCAAGGCGGCAAGAGGAAGTAAAGGAAAAATCATACTTTGAGTCGGACATGTCCCCTCACAAAAGAAAAACAAATAAGAATATGATCAAACCGCGTGCCTTAAAAAAACTAAAGAAAGTGCGGCACTTAATGCAAATTTGCACATGCGGCATATACAAAGCTTATGTGGCATCCTATAATAAGAGCAATACATTTTGTACCCACAATTTATCTACTCCGGAAACAAAATGGTATTACCCGCAACACCTAGGTAATAGTGTCAAACAGGTGGGCCCATGGTGTATGTCTCTTGGGTAAACTTTTGGGTAAACAAATTGCAGTAGAAAAAGTATTTTTGTCATAATAATTACTATGTTCATTATTCGTAAAGTTGTCACTCTTGTTACAACCAAAATGAGTGCAACAAATGTTGCAAGAATTTGATGCCTTTTGCATCTCTATTTCCATTTCCAACTTCAGATTGTTGCTAACCAAAAACAGGAAATAAAGATTTTTGTAACAAATGTTGCATGCATTTCCAAATCCTATCTGCCAAACAGCCCCGAATAATTTCTCGTACCTTTATTATTTATTAATCAAGGATGCTAAAAAATCGCCGAGCTCAGCAGCGAAAGCTTGTAACCAAGCAGGGAATTAACCGGGTCTAGATGTATTTGTGCTCTATGCTGGTCCGTCTGTTCCAAGCTAGGCAAAGATTCATGCGGCCCAGGTGAAGGTCCGGGCCGCATGTATCTTGAAGCGGAGGGGAGCGCATGAGGCTGGCTTCACATAGCAATGAAAAACCTCACCTTCTCACCGGTGGAAGAATACGGGTCGCTGTGCTGATCATCCCTTATAGACCTAGTTGCAGTCTTCTTGCAACTCACAACTTCTGAAAAGATTGCAGGCCAATTGGGCTTAGCTCAGATGGTATAACTTTTCTCTCTAAATCGATGGTACGTCGGTTCAATTTACGAAGGAGAAGAGCACAGCAGCAAAAAAATAAAACAAATGCTAAAAAAATCGGTGATGCATACAAATTTTTGAGCAATTTCAGATTCAATCAACTTGGTTTGGTTCTAAATTCAAGGTGGATATTTGTTGCTCCAACATGTGAAGCCCAATGACTTAGCCCAACAAATAGCCTTATTAATGATGCCCAGCCCACAAAATGGTAATATCTATTAAAGAGGATATTTGTAAAGAAAATAAATAAACCTCGAATTCAAAATATAAATTGGAAGGCATCTCAGGCCAATTCCCACTTATTATGTCTAATAGATTTGTATATACTTAATAAATAAATACAGGTCATTTCTTAGTTAAATTAGTAATTTATGTTTTATCCTTCTTACGCAAACAATTACCTACCGATTGATTCTTGATCATTCCAAACAGATGTTGTTTCCATTTTGCAGTAGTAGCTATATCTCAAATTAAACATTGTACATCGGCCTAATTTGACTCTTAAACTGACATTAAAAGCGGCTAGATATGAATTATAGCACCTCAAACAACCATTGATAACATGTAACTACGATATGTTTTTAATTATTTTTTCTTTCTTTTTAAGGTAAATATATCTAGAATATTAAAAGCACGATAGCTTATCAGCAAGTTTTGGGTAATTTACAAGAAACTATGATACAATGGATGCAGCCAATGTTTCAAAATTTAAATAAACCTCAAAGATTATTATAAAAAAAATGCACAAGGCCAACTGGTTGGTCTTTTCGGCACTTTTAATGGTTAACATGCTAATTAAGCAATTCCTTAATTTGCCACAAGTTTAGTTATAAATAACAAAAATTTAAGAATGAGTGTTTGAGAAAAAAAATTAAACAAATCATTCCCCAATCATTTTTCTTCTTCACACAAGAAAACCAAATTAATTAATCTTATAAGGGACTTAAATAAGATCACATCAATAGTTTAAAGTTTCATTATTAATCAAGAAATGCATGTTAAGACAATTAATTCTCCTCTGACACGCCCCTTCATGGATCCCTATGCACATGGAGTTTGGTGCTAACTTAGGTTATATGGGCACATGATTATTCCATTATTTCAAACTTTTAATTAAGTTTGATTTAAATAGGACTAATCTATTGCATGATAACCAAAATTCCTTTCACATTCTAGAGGGCACGTATGGGAAGTCAAGTAAGTTTTGATTCAAAGCCAATGCACCATAATTAGTGTATCCGTGTTTTAGTACTCGAAGATCAATATAGACGTATCGGTTACCAAAAAAATTGACGGATTATTGACTTTTAATTTGAGAAATTTTTGTTGGAGCATAACTTCATAATTTGCATCATTTTTATATATTCGCGTATATATTTTCTCGTTAGGAAACAAAGTGTGCAATTTGTTCATGCAGGGTTATCGTTAATATTTTTTAATGAATTCGGCAGGCTTAATTATCTCACTTTTATCTCAAAATAAGATGTTTGATAAGAATGCGAATATGAAATGAACATTGGACAAACTAAATCCGACAATATCAAATATTGCTATTCTTGCCTATCATACTTGCATTCACTAGTAAAATATGGGGTTGCCTCTATGGATATTGAAATCCGTAGGGGCATATTTAACTTGGCCCTACGGATTAATCCGTAGGGTTAAAAGGTTGCCCCTACGGGTCCAGACGTCCAAGAATAAAAATATTAATTCTTAATTTGGTGTTTGCCCCTACGGAGCCGCAAACAAAGGACCTACGGGCAAATACGTAGGGGCAACTAAATATCGATTTAATAAAGACACAGATCAATCGCCTACGCTCACTTTCTTTCTCTCTCTCTCTTGATCGCGCACGAAAAAAATCCCCAAATCGCCACGCCGTTCTCCTCGTCGCCACCGCCGTTCTCGTCGCCACTGCCGTTCAGGTGAGTAAATCTTCAGGTAAATTAAAGAATTTTTTGATTATTTTGGGCTTAGGGTTCATGGCTGGGTCTGGGGTTGCGCACGCGAGTTGGGGTTCGGCAGGGGTCGGGGTCGGGGTTGGGGTTCGGCTGCTGCTGGGGCTGGGGCCGGGGTTAGGGTTTGCCTTAGGGTTGGTGTTGGGGTTTAGCTGGCGGCGCTGGGGTTAGGTTAGGTTGGGGCGGGGCTGGGCTGGGCTGGGGCTGGGGCTGGGGCTAGGGTTAGGTTGGGGTTAAGGTTAGGTGGATTGATGACAACAAAATACCATAATTTATAACTATATTACTCATCTAATGTGTATGGCATGTGAAAGTTAGATGAAGGTCGAGGCAAGCACAAAAAATTTGTTGGATGGGACAATGTCAATAGGAGCTCAATGCTATTTGGAAAAATAATAATTCAAAGACAAAGTGGAGTTTCCGATTGGTGGCATGGACTAGTTTGATGTATGTAGTTGGTTTGATTTATGAAAAAATAGGGAGACAACATGCATGTATGCATATAGGTAACATCTGCCAATATGCCATATCCAGACCGCAATCTATTTTTGCCTATTGGCCAATATGAAAATATCGGCCCGTGCATATGACATAATCAAAGTTGTTAAATCTTGATACGGTTTGTATTTCGTTTTTTTATTTATCAGTTCTATCAATGTTGCGTATAACGCTTTATGATATCAGTATCCTACATTTGTAGTTTTAATTGTTGATTGTTATAGATGAATACCATTGCAATAATAGTTTTTGGTTGATGAATGCTATTGCAATGTAGGATGATCAGTTCTATAAATCTTGATCTCAATGGTTTAAAATCATGTTACACATACAACACGAATGCACAACAAACACATAATTAGAGAGCGATTCGAGATATTCAGGTTAAAACCAATATATGATACTTGATAATAATATGAAACCTTCATATTCCCATCGATACTCATATATGAAACTAAAAGCACCACTTAGTCCCCGTCTATCGGTTAACATACGTGCGATGCTCGTCGTGACCTAGAACTATATGAAGCTTGTTAAATATCGGACAGTATAGCTCGATACTAACAACCGTCGTATAGTCTACGCGACGAGAAAATTCAATCGTATGGTAACCCATAGATTTGTCTCATGTGGACAAGTTAAGAATGTATAAAGCAAACGCCTTCATTCACTTGTGTTTTCATCCGTTTCGAGATATTTCGTCGGTACCTTTCCGCTGGTTCTCCGTGTACAAAGATAGATTAGATGTTCATTTCAACGTTGTTTCACAGCTTTGAAATGATTATCTATTCTATTACAGTGTACTCGGAGAACAGCGAGGAGGTGCTGCCGAAATTTACTCGAAACGGTTGAAAGTACAAGTGATGGGCGTTCGCTCTATACATTCTTAATGGGATAGAAGCCTACCCCCGACAGCCGGAACACACACATACAATAAGAATACACAACAAACGCATAATTAGAGAGCAATTCGAGATGTTCGGGTTAAAACCAATATATGATACTCGATGATAATATGAAACCTTCATATTCCCATCGATACTCATATATGAAACTAAAAGCGCCACTTAGTCCCCGTCTATCGGTTAACATACGTGCGATGCTCGTCGTGACCTAGAACTATACGAAGGTTGTTAAATATCGGACAGTATAGCTCGATACTAACAACCGTCGTATAGTCTACGCGACGAGAAAATTCAACCGTATGGTAACCCATAGATTTGTCCCGTGTGGACAAGTTAAGAATGTATAAAGCAAACGCCTTCATTCACTTGTGTTTTCATCCGTTTCGAGATATTTCGTCGGTACCTTTCCGCTGGTTCTCCGTGTACAAAGATAGATTAGATGTTCATTTCAACATTGTTTCACAGCTTTGAAATGATTATCTATTCTATTACAGTGTACTCGGAGAACAGCGGGGAGGTGCTGCCGAAATTTACTCGAAACGGTTGAAAGCACAAGTGATGGGCGTTCGCTCTATACATTCTTAATGGGATAGAAGCCTACCCCCGACAGCCGGAACACACACATACAACAAGAATACACAACAAACTCATAATTAGAGAGCAATTCGAGATGTTCGGGTTAAAACCAATATATGATACTCGATGATAATATGAAACTTTCATATTCCCATCGATACTCATATATGAAACTAAAAGCGCCACTTAGTCCCCTTCTATCGGTTAACATACGTGCGATGCTCGTTGTGACCTAGAACTATACGAAGGTTGTTAAATATCGGACAGTATAGCTCGATACTAACAACCGTCGTATAGTCTACGCGACGAGAAAATTCAATCGTATGGTAACCCATAGATTTGTCCCGTGTGGACAAGTTAAGAATGTATAAAGCAAGCGCCTTCATTCACTTGTGTTTCCATCCGTTTCGAGATATTTCGTCGGTACCTTTCCGCTGGTTCTCCGTGTATAAAGATAGATTAGATGTTCATTTCAACGTTGTTTCACAGCTTTGAAATGATTATCTATTCTATTACAGTGTACTCGGAGAACAGCGAAGAGGTGCTGCCGAAATTTACTCGAAACGGTTGAAAGCACAAGTGATG
Organism: Agapanthus africanus; assembly: GCA_030015575.1. Classification (NCBI taxonomy): domain Eukaryota; kingdom Viridiplantae; phylum Streptophyta; class Magnoliopsida; order Asparagales; family Amaryllidaceae; genus Agapanthus; species Agapanthus africanus. The sequence goes on along the minus strand of CM057339.1, from coordinate 372,654,520 downwards.
GGCGTTCGCTCTATACATTCTTAATGGGATAGAAGCCTACCCCCGACAGCCGGAACACACACATACAAACGCATAATTAGAGAGCGATTCGAGATGTTCGGGTTAAAACCAACATATGATAATATGAAACCTTCATATTCCCATCGATACTCATATATGAAACTAAAAGCGCCACTTAGTCCCCGTCTATCGGTTAACATACGTGCGATAATTTATTCTTTTCAACGACAAACGCACACACAAAGTATATACACGGATTTTCTCCTTTGTCAGTAACTATCCCGTTCTTATATTTCTCAATATAGTCAGCATAACTTACAATTTATATGTTATTCAGTCTAACATGGCCCATGAGTACGTCAGAGTTAAGGACTGGATGTATGTGGATTGGAAACAACGTATGCAACCTAAGTTTGTCGCAGGAGTTGCTGCTTTCCTTGAATTTGCACGCGCACATAATAAGATCATAATAGACAAGATTCTTTATCCGTGCGATAGATGTGGCAATAAGTACTGGCAGAAGGTAGAATTGGCAGAGCTTCATATTGTAAAACATGGGTTTACTAGACTTTATTCAACTTGGAAATATCACGGGGAAGGAGAAGAATGCAGTACTGCAGTAGAAGAAGAAGGAGAACACGATAATGCGGCAGGAGAAGAAGAAGAATTCGGTAATACGGCAGGAGACGGAAATTTATTTCTATCAGAAGAAATGGAGAATATGGTAGAGGCTGCCCTAGGTGAATCTATTCGTACCGAAGATGACATTCCTTCCGGTCAAGGACCCGTGCGGATAAATATGAAAATTTCATGAATGATGCTAGGAAACCAATTTATGAGAATGCGAAGTATTCCACCCTCTCATGGTTCGTCCAACTTTTCCAGATTAAGTGCCTAAATGGATGGAGCAACAAGTCATTCACAATGCTTCTTTCGTTCTTGAAAGATTCTATGCCTCCGGGAAATAATGTGTCCGAAAGCTGGTACGAAGCCCAGAAGATGATGTCTGATTTGGGTCTAAAGTGCGAGAAGATTCAAGCATGTCCTAAAAATTGCGTGTTATACCGGAAAGAGAATTCAGATTTGAAAGAGTGTCCAACATGCGGAGAGGCCAGGTATAAGCCGAAAGATTCTGATAAGAAGCCTGATATACCTGTGAAGATAGCACGATACTTTCCCATAACACAGAGGCTACAGAGGCTATTCAGGTGCAAGAAAACAGCCAAGGCAATGATTTGGCATCACCGTGCTCCTCCAAGCGAAAATGGAAAAATGAGCCATCCAAGAGATTCACCGGCATGAAAGGATTTCGATAGGAGGCACGCAATATTCAGTAGCGATTCTCGCAATGTCCGACTCGGACTGGCTACCAATGGCTTCTGCCCATTCAACTATATGGCTGGAAGTCACAGTACATGGCCCGTTGTAGTGATAATTTATAATCTGTCGTCTTGGTTGGCTATGGACCAATCATACTTTATGATGCCTCTTCTTATCGACGGACCAAACTCACCTTGGAACAATATCGACGTCTATCTCCGACCTCTGATCGAGGAGCTGAAAACTTTGTTCATTGATGGTGTAGAGACATATGATTCAAACACAAATACAACCTTCATACTGCGTGCGGTTTTAATGTGGACAATTAATGACTTTTCTGCGTATGGAATGCTATCAGGTTGGTCCGTACATGGTCACAAAGCATGTCCTCATTTCCATGAACACACAACATCAAAATTTTTGAATTTTAGTAGGAAGGTTTGTTATTGCGGCCATCGACGTTTTCTGCCTCCAGACCACCCCTATAGGTTAGACACGGTTCACTTTGATGGTCATCAGGAGCTTCTTGGGCTTCCATCCCCATTGTCCGGAGAGGACGTGACTGCTAAATGGGATGGTTACAATAACGTGACCTTCGGGATGGATCCGACGAAACAGGTCAAACCACAATATTGGAACAAGTTAAGCATTTTCTTCGAGCTTCCGTACTGGTCTACAAATTCAGTGCGTCATTGTCTGGACGTCATGCATATAGAGAAGGGAGTATCAGAGCACATACTTGTTGGATATATATGCCCTAGAGGCCTACATTGTATAGGAAGCTTGGGATATGTATGTACATGACAGTCTTGCTTGATATGATAGTACGCTATTTGGTTTGACTTTGTCTTAACGTATAATATATTTTACTTGGTATTTATATATATATGTTGATAAAGCCCATAGGGTGTTTTGTCTGACTACCGGCGTTGTGATGGCAGGCATACTAGTGGGAGCTGGATAGTCAATAGGCACACCCTTAGATGTCCCTGGTCGCAGGAGTATCGAGATTGGGCATCGATACTCCGGAGTAGACTAGTGTATACATATCTAGACCCTGACGAGGGGCGATGGATTGGTCCCGCAACCATTGGTGGTGTTCACCTAAGATTGTATACAGATGCTCACTGGGTGTGAGTACACCGGACAGGACTCGCCGAGAACTGACTGGATGGTATTATACCTAACGTCAGATAGCAGTTCTCAGGTGACATGTGTGCAGATAGTCCGTTGACTTAAGGTCATCATTTGTCTCGTGTGAGTTCCCACTGTGCTTTGATTGTTACCCTACCACGGCTCAAAGGATTCGTGCAAACAGGTTTCAGTTGGGCACAGTCCCGAGCCATGTGGAGGCAGTGAGTGACTGTTAGGGATTCCTCTCTCCCGGTATAGGGAGTTGATATCGCACGGTGATCGGTTGGTCATTACCATAAGTCCCTGGCCAGGGCTGATTGAGAATTACTGATAGGTTGATCAGTAGATTCTCGGATGGTGATAGAGCCATACCGACACGACTTGTATGGTTATTAGGGGTCTGACGTCCACCACCTCCCTAGACCGTACATGTGATACTCTCAGACGAACAGACCGGACTGCGCGGATATTGTCACAGACAGGCTCAGTAGGATTTCAGATGGGTTACTTCATCAGCTTTCTTATCGACAACTACCTGGGGACCGTTACGTACAGCTAGTGCCGCTTGAGGTCTGTGGTTAAACCCACTGCCAGCGTAGTAGTCGAGTCTTTAGAGTCCCACACAGAGATATCCCAAACCCAGGCGAAAAGATATAGAGGTCGTATGGTTTTACGACAAAGGTTCGGACGCATACGTGTTTAATCGCACGTACGACATTCGGACAGTTTTTACTAGCCGGCTTTGGTTTAAGCCAGATTCTAGTATCAGGTTATTGGATTTATACAGTCTAAAGTTTTTCCGTGTTTTCACGGATGAGAGGGGCGTTCTCGTAATTTTCCGAGAAGCTTCTAGAAGGATGTGACATAAAGAGAGAGGTGGCATTTTCATTTATTGAATTAGTGACTCATTGTGAGTGATTCATCATGTCATTAAAGCATCATTTATTGCTTAATGACTCACATAATGAATCACCCACTTGATTAAATGAAACATGATGAATATTCACTTATTATTCATTTCTTTCTTATTCTTTATGTTTCATATATATCAAGTGAGAAGCTTTATTCAATATAATAATATCATTATCATCTTCTTACTCTCTCTCTTCAAGTTCTCTCTCCTTCACCAAACCCTAATCCTACCCTCATGAGTTGAGAACAAGGATTAGGAAAGACTAATTACTCCATAACCAATCTCTACATCATCTTAGCTACTCTATTTAGCAACTAGAGAAACTAAGTAACCTCAAGTTTAGAGGTTATAGCTTGGATTAGGGTTCTCGGGTGGATCGTCTATCACGGGAGAAAGCCGAAGAGGACGTGGAGATCCAAAGAGGCCGTAGACAACATCAAGACGAAAGACTAGAACCGTTTGGTATAATCTCTTCGCATAGTAGACTAAAACTCTATAGCTTGTGTTAAAACTTGTTTAGCAAACGATTCATACGGTTAATCGATGTTTGATCATAGAACTTGATTGTTATTCATATTTCCGCCTCCCCACATGTATTGGGGTGTTGAACATCGACTTACAGTGGTGTCAGAGCCTAGCTAAACAAGATTTAACTTAATTGCAAATTTATACGAATTTCGAACGGAAAAACGAAGCCGGAAAACCCTAAAAATTACAAGTTTCTGTCGAAATTTAAATGAAGTCCAAAATTGGTTCAGGGATGTTCAGAAAGCTTGTTATGACACCAGAAGAACACCCAAGAAATTTGGGGCCATGACTCGACCAAACGACCGCGGTTCCGCGGTGGATCCCACCGATCCGCGGCGCTTCCGTGGCCGAGTTGCCGAGTCATGATCCCAGTATTCTTGGGTGGGTTCTCTGTTGAATTTGGGATTTTCTGGAATATTTTATTGTTGCTCAGGTTTCAGTTTTACAGAGCAGATTTTGGAGCAATATTGAAAGTGTTTAATCGATCGAAATTGTACAGTATTTGCATATTGGATTATATTTGTGATTGTATAATGTGTTCGTAAACCTCCCCTAACTGCTAGTATGTCGGTTAGCAGGGGGTTGCACATTTCTGTAATGGTTTTAACTGTTTGTGCATATAAACTGTATTGGACTGTTGTGGTGATTAGCCGGGTTTTGTGATGGGTTTTTGTATTAATTCATTTGATGTAAATGTAACAAGTTGTAATATTATTTTGCGGGGCACATCCAGGTTGCGGTTGTAGCCACCGTTGTATTATTTCTTTTTACTGTTTTTGCTCCTAGGACAGACCCAAGGTGGGGTGCACAAACTGCCGGGCGGGTAGTTTGCCGCACCCGTAGGGGTCGTGGGTGGGGTAATGGCTATTCATCACAACTGTGTAATCTGTCTTTTCTTGCAGGCTCAAAAGAAATATAGATTGCTTGCAAATCCAATATTGTTTATCTGTGTTCTGGAATGTATATCATTGCGTCAGACGAATGTAAAATATCTATATATATGATAGCTATTTAGACGTCACTTATGTTTTACACCCGCGCTAGCCCAGCCCCCGCTCTGTCGTTAGTTAAGTAACCTAACGGGTGATGACGGGACCCCGTGGCGAATGCGGATGGCATAAGAGGACGTCATATTTTCGTTGTTATCTGTAATGATAGGTTAAAGATGGGACGCATTATTATTAATGCAAAGAAAATAAAACCTAAACTGAATCGTTGGAACAATTTCTAAAAACCACTCGGTTTTCTTGAAAAAGCAAATTTTAAATGCGGAGCTTAAACCACTCCTTTTAAAAAGCTATCATAGTTCCTTCGATCAAATCAAGTTCATTACGTTAACGGTTTTTTGCCAAAAACCAGCCGTAACCCTCCGTCGTTTCAGATAGACAGCACATCGTATTCATGCTATGCTTGTTGGCCTACGTCAAGGCATAGTGTATGGTAGCAGTGTGTGTGCCTATTTGTTGCATAGATAGATGCATTAGTTTAATACAGACGTACACCTTGTTGGCCTACGTCAAGGGCTTGTACGATGTATTTAAATTGATCAGGACAACGACGGGTAGAACTTGACTTGCGTCTTATGACTTGTTGGCCTACGTCAAGGTCTATAAGAGCTTGGGGTAAAAATCACATCGGGAGTTTCAAACATAAAGGAAACTTGCAGATTTAGCTTACCTTCTGGAGTGTGGTGACTAGAGTGGCTTCCATCTAGGGCATCATGCAATGATAGTTGGATCCCGATCCCACTGATGAGTAGGATTACTCTCGGGAATTTCTCTCACTTAACAATCAATGCTATAAACCAAGTAGGTGCCTAGAAAGATGTTAGAGGGGCTACGCCTCCAGGGAAAAGAGGTTCTTTAATTAAGGAACTTCGCGAAAGCGTTGGAAAACCTCCCTCGAAGTACCAACACCAGCCTGGCTGAAAGGTTAAGCAAGTATTGTGACGTGTGATTAAATCCTGACTAGTTCTTCTTTTAGGTTTTGAAGAAGGATTTGAGGAAACAGTGGGAGCCATCCTGTTTAGATAAATTAATAAACCAATCTAAACTTGCAAGAGCATATGCTGAGTGTTTTCTTTTCTCTCTCTCTGGCAGCTACCATGACTGGACTAAAACTATTACTTGAAAAGAATATACTGACCGGGCAGAACTATAAAGATTGGCTAAGAAACGTCAATATTGCGCTGACTTATGACAAAGTTGCATATGTTACCACTGCTGTTCCTCCCCTTATCCCAGGACCAGATTCCTCAGTTGCGGACAAGGAAGTTCGTAAAACCTGGGATCTAGACTGTGAGCGAGCTAAGTGTATCGTGCTGGCGTCCATGAATAATGAACTCCAGAAACAGCACGAGAGTATGGATATTGCATCCATATTCCTCCATTGCAAGGAATTGTATGGTGAACACTCCCGTATCGCGAGGTACGAAACCTCAAGGAAACTATTCCAGATGAGGTTAGCTCCAGGATCGCCTGTTGGAGAGCACGTCCTCAAAATGATCATCCTCATTGAGGAACTCGCAAACCTGGGATGCGTGCTAGAAAATGATTTGTATATCGACTTGATTTTGCAGTCCCTTCCCCACACCTTCTCTCAGTTCGTGCTGAACTTCAACATGCATGAAATGGAAGCGGATCTTCCAAAGCTCCTCAATATGTTGAGGGTAGCAGAGGCCTCCTTGAAAAAGGAGAAGACCCCCGTTCTGTATGTTGGCCAATCATCTTCTTCTAAAACTAAAGCGAAAGCTAAAGGGAAGAAGAAGATGAAAGCCACCAAACCGAAGGGTGGGGTCAAGAAGGTGCAGGGAACGAACAAGGCAGGAAGGATGAAGAAGGAAAAGAACGAGTGCTTCTATTGTCACAAGCAGGGGCACTGGAAGAAGGATTGTCAGGCCTTCAAAGCCAAGGGCATGAAGCAAGCAGTTGCTTCTACTTCAGGTGTGTTCGTAATCGAAAATTGTCTTTCAGTAAACTCTACTTCATGGGTACTTGATACCGGTTCTGGTTCTCACATCTGTAATTCTTTGCAGGATCTGAGAAACAGTAGAGTACTGGGGGCAGGTGATATGACTCTCCGGATGGGCAATAGAATGCATGTAGATGCAGTTGCAATAGGGGAATATCACCTAGGGTTGAATAGTGGAAACATTTTGGTATTGTATAACTGTTTTTGTATTCCCAGTATGTTGTGTAATATTATATCAGTATCTTTATTGTCTAATAAAGGATATAATTTTGTGCTTGAAAGAAATGTCATGAACATTCTCCTAAATCAAGAACTGATTGGGTTTGGCACACTAGAAAACGGCATATACATACTTAATCAACCACAAATTTTCAATATTCAAAACACGCGTAAAAGAAAGGCTCCAGATTCAAATCAAGCCTTCCTATGGCATTGTAGACTTGGTCATATAAATGAAACAAGGTTGACTAAGTTACATAAAGATGGATATCTAGATTCGTTTGAATATTCATCATATGCAACTTGTCAATCATGTATCAAAGGAAAAATGACCAAATCTCCGTTCACCGGACACGGAGAAAGAGCCACCGAACTCTTGGGACTAGTACACAGTGATGTATGTGGTCCGATGTCTATACATGCAAGAAGTGGTCACTCCTACTTCATCACTTTTACTGATGACTTCTCTAGGTATGGACATGTGTTCTTAATAAAGCATAAATCCGAGGCTTTTGAGAAGTTTAAAGAGTATAAAAATGAAGTAGAGAAACAAACTGGTAAAAGCATCAAGACACTTCGATCTGATCGAGGTGGAGAATACTTAAGTACCAGTTTCCTTGAATACTTGAAAGCAAATGGAATACTCTCTCAGCTTACTCCATCTTATACACCTCAGCATAATGGTGTATCAGAAAGAAGGAATCGCACGCTATTAGATATGGTGCGTTTGATGATGAGTAGTGCTGAGTTACCACTTTCCTTCTGGGGATTTGCTCTAGAATCAGCCGCATATCTATTAAATAGAGTTCCAACTAAGTCTGTACCTACCACTCCATATGAAATGTGGTGTGGGAAGAGACCATATCTCAAGTATATCAAGATATGGGGGTGTCCGGTATATGTTAAAAAGCATAATCCGGACAAGCTCGAGGCACGATCGGTTTTGTGCAAGTTTGTAGGATACCCCAAGCATTCAAGGGGGTACATGGTCTACCACACTGAAGAACAAAAGGTGTTTGTCGCTCGTCACATTGTCTTCTTAGAAAGCGAATTTCTTGCAAAAGAAATTAGTGGGAGCGCGGTAGAACTGGAAGAAATTCCAGAACCTCAAACTGTAACCGAAGACTTAGAAGAATCTCAGACTTCAATAGAACATGACGAACCAACGCCACTCCGCAGATCTAGTAGGCTTTCTCATCCTCCTGAAAGATACTATGGTTTTCTTCTTGATGGGGATCGAGAGGATTGCATCATCGATGATGATGAGCCTACTAGTTTTCAGCAGGCTATCACAAGTAGCGACTCAGTAAAGTGGCTGGATGCAATGAGATCCGAAATGGAATCCATGTACACCAATAAAGTATGGACTTTAGAAGTTGCTCCTCCTGGGGTAAAACCAGTTGGGTGCAAATGGATCTTCAAAAAGAAGATTGGTGCATTTGGACAAGTGGAAACCTACAAAGCTAGACTAGTAGCAAAAGGTTTTCGTCAAAGACCAGGATTGGACTATGATGAAACCTTTTCACCAGTAGCTATGCTTAAATCCATTCGGATCATGCTTGCCATTGCTGCCTTCCATGACTATGAAATCTGGCAGATGGATGTAAAAACAGCTTTTCTAAATGGACATCTAGAAGAGAGTGTTTACATGGATCAACCAGAAGGTTTCTTAGACAGTGTGAGCAGCGGAAGAGTGTGCAAATTGCTTAAATCCATTTATGGGTTAAAGCAAGCATCGCGGAGTTGGAACATCTGCTTTGATAAAACAGTCAAGGAATTTGACTTTATCAAAAATGTAGATGAACCATGTGTTTATAGGAAGATTGTAGAAGGAGCAGTAGTCTTCCTCGTTTTGTACGTCGACGACATACTACTGATAGGGAATGATATCCCTATGCTACAATCAGTAAAGCTCTTCTTGTCACAGAAATTCTTTATGAAAGACTTGGGAGATGCATCATACATTCTGGGCATTAAGATCCATCGAGATAGATCTAATAGAATATTGGGACTTTCACAGTTCAAGTATATAGACACTATACTAAAGAGATTTAGTATGGAAGATTCCAAGCGCGGCAATATGCCCGCTTGTCACGGAATCACCCTCTCCAAAGACATGTCTCCAAAGACTGATGAAGAGAGGGCTCGCATGGGCATTATACCCTACGCTTCGGCGGTAGGATCAATAATGTATGCGATGTTATGTACCACACCAGATGTAGCTTACGCACTTAGTGTGGTAAGCAGGTATCAATCGGACCCAGGTGAGAAACATTGGATAGCGGTGAAGAACATTCTCAAGTACCTGAGAAGGACTAAGGAGATGTTCTTGATTTACGGCAATAAGGACCTCCAGGTAGAGGCTTTTACCGACTCCGGCTTCCAAAGTGACAAGGATGATTCTAAATCTATTTCGGGTTTTGTGTTTACCCTCAATGGAGGGGCGGTGAGTTGGAAGAGCTCCAAACAAGATACCGTCGCAGACTCAACTATGGAGGCTGAGTATATAGCTGCTAGTGAAGCCGCAAAAGAGGCTGTCTGGATAAGGAAGTTCATTTCTGAACTTCAGGTGGTTCCGTCCATTGCCAATCCAATACCTTTGTATTGCGATAACAATGGCGCTGTAGCTTTAGCGAAGGAACCAAGGTCCCATCAGAAATCCAGGCATATCTTAAGGCGTTTTCACCTGATCAGGGAGATCGTGGATCGTCGGGAGATCGAGATACGGAGAGTAGACACAAAAGACAACACGGCAGATCCATTCACCAAGGCCATTTCTCAAGTACAGTTCGAGAGGCTTTTTGAGATGTTGGGCATGCGGTACGCAAGCAACTGGATCTGGTAGAGACAGTGGGTACTCATTGCGCCAATTATAGGCCTTAGTGCAAGTGGGAGATTGTTGGATATATATGCCATAGAGGCCTACATTGTATAGGAAGCTTGGGATATGTATGTACATGACAGTCTTGCTTGATATGATAGTACGCTATTTGGTTTGACTTTGTCTTAACGTATAATATATTTTACTTGGTATTTATATATATATGTTGATAAAGCCCATAGGGTGTTTTGTCTGACTACCGGCGTTGTGATGGCAGGCATACTAGTGGGAGCTGGATAGTCAATAGGCACACCCTTAGATGTCCCTGGTCGCAGGAGTATCGAGATTGGGCATCGATACTCCGGAGTAGACTAGTGTATACATATCTAGACCCTGACGAGGGGCGATGGATTGGTCCCGCAACCATTGGTGGTGTTCACCTAAGATTGTATACAGATGCTCACTGGGTGTGAGTACACCGGACAGGACTCGCCGAGAACTGACTGGATGGTATTATACCTAACGTCAGATAGCAGTTCTCAGGTGACATGTGTGCAGATAGTCCGTTGACTTAAGGTCATCATTTGTCTCGTGTGAGTTCCCACTGTGCTTTGATTGTTACCCTACCACGGCTCAAAGGAGTCGTGCAAACAGGTTTCAGTTGGGCACAGTCCCGAGCCATGTGGAGGCAGTGAGTGACTGTTAGGGATTCGTCTCTCCCGGTATAGGGAGTTGATATCGCACGGTGATCGGTTGGTCATTACCATAAGTCCCTGGCCAGGGCTGATTGAGAATTACTGATAGGTTGATCAGTAGATTCTCGGATGGTGATAGAGCCATACCGACACGACTTATATGGTTATTAGGGGTCTGACGTCCACCACCTCCCTAGACCGTACATGTGATACTCTCAGACGAACAGACCGGACTGCGCGGATATTGTCACAGACAGGCTCAGTAGGATTTCAGATGGGTTACCTCATCAGCTTTCTTATCGACAACTACCTGGGGACCGTTACGTACAGCTAGTGCCGCTTGCGGTCTGTGGTTAAACCCACTGCCAGCGTAGTAGTCGAGTCTTTAGAGTCCCACACAGAGATATCCCAAACCCAGGCGAAAAGATATAGAGGTCGTATGGTTTTACGACAAAGGTTCAGACGCATACGTGTTTAATCGCACGTACGACATTCGGACAGTTTTTACTAGCCGGCTTTGGTTTAAGCCAGATTCTAGTATCAGGTTATTGGATTTATACAGTCTAAAGTTTTTCCGTGTTTTCACGGATGAGAGGGGCGTTCTCGTAATTTTCCGAGAAGCTTCTAGAAGGATGTGACATAAAGAGAGAGGTGGCATTTTCATTTATTGAATTAGTGACTCATTGTGAGTGATTCATCATGTCATTAAAGCATCATTTATTGCTTAATGACTCACATAATGAATCACCCACTTGATTAAATGAAACATGATGAATATTCACTTATTATTCATTTCTTTCTTATTCTTTATGTTTCATATATATCAAGTGAGAAGCTTTATTCAATATAATAATATCATTATCATCTTCTCACTCTCTCTCTTCAAGTTCTCTCTCCTTCACCAAACCCTAATCCTACCCTCATGAGTTGAGAACAAGGATTAGGAAAGACTAATTACTCCATAACCAATCTCTACATCATCTTAGCTACTCTATTTAGCAACTAGAGAAACTAAGTAACCTCAAGTTTAGAGGTTATAGCTTGGATTAGGGTTCTCGGGTGGATCGTCTATCACGGGAGAAAGCCGAAGAGGACGTGGAGATCCAAAGAGGCCGTAGACAACATCAAGACGAAGGACTAGAACCATTTGGAATAATCTCTTCGCATAGTAGACTAAAACTCTATAGCTTGTGTTAAAACTTGTTTAGCAAACGATTCATACGGTTAATCGATGTTTGATCATAGAACTTGATTGTTATTCATATTTCCGCCTCCCCACATGTATTGGGGTGTTGAACATCGACTTACAGTGGTATCAGAGCCTAGCTAAACAAGATTTAACTTAATTGCAAATTTGTACGAATTTCGAACGGAAAAACGAAGCCGGAAAACCCTAAAAATTACAAGTTTCTGTCGAAATTTAAATGAAGTCCAAAATTGGTTCAGGGATGTTCAGAAAGCTTGTTATGACACCAGAAGAACACCCAAGAAATTTGGGGCCATGACTCGACCAAACGACCGCGGTTCCGCGGTGGATCCCACCGATCCGCGGCGCTTCCGCGGCCGAGTTGCCGAGTCATGATCCCAGTATTCTTGGGTGGGTTCTCTGTTGAATTTGGGATTTTCTGGAATATTTTATTGTTGCTCAGGTTTCAGTTTTACAGAGCAGATTTTGGAGCAATATTGAAAGTGTTTAATCGATCGAAATTGTACAGTATTTGCATATTGGATTATATTTGTGATTGTATAATGTGTTCGTAAACCTCCCCTAACTGCTAGTATGTCGGTTAGCAGGGGGTTGCACATTTCTGTAATGGTTTTAACTGTTTGTGCATATAAACTGTATTGGACTGTTGTGGTGATTAGCCGGGTTTTGTTATGGGTTTTTGTATTAATTCATTTGATGTAAATGTAACAAGTTGTAATATTATTTTGCGGGGCACATCCAGGTTGCGGTTGTAGCCACCGTTGTATTATTTCTTTTTACTGTTTTTGCTCCTAGGACAGACCCAAGGTGGGGTGCACAAACTGCCGGGCGGGTAGTTTGCCGCACCCGTAGGGGTCGTGGGTGGGGTAATGGCTATTCATCACAACTATGTAATCTGTCTTTTCTTGCAGGCTCAAAAGAAATATAGATTGCTTGCAAATCCAATATTGTTTATCTGTGTTCTGGAATGTATATCATTGCGTCAGACGAATGTAAAATATCTATATATATGATAGCTATTTAGACGTCACTTATGTTTTACACCCGCGCTAGCCCAGCCCCCGCTCTGTCGTTAGTTAAGTAACCTAACGGGTGATGACGGGACCCCGTGGCGAATGCGGATGGCATAAGAGGACGTCATATTTTCGTTGTTATCTGTAATGATAGGTTAAAGATGGGACGCATTATTATTAATGCAAAGAAAATAAAACCTAAACTGAATCGTTGGAACAATTTCTAAAAACCACTCGGTTTTCTTGAAAAAGCAAATTTTAAATGCGGAGCTTAAACCACTCCTTTTAAAAAGCTATCATAGTTCCTTCGATCAAATCAAGTTCATTACGTTAACGGTTTTTTGCCAAAAACCAGCCGTAACCCTCCGTCGTTTCAGATAGACAGCACATCGTATTCATGCTATGCTTGTTGGCCTACGTCAAGGCATAGTGTATGGTAGCAGTGTGTGTGCCTATTTGTTGCATAGATAGATGCATTAGTTTAATACAGACGTACACCTTGTTGGCCTACGTCAAGGGCTTGTACGATGTATTTAAATTGATCAGGACAACGACGGGTAGAACTTGACTTGCGTCTTATGACTTGTTGGCCTACGTCAAGGTCTATAAGAGCTTGGGGTAAAAATCACATCGGGAGTTTCAAACATAAAGGAAACTTGCAGATTTAGCTTACCTTCTGGAGTGTGGTGACTAGAGTGGCTTCCATCTAGGGCATCATGCAATGATAGTTGGATCCCGATCCCACTGATGAGTAGGATTACTCTCGGGAATTTCTCTCACTTAACAATCAATGCTATAAACCAAGTAGGTGCCTAGAAAGATGTTAGAGGGGCTACGCCTCCAGGGAAAAGAGGTTCTTTAATTAAGAAACTTCGCGAAAGCGTTGGAAAACCTCCCTCGAAGTACCAACACCAGCCTGGCTGAAAGGTTAAGCAAGTATTGTGACGTGTGATTAAATCCTGACTAGTTCTTCTTTTAGGTTTTGAAGAAGGATTTGAGGAAACAGTGGGAGCCATCCTGTTTAGATAAATTAATAAACCAATCTAAACTTGCAAGAGCATATGCTGAGTGTTTTCTTTTCTCTCTCTCTGGCAGCTACCATGACTGGACTAAAACTATTACTTGAAAAGAATATACTGACCGGGCAGAACTATAAAGATTGGCTAAGAAACGTCAATATTGCGCTGACTTATGACAAAGTTGCATATGTTACCACTGCTGTTCCTCCCCTTATCCCAGGACCAGATTCCTCAGTTGCGGACAAGGAAGTTCGTAAAACCTGGGATCTAGACTGTGAGCGAGCTAAGTGTATCGTGCTGGCGTCCATGAATAATGAACTCCAGAAACAGCACGAGAGTATGGATATTGCATCCATATTCCTCCATTGCAAGGAATTGTATGGTGAACACTCCCGTATCGCGAGGTACGAAACCTCAAGGAAACTATTCCAGATGAGGTTAGCTCCAGGATCGCCTGTTGGAGAGCACGTCCTCAAAATGATCATCCTCATTGAGGAACTCGCAAACCTGGGATGCGTGCTAGAAAATGATTTGTATATCGACTTGATTTTGCAGTCCCTTCCCCACACCTTCTCTCAGTTCGTGCTGAACTTCAACATGCACGAAATGGAAGCGGATCTTCCAAAGCTCCTCAATATGTTGAGGGTAGCAGAGACCTCCTTGAAAAAGGAGAAGACCCCCGTTCTGTATGTTGGCCAATCATCTTCTTCTAAAACTAAAGCGAAAGCTAAAGGGAAGAAGAAGATGAAAGCCACCAAACCGAAGGGTGGGGTCAAGAAGGTGCAGGGAACGAACAAGGCAGGAAGGATGAAGAAGGAAAAGAACGAGTGCTTCTATTGTCACAAGCAGGGGCACTGGAAGAAGGATTGTCAGGCCTTCAAAGCCAAGGGCATGAAGCAAGCAGTTGCTTCTACTTCAGGTGTGTTCGTAATCGAAAATTGTCTTTCAGTAAACTCTACTTCATGGGTACTTGATACCGGTTCTGGTTCTCACATCTGTAATTCTTTGCAGGATCTGAGAAACAGTAGAGTACTGGGGGCAGGTGATATGACTCTCCGGATGGGCAATGGAATGCATGTAGATGCAGTTGCAATAGGGGAATATCACCTAGGGTTGAATAGTGGAAACATTTTGGTATTGTATAACTGTTTTTGTATTCCCAGTATGTTGTGTAATATTATATCAGTATCTTTATTGTCTAATAAAGGATATAATTTTGTGCTTGAAAGAAATGTCATGAACATTCTCCTAAATCAAGAACTGATTGGGTTTGGCACACTGGAAAACGGCATATACATACTTAATCAACCACAAATTTTCAATATTCAAAACACGCGTAAAAAAAAGGCTCCAGATTCAAATCAAGCCTTCCTATGGCATTGTAGACTTGGTCATATAAATGAAACAAGGTTGACTAAGTTACATAAAGATGGATATCTAGATTCGTTTGAATATTCATCATATGCAACTTGTCAATCATGTATCAAAGGAAAAATGACCAAATCTCCGTTCACCGGACACGGAGAAAGAGCCACCGAACTCTTGGGACTAGTACACAGTGATGTATGTGGTCCGATGTCTATACATGCAAGAAGTGGTCACTCCTACTTCATCACTTTTACTGATGACTTCTCTAGGTATGGACATGTGTTCTTAATAAAGCATAAATCCGAGGCTTTTGAGAAGTTTAAAGAGTATAAAAATGAAGTAGAGAAACAAACTGGTAAAAGCATCAAGACACTTCGATCTGATCGAGGTGGAGAATACTTAAGTACCAGTTTCCTTGAATACTTGAAAGCAAATGGAATACTCTCTCAGCTTACTCCATCTTATACACCTCAGCATAATGGTGTATCAGAAAGAAGGAATCGCACGCTATTAGATATGGTGCGTTTGATGATGAGTAGTGCTGAGTTACCACTTTCCTTCTGGGGATTTGCTCTAGAATCAGCCGCATATCTATTAAATAGAGTTCCAACTAAGTCTGTACCTACCACTCCATATGAAATGTGGTGTGGGAAGAGACCATATCTCAAGTATATCAAGATATGGGGGTGTCCGGTATATGTTAAAAAGCATAATCCGGACAAGCTCGAGGCACGATCGGTTTTGTGCAAGTTTGTAGGATACCCCAAGCATTCAAGGGGGTACATGGTCTACCACACTGAAGAACAAAAGGTGTTTGTCGCTCGTCACATTGTCTTCTTAGAAAGCGAATTTCTTGCAAAAGAAATTAGTGGGAGCGCGGTAGAACTGGAAGAAATTCCAGAACCTCAAACTGTAACCGAAGACTTAGAAGAATCTCAGACTTCAATAGAACATGACGAACCAACGCCACTCC
The DNA here is from genome assembly GCA_030015575.1 of Agapanthus africanus. NCBI lineage: Eukaryota > Viridiplantae > Streptophyta > Magnoliopsida > Asparagales > Amaryllidaceae > Agapanthus > Agapanthus africanus. Next base: position 372,638,340 of record CM057339.1, on the reverse strand, counting down.
GCAGATCTAGTAGGCTTTCTCATCCTCCTGAAAGATACTATGGTTTTCTTCTTGATGGGGATCGAGATGATTGCATCATCGATGATGATGAGCCTACTAGTTTTCAGCAGGCTATCACAAGTAGCGACTCAGTAAAGTGGCTGGATGCAATGAGATCCGAAATGGAATCCATGTACACCAATAAAGTATGGACTTTAGAAGTTGCTCCTCCTGGGGTAAAACCAGTTGGGTGCAAATGGATCTTCAAAAAGAAGATTGGTGCATTTGGACAAGTGGAAACCTACAAAGCTAGACTAGTAGCAAAAGGTTTTCGTCAAAGACCAGGATTGGACTATGATGAAACCTTTTCACCAGTAGCTATGCTTAAATCCATTCGGATCATGCTTGCCATTGCTGCCTTCCATGACTATGAAATCTGGCAGATGGATGTAAAAACAGCTTTTCTAAATGGACATCTAGAAGAGAGTGTTTACATGGATCAACCAGAAGGTTTCTTAGACAGTGTGAGCAGCGGAAGAGTGTGCAAATTGCTTAAATCCATTTATGGGTTAAAGCAAGCATCGCAGAGTTGGAACATCTGCTTTGATAAAACAGTCAAGGAATTTGACTTTATCAAAAATATAGATGAACCATGTGTTTATAGGAAGATTGTAGAAGGAGCAGTAGTCTTCCTCGTTTTGTACGTCGACGACATACTACTGATAGGGAATGATATCCCTATGCTACAATCAGTAAAGCTCTTCTTGTCACAGAAATTCTCTATGAAAGACTTGGGAGATGCATCATACATTCTGGGCATTAAGATCCATCGAGATAGATCTAATAGAATATTGGGACTTTCACAGTTCAGGTATATAGACACTATACTAAAGAGATTTAGTATGGAAGATTCCAAGCGCGGCAATATGCCCGCTTGTCACGGAATCACCCTCTCCAAAGACATGTCTCCAAAGACTGATGAAGAGAGGGCTCGCATGGGCATTATACCCTACGCTTCGGCGGTAGGATCAATAATGTATGCGATGTTATGTACCACACCAGATGTAGCTTACGCACTTAGTGTGGTAAGCAGGTATCAATCGGACCCAGGTGAGAAACATTGGATAGCGGTGAAGAACATTCTCAAGTACCTGAGAAGGACTAAGGAGATGTTCTTATTTACGGCAATAAGGACCTCCAGGTAGAGGCTTTTACCGACTCCGGCTTCCAAAGTGACAAGGATGATTCTAAATCTATTTCGGGTTTTGTGTTTACCCTCAATGGAGGGGCGGTGAGTTGGAAGAGCTCCAAACAAGATACCGTCGCAGACTCAACTATGGAGGCTGAGTATATAGCTGCTAGTGAAGCCGCAAAAGAGGCTGTCTGGATAAGGAAGTTCATTTCTGAATTTCAGGTGGTTCCGTCCATTGCCAATCCAATACCTTTGTATTGCGATAACAATGGCGCTGTAGCTTTAGCGAAGGAACCAAGGTCCCATCAGAAATCCAGGCATATCTTAAGGCGTTTTCACCTGATCAGGGAGATCGTGGATCGTCGGGAGATCGAGATACGGAGAGTAGACACAAAAGACAACACGGCAGATCCATTCACCAAGGCCATTCCTCAAGTACAGTTCGAGAGGCTTTTTGAGATGTTGGGCATGCGGTACGCAAGCAACTGGATCTGGTAGAGACAGTGGGTACTCATTGCGCCAATTATAGGCCTTAGTGCAAGTGGGAGATTGTTGGATATATATGCCCTAGAGGCCTACATTGTATAGGAAGCTTGGGATATGTATGTACATGACAGTCTTGCTTGATATGATAGTACGCTATTTGGTTTGACTTTGTCTTAACGTATAATATATTTTACTTGGTATTTATATATATATGTTGATAAAGCCCATAGGATGTTTTGTCTGACTACCGGCATTGTGATGGCAGGCATACTAGTGGGAGCTGGATAGTCAATAGGCACACCCTTAGATGTCCCTGGTCGCAGGAGTATCGAGATTGGGCATCGATACTCCGGAGTAGACTAGTGTATACATATCTAGACCCTGACGAGGGGCGATGGATTGGTCCCGCAACCATTGGTGGTGTTCACCTAAGATTGTATACAGATGCTCACTGGGTGTGAGTACACCGGACAGGACTCGCCGAGAACTGACTGGATGGTATTATACCTAACGTCAGATAGCAGTTCTCAGGTGACATGTGTGCAGATAGTCCGTTGACTTAAGGTCATCATTTGTCTCGTGTGAGTTCCCACTGTGCTTTGATTGTTACCCTACCACGGCTCAAAGGAGTCGTGCAAACAGGTTTCAGTTGGGCACAGTCCCGAGCCATGTGGAGGCAGTGAGTGACTGTTAGGGATTCGTCTCTCCCGGTATAGGGAGTTGATATCGCACGGTGATCGGTTGGTCATTACCATAAGTCCCTGGCCAGGGCTGATTGAGAATTACTGATAGGTTGATCAGTAGATTCTCGGATGGTGATAGAGCCATACCGACACGACTTATATGGTTATTAGGGGTCTGACGTCCACCACCTCCCTAGACCGTACATGTGATACTCTCAGACGAACAGACCGGACTGCGCGGATATTGTCACAGACAGGCTCAGTAGGATTTCAGATGGGTTACCTCATCAGCTTTCTTATCGACAACTACCTGGGGACCGTTACGTACAGCTAGTGCCGCTTGCGGTCTGTGGTTAAACCCACTGCCAGCGTAGTAGTCGAGTCTTTAGAGTCCCACACAGAGATATCCCAAACCCAGGCGAAAAGATATAGAGGTCGTATGGTTTTACGACAAAGGTTCGGACGCATACGTGTTTAATCGCACGTACGACATTCGGACAGTTTTTACTAGCCGGCTTTGGTTTAAGCCAGATTCTAGTATCAGGTTATTGGATTTATACAGTCTAAAGTTTTTCCGTGTTTTCACGGATGAGAGGGGCGTTCTCGTAATTTTCCGAGAAGCTTCTAGAAGGATGTGACATAAAGAGAGAGGTGGCATTTTCATTTATTGAATTAGTGACTCATTGTGAGTGATTCATCATGTCATTAAAGCATCATTTATTGCTTAATGACTCACATAATGAATCACCCACTTGATTAAATGAAACATGATGAATATTCACTTATTATTCATTTCTTTCTTATTCTTTATGTTTCATATATATCAAGTGAGAAGCTTTATTCAATATAATAATATCATTATCATCTTCTCACTCTCTCTCTTCAAGTTCTCTCTCCTTCACCAAACCCTAATCCTACCCTCATGAGTTGAGAACAAGGATTAGGAAAGACTAATTACTCCATAACCAATCTCTACATCATCTTAGCTACTCTATTTAGCAACTAGAGAAACTAAGTAACCTCAAGTTTAGAGGTTATAGCTTGGATTAGGGTTCTCGGGTGGATCGTCTATCACGGGAGAAAGCCGAAGAGGACGTGGAGATCCAAAGAGGCCGTAGACAACATCAAGATGAAGGACTAGAACCGTTTGGTATAATCTCTTCGCATAGTAGACTAAAACTCTATAGCTTGTGTTAAAACTTGTTTAGCAAACGATTCATACGGTTAATCGATGTTTGATCATAGAACTTGATTGTTATTCATATTTCCGCCTCCCCACATGTATTGGGGTGTTGAACATCGACTTACAATACTTAACTTGCTTCTGTGTAAAGACGGAAAATTGAAAGACAACATGAATGCTCGGATGGATCTACAAGAGTGGGGAATAAGAAGTGAACTACACCCTAAACCGGTAGCGGGTAAACCGGACAAGTTTGTACTTCCCAATGCCGCTTATCATATGTCACAACCGGAGAAGAAATTATTCCTGCAGGTGTTGCATGATTTGAAAGTCCCCACAGCTTTCTCAGGATCATTCAGTAAGAAAATAAAAATTGTGAAGGGCAAGATCGATGGGCTGAAAAGTTATGATCACCATGTTATCGTGGAGCACCTTCTTCCATTAGCCCTCAGGACTTCTCTCCCCGACTCGGTTGGTCTAGTAATCAACGACCTATGTTGTTTTTTCAGAGAGTTGTGTGCTAAAACACTGGAGGTTGCGACGCTGGATAAACTAGAAAATTCTATTGCGTTGATTCTTGCAAGTTTGAGCGTATTTTCCCACCGTCATTCTTCGATATCATAATACACTTGACGGTTCATCTTGCAACTGAGGCGAAGTTAGCCGGACCGGTACAATATCGATGGATGTATCCCGTCGAGAGGTACGCATAATTTTTCGTTTCGCGCAATTTATAAATTTATTGTTGTCCTGTATGCCCATATTTATTTATTCAACATATTCTCATTAGGTACCTTTACACTCTTAAGAAGTATATACGCAATAAAAATCGACCAGAGGGTTCTATCATGCAAGGTTATCTTCTTGATGAAGCAACCACATTTTGTTCCCGCTATCTGGACGAGAACATTGAGACAAGGCTTAACCGACCACGAAGAATTCAAGACGGGCCATATGGTAAAGCCGAGTATAAGAGGGTAGACACTATGTTTATCAACAAGATATACCGGTTTATCTTGCTTAATTGCGCATGTCTTGAACAAATTAGAGAGTAAGTTCTTTTGGATTAATTGTTATATCTGTGTTTGTGTCTGTATGAAATGACATAATATTAATGTCACAATTATTTGTCGAAAACAGAACTCATTTTAACGAGGTACGTGAGGGGCATCCTGATTGGAACGAAGAACGTTTGGAAAAATACCATCAGGATAATTTTTGTGATTGGGTCACAGAGCATGTAAGTTATTCGAAATACATTTTATTGCTATCAGTTTTAATCTAAACTTGTATCGTTATGCATTTGTCGTAAAATTTGTTTTGTTAGATCCACGATCCGAACTTGTCTGCATCATTTAAGAGTGATTCAAGATACTTAGCTCAATTTCCTAGTATGGAGGTTGCATATTACAAAGGATTTGGTGTCCTTGGATACAAATTCGAAGTTAAGAACATAGAAACATCTAGAACCACTCAGAATAGTGGGATTGCGACGGTAGGATCGGACGGTGTGATTTACTATGGGTACTTAAATTGTATACTCGGCATCCACTATCCCGGACGATCAGAACCCTTTTATATATTCCAGTGTACTTGGTACGATCCGCGAACCGATACGGACATGTGGAGAAGCAGTCTTGGGACTTGGAAAGATGAATATGGATTGACCAGTGTGAACACACTTCGATTTTACGGTCAGGACGATCCGTTTATCTTTCCGAACCAAGCGTTCCAAGTATACTATTCACAGTGTTTGAAGCATCCGGGGTGGAGTGTTGTATGCCGATGGAAATCCGGAGATGTCTACGATGTCCCAGAATACGAGGACAGCGATGATGACGAAGAAGAGAGAAGGCTTAAAGTGCTCCGACCGTCTATTTCGAAGGACGGGTTGTCTTCGACCGATCATGAAGTTACGTGGGTTAGAAATGACATCGACGGTGAAATCCAAGTAGATATGTATAATGCGCCCACGAAACGAAAAAGGTTATCAGTAATGTTATATTATTACTTCAGATTTTACACTCTATACATATATAGTCAATACTTTTAATGATTGTCTAATGCGTCCACGAACCGTTTATCTAGATTTGATGACGATGTCGGGAGCAGCGAGGGGCGGCAGGAGCTCCAGCCGAGGCAGAGGCAGAGCGGTTCTGCCGTCCGGAGAGCTCCGTAGGGAGCTTCAGAGGGCCGGTCTTGCACCTAGATCGGAGATCCCTTCGGATGCCTCCTTCCGTGTGGATTTTGCCACACCTCCAGGTATACTGCACGCATATCCATTTTGAATGTAATATTACAGATATTCATGCCTGTTTATGTCAAAATTACTTATACTGTCAATGTTTGATTGTCTAGTTGTTGGTGATGCGTCCACATCTGGGACAGAGGCCACCCCCGCTCCTCCAGGTATGTTTATATATCATATAGTGTATGTATATTGATTTAGAATGCTATATCATAAATACACACATTCCTTTTGCTCTTACTTAGCAATTTTTATTATTGTCTAGCTGTAGGTGGTGACACCACCGCACCTACGGGTATGTTTATATATCCTATAGTGCATGCATATTGATTTAGAACGTTATATTATTGATCTACACATTCTTTTTGCAATTACTTATATAATCTATTTTTAATTGTCTAATTATAAGTGGTGCGTCCACATCTTCCGCAGGGGCCACTCCTGTCGCTTCCATACCCTCCGCATCGTCTGCAGGTTAGTATGAATAAATTTAAAATATTTACTCATTTTACATATGCTCTATAGAATAAATATGAACTTCATGGAAATTTAGCGTCGATGTTTATTTTCTAGTTGGAGGGGATGCGTCCGCATCCGGGACCCCGGTTGTTCCTCACCGGAGGAACTATCGTCCCGCTCGTGCTGCTGCCCGGGCCGAAGCTCGTACGATAGTCACCGGAGGTATATATCATACTAGAATTTTCGTTTAACCTTGATTTCTTAATACAACTTTGTCTTATTATTGATTGTCTTGATATTTCGTGCAGACGCAGGGCCTCCCCATCCCCAGAGGGGGACTCGAGGCCCGAATCAGTCCCATAGGCTGAGGCCTGACAGAGCTAGGGGGGAGGCAGCATTCCCCTTTTTTTTACCCTTGACTATCGCTATACCGGTCCTCATGCCGAGAGGTTCGGCCGGTATTTGGGGGACGAGAGTCGGCTCGTGAAGAACTATCCACTTCATGTTGAGTGGGGCGAGCAGCACCAGCGCTCATTCGCCCTCTTCTTTGATCAGGCTCGGGTATGTATTAATATATATTTTCATTTGATCTATCCAATATATTTATTATTAACACTTGCAATATAATAACAATGTTTTTTTTGTATTTTCAGTTGGATTACGATTTTCAGCCTGTAGCCGACCCTGATCACCCGGGGAGGGTGCTCGACCTTCATGCTCTGTACAATGGCCTGATGAAGAACATGCAAGCCAAGGTCCGATACAACAGGAATGAGCTGAAGGCCGACTGCTACTCCCTGTGGATGGCGACCCCCGAGGCAGAGAGAGCGGCCCTCCTATCTACTCCGGCGTTTGCGAGAGTCGACGTAGAGACATGGCCTCTATTGTGCGCTTATTTCGACTCCCAACGCAAACAGGTATGTATTTTAAATGTAATTCATTATTTATGATATAATTTATTTCTTTGTGTTTCTTAATTAGAAAACTAAATGTTAATGCGTTGTGCAGAAACAGACCGCTCAGAATACAGAGAACAGGAAGTCGGCGAAGAGGGGTCGCCCCACTTACACAGGTGGCTCGAGGAACATTACTCGAGCCATGGAGTTATCGGTAAATTACAATAGACCGACTTTTGTAATATTTTGCAATATTAAGAGTTATTTTCTAATATTTCTAATATTAAGAGTTACTTTCTAATATTGCAGACATCTCGGACCGTGGCGTCAGGTGGTACACCGAGCGTGCTGTCCGCATATCTTGCCGTCCACGGCACCTCGACAGATCCCGCCACGGGCGAGCTTCGATATCCCGACGTCGCTACCCAGGAGTACTGCGTAAGTGTTAATATTTTTTCTACCCAAATTTAAAATTTTAGTTTTGGAAGGTTCAAGTTTAAATCTTATACTTATACTTTACTGCTTAATGTGGGTGTAGGAGCGGGTGGTTGAGCAGGCCCAGGCCTCGGGGATCGATTTTACCGGATAGAGCGATCCGAGGCTGCTGACCCCGGTTCTGGACGCCGCACACGGAGGGCACCACGGAGGTTGGGATAGAGGCCGGGGACTGGGCCCTAGCAGGGCCCATATGAGGTTGGACTCCACCCCGGCGGTTACTTCCTCCGTCTCCGGTGACCGACGTGTCCATCAGGAACTGGAGAGCTTGAGGGCCACCGTTCAGGATTTGAAGGAGATGCTGGTATGTATACTGCTTTATAGTAAAATATCATGTCATATTATATAGATATCAACATATCCATAATTAGTACATAACTTGAGCTTATTTGGTTTTAGACTTAAGTTTGATTAATCATACATACAGATATAATTAAAATAAACAACAAACTAGATATCCAGACAGGGTTTCGAAATAACTTAATAATGATACGAATTCGAATAATACACAGTTCTTACACACTTATTACACACGTTAGGTCCAGACGCGACAGGGTACATCGGCCGAGCCTCCACATGCATCTCCTTCGGCTGCGGCTCCGCAAGCCACTACATCGGCTACGCTTCCGCAGACAGCTCCTGTAGCTCCACCGCCCACTCAGACTCCCGCAGCCGCGGCTCCGCAAGCGACTACCTCGACGGCGGCTGCGCAGACCACATCGCCAGCTCCATAGGCCGCTCAGACTCCCGCTCGCGCCGAATTGCAGAGTTTATTGACCGAGGAGTAGGCGCGCGTTATTCTATCGTTATTTAGAGGTGGAGCTGGACCGAACTAGGGTAGCTTTTTGGTTCTTATTTTTTGAAACATGTATTTATTTATATCATACACATTGTACTACATTTTGAAACGATATCGATATTGGTTTATATTTATATCATATTCAGTTTTTGGATTTCTTTTGTATATTATATGCGTGAGATACGATTATGAATACTGCGATATATGTTGTGTGATGATTATTTTTATATTTGATTGATGTATATATTATTGTGCACAGGGTGGGAAAAAATCAAGCAGCCCATTTTTAAAAAAGAATACATATAATATGTACCTACGGATTAATCCGTAGGTACACATGTTGTCCCTACGGTTATATCCGTATGGGCAAAATATCAGCAGTAACTGATATTTCCCTCATGATCTCAGTACCAGGGGGTTGGGAGTGCCCCTACGGACATATCCATAGGGACCACTGCATATCCCCTACGGAGATCTCCGTAGGGGCAAAATATCAGTTACTGCTGATATTTTGCCCCTACGAATAGGTACCTACGTAGCTATCCGTAGAGGGTATAACTTGGACCTACGGACATGTCCGTAGGTACACTTAATATATTAAAAAAACCGTAAATAATATAAATTTTTTTACCCTACGGCTTAGTCCGTAGGGGCAATATGACCTACACAAAAATCCGTAGGGGCAAGAATTTGCCCGTAAGAGCAAGTTCAGGGCCTCAACTTGCACCTGCAGCCTTTGCATCTACGGGATATTTTTTCGCCCCTACGCATATATCCGTAGGGGCAGTGGGCTGCCCCTACGGATAAATCCGTAGGGACAATCCTTATTTGTAGTAGTGATTTAAATATTGGATACATATACAAAACACATATAGGCATCGTATCCATATCCAATGGTTTTTGTTGGATGCAAATACAAATACAGATGGTCATTGACAATTAAAATCGTTAATCGTTTTAAATAACATTACGGAAAATAGGGGGGTTTTTCCATCGGAAAAGGCCTCGTCGCTCGTCGGTATATTTTCTTATTTCGTGGAGTATTATTTTCATTGGAATTTTGCCCACCCAATAACCCAATTTTAAACACATTAATTAAAATGAATTTTGTGACTTTAAGTTTTATACAATGTACCGAGGATTTTTGTTGTGTGATGTCGAACTTATATTTTATGATTGCACTTGTATGAAGATAATAACCAATGTTTAAGCAATTCATTTAGGCTTCATTTATTTATCCTAGAAGCAACAAATCAAAGAAGCACAAATGTTTAAGCAATGCTTATATTGTGTTAATCAAATCTAAGTTGCTCAAGTAGTGCTCTTATAAGACATATATACTTATCGTTATAATAAAATTAGGGATACCAGTGATTGGGTTAGTTATAAACTATGAGCATAAGCTCATATACAAGCATATAGTTTTCTGCCAATAAACTCGTGGAATATTTAGGAAATTAGCCAACATGGGGCTTGGTGCCCAGGTTCACTAGTGTTGAAGAAAAGTTTTATTTTGGGTTCACGATTGCCTCAAAAATTGACTTTCAAAGGGTTAATTTGTTTAATACTGCAAAATAGGTCCGAGAATCTCGGCAAAGCCATATGCACACCCTGTAGATGCGGATAAGGAATTTGATGTTTGAGAACTTGGAGAGAAAGAAACCGAAATCACGGCTCTCATCAAACTGTTCGAAGGATATGCCCGAAAGGTCCATCTCTTTCTTTCTCATGCCAGAAAGTATTCCATCGGGCTTATCGAAAATAAACAACGTCTGCAATTAATTGGCCATGGTTCTACAATACTCTTCAGTATTGTAATTATTTGATTTTGTTGCGCGGGATGGACGGAAGTTCTGTACCGGCCATATGTTCCGGGTCATAAACCTCACCAAGATGTCCGGATTATTTCTCCATCTTTTCCTTTCTCCTGTCTGGACTCCGATAAAGATGGCTACGTGCAACTCCGATAGTGCGATACGAATTGATCACAAGAATATATAAGACAAATAACCCTGAAAATCAGGTTGGACGGGGTCGGGATCGGATCAAAACCCAGTGCGACTTGCATCCCTCGAGCTAGTTTCATATGCGATGTAAGACAGAAGGGGCCTTGCTTGCAATTTCGGTCATCGAGGAAAACCATGCCCTAACAAGCAACTGCATATCCAGCGATCCATCGCCGTCGTCTTATTTTTCTTCTTGTAGCTAGCAGCCTAGCAGTTAACGTACGGAGCATTTTGTATGCATGTGTAAGCAAATTGCTACGCTAAGTACTTCAAATAACAATTATAATGATTTAGCAAACTAAATTAACTACCAATGTGAGCCAATCGCTTATACTTTTTCAACAAATATTAAATTGTTCCTCAACCCAAAAAAACGGCCAAAATCACATTCACTCTCCCTATTTGCAACGGCTGCAGCACTCCTCCCAAAATCTTTAACCTTCACCAAATTTTTAATCCCTTTCAAAACACTATAAATACAGCACCCTCTATTCATCTTCAAATAAACCCCCATCAAGAAATTAACACCCTCCATCTTCCAACTCCAACACACAATGAAGCACTCCCTTCTCATTCTCTTCCTCCTCTTCTCCACCTCGACGCTATCACTTGCAACATACAACATCTTAGACTTCGGCGCGAAGCCCGACGGCCTCACCGACGCGGCGAAGTCGCTGCTCGCCGCGTGGGCCAAGGCCTGCGGCGCCCGATACCCCTCGTCTGTGACCGTGCCGAAGGGGCGGTATTTGGTGAGCCAGGCATTGTTCCAGGGGCCATGCAACAACGGCGCGGTCAGGGTCTTTATCGAAGGGACACTTGTTGCTCCCTCTGGGTATAGCCAAGCTGATAGCTGGATCACCTTCCAGTATGTGAAGGGTGTGTCTGTTTATGGTGGGACCCTCGACGGGCAGGGAGGGGCGCTTTGGCGGTGCAAGATGGCAGGGAGGCATTGCCCAGATGGTGCTACGGTATGTCTCTTCACTGTAATTCGCTCCGTTTGTACTCCGTCTGTACTGTATATATATGTCTTGTCTAAAAGTTGTCAGATGGGGTATTACCGACAGACCCCATCGGTAACTTGCCACCAAAGTTAAGGACCGGAAAATATATACTAGAGGGAGTCCTGGCACCGACGGTCGCAACGGTCGGTGCATGCAGGCAAACTGTTAACAACCGTTGGTGCAAGTATTTGAGAAGAGAAATGGGCAGACACACTTGTGGGACACAAATTTAGCGATAAAGTATGATGCACGTGGTTAAAGTAATACAGAAATTTAGCGATAAAGTTTTTATAGTTACGTGCAACGCACTTGCAGAAAACCCTGAGTATAAACTAGATCGAGTATTAAACGACAATTTGAGTTCTTCAAATTAGAAGGCATGTTTCAAGAGGTTATTTTATTTTCTAATTAAATGGGGTCATATAACAGTAATCTTTAGGTGCATGTGCCTACTTCACTACCACCACTTATATTAATCATACCTAAATTAAGAATTAAGCAATGCTAAAGAGTCTCTTGGCTGACCAAATAAAAACTTAAATAAATAATGCCTGCTACCTTATTATTAATATCAAAAAAATTTAAATCTAGACTTAATATGATTAAACCAAATATATAATTTAAAGTCGCAATTGATAATTTTAACAATATGATAAGCTCCATTGCAGTCGTTGAGGATCGGTGAGTCGAGCAACGTTCTGATCAGCGGCGTAACATTACTGAACAGCGAGATGTTCCACACCGTGATTTTCTCTAGCAGCTATGTCACGGTGCAAGGAGCGAAGATTATTGCTCCTAGCGATAGCCCCAACACCGATGGCATCCACATAGAAAAGTCGAGTTTTGTGAACATCACTGGATCTAGCATAAGCACCGGCGACGACTGCATTTCGATGGGGGAAGGTTCAATGAATGTTTTCATCGACAGAATCAACTGCGGCCCTGGCCATGGAATTAGGCTAGCATTCTAGCATTCTATCTATCCATTTATCTGTCTATCGAAACTAACGGTCAAAATTCTATTATAAATTACCATGCAGTATTGGGAGCTTGGGCGAAGGTCCGAACGAGGCAGGAGTACAAAACATAGTAGCGAGATCCATCGTGTTCACCGGAACACAGAATGGTCTCAGGATCAAGACATGGGGAAAGCCTAACAGCGGTTTCGTCAACGGAGTTTCGTTTCAGAACGTGATCATGAAAAATGTTCAGAATCCAATCCTAGTCGATCAAAATTACTGCCCCGGCGACGTAAATTGCCCAAATCAGGTACATAAAGAAGCAACTGTTATCCCAATCACATTGCAAATGTTTCAATTATGGTTGGTCACTGATTCTACAAGTTGTGTGAACGGTGGATGCAGAGTTCAGGAATCAAGATCAGCAAGGTTACCTACAGCAGCATTCAAGGCTCGTCCGCGATGCCGATTGCAGTGAAATTCGACTGCAGCGCAACGAATCCATGCAGAGGGATGGGGTTGAATAACATAAATCTCACTTACGGGGGTAAACCGGCGCAATCGTACTGCAGACATGTGCACGGGGAGTCATCGGGCTACGTTATCCCTCCAAGTTGTCTCTAACAGTTTGCCTGCATGCACGTCTGCTCGAACTCTCGTCTCTCTATCCAAAATACAAACGGTTGGACCATGTGTTATTGGAATGGTATAAGATCTGCTGACGGGCTTTTAAGTTATTATTATCGTGTTTAGTTTGTAATATACAGGAAGGCGGTCTCCGGCTGGTTCTTTTCGCTTTTTGTGGAGAAGAGCAGATCCTGAGAGATTCCATCTTAGTCTTATTGTTCGACGATTAGCCTGATGATTCTCAGGTTATGCAGAAAAATTTAAAAAAATACAAAAGTATTATTGAGATATTGTGGACTAAATATTTTTTTTCTTTTTAAGTTGTGTGAGGATTTGTTTTGTTATCTTGAACTAGAATTTCATGAACTATGAATCTGAAATTGTTTGAAATGAAACAGTTGTCACAGGATTGAAATGAAGAAATTTAAATTTTTAGTGGACTGAAATTTATCACCTTCCTATTAAAACGTGGCAAATTGGATTCCTTGTGTAGGAAATAAATAATTCAAGGGCTAAATTGCTCGTATTTCTTCCAACTTTTGTCCAGACAGAGCTTTCTACAATATGTATGTTGCCCCTCAGCTTTAATTTATTTTCAAAATATATTTCGTTTAAGGTTGTTAAATATCTGCTTTTAGTTTCTTCAATATTGAAAAGTATTCCTCTATGGTGTTCCTAAAATGTCTTTTATCGAATTAAATGTGGCTTAAACCCTCCTAAAACGGTTTCAACGAAAAATCGTCTTTTTTTCAAAAATCAAAATTCCTTTTTTTTATACCGGCCCTTAAACCTTAAGCTATGCATACAACACACACAACACACCCGCACCCACATCACACAAAAGCACATTCATTATTGTTCGGGCTCTCTCCAATTAAAAAATAGCGGAGAATTCTCTGCTTCTATTCTCACCATCCATTCAATAATGGATGGTGTGATGCGTTTTATATCTCGAAGTCCATTCAATAACGGACGAAGAGATTAATAGGAGAGTGTTGCTAGGGATATTTGGAAAGAAAAACCTAAAGGCTATTTTAATTAGAAGAAAGAGAAAAATAGAAATACTATTATAATTAAGTATTTAATTGAAATAGGAGCAAAAGCTAAAGGTATTCTATTTAGCCAATTTCAAATAAACATAATGCGTCAATCCTTATAAGAGAGAAAATTTATACTCTGTTTTCACTTCACATTATTTGCAATCCAAATTCAAAAGTTCTAATGTGAAAATGATAACATTAGAATTATGACAACAAGATTATATTCTCAAGCTCAGGCTCAAGCTGTGAAACTAGGATCCAAGACTTTCTATTTATTGTGGGGGGCGGGGGCGGGGGGGGGGGGGGGGGTGATACTAGATCCCTCACCAATCCCGGTTTATCTACTATTTTTTTCTTTTTTGGATGGCACCTCCTTCGGGACCGAACCGACGACCTCTTATTTTGGAAAGAGAACATACACTAAGGGCCTAATTGATCCTTTTTATACTATTACATGCAAACACAGGAAGGACGTGCGCCGTCTTCAATTTCAATTTCAAAGACAAGAAAAAATCCATATTATTAGCCGTTGTTCACTTATATTCCTGACAAGTGCATCAATAAATAATTATTAAGCAAACAGTCTCACTTAACAGTTAAGCCGTCTTTAAAGGAAGTGGAGAGCATTCTTCTTGTGAATTCGACCATTTAAAGTAACATAATAGAATACAAACCAACAAGACTAACTATCAGCAATCAACATCCTTCATTAATATTTTTCAAGAGGTGCACCATCCATTTGATACATCAGTAAATTCTATGACTGGACCCTCAGTATAAACTAAACCTAGAGGCCGAGTGCAAATACAGCACTGGACATTTGAGTCGCTTGCAACACGAGCCCCTGGCTGAGTCAAAACAACCACTCTCTCTTTTCTCTCTTTATTTTATAAATTAAAATATGATAAAATTGAGTGTTATATTAACCACTTTCCTTTTTCTCTCAGTATAACAATTTATTACTCTCTCTGTGTACCTACTTCCTCCTCTCTTTTTTTCCACGTGTATCACACATGCTTAGCATTTAGTTAAAAAAAAAGACTAGAATTTATGCATAATTTTCCATTTCAAATTCTTCAGGAGAGAGATAACGTGGACACTTTAGGACTTAGAATAAATTGTGCAAATTTTATTAGTTTTATTTTATTTTATCTTAAAAGAGGACAAAATGCCACATAACCCTTGTTGAGTTCTAGTAATCATAATAATAATACAAAACAATTAGGATCATCAAATATTTTTTTAGTATTGTAGATAATATCTATCCTATTAAATTAAAATTAAAAGGATTCCATACATACTATTCTTTACTATAATAATTAAAATTAAAATTAAGAAGTTCCTTGGTTATTGAGATGTCCATGTCATCATTTTAAATTCCAAAATTAAAATGTGTAAATCATTTAGTCGAAATATTTTTTTTACAAATAGTCTTATAGGCAACTCGAGGGAATAACAAAACCGGAAGCCTTTCCCCTCGCATTTCGGCAAAAAGATTGTGCAGGTTTATTCCCATAGGTCAACCTTATGTTCCGTAATCTCATCCCGGTGCATGGATTGCTCTTACTACAATCGATTTTCATTGCCACTTTGGTAGCCGACGACCCCCGAATATCGCTAAACGACACCCCGCTAATCTTAATCCCGGAGCTCTGATTATGATAACAAAATCAAGATTAGGACTCTTTCCAGAGATTATTTAACATAAATGAAACCAGATTAAGTTACCTGCTTCGGACAATTGCTATTTGCAGGGCAGTAATCTTGGTCGATGATGATGGGATTCTGCACATTGTTCATGACCGCGTTCCGAAAACTTACTCCTTTGACGAATCCTGTGCTCGGCCGTCCCCATGTCTTGATTCTGAACCCGTTCTGTGTTCCGGCGAACACTACGGATCTCGCTGTTATGTTCTGCACTCCGGCTTCAATTGATGCATCGGCCAAGCTCCCGATGCTGCAGCACACGAAACATTTTGAATTTGGTTTAATTGTGTCTCGCATCCGATGAATTAAAAACATCTAAAATAAGAGACTGAAACAATTAGGATCCTGTTTGACATACGTTAGAAATTGGATAACTTTAATGATTTGGTGCCATCTATGATTACTAACTCAGGCTCAAACTTGTATAATTAACAAAACATAATTCATAGTTACTATACATCTAAAATAATTACACTTTGTACAGTATGCATAAAAATACCATCCATATAGTCAGGGGCGGATCCTGGCCGCCTTGAAATTATGATAAATAATATTAGTTATTCTCACCTGATGCCGTGTCCGGGTCCGCAATAAACACGATCGATCCAGACGTTGCTCACTCCAGGTTTCATTGATATGCAGTCATCGCCGGTCTTTATGAGTGACCCTGTTACCGTGATGCCACTGGACATCATCATGTGCACACCGTCCGTGTTGGGGCTGTCTTGTGGGGCGACAACACTACAGTTTCGCACGGTCACGCCGTTGCTGCTCTGGATCGATATGTGGACCAGTTTGCTGTTTAATGAGGTTAACCCGCTGATCAAAACGTTCTTTGATTTGCTTATGGTCAAAGACTGCAGAAGCAACGATGCGATTCTTTATAAACATATTCTATATATTTTCACATTACACCAATGATGATTTTATCTATGTATTGTAGTGCCATGGACATGCTAAATTAAATGGTGGGTCAACTGAAAATATTCATACTTTATATAATTCAGCGAGACAACTTGGAAGAGTATCAGGTTAATTAATTACACATGTTCAACTTGGAACATGCTTAAACTGGTGTTGTAACTTATTGAAAATTTAGTAAATAAGTTTGATAGTTTGTTATATATTTAGTAAACAAATTCGGTAGTTTATTGTTTATCACTTTTACAAGTTTTCATACATTTTGGTAGTTTTTGTGAATAAGCCTTAATTAAATGAAGTGAAAGTGAGCCTTACAATAGAACCAGTCGGGCAACTCCCCCCAGCCTTCTTGCAGTTCCACAACCTCTGCCCCCTCCCATCAAGAACCCCTCCATAGATCGAAACGCCGTCAACGTTCTTGAGCTGCAGCCACTTCAACGATGAGTCGTACCCAGACGAAGCCAATATCGTCCCTTTGATCAAGATACGGATCGCGCCGTTGTTGCATGGGCCCAAGAACAATGCCTGGCTCACAAAGAACTTCCCTTGTGGTATGTTGACGATTGAAGCTTTTCTTGAGCTGCATGCCTTGGACCATGCTTTTAGAAACGCCGGGGCGGAGTCGGTGCGGCCGTTGGGGTTTGCTCCGAAGCTTACGACGTCGTATGCCGCCATTGTTATGGTGGAGGAGAGATGTAGGAAGAGGAGGAGGAGAAGAAGAAGGTAGGCTTTGGATTTTGACATTGCAGATGATGGTACAATATGCCAATTAAGGACATATTGAAGGGGTATTTATGCATGGCAAGCTGCTTGCCCCATACCTAATTAGATATTTGCATATTAAGTTATAGAGATGCAACGAAAATTTCATCTAATATTCAATGAACAAGAGAGATGTCATATCACTTTTATAATAGTATGTCATTTCTGCCCCACATTACCGCTGTATGGTATATTACCGTGACACTTTAGGATGCGGGAACATTTATTAATTGAGAATGTTTAAAGCATTCATATTAATACTTTGAACATCTTCGATTATCATTCATTGCTTTTGATCATCATAGTGTGGACATTTATGTTTAGAAATTTGAACATCAACTTCATTTATTGTTTTCCCATTTTAAGGTTCATGAAGGCTCCTATTGTAAAGCATATAAAAGACCTCCATTCCTATATATGTTTTGGAATCAAATTATGAAATAAACAAATTTATCTTTTATCGTAGAGTGTTACTCTGGTGTTGAGAATTCGGCTGTTTACCCATCCGATCTATCCTTCGCAGATTTTCGCTCCGGCGACTTCTTCGTAAAATCTCCATCCCTTTATACTCCTCGAAGGTATTCGTTCCGGCGACTCCTCCTAGGTTTTGCGGCATGGATCGTTTTACGATCGGTGGTCTAGTTATCCATTCTGCTCCACTCGTGTTCTTGGCGGCTTTGATCCTTCGCTACGCACCTCTATTCATTGCATCAGTTAATATCAGAGCACTAATCGCCTACACGATGTCGAACCCCGTCACTCGTGAAGAATTCGACACCCTTCGTGGCGACTTAAACACCATCAACACCAACGTGTAAGATCTCATCCAACAAATAGGAGAGATGATGAAAGTCATACGAGATTGCTTCGGCGAATCATCAAAGGATCCTAAAAGGCCCACTAAAGATCTCCAGCACCGACATAAGCATAATGAAATACACTCGCACATCGCAGTAAAGCATGAACGTCGTCACACCACCGACCACCAACAACAAGATTTCACACAAGAAAGCCGAGACAACACACCTCCACGTGATCTCGACAACGTCCTCAACGAAGATGAAGTCCTTAACCATGAACATCGCGATCGCTGTCCAGGGCGTTACAACCAAGGTGATTGACGATTCCGAGATGACTACAACAACGACAACAAGTTCAAATTGAAAATGGACCTTCCATTATTCAACGGGCGTCTGCATATTGAAGATTTCCTCGACTGGCTGACCGTGGTTGAGCGTTTCTTTAAGTACATGAAGATTGCCGAGGATCACAGAGTCAAACTTGTCGCTTACCGGCTTAAAGGTGGTGCCTCTGCATGGTAGGAGCATCTTGAGTTCTCCTGAGTATGCAAAGGCAAGCCTCTCGTTCAGGAGCGTCACAACAAGAAATGAATCTTGCGCATCCGCTTCCTTCCACCCAACTACGAGCAAGTAATTTACCGCGCTTACTAAGACTGCTCACAAGATGACCGACCTGTGTCTAAGTACACCGAAAAGTTCTATCGGCTTTCCTCTCGCAACAACATAGTTGAGATTGACCAGCAACAGGTGACTCGATATTTTGGGCGCCTTAAACAAGACGTCTACGATCGCCTCTATCTCCAGAATATCTATTCGCTTAATGATGTCGTCAATTTAGGCGAGTGAGCCGAACAACATATTGAGAAGTCAAAGTCTCCAATGCACCGAATCTATACGAAGAGTCCAACTACACGAAACTCTTAGAATTATGATCAACAGCAGCTGAATCTACACGCATTCGACAAAGGAAAGAACATTGTCGAATCGTCGACTCCTAAAACTGCACCGAAAGCTTCTACAACTATCAACAACAATCCTTTTGCTAAACCCAGAAAAGACAAGTGCCACAGATGCAGTCAACCATGCCACTACTCTAATAGATGCCCCATGGTCAACCAAGCCACTATTTTAACCGATGCCCCATGCGATAGAGTGCCAATATCATAGAACACGATGACGAGGAAGCCTACGTTGAGAAGGACATGTATCCTGAAGAAGACGGTGAGCCACTGTTGGCTATAGTGCCCTCAAGGAAATTATCATAGTCACAGGCAGGTGATCATGATGATTGAGGGAGGACCGATACCGATAAAACAGTCTTACTCGAGATGATAGTATGCTATCTGGTTTGTCTTTATCATCATGTATATGTTGATAAAGCCCATAAGATTCTTTCTTAACTACCAGCATTGTGATGGCGATCACATACGTGGGAGCAGTGGGTCTATAAGCACATCCTTAAATGTCCCTGGTCATGGGAG
Organism: Agapanthus africanus; assembly: GCA_030015575.1. Classification (NCBI taxonomy): domain Eukaryota; kingdom Viridiplantae; phylum Streptophyta; class Magnoliopsida; order Asparagales; family Amaryllidaceae; genus Agapanthus; species Agapanthus africanus. The sequence goes on along the minus strand of CM057339.1, from coordinate 372,618,616 downwards.
TATCGAGGATGGGCATCGATACTCCAGTAAAAACTGGTGTATGTTCACCCTAATCAGAGTAAAGCTCTGTTCAAATTCCAAGACGGGAAATGAAGCAACGCTTCTGCTTCCCCTAATAGAGCAAAGCTCTATTTAGAAATTTAAGAGTCAAAATTGAAGCAATGCTTCGAATCTTGCGCTGCGCGCCACGTGACTAACACAGGCGTGCTGGCACAGTTGCGCTGCGCGTTGCGTTGCTCGCCACGTGTTTAACACTGGTGTGCTAACGCAAGTGCGCTACGCTTTGCGCTGTGCGCTACGTGTCGAGCGCGAGTGTGTATGTCTACGTTAGCGCCCCGGCATTCTACAGACGCCAAAATGCGGAACAAAACTTTTTAACTGGCGCTATCGTATACTTTAACCCGGATCTGCCATTATTGCTAAACTAACAAACTGTAAAGAGTGTAGAAAGATTGTACCGAACGATCCGAGTCCTTCGTTCTTCAACCATCATCCCACGCTCCGTTGCGGCTGCTCCGATCTCGTCGATCTCCGATATCCTCGTCGAGGTGGCACCACATGATCGGTTCTTTAAACGGGCTCCCGCCTCTGACTTGAGGCAACTCGATCGTCAAGTTTGCTAAAAGAGACGACCAAGATTGATGTAGAGAATAAGTAGATGACTTTGTCTCACTTCGTCCAAGTCCGTGGACGATCGGTTAATGAAGTTGCCGTGGAAATCGGGTGATGGAATGAAATGAACTGTAAAATTCCATACATCCCGAATACTATCATAATCTTTTCTAACCGAAATGAAAACTCAAGTGAGAGTTAGAATGAGGAGAGAGAGAGGGCAAGCCATATATAGCAAGAGGGAGGTGACCGTAGGAGAAGGGGGTAACCTTAAGCTAAAACCTTCTCACTTCAAAATATCTTAAGCAATCCAAAAGGAATTAAACACAAAGCATGAGTCATTAGGCTAGTCATCATCTAATAAATGCAACCAATAAGAACAAACCTAGTCATCTTTGCATTAATGACACCATTAATGCAACCAGTGAAAACTTAACACCAATTAATCCTAGTCACCTCATCTAGAACCTTCTAGAAGAATCCACACTCATCTCAAGAAAAGATAAACCCGTCTTTAACCAAATGTTAAAAGACGGCTGATAGAAAACTGGAAACTGGCAACTTCCAAAAGTGATCCTGAAACGAATTTCAGGACAACCCCGAAACTGTATAAATATACCCGCATTTGTATTACGACCGAATACAAATGCAACTGAGACAAAGATATTATACCTACTCAATATAATACTCGGATCCGGCTTAAACCAAAGCCGACCAGTATCATCAGTCCGAAAATCGACACGTGCGTAAACGCACGTGCATTTTCCGAACCCTGCCATAAAACCATACGGCCTCTACAACGTTTCGCCCGAACTTGGGAAACTGTCTGTGGGGGACTCTAATGACTCGTCAGCACCCTGGCAGTGGGTTTAACCACAAACCGTCAGCGGCACTAGCTATGCGTAACGGCTGCCCATGGACTGACCTCAAGGGTGGCCGAGGAGCGAACTCAAGGGAGACCGATGAGCGAACTCCTCCGAAAAACCCTACTGAGCCTAACAGTGACAATGTATATACAGTCCGGTCCGTTCGTCAATGAGTATCTCATATCTGCCTAGGGGGCTAGCAACGTCAGACCCCCAATAGCAGTATAAGTTATGTCGGAGTGAAGCCCAATAACACCCTGAGATACTACTGGAGTACCTACCAGTAAATCTCCTGCCACGGCCGTGGGCTTTGTGTAATGGCTCTCCTAGACACAGCACGATCTCGCCCCCAATACCGGGAGAGACGAATCCCCTGCCGATCCGCTCACGTGCCTCCATATGGCTCGGGACTGTACCCAAAAGCTACCTGTTTGCACGACTCCTTTGAGCCATGGTAGGGTAGAAATCAAAGCACAGTGGGAACTCACACGAGACAAATGACGACCTCAGGTCGATGAACTAACCTGTACACATGTCACCAGGGAACTGCTATCTGACGATAGATATAATACTAACTAGCAGATTCCCGGCGAGTCCTGTCCGGTGTACTCATAACCCAATGAGCACCTGTATACATCTTAGGTGATCCAACTGACACCAGTGGCTTGTGAGACCGGCCACCGCCCCTCGTCGGGGTCTCGACTGTACACACTAGTCTACTCCGGAGTATCGATGCCCTGTCTCGAAACTCCCACGACTAGGGACCACAATTAAGGATATGCATATAAACTACCCAACTCTCACGTATATGATCGCCATCATACTGTTGGTAGTAAAGCAAGATCCTAAGGGCTCTATCAAAGTGTAACATGCAATCAGTCACCTGAACATGTACACGACTGATAAAGGCAAACCAGATAGCATACTATCATCTCGAGTAAGACTGTGCTACCGGGATAGGTCCTCCGCAATCATTGCAATCACGTACCTGCGATCCAATAATTGACTATGAGGGCACTATCTCCAACAGAGTGTACTAGCGCAAGGTGTGCTGCGCGCCACGTGTCAAAACACGAATGCGCTAGCGCTAGTGCAATTGCGCTGCTCACCCCAAGTTAGAGCAAAGCTCTGTTGCCAAGTTTGAAAAGCGAAGCAACGCTTCATGATTATGCAGCGCATAAATATCTCACAAAGGAATAATAAAGAATTAAAAAATTACAGAACACTTAACAGATAATAGAATACCGAATTAAAACATCTTATTATTATTGTTATTATTATTGTTATTATATTTAAAAAAGATCACCGAATACAGGATCGGAAAGTTAAGGATTTGCAAAAAGAAAGAGAAGACTATTCAGCTCCCTCCCCGTCTTCTCCATCATGTCGAAACGGCGATCCTCCCGAGGGTAGCCATCCAACGGTCGACACCACACTCCTCAGAAAAAGTGGTGATGACAACCCGACGAGTCCGTATTTGGATCAGTAAGTGGAAAGAGCAGTCCGTCAGGGCTTTGGTGATCAAGCGCGCTTCGAGAAAGCACTCGATCTCATCCTCGGCGGCATCCAGCATTGCCGAGGACATCTCTGCTGGAGGAGGGGGAACGTCGGCGAGCACCGAGGCAAGGATCATCCGAAGCCAAATGGAATGCGGAGGGAGAGGGGCCCACACGAGTCAAAAGCTCATGCATTGCGGCATCGCATTGCTCATCCGAGAGAGAAGGGTCCACTAGGCGCGCAGCAAAACGGGGAATGATGTCCCGGATCGGCACCTCCCATGGTTGTCGGTGGGCATGGGGGCGGTTGCAAGCCATGATTGAAGAAGTTCTCTAAAGATGAGAGAAGAAAAGGCTCGACCTTGAGTTATATATATAGATCCAAGCACAGAAAATTCTGTGCACAATGGAATTATTTCCAAGGCCCGGGAAATCAAATTTTTGGAAATACAAGTTTGACTTGAAAAAAGGAGATGAAAAGATATCTCAACTGAAGCGACGCTTCCGATTTCCCCAATCAGAGCAAGGCCCTGTCTTGAAAATCTAAGTTTTAATAAATGAAGCAACGCTTCAGTTGCGCTTGCGTTTTGCACTGCGCGACACGTGTCAGCGCAGATGCGCTAGCGCAGTTGCGCTACGCTGTGCGCTGCGCGACACGTGTCAGCGTAGAGACGCTAGCGCAGTTGCGCTACTCTGTACGCTGCGTGACGCGTGTCACGCGCTGGGGCATTTGCACCAAACAGAATAAAGATTTTAAAGAAATCTTTCTGTTCTTGTTAAAACAAGAAGATTTTCTTCTGTAAAACAGAAACCCTTGGATCAAAGATCCAACGGTGGGGAAAATTCCCCAAATCACTCAGAGAAAGATCTCTTTAACAAAATTAACTAATTTATGTGCACTATAAAAAGGACCCTAAGTCTCAATTCAAATGATCAACATTTTTTTATTGAGAACTTTGAAGAATTGAAGAGAATTCCTCAAGAAAAAAAAAGAAAGGTAAAAACTTTTAGATAAAAGAGAAACTTCTTCTAATAAGATCATTGATCTAAGAACAAGATCAATGATCTTCACATAATAAACAGTGCTTTGCACTTCTGATGAACCACTGGTTCTTTAAAACAAGGAAAAAAAAAATAAAGAACAGTGCTTTGCACTTTTTATGAACCTTTGGTTCCTGAAATAAGAAAAAAACTTATTTTTCTTTGATCTAAATTAGATCAAGAAATCAAATAGTGCTTTGCCCTTCTTTTATGAACCATTGGTTCTTGAAGATTCTCAGATCGTAGTGCTTTGTACTGGCAAACTGTGCTGTTGCGCTCCTGGATTGGCGCAAGCCCCCAGAGCGTGCCACGTGTCAGCAGCGCAGGTGTAGCGCATTAGCGCAGCACACTGCGCTTGCGTGACATGTGTCAACACCATAAGCGCTTGCGCTCTCTGACTGGCGCAAAGCGCCTGATAAATGCAATGCATTTCTTAAAGGCCCAGGCCCAAATAAAAAAGAACTAGCGGGCCTAATTAAATTGCAAAGCAATGAAGAGGCAGAGCCCAAATAAAATTGATGCCCTGCATCATTCATAAATGGGCAGAGCCCAAGATAAATTGATGCTTTGCATCCTTTATGGGCAGAGCTCAAATCAAAATACAATGCTAAACATTTTTCCACTGGACTTAGCCCAATTTTGGCCGTAAGTTCTCAAATTAAATTAACTGGGCAAGATTGCTCCCCTAAATCAATTTACCTCTGGTTCGAGGGTACATCTCTGAACTCCTCTGACACCCATCGTTGTAATCCCTCAACGACGTCAGAAAGGTGACGGGTCCCAACAACCACACATCAATACGGACTGCGGGGTCCTTAAACTCGTGGACCGAAACGTCCTTAAACTAATGTTGGACCGAAACGTCCTTAAATTAATATTGGACTGAAACGTCCTTAAACTAATATTTGCCCCAAAATGGGAATGTTGAACCGAAACGTCCTTAAATTAATATTGGACCGAAACGTCCTTAAACTAATATTGGACCACCACGTCCCTAAACTGGCGATGGACCACCACGTCCCTAAACTGGAACAATAGAGCATCCAAATGCTCTTTTGTCGGATCTAAACGGTCCCGTTTAAGTTGATCTTTGCCCCAAATATGGCTAACGTATCCTTAAACATTTAAATGAACGATAAAACTTCAAATCGACTTTGGTTCAAGGGTACATCTCTGAACTCCTCTGACACCTATCGTTGTAATCCTTCAATGACGTCAGAGAGGTGATGAGTCCTGACGACCATATATATTAAATCGATCACCACGTCAAGTTGATCTTAGTCCAAAACAGGATTAACGTATCCTTGACGAACGTTTAAGTTGATTTTAGTCTCAATACGACTAACGTATCCTTAAACTAAAAACACCAAACCCAAATCTAAGTAAATACGGATTTTGACTAATCCATGTCCTACGGGCGACGGCATTACTCAGTCTCCGTATACAATCCACGGGCAAACACAAACAAAACAAACACACACGACACGAAGTGAAATTCTGGAGAAGGAGAAAGTGGTTACCGTGATGCGGCAGCGTAATTAACTGTAGGGGCTTGCGCCTGCAGGGAAGAGCGTCCCCACAATCAAAACCCCCTCAATCGAGGGGGAATCTGACGAAGTCTGCTACATCGGCCGCATCCGTCTAAACCTCCGATACACAGTGCCATAAATCAACTTGGTATCTTCGGAGAGGTAGACGGATAAAACCAAATAGCATCTGCCCCGAATCTCAGGCGAGACGTCCTCACGTCTCGGCCGCCATTCGGAGGGGAACAGTGTATACTTATCTAGACCCTGACGAGGGGCGGTGGCCGGTCTCACAAGCCATTGGTTTTAGTTGTTCACCTAAGATAGTATACATGTGCTCATTGGGTTATGAGTACACTGGACGGACTCGTCGGGAATATGCTAGTTGGTATTATACCTATAGTCAGATAGCAGTTCCCTGGTGACATGTGTACAGGTTAGTCTGTCGACCTGAGATCGTCATTTGTCTCGTGTGAGTTCCCACTGTGCTTTGATTACTACCCTACCACGGCTCAAAGGAGTCGTGCAAACAGGTTTTAGTTGGGTACAGTCCCGAGCCACATGGAGGCAGTGAGCGGATCTTCGGGGATTCGTCTCTCCCGGTATTGGGGGTTGATGTCGCACTGTATATGGGTGGCCATCACTAGAAATTCTCGGCCGGGGTATGTGAGAATTACCGATCCAGGATCGATAGTTTCTCAAGTAGTGATGGGTTTCATACCGACACGAATTATCCCGTTGTTAAGGGTCTGACTTTATCCACCCCCTAGACCCAATATGCGATACTCTTAGACGAACATACCGGACTGTACGGATATTGTCACTGACAGGCTCAGTAGGGGTTTGGATGAGTTTGCTCGTCGGTCTTCCTTTCGCTCAATACCTGGGTAGCTGTTACGTACAGCTAGTGCCGCTGACGTGTGCTTGTGGTTAAACCCACTGCCAGCGTATTGACGAGTCTTTAGAGTGCCATACAGAGGGTTTTCACAGTTCAAGCGATATGGTGTAGGTGACGTATGTTGATACATACAGGTGTCCGATTAAATATGTGCACAGGCTGCACAGACTTTAATCGGACGGTTGATAATACTAGTGGCTTAGGATTAAGTCGGATTGTTAAATCAAGTTTTGATTTAATAATTTACATATGCATTTGTATATATGTATTCTAGTATTATTGCTCGCTATTCATTTTCTCTCTTTGGCTATTCGTATTTTCGTACGAATACGCGTATGTGTATTTCGATACATATACCGGGAATCATTCCGTATTTATACGGAATGGCTTCTAGAAGATGCCACCTCATTATTGATTTTCTTTTGAAAATCATTTTGTTTATAATGAGGTGGAAAAGGTGACATGGCTAGGCATGGGTATTTTGGTCAAAGCATGGATTTTGGCAATGTAGAGATTGGTATGGTGTAAATTGTTTATGGTTAAAATGGAAATGAGATTTTTTTGTGGGCATGAGAGAGGGGGCCGGCCACTTAGTAGTGAGGATGCTTGCTCATTTGGAAAATTAACTTGGTGCTTTACACACTCTCATGCTCACACAAAATTACTTATCCAATTTCTAAGCTCATGCCTTCCATACTTTCATCACCTCCACATCTTCCATGGTAGCTCAATGAGCATTAGTTTTTGAGAGAGAAAATTATGGCGAGAGTATTCTACACCCCCCACTCTCTATTACTAGCAATCCTAGAGAGTCGGTTGGTCTGCTTGGCGAACCTGGAGCTTGTACCGTTTCCCTCGGGTGGATCATCGGAGATGAAGGAAGACCGACAACCAAAGTCGATCAACATCACTAGGAGCTTGGAGATGGTTGAAGACCCGAAGGACTTAGTTCATTAGGTATAACCAATCCTATCTCTTTTCTTGGTTTGCTAGTTTTACGGTTAATGGTTTCGATCTTGGAAATCGGGTAATGGTAGCGCCGGGTTTTAGAAATTTTTGTTCCGCATTTGGCCACGGTTGGATGGTCGGGGCGCTCCCATAACCCAACATGGTATCAGAGCCACCTATTAACCCGTAATCTAGCATGTTTAGACAATGTTAACATATCGAAATCGAATAAAACCCGGTTCACTGCCATGCACATCTGCTTCTCTGTCGAATTTAAAAGTGCCTTCAAAAATTATTTAAATATGTGCAGAAGGCTACTGACATGGACACAAGACCACACCCAAGCCCCAAGCCCTGTCGCCGGATTTTGGCCGATCACATGAGGTGAAAATCCGGCGAGGCCGGATTTTTAGTGGACTTGGGCTTTGGTTTTTGGGGTGTTATCTTGTCTCTGTAATCTATGTGCAGTGGTATTGTTTATTTAGCCAATTTTGGATATAGTTTTATCGGTTTGTCTGTGGCTATTCGGGGTTTATTTTGAAGTCGATATGTTTTAATATTGTTTAAAATTTACAGTACTTTACATTTCTATCTGCGACCGTGAATGTTATTTGATCGGTAAATCTTGTCTAATCGCTATAGTCCCTTTAGACGGGTTTGCGAACGTGACATTCACGTTGTGCTCTGTGTTGTGCTGTGATGTTGCGGATTTGTCGTGGTGGATAGCTTGCGTGCAATGGTAGTGCTGTTTGGATGTATTTGTACATTTGATATTGCGGGGCGAGCGTCCGACATGTGGACTGCCGTCACTGCCGGTTTGTATATTATTCTTTTGGGGCACGACCGGGCTGAGGTCGATGTCACCCTTGTATATCGTTTTCTTTTCTGTACTAGGATTACCCCACGGTGGGGTGCATGGATAGCCGAGTTCTAGAGGGCAACGTGTCCGCATCTCATGGCATTGAGACGGATGGGGATTCACTCTAGAATTGGCGGGCTATTCGCCGCACTCGTAGGAGGTACAGGTTGACCCAAGGAGGGGTGCTCAAGTTACCAGATTCCGTGAAGTGTTGGGTAGTCCATTCACTTTGCTGAAGGGGGCTGCCTCGCTTCTGGTTTTGCGGGTAACTTGCCGCGCTCGTAGGGTTCTAGGTGTTCATTGCACAGGCTATCCACACAATCAGGGGAATGTCGGGTTTTCAGTTGTGGCTCAAAGGAAACCCGGAGATCCCACACTATCTGTATTTTTCTGTGATGCTTATTACTTCTCTGTGATATTGCATTTATCATGCCTGGGACGATTGTTATATATATATATTTATATATATTAGTAGATGTTGTATATGTTTTGCATCCGTGCTAGCCCAGTCCCCGCTCTATCGTTAGTTAAGTAACCTAACGGGTGATGACGGGACCCAGTAGCGAATGCAGATGGCATATACATACATTTTATTTTCGTTCTTTTCTGGTGTGATTAATTGATGGGACTGCGTTGATTTTGATCAATGCAAGGATAAAACAAACCTATATATGATGTTTTTGGAACCAAGTTTTTAAAAACTGACATTACAGACGTACGCTTTTGCTTTGCACAGTGGTATTCGGTTATAAATATCCAGCATCTCATTCGACGAGTCAAGGACCGAGATCCTTTATCGGGAGTGACCCCTTGAGTAGAAGTTTGCGTCAACGTAATAACTTCACTATAGTCGATTACTTTTTGCTTTGCATCGTGGTATTCAGTTTGGAATATCCCGCACCTCATTTGACGAGGAAAGAGCCGAGATCTCTTCACCGGGAGTGACCTCTTTAGCAAAAGTTTTCGCCACTATATATTTATAAAACCACTTGGATTCCATCAACGATATCAAGTTCATTACGTTAAACGTTTTTTCGCCAAAAAACCAGCCGTAGCCCTCCGTCATTTCGGATAAAAAGCATATAGTATTCGTGCGGTGTTTGTTGGCCAAAGTCAAGGTATCGTGTGCGGTAGCTGTGTGTTGCTTATCCGTTGCATGGATATGCATTGGTTTAGGACAGTCATACCACTTTGTTAGTCAAAGTCAAGGGTGTGTGCGGGTGGGTCTAAATCAATCAGGACAATGACGGGTAGAACTTGACTTGTGGGTTATGATTTGTTGGCCAAAGTCAAGGTCATAAGCCGCTTGGGGTAAAAATCATATCGGGAGTTTCAAACATACAGAAAACTTGCTAGGCATGCGCATACCTTCTGGAGTGTGGTGACTTGAGTAGCTTCCATCAAGTTATCATGCGATGATAGTTGGATCCCGATTCCCACTGATGAGTAGGATTACTCCTCGGGTGATTCTGACTAATTCTTCTTTCAGGTTTGGAGAAGAATTCGAGGATACAGTGGGAGACATTCAGATTAGATAAAATGATTAACCATTCTGATTTAGGTTAGAGTGCACGCTGAGTGTTTCTTTCTCTCTCTCTTTGACTGCGACCATGGCTCGATCCTATACTAAAACTCAGTAACCAAGTTAACCGAACTTTCTTAAAACACCGGCTTTTTTGGATTGTCTGAGTTGCATACATCATTGCCACTCCTTCTTTTACCCTTTACTTTTCTCCAGAACACCCCGTATCACTACGTATATCCACTTCCATTGGATAAAACCATCGTATGGTTATATACGAACTCGAAGGAACATTTTCGAGGATGGTTTCCGATTCTGGAGAAAATGAATAGAATTATTCAGTTGTCTTTTCCTTTTTTACCTTCTCTCAGGTTGTGAGAGCTCCTAGAATTAGGAGACGGTACACCTATTACGCTTATTGGATAGTCTTCTTCCAAACCATAGGCAGATGCCGAAAGATAGGGAATGAAGAAAACCAATTAGCCTAAGTGTGGTGTACAGAAGGTAATGAGTAAAGACAAATAAAGAGATTAGAAAGAGAGCAAAGTAAATTGCGACTGCTATTCACGACCAAACCATGTCTTTCAACGCCACTCCTACTTCGCCTTTATATTTCTCCAGAACATCCCGTATCACTACGAACATCCAATTCTATTGGATAAATCCATCGTATGGTTATATACGAACTCGAAAGAACTTTTTCGAGGATGGATTCTGGTTTAGGAGAAATAGGAATAAGATTTATTCAGTTGTCTTTTATCTTTACCTTCTCTCAGGATGCGAGTACTCCTAGGATTAGGAGAGTACACCTATTACGCTTATTGGATAGTCTTCTTCCAAACTAAAGGCTGATGCCGAACAGTAGAGAAGGAAGACAACCATTTAAGCCTAACGAAGGTGTACAGAAGGTAACGACTAAAGACAAATAAAGGGATTTGGAGAGATGGTAAGGAAATATATGGTTTCAGTCATGAATCTGGATAATGGAAGAGGCATTACTAGGAATACCAGGATACCCCTATAAAACATTTTAATGTTTCAGTTTCACTATGCGTTGTTAATTGAAAACTGATTTCCCAATTAGGTCCTTACTCCAGGGTATGTATTTACCAGGTTTGATTCTCACATCTGTATAGTTTTACAGATGATGAGTGGGAGTGAGTTATTGGGAATTAGGTGATCATCCTCATTATATCAGAATTCGTTGTAATTGGTGATATTTGAGGAAATCGCCTGGGTTGTTTGCCGGACGGCAAGTATTTGGTTTTGAATACCCGTTGTTATGCACCAATTTCAAACTGATATATCTGTACGTTTATTTTTATAAAGTGAGATATAACTTTTTAAAATCATGTCCATGATATTTACCTATATCAGTTGATGGTTAGGTAAGGAGCATTCAACAGCGGTGTAAGTCTTCATAACCATAGTACATTTTTCAACCTACGACGCACAGGGTTTGAGTTATTAAACTCAGGGGACTTATACAATATATTGTATGTTGTCCAGTGTCCATTAGGACAGAGGGGTTGGTACTCATGGTATATTCTATCTACTTGTGACTTCTCCAGATTTAGACACATGTTTCGTAGAAATACAAAGTCTAAGTTTTGAGAAGTTATAGGTACAAGAATAAAGTAGAGAACCTTGTGTTGCAAGTTTCGGGATTCTTCAAGGTGATTGAAGATGTAGATATTTGTGTATGGTATTCAGTTGATGGTAATGATTTTGAGAAACTTGTTTCTCTTTCAGGTTACTCATAATTGGATGCACTCCTAAGATGAGTAATGCAGATCGTCCTCTCTCCATTTAGTTGACATGCACTGGAGACAGCCGCATGATTTGAATCTGGTTCCAATTAAATCAGTGCCTCCATTTCTATATTATATATAGAATGGTTCATAGCTTAACGATGTTAAGGTACGGGGAGTTGTCCAGCTTATGCTTAAAACCAGACTCTGGATAACTTAAGGCACGTTTCTGTAATGGCAGTTTGTGGGTTAACCCGGGTTTTGACGAGGGTTAATTTTCTACCATCTGGAAGATCAATAGTGATATTGTTCTTGACTCGCCACAGTTTTAGTAAAATGGACTTTTTCAGAAAACATTAGTGGGAGTATGGTAGAACTGGAGGTGATTCCAGAACCACAAACGATTACTGAAAATTTAATAAGAACCTAAAGATTCAATCAGGTTTGACATTCCATTAGCCACTCCGCACATATGGTGGGTTATCTCAGGCACCCGAGAGGTACTTCGGTAGCCTCAAGAACGGTGACAGGGAGGTTCTTGTTTACCCAGACTTGACACTACTGTTGTTCGACCCGGCAGGAGGATGTGTATAGCGTCATTCTAAAAGCTTTAGAAGTGCATATGTATATGACTCTGCCAGAGAGTTGTCGTAATCAGTGGGAGCAGCGGAAGCGTAGTGGACAAGTAGCTTTTGTCTATTTATAGATTAAAACAGATATATCGGAGATAGATCATCTAAATTTTGATGTGACAGTCATGGGCTATGACTTCATCAGAATAGGAGATGAATCATGGTAAGAAGGTAGTTGGGTGTGTGTCCTGGTATTAAGGATGACACGCACTTTGTAGGAAGTGAAATTCCTATACTACGATCGGTTATACTGTGGTTGTCACACAGTGGTTTCTCCATATGAGATATGGATATTATATCAGACATTCTGCTTACTAGATCTATGGTTTTAGATCTAGATTTGGGAAGTGTCCCAATCTGGGTACTTAGACAGTATTCTAAAGGTGTTTTAGAATGGACGACTCTTAGCATGGTGGTGTACCTGCAGGTGATGGAGTCACCCTCTCTAAAGGTGTCTTACAGACTAAAGGGGAGAGGGATGTACGTGATTGGCATATCACTTGCTTAGACAATTGAGTCAATCATGACATGTCAAGTACCACACCAGATGTTGATTTTGCACTAGATGCAATAAGTTGATATATTAATCCAATTCTGGAGAAAAACGACTGGAAGCAATTTATGAACATAAGTGGATATTCTAGGGATTTGATAACGGCAGCCTCCTTTGGGAGACGATTATCATTCCAGGCTTCCAAGGTGACCTGGATGACAGAGTGACCGTCAGAGTTTTAGTTTTCCCTCTGACGAGGGGCAGTAGTTTGGACAGGTGGTCCAAGCGGATACTGAGGAAGGTATGGCGCTATATATTGATTAAGTTCAGTAGACGATACAGTCTAAGAAGTTTGCTGGATTTGGAGTTCATTTGTGAACTGAGTCCCATCAGATATCCAGAAATATTCTAAGATGGGTATTGCTCATTTCGGGAGATAGTTTTCTCCACGAAGTTGAGATAAAGAGAGACATAGAAAGAAACACTGGAGCGGATCCACTCACTGAGTCTATTTCTCGAACGCAATAGTTTTACAAACGAGGTTTGTGAAACTGATTAGTAGAGGAGTTGGGTGTTCGGTATCACATGGGCTGTGAGTATGCGACATCACAATAATTAGCCTTAAGTGCAAGTGGGAGATTGTTGGTTATAGTGCCCTCAACGAAATTATCATAGTCACAGGCAGATGATCATGATGATTGAGGGAGGACCGATACCGATAAAACAGTCTTACTCGAGATGATAGTATGCTATCTGGTTTGTCTTTATCATCATGTATACGTTGATAAAGCCCATATGATTCTTTCTTGACTACCAGCATTGTGATGGCGATCACATACATGGGAGCTGGGGGTCTATAAGCGCATCCTTAAATGTCCCTGGTCATGGGAGTATCGAGACTGGGCATCGATACTCCAGTGTAGACTGGTGTATACTTATCTAGACCCTGACGAGGGGCGGTGGCCGGTCTCACAAGCCATTGGTGTTAGTTGTTCACCTAAGATAGTATACAGATGCTCATTGGGTTATGAGTACACTGGACGGACTCGAGGGGAATATGCTAGTTGGTATTATACCTATAGTCAGATAGCAGTTCCCTGGTGACATGTGTACAGGTTAGTCTGTCGACCTGAGATCGTCATTTGTCTCGTGTGAGTTCCCACTGTGCTTTGATTACTACCCTACCACGGCTCAAAGGAGTCGTGCAAACAGGTTTTAGTTGGGTACAGTCCCGAGCCACATGGAGGCAGTGAGCGGATCGTCGGGGATTCGTCTCTCCCGGTATTGGAGGTTGATGTCGTACTGTACACGGGTGGCCATCACTAGAAATCCTCGGCCGGGGTATGTGAGAATTACCAATCCAGGATCGATAGTTTCTCAAGTAGTGATGTGTTTCATACCGACATGAATTATCGCGTTGTTAGGGGTCTGACTTTATCCACCCCCTAGACCCGATATGCGATACTCTTAAACGAACAGACCGGACTGTACAGATATTGTCACTGACAGGCTCAGTAGGGGTTTGGATGAATTTGCTCGTCGGCCTTCCTTTCGTTCAATACCTGGGTAGCCGTTACGTACAGCTAGTGCCGCTGACGTGCTTGTGGTTAAACCCACTGCCAGCGTATTGACGAGTCTTTAGAGTCCCACACAGAGGGTTTTCACAGTTCAGGCGATATGGTGTAGGTGACGTATGTTGATACATATAGGTGTCCGATTAAATATGTGCACAGGCTGCACAGACTTTAATCGGACGGTTGATAATACTAGCGGCTTAGGATTAAGCCGGATTGTTAAATCAAGTTTTGATTTAATAATTTACATATGTATTTGTATATATGTATTCTAGTATTATCGCTCGCTATTCATTTTCTCTCTTTGGCTATTCGTATTTTCATACGAATACGTGTATGTGTATTTCGATACATATACCGGGAAGTATTCCGTATTTATACGGAATGGCTTCTAGAAGATACCACATCATTATTGATTTTCTTTTGAAAATCATTTTGTTCATAATGAGGTGGAAAAGGTGACATGGCTAGGCATGGGTCTTTTGGTCAAAGCATTGACTTTGGCAATGTAGAGATTGATATGGTGCAAATTGTTTATGGTTAAAATGGAAATGAGATTTTTGTGTGGGCATGAGAGAAAGGGCCGGCAACTTAGGAGTGGGGATGCTTGCTCATTTGGAAAATTAACTTGGTGCTTTACACACTCTCATGCTCACACAAAATTACTTAGCCAATTTCTAAGCTCCACATCTTCTATGGTAGCTCAATCAGCATTAGTTTTTGAGAGAGAAAATTATGGTGAGAGTATTCTACACCCCCCACTCTCTATTACTAGCAATCCTAGAGAGTCGGTTGGTACGCTTGGAGAACCTGGAGCTTGTGCCATTTCCCTCGGGTGGATCATCGGAGATGAAAGAAGACCGGCGACCAAAGTCGATCAACATCACTAGGAGATTGGAGATGGTTGAAGACCCGAAGGATTTGGTTCATTAGGTATAACCATTCCTATCTCTTTTCTTGGTTTGCTAGTTTTACGGTTAATGGTTTCGATCTTGGAAATCGGGTAATGGTAGCGCCGGGTTTTAGAAATTTTTGTTCCGCATTTGGCCACGGTTGGATGGCCGGGACGCTCTCATAACCCAACAGCCACTAGTTTGTGTTGTCCGACGATTGTTGCTTACGCCGAAAGTTGAAGAGCCACCTTAACGCCATAACGTCTTTCGAACTCTATGCAATGTTTAGAATCGACTGTGCGGTATTATCATTAATAATGGTAGCACCGAGAACATTGTTTCAAAGGCGACGGTGGAGAAATGAATTTAGTCAAAGAAAAGCACCCGACGCCGTACAAAATTGGATTGATCCAGCAAGTCCACAGCATGGTGGTTTCTGAAGTTTTCCGAATATCCTTCTCCATCGGTAAGAATTATCATCATAATGTCATATTTGATATTGTAGACATGGATTCTTACCATATTATTTTAGGCCGACCGTGGCAATTCGATAAAGATGTCACATACAAAGGAAAGGAGAACATATACACCTTTTATCATGATGGTCGACGCATCACTCTCCATCCTATGACGGCTAACAGCAAACTGAACAATGTTCCATCCGAGCAAAAGCCTCTTTTGATTGTCGACAGTAGAGACTTTCAGAAAGATGCCGAAAATACAGAGGAGATCCATGCCCTAGTCATGACTGGAGAAGAAGAAAAGCCACAACCGAACATTCCCGCTGTTATCCAACCGCTACTCGACGAATTTCGAGACGTTGTTCCTGAAGAGCTACCAGCCAAGTTGCCACTCATGTGGAATATTCAGCATGAGATCGATCTCGTATCCGGCTCTCGTCTACCGAACCCTCCATACTACCGAATGAACTCGACCGAGTGCCGAATCTTGCAGGACCAGGTCGAGGATTTAATGAAGAGTATGATGGAGCAGAACAAAATGGTTCATGAAGAGTTTCGACAACGTCTAACCGAGACTTATGCTCAATATAAAACTGCTGCCAACCGATACCGACGATTGAAAGTTTTCAAAGAAGGTGACTTGGTGAAGGTGTTTCTTCGAAAAGAGCGCTTTCCCGTTGGGACCTACACTAAACTAGCCAACAAGAAAATTGGACCATTTCAAATGCTGCATAAAATTAATGACAATGCCTATGTCTTTGACTTACCCGATGACATGAACATCTTACGCACCTTCAACATCGCAGACCTCTTTGAGGACTTCCTTCCCGAAATACCGTACTACTTAGAGCCGAACTCGAGGACGGGTTCTTTAGAGGAAGGGGAGACTGATGCATGAGCATTAACTGAGAATGTTTAAAGCATTCGTATTGGTGCTTTGAATATTCTCGATTATCATTCATTACTTTTGGTTCAAAGAATCAATATTTATGTTTAGAAGTTTGAATATCATCATCTTCATTTATTAT
This sequence comes from Agapanthus africanus, assembly GCA_030015575.1. Lineage (NCBI taxonomy): Eukaryota > Viridiplantae > Streptophyta > Magnoliopsida > Asparagales > Amaryllidaceae > Agapanthus > Agapanthus africanus. The sequence continues at coordinate 372,602,016 of CM057339.1, read as the reverse complement.
TTTCCCATTGTAAGGTTTATGTAACATATCTATTGTTAAGCTTATAAAAGGCCTCCATTTCCTATGTTTGGGAATTAAGTTATAAAATAAACAAATTTATCTTTTATTTGAGAGTGTTACTCTTTGTGTTGAGGATTCAACTGCTTACCCATCCGATCTACCCTTCACAGATTCTCGCTCCGACGATTTCTCCGAAAGATTTCCATCCCTTTGTACCCCTCGCAGGTGTTCGTTTCAGCGACTCCTCTTAGGCTTTGCGGCATCGATCGTTTTACGATCGGCGGTCCAGTTATCCATTCCGCTCTACTCGTGTTCTTGATGGCTTCGATCTTTCGCAGTACAACCCCATTCACCGCGTCACTTTAGGTCCCATTTCCTTTTTATTACCATTTGAATTTTTTTTAAATCTTTTGAGCATAATAGATTCTTTATATTATTAGGGAAGAGACATATTTTTTACACTGTAGGATATGGAGATAACTGTTATCTTCTCAAAAAGTTTTAACAGAAAAAAATTAGATTAAATCAATCATGAGAACGCCTACATATCAGCTCCAGTATAGATGAGGATGCATGCTCCTGTTTTTTCAACCATTGCCTTCTCCTCTTTAACCATCACAAGCATGGTCGACTTTCATGTATTCCACTTATTTCCGCAGTCAAATTTCTACGAGAAAACAGAACAAGTGATGGGGCTCATAAACGAGTATTCCCCATATCACGATACGTGACGGATGACGTGTCATCCGCTAAGCCTGTTAGACTCCTAAGAGCTACGGAGCTGGAACAAGTATGATGCAGCGGGGACATTCTTCGGCAGCTCGCCTTCAAGGTTGCATCCGACCTTTCGGGGACATCTCCGGAGTACCTTCCTCATTTCATCTAAACGACCATCCGACGGCTCTCCTCCGAGCAACCCTACAGCCAAGCTTTCTTGGCCACCGAGCTATCCACCGAGCTAAGCTTCCTCGGGTTCCCTGTTCAACCGAGAGTACGGAGCCCAAACGCTCCCGTAACTGCTCTGTGTATCTCGCCACGATGAGATCCCCGCCGTTCCATGACCCGCATCTCACACTAGCATATCTCGCCATTAACGAACGCATCCCGTCATTAATGAGCACGCCCCACCATCAGCGCGAACATGATGCAGAGGCGTAATGGATGGCGAGGATCTCGTGCTGGTCTACTTCATGTGACCATTATATAAACCCCCTCCACCAGACGATATAGGTAAGTCAAATCGATTCCAATACGCCGCTACGCTGTCTTTATACTTCGGTACTTACTTGATCGTCGGAGGGTCCTACAGTGGTTTCCCATTTCGGGACTTCCCTGCAGTAGGCCGGCGTCAGCGGCATCCAACAACTCATTGAGATCCACACGTTCAATTCTTACTTTTAATTACAACGGTTCAGAATCGCTTACAGTAAGATCGAAGGAGAAAAACATTCGAGGAAAATTTCGGCCTCCATCAGGGATATGGATTCCTGGCCACTATGGATATTAGGTATCTTCACTCAATGTGGCCGTTTTTTAAATTATAATTTGAGGCAAAATTTTAGGGCAATTTTCTTCTTCTTTTCTCTCTCTTAAAATCCAATTCATATCCAATTCATGTGGAAATTAATAACAAAGTTTTCATGGTTATTTAGTATAAAAGAAAGAGGAATATCTTTTTCCCATTTCATGTCACTATATTTTTTAGAAGAATTATATGGGTCTACTGTCGACAGTAGTTAGCTCACCGCGGTCGCCACGTACCAAAGAGCGTAAATCAGAAGGATGGGCCCGATAGGTGAGTTGAGTTGCAAGAGGGGGACTCACGAAGGCATAGTCTATTGATCGCAACCTCAATAATTCTCTTTTATTTTATTTCATCAAAGATTATGTAAGTTTATCTTAATTAGTTTCCATCTTTGTCATCCATATATTTATGCCCTTTTATTTAGCTTAGCTAGGAACCAATCAAATTTCAAAGGGCGCTTTCATATATTAAACTAAACTAGCTAGCCATGAATCAGAAGTTGCAAAATTGAAAGACATGTTGATTTAAGTTTAAATAAATAAATTAATGTACCTATATATACTAGCCAGCGCTTTGGCACATGCACGTAATTAGAGTCTAGTTTAGTAATATTTTTTTATTAATTTAACTATGCACATCGTACTTATAAAATAATAATGATGTGATAATTTAATTACGTGTATCACAGTTGTAAAATATTAGTGATGTGACTTTTAATTAGCATTGCACATAAAACAATGCTGTTTTTTTAATTTGATTTTACTAAAAGAACTAACAAGCCCGGTTACCACTTAATTTCAAAATATAATGACCCCTTTTCTTTTGTCCTATAACAGTAGATATAGCTCTCATAAAGAATGATTTTCCCCCTATATAACTGCATAATTTATTTCAGAAGAGTTTATATAAATACGAGGAATTCATGGTAGCATATATTAAAAAAGAACCCTTATAGGTCAAGGTATAACACATAATTAATACATAATTAATGGTGCTCTCTCATTCAATATCTTACTGAGATGCTGTGGGAAACTAAGAGATCAGAAGAATATAGTAACATGATCAACCATGCAAACCAACCTAATTTTTGTTGAAGTCTTTGCACTAGCGTGGTCTTCGCACTAGCGTAGCTTATCAATTAAGGTCAGAGGTTGCAAAGCAAGCATGTGACATTGCTGACACGATTAAAAAAAAATGTTCATATCATACATATATCCAACTTATATATACAAGTTGTATACATGATATTGATGGGAGGGTATTTGTGGAGTCAAAAATATTGACTCTCAAAAGTACTCAAATCGTATACTTGTGAGTCTATACATAGGTTGACTTTATATGCCTATAGAGTTCAACACACTTATTCAATTGGGACAAATGAGGTTTCATTTGAATGCCTATTAAGTTTAATTTTCAAAAAATCAAACGGTGTGTCGTTTGGACTTTTCTAGAAAAATTTATGGCCAAATCATTGAACCCTACACATGCAGATTTCATATTTCGGTACCCTTTTAGAGTTTCGGGAGGCCTCCCTTGGAGGCCGGTAGGCCCCGTTTGGGTTACGGGACCCCTTTTTAGGTTCCGGAATGCCATTTTTGGGTTTCGTGGCCCCTTAAAATAGACAGTCTGACATATTTTTAAGAAGAAAGTGGTAGATTTTCTCCCCCATTCACCCTCAAATCATGAGGAGTCGTTACAACCACTTCACACTCATAGAGAGGTATATATAACCCATCTGTCAACACAAAAAAAGAGAGGATAAAAAGATAGCAAATTCAAGAGAGAAATTTTAAATGTCCACGGCCTTTGAAGAAGAGGAAGAAGAAAAATGTGAGATATAGGACTGGGATACCCTCATTCCTTCACTCTTCTCTCTTTCTCACTCTCTACCTCTCTCTGATCAAGGAGATTTATAAAAACTTATATAAGTTTTCATCTCCAATGAAGGAGCTTGAAAGCTACAACCATGGCTTTCTTCAAGAAGATGAACACATAGAACAAATTCATGCGGTCTTCACAAAATAGACATAACATAGAACATGAGCCATTCCAAATTCTACATATTTTGAAATATGACACCCTATTTCTTGCACATAAAAAGAAATAGAATTCTATTTCTTAAAGGATCGATATAGATTAAAATCCCTATGTTATTTCATAAAAGGAATCTATGAATAGGAAAATCCTATTTATTCTTGAGACATGATAATTAAACATGTCACCGTAATGGAGTTTATGAATTGGAAAATCTCATTTATTTTTAAAACATGAAAAACATATCTTCATAACTGAATTTGTGAATAGAAAAATCCTATTCATTTTGAGGCATAAAAATATCTTCATAATATATGTGAATAAGAAACTCCTACTCATATTTGAGATATGAAAAACATCTTTATGAAGAAATCAAATGCTAAAATAGTACCGTATTCTTCATATAAAACATGACTTAAATCATGTTATATCTTTGAACACTGATCTATGTGTTCATGTCTATTGGAGATGAAGGAAACTCAATTTGATGAGTTTCTCACATAAAAGGAAACTCTATAAAGGTGTAACGACCCCAATATTACTATACTTTCGTATTTTTTTAGTAAAATATTATATTTATTTATTCTTGGTATTTTCCGTATATTTTGTTTTCTATTAAATATATCATTTTATTATTCCATCTATTTTTCTCAAACATATTTCTTTAAAACTAAATCTTAATCTTTTTCAAATTAAACAGAAAACCTAACCCAGCCTATAACCTAAATCCAATCTCATTTTCATCTTTCTTTTATAAAACTCTGAGCCAAAAAGACCACTTTCTTTTCAAGCAACATCATTTATTTAATTCTTGTTAAATTTATGCATGAACAATTTTGTAGCTTATCGGTTAAATCCTTACATTATTATTTCATAGGTCACATGATTGAATCTTCGGTCTTGCAATTATTTTTATCTATTTTTTTTACTCTCTCATAATCGACAAATGAGATTTTTCATTTTCTTTAACTTCCAAATGAAAGGGCACCCTTTCAATTTCTCTTTAACTCCCATTATGAATTCATATTAATTTGAATTAATATGACATAATTATTTTATAAACTCATCTTACCATTTTATTCTTTTTTCTCTTAAAAAAATTAGAAAGAAGAACAACTCATCTTCTTTCTTTCTTCGTCACAAAATATTATTCATCTCCTTCTCCCTCTTCATTTAGAACCCTCGAACAAAAACATGAAGAAGCTTTCAAAAAAATCTCACTAGTAACGCAAGACTATCGTCGGATAGACAAGTCCGGTGACGATACCGGCTTGTATATGTAAGTCGCTTCTCTCTTTCTTTTCCTCCATCTCTTTCTCTTTATCTTTCTCTTGTCATATTACCATGAAAAGCTTCTCTTATCATATCATAATGTCTAAATGAATAAAAATATTGTTACATATATAAATATTGGAAACATACCAAAACAAACATATATAGTTATATAAATCCGATTATAATTGTGATTGCCTCTTGTTCAAGTTACGTTGTCGTTTAATTATATTATAACTTTTCTCCATGTCTTCCATAACACTGTTGGAACCTGCAAAAAGATATACAGACATAATATTATAATATTCAGAGTATATATATATATATATATATCATTTGACAAATTTAAATTACAATCATTATTTAAAAGCTTTTAAGCAATAATGATTATACCCGCCCCTGATGTCCCTGGCGTGCAGCTAGAACCGGTGTCAGATGTCATCCCGCCAGTAGAACGTGGATCTATAAACATTAAAATGTTAGACGATTCAATAGAATTTAATAGATAACTACATTATAATGATATATTAAATTTTAAATGAGTAAACTATATACAAGGTGCAGGAGTGACTGGGGTGCCCGGATCTGCTGGGGCGCTAGTAGGGCTAGGCGGATCTGCTAAGGCTGTTGAGGCGCTAGTAGGGATAGGCGGATCTGCTGGGGATGCTAGGACACTCTCATCGGTGGCCGGATCTGCTGGGGCTGGCCTAGAGTTCTCGCCAAGCTCGACTAGACGTCTTTTCTTTTGACATCCGGATCTGCCTGGGCCTGCCATTAAACCCTACATATATATCCAAATATTATTTCATCACTTATAATCATTATACAATTTAAAACATTTATTTCAATTTCATTATCTAACACGTTTCTTCAGTACGTTAGCTGAAGATTCCTTGACGCTTGGGTTAAATTTAGTTTCAATTGAGGATTTAGTTTAGGCGTAGGATAAGTAGCATGGATTTGGATATGGATACGGGACACTGTCACGCCCCGCTTCCCAAAATAAAGAATACGAGGGGTTGATAAGGCCAGCCATGCTCCTACAATCGAGGAAACATCCTGCCGTAGTCACACTTCGGCTTCTAGCTTTACGTGGTAATCAGTAATCAATGCATAGGTAATGAGAAATGCAGTCACTAAATCAAAACAGATATAAACTAACCAGATGGAGTCAAAGGAAGGATAGCGCTGGCATTGATGATCTAGATGTCCGCAATATCCTCGAGGTACGTCAGGTCCTGATCCAAGCTAAATCCACTTCTCACTCTGAGCATGCATACTCAGGTCGTCAGAGCGACACAATAGCAATATATATAAATGCAAAAGTAAACACGTGCAATGATGATGAACATGAAGCAGTAAATATAGAATGATGATGCACATGAAATAATCGGTACAGGTAAACAATAAAGTAGGTATATCAAATTAGTAAGCAATGCATGTCAATGTCACTAACCCTGTCAGTCTGTAAGTCTCACTGTCCAGGTCACTAAACCTATCGTCAGTCCAAGTATGAGTGTCAACCACACAGGATTATCCCCAACCCAAGGGTAGGGTCCCAGGGGCAAGGGAACACGGGCCCGAATCACGCACGATAATAATCAATAACTCCATCCATACAACTCCCAAAATCACGGTATATGACGGCAATAGGACTCCCGAGATTCTGTTGAACTCATACTCAAACTACCCCATACCCCCGTGGTCTACATCAAACCCCGACCATAAACCCAAATACTAGTCGGTCCATGACAAGTCTACACGAGAACTGGAGACAGGATCTCCATCAAGCATGTCTCGACTGGTACCCAAGACCAATGGACAGTGTTTGACGCCTTACCTATGACACTAATATAAATGCTCCATAACCGTCCCATTTCAGTTATAGTTACACTTATATATGTCTCATAGACGTCGACAATGCAATAAATTAACTGGGTTCGCTGATTGTGTACAAGTACGTGTCACTTCACTTATTTATTCACGCTTTAATACTAACGTACTTGCCATAATCAAAACACTAATATCTATCACTGGGAAATGTACACGATCACTAGGTTACCAATGTATATGACCTCTATATGATATGATGAGAATGCAATATTTACGATATGAATAAAATATCAGCAACAAGTGTCCTACCACTTTCATAACTTACTATAAATCATGCGTGCAGAATTAAGCAAAACAATATAAAAGGGGTAAATAGTATATTTAATTATCTATCCATCAAAATTGATTTCGCGTCAATCAGGCTTCAGTTTTGCTAGGTATGGCCATTTCATTTTAAGTGTTCCCTGCTGGAAATCCAATTTATGAACTGGAAGTCCGTTTCGTAACACGTTTTACTCCCAGTTGGAAGCATAATTAGGCGATGCTACAGTTAAACTAATTGTCTTTTTTTCCGTTATGTTTCCAAAGTATCAAATGGATCATCAATATCAGTTCTGTATTAAAAGTTATGTTATGTTCAAGGTGCTGGTGTAAGAGAGGTCACTGCAAAAACTGCAGAACACCACGATATTCTAAAATACAAATTAAATATCAAAAGACGGTGAAACGACACGGGACCAGATTCAGGGGTTAGATAATTTAATTATCTACGTGATCATATGGGGTTCCATGTATTTTCAGTTTAATTAAGGGGCATACAGGTGGTCCAAAATCTAGTATCCAAAACGAAACGCTGCCCGGCTGCAGTTTAGGGTCGTGAATCGCCTCGGTGTTCATTGTTACAACTTATCAAAATGTAAAGGTAAACTAGGTGGGCTGTAGGTTTATCTGTTGGTTTCGATACGAGCCATAAAAGATCACATTTCGATTTGTGTTTAATTTACTATCAATTTTACAACGTGATATGCACGGGGATTCCCAGATTTAGCGTCGGTTCTCGGGAATATTATTTCAATCTAGGGACGTTAACTTTTAGATCCCAACCATATAGTTAATTATCAGTACACGATCTGTATATCATGAAACGGGAGTTTCAATTGACCGGAATAGACATATATATCAAAAGGTGTTTATCGAGTTTTAATAATCATAACCATGGGGTTTTATAACACTTTATCGCATATACATACATAAGTATAATTAAGTATATGTAGCATGATAGCAAGTTCGAAAACTTGCCTGGCGACGGCGTAACGAGGCAGCAGTAACAACACGACACCGGCAACGGCACGACCGTGGCAACAACAACGAGGTGAACTCAGTGAGATGGGGTGCTTGGGCTTGAAGTGAAGCTTGGGCTCAGCAACTACGAGACTTGACTTAATATGTATTATCTTTAAGAAATACACAAACATCAAAATTGTGACTGCCAAAGTTGATGCAACCTATAATTCATAAAAGGAAAAATAGTGTTGAGTGTTGACGATGTCATAAAAGGCTAATGTCTACAATCTTGATTCTACAGAAGCTCTTCTTTATCTAAACATTGCACCTACATCAAACAATAGCATATTACCTCTTCATCTTGACTCTTTCCTAGTTTAAGTGAAGGATCTAGACGCTTGCTCGTTAGTTGCAGGGGCTCGGGTGGCCCTGGCACTGGCGGCGACATCGTCGGAGGCAGGTGACGAGCTCAGAGAGGAGCCACAATGACGATCTCAGGGGCAGTAGGGGTGTTGGTGGTGAGAAGGGTTGCAGTGGCTGGGAGTTTGTCGGTGTAGTGGGAGGTGGTCGGCGTTCTGGAGGTTGCAGAGGTTCTCGGGGTCAGAGAAGGTGGCGGGTGTTGGGGTAAAAATTTACACCCCGGTTGACCAAGTCAAAATCAAAGTCAACCCCAAGCCAAGTGGGCCCAAGCCCAGATCCAGTGGGCCCATGCCCGGGTCGAACCCGAACATGAAGCGGCCGGCCTCCTCCCATGCCAAGACAAAGATTTTTGTAATAAATAATTTTGTTGCATTTCTTTTATTTTATTTATGGATAAATGTAAGAAAAATAGGCATAAAGCCAAATTTTTGTAAAGCCCATGGCTTATGTGCAAAAAGAAATGGCACATGAGCCATGAAATAGGCAAAATGCCATTTTGTGAAGCCCAAGGGTCTATGTGTAAAGTGTATAGCCTATAAAGGCAAAGATAATGAAATATCTCAACAATTTTTTCTCTCTCCAAAAAAAGTTTCAGATCTGAGATCTTTCTTCCTTCTTCAAGGTTCCAAAACCTTCTTCTTTCTTTTGAATTAAATCAAAAGTTTTACTCTTCCTTTTTCAAAACTAAATAGTTTTCCACCACAAAACCCATTAAGGGGAACTCAGATCTGCCATCAGATCTCAAAAAGAAAAGATTTTTAAATCTCACATCTCTTTATCTCCAAGATCCGGCTAGCAAAGGAAGAAGAAGGACCCATTTCCTTAACCCAAAGCATATTAGGAGTTTAACTCCACCCTATTTTCTCTTTAGAGAATTTCCGGGGCTAAAAACCCCCCCTTTTTCCTCACTGGTGCGCTAGCGCTCGAGCGCAAAGCGCCTACGTGCCGACACGTGGCGCGCTTGCGCTCCAGCGCCTCGCGCTCGAGCGCAAAGAGCCCACGTGCCGACACGTGGCGCGCTTGCGCTCCAGCGCCTCGCGCTCGAGCGCAAAGCGCCCGCGTGCCGACACGTGGCGCGCTTGCGCTCTGCCCTCTGCGCTCGAGCGCAAAGCGCCCGCGTGCCGACACGTGGCGTGCTTGCGCTCTGCGCTCGAGCGCAAAGCGCCCGCGTGCCGACACGTGGCGCGCTTGCGCTCTCCACTCGAGCGCACAGCGCCCACGTGCCGACACGTGGCGCGTTGCGCTCCAGCGCTCTGCGCTCGAGCGCAAAGCGCCCACGTGCCGACACGTGGCGCGCTTGCGCTCCAGCGCTCTGCGCTCGAGCGCAAAGCGTCCTCGTGCCGACACGTGGCGCGTTGCGCTCCAGCGCTCTGCGCTCGAGCGCAAAACGCCCACGTGCCGACACGTGGCGCACTTGCGCTCAAGCGCCTAGGCGCTGGCCCCACGCATCCTTTGGATGTCTTTTTCCCCTTTATTTATATATACATGTATACATATACATATGTATATAAATGTACACATACACATACTCCACGACACTATCCCTGTTAGAAAAAATTTCTAACGGGGCGCTGCCCCGCACCCCGCAAGGGGGCTGCTAGCCCCTTGGACCCCTAGCCCGCTATCCGGGTAGCGGGACCCCCGTAAAAACTCTGCGTGGCTCCCGATATATTTAAACCCCCTCCAAAACACAACACACGTACACTGCACATTGAGTTCGCATGACCAGTTTAACCCGTCAATCGGAGGTTCCCTCTCTCCAAAGGCAAGGGGTAATTAACGGCAGCTTAGTCCGCGGCTGCCGGAGATTCGGATCCCCACAATCATTAAACCCCGGCCTACTCTAGGCGGGGGGAATCTGTAGTATACGCCTGACAAGCGCGCGCGTATTCCCATCTCAATGGGGTGACGAAAAACGCCCTACAGATTCTGGCATTCCCGGTGGGACCAATCTCTCCTCCCATATTTCGGGTTAAATGTTCATGCGAACTCAATCAATATACATATCAATTGCTTATACTGAAATGATGTTTTTTTTCCGTGCAGCAATCAACCTTCGAAGACAATGTCTCCCCAGACGAATTCAACTTCCAATGCGACCCCGATTCCGTACGTGGTCAAGATCAACGCTCGTGTGGTTCTCCCCGCAAGCCTCAGTCGACAGTGGGAGGAACCACCCCGCCAGTTTGGTTCCGTCATCATCTACCCTGTCGGAAGCGCTCATCTGGCGGAAATCCCGGAGGAACAGGTGGTCAAGCCGGTCCCAAGGGACAAGAGGCCGAATGTTGTGATTGCTAAGGCACCACAACCGAAACTTAAGATGGTGTCTGAACGACTCCCTGGCGCTCTAGCTGGGGGCAAGACTTCCAATGCGAAGGGCAACATCAAATGTTGCGGACGAGCTCAGGCGATGACTCCAACAAATGCACAATCGAGCGTATCTCCAAGTCCCTCTATCGACCGGTCTGCGGCGTCTTCCCAAAGAGCCGAAGTCTGCCAGGTGCTTAGAACAGAAAAGTTAAGGCAGAAGCGGCTCAGGTATCGAGCCAACAAAAGGGCCAAGGCTTCGGCCAAATGGAATCGTGTGAAGTTCCAAGTGCAGGGTTGCCCTGCGACGACGGCTGAGTCGGACGTAAGAATCAGCAATTCCTTCGAGCCTCTAAAGTGGGTTCAGAAAAATTCCATGACCGCCAGAATCAAGAAGACAGCGGTCCGAACAGTGCCACAAAGAGACGTGTCCCGGCCCCAACAGAAAAAGTACGACACTATCTCTTCAAGAGTCTATCAAGCACTCTGTGCCGCACGAAAGCAGCGGGGCAAACCCAGAAAAGAAGAGCCAGCACCATTCAAGAACATGGTTAGGCCAGCCGCCTTCAATCGACTACCAGCTACCGAAGCAAGGGGGTCAAGACAGCGATCCGTGAAATCAGCCGCCAATGATAGAAAGACGGCCGGATATATCACCCATACGGTCTATATGGCGGGCGGGCGCCCTAGCGACAACCTTCGCAGCAAAAGCAAGGACGGGGCTACCACATCCCAAGCCCAATCTAGCCTGAATGTGGTTGCCGCCGCCCAAGAACAGCCGCCCCCGCTGGATGAAGAAAACCCTCTCGATGAGGATGATAGGCAGAAAGACCCCTCGATCCATGCAGAGTCAAGCTCGGACAGCGAGGAAGAGCCGACTTTCCGCCCTAGGACTGCGGAGCAAGAGCTGCTTCAAGAGCTTCGAAAACAGCTCAGGAGCAAAGATAAAGAGATGGCCAAGCTCTATTCGAAGATTGACGACTTAACGAACGTGGTGATGCAGCTTACTGCTCAAATTGCTCGAGCGCCTCCCAATCAGACACAAACCGCTACTAATCAGCCGGGTGATGACAATCCGAGGCAGCCAATGCATGTTCCTTTAGGACCAAGACTGGTCGAGCCGCATGAAAGCCGGCCGCATTCCGCTTCTGGGGACGCCTTGGCCCCAGATAGCACCATCCCGCTAACACAGGATCGGATAATGGATTTGGTCACCAGCAAGGTTAAAACATTGGTGGCCGAGGCCGAAGCCGAAGCTCAGAAAGAAATCGGCAGTAGTGGGCGGCCATATCCCGCACAGTACGATCTGATTGAGTTCCCAAGCGGCTACGTCATTCCTAAGTTCGGAAGATTTGATGGAACGGGGAATGCAAACCAGCACGTCGCCCACTTCAAAGCATCGTGCGGAAATACAGGGGGCAATGACGCGCTCCTTCTTCGTCAGTTTGTCAACAGCCTGACCGGCGTCGCCTTCGACTGGTATGCGAGTATACCGGACGGGTCCGTCATTACCTTTGCCCAAATGGAGTCCCTGTTTCGGCAAAGGTTCATGAGTGTAAATGATAAAATCTCCATTGCCGACCTTGTGAGGACCAATCCGGGGAAGAATGAAAGCAACACCGACTTTATCGCCCGATGGCGTAATCTCACAGTCAAGTGCGAACCGCCGCTGGAGCAGGACCAGTCCGTCAGCCTTCTCATTGGAAACCTCAGCAATTGGATGGTCCTATTCTTGTGTACAGCGGTCCTCAAGACATTTCAGGAGCTAACCAAGAAAGTCCAAATGCTGGAACGCTCGAAGCAAGAGTCCCCTCCGGATTCTCAGAGAGACAAAACTTGGAAAAGCAAGCGGGACGACAACCGTAGAAGCGGGAGTTCCAGCAGCATCAATGTCTTCAATGCCTCCGACAATGAAGAAAAGCGAAGGAGGGGCGAATCCAAAGCCAACCGGTCTCGAAAGCCATTGCTGGGAGGAGATGGGCCTTCCCTAGAGGAGAAAAAGAACAAGGTTTACTCTTTCAGAAGGGACAAGGTCCGCAAGATATTTAAAGATGCCTTGAACAATAGCCTACAATTGCCGGAGTCGAAAAGACCCCAAGAAGCAAAAATGACCGACAATCCTCTGTATTGCCCGTACCACCGAGTAGTGAGCCATGCGATCGAGGATTGCTATATCTTCAAAGACTGGGTCGAGAAGCAGTACAAGGCTGGAGAGATCGAGCTGTCCAAAAGCGTGTTGGTGAACAATCAAGTTGCAACCGCCAACTTTATACAGACAGAAGTTGAAGCCTTCTGGGAGCAGACAGCTGAACCTGCTGCCCTGAAAAAAGAAACTGACTCATCGCGGCCTCCGTAGAGTACGCACATATCTAATAAGACGAAGAAGATGCTAAAGCTACTTCAGAAAGAGCCCAGGATGGAATGGGAAGGACAGAAGAAGCCTGCCAGTCCAGCTGCCAATGCGGCTCCATCAGGCTCAAAATCCAAGAAGCTCAAGAAGAAGAAAAGTGCAGCTCGGCGCGAAAAAGAGTCTGCAGGGAAATCGACCATTCAAAAATATATCGATTCCCTCGAAGAATATGAACAAAAGGAAAGAACATTGATTCAATTGAAGGAGTTCTTCCCTGTACAAGCGGCTGAAATTCTGGAGGAGTTAGAAGAAGACTCCAATGAAGAGATCTCAGTAGTGACCTGCTACACCATCCATCTTGGCAGTGACTCCGAGGATGATCTCTGTTTTCCGGAAGAGGACGAGGAGCTCACCACAAAGGCCAATCAAATCCAGCTCAGAAGCGGCAGGGCTCTACCGCCAAATCAGGGCAATGCCCCAAAAGGGAAGGAAAAACAAGTCGCTAATGAAGAAGATGGCAGAGAACCGGCTGATGAAAACATAAGTCCTTCCTCGGTGGACTATAATGTCTTGGCGCATCTCCGGAAGCTTCCGTCTCTCCTGAGCATCTACGACGCCTTGGTCCTATCTAAGGAGCTTAGAGATGTTCTCATTCACGCTCTGCAAAACCCCGAGCGGTATCAGGCTCACTTTGCGGAAATTAATATGAAAGAAGCCCAGCACGCTTTGCATGCCGCCGCAGTCACATTTAAGGATGAAGACTTGCTACTGGGAACGGCTGAGCATAATCGGCCGCTTTACGTGACCGGGTACAGCGACGGAGATCGAATTAATCGCATATTGATTGATCCGGGGTCCTCAGTGAATATCATGAACTTGCGAACTCTGAAGAGTTTGTCAATGGACGTCCGACACTTGTCAAGGGAAAGGATTGTCATTCAAGGCTTCAACCAAAATTGCCAGCAAGTTCTGGGGTCTATAGCTTTGCCAATCAAATTTGGGGATCTGCAAACTGAAGCAAAGATATACGTGATCGACGCCGACACATCTTATAAGATTCTCTTGGGGCGGCCGTGGCTCCACGATTACGGCATCATTCCGTCAACTCTCCATCAATGCATGAAGTATACTAAAAATGGCGAAGAAAGACGTATTGACGGAGACATCCAGCCGTTCGGTGTGCATGAAGTCCGATATGAAGATTCTCGGTACTTTACGAACCACCAAAATGCTAAGCCACAACTGACTGAGGATAGAACGGCCTAAAGAATCAAAAGCAAATCTGCGCCGGCTATCACTTTCAAAAGCAAAAATACCTAAGTGCGCCCGCATTTCGGCAGCGACACTGATGAGTCCGACGCCGGAAGCCCGTCCTTCCGCAAAACTCGCCCTCATTTCGGCAGCGATACGGACGAATCTGTTACTGAAGGCCCATCTAGCAGCAAAGTCCGCCCTCATCTTGGCAGTGACACTGAAGAGTCAGAAGAAGAGGACCTGCCGTGCAACAGCTGTGCAGATCGGCCCCCCATGCAGCAAGCGAAACTATGAGAGACCTTCGAAGTCGCAGAAGGGTCCCTGGCCATCACAAGGGTGCCGGAACGGATGTGCAAAGAGCTCGACGCATTGTCAGTCTCTACCGTGGACCAGCTGAAAACTTTCTACGTGCCCGGGAGGAAAAATGGACAGAAGGGCATCCTGTTTTACAGGTCAAACCCCGTTGTGCACCCGGACGACCTTTCTGTCGTGTGCCTTCCCTATGAGAGAGGCATAAGAGACGTCCTCAATCCCAGATACTATGCGCCCGAGATGCGGGAATACTTTAAGAAGTGCGGATGCCGGTTATATCCAACGGAGTCCGAAGCAAAGTTTTACGAAGGGCTATGGTATCCGCCCCAAGTCCGAGCACTCATCGATGGACGAATTCTAGATAGACGGGGCATAGGCTACATTCAACCTGATTCCAAAGCGTGCTACATGATCCATGTTGGTGAGGCCAGCGAAAGATCAAGTGATGATGACGAGATAGCCGAGCCAGAAGAAGCTCCTCAAGAGCTCGAAGATGGCGGACAAGCAACCTTTGATGAGCTAAACGAGATTGACTTAGGAACGCCCGATAATCCAAGGCCGACCTACATCAGCTCACTCTTGTCGGAGGAAATGAAAGAGCAGATAATTGCCCTGCTGCGTGAGTTCGTCGACTGCTTCGCGTGGACGTACAAAGAAATGCCTGGCCTTTCCCCTGAGGTAGCCGTGCATAAGCTGGCTATATCTCCTGATGCTAAGCCAGTCAAACAAGCTCCTCGAAGAATGAGAAGGGAGTTGGAATAAAAGGTCATCGAGGAAACCAAGAAACTCATCGATGCCGGCTTCATCAGGGAAGAGAAATATGCAGACTGGATCGCATGCATAGTCCCAGTGAAGAAGAAAAATGGGTAGATCCGAGTTTGTGTCGATTTCAGGGACCTCAACAAAGCATGTCCTAAAGACGACTTCCCGCTACCGGTCATGGAAATGATGGTCGATGACACCTCAAATTACGAACTGTTCACCTTTATGGATGGTTTGTCTGGATATAATCAGATCAAGATGTCGCCTGAGGATGAGAAGCACACAGCATTTCGAACCCCGATCGGAATATATTGCTACAAGGTAATGCCATTCGGACTGAAGAATGCAGGTGCTACATATCAAAGGGCGATGACTAATATCTTTGATGACCTAATCCATAAAGTCGTCGAATGCTATGTTGATGATCTGGTCGTCAAGACTAAAGCCAAGGCCGATCATATCTAAGATCTCAGGACCGTTCTCACCAGACTGAGGGAATACGATTTGAAGATGAATCTTCTGAAGTGCGCTTTTGGCGTGTCATCGGGAAGATTCCTGGGCTTCATAGTCCGACATCGAGGGATCGAAGTTGACCCATCAAAGATAAAGGCCATCATGGAGATGCCCCGTCCGAAGAGTCTGACGCAGCTAAGATCTTTCCAAGGCAAGTTTGCTTATATACGGAGGTTTATCTCAAATTTATCGGGGAGATGTAGGCCCTTCTCAAAGCTCATGAAGAAAGGAGCTCCTTTTATTTGGGATGCCGAATGTCAAGTAGCGTTCGAAAGCATCAAACAATACTTGTTGCACCCTCCAGTGCTGGCCGCTCCCATTCCAAATAAACCGCTGATTCTCTACACTGCCGCGCTGGACGAGTCACTCGGTGCGCTCCTTGCCCAGAATAACGAGGAGGGAAAAGAAAATGCCCTCTACTACCTCAGTCGAACTCTAGTCGGGGCGGAACACAACTACTCCCCAATCGAAAAGCAATGCCTGGATCTAATATTTGCTGTGAAGAAGCTGAGGCACTATTTGCTCGCTCATCGGATTATGCTGATCTCCAAGGTCGACCCGCTCAAACATTTGATGACCAAAGCAAGCCTAGCCGGCAGAATGGCAAGATGGGCTGTCATGTTACTTGAGTTTGACATAGTTTGTACCCCTCAGAAAGCAGTAAAAGGGCAAGCTATTGCAGACTTTCTCGCCGCTCATCCCATACCAGAAGGGTCGCCGCTAAATTGTGAGTTACCCGATGAACAAGTGCTGCACCTCGAGGAAGATGAGCCATGTTGGGAGCTCTACTTCGATGGAGCCTCGTCAATAAGGACCTCCAGTAAATCAAGCGTCCCGGAGATAAAAGCAAGGATAGGATTGGTGTTCATCACACCATCAATGGGAACCCTACGGCGTTCTTTTGCTCTCACCGAGCCTCGGACAAACAATGAAGCTGAGTATGAAGCTCTGATAGCTGGTTTGGAGCTTGCCGTAGAAATGGAAATCCGTCGGCTACGAGTCTACGGTGACTCCCAGCTTGTCGTCAACCAAGTAAGCGGCGATTATAAGATATACAAACCCGAGTTAGCTCGGTACAGAGGTCGAGTGGTGGAACTCATGAAACGGTTCACTTATATTGAACTAACGAGAGTCCCTAGAGCGTTGAACGGAAAGGCTGATGTACTCGCTTGCTTGGCCAAGGAGCTGGCTGATCCTGACATGGACGAAATTCTGATCACAGTCAGGAGCCGGCAAATTCTACCCCCAGTCTCTCTACGAGAAGAGGAAAGCGCGGAACAGAAGAGCAGTCCTGCGGAAGAAGCTTCGATCATCCAAGACGAGCCCGATTGGAGAGAACCCTTCATAGAGTACCTCCGATACGACAAGCTGCCCGAAGAAAAATCTGCGAGAATTCAGCTGAAGAAAAGAGCTCTCCGATACGTGTTTGTAAATGACACGTTATACCGCAGGTCATATGACCAACTCTGGCTCAGGTGTCTGTCATTGGCCGAAGCCCAAAAGTCATGAAAGATGTCCACTCGGGCGTTTGCGGTGCTCACCAATCTGGCCCCATGATGCGACTTCAAATCAAACGGCTTGGGTATTACTGGCCCACCATGATACGGGATTGCAGAGAGCATGCAAAGAAATGTTATATCTGCCAAATTCACGGTGATTTTATTCACAAGCATCCCAATCCATTGCATCCTACGGTGGCGTCGTGGCCCTTCGAAGTCTAGGGCACCGACATTGTTGGCCCAATTGATCCTCCGTCATCTAAAGGCCACCGGTTCATACTGGCCGCGACAGACTACTTCTCCAGGTGGGCTGAAGCTGTCCCGCTAAAAGAAGTCAAGACAAAAGATATTCTGACATTCTTCCAGCATAATATTCTATACCGTTTCGGTACACCAAGAAGAATCATTTCTGACAACGGGCCTTCTTTCAAGAGCTTCAATGTCTCAAGGTTCGCTACTCAGCACAAGATAGACTGGAGATATTCCTCCATCTATAATCCAAGAGCCAATGGGCTAGCCGAAGCCTTCAATAAAACTCTATGCAAGCTCCTGAGGAAAAATGCTTTAGCCAACAAGAGAAACTGGAATCTCAAACTTCACGAGACATTGTGGGAATATCGTACCACGCACCGTACTCCAACTCAGTCCACTCCATACTCATTGCTCTTCGGAGTGGAGGCGGTCCTCCCTCTCGAAGTCGAAGTTCCAAGTTTAAGAATGGCCGTTCAGCATGAGTTGACGGAGGAGGAAAACGTGCTCCTTCGACTGGAAGAACTCGATGCCCTTGAAGAAAAGAGGCTCGCGGTGCAGCAAAGTCTGGAGCTATACCGAGCCCAAATGTCATGGGCCTATGACAAGATAACCCATCTCCGCGCTTTCAATAAAGGTGAATTGGTGTTGGTCCTCAAAAGACCGATTATCCCCAATCGACATGCCAAGGGAAAATTCGAGCCGAACTGGGAAGGACCATACGTCATCGAGAAAGTGTTCGACGGAGGATCCTACCAACTAATAAGTGCCGAGGGAGAAAGGCCCATGCCACCCATCAATGGCCGATATCTCAAGAAATACTACACATGAATGCTCTAAGTCGCAGGCGAATTGAGCACATCAGCCCTACGGTCTGGATCAGACATCCTGCAAAACCGTATACAATCCACGGGCGTAAATGACCCCTATTTCTCCCAAATCCTGCCGGTGAGACTACTTTTAAAAGTCCCACCAGCGGCAAAAAAAAAGAGAAAAGAAAAAAAGAAGAAGAAGAAGAAATAAACGGTATGTCCTCAAGCAAAACGGGCACGGACGAAAACCGAAAAGGGTTCCGTGAGTAAAAACAGCAGGACTACCGGCGAGTCTGTGAAAACCCGAAAGGGCGCAAACTCGTGAAAGGAGATGAAATACACTCTCAAAGTCCTCTCGACCTTGTGAGGAGAAAACCCCTGCGTGAGATCCTTACGACTCACAAAGGAGCAACACACTTAGGAATCCTCACGATTCCTAAGGAGAAAATACACCTGCGGGATCCTTACGACTCGTAGGGAGAAAATGCTTTTATGGGACCCTCACGGCCCACAAAATTGAAAAGCCTTAGGTGATAGGGACCCATACCTATCTCCTAAGCCATCGTTCCCCAACGGGAAACGGCAAATGATGAGTCGCTCCTGGCATTTCGCTTCAGTGTTAGCGGTACTGATGCCGACCAAAAACCCAAATCCCAAGTCCACCCAAGGCAAATGATGAGTTGCTCCTGGCATTATTCCAGTGCAGCAATGCTGATGCCAAACAAGATCCAAATTCCAAGTCCCCAAACGGCGAATGATGAGTCGCTCCTGGTATCATATTCCAGTGTAGCGATGCAGACGCCAACTAAATTCCAAATCCCATACCCCAACGGCGAATGATGAGTCGCTCCTGGTACCACATTCCAGTGCAGCGATGCAGACGCCAACAAAGCCCTGAAATTTTTCCGGCCCTACGGTCTGGATCATACATCCTGCAAAACCGTATACAATCCACGGGCGTAAAACAATCCCGATCTCTCCAAAAAAAAAGAGAAAAAGTAGAAGGGAAAAAAGAAGAAGGTTATGTCCACAAGCAAAATAGGGCACGGAGGAAAACCCGAAAGGGCTCCGTGAGTAAAAACAGCAGGACTGCCGGCGAGTTTGTGAAAACCTGAAAGGGCGCAAACTCGTGAAAATGAGATGAAATGCACTCTCAAAGTCCTCTCGACTTTGAGAGGAGAAAAATCCCGCGTGATATCCTTACGACTCACAAAGGAGCAACACACTTAGGAGTCCCCACGACTCCTATGGAGAAAATACACCTACGAGATCCTTTCGACTCGTAGGGAGAAAATGCTTTTATGGGACCCTCACGGCCCATAAAATTGAAAAGTCTTAGGTGATAGGTATCTAAACCTGCCTCCTAAGCCATCAATTCTCAAATTCTCTCGGGGCAAATGATGAGTTGCTCTTGGCATTATTCCAGTGCAGCAATGCAGATGCCAAACAAAAACCAAAATCCCAGAATCCTCTCAATGACAGATGATGATTCGCTTCTGGTACCATATTCCAGTATAGCGATGCTGATGTCAACCCAAATCAAAATCAACAAGTCAAATTCCACTCCGACACCGCAGAAAGCGGAGCAAGTCAGAATCCAATCTCGACACCGCAAGAAGCGGAGCAAGTCAAGTCTACCCCTGACACTGCAAGAAGCAGAGCAAGTCAAATCAAGCACCGACCGTCCACGTCGCTAAAAGGGCAGCACCGACCGTCCAAGTCGCTAAAATGGCAGCATCGACCGTCCAAGTCGCAAAGAGGGCAGCATCGACCGTCCACGTCGCTAAAATGGCAGCATCGACTGTCCACGTCGCTAAAATGGCAGAACCGACCGTCCACATCGCTAAAATGGCAGCATCGACCGTCCACGTCGCTAAAATGGCAGAACCGACCGTCCACGTCGCTAAAAGGGCAGAACCGACCGTCCAAGTCGCAAAAAGGGCAGAACCGACCTTCCACGTCGCTAAAAGGGCAGCACCGACCGTCCAAGTCGTAAAAAGGGCAGAACCGACCGTCCACGTCGCTAAAAGGGCAGCATCGACCGTCCAAGTCGCAAAAAGGGCAGAACCGACCGTCCACGTCGCTAAAAGGGCAGCACCGACCCTCTAAGTCGTAAAAAGGGCAGAACCGACCGTCCACGTCGCTAAAATGGCAGCATCGACCGTCCACGTCGCTAAAATGGCAGCAGCGACCGTCCAAGTCGCAAAAAGGGCAGTATCGACCGTCCACGTCGCTAAAATGGCAGCATCGACCGTCCACGTCGCAAAAAGGGCAGCATCGACCGTCCATGTCGCTAAAAGGGCAGCACCGACCGTCCAAGTCGCTAAAAGGGCAGCATCGACCGTCCAAGTCGCAAAAATGGCAGTATTGACCGTCCATGTCGTAAAAAGGGAAGCGCAGGATTCCTACAAAGCGGGAACCAGATCACTCCGGGCCAGGGAAACGTTTATCACGGACACTCCGTCTCGGAGACATGTCAAGCAACGACCGTCCATGTCGTAAAAAGGGCAGTGCCGGTTTCCCAAAAACCGGGAACCAAATCAGGTCGCCTCCAAGTAAAAGAAGATCCATCAATTTCATGCACACGACCCACATATGTGGTGTGCATCTATTGATGGAGGGCAATTTGTTGGGATAAAAATTTACACCCCGGTTGACCAAGTTAAAATCAAAGTCAACCCCAAGCCAAGTGGGCCCAAGCCCAGATCCAGTGGGCCCATGCCCGGGTCAAGCCCGAACATGAAGCGGCCGGCCACCCCCCATGCCAAGATAAAGATTTTTGTAATAAATAATTTTGTTGCATTTCTTTTATTTTATTTATGGATAAATATAAGAAAAATAGGCATAAAGCCAAATTTTTGTAAAGCCCATGGCTTATGTGCAAAAAGAAATGGCACATGAGCCATGAAATAGGAAAAATGCCATTTTGTGAAGCCCAAGGGGCTATGTGTAAAGTGTATAACCTATAAAGGCAAAGATAATGAAATATCTCAACAACTTTTTCTCTCTCCAAAAAAAGTTTCAGATCTGAGATCTTTCTTCCTTCTTCAAGGTTCCAAAACCTTCTTCTTTCTTTTGAATTAAATCAAGAGTTTTACTCTTCCTTTTTCAAAACTAAATAGTTTTCCACCACAAAACCCATTAAGGGGAACTCAGATCTGCCATCAGATCTCAAAAAGAAAAGATTTTAAATCTCACATCTCTTTATCTCCAAGATCCGGCCAGCAAAGGAAGAAGAAGGACCCATTTCCTTAACCCAAAGCATATTAGGAGTTTAACTCCACCCTATTTTCTCTTTAGAGAATTTCCGGGGCTAAACCCCCCTTTTTCCTCACTGGTGCGCTAGCGCTCGAGCGCAAAGCGCCCACGTGCCGACACGTGGCGCGCTTGCGCTCCAGCGCTCTGCGCTCGAGTGGCGCGCTTGCGCTCTGCGCTCGAGCGCCCGCATGCCGACACGTGGCGCGCTTGCGCTCTGCGCTCGAGCGCAAAGCGCCCGCATGCCGACACGTGGCGCGCTTGCGCTCTGCGCTCGAGCGCAAAGCGCCCACGTGCCGACACGTGGCGCGCTTGCTCTCCAGCGCTCTGCGCTCGAGCGCAAAGCGCCCACGTGCCGACACGTGGCGCGTTGCGCTCCAGCGCTCTGCGCTCGAGAGCAAAGCGCCCACGTGCCGACACGTGGCGCGCTTGCGCTCAACCGCCTAGGCACTGGCTCCACGCATCCTTTGGATGTCTTTTTCCCCTTTATTTATATATACATGTATACATATACATATGTATATAAATGTACACATACACATACTCCACGACATTGTCCCTGTTAGAAAAAATTTCTAACGGGGCGCTGCCCCACACCCCGCAAAGGGGCTGCTAGCCCCCTTGACCCCCAGCCCGCTATCCGGGTAGCGGAACCCCGGTAAAAACTCTGCGTGGCTCCCGATATATTTAAACCCCCTCCAAAACACAATACACGTACACTGCACATTGAGTTCGCATGACCAGTTTAACCCGTCAATCGGAGGTTCCCTCGCTCCAAAGGCGAGGGGTAATTAACGGCAGCTTAGTCCGCGGCTGCCGGATATTCGGATCCCCACAATCATTAAACCCCGGCCTACCCTAGGCGGGGGGAATCTGTAGTATACGCCTGACAAGCGCGCGCGTATTCCCATCTCAATGGGGTGACGAAAAACACCCTACAGATTCTGGCAGAGAAGGTGATGGGTCGGAGCTCCGACGAGGCTTGGAGGTGAGGGTTGTCGCGAGGTCGGGCTCTTGTCGTCGGAGGGTGAAGGGAAGGTGGAGGAGGGAGAGGAAGGTGATCGGGGGTGCAGGCGACAGGGTGAGGAGTTCGACGGCGACGAGCTCTGGCGGGGTGTAGTGTTGGGTTCGGGTGTTGGGTTATGTGCAGGGAAGAGGAGCTCGGGTTTTAGGGATCTCATCGTGAGTTAGAGGAGGAGAGGTGCGGGTCGAGGAGAGGGTGATGACGAGGGTCACCGGCGGTGAAGGCGACGGCGACGAGCGAAGGGAGCGGGCGTGGGTCGTGCGGTGATGGGTGTCGTCGCGGTGGCTTTCCGGCGTCGGGTGTGGTTTGCGGGTGAGTGCAGGGTTGTCTTGGGTCGGGTTGTGAGTTGATGATGGTGGTGATGCAGGAAAGTAGAGAAGAGATGTGAGGCAGTGAGTGAGGGGGATTGAGAGGAGAGAGGAGGAGAATGCGAGTGAAAGAATGAGAACGAGAGAGGGGTCGGTGGGTCGAGAAGAGGTCGTGGGAAGCGGGCGCGGCCGTTGGGGCATGGACGCGGGTCGTGGGGGAGTGAGCGAGAGAAGCGGGGGAGAGTCGTTGGGGTTGTTGAGGGAGGCGAGGATGTGGTCGCTGGGGTGGAGCGGGTCACTTGGGCGTGGGCGCGAGACGCGGATGCGAGACAGGGGAAATGAGCGAGAAGAAGGGAGACGAGGGATGAAGAAGAAGGGAGAGGGGAGTTTGGGTCGGGTGGGGTTCGGGTTCGAGGAAGGGAACGGTTTCATGGGCCGGGCCTGCTCGGGGAGAAGGAAAAACAAAAAGGGGAGTTAGGGTTTGGGCTGAGGGAATTGGGGAAAAGAGTTGAGGAAAAATAAAGGAAATGAGAGAGAGAAGGGATTGGGTTGGGGTCTGGGTTTGGGTAGTGTTAGGAAAAGAAAAATAGAAATTAAAAATATTTTAATTGGGAAAAATAGAAAATATTTATTTATAAATACGAAAATTACTTTTAAAAGAACTGGGTATTACATCATACCTCATTTATATAAAATTTCGTCCTCGAAATTCAAAATAAATAATAAGCTATAAATGTAATGCGAAAGGCAACAAAATCAAATACTATTATATAGCGATTTACGCAAGAGCGGCAAGATGAAAATCCAAGGTCTATATATGTGTAAGAAATAACGCAACTAAAAGAATAGGCATAAGTAAGCACAAGGCAGAACCATCTATAATGATAAACAATATGCACAATACCAGAAAATAAAATAACAATAACAAACAATAGTGAAGGATTTGCCGATAGGCCAAAATATTTTAGAATATATATATATATATATATATATATATATATATATATATATATATATATATATATATCGATCAAGCAATTTAAAATAACTTGAGGAAACCTTCATGGTGAAATAAGAAAAATAAAACGAAATAGTATGTGCGATATATGTTTGCGCTATTGAAAATGTGAAGAATAGCAAAGCATTTAGAATAAGTAAAACGGGAGTAGTTAATAACACGTAATTTTTCGATATACACAAAATAACGAAAACTAAATTTCGAATAGCAACGTCACTGAATGTAATTATAGTAATAGAAGATAGCACTAATAACGTATGAGGGGCTAGCCAGGGTATGGATTTCAGTGGAGTATGGCCCATTCAAAAAGGTCGGAGTGCGGTTGTCACGCTCCGCTTCCCAAAATACGGAATATGAGGAGTAGACAAGACCAGCCATGCTCCTACGGTCAAGGAAATGTCCTGCCGCAGTCACACTTCGGCTTCTAGTTTTTCATGGTAAACAGTAAATGATGCGCAGGTAATGAGAAGTGCAGTAACTGAAAGAAACAATGTAAAGACTGACCTGAAGTGGAACAAACGAATGTAACTCGGAATGACAAATCAAGAAGTCTGTGATGCACTGGTCCAGGCTAAATCTTCTCCTCACACTGAGCATGCATACTCAGGTCGTCAGAGCGACACAATAGCAATATAATATATATAAAATCAAGTGACAGTTCTAACAGTGGTAATAGATATAAATAACAGTAAATCAATGACAGCATGAATATGAATGTGCAGTAATCAATGCAGCGGAACAGTAAAGCAGTAGAACGATATGTCACGTATGTCAACACAGTATATAAGGAATATAAATACCAGTATCCCTATCAGTCTCTAAGTCTCACTGCACATGTCACTAAGCCTATCGTCAGTCCAAGTGTGAGAGTCAACCACTCGCGAGTATCCTCCACCCAAGGGTAGAACCCAAGGGTAAGGGACCACGGGCCCAACATGTAACATGTATATCACGGTGTATATCACATACCCTGTAAATCTCCATATATCTCCCTAAATATATAAGCCGGCATGGGACTCCCGAGATTCTGTTGAACTCACACCTAAACTACCCCACACCCCGTGGTCTACATCAAACGCTAACCATAACCCTAAATACTAATCGGTCCGTGACAAGTCTGTGCGAGAACTGGAGGCAGGACCTCCATCAAGCACGTCCCGACTAATACCTAAGATAAATGGCAGTGTCTGGTGCCTTATCTGTGATACCCGTGCAAGCGCCTCCATAAGTGTCCCATACCACTTATAGTCACACATACACGCATCCCACAGACGTCGACAATGCAATAGAATAATAGGATCACTGATTGTGTACAAGTACGTATCACTTTCACTTAATCACGGATACACGAACACTGACGTACTTGCCACAATCATCACTAGAATCTAACACTGGGTAAATGCACGATATCACTAGGTTATCACTACAATGATATGGGTATGATATGATGCGTGAACAGTATATAAGCACGATTAAGGTGTCACAAAAACAGTATTTTATCACTTGCACGATTTATCATGAAACGTACATATATAATTTAGCGAAACGATAAACAGGTAGTAATTAGTATGTTCATCTGTTCATCTATCAAATTTGGTTTCAAGCCAATCGGGTTCCAGGATCATTAATTATAACCACTTCATTTTAAGCGCTCGCGGCTGGAAATCTAATTTCAGAATCAGAAGTCCGTTTCGCAACGCATTTTGATCCTAGTTGGGATCGGATTTTAGCGATGCTACAGTTGGATAAATTCTAGGGTTTTCAGTAAGGTTTTCAACGCAACAGACGGATCTTCAATCGCATCTGCACGTCAGGAGATATACACTATTCAATACCAATATGTCAGTTCTGATTCTGTTGGGACTGTCATGCGTCCCGATCTTTTAATTTACAGAATAAATAATAAACGATAACGAAACGGAGTGAAACTACTTGTATTTTCTAGTTAACAGGGTTACCTATAATATACAGCAGAGTTCCGCAACCTACGAGTTAAGGAAATCCTGTGGTACCCAATACGGAACAGCAAGCAACACCTGGAGTCGCTCTGGACTGCAGTCCAGAGTCGCACTCCGATCCAAATATTAACACAGTTTGAGTACAGGAATGCCAGGAAACTAGTATAGGGTTAAAGTTCATCGAGTCGGCTTCGATTTGAGCCCTCGAACGCACCATTCTAGTATATATATGATTTATGGTGAATTTAACGGTTTTCAGGTACAATAAAATTTTAGTTTTACGGTTAAACTTGGGGGTAGTTGTTTTAGTCGTTAACGATCAAATTATCCAACGAAAGTCATGCACTAGGTTCATAGCCATACGGGCCAAACAATACTATTTAGTTCCGCCAAATTGGGAAAGGTTTCCCATTGGGAACACACGTCGAACAGGTAAAAAGTGTACGTTTTCAGGAATGGTAACACAACAATTTATATGGTTTGGATTTGTAACATAAATAGAATAGCATGAAGCAAGTATAGAACTTGCCTGGAGGCGTCTAGGCGATGCACGGCAGCGATGCGGTCTATTGTAATGGCCAGACGCGATCACGACAAAGCTTGGCCTCGGCTCGAGCTTCGCTTGACGGTAACGACGGCGACTGAAACTGCGGCGTTGGTTGGCCGGAGCAGGGGAGGTGACGGTGCTGTGCGTCCGATGGCGAGAGGTTGCAGAGGGCGGGAGATATTGAGCGGGAAACGATTTAGAGAGAGAGGTGTTAGAGAAAGAAATGTAGAGAGAGAGAGAGTACTGAGAGAGAGAGAGATGAGAGAGAGAGGCAGAGTGAGAAAGAGAGAGAGAGGCCAGAGAGAGAAGAAAGCAGTGAGACAGAGGGGGACACAGAGGGGAGAGTTAGAGAGAATTGAGAGAGAGAAGGAGAGGGGAAAGGGTTTGCAGGGGATTAGAGTGAGCTCGGGAGAGGGATGGAGAGATTAAGAGAGAGAGACAAGCAGTGAGAGATAGCGATGGTGATGATGATGGTGGTGGTCGACGATGCAGTGGGCTCGTCGGCGTGTAGCGGGTGATGGAGGGAGGTGGCCGGAGGCGGAGAAGGCGTAGTCGAGAGAGTTGGAACTCGAGTGAGGGGTGTGCAGGGGGTCGTCTCGAGTTCGAGCTCCGGTGAGGGAGGGTGTATAGGAAACAAAGAGAGGGGAGAGTGATGCCGAGGAGGTAAGCGAAGATAGGGAGGGAGGCGAGGTCGGGGTGATTGGTGATGCCGGCGGTGATTGAGACGATGGTGGGAAAAATCGGCTCGGGTGCAGGCGGTATAGAGCTCAGGTGCGACGAGGCTGAGGGCAAGGGTGAAGATGATGAGGTGAAGGCGAGCGACGGTGAGGTGATGGAAGAATGGGAATTGGTCGTCGTCGTCGTCGCCGGGAGTTGAGCGCAGGGACTCGAGAGTGTGAGAGTGAGAGAGGAGGAGGAAGGAGAATGAGTGAGAGAGAACGGAAGCGACGGGGGTTAGAGAGGGGGTGCGCGTCGTGGGGTAACGGCAGCGCGAGCGTCGGTGGAGGCGAGAAATGCGGCGACGTGGTCGCGAAGGAAACGTGCGCGGGATTGAGGAAATAGCCGTTGGGGAGAAGATGAATAGGAACGGGTCGGGTTGGAGAAACGGGTCGGGAGTGGGCTCGAGGAGACTGGGCCGGGCCAAGAGAGAAGGAAAAATGGTTTAATAAATTTCCCTGGGCTCGGGCTGCTGGGCTGCAGAACAAAAGGAGAATCAAATGGAAAGGATTTAGAGAAAAAGGAGGGCCGGGCCGGGGAAACAAAAGGTTTATTAAGGGAAAATTTTGGTGGGCTGAGGGGATCTAAACTGAGGGAAAAAGAATGGAAAATTTGGGAGTGGGTTGGGGAATAGCTGCTGGGCTTGGGAAGGAGTTGGGTTATAAGGGGAAAAATTAGTTAGGTTTAGGATAGGTAAAATTATAAATGAGATAAGTAATATTATAAATAAAATTATAAAATAAAATAAATAAAATTATAAGTAAGATAAATAAGATTATAAAATAAAATAAATAAAATTATAAAGCAACAAAAATACAGATTTTGGTATGAAAAGGGCTGGGTATTACATCATACCACCCTTACAAAAATTTCGTCCTCGAAATTTAAAATAAATGATAGGTTATACAAACATAAGCGAAAGCTATTAGATTGCACATTAACACAAAAGATTTATTAGCAGTACGTGGACGAAGAAATTTGAAAATATATATATAAGTAAGAACAACATACGGAAGGGTAGGTCTAGTAGGTATAAGGCAGGAACAACTATAAGGGTAAATACATGTATACGAGAATTTAGATAACAATAGCGAATAATAATACTCAAGGCTTGTTCGATAGAATCGAACCCAAATATGTGCACATATAAGCATATCAAAAGTAGCAAGGTATAAATAATAAGTATAAGACACAATCATTTATAATAGTAACCATAGGCATAATACTCGAAAATAAGGGAACGACAATAAAATAGTGAAGGATTAATCGATAGGTTAAAACGTTTTAGGATAATGCATCGGTCAAATAGTTTCAACATAGCTTAGAAAACTCATATAGTGAAAATAAGAAACATGGAACAAACTGTGCGCGGTGTAAGGTCGCGCTACTGAAAATGAGAATAATAATAGTGTGCTTAAAATACGAAAACGGAGTAATCAATAACACAGACCAAAATAATGAAAACTAATAATTTTTTTTTTTTGAATACCACTGTCCCTATATATAGTTAGGGTAATAGGAAGAACACAAAAATGTATAGGCTAGCTAGGGTAGTGATTACAAGGAAGTGTGGATCATTCAAAAGTTGGAGTATGGCGGTTTTAGGCTGAAAATCAAGGAGATAGGAATTTGGTCAGCATAGGAAATAAGGATGAGCAACAAAGGACTACTAGAAGAAACTATGGGGAGAACGACGGTCGGTATATCTTATAAATCAAAGATTTGAAGGGTTAACGAACTCGGAAATTTCACAAGATATGTTCTCCTCCCAGAAGGATCTCAGAGGGGCACAGACGAATGATGAAGGGTGGACCTCTAAAAGATCGGGGTTAAGTACTGATTGATCTGAGTGAGGGTGAAGGCAATGTAAGGAGTAGGGGTGGACAGATCTCAGTAGAAAGAATAATTGTATGGAAGAAATATCAAGCAGCAAGTGAACTAAGAAGATTGAAGGATTAGCAAAATCAGCAATTTTTTTTTCCATTTCAAAGGATTTTAAACAAAGCATTCTCAAAGACGAGAGGTGGCCCTAAACTATACACAGTTTTATTTGGCCAGAAAGACAACATCGAAAGAAATTCCGTCAGTCGCGGTTGTGGAGATTCAGTAGGTTGCGGTAGGCTCGCGCACTCAGGTAGGGGCGTCCATTTCTATATCGCCTCGCAGGCAACGCCACTGGAAGTTCTTCTACCGCAGGGTCTTGATCTTTTGGTCCTTCTTCCTCGGATGAAGCTTCTTCATCGAGGTCCGATTCCATGTGATTCTCTTCTTCTGGATTTTCTTCCACAGGATTTTCCTCAACTGGATTTTCTTTTATCGGGTCTTCATCGGGATCTTCCTCTATCGGGTCTTCCTCTATAGGGTTCCCTTCAGGATCTCCTTCTTCTTTGTCGGAGTCAGCTATCACGTTAAACTCTGGGGCGGCTATTTCTTCGTCCTCTGAATCGTTGTTTCCGAAGTTGACCTGGGGACCGTTGACCTCATCATCAGAACTCGTCAGTGTGTGATCTAAGGAAACGCATGACTGTGCATCCTCATCCAGATGCGGCGCAGCTCCAGGGTGGGCCATGGCCTGAAAAGAAAGTGTCATGATTAAACAACGGAACACATCAAGAAAATAGTTAAGTGTACGCAGTATAGAAAGATATGCGGTGGAAGGAATTTTAAAAGAATCAAGATTAAAATGTTGTGCTGATGAATAGTATGAACAAGGGAAATGACAAGGGAATGATGCATATATTACGATTCAAATTTTATTTCCTTCAACTAAAAGTTCGACGGATACAAAGGTTCAAACGAAAGAAATGTTTATAAGAGGATGACAACATAATACTGAAATTGGAAAACATAAAAATTCTTCTTTGATTGCTAGACCGCTGCATCATCGTTACGTGAGTTGAATCCTGTGTTGGGTCCGCTTTATCCTCGAAATTCGAGCTACGCAGTAATCCTCACTTGGCCGAAGTGGGGAGTGTGGACGAGTCTCCTCCCTTTAGTTCCTTCCTTTCTGGGCAACCATTGATAAGGTGTTTGTTGGACCCGCATATCAGACATTTCCCTTGGGCGCGGCGACAATCCCTCTGAAGATGTCCTGGCCTCCTACAGTACCCACAACATGGGGTCTTCTGCTGCTTCTGTCGCGAGGAAACAAATTAACGCTTCATCTTCTTCTCCTTTCCTCGTCTAACGGGGATCCCTTTGTGATTGGAGACAGCCGCTGATGCCTGATTTATCTGTCTTCTCAGTCCTTCAGCCAACAAGTCGTTTGTTCGCTCCTGGGCTTCCTTTAGACCTTGCAGTACACTCAAAATCTCGATGGTCTGATTCTGGGGAGCGGATATGGATGAAGAGTCGTTGGAAGACATGATCCTGAACAATGATTTTGAGGATGATATAAGTCACAAGATATACGAATCAAAATATAATATGGATAGGACAAAGATTCAAAAATATCAGAAGTGTTGAATTTATTATAAGTGGGGAATCAACTGTATGACTCTAAGTCACTTGATTAGAGTACGGTAGTGCAATTGCAACCATGTATCCTTGTCAAGTCACCCGAAACCATAGCGAATGGATAGCTGAACACACGATGTGAATACGGATCAAGAATGACAAGTTTACAGTCTAGACCGAGGGATGTCTTAGATTGCCAAACTATACACGGAAAACTGCAATCCCAATCGATGCAAAACCTGGCTCTGATACCAACTAAACCATGTCACGCTCCGCTTCCCAAAATACGGAATACGAGGAGTAGACAAGGCCAGCCAAGCTCCTACGGTCAAGGAAATGTCCTGCCGTAGTCACACTTCGGCTTCTAGTTTTTCATGGTAAACAGTAAATGATGCGCAGGTAATGAGAAGTGCAGTAACTGAAAGAAACAATGTAAAGACTGACCTGAAGTGGAACAAACGAATGTAACTCGGAATGGCAAATCAAGAAGTCTGTGATGCACTGGTCCAGGCTAAATCTTCTCCTCACACTGAGCATGCATACTCAGGTCGTCAGAGCGACACAATAGCAATATAATATATATAAAATCAAGTGAAAGTTCTAACAGTGGTAATAGATATGAATAACAGTAAATCAATGACAGCATGAATATGAATGTGCAGTAATCAATGCAGCGGAACAGTAAAGCAGTAGAACGATATGTCACGTATGTCAACACAGAATATAAGGAATATAAATACCAGTATCCCTATCAGTCTCTAAGTCTCACTGCACAGGTCACTAAGCCTATCGTCAGTCCAAGTGTGAGAGTCAACCACTCGCGAGTGTCCTCCACCCAAGGGTAGAACCCAAGGGCAAAGGGACCACTGGCCCAACATGTAACATGTATATCACAGTGTATATCACATACCCTGTAAATCTCCATATATCTCCATAAATATATAAGCCGGCATGGGACTCCCGAGATTCTGTTGAACTCACACCTAAACTACCCCACACCCCGTGGTCTACATCAAACGCTAACCATAACCCTAAATACTAATCAGTCCGTGACAAGTCTGTGCGAGAACTGGAGGCAGGACCTCCATCAAGCACGTCCCGAATAATACCTAAGATAAATGGCAGTGTCTGGTGCCTTATCTGTGATACCCGTGCAAGCGCCTCCATAAGTGTCCCATACCACTTATAGTCACACGTACACGCATCCCACAGACGTCGACAATGCAATAGAATAATAGGGTCACTGATTGTGTACAAGTACGTATCACTTTCACTTAATCACGGATACACGAACACTGACGTACTTGCCACAATCATCACTAGAATCTAACACTGGGTAAATGCACGATATCACTAGGTTATCACTACAATGATATGGGTATGATATGATGCGTGAACAGTATATAAGCACGATTAAGGTGTCACAAAAACAGTATTTTATCACTTGCACGATTTATCATGAAACGTACATATATAATTTAGCAAAACGATAAACAGGTAGTAATTAGTATGTTCAGCTGTCCATCTATCAAATTTGGTTTCAAGCCAATCGGGTTCCAGGATCATTAATTATAACCACTTCATTTTAAGCGCTCGCGGCTGGAAATCCAATTTCAGAATCAGAAGTCTGTTTCGCAACGCATTTTGATCCCAGTTGGGATCAGATTTTAGCGATGCTACAGTTGGATAAATTCTAGAGTTTTCAGTAAGGTTTTCAACGCAATAGACTGATCTTCAATCGCATCTGTACGTCAGGAGATATACACTATTCAATACCAATATGTCAGTTCTGATTCTGTTGGGACTGTCATGCGTCCCGATCTTTTAATTTACAGAATAAATAATAAACGATAACAAAACGGAGTGAAACTACTTGTGTTGTCTAGTTGACAAGGTTACCTATAATAGACAGCAGAGTTCCGCAACCTACGAGTTAAGGAAATCCTGTGGTACCCAATACGGAACAGCAAGCAACACCTGGAGTCGCTCTGGACTGCAGTCCAGAGTCGCACTCCGATCCAAATATAAACACAGTTTGAGTACAGGAATACCAGGAAACCAGTATAGGGTTAAACTTCGTCGAGTCGTCTTCGATTTGAGCCCTCGAACGCACCATTCTAGCATGTATTTGATTTATGGTGAATTTAACGGTTTTCAGGTACAATAAAATTTCAGTTTAACGGTTAAACTTGGGGGTAGTTGTTTTAGTCGTTAACGATCAAATTATTCAACGAAAGTCATGCACTAGGTTCATAGCCATACGGGCCAAACAATACTATTTAGTTCCGCCAAATTGGGAAAGGTTTCCCATTGGGAACACACGTCAAACAGGTAAAAAGTGTACGTTTTCAGGAATGGTAACACAACAATTTATATGGTTTGGATTTGTAACATAAATAGAATAGCATGAAGCAAGTATAGAACTTGCCTGGAGGCGTCTAGGCGATGCACGACAGCGATGCGATCTATTGTAATGGCCAGACGCGATCACGACAAAGTTTGGCCTCGGCTCGAGCTTCGCTTGACGGTAACGACGGCGACTGAAACTGCGGCGTTGGTTGGCCGGAGCAGGGGAGGTGACGGTGCTGTGCGTCCGATGGAGAGATGTTGCAGAGGGCGGGAGATATTAAGCGGGAAATGATTTAGAGAGAGAGGTGTTAGAGAAAGAAATGTAGAGAGAGAGAGAGATTAGAGAGAGAGGCAGAGTGAGAAAGAGAGCGAGAGGCCAGAGAGAGAAGAGAGCAGTGAGACAGAGGGGGACACAGAGGGGAGAGTTAGAGAGAATTGAGAGAGAGAAGGAGAGGGGAAAGGGTTTGCAGGGGATTAGAGTGAGCTCGGGAGAGGGATGGATAGATTGAGAGAGAGATAAGCAGGGAGAGATAGCGATGGTGATGATGATGGTGGTGGTCGACGATGCAGTGGGCTCGTCGGCGTGTAGCGGGTGATGGAGGGAGGTGGCCGGAGGCGGAGAAGGCGTAGTCAAGAGAGTTGGAGCTCGAGCGAGGGGTGTGCAGGGGGTCGTCTCGAGTTCGAGCTTCGGTGAGGGAGGGTGTAGAGGAAACAAAGAGAGGGGGGAGTGATGCCGAGGAGGTGAGCGAAGATAGGGAGGGAGGCGAGGTCGGGGTGATTGGTGATGCCGGCGGTGATTGAGACGATGGTGGGAAAAATCGGCTCGGGTGCAGGCGGTATAGCGCTCGGGTGCGACGAGGCTGAGGGCAAGGGTGAAGATGATGAGGTGAAGGCGAGCGACGGTGAGGTGATGGAAGAATGGGAATTGGTCGTCGTCGTCGTCGCCGGGAGTTGAGCGCAGGGACTCGAGAGTGTGAGAGTGAGAGAGGAGGAGGAAGGAGAACGAGTGAGAGAGAACGGAAGTGACGGGGGTTAGAGAGGGGGTGCGCGTCGTGGGGTAACGGCAGCGCGAGCGTCGGTGGAGGCAAGAAACGCGGCGACGTGGTCGCGAAGGAAACGTGCGCGGGATTGAGGAAATAGCCGTTGGGGAGAAGATGAATAGGAACGGGTCGGGTTGGAGAAGCGGGTCGGGAGTGGGCTCGAGGAGACTGGGCCGGGCCAAGAGAGAAAGAAAAATGGTTTAATAAATTTCCCTGGGCTCGGGCTGCTGGGCTGCAGAACAAAAGGAGAATCAAATGGAAAGGATTTAGAGAAAAAGGAGGGCTGGGCCGGGGAAACAAAAGGTTTATTAAGGGAAAATTTTGGTGGGCTGAGGGGATCTAAACTGAGGGAAAAAGAATGGAAAATTTGGGAGTGGGTTG
This sequence comes from Agapanthus africanus, assembly GCA_030015575.1. NCBI lineage: Eukaryota > Viridiplantae > Streptophyta > Magnoliopsida > Asparagales > Amaryllidaceae > Agapanthus > Agapanthus africanus. The sequence continues at coordinate 372,567,537 of CM057339.1, read as the reverse complement.
GGGAATAGCTGCTGGGCTTGGGAAGGAGTTGGGTTATAAGGGGAAAAATTAGTTAGGTTTAGGATAGGTAAAATTATAAATGAGATAAGTAATATTATAAATAAAATTATAAAATAAAATAAATAAAATTATAAGTAAGATAAATAAGATTATAAAATAAAATAAATAAAATTATAAAGCAACAAAAATACAGATTTTGGTATGAAAAGGGCTGGGTATTACAGCGGTCCTTTAATCTGAATGTTGAAGAGGCTGGGGTCGGGTCAGCACAAGGTGCAAGGGTGACTAGTAGTGAATCTCAGGAGAGAAAGAAATTTATTGGAGTGGGAAAACAGTCAATGCATCATGCGAGTCAATACTCAAAAGATTTGCGCACTCAGAAACTTCATTATTATTTATTTTTCCAGAAAATTTTTAAACAAGACATACTCGAAAGATAAAAGTGGCCCTAAGCTATACATAGATTCATTTGGCCAGAGGAAACAAAAGATAAATCGCATCAGTCGCGGTTATGGAAGTTCAACAGGTTACGGTAAGCTCTCGCGCTAAGATAGGGGGTTCATTTCCATAGCGCCTCGCAGGGATTGCCACTGGAGGTTCTTCTGCCTCGAATTCCTCCTCACTCGAAGTTTCATTCTTCGACTCTTCCTCGTCAGGGGCCTCGTTTTCGGGTTCTTTTCCCACGGGGTCTTCTTCTCCTGGATTTTCTTCTACCGGGTCTTCCTCGGGATCTTCTTCTATCGGGTCCTTTTCGGGTTCCTCTTCAGGATCCTCTTCTTCATCATCGGAGTCACTGATCATGTCGACTTCTGGGGCTGCGACTCCCTCGTCCTCGGAATCGCTATTGCCGAAGATAATCATTGGGTTGTCGATCTCGTCATCTGAACTCACCAGCATGCAGTCCAAGGAAACGCAGGACCGAGTGTCCTCATCGATAGGCGGCGCTGCTATAGAATTGGCCATGGCCTGAAAAGAGGGAGCCATGATCAGATAGTGGAACACACAAGGAAAATAACCAAAGATGTGGAGCATAGGGAAAATATACGGCAGGTACGGACTGAAAATCAAAATTCTAAATAATGATGCAGTAAGCAGTATAAGGAAAATGAGTGGCAAGGGGACGATACATAAATCACAACTTACAATTTTATTGCATTCAAACTAAGAAGTTCAACGGATACAAGATTTTAAACGAACGGAAACATTTACTAAAGAGTGACAATATTTTTTTGAAAGCAGAAAAGGTGATAACTCTGCGTCGATATCTATCTCTGCAATCTCGTAAGACAAATCTGAATCTTGTGCGGGGTTCATAACATTCTCGAACTCGAACTACGAAACAACCAAGTTGCTCAAGCAGATTTGGAGGGCGTTGACGAATCTCTACCTTGCAGCTCCTTCCTTCTAGGGCAACCATTGACAAGATGTTCATCGGATCTACAAATCAAGCACTGCTATTTGGCGCTACGACAGTCTCTTTGAAGGTGTCCTGGTCTATTGCAGTATCCACAACGTTGAGTTCTCCGCTGGTTTCGTTGCTGGGGAACAAATGAGTCACGTTCCGTACTTTCGGGGGCACTTAGATTACGAGACGTCTAAAGGCGTAACGTAGCCTAAGTCAGCCAAAGCCCAGAAAATCTAAACCAAAATCAAAAGAGAGTGAAGGAAAACCTTTAATAAAAACGGTTTTTAAATCAATTAAGTTGAATAGAATCCCTTTTTAAAAAAAACATCAAAATTCCCGAAAATTTTGGCAGAGTCTCCCCTATATTTTCTATCCCCCAAAATGGGTACAACAAGATATATAAACCTGTAATCATAAATGGCATCCCCAAGCGGGAGCTAGCTCTTCGCCCAAGGCGGATCACAACCACATGCAATATATAAGTAATATCAAGAAAAGAGCATAAAAGAAACGCAAAATATCAGAAAACACAACGTCGGCTCAAGTGAGCTCGACCCAAAAGAAACCCCATATATACAAATCTCTCAGTCTCATCACTAGGTCGCATATACAATATAAAGTGGTAGATGGAGAATACTAGATACAATGATAGAGCAAAAGAAATAAAATATGCTCGCAACCCACCTACGGGCGATGTCGCGAGTCTGAGTAAAAGGAGCTGATGATAAGATAGCCCGCCGCTACAAGGGTGACGGGTCCGACCTGCAAGACACTGTGGCACAACGGGGGTGAGTTGCCAGCTCGTGAGTAAATATAACATCTAATAAGGCAATCGTAAGAATGCACGCAATGCACCACAACATGCATGTCCATATGTGATATAATATCTCTAGTATGCATGCACTGGTATGCAATGTCATTATTAAGTCTTTAAGTGTTTTAAATGCTAAGGGTATTGAATTCTTAACTTTAGAAAATGAATATCTGTATAATAGCTAAGTACCATCAAGAAATCATCTGAAAACCCGTGTCAAGCATCGATACCAAATAGGAATCATATCTGTCTCAATATCGGGCTCCGTCAGTCCGGATCGGCCCATATCATAAATCTCACGACAACGGTCGGTATCCTCCGGATATCCGTCGCGCCAGACATCACCGGTAGGTAGTCTTCCCCTGCCAGGCTCATCGTCTACAACTCGATCTTCTTGCCTCGGGGTACCATACCGGGCCCACCATGTACCCGAGACGGTTCATCCACTCCTCGAATCGGGTCTCGAAATCCAACAGAAAACATGAAAACTCATGGTGGACGACACATACATCACGAGAAAACCGCAACTTTGTTTTAAAAATGATAAATATAAGCTTTTGTTAAATTCTTGCGGTTTTCCCCAAAAATCCAGAAATCGCAGCAATACTGAAATCCTCAAGAAAAATCATAATGTCCACATGTTATATATGATAAATGTCTATGATAACAAGGTATGCGATGTGAATTGTGGCTAAAAATCTATGTAAGTATGATGACAATGCGAGGTATATGCAAGCTATGCAATTTCAGATATCATGTATGAATACAAGTGACGATACTAAGTTAAACAGGTTCTATAGTGCACGTGGCATGGCAATTACCAAAGGCGTGTGTGTCACATGAATAGTGCGCGTGCAAAATATGCCAATGGTAAGGTGTTCGTGTCCTACGAAATGATATCGCATAAGTATAGATGAATGTCCATGCAATCTAATATACGGTTAGCTATAAGGGTATGCAATGTACATAAAAGGAATAAGTTAACTAACAATATAAATCTTGCAAGAAGTAGGGTAATCCTAACTAGGGGGTGCATCGCGCCATCCATACGATTCCCCCATAGATGAATACATCTACTCACCTGAAATCTCCGCTAATCCGATCCGACCACTGCCTTGCCTTTACGTGCCGTGTCCGATGTTTCCCCGATCGATCCTATATTTGCACAACACCAAGCATAAGATTACAAAATCTAAAACGATGCAAGTCACAAAATACAATTATCGACGCTCTCGAATTACACATAATACGCACTCGGTGCGCGGGAAAACGCACGAAAATCGCTAATCTTAACTAGAATCGCCGTTTCGGGAAAATCGGCAAAACTAAAACCCGACTAGACGAAACCCCGCATTCGCACACTCTAATAGTCCTATACGAAGCTAATTATATCGCTAACATAACGCAATTTGATCGCATTCTAATTTTTGTAAAAATCTAGTAAGCAAATTTCAAACCGATTCGATGCAAACGTCGCAATTTAACGATTTAGCGAGCGTAACCTTACGCAATTAACCACTCTAATCAAATAGGTAACCAAAGCCCTAACTTAACTCTAACAACCATGCTTCAAACCCTAGTTCAACATCAAATCCCATTCTTGATTTTCATGAACAAGAATTTAAACCTAAATTAATACTTCAAAATTGAATTTTTTTGCACAATTAACTACAAGTTAGCAAACTAGTTTAGGATTTTACCTCACAAGTGGAAACCTAGCATGATCAAGTCACCAAGAAGCCTCCTTTCTTCTAGTTTTGAACTAAATTTAGTTGAGGAGAGAGTGGATTAGGGTTTGGCTTTGAATTGGAGAAGAAAATGGTGAATTTTTATGGATTTTTCATGATTTTTGAAGCAAGAATTGAGGTGAAAAGAGGGGGGAGCTGCTGCTGTTTTCGGCCAGAGGTGAAGAGGAGGAGGGTGTGGGGTTTTTGGAGAAGTTTCTAGGTCAAAAAAATCCCCCACATCTCATTTAATGCATTTCACATCAACTTTTTACAAAAAACCCCCTTTTTACATCATTTTTTTCATAATTTTCACACCATAAAACTAAAATGTTGCAAGTCATGATACAATTTTATTAACACCATATTTTAGCTTATAAAGACTCCTAATTATGAAATTTACCTAATTAAATTTGTATTTATCACTAATTTAATGTATTTAAAAAGGCTTAAAATAATAATAATAAAATAATTAATTACGAATTTTTTTTTATTTAACTAGAAAATTATAAGTGACATTTTAGTGACAAAATTATAGTAATATCTTATCTAAATTTTGTATAATTAGGTCTACAATGAAAAATACCTATTTTGACTTTTTACGGAAAAAGCCGAAAAATTAACCGATTGCCGAAAAACTGCCTAAACGATTTTCGAAGGGTTACAAAATGGGCGTTTCATCTTCACATCTCTTCTTTGCTTATCAGGGATTCTCTTATGATTGGAGGCTTCCGCTGGTGCCTGAGCCATTTGCCTTCTTAATCCTTCAGTTAAGAGGTCGTTAGTTCGCTCCTGGGCTTCCTTCAAGGCTTGCAGTACACTCAAAATCTCGACGGTCTGACTCTGGGGAGTGGAGATAGAAGAAGAGTCGTTGGAAGACATGGTCCTGAAACAACATTTTTGGACGACAATGAGGTACAAGATATAAGAACCTGAATAAGATATAAAACGAAGTAAGAATAGGTGGTGAGTGAAACACAATCGAGCGGGAATCAAGTGTTGAACTCCAAGTCACTCAAACAGAGTACAGTATTATAACTATACTGCAGTTCATAATTACAATCACATAAATCTACTAAGTCACCCAAAACCCTAGCGGATGGATCAAAATATGTAACAGATCGCACTATATGAATCAAGATCAAGGATAATAAGTTTAAAATCTAGACCGGAGGGTGGCTTAGATTGTCAAGCCCTACACGGAAACTGTAATCCCATTCTAAACCAAACCTGGCTCTGATACCAACAAAACCATGTCACGCCCCGCTTCCCAAAATACGGAATACGTGGGGTTGACAAGGCTAGCCATGCTCCTACGATCAAGGAAACATCCTGCCGTAGTCACACTTCGGCTTCTAGCTTTACGTGGTAATCAGTAATCAATGCACAGGTAATGAGAAATGCAGTCATTAAATCAAAACAGATATAAACTAACCAGATGGAGTCAAAGGAAGGATAGCGCTGGCGTCGCTGATCTAGATGTCCGCAATATCCTCGAGGTACGTCAGGTCCTGATCCAAGCTAAATCCACTTCTCACTCTGAGCATGCATACTCAAGTCGTCAGAGCGACACAATAGTAATATATATAATTGCAAAAGTAAACACGTGCAATGATGATGAACATGAAGCAGTAAATATAGAATGATGACACACATGAAATAATCGGTACAGCTAAACAATAAAGTAGGTATATCAAATCAGTAAGCAATGCATGTCAATGTCACTCACCCTATCAGTCTTTAAGTCTCACTGTCCAGGTCACTAAACCTATCGTTAGTCCAAGTGTGAGTGTCAACCACGTAGGAGTATCCCCAACCCAAGGGTAGGGCCCCAAGGGCAAGGGAACACGGGCCTGAATCACGCACGATAATAATCAGTAACTCCATCCATACAACTCCCAAAATCACGATATATGCCGGCAATGGGACTCCCGAGATTCTGTTGAACTCACACTCAAACTACCCCACACCCGGTGGTTTATCAAACCCCGACCATAAACCCAAATACTAGTCGGTCCATGACAAGTCTATACGAGAACTGGAGGCAGGATCTCCATCAAGCATGTCTCGACTGGTACCCAAGACAAATGGATAGTGTTTGACGCCTTACCTATGACACTAATATAAATGCTCCATAACCGTCCCATTTCAGTTATAGTTACACTTATATATGTCCCATAGACGTCGACAATGCAATAAATTAACTGGGTTCGCTGATTGTGTACAAATACGTGTCACTTCACTTATTCATTCACGCTTTAACACTAACGTACTTGCCACAATCAAAACACTAATATCTATCACTGGGTAATGTACACGATCACTAGGTTACCAATATATATGACCTCTACATGATATGATGAGAATGCAATAATTACGATATGAATAAAATATCAGCAACCAGTGTTCTACCATTTGCATAATTTACTATAAATCATACGTGCAGAATTAAGCAAAACAATATAAAAGGGGTAAACAATATATTTAATTATCTATCCATCAAAATTGGTTTCGCGTCAATCGGGCTTCATGTTTGCTAGTTATGGCCATTTCATTTTAAGTGTTCCCTGCTGGAAATCCAATTTCTGAACTGGAAGTCCGTTTCATAACACGTTTACTCCCAGTTGGGAGCATAATTAGGCGACGCTACAGTTAAACTAATTGTATATATTTCCGTTATGTTTCCAATGCATCAAACGGATGATCAATATCAGTTCTGTATTAAAAATTATGTTGTGTTCAAGGTGCTGGTGTAAGAGAGGTCACTGCCAAAATTGCAGAAAACCACGGTATTCTAAAATACAAATTAAATTTCAAACGACGGTGAAACGACACGGGACCAGATTCAGTGGTTATATAATTGAATTATCTACATGATCATATGGGGTTCCACGCATTTTCAGTTCAATTAAGAGGCATACAGGTGGTCCAAAATCTAGTATCCAAAACGAAACGCTGCCCGGACTGCAGTTCAGGGTCGTGAATCGCCTTAGTATTCATTGTTACAAATTATCAAAATGCAAAGGTAAACTAGGAGGGCTGTAGGTTTATCTGTTGTCTTCGATACGAGCCATAGAAGATCACATTTCGATTTGTATTTAGTTTACTATCAATTTTACAACGTGATATGCATGGGGATTCCCAGATTTAGCGTCGGTTCTCGGGAATATTATTTCAATGCAGGGACATTAACTTTTAGATCCCAACCATATAGTTAATTATCAGTACACGATCTGTATATCACGAAACGGGAGTTTCAATTGACCGGAATAGACATATATATCAAAAGTTGTTTATCGAGTTTTAATAATCATAACCATGGGGTTTTATAACACTTTATTGCATATACATACACAAGTATAATTAAGTATATATAGCATGATAGCAAGTTCGAAAACTTTCCTGACGACGGAGCAACGAGGTGTAAGTCCACGTTACCTCTCCCGGTACTTACGGGCTTGCGGAAATGATGAAAAACGATTTTTCTAGAGGTGGTAACATGAACTCAAAATACGGATCTTTGTTAAACAACTATCTAACAATCCTAACAAGAGTTTTACCTACTCGGTTAGGTGGTTATACCTTAACTTGGTCTCCTTCGTCTTCAACTCCTTGCGGTGGTCGGACCGGCCTTACCTCATCGTCTCCTTGCGCCGAAGATGGATCCACCTGAAAGCTTCTACCTTTGGCTTCACTTCAAACTAGAAGAAACTAGAACACTTGGTCTGCTAAACCTTGTGAACTAGGATGAGTAGAGGAGTGTGTTGGGTTTTATCTCTATGGTTCTTGCTTCTCAACTCATGAGACAATTGAACCATAGACTAGAGAGAGAGCAAGAGGAAGAGGGAGAGCTCAAGCGAGAGAGAGAAAGGAAATGAGAGAATGAGCAACTCTTTTTCCATCCAAGCTCTCATAATCCAAAATCATGATAACTCATAATAGTAATTGGGTATTATGTGATGGTTCAAGTCAAAATGGCCATATCATTTCATGCACTCATTTTGCAAAAAGAAACAAGCAAGCAAAAGTCTTTGCCATGAAATGATAGCCATTGTAATGATGGTGGTCAACTAGTCCAACCTAGTCAACTGATCAACAAAGTCAACAAGTCAACAAAGTCAACCCTTCATCTCAACCATGACACAATAATACTTAATTAATATTATCCTTAATCATATTTCTTATTCTCATTAGGGTTTAGCAAAAGTCAATGGTCAACAGTCAACAGTCAACAACCCCAATGAGAATCCTCTGCCTCTGTCTTTCTGTCAACTGTGCATACACACCCGCATCCGCGTTCCGAGGAACACGAATACATACGAGATAAAACCAATCCCAAAACGTACACTAGGATCTGGCTTAAACCAAAGCCCGCTAGTGTTAACTGTCCGGATACTAAACGTGCACAAGTGCACGAATGTGACCGAACCCTGTCGCAAAACCATGCGACCTCTACTCTTTTGCCTAAAGGCGAATAACTTTCTGTGTGGGACTCTAAAGACTCGACACTACGCTGACAGTGGGTTTAACCACAGACCGCAAGCGGCACTAGCTGTGCGTAACGGTCCCCAGGTAGATGCCGATAAGAAGACCGACAAGGTGAAAACCCATCTGAACTCCTACTGAGCCTGAATGTGACAATCTGCGTACAGTTCGGTCTGTTCGTCTGAGAATATCGCATGGCGGGCTTAGGGGGGCGGTAAACGTCAGTCCTCTAATAGCGGTACAAGTCGTGTCGGAGTGTAGCCCAGAACACCCTGAGATAACACTGGAAACCTACCAGTATATCTCGCTTGCCCTGGTCAGGGACTTTGTGTAATGGCTCTCCTAGACACAGCGCGATATCAACCCCCAATACCGGGAGAGACGAATCCTGTCTAACCGTCACTGCCTCCAAGTGCTTCGGGACTGCACCCAACTACTACCTGTTTGCATGACTCCTTTGAGCCGTGGTAGGGTAGTAATCTAAGTACAGTGGGAACACACTCGAGGCGAAGTGACAGTGTCAAGTCAGCGGACTAAGCTGTACTCATGTCACCTGGGAACTGATAACTGACGATAGGTATAGTACCAACCATCAGTTCCCGACGAGTCATGTCCAGTGTACTCGTAACCTAACGAGCACCCGCATACTATCTCAAGTACGACATACTGACGGCTGTGGGACAGACCGTCTCCCACACTGGGATGAGAAGCGCATACGCTAGTCTACTCCGGAGTATCGATGCCCTGTCTCGATAGTCCTACGACTAGGAACCTGCATAAGGATGTGCTTGTGGATTACTCAGCCCCCACTAGTGTGACTGCCATCACAACGCTGGTAATCAAGCAAGGATCCTAAGGGCTCCACTAATGTGTATAGGTGATATACTAAAATAAACACATGTACACATTAAAGCAGAAACAAACCAAGTAGCATACTACTATATTAAGCAAGATTGTCTATACAAGGTGAATATCTCAAGCTTCCATTAAGTAATATACAAACTAGTATGATACAGTAATGGCCTCTAGGGAATATACACTAACAATCTCCCACTTGCACTAAGGCCATGTACTGGCGTATCGAAGACCTATCATCTCGATCAGCCTCTCGAACTGAGTCTGGGGTAAGGCCTTCGTGAATGGATCAGCAGTGTTATCTTCCGTAGCAACTCTCCGAACCTCGATTTTCTGGCGACCCACGATCTCCCTGATCAGGTGATACCGCCTCAAGATGTGTATGGATCTATGATGGGACCTGGGTTCCTTCGCTAAAGCTATAGCCCCGTTGTTGTCGCAATACAAAGGTATTGGATCAGCAATGGACGAAACCACATGAAGTTCTGTCAAGAACTTTCTTATCCAGACGGCTTCTTTTGCGGCATCTCCAGCAGCGATATATTCCGCTTCCATCGTCGAGTCAGCAACGGTTTCCTGTTTGGAACTCTTCCAACACACCGCCCTTCCATTGAGGGTAAAGACATAACCCGACATGGACATGGAATCATCCTTGTCACTCTGGAAGCTGGAGTCGGCAAAGGCCTCGATCTGGAGGTCTTTTCCGCCATACACCAAGAACATCTCCTTAGTCCTTCTCAGGTACTTGAGAATGTTCTTTACCGCTATCCAGTGTTTCTCCCCAGGGTTTGAATGATACCGGCTTACCACACTCAGTGCATAAGCTACATCTGGTCTGGTACACAACATCGCATACATTATAGAGCCTACCGCAGAAGCGTAGGGTATAATAGACATGTGGTCCCTTTCCAAATCAGTCTTGGGAGACATCTCTTTGGAGAGGGTGATCCCGTGACAAGCCGGCAGATTACCGCGCTTGGAATCTTCCATACTGAATCTTCTCAGTATGGTGTCGATGTACCTGGACTGTGAAAGTCCTAATATCCTCTTGGATCTGTCACGAAAGATCCGGATCCCCAGAATGTACGAGGCATCACCCAGGTCTTTCATGGAGAACCTGTATGACAAGAATCCCTTGACAGATTGTAGCATAGGAATGTCATTTCCTATCAAAAGAATGTCATCCACGTACAATACTAGAAATACGACAGTTCTTGCTACAAATCTACTATAGATGCATGGTTCATCTGGATTTTTGATAAAGCCAAATTCTTTGACCGTCTCATCAAAACAGATGTTCCAACTCCGCGATGCCTGCTTTAGTCCATAGATGGACTTAAGCAACTTGCACACCTTTCCGCTGCTCCCACTCTGAATGAAACCCTCTGGCTGGTCCATATAGACACACTCCTCTAAATTTCCATTCAGAAAAGCGGTCTTTACGTCCATCTGCCAAATCTTATAATCGTGGAAGGCAGCAATGGAAAGAAGGATCCGAATGGATTTCAGCATAGCCACTGGAGAAAAGGTTTCGTCATAGTCCAAACCAGGTCTTTGACGAAAACCCTTTGCAACAAGTCTAGCTTTATAGGTCTCAACCTGTCCATCTACACCAATCTTCCTTTTGAAGATCCACTTGCATCCTACGGGTTTTACCCCATCTGGAGCAACGTCCAACGTCCATACTTTGTTGGTGTACATGGACTCCATTTCGGTCCTCATTGCATCCAGCCATTTTACCGAGTCAATGCTCTGAATGGCCTGCTGGAAGCTAGTCGGCTCATCACTATCAATGATGCAATCTTCTCTATCCCCGTCTATGAGAAAACCGTAGTATCTTTCGGGCGGATGAGACTGCCTACTACTCCTGCGGAGCGGCGTAGGAATGTCATGTTCTTTTGAACCCTCTGGTTCTACTAAGCTTTCAGTAATAGTCTGTGGTTCTGGAATTTCTTCCAGTTCTATTTCGCTCCCACTACTTTCCTTTTCTAAGAACTGGTGTTCCAGAAAATGGGCATTACGAGAAACAATGATCTTTTGTTCCTCTGCGTAATAGAAGAGATACCCCCTGGAGTTCTTTGGGTATCCCACAAACTTGCACAGTACTGAGCGTGCCTCGAGTTTGTCCGCATGCTGCTTTTTGACAAAAGACGGACATCCCCAGATCTTCAGATATTGAAGATAGGGTTTCTTCCCACTCCATATCTCATATGGTTTGGTAGGCACAGTCTTAGTTGGAACTCGGTTCAAAAGGTATGAAGCTGATTCTAGTGCATATCCCCAGAATGATCGCGGTAACTCAGTGTTACTCATCATGGAACGTACCATATCCAATAGGGTCCGGTTCCGTCTCTCCGATACACCGTTATGTTGCGGAGTGTATGGAGGAGTAAGCTGAGAGAGAATTCCATTCTCTTTTAAGTAATCCAGGAACTCGGCACTTAAGTATTCACCACCTCGATCAGATCTCAGTGTCTTGATACTTTTGCCTGTTTGTTTTTTTACTTCATTCTTATATTCCTGGAATTTTCCAAAGGCTTCGGATTTATGTTTCATTAAGAAGACATATCCGTACCTTGAAAAGTCATCCGTAAAAGTAATGAAGTAAGAATAACCACTTCGCGCATGTGTAGACATTGGACCGCACACGTCGCTGTGTACGAGTCCCAAGAGCTCGCTCCCTCTTACTCCGGGTCCAGTGAACGGAGTCTTTGTCATCTTTCCTTTGAGACAGGATTGACAAGTGGCATACGATTGATATTCGAACGGATCCAAATATCCTTCTGTATGTAACTTCGTCAACCTTCTCTCATTGATGTGACCCAGTCTACAATGCCATAAGAAAGCCTGCTTTGTTTCCGGAGACTTTCTTTTGTGTGTATTCTGGACATTGAAAATCTGTGGTTGGTTTAGTACGTATATACCATTGCTTAATGTACCTGACCCAATCAAAACTTGATTAATGTGAATGTTTACAACATTACTTACAAATGCAAGTTCATAACCTTCTTTAGATAATAAAGATACAGAAATGATATTACAAGTTGCATTGGGTACAAAATAGTAATTACGCAAAACCAAAACGTGTCCATCTGACAACCCCAGGTGATAGTCCCTCACGGACTCAGCATCCATTCCAGCTCCGTTTGCAACTCTGAGGGTCATATCACCTGCCTTCAAAACCCTACGCCTTCTCAGTGCCTGTAAAGAATTACAGATATGAGATCCTGATCCGGTATCCAATACTCAGGATGTAGAGTTTATTGATAGACAGTTTTCAATAACATACACACCTGAAGCTGAAGCCGCAACTTGCTTCAGATCCTGGGTTCTGGCCTTCCAAGCCCTGCAATCCTTTTTCCAGTGTCCACTCTTGTGACAGTAAAAGCATTCTTCCTTTCCCACAAGCTTTCCCGCTACCTTTGTTGCCTTTGTCTTTCCCCTCGTATCCACTTTACTAACACCGCCCTTTGGTTTGGCGGGGGCTTTCTTCTTCTTTCCCTTGGCTTTCGTCTTGGACCTAGAAGAGGAAGATCCTCCTACAAACAAAGTGGATGTTTCCCTACCTTTCTATAGGGTGCCCTCTGCACTCCTCAGTATGTTGAGGAGTTCTGAAAGTTCAACTTCTTTTTTTTGTAAGTTGAAGTTCAGGATAAACTGGGCGTAAGTGGAAGGAAGGGACTGGAGAATCAAGTCCGTGTAGAGCTCGTTCTCTAACGTGGCCCCAAGGTCCGCGAGCTCCTCAATGAAGCCAATCATCTTAAGCACGTGTTCCGCTACCGATGATCCGACGGCCAATCTCGCCGAAAACAGCTTTTTCGAGATTTCGTATCTGGCGATACGAGATTGCTCTCCATACAGTTCTTTTGTATGGAGAAATATGGATTCAAGGTCCATATTCTCGTGCCTCCTCTGATGTTCATTGTCCATAGAGGCAAGCACGAGGCACTTGGCCTTCGCGCAATCGATTTCCCAGGTCTTACGGATTTCCCTATCCGCGACGCTGGTTTTGGGACCTAGGACAGGGGGAGCTTTGGTGGTAAGGAGATACCCTAACTTGTCATAAGTGATTGCCATTTTGACATTCCTGAGCCAATCTTTGTAGTTTGGTCATGTCAGTATGTTTTTATCTAGTAGTAACTTAAGTCCAATCATGATGTTTGGTCGCTGCAATTAGGAGAGAGAGAAGAAACACTTTAGCATGATGCTCTTGCAAGTTTAGAGTGGTTTTTAATTTGTCTAAACAGGAGGGCTCCCACTGTCTCTCGAATCCCTTTTCAAACCAAAAAGGAAGAATTAGTCAGGATCAATCTCACCGTACAATACTTGCTTAACCGTTCAGCCAGGCTAGTGTCGGTACTTCGAGGGAGGTTTTCCAACGCTTTCGCGAAGTTTCTTAATTAAATAACCTCTTTTCCCTGTGGGCGTAGCCCCGCTAACACCTTTCTAGACACCTACTTGGTTTATAGCATTGATCGTTAAGTGAGAAATTTCCCGAGGAGTAGCATATATTCACAGTAGGATCGGGATCCAAATATCATTGCGTGACAAAACTGAAGGAATCCTACCAGAATCATCACACTCCAAATGGTATGCAGCGCTAGCAAGTTTCAGTTCTTTTGAAACTCCCGATGTGGATTTTTGCCCCATGCTCTTATGACCTTGGCGTGAGGTCAAAATGTCATAAGTCACATGTCAAGTTCTTCCCATCATTATCCAGGTTAATTTGAACCCACCCATACCTACTCTTGACGTAGGCTAAAATGGCAGTATGACTGTCTCAAACCAACGCATTCTATCTATGCAATAGATAAATATCCGGCAGCTACCAATCACTATGCCTTGGCGTGAGGTTAAAATATATAGCTTGAATACTACCGAATATTTATCTGAAATGATGGAGGGCTACGGATGGTTTTGGCGAAACCGTGAACGTAGTGAACTTGATATAATCGATGGAACGAGATAGCTTTTAAAAGGAGTGGCTTAAGCTCCGCGTTTAAAAGTTATTTTTGAAAAGAAACCGAGTGGTTTTGAAAGTGTTCCAACGATTCAACTTTGGTTTATTTTCTTGCATTAATTTAATGCGTCCCATCATTTAATCCTACCATTGCAGAAAACAACGAAAATATGACGTACGCTTATGCCATCCGCATTCGCCACGGGGCCCCGTCATCACCCGTTAGGTTACTTAACTAGCGACAGAGCGGGGGCTGGACTAGCGCGGATGCAAAACATAAGCAACGCCTAAATAGATATCATATATAGATATACACATTCGTCACATGCAATGATAGCCATTCCAGATCACAGATGAACATATTGGATATACTAGGAATCCGCAATCCGTACGAGCCTGTAACGAAGAGCGTATTACACGGTCGCGATGAATAGCCAAGACCCCACCCTAGACCCCTATGGGTGCGGCAAACTACCCGCCAAGTACCCGAAGCGAAGCAACCTCCTTCAACACCGTGAGTAGGCCACTCGGCACTTCGAGATACCCGGTAGTTTGTGCACCCCACCATGGGTCTATCCTAGGAGCAAAAACAGTAAAAGAAATTATACAATGACGGCTACAACCCCATCCCGGTTGTGCGGCCATATAAATAATATTACATCAATTACAAATTACATGAATTGAAAGAAAAAAGAAAACTCTCATCTCACAACCCCCGGCTATTCATCCGCGACAATCCAATGAATTCATATACACATACCATCAACATTACAGATCACAGATATGTATAACCCCCACTAATCGACGTATAGCGATTAGCAGACGTTCAATACATATATCACATCACAGATATAACCCGTTAGCTTAAGTCTTTTAGAAGTTCGATCAAAATACGGATTTTTAGACCCCAAAAACAAATTTTTCTTTCTGGAAAATCTGGGCAGAAAAATCATATTGTAAAAATCCCAAAACAACCCCAGAAACACACTGCAGGAAATTTGCACCACGGCCGAGTCAACTCGGCCGCGGATCCGCGGCGGGAGCATGCTCCAGCCGCGGTTCCGCGACGCTTTGACCGAGCCAGTGGACCAAATTTCTTGGGTGTATTATAAAAAGCCTGAGTTGATTTTTGGTGCAAGATTTATTAATTTTTGAACAGAATACAGAATCGACAGAAACTTGAATTTCCGAGCGTGTTTCGTGACTTTTTCTCCGATCGAACTTCTAGTTACTTTGCTAACATGTTAGATAGTGTTTAACCTGGCTCTGATACCACTGTAAGTCCACGTTACCTCTTCCGGTACTTACGGGCTTGCGGAAATGATGAAAAACGATTTTTCTAGAGGTGGTAACATGGACTTAAAATACGGATCTTCGTTAAACAACTATCTAACAATCCTAACAAGAGTTTTACCTACTCGGTTAGGTGGTTATACCTTAACTTGATCTCCTTCGTCTTCAACTCCTTGCGGTGGTCAGATCGGCCTCACCTCGTCGTCTCCTTGCGCCGAAGATGGATCCACCTGAAAGCTTCTACCTTTGGCTTTACTTCAAACTAGAAGAAACTAGAACACTTGGTTTGCTAAACCTTGTGAACTAGGATGAGTAGAGGAGTGTGTTGGGTTTTATCTCTATGGTTCTTGCTTCTCAACTCATGAGACAAGTGAACCATAGACTAGAAAGAGAGCAAGAGGAAGAGGGAGAGCTCAAGCAAGAGAGAGAAAGGAAATGAGAGAATGAGCAACTCTTTTGCCATCCAAGCTCTCGTAATCCAAAATCATGATAACTCATAATAGGAATTGGGTATTATGTGATGGTTTAAGTCAAAATGGCCATATCATTTCATGCACTCATTTTGCAAAAAGAAACAAGCAAGCAAAAGTTTTTGCCATGAAATGATAGTCATTGTAATGATGGTGGTCAACTAGTCCAACCTAGTCAACCGGTCAACAAAGTCAACAAGTCAACAAAGTCAACCCTTCATCTCAACCATGACACAATAATACTTAATTGATATTATCATTAATCATATTTCTTATTCTCATTAGGGTTTAGCAAAAGTCAATGGTCAACAGTCAACAGTCAACAACCCCAATGAGAATCCTCTGCCTCTGTCTCTCTGTCAACTGTGCATACACACCCGCATCCGCGTTCCGAGGAACACGAATACATACGAGATAAAGCCAATCCCAAAACGTACACTAGGATCTGGCTTAAACCAAAGCCCGCTAGTGTTAACTGTCCGGACACTAAACGTGCACAAGTGCACGAATGTGACCGAACCCTATCGCAAAACCATGCGACCTCTACTCTTTTGCCTAAAGACGAATAGCTTTCTGTGTGGGACTCTAAAGACTCGACACTACGCTGGCAGTGTGTTTAACCACAGACCGCAAGCGGCACTAGCTGTGCGTAATGGTCCCCAGGTAGATGCCGATAAGAAGACCGACGAGGTGAAAACCCATCTGAACTCCTACTGAGCCTGAATGTGACAATCTGCGTACAGTCCGGTCTGTTCGTCTGAGAATATCGCATGGCGGGCTTAGGGGGCGGTAAACGTCAGTCCCCTAATAGCGGTACAAGTCGTGTCGGAGTGTAGCCCAGAACACCCTGAGATAACACTGGAAACCTACCAGTATATCTCGCTTGCCATGGATAGTGACTTTGTGTAATGGCTCTCCTAGACACAGCGCGATATCAACTCCCAATACCGGGAGAGACGAATCCTGTCTAACCGTCACTGCCTCCAAGTGCTTCGGGACTGCACCCAACTACTACCTGTTTGCACGACTCCTTTGAGCCGTGGTAAGGTAGTAATCTAAGTACAGTGGGAACACACTCGAGGCGAAGTGACAGTGTCAAGTCAGCGGACTAAGCTGTACTCATGTCACCTGGGAACTGATAACTGACGATAGGTATAGTACCAACCATCAGTTCCCGACGAGTCCTGTCCAGTGTACTCGTAACCTAACGAGCACCCGCATACTATCTCAAGTACGACGTACTGATGGCTGTGGGATAGACCGTCTCCCACACTGGGTTGAGAAGCGCATACGCTAGTCTACTCCGGAGTATCGATGCCCTGTCTCGATAGTCCTACGACTAGGGACCTGCATAAGGATGTGCTTGTGGATTACCCAGCTATCACGCCCCGCTTCCCAGAGTACGCTAAGATGGGCACGTGACATAGCCAACCATGCTACCTGTAGATAGGAAACATCCTTCCATAGTCACATTACGGCTGTAGAGATATCAAGAACAGGAAAGTAAACTAACTATCTAGTACATGTCCATAAGCCAGAGTGAAAGAGTCAAGAAATAACAATATGCGGAAGCCAAAAGATACAATAAATGAAACACCTGGAAGTGAAACTACATACCGACAGAAACTTCACCGCTCGTCTAACAGCGGCAATACTCCTGATCAGTCTGCAACAAGGTAGAAGAATCTGGGCCATGCAAAACCCAGACGTCAGCGCGTCATGTCATCAAGCAATAAAATATAAACATGGTAACAGGCAATGCCAATATGATCATGAATGAAAAGCAGATGTAACAGTAATGTAAATCAGGGCAGTGAAGGGTAGTGTGCAGTGAGTAAACTAAACTGTTCTATTGGGTTATCTACTCTCAAGTCTTTGAAATCAATTGGATGAATCATCGATGTAACTCAATAGTATCCCGTGCATACCCAAGACCACGGTCAAGATTCTCGGGCTGAATCCGAGACATGCCGCTAGGCACTAAAACAGGAAATATATACAGATGAATGATGTCAGCAGCATCATCCCAAGGCTGGCCTAGCCTCTAAAACTGATCAGTAAAAGTAGTACACTGTCGAGTTACAAGTCAGGTTTCATCATTGATTTCCCCATACCCCCAAGTTATATGTGTATGTCAAGTCAGGTATTCAGTAATCAAGAACTAATGCCAACACAGGATCAGGTAAGAGCAGGTTTGTCTGGATAGACAACAGGAGCGGTCCGTGGGGACTACATGTCAGGCTTGTTGGCATTAGACACAAGATCAGGTAACAGGTCAAGCCATGGTACATCAGGTCAAGTCAAGTAGTGTATTTAGGTGTCAGGTCATGTCAAGAGTGTACGGTACCATGTCGGGTCAAGTAATATGTATGTAGCATGTCATGTCAGGGTGTAAAAGATATCATGTGGGTGCTCATAATCAACTAACATAATCATGGTTATAAATAAACAAGCATGGGTATTATCAGAACAGTAAACTGGCATATGTAATATGATATGCGAATAGGTACAGATTAAACTACTTGGATGCACGGTTATCAGTTTGGGTTTAAGGGATAGTTTCAACATTACATGCATGCAGTATAATAAATGTGGGTGATAAAATCATATTAATATGTACTAAAACAATCTAGAGATGCAATTGAATATGAATTAGACTAGATGTATGCAACCGGTCGTCCGATAGGGTATAAACTACAAAAGGGTATTATGGCTATGCAAACAATTGTGATTATGAGATCTAACATATAAATGTGGTTATTAGGTTTAGTAAACTAAATGCAACAGTTAGGTTTCAAGTTCTAGATCTGAAATATGTAAACGGAATATTGTACTATTAACTTGGAACTCATGAATTTAGATTCTATTTATAGATTTAATAAGAAAATAGATAAATTAATATAGGAATAGTATGAATAGCATGTAGCAAGTTTCATTTGCCTCGACGGATCGTGAAGCGGTAAACGGAACGTCACGCGTCGGCGGGAAAAGTCGTGACGCGCGCACGGTACACGGAATAAGTCCAAACAACGAACAGTGGGATCACACGGGTCAGATGTCCTCGCTGGGTCGTCGAGATCGTCGACGGCCCGACCGGATTCCGGCAATCTAAAAACAACAGTGAATAAAAGAGAACAGAAAATGCACAAAGAAACAAGAAGAGAATAAGGGAAAGAAAAAAAGAGGAATGAGACTAAACTGGCTTACTGGGTTGTAGTGGGGTGATCTGGTGATGGCGGCGAGACCGGTGGCGATGAGGGGCGCCGGCGAACGGGTTTTGAAAAGCTATGGTTGGTTAGGGTTTTCGCGAGAAAGAGGAAGAAATAACAGATGAGGGAGAGAGATACGTGGCACGATTACTTTAAAGAAAAAATAGTGGTATCCAAGATTTAGAAAATCACGTAAAATATAAATATAATTTGAGAGAGAGAGAGAAACGGAGAGAGAGAGAGAGTGAGAAACGGAGAGAGAGAGGAGAGAGAGAGAAGAGAGAAACGGAGAGAGAGGGAAGAGAGACGGAGAGAGAGAGAAGAGAGAGAAACGGAGAGAGAGAGAGAGAAGAGAGAGACAGAGAGAGAGAGAGTGAATATTTTAATTTTAATAAAGATTATAAAGATTTGAAAAGATATTGGAATATAATATTATAATATTAGTCCGTTATGAGATTTGGGAAAATACAAACTTACTCCAAAACATGCCCGGGTCGGGTCCAAAAATTCAGATTTAAAATATGAAAAATATATGCGACTTCCAAATTTCAAAATGAATGCTCAGTTAAAGAAAATGTATACCCCCAAGAACGGATGCACGTACGTGCGCGTAACCATCCAAACACGCCCGTTTCATTGAACGGGACGAGAACAAGATGCGTGGACGCTACCACGAGGTTAGGGGTATCATGCAGGCTATGAAATGCAATTTTAAATTATTTTACGTGATTTAAATTGTTATATGCAAAAGATGCGATACTAGATAAAATACCAATATATACTAACTTATGAGATGCACTAGTCCATGCAACAAGTCAAGGTAATTTATAAATAAGAGTCAAACAGGTTCAAGCAAGCAGGTCGGGTCGAATGCAATATAAAGTGTAAAATACCATTCGTACCCAAGATACGCTAAATCAAGAAATATCATGAATAAAGAAAATACGGGAACTGGAATTGGTATAAATGAACTCGGGTGTTACACTATACCCAACTACAAAAGAATTTCGTCCTCGAAATTCCAAGAACAAGATATGATAAAAAAAAAGATATTTCAAGAATAGATGTGGAAACTTCTGCCATATTTCATCATCTCGTTCCAAATTTGGTCCTCCATGTGAGCGATTACTCCAAGAAACAAGTACAAGAGGGATAATTTTGTTCTTAAGAACCTTTCTCTTCGATCCAAAATTCGACATCGGTCGCTCCTCAAACGTCAAATCTTCTCGTACAGTCAGTTTCGAATGATCCAACGCATGTATTTCATCTCGAGCATACTTACGGAGTTGAGGTACGTAACACACGTCATGAACATTCTCCATAGATTGCGGTAACACCAAACGATACGCCACTTCTCCAATATGCCCCTAAATCTTAAAAAGTCCAACGAATCGAGGACTAAACTTTCCTCGGCTTCTGTAACGGATCACCCCTCTAGTCGGTGACATCTCCTAGAATACTAAATCACCAACAGCGAACTCTAGAGGTCTTCTCGATATAACTGCCCAACTCTTGTGTCGGTCTTGTGCTGCTTTCATAAGATTCCGGATAGTAATAACCTTTCCAACTGTTTGCACAATCAAATCTGGTCCCAACAATCTTCGTTCACCGACACCGTCCCAACAACAGGTGAATGACACATGCGACCATATAAAGCCTTGAATGGATCCATCCTAATAGTCGCTTGGAAACTGTCATTGTAAGAATACTCCACTAAGTGTAGATGATCCTTCCACGAACCCTTGAAGCCCAACATGCAGCTCTCAACATGTCTTCAAGAGTTTGGATCAATCTTAGACAGGCCATCAGTTTGAGAATGATACGCTGTGTTAAACTTCAATCGAATCCCTAAACTTTTCTGTAAACTCCTCCAGAAGTGCGATAAGAATCGGGTGTCACGGTCGGACACGATGCTCCCAGGTACTCCATGCAATCTCACAATCTCCTGCATGTATCGTTCTGCCAATGCTTCCGTTGATTGACTAACTCGAAATGGTATGAAATGAGCTGCCTTGGTCAATCGATCAACAATCACTTAACTGCATTGTTGCCTTTTGGACTCCGCGGTAAAGCTGTCACGAAATCCATGGTTATATGTTCCCACTTCGATTGAGGAATCAGAAGTGGTTGCAATAAACCAGTAACCCTCTGATGTTCAGCCTTAACTTGCTGACACACCAAGCACTTTGCCACAAAGCGAGCAATCTCCCGTTTCATGCCTTTCCACCAGAATTGCTGTCGTAGATCTCGGTACATCTTCATGCCTCCTGGATGTACGAAATACGCGGAACTGTGTGCCTCCTTCATAACACCCTCGTAAATATCTCCTTTTGGCACACACAAATGGCTACCATACCGCAACGAACTATCTTCATGAAGCAGTAGTCCGTTCGAAGTTCAGCTTCAACCTGTTCTCGAAACTTCCGCAATCTTGGGTCCTGCAATTGCACTGCTTTAATATCCTCGATCAACGATGACTGTACTTGTAGCTGCATCAACTGTCCCGAAGAGTGCGGTAGCACAACCTCCAAATCGAATCTTCGAAAGTCTTCAATGAGTTCCTTCCGTACAGTCAACGTCTGAATTGCTGGTAACCGACTGAGCGCATCCGGCACGACATTAACTTTCCCCGGATGGTACTTAAGATCAAGATCATAGTCAGCCATCAGCTCCAACCATCTACGCTGCCTCATATTAAGCTCCTTCTGCATGAACACATACTTCAAGCTCTTATGATCAGTGAACACCTCGACCCTTTCGCCCAAAAGGTAGTGTCTCCAAATCTTCAAAGCGAAGATCACAGCCGCAAGTTCCAAGTCGTGAGTTGGGTAATTCTTCTCATGGGTCTTCAACTGTCTCAACGCGTAAGCTACAACCTTCTCATGCCGTATCAATACACATCCCAATCCTTTCCCAGACGCGTTGCTGCGAAACACCAATCCTCCGGGACTGTCTAGCACGGTTAAAACAAGAGCGGTTATCAATTTCTGCTTCAACGCCTCAAAAGATGACGCACACCTATCCGTCTACACAAAAGGTACCTCCTTGAGCATAAGCTTGGTCAACGGCTCCGCCAGACGAGCAAAGAAATTCTCCACGAACCTTCTATAGTATCCTGCAAGTCCAAAAAACTTCTGATCTTTACAACGTTCTTCGGAATCGGCCAGTCTTGAACTGCTGCAATCTTCCCTGGGTAAACGGCGATTCCATCTCCAGCTATGATATGCCCCAAAACTTTACTTCTTCAGGCCAAAACTTACATTTGCTCATCTTTGCATATAATCTTTCTTGCCTCAATGTCTGCAGTGCGATCTTCAAGTGTTCTGCATGCTCTTCAATGCTCATCGAGTAGACCAGAATATCCTCAGAGAACACCACTATAAACTGGTCCAAGAATGGTGAAAAGATTCGGTTCATCAAGTCCATGAATATCGCTGGTGCATTCGTAACTCCGAAGGGCATCACTAAGTACTCGTAATGTCCATACGGAGTTCGGAACGCCGCCTTGCAAATATTCTCTGCTTTCACTCGGACCTGATGATATTCGGATCACAAATCCAGCTTCGAGAATACCCTCGCGCCACTAAGTTGCTCAAATAATTCGCCAATGCGAGGGATTGGGTACTTGTTCTTAATAGTCACCCGGTTTAATTCTCGATAGTCGATGCACATCCTTCTTGTGCCATCTTTCTTCTTGACTAGAAGAACTGGAGCTCCCCAAGGCGAGTTACTGCTTCGAATCCAATCCTTCTCAAGAAATTCGGTAACCTGCTTCTTAACTTCTTCCAACTGCACTGGTGCCATTGGATAATACGCTTTAGAAACTGGCGCTGCAACAGGAACAAGATCAATCGCGAACTCCACGTCTCGCCTCGGCGGTAAACCTGATATGTCTTCAAACACATCCATGAATTCTCGAACTATAGCCAGTGCTTCTTCCTTATCATCTTCCATCAACGAAAGAACCTGGTTTGTCGGCCTAGCCCTAAACTCGACTGGCCCGACAGAACCACTTCCTCCAGCAAAACAACCTCCGGATGTCCGGGAATCTGGAAATTCGCTTTCTTTGCTCTACAATCACTGTGAGTGTGGAAGGTGCCAAGAAAATCCATTCCCAAGACAACAACAAATAAGGAATGCACCGGAAATGAATGATTCCAATGCGGGAAAAATATGAACAAGTAGGATACCTAGATGACTTCATCCGAAGTCAAGATACCGAAGAGGATTAAGCACGGGAAACATGATTCAAGCTGGCGATAAAACAATAGCTGGTAAGCAATGAAACCGAGAAAAACAAGGTAATAGAACGATCATGAAATAAGGAAGTGAATCAAGACCAGCACTCCAAGTTACTCAAATAGAGTACCGCATTGTAACCATGTTGCAGTTCATGGGTACAATTACATAACTCCACTCAAGTCGCCCAGATCCTAGTATCAGAATCAAGGAACATGGAGAGACAATAGTGAACCCAAAAGGTTTCAAGCTGAGATGCAAAGTCGTTTGCATATCGTCAAGACAAGGATCAAAAGAAAGATATGATTCAAGAATCACGATAACAAGGTGGCAGGACATGTTCCTAATCACGAGTATTCTGATTCGTGTATTGGGTCTAATACCCAACTACAAAAGAATCAAACCCGATTAACCTATATCCCATGGCTCTGATACCAAAAGAACCATGTCACGCCCCGCTTCCCAGAGTACGCTAAGATGGGCACGTGACATAGCCAACCATGCTACCTGTGGATAGGAAACATTCTTCCACAGTCACATTACGGCTGTAGAGATATCAAGAACAGGAAAGTAAACTAACTATCTAGTACATGTCCATAAGCCAGAGTGAAAGAGTCAAGAAATAACAATATGCGGAAGCCAAAAGATACAATAAATGAAACACCTGGAAGTGAAACTACATACTGACAGGAACTTCACCGCTCGTCTAACAGCGGCAATACTCCTGATCAGTCTGCAACAAGTTAGAAGAATCTGGGCCATGCAAAACCCAGACGTCAGCGCGTCATGTCATCAAGCAATATAATATAAACATGGTAACAGGCAATGCCAATATGATCATGAATGAAAAGCAGATGTAACAGTAATGTAAATCAGGGCAGTGAAGGGTAGTGTGCAGTGAGTAAACTAAACTGTTCTATTGGGTTATCTACTCTCAAGTCTTTGAAATCAATTGGATGAATCATCGATGTAACTCAATAGTATCCCGTGCATACCCGGGACCACGGTCAAGATTCTCGGGCTGAATCCGAGACATGCCTCTAGGCACTAAAACAGGAAATATGTACAGATGAATGATGTCAGCAGCATCATCCCAAGGCTGGCCTAGCCTCTAAAACTGATCAGTAAAGGTAGTACACTGTCGAGTTACAAGTCAGGTTTTGTTAGTGTATATGCCCTAGGGGCCATTATTGTATCATACTAGAATGTATATTACTTAATGGAAGCTTGGGATATTCACAGTTATATATATACAGTCTTGCTAAAAATGGTAGTATGCTACTTTGTTTGAGTCTACTTTAATATGTGCATATGTTTCTTGTAACGTATCACTTATACATATTAGTAGAGCCCATAGGATCTTTGCTTGATTACCAGCGTCGTGATGGCAGTCACACTAGTGGGGGCTGGGTAGTCTGTAAGCAACATCCTATACAGGTCCCTGGTCGTTGGATTGTCGAGATAGGGCATCGATATTCCGGAGTAGACTAAGTGTATATGCTTCTCATCCCAGTTGGGGAAATGGTCTGTCCCACAGCCATCAGTACGCCGTACTGGAGATAGTATACAGGTGCTCGTAAGGTTACGGGTACACTGGACAGGACTCGCCGAGGAACTGATTGGTTGGAATTATACCCATCGTCAGTTAACAGTTCCCAGGTGACATGAGTACAGCATAGTCCGCAGACTTGACACTGCTACTTTGCCTCGAGTGTGTCCCACTGTTCTTAGATTGCTACCCTACCACGGCTCAAAGGAGTCGTGCAAACAGGTAGCAGTTGGGTGCAGTCCCGAGCACTTGGAGGCAGTGGCGGTTAGATAGGATTCGTCTCTCCCGATATTAAGAGTTGATATCGCACTGTGTCAGAGAGCCATTACGTAAAGTCCCTGGCCAGGGCAAGCGAGATATACTGGTAGGTTCCAGTAGCTTCTCAGGGCGTAATGGGCTTCGCTCCAACACGACTTATACAGCTATTAGGGGACTGACGCTTGCCGCCCCCTAGGCTTGATATGCGATAGTCTTAGGCGAACAGACCGGACTGTACGAAGATTGTCACATCAGGCTCAGTGGGAGTTCGGATGATTTACCTCATCGACCTTCTTATCGACATCTACCTGGGGACCGTTACGTACAGCTAGTGCCGCTTGCGGTCTGTGGTTAAACCCACTGCCAGCGTAGTGTCGAGTCTTTAGAGTCCCACACAGAGAGTTTCCCTGCTCCAGGCGAAACGATATAGAGGTCGTATGGTTTTACGACAAGCGTTCGGATGCGTACGTGTGTTTTCGCACGTACGACTTTTCGGACAGTTTATACTAGCCGGCTTTGGTTTAAGCCAGATTCTAGTATCAGGTTATTGGATTTATACAGTCTAAAGTTTTTCCGTGTTTTCACGGATTGGAGGGGCGTTCTCGTAATTTGTCGAGAAGGTTCTAGAAGAGTGGTGACATGAGGGGTTGAGGTGGCTTTTTCATGATTACTTTGTGTGACTCATTTATATGATTCATCATATCATTAATGCTTCATTAATGATCTAATGACTCACATGATGAATCACTCTCCTTGATTAAATGAAACATGGTGAATAATCAATTAATTGATATTATTTGATAATTCATTATGTATCATATATTCAAGTGAGAAGGATTTTATGAAAGGATAATCATTCTCACCTTCTCTCTCCTCAAGCTCACTCTCTCTTGAAACCCTAACCCTAACCTCTCATGTGTTGAGATCAAGGGTTAGATAGACTAAAACATCCATAACCTCACTCTATATCCTCTAGGTAGCTTAGATTAGCACTTTAAGCAACCTAGTTATCTCAAGTTTGAGATTAAGCTTGGCGTAGAAGCTTTCGGGTGGATCGTCTTTGATTCGAGGAGGCCGTGAAGTTGCCGATGTTCCAAGGAGCCTACGAGGAGTGGAGGACAGCGATGAAGACCCGAAGGACATGTAACATGAGGTATAACTCCGGTACCGAGTAGTTAAACCTATAGTATAACGTTAGCAATGGTTTAGATTACGATTCATGCGCTCAAGTCCGTGTTACGAAGCTTTGATAATCGTTTTTCATATATTCCTCCTCCCCGCAAGTTAGTGGGGTGCGTGACATGGACTTACAGTGGTATCAGAGCCAACTAAACCATTACTAGCTTGTTAGCAATTGATTAGAAGTTCGATCGACGAAAAACACGGAAAACAAAACCCTATTCCTTAACAGTTTCTGTAAATTTTAAATGTGTCGCAAAATTTTTTTGACATACCTTAAAATTCACAGCAGGGAATTATAAGAAATCTGGGAAAATTCGAGGAGGCAACTCGACTAAACGGCCGCGTTTCCGCGGCAATAGAGAGCTTTTGCCGCTGAACCGCCGCCGAGTCAACGCCGAGTTGACTCAGAGTTTCACAGTAATTCATTATTTTGGGTTTTTTGTTTTCCTGTATATACTGTTTCTGTCCAGGTTGCCTATGTGATGATTTGCTTTTGAGGGTAGACACGGATATAGGTAATCGATCGATGTTCTAAACTATTTGCTAATTGGATCTTTATCTGTAATGTTTAATGTGTTCGTAAACCTCCCCTAACTGCTAGTATGTCGGTTAGCAGGGGGTTGCACATTTCTGTAATGGATTTTATCTGTTTGTGTATATAAACTGTATTGGACTGTTGTGGTGGATAGCCGGGTTTTGTGATGGGTTATTGTATTAATTCATTCGATGTAATTGTAATAAGTTGTAATATTATTTTGCGGGGCACATCCAGGTTGCGGTTGTAGCCACCATTGTATTATTTCTTTTTACTGTTTTTGCTCCTAGGATAGACCCAAGGTGGGGTGCACAAACTACCGGGTATTTTGAAGTGTTGAGGCAGACCGCTTCACTTCTGGTACTTGGCGGGTAGTTTGCCGTACCCGTAGGGGTCTGGGGTGGGGTAATGGCTATTCATCACAACTGTGTAATCCGTCTTTCATTGCAGGCTCAAAGAAACGCGGATTACTTGCATATCTAATAAAGTTTATCTGTGATCTGGAATGCTTATTATTGCATCTGACGAATGTACAATATCTATATATGATAGCTATTTAGACGTCACTTATGTTTTACACCTGCGCTAGCCCAGCCCCCGCTCTGTCGTTAGTTAAGTAACCTAACGGGTGATGACGGGACCCCGTGGCGAATGCGGATGGCATAAGAGGACGTTGTATTTTCGTTGTTTTCTGCAATGATAGGTTAATGATGGGATGCATTATTATAATGCAAAGAAAAATAAACCATAGTTTAATCGTTGGAACAAATTTAAAAGAAACCACTCGGTTATTTTAAAAGATCGGATTTTTTAATTGCGGAGCTTTAACCACTCCTTTTAAAAAGTATCAGGTTCCTTCGATTATATCAAGTTCACTACGTTCACGGTTTTGCCAAAACCATTCGTAGCCCTCCGTCATTTCTTATGGATGGTCAGTAGTATTCAAGCTATGTTTGTTGGCCCTTAGTCAAGACATAGTGTTTGGTAGCTGCTGGGGTATTCATTTGTTGCATAGATAGATGCGTTGGTTTGAGACAGTCGTATTACTTTGTTGGCCCTTAGTCAAGAGTATGTACGGGTGGGTTCAAATTAACCTGGACAATGACGGGTAGAACTTGACATGTGACTTATGATTTGTTGGCCCTTAGTCAAGGTCATAAGAGCATGGGGCAAAAATCCACATCGGGAATTTCTAAAGAAACTGAAATTTGCAGAGAGGTGCATACCATTTTGGAGTTTGATGAATGTTGGTAGGATTCCTTCAACATTATCATACGATGATATTTTGGATCCCAATCCTACTGTGAGTATATACTGCTTATCAGGAGATTCGTCACTTAACGATCAATGCTATAAACCAAGTAGGTGCCTAGAATGGTGTCAGCGGGGTTACGCCCCCAGAGAAAAGAGGTTATTTAATTAAGGAACTTCGCGAAAGCGTTGGAAAACCTCCCTCGAAGTATCGACATTGACCTGGCTGAACGGTTAAGCAAGTATTGTACGGTGAGAATTGTCCTGGCTAATTCTTCTTTTATGGTTTGAGGAGGGATTCGAGAAACAGTGGGAGCCATCCTGTTTAGATAAATTAAACCACTCTAAACTTGCAACAGCATCATGCTAATAGTATCTTCTTCTCTCTCTTAAATTGCAGCGACCCTGTGACCACACATAGGTTACATCTAGATAATAATTTGACTGAATCTGACTTATATGACTGGCAAAAGTCTGTCCAGATGTCCATTGCCTATGACAAGCTGGACCACCCTATTGAGGGACATTCCTATTGCTATGGGATTGGGCATTGGTAGAGTGATTGCAGGGCTTTAGAAGCCAGTAGCCAGGATACGAAGCATGTTGTGGCTTCGACTTCGGGTGTGTTTATGATAGAAAACTGTATGTCAGTTAACCCTACTTCCTGGGTATTAGATACCGGATCAGGAACTCACATCTGTAATTCATTACAGGCTCTGAGAAATCGTAGGGTTATCGGGATAGGAGATATGACCCTCACAGTTGCTAACGGAATGAGCATGAACGCTGAATCCGTAGGGGAATATCATCTTAGGATGACAACTGGGCAGATATTGATTCTGCGTAACTGTTTTTATATACCAGGTACGACTTGTAATATCATATCTTTACCCTTACTTTCTAAGGAAGGATATGATTTTACTTTTACAAGAGATGTGGTTCACATCCACCTAAATCAAGATTTGATTGGGTCAGGTACATTAGAGAACGGAATATACGTATTAAATCAAGCTCAGATTTTCAGTGTCCAGAACACACTTAAAAGAAAGTCTCCGGAAACAAATCAGGCTTTCTTATGGCATTGTAGACTAGGTCACATCAATGAGAGAAGGTTGACTAAGTTACATAGGGAAGGATACTTGGATCCGTTCGAGTATCAGTCTTATGCCACTTGTGAATCTTGTCTCATGGGAAAGATGACAAAGACTCCGTTCACTGGATACGGAGAAAGAGCAAGCGAGCTCTTAGGACTCATACACAGTGATGTGTGTGGTCCAATATCTACACATGCGCGAGGTGGTTATTCCTACTTCATTACTTTTATGGATGATTTCTCTAGGTATGGACATATCTTCTTAATGAAGCATAAATCCGAGGCCTTTGAGAAATTCCAGGAGTACAAGAATGAAGTGGAAAAACAAACCGGCAAAAGTATCAAGACACTGAGATCTGATCGAGGTGGTGAATACTTAAGCGCCGAGTTCCTGGGTTACTTAAAAGAGAATGGAATTCTCTCTCAACTTACTCCTCCATACACACCACAACACAATGGTGTATCAGAAAGGAGGAATCGAACCCTATTGGATATGGTTCGTTCCATGATGAGTAAAGCTGAGTTACCGCGATCATTCTGGGGATATGCACTAGAATCAGCTGCATATCTTTTGAACCAAGTTCCTACCAAAACTGTGCCTACCACACCATATCAGATGTGGAGTGGGAAGAAACCCTGTCTAAAACATTTTAAGACATAGGGATGTCCTGCTTTTGTAAAAAAGCAGCATGCGGACAAGCTCGAGGCACGCTCAGTAAAGTGTAAGTTTGTAGGATATCCAAAGAACTCCAAGGGATATTATTTCTATTACGCAGAGGAACAAAAGGTTTTTGTTTATCGTCATGCCTGCTTCTTAGAAACTGAATTTTTAGAAAATCAGAAGAGTGGGAGCGCAATAGAACTGGAAGAAATTCCAGATCCACAAGCTATTACTGAAACCTTGGTAAAACAAGAAGGTTCAGGAGAACAGGACATCCCGACGCCACTCCGCAGGAGTAGTAGGCAATCTCATCCACCCGAGAGATACTACGGTTTTCTCATAGACTGGGATAGAGAGGATTGCACTATTGATTATGATGAGCCTACTAGCTTCCAGCAAGCCATTCAGAGCGGTGACTCGGTAAAATGGCTAGATGCAATGCGGACCGAAATGGAGTCCATGTACACCAACAAAGTATGGACTTTGGACATTGCTCCAGATGGGGTAAAACCCGTAGGATGCAAATGGATCTTCAAAAAGAAGATTGGTGTAGATAGACAGGTTGAAACCTATAAAGCTAGACTTGTTGCAAAGGGTTTCCGTCAAAGACCTGGTTTGGACTATGACGAAACCTTTTCTCCAGTGGCTATGCTTAAATCTATTCGGGTCCTTCTTGCTATTGCTGCTTTCCACGATTATGAAATCTGGCAGATGGACGTAAAGACGGCTTTTCTAAATGGAAATTTGGAAGAAAGTGTCTATATGGATCAGCCAGAAGGATTCATTCAGAGTGGGAGCAGCAGTAAAGTATGCAAGTTTCTTAAGTCCATTTATGGACTAAAGCCAGCATCGCGGAGTTGGAACATCTATTTTGATGATGTCGTCAAAGAATTTGACTTTATCAAAAATCCAGATGAACCATGCATATACAGTAAGATTGTAGGGAGAGCTGTAGTATTCCTCGTCTTGTATGTGGATGACATTCTCCTAATAGGAAATGATATTCCTATGTTACAGTCAGTCAAAAGATTCTTGTCACATAAATTCTCCATGAAAGACCTAGGTGATGCCACCTACATTCTAGGGATCCGGATCTATCGTGATAGATCAAAAAGGATATTGGGACTTTCACAGTCCAGGTACATAGACACCATAGTGAAAAGATTCAGTATGGAAGATTCTAAGCGCGGTAACCTACCGGCTTGTCACGGAATCACCCTCTCCAAAGATATGTCTCCCAAGACTGATTTGGAAAGGGATCGCATGTCGATTATACCCTACGCTTCTGCGGTAGGCTCTATAATGTATGCGATGTTATGTACCAGACCAGATGTAGCATACGCATTGAACGTAGTAAGCCGGTATCAAGCAAACCCAGGGGAGAATCACTGGATAACAGTAAAGAAGATTCTCAAGTACCTGAGGAGGACTAAGGAGATGTTCTTGGTATATGGCAGAAAAGACCTTCAGATGGAGGCCTTTGCCGACTCCGGCTTCCAGAGTGACAAAGATGACTCCAAATCCATGTCGGGTTTTGTCTTCACCCTCAATGGAGGGGCGGTCTGTTGAAAGAGTTCCAAGCAGGAGACCGTTGCAGACTCAACGATGGAAGCAGAGTACATAGTTGCTTGCGATGCCGCAAAAGAAGCAGTCTGGATGAAGAAGTTCCTCACAGAACTTCAGGTGGTTCCTACCAGTGTTGATCCAATACCTCTGTATTGTGACAACAACGGCGCTATAGCTTTAGCGAAGGAACCCAGGTCCCATCAGAAGTCCAGACACATCTTAAGGCGGTATCACCTGATCAGGGAGATCATAGATCGCCGGGAGATCGAGGTGAAGAGAGTAAAGACGGAGGATAACATTGCTGATCCATTCACAAAGGCTATTCCTCAGACGCAGTTCGAGAGGCTATTCGAGATGATAGGTCTACGATATGCCAGCTCATGGCCCTAGTGCAAGTGGGAGATTGTTAGTGTATATGCCCTAGGGGCCATTATTGTATCATACTAGAATGTATATTACTTAATGGAAACTTGGGATATTCACAGTTATATATATACAGTCTTGCTAAAAATGGTAGTATGCTACTTGGTTTGAGTCTACTTTAATATGTGCATATGTTTCTTGTAACGTATCACTTATACATATTAGTAGAGCCCATAGGATCTTTGCTTGATTACCAGCGTCGTGATGGCAGTCACACTAGTGGGGGCTGGGTAGTCTGTAAGCAACATCCTATACAGGTCCCTGGTCGTTGGATTGTCGAGATAGGGCATCGATATTCCGGAGTAGACTAAGTGTATACGCTTCTCATCCCAGTTGGGGAAATGGTCTGTCCCACAGCCATCAGTATGTCGTACTGGAGATAGTATACAGGTGCTCGTAAGGTTACGGATACACCGGACAGGACTCGCCGAGGAACTGATTGGTTGGAATTATACCCATCGTCAGTTAACAGTTCCCAGGTGACATGAGTACAGCATAGTCCGCAGACTTCACACTGCTACTTCGCCTCGAGTGTGTCCCACTGTTCTTAGATTGCTACCCTACCACGGCTCAAAGGAGTCGTGCAAACAGGTAGCAGTTGGGTGCAGTCCCGAGCACTTGGAGGCAGTGGCGGTTAGATAGGATTCGTCTCTCCCGATATTGGGAGTTGATATCGCACTGTGTCAGAGAGCCATTACGCAAAGTCCCTGGCCAGGGCAAGCGAGATATACTGGTAGGTTCCAGTAGCTTCTCAGGGCATAAAGGGCTTCGCTCCAACACGACTTATACAGCTATTAGGGGACTGACGCTTGCCGCCCCCTAGGCTTGATCTGCGATAGTCTTAGGCGAACAGACCGGACTGTACGGAGATTGTCACATCAGGCTCAGTAGGAGTTCGGATGATTTACCTCATCGGCCTTCTTATCGACATCTACCTGGGGACTGTTACGTACAGCTAGTGCCGCTTGCGGTCTGTAGTTAAACCCACTGCCAGCGTAGTGTCGAGTCTTTAGAGTCCCACACAGAGAGTTTCCCTGCTCCAGGCGAAACGATATAGAGGTCGTATGGTTTTACGACAAGCGTTCGGATGCGTACGTGTGTTTTCGCACGTACGACTTTTCGGACAGTTTATACTAGCCGGCTTTGGTTTAAGCCAGATTCTAGTATCAGGTTATTGGATTTATACAGTCTAAAGTTTTTCCGTGTTTTCACGGATTGGAGGGGCGTTCTCGTAATTTGTCGAGAAGGTTCTAGAAGAGTGGTGACATGAGGGGTTGAGGTGGCTTTTTCATGATTACTTTGTGTGACTCATTTATATGATTCATCATATCATTAATGCTTCATTAATGATCTAATGACTCACATGATGAATCACTCTCCTTGATTAAATGAAACATGGTGAATAATCAATTAATTGATATTATTTGATAATTCATTATGTATCATATATTCAAGTGAGAAGGATTTTATGAAAGGATAATCATTCTCACCTTCTCTCTCCTCAAGCTCACTCTCTCTTGAAACCCTAACCCTAACCTCTCATGTGTTGAGATCAAGGGTTAGATAGACTAAAACATCCATAACCTCACTCTATATCCTCTAGGTAGCTTAGATTAGCACTTTAAGCAACCTAGTTATCTCAAGTTTGAGATTAAGCTTGGCGTAGAAGCTTTCGGGTGGATCGTCTTTGATTCGAGGAAGCCGTGACGTTGCCGATGTTCCAAGGAGCCTACGAGGAGTGGAGGACAGCGATGAAGACCCGAAAGACATGTAACATGAGGTATAACTCCGGTACCGAGTAGTTAAACCTATAGTATAACGTTAGCAATGGTTTAGATTACGATTCATGCGCTCAAGTCCGTGTTACGAAGCTTTGATAATCGTTTTTCATATATTCCGCCTCCCCGCAAGTTAGTGGGGTGCGTGACATGGACTTACAGTGGTATCAGAGCCAATTAAACCATTACTAGCTTGTTAGCAATTGATTAGAAGTTCGATCGACGAAAAACACGGAAAACAAAACCCTATTCCATAACAGTTTCTGTAAATTTTAAATGTGTCGCAAAATTTTTTTGAGATACCTTAAAATTCACAGCAGGGAATTATAAGAAATCTGGGAAAATTCGAGGAGGCAACTCAACTAAACGGCCGCGTTTCCGCGGCAATAGAGAGCTTTTGCCGCTGAACCGCCGCCGAGTCAACGCCGAGTTGACTCGGAGTTTCACAGTAATTCATTATTTTGGGTTTTTTGTTTTCCTGTATATACTGTTTCTGTCTAGGTTGCCTATGTGATGATTTGCTTTTAAGGGTAGACACGGATATAGGTAATCGATCGATGTTCTAAACTATTTGCTAATTGGATCTTTATCTGTAATGTTTAATGTGTTCGTAAACCTCCCCTAACTGCTAGTATGTCGGTTAGCAGGGGGTTGCACATTTCTGTAATGGATTTTATCGGTTTGTGTATATAAACTGTATTGGACTGTTGTGGTGGATAGCCGGGTTTTGTGATGGGTTATTGTATTAATTCATTCGATATAATTGTAATAAGTTGTAATATTATTTTGCGGGGCACATCCAGGTTGCGGTTGTAGCCACCGTTGTATTATTTTTTTTTACTGTTTTTGCTCCTAGGATAGACCCAAGGTGGGGTGCACAAACTACCGGGTATTTTGAAGTGTTGAGGCAGACCGCTTCACTTCTGGTACTTGGCGGGTAGTTTGCCGAACCCGTAGGGGTCTGGGGTGGGGTAATGGCTATTCATCACAACTGTGTAATCCGTCTTTCATTGCAGGCTCAAAGAAACGCGGATTACTTGCATATCTAATAAAGTTTATCTGTGATCTGGAATGCTTATTATTGCATCTGACGAATGTACAATATCTATATATGATAGCTATTTAGACGTCACTTATGTTTTACACCCGCGCTAGCCCAGCCCCCGCTCTGTCGTTAGTTAAGTAACCTAACGGGTGATGACGGGACCCCGTGGCGAATGCGGATGGCATAAGAGGACGTATTTTCGTTGTTTTCTGCAATGATAGGTTAATGATGGGATGCATTATTATAATGCAAAGAAAAATAAACCATAGTTTAATCGTTGGAACAAATTTAAAAGAAACCATTCGGTTATTTTAAAAGATCGGATTTTTTAATTGCGGAGCTTTAACCACTCCTTTTAAAAAGTATCAGGTTCCTTCGATTATATCAAGTTCACTACGTTCACGGTTTTGCCAAAACCATTCGTAGCCCTCCGTCATTTCTTATGGATGGTCAGTAGTATTCAAGCTATGTTTGTTGGCCCTTAGTCAAGACATAGTGTTTGGTAGCTGTTGGGGTATTCATTTGTTGCATAGATAGATGCGTTG
Source organism: Agapanthus africanus (assembly GCA_030015575.1). Lineage (NCBI taxonomy): Eukaryota > Viridiplantae > Streptophyta > Magnoliopsida > Asparagales > Amaryllidaceae > Agapanthus > Agapanthus africanus. The sequence continues at coordinate 372,532,197 of CM057339.1, read as the reverse complement.
GTTTGAGACAGTCGTATTACTTTGTTGGCCCTTAGTCAAGAGTATGTACGGGTGGGTTCAAATTAACCTGGACAATGACGGGTAGAACTTGACATGTGACTTATGATTTGTTGGCCCTTAGTCAAGGTCATAAGAGCATGGGGCAAAAATCCACATCGGGAATTTCTAAAGAAACTGAAATTTGCAGAGAGGTGCATACCATTTTGGAGTTTGATGAATGTTGGTAGGATTCCTTCAACATTATCATACGATGATATTTTGGATCCCAATCCTACTGTGAGTATATACTGCTTATCAGGAGATTCGTCACTTAACGATCAATGCTATAAACCAAGTAGGTGCCTAGAAAGGTGTTAGCGGGGTTACGCCCCCAGAGAAAAGAGGTTATTTAATTAAGGAACTTCGCGAAAGCGTTGGAAAACCTCCCTCGAAGTATCGACACTGACCTGGCTGAACGGTTAAGCAAGTATTGTACGGTGAGAATTGTCCTGGCTAATTCTTCTTTTATGGTTTGAGGAGGGATTCGATAAACAGTGGGAGCCATCCTGTTTAGATAAATTAAACCACTCTAAACTTGCAACAGCATCATGCTAATAGTATCTTCTTCTCTCTCTTAAATTGCAGCGACCCTGTGACCACACATAGGTTACATCTAGATAATAATTTGACTGAATCTGACTTATATGACTGGCAAAAGTCTGTCCAGATGTCCATTGCCTATGACAAGCTGGACCACCCTATTGAGGGACATTCCTATTGCTATGGGATTGGGCATTGGTAGAGTGATTGCAGGGCTTTAGAAGCCAGTAGCCAGGATACGAAGCATGTTGTGGCTTCGACTTCGGGTGTGTTTATGATAGAAAACTGTATATCAGTTAACCCTACTTCCTGGGTATTAGATACCGGATCAGGAACTCACATCTGTAATTCATTACAGGCTCTGAGAAATCGTAGGGTTATCGGGATAGGAGATATGACCCTCACAGTTGCTAACGGAATGAGCATGAACGCTGAATCCGTAGGGGAATATCATCTTAGGATGACAACTGGGCAGATATTGATTCTGCGTAACTGTTTTTATGTACCAGGTACGACTTGTAATATCATATCTGTACCCTTACTTTCTAAGGAAGGATATGATTTTACTTTTACAAGAGATGTGGTTCACATCCACTTAAATCAAGATTTGATTGGGTCAGGTACATTAGAGAACGGAATATACGTATTAAATCAAGCTCAGATTTTCAGTGTCCAGAACACACTTAAAAGAAAGTCTCCGGAAACAAATCAGGCTTTCTTACGGCATTGTAGACTAGGTTACATCAATGAGAGAAGGTTGACTAAGTTACATAGAGAAGGATACTTGGATCCGTTCGAGTATCAGTCTTATGCCACTTGTGAATCTTGTCTCATGGGAAAGATGACAAAGACTCCGTTCACTGGACACGGAGAAAGAGCAAGCGAGCTCTTAGGACTCATACACAGTGATGTGTGTGGTCCAATGTCTACACATGCGCGAGGTGGTTATTCCTACTTCATTACTTTTACGCATGATTTCTCTAGGTATGGACATATCTTCTTAATGAAGCATAAATCCAAGGCCTTTGAGAAATTCCAGGAGTACAAGAATGAAGTGGAAAAACAAACCGGCAAAAGTATCAAGACATTGAGATCTGATCGAGGTGGTGAATACTTAAGCGCCGAGTTCCTGGGTTACTTAAAAGAGAATGGAATTCTCTCTCAACTTACTCCTCCATACACACCACAACACAATGGTGTATCAGAAAGGAGGAATCGAACCCTATTGGATATGGTTCGTTCCATGATGAGTAAAGCTGAGTTACCGCGATCATTCTGGGGATATGCACTAGAATCAGCTGCATATCTTTTGAACCAAGTTCCTACCAAAACTGTGCCTACCACACCATATCAGATGTGGAGTGGGAAGAAACCCTGTCTAAAACATTTTAAGACATGGGGATGTCCTGCTTTTGTAAAAAAGCAGCATGCGGACAAGCTCGAGGTACGCTCAGTAAAGTGTAAGTTTGTAGGATATCCAAAGAACTCCAAGGGATATTATTTCTATTACGCAAAGGAACAAAAGGTTTTTGTTTCTCGTCATGCCTGCTTCTTAGAAACTGAATTTTTAGAAAATCAGAAGAGTGGGAGCGCAATAGAACTGGAAGAAATTCCAGATCCACAAGCTATTACTGAAACCTTGGTAGAACAAGAAGGTTCAGGAGAACAGGACATCCCGACGCCACTCCGCAGGAGTAGTAGGCAATCTCATCCGCCCGAGAGATACTACGGTTTTCTCATAGACGGGGATAGAGAGGATTGCACTATTGATTATGATGAGCCTACTAGCTTCCAGCAAGCCATTCAGAGCGGTGACTCGGTAAAATGGCTAGATGCAATGTGGACCGAAATGGAGTCCATGTACACCAACAAAGTATGGACTTTGGACATTGCTCCAGATGGGGTAAAACCCGTAGGATGCAAATGGATCTTCAAAAAGAAGATTGGTGTAGATAGACAGGTTGAAACCTATAAAGCTAGACTTGTTGCAATGGGTTTCCGTCAAAGACCTGGTTTGGACTATGACGAAACCTTTTCTCCAGTGGCTATGCTTAAATCTATTCGGGTCCTTCTTGCTATTGCTGCTTTCCACGATTATGAAATCTGGCAGATGGACGTAAAGACGGCTTTTCTAAATGGAAATTTGGAAGAAAGTGTCTATATGGATCAGCCAGAAGGATTCATTCAGAGTGGGAGCAGCAGTAAAGTATGCAAGTTTCTTAAGTCCATTTATGGACTAAAGCAGGCATCGCGGAGTTGGAACATCTGTTTTGATGATGTCGTCAAAGAATTTGACTTTATCAAAAATCCAGATGAACCATGCATATACAGTAAGATTGTAGGGAGAGCTGTAGTATTCCTCGTCTTGTACATGGATGGCATTCTCCTAATAGGAAATGATATTCCTATGTTACAGTCAGTCAAAAGATTCTTGTCACATAAATTCTCCATGAAAGACCTAGGTGATGCCACCTACATTCTAGGGATCCGGATCTATCGTGATAGATCAAAAAGGATATTGGGACTTTCACAGTCCAGGTACATAGACACCATAGTGAAAAGATTCAGTATGGAAGATTCTAAGCGCGGTAACCTACCGGCTTGTCACGGAATCACCCTCTCCAAAGATATGTCTCCCAAGACTGATTTGGAAAGGGATCGCATGTCGATTATACCCTACGCTTCTGCGGTAGGCTCTATAATGTATGCGATGTTATGTACCAGACCAGATGTAGCATACGCATTGAGCGTAGTAAGCCGGTATCAAGCAAACCCAGGGGAGAATCACTGGATAACAGTAAAGAACATTCTCAAGTACCTGAGGAGGACTAAGGAGATGTTCTTGGTATATGGCAGAAAAGACCTTCAGATGGAGGCCTTTGCCGACTCCGGCTTCCAGAGTGACAAAGATGACTCTAAATCCATGTCGGGTTTTGTCTTCACCCTCAATGGAGGGGCGGTCTGTTAGAAGAGTTCCAACCAGGAGACCGTTGCAGACTCAACGATGGAAGCAGAGTACATAGCTGCTTGCGATGCCGCAAAAGAAGCAGTCTGGATGAAGAAGTTCCTCACAGAACTTCAAGTGGTTCCTACCAGTGTTGATCCAATACCTCTGTATTGTGACAACAACGGCGCTATAGCTTTAGCGAAGGAACCCAGGTCCCATCAGAAGTCCAGACACATCTTAAGGCGGTATCACCTGATCAGGGAGATCATAGATCGCCGGGAGATCGAGGTGAAGAGAGTAAAGACGGAGGATAACATTGCTGATCTATTCACAAAGGCCATTCCTCAGACGCAGTTCGAGAGGCTATTCGAGATGATAGGTCTACGATATGCCAGCTCATGGCCCTAGTGCAAGTGGGAGATTGTTAGTGTATATGCCCTAGGGGCCATTATTGTATCATACTAGAATGTATATTACTTAATGGAAGCTTGGGATATTCACAGTTATATATATACAGTCTTGCTAAAAATGGTAGTATGCTACTTAGTTTGAGTCTACTTTAATATGTGCATATGTTTCTTGTAACGTATCACTTATACATATTAGTAGAGCCCATAGGATCTTTGCTTGATTACCAGCGTCGTGATGGCAGTCACACTAGTGGGGGCTGGGTAGTCTGTAAGCAACATCCTATACAGGTCCCTGGTCGTTGGATTGTCGAGATAGGACATCGATATTCCGGAGTAGACTAAGTGTATACGCTTCTCATCCCAGTTGGGGAAATGGTCTGTCTCACAGCCATCAGTACGCCGTACTGGAGATAGTATACAGGTGCTCGTAAGGTTACGCGTACACCGGACAGGACTCGCCGAGGAACTGATTGGTTGGAATTATACCCATCATCTGTTAACAGTTCCCAGGTGACATGAGTACAGCATAGTCCGCAGACTTGACACTGCTACTTCGCCTCGAGTGTGTCCCACTGTTCTTAGATTGCTACCCTACCACGGCTCAAAGGAGTCGTGCAAACAGGTAGCAGTTGGGTGCAGTCCCGAGCACTTGGAGGCAGTGGCGGTTAGATAGGATTCGTCTCTCCCGATATTGGGAGTTGATATCGCACTGTGTCAGAGAGCCATTACGCAAAGTCCCTGGCCAGGGCAAGCGAGATATACTGGTAGGTTCCAGTAGCTTCTCAGGGCGTAATGGGCTTCGCTCCAACATGACTTATACAGCTATTAGGGGACTGACGCTTGCCGCCCCCTAGGCTTGATATGCGATAGTCTTAGACGAACAGACCGGATTGTACGGAGATTGTCACATCAGGCTCAGTGGGAGTTCGGATGATTTACCTCATCGGCCTTCTTATCGACATCTACCTGGGGACCGTTACGTACAGCTAGTGCCGCTTGCGGTCTGTGGTTAAACCCACTGCCAGCGTAGTGTCGAGTCTTTAGAGTCCCACACAGAGAGTTTCCCTGCTCCAGACGAAACGATATAGAGGTCGTATGGTTTTACGACAAGCGTTCGGATGCGTACGTGTGTTTTCGCACGTACGACTTTTCGGACAGTTTATACTAGCCGGCTTTGGTTTAAGCCAGATTCTAGTATCAGGTTATTGGATTTATACAGTCTAAAGTTTTTCCGTGTTTTCACGGATTGGAGGGGCGTTCTCGTAATTTGTCGAGAAGGTTCTAGAAGAGTGGTGACATGAGGGGTTGAGGTGGCTTTTTCATGATTACTTTGTGTGACTCATTTATATGATTCATCATATCATTAATGCTTCATTAATGATCTAATGACTCACATGATGAATCACTCTCCTTGATTAAATGAAACATGGTGAATAATCAATTAATTGATATTATTTGATAATTCATTATGTATCATATATTCAAGTGAGAAGGATTTTATGAAAGGATAATCATTCTCACCTTCTCTCTCCTCAAGCTCACTCTCTCTTGAAACCCTAACCTCTCATGTGTTGAGATCAAGGGTTAGATAGACTAAAACATCCATAATCTCACTCTATATCCTCTAGGTAGCTTAGATTAGCACTTTAAGCAACCTAGTTATCTCAAGTTTGAGATTAAGCTTGGCGTAGAAGCTTTCGGGTGGATCGTCTTTGATTCGAGGAGGCCGTGAAGTTGCCGATGTTCCAAGGAGCCTACGAGGAGTGGAGGACAGCGATGAAGACCCGAAGGACATGTAACATGAGGTATAACTCCGGTACCGAGTAGTTAAACCTATAGTATAACGTTAGCAATGGTTTAGATTACGATTCATGCGCTCAAGTCCGTGTTACGAAGCTTTGATAATCGTTTTTCATATATTCCGCCTCCCCGCAAGTTAGTGGGGTGCGTGACATGGACTTACAGGTTTCATCATTGATTTCCCCATACCCCCAAGTTATATGTGTATGTCAAGTCAGGTATTCAGTAATCAAGAACTAATGCCAACACAGGATCAAGTAAGAGCAGGTTTGTCTGGATAGACAACAGGAGCGGTCCGTGGGGACTACATGTCAGGTTTGTTGGCATTAGACACAAGATCTGGTAACAGGTCAAGCCATGGTACATAAGGTCAAGTCAAGTAGTGTATTTAGGTGTCAGGTCATGTCGAGAGTGTACGGTACCATGTCGGGTCAAGTAATATGTGTGTAGCAAGTCATGTCAGGGTGTAAAAGATATCATGTGGGTGCTCATAATCAACTAACATAATCATGGTTATAAATAAACAAGCATGGGTATTATCAGAACAGTAAACTGGCAAATGTAATATGATATGCAAATAGGTACAGATTAAACTACTTGGATGCACGGTTATCAGTTTGGGTTTAAGGGATAGTTTCAACATTACATGCATGCAGTATAATAAATGTGGGTGATAAAATCATATTAATATGTACTAAAACAATCTAGATATGTAATTGAATATGAATTAGACTAGATGTATGCAACCGGTCGTCCGATAGGGTATAAACTACAAAAGGGTATTATGGCTATGCAAACAATTGTGATTATGAGATCTAACATATAAATGTGGTTATTAGGTTTAGTAAACTAAATGCAACAGTTAGGTTTCAAGTTCTAGATCTGAAATATGTAAACGGAACATTGTACTGTTAACTTGGAACTCATGGATTTAGATTCTATTTATAGATTTAATAAGAAAATAGATAAATTAATATATGAATAGTATGAATAGCATGTAGCAAGTTTCACTTGCCTCGACGGATCTCGAAGCGGTAAACGGAACGTCACGCGTCGGCGGGAAAAGTCGTGACGCGCGCACGGTACACGGAATGAGTCCAAACAACGAACAGTGGGATCACACGGGTCAGATGTCCTCGTTGGGTCGTCGAGATCGTCGACGGCCCAACCGGATTCCGGCGATCTAAAAACAACAGTGAATAAAAGAGAACAGAAAATGCACAAAGAAACAAGAAGAGAATAAGGGAAAGAAAAGAAGAGGAATGAGACTAAACTGGCTTACTGGGTTATAGTGGGGTGATCTGGTGATGGCGGCGAGACCAGCGGCGATGAGGGGCGCCGGAGAACGGGTTTTGAAAAGCTAGGGTTGGTTAGGGTTTTCGCGAGGAAGAGGAAGAAATAACAGAGGAGGGAGAGAGATACGTGACACGGTTACTTTAAAGAAAAAATAGTGGTATCCAAGATTTAGAAAATCACGTAAAATATAAATATAATTTGAGAGAGAGAGAAACGGAGTGAGAGAGAGAAGAGAGAGACAGAGAGAGAGAGTGAGAAACGGAGAGAGAGAGGAGAGAGAGACAGAGAGAGGAGAGAGAAACGGAGAGAGAGAAAGAAGAGAGAGAGAGAAATGGAGAGAGAGAGAGAGACAGAGAGAGGAACGGAGAGAGAGAGAGAGTGAATATTTTAATTTTAATAAAAATTATAAAGGTTTGAAAAGATATTAGAATATAATATTATAATATTAGTTCGTTTTGAGATTTGGGAAAATACAAACTTACTCCAAAACATGCCCGGGTCGGGTCCGAAAATTCAGATTTAAAATATGAAAAATATATGCGACTTCCAAATTTCAAAATGAATGCCCAGTTAAAGAAAATGTATACCCCCAAGAACGGATGCACGTACGTGCGCGTAACTATCCAAACACGTCCGTTTCATTGAACGGGACGAGAATAAGATGCGTGGATGCTACCACGAGGTTAGGGGTATCATGCAGGCTATGAAATGCAATTTTAAATTATTTTACGTGATTTAAATTGTTATATGCAAAAGATGCGATACTAGATAAAATACCAATATATACTAACTTATGAGATGCACTAGTCCAAGCAACAAGTCAAGGTAATTTATAAATAAGAGTCAAACAGGTTCAAGCAAGCAGGTCGGGTCGAATGCAATATAAAGTGTAAAATACCATTCGTACCCAAGATACGCTAAATCAAGAAATATCACGAATAAAAAAATACGGGAACTGGAATTGGTATAAATGAACTCGGGTGTTACACTAGCCCCCACTAGTGTGACTGCCATCATAACGCTGGTAATCAAGCAAGGATCCTAAGGGCTCCACTAATGTGTATAGGTGATATACTAAAATAAACACATGTACACATTAAAGCAGAAACAAACCAAGTAGCATACTACTATATTGAGCATGATTGTCTATACAAGGTGAATATCCCAAACTTCCATTAAGTAATATACAAACTAGTATGATACAGTAATGGCCTCTAGGGCATATACACTAACACGAGGCAGCGGTAACAACACGACACCGGCAACGGCACGGCCGTGGCAACAGCAACGAGGTGAGCTCTGTGAGATAGGGTGCTTGGGCTTGAAGTGAAGCTTGGGCGCAGCAACTACGAGGCTTGACTTAATATGTATTATCTTTAAGAAATACACAAACATCAAAATTATGACTGCCAAAGTTGATGCAACCTATAATTCACAAAAGGAAAAATGGTGTTGAGTGTTGACGATGTCATAAAAGGCAAATGTCTACAATCTTGATTCTACAGAAGCTCTTCTTTATCTAAACATTGCACCTACAACAAACATTAACATATAACCTATTCATCTTGACTCTTTCCTAGTTTAAGTGAAGGATCCAGACGCTTGCTCGTTAGCTGCAGGGGCTCGGGTGGCCCTGGCGCCGGCGGTGACATCGTCAGAGGCAGGTGACGAGCTCAGGGTGGAGCCACAGTGACGATCTCAGGGGCTGTAGGGGTGCTAGTGGTGAGAAGGGTTGCAGTGGCTGGGAGTTCTTCGGTGTGGTGGGAGGTGGTCGGCGTTCTGGAGGTTGCAGGGGTGCTCAGGGTCAGAGAAGGAGTGTCACGCCCCGCTTCCCAGTGTACGGTGAAGGAGACGCGACGAGATCCGCTACGTATATGCTCAAAAGTACATACGCTAAGCGTATCTAAGCAATATAAAATAAATACACAAGAGACAAGAATAAAAAGAACAACAACTTTTATTTATTAACATTCTTTGTACAATACATGAAAGGAATACAACTGAAATAAAAGATGCCTAAACAGTGGCATAACAGGAAATGAAAAATACTGAAAAGAAAAGTGTACAATGAAACTACAGGACAGGGTCTTCAGTAAACTGCTCCAAGTCTTCTTGCGATTGCTCAACTTCTGCCGGATCCAATTCACCTGACGACATTCAAAGAAGAGAGAAACAGAATGTCGTCAGCGAACAAATCGCTCGGTAAGTCCCAAAGGTAAGAGGGAAGTAGAAAAAGACAGAATAAGAAGATACATTTTAAAGTGTAAACTATTGTTATAATGTTATGTCAACGCTGTTGTTTGTAGCTTGGTACAGAAGGATGCCAGTGTATACGAAGGGAGTCTCTATATGCCAGAGACTACAGGCACGTATAGTACAAAGAACCGTTTATTCCACGGTACAACAGCAACTAGATTCATGTTAGGTGTGTTAAATCTGACCACCTCATGCCACCTTTAACACCTTCCGTACCAATCTACCCCTTAAACCCCGCGATGTCTTGTTTGTATTGTTATCTTGTAAATTGTAGTAATTGTAGATTGATTGACTGACAGACCGAAACCATGATATCAGGAAACGATTATAACCGTAGAGTCATGTAAATGGAATACTGAGAATCATGTAAAAGGAATATATATCCATGGTTCGGTTCGGTCAAGTTGTATAAATTGATAATTGTATTCATGGATTCATGTGTTCATTTTGAATTGGAATATTGAAGATTTATATGGTACTTGAATCATATTCAAGTCGGATTATAATCAGACTCAAACCCGAGTCAGACCGTAGAAATGTAAATCGAAGTCTTATAATTGCTAGGGTCCTTAGGGTAATTTATAAAACTTGAGGGGATTTTATGTAAAAATACTTTTGTATAGTTTTCAAAATACAATTCAAGTATTTAATTATCGTCTTTATGTACATACAACAATTTAATGATCAAGATAAATATGTATACATGTTCGAATAACATGAAATGAGTCAAGTATATTATTCGAGTAACTACCATAAACAATGATGTAAAGAAATATTATGTACGACTAATTAATCAAGTTGAACGAATGCGGAATATAAACAGAGATATGGCTCTAAATGTTTTGAATGTGTGAGTTCCAGTTTCACCTAAATACGACTGCCGGTTTGAGAGATATATATGTTTTCGTATCGTCGTGCAAAACAGATCAGAATCTATTCGGCACCGTCACATATTTTTAAAACGCAGTTTGAGTTAATTTCTATCGGGTTTCAGGTTACGAAAATTATTAGAAAATTGTAGGTATTTCGATGAAATTATCGAAAACACCAAGATTCACATGATTTGGATTTCTGAAGCTCTATTTATGATCATTTTAATATCAGCATTTAAAACAGAAATTCAGATTTCTGGACAGCAACTATATATTCTATTGCAAAGCCTATATCAGGTTGTTTCATGCATTCCTAAGTAATATAATATATAGAAAATTATAGTTCTATCAATGGTGCATCTACACATCTGAATTTTGTCACAAACGGACATCAGGTGTTCGAGTTATGTCCAATTTAAAAACAGTGTGCGAATCGGAACAGATTCTGTCCAGATCCGTCACTTAATATTGTAACGCAGTTTTCTTTATCTTAGACGGGTTTTAAGTAACACTATAAAACTAAGAAAATCTAGATCATTCGATGTAGATATCAAAAACGCCTGAGTTTTCTCAATTTGAATACCGGTATACCAAGTTATATGTCCTAGAAGTTGACCGATAACTGCAGTTTTCTGTTTTACGATCAGTGAATAAATACGATGTAATTCCTAAACCGTTATGCGGATCGATCTAAAATTTTTACAGCGTGTACAAAATAATATATTCTATCATATGTAAATTTCCTGAAATTTTCAGAATTAAAAATTATTTTATAAAAATTATTTTAAAACTAAAAGTATTGATATGTCATATGTGAGAAATGAGAAAACCATGGTCTTTATTTGTAACTTTATTTTTTTAATACAAATTTTAAATAAATTGATTTAAAATAAAACAACAAACATGCAATCCTAATTGGTCACTATGAAATCTTAACATGTGAATTGAGAGTAATGAAAAAGACTTTACAAGCTATATATGTGTGTATGTTTGTGTGTTCATTATTTATATATGTATCCATTTAATTAATTATTTAGGAACTATGATATGTCAATGGAAGTTTTTCATGGCAATATAAAACAAGAGAAATATAAAAAGAAAAAGAAATAGATGGAGGGAGGGAAAGAGAGAAGGGACTTACATGCACAAGCCGGTATTGTCACCGGGCTTGTCTATCCGCCGATAGCCTCGCGTTAGTAGCGAGACCTTCTTGAAGACTTCTTCATGTTCTTCTTCTTGGACTCTAGGTGAAGAGGAAGAAGTGAGAGATAGAAAAACGTGAGGAAGAAAAAGATAGATGAAGACAATAAAGATGGTGTAATGGTGAATTATGTATAATAATATATGCATTCATCATGAGAATTAAAAGAGAAATGAAAGGTCACCATTCATTTTGGAAATGAAAGGTCTCATTTGTAGGTTATGAGAAGAGTAAAAAAATGATAAAAAATAATTGCAAGAATGGGGATTTGAACATGTGACTTATGGAATAACAATGCAAGGACTTAACCAATGAGCTATAAGATTGTTCATGCACATATTTAATTAGAATTAAATATATGATGTTGCTTAAAAAGAAAATGGGCTTTTTAGATGGGCTGTAGAGAATAAGAATAATGGATTTGGGTTAAATATTTATGAAAGGAAAAATAAGAATGAGAAGTTAAAAACTTAAATATAAGAAAAAGAAATTGTACCTAGAAAAAAATACATAATAGATTGAGGAATAAAATAATAATAAATTTAATAGAAAAAGGAAAATACCAAGTACAAATAAATACGGTATATTATTGAAGAGGGATAATACAAATTTATAAAGATTTTGGGGTCATTACATTCTACCCTCCTTAAAAATAATTTCGTCCTCGAAATTACTTAAGAAGGATGATGTAACAGAGTAAGGAAACATGATTAGGATGATGACTTCTTCGAGCTCCGTCGATTGATACTCTAACCAATTGAGCTAATAAGTCTACAAGATACAAATAGAAAGGATGAATAAGAATTAAGGATTCAAAAGTGGAGAGATGGACTTCAAGGAAACCGAAGGTGGAGTTCAAGATGGATTCAAGGAATATGTAATGTAAAGAATATTTTCAGTTGCTGTTTCTTGTGTTATATTGCTTAGGTTGTTCACGCAGAACAGAACTGCATGGTAGTGTTCCATACAGCTCTGACCTGCATGGGCCACCAACAAAACCTGTCACGCCCCGCTTCCCAGTGTACGGTGAAGGAGACACGACGAGGTCCGCTACGTATATGCTCAAAAGTACATAAGCTAAGCGTATCTAAGCAATATAAAATAAATACACAAGAGACAAGAATAAAAAGAACAGCAACTTTTATTTATTAATATTCTTTGTACAATACATGAAAGGAATACAACTGAAATAAAAGATGCCTAAACAGTGGCATAACAGGGAATGAAAAATACTGAAAAGAAAAGTGTACAATAAAACTACAGTGCAGGGTCTTCAGTAAACTGCTCCAAGTCTTCTTGCGATTGCTCAACTTCTGCCAGATCCAATTCACCTGACGACATTCAAAGAAGAGAGAAACAGAATGTCGTCAGCGAACAAATCGCTCGGTAAGTCCCAAAGGTAAGAGGGAAGTAGAAAAAGACAGAATAAGAAGATACATTTTAAAGTGTAAACTATTGTTGTAATGTTATGTCAACGCTGTTGTTTGTAGCTTGGTACAGAAGGATGCCAGTGTATACGAGGGGAGTCTCTATATGCCAGAGACTAAGGGCACGTATATATTGGGGTAAAAATTTACACCCCGGTTGACCGAGTCAAAGTCAAGGTCAACCCCCAAGCTAGGTGGGCCCAAGCCCAGGTCAAGCGGACCCATGCCCAAGTCGAGCCCGCGACCAGCCTCCCCATGCCAACAACAAAATCATGTAATAAATAATTTTTATGTAATTTTTTATACATGAATGTATGCAAAATGGGCATAAAGCCAATATTTTGTAAGCCCGTGGCTTATGTGCAAAAATAAAATGGCACATGAGCCATGGGATGGCTAAAATGCCATTTTTGTAAAGCCCAAGGGGCTATATGCAAATATGTAAGCCTATAAAAGGCAACATGATGAATAAAAAAAAAAGACACATTTTCATTCCCCCAAAAATTAGGGTTCTTTGTGCCTCTTGCTCCTTCTACAAGGTTCTAAACCTTCTCAATTCTTTTGAATTAAATCGAGAGTTTTACTCTTTCTTTTCCAAAACTAAGTAGTTTTCCACCACAAAACCCACAAAGGGGAACTCAGATCTCCCATCAGATCCCAAAAAGGAGAGATTTTGATATCTCACATCCCTTGATCTTCAAGATCCGGCCAAACAACAGGAGGAAGAAGAAGAACATCTTTCACTAAACCCCAAAGAAAGAAGAAAAACACTCAGGAGTCCAACTCCTCTTTGATTTTTCTTCAGAGAAATCTTTTTAGGCTAAAAGCCTCTTGTCCTCTCCGGCGCGCAGCGCAAGTGCGCAAAGCGCCCGCGTGCCGACACGTGGCGCGCACTTGCGCACCTGCGCGCTTGCGCAAGTGCGCAAAGCGCCCGCGTGCCGACACGTGGCGCGCGCTTGCGCAAGGGCGCAAATCGCCCGCGTGCCGACACGTGGCGCGCGCGCTTGCGCACCTGCGCGCTTGCGCAAGTGCGCAAAGCGCCCGCGTGACGACACGTAGCGCGCTTGCGCAAGTGCGCAAAACGCCCGCGTGCCGACACGTGGCGCGCGCGCGCTTGCGCACCTAAGCGCAGCGCTCTTGCGCAAAACGCCCACGTGCCGACACGTGGCGCGTGCGCTTGCGCACCTGCACCCAGCGCTCATGCGCAAGTTGTCCACGTGTCGACACGTGGCGCGCGCGCGCCTGAGCGCACAGCACCTTAGCGCACAGCGCTCTAGGCGCTGGCCCACGCATCCTTTGGATGTCTTTTTCCCCTTTACTTATATATGCATTCATATATACATATGTATACAAATTTTTGCACACACGCACTCCACGACACTGTCCCTGTTAGAAAAAAAATTTCTAACGGGGCGCTGCCCCGCAAGGGGGCTGCTAGCCCCCTTGACCCCCAGCCCGCTATCCGGGTAGCGGGACCCCCGTAAAAACTCTGCGTGGCTCCCGATATATCCAAAACCCCCCTTTCAAAATAGAACACACGTACACTGCACATTGAGTTCGCATGACCAGTTTAACCCGTTAATCGGAGGTTCCCCCGCCCCAAAGACGAGGGGTAATTAACGGCAGCTTAATCCGCGGCTGCCGGAGATTCGGATCCCCACAATCAATAAACCCCGGCCTACCCTAGGCAGGGGGAATCTGTAGTACGCCTGACAAGCGCGCGCGTATTCCCATCTCAATGGGGTGACGAAAAACACCCTACAGGTTCTGGCACACCCGGTGGGACCAATCTCTCCTCCCATATTTCGGGTTAAGCGTTCATGCGAACTCAATAAATATACATACCTGTATTTATACTAAAAATAATTCTTTTCATGCAGATTTTCAAGCAATCACCTTCCGACGATGTCTTCGACGATGAACTCAGCTCCCGTCTCCTACACGATGAGGATAGACTCTAGGACGGTCCTTCCGGCCAGCCTCGGGCGACAATGGGAGGAGCCGTTGCTACCATTTGGCTCTATTTTGTTCATGCCAGTTGGCGCCATCCCAGCTCCTCAAGCCCCGGTGGCAGACAAACCGGTCTCGAAAGGCAGGAGACCAAATGTGGTGATCTCAAGGGCGCCCCAACCCAAACGCAAGTCGGTGTCTGAACGAATTTCCTTGGCCCCAGCTGGGGGCATGGCCATCAACGTCAACGAAGCAACTGGGCATCTCGGGCAAGCTCCAGCGGTACCCCCGACAACTACTCGATCGGGTGTCTTTTCTAAGCTCCCCACTAATCAACTCACAATGGCCTCCCAAAGAGCAGAAGCCTGCCAAGCGCTTAAGGCAAAGAAGCTGAGGCAGAAGCGGCTCAGATATAGAGCCAACAAAAGGGCTAGGGCTCTGGCCATGTTAAAATTTATGAATTTCCAAAGCCCGGACCGCTCCACGAAACCAGCTGCCAGTGATGAAAGAATGGCTGAATGTGTTATCCACACTGTCTACATGGCCGGATATGAAGAAACGAACCCTCCTCTTCTTCACAACCATGGTGATGAAATGGTTGACCCTACCCAGCATCGGCTCGATCTAATTGAAGAAGAGCCCGCTCAGGCCGATAAGCCAGAGGAGCCCGTGGTTCCTGCGGAATTGAGCTCAGGCAATAAAGATTACCCGGTTGTCATAACTGGAACTACAGAACAAGCATTATTCCAATGGCTTCAAAGGCAATTTCAGGACAGGGATGAGAAGATGGCCGAGGTCTATTCCAAAGTCGACGAGCTGGCAAACGTTGTGGCAGATCTCGCGACCCAAGTCGCCCGGTTGCAATTACAGCAGAATCAAATTTTGGCTCATGAGCCAGGGATTGGTACCCGGGAGCAGCCAATTGATATCCTTTTAAATCTAAAAGCGGAGCGCTTTCGTGAGAAACGGCCGCAATCAGCCTCCAGTCCCTCCGATACATACGCCGGGGGGGAATCGCCTCTGAAAGAGAAGCTGGAAAAAGTCTATTCCTTCAAGAGGGAAAAAGTCCACAAGATATTCAAGGACGCCCTAAGAAACGGTCTACAACTGCCAGAATCAAAGAGACCGCAAGAAGCGAATATGACCGACGACCCAGAATATTGCCCGTATCACAGGGTGATAGGCCATGCCATTGAGGACTGCTTCGTCTTCAAAGATTGGGTCGAAAGGCAATACATGGCGGGAGAGATAGAACTGTCTAAAGGCGCGTTAGCAAACAGTC
The DNA here is from genome assembly GCA_030015575.1 of Agapanthus africanus. Lineage (NCBI taxonomy): Eukaryota > Viridiplantae > Streptophyta > Magnoliopsida > Asparagales > Amaryllidaceae > Agapanthus > Agapanthus africanus. Next base: position 372,516,177 of record CM057339.1, on the reverse strand, counting down.
AAGCTACGACCGCCGATTTCATGCAAATGGAGACCGAAGCCTTTCGGGAACCTAATCCTCCCAGACATGTGCCATTATTTGAAAGGGGCGAACCAAAGACCGATCGGCCTCGAGGACCAACATCAGTAAAGGCACCTACCCCAATGGAAAGAACGAAGAAGGTATACTCCTTCAGGAGGGATGAAGTCCGCAAAATATTCATGGACGCCTTGAACAACGGTCTGCAACTACCTGTTCCAAAGAGGCCACAGGAAATGAACATGACCGGCAATCCCATATACTGCCCATATCATAGAGTGGTGGGTCATACCATCGAAGACTGCTATATTTTCAAAGATTGGGCAGAGGACCAATATAAGCTGGGAAAAACCTCGCAATTCTCGGATGTATCGGCAAGCCACAGAGCTAGGTCATCAACACAGCTCCGCCAAGATCAAAGTTCAAGGAGCTGGGATAAGCAAAAAGGACCACCACGTCGTTAAAATGGGAACACCCGCTGACCACCACGTCATTAAACTGGGAACAATTGACCACCATGTCACTAAACTGGGAATAATTGACCTCTAAGTCATTAAACTGGGAATGTAAAAATATATAAATATATATGTAAATAAAAAAAATGTGTAAATAAAAGAAAAATAAAGAAAAGCCGAAATGATAGGGCAACTCGCAATAAAAATCAGCGAGTAAAATAAAGATGAAAATAAAGCCGAAATGATAGGGCAACCGCGAATAAATAGCCGAAATGATTGGGCAATCGCGACCTTTTGCGATAAGAAAAGCTGAAATGATAGAGCAATCGCGGTAAAACAAAAAAAAAATAAACAAAATAAACAAAACAAAGCAACGGCGAATGATGAGTCACTCCTGGTACCATATCCCAGTGTAATGATACTGACGCCAACAAAGATCCAATTTCCCGAAATTTTCCGGCCCTACGGCTGGTCCCCAAATTGACTGCCGTATACAATCCATGGGCTCAAATAATTCTCAGCATAACCATGCCCCACTGCAATCACCAGTCCAACGGTTGGCCTCCGCCCTCTGAATTGTGCTCCATTAGGAAGACCCACTAATGTGTCCTGGCACATGTGCTTCAGTCTTAACAACGCTGATGCCGGCCCCCTATCCCAAAATTCCAAATCAATCCAATAGACCTCCAAGTCGTTAAACTGGAAACCGATGACCTCCAAGTCGTTAAACTGGAAACAGATGACCTCCAAGTCGTTAAACTGGAAACAGATGACCCCTACGTCTTTAAAACTGGAAACAAATGACCCCCACGTCTTTAAAACTGGAGACAGATGACCTCCAAGTCGTTAAACTGGAAACAACAGACCTCTAAGTCTTTAAACTGGAAACAGCTGACTACCAAGTCGTTAAACTGGAAACAGATGACCTCTACGTCGTTAAACTGGAAACAGATGACCTCCAAGTCGTTAAACTGGAAACAGATGACCTCCAAGTCGTTAAACTGGAAACAGATGACCCCTAAGTCTTTAAACTGGAAACAGAGGACCCCCACGTCTTTAAAACTGGAAACAGATGACCTCCAATTCGTTAAACTGGAAACAGATGACCCCTAAGTCTTTAAACTGGAAACAGAGGACCCCCACGTCTTTAAAACTAGAAACAGATGACCTCCAAGTCGTTAAACTGGAAACAGATGACCGCTAAGTCGTTAAACTGGGCACAACAGACCCCTAAGTCTTTAAACTGGAAACAGAGGACCCCCACGTCTTTAAAACTGGAAACAGATGACCTCCAAGTCGTTAAACTGGAAACAGATGACCTCCAAGTCGTTAAAATGGAAACAGATGACCTCTATGTCGTTAAACTGGAAACAACAGACCTCTAAGTCTTTAAACTGGGAACAGAAGACCTCTAAGTCGTTAAACTGGAAACAATAGACCTCCACGTCTTTAAAACTGGAAACAGTCGACCTCTAAGTCATTAAACTGGGAACGAGGGAAATCCACTCATATGTCCTCACGATACATGAGGAGAACAAACCTTCGTGGGATCCTTACGACCCATGAAGGAAAAACACACTTGGGAGTCCTCACGACTCCTAAGGAGAACGTACACCTGCGGGATCCTTACGACTCGCAGGGAGAAAATACCTTTATGGGACCCTCACGGCCCATAAAATTGAAAAGCCTTAGGCGATAGGGATCTAAACCTGTCTCTTAAGCCATCGCTCCCCAGTCCCCAAGTGGCGAATGATGAGTCGCTCCTGGTACCATATTCCAGTGCAGCGATGCAGAAGCCAACCAAATTCCAAACCCCATGCACCAAGAGGCGAATGATGAGTCGCTCCTGGTACCATATTCCAGTGCAGCGATGCAGACGCTAACCAAATTCGCTCCCCAATCCCCAACGGCGAATGATGAGTCGCTCCTGATACCATATTCCAGTGCAGCGATGCAGACGCCAACCAAATTCCAAATCTCATACCAACGGCGAATGATGAGTCGCTCCTGGTACTACACTCAAGTGCAGCGATGCAGACGCCAACAAAGTCCTGAAATGTTTCTGGCCCTACGGTCTGGATCACACATCCTGCAAAACCGTATACAATCCATGGGCGTAAAACAATCCCGATCTCTCCACAAAAAAAAAGAAAAGAAAGAAAAAAAAAGAAAAAGAAAAGAAAAAGAAGAAGAAAAGAACGGTATGTTCACAAGCAAAACGGGCACGGATGAAAACCCGGAAGGGCTCCGTGAGTAAAAACAGCAGGACTGCCGGCGAGTTTGTGAAAACCCGAAAGGGCTCAAACTCGTAAAAAAAAGAAATGCACTCGCAAAGTCCTCTCGACTTTGTGAGGAGAAAATTCCCGCGTGAGATCGCTACGACTCACAATGGAGCAACACACTTAGGAGTCCCCACGACTCCTAAGGAGAAAATACACCTGCGGGATCCTCACGACCCGTAGGGAGAAAATGCTTCGTGAGACCCTTATGGCTCACAAAATGGAAAAGCCTTAGGTGATAGGGATCTAAACCTGTCTCCTAAGCCACCAATTCCCAAATCCTCTCGGGGCAAATGATGAGTTGCTCCTGGCATTATTCCAGTGCAGCAATGCAGATGCCAAACAAAAAAATCCCCCAAATCCTCTCGGGGCAAATGATGAGTTGCTCCTGGCATCATTCCAGTGCAGCAATGCAGATGCCAAACGAAAAAAAAACCATTCCCAAATCCTCCCGGGGCACATGATGAGTTGCTCCTGGCATTATTCCAGTGCAGCAATGCAGATGCCAAACAAAAACCCCAATTCCCAAATCCTCTCAAAGACAGATGATGATTCGCTCCTGGTACCATATTCCAGTGTAGCGATGCTGATGTCAACCCAAATCAAATCAAACCAACAACCTCTACGGCGGAATCATGCTCTGTTCCAGAATTTACCCCATGTCGAAATCATGCTTCGCCTCGGGATATCTACCTTCCCTGCCGGAATTATGCTCCGCCTCAGAATCAAGTCAACTAGCGACACTCCGCGCCGGGGAAAAGTCGATCAGCGACACTCCGTGCCGGGGAAAAGTCAACCAGCGACACTCCGCGCCGGGGAAAAGTCCATCAGCGACACTCCGTGCCGGGGAAAAGTTAACTCGACACTCCGCGCCGGGGAAAAGTCCATCAGCGACACTCCGTGCCGGGGAAAAGTCAACCAGCGACACTCCGCGCCGGGGAAAAGTCGATCAGCGACACTCCGTGCCGGGGAAAAGTCAACCCGACACTCCGCGCCGGGGAAAAGTCGATCAGCGACACTCTTTGCCGGGGAAAAGTCAACCCGACACTCCGCGCCGGGGAAAAGTCCGTCAGCGACACTCCGTGCCGGGAAAAAGTCAACCCGACACTCCGCGCCGGGGAAAAGTCGATCAGCGACACTCCGTGCCGGGGAAAAGTCAACCCGACACTCCGCGCCGGGGAAAAGTCCATCAGCGACACTCCGCCTCAAGGAAACGTCAACCAGCCGATACTCCGCCTCGGGGAAACATCAAGCAGACACTCCGTGTCGGGGGCACATCGACAACAGACACTCCGTCTCGGGGAAACGTCGACCAGCGACACTCCGTGCCGGGGACACGTCTACCAAATCGCTTCGGATCAAAGCGTCGGCCGTCCACGTCGCAAAAATGGCAGTGCAGGCTTCCTACAAAGAAGGAACCAGATCGCTCCGGGCCAGGGAAACGTCTACCACGGACACTCCGTCTCGGAGACGCGTCAAGCGTCGACCGTCCATGTCACAAAACGGGCAGTGCAGGCTCCCCACAAATCGGGAACCAAATCACTCGGGGTCAGGGAAACGTCTACCACGGACACTCCGTCTCGGAGACGCGTCAAGCGTCGACCGTCCACGTCGCAAAAATGGCAGTGCAGGCTTCCTACAAAGAAGGAACCAGATCGCTCCGGGCCAGGGAAACGTCTACCATGGACACTCCGTCTCGGAGACGCGTCAAGCGTCGACCGTCCATGTCGTAAAAAAGGCACTGCATCCCAAAAAGTGGGAACCAAATCAAGTCGCCTCCACGTGAAAGAAGATCCATCAATTTCATGCACACGACCTACATATGTGGTGTGCATTTATTGATGGGGGGCAATTTGTTGGGGTAAAAATTTACACCCCGGTTGACCGAGTCAAAGTCAAGATCAACCCCCAAGCTAGGTGGGCCCAAGCCCAGGTCAAGCGGACCCATGCCCAAGTCGAGCCCGCGACCAGCCTCCCCATGCCAACAACAAAATCATGTAATAAATAATTTTTATGTAATTTTTTATACATGAATGTATGCAAAATGGGCATAAAGCCAATATTTTGTAAGCCCGTGGCTTATGTGCAAAAATAAAATGGCACATGAGCCATGGGATGGCTAAAATGCCATTTTTGTAAAGCCCAAGGGGCTATATGCAAATATGTAAGCCTATAAAAGGCAACATGATGAATAAAAAAAAAGACACTTTTTCATTCCCCCAAAAATTAAGGTTCTTTGTGCCTCTTGCTCCTTCTACAAGGTTCTAAACCTTCTCAATTCTTTTGAATTAAATCGAGAGTTTTACTCTTTCTTTTCCAAAACTAAGTAGTTTTCCACCACAAAACCCACAAAGGGGAACTCAGATCTCCCATCAGATCCCAAAAAGGAGAGATTTTGATATCTCACATCCCTTGATCTTCAAGATCCGGCCAAACAACAGGAGGAAGAAGAAGAACATCTTTCACTAAACCCCAAAGAAAGAAGAAAAACACTCAGGAGTCCAACTCCTCTTTGATTTCTCTTCAGAGAAATCTTTTTAGGCTAAAAGCCTCTTGTGTTGGAGATAGTGCCCTCAGAGTCAATTATTGGATCACAGGCACGTGATTGCAATGATTGAGGGAGGACCTATCCCGGTAGGACAGTCTTACTCGAGATGATAGTATGCTATCTGGTTTATCTTTATCATCGTGTACTGCTTTAGGTGACATGACAGATCACTATTGCACGTTGATAGAGCCCCTAGGATTCTTGCTTGACTGCCAGCAGTATGAGGGCGATCATATAAGTGAGAGCTGGAGTCTACAAGCACATCCTTAAAAGGTCCCTAGTCGTGGGAGTTTCGAGACAGGGCATCGATACTCCAGAGTAGACTAGTGTATACAGTCGAGACCCCGACGAGGGGCGGTGGCCGGTCTCACAAGCCACTGGTGTCAGTTGGTTCACCTAAGATGTATACAGGTGCTCATTGGGTTATGAGTACACCGGACAGGACTCGCCGGGAACATGCTAGTTGGTCTTATACCTGACGTCAGATAGCAGTTCCCTGGTGACATGTGTACAGGTTAGTTCATCGACCTGGGGATCGTCATTTGTCTCGTGTGAGTTCCCACTGTACTTTGATTACTACCCTACCACGGCTCAAAGGAGTCGTGCAAACAGGTTTTAGTTGGGTACAGTCCCGAGCCACATGGAGGCAGTGAGCGGATCTTCAGGGGTTCGTCTCTCCCGGTATTGGGGGTGAGGTCGCGCTGTGTCTAGGAGAGCCATTACACAAAGACCTTGGCCAAGGCAGGAGATTTACTGGTAGGTATTCCAGTAGTATCTCAGGGTGTTCTGGGCTACACTCCGACACGACTTGTACCGCTTTTGGGGGTCTGACTTTTACCAACCCCCTAGGCCCGCCATGCGATGCTCATAGACGAACGGACCGGACTGTACGGATATTGTCACTGACAGGCTCAGTTGGGTGTCGGGGTGAGCTTCCTCATCGACGTCCCTTTTGGTCAATAGCTGGTGGCCCGTCACGTATTGGCTTATACCTCTGACGTGCTAGTGGTTAAATCCACAGCCATAGTATTGACGAGTCTTTAGAGTCCACCACACTTTCAGTTACTCAAGTTTCGGGCGAAACGCTGTAGAGGCCGTATGGAGATATGGCAGGGTCCGATCAGATACGTGCGGTATTGCACGGATCAGGATCGGACGGTTTGTACTAGTGGCCGTATGGTTATATGGCAGGGTTCGATCAGATACGTGCGGTATTGCACGGATCAGGATCGGACGGATATTACTAGCCGGCTTTGGTTTAAGCCGGTCCTAGTTTAGTACAGTGTAGATTTTGTCTCATTGCATTTGTATCCGGACGGAATACAGATGCAGGTGTGTATGCACAGTATCGGGGTTTTCCTGTAATTTATTACAGGACCAGTTTTCTGGAGTTGCCAGTTTGCATTCCGTTCCGGCCGGATTTCCTTTGTTCTTTCCCGGCCGGACTTTTCCGATGGAGGGGGTAATTTGCAGTTTTGCTAATTACACTTTGTGGAGGATTTTCTTGCATATGTTTTAATTATGAAAGCATCTTTTCTTTTTCCACCATCATTTGATTCTTTCTTAGTCTTTTCCTTTGCTTTAATGTGATAAGAAAGGATTAGGATTGATGTAGATTGGTTATGATGATGTTTAAGGTTGTGGTCACCTCTTGCTTTCTCCTACCATCACCTCCCTTCATGCTTCATAATCTATCCTCCACCATTTTTTTCTAAGTATGATAGTTTTCATTTTAGAAAAGAGATGAGAAGAAGAAAAGAGAAGAAGAGAGAGCTTCATCTTTGAGAGAGGTTTTCATTCTTGATCTCATTCCATGCCAAGAAAAATGCAAGCACCATTTTTCTTATCTTTGTTTCCTCCATCCTCTTCAAATGGCAACCAACCCCAAAGTGAGACATACATTCTACATTACACTCCCTACAGCATATCTTGAGCATGTCGAGTAGCCGGCTTCATGCGCGAGTTGCCTCGGTATTGAGGTGGGAGCCCGTAAAAGTACCCGGCTTCGTGGTGCCCTTTCCGACGAGGAGGAGACGGACGGAGATCCCGCGAGGAGATCGGAGTGGAGATGAAGACCGGAGGACATGGATCGTATGGTATACATCTCTTCCCCTTCTCTTTGTAGTTAGCTAGATTTAGTTTAATGGCCCGATCCGGTTTTAGTGCGCGGTGGTGCCGTTTTGCCAAGTCCGCAAAAATTAAAGTTTATCACCGTTTCCGCGTTTGGCCGTCGGATTGACGGCCGGGGCGCCGCCGTGCACTTACAGTGGTATCAGAGCCTCGCCATTAACATAGTCTAGCTTGGTGTAATGTGTTTTTCTGTTTCGATCGATCGAATGTTCCAAAACTGCATTATAGTTCGAATCAGTTTCTGTTGAAAATTTTTGGTCTCGAAAAATTTTTCAGGTTGTAAAATATTGATGTACTGGAAAATCTAAGAGTTCTGTAAAAATTTGACGATGTAACTCCTCAATTGGAGCGCGGAAGCGCCGCGAAACCCCACCTCGTGCGGCCCTTCCGCCGCGCACTATTCACATCACATCACCAAATTTTTTCAGAGGCCTTCTGGGCTTAAAATATGGGTTTTGGAATATTAAAATTGGGCCCAGGATTTCTGTGAATGCTACAGTTTTGATTGAGGGCCCACTTGTTAATTTTTGATCGATCGAATATTTTAAACACATTTTTCACAGTATTTACATTATATCTGCGACCGTGAATGTCACTCGATCGGTAAATCCTGTCTAACTGCTATAGCCCGGTTAGACGGATTTGCGAACGTGATTTTCACGTTGATGTTCTATGTTTATGCTGTGATGTTGCGGATTGGTCGTGGGGGATAGCCTGGTTGCAATGCTAGTACAGTTGTGGTGGTATTATGTACATTTGATATTGCGGGGCGAGCGTCCGACATGTGGACTGCCGTCACTGCCTGTTTGTATTATTCTTTTGGGGCACGACCTGGTTGCGGTCGATGTACCCGTTGTATGTATATTTTACTTTCTGTACTAGGATTACCCCGCGGTGGGGTGCACGGATAGCGGGGTTCTAGAGGGCAACAAGCCCGCATCTCATGGCATTGGGACGAAGGGGGCTTCACTCTAGGATTGGCGGGCTATTCGCCGCACTCGTAGGGGGTACAGGTTGACCCAGGAGGGGTGCCCAAGTTGCCGGATTCCGTGGAGTGCTGGGTGGTCCATTCACGGCGTTGAAGGGGGCTGCCTCGCTTCAGGTTTTGGCGGGTGAATTGCCGCGCCCGTAGGGGTCTAGGATTTCATTGCACAGGCTATCCACACGACCAGGGGAACGTCGGGTTTCAGTAGTGGCTCTGTGAAACCCGGGGATCCCAGATATCTGTATTGTTCTGTGATGCTGTACATTTCTGTGATGTTGCATTTCTTTTCACGCCTTGAGCGAAATATAATATATTGGTATATATATTAGTAGATGTTGTATATGTTTTACATCCGCGCTAGTCCAGTCCCCGCTCTGTCGTTAGTTAGCTAACCTAACGGGTAATGACGGGACCCAGTGGCGAATGCAGATGGCATATACGTACATCAGTATATTTTCGTTCTTTTTGGTGTGATCAAATGATGGGACTGCATTGATTCGGATCAATGCAAGTTTAAAAACAAACCTAATCTGATGTTGTTGGAACACTTTTTCAAAAAGCTGTTATTGCAAGGACGTTCACTTTTGTTTTGCATCGTGGTATTCATTTGGAATATCCTGCTCCTCAGTCGACGAGGCAAGGGCCGAGATCCCCTCACCGGGAGTGACCCCTTGGACAGAAGTTTGCGTCAGGGCATTAACTTCACTATAGCCGATTACTTTTGCTTTGCATCGCGGTATTCATTTGGAATATCCTGCACCCCATTCTACGGGGAAAGAGCCGAGATCCCTTCACCGGGAGTGACCTCTTTAGCAACGGTTTTCGTCACTATATTTTTTAAAAAGCTATCCGTTCCTTCGACGATATCAAGTTCTTTACGTTAAAGGTTTTCGCCAGAAACCATTCGTAGCCCTCCGTCGTTTCATATGGGTAGTCAATAGTATTCAAGCTGTGTTTGTTGGCCAAAGTCAAGGCACAGTGTTTGGTAGCTGTTGGTTATTCATATGCAGCATAGATAGATGCGTTGGTTTGGAACAGTCGTATAGCCTTGTTGGCCAAAGTCAAGGGCTTGTGCGGGTGGATTCGAATCAACCTGGAGAATGACGGGTAGAACTTGACATGTGACTTATGATTTGTTGGCCAAAGTCAAGGTCATAAGAGCATGGGGCAGAAATCACATCGGGAGTTTCAAAAGAACTGAAACTTGCCAGATATGCGCATACCTTCTGGAGTGTGATACCGTGAGCGGATTCTGTCACGTTATCATGCGATGAGAGTTGGATCCCGATTCCCACTGATGAGTTAGTTTACTCCTCGGGTGACCCCGACTAATTCTTCTTTAAGGTTTGGAGGAGAATTTGAGGTACAGTGGGAGGTTTCCTGATTAGATAAATTGGTAACCATTCTGATCTAGGATAGAGTGCACGCTGAGTGTTTCTTTTCTCTCTCTCTTTGGCAGCGACCATTGACCCGACCCTAAGACTTTGACTCAGTGACCAAGTTGACCGAACCTACTTAACACTGGCTTTTGGATTGTCAGAGTTGCGAACCTCATTGCCACTCCTGCTTTTACCCTTTTCTCCAGGACACCCCGTATTACTACGAACGTCCACTTCCATTGGACAAAACCATCGTATGGTTAGATACGAACTCGAAGGGATTTATTCGAGGATGGTTTCCGGTTCTGGAGAAAACGGATAGGATTATTCAGTTGTCTTTTCTTTTCGCCCTCTCTCAGGTTGCGAGTACTCCTTGGTTTAGGAGTAGTACACCTATTACGCAAATTGGATAGTCTTCTTCCAAACCATAGGCTGGTGCCGACCGGTAGGGAAGGAAGAAAGCCAATTAGCCTAAACGGTGTACAGAAGGTATTAAGTTAAGACAAAGTAAGGGATTAGTAAGAGGGTAAAGTAAATTGCAACAGATATTCACGACCAAACCATGTATTCCTTCGCCAATCCTAAATCACCTTTGTATTTCTCCAGGACACTCCGTATCATTACGAAGATCCCATTTTATTGGATAATCCATCGTATGGTTATATACGAACTCGAAAGGAACTCGTTCCAGTTCGGGGATGGATCCTGGTTCAGGAGAAATAGGAATAAAGTACATTCAGGTGTCTTTTGTCTTCACCTTCTCTCGCGATGCGAGTGCTCCTAGGATTAGGACAGTACACCCTTTATGCTTTTTGGATAGTCTTCTTCCAAACCATAGGCTGGTGCCGAACGGTAGGGAAGGAAGAAAACCATTTGTCCTAAAGGGGTGTACAGAAGGTAATGACTAAAGACATATGAAGGGATTTGGAGAGGTGGCAAAGAATTATACGGTTACAGTTGTGAATCTGGATTATGGATGAGGCATTACTAGGAATGCCAGGATACCCCAACGAAACATTTCAATGTTTCAGTTTCACTGTGTACTGTTAAAAGAAAACTGATTTCCCGATTGGACACTTGCTCCAGGGTATGTATTTACCAGGTTTGATTCTCACATCTGTATGGTTTTACAGATGATGAGTGGGAGTGAGTTATTGGGAATTGGGTGATCATCCTCATTATATCGGGATTCGTTGTAATTGGTGATATTTGAGGATGCCACCTGGATTGTTTGCCGGTCGGCAAATATTTGGTTTTGAATATCCGCTGTTGTGCACCAATTTCAAATTGATATATCTGTACGTCTATTTTCATAGAGTGAGATATACCTTTTGATATTATGTCGATGACATTTACCTATATCAGTGGATGGTTAGGTAAGGAGCATTAAACAGCGGTGTAATTCTTCTTAACCATAAGTACAGTTTTCAACCTACGACACACAGTGAATGAGTTATCAGACTCAAGGGACTTATACAGAGTATTGTATATTGTCCAGGGTCCATCAGGACAAAGGGGTTGGTCCTCGTACTATATTCTGTTTACTTTTAACTTCTCTAGTTCTTAGACATGTGTTTCGTAGAAACACAGGGTCTAAGTTTTGAGGAGTTATAGGTATTTGAATAAAGAAGAGAACCAGGTGTTGCAAGTATCGGGATTCTTCAAAGTGATCGAAGATGTAGATACTTGTATATGGTATTCAGTTGATAGTAATGATTAAGAGAACTTGCTTCTCTTTCGGGTTACTCATAATTGGATGTATTCCTAAGTTGAGTAACGCTGATCGGCCTCCTTCCATTTGGTTGACATGCACTGGAGACAGCTGCATGATTTGAATCTGGTTCAATTAAATCAGTGCCTCTGGTTCTATATCGGATATAGAACAGTTCATATCTTAACGATGTTAAGGTACGGGGAGTTGTCCGGTTTATGCTTAAAACCAGACTCCGGATAACTCATAGGCACGTTTCTGTAATGGCAGTTTGTGGGTTGACCCAGGCTATGACGAGGGTTGACTTTCTACCATCTGGATGAACAATAGCAGTATTGTTCTAGACTCGCCACAGTTTTATTAAAAATGGATTTTTTCAGAAAACAGTAGTGGGAGTATGGTAGAACTGGAAGTGATTCCAGAACCGCAAACGATTACTGAAGATTTGATAAGGAACCTGAAGATTCAATCTGATTTGACATTCCATTGGCCACTCCGCAGATAAGGTGGGTAACTTCAGGCACCCGAGAGGTACTTCGGTAGCCTCAAGGACGGTGACAGGGAAGTTCTTGTTTACCCACACTTGCCATTGTTGTTGTTCCAGGCTGCGAGACCCGGCAGGAGGATGAGTATAGCGTCGTTCTAAACTTGCTTTAGAAGTGCACGTTTATATGACTCTGCCAGAGGGTTGTCGTAGTCAGTGGGAGCAGCGGAAGCATTGGTGGACATCAGGCTTATGTCTATTTATAGACTAAAGCAGATATAGCGGAGATAGATCATCTATTTCTGATGTGACAGTCATAGGTTTGACGTCATCAGAATAGGGGATGGATCTGTTGAGAAGGTAGTAGGAAGTGATATTCCTATACTACGATCGGTTAGACTTTGGTCGTCACACATTGGTTTCTCCACACAGGACTTGGATATATATCAGACATTCTGGTTACTAGATCTATGGCTTTAGATCTAGATTTGGGTGGTTTCCTAATCTGGGTACCTTGACAGCATTCTATGAGTATTTAGAATGGACGACTCCTGGCATGGTGGTGTACCTGCAGGTAATGGAGTCACCCTCTCTAAAGGTGTCTTACAGACTAAAGGGGAGAGGGATATTCATGATTGGCAGATCATTTGCTTAGGCTATTGAGTCAATCATGAGATGTCAAGTACTACACCAGATGTTGTTCTTGCACTAGATGCAATAAGTTGTCTTTAATCCAATCCTGGAGAAACGGTCGGAAGCAGTTTTAGAACATAAGTGAATGTTCTAGGGATATGATAACGACAGCCTTATCCAGGAGACAGTTATCATTCCAGGCTTCCAAGGTGACATGGACGACAAGGAGGTTGTCAGAGTTATAGTTTTCCTTCTGACGAGGGGCAGTATTTTGGACAGGTGGTCCAAGGCAATACTGAGGGTGGCATGGCGCAGGATACTGATTAAGTTCAGTTGACGATACAGTCTAAGAAGTTAGGATTTGGAGTTCATTTATGAGCTTTGTCCCATCAGACATCCTGACACATTCTAAGACAGGTATTGCTCATTTCGGGAGATGGCTTTCTCCGCGAACTTGAGGTATAGAGAGATATAGAAAGAAATAACTAAGCGGATCCACTCACTGAGGCTATTCCTCGAACGCAATAGTTTCGCAAACGGGTTTTGTGAGACTGACAAGTAGAGGAGTTGGGTGTTCGGTATCACACGGGCTGTGAGTATGCGACATCGCAATAATTAGCCTTGAGTGCAAGTGGGAGATTGTTGGAGATAGTGCCCTCAGAGTCAATTATTGGATCACAGGCACGTGATTGCAATGATTGAGGGAGGACCTATCCCGGTAGGACAGTCTTACTCGAGATGATAGTATGCTATCTGGTTTATCTTTATCATCGTGTACTGCTTTAGGTGACATGACAGATCACTATTGCACGTTGATAGAGCCCCTAGGATTCTTGCTTGACTGCCAGCAGTATGAGGGCGATCATATAAGTGAGAGCTGGAGTCTACAAGCACATCCTTAAAAGGTCCCTAGTCGTGGGAGTTTCGAGACAGGGCATCGATACTCCAGAGTAGACTAGTGTATACAGTCGAGACCCCGACGAGGGGCGGTGGCCGGTCTCACAAGCCACTGGTGTCAGTTGGTTCACCTAAGATGTATACAGGTGCTCATTGGGTTATGAGTACACCGGACAGGACTCGCCGGGAACATGCTAGTTGGTCTTATACCTGACGTCAGATAGCAGTTCCCTGGTGACATGTGTACAGGTTAGTTCATCGACCTGGGGATCGTCATTTGTCTCGTGTGAGTTCCCACTGTACTTTGATTACTACCCTACCACGGCTCAAAGGAGTCGTGCAAACAGGTTTTAGTTGGGTACAGTCCCGAGCCACATGGAGGCAGTGAGCGGATCTTCAGGGGTTCGTCTCTCCCGGTATTGGGGGTGAGGTCGCGCTGTGTCTAGGAGAGCCATTACACAAAGACCTTGGCCAAGGCAGGAGATTTACTGGTAGGTATTCCAGTAGTATCTCAGGGTGTTCTGGGCTACACTCCGACACGACTTGTACCGCTTTTGGGGGTCTGACTTTTACCAACCCCCTAGGCCCGCCATGCGATGCTCATAGACGAACGGACCGGACTGTACGGATATTGTCACTGACAGGCTCAGTTGGGTGTCGGGGTGAGCTTCCTCATCGACGTCCCTTTTGGTCAATAGCTGGTGGCCCGTCACGTATTGGCTTATACCTCTGACGTGCTAGTGGTTAAATCCACAGCCATAGTATTGACGAGTCTTTAGAGTCCACCACACTTTCAGTTACTCAAGTTTCGGGCGAAACGCTGTAGAGGCCGTATGGAGATATGGCAGGGTCCGATCAGATACGTGCGGTATTGCACGGATCAGGATCGGACGGTTTGTACTAGTGGCCGTATGGTTATATGGCAGGGTTCGATCAGATACGTGCGGTATTGCACGGATCAGGATCGGACGGATATTACTAGCCGGCTTTGGTTTAAGCCGGTCCTAGTTTAGTACAGTGTAGATTTTGTCTCATTGCATTTGTATCCGGACGGAATACAGATGCAGGTGTGTATGCACAGTATCGGGGTTTTCCTGTAATTTATTACAGGACCAGTTTTCTGGAGTTGCCAGTTTTCATTCCGTTCCGGCCGGATTTCCTTTGTTCTTTCCCGGCCGGACTTTTCCGATGGAGGGGGTAATTTGCAGTTTTGCTAATTACACTTTGTGGAGGATTTTCTTGCATATGTTTTAATTATGAAAGCATCTTTTCTTTTTCCACCATCATTTGATTCTTTCTTAGTCTTTTCCTTTGCTTTAATGTGATAAGAAAGGATTAGGATTGATGTAGATTGGTTATGATGATGTTTAAGGTTGTGGTCACCTCTTGCTTTCTCCTACCATCACCTCCCTTCATGCTTCATAATCTATCCTCCACCATTTTTTTCTAAGTATGATAGTTTTCATTTTAGAAAAGAGATGAGAAGAAGAAAAGAGAAGAAGAGAGAGCTTCATCTTTGAGAGAGGTTTTCATTCTTGATCTCATTCCATGCCAAGAAAAATGCAAGCACCATTTTTCTTATCTTTGTTTCCTCCATCCTCTTCAAATGGCAACCAACCCCAAAGTGAGACATACATTCTACATTACACTCCCTACAGCATATCTTGAGCATGTCGAGTAGCCGGCTTCATGCGCGAGTTGCCTCGGTATTGAGGTGGGAGCCCGTAAAAGTAACCGGCTTCGTGGTGCCCTTTCCGACGAGGAGGAGACGGACGGAGATCCCGCGAGGAGATCGGAGTGGAGATGAAGACCGGAGGACATGGATCGTATGGTATACATCTCTTCCCCTTCTCTTTGTAGTTAGCTAGATTTAGTTTAATGGCCCGATCCGGTTTTAGTGCGCGGTGGTGCCGTTTTGCCAAGTCCGCAAAAATTAAAGTTTATCACCGTTTCCGCGTTTGGCCGTCGGATTGACGGCCGGGGCGCCGCCGTGCACTTACATCTTGTCCTCTCCGGCGCGCAGCGCAAGTGCGCAAAGCGCCCGCGTGCCGACACGTGGCGCGCGCTTGCGCACCTGCGCGCTTGCGCAAGTGCGCAAAGCGCCCGCGTGCCGACACGTGGCGCGCGCTTGCGCAAGTGCGCAAATCGCCCGCGTGCCGACACGTGGCGCGCGCGCTTGCGCACCTGCGCGCTTGCGCAAGTGCGCAAAGCGCCCGCGTGACGACACGTG
This sequence comes from Agapanthus africanus, assembly GCA_030015575.1. NCBI lineage: Eukaryota > Viridiplantae > Streptophyta > Magnoliopsida > Asparagales > Amaryllidaceae > Agapanthus > Agapanthus africanus. Next base: position 372,500,428 of record CM057339.1, on the reverse strand, counting down.
GCGCGCTTGCGCATGTGCGCAAAGCGCCCGCGTGCCGACACGTGGCGCGCGCGCGCTTGCGCACCTACGCGCAGCGCTCTTGCGCAAAACGCCCACGTGCCGACACGTGGCGCGTGCGCACCTGCGCGCAGCGCTCATGCGCAAGTTGCCCACGTGTCGACACGTGGCGCGCGCGCGCCTGAGCGCACAGCACCTTAGCGCACAGCGCTCTGGGCGCTGGCCCACGCATCCTTTGGATGTCTTTTTCCCCTTTACTTATATATGCATACATATATACATATGTATACAAATTTGTGCACACACGCACTCCACGACACTGTCCCTGTTAGAAAAAAAATTTCTAACGGGGCCCCCTTGACCCCCAGCCCGCTATCCGGGTAGCGGGACCCCCGTAAAAACTCTGCGTGGCTCCCGATATATCCAAAACCCCCCTTTCAAAACAGAACACACGTACACTGCACATTGAGTTCGCATGACCAGTTTAACCCGTTAATCGGAGATTCCCCCGCCCCAAAGACGAGGGGTAATTAACGGCAGCTTAGTCCGCGGCTGCCGGAGATTCGGATCCCCACAATCAATAAACCCCGGCCTACCCTAGGCAGGGGGAATCTGTAGTACGCCTGACAAGCGCGCGCGTATTCCCATCTCAATGGGGTGACGAAAAACACCCTACAGTATAGTACAAGGAACCGTTTATTCCACGGTACAACAGCAACTGGATTCATGTTAGGTGTGTTAAATCTGACCACCTCATGCCACCTTTAACACCTTCCGTACCAATCTACCCCTTAAACCCCGCGATGTCTTGTTTATATTGTTATCTTGTAAATTGTAGTAATTGTAGATTGATTGACTGACTGACCGAAACCATGATATCAGGAAACGGTTATAACCGTAAAGTCATGTAAATGGAATACTGAGAATCATGTAAAAGGAATATATATCCATGGTTCGGTTCAGTCAAGTTGTATAAATTGATAATTGTATTCATGGATTCATGTGTTCATTTTGAATTGGAATATTGAAGATTTATATGGTACTTGAATCATATTCAAGTCGGATTATGATCAGACTCAAACCCGAGTCAGACCGTAGAAATGTAAATCGAAGTCTTATAATTGCTAGGGTCCTTAGGGTAATTTATAAAACTTGAGGGGATTTTATGTAAAATACTTTTGTATAGTTTTCAAAATACAACTCAAGTATTTAATTATCGTCTTTATGTACATACAACAATTTAATGATCAAGATAAATATATATACATGTTCGAATAACATGAAATGAGTCAAGTATATTATTCGAGTAACTACCATAAACAATGATGTAAAGAAATATTATGTACGACTAATTAATCAAGTTGAACGAATGCGGAATATAAACAGAGATATGGCTCTAAATGTTTTGAATGCGTGAGTTCCAGTTCCACCTAAATACGACTACCAGTTTGAGAGATATATATGTTTTCGTATCGTCGCGCAAAACAGATCAGAATCTATTCGGCACCGTCACATATTTTTAAAACGCAGTTTGAGTTAATTTCTATCGGGTTTCAGGTTACGAAAATTATTAGAAAATTGTAGGTATTTCGATGACCTTATCGAAAACACCAAGATTCACATGATTTGGATTCTGAAGCTCTAGTTATGATCATTTTAATATCAGCATTTAAAACAGAAATTCAGATTTCTGGACAGCAACTATATATTCTATTGCAAAGCCTATATCAGGTTGTTTCATGCATTCCTAAGTAATATAATATACAGAAAATTATAGTTCTATCAATGGTGCATCTACACATCTAAATTTTATCACAAACGGACATCGGGTGTTCGAGTTATGTCCAATTTAAAAACAGTGTGCGAATCGGAACAGATTCTGTCTAGATCCGTCACTTAATATTGTAACGCAGTTTTCTTTATCTTAGACGGGTTTTAAGTAAAACTATAAAACTAAGAAAATGTAGATCATTCGATGTAGATATCAAAAACACCTGAGTTTTCTCAATTTGAATACCGGTATACCATGTTATATGTCCTAGAAGTTGACCGATAACTGCAGTTTTCTGTTTTACGATCAGTGAATAAATACGATGTAATTCCTAAACCGTTATGCGGATCGATCTACAATTTTTACAGCGTATACAAAATAATATATTCTATCATATGTAAATTTCCTGAAATTTTCAGAATTAAAAAATATTTTATAAAAATTATTTTAAAACTAAAAGTATTGATATGTCATATGTGAGAAATGAGAAAACCATGGTATTTATTCGTAACTTTATTTTTTTTAATACAAATTTTAAATAAAGTGATTTAAAATAAAACAACAAACATGCAATCCTAATTGGTCACTATGAAATCTTAACATGTGAATTGAGAGTAATGAAAAAGACTTTACAAACTATATATGCGTGTATGTTTGTGTGTTCATTATTTATATATGTATCCATTTAATTAATTATTTAGGAACTATGATATGTCAATGGAAGTTTTTCATGGCAATATAAAACAAGAGAAATATAAAGAGAAAAAGAAATAGATGGAGGGAAGGAAAGAGAGAAGAGACTTACATGCACAAGCCGGTATTGTCACCGGGCTTGTCTATCCGCCGATAGCCTCGCGTTAGTGGCGAGACCTTCTTGAAGACTTCTTCATGTTCTTCTTCTTGGACTCTAGGTGAAGAGGAAGAAGTGAGAGATAGAAAAACGTGAGGAAGAAAAAGATAGAGGAGGACAATAAAGATGGTGTAATGGTGAATTATGTATAATAATATATGCATTAAACATGAGAATTAAAAGAGAAATGAAAGGTCACCATTCATTTTGGAAATGAAAGGTCTCATTTGTAGGTTATGAGAAGAGTAAAAAAATGATAAAAAATAATTGCAAGAATGGGGATTTGAATATGTGACTTATGGAATAACAATGCAAGGACTTAACCAATGAGCTATAAGGTTGTTCATGCACATATTTAATTAAAATTAAATATATGATGTTGCTTAAAAAGAAAATGAGCTTTTTAGTTGGGCTGTAGAGAATAAGAATAATGGATTTGGGTTAAATATTTATGAAAGGAAAAATAAGACTGAGAAGTTAAAAACTTAAATATAAGAAAAAAAAATTGTACCTAGAAAAAAATACATAATAGATTGAGGAATAAAATAATAATAAATTTAATAGAAAAAGGAAAATACCAAGTACAAATAAATACGGTATATTATTGAAGAGGGATTATACAAATGTATAAAGATTTTGGGGTCATTACAAGGAGGCAGGGTCGACGAAGGCGATGGGTCGGAGGTCCGGCGAGGCGTGGAGGTGAGGATTGTCGCGAGGTCGGGCTCTTGTCGTCGGAGGGTGAAGGGAAGGTGGAGAAGGGAGAGGAAGGTGATCGGGGGTGCATGCGACAGGATGAGGAGTTCGACGGCGATGAGCTCCGGCGGGGTGCAGTGTTGGGTTCGGGTGTTTGGTTATGTGCAGGAAAGAGGAGCTTGGGTGTAGGAGATCTCGTCGTGAGGTAAAGGAGGACAGGTATGGGTCGAGGAGAGGGTGATGATGAGGGTCATCGGCGGCGAAGGCGACGGCGACGAACGAAGGGAGCGGGCGTGGGTCGTGCGGTGATGGGTGTCGTCGCGGTGGCTTTCCGGCGTCGGGTGTGGGCTGCGGGTGAGTGCAGGGTTGTCGTGGGTCGGGTTGTGAGTTGATGATGGTGGTGATGCAGGAAAGTAGAGGAGAGAGGTGAGACAGTGAGTGAGGGGGATTGAGAGGAGAGAGGAGGAGAATGCGAGTGAAAGAATGAGAACGAGAGAGGGGTCGGTGGGTCGAGAAGAGGTCGTGGGAAGCGGGCGTGGCCGTTGGGGCATGGGCGCAGGTCGTGGGGGAGTGAGCGAGGGAAGCGGGGGAGAGTCGTTGGGGTTGTTGAGGGAGGCGAGGACGTGGTCGCTGGGGTGGAGCGGGTCGCTTGGTCATGGGCGCGAGCGTGGGCGTGGGCGCGATACGCGGATGCGAGACTTAGGAAATGAGCGGGAAGAAGGGAGACGAGGGAGGAAGAAGAAGGGAGATGGGAGTTTGGGTCAGGTCGGGTTCGGGGAAAGGGAAGGGAACGGTTTCATGGGCCGGGCCTGCTCGGGGAGAAGGAAAAACAAAAAGGGGAGTTGGGGTTTGGGCTGAGGGAATTAGGGAAAAGAGTTGAGGAAAAATAAAGGAAATGAGAGAGAGAAGGGATTGGGTTGGGGTCTGGGTTTAGGTAGTGTTAGGAAAAGAAAAATAGAAATTAGAAATATTTTAATTGGGAAAAATAGAAAATATTTTTTTATAAATACGAAAATTACTTTTAAAGGAACTGGATATTATAGACACCTATTCACTTGATGCTTTATTAGTTAAGTTTAGTTTCGATTGACGATTTAGTTTAGGTGTAGGCTAAGTAGCATGCAATGAAGTAACGACTGTCGGGGGTAAGGTTTTTATCCTATTAAGAATATATAGAGTATACATCCATTCACTTGTGGTATCATCCATTTCGAGAAAATTTCGGCAGCATCTCATTGCTGTTCTCCGAGTATACTGTAAAAGAAAAGATGATCATTTCAATACTGTCAAAATATATTGAAACGAATATCTAAACTATTTTTGTATACGGAGAATCAGCAGAAAGGTACCGACGAAATATCTCGAAATAAATGAAAACACAAGTGAATGAACGTGTTTGATTTATAAATTTCTAAATTGTCCATATTGGACAAATCTATCGATTATCATACGGTAAATTTTTTCGTCATATAGACTATACAACGGTTGTTAGCACCGAATGATACCATTCGATATTGACAACTTTCGTGTTGTTCTATGTCACGACGAAAACAAACGTATGTTATCCGATAGACGGGGTCTAAGGCGCGTAATTTAGTTTCGATTGACAATTTAGTTTAGGTGTATATATGGTTTTAGTGTTAGGTTTTAATTGATGATTTAGTTTAGGTGTTTGTGTATGCTAAGAAGCATGCATTCGAATACGGGGCACGATACCTTAAAATTTTTCCTAAACGCTTTAAAATTGCTCGATTTTTCTCAATTTCACTAATTTCACTAAAACATCCTTAACTATTGCTATTTTTTCACTAAACTATTTAAAAAAATTTCCTAAGCAATCTACACTAAAATACTCTTAACTATTGTTAGTTTTTCACTAAACTATCTTAAAAAATTTAACCAAACAATTCATCATCTTAAATTAACTAAATTACTATAAATTTCACTATAATTTCCTTAACCGTTGTTGTTTTTTCACTAAACTATCTTTAAAATTTTAACTAAAAACCCCTATTTGTTTAGTTTTACTTTTTCCCCCAGTAAAGTACCCTTAACTATTGTAGCTTTTTCACTAGCATACTCTTAACTATTGTTATTTTCATTAAACTGACTAAAAAATTCACTAAAATACTCTAACCCAATCACCCTCATCAATTAACCCTAAGCCTAACACCTAATCCGAAACCTAACCCTTACTCTAACACTAACACTATCCTTAACCCGTAACATCTTCATAAACCTAACCCTAACCCTAATTCCTAACCGGCCGAACACCCTCATCACTTCTCAACGAACAATAGGAGCAGCAGCAGCAGCAACAACAACAACAACAATAAACCACCCGATATTCTCAGATTTTCGATAAAAAAAACCCCTAAATTTTACAAATCAAGTTCAAATAACTACGTACTTTGGATGCGAGTAGGCTGAGTTGTTAGCGGCCACGGAGGCGAGGCGACGGCCGAGGAGGTGAGGAGGCGGAAGCTCTATCGCGAGCTAGGGGTTCGACGGGGGCTCAACCACGGAGGCGAGGTGGCAGGGGCTCAATCGCGAGCTAGGGCTTCAACGGGAGCCTGGCCACGGAGGCGAGTCAGTGGGGGCTACGGCCACGGAGGCGAGGAGAGACGGCGTGGGCTCGAGCTAGGAGATGAGGTGAGGAGGAGGCGAGAGATTTTGGCTCCAATTTTTGGAAGAAGGAAAAGGAGGAGGGCTTGGGGGAGATTTGGGAGAAAATTGGTGTTTTATCTTGACAGGATTGTGGGGTCCTCCATATATTGGCATTGATAGTGGTTGGATTCGCTATCAATACTATGATAACCATTAATAGTAATTGGTAGCGGTTGGAACCGCTACCAATACCCCGTTACTGTTGGGCATATTTATAGTAGTGTATGTATCAAACATAATACTTGAACACTCTCCCTCATGCGGTCTTTCTAAATTTGAGCCACATAGAATAGCCTCTAAAGAAAATTCTTCCTTTGGAGTGATAAATTTAATTTTAAATTTGACAATGATGAGGTTCGATTCACAATACCTCTTGAAACTTGTGAGCTCTAATACCACAGAAAATGTTCTGTCATCCACCTACGCCAAAACTTTGAAGTTTACAATCGTTGGAAAAATGTGCTTTATATCACCTATCTAATCCAAACGGTTTTTTTTCCCACCGTTTAATTTTTCTTGGTGTGCTGGGGTATGCGTTCCCTTGAAATTTTGTCAAGAAAAACTAACAATATTATAACTCAGTGATGGAATTTTCTTGGTGGTATTTGTTTGGAGTAGTTTTTTTATTATTGTGGAGTGAATAATTTATGTCTAACTTTTTGGAGTGGGTATGTAATCATTAAAGTCATTTTAATGAAATTTATGGGGGTAATTATCCCACCATTTTTTCTCACAAAAAAACAAAAATACTATGAGTGTTTAGCTCAAATGGTAGGGAGGCAGCAGTAATAAGAAGGTGATCAAGTTCTACTATCCACATAATCAAAATTTTCTTTTATCCAAGTGTACATGAATTCTATTTTTAAGATCTTCGAAAGAAAATAATAGTTTAGTCTGAAAATGAGAAAACGGTGAAGAAGTAGAATATGAACCACATTCCATGGTTACTTCTAGTTTTACAAAAAGTCTAGATTGTGTATCATGCGGTCCAAGTTTTAACTTATATTCAAAGGTTATTGTAGACAATATTACTCGTCCTCTTTAATTATCTAAACATAAGAATTTATTGTCTAACTTTTTGAATATATATTGATTTAATATTTCATGCAATGTCATGTATTTTGACTTTTATAATGAAACATATATTTTATTCTCAAGACAAAAAAGATTAATTTGATATTATATGTTACCTCACAAAAGTGTAGCCTTGTTAGTAAATACAATATATCCAACCTATTAACTTAAATAGATTTCTTTAGACAATAATATATAATAATATTATAGTCTCTTCATATCCTAACAGTTTTTTGAAATTTGAAAAGAAAAGGATCCCTTCTATTTCTCATACAATATCTAAATCTGTTTACATTATCTGATTGTTTGTTACATAGAATCATAACTAAACAATAAATATCTTTGTACACATCACATTAATTAACCATTACTTTTTCCTACTTTTTTTCCTCTTATCCAATTTAGATCAGATTTCAACTGTTGAAACATACATCATGATCCCACATCAAAACATGGGATTTTTTCTCGTTTTCTCAATCCTTTTTATCACAAGCAATCATCTGTTTGCCGCAGCTGTAAATAGTACTGTTTACAATGTGATGGACTACGGAGCCGACCCTGATGGCACGACAGATTCGACATCTTCGCTGCTTGCCGCATGGAACGACACATGCAATTCATCTGATTCTGCGATATTCTACATCCCGCGTGGAACATTCTTGGTCGATGAGGTTCACTTTAAAGGACCATGCAAGAATAACGGGACGGTGTTCCTTAATGACGGAGGTTTAGTAGCGAATCTTAAAAATGCGAGTACCGAAGAATGGATAGTGTTTGATCAAGTTGAAGGTTTGTTAATCCACGGCTTATCGATTGATGGTCAAGGGGAGCCTATTTGGGATTGTAAGCTGAGTAAAAGATATCCTAATAAATGTCCAGATGGTGCTAAGGTAAGTTTTACGGCTGAGGCGATCGATTTCCTCCGGCCCCTAAATTATCTGTAATTATTTATTTTTGGTGAAGTAGGTAGGTAGATCTCTCTTAATCAACATATAAATTTACGTTTCATTTCATTTATTTAATTATTTCTTTTTTGGATCTAGGAATTATTTGATTTTTTGTATCTAGCTAGGGACGTTTCAAAAAACAATCAATTGTTTGGAGCAATTTTTATAACTATTTTGAAAACCCCAAATCTCATCTTTTTGCCTTTTATTGATCCAATTTTCATTGTCTATCCCCTTGTCAATTTTTATTTATCTTAAAGTTTCATGCTACAAGTAAGATCTAATAAATTAGAAATCCCTAGATACGAAAAATTTATTTAAAAAATTTAAATTTATTTATTTAGTTTTTTCTCATAACTAATAGTTCTTCTTAGAATTGTACTCACATTTAACTATATTTGTTTTTTTCATTAGTATATGTAAATTTAGATGGTTAGCATATTCATAGATTTCATTTGTGTAGAAATGTTGAATAATTCAAACAATTTTCATACCTGGTTTTTTACCTTATATCTTTTTTTTTTCTTTTGCTTTTTTTTTATTTTTTTGAATTAATCAACACTTTAATATTCCTTAAAGTTAATATTCTATAATTTCTTCATCTGTTTATCTCTATTTGAATGCAGTCGATAATCCTCACACATTCAAAGAATGTAACAATGAGTGGCGTGACTTCAACCAACAGCAAATTTTTCCACATGTTGGTTAACAACTGCGACGATGTGAAGTTGGAAAATCTACGTTTCATTGCACCCCATTACAGCCAAAACACTGACGGAATACATGTCATGATATCAAGGAACATTACCATCGAAAACTCCGAAATACAAACCGGCGATGACTGCATCTCCATCGGCCCAGGCACAGACACCCTTCGAATTCGGAACATCACTTGCGGGCCCGGTCATGGCATCAGGTTCATCCACACATCATCCTATTCTTGATCTTCTTTAACCCCCCCCCCCCCCCCCCCAACTCCCTACATGGTTCGATTAGTTAGTTGATTTGTTATGTTGTTCTAGCATCGGAAGCATGGCTAATGAACCTCTAGAGCAAGGCGTGCAGAACATTTCGGTCAGTGATTCGGTTTTCAAAGAGACTCATAACGGCCTAAGGATCAAGACATGGGCGAAACCCAGCAACGGGACTATAAACGGAGTGTTTTATCAAGACATCGTGATGATAAATGTACAGCGTCCTATCTTTATCAATCAACATTATTGTCCCAACGATCTCAGTTGTCCGAAAACAGTAAGTACCCTCCCAATAATTAATACTATTATTTCCCTTAATTGGGAAAAAATGGGTCAGTGAACGTTTGAACATAGACGACACGGCTAGCTTGAATGTTCACGGCCGAACCAACATATATCTATCTATCTATATATCTATATATATATATATATATATATATATATATCAACCTCTTAATTGACTTAGTTGACGTAGCTAGAATTTTTGATGCATGCATGCAGGAATCTGGGATTCAAATAAATGGGGTGGAGTATAAGAACATTGTGGGTTCCTCAACTGAACAAGTGGCGGTGCGTTTTGACTGCAGCAGAACAAACCCATGCATGGGAATAAAAATGGAGGGGATTGATATCAACTACCAAAACAACCAGACTGCACTGTCTTCTTGTCAGCATGCTCAAGTCAACACCTCTGGGATTGTCAATCCACCAACTTGTCCTCAACATTAATTAATTATGATTGTTTTTATTTTTAATTTTTCTTTCTTTCTTTCTAGCTAATTGTTGATGTTAGTTAAGCGCATAAATATAATGTGATCATTTCCATTGAAAGTGGGATCACACACCAACATTCATCTGCATGCATGAATGTTAATTTGTAAATAAGAAAGATTTCTTGAATAATGTAATTAAGTAAGTAGGATTTTCTATTGTCTATCCTTGATCTTTTAACCAGAAGATGCATGGCTCTTAATTTTATGCTTTCTCGGTAGACAAAAGGTGGGAGTATACATTGCCAGGGAATTTTAATTAATTTCTGCAGTGGCAAGATATATATGTGGCATTATACTACTCACTGGGAGGTGCTTTGCAAATGAAAAATCTTTTGGATTAGAATGGAAAAGGCTAAAGAGACATAAATCCGTTGAATGGTGTGTTGACATTTGTCCAGGCTATTTCCACAATAGCACTATATACAGAAAAGGGAGCTTAATGGGGCGATTGCACTCCAAAACTTCTGAGAAAACACTACAGAAAAATGGGTGCAATTTCGGCGGGAAATAATTTGATATTTATTTCGACGGCATATTTCCCTCTAAAAGGATCAAAAAATTTAAACTTTTGTTGAATTCGGTCAACAGTTATTTCGACGGCTAAATTCCGTCAAAATATAATCGAACGAAGTTAACAAAATTTTCCCGCGACCTTCTCCTCATACTTCCCTTACTACTATTATTTTTCGTTTCGCTCCTAAAATTTTTCATCCCCTCGGCTCTGATCCCCCCTCCTTCTCTACCCTTTCAAACCATCCAAAAAACTTCACCGGCCACGCAAAAAATCTCCTTCGGCCACCGATCAGCCCTCCACCCGCCTCCTCAGTCATCTAAGCCCCTTTGTTGACGATTGAGGATCTCCCCTGGTCGCTCCTCCGGCCGCCTCCTAGGTTTTTCTTCATTGAAGAGCTATCTCGGCCGCCTCCTAGCCAAGCACCTCCGGCCTTCGCCTCCGACGCCGGTAAGTTGGTTTATTAATTTATTTAGGTTGTTTGAAATTTTGTTAAAATTAAGTAATTTTAGGGTTAATGTTAAGACTAATTTTAGGGTTATGGTTAATTTTAGGAATAATTTTAGTGTAAGGGTTAATTTTAGGTTTAGAATAAGGGTTAATTTTAGGGTTATGGTTAATTTTATGGTTAGTGTTAGGGTTAGGGTTAATAATTTTGGGGTTAAGGTTAATTTTGGGGTTAATGTTAGGCTTAGGGTTAGTGTTATGGTTAATTTTGGGGATATGGTTAAGTTTGTTTATTTGTTGAAAATTTTAGGTTCAGAGCTCAGGTTAGGTTGTTAATTTTAGTTAATTATAGTTAGGAGTGTGTGTGTGTATTGTTGTTGTTATTGATAGAAAATGAAAACATATGTAACTAAAAATTTATGTGATTGTAGGCCTGACATGGGCGTGATTGCTTCTGTTTCTTCGTTTTCTATATACGTCAGTCTCCGGTACACAATTTTATCACTTTTAATTCTTAAGTATCAAAGTTAGCCTAAATCACCATATCTAAATTAAGTCACCAATTAAATATTAATTAAACCGAAAAGATAGATATTTGATATGCCATAAACCAATTAGCTATATACATGCTTCTTTTCACGAGTTTAAAATCAGTTAATCATCATTTCTTAAACAAATAGTCAATGTCGGGATCTAATATGGATGTGTGTGTACCGTGTGTCTAATATATTGTTTATGGAAATATGGTTGTGTGAGAGTGTGTGTGAGACTTACCTTTATGTAATTTTCGCTGTATGGATGCGTGTTTATTTAAATGAATGCAGATATTTCGTTAATAATATCAATTGTTTGAGATCTTACCATTCAAACTGAAAATTCCAAAAGCTTAACAAAATAGTTAAATAACTGACGATACTGAAACGATAACTATCAAAACCAATCTAATTAAGTGCACGATACTCGATGATGAAAAAATGTAAACCGATAAATATCGTCATCGAGTATCTCACATTGAAAAAATATTGCGACTTAGAATTCGTCTATCAGTTATGTGCGTATGGTTATTTTCGTGACATAAAACTATGCGTGCGTCAACCTCGAACGTTAATCATTCTTCGTTGACAACTATCTCGTAGTTTATGCGACGAGAATACTAGTCGTACTATAACCGATAGATTTGTCCCGTTTTGAACAACTTAAGAATATATAACGTATACGCTTCTCTGCATACTTATGCTTTTCATTCGTTTCAAGATGAGTTCCGTTAATACCTTTCCGTTTGTTCTCCGTGTACAAATATAGTTGAGATGATCATCTCAATATTGATAGTATTGAGATATTTATCTCTTCGATTACAGTGTACTCGGAGAACAGCGGGGAGATACTGCCGAAATTTTCTCGAAGCGAATGAAAACATAAGATCAGAAAGTGTATGCGTTATACATTCTTAATGAGATATAAACCTTACCCTCGACAGCCGTTACCCATTGACATCCAAGATAGAATCATTGATATTATTTCCAACCATGATAAATCACTCAAATATATTTCCGAGACACTGTTGTCATGTTGTGTGTAGAATGAGATGAAGAATGACTAAGTCATAATATCAAGCATATCATTTTACATTAAAAATAATGTGACATGTTTCAATAGTTATCCAAATGAGTGAGTCATCTCATATAGCCATGCTTCAACCATGCTTAAAAAACACCTCATACCTCCACTTTATTATCCATTTAAACATAATGGATTTATCACAAATGAGGTGTCTTCTTCTATAAGCACTCTTGTGAAATTACAAGAATACCCCTCACCGTATATACATACCCGTATTTGTACTACGAATATCAAGAGATGAAAATAATCCAATATTATAATACTAAAATGCGGCTTAATCCTAAGCCCGCTAGTATTATCCGTCTGATCAAAAATACGTGTAGCTAGTCACGTATATGATCGAAACCTTACACGTAAATATTGGAGATAGTGCCCTCAGAGTCAATTATTGGATCGCAGGTACGTGATTGTAATGATTGCGGAGGACCTGTACCGGTAGGACAGTCTTACTCGAGATGATAGTATGCTATCTGGTTTGCCTTTATCAGTCGTGTACATGTTCAGGTGACTGATTACATGTTACACTTTGATAGAGCCCTTAGGATCTTTCTTTACTACCAACAGTATGATGGAGATCATATACGTGAGAGTTGGGTGGTTTATACGCATATCCTTAATTGTGGTCCCTAGTCGTGGGAGTTTCGAGACAGGGCATCGATACTCCGGAGTAGACTAGTGTATACAGTCGAGACCCCGACGAGGGGCGGTGGCCGGTCTCACAAGCCACTGGTGTCAGTTGGATCACCTAAGATGTATACAGGTGCTCATTGGGTTATGAGTACACCGGACAGGACTCGCCGGGAACCTGCTAGTTGGTATTATACATATCGTCAGATAGCAGTTCCCTGGTGACATGTGTACAGGTTAGTTCATCGACCTGAGGTCGTCATTTGTCTCGTGTGAGTTCCCACTGTGCTTTGATTTCTACCCTACCACGGCTCAAAGGAGTCGTGCAAACAGGTAGTTTTTGGGTACAATCCCGAGCCACATGGAGGCACGTCAGCGGATCGGCAGGGGATTCGTCTCTCCCGGTATTGGGGGTGAGATCGTGCTGTGTCTAGGAGAGCCATTACACAAAGCCCACGGCCGTGGCAGGAGATTTACTGGTAGGTACTCCAGTAGTATCTCAGGGTGTTATTGGGCTACACTCCGACACGACTTATACTGCTATTGGGGGTCTGACGTTACTAGCCCCCTAGGCAGATATGCGATACTCATAGACGAACGGACCGGACTGTATATACATTGTTACTGTTAGGCTCAGTAGGGTTTCCGGGTGAGTCCGTTCATCGGCCTCCCTTGAGGTCAGTCCATGGGCAGCCGTTACGCATAGCTAGTGCCGCTGACGGTTTGTGGTTAAAACCACTACCAGGGTACTGACGAGTCATTAGAGTCCCCCACAGACAGTTTCCCAAGTTCGGGCGAAACGTTGTAGAGGCCGTATGGTTTTATGGCAGGGTTCGGAAAATGCACGTGCGTTTACGCACGTGTCAGTTTTCGGGCAGATGATACTGGTCGGCTTTGGTTTAAGCCGGATTTGAGTATTATATTGAGTAGATATAATATGTTTGTCTCAGTTGCATTTGTATTCGGTCGTAATACAAATGCGGGTATATTTATACAGTTACGGGGTTATCTTGAAAGTCGTTTCAGGATCACTTTTGGAAGTTGCCAGTTTCCAGTTTTCTATCAGCCGTCTTTTAACATTCGGTTAAAAACAGATTTATCTTTTTTTGAGTTGAGTGTAGAATCTTCTAGAAGTTTCTAGAAGAGATAACAAGGATGGTGACTAGGTTCATGAACCTAAAGTTTGCATTAATGAATGGATGACTAGGTTTAGTGAGTCATTCATTTCATTAATGTGTTTTGTTTTGCCATAGATTTTTTCTCTTGATCTTTTCTTCTTGTGGTCACCTCCTCCCTCCTACACTCACCTCCCTCTTTGATAAATAGTGGCCGGCCCCCTTGAGAGAAGTGAGAGAGATTGATTTCATTTTTGGTAAAAAGACTATGGTTTATGGTGCATGGAAATTTCATAGCCTCTTTTATTTTCCATCACCCGATAAAAAAGGGCAACTTCATTTACCGATCGTCCACGGCTTTGGACGAAGTGAGACAAAGTAATCTATTCATTCTCTACATCATTCTTGGTCGTCTCTTTTAGCAAACTTGACGACCGAGTTGCCTCCAGTCAGAGGCGGGAGCCCGTTTAAAGAATCGTTGACGTGGTGCCACCTGGACGAGCAGATCGGAGATCGACAAGATCGGAGCAGCCGCAACGGAGCGTGGGATGATGGTTGAAGAACGAAGGACTCGGATCGTTCGGTATAACCTTTCTACACTCTTTACTGTTTGTTAGTTTAGCAATAATGACAGATCCGGGTTATAGTATACGATAGCGCCAGTTAAAAAGTTTTTGTTCCGCATTTGGCGTCTGTAGACGGCCAGGGCGCTACCGTAGACTTAAAGTGGTATCAGAGCCTCACCATTTTGCTATACTAACTTGTGCTAACGCGTTTAAAATATCGATCGAACCGGATATCGAAAAACACAATTTTCAAGCTTCACAGTTTCTGTCGATTTTAAATGATGTCATAAAATTATTCTACATATCACAGAAAGTTGTGCAGGGTATTATAAGAACACCATACAAATTTGGGCTCATGAATCGACAAGACTGCCGCGGAATCGCGGCCAAACCCATGGTTTGGCCGCGCATCCGCGGCCATTTGGTGTGATCATGCCCCCAAATTTACACAGTATATTCTTCTCTGGAAATTGGGGTTTTTTGGTATATATCTTTTGGGCCCAGATTTTGTTACTGTTCACCGGTTGTTCGTGGGGCCCACTTCATGATATTTAGTCGATCGAAATTTAAACATGTTAGTTTACAGTGCTTACATTATATCTCCGACCGGGAATGTCATTTGATCGGTAAACCGCGTCTGATTGCTATAGTTCTTTTAGACGGGTTTGCGAACGTGACATTCGCGTTGATGTTCTGTGTTGTGCTGTGATGTTGCGGATTTGTCGTGGTGGATAGCAGTGTGCAATGGTAGTGCAGTTTGAGTTTATTTGTACATTTGATATTGCGGGGCGAGCGTCCAACTTGTAGACTGCCGTCACTGCCTGTTGTATAATATTCTTTTGGGGCACGACCAGGTTGCGGTCGATGTACCTGTTGTACTATTTTTCATTACTGTACTAGGTTTTACCCCGCGACGGAATGCACGGATAGCCGGGTTCTGGGGGCAACGAGTCCGCATCTCATGGCTTTGAGAGGCAGAGAGGCCTCACTCTAGAATTGGCAGACTATTCGCCACACTCGTAGGGGGTACAGGTTGACCCAAGGAGGGGTGCCCAAGATTACCGGATTCCGTGAAGTGCTGGGTGGTCCATTCACTATGCTGTAGGGGGCTGCCTCGCTTCAGGTTTTGGCGGGTAACTTGCCGCACCCGTAGGGGTCTAGGTTTCATTGCACAGGCTATCCACACTGTAGGGTTCCTAGGCACACTAATGAAGTCTCACAAGTGATCAAACATGGCCAATTAATATTTTACAAGTGCCGAGAAACCCTAATACGGATCGTTAACTAGATATATAGGCGATACGATGCAAATAAACAACTTTATCTAAAAGGAAAGTGGCTACAACCTTTGTAGATCCGGTCCTCCACCTCCTAGGCTTCGTGATGATGTCCCTCCGCTGTCCAAATCGAATTCATGACTCTAGCATCGGCTTCATCGGAGAAATGGGCGGGCTAGGTCGTCGACTTCGATGCCGAAGATGGTCTACATCGAGGTATCACAAGATCAAGCTCCCACTTCACCAAGTCATGAAACTTGTGAAGAAAACACCCTATACTACTTGGCAAGAGGTAGAGGATGAAGAAATAGGAGGTGGGTTCACTTTAGAATTGGATTTCTCACTCTTTTGCTCAAGTTGCCATTGAAGCTATCAAGCTTTTTCTTCTTTGAAGATGAAGAAGAAGAAGAAAGAATATATGATAAGTGTTATTTTTAAAAAAGAAAACAATATCAATACTTATCATATGGCAACCATGATTATGTGTAGAGAATAGACTATGGTTAGTTGGATGGTTAGGATTAGGAGATGAAGACAAAATGGTTGCTTTAGTCAAAGATGCATGAAGCTACAAGAACCTTCTAGCATGAAAGCAACCATTTAGTTTTTCTTTTCCTTTTCAACCAAAATAAATAGATAAAAGAATAAGTGAAATAAATCAAGTGAAACCCTAACCATTGACCAACCATGGTTTAAACCAAACATACACCCAAACAAGCATGTATCATCAAACATGATACAATCTTGTGCACAAAAAATATATCATATACACAATGTGCACATTTTAAGTGAGAAAGTCCACTTAAAGTGAACCAATACTAGTTAATGTAAAGTAATATATCAAATATATAATTATACATTAAATCATTAAATCAACACTTGATTCAATGATCCGGTCATGTCGCATATAACCGACTAGTATCCAATGTATTGGCTTATTGAATCAATCTTTGATTCGATAACTAGGTTATATCGCATACAACTAATCGATACATTAATCGCGAGAATAGAATACGGTACCACATACACGCATTATTCTCGGTCTCGCACATATCTCATATGTGCTCCTATTTCGTTTCGCTTGAGCCAGGAAACCTCTGTGTAGGACTCTAAAGACTCGTCAATACGCCGGCAGCAGGTGATGATCATATCAAACACTCACAAGCCGCAAGCGGTCTGCTAAATGTAACGGCCACCCGGGTATTGAGCGATCAGAAGATCGACGAGCAAGCCCGCTCACACTCTTGTGAATCCAACCAGTAACACTTACCGTATAGTCCGGTCTGTTCGTCTGATATGTCGCATATCTCGCCTAGGGGTGGTAAACGTCAGACCCCAATAGCTCGATAAGTCATGCCGACGTAAGGTCCATAACATTCGTGAAACTACTGATAACTCTTACCAGTATATCACTACAACCCTGGCCAGGGATTTCCTGTTATGGCCAGTCGAGCATAGCACAACATCAACCCCCAATACCGGGAGAGACGAATCCCCTCCTATCGCTCATTGCCTCCATGTGAATCGGGACTGTACCCAAAAACCACCTGTTTGCACGACTCAGTAGAGCCGTGGTAGGGTGGAAATCAAAGCACAGTGGGAGACACACAAGACTCTATGACGATCTCGGGTCAACAGACTAAGCTGTACCAGTGTCACCAGAGAACTGCCATCTGACGTGAGGTATAATACCATCTGGTAGTTCTCGGCGAGTCCGTTCAGTGTACCCAGTCTCCACTGAGCACCCGCATACCATCTCCGATGTCAAACACCAATGGATATGGGATCATCCATCGCCCATCACATGGGTCGAGAAGATATACGCTAGTCTACTCTGGAATATCGATGCCCCGTCTCGATATTCCCACGACTAGGAACAATGAAGGATGTACTCATTGACTACCCAGGCCCCACTAGTATGATCTTCATCATAGTCCTGGAAGTCGAGTACACATCCTAAAGGCTTCATCAACATGTAATCAGAGAGACAGAAAGTATACATGTTAAGATAAAGAGCAACCAGATAGCGTACTATCATGTCGAGCAAGAAAGTCCTACCTATATATGTCCCAGCATCCACTACAATATACATCCTATGTACAGTAATGGCCTCTAGGGCATACATATAACTAACAATCTCCCACTTGCACTAGGGCCATCTGTAGCAGTGGTTGCAGTATCACATACTCAACCATCCCATAAAAGTCTCTCTTTGGGAAAAGGACTTCGTGAGTGGATCCGCTGTGTTGTCCTCTGAGTCTACTCTCCTTACCTTGATCACCATGGAGATCAACTATCTCCATGATCAGGTGATGCTGCCTCAGAATATGTTTGGGTCACTGATGGGATCATGGTTCCTTGGCCAAAGCCACACTTCCATTGTCATACAATGGTAGGAACCTAGTTCATCTCATGAACCAATATACACCCAATACTGCCTCTTTGGTAGTATCTTATATAGCGATGTTACCAGCCTTTATCGTCTAGTTTGCCACGGTATCTATCTTGGAACTCTTCCAACATACCGTCCCTTTACTGAGGGTAAAGACAATGCCTGCGACTGACATTCAGTCATCCTTATCACCCTGAAACCTTTCCAGTGATTCTCCCCAGAATCAACTGATACTATCTCACTATAACTAGTGAGAATCCTAACATCCATTTAGATCTATCTCATAGATCCAAAACCTAGGATTTAGGAGGTATCAATTTGATCCTTTATGGAGAATCTATGTGATAAAAGGAGATCGACCGATCGTAGCATAGGAAACTCCTTTCCTATCAAGAGTATGTCATCCACGTACTTTACGAGGATCATTACCATACTCCATACTACCCTTTTGTACATACAAGGTTCATCTACCATTTTGATGAAGTCAAACTCTTTGACTACCATATCAAAACAGATGTTCCAACTCCGCGATGCCTGCTTTATTCTGTAAAGCAACTTGCACACGTTTCCGCTGCTCCCACTGTTTACGAAGCCCTCTGGCTGTGTTCTTATAGACGTTCTCTTCTAAATCAATATTTAGAAAAGTAGTCATGGCACCCAACCACCAGATATCGCAGTTATGGTATGTAGCAATGGCAAGTAGGATCTGGATGGACTTAAGCACAGCTATTGGAAAAGGTTTCATCATTATCCACGCCTGGTCGATGACGAAAACCTTTAACGAGTCTAGCTTTGAAAGTCTCAACTTTTCCATCTACACCAAGTAATCTTCTCAAGATATACTTGCTCCTGATGGGGATTTAACCCTTCAGATATAGCAACCAAAGTCCATACTTTGTTGGTGTATATGGATTCCATCTCAGATCGCTAAGCATCCAGCCATTCTTACAGAGTCCCCACTCTTGATGGCCTGCTCGAAACTAGTTGGGTCATCATCTCATGATGCATTCCTCGCTCCCACTGTCATCGAGAAACCGAGGTATCTCTCAGGCAGGTGAGGAACCCTACCAGATCGGCGGAGAGGCTGAGGTTCGTCGGGGACTATAGAATCCTTTGGTTCTGTTAAATCATCAACTGCAGTTTTGTATAGCTGGAACCTTTCCAGCTCTACAGAACTGACCTTGCCTCGATTTTGTCCGGATTTTGCTTTAGACATAGGCCGGACAATCCCAAATCTTAACTTACTTAAGAGATAGGCTCTTCCCATACCATATCTCATATGGAATGGTAGGCAGTGATCTGATTCGAACCTAATTCAATAGGTATGCAGCTTCTCAAGCGCATAACTCCCAAAAGGAAATAGGTAACTCAGTAATACTCATCATAGAGCACACTATATTTAATATTGTGCGATTGCTCCACCCCGATACACCGTTGTGCTGTGGTGTATTCAGAGGAGTAACACTGAGAGAAAATCTCATTCTCCTTTAGAATAGTCCAGGAATTCTATGCACAAGTATTCTCCTCCCTGATCTCATCATAGGACATAATACTTATACCCGTATTTTGGTTCTCTACTTCCAACTTATATTATGTGAATACCTCAAAAGCTTCAGACTTATGTTTCAACAGGAACATATGACTGAATCTTGAGAGATTATCAGAGAATATAATGAAGTATAAAGAACCAGTCCTGGCATTTGTAGACAGGAGACCTTACATACATCATCATGTGTCAGTCCCAAGAGTTCATTAACTCTTTCTCTGTTTCCAATAAATAGGGGTATGGTCATCTAATCTTTGTGACATGACTGGCAAGTTTCACAAGATGTAAATTCAAACTGATTTAAATATGCATCTAAAATGTAACTTCAGCCAGTCGGGTCGCATTGATGTGACCTAGTCTACAATGCCTCAAGAAGGATTCGTTCATTTCTGAACTCTTCCTCTTGTGTGTGTTCTGTATACAAGGAACTGTAGTTTGATTTAGAACATCAATGCTTTTAGATAACGTGCCTGAACCGATCAACTCTTGATATAGGAAATGTTCAAAACATTATCCAACAATACAAAATTTTATCATTTCTTTAATATATAAAGAGATTGATATGATTTTGTATATCAGGTTCGGTATCTAATAGCATTTATTCAGAATCAATGTATTGGTAATACAGGGTGACAGTGACCAACAGACTTGGCTGCAACACTTGCCCCGTTTTCTGTCTCATGAAACTTATCACCCGTTCTCAGTTTTCTACATTTTTGTAGCCGTATGTAACAGATTACATATCTGGGATCCTGATCCGGTATCAAATACCCAGGATTCAGAGGATACTAAGAAACAGTTCTTTATAATGAACACACCCGAAGGAGATGCATCATATGCACTTTCTTCGTTTGGGCGGCATAGGAATTCTGGTATTCCCCTATTTCCTGCTCTGACTTCTAACAATTATAAGTTGGAGCGGGACCAACGTTCCCAGCTCAGTATAACAAGCGGGTTCGGTCAATACATCCATATTATTATCTTGATTAAGACGTGACATGGTCGCTACCTGGAGAGAGAGAGAGAAGAAAACACTCTGCGTGCGCTCTTGCAAGATCAGATTGGTTATTTATTTTATCTAATCAGGATGGCTCCCACTGTTTTTATCAAATCTTCCTTCAAACCTTAAAAGGAAAGACTAGCCGGGATTAATTACACTCTACAAGTTCACCAATCTTTCAGCCAGGCCAGTGTCGGTACTTTGAGAGAGGTTCCCCGTGCTTTCGCACGGACCTAATTACAGTAAACCTCGTTTTCCCAGAGGCGTAACCCCGTTGACACCTTTCTAGACACCTACTTGATCGGCTAATTGTAAAGTGCAAAACTCTCCCAGGAGTATCAATTACTCGCAGTGGGTATCGGGATCCAACTATCATATAGAAGGTATGCAATCTCATTGCAAGTTTCAACACTTGAAACTCCCGATAAAGGTTTTTACCCCTAGCACCTATGACCTTAACTATGGTCAACAAATCATAAGTACTAGTCAAGTTCTACCCGTCATTTCGTGATTAATTAGACCCACCCACATGACCCTTAACTAAGGTCAACAAAGTCACGCGACTGTCCTAACTAATCGCATCATATGCGGTGTAGGAAGACATCACTTAGCTACCGTACATTGTGCCTTAACTAAAGTCAACAAACACAGCACGAATACTAAGTACTCTACTTCCTAAAATGACGGAGGGTTGCGGCTGGTTTTTAAGAAAACCTTTAACGCTTTGAACTTGATCTCGTCGCGGAATCAAATGGTTTTTAAATGGAATGTTTTTGAGGCTTTTCTAGTTTTGCTAAAGGGGTCACTCCCGGTGAAGGGATCGTCGGCCCTTTCCTCGTCGAATGAGGTGCGGGATATATCATATATATCACTGTGCAAAGCAGAAACTATAGAAGCAATCAAAGGATAAACCGAGGGTTGTAGCATCTGCCAGTTATTGCTAAAGGAGTCACTCCCGGTGAAGGGATCTCGGTCCTTTCCTTATCGAATAAGGTGCAGGATGTTCTACAAGGAACACCGCGATGCAAAGCAAGAACTGTAGCTCCCTTTTTTATTTTGAAATTCGATTCCACAACATCAATTAGGTTTATTTTCTTTCATTAATCTCATTAATGAATATCCCATCATTTAAATTACCTAAACATCCTAGATAAATATGACGTACACTTATGCCATCCGCATTTGCCTCGATGTCCCGTCTGCACCGTTAGGTTAGGTAACTAACGCCAGAGCGAGGCAGGGCTAGCGCGGGTGTAAAACATAAGCAACGTCTATATAATATATCATATATACTATATATTATATCTATCACAGAACATCACATGATCACATCACAGATAACGCAGCAGAAAATATCATATGAAATATTGGATATACTAGGACGTCCGTGTTTTCAATACGAGCCAGTATAAAACACGGATTCCACGGTCGTGATGAATAGCCAATCCCACACCCCTAGACCCTTACGAGAGCGGCAAGCAACCCTACCAATTCTAGGGTTAGGAGACCCGGACTCGACTCCTCGAGTTGGTCTCCCACTGGACCCCAGAACCCGGTTACTTGTGCTCCCCTCCTTGGGTCTATCCTAATGCGGAAAAGTAAATAATATACAATGGGTGACATCTTCTGCAACCTGGAAGTGCCCCAATAAAAGAATATTACATACAATTTTTTTACCTGAATGAAAATGAAAAGCACTCATCTCACATAAAAACCCCCGGCTATTCAAACACGACGATCCAATATAACATATCCAGCAACACATAACATCACATGTCATCAACGTAAGTAAATATGCACATCCCAATTGTCGTTGACATATAGCAACGAAACCGGCGATATCATATATTACACTTACGGTCACAGAAAAGAAAGTGTAAAACTACAACAGTTGGAATCCGCAATCTCTTTAGACATCGTATGCCTAATCAAATGAAATACTTAGACATCGCATGCCTAACAATTATAAACCTCGCATTTTAGTCTCATTTATCGAAAACTCTTTTCAATAACATGTCGGGCAATTCAACAGGATTCCCGACATTCTGATCGAATGCTCGTCGCAAACTTTAGTAGGCGGCCGCACCCCTGATACCGTCGACGAAGTGCATTAAGGCGTAACACCGCTACCACGAGCACCCGAACGGATGCTTTCGGCGACGGGGTTCTCCTACAGTCACTTGGTCGGGGCTATGGGGTGTGAAGCACCCGGCCCCTTTTATACCAAAGTCCGTATTTTGTTACTTAGAATTCTCTTTATTCTAAATTAGAAATTATTTATTTTATTTATAAATTAATTATTATATTTTATTTTTCAAACTTCATTTGAACCCAAACCCTAATCCTAATTACCTTTGTCCCAAATTATTTCCAAGCAGCCGGCCCCATTATTTTCTCTTATTTTCAGTCCCTTCAGCCCGAGCCCACACTCTTTCCCCAAAACTTAATCATTCGAATTATTGTGCTGGCCCGGCCCTCTTCTTCTATTTTCTTTAATTCTTCATTAGCCAAAACCCCCAGCCCACCGAGTCAGCCCATCTCCTCTTAATTGAGTTTTTCCTTTCTTAATAAACCAAATAAATCCCTTAATGATTTCCCCGGCCCGTTTCTATTTTCCCTAATTGATTTCTTTTAAGCCTCTGGCCCAGCTTCTTTTCCTTTTCTTTTGATTTCCCGGCCCAAGTCGTCTTCAGCCCACAGAGAAAAGGAAAGGGGAAATTCATTTAGCCCCGCCTAGTCTCCCCGAGCCCACTCCCAGCCTCTACACCCGCGTCTTGAACCCGACCCGACCCGCCACCACTGTTCATCTCCTTCAAAATTCCCAACGGCTATCTCCTCATTTCTCGCGCACGTTTCCTTCGCGACCCACTCCCTTCGCCTCCGCCGTCGCCCACGCTCGCGTACGTTACACCCCACGACGTGCGCCCTCCACCTCTCTCCTCTACCCACTACTCATTCCCTCCACAAACTCCCCTGCAACCACTTTTCCCACCGTCGTCGACGACGACGAGAACGACCACCGCCTCCACCTCGTCGACTCCCTCACTCTCTTCTCTCCACCAACGGAGCCCTTACCTCAACTTCTCCAGCCACGCAACACCCAAGCCCACGAGCTCCCTCTTCTTTCTTTCTCACTGCACCCATCTAAGCTTCTCACACCCCTGCCGTCGATCATCCCCCGATCATCACCACCGCCTCCACCTTGTCATCTCCACCTTTTTCCTCACCCTCGTCGCACCCACCAATCCACCATTAACCACAACCGACCATCCTCTACAGCTCCGATCTCCGGCCACCTCTTTCCCGAGCACCCTCACCTGCACTCCCTCGCCAGAACCCGCTGCTTCTCGTCGACCCCATCATCATCATCATCATCACTGTCGCCGCCAACCTCTACCCTCGCTCACCCGAGCCTTCCTCCTCACTTTCTCAATCCTTCCCTTTCTCACTATACTCTTTCTCTGCCTCTGCCTACTCTAACTCTCTCTGTACATCTCTCTCTCTCTCTCTCTCTCTAACTCTCTCTCTCTGGCCTTTCCCTCACTGTCTCTCTCTCTGGTCTCTCACTCACTATCCTTTTCTCTCTCTCTCAGTACACACTCTCTCAATCTCTCTCCGCCCACTCTCTCTCTCTAAAGCTATACCCCCAAGCCGATGTCACCCCTGAACATCGTCGGAACTCCTAGTTGTTGCCACCTGGATCGCCGCAGTTGAGATACCGAGCCCCAGCTCCTCTCCGCCTACCCGTCGCAGTCGAGCTTGAGTCTAGTCGTCGCGAGCCGAAGCTGTGAAACCAAACAACGTCGTTCGTCGCGCGCTCGTGACGTTGCGGCTGCCGTGCATCGCCTACACGCCTCCAGGCAAGTATTTTACTTGCTTACATGCTATTTACTTAAGTTACAGTCGTTAATTACATAGATATAAAAGTTACAAGTCTAAACCAATTATGTGTCATACCTGTTCGACGCGTGTTCTCAAAGAAAATACTCTCCTAATTTGGCGGAACTAAATAGTAATGTTTGGCCCGTATGGTTGTGAACCTAGTGCAGGAATCTCGTTGGATAATTTGATCGTTAATGACCAAGACAACTACCCTCAAGTTTAACCGTAAAACTGGAACTTTCTTGCACCTGAAAATCATTAAGTTCACCATAAATCATATACATACTAGAATGGTGCGTTCGAGGGCTCAAATCGAAGACGACTCGATGAACCTTAACCCTATACTGGTTTCCTGGTATTCCTGTACTTAATTTGTGATGATAATTGGAGCGGAGTGCGACTCTGGACTGCAGTCCGGAGCGACTCCAGTCGTTGCTTGCTGTTCCGTATTGGGTACCACAGGATTTCCTTAACTCGTATGTTGCGGAACTCCACTGTTTATTATAGATAAATCTGTTAGCTAGACAACACAATTGGTTTCATTCTGTTTCGTTACCGTTTGATGTTTAATCTGTAATTTAAAAGATCGGGACGCATAACAGTCCCAACAGATTCAGAACTGACATATTAGAGTTAAATAGAGTATATCTCCTGACGTACAGACGCGATTGAAGATCCATCTATTGAGTTGAAAACCTTACTGAAAACCCTATATTTCATCCAACTGTAGCGTCGCTAAAATCTGATCCCAACTGGAATTAAAATGCATTGCGAAACGGACATCTGATTCTGAAACCAGATTTCCAGCCGTGAACACTTAAAATGAAATGGTTATAACTATTGATCCCGGAACCCGTTTGGCTTGAAACCAAATTTGATGGATGGAAAACTGAATATACTAATTACTACCTGTTTATCGTTTCGCTAAATGATATATGTACGTTTCATGATAAATCGTGCAAGTGATAGAATACTGTTTTTGTGACACCTTAATCGTGCTTATATACTGTTCACGCATCATATCATACCCATATCATTGTAGTGATAACCTAGTGATATCGTGCATTTACCCAGTGTTAGATTCTAGCGATGATTGTGGCAAGTACGTTAGTGTTCGTGTACCCGTGATTAAGTGAAAGTGATACGTACTTGTACACAATCAGTGACCCTATTATTCTATTGCATTGTCGACGTCTGTGGGATGCGTGTACGTGTGACTATAAGTGGTATGGGACATTTATGGAAGCGCTTGCACGGGTGTCACAGATAAGGCATCCGACACTGCCATTTATCTTAGATATTAGTCGGGACGTGCTTGATGGAGGTCCTGCCTCTAGTTCTCACGCAGACTTGTCACGGATCGATTAGTATTTAGGGTTATAGTTAGCGTTTGATGTAGGCCACGGGGTGTGGGGTAGTTTAAGTGTGAGTCCAACAGAATCTCGGGAGTCCCATGCCGGCTTATATATTTAGGGAGATATATGGAGATTTACAGGGTATGTGATATACACCGTGATATACATGTTACATGTTTGGCCCGTGGTCCCTTGCCCTTGGGTTCTACCCTTGGGTGGAGGACACTCGCGAGTGGTTGACTCTCACACTTGGACTGACGATAGGCTTAGTGACCTGTGCAGTGAGACTTAGAGACTGATAGGGATACTGGCATTTATATTCCTTAGATACTGTGTTGACATACGTGACATATCGTTCTACTGCTTTACTGTTCCGCTGCATTGATTACTGCACATTCATATTCATGATGTCATTGATTTACTGTTTCACATATCTATTATCACTGTTAGAACTGCCACTTGAATTTATACATATTATATTGCTATTGCGTCGCTCTGACGACCTGAGTATGCATGCTCAGTGTGAGGAGAAGATTTAGCCTGGACCAGAACTAGACATGCATCACAGACTTCTTGACTTGCCATTCCGAGTTACATTCATTCATTTCCCATCAGGTCAGTTTATATTATTGTTTCTTTCAGTTACTGCATTTCTCATTCCCTGCGCATCATTTACTGTTTACCTTGAAAAACTAGAAGCCGAAGTGTGACTACGGCAGGATATTTCCTTGACCGTAGGAGCATGGCTGGCCTTGTCTACCCCTCGTATTCCTTATTTTGGGAAGCGGGGCGTGACATGGTTTAGTTGGTATCAGAGCCAGGTTTTGCATCGATTGGAATTGCAGTTTTCCGTGTATAGTTTGGCAATCTAAGACGTCCCTTGGTCCAGATTGTAAACTTGTCATTCTTGATTCATATTCACATCGTGTGTTCAGCTATCCATTCGCTATGGTTTCGGGTGACTTGACAAGGATACGTGGTTGCAATTGCACTACCGTACTCTATTCAAGTGACTTAAAGTCATGCAGTTGATTTCCCCACTTGTAATAAATTCATCATCTCTGATATTCTTGAATCTTTGTCCTATCCATATTATACTTTGATTAGTTTGGCTTGTGACTTATATCATTCGCAAAATAGTTGTCTCAGGATCATGTCTTCTAACGACTCTTCATCCATATCCGCTCCCCAGAATCAGACTGTTGAAATCTTGAGTGTACTGCAAGGTCTAAAGGAAGCCCAGGAGCGAACAAACGACTTGCTGGCTGAAGGACTGAGCAGACAGGTGGATCAGGCACCAGCGAGAGTCTCGAATCATAAAGGGATCCCCGTTAGACGAGGAAAAGAGAAGAGGATGAAGCGTCAATTTGTTTCCCCGCGACAGAAGCAGCAGAAGACCCCATGCTATGGATATTGTAGGAGGCCAGGACATCTTCAGAAGGATTGTCGCCGTGCCCAAGGGAAATGTCTGATATGCGGTTCCAACAAACATCTCATCAACGGTTGCCCAGAAAGGAAAGAACTACAAGGAGGAAACTTGTCCACACTCCCCACTTCTGCCACATGAGGATTATCGCGTAGTTCGAACTTCGACGATAAGGCGGATCTAACGCAGAATTCAACTCGCGTAACGATGATGCAGCGTTCTGGCAATCAAAGAAGAATTTTATGACTTCCAACTTCAGTATTAATGTTGTCATCTTTTTTTATGAACATTTCTTTCCGTTTGAAATTTTGTATCCGTTGAACTTTTGGTTGAATGCAATAAAATTTGAATCATAATATATGTATCATTCTCATGCTTTCTCTATGTCAAATTCTATTCATTATCACAGTATTTTCATTCTGATCT
This sequence comes from Agapanthus africanus, assembly GCA_030015575.1. Taxonomy (NCBI): domain Eukaryota; kingdom Viridiplantae; phylum Streptophyta; class Magnoliopsida; order Asparagales; family Amaryllidaceae; genus Agapanthus; species Agapanthus africanus. The sequence continues at coordinate 372,472,489 of CM057339.1, read as the reverse complement.
TTCAGTTCCTGCAACCGCATATTTTCCTATACTTCGCACCCTGAGCTTTTTCCTTGACGTATTCCACTGTCTAATCATGACTTTTCTTTTCAGGCCATGGCCTACCCTGGAGCAGCGCCACATTTAGACGAGGATGCACAGTCATGCGTTTCCTTAGATCACACACTGACGAGTTCCGATGATGAGGTCAACGGTCCCCAGGTCAACTTCGAAAACAATGATTCAGAGGACGAAGGAGCAGCCGCCCCAGAGTTTGACATGATAGACGATTCCGACGAAGAGGAAGGAGACCCTGAAGAGAACCCGATAGAGGAAGACCCCGAGGAAGAACCGATAGAAGAAAATCCAGCGGAGGAAAACCCCGTGGAAGAAAATCCAGAAGAAGAAAATCACATGGAATCAGATCTCGATGAAGAAGCTCTATCCGAGGAAGAAGGACCAGAAGATCAAGACCCTGCCGTGGAAGAACTCCCTCTGGCGGTCCCCGCGAGACGCTATGGAAATGGACGCCCCTACCTGAGTGCGCGAGCCTACCGCAACCTGCTGAATCTCCACAACCGCGACTGACGGAATTCCTTTTGGATGTTGTCTTTCTGGCCAAATAAAATGTGTATAGTTTAGGGCCACTTTTCGCCTTTGGGAATGCCTTGTTTCAAATTTTCTTGAATGAAATAAATCTTCTGAATGCGTAAAACTTTTGATTATTGGTTCGCTTAATACTTGTTTATTGCCCATCTCCATTTATTTTTCTGCTGAGTTCCCTGACTGTCCACCCATACTCATTGTATAGTTTTCACCCTCGTTTCGATTAGAAAGTACCGCACCCTGATCCTTGGAATGAGACACCCTCCATCCCTCGTCTGTGCCCCGTTGAGATCCTTCTGGGAGGAGAACAGTTCCTGTGAAACTTCCGAGTTCACTAACTCTTCAAATTTTGATTCGTGTGTTGTACCGACTGTTGTTTCCCCCACACTTTTCCTTTTGTATTCCTTTGTTGCTCATCCTTGCTTCCTGTGCTGACCCTATCCCAATCTCCTTAACATTCAACCTAAAGCCGCCACACTCCGACCTTCTGATTGAGCCACACCTTCTTGTAATCACTACCCTAGCTAGCCCTATTCATATTAGTGATTTCTCTATTACCCCAAATATATTTAGAGACATTATTATTCAAAATTTAGTTTTCATTATTTTAAATTTATCAAAGAGTACGTGTTATTGATTTCTCCGTTTTATGTATTTTAAGTGTATTATTATTATTCCCATTTTCAGTAGCGCGACCTTACACCGCGCATATTCTTGTTCCATATTTCTTATTTTCACTATATGAGTTTCCTACGTTAATTAACCGATACAAATTCCTAAGATGTTTTAACCTACCGACTAATTTTCGCTATTTATTTGTCGTTACTTTATTTTCGAGTATTGTGTTTATGGTTACTATTATCAATGTTTGTGCCTTATACTATTTATTTCTGACGTACTACTTTTGATATACTTACCTATGCATATAATTGAGTTTCGATTTTTCGAGTATGTCTTGAATATCTTTGTTCATCAATGTTGTTATTGTTATTCTCATAGGTTATCTTTGTAGTTGTTCTTGTTTTATACTTATTTAAAACGGTATTTTGTATGATGTTCTCACATATATAAACCTTCAAATTTCTTCATCCGACTATTTCAAATAAAACCTGATGTGTTAGTTGCAAGATAATAGCTTTCGCCTATGTTGTATTATTTATCGTTTATTTTAAATTTCGAGGACGAAATTTTTGTAAGGGTGGTATGATATAACACCCGGCCCCTTTTATACCAAAGTCCGTATTTTGTTACTTAGAATTCTCTTTATTCTTAATTAGAAATTATTTATTTTATTTATAAATTAATTATTATATTTTATTTTTCAAACCTCATTTGAACCCAAACCCTAATCCTAATTACCTTTGTCCCAAATTATTTCCAAGCAGCCGGCCCCATTATTTTCTCTTATTTTCAGTCCTTTCAGCCCGAGCCCACACTCTTTCCCCAAAACTTAATCATTCGAATTATTGTGCTGGCCCGGCCCTCTTCTTCTATTTTCTTTAATTCTTCATTAGCCAAAACCCCCAGCCCACCGAGTCAGCCCATCTCCTCTTAATTGAGTTTTTCCTTTCTTAATAAACCAAATAAATCCCTTAATGATTTCCCCGGCCCGTTTCTATTTTCCCTAATTGATTTCTTTTAAGCCTCTAGCCCGGCTTCTTTTCCTTTTCTTTTGATTTCCCGGCCCAAGTCGTCTTCAGCCCACAGAGAAAAGGAAAGGGGAAATTCATTTAGCCCGGCCCAGTCTCCCCGAGCCCACTCCCAGCCTCCACACCCGCGTCTTGAACCCGACCCGACCCGCCACCACTGTTCATCTCCTTCAAAATTCCCAACGGCTATCTCCTCATTTCTCGCGCACGTTTCCTTCGCGACCCACTCCCTTCGCCTCCGTCGTCGCCCACGCTCGCGCACGTTACACCCCACGACGTGCGCCCTCCACCTCTCTCCTCTACCCACTACTCATTCCCTCCTCAAACTCCCCTGCAACCACTTTTCCTACCGTCGACGACGACGACGAGAACGACCACCGCCTCCACCTCGTCGACTCCCTCACTCTCTTCTCTCCACCAACGGAGCCCTCGCCTCAACTTCTCCAGCCACGCAACACCCAAGCCCACGAGCTCCCTTTTCTTTCTTTCTCACTGCACCCATCCAAGCTTCTCACACCCCTGCCGTCGATCATCCCCCGATCATCACCACCGCCTCCACCTTGTCATCACCACCTTTTTCCTCACCCTCTTCGCACCCACCAATCCACCATTAACCACAACCGACCATCCTCTACAGCTCCGATCTCCGGCCACCTCTTTCCCGAGCACCCTCACCTGCACTCCCTCGCCAGAACCCGCTGCTTCTCGTCGACCCCATCATCATCATCATCATCACCGTCGCCGCCAACCTCTACCCTCGCTCACCCGAGCCTTCCTCCTCACTCCCTCAATCCCTCTCTTTCTCACTATACTCTTTCTCTGCCTCTGCCTACTCTAACTCTCTCTGTACATCTCTCTCTCTCTCTCTCTCTCTAACTCTCTCTCTCTCTCTGGCCTTTCCCTCACCGTCTCTCTCTCTGGTCTCTCACTCACTATCCTTCTCTCTCTCTCAGTACACACTCTCTCAATCTCTCTCTGCCCACTCTCTCTCTCTAAAGCTATACCCCCAAGCCGATGTCACCCCTGCACATCGTCGGAACTCCTAGTTGTTGCCACCTGGATCGCCGCAGTTGAGATACCGAGCCCCAGCTCCTCTCCACCTACCCGTCGCAGTCGAGCTTGAGTCCAGTCGTCGCGAGCCGAAGCCGTGAAACCAAACAACGTCGTTCGTCGCGCGCTCGTGACGTTGCCGCTGCCGTGCATCGCCTACACGTCTCCAGACAAGTATTTTACTTGCTTACATGCTATTTACTTAAGTTACAGTCGTTAATTACATAGATATAAAAGTTACAAGTCTAAACCAATTATGTGTCATACCTGTTCGACGCGTGTTCTCAAAGAAAATACTCTCCTAATTTGGCGGAACTAAATGGTAATGTTTGGCCCGTATGGTTGTGAACCTAGTGCAGGAATCTCGTTGGATAATTTGATCGTTAATGACCAAGACAACTACCCTCAAGTTTAACCGTAAAACTGGAACTTTCTTGCACCTGAAAATCGTTAAATTCACCATAAATCATATACATACTAGAATGGTGCGTTCAAGGGCTCAAATCGAAGACGACTCGACGAACTTTAACCCTATACTGGTTTCCTGGTATTCCTGTACTTAATTTGTGATGATAATTGGAGCGGAGTACGACTCTGGACTGCAGTCCGGAGCGACTCCAGTCGTTGCTTGCTGTTCCGTATTGGGTACCACAGGATTTTCTTAACTCTTAGGTTGCGGAACTCCTCTGTTTATTATAGATAAATCTGTTAGCTAGACAACACAATTGATTTCATTCTGTTTCGTTACCATTTGATATTTAATCTGTAATTTAAAAGATCGGGACGCATAACAGTCCCAACAGATTCAGAACTGACATATTAGAGTTAAATAGAGTATATCTCCTGACGTACAGATGCGATTGAAGATCCGTCTATTGCGTTAAAAACCTTACTGAAAACCCTAGATTTCATCCAACTGCAGCGTCGCTAAAATCTGATCCCAACTAGGATTAAAATGCGTTGCGAAACGGACATCTGATTCTGAAACCAGATTTCCAGCCGTGAACGCTTAAAATGAAACGGTTATAACTATTGATCCCGGAACCCGTTTGGCTTGAAACCAAATTTGATGGATGGAAAACTGAATATACTAATTACTACCTGTTTATCGTTTTGCTAAATGATATATGTACGTTTCATGATAAATCGTGCAAGTGATAGAATACTGTTTTTGTGACACCTTAATCGTGCTTATATACTATTCACGCATCATATCATACCCATATCATTGTAGTGATAACCTAGTGATATCGTGCATTTACCCAATGTTAGATTCTAGCGATGATTGTGGCAAGTACGTCAGTGTTCGTGTACCCGTGATTAAGTGAAAGTGATACGTACTTGTATACAATCAGTGACCCTATTATTCTATTGCATTGTCGACGTCTGTGGGATGCGTGTACGTGTGACTATAAGTGGTATGAGACACTTATGGAAGCGCTTGCACGGGTGTCACAGATAAGGCATCCGACACTGCCATTTATCTTAGATATTAGTCGGGACGTGCTTGATGGAGGTCCTGCCTCTAGTTCTCGCGCAGACTTGTCACGGATCGATTAGTATTTAGGGTTATGGTTAGCGTTTGATGTAGGCCACGGGGTGTGGGGTAGTTTAAGTATGAGTTCAACAGAATCTCGGGAGTCCCATGCCGGCTTATATATTTAGGGAGATATATGGAGATTTACACGGTATGTGATATACACCGTGATATACATGTTACATGTTGGGCCCGTGGTCCCTTGCCCTTGGGTTCTACCCTTGGGTGGAGGACACTCGCGAGTGGTTGACTCTCACACTTGGACTGACGATAAGCTTAGTGACCTGTGCAGTGAGACTTAGAGGCTGATAGGGATACTGGCATTTATATTCCTTAGATACTGTGTTGACATACGTGACATATCGTTCTACTGCTTTACTGTTCCGCTGCATTGATTATTGCACATTCATATTCATGATGTCATTGATTTACTGTTTCACATATCTACATTGTTAGAACTGCCACTTGAATTTATACATATTATATTGCTATTGCGTCGCTCTGACGACCTGAGTATGCATGCTCAGTGTGAGGAGAAGATTTAGCCTGGACCAGAACTAGACATGCATTACAGACTTCTTGACTTGCCATTCCGAGTTACATTCATTCGTTTCCCATCAGGTCAGTTTATATTATTGTTTCTTTCAGTTACTGCATTTCTTATTACCTGCGCATCATTTACTGTTTACCTTGAAAAACTAGAAGCCGAAGTGTGACTACGGCAGGACATTTTCTTGACCGTAGGAGCATGGCTGGCCTTGTCTACCCCTCGTATTCCGTATTTTGGGAAGCGGGGCGTGACAGGGTGAGGCTGTCTATTAAGTTTACCCGGCGAGTATCCGCGTACGCTACGTGATTGCGACGGACTTTTGATCACATCAAAATTCCGTGGCAACCGATCAAATGAAACTAAACTGCTAGATTTATAACATTCATTCAGTTATCTCATAACTATTTGTGAATTCCAAGTATTGTATCACATTCCGGATAAATAGAAAATGTTAAACTTTCCGATCGAACAATTGAACACCCAAGTTTTCCTGATACAGCTCAACACATGAAATAAGTCTAAAAACATTCAGTTCGTGCCTCAGTACCAACGGTCCAGCCGTAGAAGGGTCAAGCCAACGCCTCACATGTGGCATGCCGTATTGCCCCAAACCCGAAGGTTCAAAGGGCAGTTCAAGACGGTCACATAATCGAGTTAAGGTTTGTTGTCTTCTAGAGGGTCCATCGCGTTACTTGCACTACTTAGAACGTCTTTAAACTACGGAAAAGTCCAACAATTGGAAATTTCCCGGCATGGGAAAAAAATGGGTATTTATATCCGGTCGAACTTTTTAACATATTCAAAAATACCCGGAAAGCCATACAGATAAAGTCTGATAATCCGATCGAATCTACGAACTCCCAATACAATCCCAGAAAACTCAACTCTTGAGTAAAATTTAAAAATTCCCAGGAAAACCAGCACTATCAATTAGGAGTTACTGTGTAAAATTCATTGAACAAGGAGGCCGTACGGCCGCGGAACCGCCGCACGAGCATGGCTCGTGCGGCGGAACCGCGGCAGTTTGATGGAGTTAGGCACTCGAATTTCACAGTAACTCTTACAATCACCTGCTGATTTTTCTGCATATTTTTAATCTGGAAAAATCCCAGTCTTTGAAAAAAGTACAGAGAAGGCTATTGTATTAGGGTTTCGGGTTCGTACGGACTTCAAACTTCGTCTACACATCGCCTAAGGCTCTAGCTAGGCTCTGATACCACTGTAGGGTTTCTAGGCACACTAATGAAGTCTCACAAGTGATCAAACATGGCCAATTAATATTTTACAAGTGCCGAGAAAGCCTAATACAGATCGTTAACTAGATATATAGGCGATACGATGCAAATAAACAACTTTATCTAAAAGGAAAGTGGCTACAACCTTTGTAGATCCGGTCCTCCACCTCCTAGGCTTCGTGATGATGTCCCTCCGCTGTCCAAATTGAATCCATGACTCTAGCATCGGCTTCATCGGAGAAATGGGCGGGCTAGGTCGTCGACTTCGATGCCGAAGATGATCTAAGTCGAGGCATCACAAGATCAAGCTTCCACTTCACCAAGTCATGAAACTTGTGAAGAAAACACCATATACTACTTGGCAAGAGGTAGAGGATGAAGAAATAGGAGGTGAGTTCACTTCAGAATTGGATTTCTCACTCTTTTGCTCAAGTTGCCATTGAAGCTATCAAGCTTTTTCTTCTTTGAAGATGAAGAAGAAGAAGAAAGAATATATGATAAGTGTTATTTTTAAAAAAGAAAACAATATCAATACTTATCATATGGCAACCATGATTAGGTGTAGAGAATAGACTATGGTTAGTTGAATGGTTAGGGTTAGGAGATGAAGACAAAATGGTTGCTTTAGTCAAAGATGCATGAAGCTACAAGAACCTTCTAGCATGAAAGCAACCATTTAGTTTTTCTTTTCCTTTTCAACCAAAATAAATAGATAAAAGAATAAGTGAAATAAATCAAGTGAAACCCTAACCATTGACCAACCATGGTTTAAACCAAACATACACCCAAACAAGCATGTATCATCAAACATGATACAATCTTGTGCATAAAAAATATATCATATACACAATGTGCACATTTTAAGTGAGAAAGTCCATTTAAAGTGAACCAATACTAGTTAATGCAAAGTAATATATCAAATATATAATTATACATTAAATCATTAAATCAACACTTGATTCAATGATCCGGTCATGTCGCATATAACCGACTAGTATCCAATGTATCGGCTTATCGAATCAATCTTTGATTCGATAACTAAGTTATATCGCATACAACTAATCGATACATTAATCGCGAGAATAGAATACGGTATCACATACACGCATTATTCTCGGTCCCGCACATATCTCATATGCGCTCCTATTTCGTTTCGCTTGAGCCAGGAAACCTCTGTGTAGGACTCTAAAGACTCGTCAATACGCCGGCAGCAGGTGATGATCATATCAAACACCCACAAGCCGCAAGCGGTCTGCTAAACGTAACGGCCACCCGGGTATTAAGCGATCAGAAGATCGACGAGAAAGCCCGCTCACACTCCTGTGAATCCAACCAGTAACACTTACCGTATAGTCCGGTCTGTTCGTCTGATATGTCGCATATCTCGCCTAGGGGTGGTAAACGTCAGACCCCAATAGCTCGATAAGTCATGGCGACGTAAGGTCCATAACATTCGTGAAACTACTGATAACTCTTACCAGTATATCACTACAACCCTGGCCAGGGATTTCCTGTTATGGCCAGTCGAGCATAGCACAACATCAACCCCCAATACCGGGAGAGACGAATCCCCTCCTATCGCTCTTTGCCTCCATGTGAATCGGGACTGTACCCAAAAACCACCTGTTTGCACGACTCAGTAGAGCCGTGGTAGGGTGGAAATCAAAGCACAGTGGGAGACACACAAGACTCTATGACGATCTCGGGTCAACAGACTAAGCTGTACCAGTGTCACCAGAGAACTGCCATCTGACGTGAGGTATAATACCATCTGGGAGTTCTCGGCGAGTCCGTTCAGTGTACCCAGTCTCCACTGAGCACCCGCATACCATCTCCGATGTCAAACACCAATGGATATGGGATCATCCATCGCCCATCACATGGGTCGAGAAGATATACGCTAGTCTACTCTGGAATATCGATGCCCCGTCTCGATATTCCCACGACTAGGAACAATGAAGGATGTACTCATTGACTACCCAGGCCCCACTAGTATGATCTTCATCATAGTCCTGGAAGTCGAGTACACATCCTAAAGGCTTCATCAACATGTAATCAGAGAGACAGAAAGTATACATGTTAAGATAAATAGCAACCAGATAGCGTACTATCATGTCGAGCAAGAAAGTCCTACCTATATATGTCCCAGCATCCACTACAATATACATCCTATGTACAGTAATGGCCTCTAGGGCATACATATAACTAACACACACGACAGGGGAACGTCGAGTTTCAGCAGCGGCTCTGTGAAACTCGGGGATCCCAGATTATCTGTATTGTTCTGTGATGCTTATTACTTTTCTGTAATGTTGCATATTATCACGCCTGGAGCGATTATTGTATATTGGTTTATATACTATTAGATGTTGTATATGTTTTACACCCGCGCTAGTCTAGTCCCCGCTCTGTCGTTAGTTAAGTAACCTAACGGGTGATGACGGGACCCAGTGACGAATGCGGATGGCATATACGTACATTTTATATTCGTTCTTTTTTGGTGTGATTGATTGATGGGACTGCGTTGATTCTGATCAATGCAAAGGAAAGCAAACCTGTTTGCAGTTGTTGGAACAAATTTAAAAAGTGTTATTACAAAGACGTTTCCTTTTGTTTTGCATAGCGGTATTCAGTGGAATATCCTGCACCTCATTCGACGGGGCAAGGGCCGATATCCCTTCACCGGGACTGACCCCTTGGGCAGAAGTTTGCGTCAGGATAATAACTTCACTATAGTCGATTACAAGTTGCTTTGCATCGCGGTATTCAGTGGAATATCCTGCACCTAATTCCACGAGGAAAGAGCCGAGATCCCTTCACCGGGAGTGACCTCTTTAGCAAAAGGTTTTCGCCACTATATTTTTAAAAAGCTATCAGGTTCCTTCAGCGATATCAAGTTCACTACGTTAAAGGTTTTTCGCCAAAAACCAGCCGTAGCCCTCCGTCACTTCTTTTGGGTATTCAGTAGTATTCAAGCTATGTATTTTGACCTAACGCCAAGGCATAGTGTTTGGTAGCTGCTGGGTATTCAATTGTTGCATAGATAGATGAGTTAGTTTGGGACAGCCGTTCTGCCATTTTGACCTAACGCCAAGGGCATGTGCGGGTGGGTTCAAATTAACAAGATAGTGACGGGTAGAACTTGGCATGTGACTTATGACATTTTGACCTAAAGCCAAGGTTATAAGAGCATGGGGCAAAAATCATATCGGGAGTTTCTAAAGAAACTGAAACTTGCCAAGTATGCGCATACCTTCTGGAGTATGAGTAACGTGGATGCATTCCATCACGTTATCATGCGATGATAGTTGGATCCCGATTCCCACTGATGAGTTGGTTTACTCTTCGGGTGATCCCGATTGATTCTTCTTTCAGGTTTGGAGGAGAATTTGACAGGACAGTGGGAGGTTTCCGGATTAGATAAAGTGATAACCATTTTGATCTAGGTTAGAGTGCACGCAGAGTGTTTTCTTTTCTCTCTCTCTTTGGCAGCGACCTTTGACCGACCCTAGACTATGACTCAGTGACCAAGTTGACCGAACCTTCTTAAAATACTGGCTTTTGGATTGTCTATGTTGCATAAGTCATTGCCACTCCTTCTTTTACCCTTTGCATTTCTCAGAACACCCGTTTTACTACGGACATCCACTTCCATTGGATAGATCCATCGTATGGTTATATACGAACTCGAAGGGACTTCTTCGAGGATGGATCCAGGTTCAGGAGAAATAGAATTGGTTTATTCAGTTGTCTTTTATTTTCACATTCTCTCAGGTTGCGAGAGCTCCTTGGTTTAGGAGAGTACACCTATTACGCTTATTGGATAGTCTTATTCCAAACCATAGGCTGGTGCCGAAAGGTAGGGAATGAAGAAAACCAATTAGCCTAAGTAGGGTGTGCAGAAGGTAATATGTAAGACAAAATAAAGGGATTAGAAAGAGGGCAAAGTAAATTGCGACTGTTATCATTCACGACCAAACCGCGTACTTCATCGCCACTCCTATTTCACCTTTAAAAGAATAAGGTATTATTCAGTTGTCTTTTATCATCACCTTCTCTCAAGATGCGAGTACTCCTTGGTTTAGGAGGGTACACCTATTATGCTTACTGGATTTTCTTCTTCCAAACCATAGGCTGGTGCCGAACGGTAGGGAAGGAAGAAAACCATTTAGCCTAACGATGGTGTACAGGAGGTAACGACTAAAGACAAATAAAGGGACTTGGAGAGATGGCAGTGAAATATACGGTTAAAGTCATGAATTGGATTATGGAAGAGGCATTGCTATGAATACCAGGGTACCCCTACGAAACATTTTCATGTTTCAGTGCATTGTTAAAAGAAAACTGTTTTCCCAATTAGATACTTACTCCAAGAGTATGTATTTACCAGGTTTCGTTCTCATATCTGTATGGTTTTACAGATGATGAGTGGGAGTAAGTTATTGGGAATTAGGTGATCATCCTCATTATATCGGAATTCGTTGTAATTGGTGATATTTGAGGAAATCGCCAGGGTACAGTTTTTAACCTACGACGCACAGATTTTGAGTTGTTTAACTCAGCGGACTTATACAGAGTATTGTATGTTGTCCAAGTGTCCATCAGGACAAAGGGGTAGGTCCTCGTACTATGTTCTGTTTACATATAACTTCTCTAGTATTTAGACAAGTGTTTCGTAGAAATACAAGGTCTAAGTTTTGAGAAGTTGTGGGTATAAGAATAAAGTAGAGAACCAGGTGTCACAAGTATCGGGATTCTTCAAAGAGATCGAAGATGTAGATTCTTGTGATTGGTATTCAGATGATAGTGATGGTTTTGAGAAACGTGTTTCTTTTTCAGGTTACTCATAATTGGATGGATTCCTAAGTTGAGTAATGCTGATTAGCCTCTTTTCCATTAAGTTCATATGCACTGGAGACAGTTGAATGATTTGAATATGGTTCCAATTAAATAAGTGCCAAAGTTTCTATATTGGATATAGAATAGTTCGTACCTTAAAGATGTTAAGGTACCGGGAGTTGTCCAGCTTATGCTTAAAACCAGACTCTGGATAACTCAGGGCACGTTTCTGTAATGGTTGTTTGTGGGTTGACCCTGGCTATGACGAGGGTTGATTTTCTACCATTTGGAAGATCAATAGTGATATTGTTCTTGACTCGCCACAGTTTTAGTAAAATGGATCTTTTTCAGAAAACAGTAGTGGGAGTATGGTAGAACTGGAAGTGATTCCAGAACCGCGAACGATTACGGAAAATTTAATAGGACCTATATATTCAATCAGGTTTGACATTCCAATAGCCACTCCGCAGATATGGTGGGTAACCTCAGACACCCGAGAGGTACTTCGGTAGCCTCAAAAACGGTGCCAGGGAGGTTCTTGTTTACCCAGACTTGACACTACTGTTGTTCTAGGCTATGAGACCCGATAGGAGGGTTGTCGTAGTCAGTGGGAGCATCAGAAGCATAGTGGGCAAGTAGCTTATGTCTATTTATAGACTAGAGCAGATATAGCGGAGATAGATCATCTAATTTTGATGTGACAGTCATGGGTTTGACTTCAATCAGAATAGGGGATGGATCTGTTAAGAAGGTAGTAGGGTGTGATGTCATGGTATTTGGATGACATACATAGGGTATGAAGTAAAATTCCTATACTACGATCGGTTGTACTGTGGTCGTCACACAGTTGTTTCTCCAGACAGGATATGGATATAATATTTGACATTCTGGTTTCTAAATCTATGGTTTTAGATCTGGATTTGGGTAGTTTCCCAATGTGGGTACTTTGACAGTATTCTAATGGTTTTTAGAATAGATGACTCCTAGCATGGTGGTGTACCTGCAGGTGATGGAGTCACCCTCTCTAAAGGTGTCTTACAGACTAAAAGGGAGAGGGATGGGCATGATTGGCAGATCACTTGCTTAGGCAATTGAGTCAATCATGAGATGTCAAGTACCACACCAGATGTTGTATTTGCACTAGATGCAATAAGTTTGTATTAATCCAATCCTGAAGAAACATAAGGAAGCAGTTTTAGAACATAAGTGCATGTTCTAAGGATTTGATGACAGCAGCCTCCTTCGGGAGACGGTTATCATTCCAGGCTTCAAAGGTGACATGGATGACAGAGTGATTGTCAGAGTTACAGTTTTCCCTCTGACGAGGGACAGTATTATGGACAGGTGGTCCAAGAGGATACTGTGGGAGGCTTGGTGCAGGATACTGATTAGGTTCAGTGATCGATACAGTCTAAGAAGTTTGGATTTGGAGTTCATTTATGAACAGGGTCCCATCAGATATCCAGACATATTCTAAGACAGGTATTTCTCAATTCGGGAGATGGTTTTCTCCGCGAACTTGAGATTAAGAGAGATATAGAAAGAAACATCTTGGCGGATCCACTCACTGAGGCTATTTCTCGAACACAATAGTTTTACAAACGGGCTTTGTGAAACTGATTAGTAGAGGAGTTGGATGTTCGGTTTCACACGGGCTGTGAGTAGTCGACATCGCAATAATTAGCCTTGAGTGCAAGTGGGAGATTGTTGGAGATAGTGCCCTCAGAGTCAATTATTGGATCGCAGGTACATGATTGCAATGATTGCGGAGGACCTATACCGGTAGGACAGTCTTACTCGAGATGATAGTATGCTATCTGGTTTGCCTTTATCAGTCGTGTACATTTTCAGGTGACTGATTACATGTTACACTTTGATAGAGCCCTTAGGATCTTGCTTTACTACCAACAGTATGATGGCGATCATATACGTGAGAGTTGGGTGGTTTATACGCATATCCTTAATTGTGGTCCCTAGTCGTGGGAGTTTCGAGACAGGGCATCGATACTCCGGAGTAGACTAGTGTATACAGTCGAGACCCCGACGAGGGGCGGTGGCCGGTCTCACAAGCCACTGGTGTCAGTTGGATCACCTAAGATGTACACAGGTGCTCATTGGGTTATGAGTACACCGGACAGGACTCGCCGGGAACCTTCTAGTTGGTATTATACATATCGGCAGATAGCAGTTCCCTGGTGACATGTGTACAGGTTAGTTCATCGACCTGAGGTCGTCATTGTCTCGTGTGAGTTCCCACTGTGCTTTGATTTCTACCCTACCACGGCTCAAAGGAGTCATGCAAACATGTAGTTTTTGGGTACAGTCTCGAGCCATATGGAGGCACGTGAGCGGATCGGCAGGGGATTCGTCTCTCCCGGTATTGGGGGTGAGATCGTGCTATGTCTAGGAGAGCCATTACACAAAGCCCAAGGCCGTGGCAGGAGATTTACTGGTAGGTACTCCAGTAGTATCTCAGGGTGTTATTGGGCTACACTCCGACACGACTTATACTGCTATTGGGGGTCTGACGTTACTAGCCCCCTAGGCAGATATGCGATACTCATAGACGAACGGATCGGACTGTATATACATTGTCACTGTTAGGCTCAGTAGGGTTTCCGGGTGAGTTCGCTCATCGGCCTCCCTTGAGGTCAGTCCATGGGCAGCCGTTACGCATAGCTAGTGCCACTGACGGTTTGTGGTTAAAACCACTGCCAGGGTACTGACGAGTCATTAGAGTCCCCCACAGACAGTTTCCCAAGTTCGGGAGAAACGTTGTAGAGGCCGTATGGTTTTATGGCAGGGTTCGGAAAATGCACGTGCGTTTACGCACGTGTCAGTTTTCGGGCAGATGATACTGGTCGGCTTTGGTTTAAGCCGGATCCGAGTATTATATTGAGTAGATATAATATCTTTGTCTCAGTTGCATTTGTATTCGGTCGTAATACAAATGCGGGTATATTTATACAGTTACGGGGTTATCCTGAAAGTCGTTTCAGGATCACTTTTGGAAGTTGCCAGTTTCCAGTTTTCTATCAGCCGTCTTTTAACATTCGGTTAAAGACGGATTTATCTTTTCTTGAGTTGAGTGTAGAATCTTCTAGAAGTTTCTAGAAGAGATGACAAGGATGGTGACTAGGTTCATGAACCTTAAGTTTGCATTAATGAATGGATGACTAGGTTTAGTGAGTCATTCATTTCATTAATGTGTTTTGTTTTGCCATAGATTTTTTCTCTTGATCTTTTCTTCTTGTGTTCACCTCCTCCCTCCTACACTCACCTCCCTTTTTGATAAATAGTGGCCGGCCCCCTTGAGAGAAGTGAGAGAGATTGATTTCATTTTTGGTAAAAAGACTATGGTTTATGGTGCATGGAAATTTCATAGCCTCTTTCATTTTCCATCACCCGATAAAAAATGGCAACTTCATTTACCGATCGTCCACGGCTTTGGACGAAGTGAGACAAAGTAATCTATTCATTCTCTACATCATTCTTGGTCGTCTCTTTTAGCAAACTTGACGACCGAGTTGCCTCGAGTCAGAGGCGGGAGCCCGTTTAAAGAATCGTTGACGTGGTGTCAACTGGACGAGCAGATCAGAGATCGACGAGATCGGAGCAGCCGCAACGGAGCGTGGGATGATGGTTGAAGAACGAAGGACTCGGATCGTTCGGTATAACCTTTCTACACTCTTTACTGTTTGTTAGTTTAGCAATAATGGCAGATCCGGGTTATAGTATACGATAGCGCCAGTTAAAAAGTTTTTGTTCCGTATTTGGCGTCTGTAGACGGCCGGGGCGCTACCGTAGACTTACAGTAAAACCATACGGCCTCTACATCGTTTCGTCTGAACCAGGGAAACCCTTTGTGTGGGACTCTAAACACTCGACAATACGCTGGCAGTGGGTTTAACCACAAGCACGTCAGTGGCACTAGCTGTACGTAATGGCTACCCAGGTATATGTCGAAAAGAAAGCCGACGAGCAAACTCGTCCGGACTCCTACTGAGCCTATCTGTGACACTCTCCGTATTGTCCGGTCTGTTCGTCTGAGAGTATCGCATGCCGATTCTAGGGGGTGGAAAACGTCAGATCCGTAATAACCTGACAAGTCATGCCGATGTGGCTCAAGACCATCCGAGAATCTGCTGATCTAATTATCAGTAATTCTCAATCTGCCTTAGCCAGGGACTTATGGTGTTGGCCAATCGAACACAGCGCGACATCGACTCCCTATACCGGAAAAGCCGAATCCCCAACAATCACTCACTGCCTCTATGTGGCTCGGGACTGTATCCAATTAAAACCTGTTTGCACGATTCAGTAGAGCCGTTGTAGGGTAGAAATCAAAGCATAGTGGGAACTCACACGAGACAAATGACGACCTCAGGTCGATAGACTATCTGTACTCATATCACCTGAGAACTGCTATCTGACAATAGGTATAATACCATCTAACCAGTTCTTACATCCAATGTGCAAAGCATAGAAACACCCATTATAAATAAGAATTTAATTCTTAAGCGGCGCCCACGTGCACAACACGTGAGCGCCGGCGCCCAAATTTACACCAGTAGAATTAAATTCTACATTTCCCTAACAAAAACTTGGGATATTCTCTATTAAATAGAGCCGTTGGGTTAAAGATCCAATGGTGATGATAAATCATCAAACAATAGAATTAAATTCTATTCTGAGGAATATTTGTCCTCAATCTTTACAAATAAGGAAGATTGCTCTCTGTAAAATAGAGAACCCTTAGATCAAAAATCCAATGGTGATTAAAAAATCACTGCTTGACAGAATAAAATTATGTATATGGGAAAATATTTCCCCAATTTTATTAAAAACAAGAAAACATATTCTGTAAAACAGAAATACTTGGATCAAAGATCTAACGGTGGGTAAAATGCCCCAAACCATATGCGTGAAAGCTTTGTTTACACCGGTTTAAGTTTCGTTTACAGATATGTGTGAAAACAGGCTCATTCATATACGCGTATGGAAGATTAGTGCATGACACGAGCACATTAGTGGCGTTTGCACTTAGCAAAAATCCTTAAGGGTGAAGTGCACATGCACACATGTAGGTTGCAACAATACAATCAGAGAAAGAACATATTTTAGAAATGAAGCACTCGGTGGTCAACAATAAAGAAACACATTTAAATAAATACTTTATTCTGCAGGAAACAGATTATCGAACACGGGATCAAAAGTACAAGGGTTTATAAAACTATGAATAAAGTTTTCTAAAAACCTTTCAGCCTTCTCCACCATGTCGAAGCGGCGATCTTCGCAAATAGTCGCTCCCTATCGGTTAACGCCGTACCCATCGGCGAAGGCAGACATGATGGCCCGCTGAGCCCGTATCTGGCTTAGCAGCTGAACCGAGCGATTTCTCAGAGGCTTGGTAATCAAAAGTGCCTCATGAAAGCACTCGATCTTGTCCTCCGCTGCGCTGACCATCGCCGGAGTCATCTCCGCTGGATGAGGGGGAATGTCATCGAACACGGACAGGAAGATCATCTGGAGCCAAATGGAGTCGATGGGAAGAGGAGATCCTCTACGAGTCAAGAGCTCGTGCAACACCGTATCACATTGGTCAATGGTAAGAGCAGGATTCACCAAGCGTGTAAAAAAACGAGGGATAATTTTCTCGATAAGCACCTCCCATGGCCGCCGATGAGTATGTGGACGATTGCAAGCCATGACTCTTCTCTATTAAAATTATTCTCTGAAAGTGAGAGAGAAGAGGAGTGTTCACCATCGAAAGACAGAGACCGGGACATTGGAACGTCTGGCATGAATTTGGGGGCAGATACTATTTGGATATATCCATCCACCTCTCCGAAGATACCAAGTTGATTTATGGCACCGTATATCGGAGATTTAGATAAATGCGACCGTTATAGCAGACTTTATCAGATTCCCCCTCGTTTGTGAGGGGGTTTTGATTATGGAGACACTCTTCCCTGCAGGCGCAAGCCCCTGCAGTTAATTATGTTATCGCGTTGCGATAACCATTTTCTCCTGCTCCAGCAGTTCACTTCGTGTTGTGTGTATTTTTGTTTATTTTGGTTGCCCGTGAATTGTATACGGAGACTAGTTTATGTCGTCGTCTATAGGGCGCGGATCAATCCAAATCCGTATTTTTGAGATTTAGGTTTGTCAATGGGAATGAACTTAGGACGCATTTCTCACATTTGTGAGGTCCATCCGTTCATAACATATTTGAGTTTGATCTAAGGATCGTTGGTCATATTTGAGACTAAGATCAACTTAGAAACAAATAAGCATATTGTCTCAATTATTTTAGTTTAAAGACATCACGGTCCATCATCGCCATGTTTGGACCGAATATTAGTTTAAGGATGTTTCGATCCATTATCGCCGTGTTTGGGGACGAATGTTAGTTTAAGGACGTTTCAGTCCAACATTCCCATTTTGGGGACGAATGTAAGAACATTTCGGTCCAACATTCCCATTTTAGGAACGAATGTTAGTTTAAGGACATTTCAGTCCAACATTTCCGTTTTTGGGACGAATGTTAGCTTAAGGACATTTCGGTCCAACATTTCCGTTTTGGGGACGAATATTAGTTTAAGAACATTTCGGTCCATTATCCATCTTGCGCATACGTGTATTTGTTACCCCCAGACCGGCGCCGCCGGCCCCTCCTGTCCCAAATGCCTTCAAATTTTGCCCTAACACCCCTTGGCCTCCCCCACTACTCCTCTCCTGCTTGATTTTCTGCACATTAACAGAGAATTAAAATGAGCTTTAAAATCAAATTTTAATGCATTTTAATTCTCATGTTTAATACTCTAAACCCTAATTCTATCTTATAAATACCATCCTGCACCCTAGCCCTCTCTATTCTGAAATCCATTATCAAAACTCTCAAAATTTTCTAAGTCTAAAATGTTGTTCAAGTGGAGTTAGCCCAAGGTTAAGTTCCGGCGACGATTCGGGACAAATCCGGCGACACCGTGACTCCATGAAGCCATCAAACGTTCTCTAAACCTCTCCTCTCTTCTCCAAACTTGTAAGTTTCCTCTACTCTCTTCTTTTCACTTCTCAAAAATTATTCTTTTCAATGATTTCGGTAAGTGGAGTTGTACCGACATTCATTTCTAAAACTTCTTAAACTAACAATTTTCTTAAGAACTATTTATCTAAATTATTTTACTTTGTTTGTTTAACATTAAACTATAATTAGAAATAAGTTTCAATTCAAAACTTCATATAAAAACACTTTTATTGCACTTTTACGGTTAAATACCACAAACTTTCTATTCGACATCTTTCTTCATATTTACTCATATTACCTTTAGAACATGCACGAGGTAATGACCTAGCTCATCAAAACACTCATCATGACATAGCACGATTGTCTATTTACAATATTTTGGGATAAATACAATTTTACGATAAAATACCCTAAACTATTAAAAACCGTATTCTTTAAATTGTTTTAATTAAATTCCTTACAATTATGTCCTTACAACCAACTTTTGGGAAATCCGATTTGGTTGGTGTGGATTATCGCACATCCATCGGACTAGTAGGGTGAGATGCAGTCCTCCTCACAGAGTATATGATCTCGATGGAATTTTTAATTCAATTTTTAAGAAAACATGATTTCTATTTAATAAATAAATTCTATTTTTAATATATATATATTATCAAAATATCTATTTTAAATATATTTAATAAATTCCATGTTTTCTAAATCAAAATAAAAGAATCACAAAAGTTCATGAAAATACCATCAAGATCCATACATGTCAAATTACATGAAAATACCATATACTATTCAATTTAGGTTTATATCCACTAGAATATCTCATCACTTTTAAAATTACATCTATGAAAACCCTAAACATGATAAATAAATACTTGAGGTGTATTTTGAAAATATATCAAAACTATTTTTCATAAAACTCCCTTGTTTTCCGCCGAAAAGACGCGACCGGGACGTTGGGATGTCAGGCCTGAATTTTGGGGGCAGATGCTATTTAATTTTATCCGTCCACCTCTCCGAAGATGCCAAGTTGATTTATTGCACCATGTATCGGAGGTTTAGACGGATGCGGCCGTTGTAGCAGACTTCGTCAGATTCCCCTTCATTTGAAGGGTTTTTTTTATTGTGGGGACGCTCTTCCCTACAGGCGCAAGCCCCTGCAGTTAATTACGCTACCGCATCGCGGTAACCACTTTCTCCTTCTCAAGAGGGTCACTTCATGTCGTGTATGTTTGTTTTGTTTTTGGTTGCCCATGGATTGTATACGGAGACTAATTTATGTTGTCGCCCGTAGGGCATGGATTAGTCCAAATCCGTATTTTCTTAGATTTGGGTTTGGGTTGGGTTTAAGGATTTTTAATCTCATTTGAGACTAAGATCAACTTAAATGTTTGTTAAGGATACATTAGTCTAATTTTAGACTAAGATCAACTCAACAGTTTGTTAAAGATACGTTAGTCTAATTTTAGACTAAGATCTACTTAACAGGATCATTTAGATCCGACAAAAGAGCATTTGGGCTCTATTGTTTTAGTTTAGGGACTTTGCGGTCCAGTTTAAAGACGTTATAGTCTGTAAAGTTTAAGGACATCATAGTCCATGAGTTTAAGGACCCCACAGTCCGTAGTAGTTTAGAGACATCATAGTCTGTAAAGTTTAAGGACATCATAGTCCATGAGTTTAAGGACCCCACAGTCCGTGAAATGTCTGGTTGTCGGGACCCGTCACCTCTCTAAAGACGTTGAAGGATTACAACGACAAATATCAGAGGAGTGAAGAGATGTACCCTTGAACCAATATTGGTTGGGAAATCTGTAGTCCAATTTGGGACTAAGATCAAAGATTTATGAGCATATGGGCTCAATTGATTCGAATTAGGGATCTGTGGCCACCTTGGGCATGGCCCATTCAGTTAAAATGTTAAACATTTAACAATTTTGTGCATTGGTTTGAGTTCTGACAATTATTTTTGTCTCTTATTGAGTGCTGAGCACTCATCATGGCTGCGGGGCTGTATTATTTAAAGAACAATTTATGTTCTCTTAGCGCCCACGTGAGGAACACGTGGTGCGCTTGACGTTGAGCGCCAGTCAGTGAGCGCAGAGCGCTTCTGTTTAGATAGCGCACACGTGTGGAGCACGTGGCGCGCTTGGTGCTGAGCGCCAGTCAATAAGCGTAGAGCGCTTCTGTTTAGGTAGCACACACGTGAGGAGCATGTAGCGCGCGCAGAGCGCTTCTGGTGAAGTAGCGCACACGTGAGGAGCACGTGGTGCGCTTGGCGCTGAGCGCCAGATCATGAGCGCAGAGCACTTCTGGTGAAGTAGCGTACACGTGAGGAGCACGTGGTGCGCTTGGCGCTGAGCGCCAGATCATGAGCACAGAGCGCTTCTTTTAAATTTGGAGTGCTAAGGCTCTGCAGCACTGTGCGCTAAATTTGGAGCGCTGATGCGCTTCTTTAAACTTGGAGCGCTAAGACTATTTTTAGGCAGTTCTGCGCTCTGAGAATTAAATTCTCTTTTATAAAAGACTCTGTCTCATTGATCTAAGAATAAAGTTCTTATTTTATAGGAGATGTTTTAATCTCTTATGTTCTTGGTGAAAGGCTTTGCCTTTATGGATCTGTGATTCTAAGAGAATTGAATTATTCTCCCCCCTTTTTATAATGAGATTTTATAATCTCTTTTGTGAAAAACAATTTGTCTTAAAGATCTATGATCTGGCAAAAAAACTAAGTTCTTTTTCTGATGAGATGGTTTGATCTCTCTGTTTTTTTACCTTGAAGAAAAGTTCTTCTTCTCAAAGCTTGCTCTTTTCTTTGAAATTTCTCAAAGCTTGTGGAGGGGGAGGGTTCCTCTATATAGGACTTGAAGTCTTGGGGCCTTTATATAGGGCAAGCCGATTTGCTGAATCAGTTGAAGAGATCACCGTTGGATCTTTGATCCTATGGCTTCTCTTTTACAGAAGGTAATCTTCTTGTTTTTAACAAGATTGGGAAATCTTTTCTCATGCGGAATTTATTCTGCACCATTGTGATTTTTAATCACCATTGGATCATTGATCCGACGGTGCTCTGATTTACAGAGAAAAATCTTTTTGTTTGGAAAGATTTTGAAGAATGTTTTCTTAACAGAATTTTATTCTGGTAACCTGATGATTTATCATCTTCGTTGGATTTTTGATCCAATGGTGTGGAACATTTAGTTCCAGAGCTAGCACACTCGTGCTTTGCACGTGAGCGCTGCTTCATAGCGCTGGCTCTCTTAGCGCTACCGCACTCGTGCTTTGCACGTGAGCGCTGCTTCAGAGCGCTGGCGCTCTTAGCGCGAGCGCACCCGTGCTCTGCACGTGAGCGCTGCTTGCTGGCGCTTTTATGAAGCGCTGCTTCATTTGAACAGAGCTTTGCTCTGATTGGGGGAAACAAATGCCCCCCACCGTTGCGCTCACTTGGCTTACACGTGAGTGCAGCGGTGGCAGCATCTGTGCCCTTAGATCAACTTAGAAGTTGAAATGGCTCTCAGTGCCTATAAATAGAGCCTTTGGCCCTTGAGATGACATCTGTTCATCTCCTTTCTTGTTTTCTGAGAATTAATTCTCCTTTAGAGCATAGCTCTTTCCCTTAAGAAATTTCTCAAGAGTCAAAACTCTGCCCAACTTAGGTAAAAATTGAACTTTTTAACAGAGCTTTGCTCTCCTTAGATCATAGATCTAAAAATATATTTTTAGGGTTTTACCCATTAATAGAGCTATGCTCATCTCAAATATATAATCTTTTTAGGGTGATTTTAACCCATGAACTGGAATATTATTCATGAAGAACTTAAGCGTTTATTCACAGATCTTGAAGATCTTGGAATTTTTGATTCATTAAAAGCTTTGCTTTAAGTTTTCTGATGGGTTATTCCATCATTTTACGTAGCATGGCTCTTAAAATTTTTCGTAGGGAATTTTTATTCCCTTCATAATTGATTTTGACAAGTGTCACTCTTGTCTGCAGAGCGTTGCTCTCGAGGAGTTTAACTCCTTGACTCGAGGAGTCTCTTATCAAATGCGAATCCTTTTTAGGATCCCCCTTAATTGCACAAATTTGAATCTGTTGGGTGTTTTAATCAGCACTTGTTTTCTTCATGCGGATATCAAGAGTTGTCTGAATCCCCGTGTTTTGATCAGTCTGTCCGTTAAACTCCTACCGGTTTTCATTTTCAGGTGCTATGGACGCTCATTTGTATGACCTTGACGAAATTATTTCTTATAGGGACATTCGCGCATTAGGCCGCTGCCAAAATCAGGAGTTCAACCAACACTCAGTGCGCCGAAATCATGCGTCGCTTTGATGAATATAATGGTCGACTGCTTCCTCGTTGTTCCGCTCTTTTGAAGCTTATTGTGAGAGCGATCTGGGAAGCACTTCCTTTATTCTATGCAGGCATGCCGCTTAAGGATTTGGATGATGCCGAAGATAAGGTACACTCAGTGTATCTGATGGACCTAATCTCAAAGAAAATGCGAGACAATCTTATTGATATTCTGCATCAAACTTTCCAACAGGCAACGATAATCGCTGCCTATCGAAGGACGGAGGACATCAGTGAAGATCCTGACGCTTGCGAGCGTGAGAGGAAGCATACGAGAATGGTCAGAGAGGCCAGAAACATTTTAGATGGCCTTACTTTTGAATTTCTTAATCCATGTCTTAGATTTGATGTCTTGCCTTTGTAAACATTTTAATGATGCTTTTGTTTACTGTTTTCATCAATGTAAGAATTTTTTGAAATATGAATGGCGAATTTTTTGAAATATGAATGGCAAATTTTGCGTTTCCGTTCTTTTATTTTCTGCGTTAAACCATTTCATATATACATTAATGGACGCGCTCTGAATGCTTAACTGAATGCGAATCGAATGTTCTCTTTATTGTCTTGCATGGTATGTGGTTGATGCCTGTAGGTTATGCCTTTTGTTTTGACTTGGCGCAAAGCAGTTTGCGCGTTCTTGAGCAGCACCTCCATTTTTCTAGCATGTAATTTCGGCAAAGGTGGTCTGTAGATGAGAACAATGCATCTTGCACTCTTTGTATGGTAGCGATGACTTATGAAACAGGTTTAGATCTGCCGCCTAAGACTTTTTAACTTTATGAGCCGTGAGGGTCTCATAAAGACTTTTCTCCTTACGAGGCGAGAGGATCCCGTAGGTGTATTTTCTCCTTAGGAGTCGTGAGAACTCCTAAGTGTGTGTTTTCTGTTGAGAGTCGTAAGGATCTCATAAGTGAATTTTTCCGCTTGCAAGTCGAGAGGACTCGTAAGTGGTTATTCCCCCTTGTCAAGATTCGACTTTGGAGAGTGTGGCCCGTGAATAGTATGCAAGGGTCCATCTTGGACCGACTTGCAGGGACCTATTGCTTAGGAAATAGGTCCTTATCCCCATTGCCTAAGGCTTTTCCCTACGAGTCGAGACGAGTCGAGAAGTTCTTGCAAGGACACTAATTTCCTCACGAGTTGAGACGAATCGAGAAGTTCTCGCAAGGGTTTCCTAATGTCACAGTTAACTCCTGCTAATAGAAGTTCGTTAGGGTTTGTGGTACTAGGGTTTTTTTACCCGTCGCACCGTCGCGTTGGCTGATATATTCCCCGATATGCAATCTTATTGTTCGGGTAGCCCCGCGACTGTCGTGTCTCTGATCCGTTCGGGGGCTGGACAAGACGTCTTCAAGTAATCTTCCAGGCAATATTACCATCGAAATGGCAAGCGTTAGGGATATTCCATGTCGCTTTTTACTTGAGATTAGGCTCAGTTTGGGAGCCCCGATGAGTCATGACCACTCCGCGCTGGTGTGAGATGATCTCCGATAGTCTTTTCAGGTCTCATTTGAGTTGCCGTCAAGGCCCTGAAGCGAGGGATTTTCCTTGGCTTCGTTTGTTGACATTGTGTCTGCAATATTGTGACGAATGTTAAGATTGTCTCTGGGTTGTCTGTGAACCGTCGAGATTTGGAACTAGGGGACTTTGCCATGGCTCCATTTGTTGATGTCGCGCCTGTATCCTGTTGGAAGAAGAACGCTGTTGTTGATCTTTAGGTTGTCGATGTTGACATCGAGACCCTGAAGCTAGGGATTTTCCTTTGCTTCGTTCGTTGACATTGTGTCTGTAATATTGCGACGAATGTCGAGATTGTCTCCAGGTTGTCTATGAACCGTCGAGATTTGGAACTAGGGGACTTTGCTATGGCTCCATTTGTTGATGACGCGCCTGTATCCTATTGGAAGAAGAATGTTGTTGTTGATCACTAGGTTGTCGATGTTGACATCGAGACCCTGAAGCTAGGGATTTTCCTTTGCTTCATTTGTTGATATTGTGTCTGCAATATTGCGATGAATGTCGAGTTTGTCTCCAGGTTGTTTATGAACCGTCGAGATTTGGAACTAGGGACTTTGCCATAGCTCCGCTTTGCCGACGTTGCGTCTGCTGTAATGAGATGAATGTCGAGGTGGTCTCTAGGTTGTTTGTGAACCGTCGAAACTTGGAACTAAGGACTCTGCCATGGCTCCATTTTGCTGACGTTGCGTCTGCTGTAACGAGACGAATGTCGAGGTGGTCTTTAGGTTGTTTGTGAACCGTCGAGATTTGGAACTAGGGACTTTGCTATGGCTCTGCTTTGCTGATGTCGTATATTCCTGCAGAGACACTGATTTCTCTGCGGGTCGACGCGAATCGAGATGCTCTCGTCAAGGACGCTGATTTCCCTGAATCGAGGCATTTGCCAAGGACACTGATTTCCTCGGAGTTGAGACGAATCGAGATATTCCTGCACAGACACTGATTTCTCTGTGGGTCGACACGAATCGAGATGCTCTCGTCAAGGACGCTGATTTCCCTGAATCAAGGTTTTTTCCAAGGACGCTGATTTCACTGGGGTTGGTTGACTTGTTTCCGAGACAGAGCGTTGATCCGGCGGGGAGGTCATTGGTTGACTCTAGGTTGTCTGTGGACCATAG
Source organism: Agapanthus africanus (assembly GCA_030015575.1). Classification (NCBI taxonomy): domain Eukaryota; kingdom Viridiplantae; phylum Streptophyta; class Magnoliopsida; order Asparagales; family Amaryllidaceae; genus Agapanthus; species Agapanthus africanus. Next base: position 372,447,032 of record CM057339.1, on the reverse strand, counting down.
AGTCTTGGAACTCGGGACTTTTCCATGGCTCCGTTTAGTGATGTTGCGTCCGAATCCTGTTGGAATGACGAGGATCACCGTTGCTGATTTTAAGGCTGTAGATGTTGCCGTTAAGATTTGGAACTAGGGACTTTTCCATGGCTCCGTTTTGTTGTGTCGCTTCCGTGCCCTGCTGGTATAAGAAGGAACGCCGTTGTTGATCTTTTGGGATGCAGATGTTACCATCGAGACTTGACTTTCTTTCTGATGTAGCCTGGTGGGATGATATGGTTCCCTTTTTGTTTGTGCCCCTGGACAGGGATCGATGTGATCTCATCTGTAGGGCAAAAGTTTCATTTTATATGTATTATTTTTTTGTTTTTCTTTCCGCGATGCTTTATCATTTTAGCTTTTTGTATCGCGAAAGTCGCGATTGCCTAATCATTTTTGCTATTTTTCGCGGTGCCCAATCATTTCAGCTATTTTTTCTTTTTACTCGCTGCTTTTTATTGCGAGCTGCCCAATCATTTCGGCTATTTTTGTATGCATATATGTTTTTACTTGCTGATTTTGTTGTAAGTTGCCCCATCATTTCGGATATTTCATATGCATTTTTGGCTCGCTAATTTTTATCGCGAGTGTGGAACTTGGAATCTGGTGCCATCCTCAGCATCAGCATCGCTACGACTGGAATATTGCCAGGAGCGAATCATCATTTGCCGTGAAATGACTTGGGATTTGACACCAATCTAGGCATCAACATCGCTACCATTGGGACATTGCCAGGAGCGAATCATCATTTGCCTCTGTTGATGTCGAACAAAGGTGGCTTAGCAAACAGGGTTAGGATCATGTTGACTAAGGCTTTTTAACTTCATGAGCCGTAATAGTCTCATAAAGGTGTTTCTCCCTACGAGTCATGAGGATCTTATAAGTGCGTTTTCTCCTTAGGAATCGTGAGGATTCCTAAGTGTGTGTTCTCTTATAAGTCGTAAGGATCTTACAAGAGTGTTTTCTCCTTATAAGTCGAGAGGACTTACAAGGGTTGTTCACCGTGTGAGAATATCCCTAGTCGCTGGTGGGACTTTGTTAGGGAAATGTTTATTTTTGCCCGTGGATTGTATACAAGGGTCAATGTTGAAACACTTGTAGGGAAATCTGGAAAATGTGATGGCTTAAGAACAGGTTCAGATCCCTGTAGCTTAAGGCTTTTGAATCCTATGAGCCGTGAGGGTCTCAAAGGGGAATTCTTCTTACGAGTCGTGAGGATCTCATAAGTGTGTTTTCTCCTTAGGAATCGTGGGGATTCCTAAGTGTGTTGCTCCCTTGTGAGTCGTAAGGATCTCACGCAGGTATTTTCTCCTTACAGGGTCGAGAGGACCTTGCAAGTGTCTTTTAACGAGATTGTGCCCTTTCGGGTTTTCACAAGCTCGCCGGCAGTCCTGCTGTTTTTACTCACGGAGTCCTTTCGGGTTTTCATCCGTGCCCATCTCGCTTAAGGACGTACCTTTTTTTGTCAGCCTTGGGATGCCGCGGTCCGTAGTAGATTATAGACGTCTCGGTCAGTTGTTAGTTTTAGGACATCGCGGTCCATCGTTAGTTTAGGGACATTTCGGTCCGTTGTAGCTTTGAGGCGAAGTTTCGCCAGATGCTCTATGAACAAGTAGGTTCCTCCTTGATAGAACTTGTCACATAATCCAAGGATTTTGGCACTGCTCCTGCTCCCAGCTCCTCTACGTTATCTTCTAACGCCGAGTGAGCTTCTTTGTTACTTAGCGACGAATGAGAGATCATGTGGCAACTTGCCACATAATCTTCGAGTTCCTCGGAAGAGTTGTCTCTTTCATCATTGTCGTTATCTTCACTTTCAAGGATGTGATTGAGAAACTCTTGAAGCGTGACTGGGGTTCGCGCCTTCTGGTTGTATTCCTCCAGCGCGTCAATATGCTTTTGCAGATTCGTACGCTTGTCGTCAGACTGCGCGGGCTTTTTATGCTTCTTCTTTTTCTTCAAAGACTTTGATGGATGGGCCTGAGCGTTTTGATTATCGCTACCAATTCTCGGCGTCGAGCACGGTTTCAACATTCCCTCAATAACCTCGGGTTCCAGCGGACCTTTCTATTTGATTGCCGGGCATGTTTGGAGATCTTTCAGTATTCTTTTAGTTTTTGCCAAAAGAACAATTTCCTATGGAGCTTCCCCTATAAAAGAGCTTGATGCCCCCGACGTGTCCATCTTTTTCTGAGCATGTGGTTGTGGCGGGTTCACCTTCCAGTTGTCAGACAACGTGAATTTACCCTGTTGGTATTGGTCCTCAATCCAGCCTTTGAAGATGTAGCAATCTTCAAGTGGGTGACCTATTACTCTATGGTAGGGACAATAGTTAGGATGGTTAACATCACCCGGTTGCGACGGATGTCTTAGATCTGGCAGAGTGATGAGCCCGTTGCGCACTGCCAGTTCGAACAGTCTCCTTATTTTATCCCTGGGAAATGAGTAAGGACGTTTCAACTTCTCATCGAGGGATCGCAGCTTGTTGCTTTGACGAACAAACGGTCTCGGGTTACTCGTCTGTTGTTGAGCATTGGAGACAAAGGTCACTTTCTCTTTGCCTTTTTCATTCCGAAAATCCACTTTTGAAGGGAAAGGCCTATAGCCCATCTGGTCCATTTGGGCCATCTTGTCAATCAAGACCTGGAAGGTGTTTGGCTTGAAGAACATCATGAATTGGGAGATAGTCGACTGAGGGTCAAGGGTCCACATGAACATGCCCACGGCAAGAGCTTCTTCTATGTGTTGTTCGCATCTTGACTATAGGTTCCGCTACCGGATTGCATACTGCATCCATGTCTCTCTTGGCTTCACTCTGGCATTGATCAATGCCGTGATCGGGGTGCGTTCGCTGGCGCTTGCGAACCGCTGAGTGAATAGAAACTCCATCTCTGTAAACGTTTTGACGGAGTCGTCGGGAAGTTCCGAGTACCACTCAAACGCCGTCTCCGCCAAGATGCCGACGAATTGGCGAAGCAGTAGTTTATCATCACCTCTAGTATTGCCGCACAGGGCTCTGAATTGAGCAACGTGCTGGTGTGGATTTCCCGTCCCCTTATATACATGGAATTTAGGGATCGTATATCCCGGCGGTACTTTATTTAGTCGTACCAACCCGGATAGGGTCGCCCAGTCTTAACAATTTGGCCGGCCACTTCGCTCGTATGATGAGCTCGTATTTGCTGAGCGATATAGTCATCCAAGGCAGCTTTAGAAATGGTCTCTTCCTTAGCTGCTGAATAAGCCGGAAGAGGGTTTGATGACTCTCCCCTATCGTCTTCAAGGATAATCGGAGGGTCTTCAGCTGGAGGATCCGGCTGTAACATCATCCCGACCATATCTTGGAATAGTAGCGCCATTTGTTTTATGTTGGCAGCTTGTTCCGATGCTTCTTTGTCCTTCTTTTCGAGGATTCTGCGGAGGAACCCAGCATCGGTTTCTTGTTCATGACGCTGCTCTGACGATGTCCCTGGGCTTTCTTTTGGCCCAATGAGTACGGCCATCTGTGTTGACATTTCCTGGAGCTTCTGTTGCTGCTCCTGGGCCTTTGTCACTGATTGGGTGAGCGGTCGATGACCCATAGAGATACGGCTATCCTCTTTTCCGGATGCCATATAAACAGTGTGCACCACCATGTCCCCAAACTTGGGGCGTTTAGATTCAGTGCCCTTGAGATTCGTTGCGGACACAGGAACTTTCTCCGGCCTCCTTCTTTTGTGGGCAGTCGAAGTTGAGGGAGCCGTTGCAGCGGGCACCCAAATAGATGACCTATCATGTGGCATGACAAGGTGGTCTTTCTCTTGCCGAACTTCCATCTTTTTCGATCGGCGGGAGTAGTCTTGGTTGATAGCCGAGTTTCGGACCAGTTGCCAAACCGTGTGAATTTTGGAGGACAGCGCTGAGGGGGTTGCTCCGGCTTTGCCTTTGTGATCTTTTCAGCAGGCGGAGGAGACTTTTCTAGCACGGCCGTCGGAGAATTCCTGCGCACCCTGTTAAGTAGTTCAAAGCTGTTCCCAGTTGGAACAGCAGCATCAACTTCTACCATCGGAGCTGGTGGGGTGAGTCCGGAAGGGGAGCTGCCCCAGCTTTCCTCATCGGCGCCAGTGGCGGCGTTGAGCATGTTGAGCAGATGGTACTGGCTTAGCCATGGGGGTGGCTTCTTCATGCCTCCTGCTCTGATAAGGGGCTGTTGTCGTCGTTAGCCTGTCGAAAACCGACGTCCGCTGAGATGGGATAGCTAACCTGTCGAAGGCAGACTTTCGAACAGGGGTAGCAGCCTCAGTGACTTCGCCCGGAACGGGAGTTGGAACAGCCAGTCTTGCAAAGACTGATCTTTTAGTAGGAGAAGCCGCTTTGACGACTTCTTTCACTGGAGCAGGAATGGCTATCCGCTTTGGGGTAACGCCTTCTGGTATTGCAGGCTTTTTCACGGGCCCACCTGAGCTTTGGCCTAGTCTGTTGAAGACTGAGGCGCTGGATTTGGGTGACCCGTTGAGAAGGGCCACGGCAGTTGTAAGCCGATCAAAGACCGACTTCTTTGGAGCTTCTTTCAACGGCATTAGGGCATTGAAGCTCATGGGTGGGAGCATGGTCCCAAAGAACAACCCAGTGGTGGCTTGCATCACCTGGTCCACCGGCATTGTGAAAAGGGAGGCCGCTTGAGGCCCATAGGTCACTCCTCCGATAGGGACGGAGCGGGAGTTATCGTAATGTTGCAACTGGAGCAGTTAGAAGCCATTGATCTTCTTTTTTCAGCACGGAGCAAGATACCAAATCTTAGTACTTCATATCCAAAGGCAACCATGTCAAACTGCGATTCGTTCGCGAAATACGACATACGAAGTGTGGAGTGGAAAGAGGAAAAGGTCCCACCGGGCGTGCCGGAATATGTTCTCCGCCGAAAAGACGCGACCGGGACGTTGGGACGTCAGGCCTGAATTTTGGGGGAAGATGCTATTTGGTTTTATCTTTCCACCTCTCCGAAGATGCTAAGTTGATTTATGGCACCATGTATCGGAGGTTTAGACGGATGCGGCCGTTGTAGCAGACTTCGTCAGATTCCCCCTCATTTGAAGGGTTTTTGATTGTGGGGACGCTCTTCCCTGTAGGCGCAAGCCCCATCAGTTAATTACGCTACTGCATCGCGGTAACCACTTTCTCCTTCTCCAGATGGTCACTTTATGTCGTGTATGTTTGTTTTGTTTTTGGTTGCCCATGGATTGTATACGGAGACTAATTTATGTTGTCGCCCGTAGGACGTGAATTAGTCCAAATCTGTATTTTCTTAGATTTGGGTTTGGGTTGGGTTTAAGTATCGTTAATCTCACTTGAGACTAAGATCAACTTAAACGTTTGTTAAGGACACGTTAGTCTAATTTTAGACTAAGATCAACTCAACAGTTTGTTAAGGATACGTTAGTCTAATTTTAGACTAAGATCTACTTAACAGGATCATTTAGATCCGACAAAAGACCATTTGGGCTCTATTGTTTTAGTTTAGGGACTTTGCAGTCCAGTTTAAAGACGTCATAGTCTACAAAGTTTAAGGACATCATAGTCCATGAGTTTAAGGACCCCACAGTCCGTAGTAGTTTAGAGACATCATAGTCTGTAAAGTTTAAGGACATCATAGTCCATGAGTTTAAGGACCCCACAGTCCGTGAAATGTTTGGTTGTCGGAACCTGTCACCTCTCTGAAGACGTTGAATGATTACAACGACAAATATCAGAGGAGTGAAGAGATGTACCCTTGAACCAATATTGGTTGGGAAATCTGTAGTCTAATTTGGGACTAAGATCAATGATTTATGAGCATATAGGCTCAATTAATCCGAATTAGGGATCTGTGGCCACCTTGGACTCGGCCTATTCAGTTAAAATGTTAAACATTTAACAATGCAGAGCATTAGTTTGAGTTCTGACAATTATTTTTGTCTCTTATTGAGTGCTGAGCACTCATCATGGCTCTGGGGCTTTATTATTTAAAGAACAATTTATGTTCTCTTAGTGCCCACGTGAGGAACACGTAGTGCACTTGGCGCTGAGCGCCAGTCAATGAGCGCAGGGCACTTTTGTTTAGGTAGCGCATACGTGTGGAGCACGTGGCGCGCTTGACGCTGAGCGCCAGTCAATAAGCGCAGAGCGCTTCTTTTTAGGTAGCGCACACGTGAGGAGCATGTAGCGCGCTTGGCGCTGAGCGCCAGTCAATGAGCGCAGAGCACTTCTGGTGAAGTAGCGTACACGTGAGGAGCATGTGGCGCGCTTGGCGCTGAGCGTCAGATCATGAGCGCAGAGTGCTTCTGGTGAAGTAGCGCACACGTGAGGAGCACGTGGTGCGCTTAGCGCTGAGCGCCAGATCATGAGCGCAATGCGCTTCTTTTAAATTTGGAGCGCTAAGGCTCTGCAGCGCTGTGCGCTAGATTTGGAGTGCTGATGCGCTTCTTTAAACTTGGAGCACTAAGGCTCTTTTTAGGCAGTTCTGTGCTCTGAGAATTAAATTCTCTCTTATGAGAGACTTTGTCTCATGGATCTAAGAACAAAGTTCTTATTTTATAGGAGATGTTTCAATCTCTTATGTTCTTGGTGAAAGGTGTTGCCTTTATGGATTTGTGATCCTAAGAGAATTGAATTATTCTCCCTCTTTTTATAATGAGATGTTATAATCTCTTTTGTGAAAGATAATTTGTCTTAAAGATCTATGATCTGGCAAAAGAACTAAGTTCTTTTTCTGATGAGATGGTTTGATATCTCTGTTTTTTACCTTGAAGAAAAGTTCTTCTTCTCAGAACTTGCTCTTTTCTTTGAAATTTCTCAAAGCTTGTGTGTGTGTGTGGGGGGGGGGTGTTCCTCTATATCAGACTTGAAGTCTTGGGGCCTTTATATAGGGCAAGCTGATTTATTGAATCAGTTGAAGAGATCTTTTCTTTAATTGATTTGGGGATTTCCCCACGTTGGATATTTGATCCTATGGCTTCTGTTTTACAGAAGGTAATCTTTTTGTTTTTAACAAGATTGAGAAATCTTTTCTCATGCGGAATTTATTCTGCACCATTGTGATTTTTAATCACCATTGGATCATTGATCCGATGGTGCTCTGATTTACAGAGCAAAATCTTTTTGTTTGGAAAGATTATGAAGAATGTTTTCTTAACAGAATTTTATTCTGGTAACTTGATGATTTATCATCTTCGTTGGATCTTTGATCCAATGGTGGAGAACATTTAGTTCCAGCGCTAGTGCACTCGTGCTCTGCACGTGAGCGCTGCTCAGAGCGCTGGCGCTCTTAGTGCCAGCGCACCCGTGCTCTGTACGTGAGCTGCGCTGGCGCTCTAAGCGCCAGCGCACCCGTGCTCTGCACGTGAGCGCTGCTAGCTGGCGCTTTTATGAAGCGCTGCTTCATTTCAAATTTTAAAAATTTGAACAGAGCTTTGCTCTGATTGGGGGAAACATCCCTCAAGTTATATTAAATTACAATAAGGACCTTAGTAAATATATGTTTAAACGGGACCAGTTCTTTTGAGCCTCAAGGAGCCGGAGAATTTGGGTGCTTGCCTATTTAAGGTAGACAACTAAAAATGGGGTTATCAATGGTAATTGGCTTGGAAAAAATCACAAATCCTGCCTCCATGTGCAGCAGTTACCGATAATTCCAAAAATAATTCAGGAATCAAATTCTGTTTAAGAGTCCGACTCAAGCTAAGTCATAGTCTAATCTGAAAACAATCCATGCTTGAATGCAATTCAAATGTAACTCCAAAGGCAACATGAATCCTTTTATACCAGAATACAATCTATATCAACATGACTTGATTTGACCGAACCATGGATATACATTGACTTGTCTACATGACTATCCATTTATATCCTTATAAATTTACATGAACAATTGATATCATGGTTTCGGCAAGTCTTATATTTACAAATCACTACAAAACAATACAATAAACATTATGGGATTTTAAAGGGGTAGATTTGTATGAAATGTGTTAAAAGTGGCATGAGATGGTCACTTTAATACACCTAACCTGAATTTCCGTTGCCGTTGTCCCGTGGGTTTTGACGGGGCCTTATACTCCTTATATCATAGTCCACGGGGTAAACTGGACTCCTCTCGTATACACTGGTATATTCTGTACCAAACTACAAACAACCGCGTTAACATAACTATCAAACATTATACTAGTTATATTCTCTTTACCAATTCAGTCTATTACTATCTTTCTTTGGGACTTACCGAGCGATTGTTCGCTGACGACATTCCTTTTCTATTCTTTCTTTGGAATGTTGTCAGGAGGACCCGACTCTCTAGAGATAGAGCCCAGCTCAGAAGACTTGGAGCAGTTCGCCCAGCTCTAGACACTTGTATATACCTTTATTTTCAGTTCATGCCATTGTTTAGGCATTGCTTTCCAGTCTTGTATTTACTTTCCAGCATTGTATTGTAAAGAATGTTTAATAAATAAAAAGTTGTTGTTCATTTACATCTTATGTCTTTCTTGTGTACATTTACATTATATTGCTTATATACGCTTAGCGTGTTTACTTCTGAGTAAATACGTCGCGGGCCTCACCACGTCTCTTTACCCGTATACCGGGAAGCGGGGCGTGACAGGTTTTGTTAGCGTCCCATGCAGGTCAGTTCTGCATGGAAACCTAAGCAATATATATCACAAGAATTATAAAACACAACAACTAAACATTCTTTATATTTCTTATTCCTTGAATCTATCCTAACCATATTTCTCTTTCAAGGTTATGGATTCTCCAGACAACACCAGCACCAACGTGAATGGAAACACACCACCATCACCTCTTCCACTTACACCTACCGTTGTAGCTCCGATCAATGAGCAGAAGGTACTGCTCGAGAAAATCAAGAGCCTCATGGAGGGATAGCAACAACAGACTGCTATCCTAATGAACCGCCCAGAAGCTGAGGCACCCGGTGTGAAACAATTCTGGGCACTGCACCCGAAGAACTTTTCTGGGAAAGAGAGCCCTCTGGAAGCTGAAGAATGGGCTCAGTCCATCGAAGACGATCTGGAAGCAGCACAAGTGCCAGACATTGCTTGGGTAAGAGTTGCGAAGCTGCAACTTATAGATAACGCCCGAGTATGGTGGAAGGCGGAGAAAAACCGTCTTGCCCAGCCGATCGAATGGAAGAAATTTCGCGACATGTTCGACGCGAAGTATCTTCCAGAGACTGACCGATTCGACATGGAGCAGCAATTCATCCACTTACAACAAGGCTCTATGTGGAGCAAATCAGTGGATGAGTATGATGCCGAGTTCACCATATTGAGCAGGTAAGATATGTCTTAATATTCAATTTTTCTAATACCGCATACTACACATCTAACACAAGACCGTAACAGGTTCGCGACACATCTCATACCGACTGCTGAGATCAGGTCCATACGATTTCAGCAGGGGTTGGACCCGGATATCCAAGCTGCTATAGCTACAGGGGGTTTCCCAACCCAAGACCTAGCTATGAAGGCTGCCCGTCGATACGAGGCAGTAGTGAAGAAGAAGGGCAGACCTCAATCTGCCGGTGTGAAGCGCCCTGCTACTCAGATAGCAGGAGGAGCCTCTTCCAGGCCACCGTTTGTACCCAGAAGACCGGGAGTACCATTCAACCGGCCCAGTCCGGATTTCTGCTTTTACTGCAAAAGAAATGGACATTTGGTGAAGGATTGTAGGCGTGCTAATCGCTTCTGCTTAGTCCGTGGCTCATCCACACATGATATTGGGTCTTGTCCTTATAGACTCAATCAGAATACTGCACCCAAACCAGAAATCACCTATCCGCAGCGGCCAGCTATCCAGGCACCTGCACCACGTCTTGCTCTTCCAGCTCCACCTCCTCGTAGACTTACTGCACCTCCTCCTCGTCAGTTCCATCAAGCACAAAGGAACTTACTACGGACAGAGGAATGCTCCCCCAGTAAGGAGGAATGTACCAAGGCGACAGGCTTTCACAATGACTGTGGAAGAAGCTGAAGCCACTGGCCAAGTCATCACTGGTAACTCTTTTCTTTCAAGCTTTATACATAACCATATATCTTTTCTTATACCTAAAACACATCCCACATAACTTAGGTACGATCTTAGTAGCTTCACTTCCTGCACTAGCACTCTTCTATACATGAGCATCTCATTGCTTTATGTTGCAACGGTTCGTCCGAACTCATGCGATTCCAGTCACACCACTTGTATCCAGCTGGAATGTCAGTTCAGGGAATGGCGTCCTAAAGACAACTTTAGGATACGACCTGTGTCCAGTAGTCATCTGCAGCAGAGAATTCTATGCTGACTTCAAGGTGCTGGACATACCGAATTTCGATGTCGTTTTGGGTATGGATTGGCTAGGAATATTCTATGCTATCATTGACTGTCGTCAAAGGAGGGTAGTGTTTGAGATTCCAAAGCATCTGGTCTTTTATTTCAAAAGTGGAGACCGTACACTAGAGCCTAGAACATACAAAGAAAAACCGAAGAAGACAGTGGTTGCAACTTTACAGGCGGGAGAAGACAAGCCAGTGGTAGTTCAAGAGTTCGACGATGTATTTCCAAAAGACATATCAGGTTTGCCTCCCGATCGAGCTCTTGAATTTAGAATTGATTTAGTATCTGGAGCACAACTGGTGATCAAAGCACCATACCGATTAAGCCCTGAAGGTTTGAAGGAGATCCGTACTCAGTTGGACAAACTTCTACAGAAAGAATGGATTTGTCCCAGCACTTCAAGTAGGAGATCTCCTATTTTACTTATGGAAAAGAAGGAAGGTTTATATCGAACGTGCATTGATTATAGAGCTCTGAACAAAATAACTATAAAGAACAAGTATCTACTACCGCGCATCGACGATCTTTTCGATCGGCTAAGTGGATCTTACATTTTCTCTAAGTTAGATCTTCTTTCGGGTTATCATCAGGTGAAGGTCAAAAAATCTAATATTCCTAAAACGGCATTCAGAACTCGCTATGGACATTATGAATATCTTGTGATGCCATTTGGAATCACCAACGCACCAGCTATATTCATGAACCTGATGAATCAAGTTTTCCGAGAGTACCCAGACAGGTTTGTGGTCATTTTCATCGACGACATCCTGGTGTATTCTAAAAGTCGGAATGAACATGCCGAGCACTTACGAATTGTCCTGGAAACTTTGCGACGGCATCAACTCTATGCCAAGTACAGCAAGTGTGAGTTTTGGCTATATCAGGTCGGATTTCTCGGACATATCGTTTCAGGCGAAGGAATCTCAGTAGATCCAGCTAAAGTATCAACAGTAAGCGAATGGCCGACACCAAAGACAGTGAAGGACATTCGAAGTTTCTTGGGTTTAGCAGGATATTACAGAAGATTCATTGAAGGATTTTCGAAGATTGCAGCATCCCTGACCAAGCTCACACGACAAGATGAAGAATTCGTGTGGTCAGAAGCATGCGAACAAGCTTTCGTAGAACTCAAGTCAAGATTGACATCAACACCTATTCTCGTCATATCGGACCAATCCGGAGGTTTCGTAGTGTATTGCGATGTATCCGGTAAGGGATTAGGATGTGTTCTACATCAGCACGGTAAAGTTGTAGTTTGTGTATCAAGACATCTGAAAATTCATGAGCGCAACTATCCGACGCATGATCTGGAGTTGGCAGCCGTTATCTTTGTTCTTAAGATTTGGCGCCATTGTCTTCTTGGTGAACGGGTAGATATCTACACAGACCACAAAAGTCTGAAGTATGTGTTTACTCAGAAAGATTTGAATATGCGGCAAATAAGATGGTTAGAACTCATGACGGACTTCGACATCAACCTACAATATCATCCAGGGAAGGTGAATGTAGTACCTAATGCAGTTAGTCGCCAACCATAATCAATGAATCTCACCGCACAGTAGAATCCACAACAAGATTTGCACCAGATAGGGATAGAAGTGATCATGCCAGGTAACGCTTCAAAGTTGATGAACTTACAAGTTCAGTCTACAAATTGTCAATCAGATCAAAGCAGCCCAAGCAAGTGATGCCAAGTTGTAAAAGATCAGAGAACAAGTAGAAAGTGGACTTCGAACAGATTTTATCATCCATGAAGATAGATTTTTGAGATACGGAAGCAGATTGTGTATACCACAAGGTCCTGTTAGGGAAGAATTGATGAAAAAAGCCCACAGCTCTCTCTACTCAGTACACCTTGGTGGTACAAAGATATACAAAGATCTACGACAACATTACTGGTGGCATGGAATGAAGCGTAAAGTAGCCAGAATCGTCGCTAAATGTTTGGCGTGTCAGCAAGTGAAAGCTGAACATCACAGGACTGCTGGTTTACTTCAACCTTTACCTATCCTATAATGGAAGTGGCAACACATCACCATGGACTTTGTGACTGCACTTCCTCGCAGCACGAAAGGTAACGATGATGTATGGGTTATTGTGGATCGACTCACAAAGTCGGCTTATTTCATCCCATTTCGAGTTGGCCAATCTACCGAGACTCTAGCAAACAAGTACATGGAGAGATTTAACTCTTCAATGTGTACTATCTCTGATACCCATGAACTCATGCAGGAGATCGTGAGATTATATGGAGTACTGGTTTGCATTGTCTCCGATCGTGACATCAGATTCCAATCGCAATTTTGGCAAAGTCTACAAGCTAGTTTGGGAACAAGTCTGAACTTTACCACAACTTACCATCCACAAACAGATGGATAGTCTGAGCGAATTACTCAGATCTTTGAAGATATGCTAAGGGCGTGTATGCAAGATTTCGGAGGATCGTGGGAAGATCACCTACATCTTGTGGAGTTTTCATACAACAACAACTACCAAGCGAGTATTGGAATGTCACCATTTGCAGCTCTATATGGAAGGAAGTGTCAATCACCATTAAGTTGGGACGACATCGGAGATAGAGGACTTCTTGGACCTGAGATGATAGTAGCAACTATAGATGTAGTTCAGACCATCAGGGAAAGAATGCGCATAGCCCAAGATCAACAAAAGCACTGGGCTGATGCAAAGCGTCGTCACTTGGAGTTCTAACTGGGAGATCATGTCTTTCTGAAGATTTCTCCAAACCGTGGAGTGAATCGCTTCGGAAAGAGGGGTGAGCTAAGTCCGAGATAAATTGGACCGTTCGACATACTTGAACGAGTCGGAGAAATGGCATATCGCTTGGCACTTCCACCTTCATTGGAATGAGTGCATAATGTGTTCCACATATCCCAGCTCCGAAGGTATGTGAGTGACCCCATTCACATTCTTGATCACTCCGAGCTTACTGTACAAATGGATCTATCTTGTGAGCAACAACCCATTGAAATGCTGGACAGGAAAGTAAAGTCACTGCGGAACTGTCACGCCCCGCTTCCCAGAGTACGCAAGATTTGGGCACGCGACATAGCCAACCATGCTACCTGTGGGTAGGAAGTATCCATCCACAGTCACATTACGGTTGTAAGGATATCAAGAACAAGATAAAACTAATCTAATACATGTCCAAATCCATAATAACAAGAATCAATAAGCAATAAGTGCGGAAGCTAATGATCCAATACAATGAATAAACAGTACGTCCCATAATGCGGGCTCACATCTGGAAATGAAAAGCAATAAATCAACTAAATCCTAATGACTCACTGTTCAGCCTGCTGGCTGAAGTACTCCTGCTCGGTCGACGACAAAGGTACGGAATCTGGGCCATGCAAAACCCAGACGTCAGCGCGTCATGATATCAAGTATATAGCATAAACATGGTAATAAACAATGCAAGCATGAACATGAATAAAGCAGCAATAAGAAGTAATAAACACGGTAATGTGCAGTGGTGACTAAACTGTCCTATCAGGTTTTCTACTCTATAGTCTTTGAAACCAATTGATGAATCGTCGATGTAACTCAATAGTATCCCGTGCGTGCCCGGGACCACGGTCATGATCCTCGGGGCTGAATCCGAGACGTGCCGCTAAGCAGTAAAAGGTAGTAGGATGGACGAGTGATGTCAGCAACAACACTCCGGAGCTGGCCAAGCCCGTAAGACTGATCAGAACAATGTATCGAACTGTTGAGTTACAAGTCGGTTTCACCTTTGATTTCCCCATACCCCCAAACTATGTATGTCAGTCAGGTATTCAGTAGTCAAGGACTAATGCCAACACAAAGTCAAGTAAAGGTAGGTCTGTCTGGATCGACAGCAGGAATGGTTAGGTTTGTTGGCATTAGGCATGAAATCGTGAGACAAGTAATGTCATGGTACAACAGGATGAGTCGGTATGTATGTATATGTCAGGTGTAGCGGGGTCAGGTCAATATGTCGTGCAATCGGGTAAGTGCTCACAACAGGTATATAATCAATAATGAATAACAGCAGGAACAATATTTAACCACAATATTCCATATAACTACAGTGATGTTTATATTCTCTTATTAACATGTTCAATCATCTTTAGGGTGTAATAGCCACAAGGTAAAGCAATATTCACAATTATAAATTAAGGAATTACATGAAATTATACTAAATGTAATAATTGTCTCAAGAATGGTTTAACAGTTCAAGCAGATATGATTCAATCGTTTTATTTAGTTAAAGCATGGATTGATGTGGGTTAATTAATTACGGGGAACGGTTGTAACGATTCCATTATGAGGATAACAGCAATATTACGATATCCATTACCATCATTAAGTTACGGGATTAAATAGTGTGAATTAAATTGCGTGGCAAGACTAGATCTCGCACGCTAGCATGTTCAAGCAAGTATTCAGATACTTGCCTCGACGGTCTGCAAACTGGAACACGGATGCGATGTCGGTAGAAACCACGATAAGATAGCACGGGCCACGGATCGAGTCCCAACAGAGGTCAACGGGATCACACGGACCAGGGGGCTTCACTGGAGCGTCGGGTTCGCCAAGACGGCACGGTCGGATTCCGGCAAAATGTCATCGGTAACAAGTTAGCAACAAGATACGATACACGCAAAATACGACCAGCGAAGGGATGATTTGCACAAAGGAAAGGAAAGGGGACACTTACAGAGAGGTATACCAGGTGACCCCGGCGAGCTCGACGGCGCTGGAACGCCGGCGAAGCGACGGCAGCGGCTGCAGCGAGGGTTGAAAGCTTCGGGGTGCGCGGGATAGTGTGCTGCGGCGAGCTGGAGGAGAGGGGGTCGGCTCTGGTGGTCGAGGGGAAGAAGTAGGTGGTCGAAGGTGGCGTCGACGAGGTCGCCGGCGCTTTTCCGGCGAACAGCGGAGGTAGGCAATGGATGAAGGCTCGGGTTTACTGTTCCGGCGAGGGGAGGAAGGAAACGACGACGAGGTCGGGTCGAGTAGGGTGAAAGGGAGTCGTGGGAGGCGTCGACGGTGAGAGGCGACGTCGACGGCGAGGTCTACGAGGGTGGAGGCGAGGTCGGGAATGGGTGCAGTGCGGGAAGGAGCGGGAGTCGTCGGGAGAACGGGAGGAGGAAGGTGCGGCGGTCGAGGAGGCGTTGCTGGCGGCAACGGCGAAGTCGCGGGGAAGTCGGTGGTGGGGTCGCGAGGCTAGGGTTAGGGTTTTTGGGTTCGTGATGGGCGACGAGGGTTGAGGGAGGCGGCTGCGTGCATGGCTTAGATATATAGAGGAAGAGAGAGAGAGGGATTAGAGAGAGAAAGGGAGATTATGATAGATAGAGAGAGAGATTGAGGGAGAAGAGAGTGAGACAGGGAAATGGGAGGTGGGGCCCACGAGCTCAAATAGGAGCTCGTGATTGGCTGATCACGAGATGAGGAAGGGATTTGAAGGGATTCTGAAGGATTTGAATGATTTTTAGTTAGGGAAAATATATATATTCGTATAAAATAGTTTAAGATATTAAATTGAAATGGGCCGTTTTGGCGCGAAATGAAACATTTCCAAATCGCGCCCGGGTTGCGCCCAAATATTCCAAATTCAAATTATAGGATTTTAAGCGGGTTCCAAATTTTGAAAAGAGGTGTTTATTGATTAAAATGCATGCCCCCAAGTCGGACACTTGCACGCGCGCGTAGTCGCCCAAACTTGCCCGTTTAGCCAAACGGAACGGAATCTCGACACGCGGACGCTACCACGCGACTAGTGGCGACGAGTAGGCCAACATGGACATCTTAAATTTCATTTTAGGAGTTAAAATTTGTTATGTGCCAAAATGACTTAACCGGGTGAAATTTAGCAATAAACACCAGAAAATCGGGAAAATTGGAAATGAGCAAACCACAACCCTCAACTAGTAATATAAATAGTATTATTGGGCTCGGGTTTTACATCATACCCAACTACAAAAGAATTTCGTCCTCGAAATTCCAAGAATACAAGATAGCTAACTACTGGAAAAGGTGAGGGAATTTCTGCCGGATCTCGTCTTCTCGCTCCCAAGTGGATTCTCCATGCGATCGGTTACCCCAAGAAACTAGCACAAGAGGGATAACCTTGTTCTTAAGAACCTTTTCTCTTCGATCCTTGATTTCAACTGGTCGATCCTCAAAAGTCAGGTCCTCTCGTACAGTCAACTCCGAATGATCCAAGACATGAGTCTCATCACGAACATACCTCCGTAGTTGAGACACATGAAACACATCGTGAACTCCTGCTAATGACGGTGGTAACGCCAACCGGTACGATACCTCTCCAACACGCTCCAATATCTCGAAGGGTCCAACGAATCGGGGACTAAGCTTTCCCCGACTTCCAAAGCGAATCACCCCTCTAGTCGGTGATATCTTCAGGAATACCAAATCACCCACGGCGAACTCTAGAGGTCTTCTTGACGTGTCGGCCCAACTCTTCTGTCTGTCTTGAGCTGCCTTCATATGCTTCCTGATTGTATTCACCTTCTCGACTGTCTGTACCACCAAATCTGGTTCTAGTAACCTTCGTTCACCAACATCATCCCAACAAACAGGTGAACGACACTTACGACCATACAACGCTTCAAACGGAGCCATCTGAATTGTCGCTTGGAAACTATTGTTGTACGAAAACTCCACCAGGTGTAGATGATCTTCCCAAGAACCTTTGAAGTCCAACATGCAAGCCCTCAGCATATCTTCAAGGGTCTGGATCGTTCTCTCCGATTGTCCATCAGTCTGAGGATGATAAGCTGTGCTAGACTTCAATCGAGTCCCCAAACTTCCTTGTAAACTCCTCCAAAAGTGCGACAAGAGCCGAGTGTCCCGATCGGACACGATGCTTACCGGTACTCCATGCAGTCTGACAATCTCCTGCATGTACCGCTCTGCCAAAGTCTCCGTCGATTGACCAACCCGAAAGGAATAAAGTGAGCTGCCTTGGTCAACCGATCGACAATCACCCATACTGCATTGTTGCCCTTTGGACTCCGTGGTAAAGCCGTCACGAAATCCATGGTTATATGTTCCCACTTCCACTGAGGAATCGGAAGTGGTTGCAACAAACCAGCAACCCTTTGGTGTTCAGCCTTGACTTGCTGACACACCAAGCACTTAGCCACGAAGCGAGCAATTTCCCGTTTCATACCTTCCCACCAGAAGTGCTGTCGAATATCTCGGTACATTTTTGTCCCTCCTGGATGTACAGAGTAAGCTGAACTGTGTGCCTCCTTCATAAGCTCTTCACGCACATCTCCTTTTGGCACACACACACGGCTACCAT
This sequence comes from Agapanthus africanus, assembly GCA_030015575.1. Taxonomy (NCBI): domain Eukaryota; kingdom Viridiplantae; phylum Streptophyta; class Magnoliopsida; order Asparagales; family Amaryllidaceae; genus Agapanthus; species Agapanthus africanus. Next base: position 372,429,343 of record CM057339.1, on the reverse strand, counting down.
ATCTCAACGAACCATCTTCATGGATCAGTAAATCGGTTCGTAGTCCGGCTCCAACCTGCTCTCGAAACTTCTGCAGTCTAGGATCCTGCGATTGCGCCACTTTAATCTTCTCAATTAAGGACGATTGTACTTGCAACTGCATCAACTGTCCTGTAGCACGCGGTAGCACAACCTCCAAGTCAAATCTCCGAAACTCCTCAATGATCTCTCTCTGTGCAGTCAATAACTGAATTGCTGGTAACCGACTTAGCGCATCTGGCACGACGTTAACTTTTCCCGGATGGTACTTAAGATCAAGGTCGTAATCGGCCATCAGCTCCAACCATCTGCGTTGCCTCATGTTCAACTCCTTCTGAGTGAACACATATCTCAAACTCTTGTGATCCGTAAAGACTTCAACTCTCTCGCCCAGAAGGTAGTGTCTCCAAATCTTCAGGGCGAAGATCACGGCTGCAAGCTCCAAGTCGTGAGTCGGATAGTTCTTCTCATGAGTCTTCAGCTGTCTCGATGCGTAAGCGACGACTTTCCCATTCTGCATCAAACCACATCCCAATCCTTTTCCAGATGCGTCGCTGTGAAACACCAGTCCTCCTGAATCATTCGATACGGTCAGGATCGGGGCGGTTATCAACTTCTGCTTCAACGTCTCGAAGGCCAATGCACATCCATCCGTCCAAACAAACGGTTCCTCCTTACGCGTAAGCTTGGTTAACGGCTCAGCTAAATGCGCGAAGTCCTCCACACATCTTCTGTAGTAACCGGCGAGTCCAAGAAAACTTCTTATCTCCGCAACATTCTTTGGAATAGGCCAATCTCGAACTGCGGTAATCTTCTCGGGATCAACGGCGATTCCATTGCCCGACACAACATGCCCCAGAAACTTCACTTTTTCCAGCCAGAATTCACACTTACTCATCTTCGCAAATAATTTCTCTTGTCTCAGCGTCTGCAGTGCGATCCTTCTTCTTCCCTAAAAGAACTGGAGCTCCCCAAGGTGAGTTGCTGCTTCGAATTCATCCCTTCTCGAGTAGTTCACCAACTTGTTTCTTAACTTCTTCCAATTCCACCGGTGCCATCGGATAATAAGATTTTGATACTGGCGCTGTACCAGGAATAAGGTCAATCGTAACTCCACATCACGCTTCGGCGGTAAGCTCGAAATATCCTCAGACATATCCATAAAGTCACGAACAACTGCCGGCTCTTCTTTACCGTCAACTTCTATAGTTGCAAGAACACTGTGTGTCGGCCTAGCCCTGAACTCGACTGGCCCGACAGAACTGCTTCCTTACCGCACTGCTGTCTACATCGTCGGCCGCGAAAGGTCCAGCGAGACTACTGAGTCTCGTCCACTCTGCTGCATGCACGTCCACGGCTGCTCCATTCTGCCTTAGTCCGATGAACTTCTCTTCCATTTCCTCCCGTGCGGTCCGCGGGAAGAATTTCTCCAGGAAACTTTTAGAGAAATCCGCCCAACTGATCGGCCTGGGCAAGCGGGTCTCCTCCACAAGCCATCACTCTCGGGCGTAATCCACCAGCTGAATGCGCACCACATCAACTCCTTTGTTCTCTGGAATCTGTGCCGCAATCAGCAAATTCTCCGTGTCACTAGCCACTGCTCGGCTGGCAACGGCTCCTTTAAACCAGTGAATGTAGACGGAACCAAAGTCTGAAATCTGCTACGGTCCTTACTCGTTCGACTGGTCTAGTTCTATCGTTGTTTACAGACTGCTGAACGATCTGCAAACCTTCCTAAAACAAATCTGCTATTGCTGATTCAGCTCAGTCGGTCTCTTTGATTTCCAGCATTTCTCTTATCACTCCAAGTATGGCGGCTTCGCTCACACACCTCCGGTACGTCTTCAACTTCTTACCTGTCGTAATCCTGAACTCAAAACACCCAACATTAGCATGATGATAGATTCTGAATATAGATCAAGGCTAGAACTCCAAGATACTTAAATAGAGTACTGCATTGTAGCTATGCCGCGGTATCATAGCCGCAATTACTTAACTCCACCCAAGTTGCCTAAGTCCTAGAGATAACAAGAAGTTAGGTTTTCAAGTTTGACAATGCAAAGTAAGTTTGCATGCCGACATGATCCGGAAGAATGATTCAAGGATGGTAAAACGGTCAAAGTGGCAGGACATGTTTCCTAATCACGGGTATTCTGATTCGTGTATCGGGTGCGATACCCAACTACAAAGAATCAACCCAATTAACCTATGGCTCTGATACCATAAAACCATGTCACGCCCCGCTTCCCAGAGTACGCAAGATTTGGGCACGCGACATAGCCAACCATGCTACCTGTGGGTAGGAAGTATCCATCCACAGTCACATTACGGTTGTAAGGATATCAAGAACAAGATAAAACTAATCTAATACATGTCCAAATCCATAATAACAAGAATCAATAAGCAATAAGTGCGGAAGCTAATGATCCAATACAATGAATAAACAGTACGTCCCATAATGCGGGCTCACATCTGGAAATGAAAAGCAATAAATCAACTAAATCCTAAGGACTCACTGTTCAGCCTGCTGGCTGAAGTACTCCTGCTCGGTCGACGACAAAGGTACGGAATCTGGGCCATGCAAAACCCAGACGTCAGCGCGTCATGATATCAAGTATATAGCATAAACATGGTAATAAACAATGCAAGCATGAACATGAATAAAGCAGCAATAAGAAGTAATAAACAGGGTAATGTGCAGTGGTGACTAAACTGTCCTATCAGGTTTTCTACTCTATAGTCTTTGAAACCAATTGATGAATCGTCGATGTAACTCAATAGTATCCCGTGCGTGCCCGGGACCACGGTCATGATCCTCAGGGCTGAATCCGAGATGTGCCGCTAAGCAGTAAAAGGTAGTAGGATGGACGAGTGATGTCAGCAACAACACTCCGGAGCTGGCCAAGCCCGTAAGACTGATCAGAACAATGTATCGAACTGTTGAGTTACAAGTCGGTTTCACCTTTGATTTCCCCATACCCCCAAACTATGTATGTCAGTCAGGTATTCAGTAGTCAAGGACTAATGCCAACACAAAGTCAAGTAAAGGTAGGTCTGTCTGGATCGACAGCAGGAATGGTTAGGTTTGTTGGCATTAGGCATGAAATCGTGAGACAAGTAATGTCATGGTACAACAGGATGAGTCGGTATGTATGTATATGTCAGGTGTAGCGGGGTCAGGTCAATATGTCGTGCAATCGGGTAAGTGCTCACAACAGGTATACAATCAATTATGAATAACAGCAGGAACAGTATTTAACCACAATATTCCATATAACTACAGTGATGTTTATATTCTCTTATTAACATGTTCAATCATCTTTAGGGTGTAATAGCCACAAGGTAAAGCAATATTCACAATTATAAATTAAGGAATTACATGAAATTATACTAAATGTAATAATTGTCTCAAGAATGGTTTAACAGTTCAAGCAGATATGATTCAATCGTTTTATTTAGTTAAAGCATGGATTGATGTGGGTTAATTAATTACGGGGAACGGTTGTAACGATTCCATTATGAGGATAACAGCAATATTACGATATCCATTACCATCATTAAGTTACGGGATTAAATAGTGTGAATTAAATTGCGTGGCAAGACTAGATCTCGCACGCTAGCATGTTCAAGCAAGTATTCAGATACTTGCCTCGACGGTCTGCAAACTGGAACACGGATACGATGTCGGTAGAAACCACGATAAGATAGCACGGGCCACGGATCGAGTCCCAACAGAGGTCAACGGGATCACACGGACCAGGGGGCTTCGCTGGAGCGTCGGGTTCGCCAAGACGGCACGGTCGGATTCCGGCAAAATGTCATCGGTAACAAGTTAGCAACAAGATACGATACACGCAAAATACGACCAGCGAAGGGATGATTTGCACAAAGGAAAGGAAAGGGGACACTTACAGAGAGGTATACCAGGTGACCCCGGCGAGCTCGACGGCGCTGGAACGCCGGCGAAGCGACGGCAGCGGCTGCAGCGAGGGTTGAAAACTTCGGGGTGCGCGGGATAGTGTGCTGCGGCGAGCTGGAGGAGAGGGGGTCGGCTCTGGTGGTCGAGGGGAAGAAGTAGGTGGTCGAAGGTGGCGTCGACGAGGTCGCCGGCGCGCTTTTCCGGCGAACAGCGGAGGTAGGCAATGGATGAAGGCTCGGGTTTACTGTTCCGGCAAGGGGAGGAAGGAAACGACGACGAGGTCGGGTCGAGTAGGGTGAAAGGGAGTCGTGGGAGGCGTCGACGGTGAGAGGCGACGTCGACGGCGAGGTCTACGAGGGTGGAGGCGAGGTCGGGAATGGGTGCAGTGCGGGAAGGAGCGGGAGTCGTCGGGAGAACGGGAGGAGGAAGGTGCGGCGGTCGAGGAGGCGTTGCTGGCGGCAACGGCGAAGTCGCGGGGAAGTCGGCGGTGGGGTCGCGAGGCTAGGGTTAGGGTTTTTGGGTTCGTGATGGGCGACGAGGGTTGAGGGAGGCGGCTGCGTGCATGGCTTAGATATATAGAGGAAGAGAGAGAGAGGGATTAGAGAGAGAAAGGGAGATTATGATAGATAGAGAGAGAGATTGAGGGAGGAGAGAGTGAGACAGGGAAATGGGAGGTGGGGCCCACGAGCTCAAATAGGAGCTCGTGATTGGCTGATCACGAGATGAGGAAGGGATTTGAAGGGATTCTGAAGGATTTGAATGATTTTTAGTTAGGGAAAATATATATATTCGTATAAAATAGTTTAAGATATTAAATTGAAATGGGCCGTTTTGGCGCGAAATGAAACATTTCCAAATCACGCCCGGGTTGCGCCCAAATATTCCAAATTCAAATTATAGGATTTTAAGCGGGTTCCAAATTTTGAAAAGAGGTGTTTAGTGATTAAAATGCATGCCCCCAAGTCGGACACTTGCACGCGCGCGTAGTCGCCCAAACTTGCCCGTTTAGCCAAACGGAACGGAATCTTGACACGCGGACGCTACCACGCGACTAGTGGCGACGAGTAGGCCAACATGGACATCTTAAATTTCATTTTAGGAGTTAAAATTTGTTATGTGCCAAAATGACTTAACCGGGTGAAATTTAGCAATAAACACCAGAAAATCGGGAAAATTGGAAATGAGCAAACCACAACCCTCAACTAGTAATATAAATAGTATTATTAGGCTCGGGTATTACAGGAACAAGGAAGTAAACTTGGTCCGAGTGATGTAGAGAAAAGACTCACCAGGAGAATCAACGTCGAAAAGAGAAGACGACATGCGTGCAATATACCCTCACTTGTTTGTAAATTAGTCCTTAAATAATTGTAAATTTCGAGGACGAAATTTTTATAAGGAGGGTAGAATGTAACAACTCTGTTTTAATGTACAGAAAATTTTTAAAGTTAATGGACAAATGGCGTATTTGTAAATCCTGAGCACTAGTTATAAATTTAAGTTGTTTAAAAACAACAAGAAATAACTTGTAGCTCATTGGTAAAGCCTTGTACTGCTGTGACATAGCCCCTGTGTTCAAACCCCCCAGCCACATATTATTTTTAATGGTTTTTCTTTAAACTTTTTGGAAGCCCAAAAGTTTACACGTGCAATACACGTAAAAATGAAAGGTCACAGAAATCAAACATGTGGAAATTGGTATTTAAACAGACTAGGACACGTGGCATTGATCCAAGCCCTAACCCCATTCACTTGGCCGGCGAAGATCACCCCCAGACCTGCACCGCCGCCCCCCCGTCCCAAATGCCTTCAAATTTTGCCCTAACACCCCTTGGCCTCCCCCCACTACTTCTCTCCTGTTTGATTTTCCTGCACATTAACAGAGAATTAAAATGAGCTTTAAATCAAATTTTAATGCATTTTAATTCTCATGTTTAATACCCTAAACCCTAATTCTATCCTATAAATACCACCCTACACCCTAACCCTCTCTATTCTGAAATCCATTATCAAAACTTTCAAAATTTTCTAAGTCCAAAAAGTTGTACAAGTGGAGTTAGCCCAAGGTCAAGTTTCGGCGATGATTCGGGACAAATCCGGCGACACCGCGACTCCACGAAGCCATCAAATGTTCCCTCAATCTCTCCTCTCCTCTCCAAACTTGTAAGTTCCCTCCAGTCTCTTCTTTTCACCTCTCAAAACTTCTTCTTTTCAATGATGCCGGTAAGTGGAGTTATACTGACATTCATTTCTAAAACTTCTTAAACTAACAATTTTCTTAAGAACTATCTATTTAAATCATTGTACTTTGTTTGTTAAACATTAAAATATAATTAGAAACAAGTTTTAATTCAAAACTCCATATAGAAACACTTTTATTGCACTTTTACGGTTAAATACCACAAACTTTCTATTCTACGCCTTTCTTCATATTTACTCATATTACCTTTAGAAAACACACGAGATAATGACCTATCTCATCACAACACTCATCATGATATAGCACGATTGCCTCTTTATAATATTTTGGGATAAATACAATTTTACGATAAAATACCCTAAAGTATTAAAAACCATATTCTTTAAATTGTTTTAATTAAATTTCTTACAATTATGTCCTTACAACCCACTTTTGGGGAATCCGATTTGGTTGGTGCGGGTTATCGCACATCCATCGGACTAGTAGGGCGACATGCAGTCCTCCTCACGGAGCATACGATCTCGATGGAATTTTTAATTCAATTTTTAAGAAAACATGATTTCTATTTAATAAATAAATTCTATTTTTAATATATACATATAAATATTATCAAAATATATATTTTAAATATATTTAATAAATTCCATGTTTTCTAAATCAAAAGAAAAGAATCACAAAAGTTCATGAAAATACCATCAAGAATCCATACAAGTCAAATTACATGAAAATACCATATACTATTCAATTTAGGTTTATATCCACTAGAATATCTCATCACTTTTAAAATTACATCTATGAAAACCCTAAACACGATAAATAAATACTTGAGGTGTATTTTGAAAATATATCAAAACTATTTTTCATAAAACCCCCTCAAGTTATATTAAATTACAATAAGGACCCTAGTAAACACAGGTTTAAGTGGGACCAGTTCTCTTAAGCCTCAGGGAGCTGGAGAATTTAGGTGCTTGCCTATTTAAGGTAGACAACTAAAAACGGGGTTATCAATGGTAATTGGCTTGGAAAAAGTCACAAATCCTGCCGTCCATGTGCAGCAGTTACCGATAACTCCAAAACTAATTCAGGAATCAAATTCTGTTTAAGAGTCTGACTCAAGCTGAGTCACAGTCTAATCTGAAAACAATCCATACTTGAATATAATTCAAATGTAACTCCAAATGCATGAATCCTTTAATACCAGAATACAATCTATATCAATATGACTTGATTTGACCGAACCATGGATATACATTCACTTGTTTACATGACTATCCGTTAATATCCTTATCTGTTTACATGAACAATTGATATAACGGTTTCAGCAAGTCTTATATTTAAAAATCACTACAAAACAATACAATAAACATTACGGGGTTTTAAGGGGTAGATTGGTACGGAATGTGTTAAAAGTGGCATGAGATGGTCACTTTAATACACCTAACCTGGATATCCGTTGCCGTTGTCCCATGGGTTTTGATGAGGCCTTGTACTCCTTATACCATAGTCCACGGGGTAAGCTGGACTCCTCTCGTATACACTGGTATATTCTGTACCAAGGTACAAACAACTTCGTTAATATAACTATCAAATATTATACTAGTTATATTCTCTTTACCTGTTCAGTCTATTTCTATCTCTCTTTGGGACTTACCGAGCGAATGTTCGTTGACGACATTCCTTTACTATTATTTCTTTGGAATGTTGTCAAGAGGACCTAACTCTGAGATCGAGCCCAGCTCAGAAGACTTCGAGCAGTTCGTCGACGACCCAGAGCTCTAGACACTTGTATATACCTTTATTTTCAGTTCATGCCATTGTTTAGGCATTGCTTTCCAGTCTTGTATTTACTTTCTAGTATTGTATTGTAAAGAATGTTTAATAAATAAAAATTTGTTGTTCATTTACATCTCATGTCTTTCTGTGTACATTTACATTATATTTCTTTTATACGCTTAGCATGTTTACTTCTGAGTAAATATGCCGCGGGTCTCGCCACGTCTCCTTACCCATACACCGGGAAGCGAGGCGTGACATATTCTCCATGTATTTTTATCCATGTTTTTCTATTCATGTTTTCAAAGAGGTTAAATCTCAGTTGATGTTATTTTGACCATTAACAATCACTAAGATCACTATTTTGAGAATCTTGGATCGGGTTTTTAAAAAACTAAGTTTTTAATTTGAAGGAACTAAGTTCTTAGAGTATTATGGACCACATCTTCTTTCTTTTCAACTTTGTTCTTCTCTGAATCTTTGATTCTCAAGAATAAGATCTTCCCGATGAGAATTAAATTCTCAACTTGTGAGAGACTTGTCTTGTGGATCTCAAATCCAGAGAAAGAACTAAGTTCTTGAGAATGGTTAAACCCTTAGATATGCTGTGATAGATAAAAGAGATGTTTTGATCTCTGTGGGTTTTTTTACCTAAGGTTTGAGAGGAGGAAGATCTTTTTCTTTATTAAGAATTAAATTCTCTATTGTTTTGAGAGCTTTCTGTATTTTTACAGAAGCTTATAGGGTTGTCTCTTCCTTATTTGGAAATAGAGATCATTGGTCGTTGGGACCTATCACCTCTTCGACGACGCTGAGGAATTACAACGCTATATATCAAAGGTGTGGAGGGATGTACCCTTTGAATCATGTCCCATTCATCAGGGGAAGAACAGGTTGGAGCTTAAACTCCTAACTGCTGAAAAAGGCTTCTTTGCATTAGCGTATGTGCGTCGCACGTGTTGGATGCATGGTGGACGCACATGTTGCGCACGACGTGACCGCATATACGCATTATGAGGGAGCAGCTAAGGCCCTAACTTGGAGAACTAAACTCCTATGGAGAACTAAGCTCCTTTGAGGATTGAATCCTCCGCATATGGCGGGCGCACATGGTGCGCCCATGGCGCTTGCGCATTATGGGAGGGCAGCTTTTTTCATATCCTAAGAGACACCAGATTGCTTTTCATTGGCCTCTAAACACAAGGGGGTAAGTGAAGTATGGGGTGCGGACCTAGTCATTATCCGTTACTTACCCTTAATAAGCATTCAAAATACCAAACCGAGGTAATTAGGGTACCTAGTATGCTAATCTAAGTATCCTAGATAATGTAGAGAATGATTATGGATTCATTTGTCTCAAGAACCCTTGGTTTCTCAACTCATGAGACAATTAGGGTTTGAGAAAGAAGAAGAGAAGCTTGAGGTCAAGATAGTGCAATATTGAGCATCGTATGAAAAATGGATAAGTCTTTTGTGAATAATATGAAGCATGCCAATCATTCATAACTAATGAATCAAGCATGCTTCATGAGTCACCCCATGAGTCATCACATGAGTCACCAAATAGCTATGCTTCAGTAAATGCAAAGAACACCTCACACCTCCACCTCATTAACCATTTAATCAAAATGGTTAAAACACAAATGAGGTGTTTTCTTCTAGAAGTATCCTTGTAAAAATTACAAGAATACCCCTCACCGTATATACATATCCGTATCCGTATTCCGAAAAATACGAATACAAAGAGACGAAAATAATCTAATAGTCTAATACTAGGATCCGGCTTAAATTAAAGCCCACTAGTATTATCCGTCCGAATCATGATCCGTGCATAAGTGCACGTATATGACCGAACCCTGCCGTAAAACCATACGACCTCTACATCGTTTTGCCCAAAGCAAGGAAACCCTCTGTGTGGGACTCTAAAGTCAATACGCTATCGGTGGGTTTAACCACAAGCTCTTCAGCGGCACTAGCTGTACGTAACGGCTACCCTGGTATTGAGCGAAAGGAAGGCCGACGAGAAAACTCATCCGAACCCCTACTGAGCCTGTCCGTGAAAATTTCAATATAGTCCGGTATGTTTGTCTAAGAGTATCTCATATCGAGTCTAGGGGGTGGAAAAAATTAGACCCTCTAATAACGCGATATTTCGTATCGGTATAAAGCCCATCACCAACTGAGAAACTAATGATCAAAATCAGTAATTCTCGTCTATCTTGACCAAGGATTTCTGGTGATGGCCACCCGTGTACAGTGCGACATCAACCCCAAATACCGAGAGAGACGAATCCCCGACGATCCGCTCACTGCCTCCATGTGGCTCGGGACCGTACCCAACTAAAACATGTTTGCACGACTCTTTTGAGCCGTAGTAGAGTAGTAATCATAGCACAGTTGGAACTCACACTAGACAAATGACGATCTCAGGTCGATAGACTAACCTGTACACATGTCATCTGGGAACTGCTATCTGACAATAAGTATAATACCAAGTAGGATGTTCCCGGTGAGTCCGTCCAGTGTAACTCATAACCCAATAAGCACCAGTACACTATCTTAGGTGACTAACTGACACTAATGGCTTGTGAGACCGGCCACCGCCTCTCGTCGGGGTCTCGATAAGTATACACTAGTCTACTCCGGAGTATCGATACCAAGTCTCGATACTCTCTCGACTAGGGATATTTAAGGATGTGCTTATAGACTACCCAGCTCCCACGTATATGATCGCCATTATAATGCTGGTAGTCAAGCAAGAATCCTATGGCCTCTATCAACATGTAATAGTGATTTGTAATACCACATAATACATGTACATGATGATAAAGACAAACCAGATAGCATACTATCATTTTGAGTAAGACTGTTCTACCCGTATAGGTCCTCCCTCAATTATCACAATCGCATGCCTACGATTACAATAATTGACTTGAGGTCACTATAACCAACAATCTCCCACTTGCACTTAAGGCTAATTATTGCGGTGTCGCATACTCACAGCCCGTGTAATACCGAACACCCAACTTCTCTACTAATCAGTCTCACAAAGCCCGTTTGTGAAACTATTGCGTTCAAGAAATACCTCAGTGAGTTGATTCGCTCCAATATTTTTATATTTATCTCTCTATATCTCAACTTCACGGAGAAAGACTATCTCCCGAAATGAGCAATACCTGTCTTAGAATTTGTCTGTATATCTGATGGGATCCAGTTCACAAATGAACTCCAAATCCAACAAACTTCTTAGACTATATTTTCTACTGAATTTAATCAGTATCCTGCGCCATGCCTTCCACAGTATCCTCTTGGACCACCTGTCCAAAATACTGCCATGTTCACCGCCGAAAGACGCGACCGGGACGTTAGGACGTCTGGCCTGGATTTTGGGGCAGATGCTATTTAGATTTATCCATCCACCTCTCCGAAGATACCAAGTTGATTTATAGCACCGTATCTCGGAGGTTTGGACGGATGCAGCCGTTGTAGCAGACTTCGTCAGATTCCCCATCGTTTGCGAGGGGTTTTTTGATTGTGGGGACGCTCTTCCCTGCAGGCGCAAGCCCCTGCAGTTAATTACGTGATAACCACTTTCTCCTGCTCCGGAAGTTCATTTTGTGTCGTGTGTGTTTTTATTTGTTTAGGTTGCCCGTGGATTGTATACGGAGACTAATTTATGTTGTCGCCCGTAGGGCGTGGATTAGTCCAAATCCGTATATCTTAGATTTGGGTTTGTTTTATTTAAGAATCATTAATCTGATTTGGATTAAGATCAACTTAAGTGTATATGAGTAGTTGGGGCTCAGTTGGTTTTTTTTAAGGATACATTAGTCCAATTTGAGACTAAGATCTACTTAACAAGGTCTTAGGATCGTTTTTGCTTCAGATCCAACAAAAGAGTATTTGGGCTATGTTGATTTAGTTTAAGGACGTTTCGGTCCGTTATCGCCATTTTGGAAGCGAAGTTTTAGTTTGAGGACATTTTGGTCTGTTGATCACCATTTTGGAGGTGAGATTATAGTTTAAGAACGTCTCGGTTCGTTGATCACCATTGGAGGTGAGATTTTAGTTTAAGGACGTCTCGGTCCATTGATCATCTTGCACGTACATGTATTTGTTACGTGATGGGATGAACAACGATGATATGGGATGCACCCAGTTTGGGGTTCGGTCTGATTTGAGGTGTACACATCAGTGTACCAAAAAGCTGTTGGTTGTTGGGACCTGCCACCTCTCTAAAGACGTTGAGGAATTACAACGACGTAGATCAGAGGTATGGAAGATGTACCCTTGAACCAATTCCCATATTTGAAGGGAAAAGGAGTTAGTGGTAAACCCGGAAATCATTAGTCATATTTTGAGACTATGATTTCCTTGGGAGGATGTGGGATGGGTATCGTTTTGGATATCATCAGTTGGAAAATCAATAGTCGTATTTAGGACTAAGATCAGTTTGGAAAATCTTGAGCACATGGGCTCGGTTGGTTTGAATCAGGGAGGTTCTATCCTCAGGGGACCTATCCAATTTGGGCTTGGACCATTCAGTTTTTTTAATTGAAAAGTTCCAAGCACTTGTTTGGGCTCTGTATAATCAGTCCCCTTTTTGTACAAAAAGGGCTGAGCACTTATATAAGTTAACGCTCACATATAATCATCTGGGCTTTTAGTCATGGGGATTGCCCAATAAGTGTTAAACACTTTACCCCTTTTTGTCTTTGTATGGAGTGCTAGGCACTCTTTATGGCGCCTACGTGCGAAGCACGTGAGGCGCTAGGTGCTGCCTAGTGAGTGCTAAGCCTCTTCCATTCTGTGGCGCCCACGTGAGGCACTGGGTGTTGAGCGCCGCTCAATGAGTTCTAGGCACTTTCCTCTGTGGCGCCCACATGAGAAACACGTGAGGCGCTGGGCACCAGATTCTTTCTTTTATGAGGACCAGATTTCTCTTAAGAACAAGTTCCTTCTAATGAGAATTAAATTCTCAACTTGTGGGAGACTTGTCTTATGGATCTCAGATCCAGAGAAAGAACTAAGTTCTTCTAAAAGGGTTAAACCCTTCAATAGGTAAATGAGATGTTTTGATCTCTTTTTTTTATTTACCTAGAGTTTCTTGAGGAGGAAGATCTTCTTCTCAGTTCTTTTCTGAAGTTTTATGCTTTAGCTTTTTTTTATTTAGAAGGTTATGGGGGGTTCCTCCTCTATATTTGGAAGAGGGATCATTGGTCGTTGGGACCCACCACCTCTCTGACAACGCTGAGAGATTACAACGTCATGTATCGAAGGTGTGGAGGGATGTACCCTTTGAACCATATCCCACTCATTAGGGGGAAGAACAGGGTGAAGCTTAAACTCCTAGCTGCTGAAAAAGGCTTCTTTGCGTTCGTGCATGTGCGTCACACATGTTGGACGCACATGCATCGCACATGTTGCGCACTTGGTGGGCGCACGTGCGTCGCACCTGTTGCGCACTTGGAGGGCATACATGCGTCGCACGTGGCGCTTGCGTATATGTGCATCATGGGGGGCAGCTAAGGCCCTAGCTTGGAGAACTAAGCTCCTATGGAGAACTAAGCTCCTTTGAGAATTGAATCCTCGCACGGCGGGTGCACATGCGTTGCACGTGGTGCGCACGTGGCGGGCGCACGTGCGTTGCACGTGGCGCATATACGCATTATGGGGGGCCAGCTAAGACCCTAAATTGGAGAACTAAGCTCCTATGGAGAACTAATATCCTTTGAGGATTGAATTCTCGCATGGCGGGCGCACGTGCGTTGCACGTGGCGGGCGCATGTAGCGGTTGCGCATTATGGAGGGCAGCTAAGTCCCTAACTTGGAGAACTAAGCTCATATGGAGAACTAAGATCCTTTGAGGATTTAATCCTCGCACGGCGGGCGCGCATGCGTGTGTTACACGTGGCGCACATGGCGCTTGCGCATATGCGTATTATAGAGGGCAGCTAAAGCCCTAACTTGGAGAACTAAGCTCCTTTGAGGATTGAATCCTATTTTTTCTAAGAAGTATCCCCTCTTATTTATATGGGAGTGGTAGAGAAAGGATTTCTTTTTTTTCTGATGTGGGACTAAAAAAGTATCCCCCATGTGGTAGAGTATTATTTAGACTATACGTGCATAGTACATTTGCTCATAACTTTTGATTCCGGAAGAGTTATGAGGCCCGCAATATATCAAATCGAAGGATTTTTTGAGATGCTTTCGATTCCATCATAATTTACTTGATTCTTATTTGGGAGTTTGGTAAAATACATCTCGGAAAATACTGATTTGCATTTTCTTAAGCACATTGCTCTTATTTAATACATTGGGCTCTTTTGCGCAGAAATTTTTTTGGCAGGAACAAATGCCCCCCACCATTTTGCCTACGTAGATATGTACGTGGGTTAAGTAGTGCAAAGTTATTCATATCTGTAGAATTGATGGCTCAGATGACAGGTTTAGGTCCCCGTTGCCTAAGACTTTTCATCTTCATGAGCCGTAATGGTCTCAAGAAGATTCTTTCTCCATATGAGTCGTGAGGATCTCATAGGTGTGTATTCTCCCTAGAAATCGTGAGGATTCCTAAGTGTCTTTCACTTTTGTGAGTCGTAAGGATCTCACGTAAGTATTTTCTCTTTACGAGTTGAGGGGACCCGCAAGTGGTTTCTTCACTTTTTTAGCGAATGTGGCCTGTGGATAGTGTATAAGAGTCAGTTTGGACCTTCTTATAGGGCAGCGATGGCTTAGAAAATAGGTTTAGATCTGTCGCCTAAGATATTTCAACTTTATGAGCCGTGAGGATCTCATAAAAACTTTTCTCCCTACGAGTTGAGAGGATCTCGTAGGTGTATTTTCTCCTTAGAAGTCATGAGGACTCCTAAGTGCGTTTTCTCTTGAGAGTCGTAAGGATCTGACAAGAGAAATTTCTCCTTATGAGTCGAGAGGACTCGCAAGTGATTTTTCCTCCTCATTGGTATGCGACTTTGGAGAATGTGGCCCGTGGATAGTATACAAGAGTCATTTTGGACCTACTTGTAGGGCCGTGATGGCTTAGAAAACAGGTTTTAGATATGTCGCCTAATGCTTTTCAACTTTATGAGCCGTGAGGGTCTCATAAAGACTTTTCTCCCGACGAGTCGAGAGGATCTCGTAGGTGTCTTTTCTTCTTAGAAGTCATGAGGACTCCTAAGTGCATTTTCTCTTGAGAGTCGTAAGGATCTCATAAGAGAATTTTCTCCTTATAAGTCGAGAGGACTTACAAATGTCGTTCACCATATGAGTACATTACTCGTCATTGGTGGAACTTGGTGGGGGAAATCGTTTATTTGTGCCCATGGATTGTATACAAGGGCCAATATTGGATCGCCTGTAGGGCAGCTTGGAGAATACGAAGGCTTAAGAACAGGTTCAGATCCTTGTAGCTTAAGACTTTCAAATTCTATGAGCCGTGAATGTCTCATAGGGGGAGTTCTCCTTACGAGTAGAGAGGATCTCGTAAGTGAAAATTTTACGGGATTGCGTCCTTTCGGGTTTTCACAAGCTCGCCGGTAGCCCTGCTGTTTTTACTCACGGTGCCCTTTCAGGTTTTCATCCATGCCCATTTTGCTTGTGGACGTACCATTTTTTCTTTAACAACGAGATTGCGCCTTTTTAGGTTTTCACAAGCTTGTCGGTAGCCTTGCAGTTTTTACTCACGGCGCCCTTTCGGGTTTTCATCCGTGCCCATTTCTCTTGTGGACGTTTTTTCTACATCTGTTTGCCAATGGGACTTGAGTTGCAATCTTCTCCGCTGGAGCTTTGATTGCAATATAGATCTCAATAGAGCATATCTCCATATTTGGGGCGATGCGCCATGTTTGAGACGGCGCACTAGTTTTAGGACATTCCGGTCCACTGTTAATTTAGGGACATCTCGGTCCATTGCCAGTTTAAGGACGTAGTGGTCCATTATCATCATTTTTGAGATGAGGCTTTAGTTTAAGAACATTACGGTCCGTTGTTAGTTTAGGAACATCTCGGTCCATTATCACCATTTTTGAGGTAAAGCTTTTCCGAATACCACTTAGAGTTTTGACTCGGGAAGATAGCGAGCGGACATAAGCGTCGTCATCTATCATTGACCTAAGTCGTGACCCGTCAAGCATGGTATTTGTTGAGGAATCGGCCGTTTATTGGTCGGAAAGATATTTCGCCGTGCATATCCATGAGAAAATAGGCCCTACCTTGGTAGACCTTATCTATGATGTACGGGCCTTCATAGTTTGGCTTGAATTTCCCCCATTTTGCATGATTGGGGATCATATGTCTTTTGACAACTAGCATGAGTTTGCCTTGGCGGAATGTTCTCGGCCTAGCCAGTTTTTCGTATGAGCGCGTCATCCTTGCCTTGTAAGCTTCTAGGTTTTGCTGCACCATGAGGCGAGTTTCATCGAGGTCGTCGAGCTCCTCAAGCCGAAGATGGGCATTCTCGTCATTTGTTACCTCGTATCGAACCGCTACTCGGAGAGAAGGGAGTTCTATTTCCAAAGGAAGGACTGCTTCAGTGCCGAATACCAACGCGTATGGTGTCGTATTCGTAGCCGTTTTGAACGTCGTTCGGTACGCCCAGAGAGCTTCATGCAGTCTCTCGTGCCAGTCCTTTTTGTTTCTGGACACCGTTTTCTTTATAATCTTGGTCAAGGTCTTGTTGAAAGCTTCAGCACCATTAGCTTGGGGATTATAGACGGAAGAGTGTCTTCAATCTATATTATGCTGCTCTGTGAAGCGGCTGATTTTATAGCTCCTATAGGCTGGCCCATTATCCGAGATTATCCGTCTTGGAGTGCCGAATCGGTAGATGACATGTGTCTTGAAGAAATGAAGAATGTTCTCCGTGTTCACTTCCCTTAGCGGTATTGCTTCTGCCCACTTAGCGAAGTAATCAGTCATTGCTAGTATAAACCGGTGTCCTTTTGATGATGCTGGCTCAATGGGGCCGATTATATTGGTTCCCTACATTTCGAACGACCAACTAGCGATCGTTGGGTGTAGCGGATTTGGATGCTGGTGGATGAAGTCCCCGTGAATTTGGCACGAGTGACACTGCTTCACATATTCAAGGAAGTCCTGAATCATTGTGGGCCAGTAGTAACCCATTCTTTTGATCTTCAGCTTCATCTTTGGTCCAGCTTGATGAGAACCGCAGAGTCCGTCATGGGTTTCTTGGACGACTCTCCTTGCTTCTTCTGGTCCTAGGCATCTCAGCCACAGACAGTCGAATGATCTCTTATATAGAGTATCATTGACGAAGGCGAAAGACAGAGCTCATTTCATGTGCTGATGTCTTGATAACACATCTTTGGGCATTCGATGGGATTTGAAGTAGTCTATGAAGACTTCCCTCCTATCCTTGACCTTTTCTTCGTCTTAAAAATGCTTTTGTTTGCCGCAGGTGTGCTTTAGTCTGGTCGGAGTACTTTACGACTCCTCCTTACCGCAGCTTGTTCATCCTGACGCCGACACTTAGCCTTTTCGTATATGGCTGTTTCGCGTTCTCTGTCAGTTTTTCTCTTTTGAAAGGCTTTGTTTAGTAGACTGTCAATTGGGTCTTCTGACAGTTCCAGAGATTTTGGCACCGGTCTTGCCCCCAGTTCCTCTCCGTTGTTTTCTAACAACGAGGGAGCTTCTTCGCCATTTGACGACGAATAAGAAACCATGTGGCAACTTGCTACATAATCTTCGTTTTCTCCCGACGAGCCATTCCCTCATCATCGTCACTATCTCCGTTCTCAAGTATATGGTTGAGAAACTCTTCGAGGGTGACTAGGGTCCGCGCCTTCTGCTTGCACTCCTCCAGTGCGTCGATGTACTTTTGCTGGTCCGTGCGCTTGTCGTCAAGCTGCACGGGCTTCTTGGTCTCCTTCTTTCCCTTCAAAGACTTTGAAGGCTTGACCTGGGTGTTTTGCCATCGTTAGCAGTTTTCGGTGTGGGACGCGGTTTCAGCATTCCCTCAATGATCTCAGGCTCCAGTGGGCTTTTCTACCTGATCGCCGGACATGCTTGAAGATCCTTCAGCATTCTTTTGGTTTTAGCTGAAAGGACAACTTCCCATAGAGCTTCTTCCACAAACGAACATGATGCCCCCGGCGTATCCAATTCTTTAGGAGCGTGCCTCTGTGGCGGGTTCACCCTCCAGTTCTTTGACAGCGCGAATTTCCCTTGACGATAATGGTCCTCGACCCAGTTCTTGAAGATGTAGCAATCCTCAATGGGGTGGCTCACCATTCGGTAATAGGAGCAGTAGTTGGGATTGTTGACGTCACCGGGTTGCAGTGGACATTTTGGGTCTGGCAAAATGATGAGTTTGTTGCGCACTGCCAGTTCGAACAGTCTCCTCGTTTTATCAAGGGGAAATGAGTAAGCACATCCTAGCTTCTCTTCCAGGGATTGACACGGGCGTGCGTTGTTTTGGCGATCAACTGGTTTCGGGTCACTCGGTTGCTATTGAGTGTTGGCAACGAAGGACGCTTTTCCTTTACCCTTTGCATTCTGAGGGTCCATTTTTGAAAAGGAAAGTCCATGACCTATATGGTCCATTTAGGCCAACTTGTCGATCAAAGCCTGGAAGGTGGTCGGCTTAAAGAACGTCATGAATTGGGACACAGTCACTTGAGGATCGAGAGTCCCTATGAACATGCCCACGGAAGGAGCTTCTTCGATTCGTTGTTCGCATTTTGACCAGAGGTTCCGCTATCGGATTGCGTATTGAACCCGGGTCTCTCCTGGCTTCACCCTGGCATTGATTAATGCCGTGATCAGGGTGCGCCCGCTTGCGCTGGCGAACCGCTGTGTGAATAGAAGTTCTATTTCCGTGAATATTTTGACGGGGTCATTTGGGAGCTCCGAGTACCATTCGAATACCGTTTCCGACAGGCTGCCAACAAACTGGCAAAGCAGCAATTTGTCGTCGCCTCCAGTATTCCCGCACAAAGCTCTGAACTGAGCGACGTGCTGATGCGGGTTGCCTGTCCTTTTGTACACATGGAATTTGGGGATCGTATATTCCGGCGGGTACTTGATTTGATCATACCAGCCTGGGTACGGTCGTCCAGTTCTGTCGACTTGGCTCGCCGCTTCACTTGCCTGATGAGCTCGTATTTGTTGAGGTACATAATCATCAAAGGCAGATTTGGAGACCGTTTCCTCCATGGATGTTGATAAAGCTGGAAGAGGGTTTTATGTTTCCTCTCTGTCATCCTCGATGATTATCGGCGGGTCTTCAGCTGGAGGTTCAGGCTGGATCATCATTCCAACCATGTCTTGGAACAGGAGCGCCATCTGTTTTATATTAGCAGCCTGTTCCGTGGCCTCCTTATCCTTTCTTTTCAGCACCCTTCACAGGAACTTTGTATCGGTCCCCTGCTCCTGGCGCTGTTCAGACACCGATTCCGGGCTTTCTTTCTGCCCGGTGAGTGTTGCCATTTTCGTCAGCATCTCCTTGAGCTTTTGTTGTTGCTCCTGAGCTTTTGTCAACGACCGAGTTTGCGGTCGATGACTCACGGATGTATGGCTTTCTTCTTTCCCGGAAGCCATGTGGACTGTGTGTAAAACCATGCCCCCAGACTTGGGGCGTTTAGGTCCAGCGCCTTTGGAATTTGCCGCAGGCAATGAGATTTTCTCCGGCCTCCTCCTTTTGTGGGAGGTCGAGTTTGAAGGAGCCATTGTAACAGGCGCCTGTGTAAAAGAAGTCCCTCGCTGTATGGTGGAGGGATGATTTTCCTCTTGCCGAGCCTTCACTTTCTTCAGTCGACAAGAATAGTCTTTGCTGATCACAGAATCTTGGACTTTTCGCCAGACCCTATGGATTTAGGAGGAGAGCTGTTGAAGGGGCTACTCCGGCTTTGCCTGCGTCATGTTTTCAGTAGGTGGGAGAGATTTCTTCAGCACTGCGTTCGGAGAGTTCTTTCGCACCCTCCTAAGCAGATCAAAGCTGTTCCCGGTTGGAACAACAGCGTCAACTTCCACCATTGGAGCTGGTGGGATGATTCCGGAGGGGGAGTTTCCCCCTGCTCTTCTCACTCGGCGCCAGTGGAGACGTCAAGCATGACTTGCCGATAGGACCACCTCAGTTGTGGAAGCGGCTCCGTCATGCCCCCTGCTTTGGTTAGGGGCTGCTGCCGGTGCTAGCCTGTCGAAGACCGACGTCTGTTGAGAGGGAACGACCAATCTTTCGAAGGCCGAATTTCTGGTAGGGGAAGCACTTTTGATGACTTCACTTGCCGGAGGAGTTGGGAGGACTATCCGTTTTTGGATAGCCCCTTCAGGTATTGTGAGCCTCTTTGCGGGCCCACTTGAGCTTCAGCTCAGCCTGTTGAAGACTGAGGTGGCAGACTTGGACGACCCGTTAAGAGGGGCCGTGGTGGTTGCAAGTCGATCGAAGACCGACTTCTTTGGAGCTTCCAGTGGTGGCACTGGGGTGCTGAAGCTTGCTGGCGGGAGCATGGTCCCGAAGAACAATCCAGTGGTGCCTTGAGTCACCTGCCCCACCGGCATTGAAAAGATGAAGGCCGCATTGGGCCCGTATGTAACTCCTCCAGTTGGGGCGGAGCGGGAGTTGCTGTTGCAGTTTGTGCAGCTTGAAGCCATTAATCTTTTTTCTTCTTCTTTCTGCACAGGAGCAAGACACCAAATCTTAGTACCTCGAATCCAAAGGCAACCATAGCAAATCGCGATTTTGTTCACGAAAACGACACACGAAGTGTGGAGTGGAAAGAGGAAGAGATCCCACCGGGCGTGCCAGAATCTGTTCACCGCCGAAAGACGCGACCGGGACGTTAGGACGTCTGGCCTGAATTTTGGGGGCAGATGCTATTTAGATTTTTCTGTCCACCTCTCCAAACATGCCAAGTTGATTTATGGTTGTTCCCCTCCGAATGGCGGCGCGACGTGGAGACGTCTTGCCTGAGATTCGGGGCAGATGCTATTTGGTTTTATCCGTCCACCTCTCCGAAGATGCCAAGTTGATTTATGGCACCGTGTATCGAAGGTTTAGACGGATGCGGCCGATGTAGCAGACTTCGTTAGATTCCCCCTCGCTTGAGGGGTTTTTGATTGTGGGGACGCTCTTCCCTGCAGGCGCAAGCCCCTGCAGTTAATTACTCTACCGCATCGCGGTAACAACTTTCTCCTTCTCCAGATGTTCACTTCGTGTCGTAGGTGTTTGTTTTGTTTGTGGTTGCCCGTAGATTGTATACGGAGACTAATTTATATCGTCGCCCGTAGGACGTGGATTAGTCCAAATCCGTTTTTTCTTAGATTTGGGTTTGGGGTTTTGGTTTAAGGATACGTTAGCCATATTTGAGGCTAAGATCAACTTAAACGTTTGTTAAGGATACGTTAGTCCAATTTGAGACTAAGATCAACTTATCGGGATCGTTTAGATCCAACAAAAGAGCATTTGGGGGCTCTATTTTTCAGTTTAGGGACATGGTGGTCTATTGCCAGTTTAGGGACATGGTGGTCCATTGCCAGTTTAGGGACATGGTGGTCCAACATTCCCTTTTTGGGGACGAATATTGGTTTAAGGACGCATTAGTCCATGAGTTTAAGGACCCCACAGTCCGTATTACCAGTTTAGGGACATGGTGGTCTAACATTCCCATTTTGGGGACGAATATTGGTTTAAGGACGCATTAGTCCATGAGTTTAAGGACCCCACAGTCCGTATTACCAGTTTAGGGACATGGTGGTCCAACATTCCCATTTTGGGGACGAATATTGGTTTAAGGACGCATTAGTCCATGAGTTTAAGGACCCCACAGTCCGTATTACCAGTTTAGGGACATTGTGGTCCAACATTCCTATTTTGGGGACGAATGTTGGTTTAAGGACGCCTTAGTCCATGAGTTTAAGGACCCCACAGTCCGTATTACCAGTTTAGGGACATGGTGGTCCAACAATCCCATTTTGGGGACGAATATTGGTTTAAGGACGCATTAGTCCATGAGTTTAAGGACCCCACAGTCCGTAGCAATATGTGGTTGTCGGGACCCGTTACCTCTCTGACGACGTTGAAGGATTACAACGACAAATATTAGAGGAGTTCGGAGATGTACCCTTGAACCGGATGTAAATTGATTTGAGAGAGCAGTTGTGCTCAGTTCAATTTAATTTGAGGACTTATGGCCAGAATTGGGCTAAGTCTAGTTGAGAATATTCAACATTTTATTTGTGTTTGGCCTGTCGGGTCTTTATTTGGGCTCTGCCCTTGTTTAATAATGCATAACATCTATATTTGACCTGCATGGCATTTTTATTTGGGCTCTGCCCCTTTTTTATTAATGCATGGCATTTTATTAGGCCTGTTAGGCCTTTTTAATTGGGCTCTGCCCTTATTTGATAATGCAGAGCATTTATTTTTCTGACAGTGTGCCACGTGGCCTGTCAGGCGCTCTGCGCCAATTACAGAGCGCAATGCCCAGCGCATGTAGAGGTGACACGTGTCACGCTCTGGTGAGTGCAAGCGCAGTGCGCTGCGCTATTGCGCTGCTGACACGTGGCGTGCTCTAGGGCTTGCGCCAAACCAAGAGAGCAGTGCTATATTTTTAGAAGCGCAAGGCGCAGTTGCTCTGTGATTGACACATAACGCTCTCTGGTGGCTTGCGCCAATCCAAGGAGCGCAACAGTGCAAATTTCAAAAGTGCAAGGCACTGTTTAATATCTTGATCAAATTTAGATCAAAGAAAACAAGTCTTTCTTTTTCCAGAGAGGTTCTACCTTAAATTTCAAGAACCAGTGGTTCATCAAAAGGCAATGCCTTTATATAGATCAAAAGATCTAATAAAGAAGTAAAATTACTTCATTTTTATTATTATTATTTTTTTATTAAAGATCTTGATCTTGTTCTTAGATCTTTGATCTTTTTTAGAAGAAATTCTTCTTTTTTCTAAAGGTTTTACCTTTTTTCTTTCTCTTTGAATTCTTCTCAAAGTTTTTAGAAGAGCTCTCTGTATCTCTCTCTCTCTGTGTTTTTTAGACTTGGAGTCTAGGGGCCTTTATATAGTGCCAATTGATTTTTAAAATCAGTTAAAGAGATCTTTCTTTGAGTGATTTAGGGATGTTTTCCCACCGTTGGATCTTTGATTCTAGGGCTTCTGTTTTACAGAAGATAATCTTCTTGTTTTTAACAAGATTGGAAAGATCTTTCCAAAATTTTATTGTTTAAATTCTGGCACAGTTGGCGCAAGCGCACCTGCGCTTGACACGTGTCGCGCAGCGCAACTGCGCTGACACGTGTCGCGCAGCGCAGAGCGCAAGTCATCTGAAGCGTTGCTTCCTTTATTTTTATTTTAAAACAGAGCCTTGCTCTGATTGGGTGCGCTGTCTTGAGCGCAGCGCTGGCGTGTCTGTTTTTGATACGTGGCACGTTGCGCGCAGTGCGAGAAATCTGAAGCGTTGCTTCATTTTTTTGAATTTTTGAAATTCAAACAGAGCTTTGCTCTGATTGGGGGAAACAAAAGCGTTGCTTCATTTTCAGCCTTGGAAGTTGAACAGAGCTTTGCTCTGATTGGGTAAACAAATGCCCCCCCCACCGTTGTGCTTACGTGGCCCCAGACGTAAGCGCAGCGGTGGCAGAATTCCAATCGTTGGGAAGTTGAAACGGCTCTTAGTGCCTATAAATAGAACCTTTGGTCCCTTAGATGATTTTCATCTCTTCATAAGAATTTTTATTCAGAGCTTTGCTCTTTCGTTCAAGGACTTTTAAGAGTTAGAACTCTTGAAATTTTTAGGTAAAAATTAAATTAGATTAAATTAAATCAATTTTAAGAGCCTTGCTCTCAATAGATCCCTGATCTGAAGAAGACCCATTTAGGGCTTCACTTAGCGAAGCTTTGCTCTAAAGAGAACTAAAGAGAACTAAAGAGAACCCTATTAGGGTTCCATTAATAGAGCTCTGCTCTCTGAAAGATTTTTCTTGTATATTCCTGATTCATCAATGGAGCTTTGCCCCTTCCAAATCGTATAGAAGAACTCTTAAGAGTTTTTCATGGATCTTGGAGGTTAAAGATGACATTTTATTATATCGCCTTGCTTAATCATTCTGTCTGCTAATTCTGTTAATTTTCTTTTACAGGAGCAATGGACGCCTATATGTATGACCTTGATGAGATCATCTCTTATGGAGACATTCACCGACTCGGCTGTTCTCAGAACCGAGAATTTACCAATGCTGAGTGTGCCAAAATTATGAGTCGTTTCGATGCATATAACGGTCAACTGCTTCCTCGACGCTCCCATCTCCTGAAGCTTATTGTGGGAGCAATCTGGGAAGCGCTTCCCTTGTTTTGTACTGGTGTGCCACTTGGGGCATTGGACGTCGCCGAGGATAAGGTGCACTCGGTGTACTTGATGAACCTAATCTCGAAGAGACGGCGAGATAATCTTGTCGACCTCTTGCACCAGGCCTTTCAACAGTCCGCCATTCTTGCTGCCTATCGCAGGGTGGAGGACATCAGTGGGGATCCCGACGCCCGTGCTCGTGAAAGGAAGCACACTAGGATGGTTCGCCAGGCTTGGAAAGTCTTGGACAAGGTCACTTTCGAGTTCCTCAATCCATGTCCGGGATTTGAGGTTTTGCCATTGTAATCATCTCGATAATGCTGTTTTTGTTTATTGTCTTTATTGATGTAAAAAATTTTCGAGTATGAATGACAAATCTTTTGCCTCCTTCCTTTTATTTTCTGCTTTGTTATTGGCATATTCCTTAAGTAAGCGTAGCCTGTAGGTGATATAGAACAGTCCGTCTTGAATACTTTGAGGAGTAGTGATGGCTTAGGAGGCAGGTTCAGATCTGCTGCCTAAGACTTTCCAACTTCATGAGCCGTGATGGTCTCATAAAGACTTTTCTCCCTACGAGTCGAGAGGATCTCATAGGTGTATTTTCTCCTTAGGGGTCGTGAGGACTCCTAATTGTGTTTTCTCTTGAGAGTCGTAAGGATCTCATAAGAGAATTTTCCCTCTTACGAGTCGAGAGGACTCGTAAGCGGTTGTTTCCCTCCTTGTCGAGATTCGAATTTGGAGAGTGTGACCCGTGAATAGTATGCAAGAGTCCATTTTGGACCGACTTGCAGGGTCCCAGTGCTTAGGAAACATGTTTTTTTTATATCCCCGCTGCCTAAGGCTTTATGTCACAAGTCGAGACGAATCGAAAAGTTGTCGCAAAGACACTAATTTCCTTACGAGTCGAGACGAATCGAGCAGTTCTCGGAAGAATATCTTAACGTCACAGTTAACCACTGCTCTTTACGACAGAGGTCCGTTAGGGTCTGTAGTACTTAGGGTTTTGTCCGTCGTACCGTCGCGTTGGCTGATGTATTCCTCGATAGAAAATCTTGCTGTTCGGGTAGCCTTGCGATTGTCGTGTCTCTGATCCTTTCGGGGGCTGGACAAGATGTCTTCAAGAAATCCTCCTAGGCGGTTTGACCGTCAGAAGAGCAAGCGTTAGGAATTTTGCCATGCCGCTTTTTACTTAAGGTTAGGCTCATTTTGGAGAGCCCCGATGAGTCATAACCACTCCGCGCTGGTGTGGGATGATCTCCGATAGTCTTTTAGGCTTTATATGACTTGCCGTTAAGACCCTGAAACTAGGAATTTGGTCTTTGCTTCGTTTGTTGGCATTGCGTCTGCTGTGTCGAACATCGAGGTGGTGACCACTCTGCACCGGTGCAAGATGATCTCCGATTTTCTTTCAGGCTTTATATGACTTGCCGTTAAGACCCTGAAGCTAGGAATTTGGCCTTCGCTTCATTTGCTGGTATTGCGTCTGCTGTATTGAGACGAACGTCGCAGCTGTCTCTAGGTTGCTGGTGAACCGTCGAGGTTTGGAACTAGGTATTTTGCCGTGGCTCCTTTTGGTGATGTTGTATATTCCTGCAGAGACACTGATTTCTCTGCGGGTTGGCACGAATCGAGATATTCTTGTCAAGGACACTGATTTCCCTGAATCAAGGTATTTGCCAAGGACATTGATTTCCTCGGAGTTGAAACGAATCGAGGTATTCCTGCAAAGACACTGATTTCTCTACGGGTCGACGCGAATCAAGATGCTCTCGTCAAGGACACTGATTTCCCTGAATCGAGGTATTCTCCAAGGACACTGATTTCCTCGGAGTTGAAACGAATCGAGATATTCCTGCAAAGACACTGATTTCTCTGCAGGTCGACGCGAATCAAGATGCTCTCGTCAAGAATGCTGATTTCCCTGAATCGAGGTTTTTGCCAAGGACACTGATTTCCTCGGAGTTGAAACGAATCGAGGTATTCTTGCAAAGACACTAATTTCTCTGCGGGTCAACGCGAATCGAAATGCTCTCGTCAAGGACGCTGATTTCCCTGAATCGAGGTATTTGCCAAGGACACCGATTTCCTCGGAGTTGAAACGAATCGAGGTATTCCTGCAAAGACACTGATTTCTCTGCGGGTCGACGCGAATCAAGATGCTCTCATCAAGGACGTTGATTTCCCTGAATCGAGGTATTTGCCAAGGACACTGATTTCCTCGGAGTTGAAACGAATCGAGGCATTCCTGCAAAGATACTGATTTCTCTGCGGGTCGACGTGAATCAAGATGCTCTCGTCAAGGACGCTGATTTCCCTGAATCGAGGTATTTGCCAAGGACACTGATTTCCTCGGAGTTGAAACGAATCGAGGTATTCCTGCAAAGACACTGATTTCTCTGCGGGTCGAGACGAATCGAGCAGTTTTCGCAAGAATATCCTAACGTCACAGTTAACCTCTGCTCTTTACGACAGAGGTCCGTTAGGGTCTGTGGTACTAGGGTTTTGTCCGTTGTACCGTCGCATTAGCTGATGTATTCCTCGATAGGCAGTCTTGCTGTTCGAGTAGCCTTGCGACTGTCGTGTCTCCGATCCCTTCTGGGGCTGGACAAGACGTCTTCAAGCAATCCTCCTAGGCAGTTTGACCGTCGGAAGAGCAAGCGTTAGGAATTTTGTCATGGCGCTTTTTACTCGAGGTTAGGCTCATTTTAGAGAGCCCCAATGAGTCATAACAACTCCGCGCTGTAAGTCGATGTACAACGCCCCACGACTTGCGGGGAGGCGGAATAATGAAAAACGATCTTGTTTTAGGCGTAAACATCGACTAACCGAGAATCTTTGAAAAACAATAACTAACAAGAAACCATAGAAGAGTTAACTACTATGATAAGTGATTATACCTAAAGAACCGTGTACTTCATCGTTCCGTTCTCCACGTCCTCTCCGGCCTTCTCTATGTAGTAGATGATCCACCCGAGAGCTTTACTTCAAGCTTCACCTCTAACTTGAGGTAACTAGGTTTCTTAAATCGCTAATCTAAGTAACCTAGGTGATATAGAGAATGGTTAAGGATTAAGTAGTCTATTCTAATCCTTGGTCTCAACACATGAGAGTGGAGGATTAGGGTTTGAAGAGAGAGAGCTTGAGGAGAGAGAAAGTGAGCAAGAGAATGAGATGAGATAATGATCTATCATAATATATATCAAGCATTATCATTTATCCAATAAAAGAAAATAAAGGATTAATAATCATGCTTCATAAATACAAGAGGGTGATTCATCTCCATGAGTCATTAAGTATTTATGATGCATTAATGACATGGATGAATCACTCAAATGACTCACTAATCTCATTTAATGCATATGCCACCTTAACTCTTAAGTCACCATCTTCTAGAAGCTTCTCGCGTAATTACGAGAACGCCCATCCTATCCTTGAAAACACGGAAAAACTTTAGACTGTATAAATCCAATAACCGGATACCAGAAACTGGCTTAAACCAAAGCCGGCTAGTAAAAACTGTCCGGATGTCGTACGTGCGTAAACACACGTATGCGTCCGAACCCTTGTCGTAAAACCATACGATCTCTATATCGTTTCGCCTGGAGTAGGGAAACTCTCTGTGTGGGACTCTAGAGACTCGACTACTACGCTGGCAGTGGGTTTAACCACAGACCGCAAGCGGCACTAGCTGTACGTAACGGTCCCCAGGTAGATGTCGATAAGAAAGCCGATGAGGAAACCCATCCGAACTCCTACTGAGTTTGATGTGACAATCTCCGTACAGTCCGGTCTGTTCTTCTAAGACTATCGCATATCGGGCCTAGGGGGCGGCAAGCGTCAGTCACCTAATAGCGGTATAAGTTGTGTCGGGGTGAAGCCTATTACACCCTGAGAAACTACTGGAACCTACCAGCAAATCTCGCTTGCCCTGGCCAGGGACTTTACGTAATGGCTCTCTGACACAGCGCGATATTAACTCCCAATACCGGGAGAGAGGAATCCTGTCTAACCGCTACTGTCTCCATGTGCTCGGGACTGCACCCAACTGCTACCTGTTTGCACGACTCCTTTGAGCCGTGGTAGGGTAGCAATCTAAGAACAGTGGGACACACTCGAGGCGAAGTAGCAGTGTCAAGTCTGCGGACTATGCTGTACTCATGTCACCTGGGAATTGTTAACTGACGACTGGTATAAAACCAACCAACAGTTCCCTGTGAGTCCTGTCCGGTGTACCCGTAACCTAACGAGCACTTGCATACTATCTCCAGTACGACGTACTGACGGCTGTGGGACAGACCATCTCCCCAACTGGGATGAGAAGCATACACACTAGTCTACTCCGGAGTATCGATGCCCTGTCTCGATAATCCTACGACTAGGGACCTGAATAAGGATGTGCTTGTAGACTACCCAGCCCCCACTAGTGTGACTGCCATCACAACGCTGGTAGTCAAGCAAGATCCTAAGAGCTCTATCAATACGTATACTCACATATTAAGATAGAAAAACCAAGTAGCATACTACTATGTTTAGCAAGACTGTTATATACATGTGAATATCCCAAGCTTCCATTAAGTAATATACAAACTAGTATGATACAATAATGGCCCCTACGGCATATACACTAACAATCTCCCACTTGCACTAGGGCCATGTACTGGCATATCAAAGACCGATGATCTCGAGTAGCCTTTCGAACTGAATCTGAGGTAGGGCCTTCGTGAATGGATCAGCAATGTTCTCTTCAGTAGCAACTCTCCGAACCTCGATCTCCCGACGATCAATGATCTCACTGATCAGGTGATACCGCCTTAAGATGTGTCTGGACTTCTGATGGGACCTTGGTTCCTTCGCTAAAGCTATAGCTCCGTTGTTGTCGCAATACAGAGGTATTGGATCAACAATGGTTGGAACCACCTGAAGTTCTGTTAGGAACTTCTTCATCCAGACCGCTTCTTTTGCGGCATCGCAAGCAGCAATATACTCCGCTTCCATCGTCGAGTCAGCAACGGTGTCCTGCTTGGAACTCTTCCAGCACACCGCCCCTCCATTGAGGGTAAATACATAACCTGACATGGACTTGGAATCGTCCTTATCACTCTGGAAGCCGGAATCAGCATAGGCTTCCATCCTGAGGTCTTTTCTGCTGTAAACCAAGAACATCTCCTTAGTCCTTCTCAGGTACTTGAGAATGTTCTTTACTGCTATCCAGTGCTTCTCCCCTGGGTCTGACTGATACCGACTTACCACGCTCAGTG
The DNA here is from genome assembly GCA_030015575.1 of Agapanthus africanus. Lineage (NCBI taxonomy): Eukaryota > Viridiplantae > Streptophyta > Magnoliopsida > Asparagales > Amaryllidaceae > Agapanthus > Agapanthus africanus. Next base: position 372,399,867 of record CM057339.1, on the reverse strand, counting down.
CGTAAGCTACATCTGGTCTGGTGCACAATATCGCATATATTATAGAGCCTACCGCAGAAGCGTAGGGTATAATAGACATGCGTTCCCTTTCCAAATTAGTCTTGGGAGACATCTCTTTGGATAGGGTGATTTCGTGATAAGCCGGTAGATTACCGCGCTTAGAATCTTCCATACTGAATCTTTTCAGTACAGTGTCGATATACCTGGACTACGAAAGTCCCAACATCTTCTTTGATCTATCACGATAGATCCGGATCCACAGAATGTAAGAGGCATCACCCAGGTCTTTCATGGAGAACCTGTGTGACAAGAATCCTTTGACAGATTGTAGCATAGGAATGTCATTTCCTATCAATAGAATGTCATCCACGTACAAGACGAGGAATACGACAGTTCGTGCTACAACTTTACTATATATGCATGGTTCATCTGGATTTTTGATAAATTCATATTCTTTGACTGTTTCATCAAAACAGATGTTCCAACTCTGCGATGCCTGCTTTAGTCCATAAATGGACTTAAGCAACTTGCATACTTTCCCGCTGCTCCCACTCTGATTGAAACCCTTTGGCTGATCCATATAGACGCACTCTTCTAAATTTCCGTTCAGAAAAGCCGTCTTTACGTCCATCTGCTAGATTTCATAATCATGGAAGGCAACAATAGCAAGAAGGACCCGAATGGATTTGAGTATAGCCACTGGAGAAAAAGTTTCGTCATAGTCCAAACCAGGTCTTTGACGAAAACCCTTTGCAACAAGTCTAGCCTTATAGGTTTCCACCTGTCCATTTACACTAATCTTTTTCTTGAAGATCCATTTGCATCCTATAGGTTTTACCCCATCTGGAGCAAAGTCCAAAGTCCATACTTTGTTGGTGTACATGGACTCCATTTCGTTCCACATTGCATCTAGCCATCGTACCGAGTCGCCGCTCTGGATGGCCTGTTGGAAGCTAGTAGGTTCATCATCAACGATGATGCAATCCTCTCTATCCCTATCTATGAGAAAACCGTAGTATCTCTCAGGCGGATGAGACGGCCTACTACTCCTGCGGAGGGGTGCGGGAATGTCCTGTTCTTCTTGAACTACTTGTTCTACCAAACTTTCAGTATTAGTTTGTGGTTCTGGAATTTCTTCCAGTTCTATTTCGCTCCCATTTATTTCCTTTTCTAAAAACTGATATTCTAGAAAATGGGCATTACGAGAAACAAACACCTTTTGTTCCTCTGCGTAATAGAATAGATACCCCTTGGAGTTCTTTGGATATCCCACAAACTTACACTTTACTGATCGTGCCTCGAGCTTGTCCACATGCTTCTTTTTAACAAAAGCCGCACATCCCCATATTTTCAGATACTGAAGATAGGGTTTCTTCCCACTCCACATCTGATATGGCGTGGTAGGGACAGTCTTGGTAGGAACCATGTTCAAAAGATATGCCGCTGATTCTAGCGCATAACCCCAAAAAGATCGCGGTAACTCAGCATTACTCATCATGGAACGTACCATATCTAATAGGGTTCGATTCCGTCTTTTCGATACACCGTTATGCTGTGGAGTGTATGGAGGAGTAAGCTGAGAGAGAATTCCTTTCTTTTTTAGGTAACCTAGGAACTCGGCACTCAAGTATTCACCACCTCGATCAGATCTTAGTGTCTTGATACTTTTGCCGGTTTGGTTTTCTACTTCATTCTTATACTCTTGGAATTTCTCAAAAGCCTCGGATTTATGTTTCATCAGATAAATGAATCCGTACCTTGAGTAATCATCCGTGAAAGTAATGAAATAGGAAAAACCACCTCTTGCATGTGTAGACATTGGACCACATACATCGCTGTATATGAGTCCTAAGAGCTCGCTCGCTCTTACTCCATATCCAGTAAATGGAGTCTTTGTCATCTTTCCTTTGAGACAAGATTGACAAGTGGCATAAGTTTGATATTCGAACGGGTCCAAATATCCTTCTCTATGTAACTTAGTCAACCTTCTCTCATTGATGTGATCCAGTCTACAATACCATAAGAAAGCTTTATTTAAATCTGGAGACTTTCTTTTAAGTGTGTTCTGGACATTGAAAATTTGGAGTTGGTTTAACACATATATACCGTTTTCCAGTGTACCGGACCCAATCAAACTATGATTAAGGTGGATGTTAACAACATCACTTATAAACGTGAAATCATAACCTTTATTTGATAACAAAGAAACAGATATGATATTACACGTTAAGCTGGGTACACAAAAATAGTTATGTAAAACCAAAATGTGTCCACTCGTCAATCCCAGGTGATAATCCCCTACGGACACAGCTCCCACGCTAGCTCCATTAGCAACCATCAGGGTCATATCACCATCCTTCAGCACTCTACGGTTTCTCAGTGCCTGCAATGAATTGCAAATATGAGATCCTGATCCGGTATCCAATACCCAGGAAGTAGAGTTGATTGACAGACAATTCTCAATTACAAACACACCTGAAGTCGAAGCCACAGCTTGCTTCGGTTCCTGGTTCTTGGCGTTCCACGCCTTGCAATCCTTTTTCCAGTGCCCTTTCCTGTGACAATGGAAGCACTCATCCTGGCCCACTACCGGTACTGCAAACTTTTTCTTTCCCTTCCCTCCCACCTTACTTACACCTCCTCTAGGTTTGGTGGCGGCCTTCTTTTTCCTTCCTTTGGCCCTAGCCTTGGACCCGGAAGAAGAAGCACCGCTAACAAACATAGCGGGTGTTTCCCTTGCCTTCTGCAAGGTGCTCTCTGCACTCCTCAACATGTTAAGGAGTTCCGGAAGTTCAACTTCTTTTCTTTGAATGTTGAAGTTCAGAATAAACTGGGCGTAGGTGGAAGGAAGGGACTAGAGAATAAGGTCTGTATAGAGCTCATTATCCAAAGTCGTCCCAAGGTCTGCGAGCTCTTCAATGTAGCCAATCATCTTTAGGACATGTTCTCCTACCGATGATCCGACAGCCAACCTCGCTCGAAACAAGTTCTTAGAGGTCTCGTATCTTGCTATACGAGATTGCTATCCATAAAGTTCTTTTGTATGGAGAAATATGACATCTAGTTCTATATCCTCGTGCCTCCTCTGATGTTCATTGTTCATCGAGGCAAGCACGATGCACTTGGCTTTCGCGCAATCGAAATCCCAGGTTTTGCGGATTTCCTTATCCGTATTACTGGATTTAGGACCAGGGACAGCAGGTGCCTTAGCGGTGAGGACGTACCACAATTTGTCATAGGTCAAAGCCATTTTGACATTCCGCAGCCAATCTTTATAGTTTGGCCCTGTCAGTATATTTTTCTCTAAAAGTAACTTAAGTCCGGTCATTTTTAGGGTCGCTGCAATTAGGAAAGAGAGAAGAAAACTCTTTAGCATGATACTCTTGCAAGTTTAGAGTGGTTTTTAATTTATCTAAACTGGATGGCTCCCACTGTTTTTCGAATCCTTTCTCAAACCATAAAAGAAGAATTAGCCAGGACTATTCTCACTGTACAATACTTGCTTAACCGTTCAGCCAGGCTGGTGTCGGTACTTCGAGGGAGGTTTTCCAACGCTTTCACGAAGTTCCTTAATTAAATAACCTCTTTTCTCTGGGGGCGTAACCCCGCTGACACCTTTCTTGACACCTACTTGGTTTATAGCATTGATCGTTAAGTGACGAATATCCTGATGAGTAGCATATACTCACAGTAGGATCAGGATCCAAATATCATCGTATGATAATGTTGAAGGAATCCTACCAACATTCATCAAACTCCAAATGGTATGCAACTCTTTGCAAATTTCAGTTTCTTTAGAAATTCCCGATATATATTTTTGCCCCATGCTCTTATGACCTTGGCGTTGGTCAAAATGTCATAAGTCACATGTCAAGTTCTACCCATCATTATCTTGTTAATTTGAACCCATCCGTACATATCCTTGACGTTGGCCAAAATGATCATACGACTGTCCCAAACTAACTCATCCATCTATGCAACAAATGAATACCCAGCAGCTACCAAACACTATGCCTTGGCGTTGGTCAAAATACATAGCTTGAATACTACTGAATGCCCAAATGAAATGACGGAGGGCTACGAATGGTTTTGGCGAAACCGTGAACGTAGTGAACTTGATATGACCGAAGGAACCTGATAGCTTTTAAAAGGAGTGGTTAAAGCTCCGCAATTTAAAAATATCATCTGTTTTAAAATAATCGAGTGGTTTCTTTTAAATTGTTCCAACGATTCAACTTTTGGTTTATTTTCTTTGCATTATAAATAATGCGTCCCATCATTAACCTATCATTGCAGAAAACAACGAAAATACAACGTCCTCTTATGCCATCCGCATTTGCCACTGGGTCCCGTCATCACTCGTTAGGTTACTTAACTAACGGCAGAGCGGGGGCTGGGCTAGCGCGGGTGTAAAACGTAAGTGGCGTCTAAATAGCTATCATATATAGATATTGTACATTCGTCAGACGCAATAATAGGCGTTCCAGATCTCATATGAACTTTATTGGATTTGCAAGCAATCCGCGTTTGTTTAGAGCCTGCAACAAAAGACGGATTACACAGTTGTGATGAATAGCCATTACCCCACCCTAGACCCCTACGGGTACGGCAAACTACCCGCCAAATACCCGAAGTGAAGCGGTCTCCCTCAACAAAGTGAGTAAGCCACTAAACACTTCAAAGTACCCGGTAGTTTGTGCACCCCACCTTGGGTCTATCCTAGGAGCAAAAACAGTAAAATGAAATAATACAACGGTGGCTACAACCGTAACCTGGATGTGCCCCGCAAAATAATATTACAACATATTACAATTACATCGAATGAATGAATATAACAATCCATCTCAAACCCCGGCTAATCATCACAACAGTCCAATACAGTTCACAACCACAAACAGTAAAACCATTACAGAAATGTGCAACCCCCTGCCAACTGACATACTAGCAGTTAGGGGAGGTTTACGAACACATTATACAATCACAGATATAATCAAATTAGCAAACATCGTAAAATTTCGATCGAGCAAACACTTTAGATTCTACTCCAATACTTCTCTGTGCACCTGAGACTTGAGCAGAAAAATAAACATTCCAGAAATATCATTATTAACACAGGAGAGTTACTGAAGGAATTTGGGCTGACTCGGCCCCAACTCGGCCGCAGATCTGCGGCGGATCGTATGGATCCGCCGCGGTTCCATGGTGAGTTGGCCGAGTTAGGAGTCCAAATTTCTTCAGTAGCCCTATTATTCTCAGCTTGTTATTCTGAAGCTCCCTGAAAAATTTTTAGAGCCAGTTTTAAAATCGACAGAAACTGTGATAAATCGATGATGTTTCCGGTTCTTTTTGCGTTCGAAATTCTTACGACTTTGCTAATGAGTTAATTATTGTTTAGCGAGGCTCTGATACCACTGTAAGTCGATGTACAACACCCCACGACTTGCGGGGAGGTGGAATAATGAAAAACGATCTTGTTTTAGGCATAAACATCAACTAACCGAGAATCTTTGCAAAACAATACCTAACAAGAAACCATAGAAGAGTTAACTACTATGATAAGTGATTATACCTAAAGAACCGTGTCCTTCGTCTTTCCGTTCTCCACGTCCTCTCCGGCCTTCTCTATGTAGTAGATGATCCACCTGAGAGCTTTACTTCAAGCTTCACCTCTAACTTGAGGTAACTAGGTTTCTTAAATCGCTAATCAAAGTAACCTAGGTGATATAGAGAATGGTTAAGGATTAAGTAGTCTATTCTAATCCTTGGTCTCAACACATGAGAGGGGAGGATTAGGGTTTGAAGAGAGAGAGCTTGAGGAGAGAGAAAGTGAGCAAGAGAATGAGATGAGATAATGATCTATCATAATATATATCAAGCATTATCATTTATCCAATAAAAGAAAATAAAGGATTAATAATCATGCTTCATAAATACAAGAGGGTGATTCATCTCCATGAGTCATTAAGCATTTATGATGCATTAATGACATGGATGAATCACTCAAATGACTCACTAATCTCATTTAATGCATATGCTACCTTAACCCCCAAGTCACCATCTTCTAGAAGCTTCTCGCGTAATTACGAGAACGCCCCTCCTATCCGTGAAAACACGGAAAAACTTTAGAATGTATAAATCCAATAACCGGATACCAGAAACTGGCTTAAACCAAAGCCGGCTAGTAAAAACTGTCCGGATGTCGTACGTGTGTAAACACACGTATGCGTCCGAACCCTTGTCGTAAAACCATACGATCTCTATATCGTTTCGCCTGGAGTAGGGAAACTCTCCGTGTGGGATTCTAGAGACTCGATTACTACGCTGGCAGTGGGTTTAACCACAGACCGCAAGCGGCACTAGCTGTACATAATGGTCCCCAGGTAGATGTCGATAAGAAGGCCGATGAGGAAACCCATCCGAACTCTTACTGAGTCTGATGTGACAATCTCCATACAGTCCGGTCTGTTCGTCTAAGACTATCGCATATCGGGCCTTGGGGGTGGCAAGCGTCAGTCCCCTAATAGCGGTATAAGTCGTGTCGGAGTGAAGCCCATTACACCCTGAGAAACTACTGGAACCTACCAGCAAATCTCGCTTGCCCTGGCCAGGGACTTTGCGTAATGGCTCTCTGACACAGCGCGATATCAAATCCCAATACCGGGAGAGACAAATCCTGTCTAACCGCTACTGCCTCCAAGTGCTCGGGACTGCACCCAACTGCTACCTGTTTGCACGACTCCTTTGAGCCGTGGTAGGGTAGCAATCTAAGAACAGTCGGACACACTCGAGGCGAAGTAGCAGTGTCAAGTCTGCGGACTATGCTGTACTCATGTCACGTGGAAACTGTTAACTGATGACTGGTATAAAACCAACCAACAGTTCCCTGTGAGTCCTATCCGGTGTACCCGTAACCTAACGAGCACCTGCATACTATCTCCAGTACGACGTACTGACGGCTGTGGGACAGACCATCTCCCCAACTGGGATGAGAAGCGTACACACTAGTCTACTCCGGAGTATCGATGCCCTGTCTCAATAATCCTACGACTAGGGACCTGGATAAGGATGTACTTGTAGACTACCCAGCCCCCACTAGTGTGACTGCCATCACAACGCTGGTAGTCAAGCAAGATCCTAAGAGCTCTATCAATACGTATACTCACATATTAAGATAGAAAAACCAAGTAGCATACTACTATATTTAGCAAGACTGTTATATACATGTGAATATCCCAAGCTTCCATTAAGTAATATACAAACTAGTATGATACAATAATGGCCCCTAGGGCATATACACTAACACGCGCTGGCGTGGGATGATCTCCGATAGTCTTTCATGCTTTATATGACTTGCCGTTAAGATTCTGAAGGTAGGAATTTGGCCTTTGCTTCGTTTGCTGGCATTGCGTCTGTTGTATCGAGTCGAATGTCGTGGTTGTCTCTAGGTTGCTGGTGGACCGTCGAGATTTGGAACTAGGGATTTTGCTGTGGCTCCGTTGTTGGTGATGTTGCGTCTGCTGTGTTGAGACGAACGTCGAGGTGGTGACCATTCCGCACCGGTGCGAGATGATCTCCAATCTTCTTTCAGGTTTTATATGAGTTATCGTCAAGACTTGGCTCCGTTTTCTGATGGAGCATGGGGAGGGAAGATGTGTCCTTTGTTTGTGCCCCTGGATTGTATACAGGGATTGCTGTGATATCGCCTGTAGGGCATAAATTTCATTATATATATATATTTTTTATTTTATTTCTTTCCGCGATGCTCTATCATTTCAGCTTTTATATCGCGAAGGTCGTGATTGTCCAATCATTTCGGCTATTTTTCGCGGTGCCCAATCATTTCGGCTATTTATTTTATTTTTACTCGCTGCTTTTTATTGCGAGTTGCCCAATCATTTCGGTTATTTTGTATGCATACATTTTTACTTGCTGATTTTGTTGCAAGTTTGCCCCATCATTTCGGCTATTTCATATGCATTTTTAGCTCGCTGATTTTTTATCACGAGTGTGGAACTTGGAATCTGATGCCAATCTCAGCATCAGCATCGCTACGACTGGAATATTGCCAGGAGGGAATCATCATTTGCCATGAAAGGACTTGGAATTTGATACCGATTTAGGCATCAGCATCGCTACAACTGGGATATTGCCAGGAGTGAATCATCATTTGCCTCTGTCGATGTCGAACAAAGGTGGCTTAGTAAACAGGGTTAGGATCCTGTCGACTAAGGCTTTTGACTTCATGAGCCGTAAGGGTCTCACAAAGGTATTTCTCCCTACGCGTCGTGAGGATCTCGTATGTGTGTTTTCTCCTTAGGAATCGTGAGGATTCCTAAGTGCATGTTCTCTTGTAAGTCGTAAGGATCCTACAAGAGGGCTTTTCTCCTTATAAGTCGAGAGGACTTACAAGGGTTGTTCACCGTGCGAACATATCCCTAGTCACGGGTGGGATTTTGCCGGGGAAATGTTTATTCGCGCCCGTGGATTGTATACAAGGGTCAGTATGAGCCGCTTGTAGGGGAGTATCGAAAGTTATGGGGGTAGCTTAAGAATAGGTTCAGGTCTTTATAATTTAAGACTTTCAAATCTTATGAGCCGTGAGGGTCCCATAAGAGAGTTCTCCTTACGAGTCGTGAGGATCTCGCAAGTGTAATTTCTCCTTAGGAATTGTGAGGATCCCTAAGTGTGTTGCTCCCTTGTGAGTTGTAAGGATCCCACGAGGGTGGTTTCTCCTTACAAGGTCGAGAGGATCCTGTAAGTGTCTTTTAACAAGGTTGCGCCCTTTCGGGTTTTCACAAACACCCGCTGGTAGCCCTGCTGTTTTTACTCACGGAGCCCTTTCGGGTTTTCATCCGTGCCCATTTTGCTTATGGACATAACATTTTTTTTTATTCTCTTTTTTTTTATTCTTTCTATATAACGAGGTCGCGCCCTTTCGGGTTTTCACAAACACTCGCCGGTAGCCCTGCTGTTTTTACTCACGGAGCCCTTTCGGGTTTTCATCCGGCCTTTTTTGCTTATGGACATACCGTTTTTTTTTATTTTTTATTTTATTTTTTATTCTTTTCTTTTCTTTTTATTTGTATCGGCTTTGGGATGTCGCAATCCACCGTAGTTTATTGACATCTCGGTCAACAACTAGTTTTAGGACGTAGTGGTCCATCATTAGTTTAAGGACGTTTCGGTCATCAGTCAACGCATGATTACGCAGCTAGATTTTGTCGCAAATCTTCACATGTTTTGTGTCAGAGGTGGATTCCTTGAAGAGAGGGCTAAGGGTGATTTCTTCGTCAGAGTCACTTCCAAAGGTGATAACTTGCGATCCCTTGGTGTCGGCTATGTGACAACTGTCAGCAGCTCTTTCATGCTCACATGTCGTGCTTTTCTGTTCCCGACGAGCCTTGCACTTCACTCTTTGAACGTGTCGTCGACGGGCAACATATCCCTGCCATCAGTTTTTAAAGGATATGCACTCCTTGGTGGGGTGTGCAATCCTCTGATGGTATAGGCAGAAGTTAGGATGTACTTCCGCTTCATCTAGATGTATATTGCCAGGAGAATTTCCTTTGAAAGAGGGCAACTTCATTCCTATTGCCAGGGCCCTAGCGAATCGTTTCCTTACTTTAAGCTTGCTTTTGCTGGTGATAGGGACGCTTCTCTCCAGTCGGGGCGTCTCGACCTTTTCCTCCAGTCGTTGGCGTTTGGCCCTTTCAAATATACCCAGTTCACGCTCCCGATTGGCTTTGCTTTCCTGACGGGCTTCGTTTAGGAATGCATCAATAATTTCGTCTGATGGTCCTAGAAGTTTTGGTTCGGGACCTGGCCCCAGTTTCTCTGTGCAAGAAGCCTTTTCATCGTCTATAAACGAGCGAGAGACCACATGACAACTTGCCACGTAACCCTCAGATTCATCCGACGAGCTTTCTCCATCATCTTCCTCCTGAAGGACGTGAGGAACTCTTGGAGCGTGATGGGAGTCCGCGCTTTCTGGTTATACTCTTCCAGCGTGTCGATTTGTTTCTGTAGGTCCATGCGCTTGTCCCCAGGCTTCACAGGCTTTTTGGATTTCTTCTTCTTTTTATGAAGATTTCGACGGCTGAGTGTGAGCATCTTGGCTATCACCAATCTTTGGAGTTGGGCGTGGCTTCAGCATCCCCTTGATGATCTCAGGTTCCAACGGGTTCTTCCATCTGATCGCCGGGCATGTCTGGAGATCATTCAGCATCTTTTTGGTTTTGGTGGAAAGCACGACCTCCCATGGAGCTTCTTCAACAAAAGAACAAGTTGCCCCCGGTGTGCCCGTCTTCTTTGGAGTGTGCGGCTGTGGTGGGTTTACTTTCCACTTTTCAGACAGCGCAAACTTACCTTGTAAGTACTGATCCTCGATCCATCCCTTAAAGACGAAGCAATCCTCGATCGGGTGACTTACCGTTTGGTGGTAAGGGCAATAATTGGGATTATTCATCTCGCTGGGTTGCGGTGGTCTCCTTGGATTCGGGAGATTGATAAGCCTGTTGCGCATCGCCAGCTCGAACAGCCTCTTCGTTTTATCCCGCGGGAATGAGTAAGGGCGCTTCATTTTCTCATTATAATATCGTCGTCTCTCTTCCAGTTGATCCGCTAGCTTTGGGGCACTGGGCTGCTGTTGGGTGTTCGTAACGAAGGTCGCCTTTCCTTTACCCTTGTCATTTCGGGGTTCCGGCTTCAGAGGAGACGGTCTGTGACCCATTTAATCCATCTGGGCTAGCTTATCAATTAAAGCCTGGAATGTGGTCGGTTTAAAGAACATCATGAACTGTGAAATAGTTGCATGAGGGTCTAGGGTGCCCACGAACATGCCCATCGCTGGTGCTTCTTCGATGCGCTGCTCGCATTTCGACCATAGATTCCGCTATCGGATTGCATATTGAACCCAAGCTTTGCCCGGCTTTACTCTTGCATTGATCAAAGATGTTATTGGAGTACGCCCGCCGGCGCTTGCGAAACGCTGGGTAAACAACAACTCCATTTCAGCGAAAGTTTTGACGGAGTCGTTCGGAAGCTCGGAGTACCATTCAAACGCCGTCTCCGATAAGCTGCCGACGAATTGGCGAAGCAGGAGCTTATCATCGCCGCCGCTGTTGCCACAAAGAGCCCTGAACTGAGCAACATGTTCATGGGGATTGCCTGTCCCCTTGTAGACATGGAATTTCGGGATCGTGTAACCCGGCGGGTATTTGATCTGATCATACCAGCTCGGATATGGTCGCCCCGTTTTGACAACTTGACCGGCTGCCTCAGTTGTCTGGTAAACTCGTATCTGCTAAGTTATATATTCATCCAGGGCAGCCTTGGAAATTGTCTCCTCCTTGGCTGTTGAAAGAGCCGGCGGTGGATTTGACGTTTCTCCTCTGTCATCTTAAAGGATAATCGGAGGGTCTTCGGCTGGGGGATCCGGCTGGATCATCATACCCACCATGTCCTGGAACAGGAGGGCCATTCGTTTTATATTGGCTGCTTGTTCCGCAGCCTCTTTATCCTTCTTTTCCAGTATTCTCCGAAGGAATTCAGCATCGGTTTCTTGCTCCTGGCGTTGATCCGAGGATGCTTCTGGGCTTTCTTTTGGCCCGGTGAGCGCGGCCATCGCAGTCATCATTTCTTGGAGCTTTTGCTGCTGCTCTTGAGCTTTAGTCACCGATCGCGTAAGCGGTCTATGACCTGTGGATACACGGCTGTTCTCTTTCCCGGACGCCATGTAGACGGTGTGTACCACCATGCCCCCAGATTTAGGGCGTTTGGGTCACTGCCTTTGACATTTGCCACAGGCGTGGGGATTTTCTCTGGCCTTCTTCTCTTGTGGGCCATCTAAGTTGAGGGCGCCGTTGCTGTGGGCACCCAGGTGGTCGTCGTCTTCTGTTGCTTAACAGGGTGGTTGTCTTCCTGTCGGGCTTTCGACTTCTTATGCTGATGGGAGAAGTTCAGATCAATCACCGATTCTCGGACTCGTCGCCAAGTCTTGTAGACTTTGGAAGACAGCCGTTGAGGAGACTGCTCCGGCTTTGTTTCTACGACGGTCTCTACCGGTGGAGGAGACTTTTTGAGCACATCAGTTGGTGAATTCCTGCGTACCCTGTTCAGTAGCTCAAAGCTGTTCCCGGTTGGAACAGCAGTATTAATTTCCACCGTTAGAGCTGGCGGAGTTAGCCCAGAGGGGAGTTGCCCCCAGCCTTCCTTATCCGGGGCCAGTGGCGACGTCGGGCATGACGGGTTGTTGGGATTGGTTCAGCGACGGCTTTATCTTGCCCCCTGTTCAGGTGAGGGGCTGTTGCCGGTTGTCAGCCTCTTGAAGACCGACGTCTGTTGAGAAGCCGTGTCCAACCGGTCAAACACAGATTTCAGAGCGGGAGCGGGAACGAGAGTAGTCAGTCTCGCAAAGACCGACCCTCTGGGAGGAGAAGCCACCTTGAAGACTTCAGGAGCAGCTATCTTCTTTGGGATGGCCACTTCAGGTATTATGGGCTTCTTGGTAGGCCCTTTGGAGCCCGAGTTCAGCCTGGTGAAGACTGAGGAATTGGACGACCCGTTGAGAGGGGCCGTGGGAGTAGCAAGTCGGTCGAAGACCGACTTCTTTGAAGCTTCCGATACGGGTACAGGGATGGTGAAGCTCGCTGGCGGGAGCATGGTCCCGAAAAACAGACCGGTAGTAGCTTGGGTAATTTGTTCCACCGGCATCGTGAATAGTGATGCCGCCTGCGGTCTATAGGCTACACCTTCAGGTGAGGCGGAGCATCGGTTGCACTTGCAGTTGGAGCAGTTCGAGCAGTTGAACGCCATTGCTGTTTGATTTCTGCACCAAGCAAGAGACCAAATCTTAGTAACTTGAAACCCGAGGGCAACCATTAACAAACCGCGATTCGTTCACGAATACGACGCACGAAGTGTGGAGTGGAAAGAGGAAAAGGTCCCACCGGGCGTGCCAGAATCTGTTCCCCTCCGAATGGCGGCGCGACGTGGAGACGTCTTGCCTGAGATTCAGGGCAGATGCTATTTGGTTTTATCCGTCCACCTCTCCAAAGATGCCAAGTTGATTTATGGCACCATGTATCGAAGGTGTAGATGGATGCGGCCGATGGAGCAGACTTCGTCAGATTCGCCCTCGCTTGAGGGGTTTTTGATTGTGGGGACGCTCTTCCCTGCAGGCGCAAGCCCCTGCAGTTAATTACACTACCGCATCACGGTAACAACTTTCTCCTTCTCCAGATGTTCACTTCGTGTCGTGGGTGTTTGTTTTGTTTGTGGTTGCCCGTGGATTATATACGGAGACTAATTTATGTCGTCGCCCGTAGGACGTGGATTGGCCCAAATCCGTATTTTCTTAGATTTGGGTTTGGGGTTTTGGTTTAAGGATACGTTAGCCATATTTGAGGCTAAGATCAACTTAAACGTTTGTTAAGAATACGTTAGTCCAATTTAAGACTAAGATCAACTTAACGGGATCGTTTAGATCCAACAAAAGAGCATTTGGGGGCTCTATTGTTCAGTTTAGGGACATGGTGGTCCATTGCCAGTTTAGGGACATGGTGGTCCAACATTCCCATTTTGGGGACGAATATTGGTTTAAGGACGCATTAGTCCCTGAGTTTAAAGATCCCACAGTCTGTATTACCAGTTTAGGGACATGGTGGTCCAACATTCCCATTTTGGGGACGAATATTGGTTTAAGGACGCATTAGTCCATGAGTTTAAGGACCCCACAGTCCGTATTACCAGTTTAGGGACATGGTGGTCCAACATTCCCATTTTGGGGACGAATATTGGTTTAAGGACACATTAGTCCATGAGTTTAAGGACCCCATAGTCCGTATTACCAGTTTAAGGACATGGTGGTCCAACATTCCCATTTTGGGGACGAATGTTGGTTTAAGGACGCCTTAGTCCATGAGTTTAAGGACCCCACAGTCCGTATTACCAGTTTAGGGACATGGTGATCCAACATTCCCATTTTGGGGACGAATATTGAATTAAGGACGCATTAGTCTATGAGTTTAAGGACTCCACAGTCCGTAGCAATATGTGGTTGTCGGGACCCGTTACCTCTCTGACGACGTTGAAGGATTACAACGACAAATATCAGAGGAGTTCGGAGATGTACCCTTGAACCGGATGTAAATTGATTTGAGAGAGCAGTTGTGCTCAGTTTAATTTAATTTGAGGACTTATGGCCAGAATTGGGCTAAGTCCAGTTGAGAATATTCAACATTTTATTTGTGTTTGGCCTGTCAGGCCTTTATTTGGGCTCTGCCTTTGTTTAATAATGCATAGAATTTATATTTGGCCTGCATGGAATTTTTATTTGGGCTCTGCCCCTTTTTATTAATGCATGGCATTTTTTAATTGGGCTCTTCCCTTATTTGATAATGCAGAGCATTTATTTTTCTGACAGTGTGCCACGTGGCCTGTCAGGCGCTCTGCGCCAATTACAGAGCGCAATGCGCCAGCGCATGTGGAGGTGACACGTGTCACACTTTGGTGAGCGCAAGCGCAGTGCGCTGCGCTATTGCGCTGCTGACACGTGGCACGCTCTGGGGACTTGCGCCAAACCAAGAGAGCAGCGCTCTGTTTTTAGAAGCGCAAGGCGCAGTTGTTCTGTGATTGACACGTGGCGCTCTCTGGTGGCTTGCGCCGATCCAAGGAGCGCAACAGTGCAAATTTCAAAAGTGCAAGGCACTGTTTAATATCTTGATCAAATTTAGATAAAAAACAAGTCTTTCTTTTTCTAGAGAGGTTCTACCTCAAATTTCAAGAACCAGTGGTTCATCAAAAGGAAATGCCTTTATATAGATCGAAAGATCTAATAAAGAAGTAAAATTACTTCTTTTTTATTATTATTATTATTTTTATTAAAGATCTTGATCTTGTTCTTAGATCTTTGATCTTTTTTAGAAGAAATTCTTCTTTTTTTTAAAGGTTTTACCTTTTTTCTTTCTCTTTGATTTCTTCTCAAAGTTTTTAGAAGAGCTTTCTGTACCTCTCTCTCTGTGTCTTTTAGACTTGGATTCTAGGGGCCTTTATATAGTGCCAATTGATTTGTTAAATCAGTTAAAGAGATCTTTCTCTGAGTGATTTAGGGATGTTTCCCCACCGTTGGATCTTTGATCCTAGGGCTTCTGTTTTACAGAAGGCAATCTTCTTGTTTTTAACAAGATTGGAAAGATCTTTCAAAAATTTTATTGTTTAAATTCTGGCACAGTTGGCGCAAGCGCACCTGCGCTTGACACGTGCCGCGCAGCGCAACTGCGCTAGCGCAACTGCGCTGACACGTGTCGCGCAGCGCAGAGCGCAGCGCAACTGCTCTTGCGCAACTGCGCTGACACGTGTCGCGCAGCGCAGAGCGAAAGTCATCTGAAGTATTTTTATTTTAAAACAGAGCCTTGCTCTGATTGGGTGCGCTGTCTTGGGCGCAGCGCTGGCGTGTCTGTTTTTGACACGTGGCGCGTTGCGCACAGCGCGAGGAATCTGAAGCGTTGCTTCATTTTTTTGAATTTTTGAAATTCAAACAGTGTTTTGCTCTAATTGGGGGAAACAAAAGCGTTGCTTCATTTCCAGCCTTGGAAGTTGAACAGAGCTTTTCTCTGATTTGGTAAACAATGGCACCGTATCTTGGAGGTTTGGACGGATACGGCCGTTGTAGGAAACTTCGTCAGATTCCCCCTCGTTTGCGAGGGTTTTTTTAATTGTGGGAACGCTCTTCCCTGCAGTCGCAAGCCCCTGTAGTTAATTACGTTATCGCATCGCGATAACCACTTTATCCTGCTCCGGAAGTTCACTTCGTGTCGTGTATGTTTTTATTTGTTTAGGTTGCACATGGATTGTATACGGAGACTAATTTATGTTGTCGCCTTAGGACGTGGATTAGTCCAAATCCGTATATCTTAGATTTGGGTTTGTTTTATTTAAGGATCGTTAATCTGATTTGAGATTAAGATCAACTTAAATGTATATGAGTAGTTGGAGCTCGGTTGGTTTTTTGTTAAGGATACGTTAGTCCAATTTGAGACTAAGATCTACTTAACAAGGTCTTAGGATCATTTTTGCTTCAGATCCAACAAAAGAGCATTTGGGCTCTGTTATTTTAGTTTAAGAACGTTTCGATCTGTTATTTCCATTTTGGAGGCGAAGTTTTAGTTTGAGGACATTTCGGAATGTTGATCACCATTTTGGAGGTGATGTTTTAATTTAAGGACGTCTTGGTCTGTTGATCACCATTTTGGAGGTGATGTTTTAGTTTAAGGACGTTTCGGTCCGTTGATCACCGTTTTGGAGGTGATATTTTAGTTTAAGGACTTCTTGGTTCATTGATCATCTTGCGCGCATGTGTATTTGTTACGTGACAAGATGAACAACGATGATATGGGATGCACCCAGTTTGGGGTGCGGTTTGATTTGAGGTGTTCACATCAGTATACCAAAAAGCTGTTGGTTGTCGGGACCCACCACCACACTGATGACGTTGAGGAATTATAACAACGTAGATCAGAGGTATGAAGAGATGTACCCTTGAACCAATTCCCGTATTTGAGTGTAAAGGGAGTTAGTGGTAAACCCGGAAATCATTTGTCATATTTTGAGACTAAGATTTCCTCGGGAGGATGTGGGATGAATATCGTTTTGGATATTATCAGTTGGAAGATCAATAGTCGTATTTGGGACTAAAATCGGTTTGGGAAATCATGAGCACATGGGCTCAGTTGGTTTGAATCGGTGAGGTTCTATCCTCAGGGGACCTATCCAATTTGGGCTTGGTCCATTCAGTTTTTTTTTATTGAAAAGTGCTAATCACTTGTTTGGGCTCTGTATAATCAGTCCCCTTTTTGTACAAAAAGGGCTGAGCACTTATATAAGTTCTGACGCTCACATATAATCATGTAGGCTTTTAGTCATGGGGATTGCCCAATAAGTGTTAAACACTTTACCCCTTTTTGTCTTTGTATGGAGTGCTAGGCACTCTTTATGGCACCCACGTGCGAAGCACGTGAGGCGCTAGACGCTGCCTAGTGAGTGTTAAGCCTTTTCCATTCTGTGGCGCCCACGTGAGGGACACGGGAGGCACTGGGCGCCGAGCACCGCTCAATGAGTGCTAGGCACTTTCTTCTGTGGCGCCCATGTGAGGAACACGTGAGGCACTGGTGTCATGACCCGAAGGTACGGAACGTGACTGGCACTTAAATTACGAAACGTCTCAAGGCGTACGTAATCTAAGTAAGCCAAATCCCAGAAATCAAAACCATGTAAAGAAATAGGGTGAAGGAAAACTTATTTAAAGAAAGCGATTTTAACCAAATAAGTCGCATTAAACATTTAAAAGTAACATCAGAATTTCCCGAAAATTTCGGCAAAATCTCCTTTGTAAATACTGGCCCCCAAACGGGTACAACACATGAAAATACATACAAATGATAAATAAAGGCATCCCCAAGCGGGAGCTAGCTCTTCTCCCATGGCGGAATCACAACCACATGCAATATGTATATCGAAAGTGCACAATAAGCATCTGAAAGCAAGAAATAAACAAATACCACGTCGGCTCAAGAGAACATCGACACCAAACCACAAATACAAGTCTCACGAGTCTCACCGTCTAGTCAAATATATAAGGGTAGATGGAGTATACTAGATACAAATGATAATATAAAATGGAATAAAGGTATCCTCGCAACCTACCTATGAGCCAAGCAGCAAAACGATGCAAACGAAGCAAAATAGAAAGTACGCCCGCCGCTACTATGTTGATGGGTCAGACCTGCAAGATACTGTGGCACAACGAGGGGTGAATTGCCAACTCGTGAGTAGTAAGTAATATCTAATAAGGTTATCGTAAGCATACATGCAAATGCGTCTCAATCTACGCATATCGATATAATACGATGTACTAACATGCATGCAACATGAATGCATAATCAAACACGAAACCTGAACAAGTCTAGTATGAGAAAATCTTTGTTCTTATCTTAGAAAAACCTCTGTGCAATAAACTGAAGTATCATCAATGAAATCAACAGAAATCCGTGTCAAGGATCGACACAATATATATATATATATATATATATATATATATATATATATCCCAATATCTCAATGTCTCAATATCTCGGGCTCCATCAGTCCGGATCGACCCATATCATCAAATCTCATGACTACGTCAGTATCCTCCGGATATCTGCCGCATCAAAATAACCGGTCGGTAGTGCCCCCCTGCCGGGTTCAACGCCATCATCTACGATCTTCTTGCACCGAGGTACCGCACCAGGTCCACCATGTACCCGCAGACGGTGCATCCCCATCATCGAATCGGATATATGATACCGCTCAAGAACCGAGAAAACACATGGTGGACGCCGCACACATCATATTACGAGAAAACCGTAATTTCTACTTTAAAATGATAACAGGTTTATAAAATCCTTGCGGTTTTCCTCAAAATCCATAAATCTCATAAACACTGAAATCCTCGAGAAGAATCACATTATGTAAACATGTCGGTGATGATGGATGTCTATGATATGATAGTATATATCATGCGAAGTACAGCCAGAATCTATGCACGAATCATGATGCAATGAGGTATGTGTATATGACTAACAATCCTGCGTATCCATCCCGATGAAATGGAAAATACATTTGCCAGTTAACGTATCATGTATGATGCAAATGTTTTTTATACTGATCTAGCAAGTTCTAAAGTGTTCGTGGCATAGTAATTACCAAAAGTGTGTGTGTTAGCATGAATAGTGCACGTGCGGCATGAACCAATGGTAATTGTGCAAGTGTCCTATAATGATGTCACATATATATACATATATAAGATGATGCAATGCAATGAGATACATAACTAGGAAACTACGTATATAATGCAAATACTACAAGTGATACTAAACCATCGGGCGCCTCGCGCCATCCAGAAGATCCCCCCATAGATGTGTACATCTACTCATCGGAACGCCTCGGCTAATCTGATCCGATCTCAGCTATGTCTTTTCCGCGCCACGTCTGACGCCTCTGCATCCGACCCTAGAATCACACACAGGTAAATAAAATGATAGATATATGAATAGTCATGGACACAACGATGCAAATCAACCAATGCACACTTACTAGACGCGCACGCACTTGGTGCACAAAACCGCTCGCGACAACCCCATAAACTGCAACTAGGGTCACTATACGTGAAAACCACCAAGCCTAAAATCCAATTGTACCCGTCGCACACCCACAACACTGCAGATATTGTATGAAATAGGTGGCAAACCATCAAAACCTCGAACTTAATTCAATTCGATTTATCCTAAAAACCTAGTAAGCATCAATTTATCATTTTAGTTCAAATCTTGATGTTTTAACAAAACTAATGTCCACAAAGCTCACTTAAAATCTTAATTTGGCCACACAATTACTAACTATATTTTAAACTCACCTATTTACCTTAATCAAAAAAATTTAGTTTGCAAGATTATACCATTAATACAATTTAAAAGGAACAATTAGCAATTTAGCAACTAGATTAGGTTTTGCAAGTCTTAACATGATAAACTACATATTTAAACCATGATCAAATGATAAAAACCCTAACTTGATCTTAAACCCTTATCTTGAAATTTCAAACTTGCAATTTAGAACCATATAAATACCTAATTAAGTTTGATTTAAGAAATTAACCAACAGTTAAACACTGGGGTTAGGATTTATACCTCACAATTTTGTAGATCTAGCTAGCAACTTGACCTCCCAAAATGGCTTCTTGCTCCAAGATCCATGGTAGATTAGGACAAGGAGAAATGGGTAAAGGTTTAATTTGGAATTGGTGAGAATATGAATGGATTTTTGAGGCAATTTTTGTGGATTTTTGAAGCCGGAATGAGGTGAGAAAAATTTAGGGCTACTCATAGGGGAGGCTCAGCTAAAGAGAGAGAGGGAAGGGTGTGTGTGTGTGTGTGTGGAAATTTCTAGGTTAAGACAACCCTTAAGCCTCATTTAATGCACCTCACATCAATTTTATTTTTATTTCATTTTATTTTCTAATTTCCTTAACCCCAGAAAAGTCTAGAACCATAGAGATAAGTGGAGAAAAGAAAACATATTGTAAACTTGTATTTAAATTGACATGGTTCACATTTGTATATTTAACCCATTCTAGTTTGTAATTACCACTAATTAAATGTATAAGTAAAATCTTATAATAATATTTGAAATAATTAATTAAGGAAAATATTTAAGTAAACCAATAATTTATAAGTGACTAATTAAATACCAATACTAGCAATTACATAATTAAAATAGGTGTATTTAATTCTATGTTAAAAATTAATTATAACTTGGTTTTTAAGGAAAACCCCGGTTATTTTACCGGTTATCGGAGAATTCACCTAAACGATTTTTTTAAAACGTTACAGTTGGGCACCGTGTTCTTTCTTTTATGAGGACCAGATTTCTCTTAAGAACAAGTTCATCCCGATGAGAATTAAATTCTTAACTTGTGGGAGACTTGTCTTATGGATCTCAGATCCAGAGAAAGAACTAAGTTCTTCTAAAAGGGTTAAACCTAAATGAGATGTTTTGATCTCTTTTTTTTATTTACCTAGAGTTTCTTGAGGAGGGAGATCTTCTTCTCTGTTCCTTTCTGAAGTTTTCTGCTTTAGTTTTTTTTTATTTAGAAGCTTATGGGGGGTTCCTCCTTTATTTTTGGAAAGATGGATCATTGGTCGTTGGGACCTACCACCTCTCTGACGACGCTGAGAGATTACAGCGCCATGTATCGAAGGTGTGGAGGGATATACTCTTTGAACCATGTCCCACTCATTAGGGGGAAGAACAGGTTGGAGCTTAAACTCCTATCTAATGAAAAAGTCTTCTTTGTGTTCACGCACGTGTTGGACATACGTGCGTCGTACGTGTTGCGCACTTGGCAGGCGCACGTGCGTCACACGTGTTGCGCACTTGGCGGGCATACGTGTGTCGCATGTGGAGCTTGCACATATGTGCATCATGGGGGACAACTAAGACCTTAGCTTGAAGGACTAAGCTCCTATGGAGAACTAAACTCCTTTGAGGATTGAATCCTCGCACGGCGGGCTCACGTAGTGCGCACATGGCGGGCGCACGTGCAAACGTGGCACATATGCGCATTATGGGAGGCCAGCTAAGGCCTTAACTTGGAGAACTAAGCTCTTATGGAGAACTAAGCTTCCTTGAGGATTGAATCCTCGCACGGCGGGAACACGTGCGTTGCACATGGCGGACGCACGTGCAACGCACATGGCTCTTGCGCATATGCGCATTATGGGGGGGGGGCAGCTAGGGCCCTAACTTAGAGAACTAAGCTCTTATGGAGAACTGAGGTCCTTTGTGGATTGAATCCTCGCATGGCGGGCGCACATGCGTTGCAGTGGCGGGCGCGCATGCGTTGCACGTTGCGCACATGGCGCTTGCGCATATGCGCATTATGGGGAGGCAGCTAAGGCCCTAACTTGGAGAATTAAACTCCTATGGAGAACTAAAATTCTTTGAGGATTGAAGCTGTTGGTATACCTACAACGGCAGCAAGGTTTCGGGAGGCATCACACATGCCAAGTTTAAAATTTTGCCATTCTAGATAACTCAAACACAAGATCTTTAACTAGAGAATAAAACAAGACATCGAAGCAAACAACTTTACTTCTAAGAGTTTGGGATTACAACTTTTGTAGTCCGTTCCTTCACTTCATAAGCTCCGTGTTGAGGTCCCTTCCCTGCGATCATCATGAACCCGGACTCTAAAGAGGCTCCATGAGGTGAATGAGGTATCTTGCTTGAAGTCTTCCTTTTCGAAGATGATCTACCTTGAAGAATCTCAAACCTAAGCTCTCACTTCTCTAATGAAATATTAGTGAAGTGAACACCCTAATCTAAGTGGCTAGAATAGATGAGGATGATGAAGTAGGAATTTTGCTCTCTTTTGTTTTCAATTTCTCACTTTAAATCATCACAACACAAAAAGCTAGAAAGCTTTTTCTAAGGAGGAAGAAGATGAAGAAAGCTTTTGTGATGAATAATGAATTGTTGTGAGGTTAGAATTGCAACTATGGGTTCAAGATGACGTCCTTAACCCTTGTAGAGACTTAACCATTTGCTATAGTTAGAGTTAGGTCAACAAATATCTTAAGGAAGACAAAAATGGTGGACAAAGTCAAAGAAGCCTACAAGCTTCCATCAAAATATCAATCATGGATAATTCCACCATTATTTGTATTTCCTTAATAATAATTATAAACCCTAATCTAACCCTAACATGGTTCAAGTCTCATAAACCCTAGTTGCAATTTTAACCTAGCATGTTACAATATTATATATCACATATATAATATATAATGTAACAAAAGAAAATAATACAATTAACATATATCGCATATACATCACTGTATTATCTAAGTGAGAAAAAGAATCAATAAAGCGAGCTTATATTAGTTAATGTAACTTAATATATCATATATATAATTATACATTAAATTATCGAATCAACACTTGATCCGATAACCCGGCTATATTAACATACAACCGACTAATATAACAAGTACCATTTTATCGAATCAACACTTGATCCGATAACCCGGCTATATCACATATACCCGACCGATATCATATATCACGAGAATAGAATACGGTATCTCATATCGTATTAGTCTCGGTCCCGCACATATCTCATATGTGCTCCTACTCCATTTTTCCTGAGCCAGGAAACCTCTGTGTAGGACTCTAAAGAATCGTCAATACGCCGACAGTAGGTGATGATCATATCAAACACCCACAAATTGCAAGCGGTCAGCTAAACGTAACAACCACCCAGATATTGAGCGATCAGAAGATCAACAAGCAAGCATGTACATTCTCCTGTGAATCCAATCAGTAACACTACCCGTACAGTCCGGTCTCTTCGTCTGATATGTCGCATATCCAGTCTAGGGGTGGTAAATGTCAGACCCCAGTAACCGATAAGTCGTGTCGATGCGAGGCTCATAACAGGTCGAGAAACTACTGATAACTCTTACCATTAGCACTCCATATCAGCCCTTGCCAGGGACTTCCAGTTATAGCCAATCGAACACAGCACAATATCAACTCCCTATACCGGGAGAGACGAAACCCCTCCTATCGCTCATTGCCTCCATGTGATTCGGGACTGTATCCAAAAGCCACCATTTTGCATGCCCTCTTGGACGTGGTAAGGTGGAAATCAAAGCACAGTGGGAATCACACAAGACTCTATGACGATCTCGGGTCTACAGACTAACCTGTACCAGTGTCACCGGAGAACTGCTATCTGACGATAGGTATAAATCCATCTAGGAGTTCTCAGCGAGTCCGTTCAGTGTACCCAGTCTCCACTAAGCACCCGTACACCATTTTTGATGTGAAACACCGATGGATATGAGATCATCCATCGCCCATCATATGGGTTAAGATGCGTGTACGCTAGTTTACTCGGGTGTATCGATGCCCTGTCTCGATACACTCTCAACTAGGAACAGTTATAGGATGTACTCGTTGACTACCTTGGCCCCACTAGTATGATCTCATCATAGTCCTAGTAGTCAAGTACATATCCTAAGGGCTTTATCAACATGTGAGAGTAAGACAGTAAACCAATACAAGTCAACATGTTAAGACAAAGTGCAACCTGATAGCATACTATCATATCGAGCAAGAAATTCCTCTCTATATATATCCAAGAATCCACTATAATATACATCATATGTACAATAATGGCCTCTAGGGCATATACATAACTAACAATCTCCCACTTGCATTAAGGCTAGCTGTTGTAGTATCTCATACCCAACATCCCGAAGAGTCTCTCAAATTGTATCTGGGGTATGGCCTTCGTGAGTGGATCCGCAGTGTTGTCCTTCGTATCAACTCCCCAGACCTCGATCTCCCGGCGATCAACTATCTCCCGGATCAGGTGATACCACCTCAAAATATGTCTGGATTTCTGATGGGACCTGGGTTCCTTGGCCAAAGCCATAGCTCCATTGTTATCACAATACAAAGGTATTGGATACTCAATGGATGGAACCATACCAAGTTCAGTGATGAACTTTTTCATCCAGACAGCCTCTTTGGCAGCATCGTTGGCAGCAATGTATTCAGCCTCTATCGTCGAGTCTGCAACGGTTTCCTATTTGGAACTCTTCCAACACACTGCCCCTCCATTGAGGGTAAAGACAAATCCTGAGTGCGACTTAGAGTCGTCCTTATCACTCTGGAAGCTTGAATCGGTAAAGGACTCCACCTGGAGTTCTCCGTTACCATACACCAAGAACATCTCCTTAATCCTTCTCAAGTACTTGATAATGTTCTTCACAGCTGTCCAGTGACTCTCTCCTGGATCTTCTTGATACCTACTCACTACACTTAGTGAGTATGCTACATCGGGTCTGGTACATAGCATCACATACATGATAGAGCCTACTGCCGAAGCATAGGGTATCCCTTGCATGCGAGCTCTTTCTAAATCAGTATTGGGAGACATCTTTTTGGAGAGAGCGAGTCCAGAGATCGTGGGTTAGTTCCCATGCTTGGATTCTTCCATACTAAACCTCTTTAGTATGGTGTCAATATACCTGGATTGGGACAATCCCAGTATCCGTTTAGATCTATCTCTATAGATCTTGATCCCCAAAATGCAGGAGGCATCACCTAGATCTTTCATTGAGAATCTATGTGATAAGAAAAGCTTGACCGAGTGCAGCATAGGAATATCATTTCCTATCAAGAATATGTCATCCACGTACAATACGAGGAAGACAACCTTACTCTCTGTAACGTTCTTGTATATACATGGTTCATCAATGTTCTTGATGAAGTCAAACTCTTTGATTACTACATCAAAACAGATGTTCCAACTCCGCGATATTTGTTTTAACCTGCAGATGGATTTAAGCAGCTTGCACACCTTTCTGCTGCTCCCACTATCTACAAAGCCCTCTGGCTGAGTCATGTACACGCACTCCTCTAAATCACCATTTAGAAAGGCGGTCTTAACATCCATTTGCCAGATTCGTAGTCATGGTATGCAGCAATGGAAAGCAGGATCTGGATGGAATTAAGCATAGCCATGGGAGAAATGGTTTCGTCATAATCCACACCTGGTCATTGACGAAAACCCTTTGCAACAAGTCTAGCTTTGAAAGTCTCAACTTTTCCATCTACACCAAGTTTCTTCTTAAAGATCCATTTGCTCCCAATGGGTTTTACCCTTTCAGGAGCAACTTCCAAAGTCCATACTTTGTTGGTGTACATGGATTCCATCTCAGATCGCATTGCATCCAGCCATTTCACAGAGTCCCCACTCGTGATGGCCTGCTCGAAGCTAGTCGGGTCATCATCTTCCATGATGCAATCCTCGCTCCCACCATCGATGAGAAAACCGTAGTATCTATCTGGTGGATGAGGAACCCTACTAGATCAGCGGAGCGGCTGAGGTTCGTCGGGAACTACTGAATCCTCTGGTTCAACCAAATCTTCTTTCATAGTTTGTATAGCTGGAACCTCTTCCAGTTCTACCTCCTTGCCACTAATTTCTTTTTCAAGAAATTCCTTTTCTAAAAAGGTGGCATGTCGAGAAACAAATACCTTTTGTTCCTCGGTGTGTTAGAAGATACACCCGCGCGAATGTTTAGGATATCCAATAAAATTACACAGAAAAGACCTTGCGCCGAGCTTGTCCGGATTCTGTGTTTTCACATATGCCGGACAACCCCATATCTTTAACATAATTAAGATATGGTCTCTTTGCTTTCCATATCTCATATGGAGTGGATGGAACAGATTTAATGGGAACCATATTCAATAGGTCTGCAGTTGTTTCCAGTGCATATCCCCAAAAGGAAATAGGCAACTCAGCAGTGCTCATCATAGAGCGCACCATATCTAATAGGGTGCGATTCCTCCGCTCCGATACACCATTGTGCTGTGGTGTATAAGGAGGAGTTAGCTGAGAGAGAATCCCATTCTCTTTTAGATAGTCCAGGAACTCATTGCTCAAGTATTCTCCTCCTCGATCAGATCGAAGGATCTTAATACTTTTACCTGTTTGGTTCTTGACTTCGTGTTTATATTCTCTGAATTTCTCAAAAGCTTCAGACTTGTGTTTCAACAGGAACACATGTCCGTATCTTGAGAGATCGTTAGTGAATGTAATGAAGTACGAGGCACCATTCCTGGCATGTGTAGATATGGGACCGCATACATCACTATGTATCAGTCCTAAGAGTTCCATAACTCTTTCTCCGTGTCCACTAAACGGAGTTTTGGTCATCTTGCCTTTGAGACATGACTGGCAAGTGTCATAAGATAAAAATTCAAACGGATTCAAATATCCATCCTTATGCAACTTATCTAGTCGTGTCGCATTTATATGACCTAGTTTACAATGCCACATGAAAGATTCGTTCATTTCTGAACTCTTCCTCTTATGTGTGTTCTGTACATTAAGAACTGTAGTTTGATTTAGAACGTATATACCATTATTTAACGAGCCTGATCCAATCAACTTTTGATCTAGGAAGATGTTCATAACATAATCCTGTACTACAAAACTATATCCTTCTTTACTTAATAAAGAAACTGATATAAGATTGCATATCAGGGTCGGAATGTAATAGCATTCGTTCAGAATAAATATATTACCATTTGGTAATACAAGGTGATATTCGCCAACTGCTTTGGCTGCAACATCTGCACCATTCCCTACTCTTACGGAATGATCACCCTCTCCTAGTTCCCTACCTTTACGTAGCCCATGTAATATATTACATATGTGAGATCCTGATCCGGTATTTAATACCCAGGACATAGAGTGAACTGAGAAACAGTTCTCGATAACCAACACACCTGAAGAAGATACATCAACATGCTTATTCTTCGTTTGGGCGGCATGAGAATCTAGATATTCTTTTATTCCCTGCTCGGACTTATAACAATTATAAGTGGGAGCGGTACTAACGTTCCCCTGCTCAGTATAACAAGCGGGTTCGGTCAATACATCCATATTATTATCTTGATTAAGGCCTGACATGGTCGCTACCTGGAGAGAGAGAAGAAAAACACTTTAGCGTATGCTCTTCCAAGATTAGATTGGTTATTATCTTATCTAATCAGTATGTCTTCCACTGTTTTCATCAAGTCTTCCTTCAAACCCTAAAAGGTAAGACTAGCCGGGATTAATTGCACCTTACAAGTTTGCCAATCTTTCAGCCAGGTCATTGTTGGTACTTTTAGGGAGGTTCCCCGTGCTTTCGCACGGACCTAATTAAAATAAACCTCGTTTTCCCAGAGGCATAACCCCATTAACACTTTTCTAGACACCTACTTGATCGGCTAATTGTCCTGTGTAAAACTCTCCCAGGAGTAACTCTTACTCGTAGTGGGTATCAGGATCCAACTATCTCATAGGAGGTATGCAATCTCATTGCAAATTTCAATACTTGAAATTCCCGATAATGCTTTTACCCCTAGCGTGCTGTGACCTTGACGCAGGCCAACAAACCACAGTCCGCTAGTCAAGTTCAACCCGTACATTTCTTGATTGAATTAAACCCACCCGCACGACCCTTGATGCAGACCAACAAAGTCGTACGAATACCCTAATCCAATCACATCTCATGTTACAGATAAGCACTAGTTAGCTACCGCACACTATGCCTTGACGCAGGCCAACAAACGTAGCACGAATACTGAGTAGTATCTATCTGAAATGACGGAGGGCTACTGATTGAGAGTTGCTTTTGCGTACGTGCTTTTTAAAATCAAAGAATAGAATATACCGCAATCAATAACGGTGTCGCTTAGTAGCTAGCTGGTTGAGTACGGGTCGGTCCACAGGGAGATGGATTCCTATTCTTTATGTTTTAACGAGTTAAATCCAAAAGATTTTGGGTTTTATTTTAAGATCTAAGAATGAGATAAAAGTTGATAAAAAGCCTGCTAGGGTTAGGATTAGGTTAATTCGGAATGTGGATTCTACTCACTGCTTTCTTTGCCTTAGTTATGAATAAAGGTGTCAGGGTAATTGGCAACAACGAGGATTAGCACGACTGGGAAGAAACTAAGTTTCTTCCTTTTGGTCCTTGTCCGTCCGTTCTTGGCTCTTAGCCCTAACATCCAGTTAATTCAATCACACCCGGTCTAACTAGGGAATCACCGCTATCATGTAGGATAGGGTGCCGTAGTGAGCGGTGTGTGGTTGATTTAAAAAGATTTCTTTTAATAAAATTATATGGGCAAAGAAAGGAATGAGAGAGATTTCCATCTCTCAAACCTTCTCTATCCTAACCCTAACAAGTGAGGAATTACTCACTCATTAGGAAGGTGACAATCAAATTCATTTTTATAATTTTTAATATTAGAAAACTAAATTGCAGATAATAAAAGAACAGATAAAAATTGCAGGAATTAAAATTGCAGGAATTAAAATTGCAGATAAAAAGAATGCAAGATAAAAATAAAAAATACCTTTATTGATGACCTCTCAACGATTCATTACAAAATGAGAATTAAATCTAGAAATTGAAAAGAGATTAAGAACTAAAGAGAAGCATCTCAAAAGAGCCACCCAAAAAGAGGCACATCCCAAAAGAGGCTGTAGGCTTTCCTATTTATAGACAGGAGAAACCCTAGGGTTTACATCTGATCCACATCTGAAATTACAAGACTACCCTAAGAAAACCGGATCAACCCACCGACACGCACCGACACGTGCTCTGCACGGCCACGGATCCGCGGCCAGAAGCCTTGTTTGGCCGTGGTTCCACGGCCGTTTGATAGGCTATTGGGCTCATTTCTTTAGGGCTGCTTCATGTTGCATTTTACTTCTGATTTCTTCACTTGGTTTCTTAGAATATCTTCTATTTTCTTCCAGATTTCCACAGTGCAGAATGTTGTGGACTTTTATCTTTAGCTTCGCTTTGAAGTCTTGTATCTTGTGCTGCCCTTGAACTGTCTTGTGCATGGAACTGTTTATTGATCTTCATTTGTTCCTTGAACTGTTAGGCGGCATCATACGGATACATCTTTTGTTGGTCGTAGTCTCACTTTTGTACGTCTTTTCATGAATTTCACTGTATTGTTCTGAGAACCTGTAACCTGCAACATTTAGCAGACATGGATCAAAAGCACCTATTTATTTGCAATATGATTAAGAATTGGGAATATAATAATGCAAAATTCTGATATGAACAAATACCCCCAAACTTATCATTTGCTCTTCCCGAGCAAAACCAATTTTATTCTCGAAAAAATCCTAAGCTCACTTTCGCAGGGAATCGCGATTGCACTGAGCTCGTGCAACAAGCCGTTAAACCTCTAGGTGTCCCTAGTAGGAGGAGTGTTGTCTCTTGAGGGTTTTCAGCGGATACTACCAACAAAATCCGATCAATTTGGCCTATCGACTTTCATTCTTCAATTCGGTGTTCTAGCAAGAAATTCTATTATCTTTAACTTAGAAATCATCAACCCATATTTTTCACACTCACTTATCATTTAACTTAAGATCGTATATGTTTTGCAAATTTATAAAGCTTTCAGCATCTCTTGAATTTTCCTTCTAAGGTTCCATCTCAACTTAAGAATTTTTATCATCTCCACTGAAGGTGTAAGCCCTATCTTTCATTTCTATCTCTCATCCAAACTCCAATCATATACCCCTACGTGTGTGTATGTATCACCCCTACACTTGGAAATTCAATTCTAGCTATCATACTCTTGTCCATCGTCCAAAGTACTTTTAGTTGGTGAATTTTAGATGAAATTG
Organism: Agapanthus africanus; assembly: GCA_030015575.1. Taxonomy (NCBI): domain Eukaryota; kingdom Viridiplantae; phylum Streptophyta; class Magnoliopsida; order Asparagales; family Amaryllidaceae; genus Agapanthus; species Agapanthus africanus. Next base: position 372,370,046 of record CM057339.1, on the reverse strand, counting down.
CTCACACATCCTTCATGCGACCGTTCATACTTCTTGAGGTACTAACGACCGATTACAAAATGCGTTTGCGCTTTAAGACGTAATTCCTCGTCTTGTAATACCTAAGGCTTTAGCAGTAACCCCCAAACCAGTTGGTCAAAGGCACTAGGTGATAAAGCACCCTCGTTATATATTTTTTATTTTACGCAGCCTTAAGTAATTAAAAACCATTGTTCATTTTTTTATATCTCTTTATTCACATTTATACTTTTATTTAATTTTTCTTTATACTAAGGATTTTAGACAAGAGCAATTCAAGGTATCCTCTACTATCCCAAGTTTCAAGGTGCGTGTATGTGCGAGTTGTAGGGTATATATTTTCAGAATTTAGACTAAAGGTTTGGAATTACTTTTCAGACTTACACTTCAATAAAGATTTCAACACTCTTCCCTTATTTTGACTTAGCCCAAGAACTGAACTCAAAATTTGCCTATTTCTAAATAAACTACAAGGACATATATTTTCTACTATTAAATTTTAAGAAAGGTTATTTTTAGGGTTTTTTTTAATTTACTAAGTTTAGGATCTAGTTTTTCCTCACTAGTCAACCGTCATGTTGAACTTAAGTCAAATATGGCCAAAATTGAACTCTTCAATTTTTATAATTTTTATAATTTTTATAATTTTTTTGATTTTTATGGGTTTTAAAATAAGTAAGCAAATGCAAAAATATACATATGAATGCGAAGGAAGAAAGCTTATCGAGCACACCCCCAAACTTAAACTTGACAGTGTCCTCACTGTCAGGCTACACCAAGAGGGTCAAAATTGTCGGCACTCCCTTGTTTTTTTTATTTTGTTTTTTTTATTATTGTTAACAGAAAAAATATATATATATACAAAAAGGTCCCCCCAAACTTAAGTGAAACAGTGTTTCCACTGTTTAAGCGTTAAAGTTCAGAGTTAGGAGGGAGAAAAACACAGTATCAAGCTATACAAGGCCTTACATAGGCCAAATGTTAGCACCAACCATTCAAAAATTTTATCGTTATAATGGTGTGGTTGGTGAAATAATGGAGTGTAGAGAAAATAAATGAGAAACACACGAAACCGTGTGGAGATAGAAGCAGTATACGGTCTCGGTGGAAGAGAAGAATGGCGGAAGGGAAAAAGAAATGGTGGTGGTTCGATTTCTTCAGTTGGAGGTTGATTAATCACAAAATCCGTGTTGTTTAGGAATGCAAGTTCGTCAGCGAAAAGTTCTTCAAAACTCTCATCGATGTAATTGAACATTTTACTGTTAGTAAGTTTTGTGCCAGAATTTATTATACTTGATTTGTCAAAAATTATGGAGGTAGGAGACTAGAAAAAATCATCTACCTCATTTTCAAAAATATCCAAATCAAGTTGGCTTTCTGGAATGATCAAACTTGAATTATCGGATTGTGATTCATCAACACTCACTGAAATTATAAGAAGAATAGAAGAAGAACCTGAGAAAGTGGGAGAAAGAAGTTGAATACGAACTTGTGGGTGGAGATGGAGTGTATAAATTAGCACAATTTGTAATGACCGATGTGTAAAAAGCGATTGTGCTAATCTATCAACCCACTGAGAAATGAGGTCAAATCCCTCAAGATTCGTGAGAAAACATGGGTACGTCGAACTTGGTAAAGCAGACATTGAAAATGAAAGGGATACGGTTTCTTGCGCAGTCGGAATGACAGAAAGGATAAAGGGGATTGATTTAGGAAGTGTAACAGTTAAAGGTTCAGGAGGATGAATTGGAAAATCCGACCCATAAAAAAAAACTGGTTCATCCTCAAAACTATCCTCTCTCCTCAAAATTTAGCTTATCCATGCAAATCTCATCCAATTCACGACGCATATGAAGTTCGCGAGAAACATTTAATGTCTCGGATGATGAATTGGAAAGAGAAACTCATCCAAATTTGTGGGTTCATCATCCAAAATATTCTCAGCGTCAATATCCTCGATCAAGTGAAAATTAAATTTCTCAGACATCTCATCAAAAGTATGGATATTAATCAATTCAGGTTCTAGAGTGGAGGTGTAGAGGTCAAAAGGATTAGTGGTGATTTCACTCGAAAGGGACCCTTCACAATCAGGTAAATTGTTCAGTTGATAAAACTGCACATTTGTAATACATTTTCCCTACCATTTTCATATTAAAGAAGGACTTTATTATAATATATCATACATATGCAGGTTTATGTGTAAAAATACTATTTTCCATGTGTTGATATATTATAATTAGCATTTGGTAGAAAAATGTATGCAAATAAATTCATTGACCAAATCCTAGTAGAACAAAGTCTACTATAGATTATTTGAGTTGTTGTGCAAAAGATTTCCAAGTGTGCAGAATTTTTCAAAGACTAGAATCAAGCAAATCAAGTTGTTGAAGAAGACTTGCCTAATTAAAGAAGCAAAACTTGGAGACCAAGTCTGGAAGCAACCGCGAAAAGATTTCCAAATTCTAAAGATGCCAAGGATCGCCAAATGTTACATAGAGACAGCTCCAGAAAAATGATGGACGGCCATGATCATCAAGCCACGGATCCACGGCAATAGCCCCTTTATGCCGCGGATCCGCCGCAGATATAGTGAGTTGGGAGTTGAGGATTTTTGGGGAAAATCTTTTCTACATATGGAATCAAATGATTCTGGCTTTACACTATAAAAAGGCACCGAGAGCCTCTTGGAAAATTCATCAAGCCGACGAGATCACGAAGCCCCAGACGCTCACGCATCCAGGCTGATCATCAACTGTTCGTCTACCTCCTTGGAAGAGATCGAGAAGCAAACTAGTCTTTGTAATCATTTTCTAAGAAATCAAAGTGTAGATTGTTCAAGTTGATTAATAAAGGTAGTTGTTTTATTTAATTCTTTTGCATTTTACATTATGTTTTCCCTCTCTATCTTTTCATCTTCTTTTCCCAACATGCGCGAGTAATTCTCCGCTTGTTAGGGTTCGTAGGATTAGGGTAGGCTAATGGACGATGAACACCCCTAAACCCTTTTTAAGTCCTATAAAGTTTATGAACTTTATCAAAAGAATCATTAACATCCTAATCGGGCGCGCTAACAATTCTTTACTAGTTCCGACCGCGATTAGAGATTAGATTAATGATTGTTTTGGTAAGGGCTAGATATGAACGGAGTTCCGTGTCGAGATAAGGGTTAAGAGTGGGATTACTTTTCCCTCCAGAAACCCTAATCTACACGCATCACCGTCGTTCTAGTTATAAATCTATTAATGGATAAAAAGGGTAACTTTTAATTAGTCGTCCATGACTACTAAATCCTAACGAACCCTATAAGCCCCCCTATTATATTAACTACATCCCTAAAATAATCTAAATCTATATTTTTGCATTAGTGCTTAACATAGATCTAGAAACCATTCTACAACATTCTTATTTCTTCCTCCTTTCTCAACACATCTAAAGTAAGAGTAAAAAGGTTCCACGTTTCCCTGAGGACGACCCGTACTCATCTCGGTCTAGCTGCGCGCGACATCGTTATTGATTGCGGTTATTCTACAAACACAAACTTTTCCACAACAATCAAATGGCGCCGTTGCCGGGGAAACATGCGTAATTTTTTATTTTTACTATTTGTGTTGAATTCTTAGACGAGTCATATCATTATTAAAACAAAACTGCAAATTGTATATTTAACGATTATTGCGTGAATTTTTGCGAGGAAATCTGGAGTCACGGACTTGAGGAAACAGGAGATCTAGGGTTCACACTTCTCTGGTAAGATTCTAACTCCCTTCTCTCTCCTCTAAAATCCAATAAAATCCATTTTCTGCAGGATTCTTTGCAAAATATCACCGCTCAAACATCTTTTTGCAAAGTTTTGTTTTTCGGTTTGTTTTTGCATATTTTAATACGGATCTTTAAGGGGCAAGGACCAAATCAAGATTTGGTGGGGATTTCATCACCCTTCCTAAGCCCCACAAATCACAAACCAAGCATATAGATCAACCCTTCATTAATTTAAAAAATATCTAGACCAGACTCTAAGGACTGTCGCGCTCAATAAGGACAGAGGAAGGTCGTGGGTAATCTATCGTTTATCCGCATTATTTTTGTAGTGCCTAGGCAAGTGTGTCGAAGGCTAGTGGTTTTTAATTAGGCCCACGACGTAGTTCCTTCCCACTTACCTGGCACTTACCTGGCTACAAGGGTAGTACGGAGGCGGTAGAGGATTTATCCTGCGGCTTATCCTTTGGAAGTCTAGGAGCGGTCTAGAGACTGGACCTAGGTAACCATAGTTCTAGGGATGTGCATTTTTGTAATTTGTCTAAATCCGTCTTTTTTTTTTTATTTAAACAAACCAATTACTTTCTCTCCTTTTTATCCCTTCCCCCTTCTTCACTTCTTATAATGGGTGACCTAAACAGAAGAACACTTGCCGAGCTTTGCTGTCCACAACCAGATATCTCTTGTTTTCGAAATCCCTTCGGTATACCGTCCAGCTCTTCCATGTCCTTAAGAGATCATATAGAACAAGCAGGAAGAAACAGTTGGCCACCTCAGTCTAGGTCTTATCAACCGTATCCTAATCCTACACCTGTTTCAGTTCATACCCAGAGTAAGGAAGCCCCTAGACGAATGTCCATTGCTGAGCACATAGCTAGGTCTAGAGGCCAAAGTTTCAACCCGGACCAATATCAACCATCACCACCACTGTCCGGAGAAGAGTTTGATATGCGGTTTGTATATAGCCAACCAACCAACCCATATCAATATTCTTCTTATCATAATATTGATCCTACTCCTATCCAAGTTCAGCAACCATTCTGTTCCTATCAATCCAATCCGACTTTTCCACCTACTCTAGACAGTTCTTCTAATCAGTCATTTGGGAGTTTTAATTATCCACAGGAATTTCAATCTTATACTGAAACCCCTTATCAACCCAAGACTAGTCTGGAGCAGACATTAGAAAAATTTATGGAACTGACGAATCAAATTATGAAGGATTTGCGTAGTAAGACAGAACTGTACACCCTTCCTAATCAAACCTCCCCATTCCAAACTGAACTCCACAACTCCAGTTTCATAGATTCATCAAGTACAATGTCTGATAAGTTGTGTGACTTTGTAGTGTTTGATTTACCCAACTGTGAAGGGTCCCTTTCAAGTGAAACCATACCCAACCCTTGTGATCTCTACACCTCCACTCTTGAACCAAAACTGATTGAAAACCATACTTTTGATGAGGAGTTTGAGAATTTTAACCTTCACTTGAATGAGGTGATTGACGTTGGGGATATTTTGATTGATGAACCCGAAATTTTGGATAATTTTATCCCACCAATTCATCGATTCTTTTCACTTCCTTGTGGTCATCATCTTGAGCCTTTAATTCTTCCCGAACCCCAAATACGTCTTGAAGTTGATGATAATGGTATACCCGAAGATCAGACCGAAATACAGCCTCCATCTTCCACATCTGGTTCAACAACACTCGACACACCAATTTGTTTACCCATTTCACCTTCTACTTTCTCCGGTTCTTCTTCTGTTCCTATAGTTTCAGTGAGTTTTGATAAATCACAATCCGTTAATTCAAGTTCAATAATACCAGAGATTCAACTTGATTTAGATATTTTTGAAAATGAGGTAGATGAGTTTTTCGAGTCCTCTACCTCAATGATTTTTGATAAATCAAGTAGAATAAACTCTGGCACAAAACTCTTTGACAGCAAAATATTCAATCACACCATCGATAAAAGTTTTGAAGAACTTTTTGCCGACGAACTTGAATTTTTAAACAATACGGATTTTATGACTAATCAATCTCCACTTATAGAGGTTGAACCGTCCCCATTCTTTCTTCCTAATCATTCACATTCATATTCATTCTTTCTTTTCTTTAATTTCAAACCCTTTCCAGACCACCTATTATCCCTTCCCCATTTTTTCTTGACTCGATACAACACGTTCTTCCACCAACCTATACGCTATACTGATAAAATCTTTGAATGGTTGGTGTTAACTTTTGGTCTTTGTAAAGCCTTACTTTGACCAAATGACTCATCCCTTCTTAAAATGCTTCATATTGTCTAACTCATGGTTGAGGGGGGGTATATTTTTGGCTCTTGAACATAACTTTTGTCCTCAAATTGGTGAGCCAAAAATAAGTTTGGGGGAGGATTTTCACTTTCATATATTTTTGCCCCCATTAATAATTTCCTCCCAAGTCTACAGGTTTTTGTGCTTAATGGATGAGATCAGTGAGGACACTGCTGTAAACAGGTTAGGGGGAGGTTTGTGCTTATTTACACATCAAGTTGCATCATATTTTGCATAAGCACAAATTTTCAAAAATTTTAAAATTAAAAAAAAAATTTATAACAAAAGAGTAGAAAGTGAAAAATTACATCCAAAAGATAGGAATAGTTTAAGAAAACCAAAAAAATTAGAAGTTTTCTTACACGAACTAGTAATAAGTAGTTATGAGCTGTTGTCCCAAGGGTTAGTAAAATGAAGGAAGTCACTAATCTAAGGATAAAAATAAGTCTGAAAAATAGTTTCTATTCTGGAAGCCAAACATTTGAATGTTGATACCCTACTATTTGCACTTACACACGTCGTGAAACTCGGGATAGTAGAGGATACCTTGAAATGCTCTTGTCTAAAAGCCAAAGTATGAAGGAAAAAAAAATGATGAAGAAAATATAAAAATGGTGAAAAGAGAAAAATGAACACTGGCTTTTTTATCGCCAAGGCAGCAATAAAAAAATATAGCGAGGGTGCCTCTTCACCTAGTGCCCTAAGGCCAACTGGTCTGGGAGTCACTGCTAAGCCTTAGGTGGTGCAAGACGAGGAAAATATTATCACCTAATTAGCAAGCACATGAGTAATCGGTTGGTTAGTACATCAAGAAGTATTAACGGTCGCATGAAAATGTGTGAGCGAATCTTAATATTCATCAAATTAAAAAGTACTAAGGTAGATGGACAAGAGTATGATAGCTTGAATTGAATTCTCCGAGAGTAGGGATGTCCATTTCACACACTTGGGGTTATATGATCAATGTTTGGATGAAAGGTAGGAATGAAGAATAAAGACGATGTTTTATTGAGGGATGATGTGATTTCTAACATTTTTTCATGACTATTAAGATAGAGCTCATGACAACTGAAAAGCTAGTATAGTTGGAAACTCTTCTTTTCAAGGCCTTTCTTTTATGGTTCTTATCTTTATATGTAAATTTCACCATCTTTCTTTTGTTATTGGATTTTGTGGGTGTAATCCGCTGAAAACCCTCAGGAGACAACACTCCTCCTACTAGGGACACCTAGAGGTTTAACGGCTTGTTGCACGTGCTCAGTGCAATCGTGTCTGCCTACGAAAGTGTGCTTAGTTTTCTACTTTCTTTTTCTCCTCTTAAATAAACTAGTTTGCTCGGGACGATCAAAGATAAGTTTGGGGGTATTCCATTTGATTGTTGTGGAAAAGTTTGTGTTTGTAGAATAACCGCAATCAATAACGGTGTCGCGCGCAGCTAGACCGAGATGAGTACGGGTCGTCCTCAGGGAAACGTGGAACCTTTTTACTCTTACTTTAGATGTGTTGAGAAAGGAGGAAGAAATAAGAATGTTGTAGAATGGTTTCTAGATCTATGTTAAGCACTAATGCAAAAATATAGATTTAGATTATTTTAGGGATGTAGTTAATATAATAGGGGGGCTTGTAGGGTTCGTTAGGATTTAGTAGTCATGGACGACTAATTAAAAGTTATCATTTTTATCCATTAATAGATTTATAACTAGAACGACGGTGATGCGTGTAGATTAGGGTTTCTGGAGGGAAAAGAAATCCCACTCTTAACCCTTATCTCGACACGGAACTCCGTTCATATCAAGCCTTTATCAAAACAATCATTAATCTAATCTCTAATCGCGGTCGAAACTAACAAAGAATTGTTAGCACGCCTGATTAGGATGTTAATGATTCTTTTGATAAAGTTCATAAATTTTATATGACTTAAAAAGGGTTTAGAGATGTTCATCGTCCATTAGCCTACCCTAATCCTACGAACCCTAACAAGCGGAGAATTACTCGCGCATGTTGGGAGAAGAAGATGAAAAGACAGAGATGAAAAACATAATGTAAAATGCAAAAGAATAAAATAAAACAACTACCTTTATTAATCAACTTGAACAATCTACACTTTATTCCTTAGAAAATGATTACAAACTAGTTGCTTCTCGATCTTTCCTAAGGAGGTAGACGAACAGTTGATGATCAGCCTGGATACGTGAGCGTCTGGGGCTTCGTGATCGCGTCGGCTTGATAACTTTTCCAAGAGGCTCTCGGTGCCCTTTTATAGTGCAAAGCCAGAATCTTTTAGTTGGAAACTTGGTAAAATTCAGCAAATATTGATACTGGAAAATCTAGGCTCCCAACTCCATATAAGTGCGGCGGATCCGCGGCCCAAGGGGGGGTTTGGCCGCGGATCCGCGCTTGAAGGTGAGGATCTCTCGATAAAATTTCTTCGGCTTTCTTCTAGTGACATGTGGCAATCCTAGGCACCTTTAGAATTCAGAAATCTTCTCTCGGTTGCTTCCAGACTTGGTCTCCAAGTTTTGCTTCTTTATTTGGCAAGTTTTTTTTTAACAAATTGATTTGTTTGATAAATTTTGCATAACAACTTGGAAAATTCTGCACCATAATCTCAAATAATATTTAGTAGACTTAGTTCTACTAGGATTTGGTCAATAGATTTATTTGCATACATTTTCCTACCAAATACTAATTAAAATATATTAACACATGGAAAATAGTGTTTTTACACATAAACCCTCATATGTATAATATATTATAATAAAGTCCTTTTTTAATATGAAAATGGTAGGAAAAATGTAATACAAATGTGCAGTTTTATCAACTGAACATAAATCAAACACTACAAAGTCGCACAACTCATTAGACGTTTTATCCTCAACTAATGAATCATTTGGAACACTTGATAGACATTCAAAACAGGAGTTATGGGATTCAATTGGGGATGGGTAGGTTTGATTTGAAAGGGTGTATAGCTCACTCTCTCCACTCAAATTCTTGATCTATCCAACCGCCTCATCATACAATGGAAAATTTGGAGCTAGTTGGAAACTAGCTATCGGGTCACTAGGTTGTATAAGGGCGGCCATGGACGCATTCAAATCCCTCATCTGTTGGTTTGTCGCTACCATATAAGCTTCCAACGACTGTTCCGGACTCGACATGGGTTGTGACAGGGTTTCAGTAAAAATTCAAAGTTTTTTGGATACTGGAAACTCCTAAATGGTTGTGTAGAAGCAATGTCCAGGGAAGGTGCGAAAGTCGGGTAGGACTGGTAGGAATTGAATGGTTGGATAGGAGTAGGATCAACATTTAGATAAAAAGGTGAATGGACTTGTTGATCCCAAGAACTGGATGTGTTGAAATGAGTGAAAGATCGGTTACGAGATTGTTCAATATGTTCAGCAATAGACATGGGTTTCAGAGTTACAACAGAACTCGAAAAAGGAGTATCAACGTAAGAAGGTGGTGAAGGTTGAAATGGTTGATACAAAGTGGATTGCGGAGTCTAACTGTTTCTCCTAGACGCGTCTATTCGATCTTTCAAAGAAATTTTGGGCATGGAGGGGTCGTCCGAAATTCGACTAAAACAATGCGTGTAGGAAGTAATGTCTGGTTGAGGGTACCAAAGTTCGGCAACAGTTTTGCGAGGTGGGGTACCCATGATGTGAGAAAGAAGAAGAATGTGATGATTTTTTTTATTTTTAAAATTTTTTTTATTAAAAAAATTGTTTGTTTTTGGAGTTTTGAAATTTTTTAAAAGTGTTTTTTTCTTTTTAGAAAGATTTTTTGCAAGATTTGTACGGAACTACGACACAATTTCAAACAACCACGGTTTAAACATGCACAATCAAACGTAGAGCTAAGGTCTCCTAAGTCAACTAGACTGCTCCTAACTGTTCCAAAGGGCAAGTGTGAGATATCTCTCAAATTGCCTCTTCACCGCCAATTGTGTCCAGGTAAGCACAAGTAAAGAAAGGAGGGATCCGCTCACGAATCACCGTGAGACGGGCCTTTTAAAATTACCTTTCCTACTTGTCTAGCCTAGGCACCACAAAGTCAGGTTTAGATAAATGACCGATTGCCCACAACCTTCCTTTGTCCTAATGAGCGCGACAGTCCTTATTGGCTGAGTCTAAATATTTTTTTTATTTAATTCGAGGGTTGATGCATATGCCTTTTGTGTTTTCTGGGGTCTTAGGAAGGGTAATGAAATCCCCACCCAATCTGGATTGGTGTTATAGCCATTTAAAAGTCCGTATTAATTATGCAAAGCAGTTAACACACCAAAAACACTTGCAATTTTTTTATTTAGCAGCACGAAGAATCCTGCACAAAAACAATTTATTGGAGAGGGAGAAAGATTTTGCGCAAAGAACCCTGCAGGAAAAATTTTCAGTGGAGCTCAGGGTAGGAGAGGGGACAAAAATACTTACAGAAAATTTTGGGGTGCTGACGTCAGCAGTTGACCGCGGTTCCGCGGTCAAACGCTTGAATCCGCCGCGGTTCCGCGGTGGTTAAGTTGGTTTGGATCTCCATAATTTTTCTGTTGTCTGTTGTGATTCTCTTCTATCTGTTCAGATCTTCTGTTTGTTGATTTGTTCACTGGCTTTTTCCAGATCTGAATCAGTCCATCTTCTTTTCCTGCGCAATTCACACAATACCTCTAAAAAATAACAAGATGATTTTTATTTTTATTTATTATTTTTTTTTGTTTTAAAATTTTTCAATTTTTATTTTTTTTTATTTTTTTAACCCGAAATTACACAAAGAAAGAGACTACCGTCTCCCCGGCAACGGCGCCATTTGATTGAGAGTTGCTTTTGCGTACGTGCATTTTGAATCAAAGAATAAGAATTACCGCAATCAATAACGGTGTCGCTTGGTAGCTAGCCGGTTGAGTACGGGTCGGTCCACAGGGAGATAGATTCCTATTCTTTATGTTTTAACGAGTTAAATCCAAAAGATTTTGGGTTTTATTTTAAGATCTAAGAATGAGATAAAAGTTGATAAAAAGCCTGCTAGGGTTAGGACTAGGTTAATTCGGAATGTGGATTCTACTCACTGCTTTCTTTGCCTTAGTTATGAATAAAGGTGTTAGGGTAATTGGCAATAACGGGGATTAGCACGACTGGGAAGAAACTAAGTTTCTTCCTTTTGGTCCTTATCCGTCCGTTCTTGGCTCTTAGCCCTAACCTCCAGTTAATTCAATCACACCCGGTCTAACTAGGGAATCACCGCTATCACGTAGGATAGGGTGTCGTAGTGAGCGGTGTGTGGTTGATTTAAAAAGAGTCCTTTTAATAAAATTATATGGGCAAAGAAAGGAATGGGAGAGATTTCCATCTCTCAAACATTCCCTATCCTAACTTTAACAAGTGAGGAATTACTCACTCATTAGGAAGGTGACAATCAAATTCATTTTTATAATTTTTAATTTTAGAAAACTAAATTACATATAATAAAAGAACAGATAAAAATTGCAGGAATTAAAATTACAGATAAAAAGAATGCAAGATAAAAATAAAAAATACCTTTATTGATGACCTCTCAACGATTCATTACAAAATGAGAATTAAATCTAGAAATTGAAAAGAGATTAAGAATTAAAGAGAGGCATCTCAAAAGAGCCACCCAAAATGAGGCACACCCCAAAAGAGGCAGCAGGCTTTCCTATTTATAGATAGGAGAAACTCTAGGGTTTACATCTGATCCACATCTGAAATTACAAGACTACACTAAGAAAACTGGGTCAACCCACCGACACGCACCGACACGTGCTCTGCACGGCCGCGGATCCGCGGCCAGAAGCCTTGTTTGGTCGCGGTTCCGCGGCCGTTTGATGGGTTATTGGGCTCATTTCTTTAGGGCTGCTTCATGTTGCATTTTACTTTTGGTTTCTTCACTTGGTTTCACAGAATATCTTCTATTTTTTTCCAGATTTCCACAGTGCAGAATGTTGTGGGCTTTTACCGTTAGCTTCGCTTTGAAGTCTTGTATCCTGTGTTGCCCTTGAACTGTCTTGTGCATGGAACTGTTTACTGATCTTCATTTGTTCCTTGAACTGTTAGGCGGCATCATACAGATACATCTTTTGTTGGTCGTAGTCTCACTTTTGTACGTCTTTCCATGAATTTCACTGTATTGTTCTAAGAACCTGTAACATGCAACTATTTAGCAGACATGGATCAAAAGCACCTATTTATTTGCAATATGATTAAGAATGGGGAATATAATAATGCAAAATTCTGATATGAACAGCTACGCAGGTTTTTCAGAAAACCATGAGCGTAATGAACTTGATATCGTTGTAGAAACAAGTGATTTTGAAAAGGAATGTTTTTTAGGCTTTTCTAGTTTCGCTAAAGAGGTCACTCCCGGTGAAGGGATTTCGGCTCTTTTCTCATCGAGTAAGGTGCAGGATATTTCATAAATACCGCTGTGCAAAAAAAGAACTATATAAGTAATCAAAAACTAAACGATGAGTTTGTAGCATCTGCTAGTTTTGCTAAAGTGGTCACTCCCGGTAAAGGGATTTCGGCTCTTTCCTTATCGAATAAGGTGCAGGATATTTCATAAATACCGCTGTGCAAAGCAAGAACTATAGCTACCCTTTTTATAAAATTTGATTCTACAACATCTTTTAGGTTTCTTTTCTTTCATTAATCTCATTAATGAATCCCATCATTTATGCTTCCTAAGTATCACAGAAGAAACGAAAGCAGTAATATTTATATATCATATATATATATATATATATATATATATAGTATAAGCATTCGTCTCAGGCAGTAATATGATCTCATCACAGAACATTGCAGCAGAAGAAACATATGAAATATTGGATATACCAGGAGGTCCGTGTTTTATTTTGAGCCTGTATAAAACATGGATTCCACGGTTGTGATGAATAGCCAAACACACATCCCTAGACCTCTACGAGAGCGGCAAGCAACCCTACCAATTCTAGGAAAAGGAGACCCGGTCTCGACTCCTCGAGATGGCCTCCCATTGGACCCTAGAACCCGGCTGCTTGTGCTCTCCGCCTTGGGTCTTTCTTAATGCGGAAAAGTAAATAATATACAATGGTGACATCATCCTCAACCCGGAAGTGCCCCAACAAAAGAATATTACATACAATGAATTTTACATTAATGAAAATAAAAACTCTCATCTCACATAAACCCCCCGGCTTTTCAGAATACGACGATCCAATATAACATATCACAGCAACACATAACACCACATGTCATCAACGTAAGTAAATATGCGTATCCCAATTGTCGTTGATGTATAGCAACGAAACCGGCGATACACCACATATTACACTTACGGTCGCAGAAAAGAAAATGTAAAACTACACCATTTGGATTCCACAATCATCTTAGACATCATAAACCCGAAATATCACATATTACAGATTTCATGCTTAACTGTATGAATTCCAAATATTGTATTACATTACAGAAAAAGCTAGACGATGTTAAACATTCCGATCGAATCAACAAACACCCAGAGTTTCCCAGATGCTCAACACTTGAGCGTAGTTTAGAAGTATCCATCACATGCCACAGTAGTAGTGAACCGGCCGTAGAAGGGTCAACCAACGCCTCACTTGTGGCACCGCTAAACCATCACAAACCCTAAGGTTCAGTGACGGTCACAAAATCGAGTTAAGGTTTTGTTCTTCTAGAGGGTTCACCTCATCACTTGCACGATGATTGAATGTTCTGTAACTTTGAAAAGATCTAACTCTTGAAAAATTTCAGCAAGGGAAAAAGTCAGTATTTGATATCCGATCGAACTTTTTAATAACGTCTAAAATAACCGAAACAAAAACTAGAATTTCGAATACGAAATACTCCGAATTTATAATGCAGTAAATTAACATCACATGTAATTTTAGCAAAAATAAACAACACCACAATTTCCAAACCCCAGAGAATAGAACACCAACCAAAACCAAAACCCCAAAGTCCATGGAAAATTCGGCGACGCCGGATTTCATGCTCATGTCGCCGGCCTGGGTCCGAGCAGGGGGGTGTGGGTTTTGCACAGTGTTCAACATTTATCTCATATATCATTCTGCAACTGTTAAAATAATTTTTTGACACCTGAAAAATTTCGATAGAAAATAGGGTTTTTCGTCGGGTGTTTCGGAGTTGTTTCGGTTTCATAATCCTAGACTTATCCGTTTAATTCTCCAGCTAGGCTCTGATACCAGTGTTAGTATACCTACAACAGCAGTAAGGTTTTGGGAGGCATCACACATGCCAAGTTTAAATTTTTGCCATTCTAGATAACCCAAACACAAGATCTTAACTAGAGAATCAAACAAGACATCGAAGCAAACAACTTTACTTCTAAGAGTTTGGGATTACAACCTTTGTAGTCCGTTCCTTCGCTTCATAAGCTCCGTGTTGAGGTCCCTTCGCTGCGATCATCATGAACCCGGACTCTAAAGAGGCTCCATGAGGTGAATGGGGCATCTTGCTTGAAGTCTTCCTTTTCGAAGATGATCTACCTTGAAGAATCTCAAACCCAAGCTCTCACTTCTCTAATGAAATATTAGTGAAGTGAACACCCTAATCTAAGTGACTAGAATAGATGAGGATAATGAAGTAGGAATTTTGCTCTCTTTTGTTTTCAATTTCTCACTTTAAATCATCACAACACAAAAGGCTAGAAAGCTTTTTCCAAGGAGGAAGAAGAAAAAGAAAGCTTTTGTGATGAATAATGAATTGTTGTGAGGTTAGAATTGCAACCATGGGTTAAAGATGACATCCTTAACCCTTGTAGAGACTTAACCATTTGCTATGGTTAGAGTTAGGTCAACAAATATCTTAAGGAAGACAAAAATGGTGGACAAAGTCAATGAAGCTTACAAGCTTCCATCAAAATATCAACCATGGATAATTCCACCATTATTTGTATTTCCTTAATAATAATTATAAACCCTAATGTAACCCTAGCATAGTTCAAGTCTCATAAATCCTAGTTGCAATTTTAACCTAGCATGTTACAATATTATATATCACATATATAATATATAATGTAACAAAAGAAAATAATACAATTAACATATATCGCATATACATCAATGTATTATCCATGTGAGAAAAAGAATCAATAAAGCGAGCTTATATTAGTTAATGTAATTTAATATATCAGATATATAATTATACATTAAATTATCGAATCAACAATTGATCCGATAACCCGGCTATATTAACATACAAGCGACTAATATAACAAGTACCATTTTATCGAATCAACACTTGATCCGATAACCCGGCTATATCACATATACCCGGCTGATATTACATATCGCGAGAATAGAATACGGTACCTCATATCGTATTAGTCTCGGTCCCGCACATATCTCATATGTGCTCCTACTCCGTTTTGCCTGAGCCAGGAAACCTCTGTGTAGGACTCTGAAGAATCGTCAATGCGCCGGCAGTAGGTGATGATCATATCAAACACCCACAAGCTGCAAGCGGTCAGCTAAACGTAACAGCCACCCAGGTATTGAGCGATCAGAAGATCAACAAGCAAGCCTTACATTCTCCTGTGAATCCAATCAGTAACACTACCCGTACAGTCCGGTCTCTTCATCTGATATGTCGCATATCCAGTCTAAGGTTGGTAAACGTCAGACCCCAGTAACCGATAAGTCATGTCGATGTGAGGCTCATAACAGGTCGAGAAACTACTGATAACTCTTACCAGTAATACTCCATATCAGCCCTGGCCAGGGACTTCCAGTTATAGCCAATCGAACACAGCACAACATCAACTCCCTATACCGGGAGAGAAGAAACCCCTCTTATTGCTCATTGCCTCCATGTGATTCGGGACTGTACCCAAAAGCCACCGTTTTGCACGCCCTCTTGGACGTGGTAAGGTGGAAATCAAAGCACGGTGGGAATCACGCAAGACTCTATGACGATCTCGGGTCTACAGACTAACCTGTACCAGTGTCACCGGAGAACTGCTATCTGACGATAGGTATAAATCCATATAGGAGTTCTCGGCGAGTCCGTTCAGTGTACAAGTCTCCACTGAGCACCCGTACACCATCTTTGATGTCAAACACCGATGGATTTGGGATCATCCATCACCCATCATATGGGTCAAGATGCGTGTACGCTAGTCTACTCCGGTGTATTGATGCCCTGTCTTAATACACCATCGACTAGGAACAGTTATAGGATATACTCGTTGACTACCCTGGCCCCACTAGTATGATCTCATCATAGTCCTAGTAGTCAAGTACATATCCCAAGGGCTTTATCAACATGTGAGAGTAAGACAGTAAACCAATACAAGTCAACATGTTAAGACAAAGTGCAACCAGATAGTATACTATCATATCGAGCAAGAAAGTCCTCTATCTATATATCCAACCATCCACTATAATATACATCATATGTACAATAATGGCCTCTAGGGCATATACATAACTAACAGAAGCCTATTTTTTTCTAAGAAGTATCCCCTCTTATTTATATGGGAGTGGTAGAGAAAAGATTTCTCTTTTTCCCGATGTGGGACTAAAACAGTATCCCCAATGTGGTAGTGCATTACTTAGACTATACATGCATAGAACATTTGCTCATAATTTTTTTATTCCGGATGAGTTATGAGGCCTGTAATATATCAAATCGAAGGATTTTTCGAGACGCTTTCTATGCCATCACAATTTACTTGATTCTCATTCGGGATTTTAGCAAAATACTGCCCGAAAAATACCGGTTTGCATTTTCTTAAGCGTATTGCTGCTATTTGATACCTTGGGCTCTTTAGCGCAGAATTTTTTTTGGCGGGAACATGCCCCTCAAAAGAGTGAAAACTATAACTATGACAGTCACTCTGTCATCCAGGTTACTTTGGAAGTCTAAAATGATAACCGCCTTCCGAAGGAGGATGCCGTTACCATATACCAAGAACATCCACATATGTTCATAACTTCTTACCAATGTTTCTCCAGGATTGGATTAATATATATGCTTTTTGCATCTAGTGAAAAAGCAATATCCAGCGTAGTACTTGACAACTCATGATTGACTCAATTGCCTAAGCAAGAGCTATGCCAATCATATAAATCCCTCTCCTCATCAGTCTAGAAGACTATAAATCCACGTTACCCGTCCCTGGTTCTTTGGGGGTGGCAGAAATGGTGAAAAACGATTTTTCTTTGGGGGTAACATGGACTCAAAATACGGATCTTTGTTAAACAACTATCTAACAACCTAACTAGGAGTTTTACCAACTCGGTTAGGGGGTTATACCTTAACTTGAACTCCTTCTCTTCGACTCCTTGTGGTGGTCGGATGGTTCTCTCCTCATCGTCTCCTTGTGCCGAAGATGGATCCACCTGAAAGCTTCTACCTTTGGCTCCAACCTCAATCTAGAGGAAACTAGAACACTTGGCTTGCTAGACCTTGTATACTAGGATGAGTAGAGAAGTGTTTTGGGTTTTATCTCTATGGTTCTTGTTTCTCAACACATGAGACAATAGAACCATGAACTAGAGAGAGAGCAAGAGGAAGAGGGAGAGCTTGAGGATGATGGGAGCTTTCATGAGAGAGAAAGCAAATGATAGAATGAGCAAGACTTTTCTCACCCTTGCTCTCATAATCCAAAAAATCATAACAATAATAGTAATTGAGTATTATGTGATGGTTCAAGTCAAATGGCAATATCATTTCATGCACTCATTTTGTAAAGAATAACAAGCAAGCAAAAGTTTTTGCCATGAAATGATAGCCATTGTAATGATGATGGTCAACAAGTCCAACCTAGTCAACCGGTCAACAAGTCAACAAAGTCAACCTTTCAACTCAACCATGGCACAATAATACTTAATTAATATTATTATTAATCATATTTCTTATTCTCATTAGGGTTTAGCAAAAGTCAACAGTCAATAACCCTAATGAGAATCCTCTGCCTCTGTCTCTGTCTCTGTCAACCGTGCATACACACCCGCATCCGCGTTCCGAGAAACACGAATACAAACGAGATAAAACCAATCCCAAAACGTACACTAGGCTCTTGCTTAAACCAAAGCCCGCTAATGATAACTGCCCGAACACTAAACGTGCAAAAGTGCACGGATGTGACCGAACCCTGTCGCAAAACCATACGATTTCTACTCTTTTGCCTAAAGGCGAATAGCTCTCTGTGTGGGACTCTAAAGACTCGACACTACGCTGGCAGTGGGTTTAACCACAGACCGCAAGCGGCACTAGCTGTGCGCAACGGCCCCCAGGTAGATTCCGATAAGAAGACGGACGAGGTGAAACCCATCTGAACTCCTACTGAGCCTGAATGTGACAGTCTCCGTACAGTCCGGTCTGTTCGTCTGAGAATATCGCATGGCGGGCCTAGGGGGGCGGTAAACGTCAGTCCCCTAATAGCGGTACAAGTCGTGTCGGAGTGTAGCCCAGAACACCCTGAGATAACACTGGAAACCTACCAGTATATCTCGCTTGCCCTGGCCAGGGACTTTGTGTAATGGCTCTCCTAGACACAGCGCGATATCAACCCCCAATACCGAGAGAGACGAATCATGTCTAACCGTCACTGCCTCCAAGTGCTTCGGGACTGCACCCTACTACTACCTGTTTGCACGACTCCTTTGAGCCGTGGTAGGGTAGTATTCAAAGTACAGTGGGAACACACTCGAGGCGAAGTGACAGTGTCAAGTCAGCGGACTAAGCTGTACTCATGTCACCTGGGAACTGATAACTGACGATAGGTATAGTACCAACCAACAGTTCCCGACGAGTCCTGTCCAGTGTACTCGTAACCTAACGAGCACCCGCATACTATCTCAAGTACGACGTACTGACGGCTGTGGGACAGACCGTCTCCCCTGCTGGGATGAGAAGCGCATACGCTAGTCTACTCCGGAGTATCGATGCCCTGTCTCGATAGTCCTACGACTAGGGACCTGTATAAGGATGTGCTTATGGATTACCCAGCCCCCACGAGTGTGACTGCCATCATAACGCTGGTAATCAAGCAAAGATCTTAAGGGCTCCACTAATGTATATAGGTGATATACTAAAAGAAACACATGTACACATTAAAGTAGAAACAAACCAAGTAGCATACTACCATTTTGAGCAAGATTGTCTATACAAGGTGAATATCCCAAGCTTCCATTAAGTAATATACAAACTAGTATGATACAGTAATGGCCTCTAGGGCATATACACTAACAATCTCCCACTTGCACTAAGGTCATGTACTGGCGTATCGAAGACCTATCATCTCGATCAGCCGCTCGAACTGAGCCTGGGGTAAGGCCTTCGTGAGTGGATCAGCAGTGTTATCTTCCGTAGTAACTCTCCGAACCTCGATCTCCTGGCAACCCACGATCTCCCTGATCAGGTGATACCGCCTCAAGATGTGTCTGGACCTCTGATGGGACCTGGGTTCCTTCGCTAAAGTTATAGCCGCGTTGTTGTTTCAATACAGTGGTATTGGACCAATAATGGACGGAACCACCTGAAGTTCCGTTAAGAACTTCCTCATCCAGACGGCTTCTTTTGCGGCATCAGCAGCAGCGATATATTCCGCTTCCATCGTCGAGTCAGCAACGGTTTCCTGTTTGGAACTCTTCCAACACACCGCCCCTCCATTGAGGGTAAAGACATAACCCGACATGGACTTAGAATCATCCTTATCACTCTGGAAGCTGGAGTCAGCAAAGGCCTCGATCTGGAGGTCTTTTCCACCATACACCAAGAACATCTCCTTAGTCCTTCTCAGGTACTTGAGAATGTTCTTTACCGCTATCCAGTGCTTATCCCCATGGTTTGACTGATACCGGCTTACCACACTTAGTGCATAAGCTACATCTGGTCTGGTACACAACATCGCATACATTATAGAGCCCACTGCAGAAGCGTAGGGTATAATAGACATGCGATCCCTTTCCAAATCAGTCTTGGGAGACATCTCCTTGGAGAGGGTGATCCTGTGACAAGCCGGTAGATTACCGCGCTTGGAATCTTCCATACTGAATCTTCTCAGTATGGTGTCGATGTACTTGGACTGTGAAAGTCCTAATATCCTCTTAGATCTGTCACGATAGATCCGGATCCCCAGAATGTTAGAGGCATCACCCAGGTCTTTCATGGAGAACCTATGTGACAAGAACCCTTTGACAGATTGTAGCAGAGGAATGTCATTTCCTATTAAGAGAATGTCATCCACGTATAAAATGAGGAATATGACAGTTCTTGCTACAAATCTACTATAGATACATGGTTCATCTGGATTTTTGATAAAGCCAAATTCTTTGACCGTCTCATCAAAACAGATGTTCCAACTCCGCGATGCCTGATTTAGTCCATAGATGGACTTACGCAACTTGCACACCTTTCCGCTGCTCCCACTCTGAATGAAACCCTCTGGCTGGTCCATATAGACACACTCCTCTAAATTTCCATTTAGAAAAGCGGTCTTTACGTCCATCTGCCAAATCTCATAATCGTGGAAGGCAGCAATGGCAAGAAGGATCCGAATGGATTTCAGCATAGCCACTGGAGAAAAGGTTTCGTCATAGTCCAAACCAGGTCTTTGACGAAAACCCTTTGCAACAAGTCTAGCCTTATAGGTCCCAACCTGTCCATCTACACCAATTTTCCTTTTGAAGAATCACTTGCATCCTACGGGTTTTTCCCCATCTGGAGCAATGTCCAACGTCCATACTTTGTTGGTGTACATGGACTCCATTTAGGTCCGCATTGCAACCAGCCATTTTACCGAGTCAACGCTCTGAATGGCCTGCTGGAAGCTAGTCGGCTCATCACTATCAATGATGCAATCCTCTCTATCCCCGTTTATGAGAAAACCGTAGTATCTCTCAGGCGGATGAGACTGCCTACTACTCCTGCACAGCGGCGCAGGAATCTCCTGATCTTTCGAACCCTCTGGTTCTACTAAGTTTTCAGTAATAGCTCGTGGTTCTGGAATTTCTTCCAGTTCTATTGCGCTCCCACTTATCTGATTTTCCAAAAACTCAGTTTCCAAGAAGTGGGCATGACGAGAAACAAAAACCTTTTGTTCCTCTTCGGAATAGAAGAAATATCCCTTGGAGTTCTTTGGATATCCCACAAACTTTCACTGTGCTGAGCGTGCCTCGAGTTTGTCCGCATGCTTCTTTTTGACAAAAGCTGGACATCCTCATGTCTTAATGTGCTTAAGATAGGGTTTCTTCCCACACCACATCTGATAACTCAGCGTGATTCTAGTGCATATCCCCAGAATGATCGCGATAACTCAGCGTTACTCATCATGGAACGTACCATATCCAATAGGGTCCGGTTCCGTCTCTCCGATACATCGTTATGTTGCGGAGTGTATGGAGGAGTAAGCTGAGAGAGAATTCCATTCTCTTTTAGGTAATCCAGGAACTCGGCACTCAAGTATTCACCACCTTGATCAGATCTCAGTGTCTTGATACTTTTGCCGGTTTGTTTTTCTACTTCATTCTTATATTCCTGGAATTTTCCAAAGGCTTCGGATTTATATTTCATTAAGAAGACATATCCGTACCTTGAAAAGCCATCCGTAAAAGTAATGAAGTAAGAATAACCGCTTCGCGCATGTGTAGACATTGGACCGCACACGTCGCTGTGTATGAGTCCCAAGAGCTCGCTCGCTCTTACTCCGTGTCCAGTGAATGGAGTCTTTGTCATCTTTCCTTTGAGACAGGATTGACAAGTTGCATATGATTGAT
This sequence comes from Agapanthus africanus, assembly GCA_030015575.1. Taxonomy (NCBI): domain Eukaryota; kingdom Viridiplantae; phylum Streptophyta; class Magnoliopsida; order Asparagales; family Amaryllidaceae; genus Agapanthus; species Agapanthus africanus. The sequence goes on along the minus strand of CM057339.1, from coordinate 372,348,196 downwards.
ATTCGAACGGATCCAAATATCCTTCTGTATGTAACTTCGTCAACCTTCTCTCATTGATGTGACCCAGTCTACAATGCCATAAGAAAGCCTGATTTGTTTCCGGAGACTTTCTTTTGTGTGTATTCTGGACATTGAAAATCTGTGTTTGGTTTAATACGTATATACCATTGCTTAATGTACCCGACCCAATCAAAACTTGATTAAGGTGAATGTTTACAACATTGCTTACAAATGCAAATTCATAACCTTTTTTAGATAATAAAGATACATATATGATATTACAAGTTGCATTGGGTACAAAATAACAATCACGCAAAACCAAAACGTGTCCATCTGACAATCCCAGGTGATAGTCCCCCACGGACTCAGCATCCATGCCAGCTCCGTTTGCAACTCTGAGAGTCATATCACCTGCCTTCAAAACCCTACGCTTTCTCAGTGCCTACAAAGAATTGCAGATATGAGATCCTGATCCGGTATCCAATACCCAGGAAGTAGAGTTTATTGATAGACAGTTTTCAATAACATACACAACTGAAGCCGAAGCCGCAACTTGCTTCGGGTCCTGGTTTCTGGCCTTCCAAGCCCTGCAATCCTTTTTCCAGTGTCCACTCTTATGACAGTAAAAGCACTCTTCCTTCCCAACATGCTTTCCCGCTACCTTTGTTGCCTTTGCCTTTCCCTTCATTTCCACTTTACTAACACCGCCCCTTGGTTTGGTGAGGGTTTTCTTCTTCTTTCCCTTGGCTTTCGCCTTGGACCTAGAAGAGGAAGATCCTCCTACAAACAAAGTGGATGTTTCCCTACCTTTCTGTAGGGTGCCCTCTGCACTCCTCAGTATGTTGAGGAGTTCTGAAAGCTCAACTTCTTTTTCTTGCAAGTTGAAGTTCAGGATAAACTGGGCGTAAGTGGAAGGAAGGGACTGGAGAATCAAGTCCGTGTAGAGCTCGTTCTCTAACGTGGTCCCAAGGTTCGCGAGCTCCTCAATGAAGCCAATCATCTTAAGCACGTGTTCCACGACCGATGATCCGACGGTCAATCTCGCCGAAAACAGCTTTTTCGAGACTTCGTATCCGGCGATACGGGATTGCTCTCCATACAGTTCTTTTGTATGGAGAAATATGGATTCAAGGTCCATATTCTCATGCCTCCTCTGATATTCTTTGTCTATAGAGGCAAGCACGAGGCACTTGGCCTTCGTGCAATCAATCTCCTAAGTCTTACGGATTTCCTTATCCGCGACACTGGAGGTAGGACCTGGGACAGGGGGAGCTTTGGTGGTAAGAAGATACCCCAATTTGTCATAAGTGATTGCCATTTTGACATTCCTGAGCCAATCTTTGTAGTTTGGCCCTGTTAGTATGTTTTTATCTAGTAGTAACTTAAGTCCAGTCATGATGATTGGTCGCTGCAATTAGGAGAGAGAGAAGAAACACTCAGCATGATGCTCTTGCAAGTTTAGAGTGGTTTTTAGTTTGTCTAAACAGGATGGCTCCCACTGTCTCTCGAATCCCTCCTCAAACCAAAAAGGAAGAATTAGTCGGGATCAATCTCACCATACAATACTTGCTTAACCGTTCAGCCAGGCCAGTGTTGGTACTTCGAGGGTGGTTTTCCAACGCTTTCGCGAAGTTCCTTAATTAAATAACCTCTTTTCCCTGTGGGCGTAGCCCCTCTAGCACCTTTCTAGACACCTACTTGGTTTATAGCATTGATCGTTAAGTGTGAAAGTTCCGGAGGAGTAGCATATACTCACAGTAGGATCGGGATCCAAATATCATCGTGTGACAAAACTGAAAGAATCCTACCAGAATCATCACACTCCAAATGGTATGTAGCGCTAGCAAGTTTCAGTTTCTTTAGAAACTCCCGATGTGGATTTTTGCCCCATGCTCTTATGACCTTGACTTTGGCCAAAAAATCATAAGTCACATGTCAAGTTCTACCCGTCATTCTCCAGGTTAATTTGAATCCACCCGTACCTACCCTTGACTTTGGCCAACAAGGCAGTACGACTGTCCCAAACCAACACATTTATCTATGCTGCACATGAATACCCAATAGCTACCAATCACTATGCCTTGACTTTGTCCAACAAACATAGCTTGAATACTATTGACCATCCATGTGAAACGACGGAGGGCTACGAATGGTTTTGGCGAAACCGTGAACGTAGTGAACTTGATATAATCGATGGAACGGGATAGCTTTTAAAAGGAGTGGCTTAAGCGCCGCGTTTAAAAGTTGTTTTTGAAAAGAAACCGAGTGGTTTTGAAAGTGTTCCAACGACTCTACTTTGGTTTATTTTCTTGCATTAATTTAATGCGTCCCATCATTTAATCCCACCATTGCAGAAAACAACGAAAATAGGACGTACGCTTATGCCATCCGCATTCCCCATGGGGCCCCGTCATTACCCGTTAGGTTACTTAACTAACGACAGAGCGGGGGCTGGACTAGCGCGGATGCAAAACATAAGCAACGCCTAGATAGATATCATATATAGATATATACATTCGTCACATGCAATGATAGCCATTCCAGATCACAGATGAACACATTGGATATACTAGGAATCCGCATTCCGTACGATCCTGTAACGAAGAGCGGATTACACGGTCGTGATGAATAGCCAATACCCCACCCTAGACCCCTACGGGTGCGGCAAACTACCCGTCAAATACCCGAAGTCAAGCAACCTCCCTCAACAATGTGAGTAGGCCACTCGGCACTTCGAGGTACCCGGTAGTTTGTGCACCCCCACCATGGGTCTATCCTAGGAGCAAAAACAGTAGAAGAAATTATACAATGACGGCTACAACCTCATCCCGGTTGTGCGGCCAAATAAATAATATTACATCAATTTACATATTACATTAATTGAAAGATAAAGAAAACTCTCATCTCACAACCCCCCGGCTATTCATCCGCGACAATCCAACGAATTCATATACACATACCATCAACATTGCAGATCACAGATATGTATAACCCCCATTAATCGACGTATAGCGATTAGCAGACGTTCAATACATATATGACATCATAGATATAACCCATTAGCTAAAGTCTTTAGAAGTTCGATCAAAATACGGATTCTTAAACCCCAAAAACAAATTTTGCTTTCTGGAAAATCTGGGCAGAAAAATCATATTCCAAAAATCCCAAAACACCCCAAGAAACAAATTGTAGCAAAACAGATCCATGGCCGAGTCAACTCGGCCGCGGATCCGCGGCAAGAAGCTCTTCTTGCCGCGTTTCCGCGGTGAGTTGGTCGGCTCTGTGGATCATTTTTCTGCAGTGTACACTAAAAAGCCTGAGTCGATTTTTCAGATGTGTTAAATCATTTTTACAGCAGTTTAAAAATCGACAGAAAGTTTGAATTCCGGGTATGTTTCGTGACTTTTTCTCCGATCGAACTTCTAGTTACTTTGCTAACATGTTAGATAGTGTTTAACTAGGCTCTGATACCACTGTAAGTCCACGTTACCCGTCCCCGGTTCTTTGGGGTTGCGGAAATGGTGAAAAACGATTTTTCTATGGGGGTAACATGGACTCAAAATACGGATCTTTGTTAAACAACTATCTAACAACCTAACTAGGAGTTTTACCTACTCGGTTAGGGGGTTATACCTTAACTTGAACTCCTTCTCTTCGACTCCTTGTGGTGGTCGGATGGTTCTCTCCTCGTCGTCTCCTTGTGCCGAAGATGGATCCACCTGAAAGCTTCTACCTTTGGCTCCAACCTCAATCTAGAGGAAACTAGAACACTTGACTTGCTAGACCTTGTATACTAGGATGAGTAGAGAAGTGTTTTGGGTTTTATCTCTATGGTTCTTGTTTCTCAACACATGAGACAATAGAACCATGAACTAGAGAGAGAGCAAGAGGAAGAGGGAGAGCTTGAGGATGAGGAGAGCTTTTATGAGAGAGAAAGCAAATGATAGAATGAGCAAGACTTTTCTCACTCTTGCTCTCATAATCCAAAAAATCATAACAATAATAGTAATTGAGTATTATGTGATGGTTCAAGTCAAATGGCAATATCATTTCATGCACTCATTTTGTAAAGAATAACAAGCAAGCAAAAGTCTTTGCTATGAAATGATAGCCATTGTAATGATGATGATCAACAAGTCCAACCTAGTCAACCGGTCAACAAAGTCAACAAGTCAACAAAGTCAACCTTTCAACCCAACCATGGCACAATAATACTTAATTAATATTATTATTAATCATATTTCTTATTCTCGTTAGGGTTTAGCAAAAGTCAAGAGTTAACAACCCTAATGAGAATCCTCTGCCTCTGTCTCTGTCAACCGTGCATACACACCCGCATCCGCGTTCCGAAGAACACGAATACAAACGAGATAAAACCAATCCCAAAACGTACACTAGGATCTGGCTTAAACCAAAGCCCGCTAGTGATAACTGCCCGAACACTAAACGTGCACAAGTGCACGGATGTACCGAACCCTGTCGCAAAACCATGCGACCTCTACTCTTTTGCCTAAAGGCGAATAGCTCTCTGTGTGGGACTCTAAAAACTTGACACTACGCTGGCAATGGGTTTAACCACAGACCGCAAGCGGCACTAGCTGTGCGTAACGACCCCCAGGTAGATGCTGATAAGAAGACGGACGAGGTGAAACCCATCTGAACTCCTACTGAGCCTGAATGTGACAGTCTCCGTACAGTCCGGTCTGTTCGTCTGAGAATATCGCATGGCGGGCCTAGGGGGGCGGTAAACGTCAGTCCCCTAATAGCGGTACAAGTCGTGTCGGAGTGTAGCCCAGAACACCCTGAGATAACACTGGAAACCTACCAGTATATCTTGCTTGCCCTGGCCAGGGACTTTGTGTAATGGCTCTCCTAGACACAGCGCGATATCAACCCCCAATACCGGGAGAGACGAATCCTGTCTAACCGTCACTGCCTCCAATTGCTTCGGGACTGCACCCAACTACTACCTGTTTGCACGACTCCTTTGAGCCGTGGTAGGGTAGTGATCAAAGTACAGTGGGAACACACTCGAGGCGAAGTGACAGTGTCAAGTCAGCGGACTAAGCTGTACTCATGTCACCTGGAAACTGATAACTGACGATAGGTATAATACCAACCAACAGTTCCCGACGAGTCCTGTCCAGTGTACTCGTAACCTAACGAGCACCCGCATACTATCTCAAGTACGATGTACTGACGGCTGTGGGACAGACCGTCTCCCCTGCTGGGATGAGAAGCGCATACGCTAGTCTACTCCGGAGTATCGATGCCCTGTCTCGATATTCCTACGACTAGGGACCTGTATAAGGATGTACTTATAGATTACCCAGCCCCCACGAGTGTGACTGCCATCACAACGTTGGTAATCAAGCAAAGATCCTAGGGGCTCCACTAATGTGTATAGGCGATATACTAAAAGAAACACATGTACACATTAATGTAGAAACAAACCAAGTAGCATACTACCATTTTGAGTAAGATTGTCTATACAAGGTGAATATCCCAAGCTTCCATTAAGTAATATACAAACTAGTATGATACAGTAATGGCCTCTAGGGCATATACACTAACAAATACATCTCTACAGAGAGGGTGACTCTATCACCTGCGGGAACCCTACCACACCAGGAGTCATCCATTCTAAAACACTTTAGAATAGTGTCAAAGTGCCCATATTGGGACACTTTTCCCAAATCTAGATCTAAAACCATAGATCTAGTGAGGAGAATTCCTGATATTTTATTCATATCCTATGTGGAGAAACCACTTTTTGACAACCACAGTATAACCGATCGTAGTATTGGAAGATCTTTTCCTATAAAGTGCATGTCATCCAAATACCAGTACATCACTTTCTACTACCTTCTTATCAGGTCCATCTGTTATTCTGATGAAGTCAAACTCTATGACTGTCACATCAAAAATAAATGATACATCTCCATTATACCTGTTTTAGTCTATAAATAGACATAAACTACTTGCTCACTATGCTTTCGCTGCTCCCACTGACTACAACAACCCTCTGGCAGAGTCATATACACGTGCACTTCTAAAGCTAATTTAGAACGACATTATACTCATCCTCCTGCTAGATCTCATAGTCTAGAATAGCAGTAGTAGTAAGTTTGGGTAATCAAAACCTCCCTGTCACCATCTTTGAGGAGACCGGAGTACCTCTCGGATGCCTGAGGTTACCCACCAAATCTGCGGAGTGGCTAATGGATCATCGAAACCAATTGAATTCTCAGATTCTACTAAATTTTTAGTAATCGTTTGTGGTTCTAGAATCACTTTCAGTTCTACCATATGTTGGGGTCAAAAATTGCACCCCGGCTACCCAAGTCAAAGTCAAAGTCAACCCCAAGTAAGCGGGTCCAAGCCCAAATCAAATAGGCCCATGCCCAAGTCGAGCCCCCTGGCCGGCCTCCCCCATGGCAAAATAAAAATCATGTAATAAATAATTTTGATGTAATTTTTACGGGCAAAATGCACTTTTGTAAAGCCCAAGGGGCTATATGTAAATGTGTAAGCCTATAAGGCAACAAAATGATGAAATAAAAAAAACTTTTTATTCCCCTAAAAAATCTAGGGTTTTTGTGCCTCCTTCTCCTTCCTCAAGGTTCTAAATTTTTTTCCTTTTTCGAATTAAATCAAGAGTTTCACTCTTCCTTTTCTAAAAATAAATAGTTTTGCACCACAAAACCCATAAAGGGAAGCTCAGATCTTCCATCCAATCTCCAAAAGGAGAGATTTTTAAATCTCACCTTCATTTCCCCAAGAGCCAGCCAATAAAGAAGAGGAAAAAGGAGACCCACTTCCAAGAACCCCACTTTGGGGAAGATCCAGGGCTCAAGGGAGAACCCCGTTCATCAGCTCCAAAAATATCTTAGGAGTTTAACTCCTCAAATATATATATATATATATATATATATATATATATATATAGACACTCACACACACACACACAAAATAATAAATACTTCTTTTTGGGAGTACAACTCCCAGTGCAAAGGGCTAAGCCCACTTGTCATTTTTGTTAGTAGTTCAACTCCAAAAGTCAAATCGGGAGCACAGCTCCAAGTGCAGGGACCAATTCCCTTTTGCTGTTAACGTCTAGTGCCCGCGTGCCAAGCACGTGGGGCGCTGGCGCCTAACGCCCATCGCTCGTGTGCCAAGCACGTGGGGCGCTGACGCTCAGCGCCTAGCATCCAGCGCCCAGCGCCCGCATGCCAAGTACGTGGGGTGTTGGCGCCCGCGCCGTGCGCCCACGTGCCAAGCACGTGAGGCGCCAGCGCCTAGCGCCCGCGTGCTATGCATGTGAGGCGCTGGCACCCACGCGTCCTTTGGACGCTATTCTTCTCTGCGGGGCCCCCGATATCCAAAACCCCTTCAAAACACAACACTGCATATTGAGTTCGCATGACCAGTTTGACCCGTCAATCGAAGGTTTCCTTGATCCAAAGGAGAAGGGTAATTAACGGCAAATTAGTCCGCAGCTGCTGGAGATTCAGATCCCAACAATCAATAAACCCCTATCTACCCTAGGCAGGGGGAATCTGTAATGCGCCTGACAAGCGCGCACGTATTCCTATCTTAATGGGGTGACGAAAAATACCCTACAGATTCTGGCACGTCCGGTGGGACCTTATCTCCTCCCATATTTCGGGTTAAATATCCATGCGAACTCAATCAACATATACATTGATTGCCTGTATTGAAATCATGCTTCTTTGTCCAGGTTAACATTTTCCAATCGCAATCTTCGGACGCAACAAAAATGTCTCCAAGGACAAGCTCATCTCTCAGCACGGCTCCCATCTCTTACACAATGAAGATGGACACCGGGACGGTCCTCCCGGCCAGTCTCGGGAGACAATGGGAGGAGCCGCCACTACCATTTGTCTCTATTCTGTTCGTTTCAGCTAATGCCATCCCAGCTCCTCAAGCTTCGGTAACAAACAAACCGAAAAAACGACCTCGAAAGGCAAGAGGCCAAATGTGGTGATCTCGAGGGCACCACTACCCAAACGCAAGTCGGTGTTTGAACGAATTTCCTTGGCCCCAGCTGAGAGCAAGACCATCAACACCAACAAAGCAACAAGGCATCTCGAGTAAGCTCCAGCGGTGCCCCTAACAACTGCTCGATCCGGTGTCTTCTCTAAGCTCCCCGCCAATC